>CM060484.1:6925030-9632530 GCA_030544235.1 Lepturacanthus savala | reverse complement strand
GAACAAGAGAAAGTGCAGAGAGAAAAAGGAAGCGATCTCATTAAAAGACCATCGGTTGGTACAAAATATGCACTGAGGTCCAATCCTCAGCCCCACAGTGTATATAGGAGATACTGAATTGAAGAGAAGAAGAAGACGAAGAAGATAGATAGAAAGAAAGAAAGAAAGAAAGAAAGACAGACAGACAGATACTGTGTGTGTTATTTATTTATGCTCAATATGTAATAATGTACTCTTCTTAAAGCCAACAGCCAGCTAAACTCGTCTCTTCAACAAATCCCCCAAGGAAGAGGCAGGTCTTGTAGTTAGCGAGGTTTATTTATTGAATTAACTTATTTTCCCATGAAAAGATCAACTAAGCTATTCATCTATTTATTAACCACTTTTTTCTACAGGTAAATCAACTAAAATATACTTACTGGCAATGCCACACCGAAATGGAAAGATAAAGTTTCAGAGGAGATGAGATGAAGGAGCCTTCGCCTTGAACAACTGAAAACGGGCTACTTCCAGGAACAGGAAGTTACATCATACCAAAGTCTCAGAAATTACTGTGTCCAAATAAAACACCCTTTTCAAAAGATATTCCCCATGGCATAACACATAGTGTCAGTCTTAGTAAACTTTACCATTTGATTAATTTGAAAATATGCCTTGTGCACTTCCATTACATCGAAAATGTTGTTGGAGGGAGGTATATGTGAAATTATGGTCTCTATGATTCAGATACGTACCAGGAATGTTGGAAATGGGACTAGATGTCCACAATACTGAACAATCCTTTTAGTATCTATAGTAAAACAGGTAAAACATAGGTAACACTTTCTACATTTCACTCTTCTTGTAGCCGACATTTCATCAATATATCCCTCATCTGAGGAAGGAGAGTAACATTGTTGTGAATGAAATTTCAGCATCACTGCAGGGATTCTTTGGGAATTTTCCTTTTTGCTATCTATCTATAGGAGTGTCTGCATTGCATACTGGTTTAACTCTTTATTGTGTTTATTCCTCACACTAACACGGGCTCCTGTGGGCCGTAGCTAATGTCGAAAGAACAAACTTTGAAGAAAAGTTCATGCTTCCGTGTTTTTTTCTTCTTTCAGAGGAGAACCGCACCCTGTGCACTAGCTGCACCAAGATGTGTTCATAAACCCTCAGGAAATCCCAGCACTATCACCTAACAGAACAGAATATGGGTCTAAAATCATTTATTTAGAAACACATATAACAGCCCAGGTTGTTACACTATACAGGAAAAAGTATGAAGTAAGAATTTTATCATAAGTCAACCAAACAAAAACTTAAACTGGTAATTTTCTACATAATGGTCATTATAGGAAACAAAAATCTGTATTGTCTCCATTGCTTTGATGCAGAGTATCATTCTAAAGATTATAATGCCTGTTTATTAGTTATTTCGTTAAGATGACCAGGTATGTGGAATCTAACTGGTTACATTCTCACCAAAGAATGTATTAATAAATCAATGATGAATAAGTCCAGTGATTAAGATTACCGTCATTTAGCAGAACGGGCTTGGCATAAATATAATTCAATCAAACTGAGACTTGCTGTGTTTTTATTACCTTTGATTGAGTCGAACAGTAGATACAGTGTTGCATGATGGATAAAACCAATGCTGGCTCTGTTCCTTTCGCTGCCAGACAACATTAGACTTAATTTATAAATCACTCTGTTTTTCTTCTGTGCTTTAGAAATACAGATCACCACCTGTAATTGGTCAGGAAGCAACATTGTGTCAGGTCTATGCAACGGTAAGCGAAAAAATATAGTTTAAACTGAACGAGTGAAGACAGTGTGCCACAGGAGGGTAGATTTGTTTCGAAACTGAAAACAAGATAAAACACTGAGGTCCAATAAAAAGACTTTGTATTCACAAGACAGCAAGCTGAGGAGCTGCTTAAATAAAGGAAGTAAAGTAGCTCCAAGAGGAATGAAAAAAGGGAGAAAATGAGAAAGAAAAGACAAATAGGGATAGAAAGAAGGAAGGATGGAAACAATTAAAGAACAAAAGAACCAATTAGGAAAAAAAAGAGCAGTGAGGGAATAATTAAGATCTGAACCTGGGAAAAGAACAAGGACAGATGGAAAACACAACTAAATTAACCAAGAGACCAACTAACAAAAGAAGAGAACAAAAAAGTAAGGAGCAAAGTAGAGAATGTTGGAATGAAACAAGTGGAGGGGGGTAAAAGCAAAGGGTAACATATCATAACAAACGTGATGAAATTGGGTTGAAGAGTTAAAGAAAAGAGTTGAAAGAAACAAATGACAATGTTAATTGGTCAATCAGAAGATGAAGAAGAACAAGAAGAGCTGTGAGAGGAAAAAAAAAAAGCTAAAGAAGAAAAGTCAGTTAATTGATGAGACCAAAGCCATCAGATCAGATCCTCATCCAGCTTCAGGATCAGATCCAGACCAGGATTTAAATGAGACTGCATTGCAGAGGGGGTGAGAGAGGAATGAGGAGAGTGTAGAACAGAGAGGGAGCGAGGGAGAGAGAGAGAGTTGGGGTAATGCCTTTCACACTCATGTATGAATACATTAACACACACTCATACACAAACATAGACCCCATTAACCTGCCTCTGTCTCCCTCAGACACTCCAGATACTACACTCACTGAAAAAAGAAGAAAAAGCTATGGTTAACTATAAAATATTTCTTAACCCAATCAGCAATTAGGTATAAGTGTAGCAAGTTGCTGCAAACAAGCTCTAGTAAAAAAACCTCAATACACCACCTGACCACAGGACCCAAATGCCCCCAAACAGCTGAAAAAGCCTACTGAGAGCAACATAATGTGCTATTTATCTGCAGTAATGCTATTAAAACTAGCTGAAATATATATTGCAATATACTGCAATGTTGTATGTAAATATACAAATCTGTCTAAACTTCTTTGCTTCTTTGCCACCACTACAGAGACCTGCAAGTATGGCTACATACACACGGCTGAATTCTAAAATGTAGACACAGTTTGGTGTGTGTGTGTGTGTGTGTGTGTGTGTGTGTGTGTGTGTGTGTGTGTGTCTGTGTGTGTGCGTATTGGTATTTTACACAAGTAGTAGATGTAAATCTTAGATAGATGTCAAGTAAGAATGTAGGGGAACAAAAATGTGTATGTATGTGTATGTGTGTGTATGTGTGTGTGTGTGTGTGTGCGCGCGCACGTGTGTGTGAAGAGTCACTCCAAGGATCAAGAGGCCTGGCATCGTCAAGGGTGACAAGGTGGTATGCCGACAATCACACATACGCACCCGCTGTGATTTCTCATGGGAACGTCTGATTGGCCGCTGTGGGCCTGCTGGGATGTTCGGTTCCCGTGGCAATTGTAACCAAGCGATAACACCAACCATCTGACCCTCTTAATGTCTCTCAGTGTGTGCATGTGTCTGTGTGTTGCCATCTGTGCATTGCTCAGGGGAGAAGCAACACACTGAACAGTGATTAAAGCAGAGACAAAGAAAGAAAGAAAGAAAGAAAGAAAGAAAGAAAGAAAGAAAGAAAGAAAGAAAGAAAGAAAGAAAGAAAGAAAGAAAGAAAGAAAGAAAGAAAGAAAGAAAGAAAGAAAGAAAGAAAGAGAAAGAACAGGTTGAAGACATTTAGGCGCAGGTACTGGTAACTGTTTTGATACATGACCATCGAACTCTTGTCTCTGTCTTTTCTCTTCCCTCATCCAACAGACTTTTTTACAGGAAGCCAGAGGCGACTATTCTGCAGATCATTTGTTACTAGTGTCTACTTTATAGTTGGGATGGGATTTTAACTTAGCTCCTTAAATTTACCAGAAATCAGTAGAGTTAATATTCCAGTTTCTCAAAAAAAACTGTAGAGGGTGCCTGCAGTAATAGTCTGTTTTCAGTCGAGGTCAAAGGGTAAAAAAAAGGAGAAAGAGATAGAGTTGAGAAGAAATGAGCAGTCAGGTCTGCAAGCTAAATAAAGTTGTTTTTTACTACTTATAAGTTAAAGTTACATTAGTGAGTTTTGTTATTTTGTTGTTATTCACCAGAATTCGATGTGTTGTGATGAGTGTTCTCACATGATTAAATTTTCTCTTGCTGTGCTAGCTTGTAATGTGCTTGTGTGATTTAAAAAAAAACACAATCTGAGAAACATGTAGCATAATAGAAAGCCAGCACTGTAGAAATTGCTGTGTGTTATTCTGAAAGATTTAAGTTTTATTTGTTCACAAACATTTGCCCTGTGACTATTATTAGACTAGACTATTTTATTAGTTGCAGCAATGCTTTTGTTTGTTTTTTTGGGGGGTGGGGGGATTGGGGTGGTAAACAAGGCCAAATGACACTCACTTTTGTAATGATGGAAATGCTTTAAGTAGCTTTTCCTCACTACCCAGCTTACAGTTTGCCTGCCCTCCCACCCTTCACACCCAAAAACCTACAGATGAGTGTTCAATGCCCATAGTTCCCTCCAGGCTTGACAATGGCAAAGCCCTGCAAAGTTGAAGGATATGGGATTAAACACCTCGATGTGCATGTGGATCCTTGATTTCCTGATGGGCAGGTGAGGGTTGAGTGGACACAATTCTTCTACTTTCATTCCTAACACTGGCACACCCCAGGGCTGCATTTTAGGCCCCCTGCTGTACTGTATACGCACAACTGTGTAGCCACTTTCAACTCCAACATCATTGTTGTATGCTGACAATACAGCTATGGTGGACCTGAACACAGACAGGGAAGAAGTACAGGATCTGACCCGCTGTAGTCAGGAATAATTATTCTCTTTTATTTCAAAATGTGCCTAAAAGGGTATAATATTTGTGTTAAAGAAATGATTTCTAGTTGTTTTTGCCTTTATTGTCCTTGAAATAGGGATCAAGAACTCCCCTGCCACCTCCAACACAAAAAAATAATTTGGCTTTTGATCAAAAATTCAACATCATTTGATTCGCCAACATGTCTGAGTACAAGTCAAGGGCACAAAAAAGAAAAGACAAAAAGAGAAGAAGAAACCAGGAGCTTTAGGGATCCAATAAATATATATATAAAAAAATATATCCCTGGGCATGAGCAAAAGCAGGAATATCATAAAGTAAAAAAACTTGAATACAATGAATTGCAATGCAATGATAATTAAATTAAAAGCTGCTATTTTAAAATATTCAAACACCCTGTATCATAGCTACACTAATAATATGTAATAAACCAAACCACTTGGAAAATTGGTCAGAATTTCAGTGAGTTATGAGTATTTTTGTCTGCGCAGATCTCTCACTTCATTGCTGTTAGAAAACCAGATTAGAGCTGGACCATCGCAATATGGCCGTTGAGGGACATGGTACGTAGCCTGACTCACCCCCGTGGTTCCATCTACATGGATGTACATATCACTGAGGGTCTGACCTGGGGGTTTCATGCTGACTCAGCAGTGCAGAAGCCAAGGCAGAGACTGTTTGACCTCGGATAGATGAGGAAACTCTGGCAATCCTTTCAAATATTGAAGAATTCCTACTGCTGCACATCCACAGCGTCCTGATGGGGGAATGCCACTGTATGGTATTGAAGCAGCACCAAGCAGGACCGCAAAGGCCCTGCAAAGAGTGATTTATTCAGCTGAATACATAATAGATGCCGCTATACCCTGCTTTAAGGACATTTACATCAAGCGCCGCAGGAATAAGGCAAATAGAATCATAAAGGATCCCAACCACCATGGTAATATTCTTTTTTTCCTTAAGGTACCAGGCCAGCACTGAGAAGCTCCTGCCATCAGACCACTGAATGATTTCACTGCATCCACCCCTTCCCGCTCCAATCATATTGGTATTCACCTTTATTATTGCTGTTTTTTGTTAATGAACACTACTAACCATCTTCAGATTACAATTATTAATCTTACATGGCCTCAGATAGATACTTCATATATGTATCCTACAAACAGCTGTCAAAATTAACACAAAATGAAACCCACTTAAACTAGTTTAGTTTTTATACATGTATATGTATAGAAAGTATTACGTTACTAGGTCGGACAGCTAGTTGTTTAATTAGCTGTCAAGGGCGTAAAAGCTAATTGAAAAGTTGATTTATTTGTATTTTAGTCAGTTCACAGTCTGTTAGTCAGATATTTATCTATCAGATTGTATCAACTATGGAAACAGCTGGTGTCGACTAGTTAGTTGGTTGCATTGTATCTATGATATTTATTGTATTTCATGATATTTCATTGATAGAGAACAGCAGCAATAGCATGTTGAGATCAAATGATTACATAGAGAATATAACACAGAGAAGGTATGTAACTGATAAAGGTTTGCCTCTCTCTGTGGTAAAAAAAGCTGTGTGCTCCTTTTTGACTATAAATAAAGCCATGAAGATATTTTTTTGCCGCAACCAGCTCCCAGTGTGTGTGTTTGTTTTTTTGACATTATGTGACTTCAGTTGAAGACAACAGACTGTGATACAGAAACCTGTATCAACTGCTAGTGTTTACATAAGCACACATATCCTGATTCCTGTCAGAATTATGTTGTTATATACTCGATTTTGTGCTCTATTGAAAAAAAAAGGATCATTCAAAATCCAGCAAAACAACCACAATAATATGCATTGTGACTGTAACTGTACGCCATGCCTGAATGCCCCTTTTCATCCTCACACACACACACACACACACACACACACACACACACACACACACACACACACACACACACACACACACACACACACACACACACACACACACACACACACACACACACACACACACACACACACACACACACACACACACCCGCTGGTCAATTTAGATGCAGAGTGATTCTATTGTGCTGACTCAGATGTTCTGCAGACTGGCTGAGCTGTTCACATCTTCATATCTGCGTGGTTACCTGTACAAGTGCGCGTGTGTGTGTGTGTGTGTGTGTGTGTGGTGTGTGTGTGTGTGTGTGTGTGTGTGTGTGTGTGTGTGTGTGTGTGTGTGTGTTGCTGGCAGACCATATGACTAACTGAATTTGAACCCTGACACAAACAACAACACAGCGACTTTGCCAAAACCCGTCGACTCCTGTTCTGCTCTCGGCTGTGATCTAATTACTGATAAGCTGAATATCAGAGCAGAGCTTTGTCCTTCTGGGAAAACATCAGCATATCGCTGCTCCATGTTACACGAAGCTGGATTCAGCAACTATTTTGTGATGTCATTAGAATATGGCGACGGGTTTAAAATGAGCCAACTGTACTTATCAAAGACAAAACTTTTTTTTCTCAGATTTATGAGTTATGTCTTCCATACCTTTTAATTATGTATGAATTTATTCAGTAACTCTGACATCAGTAATGTAATTATATCTTAATTGACTTCTGTGTCGTAATGACTTGCAAACATAACTAGTAATCATGATCTTGTAATTATAAGTTCTGCAACACATAATTAAGACTTCAATACTTCAATCTTAATTTAAATGACAAGATGACTTTAGGAATTGAATTACATATATATTACATATGAATTACACACATATATATATATACATATACATATATATACACATATATATACATATATATATATATATATATTGAACTGAATAACTGTGCTAATTATAAGATATTCAACCTTGTTGTGTCTTAAATTAAAATGTATGTAATATGATGAGTAATAACTGAGTTATTATGATGAAACAGAGCCTGGCAGCAGTGCTCGCTGCGACAGAATGTAAGAAAAGTTTACAAAGAAAAGATGAAATTATGTCAGTGTTAAAATGAAAAGATGAAATTTATGACAGCAGGTTGCGGTTATTGAGGAGCAGTGACAAGGACATCAGATCTATCAGCTGTGTGTGTGTGTGTGTGTGTGTGTGTGTGTGTGTGTGTGTGTGTGTGTGTGTGTGTGTGTGTGTGTGTGTGTGTGTGTGTGTGTGTGTGTTCCTACCTGGCTCCCGGAGCAGCAGTTGCGCCATTGCCTGTGAGCTGCCTGCAGAGTTTTCAGCAACACACTGATAAAATCCTTCATCTGACTTCACCAGGCCCAAAATCTGCAGGTTACTGCCATCCTAAACAAGACAGACATATATACAAACATGTCAAGAACACATTTAAAAGTTCATTATTACCTATCATTATTATCATTACTATTATACAAACAAAAATATATGGGATTACAGATTTAAGCGATATCCAGATGATCAGACTATGAGGTCTATATTTGTCAGTCTGACAGTAGTGATGTGTGCTGTTTAACCAGCAGGCATTTTTATCATCAAACCAAACCATTATCTTTCCTAGAACCGAGTGTTTTTGTACCCGATTGTAACCAGACCTGAACCACAGCAGTGTCAGTGTCAGTATGATGAGGAGAAAGTTGCCCGCAATACCCACAATGAATTGCCGCCATATCCTGGAAAATCCTCATTCTGGCATCCCCACCACCTATAAATACCCCAGTTTCTGAGGCGACACCGCTACTTGTTTTTATCTGAAGCACGGTTAAATTGCTCTGCCAGTGACTCTGAGGTTGCTTTTGACGATTTGAACCTTTTTAAGAAGCGAATGAAACTCTAGGGAAGGCGGTAGCCCATAGCTATTTAAGTAAGAGCTTCTTTAAAGTGCAGCCACAGAAAAATGAAAAATGCTTTCTGCTTCTAGCTCTGAAAGTGCATGTTGCGCACAACAATCCGGTTTCTGTGGTTGCAATGTACAGACTTTCCTTCTGCTTCCTCCTCAGCTGATAAGCTAGCTGATATTTTAGTTCCATATAAAGGCTCAGAGATGAACATTTTAGGTCATTTTAATTTTTACCGGCTGATGCCTGCCTTATCTAAAAGAAGTCAGTGATCATTTTAATCTCTCGCAGTTAATTACTGATGTTGCCAGGCTAAACTTAAAAGACTCGACTTTGATTTGGAACGGAATTGATGAAATTACTGATTCCAGAGTATTTAAGATTGGTTTTAGTGATGATTGCCTGAAGCAGAAAAGACGAAAAAAACCACAATGTCCTCGCATGGTGATCAGTAGGAATTATAAATGTTGCGTTTGTAAATTTTGTAGTTAATAAGCATGTGCCTCTTAAAAAAAATAAAGAAATAAAGAAAAAAAAACTGGCATGCAGAATAGGTCAAGTTCTCAGCTGAAATCTCATTGTTGTTGAAAGACAAAAATAAAGCCTGGGCCCTTGCCAAGTGTTTTGGCAAGCCCGGGCACTGGCTTACTTTCAGGTGCCTGAGAAACAAATGCACAGCCACAGGCAAAAAAGCAGATTATTGTTAGCTTTTAATTCCCAATTCATCTCCAAATCCATCAAAGTTCTGGAAGGCTGTGGATTTTATTAACCGGAAATCTTTGCTCTCATTTCCTACTTTCATTACAACGTATGGATCCTCAATATTAGATCAAGAAGAGATTTCTGTTGCTTTCAATACATATATTTTTTAGCTGCTGACAATCTCTTTGAACAAACTTCTCCAGGACCTTCTGTCTGAAAGCCTTGATTAAATATGCATTTGTTTATTTATGAAGCCCTTATTGGAAAAAGCTGCCTTTATATTTTCCTTTTTGATAGTTTGTCTCATTGGAAAACATTACATCAGTTCCAATGGCTGGATTAAGCTCAGTTTTTTTGAGTTCATACTGATCTTGGAAGATCTGCTTTCGGCTTCTTTGCACCATTAACCTGGAACTCACTACGAAGCACTTTAAAAATTCATTGGTAACCCTTGGTCATTTTAAAAATCCATGATCCTAAACCTTTTAATTGATTGGTCTGCTGTTTTTGTGTCTGCTCGACATCATTGCAAGTGCTTTGGCCCAAATAATTTTTGAGTTTCAATAAATAATATAATATTTTATATTTAAGGCTGGGCAAATTAATCCAGTATTATCAAATTAAGTCATTAATTAATTAACAGCGGCAATTATTTTATTACTTTTTATTATTTCTGTGGCTCAGTGGCTTTTATTTTGTAAAAGTCTCAGGAACCAGAGAAGAATTGGCAGATAAACAAAAATGAAGTCGGGAAACGGAACTTTTACATGGTCATTTTCATTTCAAGGTTCTTTCAGAAGTTGACAGGACCACTATTATTGTTATTATTGCTATTATTGTTATTTGTGACCACTGCAAAGTCGAATTCCCTGATCACTGGAACACTTTCAGTCTGAAATATCAGCTAAATGCTGCACACACAGTGTAGGAAGCTTCAGACTCCATTAGATGCAGTGTGTGGGAGGGTAAACAAGGACTTTACAGACAGCACAGTAATACTTTCAATCCAGCTGTGAACTGTTTTTGTTCCTCACCTCACTCAACAGGAAGGTTTGGTTCTGAACATATAAAGAGCTGTTTCTGCTGTTACCTAAGCTATCCCCTGTTTTAAAGTTGATGATTGTGGCCTGTTAACTGCAATAACTGTTATAGCACTTTTATTCCTACAGTAATGTATGTAAAATAAATGCCTATACACTAATTTTGAATTCATTATTGGATTTTGTATATAACAATGCAGGGAACTCACATGATTAATCGAGATTAATAATTACCATATATATTAAATTCCTGTTCAAAAGTTTGGGGTCACCCAGACAATTTAGTGTTTTCCGTGAAAAGTCACCTTTTTATTTATCACCATGAGTTGTAAAAGAAATAGAACATTTTATTACATCAGCCTTCTGATGAAATGAACAAACACATTAGAACACTGGAGTGATAGTTGTTGGAAATGGGCTTCTATACACCTTTTTGCACCAAAAACCAGACATTTGCAGCTAGAATAGCCATTTACCACATTAGCAGCATATATAGTGTATTTCTGATTAGTTATCTTCATTGAAAAAACAGTCATTTTCTTTAAAAAATAAGGACATTTCTAAGTGACCCCAAACTTTTGAACGGTAGGAGGATAACCACATAATGAGTCCGGCCATCACCCTACCACTATCTGAAAGTAGTCGCTGGGGATGACTTCCTCTCCATTCTTCATCCAGCGGACAGTCGGTGGTGGGTTTCCTGTCACTGCACACTCCAGCTCGATGTCAGTGGACTCGTAGGCGTACGTGTTGGTCGGGTAGTTCAGGAACTGCGGCGGCACTGCGGAAGAACACAAAGCAGACAATGAGAAATAAGAGAGGAACACCTGTGCTGTGATGTTAATGCGAGCTATTGTTAATGTTATTGTTCATTCTTGATGTTCGACATCTCTCCTGCATTTGTTGTATTTGCTTACTCTCCTTCAGGCGAATGTTTCACATTAGCAAGTTTCCGTAGCGACCTCAGTTAATTATAAACTAATTAACGGAATTACACTCAGAGTCATCAGCTTATTACTGAAGAGCTGATGTGTTTGATCTCATTACCCTCCATGGATCATTACACGTTCATCTCCTCGTGGTCAGCTGCAGATTCATTTAACATTTTCAGGCAGGTTGTGTGTGGGTTGATGCTAACGCTGCAGCAACTGGCCACTAATTTAACCAGGTAGTTTGGAATTTGGCTGATCAGCACGAGCTAACAGTACATTAGGTCCCTTAAGTTCAGTGAATTCAAAAGATCGTTTCCAGACTGATGAGCAATTTCATTTTAGGTATAGGCTTAAAACAGATTTATCCTCTTCAATCGAGACTCTGGTGGGGAAGTCATTAGAAACTCATGGTGGTCAGCAAAACTTTGCTCAAACTTATTGGACCTTATTTGACATTCTTGTTGAGGTCTCAAAGTTTTCATAGATGTAGTGATGGAGCAATAATAACAAATATTTTACTGACCATTGACATCAGGACAATGGGATACAACATATATTAGTGTTACCATCCTACAGAGATGATTTTATTCCTAAATTCAAATCAATATTTTCATACTAATGATGTATCAAATGACAACCTATATGTGAATGCTGTGACAAACTCACAGATAATTATCACCTGACTCTGCATTTCCTTTCAGCTCTACAGTGTTCAGCATTTTTTGCTTGTTGCGTAGGATTAATGGCTCACAACATAATGGTTTAGTCCGCTTATATGCATGTTACATGTTAAGAACACTTTTGTAATTTTTTTTAAATAATACTAGTGTGTTATTAACATGTTTGTGAGCTTGTTTGAAACCTTTTAGCCTTGCAGAGTTTGTCATAGTTCTGCTATTATTGCAACATAATAATATGAAATCAGTCACTTTTGATGTGTTTTGACAATATCTATGATAACAATGACAACTGTGTATGTTTAATATTTTAATCCAGTTGTAAAAAGAGGTTTTAGAATTAGATTAGATTAGATTAGATATGACTTATATGGATCATTTTGGGAGGTTCCCTCAGGGAAATTGAGGCTCTATCACAACACATACAGCACTATTAATAAAACTAAGGACACAATCAGAAGAGTATGTAAAGAAACATGTTAAATACTACCACCAGCATAGAGAAAATAAAATACATAATAAAATAAAAATAAATGCCTGTAGACACCATCGTTATTGCTACATAGTAAAGTGCACATGGCATGAAGTGGATGATTAGATTATTGCACCTGGAACTATTGGAAAAAATAATAAATAAACTGCACACGGTTACCTATCATGCATAATGTGTAGCACAACATAAATTAAAGAGTAAATAAACCCCCCAAATCACTGTTTTATTCAGCTTATAATATATGTATATGGGAATTTAAATCAAGTAAAATCTCAAATCTCAAATCACAAATTACAGATTTGCTTTTACATTTTGTACAGCAATACAACAGCATGTCCTTAGACCCTTGGAGCATATAAGGAAAAACTCCTGGTAACAAAGGAGGTATACCTCTTCCAGGACTTGCAACAGATGTAGTGTGTAAAGAATGCAATAAAATATAGGATATATACAATATATTTGAAAGTAGAAGAAATTATAGAATACGACATTAAATAGTTACCAGAACTATAAGGATTTATAGTATATATGGACGATGAAGGGGCAGCTTCCAGATGCAAGCAGGATAAAGTAAGGCCGTAACCTCCAATGGGGAGAGACGTGATTTAGCAGTGTTGTTGAATGACTCAGGCCCAAATCTTGACATTTTAGTGCAAAGTCTTTGAATTCTACATATTTTGCTATAAATATGCATAACAGCTACCCTCTACGGGCTGTAACTCAGCTATTGCGATTGACTTTTACCATCAAACACCACAGAGAGTGAATAATAAATGTGTAAATGTGTGTGTGGACTGTGTCTGATCAGGGACAGTGGTGTTTAAGTTGTTGAGATATGAACTGACAGCAGGAAGCAGCAGACAAAATGAAACATGTTCAGGTACAAGCTCATGTGACTGCTGGTAAAAATATCTACAGGGTCCTGGACTGTAAACAGGAAGAAAAAAGGGTGAGTATTTTCTTTTTTTTAAGATTTGCTGTCATCGAAGAGGCAGCAGCAGCTCATAACTGTAAGAGTGGAGACGATAGAAGCCATTTTGAGCCTCATCGGATACAAGGATGAAGTCTGAAGGGCCTCATGTAGTACCCAAGGACAAAAAAAACATTACACCCATATGTGATTCTGTGATGTGTTGAGAAAAAAACAGAAAAGAAAAGAGAATAGAAGAAAATAAGAGAAAGGGATGAAAGAAAGAACAAACAAGAAATAAATTAAGACAAGCAGAAGTAAGGAAGAAATTAAAAAGAGCTTGAGAGAAATAAATAAGAGGAAAAAAACAAAAAAGAAAAACAGAAAAGAGAAAAGGAGGTTTGGAAAATGTTTGAGGGAGAATATGAGAACAATAAGCAATGCATATACAGAAAAAGAGAGAGAAAGCTGTTAGGAAATGGAGAACAGAGAGTAACGGAGGGATGGAGATGAAAAAAGGAAATGAAAAAAAAAGAAGAAAGTTGGTACGAGAGTAGAGTTGTGTATGCGTGTCCCATCAATACATCATTATCTGGAGGTGTAACTTTATCACTGCAGTAATGCTCTAATTAAGAGCTAACGATTTCCTTTAACCTCGCTGCCGCAGCTTCATCTCACCAGCAGCTACACACCGATACAGCAACGACAAAGACTACAACACATGTCCAGGAATTAGTCTGAGACACACGGAGAACAGATCTGAACTGACCAGGATCCTCCACAGTAAAGGAAGTCTCTGAAAACCCTGACTGCATCGTCATATAAGGAGGAAAACCTCCAAGTCAAAATTAGATTCAGTCCCAAATCAAATGCTCTAACTACCACTGTGCTTTTTGTAACAGGAAATGATGCAAAGAATGATGCTATGTAAAACAGTGGTTCCCAACCTGAGGTGTCAAGCAATGATAGGACATGAGAGGATGCTGGAAAAAAACTCATTTTGGATGCAAGATTGTGATTTCTATTTTCAGGTTTCTTCTTATTTTTGTTTTATTCCCGCCTCAAGGCTCACAAATTATTCAAATAAGAAGAGCAGAAAGGTTAGTTGATTGACAGAAAACTAATCAGCACCTATTTTGAGAGTTAATTTTGAGTGATCATTTTTTAAGCAAAACGGTAAAAAATAAGTTGGGTTCAGTTTCTCAAATGTGATTATTTATAGCTTTGAATTTTGGATTATTAGTCAGACACCACCAGGCATTTCAAGATGTAATTTTGGACTATTACTCACAATTTATTTACATTTTATGGGCAAACTCTTCATATCAGTATTATTATTATTTGTAGGTGGGAGTGGCAACATTGTGGGAGAAACAAATTGGAACAAATTTAATCATATAATTTTCTGTACTTATGTCCAGAGGTAATTTGCACAGCACAAATATCCATCCATGCATGGACAGAGGGGATTTTCCAGGTTCCTGGGTCATAAGAACCATGTTGATAAGACCTTAGTGATATGAAAAATGTGGTGTCAAAATACAGAGATCCCATTTTCATGGGAGTAAGCCATATTTTCAATGTATCTTTTTACATGTTCACTTTCATCTTCACACACAGACTTTAGGTGTAGCAGCAAAAGTCAGTCTCAGTTATGAGGAGCATCTTGTAAAAAAGTGCTTACAGTTTTCCTCAGAAGTTTGATAAGCTGTTTGTGTGTGTGGGTGTCTAAACGTGTGTGTCTGTGTGTGTGTGGCGAGTCTTCCTCTTCAGCAGATTCCCCCTCATTATCATGGAAGATGCCTGCTCAGTGACCGATTACCCAGCAGCCTTTGTTGTGTTTGGGGAATTCCCAGATTGATTGTTTGGGTGTGTTTTTTTTCTGCTTTTCTATCCTCCTTCTTTCCCCCTCCCTGCAAATCTGAAAGTTTAACACTGATTACCTGGTCACCTGAGGAGCCGTGTTTACAGAAGCATTTGTGTTTCCTGGCAGCCCTTTGTGATACTGACAACAACAGGTAGGATGCCGCATTAATACAATTCCACGTCCTGCTGGAAACAGCTGAGAGCAGCCATTCACATGCTAATGAGATGCATCAATAACCAGCTGACCTCCACCAGACACAAGTCAGATTCCACCTCATCTGGATACACACACACACACACTCACTTATTGTTTGTAAGTGACAGTATAAGTGACATTATTTTCTAGACATGGTTAAAATAATGATACTGTTAATGAAATGTGATAGACTATTTCAAAACAGTGAGGGAAGAATTATCCCTCGCTCTCTCTCTCACACACACACACACATTATCAGTGATGCTGCCGCTCTATAGCTGCACCATAATAACTTCCACTCAGCATTGAAATGGAAATCAGCTCCATCATTCATTTCAATGAACATCTGCTGTGTGTGTGTGTGTGCTGTGTGTTCATGTGTGTGTGATGATGATGACACCCAGTGAAGGGCATTCACACACAAATGCGTGTGTGCGTGCACGCGCGCACACACACACACACACACACAAACAAACATTAAGGATCCCAACCATAGAATGTATAACACAAGTGGATTTAGCCACTGTGACGTCATCCTTTGATTTGTTGACTACCAGTAGTTGCCAAACTACCAAACTCGAAGTCTCCATCTTGATTTTTAGAGCCAGATGTGACATTATCCATATTTGGACAATGGCTGCCTGGTTGCTGACATGTTGCTAGTGTGTTGTTGTTTTTTAGCTGCTTATTACACCGAATCTCATAGTCACTAGTTACTTAGAATTGTTTAGCAGCTAGCTCAGCTAACCTAGCTACTTTCTCTCTCTCCTCTTTTTCTCCCTCTTCTGCTCTCGGAGTATCAAATGTTTAGCAATTCCCTTGCCTCCTGTAGTGATAATGGTACCCGTTTTAAATATAGTCCTAGCAATAGAGGTGAGGCTTAGCGAGGTAGATGCTTTGCTCAGCCCTAATAGATAGCCAGTTGTATGCTAGTGTGGTTAGCCGGTCACTAGCTGACAGAGCAAGCTTTGCTCCTTCCGAAAGCAGTTCCTGAGAAGCCAGGAAAAACAAGTTGGCTGAGTGACTGATTGTAGGAAGCACAGTCATAAATCGAAGCCCTTGGTTCCCACCAAACTCATGTTTCTAACATATTTTCTCCACCTATTGAAACACCTGCTGAGAAACTATCTCTGGTTATTGCCAGATCTATAGTCAGAAACATAGCAACACCCACGACAAGTTTATTTACATCACAGCAATGACTCTCGATTATGCCGGTTGGAGGTCACTAAGATTAATGTGGAGTCAGGGTGTGCATACACAAAGATGATGTAGGACACTGTAGCTTTCTCTGGGCTCCTGCCAAACCTGACTAGCGATGACATGTCTCGCCGCATGTCATCTTTCATCCGCTGGCTGTCGAGGGAACGTCAAGATAATGATGTGGGCTCCGTCGATAATTGGCACATACTTTGAGGAAAACCTGGATAATCCTACATCCCACTTTGGATGGTATAGCTCTCTTATTTAGGGACATGGTGAAGTTTATTAAACAGAAATCATGATAACCCTGAGTTGAGACAAGGAGGCAGATTCACAATCCTACACACATCACACATAAAAAAAACTAATACAAATTAGCACTCCTACAGCAACTTTTAAAAATGGACCTTTTAAACATTAGATCTCTGTCATCTAAAGCTGCATTAGTAAACGATCTGATATCAGAATATTATATCGATTTGCTCTGTCTTACTGAAATCTGGCTGTGTCCTGAAGAATATGTTAGCCTGAATGAATTCACTCCTCCCAGTCATATTAGTACTCATATTCCTCAAGACAAGAGCCAAGGAGGTGGAGTTGCAGCCATTTTCAAGCTTTCAATTTCAAGTGTATTGATCAGCCCTTAGTCTAGGTGTGTCCATACATCTTTTGAAAGCCTTGATCTTAGATTTTTCTCATCCAACTTGGAAAACATTATAGCCAGTGCTATAAGTTACAGTGTACCGCCATCCTGGCCTGTGCTTTGAATTTTAATGTGAATTATCAGAGTTTCTTTCGAGCCTCGTCCTTAGAACTTTGAAATATTAATAGTGGTTGATTTGAATATAAGATGATGATGATTGTCTTTGTTTTGCGATTTACTGGACACATTTGGCTTCTTTCAACGGATAGGTGTGCCAACTCGTTGTTTTCACCACACCCTCGACCTTGTTTTGATGTACAGCATTGAACTTGAACATTTAATATCTTTCCACAGAATCCTCTCTTATCTGACCATTTTTTAATAACTTTCGGACTGCTTCTACTGGACTGCACGCCACTTGGCAAAAATATATTCACTAGATGTCTATCTGATCATGCTCTCGCTAAATTCAAGGAAATGATTCCATCAGCATTTAATTCAACGTCCTGACTACAACTGAGGACTTTTATGCTGGTGCATGTCCATCTGAAATAGATCTAGTTGAGAGTGCTGCGGGCTCCCTGCAAATGACACTTGACACCGTTGCTCCTGTTAAATAAAGGACGGTTAAGCAAAAGAGACTAGCTCCCTGGAACAGCTCTCAAACCCGTAAAATGAAGCAAACTTCATGAAGACTTGAAAGAACATGGTGTTCCAACAAACTGGAAGAATCTCACTTGATATGGCAAGATAGTCTTTGGACCTATGAGACGGTCGTCTGTAATGCTAGAGCCACTCATCATTAATAGAGGATAACAAAAACAACCCAAGGTTTCTTTTCAGCACTTATTCACATTGACATGACAAAGAGTCACAACTCTATTGATCCACATATTCCTATGGCTCTCGTTAGCAATGGCTTCCTGAGCTTCTTCACTGATAATATTCTCACTAGTGGTCACAGAATTCATCACCTCTTGCCCTTAACTGGCACAAATTCACTACCAAACACAGGAATGGATGAAAAAGCTGATATATCTTATATATATATATACGTATATCTTGACTTCTTTTCTGCAATCGACCTTCCTGAACTAGCTTCAATGATTTCTTCATCCAAAACATCAACCTATCTCTTGGATATACCAACAGGACTTCTTAAGGGATATTTCCTTTCAGCACTTCCTTACGAGGCATGCTCACTTATTATCTAGTTATGTATCAACAAACATCTTCTCAAAAACTGCTTTTGATTTAGCTGTTTTATACTAATGATGATAAACTGAGCTCAAACCTTCCCTTTCTTTCTAAGATCCTGGTGAATTGTGACTTCCTACACAACAATGGTTTATATGTGGGTTTCTGGTCAGGATTTAGAGTGCATCATAGCACTGGTGAAGGCTTCAAAGACCTCCTCAATAAACCAGACAAATGACCGATCTCTATACTTCTGCTAGACCCCAGTGCTGCATTTGAAACCATTCACAATCAGATCATATTAAACAAATTAGAGACTCTTATTGGTATAAAATGGACTGCATTAAAATGGTTTACATTCTATCCTCTGGAAAAATACCATGATCTGCAGCTTTCTACTGAACTCAAAACTGAAGTTATTGTCTTTGGTCCAGAACACCACAGAAGTGCACTATCCAGTGATATAGTAGCCACTTCAAATAGCCAATCCTTGGCCTCCAGCACCACCATAATGAATCTAGAAGATATCTTTATATCAAGATATTTCCTTCACTGCCCACATTAACCAAATATCAAGGGCTGCCTTCTATCGCCAATGTAACATAGCAAAGGTTACACACTTCCTGTCTTTAAAAAATGCAGAAAATATAGTCCATGCATTTGTTACTTGGGTGGTCTTATTTCATAGTTTGTGTCTAAACAGAAATACAAGAGGACCACATTTGCACACGCACACATCTGCCAGTTGTGGTCAGGACGAAGGTACCGGAAAGGACAAGTTAAGGAAGAGCTTCTACCCTCAGACCACTATAACTACATGTTTAATAAATACATTTGATTGGCTGATTGACACAAATTTCGTCTGAGTTAAATTCTCAGTCTTCATCCTGTGAACACAAACTCATTAGCAACCCCTTTCAATCTGCACTTAACCATCAATTAGCCGCTATTAAGCACGTACCTCCACGGTGACTCGCAAAAACACACCTGATCATTCACTTTTGACATGATGTCTGAAACAATTAATGTGCCATAAAGCCGCTATCATTCAAGAGTTGAAGGGCAGTGGAGCGCTGCGGGCTCAGCAAAACATGCTACAACTGCCATTAAAAGGTATTTTATTCACCATTACTGAAATTAAAGCAGACATATGATGCATATTCCCAGGATTTAATATTCTGGGGCTCCAAAGAACATCTTTGGATGAGTTACAGTTAAAAAAAAGATCTTTATTTATTTCATTCTGACTTTTTTACAGCCCCTCAATTTGGCCTCTTTCTGAAACAGGCTGTTTTAGCTCCTGTCAATGTTAATATTGTGGTGGGCCCCCATAAATAGATGAATTTATGGGAAACCCTGCGTACTTTAAAATATTCTTAATACTCCCAAGTACTCACTACAGAGTGTAGAAGCAGCACCACAATGTAAAATTACTCCATTTAAAGTTGACTTTAAATGAAAGAACTAATTGATTATTATTATAGACATTTAAATCACTTATCATATAGAATGGGGCATATATATTATAATAGTATATAATATATATAATAACATCAACCAGGGGCAACACGGTGGCGCAGGGGTTAGCGCTGTTGCCTCACAGCAAGAAGGTCGCAGGTTCAAGACCTCCTTGGTTCTGTGTCTGGGACCTTTCTGTGTGGAGTTTACATGTTCTCTCCGTGTCTGCGTGGGTTTTCACCGGGTACTCCGGCTTCCTCCCACAGTCCAAAAACATGCTCAGGTTAATTGGCCTTAGGTGTGAGTGTGTGAGTGAATAGTGTGTGTGCTGGCGACCATCTGGGGTGTATCCCTGCCTCTCGCCGTAACGCGCTGGGATAGGCTCCAGCAGACCCCTGCGACCCTAATGAGGAATAAGCAGGTATAGAAAATGACTGACATCAATCAGCTAAGGTACTGCAGATGAAAATTTGTCCTTTGACTTAATCTGTAAAATTTGCATCAGATTGATTTAAATTAATGTGTGCTTTCCCTGATGAAAGGTAAATGACTGGTGACTAAAGTAATTTCCTAAAGTAAACTAAAACGTACACTGTTATTCCCCCAAATGTAGCTATAATCAAACGTATAGTCTCAAGCAGTTTAGAAAAGTGGGAAACTTTTTGAATCATTGTCAGTTTGCTTTTCATATGACACTGAAAGCAAATAATTGCCTTTCAAACTGAGACTCTTTATTGCCATCACATCTCAGAGGAGACAGCGCGAAGACATTCATTTCAGCACAAACACAAGCCTTGAAACTGAGAGCTGCTGATCTTTCTGTCCATGCATTTTTCATCAAACTACTGAGTGAGCACAAAACAAAGCTGAGAGGTAATCAATCTGTGAGTCGAGATCTGGAAGCAGGCGGGGACAGTTCTGTAAGAGCAGGACAAGTTTACAGAGCAACGAGGGAGAAACTGATGGTACCTGCAAAGTCAGCTATATCATCATTGTGTGTATGTCCTGTCCAATATTTTCATATTGTGGCTGTAACAATAAAAATGAGATGAAACATAATAAAAAAGAAAAAAAAATGCACCATAAATAGCATCAAAACCGGACTGGAGTTTAAGGTGAAACCACTCAAACTCACAGTAATCCACAAAGACATTCAAGTACATTGCAGCAGGACAATGCAGTGCTGGTGTCTGTTAATAGAGCTGTTTTAATAAATAACATTATTTAACTCCTCTGATCCTCCTCTATCCCTATGTTAACAAACAAGTGAAATCTAATTATCCAACAGAATTAAGGTGAAGGTGAACATCCTGATTTTAAAGCAACACAGTGGGGCAAAACATCCGGAAAGACCACACAGAACATTCTTATGAATTGTACATAACAGGCGTCCCTTTAATTAGCTCAACTGCAAAGAACCAGTCCCTAATTGGAAACAAACCTTCAACAAAGTTTTACTTAGAATTTCCTTTTGTGTTTTACATGTAGCTTTTCAGGGACAAAATTCCAATATGAATGCAATTGTCACTATGCTATACTCACCTTTTCTTGTTTTTAAACGTCAAATCTATATTGTCATGTCTTCATTAAGTCTGCTTTGCTTCTACTTTGCCTTTTTTGTGATCACCACTGAGCAATGTAACTGTCAAGAAAACGCAACACTTCCTGCACATTTCCTGGTATCATCTAGAATGGAAGGAGAAGCGTTTGTGCAGTGTTTGTATTTAAAGGAGAAAGAGCAGCAGATGACTAATGGAATCTGCCGTGGAAATGCACAATATACTGAATTTACCATATATTATGCTGCAGGTGGATAGTTGCTTTTGTTTGGGAATTTACAATATTTATTGTGGCGGCTTTGTGATTCAAAGTGGAAACGCTCGTGTGCAGGTGCTGTTAATGGCACATATGCAAACAATAAATCAAAACTTGCGCTTTGAACAATGCTACGCCTTTTATTAGCAATGGTGCTGTGAGGCTATTTATAGAACATGACATCACATGCGCCTGTGTGCGTGCACACACACAAACACACAGACATTATTATTACCAATTCCTAAAATTAAAACCCCCATTGTTCACTGTAACAGGAAGCTAGGGATGGACATAGATTTTACCCAGACCTAAATTTTACCGTTACTCCTCGTCCTCTTCTTCTTCATCGTATTTTCAATCATGCTGCCATTGCTCTATTTTTGGGGCAAGACTTCGTTCAGGCAGTTCCAGTCATTAGCTTCACTGCAGCAGTTAACACAACCACTTTGTGGGTAATTAAGATCTTGAGGAGAACTGGAATCATGCAGTTAGGGAGTGCCATACTAACTTGTAAATAAGAAAAGTTTATTTGTAGCAGCAGTGGTTTGACTCCTCCGCAGACATCAGTAGTTAGTTAAGCTAACGGTAGTTACGTTACGCTAGTCCTGTGGACATGGAAGTACTACACAAGTGAGTTCTGCATTAAAAATAAGGTGGATACCTGCACCTTGTTCCTCCTCCTGCAACAGCTGCAACTAACAAATATTTTTATAGTCAAATGATTATTGAAATGATTAACTGATTAGTTGTTTGGTTCATAAAATGTGAACAAATCTATCACTATTTCGATCACTATTCAACCTAAAAAGGTCTTTTTATGTACTAAATAAAACCAGAAAAAAAAAAATCTGATCTGAGAAACTGGAACCAGAAAATTTGGAATATTTTCTTTTCTTAAAACGATGAATCGATTATCAAAATAGTTGGTGATTAATGTAATAGTTGGCAGCTTGCCAAGCAGCTGGCAAACCCAAAATTTCCTGAAATGTTCTAGTTTTCTATACCGACACTGCTACAACTACCAGTAGCCACCACCTTTTCTACTGTTTTTAAGGCTGTGATTGTTCTCTGCTGTCTCAACATTAAAGAGGACAGCTGTGCTTTTGGGGGATTTCTTCATCAGCTGCAGCTCACAGGAAGACAGACTTCCAGCACGTTGCCATGGCAGCGGTTTTACCCGTTAGCGGTGGTGGTCATCATAGCAGGATGACACATGGATAATTACAATGGATAATTAGCTCTGTGCATTCCTCGCCATCCGACGGCCTCAACCCAAATCCTGTCAGCTCGGTATAGTCGTTTTCCTGCTGAGAGACGCAGGCGGGCTGAGACACTTGAGGCCGACCTCACCTGTCGGGACCAGCCGAAGCCGTCTGTCCGGAGGAGCAGGTGAAGCCGGTGTAGAGGTAATCGCTATGACAAACAGGCAGGAAGGAGGACAGAGGAAGGAGGATGATGACAGATACTGACATCGCTGCAAAGAGGAAACTAACCAGGTCAAAGGTCAAACGAGCTGCCGAACACAAACTGCGGCCTGAGGCGTGATGGTTCAGGTGTACGGAAGAACAGAGGAAAAACGCGTTCATTTTACATTCAGTTCATGGAAAAAAAAAAACAAAAAACAGATTGCACTGCATCTAAAGAACTCATCAGAATAACATTCACTCCTCAAATTACCTCCAACCGGCTCTGAGAACTGTTTTACATAATATCAATTTCCAAACAAAAGAACACACAGATGGGAGGATTAAGGATGGCAAACAAGGACGAAACGTTCGGCAATCTGACCGGTGAGAAAGAGCGGGGAATCTCCCAAGATTCATCGCAAACATCTAAACAATCTGCAGCTCGGGGAGAGACAGATGGTATAAATGAACAGATGCCTGTAACTGATGAGCTCACTTTTTTTTTCCCCACTTTCATGCGACGTTTGTTGCCTTCAGAACGAGTTGAGGAAGAACTCTCTCCACAAGGTCACACGTGGCAAATGCTTTCATGTGTTTGTTTGGTTTTTTTTTTTTGATAATCAGCTGTTGACCCTGAGCTTAAAAACAACAGGATGGGCAGTAAATACCGAGCAGGCCAGTCCTCTCAGGGTTGAGTCGCGCTGAAAAGTTGCTTTAAGTCCGTTTCCCCCCTCTGCGACTTGATTAAGTTCAAATCCTGGATTACAAAGCTTAAGAGACAAAGAGTGGGTCAGGTTGATTTGATTCGTCGGCCAGGTGGACTCAGCTGGGGCGCATTAAAAAACCTGCGATCGGGCAAAAAAAAAAAAAAAGCAGCGGCAGCAGAACGCTGGACAGACCGAGACGGATTAAACAGCCTGAACATACGTGACCAAGGAGCTGGCAACGCTTTAATCTGTAACAACTGAACAAATTCATAAAGAGATGGAGATTAACATAAAGACAGAAGATGGAAGGAAAAGTTTAAAAACTGACATACGGTATATTACATTACCATAGACAGTTACATCATGTAGTTTGGATATCAAGTGATTTTGAGTGTGCAAAGCTACAATATGTATTTGTATCCTTGGGAATTTATTAAAAGCCTCTTGAGGGCGACACAAAGCAGCATTGTGTCTTCAAGATTTATTGTTATAAGTACTTTTAAAGTGTTCCAGGTGTGTGTTAGGGAACAACAGCCTTCCATTTAATTCAATGGGCTGCATTCATCTTATTTTAGTTATTTGTTTCCAAAGCAGCAGGGGCAAAATCCAAACCATGTTGCCAAATGTATATATAAAAAGGCTAAATCTTTCTGTGACAAATTCCCCTGATATCTTGTGTTTTTGTGATAAAAACAGTTTCCAGGATGCTGTATATTTATCCAACACAGACCCGCAGTGGGACAGTTCCCAAATACGTGAGCATGATGAGCGGTTTTGGCGGTTTACTTGTCCTGATTGGGTTAACATACTAACAAACCAAGAAATCCTCCCTCTGTGTTAGTGAATATTTCCCCCTCTCTGCAGGAGCTCTGTGACCCCGCCCTCTCGCTCTCCTTTTTCTCTTTCATGTCTTTCACTCAGTGGTTGGGTCTTTTTTGGGCGAGTGGCAGCAGGCCGGCCGGCGGCACGGCGGGGTGTTTGGCAGCCTGTTAAATGTTTTCTAAAACACCCAGAGTAATTCACAGAGCCTGTAATTAATCAGGAGAGGAACCCCGCTGGCCACAACCAGAAGTGTGTGTGTGTGTGTGTGTATGTGTGTGTGTGTGTGTGTGTGTGTGTGTGCACGCCTGTGCATCTTTTTTTGATTTGTATGTTTTAGCTACGTTAACAATATTAATTTAAGACAGTAGAAATGTAATTTTGAGGAAACATGTAGCTCCAGCTCAGAAGTGGTTATACTCTGGCTACAATGCCTTTGTGCTTTCCTAAATACAAAAACAAAAAGGGAGTCGTGAATTGGAGTAACTATATTGTAATTGTGAGCTAAAGATGTCATTAATGTGCAGCCAACTGCCTGGTGAAAGTTAACCTTTAACTTTACAGCAACATGAGCTATATTGTGTTATTTTTTTTAATCAACAGAATATATTAGTCTTCGATAATTCATGTTTTAACTACAACTTACGATTGCCAAATATACATTTTAAAAACATTACTATAAAGCCACCTTAACACTACATAAGCAAAATATTATAACGAGCAACAAGCTTATGAATGCAACATAGCAGCCACAAGTATACCTCTATAATAACTTTGTAATAAAACTATAACAACAAGAAGCCTAAAACTAGGTAAACTATAATATCACAACAATACCATAACACAGCCATATAAAGTATAAGACCCAAACACTATGACATCCCTGTAAGCAGTAAAAGAACACCATAATACCATGGTCTCATATCAAAGTGACATTTGATAGTCCTCACAAAAATGGTTGAAGACTGGTGATGTAGGGCTAGATGCTGAACTGCAAGCTAGCATCCTACTCGCCATGCTGGGCAGCTAACGCTAATGAGTCACAGTCCTTCTTCTCAAACAATAAATCTCTCTTAGTCAAAATGCTTGCTAATGGTCAATTAGCATAATCATTAGCTTGTTACCTTAACTTGGTTGCTAATGATACCATAACTTCACACAGATAATTAAAAAGATGGATTTGTACTATAGAATCCTGTCACATAACGGTCTGCAATAGCAGTTTTGCTCTTTTGTGGGAGAGTTTTTAGTCCAGTAAAAGAGGTTAAATGAATGTGAATGGTGCAACAAACCAATTATCGGTGATACCTTGCTCCACATGAGACTCTCTGGCTCTCTGTTCCCTCAAAGGTCAGAACTGTCAGTACAGCTTGCTATTTGTCAACACCGCAAATGTGCAGGTCAAAATTCACCAAAATTGAACTTGACTCATAAAATCATTTGGAATTTACTTTTTCCCCCATGAGCCCTGATCCTTGCAGTTCCATTAGAATGAATTGAATCCTGGCGTGTACACCGTAACACTTTAACAACACTGTGAAAATACGTAACCAACAATATAACACCTGTGTAACAACAATGGAACCCGATGATATAATGCTAAAACACCCTCATATAACTCTGTAACAACATTTCCAAACTATGACAACACCAAGCAACACCAATATGTTATGATGTGACAGTATTCCCAACAGGTTATCATGTGGGGATTTTTTTTTTTTTTGGTAGACTCTGTTCCATTAGCATCCAGCGCTAACACCAACAGCCGGTGCTGACAGTGAATATGACTGATAGCTGCAGTGCTGGCTCTGTTTCTCACAGTTTTCATTAAGCTGCTAACAGGAACTGGCTAATGAGCCGGGATGCACTCATTATTATGAGAAACAACACACACATTCGTTATCCTAATCATCTAATCACGGTCACTGCCCTGTGGAGTCAGAACACACACATCTCCATACATCACCATGCTGTGGATATTTATCAGCATCTAACTGCCTCCATTTGGAAAAAAAAAAAGACTAAGTGTAATGGAGCATATTAGCACATATTTTTACTTTATTGGTTTAATATAAATAGTAAGACAGAGACTGTATATGTGAGCTTAACACGTCTCCAACAACAGCTAACTTTTACATTAAAATTCTCAAAAAAGATTAGGGTCATATTAGGGTGCAAAACCTTACTGAACTTTTGTAAACAGTGAATGTAAAGTGACAAACATTTTAGCGGCTGTAATGAGAGCAAATGTTTTGCTAGTCACGCAGTTTTGTGTGTTGCTTCCCCCAGAAAACAGCAGCAGCAGGTAGCATCATTTAGCTCTACCCAACGGCTCTCTCCTTGGGTCTCATTAGCTTTTTATCAGCAGAAGATGGCTCAAATCCTTGCTAACTACAGTGGCTTTTGAGAGACAAGTGGCATTGCAGGACATTGTGTTGCAGAGACACCTAGTATGAGGTCTGTGTCATGATGTCGACCCTGTTATTTCGCCACATTCTAGTTATAATCATTCTTTTTTTTTATATTATGGCCAATTCTTATACAGTGCAGCTTTAAGGCATGACAAAAAAGCAACAGCAATCACTTACATAGATTTACAGTAACACTATTTATGTTTCTCCAATGCATCTGGCGATATCATGCACCATAAATGTTCCATTAAGTAGCCAGTTCTCAAACAATGTCAGAGTGACAAATAATAGCCTTAGGCACAAACATATGAAGGCTTTCGATTAAAGGCTGGGTAGACACCATTGGTAGTACTATAATAGTGTACATGATGAATTCACCACTGTACTATACTCACCACTCTCCAGCTCTCTTTTATTTATGCAGTATATATTTCATTTCCACTTCGATGTTCTTTTTCAGTGTTTCCATAAATGTTTTACATTAAAAGATTCCCAACAGCTCGGATGGCGCAACCACTTCTCTGGCAGAGATGTAATGTTACGCATCTTCACAAAGTGAAATGAATTCAACCTGGCTCACCCACTAATTCACTTCAAAACCATACATTGCCTACATCATACATTATATGAGATTCCAGTTAAAATGACAAGCTACTAACGACAGCCAACTAACCCTTTTTTATATCCCTAATCTTGGTTTTTGTTTCCTTAATGATAATTCTGGTATTACTCTAAAGCAAATTCAGTTCAAAATGGTATTCACAGTGCTTGCATTACATTTCCCCCCCAAAAATTGGTTCTTTTTGTTTTTTGTTTACTCCAGATATGTGTATGAAATCGTTCTGGATCCAGAGTCTTGTCAACATTGTTCTTCTTGAACATACATGACTCAGTGAATCATGACCAGCGCTTGTACACGCTTGAAACACTTTCTCATCTTGGATAATCTCCTGGACCTGAGATGACAACTAGGCGATTATTGCTGTAGACTCTACCTGCCAGCATATTTTTGTTGCTTCATATATTTTCTTACCAATGTGATGTTTGTTTTCTTATCTTTTTCTTTGTTATTTATCATTTCTCGATTCAATGATAAATAATTCACATCTGACATTGGATATGTCGGTAACCCCCAGTTCCCCGTGTAAAAAACAATCAAAATGTTAATCACAGAAAATAAAATGAAGTGAATTCTGTCAACGGTCAGCGACAAAAACACAGTGTTAAAAAGTGCGACCAGCAGAGCGGTGAGTGTGACAAGTCTGTCTGTTGTGCTGATATGCTTAACGTTTCCTTTCCATGTGTATCTGTGAGCGTGTTACCCGAGCAGCACTGAAGTCCATGAATATGCAAAGAAAGTGTTTAAATGTAGCGTGTGAGTAAACCATTCGTCTTATCAAATATATTTAATTTGCAGATGAGGCAGAGGGAGATAAAACCAGGCGGAGGCAGGGATGACTATATAAATTCAGTGTTTTCACAGATCGCTGGAGGCACGACATGATAAGAAAAACAACCTATGTTTAAATTTGTATCCCCCAGCTCTGAAATGTATTATCAAAGAGCACTTTAGTTAAGAAATGGCATAAAACTGATTAAAATAAACAAAGTATCTATCTACAACATCACCCTCTCTGTGTTTAATGATAAACACTAAAATGATTCTGAAGGATCATCCTAAGCACTCCAGGTTCACGTCTGCATTCAATTTGAGATTTTTGAAAAAGTACCTCTGATTTTTCTTTGTACCTCCTGTCCTTTCTTTTAATCCGCTTTCCCTCCTGCTTCATTTCTTCACTCAATATTTTTTATTTCTTCTGTGATATTCTTTATTTTATTTTTTGGAACCTTGACTTTTAATTTGAGAAAGTTTAAAGTCCCTCCACTCAAAGTTTTGGTTTCCTTTTTTCCTTTTTTTTTTTGGTCCAGTTGGATGTTTGAGCTTGTGCAGCATGATATATGATCAGAGTTTGACACGAGGAGGCTCTTTCTACATCCATCTGCTAAAAGTGGAAAGCTCATTGAAAATCTGAGTTTAGTGCTTTTCAAGAGTCTCAAAGACACTTTACAAAACATATATTACAAAAAAGCTACAGAGATAAAGACATAATGAAATACAACATTCAACTTCAAAAAAATACCATTTAAACATTAAAAGCAAAAAGATGGGTTTTGCAAAATTCAATGTGTTGAGGGACAGGAAACCAGTGGAGTTTCTGAAGGATGGGGATGATGTAGTTTATTGAGGACTTTGGACAATGAACTGTAGAGAATGCTATTGCAGTAATCGAGACTGAAGGTGATGAAAGCATGGATGAGGGTTTCGGCAGCAGGGAAGAAGAGTGATGGACGGAGGGAGACGAGCTGTGTTTTTGAGATGAAAAAGGGCGCATCTGGTGATGTGACTGACATGATGGTCGAAAGACAGATTGGTATCAAAGATTCCTCCAAGGTTGTGGACCTGTGGTGAGGCGTTCAGGGCGGAATTGTCAACGGTGAGGTGGAAATTATGGGCATCTTTGGTGAGTGACTTGGGGCTGACGATGATTAAGTCTGATTAATCACAGTTGAGTTTGAGGAAATTGATGTTTTATTTAGGTGAGGCGGATGAGCAGGATTTAAAACTGTGGTGAAATAAAAAAAAAGGTCCTTTTATAAGTTTCTAAGAGTCCTTTACACTTCTTATATACTTTATATTTTGACCCCAGTGACATTAAATGTTGGAATGATGTTGTGTTGTTTTAAACGTCCACGCCTCCAGATACAGTAATCCATGCCTGTCAACTTCAAGTACTTGTAAATCTACAACTTGACTAAAAGACTGTTTGAATTTTTGACACTTTCGAGCAGTGACATGGTTTTTGGAAATGTGTCACAAATGTTGACTTGTCGGAATGCGCCACTCAATATGATCAGATCCCAGACAGAGTCCTCCTGTTTATTGTAAACATTGTGTGATGTTTGCAGGCAGACAACTGATGACAGTAGTGCGTAATCAGAATATGAATGTGATGGGAACACAGAGACAGACTCTGAGGGGATGCTGAGACAAAGACATGAAAGGATGGAGACGAGCAGAAAGGCCCAGCTGGAAGGAAACTGAAAGCACCCGAAGGTTAATTTGCGGATTTTCTCCTGAGAGTCAAACAAACAACAGCTGGTTCTGTTTGATTTCAACTCTCTGCTAGTAGAAAAAAATGCTCTCTGTTTCATTTAAGGTACAAAAAAATAAGGCTCATTTCTGGTGCATGAGTATTAGTTGCTCTCTGGCTGAACCGTCTGATTTCATGCTGGTCCCAAACACATGAACACACACTCACATGTACAAACACAAACCAAAAGTTGCATGTAAATATATATTGAATACCAACTAAAAAGTATAATGGGGTGACACTGCCTGAGCCATACCTCTCTCAAGTCTAACTAGCAGCATGGCATTGATGCTAGCGTAACAAAGGGGCTGCTACTCACGTGGCCCTGGTAGTTGAAGTATATGCATTGCAGGGGCTCCTTGACCTAACAGAGCAGAGGAACCTCCAGGACCTGACCACGGCACTACAGAGATGATTCCTGCCAGCTGAGCTAGCTGAGATGATGCTCTCCATGCTGTCTAAACAAGAGAAGGTCCACATAGAGAAGGTCTCCCAAGTTCGACCTCTACCACGGCAGTCCCACCAATAGCCTCCACCCTCCAGGTGGCGCCTCCGCACCCAACTGACTGCTGTTACCTGTGTGGCAATACAGTTGTGCCAGTTGTGCTGTTCATCAGCTAGCCTTTGCTAAAGTGCAGGGCAGTATTGTGCAGACTATTAATATCTAAACACCATCGCAAACTCTCTAGACTGGATTAAGGTTTTTCAGCTTCATGGACCTCAACCATGGCTACTGGCAGATGGAGCTGGGTCCTGAAGCAAGACCAATTCTTTATTGGACAGGGGCTGTGGCAGTCTTTGTTGTGCCGTTCGGGCTTTGCAATGCACTGGCTATGTTTGAGTAGCTTATTAAGAGGGTCTTGGCAGATGTACCTCAGAGTCACTGTATTGTTTACCTCAACAAACTACCTTTACATGCCAGACTTCAACAGAGCTCTGTCCCTCCTGCATGAGGTCTTCACTATGATCCATCAAACCAGGCTGCAGCTAGTAAAGTGTCACCTGCTGGGAAGGGAAATGGAGTTTCTGGGCCATGTTGTCAGTGCTCATGGCATTGCCACCAACCCAGCTAAGGTGGCTGCCTTCCAAGAAGGGTCTATCTCTGGTAAGATCAATGAGCTGCAAAACTTCCTCCCTTGGCATCATACTACCTCTTCATCAGAGACTTTGCTACCATCGCCTGTTTAACAAGGGCCAACCATTTGGCTGGGATGAATCTTTGCTATGTCCCTTTATTCGACTCAAAGTGACCAGGATTGCTATGTTTAATATGGCATTAATAAAAAATTAAGGGTATATTTAGCTTTCATTAAAATAAATATTGTGTTTTATTTTTACTGAGCACTACACTGCCTTGGCTTTGATTCATGTATAATTCTAGCACTTTTATGAGTATTGACTGTTTATGCAGATTTTAGCTCCAAAAAACAGGAGTTTCAAATATTGGTACTGAGCAGCAACTGTCATCAATTAGAGGTGCCCTGAGAGGTGAAATTCTGGGCAAAGAAAATATAACCACTTGCTGCTGCTCATAAACCTTGTCCGTTCTGAGCGCCTGGTCATAATTGAATGCCACCTATGAGCACATCCCGATTTTAATCAGTTCCTCTCATCTCTCCTCCAGATTACAACTGCTGCTGTCAGCAAGTACGCTGCTGTTCCAACTGCAGAATGATCGTAAAGCTTCCTCCCATCCTCAGAAGTTTGTACTGCCGAGTCCAACTTGCCAAGTCTGAACTTAGTGAAAAAGGCCCTGTGTCAGACCGGCTTCAGTCGATTGCCAGCACACTTCCTTTAGCATTATACATAGTCCAGACATATTAGGTTTCAACCTAGTCTTGTTACTAGTAAACTTTCGTTTTAAGAAGAGACGAGGATCATGATTGCATTTAAAAGTGTTCACATACAAGTACAGAAATCATTTTAATATGTAATTTCAGCCTTGTCAAAATACAGACAAGGTGTTTTGCAACATAAGAGAAGCAACAGAAAACAGAACAATAGCCTTGAATTGGTAATAGTTATGTTAACATTGTTCTTTCATCGGAAAATGTTGCCCATAATTTGTTATTTGTTATGTAAATTCAAAGTAAAATATATTTTTAGGTGTTTGCACTGCATCCCAGCTGTCTGAATACACCTGAATACATCAGCGGCTTCACTTTGAATCCATCAGCAGCTGAGGAGCAGTCAGACAATAAATAACAAACATATTTTATTCATGAAAATCTCATCAAGCAAACAGACAGGATCAGATTTAATATTTCATGACTGCATTTGATTCTGAAGGTGATTTTTTTGTGCCCGGGAGTGTCTGCAGACAGGAGCATTTCTGTCAATGGAGGAGTTTTATTTATTCTTATTGTTTTGGGAATGTCAGGCCGTTAACAGTTTCCAGTTTAGTTTTTTTTTTTTTTTTTTTTTTTTTTATCCCTTCCCTCGGGAGCTTTGTAACGTGAGAGGGCTTCCTATCATTTCCACACAGCACTGAACACCAAAGGTGTGTGGGCAACTTTTGCACTTCTATCTGTGCGAGGACTTTGAGAGTCTTGTTTGAAGGTTAATGTTAGAAGTAGGTGGTAGTTTAGGGCTCTAAAATGTCAAAAATGTTGTGGCTATATCCCCGGTTTGAGTGTGGCCAGGGACGTGTGCTGCATGTGCATGCGTCCTCCCTTCTTTTCTCTCTCCTCGCATGTCACCTCTCTACTAAAAAGAGGAAAAAAAATACATGTGGTTTCTCACCTAGCACACCCAGCTCTGTGTTTGCAGTGATGTTGTGGTTCTTGTTGGTGGCTGTACAGCTGTAGCTGCCGGAGTCGTCGTCAGTAACGCTCCTGATGATGAGATTGCTGCCCGCCAGCAGAGAGTACTTCTTATTCCTACAGGAGGACAAAGAGGGACCTCAGTTTCATGTTTGCTTTATGCATGTTTGCTTTATGAGTTGATCGCTTAGAGAAAACCTCCCGTAATTTGTATGTTTGCTTTGATTCCAAAATGATCAGTACTTTCTCTCAGCCCCTAATTTTTTCAAAGGGATCAATATTTTACCACAACAACCAGGCACTGTACTCTTTAGCAAACATTACTCAAAAAGGAGGAAATGATAGCATTTGTTATTTCATTTGTTAATATTAATATTACCCGCAGATTAATGCACATATGATGCGCTTGATTATTTCTAGCAGCAGGATGCTGTGTGTGGGAATGAGATGAAACATATCTCTAAGTGCAGCAGTGTGACTCACTGACATGTTTTTTTGGCAACAAGGGCACTCTGCTGCACAGAGGATGAAGAATATATTGATGTTATTTGTGATTGTGCCATTTTTTTATTTGAACATACGTTTTAATCAATACATATATATCTGTAACACAATAATTAACAGTATATATTGTCACTGATGGTGTATATTCTAAAATATTGCGATATCATGATGCTAATATAGTACATTACTTTGATATAACTGACAATTTATATCAATAAATTAATAATATATAATAGTAATTAATTTGAAGTGTTGATATTTCATGCTATGATATAGTAATAATGGGTAAGGATTAATAATTAGAGTAGAATAAGTAATTAAATTATTAATAATTTATATATATATAATAAGTAACACAATGAAAGAATGAAACATCTATTCACATCAAATGGGGGGCCCTGGGAAAATTATTTGTTATTATTTGTTATTTGTTATTATTTGTTAATTATTTGTAATTAATTGTTCGAGAATTAATGAGTTGATTCAGACCAGCTCTGGATCAGTTCTTCTCCTCTCCTCCACTGGATGCTTGGAGTTGGGTATCCTGAGGCGGAGCATTCTAGAACAGCATCGGTTCCCAGCAGAGCTGTTACTCTGGATGGACGCTGGAGGAACTGGAGGTTCCTGCTCACACCGGGCTCTGAGAGAGAGAGAAAAAGAGAGAGAGAGAAAGAAAGGAGGGTGAAAAGCTGTACCACAGCACACATTATGAGATACATTGAACCGGAACATTCCAGCCATAAGCGATAGTTCAACGTGTCATTCCAGACCATGGGCATTGTAATCTGCTGCTGTAACAGCCTCCACTCTTCTGGTTTCAGGCTCTTCAGCACATGTTGGCATTTTGGCAGCCACAAGAGCATTAGTGATGATGTCGGGTGATAAGGTCTGGTTCATGGTCAGCATTCCAGTTAATTTCAAAGGTGTTGGATTGGGTTGAAGTCAGGGTTGTGTGAAGGCGAGACAAGTTATTCCACATCCAACCAGGAAAATCCTCTCTTTATGGACTTGGCTTTGTGCAGGAATTCATTGTATATTGCAGCTTTTAATAAATGTGTCAATCCACAACGCCTCTGAAAGGAGCTCTGTCTGTTTTCATTTCCCTTGTACCCAGTAAAGTGAAGTCCCTACAGGCAGCCACTCAAATCACACAGCTCTAGCTTCTTTATGTTGTGAACTTTATCTACAACGATCCAGAAAGTCCTCCAGCTTCACCGCAAGCATGTAAAGCATCAATAGGCCCTGATTTACTCTTGTAGAATTATCATGTAGACTCCTGAAAACATTTGCTCTTCCAATAACGAGGACCCTGGGCGAATTCGGACAGGCTCTTTATTGACAGTAAAGCTTTTTTAAAAGTGAACATGTATTTATCTGAATTTTCCAACTGTGCTGTCCAAACCTGTTAGAAATCACTGTTAACATCTCTCTTAATGTGATACTGATGTGTCATCATGGAGCCTGAATGGAAAGAGGTCCTTTTTACCGTAACAATTCTTACATTCCACATTGGCCCTGAAGCTAATATCTCAGTCTCACGTCACTATGCTGAAAGAAATGGTGGACAAAATCCAAAGCCCTGCTCATTCAAGTTCAGCTGAAACTAAAACGGTACTTCACATTCTGAGTTAGCTAAATCAAGCCAGAACTTCCAAAGTTTCATGTTGAACTTCCTGTTCAGTATGAAATTTCCCTCTGTTTGCTTCCACATAATAAAACTCATTGCTACCTTGAGCTGTTGCAGAGGGTGCATTCAGTAGCATATAGAACAGTCTGAGATCAAGGCTCCATGCATGATGTGAAGAAGAATCGAAACAGAACAGATGTTGCTACACTAGCACATAACAAATTGTTGTCTGAGTTATGTTGCTAGTTAGAAGCTAGTGCACTGTATGGCACAGGGTTGTCTGTCAATCCCATCAATCATCTGTCACATCCTGACATATCATCAATTGACCAGTTTACAGCAGGTAACATGTATATGTTTAATTCATCCAGGCTATGTGATATCATGGTCTGTGTAAGCACACATAATCGATCATGTCCATTTACTCTGTTCTAGAATCCACATGCAAAAGGATGACTGGATAAAACTGTGATTCGCACATATACAGGTGAGATTTATCCTTGCATTTGCATACACAATAATACATCTTGTTATTATGTTTAGTTTCATGGGTTTGTTTGTGCCCTGTCTAAATGGAACTGAGTGCACTGCACATTGGTGCATGTGACATCACAGAGCCCTTGTTGTCCCCCAGAGACCACCTTGACTTCCTCCTGCATCTGAGCCTGACATGGACTATGGTTTGCAGCTGTGATTATCTGGTGTGTTCCTAAAGAAAAAGATGATACGGTCCAGAGATTACCTATAAGAGATCCCAAAAGGAGAGAGTTTTTGCTAATTGCTGTCAAAATGGACATTCCCTGCAGTAGAGCGGGAAAGTATAAATAAATAAATAGTTTCAGACTTTAAGCCTTAACCTATCGTTTTATGCCTGGTTAGGTCTAGACATGTAAACCACATTGCTTTGTTAAGGTTAGGTAGGTTATAGGATGTTTACTTCTATTATGTTGAAAACATGGCTGGTGGGAAATCACTTCAAAGGTCAATACTAGAGGGATTGGTGAAATTATGGTCTCTATGCTTCAGATACATGTCAGGAACTTTGGAAATGGGGCTAGACGTCCAAAATACCACACTATCCCTTTAACCCACTACCTCACTGAGGATGATTGGCTGTTTGAATCCCAGAACTGTCTCAGCATTGGCTTTTCAAAGAACCCAAAGGTCTTAGACTTTGATTCAATCCGGTATAATACTGAAGTTGCAGGACACACACACACGCACACACAACCTCCAGCAGTGGGTCAGGTTGTTTTCGCCTTCAGGTCAGGCTGCAGGCTGGAAGATTTTTCAAAGAATGATAAGACAATTTCCTTTAAAAGACAGGAAGTTACATCAGCACGCCCCGAGGCACACACAAACACACACATATACACACTGCCAATGTGAAACATTCTGGTAATCCTTGACTAATCCTCACCTACAAATCATCGTTTAGTCATTTCACCCTGAAATAATTCAGTTTGAAATGCTTTACATGGCAAGACGTAATTAATTAATAATTTCATTTCATTTAATTTATTAATGAATTGAATTTGTATTGAATATTATTCTTCTATATAATAATTGTATGTATATGTTTCACTTTTAACATTGCATTATTTTATTTTTTTCATATTGCGCACAGTATATTCGACAGTATTCAATTTGTTTTCAATTTGTTTTTAATTATATAAATGCATGCTGTAGGAACAGATTTATCTGGCACCATATACACACTACAAATAATGTAAATATTCAGGAAATAAAAACCATCAGCCATCAACAGAAATCCTGATTTGTGAACATGAGCAGACAAAAGAAGAAGAAGCAGGGAAAATTACTACACGGCAGAATGCAGCTTTTGGTCACAGAAACGAGTAAAGAGCGAGGGATCAGAGAGATAATCACTGAACAGCGGCAAGAGTCATTTAATGTTTTCACAGACACGCTGCTGAAGGAGGCTGTCAGCACATCAACTGACACACGATGCCACTCGCATCACAATGAGAAGGAGGAGTCACACTGAAACCAACACACATACACACATAACTACACTCTGCAATACCAGTATGGAAAGCCATTAGTGACATACTTCACAAACGTCTTTTTCAGCGCTGAAGTATCAAATCAGAGTTGCTCTTTAATCTAGAACTAGAGAGTCATGTCTTGCTGATGTCAGATGTCTTGCCATTAGTACTTTGTTCATCTCTGTCCACCAGAAATATTTTCAATTCAAAAATTGGGTTTTAGTTGTATTTTGTGGAGACATTAGCACTGTCTTAATGCAAAATACGTCTCATTGTCTTCTTCTGTTACAGATTTGGGAAGTGGAGAACTGCCACAGTCCTGAATGACTACAGCGTTGGGGGTCCAAGAGATCCACTTCAACAAAATAGCTACAGGCTTGGATCCAATGCCTGTGTTCACTTAATCATGTACCTAGGCATTTGACTGAAGGACAAGCTGGAATGGTCCATCAACACCAAGGCCATCTACAAAAAGGACCTGTGTCGACTTTAACTTGAGAAGCTTCAGGTCCTTCAAAGCAGACATTGAAGGACAAATAAACTCATGAAGAGAAGCTGATGGAGGGCACAATGGTGGCAAAACTGCTACCACACAACATATTCAACTCTGGTGTGTAAAGAAGCAATCCAGGAGGTCATTTCTGCCAGGTGGTGTCAGGACCCTGCAATTCATCTGCCATTGCCAGGCTTGCTGACACTGAAGTGCTCAGACTAAAATTTCCTTTATCTTATATTTTTTAACACATATCAGGACTACCAGGACATCTGAATATATCTGAACACTTGAAAATCTGCAATAAGACTTACATTTTTAATTTAGCGATTTGAATCATTTTCAAGACAAGACAATATCTATATTTTCTGGTTCCACCTCAAATCTCAAATCTGATTATGTTCGGGTTGCTTTGGTCATCTATAATAGTAAACTGATGATTTTTGGGTTGTGGACTGTTGGTCTTGCATACTGTTGGTTGCATCTTTGGCTTTGGGAAACAGTGATTGATATTTCACACCATTTTATGAACCAAATAACTAATCGATTAATCGTTTCCATAACTGGAAGATTAATCGACTATCAAAATAATGGTTAGTTGCAACCCTCATACAGATACATATAGCAGATCAGTCATAAAAAAATGGATGGATCCTATCAGACCCTCGCATACACACAGACACCAAAATTATCTATAGAATAGTAAGTATATTTCTTTCTTTAGTGTTTCAGCTGCAGTGTGCAGGTGAACTACTAATTGGCTACCAGCTAGCAGGGGGAGTGAGTGGGTGGGCAAAAGTGAGGGAGCAGCAGTCAGAGTGATGAGAAGTATAAACAGAGGGTTTTCATCATCATATAAAACTGGCAAGGGCCATGTCATGGTGTCTTAAAAAGCAGGCTCCTGGTGAGCTTGTTAATTAGCATCTGCATCGGTCTTCTTTGAAGTGGTGTCTGTAATTTAATCGATCTTTAATCTATCTGGCTGCTATGAGACTTTAATTCCCTTTATCTATCCATCTATCCATCCATCTATATATCCATCCATCCATCCACCACAACCTCCATTACCTTTGAAGCCAGGCTAGCTGCCTCCCTCTGCCTCCAGTTTGACTTCTAGACGCCTGGCTGCTGACCTGTACCTGACTTGACTTCTTATTAAACAAGGAGTTATTTTCTAACACATTTGTAAATTGTATGTAGCGAGAGTTTCAATTAGATCCAAGCCTCGACGCGTTCAAAATGCCAACAATTACCAGATCACAACTCCTCAGTACCCCTTTAAATCCCACCTACATTACATGCCAGTGAGCACACTGGCATGTAACACTGCATTTGTGTTTCTTCTGTCTTTATCCTCAATGTTTTATCCAGAGTGACTCATAACAAATGTAAAAAAAAACGAGACAGTAGGATGGAGGTCAAAGGTCATGCATTATCTGGAGATGACGCATAGAAATCTTCTGGTCCTATTTGATACTATCTGACCGTTGACCTCTAAATCCCTCTGATGGCTCTATCTGGTAAAATCTTAATGATTTCAAAGTTAAAAATCTTTAAAAAGTCAGAATTATTAAAGTTTCATCCATCTGATCCATTAAAAATGAATAGAGATCAAAGAGGAAAAAGGATATGAAAAAAGAATTCAACTGGAAATCTCCCTTTGTGAACTGTCTGCATGACAACATGCAATTTATGTATTTGAGCTTATTCAGGCCTCACCTCAATGTAGATTGAGATTCGGTCTGGGAACCATCATGCAAGATGAGATGCATCTGTACGTAGCTTATAGCTAATCATATCAAACGTACCCAGTGACATACCTTATACCAGATGACGACGAAATAATTTAGCACTAAATGTTTTTCAAAATAAATTCATGGTCCAAATTCCTTTGAAAACTTTCTAAGGCTGTATCGAGGAGTAAATTGCTGTCTGCCACCACGTTTGTTTTGTTTACTACTAATATGATAGCTTCATTTGATAATTAGCAAACATAGCTAGTGTTAGCTAACCAGCTAGCTTTAGGTTTGTGCAAATAATGTCATTAAGACATCAAACCACTAACTTCTTCGTAAGTACTAACCTAAGACAGTTCATGGTCTTTTTAGATCTCTGCATTTTCATGTTACCTGAGTGACACCAGCAGTAGGTTTCATCTTACAGTATGTCTGCTTCACTATATCAAACCGCCAGTCTTCCACTTGAGGACGGTGACACACATCATTCTAATGTGAGGTTATGGTTGTCAGGGGCAGGATATACTCATAGAATCTTAGTAATTGGTTGATAATAATGCTCCAGGTAGGTTAAAAAAAATCACTGTATATATAAAATATATAAATCAACAAAAAAGTGGTCGGTTAAATTGTAGATTTATAAAATAATTTTTATATAAATAATGGATTCTAACTCCTGTGACACTAACAAACAGCTACTTATTATAATTCTTTTTTTCATATATTTTAATAATTTAGTTGTCTTCACTTATTATGTATTTTTTAATTTCTATATATATCTCATCTAATCATCTTTCAATTTACTTTTAATAACAGATATGATCTTGTTAACTGCGTGTATTTATTTACTGTAGTAGCCTATTTTTACTTTCTTAATTATTACATGTTACACATTGCTCTTTTTTAATAATTGATTTTATTGTGTGTACTGCACAGTACCGGTGTGTTCTGGGGTTAAAAGACTGGTTTGTCTCCTCTAATTCTTCTTAACTCACCTTTCAGCCGGGCGATTAAAGTATTTTCAGCCGTGGGTTGCATGTGATTATCCTGCTGAAGGTCGACACTCCGGCTCCGGGGAGGCCCCGCTGGGACTGAGCGCGGGAGTACTTCATGAGCCAGTGGTGTTCAACCACAGATAGAGTGGGCTAACCTGAGCTGTAATCTGAGTGATGAAGTGGACGGTGAATGGACTCATTTAATTGGACAGTGTAGAGTGTACAGCTGACAGACTCCCTGCAGACTGAGAAGAAGCTGCTTCCTATGTGATTATTATAATCACATTTTACACTGTGTATATTCATCACACCCAGGCATATGCCCGGATAGACTCCAGCCAATGAAAACCAGGGAACGCTGGTAGAATAGTTAGTTCTTTTGTCAGGCAACTAAAACAAATAACTATACACTACATGGGTAATAGAGGAAATGATTTGTGCCTCGCTAAGATGCTCATACTGACCGCAAAAGCTTTCAGATATAACCTAGTAAAATAATGGATTCTTACTACAGTGATACAAAATGTACTGGAAGTTGCAGGCAAGTCAATTTGTTATTTCCATAAAATAGTCCAAGACCTTTACAAATTCACATCTGAAAGTTAACTGTTCATCTAATTTGATTAAAATCTTTATAGGCCCACGGCGTCTTTTTTTTTTTTTATCTCAGAAGTGGTTTGGCAATTTTAAATAGCTTAATATTAGTATTTTGCCTTTTTTTTTTACGCTTGAGCACCTGCCCCTTAAAAAATGTCTGCGTGTGGCCCTCATCACATCACATTTCATTTTAAAATGAGCCATCCGGCACTGGGAGGAAATGGACAGAAATTACTACCTGACAAAATGAAGACCACAGGAAACGCATAACTCACTATTAAATAAAACTGGTGATGTACTTCAGTACAAAAAGGCTGGAGATGTAGAACAGCCAGCTTTTGAAGGTTGATAACACAAGTAATAATTTAAATGGGTTTAATATTTCATGCTAGAAAAGGTTGAAATTCAATTATTTTAGGCTGCCAGTTTTAGGTTATTTTAGTAAGCCCTATTAGGGAAGTAGATGGATTGATAAGTTAATTGGAATCATGTGGATCAACTGAACCTGTGTCAACATTTCGGTACAATCAACCGATGTGAATCCATGCTGGATCAGTCACCTGGGAGCACCCGGAGCTCGGCGTCCGTCCCCGTCCTGGTGCTGCTGGGGTTGTCCGCCAGACAGCGGTACGTAGCGGAGTCCGGCGGCTGGACGCGGCTGACCTGCAGGGAGCCGGAGGGGAGCACCGCCAAGCGGGAGTCGGGGTCAAAGGTCATCGGCATGTCCTCCCGGTTCTTCTGCCAGCGGATGACGGGCGTCGGGTCGCCCGACACCTCGCAGCGCAGCAGCGCGGTGTCGCCGAGGTACGAGGAGACGGACTCTGTGGGGACGACCACCTTCAGAGGACCTGGTGGGAGGAGAGAACAGAGGATTGATTTGATTGAATTCGATGAGAGCAAATATATTTTATTGATTCTTTCTATGATAGTCTACAGGGAAACAAGCTGAAACTGTGCACCATGCAAAGAAGAAACAGCAGCAAAACAGACTGAACAGGAAGTTTGATTCAAGACAACTAAAATACACTCAGTCCAGAAAAGAATTTGAACTGTATTAAACTGCACTAAACTAGACTATACTTAAGTATGATGAATAGCATTGTACTACTAGCTTAGCTGCAACTGAACTGTACAGCTCTGAAGTGTTGTGTTCTATGCTGCAGCCCTGCTGCAAAATAGAGAACCAGCTAAACTGAACAGGACTACTTTCTGAGGTGGAGGCGTGTGTATGCAAAAGAAAAGACAGTAAAGTAAATCTTGGTCTTGAAACTGAAGTGGACTGTATGTTGGTGTGGAACCAAGCAAACGGTATTGACATTACCTCTGATTATGCTAACTTGTTGGATAATTTTGCTGGTGCAGTATTGTACTTATCAGTGGAATATATTTTTCGAATTAACCATTTGACATTTCATGTTAAAAAAAAAAAAAAAATCACACAAAATTGCAAAAAACATGATTATTGTTTTTTTTAAAAAATAACACAAATGAACTTTTAAATAGCAGGAAACCAACATGAACACAAAACGGACATTTTGAGAGACCTGATGAATCAGAATTGCAGACCTTGTGATCCTACTTCCATTATTACAGCAATACTGCGGCTATTACTAAATTAGCTACTTATTCACCCACATCTACCAGACACGGCACCAGCAGCAGGGGTGAAGTGGAAGAAGTGTTCAGCTGACAGTTTTTTTTTCTTTTCGATGAGTAGAAGAGAATTATGAGGACGAAAATGGAACCGGAAGACAAGTGAGGCACAGTGGGTGTTAATGTGTGAGGGGAAGCCAGTTAGACTCTGAACAGCGGGCGAACAGAGGAAAAGTCAGGAGGAGAGACAGGGACGGGTCAGACAGGACAGAGGGACAGTGTCCAGCCCGCTGTGTTCATGACGCACGCCATTTCCTGTCCAAGCAGATTGACTTCAACAACAAACAGCCCGTAGCCATATAAACACACAAGCCTGCCCACTGTCAGCCTCACTCTGCTTTCACGCTGAAGACGTGTTATTTTATCAGCTGCTCATATGTGCTTAAGTTTTAATTTTCAAAGTGGCTGACGGGGCCTCCGGGGTAGCATACTGTAATCTGCAGGAATTACAGGAATTCAATAATAAGAAGTTTTCTTCTCCGTGTTGATGAGACTTTACAGATTTCACATGCCAAAGTATTTTAAATAGTCGTTATTCCATGTTCTCAACCCCCTGACACAGGATTTAGACCTTCGCAGGGAACAAAACTGTCCACCGATGCACAGTGCTCGAGCCAGGAGGCGTTTACTAATGTGCCCATTAGTCCATTGTCAAGGCGGTCATAAACTATAATAACTGTGACAAACACTTCTGTGCGGTGTAAAAAAAAGATTCGATTATGATTAGTTGAGACAACTTTATGGATCTCCAGAGGGGAAACTAGTTTGTTGCATTGTAAAATAGATCAATCAAAAAATAATAAAAAAGGATGTCCGTATGTGATGGACCTAAAAACGAGACCAATAAAACAGATAATAAATGTGAAATGGAACTTATAAAAAAACAAAAAAAGCCATACAGGCAAACGGATATTGTAAATGTTAAAAACACAACCCGTATTTCAGGATATTATGATTATGTGTCAATTAAATTTCCCACCACTGTTGTACAGTTGTACCAAAAACCCTAGACAGGGGATATTTGGACATTATTGTTTGTGCATGGATTACATACGTTATATAAAATGTCCTAATTACTGAGCTTGGATTGTGTTGGTAGATATAGATATTTTAGTTTGGAAAAGGTCAAGTTAAAAGTTTCCGCTAGCTTCCAGTCCTCATGCTAAGCTACTATAACCTGACAGCTCTGTACTTAATACAAAGTCATATTTGATCTCCTCATGTCATTCTCAGACTGAAAGAGAATACATATCTATCCCAAAAATGTCAAATTATGGCTTTGATGTCAAAAGTAACACCTGTTATCCTTACTTTTGAACGATTTCAAAAGATATGTAAACGATCCCGCAAAGTTAGCTAATGCTACATTTTTTAATCTACAACTAAAACTCAATATTTTGTTGGTATTTTGGAAGAAAATATTAAACAGCATATTTAACTGGGAATTTTGTAGTTTGGCTAACTCATGAAATATTAATTCATCTTATATACTTCCTTTACGCTGTCCTTGATTTTATGGTGAACAGCTTGGCCCAGGGTGGACACAGTGATATGACACAACCAATATTCTCTGTTTAGCTGGATTAAACCCTGGAAGTTTTAAAGAACACTGCAGTTTGCTGTCTGTTAAAAAGTTTCCACAGCCTGCAATGTTTACTTTTTTTTTATATTTAAAACATGTAAGTCGCTTCCAAAATCCCTGGAGTCCTAAATTTTTGTCAGCATTTGAATTCCCATGATGGCTTTTAATCCTTGCGAGTGAAAGAAAAACAGATGCAGTTGGTGTCTGAATTTCCTCCGTTTTTTTTTTTTTTTTTTTTTTTTGGTTTTCATGCTGGTTCGAATCACATTGTGCTTCCTCTGTCGTACCACTGCGCAGAACCACCCCTGAAACTATAACACTGACACAAACACTAACTTTCTCTTTCTACTCTGTAACGCTGGAAAAGCCTCAGTTTGACTCTTGAATCGTGGGGCGAGCCGCCGCTGGATGCGGGTTCGTGCATCTTCACGCCGATGAGAGCTTGAGCTGTGGTGACATCACACAGATCGGAGGCGACAAGGACGCTGATGTGAATTTGGATCGTGGCTTATATAAGTTCTGCTGCTGTCTGTTCTTGTGTGGATCACGCTGCTGCCTGCAGCTGCACACACACACACACACACATATACACACACAACATGAAACACATGCTCTTGGTTTTGTCACTTGTAAGGACACTATAGGATTTAATTCCTGGGGGCTTAGCCTACTGTAATCCTCAACCATAACTACGACTATGTCAAATCTACAAACATTAAAAGAAATGTTTTTACTGTAGGTCAATGTCATGCCTAAAAAAATCCTTCACGCTCACAGAAGTGAATTTTATGTGTTTTACGAGGACTCACTTGTGGGGACCTGCTCATATAACGTAGGAGTCGGAGCAGGTTTTTATCCATATACGACTTATGAAGTATGAATATATGAGGGAGACTAACTGTGCTACAACAACTCCCATGACCACTGTCCGCCCATCAAAATTCATTTAAGTAATAAAAGATTTAAGATTGACAGCAGCTGTGGTTCCACTTGTCACATGAATTTTAAGCAATCCCCAAAACTTTGCATAAAAGAATATGCAAATTAGGTTTGTTTCAATCATCTGGAGCGAATAAAAAAGATGCAGTCATGTAAAATGTAGTTCCATCAGAAGATTCTACTATGGTTATTAGACAATCTGTGGCATACCCAAGAATAGAAGAAGTAGGGACTGCGAGTACAAAATCAAAACCAGCCATCTACTAGAGAAAAATGGAGAGATTTTTGGGAAACAGTTTCAATTGGGCAAATTCTAATTGTTCTTTCATGTCGGCTAGTGTTGGTCATGTTTCATTCTGTCCAGAGATGAAGCCAAAGAAAAGCATGTTATTAAAGTTCCTTTTTGAACATTAGCACCTTTATCAAAAGGCAAGCAACACCTCCAAGCAAGTGAATATCTAAACTAGGACTATATCAAAAGATAGATCAAAGCTTGAGAAAAAAAAACGGTCTAAAATATTCTGTTCTTCCATTTTCTTTTCTTTTTTTTCAATGTAGGTATGTTTTATTGAAATCACCTTTTCTTAGCGGTACCAGCTCTGGAAAGAGGAGACAGAGAGCATGAGTAGACCTTGAATCATTTGACCACTCATCGGAATATGAATCTGCGGTGGGTCACACTCAGTAGTGTCTCTAGCCGCCGGCTGGGTTTCTGCGTCCTGAGTCCGCCAGCGGTTACAACATTAGCCTGGGTCTCGGTGGCAGTGGCCCACGGTCGGGCTGAGTTGGTCGTCTGTGACACGGCTGACGTGACCTGCCCCAGACGTAGCAGCTTTCTGCTGCTTTTTTTTTCCTTGACCGAAAAATAAATAATCTGAATCCACTTTATATTAGGGTCTTTGGAATAAGCTTTAATATGTAATAAAGCCTTTATAAGTCTGCTATAAGATGCTTATTACATTATTAGGTGTTACTAAAACTACATGCATGATGACAGGCATGATGTTTAAGTATTTTTGGTTTAGTTTACAGACACTTAGAGTTAATAAACGTCCTATGAGTTTCTTATAATTGTTCATAATAGCATTACAAACCTTTGCTTTATTATGACTGAAACACACTTATTGTCAGTTTTGCTGCTACTGGATCTTATCTGTCTTATTAAGGATATATTAATCTGAATAAAGCATTATTCGTATGAATGTCTAGTTAATATATAATAATCTATAAAGTAATATGTTTATAATGCTAATATTACACATATAGTCTTGTTATGCATATTATATATGCATTAGATATATTAGATATATTAATATCATATAATATCTATGTTAAGATAAGATAATCCTTTATTTGTGCCACAGTGAGATAATTAGGTTCCTTATTATATATGAAGTGAGGCTTATTGTAAGGACCTTAATATAAAGTGTTTCCAAAGAGCAGAGCAGTGAGTTAAAAGTCGTCTTTAGTGTAATGGTCTTCTGTTCACACATGAAAAACACTAAGTTGAGGTAAAGCAGCAGGAAGGGAAATGAGAGAGGAAGAGAAATGGGTCAAACCTTCAGGACGGGAAGAGGAGGAGGAAGAAGAGGAGGAGAGGACATGAGAGATGGAGATGGGATTATAGAATGTGAGGAGGAGCATCACGGAGGACGAGTGACAAGCCGCAATCCTCTCAACTCGACGGACTTTCCCTTCAACTTTTCCCCGTGTGCGGATTCAAACCAGCAACCTTAAACATTCCCGTTGTTAGCCGCCGTCTCCCTGCTGTTTTCATCCTCATTAGACAGACCAAAATAACTCGGGTGGATGCGAATCGCAGCGAACAGACGAGGGCAGCGGAGGGATCTGGGGACCCTCCTGCTCTGAATCTTCGCCTTGGGAACAATTATTATCCGCTTCTGTGGGTCACAGCTCTCTCATCCTCGCCACTGTTAATTGTGATTTGTCCAATTCCACCGAGAGTCGATAGTTAATTGGGGATAGACGGATTGAAGGCCGTTCTGTTTCTCTCTAACCTACTGAAATTCAAGAGTTTGAAAATGATAGTTTTCATTTTGAGCAAATGAAAAAAAAACAAAAACTTTTTTTAGCTTTAGACTCCTGAGCCTGAAAAATTGCATCAAGGCCAATACAGTTTTATTTTATTTTTTTAGTTGGATAAAAGTTTCAGTAATATTTCTTCAGTGATACAGTAACAACTAACATTATTCCCCTTTCAACAATACCAGACTGAAGGTAACATTCAAACAAAAAAAGTTAGCTTTGTTAATGCTAGCTTACCTTTTTTTTTTGGATATAAATGGTGCATTAGCTTGCATGTTTTCATCGTTAGCCTGCTGCTTCTCGTCTAATTTCCAATTTTCGACCGTGGGTGTATTCAACCCATAAATTCGTTACTTTTTTCCCCCCAGAATCCGTAATGACAGCTAACATTAGCGGTAGCTCGAGCAGCTAACTATCCTGATACCTCATTCAGGCTTGCCTTAGCAGGAGAAGCACAGGTGTCACTAATGACTAATTAACGATGGCTCTGTGGTATTTAAGTATGGCAGGTGGGACAGTGAACAATCAGTGCTCAGAATGTAAAGAGTGAACCGAATAGACTCCATCTTATTACCATGTGACCCCTTTTACTGTGGTTACAGAAGCTTAAAAAAAAAAAAAACAGAGAATGGAGTTCCTCTCTATATTTTTTATGCAAAATATGCATTTAACTTAGTCAGACGTTCATGTGTCAGTGCTGAATTGTACCTTTTAGCAGTTAAATAAAATATCTTTAAATTCAAAATTACTGTTCATACTGTTTGCTCTGCTGGTGCCGCACTCCCACTCATTGCTGCTATACTCGTTCAAACTTCGATGAATAATTTCACTTTTTTACATTTCTCTCTCTCTCTCTCTCTCTCTCTCTCTCTCTCTCTCTCTCTCTCTCTCTCTCTCTCTCTTCTCTCTCTCTCCTCTCTCTCTCTCTCTCTCTCTCTCTCTCTCTCCTCTCTCTCTCTCTCTCTCCCTCTCTCTCTGCTCTCTCTCTCCTCTCTCCTCTCTCTCTCTCTCTATTCTACCTCTATTTTCCCTTATTCTCTCTTTTTCTATTCACTCTTTAGCATTCCCTCTCTCTTTATTCTCTCTTTCTCATGCTGCTTGCCTTTATACTACGATCTCTCCCTCTCTCTCTCTCCCTCTCTCTCTCTCTCTGAATGTTCAGTGTGTCTAATTAATTCCCAGTTTACAGTCTTCTCTGAACGCGCACACATATACACACAGTAAGACTGCTAATTGAATTCTAAAGCCTCTGCTATTCATTAGCATTTTGCCTTGTAATCTGTTGTGTCTCATCTGTGCATGTGTGTGTGTGTGTGTGTGAATTGATTGATGTATTAATATAATATTCAATCTGGGTGCATCATTTCTACGTGTGTGTGTGTGAGTTGTAAAATGTCGTGGCAACAAGCTCAATCATTGATGAACCACCTGAGCTTTACATGGGTTCGCTGTCAGCTGACCAATCAAATTACAAAGTGTACACAATTCAATTAGCCGCTTCGTTCCTTCTGTTTCAAACCAAAGAGCCACAAACCGCCTCATAACCTCATTACATATCCTGGTCATGATGTTAAAGGTGAAGCCATTTGTGGAGCCAAACTCTAAAGAGAAGATTATATCTCAAAAATATATCAAATCTCAAATCTTGTTTTCATCATGGGGCCCAAAGGTAGCCCCCCCCCCCCCTCATACTAAGAAAATACTAACCTGCCCCCTCATAATTCACTAGAAAACATGTATCTCCTACTTATTTTCAAGTAGGAAAAAAGTAGAAAAACAAGTAGCCATTGCCACATTCTCTGAAAAAAAATATGGGTAGTGCTTAAGAGATGATAGTAAAAGCAATTTCCAATTGTTGTCAGGACTTTTTCTTGACTCGATTTATTTTAAAACTGCCAGGACTCGGTAGTCTTCAATTCACTTTAAGTGGTCTTGACTACAGGTCTAGTTTACTGCAAAAGTCCAGGTTATGGGAAGCTTCACATAATGTGTTAATGGGTGTCTGCAGTGAAAAGGGATATTATATGGTGATATATATATATATATATATATATATATATATATATATATATATATATATATATATATATATATATATCACACACACATACCCTGTGAGCTACAGCTGCTGGTCCCCTGTCACTTTAATCGCTCTAATTGACTGGGAGGATTCAGAGTCACTCCTGAGACCATAACAATCAAACACAAAGAGCTGAGCGAGCTAAAGAGACGACCAGCTGATACACACACTGTGACAGTAAGTGTGTGTTATCCAGATCCTCATTAACGCAAGTCATCAGCAGGCCGCGGTTTTTCTTTCTTTCAGCCAACTAAAGAGGCAATATTTGAGTGCGTAGCAAGTAATCTGACCTCCAAACTCAAGTTCAGTTCTGCAGCTTTTCTTTCTGAATAAAGCCAACAGCGATCGGGGTCAACATCCATGACGAGTGACGTTGTGACATGAAACACTCCCTTGACTGTCTATAATTGCATTTGTGATGTCTGCAGATGAATTCTGATCTACTGCAATAACAGTGTGAATTAGCATGCATGACCGACTGATGAATGGAAAAGACATTAATTGGCTACATGACTGTCCCTTATAAGGTATCTACTGGGATGGAACTTAATTAAAGGAATTTGAGACAATTATTTATTTGCATATGTTCCGACTCTGACAGAGTGAAAGCTTTAGCACAGATACTGATGGGTTTTAGTTGAAGCAATGTCAATGAATGTTCAAAAAGAAACTAACTCATCTTTTTTAGTCTACTGATATGTATGAGGAGCTAAAGACAAGTGTCGATCATGTGAGAGGACACCTTTCAGCAGTGTTTCGGGTCATTAATCCATCCACAGCACAGGTTTATATGTCTATGCTGCTTCAGAATATAGAAAAACAAATCTCTACAAGGAAGCCACTTAGGCTCACTTTACTGGTACGTTTCATATTTTTCAAGTTTTTCTTAATGAGCACTCGTCTTTTGTGCAGATAATGGAAAATCCCCCAAAAAGTGAACTGGAAATTGATCCGATCAAACTACCATGTCTAGGCATTTTTATGTTGATTTCCTCTTTCTCTACATAGGAAATATAATTTGAAATTCTTCAAACTTGAGCGGAGATGTTGTACAGCATTGTACTATGCTTTGTAGAGAGTGTATGCTGTCTATGGGAATGCACTTAAGCCTCTGTGCGCCTCTGTCTATTAATGTCTTCCTTAAACTGTATTGATCTTAAACTGCATTCCACTTACAAAATTACATTACAGGTGAATTACTTTGGTCCCATTAAATAAATATGAACAGAAAACTAAATGGAAGAAGCTGAGCAATACTGAGTCTGTGTGTTTGTAAGTGTGTGTGTGTTTGTATAAATCACTACAGTAACTGTCAAGGTCAGGTCAAGATGTTAGGTTAATCTAACTAAGCATTATGAGGGAATCTCCTCTCATTCTAGGAGTCACTGTTGGGAAAAAGGTAATGCTTGGACTTAAGATTCTCAACCAATTCATAGAGCCAAGTGGAATAAACCTGTTTACCCCCAGAAAAGAAGATGATCTGAAATGGAGCCCTGGGGAACACCGCAGCTGCTATCTGCAGCTGATGAGGTGAAGTGTTTCTCACCATTTTAAGAGCAGGTTTGGATTAAAATAGAGGATCTGAAGCAGTCAATAACTACCTTACTGAGTAAGCCTTTTCTATCTCTTCAATCTACACCAACGGGCAAACTGTCAGCAGCAGCTACTGGGGAGCAGAGCCAAAGAGAACACCCAGCCAAACTGCCTTCACCCCGCTGACTGACAGTGGAATTTCACCGAAATAGTTTTCTTGCCACGAGAAGAAGTCGACAAGTGTTTGTACATCTATTTATTGATTGATTCATTTTATTACTCCGCACAAGATTGGGAGCCTTGATCAATGAAGAAAGGTAACTGCTTTCAAACTTCCATCAGGCGTTTGAGAGCAGCCATCAAAGCCATCAAATGAACTCTCTACACTGCAGACTCTAGTTGAAAATGACATCTTACAAGTAAGAAATGAGATATTTCGGTGTCATCCATCATTGTAACCAAAAACACTTCTAAAAATGATTTCCATGCAGTATGGTCTTTAGACATGAACTCGCATAAGCGGTGTAATAAAAATGAAAAGTCATCAACAAGTTAATGGAGTTATCTAGAATAGAAGAGAAGAACAGAGCAGTCTCTTACCTGCCACAGTGACCTTGGCTGTTCGGCTCACAATGCTTCCCAGTCCGTCCAGTGTGGCCAGGCACTGGTATTCGCCCTCGTCGGGCCGGTGGTGCCGCGAGTGCACCACGTTCTGCACCAGCAGCGAGCCGTTAGCCAGCTGCCGCCGTCGCTCGTCCACCATGGAGCTCAGCAGCACGCCGTCCTTACGCCACGTGATGGCGGGAGATCCGACCGCCGTGTCGGAATGCGCCTGGCAGTCGAGCTGCAGCACGCCGCCTCGCACCGTCACGGTGTCCTGAGGCTCCTGGGTGAAAGCGAAATCCACGAAACCTCCGAGACTAGACGAGAAGGAGGAGGAGGAAGATGAGGAGGCTTCTGAGGCTGTGGAAAGGGAAGGGAAAGACAAGGAGGTGTCAGGCGGAGGCACAAAAAAAAAAGTCTAATTGATGTAACATGATATTTAGTGACTCGACTGATAATTATATGCATGAAAGCTTGGGTTGAAATGGAGTTAACACTGTGATCAATAGCAGTAAAATGTTTGGAACCAACAGATTTCTCCTGATTTTTAGTGGTTTTCTGTTTTCATCTTTTCCAACAAAAACACAACTGAAACAAACAAGGCTCGAACACACGGCCTTTTCTGCCATCTAAGCTTGATGTATTGAACCATTAGCCTTCCAAAATCAAAGCTGTTCTTTTACCAGCAGGAGAAGAAGATTTGATTTATTTTGTTATCTACTTATCTATTTATATATTTATTTATTCAGGTTCAGGTTTGTGTATTTATTTAGCCTTCATAAATACGTCTGTCAGATGTGCGTCTTCACAGCAGCGAACATGGCTGAATGTGTTTAACCTCGAACCTGTAAGTGCCAGTCCTCGTCGGTATCAAAACGCACTTCAACCTGTTACTTTCTTTGTTTTTATGTTTTTTTATGTTTTGTCTAATCTCGCAATAAGCTCTGACAGCCAGGAGCGGCGGCGGGGCAGCGTCTCCTGTCTTTGATGTCGACGCTGCAGTGGAGTCTTTCATCTTGATCAGAGAGGCAGTTTGTTCGGTCAAAGCCGCCGTTCAGCGCCCGCGTGTTTCCTGGGAAGTCTGAATGGAAGGCTCGGAAACCTGAAGTCACCTCGTTAACAGCATATTGTCTGACTTATGCCGCGACTTTGATGCACAGCAGCTGTTTTAGTTTCGGGTTGCTTTGTGTGCTTTCCAAAGAACAACTCCCCTGAAATGTTGTTCATTATTTATTAATTCCGTTAGCTGTTCAAGTAGAGTTTCTGCAAGACTTCAAGTATTTCATTTAATTTTTTGAAATCATCCTGTTTTTTTCGTTTTTTTTTTCTTTTATAAAATGTCACATTAAGGTTTGAAACCCTTGATATAAATATTTAACAATGCAAAGTACCCAATCACAACAATCATTAGTTAAAGATAATGGAGTAAAAACACAATTTCCCTCTGAAAGACAAGGAAGGATAAAGTAGTAGTAGTAGTAAAGTATGGGCCCAACTGTACACAACACACAGTGTTGCTCCAATAGTAAAAATGAAAACTAAGAATTCAAAGTCATTTTAATTCACTTAAAGGGGCGGGACATTTCCAACAGAGGCCTATCACAACAGAGTGGGTGTTTCAGTAGAGGGGGGAGGGGTGGAAACAGGGATTTTTTCAGAGTGAGTGTGTGAGAAGGCAGACTGCCTTGCTGCTACAGGTCTAACTAGATACATTTGGACCATAAATGCATGTACATTTTCATACACAGACGATGAAAATGTACAAATTACACTGGAAAAATGGCAAAATACAGCCCCTTTAATTCAGAACTACTCATAAGATGTATGCGCTTCTTCATTTAAGGCTTCTTATCCATCCTCCTTTCCTTTCCTTCCTTAATTCCCTCCCTCCACCTTTTGCCTCCTTCCTTCCTTTCTTCTTGTCCATGTCTTCCTTCTCTCTTTTCCTTCATGGTTTCCTTCTTATTGATTCCCCTTCAGCGGTCTGCCCCCCCCCTCTCTCTCTAAATCACTATCTTGACAGCTCTATCTGTACTCACACCCACTGGTCTCTCTCTCCTCTCTCAGACGCACACACACAAACACACAGAGACACACACAAACACACACTGTCAGTCACTTCATCAGTGTGTCCTTGTCCTCGTTGTCCTGCAGTTTGATGCTATCACTCTCCTTCTGCTCTCTGCTGCTCCCCCTTTCAATGCCTGTTAGTCTTTTTTTTGCTTTTTTTCTTTATGTTTCATCCGTAGCATGAAGCAGGTATTATATCTTTCTTTTTGAACACTTAATTTTGTTGGTGTATAATTTCTGAATAATTTCCCAGTAGATGATGTTTCAGAGATAGGACGATTCAATACATTAAATTACAAATTAATCTGTAGTCTAACCTAGAGGGCGTTTTAGCCTAGAGCATAGAAGGTTAGTTCAACATGCAGAATTTAATTCAACAATTCAGTATGTATAATGTACAGCCTTTCCAATAATAAAGTTATCTTTATTAGACATTGTGATGAGCATTTTACACTATTCTGGGATATTCAGGGATAAAACAGTAATTTATGTTGGTAAAACTTGAGAATATTAATTATTGACATTTAAGTAACACATTTAAGTTAGCGCAACAAAGAAAGACAGTTGTACGCTCCAAAATAATTAGGTAGGTTGTTAATACTTAAATCTTTAAGTTGTGGTCCAATACAAAGGATAATAGTTCTGCTAACTCTTTTTTCTTTGTTGAAAAATGCGGAAAAGCCAAGGTTCCAAGCTGACATCTTTCGCTTCAAGTCTTGTTGTGGCTGTGCTGCTGTCAGGAGCTGAAGTCCACAAGGGAAAATTTTAAACAACCTTTGATTTTCTTTAACCTCAAATGATACAGGAATTTTCTTTTGAGATGTGTCATAATGGAGAAAGAGACCTGGGCACATCCCATTCAAATAAGGCAGCTAGTTGTCTTGTGATTGGTTGGTATTGTGTTAAAGGGATAGCTTCAACACTTTTGGAAATTTGCCCATCGTCATGATTCCCATAGTCATAGCAATAAGAATTTACAGGTACGAAGAACAGGTGAAATTATTACAATGTAAAATTACGAGTAAGTCCAAGTCCAAAGATTAAATGTCATTACAATGTAAAAGGATAAGTTAGTAGAACTTACTGTTGGCTAAATTCAGAATTTAGAGTTGAGCAAACTCAGAAGAAAACCTAAAATATTTAGTTTAATTCCCCAACTTAAAATTTGTTACCTTGAAATTTAGAACGTTTGAAACTTTTCTTTTTTTGCAAAGCAACGATTAGTCGATTGATTGATTTGTTGCCAACATTAATCGCCAACTATTCTGATAATCAATTAATCAATTCCAGTGAGCTATATATTTTACATCATTTCATGAACTGAACAACTAACTACAACAACTAGGATTAATCATTTTTAATAATTGATCGATTAATCAATGATCAAAATAGTCATTGCAGCGCAACCTATGAAATCAACAACCTTCTGTCTGCCATCATGTTTCCAAGTTATCACTGATTTCAACTAATTTCTTAACACTCTAAATAGTTTTCCCTTAACACACTGAGAAGACTATAATCTAATTACATGATCAAGTAGTGAAATGTGTCTGGATATCTCTGTAGACACTTGCTGACTTGGATGGATTACAGGCCTGTTCGAAAAAAAATAGGGACTTCATGATTTGCCAACTGAAGGCAATCCAATATTTTTGTTTATTTTTCACACAGTAAAATTTAATAATGCTCTGCTTCAAGAAAATAAAACTTTCATCTGTGGTTTTCTATGACGGTTTCCTGTAATAACTTGCACATGTGTTGGTGTTTAATGAAATAGTATCAGCGTTGCTGTGGCACAAAGCTTCGGACAGAAGTCAGACAGTCCCTTGGGTGCAGTTTTTGAACCAACAAGTACCTGAGATGTCTGGTTTACCTGAAAAATGTCCGTCTGGGTGCCTCAGACCTACATTGGAGGGCTGAATTACTGAATCCATTTCTGTTCCCGGGGACACGCAATCCATCTCATATTCTGTCAATGCTTTCGCCGATTCAAAAGTCTGGAGCCAATCCAAAACAGACCGGTGAAAAACTGCGTCCGTTAACGACTAATTAGCCACCTGAGCACTGTCAGACCTGGTCCATAAGCTTTGAGGGAAATCAGACCCGATCCGAAATTCAATGACCTGAACGGACCTCAAACGGAGAGGTGACACCGATGCTGGCGGCTGCGCCGATGCTCCGCCAATTGACGGGCAGCCACGCGCAATTAAAAGAGCGGCAACACGTCTGGAAAATCTATACGAAGTCAACGAGACCCAAACAGACCTGATTAGGCTGAAAAGACTTTGGATCCAGTCGGGGTCAGGCGTCAGTTACAGGGAACCGGGCGGAAACGCAACAGTAAGAGGCTGTCGACGACCTCAAATGTGCTCTGGCTGATACCACACGGGGCCAACGCCACGGTTTGAGAAACTCAGAGAGACTCAGTTTTGTAATAGAGGTGGAAAGATAGAGAGCTGCGGGGATATAGAGCTATCCGTGAGTTTAACTGATAAGATGATAGTCGGTGACAGCGAGGTGGACGACAGCCAAGACCATCTGAACACACACACACACACACACACACACTCACACTCGCTCTCTCTCTCACAGTGGCTGACACCACGGGTTAGTGTCTGAAAAGCAGACTGCATTAAGACTCTGGGAGGCGTCCAAAAACTGTGTGTGTGTTTAAACTCTGTGCCAGCTGGTGCCTGAGGCAGCAGAGAATCATCTTGACTGAATGGTGGAAACATGAAGAGAAGAGAAACTATAAGGGGTAGAGGAGGGAAAAAAAAATGTTCATCTATACAAGAGATACCATGGAAAAAGAAAAAGAACTGACAGGATCATGTGAGAAATGACCTTTAAAAACAGGTAACAACTACTGACATGTCAGTAAAAGATCCAAGAAAAATCCATCTGATCAAACCTTCAAGTGAAGATCAAACATGCTGCCAAATCTTGGGATCATGAATCTGATATGTCAGATTTTTGGCTTTGAGTGTTTTTGGTCTTCAAAGCAAACACCAAGAGTGTGTATATATATATATATATATATATATATATATATATATATATATATATATATATATATATATGGAAGGTCAAAACTAGTACTTGTGTAAAGTTTGAAGGAGGAATGAACTGTGTTGAGTGAAGAAATGGTTCTAAGTGAGAAATAAACAGGTGGAAACAGGAAAGACAACTAAATGCTTTTTTTAAAAACTTATTTGACCTTGTGCAATTCAGACCACATATGGTTATCAAAGGTCTTTCAAAAGACCTAAACCGAGCAACTGTATGGATCGGCCCAATTGCACCAACCCGATCTCCCGATGTCTCGGACTAAGTCTATAACCATGCCAAATTCCTACCAGATGGGTTGTTGTTTGATGTTCAGTTTGGGAGGCCTGTTGGTCAAGATTTGGCTGACTCGCTTCCAGTCTGAGAAATTTCCACTTTTCCAGTCCCTGCCGCGAGTTTCTTCACAATCTGTGTCATGATTTGTCACAGTCTTGTCTGGTTTTCTGGCAATTTGGTTGTTTTTTCATGTTTAGTTCCTGTTTTATTTTGAAATAGTTTATTTAATTTAATAGAAATAGTTTAGTTTGAAATAGTTCCCTGTCGCTGTTTACTATTATGTCTGATGTCAGATGCATTTAAGCCCTATTCAGAGTTCCATCTTGATCTGACCCTCCATTGGAAACACTAACAAACCGTAGAAAGCTTGCTTTTAATATGATTAGATTGGTACCATTCATCTTTGTATTGAACCACCTGTATCATCCAGCCATCTTTGTATTTTTTATTCCTTCTTGCCATTCATATTGCACAAAGTATCGCTGCCTTTTTTCTCTTTTTATCAACAGTTGTTAAGGACTCGGGCTGTTTGGTCTGAATAAACTTCATTGATTCGCAATTGATGGAATCAATTGCAGAGTTCTGTGTTTACTCTCTAGACAAGCACGATCCCATGACCAGTTAATTGATCCATACAGCGTGAGTGTAGTTATACATTTTGGCCATGGAGAAAGGCAAATTAAAACGTGTGGTGTGCATTAAACACACACTAGACTATAATATAACTGGGCGGAGACCAATTCCAGCAAAGAGATATACATAGTAACACTTAATAAGGGACACGCCGTTGTTGGAAATCACAACACTCGATAAAATCATCATGCGTTATGCATTATGTCCCCTAATCATATAGTGTTAGAAATGCATCAGTGATGATGTTGAGTGTTTCAAATTGTCAGAAGACACCAATATAGATAACGAGAAGCGAGAAAAGTGAATAAGTGTTTTGATTTTAATAGTCAGATGTTCCAGGAGGGTTGAGTGTTTGTCAACCACCAGAAATTGTTAATTATAGACAGTATGTTATACTGTTTATGCCAAGGCAGCAATGTCTTGTGTGTTTTAAACTACTGTGTAGAGATTAGAGTTTGAAATGGTTTTAGCATCAAAGTGATGCCAATACTTGATTTGTCAGGTATGTGATTTACTGCATTAGCAAAAAGTAGACATCCCATCTGGTGAGATTATGCAAGGAATAAATTAGTCAGTCAGTCATTTTCTATACCCACTTATTCCTCACTAGGGTCACAGGGGAGCCAATCCCAGCACATTACAGGCAAGCAGCAGGGATACACCCCAGACAGGTCTCCAGTCTACACAGCATTCACACCTATGGGCAATTTAGAGTCTCCATTTAACTTAAGCATGTCTTTGGACTGTGGGAGGAAGACCTACGGAATAAGAGGAGAACATGCAAAGTCCAAACAGACAGGTCCCAGCTCATGGACTTGAACCTGCAACCTTCCTGCTGTGAAGCAACAGTGCTACCCACTGCACCGAGTCAATTTCTTCCAGAAAATGTACTATATGTAAGTAAAATACAATATAACAATATTCATACAGTAACACGATGTTATGACCCACTGTTATTTTCCACCTCCTCAGTTCACTCCTGCTACATTTCCCAATGGGTTTGCGGATATTCTACAATAAATATCTGCTGATATACTGTATATGGAAGGGCAGCACAGAGAGCCGAACCTGCCACCTCCACCACAGATACACTAAACTAAATGCACCTGTCTAGGTGTTCCTGTTATTGTGTCCACCTCCCTCTGAGTTCTGAACACAGAAACTGCTTCCCTGCAGTCAGACACAATTACACACACACACACACACACACACACTTTACAAACAGGTCCCATCTGCAGTGACACCAGCTGGACAAAACCAGTGTCTGTGTGTGTGTGTGTGTGTTTAGCATTAAACCTTCATTAACAAGTCTCGCCTGTCATCCACCCTCTGAGTCTCATTGAACTCTAACTCCCATAATCCCTCTGACAAATTCACAGCTGAGCTCAAAAAACACACACATGTGCACACACAAAAAGGCTGCAGGACATTTTTTTAAAATAGCTTTATGTGTATATATATATATATATATATATATATATATATATATATATATATATATATATATATATATATATATATATATATATATATATATATATATATATATATATATATATATCCTGACAGACAGACAGACAGACAGACAGACAGACAGACAGACAGACAGACAGACAGACAGACAGACAGACAGACAGACAGACAGACAGACAGACAGACAGACAGACAGACAGACAGACAGACAGACAGACAGATAGATAGATAGATAGATAGATAGATAGATAGATAGATAGATAGATAGATAGATAGATAGATAGATAGATAGATAGATAGATAGATAGATAGATAGATAGATAGATAGATAGATAGATAGATAGATAGATAGATAGATAGATATCTATTGGTGGTTCAGACACACACAGTTACTCTAAGTTTGTGTATGTGTGTGTCTGTGTTTTCATCTGTTTCTCTTGATCCCTTCACTTAAAGCAAAAAAAGCTGTGCATCAGTTTGAAATCAGCTGCTGGTGTTTTAACTTTCATCAGAGGGCAGACGTTCACTGACTCGGTCTGAGTGCGAGTGTGTGATGTTTGGAAACCAAAGCCTGCACTTTATATTTAAAGTGGATTCACTCATTAATGAACCCCGTCTACAGTACCAATATCATGGATCAGAACAGGGTAATGAACCATGATAGATCAGCTGATACAGCAGTCCAATCATGTCTTTATTGCACTGAATGCATCCTTGGACTTGCCAAGGCTAGATGCTGAGGGAGGCAGTTAAAACCAAGTGGTTCTGGCTACAAACCTGGCTACAAAGCAGCAGCCAGACGACTGGTGACATATCTAACATCCAGCTCTCATACAACTCATCTGTGTGTCTAGTTGTTATGATGCCAGAATGAAACACTGATTTAATGATAGACATAAAGTAATAGCCATAGAAGAACAATTTAAAAATTTAAAATTGTATTTTTATGTCTAAAATGCACCCTTTCTCCTTATACAGCATACAGTGTGTGCGTGAGGATATCTGTGTATATGTTTGTGTGTGTGTATTTCTTTATAGGCTTCAACCAATGTCGATCACTGTTTCCCAAAGCCTGGAGGAGGAGGCATTGACACAATACATGGGCGTGGCCCGTAAACTGTCGACACTGTTAGTTCAATTAAAAATATTACTCACGTGTTTAGAGATTTGATGATAAATAACTCACTTCTAACGCTTAATTTATTTGACTGTTTTGAAAAATGTTATTTATTTATTTCACCATATGGCAGGTTTTCAACTACTCTGGAGTTGTTATCGGTGAAAAGATTGTGGGAAGAATCAGGAGGGAGGAATAAAAAGGGGTGTGACAGAGAATAAAATGACTGAGTGATGCCAATAATGAATGAAAAACAGAAGAAATGTATGAAAAGTGAATGCAAGCAAAAGAAGGGTGTTCCACACACACACACACACGCACACACATGCACACATACACGCACACAACACACACACACACACACACCAAGGAGTATGTGTGCTTTCCATTTGGTCCTTGTCAAAACACTTCCAGAGACAACAGTGACACCCCATCCCCTGAGACAAATATGATAATGATCATAGTCTCTCTCTCTCTCTCCCTCTCTCTGTGCGTGTGTGTGTGTGTGTGTGTGTGTGTGTGTGTGTGTAAGCAGGTTAAAACCCCAATAAGCGTTCAGTCTGCACGTTGTTAACGGAGACCTTTACTGCTGTCAGACACAATTACCAACCACTCAACAGTGGGTCAATTGCACACACACACAAACATACACACATACACAGTCAGAGGATGACAATAACAAGGTAACTTACTGTCAAAGAGGTGAGGTGAGAATAGCTGTCATAACACACACACACACAAATTCCTGAATGACAATTCCAGTGTTAGCTTTGTGTCAAATACATAAAGGGAATAGCTGTCACGCATGTCACACACAACACTAACACACACACACATACACTGTGCATGATATTTTTACGTCCACTCCCACTACAAAAATCAGCGCTTAATTAACTGTCACTTTAAAAATTAACCAGTAGATTAATTATTAACAATCCATTAATTAATTAATGATAGTCTTTGATTTATAGCAATGTTGCAAAAATGGGTTGACCACTTTCTTTCCGATATACAATCAAAATTTTATGATTTGCTGTAGTTTCATATGCAGTTAATGGTCATTCAACTGATTTGATGTGGGCTGACAGCTAAAGACACAGCAACCAACCTGCGACTGTGTTGCATTACATACTGTTAACAGTTATTGAACTCAGAAATTGCAGCTAACTGGTTAGCTAACTGGAATACAGATAAAAGTTATGCTAGCAGTCTGAACACATTTAAAGCTGACCATAAATCAGTTGAGAAAAGCTTGAACAGCTAACTTCATCCTCTGCTAACTATCTGGATAACTATGACCTGGAGCTAAACGTTAAGCACCAGATTTTTCTCGCAATTTCAACGCAATTGAAGCCAACTGCTAAGTCACTACTTTTGCTAAGTACACCTTATATGAACATTTCAACACTTCCCATGTTAAAGTTACAGCTTGGTAGCAACCCATTAAAATTGGGTTTTACTACTTTAAATAAAAGTCTGTGGATGAAGTTAGGCATCAATATGCCAAGTCTGGTAGGCTGTTGGAGCTGTCAGACAAATCAGTCTCTCCTTTTGTAGCTAATCACAACTTGGATGTTGAATTGAATTACAAGTCATGGCTAATAATAGTATCTCAGATATGACATGAACTCAACATCCTCTGTTGGGTGACTCTTCAAATTCTTGGATCACTTGACAAACGGAGGTGGGCTGACCCTGGGCTAATGTTATTTAGACCATACTGCAAGGAGACTTTAAGCTAACCAGCTGGCTAGTTTCAATACCAACCTCAAGCCTCCCTTTGTTTTTCTGCTGTCAAAAACAATGTCTGAAGAAATATCTTTAACCTGCTCAAGATCTGTGTAAAGAATTTACCCGCTGAGTGACTGGGAAAAGGTTGATAATCCATAATAAATAAGAGCAGGTCTTTTCGACAGAGTGTAATATGATCACAGCCAGACTTAACAATATTCAGAGACGGATTTTGTTTGCTCACAACGGGATAATATCAGAGATGAAATCCGCAGTGTGAATCGAAAATGGTGTCAGAGCGATTCTATTGGTCTTTGATCACAGATTTCTTCCTGAAAACCCTGAGAGTCAAGAAATAAAACATAGCAGCTAAAAGCTGCAGGATGAAAGCAGAGATCACCATGAAAAGAATATCAGTGAGGGTAGAAGGAGGAGTAATGATGTTGTGGGTTTTTATTTTAAAGCCACTAATTCCTCCATTCACCCTCAGTCTTCAGTTTCCCTTTAATCTCCCCTATTTTCTTCTCCTCTCATCTTTCTTTTTTTGATTTTATTCACTAAAATATATTTACTTCCAATACATGTGGGCTTTGCTTTTTTTCCAAAAGATAATTAAGGTAGGCTATTTAAAATCTGTCTCAAATTAAACTACAAATGGATGGTATTATCAGAAATGATCAACAGTAATTTTAAATGTAAGTGATTTGGGATTTCATCAACTAAACCACCACTATGGTTCGTTAAAAATATTTTCTTTTCGCTTGTAGTTGGATTTCTGTAGCGAATGTCTGGCTGGGCAAACTGAGCAGGAAGAAACAGAAATTGGTTCCATGTTGTTGAGGAAAATGTCTTTCAGCTGGAAACCATTTCCAGAGGTGGAAGGTCAGCAGTGTGCAGCTCAGTTCGACAATCTACCAATCTGCCTCCAGCTGAACGCTGCCACAAACCTTCAGCATCTGGTCAAAAAGGTCAGCGTAGCACGACTACAAAGTCTAGAACTAGAGTAGCTAGAAGGGTTAGCGTTATGACAGCACCATGGCTTGAGCTAAACTGACAAAGCTAGCTACCACAGTAAAAAATGCCTAGAACCAAAGGAACTACTACACCAAGCGCTAAACTGACAAGAAGGCAAAGAGATGGAACTAGAAGGTTAGAGTGAGGACAAATACAAGTCTAATAATAAAGAAAAAGGTCACAAGCTGGAACAATAAGGAGGCCTAGAGCTGGAACAATGCAAAAATGTACCCAGATCTCAGACTGAAGACTTAAATACAAGGCCTACATTTAAAATTAGAAAGTCTATAGCTAGGACAACAACAAAACCTAGGGCTAAAACAACTGAACATCTTAGAGTTTACCTAGAAACTAGAAAGACATGAGGGCCTAGAACAACAACACAAAGGATTTGAGCTGTACTAGTAGGAGTTTAAGCTAGTACTGGAGAACTGGGATGATTTAAAGATCTAGAGTTAGAACAAACCAGATTTCAAAGACTTGAATACAAGTTATACAGTAGGAATTAGAACAACAACAGCAAAAGAGTTGTTTACCTAGAACTAGAAAGACTTAAGGCCCCAGAACAACAACTAAAAGGGCTGGAGCTGTACTATAAGTAGGATTTTAAGCTAATAGTAGAGCTAAATACAACAGAAACACTATGAAGTATGAAGTCAGGACAACTACCTGTAGTTCAAACTAAAAATTTGGATTTTGACGACTTGTTTGGGTAGTCAAAAAAAAGTCCTATTCCTATTCCTAACCAGTTTTCCTTGACATCACTTAACGGGGTCAAGGAGAGATGTGTTATGGGCTTCAGGCCCAGAGGATGTCGGTCATTTTTGTCTGATTGCATCGTGCGTCTCTGATTTGGCCATAGTGGGACAGCATTTGCACTTTGGTATCATCATATCATCAGTAAATTGCGGCACCTTGCGTTGTGAGATTGAACAATTATGTCCGAAGCTAGAATGAAAATGCCTGGAGCTGGAAGAACTTCAAAGCTAGGAACGTTGGTAACAATCTCAATTTATCAACGGTATTTAAAAAGATAAATAACTGCAGCAAACACTCAGACTTGGTATTTATGTCTCTTCAAGCAGCAACAATGTACAGTTTGTATATCCATAGATAAACATACAAACAACAGGGTAAGTTATAGGGTAAGGCGATATCGCACAAACCTTAAAATTACAAGTGAATAGAGATGAATGAAAATCAGAATTATGCTGAGAGGCTTACCATCAATAGGAATGTATCCTCAGAAGTGGCTCTCACTATTGCATAAGAGTATATTATTACTATAATTTATACATTTACATCTTATCTTCCGTGCTGATTGGTTAGCTTGTAGATACATTGGATTATATTAACTGGGTCTTCATCATCTCTCTAATTTGTTCTAAAGAGGAAAAACTAATTGTATTAATGCATTAATCCTTCACTGTCCCTGAGTTACATGTCCAATGCATGTTTAAAATCAGCTTCAAAGTGATTGCTTAATTTCTACACAAAATACGGTGCTGATGTAAGTCTCTCTTGCCTTTACATTATTAAAGCTTTTTTTTTTAATAATTTAATTCATCTGCTTTTTTATCCTCCACTCGCAGTGAAAGGCGAGCTAATCAGTGCACTCGTCCAACATCTTGGTCCAGAGTGAGATATCTCAATAACTGTCGACTGTAGACGTGTAATGATTAAAGTGATTCATTGTGGCCATCTTCATATTTTCCTCTCTCCTTCATTTATTCCATTATTCCCACCTCCACTTATCATTTCCCTTTCAGCTCATCTTCCTCATCCTGTGTCCTTTCATTGTCCTATCTCTCCTTTCTCTGTTCTATTGTCTCCGTCCTTCATTCCCAGCCTGAACCTATATGCTTCCTTCCCTTCCGTTTGTCTCCCTCCCTCCCCTCTTGTCTTCCAGCCCTCTCTCTCTCCCGGTGTGCAGCTCTAACCCCAACTACCTCATGGTGGCCGCCTGCAGCATCACAAGGCCAACCGGGATCAATAATATCGATCGGGAATCTTCTTGGTCTCCTTCTTCTAACTAGCTATGTGTGCATATGTGAATGTGTGTGTGCGTGTACGTTTGTGTCCGTATAAATGGGGTCAAATTTCAAATATTTTACATTTATTCTCATTAAATGCGAGCAGGTCAATGCATGCAAACTGTGAACTACAACAATTCAATATGCATGTAAACACACTTATACCACTTAGAGATATGCAAATGCAGACAAAAACATATACAAGACCCCCACACACACATGCACACATACAAACACGCACACATGCACGCATTTACATATAAGCTATGAAATGCAAATCAGCACTGTCTGCCCCTCTTGCAAAATGATATATGTAAATTCATGTTTCTCTCTCTCTCAAAAAGCACTTGGTTTATTGGTCATAACGGTCATCATGGTGCAAAAAAAAAAAAAAAAGTATTTTTCATTCTAAATGAATGACTAACGACTATTTTGATAGTTGAATATTCTGTTGATTATTGAAATGATTAATCGAATAGTTGTTTGGTTCATAAAGTGGTGTAAAATGACATTTTCCCAACGTTTTTGTCCAGATTAACAGCCCTCAACCCAAAGATCATCAGTTTACTATTCTAGAAGACTAAAGGAACCGATATTAGATTTGAGAAGCTGGAACCAGAGAATTTTCTTTTTAAAAGTGACTCAAATTTAATTGATTATGAAAATAGTTGGGGATTAATGTAATAGATGGAAACTAATTGATTAATCGACTAATAGTTGCAGCTCTAAAGCTTCCATCAACATCGCTTCAGGTACAATTACATAATTCACATCAACTAAACAGCTTATGACAGAACACTTTCACATAGTAGAATGTAAAGTGTGTAGGCTGGCTAAATATATATGTGTGTGTGTATGATGGTCCTATGTGTGTGTGAGTGTGTGTTTAATGATGTGGAGCCTGAGGTCAGCAGAAAGCTCAGCTGTGGAAATAAACTCTGCAGGTCTACGTCCTTCGCTAACAGCTGTGTTGGATTTAAACTCTCCAGACCATCAGCAGGATTTTATATCTGACCGACAGCTGAATAACAGTCAGTAACTGTGTGTGTGTGTGTGTGTGTGTGTGTGGGGGGGGGACACCGCTCCTGGAAAGGGAAGAAAGAAATCTTGCCTGCACTGAAGGTGTTTTCCTCTCTTTTATGTCAGCATAGAAAGGGGCCAAAGCTCGGCTCAGTCTAAACGATGAAGTGTATGTTTTGTGTTTTGTCTCTTTCTGGCTTTGCGATGGATGAAGAGATGAAAAGAAGTCTGGGTTTTTCTTTTTCTTTTGGTTTTGGTTTCTTTTGGAAGTGTAGTTCAGCCTATAGATAGGATTTATGGGATCAGGCCTGAGTTTGAGGTAGTATGAATTAAATATGGTGGTATTCGTTATTTAAAGAAAGAATAAATCAGTTTTGATGCATTAATTAACACACAATTTATGACATAATATCATCCACCCATTCTGTTGTGGCGTGGCCTCTATTATATTGTCTATATTGTGTTGCTGAATCCTGGCTGGGCACAAGCCATTTAGAAATGGCTCCTGTTGTGATGTCACAACAGGAGTGGAAGTTAATAGTAACTACCTTTGGATCCATGTAGCTGTCCCCTCCTTCCTGAGTGCTTGTCTTACTACTTGACTTCTGTTTGTCTGACCAATCCCAGCCAAGCTCTGTGAGGGGCGGGACATTTACAACAGAGCAAGGCCAATCACAACAGAGCGGGTGTTTCCATAGAGAGGGGAGGGGCAAAAACAGGGTATTTTCAGAGTCGGTATGTGAGAATGCAGACTGTATTGCTGCTACAGATCTAACGGGATACTTCTAGACAACAAAGGCATGGACATTTTATAAATAGACCATATAAACTAAAATATTAAACTGGCTAAATTGCAAAAATGGGATCCCTTTAAAAAACTCAAGAGTCTGTCCTCTATCACCGTCCTAATCATATCCACGTTAAAACTAAATGAACAGTCTAGTCAAGTTCATCAATTTCAATATAGATCCTAATGCACAAAGAGATCAGAAAGAGTTAAAAAATTAGAGGAAATAATGGGCAGCAGTGAGAAATTGTACTGGACCACAAAACACCTGCTTTCTCTCTGAACCTCAGCTGTACGCCATGAAACTTTAAGTATAGATCTAGTGAGAAATTGAACCTCCAAGTTGCTCTTTGTGAGTTGGATGTACTCTGGATAAGCCCTGACATCACATAGATATCTCGGCTGAGAAACTTGGAAAGTCCACATTTATAGCCCACTGTGGACAAGTTGGAAACGATGTAGTGAAAAACTACAGATTGTAGTGTGGGGTGGATAAAAGAGAGTTATTGTTTGTCTCTGCCCCTCACAGCATGATGGACGTCAGCAGGGGTGGTTCTAGGATCCGAGGTTTAGAGGTGCTGAACACCCAGAGAGCTGCCTGGCCAGGAAAGATAAATGTCACTGTTTTGCACATTTTAACACAGTTTACTACTATAGAAGACTAAAGAAACCAGAAAATAATTCGATTTGAGGAGGTGGAATCAAAAAATTTGGGCATTTTCTTCTTAAAACTGACTCAAATCCATTATCAGAATAATTGATGACACAACCATAATTCTGGAATTCTGGAATGGAATGAATCGCTCATTCTAATTCAGACAGTAATAACAATCAGCTACTCTCTGACCAACTGTTAATGTTTTCTAGCTAGAAAAAACATTAACTCCTACCTAACAACATAAACACTGGCATATAATTAAATACGATTAAAATGAGAACTGGGAATTATAATATTATTGATATTCAGTGGTAGAAGTGATGTATTTTGCCATATAACCTGGTTTAAACCAGACCAGTGCTGCATATCAACCAGCCTGGAAGGTTGATCTGTACAGACAGAGGCTCAAAGCCCAAGTTGGCAAAAGGTGGGGGTAATGGGGTGCATCCAGCCATTTTTTTTTTTGAGACGAGACGAGGGGGAGGGGTGCTGCTGTATTTAATTAATTATTAAAATATTACACTGCAATAGGCTGGCGACCTGCCTGGGGTGTATCCCTGCCTCTCGCCCGCAGTACGCTGGGAGTGGCTCCAGCAGATCCCTGTGCCTCTAGTGAGGAGTAAGTGGGTATAGAAAATGGAATTCTAATATTACATTTAAACCAATTACTGTATGCTTTTGACATGTCAAGAAGGACATAAAGTAAAAAAATAATTATTAAATCAATCTCTTAAATATTAGGGGTGCTGAGACTCAATTTAGTGGTGCTTCAGTACCCCAAAAATGGACTAGGGACACCAGTGGACATCTTTTTTTTTTAATTAATTTATTTTGTTTATTGAGTAATATTTCTTATACATCAAAATAAGGGTTTTTTATTTTTCTTATATAAAATTATTCTTGTATAATTACATGCTTATAATTCATCTTGTTATTGTATTGTATTAGGGTTATATAGGGTTAGTATTAATTTTTTAATGTATTAATTGTCTTTTTTTTCCTTGGTGGTGATGGTGTAGCCAGTATTCATGGAGTGCTAATAAAGTGCTAATAAATCCCTTTGAACCAGAAATTACTAACGGGGTTGCCATATGGGAAATGGAGCCTTTTTTTGGCACTTAGTCCATAGGACCTTAAAATCAGGAGGTGTGAACAATCAAAGTTTTTTTCTTTTAATCTTATTTTGATGGTCACTGCATTTTACGGTCTTAAAATCAGCATTTGCAAAATAATTAGTATTCATTACTATTAATTACTATTGTAATACTAGTAATTGAGGAGTAGCAGCAGCAACATTATTATCACTAAATCTCTAAATACAATATCAAAGTGTGTTGTTACAGCTTTGAGATGTGTGTTCTTCAGATTTTTATGTGTTACATGACATTTTGCCACCTTGCATTAAACACAACTGGACTGGAGTATGAGTGTGTGTGTGTGTGTGTGTGTGTGCTCCAGATGTGTTTTTAATGTGTAATCTTTATTTGTTCGATTGTTTTCTTGACTTTAAATGAGGGCCTTTGTCATTTCTGATGGACTCTGAAGACTCATCAATGCTCAGACACATCTGCTGCATCGAGGACACCCCAACGCCTTCACCACACGCACACACATACACACACACACCAATGAGGCGTGGTGTGTGTGTCTGTCTGTGTGTATGTGTGTGAGACAGAGAGTGTGTGTCTGACATCCGTGACCAATCAAGACAGAAGCCACAGGCTTTCCAACTGCTGTCCCCTGAGACGGAGCAGTGGACGGCCAATATGTCTCACACACACACACACACACACACACACACATACACACACATACACACACGCACGCACACATACGCGGTGTAAGCCTGACAGATTGGTAGTTTATGGGTGTTAACAGACAGCGGGAACCTCTTTCTTCACCGTCATCAGTCATCGCCCTCAGACCTTCCTCCTCCTCACACACACAATAGGTGTGTGTGTGTGTGTGTGTGTGTGTGTGTGTGTGTGTGTGTGTGTGTGTGGGAGGGGGGTGTTGTTTATTAAAGCAGGAAACAAACAGGGAACGACGGGCGGCTGCAGGTCAACAGCCTGACCCCCCCCCAGACAAAGCTTCAGTATATGTGTGTGCGTAAAAAAAAGGGAAATTAAAGGGTGAAATTCAGGGTCAAAGGTCAACAGTGTGAGGACCTGGGGGTGAAGAGGGAGGTCACCATCTAAAACATGAAACAGAGGAGGGGTAGCAGAGTGTCTGCGTAAAAGAATAGCAGACGCTGCTAAGGAGGAATCAAACTTGTTAACGACGCGATATATCAGAACACGTTCGATCTGACCGGATGAAGCTCTTTTGTTTCGACAATAAAGGGCCGACCAATCACGGCCCGGACATTCAGCAACGATGGTGGTGAGAGATGAAATCAGATCCTCCAAGAAGAAAGAAAACCTTTGAGATCACGTTTCAATTTGTAAAAACACAAAGGCTTAAAGCCTCGAGACATAACATTACTCAACAGTGTGGCACGTGGTTCATTCAGGTAAATAAGGTATATTAACAATTGACACCTAAAACATTGTAAAGGATCATTAAAGAATAATTGCAGCAATTATATTAATTATTTAACTATTTTGTTGTGAAAAAAAGATTTATCTTTAAAGCTGTCAGTGCAGATTCCTTAAATAACAATCAATTTATTATGCTTATTAAACGGTATTTTATTTTGGAAGGTTATATTGTTAATATGAAGGGTGATGTTGGATGTTTGATGTTATTGAAGTGAAAGGTTGCCATTTAACTGGCATTTAAAAATTAGGAGAAAAAAACAAGAATTTTATATTTATATATATGTTGATATACTGGTATATGGATCTGATAGTTTAACACATGCTAACTAGTAGTTTCGGTTAAACTATTTGACATTGTGTCATGAAATTGGGCAAAATCGTGACTTTTGTAAAAAGATTGATACAAATGGACTTTTGAAAAACAAGAAACCAACATGAATACACAATGTACATATCGAGAGACCTGATAAATGCTTCTTAAAACAGTATTTTAGAAAAAAAATTGACTCTCTCATCTTGCCAAACATTATTTGTTACTGACCCATATGTTTTTTTTACTAGTTCATCCATTGGTGATTTAATATGGTATGTTTTTGGTACATAATTAGAGTCCCTTCTTGTCTAACTGAGACATTTCACCAAGACTGAATCATCATCTCTTCATAGATCTAACAAAAAGGTCACCGATGGTTTCATCCCCTTCAGACTTAACTACCGCACCGCACTTTACACTTGCCTAAGTAGGTGGAACGTCCTATCATCAACAGCTGCTTTATAATTATATAAAAACCTCTCAGCAGCCTTGTTAGATAAAAGTTCTAATGATGTGTCATATTTAGGGTTCAGATCCAAAACACATTTGACCGGTATTACCGGAAGAAAAGAGCAGGCTGAGCTGGAAGGGGATCATTGGATCATTAGCTCAGCCTTGGTGTATTATTTGAATAATTTCTGGAAAGATCCAGACAGTCAGACAGTCAGACACAGAGATAATGTGGGCGATTTTCTGCCCATGCTGCTCGAAACGTCTCGTCACTCTCGTTTGTCTGAAAATGTCTGAAAAAAAAGAGAAATAAACCTACAGCAGGCTCTGTTTGAAATGTTTTGTCTCAACATACTAACACACACACACACACACACACACACACACACACACACACACACTGGTGACTAAACATGTACACTAAATATAAACCACACAGGCCTCTGGGTGTTTGTTGAGAGTGTTTGCTGATTATTTATGTGCATGTGTGTTTGTTTATTTCAGTGTGTGTGTGTATGTGGGTGTGTGTACATGAATGTGTGTGCGCATGTGTGTGTGTGTGTGTGTTGGGGGGGTTGGTGGCTGTCAATCAGAGTCGCTGAGGCATGGAGATGGAGGAGGGGTGCCGCCTTTGGGAATGATGGAGAGATTCCCTCCTTTCTTCATTTCTTCCCTAACATCTTTCTCCCCTCCTTTCATTATTCCTGCTCCCATTTTTCCACATCTTCTGTTCCTCTCTATCCTTTAATTATTTCTTTCTTTCCACTAACAAACTGTGTTTCATATTCTCATTATTTGTATCATTTACATAAATAATTTCCTACTGCACATGTATTTTTTTTATTCTTATTTTAGTAATGGTTATATATTTAAAACTTAAAATTTCATCAACATTTCTATAGGTTTAAACAATAATAAATGTGTATTTATTAATTACATGAATAAATACAATAATATAATAAATTAATGTTATATTATTTGGTTTGTGTAGTCGTTAATATACTGTATTAGTTCATCTGTACTTCTCCGTTTTCATCTTCCCCTCCAGCAGTCTCACATACATACACACACACACACACACACACACACACACACACACACACACACACACACACACACACACACACACACACACACACACACACACACACACACACACACACACACACACACACACACACACACACACACACACACACACACACAGACACACAGACACACACACAGACACGGGGGTCAACACACCGACAGCCGCCACGGTCCTGCAGGGGATTATGGGTAGACTGAGCAGTAGCTGTCAGCAATGTGAAGGCCCCACTATCTAACAATCTCCCTCACACACACACACAAATACACACACCGTGGCTGAAGCTCTCCGAGGTTTGATATGTGTGAGATCGCCCTTCAAGCTTCATCCTGTCCCTGGAGTGTGTGTTTGTGTGTGTGTCTGCAGCAGACAGTGAATGCACGCACACACACACACACACACACACACACACAGAAGAGCCCACTGCTCTCCAAGTCCAACTCTATTCATGTTCCAGAAGAATGACCCAGTGTCTTTTAATGTGCCGCTTTCCAAAACAGTTTCCAATTTATTGTTATAAAATAATATTTTATAGTGTGACAATGCTGTGATTAAGGTCTGGTTAGCTTTAGGCACATAAAAACACTAGGTCAGGCTAAGGAAAAGATCATGATTTGGGTTAAAATGAAAGCTGATGGTGATAAGTGGTGCAGTGGGTAGAACAGCAGCCCCATGTGGAGAGGTGACAGTCCTCACTGCAGGGGCCCTGGTTCAAATCCTGCATTGAGTGGCCCTTTCCTGCATGTCATTCCCCCTATCTCTCTGCAATAGTACTTTAAATAAAGCCCCCCAAAAAATAATAGAAGCTGATTTTATCCTGGCAAATACACACTGCTGGAAACGGCTTAGTCCAGTTTTTGCTGGAAACCTCCTCCTACTACAAAATCCACTAATATTAACATTGAAACTGCGTCACTTCTCCATATCATTACCACTATGGCATCTAAATGACATAACCTTATTTATTCATTGGTTTTAAACCTTAGTTTTAGACCTGAGGAGGCATGGCGGTGAAGCGGGCAGCAGTGTTGCCTCAGAGCTTCAAGGTTGCAGGTTCAAGACCTTGGAATTTGCATGTCCTCCCTTTGTCTCTGCGGGTTTTCTCTGGCTTCCTCCCGCAGTCCAAAAACATGCTTAGCTTAATTGGAGACTCTAAATTGCCCATAGGGGTGCTGTAGGTATGAGTGTGTGTGTGCCCCACAGTGGACTGGTGAACTGTCTGGGGTGTATCTCTGCCTTTCGCCTGAAGTACAATGTGTTTGGCTCCAGCAGACCCCTGTGATCCTCCTGAGACCTATACTGTTGTAATACCTGGCTGTTTAAAGGGGCCCTACGATATATTTTTAAACATTTTTGTATGAATATTTAGGCCTCTGGTGTTCCTGATGAAATAAAACCAGCCATTAACCCACCACTCATTATGAAACCTAGCTGAAAACAAGGCATTTAGAAATGGCTCCTGTTGTGATGTCACTACAGGGGTGGAATTTATTGTAATTGACATGGATCCATGTAGCTGTTCCCTCCTTCCGGGGCTTGACTTTTTTTTCTCCCTGAGCCGACCCCAGCTCCCAGAGGGGCGGGACATTTCGACAGAGCTAAGCCAATCACAATAGAGTGGGGGTCTCGGTAGGGATGGGAGGGGGGAAACAGGGTTTTTAATGGCAAACATCTAATGAGGTGCTTTTGGACTATAAAAGCATGCATTTTTTAAATAATGAAAATGTTAACCTGACAAATTTCTAAAAACTAGGGACCCTTTAAGACACTAGAAACACAGTGAACCTGTCCTTTAAATTGCACTGTGTCCATGTGAAAGCAGATACACAGGACGTGGAATCGGTTGTTAAATTAAATATCTACAGTGAGTCTGCAGGTTGTTAAGGGCCTCGGGGGGCTGCGGTGATAATAACGTACTGATGATGTCTCAGTGTAACTACTGATGATAGCACTGCCGTTCATAATAATGATGAAGGAATGTGACCTCTGAAACAAGGACTCCGTGTTCATTTAAAATGGAAATAATGTGAATTAAATGACAGAGGGAATTAGTGAGGGAGTCCGTTAAGGGACAGAACGGGGAAAACGCAGAGCGACACAAGTCAAACACGGGTTCACTCAGCCAGAATCAAATGACTGATACTGAATACTGACTTTTAACAGTGAAGTCTCATATGAATATGCTCCCGAGATCACACTAATAAAATATCTATCATATGAGTACTTTAATTAACATTGAACGCTGGGTTACGGGGGTTAAAACAATCTCCACAAAAATGCTAAACTATTCCTTTAAGGAAGACTGAATATCACTTCACTTCAATATATATAATATGTTCAATTTTCATGTTCATCAGTACAAATCCCTTAAAATGAAACAGTGCCAATGTTTCTTTAATAAGCTTTCCAACCATACAAGATTACTCTACAGTGCTGATGGCATTTTCCCAATTCTGTAAATAGAGAGTACTAATTATTTTCCCTTCCATTGGACCCCTTAGGAAGTTATTTTGAAAAAAAAAATACATATATATATACACACAAGAGTCAATGGGTAAAAAGGTCTTTTTTGTTGGAATTGCACATGCTATGTTTGTCAATTTATATCAATTATTATATCAATCCATCCAGAATTCCCTGTTTTTTTTTTGTTTTTTTTTTAAATAAACAATAAAAAATTACAAAACCAATGAACCACTCAGTACAGGGGTGTAAACGTCACTTTAGCTCATGGGACACTTTTATGAACCAGGGTCCGAAGGAATGAGCAGAACCCAAAACGCGACGGCATTGCATTGAATTAAGGTACAAATTTCCGGCAGAATCAGAATTATGAAACGGTAAAACACACAAGAAAGTCCATCTCTTTGTTACCATATGTAGCTCAACAGGGCATGTAAATGTGCTGAAGCTTCATATAAGCTTCAGATAAACTTTTAAAGATGTCTTTGCCTAAAACGATCTTTTAACAGCCAGTGAGAGCAGGAGGAATGATAACAGCGGGGAAAATCTCTTTCACTGATCATATGGACACCTGACTGTTGTTTTAAGACACACTGCAAAAATTGGGAACCTGTCTTTTACGTTATATTTCCGGCTTGCCTAATAACGTTTTATGACCTTTTTTCAGTGGCATACTTTGGTACCCACTAGAAACTTGTTGAAGGATATGGCCATAAAAAAAAAAAAAAAAAAAAGCCAGTTGATATTTTCAATCCTATACGGTCTGCTACTCAGTACTCTGGTCAGGTTCAGTGAGAAATCCCTGCATGAGTTTTTTTTTCTTGGTTATGTAAGCAGATACAATGTCATTACTTCAGTTTTTAAGCCTTCAACTCAAAGTCAGTGTGTCATTAGATTTGTTCCGTGTGTCTGTGTGTGTTGATGCTCTCTTACACAGTGAAAAAGCAGTCTATCTCTCTGTGTGTGTGAGTTTTATGTAGGTCAGGAGCTGCCAGCGAATCTGTGTTTACTGCTCCTGTGAAGCAAAGCCGTCTGGTTCCTGTGCATTCGGGTCGCACTCGTTTGTCGGCCCACCAAGAAACAGGTGCATTAGGCTAATTAGTCAGATTAATGCGGAGGTGACCCGCACCACGTCGCGGGGCCCAGGGGCCAAGCAGATGGGACGGTAAACTGCCAACCTGTCAGCGCTGAGCTCACAGTCACCGAGTCAACAGTTCACCGGCGAAACCACAGCAGTAAAGCTGTCTCCAAGGTTTCAGCATCAACATGTGGTTGAATATTGAAACTGAAATGATAGATAGCTTACAACAACCGTATGCTGATACAACACGAGAACTGGGTTGGTTCTAGGGCATTTCATAAAAGGAAAATGCTAAGGTCGCTAACATATACGTGATGTCACACTGAATAATGTAGTGAAACCAAACGGCTGAGAATCAGTGTAGGAGGGTGTAACACCTTGGAGACTGAGTGTAGCCGGCTCCATGGCACGGACACACTACCGGGGGTCTCGAGTGCATCAACAAAGGCATTATCCCTCACCAGCTTATCACCATGACCACGGCAAATTGTGTTCGCTGTGGAAAAGCATGACCAAAACGATGGGCGCTCTCATCGCTAACCTGTTTGGTTCAGGTTCAGATACTTCAACCTGAACCAAATACACTTTGGTGTATTTGGCTGATTTTGTTTTGCCAATTTTGCCAATTCTGGTTCTGACTAAGTAACAGAACTGGTATGTGAGTTTTTTTTAAATGAGCTCAAAAAATGAGCTACTTTTAAATCCATCTGCTGATTGCGAATCGTTCAGAAAATGATCCATCACAAGGGAAATAGTAGCTCCTCTCCTTTACTTCAGTTTCATACAAACAGTTGAGGTTGTTGTTTAAACATCTTGGTTAGGAGAGTATCTAACTTCTGCATAATTCTGGTATAAAAAGCATATATAGGTAGGACAAAATATTTGGAGGAAGCTGATTGGATCATTTAAAAGTGTATGTACCATAACAAACATGGAGGATTGCGGCGGTGAATCACAGCTCTGTGCCGCTAAAAGGTCTAAGGGTGATTGACCGACTGGTGGATGCAATGATGTTATTGATTGGTTACGTTGATTATATTGGGTGGAATTGCTCTGGGCAACATGTCAAAAGGCAGGTGACATTTGTTTGAACAGGAAGAAAATGTGATTGAATTTTGATATTAAAATACAAAGAAAGACTTATGACATATATGATATGACAAGGGATGTGTTCTAAAGGGATTCCAAACTTGATGAAGACTTTTTCATTTCAGCTAAACAGACAAGATGTGATGAAGGTTCAATAATAATTCACATCAATGCACATAATACTGAACTGTACAACCCCCAATCCCAGGACACTGGAGACTGGAGGGTAAACTTGTTTAATATATTCAGAACATTAACATTGTGATTCACCAGCTCTGAAAAAAAAACTACTGCAACCCACCAATAATACAGTCATCCCTGACTTGAAGCTCAGGGAAAACTCTTGCACACATGTGCATACACACACATGTTAATTTCTAACAATAGATGTTGGAACAAAATAACAAGGACAATGTGATTCAGCGGAGGAGGCAAACATGTAAACAAGTGTGATGTCAATGTTTGTTCTCTGCTACTGAGAGGAGTCATACTGTTCAGATTGCACCGAATGTTGAATAATTGGTGACTGCGTGTCAAAGTCATTTCATGGTAATAAACAACCCCAAGGTCTTTTTCTGTAGATCCGTATGTATGATCCTGTTATTTCATGGTCCAGTGTGCATTGTATTTATGTTTGTTCAAATAATATCAAATAAGTCACCTAACTACACAGTATGAACCCGTGTCATGAAATCAGACGGCTTTGGCCTTATTGAAAGCTTTATTATTTACACTTCTCGTGGTGACAGCTAGCGGCTTCCAGTCTTTTTGCTAAGCTAGTGCTGGTATCAGTCATCTCAGTTATAAACATTGTGGGTCACATAGGTCTCTTTCTGGTTTCTCTCCTGAATTGTAACCATAATGTCATATGTGAAATATGTCCAAGAATTCCACAATTCCACAATTGAGCATAGCGTAGCGATATTAGCAGGCCAGCAGCTAATATCAAGCCCACTCACAGAGGGGTACATCAGCTAATCGTCAAATCTCAAAACTGCCCACATCAGCTGACATCTGAGCCGACTCCCTGTCGGCATTCAATAGGCAAATCACACACAGGGGAGCCTGTTTAAGTTGCTTCCGTCTAATATTGCTGCCTCCTCTGCAAACCAATTAGCACCCCCTGTTTCTCCTGACTTAAACAATTTAATTTCTGTTGCCATTGTTGCTGCTCAGTTATGTACCTGTTTTTTCTTTACTACTGCTGGTCCCCTGGTCATCAGTGCTGCTCTCCCTGGTTTGAGCTTTCAATGTAACCGCTTGAAAGGGCATAGAGGTCTGCTGGTCTGGTGCATGGAAGGGTATGGACCTCTTCCAGGGTCTTTTGCTGTTCTCCCTGCTTTGGGCTTTCCATGTAAGCACTTGGAAGGGCAGGAAGGTCTCCTGCTCTTCCTGCCTATGATGTTCCATGTGCATGGAAGGGTATGGCATTCCCCTACGATCTTTTGCTGCTCTCCCTTCTTTAGGCTTTCCGCGTAAGCACACGGAAGGTCAGGGAGGTCTACAGGGGTTCTTTATGCTGCTCTCCTGGCTTATGGCGTTTCATGTGGGTGAAAGGAATTGTTTGAGCTCCATCAGGGTATTTTGCTGTTCTCCCTGCTTTGAGCTTTCCATGTAAGCACATGGAAGAACAAGGAGGTCTTTTTGGGGTCTTTTTGCTGCTCTCCCTGCCTATGACTTTCCATGAGGGAGCATGGAAAGGTATGGACTTCTCCCAGGGTCTTTTGCTACTCTCCATGCCTTAGGCTATCCATGTGAGCACATGAAAGAACACAGAGTTCCCAAAACATAACCAAACAACCAAATCTAACCAATCTGCAAAATGATCCATTTGATAAAACTTGTCCTGCTGGAAATGAATCTGGCCTCTTTCCGGACAGATCAAGACCTTAAGCACGTTTCAACTGCATCTGTCCTCCATCTGCACAGATCCAAACATTTTCTTTGTGCTGTGTCGTTTCGGTGACGACGCAAAAGCAAAAACCGGACCTCTACGACAGTTGTTAAATGTCCCTCAGCAGGATCAGAGGGGTAAATATTGTTCAACCTTGTTGAGTGTGACTTCGCAGCTCCCCGTGAGCTCGCCTCTGCATAATAATGCCAACCAACATCACTGTCAAATCACTGATCAGACGCGAGCCTTTCTTCAAACGCCACAGAGCTCTAAATATGTGAACCACTTCCTCCCGGTCCACTTGTCAACTTCAATTTTCTTAAATATTCTTTTCTTTTTAAAAAAAAAAAAAAAACCCTCAAGGGCTTTTGTAGTCTCGACATAACATGTTCTGTTCTTGAATTTGTAGTTTTGGATCATCTGAGGGTAACTTCACAGCGGCAGGAAGTTAAATGAGCTCACAGTTTGCCTCCACCTGTCTATTCAATTAACACATCAGAGCGTCACTGTCAAGTCGTTAATGATGAGCTCTGACTGACAGAGAGGGAGCACGGTCGGCTGGTTTCACGCATTAATATCCAAACCGTTTGACGTGCACTCGGCCTTCAGACTGACACGCAAACCTCTTGACATCAGTCATCATCAGGGCTCACTGCCAGCGATGCAGTCTGCTAGTTTTCTTTCGCAAAGGTCCACCAAATTTGGAAGAAATACTTCAACGTTTTGAGAGCTATTCATATTTGTAATAAGATTTCTATCAATCTGGAGTTCAGACATGGCTAGCCAAGCTTAGCATCAACAGCTAGCGTGGTCAGTGTTTAAAAATGTACCTTCTTGGTAAAGCTCAGTCATGAAAATGCCATGATTTTGGTTCATTATACATCGGAACAATGTAAAATCAACTAAATAAGTATTCCTCAGTGTTTGGGTGGGGTCAAATTAACATCGCCTGACGATAGCTGATCACATGACGCCCCGATGAAGTCTGCCACCGCTCTGCTGCTGTAAGAAGTCAATTAAATGCAATAAACATTTCGTATATCATATGAATATTGAGTTGGTGTGGATCTGCTTCGTTTTTGTGGTCTGACTTCTTTCAGCACAAACACATTGGGTCTGATCCATGGTCTGTGTGGCAGCCATTCATTTCACAAAGACTGGTTCAGAGAGAGAGAGAAAACACGTCGGAGAATGAAGAAGAAAAAAAAAAAAAGAGAGAACGGAAAAAATAGGAAAGCTCTTGGTTCATCCCCGGCTTCTTTCTTTTCGTTTTCCTCCCCATCCACCCACCTCTCCCTCTCTCTCTCTCAATGTCTCTCATCCTCTCTTTCTCTCTCTCTCTCCGGTGCAGTCTCAGTGATGTATGGCTGCCATCACCGAAAATAATGACTCGTCTGCCTGTAATCTTTTATTTCACTGCAAGGCCGAGGAGGAGGAGGAGGAGGAGAGGAAGAGGACGAGGAGGATGTTGTCTTCCATCAGAAAAAAAAAAGGAAAGAGGATGGAGATAGCGTCTCTCACTCTATTTGAAGCTGAAAAAAGAAAGGAGGAGGAGGTGAGAGGAACGTGAAGGAGAAGAATCAACAGGAGGAAAAGTAGAAGAGGGAAGAAGAAGAAGAAGAAAAAGAAGAAGAAACTAAAGAGGGTGATGATAGTGTATCAGATTTTTGTAAAACCAGCTGTCAGTGTGTTTGATTAATCTGATCCGAGACCAGATGCAAGTCTCAAAATGCTGACAAAAAGTCTGAATCTAGTCCAGCATTTTTTTTTCTCCACATAAATACAACAAAACACCTTCAACTACAGTCATTTAGACTCTTCTAGGAACAGTGATGAACATGCTTTTAAAGGACAAATCCACAATTAATCAAGTTTATCTTCAGGGATCCAAATGCGCATTGAAATAGCTTTTTCCTCACATAACCATTCCTAGTATACTGCATTCACTCTCCCACCCCTCCCTAGTCTGTATTTGCAATATTAGCATTTTAACAAACAACTGTAGACGGGACCTTTGACCTTTGAGCTAATGTTTAATTAACCAGAAAGTGAACAACTCGTCATGTCGTGTTGCCGTGCCCTTTCTCTCTGTCTCTGCTCAGCGGAGTTTCAGCGCCGACTCGTCGGACTCGTTAACATCGTCTTCCTTCGTTAAGGATCTCTCAGCTCGTTAAGGCTCTCCTTTCTAACGAGCCGTCTCCTGACCTTGGAGTTGTGGTTTTTTGGCACCGTGGGCTAATGAGCGCGCCCAGAGCGTCCTGTCAGCATATGGAGGGGCCGGCCGGGCGTCCTGGACGAGGACGGAGGCTCCGCGGGAAGAGCTGGACCCGGTCCAGATGAAGACATCCCGCCAAAATAAGACGAACTGTCGGTTGGAACAGTTTGTCTCGTTTTACTCTCGCTTTACTATATTTACTCGCTTCTTATCTCTTTTTGTTTTCCTGTACATTCAATTATTTTTTTTTACTACATTATGATTCATCTTATTGGTCTTGCCTAGTCTTTGTTATTAGTCTTGTTTTATCATTTTGTCAGTTATGTTATATCATATGTTATGTGATGTCTAAGTCAGGTTTCATGTTCTTTTCAATTAACGTATGTATATTTAGCATATTATTACCTCATTGTACTTCATCTTTCTGTGGCATAGTTATAAATCTGAGCTTTTATTCTCAGGGGCAACAATAATGTTCTTCAATGGAAACACTACAAACTGTTTTCTTTTCCCGCTTTCGCTGTTGACAGGCTGTGTGGATCCTGTCCATGCACACACCGTATGGCAAGCGAGGACACAAAAGCACACACAAACACACACACACAGACACACACACACACACACACTCTAGGCTGTATGCGTTGGCAGTAGTAGTGGTGTTGCGGGTAATTTGGTCAGATCTGGTAGAAGTTGTGCCAAAGAGGCTCAGAGCCTGCAGAGACCAGACAGGAACTAATGACCTTCACACACACGTTACACACCAACCATATGTTTTCTGAGAGTGTGTGTGTGTGTGTGTGTGTGTGTGTTATGAGTGGCGAGTGTGTGTCTGGTCCTTATTTTCTTTTGTTTGTGTACCAATCTACACGTGTGTGTCTCAGCTTTTCTTGTGTTTGTTGCTTAATATATCATGTATCATTATGATAATACGGATACTAAACATTAGAAATAGAACAACTCCTCACAGAAATGTGTCCCAAATGCTTCGTCTATACGAGGAACAAAAGTATATTAGATGCTTCATGGGTTAAAAAAGTGTTTTCATTGTCTGCATTCTTTACTGTGATATTCACAGTTAACAATATTCCTTTATTTTAAGAAATAATAAACTGACCAATCAGAGCAGCTGTATTAAATGGTAACTGGTATTTATATAATCTTCTGACTTCCATCCACACACTAATGGCGGTGACATTTTATCTCCTTCTCAGTTCAGACTCTTTTAAACCCATCTCTAGGCTTTCAGCTGCACGTTTCCTCAAACATCCAATAAAAAGCTGCGTTTGTCGAATTTTATTCACAAGAATAAAAGTTTTTTTTAACGTAACGTGCGTAGATGTAAGTGCCCAATCCATTTTTTTTTCCCAAGAACATTTATACTTCTAAAAACAAAAAAAAAAGTGTAATGACCCTTTAAATGATTAAGCTAAATCATCAAAAGCTATTTTAAGAATTTCCTGGAGCTGCCGACTGTTTGAACTGACTGACTCGACTTATTAACTAACTTTGAAACTGAATCTGCTTTCTGTCACCTAATCACTCACGCGTGTGTTTGCACATGTGTGTATGTCTGTGTATATGCTTGTGTGTGTGTGTGTATTCATCTTTGTGTATTTAGTGTATTTATGTGGCTCTCCCTCTCTATGATCAATACATCTTGTCAGGCAGCGGTTGGTAGATTATTGATTGTAATCAGCCTGTCCTCTGTGTGTGCAGACAGCTTCTAATTCCTCTGTCAATCTCCGTGGCCGCTCATCTCACACACACACACGCACATACGCACGCGCTCCATCTTTCTCTCTCTCTCTCCCTCACATACACACACGCAACATTACTGAATCCCCCATAAGTTTTCTCAAATGTCGACATCCTTAAATGTTCCTAAACGTTCCTAAAAACTCCCTGAAACATCCTTCCAATCTCTATGAAATACTCTCAAATCTCTCTTAAACATCATTGGCTCTCCTTGAAATCTCCCCTAAATCCATTTTGTCTGCTGTGAGCTAGACCATCCGCCACCATGGACACACACACACACACATCTATCAGATGAAATGATATCGACATGATCACAATCATGGATCAGCCATGACAGCTCAAAAGTCCCATACCGTGGAGATTTTTTTTTTTTTATTATTATAAGAAGATCTGTGCGTTATATATAAATACTGCTCTGTGTTTGGGAGACCTGTACAGCCTGTATTCAGAAACTGTGCCTTAAGACAAGCCACAAGACTTGTGATGTCACAACAACGCAGTCACGCCTATCCCCCGTTTGCATCCATTTGAGTCAGCCGATCAGAGGAGCTGCTCATTAACATAAATGGGACAGACACAAAACAACCTGTTCTTTCTACAGCTCCAGAGAGAAGCTGAATTATATTGAGATGATTTTTGGTTAATTAGAAAAAAAACACATACATAACATAACATACATTAAAATATATATTTTGTTAAGGACATCAAAACTGAAAATGCAACCCAGTGAAAGTGTACATATGGGGCTGTTTATCATATAGCTGAGCCTCCAACACTGTTACAGGAGCAGGAGAGCATGTGGGTGGGGCTGCTGGTGGGGGTTCCATCACCTCCGAGCCCTTTAATAGACAGGCTGCTTTAATTCTCAGGCTCTCTAGAATCCATTAAAGTCTATCTGTGATATCCATTACCATCTCATCAACACTCTGCATTTACATAAAAAAGCATAATTAAGAGCAGCAGAGGGGGGACTCGGAAGCTCTAATTACAGATGTACTTATTTGTTTATTTACGAATGTATCCAATCAGAGCACGCTTTGCAGTCAGAGCTGACAACTGAAGCAGCACAGAAAGATGTGGCACCCATCCGCCCACACACACACACACACACACACACACACACACACACACACACACACACACAACATTAGGTAGAGCTGTAAGGGCTTACCCTCTCTCTCTCTCTCTCTGGGTATTCAATCTTCATTCGTTGGTGCCACTGATGTGTGGAGGGAGAGAATGAGCTACAGGACCGAGTGTGTGAGTGTGTACATGTGTGTGTGTGTGTGTGCGCGCGCATGCTGAATATCAATGCTCCCACTGGTCGACTGGTCTTTTCCATTTAACTGCTTTTGGATCTTTTCTTTCCCACATGCTTCACAGGCCAGACCAAAGTACAACCAAAATTTGAATGCAACCCAGACAACCCAGACAGCCAGCGACTGACATTCCTCATGTCATCCCGCGGCTGCTAGTATCTGTAGTTATCAAGCTTGTTGTCAGATGTAGGAGGTAACTTTGAAAAAAACAGCTGTATCTGTGTCTGTTTATCCTCAGGATATCTGTATTCTGATATAGGTGGGCATAGCTTATAATGAAAGTCAGTCATCTATAGCCGCTAATTTCTCATTAGGATCGCAGGGGTCTGTTCCCAGTGCATTATCATGGGGCACACACACCATTCACTCACACGCTCACACCTATGGGCAATTTAGAGTCTCCAAATAACCTCAGCATATTTTTGGACTGTGGGAGAAAACCCACACAGACACAGGCAAATTCCACAAAGAAAGGTCCCAGACGAATATCTTGAACCTGTGACCTTCTTGTTGTGAGGCAACAGCACTAACCACTGCTCTACCATGTCGCTCCCTTATAGTAAAAGTTCCAGAAGCCGAATTTATGTTAGTAGCCAGTGACCGTAGATACTAGAAGAAGCCTGACAGGGAGCAATAACAAGAACTTCAATTTTATTGTGATTTAACTTGAAATTGAAACCACACATAAAAGAAAAGACCTAGGTTTGACCCTTGAGGAACTCCACAGATAAGTAAGGTAAGTAATCTGTCACCATCAATGTGTCATAAATACACACTAGATAGACTTTTCTCCTTTCTTTTGTCTTCCTCTGTTGAAATAATTTACATTCCAGGACCGTCGCTCTTGTCACATACAGTCTGATTGATACGTTAAAACACATTTTCCCTGTGTGTGAGTGTGTATGTGTGTGTGTGGTTGTGTGTTGCGCACAGAGACATCCTGACTTTCATGTCATAAATTAGCATTAGCATCGACAGCAGAATCCCCCATTAACATCTGCACAAATATTAGCATCTCCTCTGTGACTTCAGCTCTGTGTCCTTCAGAGTAGATGACAGTTCTCCTTCACTCACATCTGCATCTGTTTAAACTCAGTCGATAGATTTCCATCCACCTGGTTTCACGCATATTTTCAATTTGTGCATTGAAAACCTGTATGGATGGAAGCCTGAAAATGTTTGTAAAATATAACAAAAAGGTTTTATTTCTAGAATAATAATTGTGTGTATGAAAATATGTGCAAATGTAGTGGGTACAGCATTTAAAAAGTGGTTTTGCTTGTTTTAATGGAGAGTTTAAACCAGCAATAGTTATGTTTTCATGCACAAAATGAGCTGTTCTTTAGGATGGATGCCTCAGAAGGTAATAAGGATAGAAATAAAAAAAGTAATTGATTTGTTAAAGTCGTTTATATATTGGACCTATGCTATTTCACAATAATTATAATTAAGGCTGGACTTGATGCATTAATGCATTAATTTCGATGAATTCATTACAAAAAAATGTTGCGTTAAAAAAATTACTTTTGCAAGCCAGATAACACTGAATGCTTCTCAGTGCACAAGTACATGGCAAATGTGGAAAAGCTCACTTGTCAGATCAGACGGCTAGAATGAGCTAAAGCCGATTCAGTAACTTACAGTAGGTTGATTGAGAGGCCTCCGTTGGCTGCTGCTAAATGCTCTGATGTTGTTGAGAAGTAAATCGACTCATTCTGAGTTAAATAAACTAAGGTCACAGGTTCAAGACCATCTTGGTCCTGGATCTGGGACCTTTCTGTGTGGAGTTTGCATGTTTTCCCCGTGTCTGCGTGGGTTTTCACCGGGTACTCCGGCTTCCTCCCACAGTCCAAAAACATGCTGAGGTTAATTGGTGACTCTAAATTGCCCATAGGTGTGAGTGTGTGAGTGAATGGTGTGTGTGCCCCATGATTGGCTGGCAACCATCTGGGGTGTATGCCTGCCTCTCGCCGTAATGCGTTGGGATTGGCTCCAGCAGACCCCTGCGACCCTAATGAGGAATAAGCGGGTATAGAAAATGACTGACTGACTAACAGTTAGACTTAACATGTAGAGACACTTAGTTGTAGCGCATTTCATGGACTTTCATTCATCTATCAAAATCTGAATTAATTACAAAGCCTCTAAATAATTAGAATTTTTATTATCAGGTCCCAGCACTAATTATTTCACGCCGTACATGGTCACATAGCATAATAATTACATATTCCACAACATTGTTTGTAGTGCAAAGTTTCAAGGATGAAAGATGCTCCTTTTGTTAGGAAGTGGTAAAAGTGATGAGTGCTAATGGGTGCAGTTGACCCGACATTTCTTTATTAAAAAAAAAAAGGTGAGTATGAAGCTATAACTGATCAGTCTGACGTGTGTTGAAGTATGTGAGAGTTGTTTTCAAGCAATTTAATGAAGGTTAATATGGTGAACAGCTGTGAGTAATGCCAGATCCGTCAACGTATCAGTCCTACGCTGCAACGCTGTACTCTTCCTTCTGATGCTGCAGAAGAAGTGGTTTTATATGTAGTATAAAGCAGCTGTGGAGAGCAGATACTGTACTGTCTGCTTTACAGACTTTCCTGCTTTGCACATTAATTACGCGCGACCGTTTGCGCCGTCCTTGAAACAAATTAAATTCAGACGCAGTCTCCGTCACAGGAATTGCGTTCCGGTATGTAGATCACAGTCTGCTACTTCAATCTATTTACATTTTCTCGTCACAGTATTTTGCACAATAGAGTGTAAACGCCCCATCTCACATAGTCATCGAGGCTGTTATTTTGCTCATCGTTGCGCACCACACATCAGTTTGTACATTTATTTGCGGGTGAATGAGAGGCAGAAATTGTAAAGTGTTTTTGTCCGACGGTGAAGGAAAAAAAAAAAAGTATAAGTGGAGTTCAGTTAACATTAACCATATTTACAATTTACACTTCATATTATACATAAACTATAAAATGACGGAACATAACAGCAGAATCAGAACAGCAGATTCACAGCAGAATAACCATGAAATGATGTATGTTCCATGGTATTTTTTTTCTCTTTTCTCTGTTTTTAAGCACAGCTGACAGATGATGATGCTATCCAAGTTAAAGGAGACAAACAGCCTTCTGTCTGTCTTTATGACTCTCTACACGGTTTTCTGTCTGATTGTTTGCACAGTTGTAATATTATTAGAATTATTTGTGTGAACTGTGAACAAAGCGCTGTGATTGGTTATCCACCGCTGCTCTGCCCTTGCTGAAGCGTTTAGTGGTTTATTGAGTGGAAACAATAAAAACTTTGTGTTTTTACTCTTCCTTGGGGGAGAAATAAAAATATACAGCCGGCAGAGGAGAAACTTTATGTGTTCTGTTCAGCTGCTTTTCAGTTTTACACTCATGGGGCCTTTTTTTTTTTTTCTTCTCGCTGCTTTACCATGTTCGCCGTGCTGATTCTCTGTGTCTCTGCAGGTCTGTTCAAGGTAAATCAGGATAAATGAGCATCGGCCTGTGTGCGTTTAGATCTCCGCGCTGTCCCGGGTGATAAATTAAACGCACCTCTCTGTTTGAATTCTAATCAGAGCTGTTGGACGCCGAGACTCAGAGGTTAAATGAAGTCTGTTCGTGGTTGAATGTGATAATGAAATTCTGAACGCTGCAGCTCGGCCTGCAATGCAGCTCAATGGCGAGAATGATGGAGCAACCTCACAATGGAGACATGTACAGAAATGCGCAATTCGCGCCATGGAATATATCATCCTCTCAAATGATAAAGAAAAAATGTGTTTAGTACAGTGATCTAATTCGCAGCGAATACGACGTATAGTTGACAGGCTAAACACGTCGTGTTCCTCCTGTTGGTGCTTTTCTGGAGCTCAGCAGCTTCATTAACTGTCGCCCTTGTCGGACATGAAGCTCCTTGCTGGGTTTCAAACACGAGCCATAAAACACAGATCAGGAGACGCACATCATCTGCCTCATAAAACACGCTGCTGTGTGCCGCACTGCTCCACTCTGCCTGTGAGTGTCTACGCTCTCTTACTGCCCTCCAACCTGCACACACACACACACACACGCGCGCGCAAACACACATACAATGAAGAACACAACCAAAGTAGAGTATAACTTTCAGCAAACAATTCAACACACTTTGCATAAAGTGCGAACATTCCCTCGCTTGAAGTCCCCCTATAGCATGTTGCATTTACAAGAATATAAAGACAATTAAAGTCAGTCAGTCATTTTCTATACCTGCTTATTCCTCATTAGGGTCACATGGTCTGCTGGAGCCAATCCCAGCACGTTACGGCGAGAGGCAGGGATACACCCCAGATGGTCGCCAGCCAATCGTGGGGCACACACACCATTCACTCACACCTACGGGCAATTTAGAGTCTCCAATTAACCTCAGCATGTGTTTGGACTGTGGGAGGAAGCCGGAGTACCTGGTGCCCCTGCACCACCGTGTCACCCGACAATTAAATTTCATCATATCATTTGTTATTAATTATATATTATTCTATGAAGACATGGTACAGCGTCCTTTAAATTACCCCCCCCCCCCTCGTTCTTATCTGTTATTAAATGTGTACAAAAAAAAACAATGATTCTCCGGAAACAGCGTGTTTTTTTCATTTTAGGGGAAATTATTGCATCACCTGTAGGCACGAGATCTTGGTTCTCATTTCCGGATTGTGGAGTTACTGTCAGTTTGCACAACCCCTGACAGCCAGTGGACGCTCATTAAATATCTGGATCCAATTTCTGCTCCCCAGAGGATGGCCCATTAAGATTTTTAATGATTTTTAGGGGCCAATTTCCCAACAAATTTGACATTTCTGTCCTGATCCACACTCTGTTTCAGGCCTGTTCAGTTCCAACACAGCGGAACCATATTGAGGCTGTAATAAACATCCAGTTTTTCTCAGATTCTCATCACCATTGTGTTTCCGGTTTGTTTGTCTGTATTGTTGTAGCTACTTTTCAAGTGTATTTTTTAATAAAAGCCTTGTTTGGAATTGCAGGGTTTGTGTGTCTATTGAAATGCCAGACGGCTTTTAATTCGCAACAGATACAGCAGAGGTGTCAAACATGCGGCCCACTGGATGACTGTACAAAGTCTGACAATAAATACACCGGTTCCCGTTTCCTCATGGGAATGTGAAGTCAGTGAAGCATCTTTCAGGGCTCAAGGGATGAAATATTTACAGTTTTGATTTGTAAATGGTTTGTAAGGCAGGAGATAACTTCACCCGCTGCTTAAAAAAAGTAAATATCGCCCAGTAAGTGGATGTTTTGAATTGCAAAACATGATCACTGCCCTTTAATATTCACTGCACGTTCGTCTTACAGCACAGGTAACGTGCAATGTTACAGTTTCTCTCAGTCGCTTTGGTTATTTCCATCTGCACAACAGTTTGTTGCGTTTCTAAAAATAATTAGTACAAACTGCAAAACTAATTGGTAACCTGGAAAAGTATGTCACTTGCTCAAAATGGCAAAATCCAATACAAAAAATAAAAATGTTGGTGATACTACTCGAAAAGGCTTAAACATCCCTATTTACAGAGCCATTTGAAAACTATAGTAAAGTTACGCATTGCTGTATTTAATGAGGCAACTAAGTACAAGACCCTGCATATGTATGTTTGATGTACATTTTTTACCTTGCAATCATTTTTGTCCACAGCATTGTACAAAACAAAAAATACACCTTTATTTAAAACAAATAATAAACTGCTTTTAGGTGGACCCATGCAACTGTAAAGGGGTGTTCACACCGGACAAAAATTCGCGTGACAGCGCGACGAGATTACATGTTAAGTCAATGGGAAGATGCGATTTTTCGTGATGGACGCGATTTCGCGACGCAATGGATGCGAAGTGGCGAAAAAATTGCGATTCGCGAGGCGAAATTCGCCTGTCGCATCAAGTTGAAAATATTGAACTTTTCAGGCGAATTCGCAGGATGACGTAGCGCGACAACCAATCAGCTTTGAGATTCTCCATGACAATGAGAAATTCACTTATCGCCAGTCTTTTACTTTTCAACGAACTTCATGTACCCAGAAATGACGGTGGAGCTTTGGACTTTGGTGATCAGTGGTGATCGCACACACAGATGATGAGAGAAAACCAAACAGACGGGGACGCGATGACTCAATCTGGCGGATTTTGGCAAAGCAGTGCGACAAATTTGAATTTATCGCGCGACAAATTAAATTTTGTAACGCGATAAATTAAAATTTGTCGCAAATTTTACAAAATCACGTCCATCGCACGAAAAAATCCTGTCAATTGAGTCCGGTGTGAACACCCCTTAACAACAGTACAGTAAATATTGGACCTTAATATACAACATACACAGTTCTGTAAACCATTCATACACATCAACTAACAACTAGGAACAACTCAGGAAACAAAAAATTAAAAAATGTTTGACTAGTTCAACATGTGTTCTATGTAATGACTCAAGCAATGAAATGAGGACTATTAGTATTATAGGAAATAACTATTCATTATTATAGTATAGATCATTTTCACTGTCAGGACATAAGTCAAGGACAACCAAACAGCAGAGGGCTGTATGAAAGCAATCGATGCATCTCCAAAAGCGTTTGGACTTTGTTTGAAGGAATGAAAAACTGCTGCTGTGATGCGCGCAAAAGACCAAATGTTGTGGAAGTGGAACCAACTGTCGCGCAAACGTTAAGGGATGTGAGAAATGCACCGAAGCGACGGAGTAAAAAACCGTGATGCTGCAGCGCGGCACTGACAAACACAGAAAAGATCACATCCGATCGTATCGATTGAAAACAGAATTCTGCAAACGGACGAGCAGCGACGCAATAGCGATGATCTCTCAGCTCACCATTGCAAGCCCAGAAGTTCAGTATGAGGAGTATGAAGGAGTAGCTGTTAGCTGAAATCCTTCCTCTGACTACAGTTCATTAAAAGCCTCTGTCGGAAAGAGAGCGGAAAGGGATTGAGAACAAGAGAGAGATGGCGTTCAGTCTGCTGCAGCATCATATGGCCTAATAACTACTCACGCTTGCTTTAAAGGGAAAATGCGTCCCTTTTTAATATGACAGCTATTAAAAACTTGGGGGCCTTGGTAGTAGAAATGTACATTTAAATTGGTGTATATGATCTGAGAAGGGAAAAAAAAAAAAGAAGAAGAAGGCTGTAGATTGTGCACGCCGCTGTTAAAAGGACTCTACATTACTTCTGGATGAATCACGGAGAAAATTGTCGGTTTAGCGGGCAAACGGCTTCAGCTGCAGCCGTAACGGCGCCGCAGGGTCAACCGTTGCATTTGATCCCATCATATTGTAAAGCTGGTGGCTTGTTAGGAATCACTCAGTGGCCTAACTTGGTGCTTTAGACTCTACGGCCGACGCTTTCGCCACCTGTCGTGTCTGACTCCACAGCGCTGATATTTAACCTTGGGACATGGTTGCACCACATCCCGGCTTTGCTCCTTGTACGGTAAAGCTGAATTGTGTTTTTCTATCAGTGAAGGTTTTCTTCGAGTCCTCCACACAACTGTTGTTGGATTACGCAACGAAAGCGGTTCTTCCAAATATGACTGTTTTTAAAATATTAATTAGTATGATATTTTAGTGCCTGCGTCGTCTTTGGGGAGTCCCACATTCTACCGTCCATTAAAGGCACCGCTACAGACGCGGCTGATTTGGCTGTAGTTCTTCTGAGAACAATAAGGAGGAGAGATTTTGAAGCTGCGCCCAGGCTGCACCCCAGAGACATGGAGAACATAAAAAAAAAAAACTATTGTTTTTCACATTAAATCACAAAAAGATAGGACAGATAGAGCTGAAGCTTAACATTGGCAAAGTTTCCCTTTAAGAGACTTTTCGAATTCGAAAAAAAGTGAATTTCACATGCCATGCTTTTTTTTCTTTTTTTTTTTTTTATAAAGGGCGTACAAGGGCATCGAACCGGGGTGTTTTTTCATTTACCGTACAGTTCTTCACTGTGGAAAAAAAAAGAAAAAAAGACTCAGAGCAGCCACAGAAATTGCAATCTGTGCTGCTATGTGTATGTATGCATGTAAAACCAACAGAATAAATAAAGCGAAGCGCTGCTGTTGCCTGAGGCTTCTGTCAAACACACACGCGTGCGCACACAAAACACACACACATGTACCGTTTCCTCACTCAGCCCTCTGGAGGGTTTCTATCCTCAAGAAAAAACTAGCGTCTGATGCAAAGTTTTCAGTGATTTAACAGTTTCTTTTTTATTATAATTATTAATCAGAAGAAAAGGAAAAAGTGACTTTTTTTTTGAATGTTTAACATAGAAGTTTCACAGCAAAGAGGATGAAAATTAACAGCTTGTAGGCCACATTAAAGGGGCCATTTGGAACTTTCCGAAATTAACTTTCACTGCAGCTCGCTGCAGAGAGATTATTGCAGGTGGTGTGTTTTCCACTTTATACCAGAGGTTAGTCAAAATTATTCATGTAAGTGCTTTTACTTAATTAAAAGTGTACTGGTTTCAAAATTATTTAAAGTATAAAAGTAATGGAAAACAAAAAAAAACAAAATCAGTTGTCTCTCAGTCAAAATATATGAGCTTTAATCCCTTTTTTTTGGCAGATGTAGCAAATTATGTGTTGTATTATTCCTTTAAATGTATTTTTATAAAGGAATAGAGACTAAGGGAGCTAAAATCTATTAAATCTAACACCAAGAATGAGAATGAGGTTATTTGACTTTTGGCAAAGATAACCTTTAACTCCCAATGTATGAGCTCTGTATTGTTTTTTAAAGCTATTTTAACAGTGAAGAAAGGGTTTGATTTGTTATAATTTAGGACACAGAGCAGGTCAAATAACGCACTTTCTGGCAGGAAATCCTTTTTTGGCTTGACAGTTGTCATGGCAACAAGCCGGAATGAAATATGAGTAACATGGATGGTTTTTTTTTAAGTCAAAGGAATAGAAAGTACAGAAAACTGCATAAAAAGTCAGTAGAAGTAAAAATAATTGCTCCAGTAAAGTATAGATGCCCAAAAATTTCTACTTAAGTGAGGACATTAGCATCCATCTCTCAGCACTGCATATAATGATGTAGTGCAGCCTATAGTATACAGAATATGGTAGGGTGAAAATACGTAGGCTGAGAAAAAGACTTGTCTAAATACAAAATAAGCTATAAAACATTTTTAAGGCATTTTTTATTCCGTGCTTTTTTTTTTATTCTATAGCTGTTCTCAAATCCCACCACTGCAGGACCAATAAAGTCAAATCTAATCTAAATCGCTTCGCAAAAATGACACGTGGCCCCTTTAAAAGATGGATATAGACAATAACTAAACGTTAAAGAGGCGAAAGGACGCGGAGTGAGTATTGGCACCAGATAAAACTCCACTCTAGAAATGTACAAACAGACCATTAGAAGTCAGAATCCTCCATTCGATGATTAAACCGAAGCAAATCAATGTCATTAGCAAGATGGGTTTACGTCGTGCATGAAGTGAAACGGCGTCCTGGTGATTTATTCCAACGAACACATTACCTAATAACAAGTCATAGTACAGCTCAGCACTACTTTTTTTTTTTACTGACATGTGTGTCCATGCTGACTGACATTATAATATAATAAGTAGGTACAGATGGTCAGGGAACCTCCGGAGGGGATCGGGGGGGTCGGCCTGCTCAATGTGCCCGGGAACCTGCTGCCTTGCTGGGCTTTGTGAGGCCAGACAGCCCCCTGCTGCACCTGGAGCTCCTCCAACACAAATACAAACACAGTTTTACGTCCCACTGTGCAGTGGAGATTCTCTTCAAAAGCAATTTGCTGCAGCCGAGCCCTAATTGTGATGTAGTGGACGCAGGGAAACTGTGGTATAATATGGTATAATAAAGGACAGTATAAGATAATATAGTACTGTATAATGAAATAAAATATAGTATAATCAAATATATGTAGTATGATGTAGTTCAAACTGCAGATGGTTGGAGAGCTTCCAAAGGGTTGTGTGCCGGGAGCCTACTGCCCTGCTGGGCTTTGTAAGTCCAGACCTCCCCCTCCACCTTTCCTTAAAAAACACACACACACACACACACACACACACACACACACACACACACACACACACACACACACACACACACACACACACACACACACACACACACACACACACACACACACACACACACACACACACACACACACACACACACACAGACTGTGACTCATAATAATGCAGCTCATGCACAGAGTAAGAAATTAATTCCATGCACACAGTAAAGTCAGCAGCTTATACCCATGCAGCACACACACACTTTCACACACACATACACACACACAGGCACGCGCACACACAAACACTGGATTTCTGAAGCTTTTTTTTTATTATTTAAATTCACTAATTAAATTATAATTTACATGAGATTAAAGTCTTATGGAGGTTCAACATGGTTTAAGGACATTTTTAGAGAGCTGCCTCCCCGCCCCTATTGTTGTAACACACACACACATACGCACACACACACACACACACACACACACACACACACACACACACGAGTCTAGTAAGCAACTAATCCTCCACACACACACTCACTCACACGCATGCACACACACACAGTCAAGGAAAGCAAGCAAACAAAGTCAAGTCAACAGTTAATCCTTCACACACACGCGCATGCATGCACACACACACGCACACACACACACACACAGTAGGCACAACCACAGTGACAGCAGTGGTGTTGGAGGGAGTGTCAGCGTTTTATAAAAGACTGAACAGATGTCAATTGTCCAGCTGCCTCCTTCTGCTCTGTGTGTGTGTGTGTGTGTGTGTGTGTGTGTGTGTGTGTGTGTGTGTGTGGATTATTCTACTACATCTTTGTGAGGATCAGTTGGAGTTTGAGGACTTTTTGTCCAGTCCTCACCTCTTCAAAAGGGCTGTTTTGTGAGGGTTAAGACCTGGTTTTAGGGGTGAGGTTGAATTAGGGGCAGAGGAGGTATTATATGTCAATGAAGGTCATTAAATGAATGAGGTTACAGAAGTGTAACCTGCAATTTTTAGCTGCATGTTTTCTCGAACCCCAATGAAAAAAAACAACTTTTATTTCATTCAGAATTTACTTTTTGTAACATAACACTCTGTATAAGCTATACGTTTAATGGAATTTAACAACTTTTTAAACTTTATTTAAAACTTTTAAACTAAAAGCATAACAATCAGTGTGAATAGGAGCATTTTACAACCAGTCTAAGGCAACAATAAGCAGAAACATTGTAAATGCACAACCATATGCATTTCAAATACTGTGTTTTAACCGGGAAAAAATAGGAAAAAAGGGAAAAGAACGAGACAAAAACTCAACATGGTCGCCAGAGAAAAAGGTTGCCAGTTTACATACATGCATATTTTCACAAAAGGTGAAAAAAAACAAAACTTGGTTAATTAGTTTGGACTAAAGCAAATCAAACATGCACCAGAATGAAAAGGGACGAGATCGCAAACACAAGCGCGCCGAAATAGAGACAGAGTGAGAAGCTCGGTCATTCCGGAGGAGTCAGAGTAAAACCACTGCTCCTCCACATCAGGAAGCTGCTGCCCCAACGACCCCGACGTCGGATGAGTAGGAGGAGACGAAGACGAAAAGTTAAATAATGAAACCATTTCCATGGGAACTCGGAGCTTCTGTCGCCATTATTGTAAAAAAAAAAGAAAAGAAAAAGACTTCATTTGGAGGAACAGACTGATGACCTCCATCTTCTCGTGATAATAACTTTTCAGTACATTTTTGAAATTACACAAAATGAACTAATAACTCTACTTCTGAAGCCATAAAAAAAAGGAAAATCATTAAATCAGAAACAGGGGCCTGATTTGCTCTGATTTGAGGAAACGGCGTCTCTTTAGTGTCCTTTGACGATCCAAATGGAGAGTTTTAGTGTCCGTCGGTGATCTACAGTGAATGCTCTTTGATTTGGGTTTAAAGGTGGGTGGAGACGTACATTATTGCACATTACAAGAGGTCATTAAACGTCCAAATGCACTCCATTTGGACACGAGGGTGTGCCATCTTTTATAGCAGGCCTATTATAAGAAAAAAGACTTTTTTTTTTTTTATATCGTCACAAAAAAACAACGGGCAGCTCGTCAGATGTCAAGCATAAACAATTCTTTTGGCGGAGAAACAGGATACGTTTGCGATGCGTTTGGCCGAAATAACCGCAATATCTGTCACACTCGCAGTAAAGGTGGAAAAAAACAATTAGGTATCGTCCTAATCGTTCAACAGCACAGCAGCTGTGATAGTCTGATAAAGGGCACAACGGTGGCATATAACGCATTAAAAAAAAACACCTGCTACCACTGTTTACTATGTAAGGCCACACACCGGCTGTATTAAGATGCATCATCATGGATTCATGCACTTCATCACCCCATTGTGTTTCCAACATCACACATAATAACATCTCAATGTCAACACCTGCAACCAACCAGACTTTTCCTTATGTATTACTACCTATATATATATATATATATATATATATATATATATATATATACACACTGTTCAAAAGTTTGGGGTTACCCGGACAATTCAGTGTTTTCCATGAAAAGTCAAGACTTTAATTTACCACCATGAGTTGTAAAATAATCATTTTATCACATTAGCCTTCTGATGCAATGAGCAAACACATTAGACCATTAGAAGACTGGGGTGATAGTTGCTGGTAATAGACCTATGTAGATATTGCACCAAAAAAACAGACATTTGCAGCTAGAATAGTCATTTACCACATTAGCAATGTATACAGAGTATTTCTGATTAGTTTAAAGTTATATTTATTGAAAAAAACAGTCAACACTCAAAAATAAAGAAATTTCTAAGTGACCCCAAACTTTTAGTTATATATATTTATATATACACATGTGATTTACAAAATATATATTTGTGTAGCTCCAGATACACACACACACACACACTCAGATAAAAGGGTGAAATCAAAGGACCACAGCTGAAAGAGACAAAGAAAGGTAATTGTTCTTCACACACGCACACACACACACACACACACACACACACACACACACACACACACACACACACACACACACACACACACACATCTCATCTGAATACATTGCAGTCAAATCCACACAAGTTCTTTCATAATGTTACAATACAGCATAAAAAGGCCTTGGGAATTTAGGCGGTTAATAACATCAGCACAGTGAAATGTAGATATTGTGAATACTTGTTACCTTAAAGTTCCAGCTGAAGAAGAATTATATGTCGAAGAAGGTCAGGGAATTAAATGTGTAGAATTTATCATTTCATCATCTAAAATCAGCACTTTTACACACACAAAAAGAAAGTTTGCCCTGAGGCTGAAATATTGAACTGGATGGTGGAAACAGAAACTCTAAAGACAAGGAAGAAGTTCCTTTTCTCATATAAAAGAATCCTTTTGTATGTGAACTGCGTCAGGGATCTAAAACAAGTCCAGTGACCCTTATAACATGATCTGAATCGCAGAAAGTCTCGCCCCTGTGTTCTGATCAATTAGTGAAAGTGTGGAAAGTGTCGAAACTGAGTAGATCCATTATATTAAAACATGTAGATTCAGATTCATTCAAATAAACTCACTTCTCCAAGAGGAACGGGCAGTTTATTAGTCAGTGCGGCAGTCTTTGTTATAAGGAGCCCATCTGCTGTGTGTGTGTGTGTGTGTGTGTGTGTGTGTGTGTGTGTGTGGGTGTGTGAGTCAAAAAGCCAACAACGACCTCCTCCTCCACTCTTGAGTCTATCCCACTACATCTGCCACGACCCCCTGACTGTGTGTGACTAACAGCGCTGTATGAAGCCACTAACTGAGCACGTGTGTGTCGGACAGATGGGGCCATGAGTGCGGATTGTCATGGAGATGAGGGCACACACACGCGCAAACACACACACACACACTTTTCGTCTTGTCCGCGTCCTCGTCTGATTTTATCTCGACATGTCACACTACACAAAAGGCAACACAAACTCAAATTTAGTTAAGATTTAACCATCTGAACTCAGATTAAGGCCATTTTTTTAGATGAGTTTGCATTCCTCAAGTTTAAAGCACATTTCTTCTAAAACAAACGAGAATCAGAGGTTTAGTTAGTGTCGTTACCCTAATTTCAGAGGAGGAGACGAGTCATTTGAGTAAACTGGCCCCCTGTAGTGAGGACCAAATGAATCAAAAATGGATTTTGGACTTAGTTTTTGGACTTTTATTTGAAATGCATAGACAGAAATCGGCTGTTTTAATGTCTCACTCTGCCTTTTTCTTGTTTGCATATCATGTTTTAATAAAACCTCTCTTACATTTTAGGTCTGCTGGGATTCATTTTTAATCCGGGGCTCTACTATAGTGGATAATCATTCTATCTTTTTTTTAAATTACTTCTCCCATGTAATGATTTCTTTCTTTTTGGAACATGATAAGATTTTTTGGGGATTTTGGGAAATTCTTTTGAAAAACATGAAATAAGTGAAGTTATCTTCCAATAATAATTCTACTAATTGTATTAAAAACAATATATTTCATTTTTTGCAGTGTAGGTCAGACACAACCAGACATTGGAAGATGTCATTTTGGACTGCGTTTACTATTTTCTCACATTTTGTGGATTACTTTTAATCCTAATATTGTCTCATATTTTTGACTTTTTCTCTCTTAAACAAAAAAAAAAAAACTTGAAATAGGTTAAACAATCTACCATTGGAATAAGATAAGATTATTATGGAATATATTATAGAAAAATTTTGGACTGTATTGACTCTTTTCTTGTATTTTGTGGATGTATCGATTAACTGGTATCCATAAGTCAATAACTAAAATCACTCTGAGAGCCCAGACCTTTACAAAGCATATTGTGACTCCCACCTAAAATTGTCGTCCTATACTTAATGAATACACCCAGTCCTAAAACAAATGCAAAAGTGTGGGGTATTTGTCAGGTATCACCACCAGGTGGCCCCAAACAATGTCGACTGTCTAAAGGTCCATTTACTGTAACGTTACCAAATGACAAGAAATTCAAAGTGATCCAGAAACCAAGATTTTTGCCGGATCATTTCCAAAATGTACTGATCTGTTCATGGCGCCATTCCCAACATTTTCTGAAAATTTGACAAAAATCAGGCTAAAACATTTTGAGGTATCTTGCTGACAAAAAGACAAACAAACGCCGGCACAAACACAACCTCTTTGGCGGAGGTAATAATCGGATACTTAAATATGTGTGACCCTAACCCAGAACAAGAAGGATAAGAACCACTGTGCCACTGCATATCACGATTTACATTTTTAACCCTTAGCTGTCATCCTTAATGGTGACAATCCATCCTGTGTGTTGTTATATATGTATATGTGTATGTTATATATGTGGCTGCTGTTTATGTAACTGACTGACTCTGAATGTTGCGCTATTAGTGTTTATGTCCTTTGCTTACTTGTATTCATGTGGACATGAATAAATTATTCAAAAGTGTGTTAAATAAATGATCAGAGTCAAAGTATTCCACTTACAATGATGTAAATATGATGTTAAAGCAGCGACTCGTGAATACGTGTATCTGCCAGAATGAGGGCGAATCGACCAAAGGCTGAAACACACGCTCTCCGACTCATTGCTCACCAGTTTGACCAACTCACTGTGCCGCCGCCTCATATCAAACACCTGAGCGTTAGAAAAAAGGTCATTTATTGGAGATTCATCTTCATATACTCATGCAGCAGCTTTTTTCAGATTGACACTGAAATTATCTCTTCTAATTCTTCTCTAAGTTGGTTTTAGCTTCTCCCCAATAATGATGTATTTCTGTTTTTTGAGGCACTGCTTGGATTTATTTCTTTTCTGTATGAAACATATGGATATTTTGAGGGCTTTTGGATTAGAAAAAATAAATAAATAAATTCTAGCAAGCGAAAATTGGTAAATTAGTCCACTGTTGAGTAGAATTATCTTGAAATATCTTATTCCAATATCAGATAATTTAGGTTATTTTACTTTTTTTTTTGATTTTGGTAGATTTATTTTTTATAAAATGGGCTAAATCCACTTCCTCATTGGACGTTTCCAATATGGCCCCTGAGCTTGTAGTTTTCTTTATGTTTCAACTTGGATCTTGTAGATCGTGACTCTTCTATGAGCAACTACATTGACATAAATGGCTGAATGAAAAGCCATGTCCATTACATACACTGTAAAACAACGAAATCTTATCAGGGACAAATATCTTTTATATGGTACAATTAGTCCAATATTGAATAGAATTATCTTGAATTATCTCATTTCATTGGCAGAAAAAAGACAACATAGATAGATATTAAGAAAACAAGCCTAAATTGATCGAAATCAAGAAAATAGAAAAAAATAGAAATAAGTAAAGTTATCTACCAATGGGATAAGACTATTCAGTGTTGGACAGATTGTTTTGACTTGTTAATATTTCATTTTTTGTAGTGTACAAGTTAAACCATCCTAATTTAGAAGAGACAGCTCTTTGGTAACATTCACAGTTGTTACTAATGACACGGCTAAAATTGGTATTTTGACTATAAGCTTAGCAGTGTGAAGTTATTGTAAATCCCATGTACACATGAATTGAATTGAAAGAAAGCATTAATGTATAGGCCAGTAGTAGTTGCCTGAAACCTGAGGCTCGACATATCGATAACAACACATCTCTCTCTGCACCAAAAGATGGTGGATGGTTCAAAAGCCTTTCTTGACACACATCCCTTAACTTAAATTAAAACTATTAATTAAAAACAAATTCATAAAAGCAGAAGCTGGCTCTAGCAGCGTCATCCCTGCCACCTGCTGTGAGCGTGGTGAGGAGCTGCTGGGCGAAACGGAGCCTGGACCGCAGCCAAATATCCACCAATTATCCGTCAGAGTGGGAGGACGATGCCTCATATGGCGAGGCTGCAAAAACCTTGTTACAACTTCCAATCTGTCTGTAGAAAAAAAAAAAAGCAAAACAAAAAAAACTACAGCCTCGGAGATGACAGCTTGTATGGGTCGGAGCCGAAAGGTGCGAGCATAATGTCTCAATACTGTAAACTGTTTTACATTTCATGTTAATAAATGTAAATACCGCCAGAGTTACGGGGTCATCTAATATTGATGTAAAGACAGACACACGCTGCAAAAAGTGTAATTTTATCGGGGAGAAATATTATGTGGTTAGCATAATAAGTCCATATTGAGAAGAATCACTTCGAATTATGGTATTCCGCTGGAAGATAATTGTACTTATTTCAAGTTTTTAAAGGAATTTGAGATTAAAACGTCCTGGTTATGAAATGAAGAGTCAATGAAATTAGATAGAAAGACAATATTAAAGGGGACATATGAAAAAAAAAGCTCTTTCTCAGTGCTTGCGTGTTAATATTTAGGTCTTTAACACAAAAACAATCAAATAAGACAATCTGTTGTGGTCTGGCAGAACACAAGCCATTCGGAAATGGCTCCAGTTGTGATGTCACAACAGGAGTGGAAGTTAACAGTAACCGCCTCTGGATCCATGTCGCTACACGCGCCTTCTGGAGTGAAATTGACTTCTGACCAATCCCAACTCTCTGAGGGGCGGGACAGGGTTTGTTCAGAGTGAGTGTGTGAGAAGGCGGACTGTATTGCTGCTACAGGTCTCATTAGATACTTTAAGATCATATAATGTCTATTTTTTCATAAATAGAACATGAAAATGCGAACATTAAACTGAGGAAATATACCAATGGGGCCTCTTTAAGATACAACGTCAAACAATTTACCCTAATTTTAAGGAAACAAGACTAAATTTACCAAAATCAAGAAAAAGAATTGAAATAAGCAAAATCAGCTTATTTCAAGATAGCATATTTTAAGGTGATTCTACCCAATATTGACTAATTGTACCAAAAAAACAAGATATTTTCACCAAAAAATTACTCGGAATTCCTGAAAGAGAGTTGCACACTATCTTTTAAGATAGTATACAGACTGAAATTTAATTGAACGAGTTATTTCGCAGAGAAACACAAGGAGCTTCCTCACTTCACTGGCAGATTTCTATATCAGACCTAAAGGGGGAGGGATCAAAACCCAATAAATGTGATTTGAAGTCTGGGCGGGGAAAAAAAGTAACGACTTGTGAAGATGAAGGCAGTTAGAGGGCGAGGCGGTCGGGTTTGCTATAGGGGCTGCAATTAAAAGCTAATCCTCGCGCGTTTAAAACGTCTGATTCAGCGCCAGGACTTAAGGAGGAGGAGGAGGAGACGCTGGCGGCTTCTGTCAGAGCACAACACAACTAGGTTGAAACATACAACTGAATGCAGATCAAACAAAGCAGGATTTACAGTTTGAAGTCTTTCTAGCATCTCATAGAGATGGTCATTACACCCCAAAACGTAAAAAAAAAAAAAATGTGATGATGTTCCACCATCTGTTTGCACCGTAGTAAAAAAAAACTGACCTATCCTGTTATGCGTTTATGACTGTTTAGTTTTTATTTTAATCAAACATTCATTAAAGACTGGAAAAGATGTGAAAGCAAGTGTAATATAAAAGGAGCAATAAAAAAATGTGTTTCTGTAATAAAAATAAGCAGTTTATGGAAGAATCTGAGCAAAGAAACCAAAGAATCTGAGTCGACTATTACATTTAAAAGAATAATTAAAGCTAGCATGCTAACAAACAGTGAAATATGTTCGTTATATGTTTGATTGTCAAACAATTGCCGTTTTTGTGGTTGAATGGCATTAACTGAATTATTAAACCTAATGTGAATTTTTATTTTTTTTTTATTTTGTTTGAGTACTTAAAATAATTTATTATTATTTATTAAATATAATTATAATATAAATAATATAATATACATAAATTATAATTAAATAATTAATTTAGAATAATTTAAGTCTTTAAAATATCTTTGTACATTGGTTTCTGGGTATAAAAGGGCAGATAAAATAAAATTAATTTTCTTTCTGCTCTATTTCTTTCTAGATATAAATGGTAAAAAAGAAGAAGAAGTTTATACGTTTCATTTTATGAATGGAAGAAATATAGAATAAATAAACACAAATAAATATTAATAGGCACATAGATGCATGCATTGCATACAGGGGGAATCTGTGAGTCCGTGTCAATGTTAGTATTCATCGACCTGTTAAGGCCACTACACCCTGTGTGATAGCAGCAACCTTCCATGTCACGCTGCGCCAGATGAATCTAATAAAACCTGGGTGTCAGATTGTATCCCCGACATCAGATTTGAGGCGTGTCAAAATATATACGCTGCAGCGCAAACCTTTTTAGGCCCCTTTAGATGTTGAGATTCTTATCCATAATGCAACACCATCGGGGAGGTAAATTTATTCCGCGAACGCGACAACGCATGACAACGAGCCGCGAAACATCCAGCTAGTCATAAAAGTGCTATCTTCTGCGGCGAGAAGAACAAGGAGTCCTGCAGCAGATGGTTTGCCCAACCTCCCGCGGAGCCCTGATCTCAACATCACGGAACCAGTCATGGGAGTACATGAAAAGACGGGAAGATGCCGAGAAACTGAAATCCACAGAAGAACTGCGGCAACTTCTCTCAGATGCAGGAACAACCGGCCTGCCAAAGCAAACCTGAAACACTGGGAGCAGCTGGTTTAGGTTTCTCCTATCTTTCGATGTGAAAGCAACTTCACTTTACTTTTGGTGTCCAAGTCCATTTATAGAAATGGAACATAACGTGTTGCTATGTAGCCTGATATCTACGTAGGTACATTCGTACACTACCGTCGAAAGTTTGGGGTCACCCAGCTAAACTAGCTAGGTAACCAGCTAAACCAGCTACGTAACCAGCTAAACCAGCTAGGTAACCAGCTAAACTGTTTTCAGCTGTGCTAACATGATTGCACAAAGGTTTTCTAATCATCCATTAGCTTTTTGATGCAATGAACAAACACATTGTACCATTAGAACACTGAAGTGATAGTTGCTGGAAATGGGCCTCTATACACCTATGTAGATATTACACCAAACAAACAGACTAGAATAGTCATTTATTTATTAGCTAGTATAATTTAAAGTTATCTTCTTTGAAAAAACAGTGCTTTTCCTTCAAAAATAAGGACATTTATAAGTGACCCTAAACTTTTGAATGGTAGTGTAAATACAATGCATGGACAGTTACTCACAGGAATGTCTTCATTTTCTATACACCTATATAGGTGTGCAGCTACAATAGTCATTTACCACATTAGCAATGTATAGAGTGTATTTCTGATTAGCTTAAAGTTATCTGCATTGAAAAAAACAATGCTTTTCTTTCAAAATTAAGGAAATTTTGAATGGTAGTGTATGTTTCCCCATTTACAAATCATTGAATCCTTTCCAAATCGTTCCCATGAAGTAGTAACATCCACCATAAATTTAAAGGGGTAGTTCAGTATTTTGGACATGTAGCCCCATTTCCCAAGTCCCTTTCAAGGTATCTGAAGCACGGAGACCATCATTTTACCAATCCCATTTCAGGAAGCATCCATTCATTCTTTTCATATTGGAGGCATAGTTTATGAAAGCCCAGAGCTGTTTTTGGGCTCACTGAATGTCTATGAAATGCATCTGTAAGTAGCTTATAGCTAATCAAATCAAACATACCCGATGAAGATAAAATAGCTTAGTGGGCTACCGGGACTGAGCTTTTCAGTGATTTCCCTCCAGCCAGATTTCGTAGGATTTTGGCGGATTTTTAGTAGCTCTTTCCTAAACAGAAAGTGCAACAGAAGAAGGTTTAATCACACTCGTCAATATCTTGTCCTGCAATCTGAAGACGACTTGCTAACTGAATATTAAAACCGGAATTAAATTTGTTGTAGAACAATTTTGAAGGCCAGTATGGCTCTAGTAAACACAAATAGGAGCGCAATGCTCATTTCCAAGCTTTCAAAGCAACAATAAATGAATGAAATGGGAAACATTACATGGTACATCTTACTGAGATGGATACTATTACATGTTGAGTCAGTGTTTATTCAGTTAAACAACGTTAAATAGTTTTTTTCTGCTAGAATTTAAATCTGCCCTGTGAAATTCCATCATATTGAACATTTTTAAAACATTATTTGGAAGTTACAGCCTCTATATGACTGGTTTTATCTACTTCTTATCAATATTTTGTCCTGCAATTTATAGATGACTTGCTAACTTAAATATTGGAACAGGGAGCTAGATTTGTTCCGGAACTATTTTGAAGGCAAGAGTACAGCTCTAGTAAACCTCTGTCGCTGTCTGTGCTTTAATCAGTTTTTTTTTTTTTTAAAGTTAAACAGGTTTTTGCACTAGGATTCAAATCTGCCCTATGCACTTGGGAGGGAAACCCCTACTGGTGGGATCAGTGGTGTTGTGGTCTCTATGCTTCAGATACGTACATGCCAGGAACGTGGGAAATGGGGTTAGGTGTCCAAAAATACCGAACTACCCCTTTAATGTCAATCTCACCAACAGTTATGAAGACATCTTCTTTTTTAAGGTATAAAATAGCTTCATCCTCTGAATGGGTCCAATTTTAGGTTTTACTACCTGGTATGAAAATGAGTCAAATTACAGACCCGAGCTGAAGTTCTACAGACAACATCCTGTTGCATAGAGCGAACCGCAGCTGATGTAGAATAACCTTTCAAACCACAGCGGTAACAGCAACATTAGCGCCGGTGATAATGATTTATCATCCTGTGATGTCAGCAGTGTGTCATCCCGCTGTCACCTCCACGCCCGCTGATGCGGTTTGACGTCGGCCGCTGCGGGCGGCGAATTAACGTCACGGCCGGACGTTACAGGCAAGCGAGCAGGCTGCAGGGCACAGCACCGCCGCGTGTGTGTGTGCGTGCGTGCGTGTGTGTGAGCGAGTGTGTGACTGTAGCCGGTTAAACCGATGTGACATTTTTTCTGAAGTTTGTTCCTATCGAAGCAAACGGGAGACATGAACAGCTTTCCAGGTCAGCGGAGATGTTCCGCTTTTAAAACACGGGGACCGGTTTCCCCCGAAGGTCGCGACCTCCGTGACGCGTCCCGGTCGTGATGAAGACTGACAGGGTCGAGTCGCCTTGACGCAGCCATGTCACAGAAGCTGTACCTCTGACCTCTGCGTCCCCGGGGAAGGACGACAAGGTTCTCATTATCAAGCAGAACATACCACTGGTGTTTATATCGCTTCCTCACATCGACTACCTTCCATTTTCAGGTGTTTTTTTTACAAAATTATCCCCCACACAGTCAACACGTCACATCATTCAAAAGCTTTTTTTTTTAAATAACTTGATTTCCTTTGACAAAGTGACTGCCTCTACTTAACTAATTCAGTGTAGCTGAAGACCTGTCGGAGCACTAAAGGAAAAGAGGGTCAAATATAAAATTTAATTAGTCTTTACTTAGATTTCTCTTACATATGCTAATGAGTTATTTCTGAATTTAGTCGCAGACATGAAGGTTTTTGAATATATTTTTTTAAGCAGCGTGAACTCCTCGTCTTTATTTTTTTTTTTTTTCCAAACCGCCTAATCGTCGGAAAATGCGCGTCCTGCATCTGGTTTATATTCATTTCGCAGCGTCCGTATTTGTATGCGTGACGCAACAATCAAAGGTCACATTACCATGATGTTGAGATGCAGCCGGGGTCGCGTCGTATTCTGTCATTTTTGATTTTCTCAGACTTTTCCGTCCACACATCGTCTCCTTCCATCTTGAGTGCGAGATCCATCCTCTGTTGTTCTTCCTAAAGGTTTTCTAACATGAGTATCCCCTTTATTTGAATCACTGGCCTAAGGACAGAGGATGTTGTATTGATGTACAGATTGTAAAGCCCTATGAGGCGAATTTGTGATATTGAGCTATACAAATAAAAATCGACTCGACTTGGCAAGATCAAGGCGGAAATGAAAGAGAAAGATTGTTATAATAATGGAGGAATTAAAGAACACTATTTTTCAGGCCTCCTCTGTTCATCTACTTTTCATTCATTCATTCATTCAACAGCAGATGGATCTATGTTATTTCCTGCATGTTTTTCCTCAGTTCTCGTAAAGCAGCAATTAAATCAAAACTAATTTTGCATGTCCCAGATTGTCTTTCTGCCACGTTTGAGGAACGGTAAATTAAATTAATATTAGATGAAATTACGCAGCCATCAGGACAAATACTCTTCACGGATGTTTTGGGATATTTCCTGCTGCAGGAAGAGGCTGTAACTTTGATTTCTATCAGAATGACCTGAAATCAAGGGCTGAATGAAAAGCACTTAAGGAAAAATGTACCCATATTAGTATAGATACTAGGGTTTAAAAATACTTCTGTTGAATTTGAAGTATCGACTCAAGCTGTTGAAATCTAAACATATTGGTATAGAGTATAAAAGTATAAAAGTATAAAAGTAAAAGTATAAAAGTATAGTATAAAAGTATAAAAGTAAAAGCAATGTAAAAAATGAAAATGTAAGGAGTAGAAGTAAAAAGTTTCCTGATAAATAATTACTCCAGTAAAGTATAGAAAGAGAGATTCTTTTTTTTCTGAAACTTGAAGGAAAGAAAATGCTTGAGGATTAAAAGGAAACACGTTTACAGCTTGTTTCCTGTTATTTATTAGGAGCACCTAGGGTCTTTAAATACTGCCTCCAACAGAACCCAATGACACGACCACACACACACACACACGCACGCACATTCTACATATATGGTCATTGCTCAGCACCCATCAGCATGCAGTATTTCACATATTTAACTATTTAACGGTGACATGTGTTCTCCATTAGAACCACAGAAGAAGAACTCGATTCGACTCAATGAGGCCTGCAGCGGAGGGGGAGGGGCCTCTGTGTGTGTGTGTGTGGGTGTGTGTGTGTGTGTTTACATAAATCTTTTCTGTCAGGTGGAAACCTCCTATAGTGGTAGAAATCCTCCATCTCCCAGAAATAAATCATCAAAACAAAGATTTACATCATGGAGATACAGGGTTTGCATCTGACAACAGATCCTTGTGTAGGACTGCTTGTTCAGTAATGTGTGTGTGTGTGTGTGTGTGTGTGCGGTATGTGTGTGCTTCATGCAGTACGCATCACTAATCTTTATAAGTGGCTATAAATCCAGCTCCCTGTGCTGCGGTGCCGGGCCGCGTGCTGGTGGAGGGAGGGGGGGTTGGTGGTGTGGGGGGGGGTTCGGTGAGCGTTCGGGGTTCAACGGTTCCTGAAATCCTCTCCGTACGCCACGCCTCGCCATATGAATATTTATGACTGGCGATTCATCTCCTCTGACGAGAGCTGGGGTGGGGGGCTCTGCACAGGAAGTGATCGTGCCTCATGATCCCGTCCTCGACGTTTCTGGATTTTATCCAAAAAATGGCCGACCATTTGTCACCCCCCCCCCCCGAACTCGACCTCAGCGGCTATTTTTTTTACAGCGAGAACAGGAGAATTGAATATGATCTAAATTGCAGTTAACCATGCAGCGCCAGCACATGTGTGGCCGTGGCCCTGACCTCTGACCTCCGGACACAGGCTCAGAAGATGGCGGTTTCTGTGGGGTTTTCCCTGTATGTGGATGATGCTCCACACGCACACACTGGCTAAAACTATGAGGGCAGGTGGTTGGAAACCAGAAGAGGACTTTATTTTTCATAGGGATATATGTGCAAATGTTAGATCCGTTCTTAAAGGGATGTACACACAAATGTTGCTTATAGTCTTAAAGGGATATATGCACAAATGTTGCATCCATACTTAAAGGGATATACATGCAAGTGATTCAGTCTTAAAGGGATATACAGACAAATGTTGCATGCGGTCTTAAAGAGATATACACGCAAATTTCAGATCCTGTCTTAAAGTGATTAAATGCAAATGTAGCATCCGGAAGGGATGTTGGTGCAAATGTTGCATTTGATCTTAAAGCAACATATGGCCAAATGTTGTATGGTTTTGTGAACATAAAGTTTAGCATGAAGGATTACACAATTTAGTCAGAATTCAGATTTTTTGTTTGTTATGTTTTTGTTGTCATAGTAGCAGGCGACAAACCAGAGAAGGACTAATTAATTGCAGTCTACACCTGTGACATCACCAGCTGACACTGACACCTTTTCATTATATTTATCTCTCTCTTGTGTCGAAAATGAGTTGACTCCACTAAATTCCTGTAAGACTTTTTTAAATGTGTTTTCATCTTTCTATTTGTTTTTTTTGTATTGATCTCCCTAAAATAGGGCTGCAATCCAACTATGATTCTGCTTTTTCTTTCAATGGTTGGAAAACAACAAAACATCATTCTGAAAGCACTACTCCATGTTTGGATGAATTGTGTGATAATTAAGTGTTTTAAAAACTCCTTTTTTTTTTGTGCTTGCACTGATTCACTGTCTAAATGTAGCTCAGACTGTGGCCCGAAGCTGTAACATGAAAGTCCTGGAGAAATTCAGTATGTGTGTGTAGGTGTGTGTGTGCGTGCGTGTGTGTGTCATGGGGTTCAGTCTACAATCAGTTTACACCCAGAGGCATGAATACAGCATGCCTCTGTGTGAACAGATTTTTCATTTGTTTTCCACTTTTTAATCAGCCTCAACAGTTTCTCTGCAGACAAAAAAAAAAACACCCACTAACAAAAAGCAGCAGAGTAGAAACCATGAAAAAAGAAAAAAAAAAAAACAGTAGGCAGGAATAAAATAAGTAAAAACCAATCAAGATAAAAGCCTGCTGGAGTATTAATGAGGAGGATTTAAAGGTGAGGGAGATGTACAGTGGTGCTCCTCAGGCAGGTAATGCAGGTTCCTAACATGAATAATGTATGAATGTCAGAGCAGAGCAGCTGATGTTAAATATAGACAGCTGAGAGCACAAAGACGTAAATGAAGTGCTAATGTTCAGAGCCATCGCAAATTATCTTTCTGTGAATTACTCACAGGGCTGTTTTTGTTGTGTTTGTTGTGTGTGTTTTTTTCCCTTTTACCCGTCTATTCTAGCCGAACAATACGGGGACAGAAAACACATCCAGACACTCACTTAAAATACACGCTGAAGCTTTCAAGCTAAAAATGCTACAAATCCGTTATCTCCCGGTCCTTTATTGGAACATGAGACAGGTTTTAATTAGGGCAACATAGTTACAGTACATTTTGGGTTTTTGCTCCTTTTGTAAGGCTGTTTCACCCTCTTTATTGTCATGGGATTAACCCATTATGATTGTACAGAGTGCTGGAAAAAAAAAAAAAAAAAAGAAATCAACCCATAATGCATTTCACCTTTACCATGTGTATTTCAGTGAATCGCGATGTATTCCTGATGATCTATGACATCGTCATACAATGCAAATGTTGCCTTCGGTCTTAAAGTGATATACGCATAAACGTATGTCACATCCGGTCTTAAAGGGATATACGTGCAAATGTCACATCTGGTTCTTAAAGGTACATAAGCACAAATATTGCATCCAGTCTTAAAGGGACATATGCGCAAATGTTGCATCCAGTCTTAAAGGGATACATGTGCGAATGGTGCATCCGGTCTTAAAGGGATATACAGGCAAACGTGGTGTCCAGTCTACAGGGGATGTATAGGCAAATCTCACATCCAGTCTTAAAGGAACATATGTGTAAATGTTGCATCCGGTCTTAAAGGGATATACATGCCAATGTTGTATCTGGTCTTAAAGTGACTTAGGCACAAACGACACGTCCGTTCTTAAAGGGATACACATGAAAATGTTGCATCCAGTCTACAAGGAATATATGTGCAAATCTCACATCTGGTCTGAAATGGCTATACATGCAAATGTAGCATTCGGTCTTAATATGTTAATAGCCCGCAAACCCACAAATTATTACCGACTGCCCTTCCCCTCACCTCTCGAGATCTTTCCAGCCTCTTTGAGCTAAATATTTTGGTGTCTGGGCCTTGATTTTGCCGTTTTGGTCTATTCTCATAGCGTCCTAAACAAAGGAAGAGGAACAGAACAAGGAAACTTTTTCTATGATGGACAGACGTAAGTCTCTTAAATATCAAACTGAACAGAGACAGTAAAGACACACCCACATTTGCCAGTAGAACATTTGTATTCACCTTGAAAAACCCACCACTGGTCAAAAACTTACAGTGAACTCAGTCAGAGAAATGACTCAAACCCCAAATATGACACTGTACATGAATAATAAATCTGCCTACTGGCAACAGCAGAGTTTGGCCGGTCTCCAGAGAACAAGGGCATTTGTTTTGATGATAAATATACATGAGTATTTCTAAAAGGTTTCAGATTTGTCCTTTTTTCCGGCTGTGTTTTGCTTCAGGTTGACCACTGACTGATAAATGAAGCTCTTCTGCACCAACACAGAGGAACGCTCCACGGGTTTGAATTATATTCTCAGATTTGTAAATTACTTCCTGTCCACCGGAGTGAAAAGCCAAATTAAACTGAGCTGAGCAGCAGCTAACACATCGCTTTCACTTGTCCGTCGTATTAATCCACTGCTCCTGGCTGTGACTAACACACACAGAGTGTTTTTCATTTGGCCAGAGCGATCAACCTCCCGGACCTCAGCGACACACACTTCCATCCGTCACGGGAACACACAGGAGTCCGGCGCTGCAGGACTCTACGCGGGGTAAAAAGGGTCCAAACTGTCTTTGTTTCAGCCAAGAATGACAAGATTAAAAAAAAAAGTCTCACATCAAAATGAAGGAATGGAAACGCCAACTCAAAACTAACGTTAGGTTGAAGTTAAATAACATAACGGTGGAGGTTATTTTCCTCTTGTTGCCATAATGGATGGTATGGTTGATAGATGGCTGGATGGAGGGAGATTTAAATTAACATCTCCTTGGTGTTAAAAGCCTGCTGTGTCTCTAATGGATCGTCGCTGACTTTATTATTCAACCCTGCCTCTTAATGAAAAGGTTTTACTGCTTTGAGCTTTAATGTGATCCTTGATTGAATTTAGCTCCCGTTGCTTCGCTTGTTTGTTGTTTTCCCGCAGCGTTCGGGAGCCTCGTCATCGCGTTTTTGACCAGCTGTCAGCTCAAAGACCGGCTCTTAATGAAGCCCGGGTTTTTTTTTTTCTTACCGAACGTGTGTGTGAGAGATCTCCGCTGTATAAAAGCAGAGCCGAGACACACTTTTATTAACCGGTGTGTCATCGCGGTGGCTGTGAAAATTGCTGTGGTGGGATAATTCACCACAGCAATTTTCACATGAATTTCGCTTTATCCTGTGATAATGAGCTGTACAAAACTATTTTATCTCGATCTGTTACTTTATATGTCATGATGTCACATTTTAGAGAGAGAGAAAATCAACCTTTGCTTCCTTAATTGAAACATAATTGATCACGCTGATTGATTGATGGAAGAAAGATGCTTCTTTCCTGCCGAAGTCTTTGGTCTGATAATAAATACCCTGACGTTAGCAGAAACAGAATGAGTTATTTCCAGCTCTATGTGATCGTCATCAGACCTTTCATCAGCTGGCCGATAGCGAGGAGAGGGGAAGTGTCTGTGCAGTCCTGGAGACAAATCTAAGAGAAGCCATCCAAACAAATCAATCAAAGCATTTATATTGATTATTTTATCATTCAGCAGATTATAATTAAATGGTTATTATGCTTTCTATCATCCGAAAAGCAACAAAAATGATTACGTTGTAATGCACTCACCCTAAAATCAATTACCATTTCCTTAAAATAGACATATTGTGATAATTAATGTTACATAAAACAATATTTAACAAAAAAAATCGAACTACTATTTCAAATATCAACAATGCCCTATTTTGCAATTTACTAATTTTAATTTTCATGGTCTATTTATAAAAGTTGGCATGTTTAGTCCAAAAGCACCTCATTAGACCTGTAGCAGCAATACAGTCTACCTTCTCACACACTCACTCTGGAAAACCCTGTGGCAAGTGCAAGAACTCTGGAAATAGAGGGCGGCTACAGGGATCCTGGGGCAATTATGATTAACTTCCACTCCTGTTGTGACATCACAATCAGAGTCATTTCCAAACGGCTCGTCTAATTAGGTTTCAGCCAGACCACAACTGAATAAGTGGGTCTTCTTTACAGGACTGACTGCTTGTCTGTTGGCTAAGAGCTAAAACTCAGGGCAAAAAACAGGGAAGGACGGAATTCACTGCTGTTGTGCACAGGTAATAGGATTTTAAATTTGTTAAAAAGTTAATATATTGTTTGACTCAAATGAGAAAACGTGTAGAGTACAAGATTCTTTAAAAAGGAAATGAAATGCTTCCTTGTTCTAAGGGCCACCCCCTCCAATACTCACACACACATAGGACTTTGGAGAATACGACAGAATAAAACTCTAACCTGGGGCTAATAATCCTCAGACTATCAAAGATAGAGGAAGTGAGAGGTGTGATGAGAATATATATAAGATTTAAGCAGGTGATTGTGAACATAACTTTGTGTTGTGGGTCTTCTACCATTATTAACCACCATGTGCTGTGAGGACAACACTGTGTTCCTTAATGGATTTAAAGCACCATTCCAACAGTTTGTTCCAGAGTGACACATCTCAACTAACAGGGTCATTGTTGTTGGACGTTAGGCATCGGCAATACTCATGTCAATTGGTCCAACATTTTACCCATCATGCTCTGGGCTGCGTGTGACCGGGAGGTCAGAGAGGAAGACGGGCAGGTCGGTGTGTGACAGTTTTAAATGCAGTTTTAAATATCTCTCTGCTCTCGGGTCTAATGATGAATTATGGAGGTTAATGCTTGTAAGGGAATAATCTAATAATGTGACCAAAACAAAAACAAAGATGATGTATTCACCTCTGTTTCACTCCCTCAAACACTGCATCCATCTTCATTTGGTCGGACACTGAAACGCCCCCAGTGGCGAGAGGAGGAACTGCATAGAGTTTTTTTTCACTGCTATTTCTCTCCGCTGATTGTGAAATACTTTCTTCTCAGTACCTTCTATTTAGATCAGCTTTGGAAGCTTTAGACTTGAAGCGGTCAGACTGAAATTCCCATCGCTGTAGAGGCCGGTCTGATTTGATTTTGTCTTGCAAAATGATGCGTCTCCCTGATGTCAGGCCAAGAAAATGATTTCTGTTCATTATATAACTGCAGGTGAAATGGTGCAGCAGCAAAAAGGGAAACAGAGACTTGGAAAAAGAAACCCTGCCTGAACCCAAGATGCATAAATTACTGAATGGCCTCCAACAGAGCAAGAGCGCCAACACCAGCAGCAGCATGACGCTCCACCAATTAACTAATTAACTAATTAGCAGCTGTTTAAATGCTTAAAAATGATAATAATTGCTATAACACATTTAATTAGTTAACAAAAAAAGGCATTTTCTCCCTGTGATCATTCTGCTTGGATGCATTCAGGGACGTGTGTTTTAGATGTGGAGGGGCTAAAAAAAAAAAAGGTTTCACATCTCTGACCACAAATCCAAAAACACAATTACAGTGCTGTCAAAAATGATGGATTTTTGTCTCAGGAAACTATAAATCTACACATTGTCACCTGTAGATCATAACGTAGGGGTTGGCTGTTGGTTGTTGATTGTTTATCATTGGTTTTTGGTTGTTGGTTGATAATTATTGATTGTTGAATGTTGGTTGGTAAATGTTGATTGTTGAATGTTCAATGGTAAATGTTGAATGTTGGTTATTGATTGTTGATTATTCATTATTGAATGTTGGATATTGGTTGGTTATAAATCTACACATTGTCACCTGTAGATCATAATGTAGGAGTTGGTTGTTGGTTGTTTATCATTGGTTTTTGGTTGTTGGTTGATATTTATTGATTGTTGAATGTTAAGTATTGAACGTTGGTTGTTAATTGATCAATTTTGAATGTTGATTGTTATTTATTGATTGTTGGATGTTGGTTATTGATTGTTGGATGTTGGTTATTGATTGTTGGATGTTGATTATTGATTGTTGGATGTTGGTTAATGATTGTTGGATGTTGGTTATTGATTGTTGGATGTTGGTTATTGATTGTTGGATGTTGGTTATTGATTGTTGGATATTGGTTAATGATTGTTGGATGTTGGTTAATGATTGTTGGATATTGGTTAATGATTGTTGGATGTTGGTTATTGATTGTTGGTTGTTGATTATTGGATGTTGGTTATTGATTGTTGAATGTTGGTTATTGATTGTTGAATGTTGGTTGTTGATTGTTGGTTTTTGGTTGTCGAATCAAATCAATTTTATTTTTGTAGCTCAAAATCAAAAGTCAGATTTGTCATACAAGGAAAAGTTCTCTAAAAAAACTTTTAACAGGGAAAAAAAACAGGTTTGTAATAGATGATGTGTGGTGATTGTTAAATGTTGGTTGCTGATTGATGATTGTTGACTGTTCTATGTGGAATGTTCATTGTTGATTATTGGTTTTGCGTTGTTGATTGATGAACTTTGTTTTGTGATTGTTGGTTGTTGAACATTGTGTTCTGGCTGCTGGTTGTTGAATGTTGGTTGCTAATTATTGGTTTTGCATTGTTGATTGTTGAACTTTGTTTTTTTGGTTGTTGGTGGTTGGTTTTTGATTGTTGCTTGTTTGTTGTTGATTTATATTTGGGGGTTCCGACGTGTCTAAAAGCCTACAGCCACGCTCTCTGAGGCTTAACTCAGGCACAGCAGTGAGCTGCTTGTTAAAGTCGTCACACCAACAAACACAACGTGACATTCACCATCCGACTGGTAGTTTAGTGTGTAAGCTAACGTTCACTAATAAAGTTAATGATGCAGCTGTTTGAAAAGTCAGAGTTCATGGTGTGGGGGGATCATGAATGTGTGTAACTAGGACATATTTCTGTCTGGTCTAAAGTGGAATGACAGGATGACATCGCTGTCCTTAATGTGTGTGTGTGTGTGTGTGTGCGTGTGTGTGTGGGGGGGGGGGGGGGGGGGGGGTGTTGAGCGCCTGAGTGGTGTGTGTAGCTTTCTGTCAGGCTGTGTACGGCTCCAACGAGCTCCGGCAGTAATGTGGCTGTGGGGAAACACATCAAGCGAAATCACCTGCTGAGATCAGTTTGGATGAAAGCCGGCAGACTGTTGGCTTCCTGATGCAGAGTAAAATATTCTGTCAGATTTCAGCATGAACCTGTGTTTACCAAGGTTTCATGAATGAGGCCGAGTGTATGCGTGTGTGTATTTAGTGTGCAGTATACACACATTTACCTGCTTGGTGTGAGTAAAATTATTCAGAAGATTTTACAGCTGGGCTGCTGGGGGAAAAAAAAAAAATCAACCACACACACAAACACGCACTGTAGCAGCTGAACAGCTCTCACTCAAGTGCGTGGGCATTTATTTGTGTGTGTGTGTGTGTGTGTGTGTGCACGCTCTCCTGCCACAAATTAGCTTAATTAAAGTGTTTGGATGTAATTTATTGACAGCAGGAGAGTCAGTCTAGCAGCTCTCAAAAGATCATCTAAACAATATGTGCAAATTCGAAGGTTAGACTTAATACTGTTAGCATATTAGTTGATGCCAGTTATTTATAAACACTACATTTTCTACAACAGAAAGAACAACATGTTAGACCACAAACAAGTCAAATATCTTTAAAAGTCCCATATTGTAAACTTTTCCTGGGTTTCGTTTGAAGTTTTGACATCCCTAACAATATACATTTGTGGTTTTAAACACCAAAAATCATCCCAATATAGTTCAAGAAAGAGTTTCGACAAAGATTAAGTGTTTTAAGTTTTGTGTCTGTCTCATCAATATTAATGCGATTCTCCTCTGGTTTGGCTGATTTAAACGGCTGTGAATCTGGGAGAAAACTGGAGGTAAAACAGTAGCAAAAAAACACAGTATTCAGTAAAAAAAACAAAAAAAAACTGCACACTACACTGCACAAAGCAGCCAGTCAGCTGCCTAAACCCATTTGGTCCAAGGAAATCTTCATTCTGTGGAGAAAACTGGAGGTAAAAGAGAAGCAAAATCCCAGAAGAGTCGGTAAAACCTGCTCAAAGCGGCAGCCAAACGTGACCACACTGACAAATCCTACGAAACCTCGGGGTATTCCCCTCCCCAAAATATAAAAAAACAAAAAAAACTAGATGCGATAGAACCTAAAGACAAGCATGTGATCAGACACAGCAGCTTGGATGAATCTGATCAGTTCAGGATGAAGGTGAATCAGCAGCACAACCCATGCAAAATTTGCTAAAAAAATACCTACTCAGATCAGCAGCCAAACACTAAAGGCAAAAATATATATATATGTTTAACCCAGTTAAACCCAAAGTGGTCAACAATCAGGTAAATACCCACAGCAAAGCCCTGTGAAACACACACAGACACACAAATCCAATCAGTACGGGCCAATAACACTAAAAAAACAGCTGGTCCTCTCAGGTTAAGCAGTTATTGTAGGAGAAGCTGAAGAACTTAAAAGAAAAAAAAAGGAAAAACTGCAGCAGAATCCAGTTAAATTCACTTAAAGCTGCTCAAAGCTGCAGCCTAACACATGATCAAAGCAGAGGAACCTGCTGAAGCCCAGGAAATCTATTTAAACCCCTGCAGCCTATAACCTGATCACACACAGTAAGCTCCGGTACAATAAATAAATACATTATGTAATATAATAAATACATATCTATAAAAATAAAGAAATAAAAAAGATATATACACAAAAACACCAGGGTCCTCTTGGGTTAGAGTCAACGCTTTAGAAGCAGCCAACAGGGAAACGCAACAATTGTGAACATTGTCGTCGGGGTCTGCGGCAACCGGCGAAACGCGCACACGCGCGCGGCGCCCGCGAGCACGCACACACTGCGGGGTGGTGGCAGGAATCACGCATGCATTTCTTCTACTATATCCGTCCACTCACCGCGCGCTGTGGTGTGAGCAGCCAGCAGCCAGCAGAGCAGCAGCAGGTAGGATCCTCCGGTCCTCCTCCTCCTCCTCAGCAGCGCCCAAACATCACCGATACATCCCAGCGAACCCGGCTTCATGCTGCCCCGCTCCAGTCCCGAGGAAACCACAGGAGAACGCGCGCGCGCACACACACACACACACACTCACACACGCGCGCGCGCACGGATCCTTGCTGTTCTTTAGAGATTCTTTGTTTTTTAAATCCAATTATCACTTTAGAATAATAAAAAAAAGAAGAAGAAGAAAAAAAACACCCACAGGGTTGTGAGTCAGAAGGATGAGGAGGAGAGAGAAAGAGAGAGAGAGAGAGAGGGGTAAAACAACCTCTCCTCTCCCCCCTCCTAAAAAATAACCCTCCCTTAGAAAAAAAAAAAAAGGACAAAATTAAGAAAAGAAAAAACAAATCCCCCGAAAAAAACGGACGCGCGTTATTTTCCTTCTTTCAGGGGAAGGGGGGGTGATGAGAAGAAGTTCCGGGGAACTATGAAGGCAGAGTCTCCATCACTCCTTTGCACGCACGGTGCGGCTGATTCCCATTCACGCAGACGGGATGAGTTTGTTGGGTTTTTTTTTTTTTTTCTTTTCCCTTAAAAAAAAAAAATCCACGCTGCCTTCCCGGAGGTCTGCTCCGTCTGCCGGGGAGGACTGATGGAGAGAGAGAGAGAGAGACGGTAGACGAGGAGGAGGAGGAGGGGGAGGAGTGGAGTCGAACCCGCTCACTCTCGCTCTCAGATGGTCTATACAGCTGGAGAGAGAGAGAGAGAGAGAGAGAGAGAGAGAGAGAGAGAGAGAGAGAGAGAGAGAGAGAGAGAGAGAGAGAGAGAGAGAGAGACCTGAGCGTGGAGCCATTGATCTAAAGAGGCTGGAGTTAAAGCCCGGAGCTGGAGCCGGGGACGAGGGGAGCGGGACGGACCGGGAGCCGGAGCCCGGCGGAGGAGGCTGAGGAGCGGGGAGAGATTAGCTGAACTCTCCTGCCCTCTCTGGTAACAACCGGGAACTTTTAACACTTCAGACAGCTTTAAACTACATTTGCAGCTACACCTCAAATAATCCGACATTTGCTTCGTGACGTTTTCTTTTGTCAGACGTTTCATCACGAGAAACATTAGACATGGAGTGATTTCTGGTCATTTTGAGGATTATGTTGAGTCTGGATTTAGATTAGATCATATTAGATTAGATAGGACTTTATTGATCCCTTTGGGAGGTTCCTTCAGGGAAATTGAGGCTCCAACACGTCACATACAGCACTGTTATAAAACTATAGACGCATAAACAGAAGAGCAATATGTATAAAAACATCATAAATATCAACAACAACATAGAGAAAATAAAATAAATAAGAAAAAATTAAATAAATAACATGGTATGAGGTAAGTGAGTAGATTATTGCACAGGGAAATTATAGGACAAATAGAAATAAATAAATTTGAACTATATATTGCAAAGAAAATACATAAATCTTAATGGTTTTTCTTAACTTATTTGGTACAATGTGTCCAATATTGGACAATTAAGTTAAGAAAAACTGATTTCATTTTTTTTCTTGAGTTTGGTTAATTAATCTTGATTTCTTGGTTTGTTATTCTGACTTTTTTTTTATCTCAAATTCTTTAAAAAACTTGAAATAAGTCAAATTATCTGCCAATGGAATGAGATAATTTAAGATAATTCTTTCCAATATTGAACTAATTGTACTAAATACAAGCTATCTCCCCCTATAAGATTTGGTTTTTTGCAGTGTGTGTCAGACTTTACATCGATATTAGATTGATCTATAGCTGTGCTGTATTTACATTTATTAACATGACATTTCAAACACTTTACATTATTGAGACACATTGCACGCACCTGTATATTCACACGTCTGCTCCGATTTTTATGTTGTGTAATTGATATGTCAGGCGATATATTCACAGTTGAGTCTGATTTGAACTGTACACTACAAAAAAATGTGAAAATATCTTGTATTTGTTACAAATAGTCCGAAATTGAGGAGAGTTATCTTGTTCCGTTAGGATAATCATACTTTGTTCAAGTTTTTTTTCTTTCTTCTGAATAACTGGAATAAGATAATAAAAGAAGATAATTCTACTCAATATTGAACTAGTCGTACCAAATTGGTCCAATCTCCTGTCTGGCTACTGTAATATAAACACAGGCTACTGTGGGCTGAAGCTGTCTTATTCCAAGATGTATTCACAGATCCTCAGTAAATCCCAGCACTATCACTTGAATCAACAGAATCTGAGCCTAAAATCATTTACATGCCCAGGTCATTACACCATACAGGAAAAAGTGTGAAGTAAGAAATTTATCATAACTCCGGGTTTACTTGGCCTATCAACACAATTAAAAAACGGATCTGTATCATCATTAATGTATGTCCACGTCTTACCCAATGTACAATTTGTCTATTAAGACTGTAACAGTCCAACACACCCTGATTTGGCCAAACATGTCAAATTGAATTAAGCTTTTTTTATATGAATAGATACAGGCTACATCACTAGTTATGTCAATATTATGAGATATATAAGTCAAGGTGAACGATATATATCACAATGTTGAATTACCATATAGAGAGGCCTATATTCAATTATTATTGTGGTATATCAATGATCGTGTGTGATTATGTTAATTAACATTGTAAAACAAACAATGATAATAATTTAAATTAATCATAATTACAGTATATTATTAACAATTTATTATATTCCTAATTTGTCTTTTCTTAAAGTGACGTTTAATTGTAGGTAACCATAGCAACGATACCTGATGCTTCGAGTGACTGACCCACCCGTTAAATTGTCTGCAAACTCTGGAACTCTAATTAATACCGGGCGTCGTCTGAGATGTCCGACACGCAGACGCATCGCACAAGGAGCTGCAAACCTCAGGTGGAAGTGCAGCATGACGGCGTGTGTGTTTCTGCCCTCAGTGTGAGTCTGATCAGCTGATAACGAACCTTGCACACTTGTGTCACACCAACACAATGACCTAATTACTGATTATCAGAGTGCGACTTCACAGCAGACTAAACACTGCAGCTCTGTCTTTGTGTGTGTGTGTGAGAAAGTGTGTGTGTGTGTGTGTGTGACCCTCACTAACAAAGCTTTCTTTATTCCACATTGAAAACCCTCCAATAAGAGCCAATTAGAACACAATACAGCTGATAGCTTGTATTTATCAGGCTGCTGCCTCACTTTCCCCTCCTCTTCTGGCTGCCTTGTTGGAGGGCTGAGTTTCCGAAGCCTCTTTAACACCTGCAGCTTCTGCAGCTCTGATATATTCCTCCGATACGAGCGGAATGATGTCTCAGGGGTGGTCAAAGAATCGGAATCTCAGGACTGATTGAAGACATATCTCCGTTCACCTTATAAAAGCAGCTCAAAGCCGCTGTGGCCAATTACGGCCCTGCTTTGTTAAAACTCTTACAACTTCATTTCAAATCCCAGTGGAGAGCACAGAGTTTTCAAATAGGCAGAATTTAGGGGGGGATTTGCTTCTCAAAGTGATGCACAAGAGATGTAGAATATTTCAGTTTGATCGACTGCTTTCCATCCTTTCTTCTTTTTCTTCTTCTTCTTCGTCTTCTCTGTGTTTTCATTACAAAGATCAGCAGCTTAGATAAACCAATATAACAGTGGGAGACAAAGAAAGAACAGAATGTGTGTGTGTGTTCGTCTCTGAACGGATATTAACGTCAAACGGGAAATTAAAAGCCAGGTGTGTGTCAGTGTGTTGGCAGCCTAAAAAATATGAGCATGCATATACAGTACTCTCTCTCCCTCTCCTCTCTCTCTCACTCACACACACACAAACACACACACTGTTTGTGATTTCTGTATTGTGATGATGATCAGTGTTGCTGGACATAGACAAAGACACAACTTTTTACCTGTCAAGACACTTAAAAAAAAAAAAAAAGAAAAAAAGAAAGCAGCATAGACTGGTGAAGTAATGTTAACACCCACATCCATTGTTTTCTATGTAACACCATTCATATTCAGTTAACGTAAATCAGTCAAAGTTACTGTACACACAGCAGCCCATATTGACAGAAAAACACAAAACTGTTGACATTTTTGCAGATTTATTAAAAAAGAAAACCCCAAATACTGAAATAAAACTGAAGTACCGTAAGTATTCATGTCTGAAATTTCAGTTTTTCTTTTTTAAAATATCTGCAAACATTTTTAACAATTTTGTCTTTTTCTGTCAATATGATGTGCTGTGTGTACATTAACTAGGGAAAAAATAACTGCATTGTATCAAAGAGTGAAGAATGAAAACTTTAAGAGGGTCTGAATACTTTCGGTACCCACTGTATCTCGGATTGTGTTACGTGACGCTGACATATGCTTACGTTCAAACTGCTAGCGAAGAGCAAGATGAGACGTAATTAAACCAGACTCTTCCAAACACAAGGCCATGGTCACAGTGGCCGTCTGGATGATTTAGGTGAGGACAAGCCAGCTCAGGTCATTTTACAGAAGTTTCCCGCCCTTTTCAACGGTCAGAAATGCTCATTTGTTGCCCTGTGGTATGACCATAGAGAATACAGCGTTAAAGCCGACGCTGCATTTTGTTTTGCATGTCGGAAGTTTGGGACTGTAGATTCTGTGTTCACCAAAACTGACATCTGGGACTGGAAACACGCAGCAGAAAGAGAATTGTGCAAGCATGAGAAGGGTAAAGATATGCAAAGTGTGTTAAAGTGGCGGGAGAGAGTGAAGAGGGCTGATTCAGGACAGGAGATTTCCACCCCTGCGAATGACAGCCAACTGGCCAGGAATCGGTACTACATCAGTACTATTATCGACATGTTACAGTTCCTGACCATAAACCGATTGCCTCTCTAAGAGAGTGTGGAAGCATTTAATTATCAAGGTGATACAAGTCAACGTTTGAATACTCAGTGAGAAAAGACCGAGAGCTTGAGATGATACTACAAACTATCCCACAAAATGGCAGCTATACATCACATGCAAATTTAACTACTTAAGATGATGAGTGATATTTTAACTGAAGAAATTGTCCATGAAGTCAGTGACTCTTGGTTTATTATTAAAGTTAATGTCACCTGCCACAGGCTGGTTTCTATAGTGATCCGCTTTGTAGCGGAAGATGTGGAAGCGAGGGAGCGTTTGCTAACTATTGTAACTGCAGATGTGGGAGATGCCAAAACTTTTGCAAACACTATAATCACAGTGCTGGTTTAAGTACATCTAAAATTCTAATGGTGTATGATGTATGATGGATCATCTGTCATGTCCAGGAAGCATAGCGGGATTCAGAAGATACTCCAGGACACGATCGGCAGAGAGATACCCTACGTCCATTGTTTTATCATCAGCTCCACCTAGTGGTGATAAATGCAATGTCAAGCGAGGGAGTAATCGAGGACTTTTTTAGAGTTTGTGGGTCTCTCTACAAATTCATTTAGAAACCCACTATTGCAGTCCACTATAAAGGAGGCATATTAACACATCTGGTACTGGTACATCTAGGTACTGTCACAATTGATGGCGTTTTCTCTCGGTTGTCAGAGACTGACAGCGATCGTACTTTTGGAACCGACTTAGGAACTGAGGAGGTCTAATTCTGGACGATGATTGGACGCTTTGTGCAGAAGATCTTGTGAAAGATCTGTGCATAGTGAAAAGGTGCATCTGAATGTGTGGCACAGCTGCGTTCAGAAAGACATAACGACATTTTTGGACAGTGTAAAGAGACAGAAAGGCCGAAAAGAAGAAGGGAATGGTTGACAAAAGTCTCCAGTCATATTACATTGAAGAGACTGTCAGTCAGCAGCAGGGTGATACTGACGAGGTTGACGCTGAACTGCAGAGATTATTCTACAGCACTCTGGACACAGTGGGGGAAGAAATAAGCAAGCGTTTCAGTGAACGCAACAGTGAGCTAATGACCACACTTCAATCTCTGGACAGTGAAACTTTCCTTGATGCCAAACTTATAAAGTCCATTCTCACTTTATCAAGCACTGAAATCATTGAAGCAGTTTTTTGTTCCTCGCCACTTCCTCAAACAAAACATGACCACCAACGATGAAACCTGGACAATATCACAGATTATCAAGACATTCCACAATGAACTGGAGTGTATGCTGAGTGTGATGATGGCCTTTAAATGTGCTCTGATGTTTGGAGCATCAGTAGCTATGTGTGAGAATTCTTTTTTTACTTTAAAAAGTGTCCTCACTGACAATAGACTCAGCATGTTGCACCAATGAAAATCACATTGAGTGCAGAAGGCCTATGAAAGAGACTTAACTAAAAAATTTCCCGCTGAATGGAAAGAAGCAGTGATTAAGAGGTGCTACTCTGGGAGACACCGGCTGCAGCTTTACTAAGTGGTGAGTAGAGAAGATGCAACTCTCCAGGGTCTAGTCTCCTGCAGAGATTTTTGCTGCGTTCCATTTATGCTGGGCAGTCAGGATTTCTAAGCGTCTAGAAATTCCTATAATACCCACTATATATCATTTCTGACTAGTGTTTGTTGCACCTAATCAGCTGTATGCATAGTGCTGTTCCACATGTAATATACGTGCGACCTACAATGCAGTGTGTGCTAACAACGGCTAACTATTAGCCTGTGGCTAGGGTCGTGTTTACCATTTTTCCAGATTTTGTAAAGTCTTTTGAATGCTAACTCGGTTTTAACTCAGCTGTGACGCCATTCCCAGCTCCGACTTCTTACTTCCGAGGTTAATGGAACACAGCTATAGAGCTACAGAGGTCTGGTAAGCTAACGTCTTTCCGAATCCGCATCAGTTTTTCTTTTTTCATTTTCAAATTCATAGTCTTCAGCACCAGCCGACAGTGACTCAAGTGACATCAGGCAGTTTATCAGATTCTACGCTTCTTTTATGTTTATTTAAAAGGGACAGAGGATATTAATGAACGCCAGTATAAAATATAAATGCTAATTTACATATTCCCTTGGCAGGTGACAGATGACACATGCACTAATTAAAAATTCATACAAAGAACAAAAGTGCAGTAACATTAGCAACATAAACTATAAAATAAGGTGCATGGTGCATGAGTTCATTGGAGTGAACAAAACAAAGAAAACGTTAGCCTTTGCCCAGTCATAAATGCCATAAATATTATTGTGCAACCATTTTTTTTCTCATATAAAGACCCCCTTTCTTTTTATAATTCATGGTTTATACTACACACACATTCATACACTGATACACTTAAGGTGCCGACTGCACATTAGGAGGCTAATCATTCATACACGTTTACACACCAATGGCACAGCCATCAGGAGCAATTTGGGGTTAAGTATTTTGCCCATGGATACATCGACATGAAGCCCAGAGGATCGAAACCGGAGAAATCAGAATCAAACCGCTAATCTACCTCTGAGCCACAGCTGCCCAATCAATAACATGCAGAGTTCCCAGTTCTAGTCAGTTCAGCCCCTTGAGATTCTCACTATTTAACACCCCAAAGTCATATTATTACATCTCTTCCACCCCCTCATTAAAACCTACCCACCACCATGCAGTTCAAAATCCAGTCAGACACACTACAATAGGTGCTTGAAGAGAATCACCAGGTACACTGAGCAATTTTGAGTACAATTTTGACTTTGAAATCAAAATTGTCCTCAGAAATTACTGTGATAAGTTCAGGAAATTTGTAGGTCACTAAACTGAAATGAAATTGAGTCCCCACTATATCTGTGGTTTGACATTTCTAGTATTCCAATGGCAGGAGAACTGGTTGAGAATTTTTACTTTCATAAGTAAATAAGTATAACTAATGGTAATATTCCTTTACATTTATTATTATTTTTTAGAGTTTCCACACATTCCCTCTAACTCTTCTACAATAAACAGAACCCAAATTCACGTTCCCAGGCCATCTTTAGAGAATTATAGCAATATTTGACACCTACCATAGATCCGCTTATATTAATCTCTCATATCCATTTAACACCTCAAATATTATTATGAAAACTAAACAAAAATGTTCATATTATACAATACATTAATATTGGCAGTTTAACTTGGCGTTGATTTTTTTTTAACGGGAAAAGCAACAAACTCAGTGATACTAAACATTTTGTGCTTAAATTATCCTAATTAAAAAGAAAAGTGTCAGTCCTTGTGTCTCGTTAGTGTTCGGCTAATGAGGCTGGAAGAAAAAGTGCACAAAGGTCACAGCCTGTTTATGTTTACGAGCCCCAAGGTCATTTGGTCCCCATAAAACACCAAAAATACACACAATTTGAATGTAGTAAACTAATCATAGAACACCGCTCGATAATAACCATCTCAAAATGAAATGGAAAGCACAGAAGAAAATGAGACAAACATACAAACACCAACAACTCATTAAACAGCTAAATAAAGAGTTTTAGTTTGAAAACCACACTCAACTCCGACATCTCAAACTGTGTTGTTCAGTTATTGAAAGGTCAAGTTCTTCTTGTAATGACATAAACGCTCAATTTATCCACTCTTAGAGATTGAAAATGTGAATTCTCAGTCTGAGATGTTAAATTATCTTGTGTCTTTTGTTCTGCTGCTATATCATTCAGTTTGTCAGTCTTCTTTAGTTTTACAAAATTGCTTACTTTTTTTCTATGAAGGGGACACATCACATGTTCTGTCATGAAAATACTTGCTATGCTTATAATATTAGTTTTATAGGTTTAACATAGTTCCAAAACTGAATGTTGAATGTACAGGAACAGGCCTCTGGCCAGCAAAACCAACCTATTGTCACGTTTAAATGGAAAATGGAAATGGCGCTAATGAGATGATATCAATATGCAGCGACTTCCTTCTTAGCAAGAGGTGGGTTTTGTGGGTAGCTCCATAGTTAGATGGCAAAAAGTGGACGAGATCACCGTTTCTCACAGTTTCTTCTCGTTTTCAACCACAAGTGTCATGTTCACAACTGGGAGTCTGAATAGAGAGTGTTGGTTGAATTCCTACAACTATAGTATGTTGATGTAGCCTCTTGTTCCAACCTTGTTCCAGAGGAACAATGGAGCAGCTTTCTGAAGCTGGCCCATCAGAGTGGACGGTTGCATCATCAAATGCCAAATATCAAGACTGTGCTGCATTTTAGGGAAAAGAATCGTCTTCACATAACGGGAAAAATCCAGACAACTCGTAGCTTATTGCTACCAGTTGACGTCTGCTCAGTAATGTGAAATTGCCAATGCCATTGTCAGGTCATTGATCCACTTGGATAGAGGGAGCTATGGGCTGGTTGATCAACCGTCATCTATTCAGATATTACGAAAGTTCAGGTTCAGGCAAGGTGGCAGAATAATTACTAGTCAATAAAACAAAGATGTTTTTTTCTTAGTTAAAAACACATCAAATTGTATTGACTTCTATGAATCCCAGCATGGTGGGTGTTACTGTAAGAACTCGTCTGGTCTATCAGAAGGGGGCCTCAACGACACAGGAAGCCAATAAGGCCTGTTTCAGTTAGAGGCTGATTTGAGGAGTTGCATCAAAACAATACAAGATAAATACATTTTTTTATGTAACTCGTGAAGATAATCCAATGAAGCCCCTGAATATAAATATGCACCTGGATATATTTATGACACCTTTAAACCAAACTAAGGCCTTTTAGTTACATCGATGGCAACACTGTCCATCAGTCTCAATATGACTTAAATGACCACAATTTAATGTTTGAAAAAAGAAAAAATATGTTTTAGAATGTAAAACAATCAGCGAGAAAAGGGACTGACTGGTCTCCTATGGCAGTCCAGTAACAGTATCCCAAAAGAATTATGTTCTTAATGGACGATTCAGCAGGTCAGGATTTATGTCCAGTGCCAACGTTCGGTGCCAATGCAGAAAAGGCGGAGAGTAAGGTGTCGAGGTCAGAGTGGTGTTAGTACTTTCTTGCAGAAGAGTGGACTTCCTGTCAAGGACTTGCAACTAACACATTTTTTAAATTTACATTAATCTGGTGTCAATTTTACATATTCTCATCTTTAAGTAAAGCCAATGGAACGTTAAATTCAAAGACACCACCTGTCTGCGTGACAAAAACAGCTTGATGAAGTTAGCGGTTACACATTCCATGACTGAAAAGGCCTTATCTGTTCCGTAGCTGCTATCTGCTCATATTGTCTAAAGAATGAATGTGAATCTAATTAAATTTGCAGAAACGTTCCAAAATATTCTTGTTTAATGGTAAGTTGGACTCTATACTCCAACTCACTGCATGATTATATAATCTGACAATAGCAAAAAAGAAAGAGAGGAATTGAGAAAGAAATAGGAATTGATTAGTTCAGAGATTTAAATAGGTAGTGTTGTGCTCTTTGATGGCTGTCGAACTCAGTCGATCACTGATCGTTGAAATCTCTGTGCTCTGTGTTCGAGGCAATGAAAATCATGGGCATGCATCAATGTAAATGAGTTCTGGGCCCTTTATCCTCCTCAATCTGCAGGAAAATAAAATAAAATGAGTGTATTTCCCAGGCCAATGTGCATCCAAACGGTACTCTGGTCCTTCAAGCTTCAGCCTCGGCAGATCTGAGCCTGCTTTTATCTCAGGTTGCAGGTACGTTGTCAGTTAGATTAGTCTATTTTACAACTTTTTACTTTTGACATTGATCAACAGAAAAAAAAGAACATGCATGTTCAAAACTTCCAATAATTCCATTTATGTTCTAGAATCCATTCTTTTATTAAAATATCAATATTGTAGTAATTTAGAGTAAATGTATATTTTATCATTAACAGGAAGACAGTGGAAAGCAATTATACTCTCAGGATCTCATCTAAATGATACCCAGTTGGTAGGAACTACTTATTCTTCCGTCTGTCTAATACGGCTGTATGAATTTAATACCGCTGTATTAATACAGGCTAATTAAAGGACGGCTGAACACAAACAACAATGTGATCAGTGATGTGTGCGAGGAGACGCTTTTAGTTTCTAGTCTTTCTTGTCTGATAATTATTCATACTTAAATAATAATGAGCAGTCCTGTTATATAATCTGAAACACAATAGTTTTTATTTAGATTTTACAAACAACATTTTTTGTACAAAGCACCTGTATCGGATCAGTATCATCGATGCCAGCTTTTATTTTGGAAGGAATTCTGTAATTGATTAAATACTAAAATGGAGGGCACAAAAATCTATATAAACATATACTTTTAAGTTATAGTTGGAATTAATTTAGATCAAAATGTAGATGTTGGACAGAAAATATAATAAAAAATTTACTCCATGCTCATATTTTTTAGAATGTAAAACAATCAGTGAGAAGGTCTCCTATGGCAGTCCAGTAATAGTGTCCCAAAAGAATTATGTTCTTAATGGCCGATTCAGTGGGTCAGGATTTATGTCCGGTGCCAACGTTCGGTGCCAATACAGAAAGGGCGGAGAGTAAGGTGTCGAGGTCAGAGTGGTGTGAGCACTTTCATGCAGGAGAGTGGACTTCCTGTCAAGGACATGCGACTAACACTTCAACTTCTCAAATTACATTGAGGAACACACTAGTTTTCTATTTAGATTTTATAAACACAGTTTTTTCATCAGTACCATCAATGCCAGCCTGAAACTTAATTGGTATTCAGAAAAGTAATTAGTAGTATCACACATCAATGTCTTCTTTTATTTTGAAAATAACTCTGTAATTGGCTAAATACTGATATGAAGGGAACAGAAATGTATGTAATCACATATTTATAAACTTATATTATAAGTTCTATTTGTAATTAATTTATATCATGCAATAAATGATCTTGTAACAATAAAACAGAAGTTCCTGCCATTTTGCAGGTCATAGTTCTGGTAATGTTTCATGCTGGGTGCAGGTTTGTAAAACTCAGATGTGTAGTTGACTGTCTGTGGAATATATGTGTGTCCACACTGTGAAGTGGTGTCCATGCTGATAATTCTCTTCATTTTACATAAACTCATCACCATGTCTGACAAACACAAAGAGCTCAGAGACTAATGAGTTCTTTAATGGCAGATAATTAATTGGATCAGCTTCACCCTCGTTCAGCGCGTGCTGCACAAAAATCACACTGTTAGCACACAAGACATTATTTTAATTAACGTTTATATCATCCATACAGCGGCAGGAGGAAAGCATAAACTGAGTGGCCCGAGCTACGAGCTTCTCCAACTTTATTAATCATGTTGTGGTTCGGGAATTTACTAAAAGTTGTAATTTTAGAGCAGAATGTTTTCATTTTGGTTCGGAGCCAACATTTTGGATAGAATCAATCAAACGGAGAAAAGGGTAGAAGGTAGAAGGTAGCGTAAGTTTGGTTGTAAGGTCAACTGTTAATTACTTTGCAAAGGAACATCGGATGTAAATTACTTCAGCAATATGTTCTGTGAATGAAGTCTGTGAATGTGTCTTATTTCTTACGGTTTCAAACATCTGTAACATGGCAACTGCTCATCAGGAGGGAAGTTGATCAACTGTGATGAGAACTTGAGATAACTCAACATAGATCTTACAAGTTAAGTTAGTCAGCTAACGTTACGTAACATTTCGGTAGCTTAAGTTAATTCGGCCTGGTACCGACTTAGTTTCGCTAACGTGAGTAAATTTATTGATAGCATTAAGCTAACGTTAATAGCTACAAGTCGTATAACGTAAAATCTGCAGTCAACTGTCATTTTCTGATGCTACTTTTTAAATTACAAATGTAAATGTATTAAATGTATTTCTATAAATCTTGAGAAGATTAAAATGAATCAGATCAAATCGGTTTGACTAGATTCATTTTTAATAACATTACTATCAACCTGCTGTCAAGACTAGGGAAAGACTATTGACTACAACTGGGCTTATCGTTGGCTAAAATGTGACTAAATTAAAAAAAAGAAGTTGAATAAATGTGACTAATAGCTGACAAAATTAACACTGGTGAACACTTGTTCAAGGATTCCAACAGCCTTTGCCCTGGTTGTAGTGTATGTGTGAGGCAGGAGGGCAGGAGTCACTCAGCGACACAGCACCACGAAGCACCCGACACAGAGGTGGAGGACTTTTCCCCTCCTGGATTCCCTGAAGCCGACCGTGGTGGCACTGAGCCATATCACACACGCACACGCACACACACACACACACACACAGGCACGCACACACAGGCACACACTTGCCTGCGTTCTGTTGTTTTTGTGGCTACCAGCAGCTTCTTTTCATCCCACTACACAAACTGTGAGATTTCCCCCAGCAGGTCAGTTCAGGGGGAAAGTTCAGGGAGCTCAGTGTCAATGTTAACACCATCACATATTCATATCGTTCAGTTTAAAGCTGGAAAAAAAAAAAAAAACATGCTTTAAATGTTAACAGACACATGCCAGCCAATCAGAATCCAGATTCTCTCTGTGGCAACGGTGCGATTAATTTCATAAATAAGCTTCTGGAAGAGAGATATGTTCCCTTAATTATGAGACCCCGTGAAATGAGCTTTCATTTTCATTTTGATTTCATTTTCCTCTGGTGGTATTTGTCACATTTGATTTTTGACAGTAGAGACACAAGAAAAAATGAGAGGGAATGACAAGGCTGGATTACAATCGGGGTAAAGTGATTAATGGAAAACTCCATGACTTGTCCGACCAACTGTCAAAAACCTGACGTCCATTTTCCAAGAATTCATTTTCTCATACTAGTACTACCATATATAGTGGGAGGGGGGTCAACAGGGGCCCAAAAACACCATTTTTCCCTGATAATGGGAAATTACCCAAATTATACCCATCACATGGTCTAAAAAATTATCTCTGCTCTCATCTGTTCCAACAAATAATGACAAATAAACTTAATTAACAAAGACAGTGATGGATTTTATTGGCAGCAAAATCAGTCAGGTCGGTTTTCATCAAAATTAATTGAACGCACTTAGGTGGAAGGAAGTTCATCGAAAAAAAAATAATAATTGTTGGAAATGATCTGCAGGAACGTGAAGTCTACAGGGTTTATACCTAATGTGTTCAAACCTGTAAACCAGTTCTTGGTACTAATTAACAGTGTTGGCTTGGGATAAAGTTGGCCTGTTTGAGGCCAGAATCAATACTCGGAGGTGTTATCAGTTTATTAGCAGCTATGGTGTGCCAGCGACTCCCCTGATAAGGTTGTAATGTAGCCGCAGTCCAAACAGCAGTTAAATGGACTGAACAAGCTGCTGTTTGTGTCTGTCGGCTGGAAGTCGGATCGTATCTGCAAAACAAAGAGCAGCAGAGAGACGGCAAACAGAGAGAGGAGAGGGGACCGAGGCTTTAATCAATGCGGCTCAGCTGGGGATGGAGGGAGGGGATAGAGATGTAAGGGCAGCAGGAATGTGAGAGGTACAGGAATGAAGAGAGGGATGCAAGAAACAAAGACTTCTGTACCGCTGTCTACCGAACAAAGACCCAACACCCCCCCCCCCCACCTGCAAAAGAAAAATGAAAACTCTCTGGTAGGATCCCCTCATGGACACCGGCTGCTATTTAAATCAGTTCCATTTAGTACTGAGACTGCAGCCCAACATTCGAGCATCTCAGCGACCTCTCCTGAAAATGAGATTCCCGTACGACCAGGATGCATCTTTACACCTCACACCCCGTGCTGCAATTTCCTGCGGTCCGGAGCAGCTTCTATTTGTTCTGAAAGGTACATTCGTTCCGTCTGATGCAATGCTCTCTGCCTCGTCATCATCCTCTGTCCCAGAATTTTCTGGCTCCTCTTTAGATGCCTCCTCTTTTGTCAACCTCACCTTTATCTGTCTGAATTAGGGAAACAGTGGGAAAACCAGCATCTTTTTTATGTTCGGTGTGTCTCTGGTGTGCAGCTTTAAAATCTGTAGTTGTTTTCCAGGAGCCGGTTACATCACTTGGCTCTGGCAAGAACGACAAGCTGTTTGGTGCTTTCGAGAACGCTAAAATGTGTGTCCCCTGACACTCTGCCTACCATATTATACCAGCAACAATAAAAGCAGATACTAAAACATATATGATCTGGGACATCATATAAATTCACTGACAATTGCCTTGTCTTACTCAGGGGAAAAGCCTGTTTACTCTGGATTCCTATAAAGAGGGATGGGATTGTCCTGCGCTTTTGACCCAAATGTGCATTGTTGGAGGTCTACCAGAGACTTCGTGAGCATGGCTAACGCAGATGCTGTGGCGGTTTTTTTGCACAGGAAGAAGCTCAGGTTCAACATAAGGAAGAATTCCAAGGATGACCCGAAATATTAGTATGTGGTCTCTGAACCTCAATACTGGAGGAGTGAATCTGCTCGAGAATCCCCTAGATGACCATTAAATACAACACCGTTTCCCTCATATAGACCAGTCTGTGGTGAGGCACCACAGAATGAAAACCGAGCCCCACAAATTGATTCCGCCTCCTTTAGTTTTTTTTTTTTTCTTAACGCGATTTGTCGTTCTCACTCACACACACATACACACAGAGCGAGAGAGAGACAGAGATCAGCAGCTACACATACACGTGTGACCAATTCAAGCACAACTCAGACCTCATTAATTTAGAATAATGTACCAGATCTCCTTTGCGATCCACTTATTTTAAAAGGTATAGGTCATGCTTTTGAATAGCTCAGTTATGGCCTTATTGGCTTCTGTAAAACTGACATCTCTTGCATTTAAACTAAGGCGTTAGAGTGTTGAAGCTGCAGTTGTGAGGAACCAGTCTTATTGCATTAGCGAATTTGTCCCACCAGCATTCATGCAAAAGTTATTAAAGGCCTAGCTTAACACTTACAATTAATACAAATTTCCCACTAGCCTACACTACTGTTCAAAAATTTGGGGTCACCCAGACAATTTAGTGTTTTCCATGAAAAGTCACACTTACCACCATGAGTTGTAAAATGAATGGAAAACTTTATTACATTAGCCTTCTGATGCAATGAGCAAACACATTGAACCATTAGAACACTGGACTGATAGTTGCTGGAAATGGGCCTCTATACACCTATGTAGATATTGCACTAAAAAACTGACTGTGCAGCAGGAATAGTCATTTATCATGTTAGCAATGTATGATTTAAAGTTATCTTCATTGAAAACAACAGCACTTTTCCTTAAAATATAAGAAAATGTATTATAAGTGACCCCAAATTTTGTGTACATACAATGCATGGACAGTTCCTCACAGGGATGTCTTCATTTTAACCAACCCAAATGTCACTGAAATATTTTTGGTCACACTCACTGAGGCCTGATTCTATTTGGCCTGTGAGAAACACTACTGTAGATTATACCCAAGATCAAAACATACCATGTTGGTGATGTTTTGGGCTGACAGAGGCGGACTTCGCCCTTCAGATGCTCTTTCTGCCGGCTATTGGGGGATGCTAAACCAACAGAGGTAATGGATCGTATGTTGCTTCTACTGGGTAATCACAGGCCTTGCTTCAACTTCAGGGAACGGTTTCAGTAACCTTGCAAATTCTGGCATTATGGATTAGCCAGGCAGGCCGATAAATTTCGTTCTACAACACAACGTCATGCTGTCAATGTGGAATACCCCTTCGTGGGCCTGTGGATGCAATAGTACCTCCCCCACAGTGTTGTGGCAGCCACCTCTAAATTCACCACTGCTGCTCAGTGATACAAATCAGCAAGTGTGTTTCTATCATGCACAGTTTGGGCTCAAAGACGCTGACCCCCCGTAAATGTGTTGGGAAACGGGAAGGTCGGCGGCCACCGGCTGCTGCCAGCGGTTTGCCTGTGACATAAGCAGCAAGTAAACATCCTTGCTGCTGCTTCAGTGTTGGATATATGAACAGGTAGCCAATGTGCAATAGTTTGCATGAACATTTGTTATAAACCAAAGTGTATAATCCTCTATTTGGTGCTGTTGTTTTGTGTTCTATTAAACTGTTGGTGGACATAAAAAAACAAAACAAAACAACAACTGGTCAAGACTTTCAGCTCCTTTCCATGTTCATTAGTGGTTCCAGCTCATCAACACTGTCCAGTGCACTCACTGCCTCCAATTATTTCACACACGCTCGCTGAGTTCCCATCACAGACAAAAACCCACCTCTCCATCAGCTACAGCTAAGCAGGGTGCAGAACACTACATGTCAACTACAGGTCCGCTGGTCCAAACTCATGCTTGTCGTCCAGATCTGGGGAAAAGTCTCTATTTCCGAGGCGTTTAAGGCGACGGCATGTTGTGGCGTCTACCGGTGGCCCGTGCAGACGGTAGCGGCAACAACCTTGGCAGTGCTTTGGTAAACCTGAATTTGTTTTCTGACAGGATATTATATCAGATTTTTCCAGCTCTGAATACGGCACAGCACATCAGTGACGATGTGACCCATAAGTGGTGCAGCTGCATCAAGCTTGCACACAATCCGCTCCATCTCCAAGTTGTCTAAAAGTTTAGATTAGATTTAACTTTATTGTCATTACACATGTATAAACACAGGATAACAATATGCGGTTTAGCATCAAATCAGAAGTCCAAGTAACAGCAAAGAGCCAGATATATAGTATATACAGTATGATACTATACAGTACAGTGTAGTTTGGAGTAGGTTATGTACATAAATAGGATGATATGAACAAAATAATAATAGTGGTTATAGGTGTGCTACAAAAGAAAGAGTGTTTGGTTTAATTTTCCTGTTTGGACTCCTTCACCAGCAACCACTGTTGTATTATGAACTTTGCGCTGACTTGATGAAAAAAGAATTTTATAGGTGAAAGTATGGCTCGGTAAAGAGATCAGAGAACAGTGCTCACAAACTTTATCTTTGCAACTTTCTCTGTACTCGCTGTCTGTTGGTTGTATTGCCCTTAAGCGCAGAGGAATTTACAGCCTTTTTTCTTGTTTTCCCTCATTATCTAGCCTCTAGTTGTAAATCACCAATAAAAAAAAAAAATGCACATCTCTACTACTGTAGGTCACCTAGTTTTAAACAAACATTATACAATAAGCTGTTTTTTTTTTTCTTTTAAAACTAACAAAACACTAAATAGCCAGGAAAAAAAATGTGAATAAAGCCAGCAATCACTTCACACAAAGAAGAGTAGCAGTATAAAAGGTTATATAATGAGACTAATGAGGGACCACATTGTGTAAAAGTTTTCAAAGCACTTTGAAATGGAATTAGAAGTCTCAATTAGCTGATGTGCTGGTTGCTATGAAAACTCTCACAGATCTCGGCTAAATTGACTAAAAGAAAGAGAGTTTTCAGATCAACTCTGTCGACCTTTGATATGTGAAATAAACTCTACGAATGCATCACTCTGCTCCAGACTACTAATTAATGTGAGCGAAACCTCTGCAGATACAGGCCTACATGAACACTTCATCACGCTTTATGAATTTATTTAATATCTTAACCTCCGTGTGACACTAACATGGCATCCGACTGAATTTCCACACTGGCGCGGCGCTATTCGATCGCGACTGTTCTGACGCTTGTTATACTCAGGCGCGCTTAAAATGATGCCACTTAGAGCTACTACAAAACCCGGTGACTGAAAAATAGACCCATTTTAATACATTGAACTCGGTGTCAGCCTGTGGTATCATTCTGCTGTCTGGAACGTAAAATAAAGCATATTTAGATTCGACAGTAAAAATGAAAAGTTATAGTCCTTGACACACATCTGATCCGGATCAAATTAATCAGGTGGATATTGTACAGGAAGGTCGCTACAACGGATCAAAGTAAAGAGAGACAAACACGTATAGCCTCGAACACATAGTGTGTGTGTGCTCACAGGCCCCGCCCCCCCCCCTTCCCCTCCCCCTCCTCCTCCTCAGTATTCTGGCAGCGGAGAGCACTGCCAGCGCCTATCGATCAGACATTTAGCTGAATGTTCTCATCGAACAGCCGGCTGCTGTGGACGAGAGGCACGTGGGGAGACTGGGAAGCAGGCATACACACACAGTGACACACACGCGCACACACACATGTGCACACACATATATAGCCAATGAGATTCATGTAGGAAGGAAGAAAAAGAGAACCGATATTACTGATCAATAATACAATAACAATAATAATTTCATTCAAAGCGTGCTTTTCAACAAATATGCACAAAGCGTGAAGAAGTTGGAAACATAAGCATCATTAGGGACTAAAGGTAGGGGCAAAGTTTGGGGCGAAAGGTAAATAACGAAACGTATACACACAAACATACAATATACTGTATATGGAGATAAAAACTCATAGATATAGAAATAAAAACAGCGCATGGACATAAAAGTCTGGAATGTTCTGGAATCAGCATCTCTACATGTATTCCAGCCATTCCATTCCAGCGTCAGTTGATTTCCAACACATGAACATCTCATTCTGCTTAAAGAGGCACCAGGAGTGGAATAAAGAACAATGGTAAAGACTAGTGGAGAGAAAGATGCATGAAAGCTGTGATTAAAAATAGAATATTGCACCAAATATTGATTTCTGAACTCTCATAAGTGTAAATATTAGTGTTATGTTGTTTTAAATTGAATTTGATCTTCTTTCTTTGCCTTGTTTGAGGTCAGGTTATTTTGACCAATTGTCATTTCCTGCAAACAAATGCTCTAAATGATAATATTTTTATTTGTAATTTGGGGGAAATGTTGTCAGTAGTTTACAGACTCAAACAAAAATGTTCCTTTTGCCCAACCACTTACCTATAAGTAGTAAAATCATTAAAATGGATAATTTTGCAACAGTCTCTTGTTTTTTTTTTCCCCACAGCTATATATACTCCAGCACCAGATCATTAAGTACTGTGTATGTAATTAAAAGCACTTCTAACTGGCACTGGGAGCCAGTGCAGGGCACCAGGATTGCTGTAATCGCTTTTGCTTTCTTTGGTCAGCAGAGTGGCCGCTGAAATTTGAACAATCTGGAGCTGCTCAATAGTTCAGACGACTAAACAAAGCATTACAGTAATCAAGGTGGGAGGTTACACAGCTCTGGACTCCACGTGACTTCGAGTGGACCGGTGGCCATTTTTGCAGCGAAATGTCGTGACTACAAGCTGCCCGAGTTCACATGATCTCGCTTCAATTTCAACGGCATGGATTTTATAAAAATAATGAAATTAGATACTATAAACCCTTATAATGCCTTCAGGATGCTTTTCAAAAGTATTCCTGTTAAACAGTACGTCCAGCCCTGCAGTGTCCAGATCAACTTTCAACCGTCTAAAAGATGGGGACTCTCTATTTTTGCTCCACAAAAGGACAGTAAAACATGAAAACTGATGTCCAAAAGAAAGAAAAAGAGAGATAAACATATAAGCTTTCCAAAAAGACCCCGAGCCAGTCGTTGCGGGGCACATATCGCCGTCCGGCATCTGCTGCAGGCGATCAGCTCTCCCAAAAAACCCGGACCTCAGCATGATACTGGTGGTTAACTGGGATGATTTGACACTTACCCTTCCCATGAGGATTCAGCGACTTTTTTTCGCCGGTAATTACCACAGCTGGAGGTTCATCAGAAAGCCAGACTGCATGCAGAAAATCCTCCGGGCTGCTTTTGAGCAGAGATGGAAAGTTGACTTTACGTCAGGATGCTGCAGGTCTGGGGCGTCTTTGGCCGAGTTGAAAAGCATTCTGCATCGAGAATTAACAAGAGAGAGTAATATTTAATTATTTATTTATTTTTTAATAATCCTTGTCATTGGAATTCAAGTGAGATGTGAACTCAGATGGCTTAAAATATATTCGCTGGATATTTGGGTAACGTTAGTGGTCCACCGTGATCCACATGGTCTCCTTCTGCACTAACTACATGTTTAGTCGAATCGTTTGTAAATCAATCCTACACACACACACACACATGGACACAAATATTAGTAATGATAGGCTGATCAGAATAAAAGTGACCACAGTACCAGCAGAGTGACAGACAGGCTCATTGCAGAGGGATGAGATCATGGTTTCTTAATGTTGTCTCCATGGTGACGGCTGACATGTAAACCCGAGTTGCTTCCCTCCTGAAAAACATGTCTGACATGTCAAACTATAGGATGCCTTAGAGGACTAATTTATCTGTCTAACAATTATAACTATGACACCTTATACTGTGAACAGAAATAAGTGAGGAAAAAAAAATCACAAATGAATTTACTTGAAAACAGGAATCTAACTCTGTCAAAGACATATTCTCTAGATCTTATTTTAGGTCAAATATGTTCATTATTTTTATATTTATATTATTATTCATCTGTTACTGTGTTACAAACCTGATCTGTTTTAGAAATAAGGCTACATTAATAAAGACATAACTAGACAAATTCCATTACATGTTCCTCTAGGCTCATATGACTGATATTTTTGTTGTTAACTGGAGCTGTATTTGTTATGAGATTCATTCAGTGCCAATGGTGAGTACCTCTGTTTTGTCAAGAGTTAAATTTGAAGATGTTTTATAACCTAAAGCTTTTCATATAGGCAATGAAGTAGATTTACCCGTGTCAGAAATTTGGAGAAATACAGCTGTGCATCGTCTGTGTATCTGAGCGGTCCTCGAGGTTAAATTTACAGACAGAACCAAAATACTTTCTGTTGGCTAAAAATGAGGAAAACAATTCAAGAATAGCTCCAGTAATATATTTTTTGAATGAATGGAATGATATAAATGTTTCTGTTATCTAGCTTACAATGCTGTGGGATGGTGTTCCATCAACCAGGTCAGCCAAAGGTGTTGTGCAGGTCATTATAGCACATGTATCCCATCCAAGCTGATCCCATAATTGTCCAATTGTGTTGAGGTCTGGGACACTAGCAGGGCATTCTATACTTACATTCCTATAATGCTGGTAAATGTACGTAATGCATTAATATACGCTCCAAGAAGTCCTGCTTGGCTGCCTCCAATCTAAGCAACATACCTGCATTAGTTCAACTGTTCTTAAACAGCGTTTGCAGGTGTAGGATTGACACAGCCTCTTAACCCATGTGCTCATATGTTGCTTATAATATAATCACCTTGATTATGAGACCTCCTTTTTTCAAGACTCCTTGTTGTTGCTATGACACTGATTCATTAATGTTATAGAATATAAATATGCTCTGAGCTAAATTTCCTGGCTGACTGCCTTCAGTCTAAACAACTGCTGGTATGAGTTCAAACCTTCTTCAACTGTGTTAATTGTGCTCACCCTTTTTTTTTTTTTCTTTGAAAGAAATCAATCAATTTTAGCCATTCTTTGTTCTTTCTTTCTTCCTTTCTTTCCTTTGTAGGTCCCCTGATTTCCCTTTCTTGGCAAAGACGTGACTCTTATCAGTGTAGAACTGTCAGAGCACAAAGGCGTTCCAGCATCAGCAATCACCGGCTCATTTAGATCAGCTGTGTTTCGAGGTTTCCGTGCAGGGGAAGACTAAACCATTTTCTTTTTTCTTTTTTTTTAAGGGGGTGCGAGGGGCCTCAGAGAGCCTCCGCTACTTTATTTTCACACAAAGTTCAGTCCCTCAACAAATTTATTCATCCAGTTTTAAGTTAATTATGGCACTAATAACTTAGAAAATGCAAAGAAAGACATTTTTTTTTCATTCCCGGGTTTTTGAGGGGCCCCCTATGGAACCGTGTGTAGACCAGACCGAGCAGCATGCTGCAATCCACTGCAAGTTGGAAGTCGATATTTACAAATTGATACTCCAGACTTCCAACTTAAATGCTTCCCAGTGTGTTTGTAGGGTAAAAAAAATGGATTCTCATTCAGATAGCTACAAATAGATAAAAAGCTAATATTATGGATGCATTTGTATCCGTGAACTCAGGCTAGATGGATCTTACAGTTCTGTATTTCATGTTTTTCATGTTTTTCCCCAGGCCAGCAGACAGCTTTTAGAATGTTGTAACTCCCTATGGAAATCCTGCCTAAAACAACATACAAATGTGGAAATGAGTGTATTTCCGAAAGTATAAGGGCTACAGATATAAACCTGGTCTCTGGTGAAAGGTAAAGCTTGTCAGATTTCAAGTCTGGAGTTCAAAAGAATGTAAATATTACGCCTATGCATAATTTAAGATTGCATGTGTGTAACAGCCTCATATTTTATCCAACAAATTCATTAATTTTTTGGATTCTTTGACTGAGAAAACATAGGGCTGGCATTTAATTGAGTTTTCAGGGTGTTCAGAGGTCAAGGTAGCTAAAATCTTACATTTTCTGGTCGCCATTTTGAAAGTCTAAAAAGGCCAACATGTGTGTTTCTGTGTAAATGCCAACATAGTTTTTTTTTAGATTGCCAAAGGTCTGAAGATCCCAAAATTGTAATGGTTCCAAAATCCTCACAAACTTTGTAGTGAAGTTTGACGATTAGATAAAAGGGCACAACTGAAATAATGCACAAAAACAAAGAAAATATAAGAAACAAAATATACTGAATCTTTTTTCCAGTCATAAATAGCGTTCCCAGTTTAATATTTAGATTTTTGTGGTCTATTTATAGAAATAGCATGCTTATATGGTCTGAAAGCACTTCATTCACCTGTAGTAGCAATGCAGTCTGCCTTCTCATACACACACTGTTGTGATTGGCCTAGCACTGTTGGAAATGTCACAACATTACAGCTGGCATCGGTCGGAGAAGCAGAAGTAAAGTACCAGCACTCCAGAAGAAGGGGGCATCAGATGTGACATCACAAAAGCAGCCGTTTCTAAATGGCTTGTGCTCAGACCACAACAGAATGAATGGTTGGTCTTATTTCACCATTTTCCTGTAGGATACCAGAAACCTAAATATATACACAAAAGCAAGGAAATTGTGTGTTTTTTTTTAAATAATAGGGCCCCATTAATAAAAATGACAGTCTGTGTGAACATTTTCTCATTTTTTTTTATGTCAGATCAGAGAGAGATGCAATTGATCTACGAATTGCAAGTCCACAGTGAAATACCCTTCACTTAGCTGGGTGAATGCCCCTCATACACATCTCAACGAGCTTTACAACACTCAAGAAGGCCCTGAAAATAGATTTGAGTGGACAAGGACACCGCCAGCACAAAACTCTCCATCTCCAGCCTTTGTCACAGACGACAGGTTCCCACTGCTACAGTCCATCCATGAGGGACGCAGGTCACTCTATATCCCGTCTGATAAGATAACGACATTGCGGAATTACACATGACACGGACAGATGCAGATATGGATCGACTGAGCTTTTTTTCAGCTACGGGGTCACGCATCATTTGCATTTTCTTGCCTTTCACAGCAGCGAGATGGCTCAGCTTTGATCAAGAAATATCCATTTATTGAGCAGAAGTTACAAAAGCGCTTTAGTACTTGGCCATAGACGGAAATCCTATGGGGAACACAGGGGATATGAACCCCCCCCCCAAAAAAAAAGAATCTTTGTAAACACAAATATATAATTTTGACTTTAAATGTTACATAAACGGGTGACACAGTAAGAAGGTCGCAGGTTCAAGACCTCCTTGGTCCTGGGTCTGGGACCTTTCTGTGTGGAGTTTGCATGTTCTCCCCGTGTCTGCGTGGGTTTTCACCGGGTACTCCGGCTTCCTCCCACAGTCCAAAAACATGCTGAGGTTAATTGGAGACTCTAAATTGCCCGTAGGTGTGAGTGTGTGAGTGAATGGTGTGTGTGCCCCACGATTGGCTGGCGACCACCATGTATCCCTGCCTCTCGCCGTAACGTGCTGGGATTGGCTCCAGCAGACCCCTGTGACCCTAATGAGGAATAAGCAGGTATAGAAAATGACTGACTGACTGTTACATAAACACAACACAAGTGTTGCTGATTATAAGACAATGTGTTTCAGTTGTTGAAAAATGATGACCGCCCCACCCCCATTCCTAAAAGTGGTTTGGTCCAGTGGGCGGGGCTAATTTTGGCAGTCAGCTAATTAACATGTAGAAACCAGTAAGTCATTTATTACACCACTTGTTCAAAATTTGTTAAAAATTCAAGATTTTGTTCCAAAATCAGACACTTTTTTAAAAGTCGGCTGGTTAATATCAGACCCAACGTTCGTTAATATGCACTGTGGACTGCAAGCACTTACAAGAAGACTTGTAACACTGTGTGTATGTGTGTTTTTGAATGATTCAATGAGGTAGTGACAGAGCAAGTCAGCTGAGATCTTAAAAAAAAAAAGAGAAGAGAAAAAAGAGAGACCTGTGTCCACATAGAGGCGATAACAGACTAAGCGTCGGCCACTTATCTGCAGATCGCAAAGCGTCATGGAGACTTTTCAACGAGGATCATGGGGTGCATTACGTCCATGAAAGGCAGCGTCAACAACAGGATCATCGTCGGTGCAGGAGAAGGTCAGCCGCCAGTCGAGATGATCGTAAGACTCGTACGACCTCGGCGCTGCGCAGCGGAGGGGAAAACGACATATTTGATTTGTTCTGCAGGTGACGCAGGAAGACGGACGGAGGGACAGTTAGTAAGAGGAGATAAATCAGGGTGAGACAGCTGTAGTCACCGGGCAGAGTGATGGAGAGGAATATAATGGTCAACTTCTCTTCAGCTCAGTGTGTGTGTGTGTGTGTATGTGTGTGTGTGTGCGCGACCCCTCGGGTCAGCTCTATAATGGAAGATCCTTTCCTCCATCTCACAGCTTTGCCCTTTACACTGCTACTGTCACACACACTTACATGAGAAACCCTGCATGCGTGCACTTGCACTGACAGAAATCTCAAGAGATATGACAGAACAACACACACACACACACACAGAAAATGACATAAAACCATGTTATTATATGTTATATTCCCTACACATAATCATCTGAATCCATCATATTATGATTACACTGTATCTTTGAGTCCTGGCTGTGAGATATATAGTATAAAGCTGCTTTTTAAAGAATCTCACTGAGAGGGTTATAATTACATTCCAGTAGGGTTCCAGTTCACTTTGTTCTTTCTAAGTTATATTTAGCCACTGTATGAGCAATTCCACCAAATCTATGCCGTTCCATCCACAGGACATTACATGGATGAATATGCATGAAAAGAATCTGTATAAAGCATTATGTCATCAAGCACATTATCCTAATTGTAGATTGAAGATACATCATGTAAAATTTAAAAAAAAAAAAAACTAGAACACTAAAAAAAGTCCATAACAATCTGCAACAAAACTATATGATGAAAGATAATGATTAGAATCAGAATTCAGTTCAATTTTTTTAAATCCCAGCTGTTGGAATAGCGATGAGTTCATGTATCTATTTGTGACTACGTTAGATTAATAATTGCATTATGATAAAATTAAACTTTGATTTAGTAGCGTTTGTGCTGCATTCACAGCTCAATTCATGCAGTCGATGATTCAAGCCATCCATTCTGGCTTTAGAACTGAATCTCCGGTTAAAAAACAAAATCTAAAAATCCAGCTTTATTTCTTAGATTCTCTGCTTTGTTCCCTCTGCTTCTCTCTCTTCATTCACTCTCCCGCTCCCTTGTGCTCCGACCCAAAACTCAGAACTTTAGACTAACTTTAAAGAAGGACTGATTGCTTTTTAAGCCCTTTTCGAAATTCGTCTGCACTTTAAAAATCCTATTTTTTTTTTAAATTATTTCTGTTAGTGCAGATATTTCAAGCTGACAAATCGACACTCGTGTCTCATTCATGTTTATTTCGAAAGTCTGTAATTCACTGGGAAGCTCTGTGTTTAAAGTTAAAACAAATACGCTATTAAATAGCATTTGGATTTTAAATATACTTCCTATTCTAGATTAATCCCATGCTTTTACATTTAAATATCCATAATGAATGGATGAAGAAGAAAAAAAAAAAGGGATTTGTTTCAATTACTCGATTGAGTTCAATTAATCGTGATGGATCACAGCAAATCTTGCCATTGCGGGCGGTAATATGTAACTAATATGAAGTTCTATCTCAAATGTGTGAACCACTTGAAGATATTAACCCTTTAGGCATCCAGGATTTTTTTTTCTATAGCATTTGATTGTGACGTCTTAATTTCAAAAGGCTATAACTTAAAAGTGATAAGAGATAGAGACTTTCTGTAAATTAGAGAAATATTAAGGACTACCCGAAGTTTATGTAGGGATTAAATTTAATTTAATCTAATTTGCATATTATGTCATCACAGGAGACAACTTGGATTCTAGAATATTCATGAAATGTCAGATACTTGAACCCTTATTGCATTTTCCAAAAAGCTGTGATATAATATCTGTTTTTTTTAAAGTTAGGTGTGAAAAGGGGGCTTTTATTTTGAAAGACATCAAATTTATGAGGTCACATGACCAGGATATCCTGTTTGCTCATGGACATTTGACATGTGAGCAGTTATTGTCTCACAATCAAAGCTTGTCCTTTATTCAGAATTTGGAAAATTTTCACCAATTAAAAAATTAAACTTGAATTTAATAGATTTGTTGGCAAAATCTGCCGTTTTATTCATTGCGGCAGTGAAGTCGACAGTGCCGCCTAGAGGGTTAAGGCCGCTTAAAGCGAGAAGAAGACCCCGAGAGGCGGTAAAAAGCCTTACAAAAAGGGAACCCTTGAGCTCAGACCGTTTAGTCATACATTACGTTTCCCCCGGGAGACTCGCTGGTGAATAATACATGGTGTCGGACCGACCGACGGCTCCTTAGGCAGATCTGCTCCGTCGGATTCTACCTGCGTGAGGCCTCCTCCTGCTGCTAGAGGTAGCGCTCGCAGAGCGGCACGACCCGAGCAGCGCTCAGCACGCCAGATGCGCTCATGCCGAGAACATCTGATGTTTATTTTATTAGCAAAGTGAAGCGCGGCGGGGGGGGGGCGTCTGTTCTATCGCGGGGAGATCACGATGTATTATTGATCAGATCCATTCGGTTTGAACAGCTGAATGGAACGGAGCGGTTTGGAAGGAGAAAAACTCCTGTTTTGTCTGAAAACTCGTCTCATCCGCCTTTTGTGTTTGCACAGATGGACGCGTGGATCTTAAACCATTAGAACAAATAGGCAAATTAGAGTTTGTATTGCTATTGTGTACAGGAAGACTGCATCTCTGATTGAAATGGCTGCTGATGCTTTTTCATCCACGTCCGCTTCTGCTCCTTCTGCTTCTAATCCGGCTGCGGTTTCCTCCTACCTGGCTGACCTCTGACCCCTAGCCTGTGCTGAGGCGCTGCAGAATATTTGATGTTTCTTGTGTTTTTAGACTCATTATTTCCGTTGTGTTGGAGAAAACTCTGCGGCGATACGAGACTCCCCGCTCCAGAGTCGGATGTGGAAGTGGCGGCGGGCGGCGGCGGCGGGTTTGCGTTCTGGTGAACAAGCCTTATCTAATCTCCTCTGATCTGGGTTCATCTGCAGATCAATGCGGATTAAGCCCGTACATGTGGGCGGATTATCTCTCACAGCGGCGGCTTTTCACAGTTCAAACGAGCCCCCGGCTGCGTCGCGGCCGCGGTCGGGCCGCGGATAGGCGGCGATAAATCCCGCGAGGGGCATATGGAGGGAGAAAATGAGGGATGTAAAGCGCGGCGAATCGACCTGAAATCAAATGAAGAGATACGCCGGCGTTCCTGCCGTCATTACAGCGGCGGCGTGCGCGACGTCTTGCTAATATGAAGATTTAATGGAGAGCCCGAGGCTTGCACGTGGTCACGGGGTAGAGACGGCACGGAGGAGAACGGGAGAGAGGGAGACAGTGATGGAGTGCAGGAGAGGAACGGGAAAGACGCTAAATCAAAGAGACACCGAAATAACCAACAGGAGACACCTTACAGCAGATTCCATTAGTGACAAAGTCAAAGATGTTGTGAATTATTTGCCGTGTCAAACTTCATTTTTAATCTGCATTAGGTTTGTGGGGTTTTTTCCCAGCCTGCTTTCCAGTACATTCTCAAATGTCCTCTCTTTACGAGGTAATTGGGCGGAATCCGCCTTTCCTGTGTGGGGAAATGATGCAGCCGACGCTCAACGTACCACCTGCAATACACAAAAAGCATCCCGAAGCGTCCTGCAATACACCGCCACCCATAAAGCACATCTCTCTATAGCCAAACGACTACCGTCATTAGTGCGAGATTAGAACTACTTTAACAGTGCAGCAGCAAATACAACATAATGAATTCTAGGAGCCTGTCATTGAATCCCTCTTTAAGTTCTGTAATGTCCAGCTCACTACACAGAATAGAATAATTATCATGGTATCATTTAGAGCAGCGCATTGAACTAAATAACCTCATCCTTCTATCCTGAATGAGTTTATTCATTATGACTCCTTCAGCTGCGAAACAGTGTTTTCTCTGGACTCACTGGACTGTGGTCCTGAATCATTTCCACACGTCATATCTCTCTGCCTGTAGTCTGTGCTGCCACAGCATTCACTCTATTTCTGTTCCCTGAGCGTTTCAGGCCGACCTCTAGATTAGCCTTGTTATTAAGGAATAAAGCTGCTTTGGGGATAACTTAGATTTAAAAACTTCAGACTACAAAGTTTGAAATTCAATCCAATTCTGTCTTTTAATATTAAATAATAGGAATGTATCAAATGCAAAGGTGTCAAAAGTAATCACAGAAGTTCAAGTATCGACTCAAGCTTTTTACTAAAGTAAAAGTATAAAAGTATGAGAGTTGAAATATATGAGCTGTAATCTCATAATATTTGGCAGAGATACTGCAGATTAGGTGCTGTATTGTTGATTTAAAAGTATAGTATTGGAACACTAAATAAAGAGTGGATGAGCTAAAATCTATTAAATACAACACTCCAGAATGAGCACAAGTGATTTTCAGGCAAAAAGAACCTTTAACTCTTAATGTATGAGCTTAACATCACTTTTTGGCAAGAAAAGGAGTGTGTTTAATGTGTTATTAGCATTTTAAAGGTAGTTTAACAGTGAAAATATGGGTTTAATTAGTTATAATTGAGGGAACAGAGCAGATCAAATAATGCACTTTTATAGCAGAAAATCACTTTTTTGCTCAACAGTTGTCGGGAATGTAAGGAATAGAAAGTACTGATAATTATGTAACAAATTAAGGAGTCTGGTAAAGTACAGATACCCAAAATTTCTACTCAAGTCAGGGAGTGAAGTATTTGTAATTAGTTACTAGATACCTCTGGTTAAATGACAGCATTTAATCCTTCAGCAGGCAGCTGTTCTCAGGGAAAAGCTCCACTGTACAATACCTGCTCAGCACCAAACAGCAAACAGAAACAGTTCATGACTAACTGGTGAACATTTTGGAGCATTTAGCAGCTAAAGAGATAGATATTTCCCCCGGGAGTTTGTTGAGAGCTAAACGGAGCCGAAGGAGAATGAATATTGGACTTTCATTCACCGGGGGGGGGGACAGAAACACGACTCCTTACGAATGATAATGTTGCTCTGTAACTGCCTGATGTGGAAATAATCAACCGCTCGCGAGCGATTTTTGACACGCCCGCTTAAAAGTTGATGGTCTCTTCAGTCACATTTCACAAATAACCTGGGGTGCGGCCCAATTTTCCTAAATAGGCCGAAATTGAAACTTTTACTTCAGTCTGTGTTATATAAAACCCCCCTTTTTAATTCAGAAAAGGAAGAGAAAGCACAAAAAAAAATAAATAAATCCTTCAAGAGAAAAAAAAATCTATCGATCCAGTAAACAATGTGTCAAACCTTCACAAAGAACAGATTCAATTATATTAGACTATAAGTCTCATGAAACCCGCGTTTATCCAGCAAACAAGAATACCTGCACATGTTGAATAACAATGAATATACCAGCAGGACAAAAAGTAACAAGCAAACAGGATTATTAACTTTGGTTGTTTCCACATATTTGTAAAAGAGAAGGGTGCATTTGAAAAGCACCTTTCCGATCGCTTCGACCAATCAAAGCTCTTTACACTCTGTGTGTTCATTCACCCGTTCACACACACACACTCACACACTGCTGATGGTGGCTGCTACACAAGGTGTTGCCAGCTCATCAGAAATCTAATCTTTCATACACATTCACACACCATCAGCGCCTCTGAGCCACGGCAGAGTCACACACACTGATTAGTTCACTGTTAGTCAAACAAAAAAATTATCATTGTGAAACATTTTGGGAGTTGTAGCAATCAGAATTATACTTTTGAGGATGCGACTGGCTCTGCGCTGTAGGCTGAGACTTCCCCGGTAAACGTGAATGCTCTCATTAATGTGACAGTTTGCCACAAAAAGTGCAAAGAGCTCAGATTCAGTGTCGGCACGGGTTTGGTATGCGTTTCTAACGGGCCGGGAACTTCATAGGTCACGTCTCCCGGACAGAAACGCCGACCTGACACGGGCCAATCACATCAGAAACACGTTCGCTGTCGCTTTTTTTTTTTTTTTGGCGCCGGGCAGTCGTCGTGTTCACGCCGTTCACTCCCGTATCTCGCCGTGTTCGGTGCTGTAAGCCGTCGATAAAGAAATTAATTTTATGAAAACAAAATTTGTTTCCCAGTCAGATAAAAATAAATTAGAAAACAACAGCAGCGTCACACTGTGTCACCAGCAGGCTCTCAGTCAGATAACTAATGTACTCATTGAATTCCAATGAGTTCCTCTGAGGAGAAATATCCTGATAACTCAGCCACGCTGATGGCGGAAATCCATTTTATTGTCCCGATCGGCTTTCTAGTAATCACATGTGATCTGTCCTGTGATACTCATGGCCTTGGAAATCCTAACATTTCTACATAAAATCACCATCAAATGTCATCTGATCTTTGTCAAAATCACACAGATGAAAAAACAGTGTCTACTTTAACTAAAACCACCCAATCATTTATAGGTTTTCGTATTTTAAGGAGAATAGCATGCAAACAATAACAGAAGTAACTGAACCATCACATTTAATATTTTGTGCCCCCCCCCCTTTGGCAGCAATAACTTCAACTAGACGCTTCCTGTAGCTGCAGATCAGTCTGGCACATCGATCAGGGCTAATCTTGGCCCATTCTTCTTCACAAAACTGCTGTAGTTCAGTCAGATTCCTGGGATGTCTGGCATGAATCGCTGTCTTGAGGTCATGCTACAGCATCTCAATGGGGTTCAAGTCTGGACTTTGACTTGGCCACTCTAGAATGTGTATTTTGTTCTTCTGAAACCATTCTGAAGTTGATTTACTTCTGTGTTTTGGATCATTGTCTTGTTGCAGCTTCAACTGTCCGGATAGACAGACGGATCCCATGCATCAAACTCTCAAAAAAAACAAAAAAAACTGAGAAAAGGACATAAGCTTGGATTTAGAAACTTTGCAGTTTCGGGGCTCATTTGTACTTCCTTGACTTTGTGATGTCATGCAGTAGCCCTGCAGTTTCCCGACGTTCTCCGATACAAAAATATTTATCCTAAGCAACTACAACTCCTGCAAAGTAGGAAAAAAAGTAGTTTTTGGTCTCGGTCTTGGTCTTGTCTTGATCTTGGTACTGTCTGATCTAGGTAGTGTCTTGGTCATGGTTTAGGCAGTCTTGACTACAAGTCAAGTCCCAATAAATATAACATTTAATCCATGCCTGGATTAGGAAACACGTTAATGCAGGGGTACTGCACGCAGGACACACTGCAGATCTTGGATGGGGGATAAATAACACTCCAATGTTAGGCTACATTTTGGTATTTTTCTGTGTGTCTTTATGTGTGAATCAGAATCTGTGGCACTTGAACATGTGACACATATTGATGTTATTTATCATTTAAAAGTTATCATTTTAAAAGTTTGCGTGTGTCTGCAGAGAATTGCATAAGCCAAATACTGAGACTCAAACTTTAAAAGCAGCTTAGAAGGCAATAATTATGTATATGCACTAATATAAATGATAATTAACAATGAATGTGTTTATATATATATTTATACACACGCCCACTTTTAAAGCAGTGTTTCTTCCTACAGGGTCAATCAGTGTATTTCTTTTGGTCCTGCAGCCGTGTTGTAAATCTCTCCGTCTCTCTGTGGTGAAAGTACCATAACACTCAATATTCTGTAATAACACAGTCAATACTCTAGTGCTCATTCATTGGTCCTGCCAGTCGCCAGACACTGTTCCTTTACATTTTCTTAAATCATGCTGAACTAATGCTAATAAAGCCTTAAAGTGTATGTGTGTGTGCGCACGTAAGAAACACTGATTTACGGCATTGATTTGTGCACAAAACCTACCTCTCAGGAGTCCCTCTTCAATGATTACACCTCTCTTTCACTCTTTGTAAGTACTGTTATTCTAGATTTTTTTTTGCTTCCTGAGATGAACAAATTCAAAGTAAGATAATGAAATGTAAAGTGAGTTGAGAATGGGAAAGACAAGGGAGAGAGGATGGCATGGCCCCAGAATTCACATGAATATAATTTAAATACAGACACACCTCAGCGTAACATTCACGACTTTAAAGACCTTTAAAGAACAACATACATCACTCTCAATGTTAACATGAAATAATGAGTGCGACAAGCTGGCCAATCAAAGCCAGTATAGATAAATATATAGTTTTATCTCTTAATCATGGGAAGATATATGCAGAACTGTATAATGGAAACAGAACAGGACCCAGGACAGAACCTTGGAGAACACCACAGAACAATAAAATCTAAATAAAACAAGTTCAAACTTTGAATTTGGTTATCAAAAAAAAAATATCAAAGAAAATATAGACTGAAACATTGCATTTTGTGTTTCAAGTGCACACAATGACAGCTATTAAGCAGATTAACAAATTCAATATTTTTACAGTCTGTATATTTACAGGATGGATGTACATCTGTCAGCAACAGATCAATCTTAGTGTAAGTATCATCAGAGGTGTTTGCCCCAGAGGTCTGCCTCTTGATTCTCATGTTTCACTATAGAGGGCTATCCAATGCATCATCTTTCTTTTCATTTGGCTGAAAAAGCTATAATTGAACTGGTCAATAAGACTCTACATCAACAAACCATCTTTTTTTTTCCTATTAAGAGGACCTCTGCATGAGATAGATTGTATTTCAACTCAAAATAAGCCTGCAGGTCTTGAACCCTGAGCAGCAGACCGTTGAACGGCAAGACACAGGGTTAGTGTGTTAGGAGCTTTACCACGCATATGTTCAGAAGAATAACTCGGAGTAATGCTGATCTAAATCTGAGAGACTGTTTACTTACAGCATATGACGGCGGCTATAATGAATCTTTTTATAGGCTAATAACAGTGGATTTAATGGCTCTCGGTAATGCGAAAGGTGTTCCCTCAGCAATTCCCCCTCAGCTTCATTGTTTAGCATCTTTCAATTCAACATTTGGATTTTCCAGCCAACTTTACTGTTTTAGTTCAGTTCTCCATGGCTGATTCTTTAATGTACCACCTAATGCACAGCCAGTATGAGGAGAATGAAGCGAAACACAGACAGTCTGATCAATTCTTTCATCTGGACACATTTATTACTTATATAGAAACTGCACATTCAACCCATAGAGATTTTTAATCTATTAATCTGGGGTCAACACAAAACTTATCCAACAATTTTCCAAAACCTGGAACTGATGAACCGGCTCTACAGAGAATGGTAAAGCTGGGTTGTATAATGGACTAAATACCAATGTATGCTACCTAATTAAAAAACAAAGAGAAGTTACATTGTGACAAGATGCACAGATGTTACTACATCACTGGTTGAAAAAGAATGAGATTCTTACAGAATTCATTAACTTACACTTAACCGTCATAACTCACCCAGACATGTGTGACAGAAGCCTCCTGATTGATAACTGCAGGTCATCAGTTACCTAGTGTATCAGTTAATAACATTGTCTTCATTTTCCAACTGCGGGTTGATTAGTATGGATCAGTTCGTCATCAACATCTGTCACATTGTCAAATCAAGAACTAAAAAACAAATGCTTTTCTTCTCTTTTTGTGTGAGTGATTCAGTTAAAAGCTTGTCCAAAGAATATTTCTATGTTCTACTTTGTTATTCTGAATATACACAATATCCTGCGTCTTGAGAGAGACACTACAATGACAAAACAACAATTTTTGAAATATGACAGCTCCCAATTAACTCCCCTTCCTCAGGACTGTCTCTTTGTTTTTTTCCGTATTTATGTTCCTGTGTTGAATCCCTCACAGGGGCGGGCAAGTAGGACAGAGTTGATTGACGCTGATTGCGTTGAAAAAGAAATATGAAAGTGAAATGTAGAAAGTGAAGGTTTCCCCGTGAAGTCCGCCGCTCTCATATTTCTTTTGTTTATTGTCATGTTTTGTCTACGGCGTTTGCGTTCGGGGCTGCAAAAGCAATTCCTCCCGGTGAGATAAGTCTGGTGAGACAGAAGAAAATTACAGGCCGAAACACGCGAAAATGTTACGTTTCTCTTCTAAAGCTTCGTTTCTCACAGTTTAACCTTTTATCTCACACATTCACACACCTCTACCGCGTAATATGTCATTGGCAGCACCCACATATCGGCTCATATAAAAGGATTGGAGAGTTCTGTGTGTAAAGTGGCATTTTTTTTTCCCAGAAAGCAGCACAAGAAGTTCAAGAATTCACCAAAAATGAGTACAAGTCATCCTCTGGAGACCATAAATACAAAACAACGTTTGTTTAAGTGTTTCTTTAGTGTTTGTGCTTTAGTGGACAGAAAAATACACACAGAAAAAAATATTCTTACTCCTTTAAATGTTACACGTTTTTCTTTATTTAATAGATTTTACCGTTTTATAGAATCATACTAAGTAAAGTAAGTAAGTGAAGTAATGTCTGTGTCAAATGTTTGGTTTAGTTCATTGTCTGAATGGTAAATTTAATATTGGTTAAGATACAGAAAAATAGCTAAAAGTTTTAATTAGATTGGATTTAACTTAAACATGTACGAGTTCAACTATTACACTGACAGAATCAACACATTTCATTTTAATATACCAAAAATAAGTAATGCCATGTATTAAAATAGAAATCGCTTGTAAAATTAAAGTAAATTCTATTCAAAATAATTATTCTGCAAGTACTAAAATATACGAGTATAATCAACTTAATATATATCTAGAGTTGGATAAATTAATTTTCTGCAACCACTTGACATAATAAAATTAAGTAATTTCAACAAAACTAAATTGAATCAATGTAAACACACAAATCAGAGAGAAAGGGTTTATTGAGGCTTAGGAAAATGTCAAGATATTAGTATGCACTGTCATAACTCAAATATAAATATATGTATCACTATGAGTTATTCAATCAAGTTGTGAAAAACTGTCAGACTGTTTACATATAATTGTTATATTCTTGAGCTCTGATGACACAAATTATGCCTCATTAATTTACTATAGTAACTAATCTGACCGTTAAATCAGCAGCTCATTAACAAGTAGCTTAATTTCAATGTAAAATAGACAAATTGGCTTCTCGTGTTGCCATGGTGACAAGCGAACATACTATACTTCTACTTCAAACATGTTGGATCCACTAAGCAACTCTCAACATGAGTATTTATGTTATAGTTGTAGATTAAATCCTACCGAACTACATCACTGAAGCAATGGGAAGAAAAACAAAAAAAAACTGCTGTGATCCGGCCACAGGCATAAAAACTTTACATTCAAAACAATGTTTTATATTTCTTCTTAAAAAGGGTATTTTTTTTTAAAAAAAACAAAGACAAACCATCATAGAGTTTATAGGAATCTGTTAACTCTGATGTGTTCAGTGTAAAACACTATGATGAATGAACAACATTTCTTCTCCTTCCATCATAATAACTCAGGCATTTTATTTGGTTGAGTATTACACTTACTACAGCCAGTACATAATATAAGTACAATAATATGTATATAATAGTAGATGAAAATATTCTAGAAAATAGTTTTTATACTCGGAACACAAATACATGGTAACAAATACATTTTATTTAGTTTTCCACAAAAAAAAAACAAATGTACAGTGTATGTACCAACCAACAGAAAATTATAAAAGAAAAAAAAATGTATATATGCTGCATCATCTCTTTGGTTTCTGTCTGGCCACAGCACCTCATCAACATCACAAGCAATGATTTTCCTGGCAAAGCAGTGGGGGAAATACCACCTAGTGCGTCATATCCAGCAACGAAAGCATCAGCTGTTATATCCCCACACACATCTTCCATAGCTTGGAGAAGGGGTAGAAGCATTTGTGGATGTTGATCATCAACATTTCATCTCTGAAAATCCTCAATAGGATTAGGAATGGAGAATATATAGAGAGATAATAAACTAAAACTCATGGGTGGGTGTGAATCAGTGATGAACCAGAGTAGCATGGTAGAAACGTGGGTTTTCCCAAATCACACAGCACATGAGCTGCTGTGGACGGTCTGCCTGATGTAGTGGAATGAGTGTGTTGTGTATGTCCAGGAATGTGATGAGACGGCCAGTGTTGGAGGGGCCAATGGTAGCGTGGTGATGGATGATGCCGTGGTGGGAAATGGCTGCACACATTGTGATGTTCCTGCCGCGTTCGCCAGGGACTTCAACACTGGCACGCCTGCCCTCCTCTGTCTTTTTGTGAGGTTGAATCCACCCTCACCAATGTAGATGAACTGCAGTCACCTCCAGCCCAAGGACTCTCTGAAACCTTCTCTATCTATGTAATAGTTATAGTGAGCTAAATGTTCATTTTAATGTCAATCAATGGATAATTGCCTAATTTAGTCTTGCATGAAATTACAAGTTACAAGCGTTTGAAAGCATGCTCGATTTGATCAAAAACTCTAAACACAAATCTCCAAAAAAAAAAAACACACACAAACCTGAATGTAAAACCCTACCATCTTCTCCAAAAATGCTACTTTGCCTCTAAATGTTACGGATCCTCCAAAATGGTATTTCTTTGTTCAAATGCTGCACGCTGACCATGACATGAGTGGACATTTGGAAGATCCAATTGAATACTGATGCGCTGAATGTAAAATATCACTAATAAATGGGAAAACACTCATATGAAGGCCTTATCAAGAACATTTTGCCTTTTCAGTGTTGAGTGTCACTGCACACTTGTAAAATATCACTGTTTGTATTCAAATATAAAACAACAAGCAAATATACAGTTAGAACAAAAAAAAATAGAGAAAACACAAAGGCAAAAACTAGTAAAGCATCCTGTCTTCAGGTCTAAAGGAATTCATCGACATTCCAAGCACAGGTTCTCCAAACAAAAACAAACCTATGGCCCTTATTCCTAAAGCTTGATTACAAATTGCACAACGGCTTTGAAAATGGACTTTTCTTCATTTGAATAGTGGGATGTTCTGTCTGAAGGAGATTCAGCTTTGACGACGAGCGTGTAATATAGAGAGAATCGCATGTAGTGTTTTTGAAGAAAGTGCATTTGAAATTGAAATCTGGGTTCTTAAGCCGGAAACATGGTTATAGTGCAGCAGAATTGGTTTAGGGAGGTGTGTGTGTGTGTGTGTGTGTGTGTGTGTGTGTGTGTGTGTGTGTGTGTGTGTGTGTGTGTGTGTGTGTGTGTGTGTGCGTGTGCGTGTGTCCTGCCTGATCAATGAGGCAACCCAACAGATGTGTGATGTGAATTTACTTGGGTCTGTTGCACGGCCTAGCATATTATTATGGTGCATATCCATATATCAATAAATGTTGGACTACCAACAATGAGATTATTTTTTCAAATAACCAAAAAATAAATAAAAACACACTTTACAGTATCAACCTCCCTTCCCTTATAATTTAATATAGGTTCAGATTCATAAATCTTTCCTTAAATATGTTCAATAAGTTGCTTTTATATTCATTTATGATCAACAACAACTCCTAGAAATTTCATCTTATATATTTTGAATTCTATGTTCCCCATCAATTCCTATTCGATTACCAAAAAACAAATTGTTGACCCATTATTTTACCAAGAGAGTGGATTACAACAGGATTTTGATGCCATCAACTACCGCATCCAAAGTGGTCTTGCTACCGTTTGATTGCGACCGTCTCACTAATCACACCTGCAGCTTTTAAAAGCAGCTCATTCACCGCTGATCGGAACAAAGGCCTTTCCTCCCTGTTCTATGAGTGCGGGTCACCTCGGTCCGACTGATGCACCAAAGTTTGAAGCCTCGCATCAATATTTCAACAGAGTCGCCGCGAATCACCTATAACTATGTAAATATATGCCAGACTCTTTCAAAGAGACATCAGCTCCATCAGCGCCGAGAGCTGCAGCCTGAAAGTCTCATCAAAGAGGATCAGACACCGGCAGCGGGCCCCCGTTTTCTTAACTCTGTGACAGCCGTCGCCGTGGATGAGAAACTCTGCAAATGCATCGTCTCAGATTCCATCGAGCGTGCAATCTGGGGATTTCTCTCCGTTTGCGAAAACAACCCTGATTGTGCGTATTCGGCCCGATTGCATTCTCGTCGGGTAACTTTTCTTTTTTTTTTGGGGGGGTCACGACAGAGTTTTTAAAAACGCCTTCATTCACGCCACACCGGAGAGACTGATGAGCTGCTGATGGTCATGCCTGGGGATGTGGTGGATGCTCTGGATGCATAGAGATACGTGACGTTTAAAGACCTCGTGAGGTTGATCCATGGGCCTTTGAAAGCACCTTTTCGCCCCTGAAGTAAAGTGAGACTGTTGCGTTCCAGAAATTTGGAGATGATGCATTACAGACGGAGCGGCGGCCGGCAGCGCCGTATGTCGCCGGCGGCTGACAGTTATCGACCACTGAGCCTTTACTGTCATAACATTTCGGTTTTAAAAAGCCTTTTATGACGGCTCCGATGGGCCACGCAGATGGGTCAATGAAACCGAACAGAGAAAACTAACAAAGCCATGAATTACAGGAAAACATGAGGAAGAAGAGTCCCTCTAATATCATCTAACAGCAACACATTTTCCAAGAATGAGCAAATCAGGGGAAATATTCCTAAAGGTTCTGAGGATCCTCTCACAGAACTCCTTACTTAGCCTAAAAAGTCATAACAAAGAGTCTTAACTTAACAATTCCGGAACATTCTCAGAAACTTATCTTTTTCAAGAGGTGTGGTTGATGAGTCATACTAAGCATGACTCATTCTTCTGTCAAGTTAATGGCAAACCATATTTTAAAATCATCCCGCAAAACGTATGAAAACTCAAGTTCCCTTGAACATATTTGTTTGCTTTGTTCTTTAGCCTTAGTGCTTTATTAGATGGAAAAATCCACACTGAGAAAAATATTCCGACTCCTTGTCAGAGAATGTGTTTTAAATATGTTTTGAATTCATTCTAAAATGCATTGCCCTTCATTAAAACAAGGTAATTTAACTCAATTCAAAGTAATTAGAAAAACAAACTATGCGGAATTTATTTCCATCTTCTGTGCATGTGCAGACATAAATATTTGGTTTCAGTTCATTGTCTGAATGTTAAATTTATTAAAAGGTTAGGATACAGAAAAATAGCTAAAAGTTTTAATTGGATTGCGTTTAATGTCATTGTGTAGGAGTTAAACTATTGCATTGCTACATAGTTTCATTTTAATATACCTAAAATAAGAAGTATAATTAATTCCATCAACTTTCATGTATTTAAGTAGAAATCTCTTGTAAAATTAATTTCAATTCTATCAGTTCTATTTATTTACCTACATTTATTTACCGTGCTGGTGGTTTTAGTTTCATGTACTGGGTATTAATGAGTGTAAAACGGCTCAGCTCACATCAGTTTCTGTGATTTCTGTCTGATTTCTGTCTGTTTAAACATGACAAACCACCTGCTCCTCTGATGTTTCTGCCTGTTTACCACTGCCCTCATCATCATCTGCAGGCTGCTTAAATAAGCCTCTTATCTTAGCACACTTTGAGGCATTTGCTTTTTTCATGGGCACTGGTGCACAAGCCATCCACAACATGCCTTTGGTTTCAGTTGCGTTGGCAACCAGCAGCTAATTATTCACTTTATTTTAACTTTTGGAAAAAAAAATCATTTGCTAATTCATTACAAAGTCTATTAATCATTTTATTCCATCTATTATTTTATATTAAAGGAATAAAAGGAAAGCATTTTTTTTATAATTCCATAAATATGCTTCATTTTAACTGAGTGAATCATCTTCAATTAATGTGATCATGTTGTCGTTTCAAACTTTCAATTAAAGTGAAAATCACAGGTACTTAACTGAGGCTACTTTGCACAAAGGAAAATTCGTACAATCATAACATTTTCTGAATTTCCCCTCAAAGTTAATACTTAATCTAGATAAAAGAGAAGAAGATAAAAGATGTTACTAAAGAATCTTAGCCCTTATGAGAGCTCCTAATGTGAAATCTGCTGCAGGGAGGAGGACTTTTAAGAGGCTTAGGAGAGTTTCCTAAGTAGAAAATGGCTGAAAGAGGCAGAAGAAATATTTTCCAAACACTTAATGACAGTGAGTTAATTAAACACTACAGATTAATTAAACACTACAGACGCTCGACACTGCTTCTTACAGCATGTGCTGCCAACTACCTAGATTAACTAACCAGGTTTACCTCCCTCTCGGGTGGTTCTTTGGCTCCTAATAAAAATACAGTTTACCACACAGGATCCCTATTTTGCCATTTTCCCAGTGTAATATTTACATTTTCATGGTCTATTTATAACAATTTGCATGCTTGTATGGTCCAAAAGCACCTAGTTTGACCTATAGCAGCAATACAGTCTGCCTTCGCACACACTCACTCTGAAAAACTCTGCCCCCCCCCCCCCGCCCTGCAAAAACACCTGCTCTGTTGTGATTGGTCCATCTCTGCTGTAACTCAGATGAGTGGGGTCGGATGAGTGGGTGGTGTTATGTTACAGTTTGTGTGTTAGCAGGAACACCAGAGACCTAAATATCAACATAAAAGCATTTAAAGTGAGTTATTTTCATAAATGGACCCCTTTAAATTATTAGTGATCTCAGGGGGGATTAGAATTCTAATTTTTCTACGTTAGGGACGAAGTTACTTTCAACTCGATCCTCTCAACTATTTGCTCACACGCTCTTAGTAGAGATCTTCATGGGTCTATATACCTGTACAGGTGTGGGTCTGTGATTTTTCAATAGCCATCAGTACTGGGTTTAGGACAATTCTATTTCCCCTGGTCTCTGTGCAAGAACTGATTTTGCATAATAGCTGACAAACAAGTTTAAAGCAGCAGTTTTCATTTCCTGCTGAGTCTATGTTGCAATTTATTATTTTCCCTTGGTTGGGTGCAAATTAAAAGACAGTGATCCAGGCTATATTTAGCAATTTTCTTTTGGGAATTCATTGTGTCTGTAAAATACCCAAGCCATGTCGGATTTTTATGATCTTTTTCTCTGGTAACCTTGGGCATGAATTGGGTAATGGTCATTATATTTGAGCCAAAATCATCGTCTGAATTGTGCTTTCTCCTGGCTAATTTCCTACATAGAAGCTACTACTGTGGTGTTGAAGTAGTAGCTAGCGGTTAGTAGGCAGTGCATACTAAGGTTTTGATTGCAGCGAGGGTGATGGTTTCAGAACTACAAATAGCTGTACAGCATCCGCACTTCACACTGCAGCCTCAACCACTCTATGCATGTGTGTGTGCACAATAGAAAAAGACAGAAAGAGTGTGTGACAGAGTGCGACAGTGCACACAGTATCGACAATGACTGGCCTCTGGTCTTGGCTGGATGACCTTCAGTCCATTCATGCGAGTGTATGACATTTAAATCTGTCTGAACGGCGGATGTGTGTGTGTGATAATTCTGTCCTTGTGAGATATTGTAAATTGTTTGATTTTCATTTTGCATATACATGAGTGAGTTGAGCTGAGAATGAGGCTCTTTGTAGAAACCCTGTATTTGTTTTTGGCCTTTTACTCTCTGACAGTTTGGCCACCCCTGCAATAATTGATATCAGTGGTAACAACTAGGTCTCCTTTGCAGTTGCAGGAGTCATGATGTGGAGGATGTCATTGATTTTTTTTAACAGAGCGTTGTAAATCTTTGAGAGAGTTTTTATGAAAGATAAATTTTTTGAGTTGGTCAGTCTTTGGAGGAGGTTGACAGTTGTTTGAAAAGTTGATTTTTCCTTTGAGAAAATGTTTCAGCCGTGAGTTTTGCAGGAAGCTCTTCCCACCATGGAATGCTTCCATGTGATATCAATGAGCTGTTTTCAGATGCAGTTCCAGATATGTGATACATAATTTTTTTTTTTTTCCACATGCTAAATGCGATTGGTTTACAAGTCTGGATTGTGCCATATTGGGTTAGTTTATTTTGGGTAAGGTGGTGCCTGGTTATATGGTTAAGTTTCCACTAAGCTATCAGAGTCGTTGCTATTGCACTGCAATTGTGTTTTTGACTATGTATGAGATTATAAATCTGGTTTTGATAATTCTTGGCATTCAGTATGTTCAATATCCATTTATGCATGTTCTGGTTATTTGTCCATTAAGTATGGTGCAGCTAGAGATCCAATAGCTTTAGGTTTCTGTCATGTTGATGAGTGATTCTTTGTTTTTTTGTGTGTGTTTTCAGTAGAATTTGTTAATGATAGTACTCTATACTCTATGTCTTTTAATTATTTTGTTGTTATTGTAAATCATAGTTTTTGCATTGCAGCCTTCCAATCTTCCCACAGAATGACAGAAATGTTGATAGAGTGAATCAACATGTTTTAGAAATTGTTATTAGAAATAGTTACAGACGAGCTCAAACAGAATCAGTTTAGTGTTAGTTTGACGTTTGTTTGATCTTAAAATGTGGGGAAACACTGTAAAAAAAATCTAATACTTCACTTAGTATTAGTGTCCCAATAATTGCCATCCCTAGCATTGTTCTATACCATATTTGTCTCAACTGTTATTGTGTATACGTATACACATATGTGTAACAGATTAACGGAGGAGGAAACTCACAGACCAGTTGCCTATGAGTTTACCATACAGACTCCACAGTGCAAACAGAAAACAGCTTTAGAGGAAAGTTACACATGAAAATATGGAAGAAAGATGTGGACGGCAAAACTAGAGTATTTTATCCGGAATGGCCGAACCTCATTTCTGTCCATACTTCCCACTGAGAGGTCTAAACCAGTGGGGTCTTATATTTTCAGAAACTGTGGCACTTACTACAAGTGAGATCACAGAAAATAAGTGGTCCCAGAGCCCAATATGACGAGTCCATTATGATCCTGAGCCACACACAGGCCCGCGCTTATGAGTGTTCGCCCCCATAGTCGCTTGGATTTTGGGTCAAGATCCAAGATTTTTGAACCAGGAAGCCACATCCTGACATAGGTGTTGTTGAATAATGCATGAGTACAGTAGCTGAACCACTGTAATACATGTGTCAGCATCAACTGCCACAAAGAAAAGTGAAATACCAACACAGGATATGCCAACCCAGCTAGAGGAAGCCATGCATAAAAGCGACATGTGAGACAATGCCAAGCTGTTGGTGTATGTCAGGTGTTTTTTGTTGTTGTTGTCAGAAAGCATTCTATGGAGATCTCTTAGAGAGGACGTATACCTGGCCATTGAAGGGATTTTAACAAAGAGAGGAATAGAGCCAAAACTGAACGGTTTCAATAACCACAGATGAACCCCTCCTATCATGGGGAGAGAGAGAGGAGCTGTGGCAAGACCGAAAGTGGACAATCCTGAGCTCATTGCATAATTCATCAATCTGTCCACTGCCGCCTCCCTGTCAGATGAGCACGCTGAAGTGATGAATACATTGATGAAAATGATTGATTTTCTAAGGGCAGCCTCTTCCCACCAGTATCGCATTCTTCGGGAATTCTTTAGAGAAGCTGCTGAACATCTTCTGCCGCACAACGATGCGAAACAGCTCAGCAAAGGCAGGGTGTTAGAGTGCTTCCAGCCCATTGGGATGGGAGTAGCAGCTTTCTCGGCATAAGAAGAAGCTTAAAAAGTCAGAAGGCGACACATTTTTCTCAGTCTTTTTTGAGAAAACGAGAAACGGATGGATAATGTTGCCTTTTTTGGTCGGTATCACTTCACATCCGATTGAAGTGGATTTGAGGCTACAGGGCAAGGACAATTCGATTTGTGAACTGATGACAGCTGTCCGCTCCTTTCAGGGGAAACCCGCGGTGTTCAAAGGAAGACTGTACACTTTCCCAGCAGTGCTAGAACAGGTTCAGGGGCAGAAAGAAGAGTGTCTTATTCTGTTGACTTTACTGATAAGATGATTGTAATCTCCAGCTACTGTTTTGACAGCTTCGGCTTGAGACCGCAGCTCACCACGTACGTTCAGAACCCATTTCTCATCATAGATGAGAGGGACAGGCGTTGTGGAAGAAAGACACACACCACTTTTAATGGATAAATGCTGGGGTCGCTCCAGATGCAATTGGTAGATCTCCAAGCAGATGGTGGTCCTGAAAGAGCAGTTTTTAAAAACCTTCCCTTCTCGGCTCCAAACGGTTTATGAGACAGCTTTCCCAGGTCTGAGGAAAGTGTGTTTGGCTCCACATACAACTGCGAGGCACCTATGTCCACATTGAACATAATCAACGTATCGTTCCAGGCTCACCAACGAGCACCTTCACATGTGTATGAGAATAACCCCGACTGCATTCAACCCAGATTAAAAATCCTGGCCGGTCAAGCTAGAGATCAATTCTCTCATTGAGCAAGAAAAGTGGAGGAGTGGGATATAAGAAGGGGAAGAAAGTGATGCTCAGACTGTTAAATTGTTAAGATGGGTAGAGATCTATTATCTGTAAAATTGGTTGAGACAAGATGTGAAGAAATAAAGGGGGAAAAAAAGGGAAATTCAACTTTTGCCACCCTTTATTTTATGTTACTTTATTTTAGTACTTTCTTTAATATATGTGTTTTTTCAAGCTGGTATTTAATTTGCTGTATTTCTTTATATGGTTGTGCTTTTTTGCAATTCGATCATGAGATGATGTTTCCTTTTTACTCTTTCCAAATGTACAGATGCTGATGTCTCTGGAGAGTTGTTCAACATCCATAAACTATGTTCAGTTCTTTATTTATGGTATAACAAAGTTATTAACTAGGAAGTAATGAATTCTGGAAATGCTCTTATGGGAAGATCAATAGTCATCGTGTTTTTTGCAGGAAATATAATAGTATTTGATGGATTGTTTGAATGGCAACAATTGCCAAGGCCCAAGTCTGTTATACTCCATTTTTTTTAATTATTATTGAGAGAAAGAATTCCATTATGTGTGACAGAAATCTGGACTGTCATCATTTGTCCTGTAAATGTTGATATTGATATTGTTTTTGTATTTTTAATGAGTCAGTTTTAAATAATGAACCGGCCCTCTGGGCCTATAACTGTTTTGCAGGCAATATTTTAAAATGCAGCACTTTCTGTTTTTTTCCCTTTGTTTTTTTATAAATATACGATACAGAAAAAATATGGTTTGTCCATTTGTCTCTAGGTTTTAGATGTTCTGATGCAGTGAAAGGATTAAGAACTTAAGCACATGGTGGGACAATTCTCCAAGTGTTCCAACTGATAAACCTAAATGTTGACATGAGTTATTTTAAGGACCATATTTCTGGATGAACTGCCACCCTGTGTGGAAATAAGGTGAGAGAGAACAAGTCTCAGTGTTTAAATGGAGAAAAAGGTTGAATAATGTTCATATATATATATATATATATATATATATATATATATATATATATATATATATATATATATATATATATATATATATATATATATATATATATATATATATATATATATAAAGATTCTTTTCAGGGAAGCCCAGATATGGTGGTGGAGAAAGATCATCAGCCACCAGAGATGTCCTTTCATCCCTTTTTTTTTTTTTTTTTTTAGAATATTTCCTGCTTTTATTTCCCTGGGGCACTGGTCATTATTACCGAATGATGTTTCTTTCAGCTCATGTCCCTTGCTCTTAAAAAGCTCTTTCTGCTGGAAATATTCAAATTTGGCAATATTTGTGATATCACCCGTTTTCCTTGTGAGGTCTGAATCTGTGAAATTTTTTATCATGTCAGAGGTGGTTAGTTTGATTGTGTCGGTGGATGAGTCAGGTCTTTTTTTTTCCTTCTTGCCTGTGGCTTGTTGATGTGGTTGTCCACATTCTTGTTCACGTCTGCCATTGTGCATTTGTAGTAGCTGTGATCGATAAAGTCCTAGGGTGCTATTTCGACTTATTTAGATGCAAAAACAAAGTATTTTCCTAGTTTCCCATCACTGCAAAAAGCAATTTTACACCTAGCACCTGCATCCTGTGGGTAGCAATTGCACTATGCTGAAAGTTGTGCTAGTGTTAGTGTTCAAAGTGCAAAGCCAGGGAAAGAGACAAAAAGAAGATCTGTGAAAGTCAGTTAAATGGATGGTTCACTCCTGTGTCATATTGCACTCTCTCCAATTTGGCCTAAATGGGTGGAAAATGGGAATGATTGGTTGAGCTCATGTTAGTGAACCTATAACAACCCCTTGCATCATGCGATCTCCATTTTGGTGCATGATTTAACACCGACATGATTTTTCTACCCAGCAAACTGATACAATGGATATGAAGAACCAAAGAAGTATTGACCAGCATGTTGCAGTGATGAAGCTGGAGTGCCAAAATATGAGGCCCAAGGTGGACATCAATATTTCTCCTGTCATCTCTGCACTTATCTCTTTGCAGAGTTCTGACTGAATGTGCTGTATTCAGTTAATAAGTTATACAAGTACGATCCAAATGAATCAAAGTAAAGACTGTCAAGTGAGGTTACTTACTGGCATACTCTGTATGGTCTCTGTTCAGCCTTTTCTAATCTGGTTACCAAGGTGGATTCAACGAATCTAATACTTTAAAGGATTTGTGAAGCAATTCATATGTATTAATTATTTTTAATGCTCAAAACTGAACAGGTTGTAAGGAAACTTAAAGGAATAGCTCAGTATTTTGGACATGTAGCCCCATTTCCTACATTCCTGACATCTATCTGAAACATAGATGACCATAATTTCACAGGTCCTTGTAGCAATTTCCCTTGGACCAAATTTTCAATATAATGGAAGTGCACGGGGTAGATTTGAATCCTAATTGGAAATCTTATTTAACTACTTAAAAACTGAATAAACAATAAATTAAAAAAAAAAATTAGAGATCCCTTGACTTTCTCTGGTTCGCTGAAAAGGTCTTGGGTCTTGGAAGGGACTTGAACCCTCCACAACGGACCAGGCAGCTGGCACCCACCAAAACAAAGACCAACAAATGAGACAAGCTATTGCTGCCTCTTTCAACCACCACACATCTCACTACATAACCACCACAAAGAGTAGTCGCCCACTCATACTCATACAACTAAAACATACAATATGTCCTCAACAAAGGTTGTAATAAGCACGTATTCCAGGGCAAAACCACAGTGCATGTTTGTCTGTGATCATACAAGAGCAGAGAGGGACATGCTTTGCTGAAGCAAATCACAATGTTGGAGATCTTTTGTGATATTAAATGTATAAAGGAGGAAAAATCACCTGCAATAGTCTCGCTGCAGATGGTAAACACAGCTGTAGTCCTAGTACTATCTGTTCAAAGAGAAAGTCTCATCTCCTTGTGATCAATGTGTTTATTTCTTGGGAATTGATGTGTGTTGAGGGGGCTGATTTCAATAGAGCTGCAATAAGTAGTCAGTTTATAAACCAAAACCATTTGGCAAATATCAAGATTAATAGTTAATCATTTATGCAGTTTTTTAATATGTATACCAGTTTCTCTGGTGGCTTTGTTTTCATTGTAATAGACTGAATATTTTAGCATCACCTTGAGATTAAAATCACGACAGTGCCTTTTTTTTCCTGTTGTTCCTGATTTTTATAAAACCAAACTGTCAGTTAATCGAGAAAATAATTGGAGAGTAAAATGTTAATTGAGTCATAGTTGTCCTCTGGGGTATCTTAATCAAAGAAAGATGGTTTGAAAGTAATTTGTAAACACCTACATTTTGTAGAATACAGCTGTAAGTTTTGAATCTATTGTTTCAGGATCCATTGAGCCAAACACCCACAATCATCCTGAACACCATTGGCGGGACGCCACTGGCTCACTGCATTTCAGTGAATGGGAATGATGGATGGGCATGAAATGATAATAGACAATGGTGCAGTGGACATTTCCTTGGCTGTGAGTGTGGGATTGGCGCTTTATCAGATTTAGTATGTTGCCAACTCAAGTCAGCTCAGTTCTCATTTTTGGAGGCATTTGTCTTAAAGCTTGGGATTCCAACTACTATTGTACCAACAGCTGTGCAGAGGGTGGCAAATGCACTTAATGTCCCTTAGTATGTCACTTTAAATGGGATCAGGGGTTTTTATTCCCTGAAAGATACAGAATGATGGGTCTTTGTGCAGAATATATATATATATATTCTTTTGGACATGTCAAAATATCTGACAGTTGTCATTTTTGGTGGTTTGTTCTTTCAAACTTTAAGGTTTGCTTATATGAATGTGTATGTATTTGTTTGGGTATCAATAGAAATTAATACCCATTGAAAAGCAATGACTTCAGTTTGCTTCAAAATAATACTTTTAATAAAGTTATCAAAGAGTGTTTCCTTGCCTGCTATAGATAGATATAAAAGGTGTTTGCTGAATGCTGAGACCAACTAAAAGTAGGACTGTTTGAAGGTATTTTAATCACTTCCTTGTCTGTAATTGAATAAAGTAAAAATAAACGTCAAAAAATGACACAACTATAACAATCTGAGTACAGATTTGGCTCATATTGCATTGACACAGACTTGGAACACATTGAAGTCAGATCATAGCAGAGATTCCAGTTCTCACCCGGTTCTTTTTGCTTGATAATGCTGAATCCCCTCCTTGAAAATAATTTTTCCATTTTACACATTCCTATTTTGTCACAGAATACTATCTGGATTAGCCTATCATACTATTATACTAAAATGAATACATGCACCTGACATCCTAGTGTTCCGATATATTTCAGAACATTCAAAACCGGTCTATCAAAACCAGAAAAGGTCAAATGTCAAATGTGTATATATCTTTTTAACTGAAAAGATACATTTTTAAATACTGCTGCCAAAAATTATTTTGTTAAACACTTCTGGTCTTAACTCTTGAACATAGTTTCACTTGTGATTTATGAGACACGCGTATCTCGTCAATCACAATGTACGAATTATTGGGCATTGATAAATGCAGCAGCCCAAAAACAATCGTCATTTAAATATAACGCCCCTATCCAGTTCATTCTGGTTCCAGGGGCCTTGCCAGTAGAGTTTACGACATGGAGCCACACACTGGGGCCAAGAAAATAAACTTCTTAGAAGTAGAAATGGACACCATAACGGCACCGATCCAACAAAACAAATTAGTTATTTTTGGCAGCATAAAAAGTGGCATAAAAGGAACCCAGAAAAAATGCTGTGTAGGAGGAGATCAATGCTGTGGACAAGCGAAGGTTTGAACAAAGATTTTATACTTCTGTGATTTGTAAACTTACATGTATTATATTAGCTTAATATACTATTGTACTGCAATTTACAGGTGAAGATAAAATGGACTGATCTTAAAATCACTACCAAAAAGCTTGTTGCAGATCCAATCTGACTGGGGATGGCCAGCTGGACCCCAGCCCGACACTGACACAGACTGAGGAGCGTGTGGCCACAGTCATCAATTCTGCTTCCATTTCAGGCATAATTGATGGAGGAGACACTGACACAACTGTCCCCCAAGTCTGATAACGGCAGAGATTTAAACATTTGCAGAGTTTGCATATTTAGTAGCTAATATCAATGATGTTTCAGATCAAGCAGAAGAGCCAAGTACCAGTGGCGTCCAGCCTCCGGCTTCATAAACTGGAGCCAACCCCACAGAGCCAGGCAACAACAAGCTGTGAGAGATGGCGCGTGTCCTTGGCCTCCTTTGCTGGCCCACCACCACCCTGGATCCTTACAGCAGCAGTCCTGGAAGAAGACACCAAAATGTGTCGGGCGGTGGCGTAAATTAATCTGCCTCATCTAGCAATAAGTGACACTTTTACGGAATCACCAAAAGATCAAGGAAACAAAATTATGTCTGAACATGCACTGTCTTCGTGTATTGAAGCCTACTTGCCATGCAGTGCACCCTGCTGCAGCCATGTCCCAATGCTGTTTTGCATAATAAAAAGGAGTCATATAGGCCCTCCTGGCCACCACGTTCAATAATACCAGCCCGGCGTCACAAATTTGTTTTGATGATTGATGAATGCGTAATTCATGGACTGCAGCTTCAGATGCTCATTGCCCCTAAAACCCTCTCTTAATCATAGTTTGCTGAGCATCAATGGTGGAAGCACGGCTGTGGCCACCTCGCGCCGAATCCTGGCCATGCTATAGGCCAACATGCCTTATCCCAACCCAGTGCAACCACTGCATCACTACTTTCCAAAATCTACTACTAGTAGTTACTATCAGTCACTACTTAGTGGTGGCAGAGCTGTCCAAATATGACCGAACAACAGATAACAGATAAGTTATAATATCAGCGGGAAGATTGGCGTTCATTTTGACACTTGGAAAAAGTAGAAGCATTGTCTAACTTCTTTATGCATTTGTTGCATCATCTTAACTGTTAAGTAAGCTATATGAGGAAAACAATAATGTAACAGGAACTGGTGACTTCAGAAGTGGGGTCAAAATGCAGAAGGCTTAACTTACCCGACTCCTCAGCAGTTTGGTGGTTTTTAGCGATTTTCTTGTGCTTGGTTTCACATTTGCTGGAGAATGATGGCTGCTTCTTTTTCAGAGTTTGTTGTTTGTCCTTGCTAAAGATGACAAATAGTGTGGCGAGGCGAGCACTGCACATTTGCAGAACTTTTTCTTCTTCTATTCTGTTTTATGGCGATTGGCAATCAAACCACCGATGGACATAGAATGCCTTACAAAAGTATTCACGCCCCTTCAAGTTTTCCAGGTTTTTGTTACGTCGCAACAACAAAGTTGATTATATCTTATCTGAATTTTATGTGATAGACCAATGCAAAGTAGCACATGATTGTGAAATTAAGTGGAAGGAAAATGATAGATGGTGGTCACGATTTCTAACTAATAATCTGAGAACTGTAGTGTGAATATGCATCCAACTCCCTTTACGGTTACTCCTCATCAAAATCCAGTGCAATCAAATGCCTTCAGAAGTCACCTAATGAGTAAATAGAGTCCATGTGGGCTCTTCAATCTCAGTATAAATACAGGCGTTCTGTGAAGGCCTCAGAAGTTTGTTAGAGAACTAGTTTGTTAAAAAGCCTCAAAAAGACCAAGGAAGACACCAGACAGGTCAGGAATAAAGTTGTAAAGAAGTAAAAAAGCATCTTGTCTTATCTTAAAAACATATCCCAAGCTTTGAACATCTCACCAAGCACTGTTCAATCCATCATCCGTAAATGGAAAGCGTATTGTACAACTGCAAACCTAGCAAGACATGGCCGTCCACCTATAGGCTGACAGGCCAGGCAAGGAGAGCATTATTCAGAGAAGCAGCCAAGAGGCCCACGTATTACGTTTGTGGTTGTAAAGTGACAAGAAATGTGGAAAAATTCAAGGGGTATGAATAATTTGCAAGGCACTGTACATGCCACCAATTATAGTAGTAGGATGTGCTTGACAGATGGCTGACAGGCAGGTGCATAAAGCGTGTTCACTCTGCTCCTGAGCAGAAACATGGCCAAGAAACTACAAACAATGTGACTATTGTGTATGTAACAATAGGAGCAATATCATAGAGAACTCATCAGTTTAAACCTTTAATTTAAGGTGCACAGAAGAGTCAAGCATCTTCCAGAAGTCTGGCAAGCTGCTCAACCACAAAACCACAGATGAATCCAATTTCTGTAAATTTCACAACATATTTTCACTGAATAAAAATATACAGTTTCATTATTTTTGGTGCAAGTTTAGCCTCTGTATGTCCGATTTCCAAAGTGTGGATTACCTTAAAGGCATTCGCTCTATTTTTGTAGCATATGATTGACAGGACCTAAAAGGGCTATAATTGACAGTGAAGCTTTGCTGATGACATAAAAACTTGAATCTGTGAAATCGGTTAAAAATGATGGTTTTTAGAGCATTTTAAATGTCATACAGTTTTGTGCAAAATTGCTGCTGATTACGCTGCCGAAGCCCAGAGCTTGAGTTTCCGTGCACGTCGTTGCATCTTCCTACTGCTGGATTTTGGAGGAAATATGAATGAATACAGTGTTTATTGCACATGAGCCTGAAGGTCAGCATCTGATTTACAGCTGAGGTGCCATCTTTGATCAAAGCTCAGCTGAGCTTGCCAAGCAGTGGACGGGTCAGACGACCTCATTGGTCCCTAGTTTCAAGTCAAGGAGGTTGAAAGGTGTGGGCGAGGAAATCGGGTGTTGTCCTTTATCAGCAATCTGTCAAACATCCACTCATGAAATATTTAACAGGCTAAAAGAAATGTTACGTATTGACTTAAAAGGAGCTAAAGGGATGGGGGGAAGCAAAAGGAGGAGCATGAGGTAGGGGGAAGGGAAAAGATGTTAGGATTAACTATTACTATTGTATGTCATTTTCAGTATTTACCAACATGGACCTTATAGTGACGTAGATCCATTTTTTTAGATGGATGTAAATAGCAACCTGGTGACCACCATCAAGGTCTTGAAAATAGCGTTTATCATCACACTGAGTGTTTTAAAAGTTACTATATGAACATTTTATAAATGTACTTAAACCCAAGGCCAATACAGAATCAACCGTGACAATATTTTCAAACTGTTGGTGCATCTGATCTGTTTAGCGATTGTATGTATTGACTTTTACCAATTGGAATTGCATTTCTATTCAAGGTGGCCGTGCTTCTTTTGGATCTTCAGATGTGAACTTTTCCAATGAAGAGAATAATGTCCCATCAAACAGGAACAATGTCCATCAGGGAAATAAGAAGAGCAACAATGCTGTTTTACATCATCAACAACAATGTTGAATAGCAATGAACGATAGAGGTGGTTCCACCACATGGTATAAACTCAACTCATTTGGATTTTTAGTATCACCTCCCTTATGTGACGCAGCCAGGCCCGCTGGCCGCTGATTGGCCAGAGATTTACATCATAAGATGAGTCATGATGAGCGTGACGTCCTGATTAATGGATTAACACGCCATGGTCCGTGTCGGAGGTGGAGACACTGCAGTTTCGGACATGCATGCATTGATGACCCCGCCCACATTAATTCTTGATGGAAACCCAACACACACGAAATCAAACCAGGTCACTCTAAGCCATAGGGTGACCTGGTGAAGCTGTCTATGGAAAACAAGCCAAAGGTTTTTATCAACAGCGACGGGGTTTATACTCAACTTCACACCATGTGACTGAAAAGTCTAGAAGCAATCTAGAGTGGAATGTGTGTTCAGATTTTTTTTTTTTTTGCAAATGACAATGATGTTTCTTTTTTAAAAAAAAAAAGGTAGATTTTTATCGACAATGTTTTCACCAACAGCTCTGGCCTCAGCAGCAACAACAAGGCTTCCATCATCACAATGCATCTGCCAATGTGGAGAGTGTTTCTACTAATGGAATCAGTTTCACACATACCTTGGTGACTTTAACCATAATTATTTTAGTCTTTGCAGTGATGCCGTTTCAAAGCTAACTCTCAATGCTTCTATGAATGGAGTGCACATGCACTAATGATAATATTTGTTAACTGTAGTATTGGTAGTCATAGTCATCCCATTGCAACCATGGAATGATGTTCCTACCAACAAAACTAGCATTACTAGTAATAGTGAAATCCCTTTTTCTGCAACATTTACCTGAAGTGATTTTGATGATGATGGTACCCATGGTGATGACATATGCAGATTTTTGGATTTTTTTACTGGACACACCTTGTTTCCTTCATTCTTTTGAACCTGGATAGTTTTTCTGTCTCCTCTCACTGCTGTCGGAGTGAACGAGGCCCAGAGGAGCTTTATCAATTAGCAGCCTGTGTTCAGCACTCTGCAGCAATCCTGCTATGACAGGAGTGATCAATCTGCAGTACACACACACACACACACACACACACACAACAAACTATAGAAGCAGCCAGCAGTCAGTGAAAGACAGACAATGCTGCTGGGAACTTGAAATTTAAAAGCATGAAATCTCAAATTATTAAATGAAAAAGTTCAGAAGGAACTGAAACTTTGGAAACATACTGAGCGGCTGTCGCTCAGAGGTGAGGCAGTTGTCCACCGGTCGGAATATCTGTGGTTTGATTCCCGGTACCTTGAGCCGGCATGCCTACCAGTACGTTAAAATGACACTCGAGAAAATCAAATTATTGTGGTAATCCAACCAATTTGGACTTCTCATAGTCGAATTAACCTACATAATGCGATTGGAATTTGATTTTCGTCAGCATGTATACGCCTTAGAACGAAACTGGACAATGCATGAGAGCGTGCATCCACAACGGAAGAGACAGGACAAAGTGGAGCAGAGAAGCTGCCAGAAAAGGCCAAGTAAAGAGAAAAAAAAAATGGTGTTGGCACCAATTTAATGTATTTTCACACAGTGCGACCAGCAAGTATTAATAATTAAAAAGAGAGACAGACCAAAGGAAACCTGTATCCTGTTCTGAGCACAGCACTGGCCCAGACCGGTGCATCTGGTTAGGAACTGTGGTTGAGAATTCATTAACCCTATTAATTTTTCAGATATACACGTGAACATTGAACTTAGGTTTAACCCCTGTATTTTATATGTATATGTGAAGTGTGGGGTTATACTCCTGTTACTTCTGATAATTTGTTTATTCCTTTAGTTAAGAGTAATTTAGGTACTTAAGATAAATTATGTCATTTCTTCATCCCTTCTCTAATTTATTTGGCTTTAGCTATTATTACATTTATGATAATTTGTATCATTTGTTCATTCTTTTTGGTTTGATTTGATTCAGATTTTTGACATCACTTGAGTGTCTTGTGTAATTTGCCTGGTAATTTGTATATTTTTATGGTATTTTGGTTGATTTGTTTGTGGTGTGCAACCCCGACAAACTTGTTTTATTCTTTTTCAATTACTAGTGTTGGTGATTGTCTTCCCCCTTTTTGAGTTGGCCCCAGAGTGGATTAGGTTTCCCTTCCCCTTGGCTCTGAGTGGTGCTTTATTAGGTTTTATAAAAGAAGATGAGGGACAAGACATTTTTGATGCAGCTGAATTTCCTTTCATTAATACTGGGTAGGAATGACTTGAGTTTGTTTAAGGTCCTCTTTCAGTAGGGATTAGGGATGTAAATTAAATGCACTTTCCTCAATAGACCCTTGGTAAGACTAATTAAAGCTGTAATAGGGGAGTTATGTCTCCATCTGCTGGCGGTGACATGTAATTACATGCAAAACTTGCCATTTTGTGACTATGTCGCCACTAGCATCACAACCCCAGTGAAATTAACCATTTCACTAGCAGAATAAGATGCACTTGGTTTAGCCTGTAAAATTACATTTTATCCACAAACCAAGTAAGAAATGCCATTTTATATGTGTATATGTACTCTTTCTTGCTACTCTAAGCATACTGTAGTTTATTTTCATGAGACCAGGGCATTGACAGAGTTGAGGTAATAGATAACTGATAGTTATACATCATACATTAAGGATTATAGGATATAAAGATGTATAATTGTTCATTTATTAATTAACAACATTAAATGATGTTTGCACATTCTGAAACAGCAAATATGTTATTGGTCAATATGATAAGATGGGAACAAAATGATCCATTTTACTACATTGAACGATGGACTTTAGATGACAAGACATACTAAGTGTAATCTATCGGAGACAAAATTATGATTTAGAAGTTGAATTGAAATCCAATGTACCACCACATAAGCTCCAACATTAATCTCCTCTCCATCTTCATAATTTTTTTTAATCGCATCAGCCCTGTTTTGCTGAAAAGCAGATACATGAAACGGCTCTTTTTCCCCTGCACTTTTCTCAAAATAATCCTTTTAAGATGATAAGAGTCTCTGAGAGTCCCGATGAAAACATTCAATGAAAACATCCTCAGCAAAACGAATTTCAAGGCCACTTATACCGTGATGCATGTGATGAAGGAGGGATTAAAGAAACCATCGGCTGTTTATCTGAGAGCGATTAAAAGAGATTCAGAGAATCCAAGGTGAATGAATCTGAACAGTACAATTAGCTTTTGAGTAAATAAATCACAGTCATGAAAGTCTGAAAATGTTCAGCAGTGGTTTAGAGAAAGGAAACTGAACTAGACATGATTTAAAGTTTTCAACGAGACAATATTTGATGGTCAGAAACATGAGTCCAGGTTCCTTGGGTTACAAAACCCAGGAGGAAAGTAAATTATAAGAGAAATTCATTATCATTTCATCCACTCCATCGACAGAATGCAGGGAAAAAAGTACTTTCAGTGCACTTTTCCTTTGTTTCTTTCTAACAATTACAGTTGTCCAATTACTGTATAGAAGAATGTTGAAAAAGAAAATGTACCCATTGCAAAAGGGAACTCTGTCCATTTCGTAAGAGATAATCTATGTTGTTGCTCCTCCATCTGCAATTGGAAGAGGAACGCGGCTCATAAACATCTAAAATGTCAAGGCAGCCAGGAAATGGTCTGGTTCATTCCTCATCAATATGCATCAGGGACGGTCTACTACAGTTTAGAATACTTCATAGGCTTCATTAACCAGCAATCTGTGCTTTCACATTAACATGTTTGGTTTTCTTACATTTAAGCTTAATTTGAAAATCCAGAACTACTATGGAATCCAGTCTGTATAGTAAATCTGCAGATTATACATTAAAAACGCCATCATTTGGCAACAATTTTACTGCAAGTGTGGTGTTACCGGTCATTTGACATGATTTCATGTATACAGCTCTAGATTTGTGTGCAAGTCAGTGCGAACAAGAGCGAAAAGGCATTTTTTATCCTTTATTCCAGGAAAATGTAACCACTATGGGTGTGAATAACAACTAAAGTTTTTGGCCCTAATACTCCTTTGTACAACCAGAATGGAGTACATGTGACTGGAGGTGTAGTTAGGATTTTTTGGAGGTGCACGTCAGCCTATGGCGTAGGGGTTTGCATCAATGGCAGAAGTATGGACTAGGCTTAACACTCTATTATGTTGTGGACATGTCAGATGTCGGAGGATTTCTCAATGGATTTTTTTTGTTATGCTCTTAAATATATATTGCTTATTGATCCTCATCTATTGACGAGCTACATTTAAGCTGCTTCTGGAGGATTTAAAAAGATCACAGCATCTCTAGACTACAGCATCCCCATCAGTTGATTCAGGTTAGATGAAAAACCCCCAAAAATAGCTTGATTACAACTGTCTTATATTAAAACTGGACAAAGTTATGTGTTACTTTTGCAACTTTTCCTATGCATTAAATTGTTTAAATTTCCACTCCCCTTGCTATTATATGATATTTGTGGTAGTTGCAGGCATTTGTGAATGCCTTGTTTGATAAATTATTTTGAATTTATGCTCCATTTTTTTATTATCCTCTATTGCATACGCTACAATTCAACAACCGTGTGTGCTTTAATCTTCCCTCTGCACTTTGTTGCTTGTAATTACCATTATTTTCAATGAGCATCTCTTTGGTAGCACTTCTCTTGTTTTCATTGTATTCTGGAGACTGTGTTAAGACACTTGGTGGAGACACCTCTCTGCACAGGGAGTGGGGGAGGGACAGAGGGAGAGAACCGATGAGTGGTCAAAAAGATAGATTAAGGGGAGGCAAGTAAGGGGGGAGGAAGAGAAGACAGATGAAGGAGGGAAGGTAACAGAAATTGGGAGGAAACGAGGTCGGATGAAGGAAGGAAAAGAAGAAAGAACTGAACCGAAAGAAAAATCCTCTACATACGGTATATCGAAACAACAAAGAGTATAATTAAAATCATAGGACAGCGAATTCATAGCCTTCTTTCTATAATTATTCCATTTCATCTCTTAATTACCTTCTTGCTTTCTCCTTTTTCTTTATTTCGTTGCCTCATCCTCAAAATAAAACAAATGTAGGAGATGGCAGGATTCCACAAAGTATAAAGTCAAAAAAAAGATCAAAGTATTAAATAAAAAATACTACTTGTCAAAACATAAAAAATGGCATGCAAATAAATATAAAAATGATATAACACTAAAACAAATAAATGGGTCTGAGCCAACACACACACAGTCTGACAAGTTGTGTGTCCTTGGGAACAAACTGTAAAGCTTGATGTGATCTGAAGTCATTGTGTGTGTGTGTGTGTGTGTGTGTGTGTGTGTGTGTGTGTGTGTGTGCGTGTGTGTGTGCGGGCGCAAGACCCATAGAGGCCTGGAGCACTTCTATTGTGTTGCCTGGATTTGCAGGGTCTTGCTGTTGCATTTGTTTTGGGAGTTGTGTGTTTTTGACTTTTCATGTGGCATGTTTTTTCATTTCTGTTCTCTATCTTTTATAGTTTTTTTTTTTTTTTTTTTTTTTTTTTTTTTTTTAATGGCATTGTTTCGGAATATACACAAAACACTTTCTGCCAAGGAACATGTTGTGAGCCAATGTAGCGCTTTCGCTCTCATTTGCACATTTACATACATATAGAGCACATTTGTGGATTCATTTCCATTGCAACACACATAGAGAGAGGGGATTGAATTGAATGCATTGTTAATAACTCACATGGCTTCATACACTATTTGTCACAGTTGGAGGTGGGACTCCTTAGCAGACACACAGACGGAGGCACAGATTGGTGGTAAAATAGGTGTGTTATTGCCACAGGTGAAGAAAAGGTGCAGGGAATGGTCATCATCAAAACAAATCAATTTCAAAATCTAAATTTGGGGTTTTATTTACCCACAAAATATAATATAGGGGGAAAAAAAACTTGTGCTACACAAAGTACATAATTTGCAGGTCCAAACTGTAGTAAAAAAAATTTAAACAAATACAAAAGGAGCTTCCTGCAAATAAGGAGCCAAGATAGAAAAATAGAAAAATTAATTAAACTATACATAAATTATTACAATTTAACATAATGGTGATCTCCTGAGCTGGTTCATACCGTAAGATCCTTCTGGCCATTCTAAAAGGCGGCCATGCTTTTGCCATCAGGACCCCTCGGCTTTGGAACAACCCGCTCAAAGAATCGGCGACTTCCTTTAAAGCTCTGGAGAGACCCGTGTAGAGACGGGGTTACCTCTACACTAAACTCAAGATAGAGACTGATCCAGTTAAACTTCTTACAGCAGATTTACTACGCTCCTTTCTTATCTACATAGGTACAAGCCCAACCACTTACCTTTCTGGTTCTGATGTGGCCTAGAGCAGGGCACTTTGCTTCATTCCACCTGACACTGTAGTAACATTACTTTTCCAGTAGACCCCGACTTATGACATTTTGGTCAATTTTTCAGATTCCAATCTTGTACATAGCTATTCTGTCAAGCTTACAGAAGACCTACTTGCTATCAGCAAAAACGTATAGCAATGAAATGGAAGTCAGACGTTCCATTGTCGTTCAGCCTGTGGCTCTGAGAAGAGAGCAGCTGCATACCTCTAGAAAAGATAACCTACTCATTGAGGAAGAGGATAGACCTTAGTCTATGTGGAAAATGTCCCATCTCACATTTAATGACCCACTTACATGATGTTCTGCGGTACCTGACCGAACATCCACTTTGCTAAAGTGTACGTCTTTCTTTACCATTTTACATATTCTTAGTAAGTACCATAATTGTTATGTCTAAATCTATTATATAGTCAGTTTATTTTCAGTTTGAATACAAAAAGATACTTTTACTGAATTATTATGGTTAGCTGTGTTTACCGTGCATTTTTTCTACAGAATTCAACACACACTATGGAATATTCAGCTGCTAGGGGGCTCCCTCACTGAGCAGTAACATAGCGCATCCGTGAAGTCATGGCGTCGCATGGAATCATGGGAAATGATAGTATCATCAGCTTACCTTCTGTCTTTACCAAGTCGAGATTTTTTTTTTTTTTTTTTTTTTTTACCCGAAGCCAGATTGTTAAGAGTCAGCTTTCATGAAGTTGTAATAAAATTGTGTCAGGTTTCACAATGCTGTATACAAGTTCACTGATGTTGCACTATTATTGCAGTTATTGTAATCACTGTTAATCACCCAGTGATTAACAGTATTAAAAAAAAACCTGAATAAAGCAGCTTCACATCAACAATCTGTGTTTCTCCAAGGTCGCCTGGCACCGTTGCTAGCTAGCACAGCTTGTTGCTCTGATAACTTCAGATCTACATGTCCAATGAGTATCATCATCTGGTTAAAATTGGTTAAAAAAAACAAAGATAGACTAAAGTCAGTCAGTCATTTTCTATACCTGCTTATTCCTCATTAGGGTCACATGGTCTGCTGGAGCCAATCCCAGCACGTTACAGCGAGAGGCAGGGATACACCCCAGATGGTTGCCAGCCAATTGTGGGTCACACACACCATTCACTCACATCTACGGGCAATTTAGAGTCTCCAATTAACCTCAGCATGTTTTTAGACTGTGGGAGGAAGCCGGAGTACCCGGTGAAAACCCACGTAGACACGGGGAGAACATGCAAACTCCACACAAAGGTCCCAGACCCAGGACCAAGGAGGTCTTGAACCTGTGACCTTCTTGGTGAGAGGCAACAGCGCTAACCCCTGCTCCACTGTGTCGCCCCCTAGACTAAAGTGTATAGGAAAAAAATGCAGTTTGAAAGTTCTTGTAACAGTTTTGGATAGAAAACTACAACACAATATGCAAAAGGATATTAATAGACAGCCATATAGCATCCTTTAGTTAGCTTAAATAAATAATTTAAATACAAATTAAGTTAGAAATTTAAATAATGTGGCTTTAAGTTGTTAATAATAAATAAACTGAGAATATGAGCCTCCCCTCGGACAAAAGCTTGGAAACCATGACTATTCTCATATTTTATATCACAGACAAATGTCTGAATATTGATAAGATTTCAGTTAAATTATAAATTTTTGAAAAAAAACAAAGAACGTCTTTGCAGTGATCAAACACTCCATAGGTGAAAGAACTGATACAGGCAGTGTGTGTGGTGGTAAAACACTGGAATGCGACTGAGGAGGTTCATCAGTCTCAGTCCACCCTCTGACACAGGTAAGCACGACAAGTCTGGTCCAATGAAATCCTCCTCATCTCTTCCTTTTAGTGTCTTATTTCTAACACAATGAAGCTGTATGAGCATGGACTAAGATAGACCATTAAAACCAGAAACATCCCCCTTGTTGGAAAATTGGGACTGGACCCAAAATCCATCTACCCAATGAATACCAACATTTCTACTAAATTCATTCAAGTATTTATTTTGTAAATTGGTGTCTGAATACAATCCTCTCTGCTCCACTCCAGTCGAGCTGGTAGTTTTGATGGCTCTTCATTTCTAAATGTTCCATTGAAAAGCAGTGAAAAGATGAAAAGTTACACCCTGTGTGAGCTGATTCAAAAGATAGAACATGTACTTTTTTTGATAAGCTCTGTATAATAATTATGATCAACTGTGTCAAAAGCTTTTTCCTGATCTGCATAAAACATCCCATTATCAAACTCTGCATTTCGGTGCAGCATCGGTTTCGGTTTAATTAGCATCTCCAACTTAAAATGGCTATAATTCTTATTTTTTTAATATTATAAGAAATGACAATGTGCACCTGTAGCTTACAGACAATTACCAGAACCTCTGCAGCTCCCCTCAGCTTTCCTGGAGCCTCATAGCAATTTCAACCCATTTCTTTCTTTCTTTGGTTCACTCTCAGCACTGTTCTAATGTTGTTGTGTTGGGGTGATGTAGACTTTTTCCCCAGCAAAAGACACAGTAAACACAGTGGAGCTTTCAGCAGCTACAAAGCCAGATATTTCCCTTAGAAGCGAGGAGAGAGAAAAAACAGAGTCAATACTTACTTTCGGCAGATGGACAGAAACACGACTCCAAATAAAATGGAGTATTGGATCGTATCTGCTCGTGTTACACCCCTGAAAAAGGGGGTGACTTAAAGTAATTGCGTAAAAAATACAGTGACATAGAGATTATATCCACTAGACCACAGCTACTCCAGACGCACACAAACATGCCACAATGCCAAGAAAATTCCTAATAACATTAAACAGCGTTGAAACACCCGCATGAACTCACAAATATCCCCTTCAACTCCTACGAACATTAATGAACAGATCTACATCGTCCATATACGTGAAAAACTGGTGGGAAAAAATGACAAAAGTGACACAGTTTTCCTCAATGAAGTCGTTTAGAAGTGACAAAATCCAGCACTTTTGCAGGTATGGGTGGAGGCAAAAGCAATCAACCAATTGATCAACCAACTTCAATACCTCTTAGCAACTTTTATCATGTGATTTTATGGCAGGGCGACACAGTGGTGCAGGGGTTAGCGCCGTTGCCTCATAGCAAGAAGGTCGCAGGTTCCAGACCTCCTTAGTCCTGGGTCTGGGACCTTTCTGTGTGGAGTTTGCATGTTCTCCCCGTGTCTGCGTGGGTTTTCACCAGGTACTAAACCCAAAAGAGAAGGTCTTGCACGCCTAGGCAGAGGACAGGTGCATCAGAGAGGCAAAAAAGCCGCACTGGACCAAGAAAAATAACTCACCCACGTCGATCACTTAGCAAAATAATGAATTCAATGTTACAATGTTTCAGTACTTGGACCTTCATCGGGTAGTCAATTTCTTTTTAAATGTAACTACTTGATAAAGGTCTGTGAACCAAAACATCGGAACATTAAATGTATTATTTTGCTAAGTGATTGACAGTGTGTAGGAGTTCTTTTTCTTGTTTGAGTCCAGCTTTATACCTAAAATGTGGTTTTTAACATTTTAATTTCTTAATCACTGGCTGATATTTTAACCCACATTGAGCAGTTTTATCACTGATTTATTTGATGATTTCTTCACGGAAAAGTGAAGTCACTCCTGTCGGTAGGAGCCAATCCCAGCATGCTTCAGGCAAGAGGCAGGGATGCACCCCAGACAGGTCACCAGCCTATTATGGGGCACACACACCATCCACTCACACCTGTTGTCCATAATTAACCTCAGCATGTTTTTGAACTGTGGGAAGAAGCCGGAGAAAACCCATGCAGACACATTGAGATCATACAAACTCCACACAGAAAGGTCCCACCTCAAGGACTTGAACCTGTGACCTTCTTGCTGTGAAGCAACAGCGCTACCCACTGCCCTACCATGTCACCCCCTGTTTAAACAGTAGCAACATAAATTATTTTATCTAACAAATGAAATATCACATGTTTAACTTGTCTCACCACAGTAGAGCAGCTGTTCATTCAACGTGTCACCTTAAAAACATGACGATACTCCAATGTTCTATTTACATCTCGTTTCCCGTTGCCCACAAGTGCATGTTTAAAGAACAAGGCTCAACAATAGCATCTGTTTCTCCAATGGTGGTAATTAGAACACCCATTGCTTGTTAGTAAAGAAACAAACCTAAACCCTGCTGCATATTCTTCCAGGTCCTGTTGTTGATCTGATGTCTGGCTCTATCTCCATGGCAACCAGAGAAGTTGATATCTCTGGTCGTTGCCGGGACACATTTGTCAAAACGGATAATCTGAGAACAGCCCCACATGTATTAAGTCTTATTTAGTGTCATGACTCAGGGGATCTGTATCTTCCACACAAGTGAAGAAGGTGAAGGTGCATCCGATGCTGATGTGTCGATTGTTGCTTGAAGGGATAGAGTCACACAGTGGAAGCGTTGCCAAAGCCTGTCTCCATCGGTCGTCATTTATGCACTGAACTTGAGTTACCCACCAAAAATCAGGAGGTTAAACACGCGGCCATGTAGCGTGGCTAAGTTTTGAGGGACAACAGACTGGGTTAAACTACACAGTCTACATTTATTGAGCTTCTAGAGTCAATGGACCGTAGAGCATTAACACTAGAATTAAAGGGCCGGAAGGTAAATTGGCCCTTGGTTCAGCAGAGGGAACACAATCACTAAAAACCATTGGAGGGCCCTGTGAATGTTTATCAAACAAATGCCCAGCATATGCTAAATGTTTTATTAAATACACATCGTCATTATCAGAGATTGTGGTCACCCCTAATAATGTAAGTGGGGATCACTAATTTGAACGTAGTCTTAAAATTACTCCGCCACGCTGCTGTTATTTCTAACAGTTGTTGATTGTTTTGTCTATGTTTATGTGTATTGGGTGTTTTATGAGTATTGCACTTCCTGGCTGCAAATCACTTTCCCAACAAAATAAAAAGAACAGGTGGGCAAAGAGTCTTTATGCACAGGAATCCACAGGTAAACTCACAAGATCGATTCAAGGAAGGAGGTGATGAGTCCTACAAGTGAGCATGAAGAACAACCTGGTGATGACAGAGTTTAACTGAGCAGAGTTTAGTTTTAAAGTATATATATGGCTTGATTTGATAGCACAGGATAACAGCCATGGCAGCCACTCTACCCACTGCACCACTGCAGCGCTGACGGATGAGGTGGGAGTGGTCGGCAGGCAGAGCCGAGCAGTGACGGGGCGAGTGGGAAAAATACTGGGAGGGCACACAGAACAATGGAGCAGATACCATAACATCTCCATCATATCAGGGTGCAGGAAGAAAACAAAAGTATTTTATTATTTTTAATTTGGGGTGAACTGACCCTTTACCACCTGTGTCACATTCCAGAGTGTCGCTTTAAATCAGGGGAAGTCAAACTCAATTTAGTTCATGAGCCACATTCAGTGCAATTTGTTATCCAGAAAAAAAAATGTGAATTAATAACTACAAATGTCTCCCTTCCTTTTATATAAAGAAACACATTATAAATAACAGGATTAATTCACCTTCAATTTATAAAACAGAACAGATATGATGTCTCAGTTAATGCATATTCATTCACTCTGCTGTTGCATTTCAATGACAAAAATTCACTCGCTGAACCATATTTACTTTTTTTATACATCAAAACTGTTAATATTTTAACCCTTGAGACATGAAAGATGCTGACTGACTTTACATTTCTGTGGAGAAATAGGAACTGGTCCATTTTTTTCCCCACTTTGTACAGCCATCCAGTGGGCCGGATTTGGCCCGTTAGTGGGACGTTTCTGGACCCCCGCACCGCATGTTTGACACCCCTGCTTTAAATGTGTGAACAGGGGCTGCTCTGACCTCTTGTCCACTTGAACCTCACACTTGCACTTCCTTTAATTGCATGTTTAACTTCTACTGAATTCAAACACACACACAGACAGAAAGAGAGAGACTATGTCCTGAGGAGAAATGAAGCCCCCTCCCCCACCTCCCCCCCAAAATAAGCCACTAAGCTACTTTTAATCATCTTTACATTTTTGAAGAACGGCAATTATGATGGAGGCAAAGATTATTTTTTAGAGGTTGTTAACTCTGGTTCACCTCCTAATGGGAGGGAGGAGGAGGAGGAGGAAGAGGGAGAGACATTACAGAGGCAGATGGGAAGGAGGAAAACTGGAGGCAGGAGAAGGAGCGACTAGAAGGAATTCCCATTATCCGGAAATTACCCCAAAAAAAATCTGTCCAACACATTTAAAATCCCTCAGGATGAGTTTTTTTTTTTTTGCTGAGTGAGAGAAATCCCTCCACAACATGATGTTTCCCCAAAATGAGTCAAACACATGCCCAAAGACTCCAAACACTGACAACAATAAGGACATTTCCATCTGAAACGCAGATAAAACAGTCAATAGTCCTGGTTTGAGCTACACTCTAAAACAGAATTCCAGGGACCTTTTGTCATAACTCAAATATACGTATTGCTATGACTTATTAAACTTATCAGACTTTTTACTTGTAGTTGTTATGGTCTCAAGCTCTGACACATAAATCCTGCCTATGCATTTAATTTACAATTGTGAGTAATCCGACCTTCAAACCACCAACTCATTAATGCTTCATTTTAAGTTGCGGCAACATACAGTTGACAAACGGGCTTCCTGTGTTGCCATGGTGACAAGCGAACATGCCACGTTATGCAAACTCAAAAATCCAAGTGAAAGTGCCTTTCTATTTTGGTCTTAAACAGTTTAAAATGATATATTGTGCAAGACTTTCTCTAAGACATGTTCGACCAACTTACATATTAGACTTATAGTTACTTAATATGATCTTGGATCAACTTTTCTTTTTTTTTTTTTTACATCATTTTGGATAAAACAAACACACACGGGTAATGTTAAGTTATAGAAGTTCGTTGCTTTAGTTTATCAATTATCTTTTCTTTCAAATCGGTTGCTTAGGTTTCTTACACTCACCATGCGGTCCAGGTGGTAAAGGAGGAAACGTTTTACTTCCTGCTTTTATAAGCTGGAGGGCATCATCGATGACATCATTGGGTGATACCATCAGTGGGGAAATGGGGATTATGTTTGAAGTATGTTATGTGTATCAGTTTGACATTTCGTGATTTATATACGGACAGATGTGCTATGTTTCAAAAGATGAACATATCTTCGCTGTGATTGGTGGAATATTAATAACTATTGATTTGTATCTGTTTGCAGAGCAGTGAGTCTCCCCTGCAGTGTGGTTGAGCCCAGGTTGCCATGTGCAGTTTTAGTTTTGTTATCTTCAGTTAACTGTGTTCCTTTGATTTGATTTTTTCTTTTTTTTGGTAAATATTCTTTTGTAAAGGTGCCCATTTTGGTGACACTTGAGCAAAATAAACAGCTTTTTTTTATGGAAACGTTTGATTCTGCCTCTTAAAATCCTTCACTTTGGCCAGGCCTATCACAGAGTGTAATATCACAGGAAGCACAAATAGAGATATAGACACTGAAACTATCGTTGAAGTGAGAGGTGTAATATCAGTGGTTTTATGTAAATAAACACAGATATTATTGTCTGGGACATTGAAATCCTCCAGGACGTTGAGAATTGGAAAACACAACATTTTTTTAAAAGTTTCTTTTAGGTAGTTCAGTAGAGCAGAAACCAATCCTGTTTGGTTTATTCCTTTTTTATATAAATATATATCACAAATGTATAGATGTCACAACTGTCCCCATGTTGCAACACTTGAGAGAGAAGAGGCTACCATTGATTTTCAACCACAGCAACAAGAGAAACCACTCCGGTTCATGAAAAGTTCATGCATATTTTTTCACACAGCATACATTTTGACTTTTAGATTTTTTATTTTCTTATTTTCCACAAATTCATGATTTAGAAAGGACAGCAGGCTCTGAGCAGTACGGATGACAAAACTCAAATGGAGACACTTTTCAAACAGAACAGCTGGCAGCTTTATCGCATCTCTGTAAAAGACTATTCACAGCAAATGATATTGGAGAGAGAACTGTTCAAATGCTACTATGACCACAACACACTTTGCTTCATAAGTGTCATTTTGACTAGACAATATTTTCCATTGACAAACCTGAATGATGAAAAAAGATTAAACAACATCATTAAAATAAATTATATTCCTAAGAGGATCAATCTTTTTTTTTTAATTGTAAAAACAAAATAAATACAGGCTATTCATTTTAAATGAAATGAAATTAATGCATTTATTTCCCATTCATAGGTCAGATAAATATGTTTAGTAAAATCCATTAACAAATTTAATTTAACCCACTTGTTCCGTTGTGGTCCGGCCTCCTCTGTAGTGTTGCTGTACACAAGCCATTTAGAAGTGTCTCCTGTTGTGATGTCACAACAGGAGTGGAAGTTAACAGTAGATGCCCCTGGATCCTTGTAGCTCCTGACTTCTTGCTAGCACTTCTGTTTCTTGGACCGCCCCCAGCTCTCTGTGGGGCGGGACATTTCTGATGGCGATAGACCAATCACAACAGAGTGGGCGTGTCGGTAGGGACGGAATGGGGAAACCGGGGTTTTTCAGAGTGAGTGTGTGAGAAGTCAGACTGCATTGCTGCTACACATATAGCTAGCTGCTTTTAGACCATAGAAAATGCACCGATGTTTAGGTGGACTAAACTAGGAAAATGCTAAAATAGGGCTCCTTTAATCTAAAGTTTATTTAAACACATTATTAGATATCAGTAGAAAAAACTCTGCTCTTTTATTCTAAGCTGAGCCTGATAGGATATTGCTTCACAACACAAGAGCCACAACCAAAATTTACTTTAAAATCACACTTTTATCTAACTTACAAACAATAAACACTTTATGCAGGGCTTTCACGACTGCTCTATTTTAGTATTCATCAAGGTGTTCAAACTGATGTGTGGCATAGCAAACCCAATGTGTTCACCAAGACCAAAAGGACTCACTCAGGCAGCTTCAGAACAAGCGTGAACCTTTATTAGAGCTAGTTTTGTCACTTTAAGTTTGAATGTGTTTTATGTTCATATTTGATCAACGTGCTATCATGTCTGTTAACTACTCTTCTGTCTTCAGGCCACATTCTGCTCTATTAATTACTATATTAAAGTCTGGTGATATTATTTCCAGACAAGATATCCAGATAATAATAATTATTCCAGCAGGAGATGGGATCTAGTTAATAGGAACGCCTGTCAGCCAATCAGAAATCAGGATTTCTTATACATGAGAGTCTGTGTGTGATAGTCAGAGAATCACAGCAGGTGGGCCTGTCAGCAAGAACAAGATCCACACACACACACACACACACACACGCAGTGTTCCACAGTTCCACACAGTCTATCACTCTGTCTGTCAGTGTCAGTCACCCTAATAGGATGCTGTCAGGGTGTCCAAGCATTAGAGAGAGAAAGAGAAAGAGAGAGAGAGAGAGAGAGAGAGAGAGAGAGAGATGATGGTGGTGTCACTCTGATGTATACTTTTCCCCTACAGAGCACCTCCGCCCAACACACACACACACACACACACACACACACACACACACAGTATCTGCACGTGATCCTCTTGAGCTTAATGTTTGCAGATGCTGACTGTCTCAACATTTACCTGAAGTGTGATGAATATAAATCTGATGCTACCAACGGAACTGACAAGCAATGCCTCATCCTGTAGACAAATAAATCCCTGTATTCTAAAAAAAAAAAAAAAATGCCAGTGTTGGTCAATTATTGGTTGAATTGTGTTCTTGATGTGCTCCAAAGAGTTCGACTTGAATGACATTTACAAGTTGTTTTTTTTTCCAATAATATGTTCGCTTCTTCACAACTCTTCACAGTGGGCTTTGAAACACACCAGTTAACCTTTGCAAAAAAATGTACTTCAACCACTAAAGCTCTTCATATTTCATCCAAAAGTGACACATGCTGCAGTAAATGATGAGTGTGTCTCTCCATAGCAACAACAACAGCATCGCTCAGGGTCTGTTAATTAATGTTCCTCTACACATACTAAGGTCAGCTGCTACACACACACACACACACAGTCCAGGTTCATGTCCTCCTGATAAATCCAGAGCTTCATCATAGCTCTCGTAGAAGAATTGATTTCGGGACGATAAAAGTTTAATTCAGTTTCCTCTGGAGAGAGTTATCTCTGTCCTGTCAAGTTTATAATTACAGTTTTCTTGTTTTGCTGCGTAAATGTCCCACAATATTTGCTGCAATGACATTACTACAAGCAGCGCCGCTAATCTTCAAAGCGAATTGTTACATCAAAGTTGTGTTTGAGAAAAAAAAAAAGCTATCAGGCTAAAAGCCACAATTATGAAAGTGGTTCTGATCCCACCAGTTTCTAAATTCTATTGGATGACGAAATGGGGGAGCAAGCATTGATGATGCCCAAAGTCTTTATATGACCTTGGGTAATACATTGATGTGTTAGCAGGTGGTGATCATGGTTAACAACAACTCCATGTCAGCATTCTGAAAGTCCTTTCCATCCCCAGTGAGTTGAGATACACGTTATATGACTCATATTTTGGAGTTAGGGGAGTTTGTCGGTCACCAACAAGTAGGAGATTGATGTCCTCTCCTTCTATGTTCTTCACACACTATAAAAAAGGGAAAATGAGTACATGTGCTGGGGCATTGTCTTTTCCTTGATTCATAGGTGTCTTTTTTCATTGCTCTTATAAAGTTTTTTATAACTTAAAAAAAAACTGCTCCAAACCTGGAAATGCTTTGGAGTTAACAATGTTTTAGAAGAGTTTCTAAACACTATAGTTTCTCCTCTCCTCATCCTCCCCATTTCCTCATCATCCTGAATTAAGAGGCTCATAGAGCATAGTAATATGTACTAGTGCAATGCGCAAGGTTAGTATGTATTCCTATAAAAACATGGAAGCTTAATCAGATTTTTCATGTTTGGCGGACTTCAGATAAATCTCTCTGTACTTGTTATATGAGTTTATAAATAAATGAGTCAATCAAAGTGTCAGTTTCATCAGAATTATAAGTCCTGACACCAGTGTTTATGAAGAAGTTAGTCAAATGGCTTTGTCATGTTTTCATTATGACAGTTTACTCTGTAAAGGTTTTCCAATTCAAACAATTTAGATCTTATTGACAGTACCTGAAAATGCTCACGACAGCACTATTTACAGAACCATTTGAAAACTATAGTAAAGTTTCACATTACTGTATTTAGTGAGGTAGCTGAGTACAAGACACTGAATGGGTATGTTTCATATTTTTACTGCGTATGCTCTTTGCAATTCTACTTGTCTACAGCATTGTGCAAAATGAAAAATCCACCCTTGATTACAGCAAATAGGAACTCCCTTTGGGTAGAGCTGTGCGCAACTGTAAACAATATTACAGTACATATTGGAACTGAAGATACAACATGCACAGTTCTGTAAATCATTCATGCACATCCGACAACTAATGCTTCCCACATCCCTTCTAATCAAAGCTGAGGTTCATCTGAGAGAAAATGTTTTAGACAAGTTTCAAACTATATTTTAACTTGATTTACTGTTCAAAGTCGACCTTGTTAGACCTCATTCCTGTAAATAGGGCTGATAAAATATCAGCGTGTGCATTGTTTATGAGAGACCATTGCCCTATTGCTTGTATCTGTGATACTTACAGTAATTGACACTGTATAGCCGATATTCTAGAGGTAAATTGTGCACTTTTTTTTTCAAATATCTTCTTTTCTTTTATTGCTAGCTGTGCTCCATTTAAAAAGTTAAAGAGTAAAAGATAGATTCACTCCCTGGTTTTCATTTGAGGACATTTTGGAAATTTTGAGGATTAGGGACAGATCATTGTCCCTGGCCACATGTTCTAATGATCCAACTCATTGGTTGTTATACAAAAAAATTTTGTGACAAATGCAAACCATCTATAAGAAAAGGTGAAATCTAATTATTATTTGTATTTATTAACCTTTGCTTATGGTAACCCTACAGGGTTTTGCGTATGTAATGAACTTTATTAAAGGTAAGAATCCTGTTTCCCTTCCTTTGCACATTATCAGTGGGGATCACAATCTCTGATAAAAGAGAGTGATTTGTTTGGTATTTAATGAAGATTTAGCATATACAAGGCATTTGCTTGATATTCCCAGGGCTCCCCAATGTTTTTCAGTGAATGTGTTTCTCCACTGAACCAAAGGCCACAGTTTACCTTCTAGCCTTTTAATTACAGAGTTTGTTAATGCTCTACAGTCCATTGACTCGAGGAGCTCAATAGGTGAGGTTAGCTTGGCTCCTTTTTTCTGAAATTGGCTGCCCTACTTATCACTAAGCACCTAACACAGATATACAATGTTACTATATCTCCCTGTGTACTAAATGGAAAATGGTACAAGTATTCCTATTATATAAAGGTAGAAATAGAATGCATTTGAATGACTATAGACCAGTTTCTACGTTTTTGAACTTTTTGTTCAATATTATATCTTCATTGAATTGTTGTTATGTACACATTTATGCAGACGACACCGTTTTGTACTGTAATGCAGATTCTTTACACTTAGGTGTTGAAAACCTGCAGCTTTCCTTCTATGCACTTCAGAAAGCACTCATTATACTCAATGCCGATAAAACAATGTGATTCACTACATCTATAATTATTGATTATGACAGAATCTGACACTGAAAAAATGGCTTCTGCATTGAGAGTTACAGAGTATACTATAGGTACCTTGGTACATAGCTTGATAAGAAACTTTAATTTCAATACCATATAGATGAGTTGGTCAGAAAACTGAATCAAAAATTATTTATTCTATAAAAATAGAGTTAACTGTCTAACAGTATTGTGCTGAAGGTCCATAACATACGGTCTGAACAGAGAAAGGAGGCTTTTAAGGCTCCTACGTCATGGACCGATCTTCAGCCTGAGCTGAAAAATGACTCCCAGCTGACCTTCTGTCAATTTAACGGCTCACTTGCATCAAATGGACATTTATCCATTAAATTATGCAAATACACAAAACAGGAAAGTGGTTGCTTATGTAACTTAAAAACAATCCACTTTTTCTCTTTAGGTATTCTTTTAGGTTTGTCTGGAGCCAGAACAGTGACATTGAAAAGGTGGCATTGAAAAACTAATTTGATAATAAAACTAAAAACCTAAAAGCAAATAATGAAACACTGGCATTGGAGAAGGTTGTCTTGGGACAGAACCAAGTTCTGATGAAAAATAAAACATAAGCGTTAAGCATTAATTTTACACTTTCAGTTGTTCAATTTCAACTTTCTGTCACTTTTTTGGCATCGAGTTGTGGCCCTTTGATAGATCTACATTACAGATTATGCCTTGTGGTCTGACGAAGCTAAAAACCGAACATTGCATTACAAAAATCAGTTGTTAGTTTACTATGGTATTCATAGTTATCATAAAACTGCACAAGAACCAAATGTTTCATGCAACTCAAAATTATACTCTTAAATTTAAATAAATGAATTTCAATTAAAATGAAATACTGAAACAACATCCCAATTATTGAAGACCATTCCTTGGAGTAATACATATAATTTAATATGTAGTCATACAAATTTTCCTCAGGATCAGTATAATTTTCAAAAATAAATGATTTATGACCAGTCGCATTTAAAAAGTATAGATTTTACTCACCACATTTTTTGTTGCAGTTGTTTTCAACTAGAATAACTAGAGTCAATGTTACTCTCAGTGTCTTCAGTAGAAAAAAAGCATATTTTCTATAATCAACGTAGTATTCAATGTTACTTAAAGTGATCCAGATCTCTCAGATCCCAAACCAGAACCACTTTTTCTTGCTCTTGTGGTCGATTTAACATTATAGATAATTTTCTATTCCTTGTCCATGCTGCTCGATTTTTTTTGTTGTTGTTACAAAAAGTGGGAGTTGGAAATATGTCTTTTCCTGGACAAAGACTAATTGCTCTTGAATTTTAATACTTCATCTTTTCATGGCTGTGGAAAGCACAAACATTATTTTTTTGGCCCGTAACTTCTCTTATTATTTCATCCCTTGTCAAGTGGTAATGAATTCTGTTTTCATCTTCAGCTGAGGTCATCGTGTTTCATTTTCAATGCTTTTGTTGTGCTTTTTGTGTTACAAGTCATTACAATAATAAAAATCTAGCTGAAAAGACCAACCTGTGCAGCTGCCCTTGGAAATTGATATTATTCATAGCAACTGGTGGTGTGTGTGTGTGTGTGTGTGTGTGTGTGTGTGTGTGTGTGTGTGTGTGTGTGTGTGTGTGTGTGTGTGTGTGTGTGTGTGTGTGTGTGTGTGTGTGTGTGTGTGTTGTATAGGTGTTTTGTAAACAGGAAGTAATTCATTATTGTGTGTCGGGTCATCACGCTCTGGTCAAGGCCTTGCAGGTTAAGGAATGGAAATGTGACATTCCGCACACACATACACACACACGCATGCACAGAGGTTGGCTGGTTTATGAGGATATCCTGTATACCAGCAACCACAGCAACAACGTAGTTACCTTTACATTTTAGAATTGGATTGTTTAATGTCTTATGGTGAGTTTGATGCTGGGTCACGATCGCATATGTGCTGAATTTCTTATTTCTGTGCAGGTTGCTGTATATTGCTACAGATCTGGATGGAGAGGCTTCATGAGCAAGAGCAGCGGTGGTCGGGTGAGCTACAGAGAGAATGAAGAGAGCGAGCGTGCAGAGGTAGAGACAGAGCGATAAAACATTATTTTCTGATTCTATCATAGAGGTTATGTTCTAAAGTACAAGTAAGCATGCGCACACACCTCTGCACAACCCTGTAGGAAAGTACCTTATTGCTGTCTCTGCAGCACACAGCAGAGGAGAAAGACAGAGAAGGAGGGGAAACACTGAAGCACATGAAATCAAAGTGTCGTAACCTGGTCGCTACGTTTTCATACAACCCCACATCCTTTGTGCTGTTATTAGCTGGGGATTAAACACCCACTGCCCAGTGGTTGAAACTTCTTTCCAGATAAATCGGCACACAATTCTAGTGGGTCATAAGTGACAATAAGTAAGGATTACTGCTTGTCATTATATATATTTTTGTTTTTTTCTTCATTTTCACAATTCTTCTAAACCCTTCACATTTTGCTTTTGAAACAGGCAAAATGCAATTGCTTGACTGTGCTGGAAACCCGGAATAACAATTTTTACTGTATACGGTAAAACTGTATATGAAAAAGGAACAAAATCACAAAAGCAAGCGAGCTTCAATGTATTTTGCCATTTGTTCTCCCAGTGCAATATTCTTTAGTTCAGAAAAGAGAAATACACCACAATCAATTATTCAAAATACATTTTAATTAATAAGAAAAACACCTGGGTAGGTCATTAGCTGAAACGACTGTTTCTACAGTACATTTACAAGCAAAAATAACAATTGACAAAGTACAACAAATTGTCCCAACACGCACATTTCAAAGCAAGTTTAACCACTTTTGTATAGACGGTAACAAGGCTGCAAACCAATAAACTGAATAAACTTTCTGCCAAAATCACATTTCTTTTAGTTTCATTTGTCTGCAGGGTCGGTCAAGTCTTTATAGGGTTTTTAGCAAAGATTTGGAATCTGATTCTTCTTAAACTACATGTAGCACATGTAGTGGTGTACCTGGATCTTCATCCACAGTGGGAGTGGATATGGAAGAAAGATAACAGTTTAGCAAACCTGCAGAGCAGCAGTCTTTCAATAACTATGTAGCGATGCATAAAACATACTGTACATTCATCCTGTTGTTCTATAATATCTCACAGAATGTATTCACACTATTTTATGTAGATTTCCACTTCCAGAAACATTTGCACTACTATAAAGATAAAGTACAGGTTACAGCAATGCTCCATTGCATTTAAATCAAGAAACATCTAGTTTGCAATGATTCTGCATTAACTATAGACAACTAACACTGAGAGAAATCTGTTCTACGTCTGTTCTATTGTGTGTATGATTTCTGATAAATAAGTTTCTTTTATTTTTTTTACATCTAAAGAAAACATTACATGAATGTGGTCCACTTTGTCTTCCCCGCATTTTCTCCAGCAGCTTGAATCATTCTGTGTTCTGTAATTGTGTCTTTTAAAATCACTTTTTTTTATGACTGGAGAGAGAATTAATGAATTCCAAGGATTCCAGGATGTATGAGAATTATGGTTAAAAGAAACAAGGCGCTTTGGTCTGAATAACATTCAGACACGCTTGTCCGACGTTGTTTTGAGTCAGCGAGCAGCGTGCTCTACGTCTTGCCGCAGGATGAAGAGGAGAAAATGAAGGTCAGACGTCTAATTGATGTTTTAATTAACTTTATAACCAAACGGCTCTTTGCTGCGACTTTGAATGTGTGAAGACATAGTGCAAGAATAAAAAGAAAACACACACACACGCACACAGCTCTGTGAGGCTGAGCCATTCACTGTAAACCAAATTATAAGATGATAAAAGCTGAGTTTAATTTTTTTGTTTTTGATGATTCACAGTTTCAGAGTAAACACTATTTGACCATGTTATATTAAATACTAAGATGTTGTGACCTAAGACCTCAACAGAAAGAAAATCAGAGTATTTACAAAAAATGTCAAATTATGAGCTTTTCCCATAATGTATTAGGTGCTTTGGTCATTAATAATAATCTATGAGGGCAACTTGCTTCATTTGCTGCTTAATGAATTTAACATGTTGACCAAGAATGTATTGAACTAGATTCAAGACTCGTGTATGGGTGTTGATTCTTGACCTTGGAAATACAACACAATCTGTTCATGGTTTAAGTCAAAACATGTTAGAACATACATAGAACATACTGTACACTCTAAAAAATAAAACAGTGGTTCAAACTACAAAAAATAAGGTATAATTTGCCATCTAATTTTTTAAGTTGAGCCAACTACTGGCAGAATTACATTAATTCAAAACAATTAAGTACGACGAAATAGCATTTTGGCCAAAATAAATAATATTTTAAGTAACATCAACTTAAAATACTCATGTTGATGTTGATGGTTGCTTAGTGGATCCCACATAATGTTTCAAATACAATGAAAATAGTAAAAATAACATGATGACATGACCCTAAATACTAAATTGTGTTGACAGTTGCTAAATTCATCCAACATAATATGTAGTAGCTGTAAGTTTCTAAGTTGCACAATCTGACTAATTGTCATCATGAACTCAAATATTGAAGTTGATCAAATATGGTGAGAAAGGTATGAACAATATGTTATTTTAAGTTGGTAAAGACCAAAAAAGCATGGCGCTTGGATTTTTGAGTTTGCATAAGTGTGGCATGTTCACTTGTCACCATGGCAACAAGAGAAGCCCGAGAACTTACAATTAAGCTATTTGTTAATGAGCTGCAGATTCAGGTCATATTAGTCACAATAGTTAATTAAATCAATAAGTATTATTGATTCTGTCATCAGAACTCAGGAATATAACAATTCGGAATAAAAAGTCTTCCAGATATACATATATACTTTTCCACAGGCTTTTCAGGCAGCTGACTGATGTACTTCCTCCAGGACACCACACTCACAGTCCAGAATTCACAAAAAAAAAAAAATACTTATTGTCAGAACTCATTATTGTTTGATCACAGTGACACTAAAGAAATGATAAATGTGCAACAGCCGTGAATCATTCCAAGAGCAGCCCCTGTCGCTGCTGTTTGATGCCTCGCTGTTTCTGTGTCTGTGATGTTGTTTGCCTTGTTATTTTCCTCGAAGGCTCGAGGGTCGAGGTGTTTTTAGACTCCTCCGTGCGCCGTCTATCGCCTGCAGCCTCTCCAGGCTTTTATCTTCTGTTAAGCTGAACCAAAGGCAGGAAATAACAGCGTAATCCTCGCTGACGTCTGGTATAATGTGGCACAGCATCACTGTGTTGCATGACATTGCGTTCTGTGACTTACTTGCTGTCCTGTTGCTGTTTTTGAGGGTAAGTTATTGGGTTACATTGTTATTGTGTTATGTTGTGTTCTCTTATGTTAAGTTACTTTATCATACTGATATTTCTATTACTGCAGTAAACCCCATACTTTTTTCTCCCCAAATTATAATATTTATATAAAAAAGAAGATCTCTAAAATAACTCAATATTATATGGAAGCTTAATAGTTGATAATTATTAATTTGCCTATTTGTTTATTTACATTTATTTATCTTCTATCTTTTAATACTATGACTACTACAGCTATTACTGTGTTATTCATCTTACATCAGAATAAGTGATTTCATTGTTTTAGGTCATGGTTTTTTAAATTATGCTAAATTGCTTAAGGTTACTACATGTTACATCAAGTTTATTTAGCTTTTGGATTGTGTTATGCGGTTATGTTATGTTACATTATTTTCATACTGCGTCATACTACAGGCCGCCGTCCCGCTGTTAATGCAAATGTGTTATTAAAAGCAGGCAAAAGCGGAGGATTTAATTGGCTAAAGACAACCGCTTAAGCACCACCCCGTCACCCCTGCCTCCATCAGTGCGTGTCCCGAGGTCAGGACGTCTATTTCAGTATGAAAGTCCTGCCGGAGGCCTGCTGACCCTGGAGCTTCTGCTGCCTCAAAGATACCAGCCCTGAAATTAACAGCATGCCCTCCTCTCCTCCTTCACCCCCTCCCCCCCCCCTCATCTTTTATCTTTCAGCATTTCCTCTGTCCTTTACCTCTTCTTCCATCTCCCCGTCTAACTCCTCTTTTCTTCATCCTGCCTTCAGTTAATAACCTCTATATATATGAATGTGAATGTTGGAGTAATAAACAAAAAAATACTGAGGAACTTTACATTTTGGGCTGAAATTCACGTTTTTTCCATGATATATACATATATATAAATGATTTTATTTGTGTTGTGGTTGGACACTATTGTCCCCCGTCGTAACCCGCAGCGGGAACATGCGAGGGAAAAAATGCACATGCAAAGGACAGCATCAATTCAGAATACTTTATCTGTCCCTCTAGGTGCAAAAAAAAAAAAATATATGAAAAATGGATGAAAGAACAGCACGGATGGAGGAACATCTAGGGGGGGAAAAAATCATCAGAAGATGAGGTACAAAACCAGCTGGCTGATGTTCTAGATGACATAATGTCTGTCGTGGGAGCAATTGCATCATTTGCGTTTATTATGAGAAATGTAGCAGGGTTTACTTGTTACTTCCTGCAAATACTGCAGCACGTCGTGTAGAATTAGTATCTATTATGAGTTCGGGACAAAGCTACAGTTTTACCAGTAGTGGAGCTAAAATGTCAAATTTGTCCTGATGGTGGCCTATATGGGATCCACTAAAATCTACAAGTTGACCGTCTGGAGAGCAGGGAGGATATCAGGGAAGTTCACGGATATCTGATATGTTGGTTTTATAGGTATCTCCATAGATATATATATATAGAACACTAGATGATTTACCAAATGCTGCTGTACAATGAGCTGGCATCATCACACGACCAACATCTTATGTCAGAGCAATGGTTCTCCTTGTTTTTCATGTCAAGGATCCCTAAACCGACACAAATTAGACCAAGGACCATATTTGATAAGACTTTTTGCAGTGGACCAAGGAACCTTGGACTCCACTTTGAGACTGTCACTGACTGAGTGGATATGGTGGAAAAACTATTAAAATAAACAGAACTTATTCACACTCTTGATTTAATGTCATTCATTTTGGTATGACACTAGATACTTATAATTACAGTAATTATAATCATGAACTTTTATATAAAGTAAGATTATGCAGATAGTTAAAGTAATATTTATACACATACACTAAATGTTTTACACATGATCACAATAGAAAAAGCAGAAATACCATAAAGTGAAAACGCTTTATTACAATGAATTATATTGAGATGACAGGTAACACTTTATTTGAAGGTACCGTCATAAGACTGACATGACACTGTCATAACGATTACATGACAATGTCATGACTGTGTCAAAAACATTATGTAAATGTCATAAACATTTATGCCTGCTGTCATGAAGGGTCATTCAGTTTTCATGATGATGGGTTGACATTGCTTGTCAGAACAAGTTACTGCAACGGTAATATTTTATTCGACAAGTTATGTCAACGTGTCTTTATAAAAACCAAATGACATTTCTTTTCCTGTTCTAAATGTATCGTATTCCGTCCTGTGCACACTTCATCTATTGCACACCTGTCTGTCCTTGAAGAGAGATCCCTCCTCTGTCACTCTTCCTAAAGTTTTTTCCACTTTTTTCCCCCATTAAAGAGAGTTTTTCCTTGTACAATGAGGGTCAAAGAACAGGTGATGTTGTGTTGCTGTTTTTCAAGCTGTGAAGCCCATTGAGGTGAATCTGTCTTGTGATTTTGGGCCATACAAATAAAACTGACTTGATAATGACAGCAGTCAAATGTTTATGACAGCCATGACTGCGTTATACAACTATGTAACTGTATCATAGCTACGCTAACCGTTTGGAAAACGGTCAGAATTTTCACTTCATTGCTGTTAGAGAACCAGATTACAGCTGGAGCTGGACTGTCACAATACAGACGACAGGATGTAGCCAGATCCATCTTCTTGGTTATCTCACCCTGGACCAAAGTACTGGACACATACACCAAAGATCAATATGATTGCATCACCTAGAGGCCTGGAACAGTGTTGACTGGATTTGTAGCATTTTTGCTGTAAATGCATTCATTTTGGTTTCATGTAGCATTTTTTTTTTTTTTTATTTGCAGCCCCTCTGGTGAAATCGGATAAAAAATAAATCACGTGATACTAGATAACGAGTCACTGATACGTTTCCAGGAGATAGTTATTGTTTCCATGGATATAGTGTTGATTGTTGCTCAGAAAACATGGTGCAGGGACTATCAAAAACACAACTGTCAGGACTCAAACACAGAAATTGTAGCTAATGTTTTATTCAGCAGCCTCAAATTAGAGTGATAACCAAACTGGCTATGAAAAACTACCAAGGCTATCCTGATGCTAGACTAGGGGTAGAGAAAGGGACAAAGGAAAAATCACTCCAATCGGAGGAAACACAGGACGCTATAAAACTTTATCTTTAACTCAAATCTCTCATAAATGAGGAAACAACGGCTATGAAATGTAGGATTTATAATTGAAAATTTACACACACACACACACACACACAAAAAAAAAAATCACTCACAGGGAGGAAACAAGGGGCTCAGGTTAGGAAACAAAAAATGGTTTCATGAAATGAACACGCTCAAACAAAAACTCGCTCCAGAGGAGGAAAACAAAAGGGCTAAGGCTAGAACTAAGTTACAAAAGTTACAAACAAAAATTCACTTCTCATTCACATAGAGGATCAAGGCTTATGAACAAACGAAAGACGGCTGTGGCTCGGAACTGTGTAGCGTTGGTGAAGGGGTCGAGGAGACAAAGACACTGGCACAAGACAAGGGGAACACAGGCTATTTGAGCACATGAGGGAGGGGAACAGGTGGAGACAATCAGGTAATCAGGAAGACACTCAGACAGGTGACACAGGAGGAAGGGCAAGTGACCTGAAAGGAGAAGAGAGTTAGGATTTCAAAATAAAACAGGAAGTGACAAGACAAAAACCCCAAGACAAGACAAACCTCACCGCTGTGTGACAATAACATATGTCAGTAATCAGTCTACAATCAAATGATAACCATAACCATAACTCCACCATAACTGATGCACCCGTATATGACAGGTCACATGACCATCCCTGTCAGCGATATCATCATGATAACCAACACACCACCTAGCTCCTACACATGGAAACAACAGAGAAGTTTACCCTTTATTAAATATTGATTGACCAAGCAACGGGCGACATGGTGGCGCAGGGGTTAGCGCTGTTGCCTCACAACAAGAAGGTCGCAGGTTCAAGACCTCCTTGGTCCTGGGTCTGGGACCTTTCTGTGTGGAGTTTGCATGTTCTCCCCGTGTCTGCGTGGGTTTTCACCGGGTACTCCGGCTTCCTCCCACAGTCCAAAAACATGCTCAGGTTAATTGGCAACTCTAAATTGCCCGTAGGTGTGAGTGAATGGTGTGTGTGCCCCACGATTGGCTGGCGACCATCTGGGGTGTATCCCTGCCTCTTGCCGTAACGCGCTGGGATAGGCTCCAGCAGACCCCTGCGACCCTAATGAGGAATAAGCAGGTATAGAAAATGACTGACTGACTGACCGAGCAACAATCAACGCTATCTCCATGGAAATGAAAACTCTAACTAACACGCTACTAAACACCAGAGGGGCTCCGTATGTTTCCATTGTTTTAGAAGTTTCACATTTTGCGCTTGTGTTTTTGAATCGGCATCATTTCTGCTCATGAAAGTGCGGCGAGCCAACAGCGGAGCGGCCGCCACGGGGCATCGGCTGCTCCAACGCCCACACACGCGCACAAGACAGATTAAGAGCGGGGTTGAATTGCACTTCACTTTTCAGCCTTCTCGAACAAAACTCATCATCGCAGACATCACTTCTGTCTTGCCTCACTCCCTCCGCTTTTCAATCTAACCAATCAATGACACAGAGCGGGAGGTAAGTGTGTGTCCCTGCTGAATACTGGAGTCATTATTTAGACTGCTGGATCTCTGTATGGAGTCACAGATGTCTTCACACGTTGGAATTTGTAGTTTTCACTTCTTCACCTTATTACAGTTAGTTCTACTCTACTCTTGCATAGTCAGACCAGAGCAGCTGTCATTTTCTGCCATAAAGGCAAAGACCATGATGTCTGGTTGGAATGCGAAAAATACTGAGGGAAATTTATTTGAGCTCTGGCATTGAAATGACTATATTCCTGCAAAAGAAAGCACAACATAAATGAGTAACATAGGTGCTGTATGTTGACTGTTATACGACTTTTATGAAAAAAAAAAAAATGTAATTTGCAATTTTCAGCATACAGGTTGTATAGTGTTTTATTTCTGGTATGGTTCATGTTGAAAAGAAACTCAGTGGCACAAAGATCTCGCTTAACATCTTTCCTTTCATTCTCTGAGGTGATTCATGTTATGCATAACAGAAATAACCACCTGTATATTTACATTTGTACATTTACATTTAGAACCAGACTGGTTTCACATCACTATATTACATTGTTTATTTTAAATGGATGATGTAGGTTAATCCAAATAAAATAAATTTCTCTTTTTTATTTTTTTGTAACTAAAATGTCCATAGTCTCTTTGTTTTCATCCTAACGATGTTCTACTTTTGTTATTATTATTCATAATTAAATATCTAATTGACAAAATAAAGTATTTACAGTTTCTTGACTTCTCTAATTACATATCATCAATGACATTGTCCTCTTCATTAGATGAAGTCCCTTCTGAAACTGAAGATGGAATCCGTTTGAAATGTGAGGAGCTTTTCAATTCTTGTAGGTTTAAGTTTAACGTCTCACATTTACATTTTCCACCTTAGAAACATTGCTGATGTAAGACTAAAGGGCCATATTATGATGTGTAAATATTTTGTCTCTCTTCCTGTTAACACACAAACTGTGAAATAAGACCACCCACTCATTCTGTTGTGATCTAACCTCTGTCATTTTGTCGGAACCCAACTGAACACAAGCCGTTTCGAAATTGCTCCCGTTGTGATGTCACAACGGGAGCGCTAGGCCAATCACGACAGAGTTTTGTTAGAGAGGGGAGGGGCAAAAACAGGTTTCTTTCAGAGCAAGTGTGTCAGAAGGCAGACAGCATTGCTGCTACAGGTCTAACTAGATACTTTTGGACCATAAAAGCATGCAACTTTTTTATAAATAGACAATGAAAATGAAACTATTAAACTGGGGAAATGACATAATAGGGCCCTTTAAACCAAAAAAAGACACTGAACTACTGATTAATGCCGCCATTGTAAGATGCATAGATTACTGTAGTGCACAGGCCTCACAAAAGATATTACTGACACATGTTAGCTCATTCAAATCTCTGCCGCTTGACTACTAACCAGAATTAAAAGAAGACAGCACATTATTTCAGTCTTAGCTGCTCTGCACTGGTTTCCTGTGACCTTTATAATTCATTCTAAGTTTCTCTCCTTGAGATACAAAGCCTTAAATATGAAAGAACCAAGCTACATGGCCAGTTCCCTTGTTAGTCACATGCATTCAAGAACACTGAGATCATCTGCTGCTGGTCTATAGGAGATTCCCAGTAACAGCAGAAAGCAGAATCATTGTTAATCATGCCCAAAAACTATAGAACACAAAGCCTATGGATATCAGTAAAAACATGAATATATATATATATATATATATATATATATATATATATATATATATATATATATATATATATATATATATATATATATATTTGTTTTCATTTTAACATTTCACTACCTTTCATTAGCTCTTAGCTGCATTGCTAATCAACTTAAGTGGCTGAAGAGGTGCATTAAAATAATTTCATGGCATGATTTTAAAACTAGCTTGCACTAGCTCTTTGCTGCACTTCTTCATGCATTGTGAAGCACTTTTAAAATGATGTTGAGTTGATTTTGCTGATTTTATATAATTTTATTATTATTTCTTATGGGTGGAATTGAAGTATTGGTGGACAGCCACACTTTCCTTTTCATCGCAAGGTTATGAAGTCAATTAACTGAAGAAGTGAAACAGATTTATAGAGTAGCACACAAGACAAAAACAGGTAGTAGCTACACAATGGGTAAAAGTAAGACTCTCAGAACTGAAACAGATTACTGGAGATCAGCCATTTGTCAGCTAGCAGTCAGAGGTCATTGGGGCGGCTGTAGCTCAGCGGTAGAGCTGTCATCCACCCTTTAGCTTCAGGCTGCATGTCGGTGTGTCCTTAGGCAAGATACTTCAACACCTTGTATGGCAGAGATCACTGAGTATGTCTACATGTCACCTAAATAAGTCAAATAAAAAAATCGAGTTATTCCAACTTGAAGTAGACTACTGTACAAAAGGTTGGGATCACCTGGACAGTTTTCACACTTTTATTTACCACCTAGCATGATCGCTCAGGGGTTTTCTAATCATCCATTAGCCTTCTGACGCAATTAGCAAACACATTGTACCACTGGATTGATAGTTGCTGGAAATGGGCCTCTATACACCATATACCATATTAGCAACATGTAGAGTGTATTTCTGATTAGTTTAAAGTCTTCATTGAAAAAAAAACTGCTTTTCTTTCAAAAATAAGGAAATTTCGAAGTGATCCCAAAGTTTTGAATGGTAGTCTATATGTAAACACATTAGCTTGACTGAAACCGAACTGCCAAAGTGGGACTAACCACCACTAACCCAGATAATGCGATTGAAACCGAGCTACTACTAGACCAGAGCTGGACGAGGACCTGCGCTAGTGATCCGCACCTAGCTACAATCAGGAAGACGAACAGCGTGTAAAAATGTAAAAAGAGTAACTCAAACCAGAAGAAGCCATTAATTTACCTGTCTTTTCACAAAAAAAAGGTCAACCCATAATGGCACAATGCTATCGGACCACACCTAACTAACCAGTGTAAGTCCTTCAACTTAAGTATGTTGAGCTATGGCTGTAACCGTAGCTTGACTTAGCTTAGCTTAGCTGGAAAGACTAGAGAAGGATACTACACAGCTGTTATTTTTAACTGGTACTGACTATGTATCTTTTGTCTCCTCAGATTAGATCTTACAGTTCAAGAGAATCGTCACCACAGATGATCTTGGATCTTTTCTCATCCCAAGGCTGCTGGAAGTGTCTCTTGTTTGGAAAGAAGCAGCCACTTAAAGACTCAAACGGAGCTGTGGAGCTGCCGAGCATAAAATGAGACACTTGTTCACTTGTCTGCAGTAACATTTTCATCTCACAGCATATTTCTGTCTTTAAGGACACAATTTTTTAGATTTTTTTTTTATTTCTACTCCTTGCATTTTAAAATGTCTTCAGTCCTTTATCTTGTGTTCATGACAATTGTTGAGCCAAAGAGCTATTTTCTGCCAGAAAGTGCATTACTCGACCCACTCTGTGCCCCAAATTATAACCAATCCAGCCCATTTTCCCCCTGTTCATACATTTAAAAGGACAATACAATGCATTTTTTTCTCCTGCAAAAAAATGGTGATAACAGATGATACATTGGGAGTTAAAGGATATTTTTGTCTAAAAACACTTGTTCTCATTCTGGAGTGTTAATAGATTTTAGCTCACAACACATAAAATTTAAAAACTGATTACAGCTCATATATCATTGACTGATAGGCAGCTGATTTTTTTTAATACTTTACTTTATGAAGATTTTGAACCACTTTTACTTGAGTAAAAAGCTTGAGTTGATACTTCAACTTTTACAAAAGTATTTTTAACGCTAGAATCAATATTTCTACCTGAGTAATTAATACTTTTCAAACTTGTATGATGCTCATTCACAGGATTTCTATAAAACAGAACCGTGGTTCTGTATATACAATACTGTTCAAAAGTTTGGGGTCACCCAAACAATTTAGTGTTTTCCATGAAAAGTCACACTTCCTTTTACCGCCATAGAAAATATAGGCAATACATTTACAAGGTTAGAAATAATGATTTGTATTTGAAATAATAATTTTCTACTTGACAAAAGCAATTTTGTCAAAGAAAAGTCTGGTTTTATACCTTCTCTAACCAGCGAAACTGTTTCCTGTGCTAGCATGATTCCACAAGGGTTCGCTAATCATCCATTAGCTAGAACATATTTCTGATTAGTTTAAAGTTATCTTCATTGAACAAAACAGTGCTTTTCTTTCAAAAATAAGGAAACATCTAAGTGACCCCAAACTTTTGAACAGTAGTGTGCATTATAACATAAATTTGTTGTCAGTTATGCTGTAATTAAATATGCTAAGCAATCTGATACAAAATATGATTCAATCAGAAAGTCAGCATCATTCTCTAGTGTTGGGTAGATAGAATAACTTCACATTTATATACTGATTGTATGCGGCGAGGAAGATCAAACCAGACAAGGCCCACGGACACAGATTTAGAAACAAACTTCCCGAGGTACGAACGTTAAATCGTGTTTTTCATCCTGTTTTTTATTTGTAGGATATTCCTTTCTGTTCAACTCCCATGTGCCGCTTATCGTACTGTAGTAAGTGAATTGCCGTTTGGGGATAAATGAAGTTTTCTGTATCTGTGTGTATTTACCGTTCACAAGACGTTGACCCGCTTCATTTTTTTGCACCGCTAACGAGAGCCGACGACTCTGATGCCTCTCCGCTCAGTCGGATGATTTTCTTTTCACGCTCTCTGTGTGCTAAATGCACTTGCGCAAAGCTTCATCAGTCTCAGGATTTAAAACAGTTCATTTCATTTGACTGATTATTATAAGACAGTGGTAAACTTTTCTCTGCTTAGGCCAACATTTTTATTTAACACACTGTTTAACATGCATTATATCAGTCTCAGTCCAACATACCCATCTATTTATAGTTGTATATGTTAATATATACCATTCTTAGAGGATTGTATGCTAATGTTTTCATTAACATTGGCTTTTAGGTATGAATTTTTTAGGATTTTTTATGAACGAAAATAAATGTCATTTAGAAGTAGTAGTATAAATCTGTGAGTGAATTTCATTTTTAACCTAAGGTGTGTTAAAACAAAACATGCTTTTTGATAATGTTAGCTAGAAGATGTCAACCGCTAATCAGGACAAGTGAAGATAATGCATGCAAATAAACGATCTATATCTTGAACTTGCTTTATTCAGTTGAAGCAAATAGTATAGTACAGTCATTTTGATTAAAAATTCAAAGATAAACCTGACATGAACTTAAACAACTAGTAAATCTTTAAGGCAGTATTTGAACTTTTTGCGATTTCTTTTGGTTGCGAGATTGTGATTGAGTTTCTGCAGCCACAGGAGTGAAAGTCTGGTTTTGTGACCTACGGCATCTCTTTGATATGATAAAATCTTCCATATTCCCCACATCCTCCCCCCCAATTTTCCCTTTTACCGGACAGTTTGCTTGTCTTTCATGTGGAAATCACCCTCCGCAGATACTGCAAGTTTTTGGTTTTCACAGTTCGCATATGCATATCTACGGCCTTGATTCTGACTTTACAAGGTCTTCTTTTGAGCAGCACAAAGTGGGAAATTGTTTCTAGCTGTCTACATCCCTGCAGCTTGTCTAAAAACTGTTTGGCTATCACGGGCTATCGCGTCAGTTCTTTAGTGCCGCCCAACGGAGTCGTCCAGAACTGCAACTCAAAATGATCTGTGACTTTATTCCTTGTCAGCAACCGGAAACTTGCAAGTTGACAGCAGCTGTGTGATGATAAAGCTGCAATTAACAGCTTCTTATAGTCCATTAATCTAGAACTGAATGGAACGGATTTGGGACATTTTCTCCTGAAAAAAAAGTCTCAAATCAATGAAATCAATTATCAAAAATAGCTGTATTGTAATGTAATAAAGGAACTGGTTGATAAACTAACTACTCATTGCAGTGGTAAGTCTAGTTTCTACAATAACTACAATCTGAAATGAAGGTATATCAGCAACCCTGGTCCTAGAGGGCCACTGTGGATCCAGGTTTTCGTTCCAATCAAGCAGTAGAACACCTGATTGTACTAATCAACCACCAGAGCCCCTGCTAAGGACATTCATTAGTAGAATCAGGTGTGTTGCTTGACTGAGATAGAGAGAGTTGATACTTCAACTTCTAAAGAAGTATTTTTAAACTAGTATCTACATTCTGAGTAATGAATGTGAATATTTTCTGACACCTCTGTCAAAATCCGATGTTTTTTTTTACTCCATCCAATCACCCAAATCTTCCCTCAGGGTTTTGTCTCTATAATTATTTTTCACTTTTTTTTTCTACTTTTTCCTCCATACAGACCAGACTCATCCCTACAACCATTAGAGACGCGCAGAGTTATCTTGTGAATTTAATCTAACGAGGTAAGACCTATCTTGACTTACAGGAGTGTTTCCTTTCTAAATAGCAACTCATTATAGACGGCTTCACACTTTCAGGTGCACACCACACGCATTTGGCCACGTTTGCAAATGATCAAATAAGCGCTACTAACTAATAATTACAATAATAACTAATAACTATAATATAACTACTGTACCACTGAAATATTGTTAGTTTGGGAAATTTAGCAGAAAAAAATATGTTCCTTCAAAATAAAAGTGCGGCACCAGATATTCCGTAGATTTCAAAATAAAATGTTAGATTTTTCCCCCTATTTTTCATGCACACATCTGTGACCTGGTCAAAATAGAGAACCACTGGTCCGAGGAGTCTAAGGACAGATCACAGGATGCACACGCTGTAAAGTGGAATTCTCTGGTTTGTACAAATCAAATCAGATGAGATTCACGGAATTCGAGTGAAACGAAATAACTCACAGGTCCAACAAGAGGAGTGTTTTTTTTATTATTATTATTTTATTTTTATTCTTTGCAGAGCTGTGAAACATTTTAACAAATTCACAGCGGTATCTAACCTGCACCCCTCCTCCATAATTGTTTACGCTGCTTCAACATCTCCTCAGGCTCTCTCTCTCTCTCTCTCTCTCTTTCTCTTTCTTTCTCTCTGACTCAGATGGATCCATTCTGGCTTCTCCTCTGTGAGCAGATTAATTGATCCGACCGCCTTCGGTCGGCCCGGCTGATTAATTGCGTTCTCTGCCTCTGTGCTCAGGTTTGAGATGAGACAGACGGCGGGGAGAACGAGCGAGGGCGTTTTGATGAAGAAGAGTCTGAAAACACGGTTTCGGAGCGAGTGAATGGGGAAAGTTTGAGCAGTAAATGGAGTTCAGGAACTCCATTATGACTGTGATTACAGCTCGGTATGATCAAATGTTTCTAAACCAGCAGTGACAGGCAGCTCCTATTCTCTTAGTTCTATAACTTAATTAATTACCTTAAATGTATGACAGTAGATGCCTAGGTGACCGAACAATTTCATTATCTAGTGATAAATGATGAAAAACAACAACCTGTAATACAAATGATTCATTTGCTCTGTAATTTAGTAATTGTCTCTATATTGTATATATAGTGCATCTGTGTAAAATTATTTTGTATATATTTTATTTATTTTTTATATATAGTCTGTATGCAATCTTTTCCTTATTCTTGCATGTCACTTGTACTGTCTCTACTGCTGTTGCTAATGCAATTTCTTATCTTATCTTATATTTATAAAAGAAATAGGTTCAATTCAGTAAATACTGGCATCACTCTCTGTGGTGTTTATCATTTAGCATTTACCCCTTCCCGAACCTTAACTTAAACTCAATTCTACCCTTAAGCCTAAATCCAGGTCCCTTGAGCAGTGGGAAAAGTGTCCTCATTTAAAAAAAACAAAAATGTGCCTATACTCCCAAAGACAACCGTATATGTTTATCATCTGAGTCAATTTGTTCTTTCCAGGTACATTTTTTAACCACCATAACACCTAGAAATTATTATTCAATCCACTTAATAAAGTGTGTTGCTTCATCCTCATCATACCTTTTCCCCTGTCTGGGAATAAAGTGCTTATATATATGTTTAAAGATAATTTATTCACAAATTAGAATAGGCTAGATGGACAGTGTTTGCTTCATTTATAACCCATTAAGGGTTATGAGTGCTGGTCTAGGGAGAGTCCTGCCTTTTATATATATATATATATATATATATATATATATATATATATATATATATATATATATATATATATATATATATATATATATATATATTTTTTTTTTTTTTTTTTTTTTTTTTTTTTTTTTACAGTGACTAAGGGAAAACATTTACTGTAAGGTTGGCAAGTATAGCTTGTGCTGTTTATTTGAACCATCAACCATGTCTGAACAAACATTATGAAACAGTGGAGTTTGAACTTTTATTCCAGCATCGATCCTATTACAAGTTACAGTGGTTCAGGTTCCATGAACTCGTGTGTATTGATAACTACTAATAACAACCTGAGTCCATTGCAGTCCATGTTTAATCTGGGATTAAAAACGTTACTGTTCCAAGAATCCAAGTACATTTTCTCAAGTGTTGTACTTAAAGGATTCAAAGCACAAAAATACAACTCAATGAAGTTTAACTCATTCAAGCATGTTGATGGAGCTTCAGTCATTTTTGGTCTCATAACTATTCGAGTCTCCATTCATAAAAAGTGGGTGTGATAGTGGGTGCTACTGCATGACATCACAAATTTAAGGAGGTACAAACGATTCATGAAATGTCACCATTTCTAAATCCAGTCCGGGTGCATTTTTCTGTTTTGTGTTTGATGCATGGGACAGATTTATATAAATACTAGACCTTATCTAAAATAATTATATATATATATATATATATATATATATATATATATATATATATATATATATATATATATATATATATAATGTTAAAAAAAGTGACTATATACATGATATGGGACCTTTAAGTGCAATGTGACAGCTGTCATACTACTGTAGCTACTTTTCAGACCAGTTCCATGTTATTCGACAGATCAATGCAGCAATATACCAACAAAGTTAAGCAAATATGCTGCAAGATCATGAAAAAATTGTCAGGCTTCAAGGATACACACAATCAGTTTTGGTCAGTAACATTGAAAGGTGACAACACTCGGTTTGCTTAAAACCTTGAAGTCAAGGTAAATAAAAGTCAGGTAGGAACTCTTTGACCAAACAGGGTTTGTCTTGGCTGTCATACAAGCTTGGAACTCTCTGTCAGATTTTCATTTTTCAATGCTGCATAAGAAATTGCAGCAGAGCTGCATCTTAATTTCACCTCGTCAGACCTGTATTATCACGCTGATAGCACCTGCTCCTGTAGAACAAACTGCTGTTCAAGGTTCAAATAGGGAAAAAAAAAACATTTGCAACCACATTTCAACATTGTCCATATTGCAAAAGCTTTGTTGACGCTGGACATTGAGGAGTTTGGGTGAAACAAAGCAGCCGCAGCAGTTTGGGCTGAGCGCTTCTATAAAAGGACACTGTGCAACAGCAGTAGAAACATTCGCTCCTGCAGAGAGTCCATCATGAGGAGTCTGCTCTTCCTGCTCGTGGTGGCTTTGGCCAACGCGAAGGTCTATCAGAGATGTGAATGGGCCAAAGTACTGAAGAATAATGATATGGACGGCTTCGAGCGTGTCAGCCTGGCCGACTGTGAGTACCCGTTTGTTACACACAGAGAAATGTTACTCATTTACATGCATTTGTATTTCCTAACTCACAGTAATAGAACATACACCATGCACTCACATGCACGTCTACCACTGACTGCTGAGGAATAACCCTTTGTTTGCACTACTTCATCAGCACTGCTGCACTTTTGTGCAATAACTACATGTGCTACCCATCCATATATTTCTGCCTAATCACATATTTGCTACCTTAAAATAGTCTTATTCTTATATTGTCTTATCTTATTTTTTTTTAGTTGTATTCACTGAATGACAGATAAAGAATCTCATATTGTATGTGCCTCACAATAACCTGCGTCCACTGATGTGAAAATCTGGTTGAGTGTCGACACGTGTTCAACCTGCGTCACTCTGTCTGAATTAGGTATTAAACAGCATTGCTAAGCAACCAGAATGCTGAAAAAAAAAGAAATACAGAATGATGTTCAGAGTGCTGGAAAAAAAAAAACATGTCTCCCACTTAAGATGCAAAGTTCATTCTTGACCTTGGAGGTGGTATTTATGTGAGTGGTCGGTGGACAACGCAACATTTCAGGTGGTCTTTGTCAACCTGTTCTGCCTCCTCTGCAGGGGTTTGTCTCACCCAGTCGGAGTCGAACTACAACACAGAGGCAACCAACCACAACAGGGACGGATCCACCGACTACGGCATCTTCCAGATCAACAGCCGGTATTGGTGCGAAGACTACCGCACCCCCAGAGCCAAGAACGCCTGCGGCATCATGTGCAGTGGTCAGTGATGAACTCCTCCACAGCAGGAACAACAAAGGGACATTTTATCATTTTATAAGTTGCTATGGGTTAGGGTTAGAACTTTATGGGCTGATGCATCACATGCTGCATTGTCAGCCTGGTAGTGTATAGTAAAAGGACCCAATACACACATAACTTAATATTTTTTCATATTACAATTCAAATGCGCATTATCTGTTTTGAGGGCGACACGGTGGAGCAGTGATCACAGCAAGAAGGTCACAGGTTCAAGAACCTCGTTGGTCTGGGACCTTTCTGTGTGGAGTTTGCATGTTCTCTCTATGTCTGCGTGGTACTCCAGCTTCTTCCCACAGTCCAAAAACATGCTGAGGTTAATTGGAGACTCTAAATTGCCAATAGGTTTGAATGAATGGTGTGTGTGCCCCGCGATAGGCTGGTGACCATCTGGTCACCACCCTGCCTCTCTCCAGCAGACCCCCGTGACCCCAATGAGGAATAAGCAGCTACAGTAGATGAATGAATGAAAGATTATCTGTCTTATTTTTGTCCTTTTACAGAACTTCTGACAGATGATGTCAGCATTGCGATCAACTGCGCCAAACAGGTCGTTAAGGACTCACTTGGTATCGAAGCCTGGTAAGACCTGGTTATGTTGGCTACTAGGGATGAGTGAATACATCAATGTCGGTACCTGTTAGCCATTCAACCAACTGGATGTCGTCATGAGTCACATTATTTATTGCTTATCATAAATCTATTTACAGTACAATTTTTCAATAAAGCTATAAACAGCCCTCTATTTTCCTCTGCCAAATTATAATCTGGAACATTATTTTGCCTCCTACCTGACAAACTATCATGATTAATGGATGCTTTCTACTTCTATCTTTAAAATTGACAGATATTGATGTATTTACTTTACTGATCATAAAGTGCATTATCTATACTCAATTCACTTGAGTAATTAGCTCAACTATAATGGATACAGACTGTGATGTGTTGACTTCCAATGCAGAGTGATAAGTGATGCCTTTCTGTCTGGTTCCAGGTACGGCTGGCGTGATCATTGCAAAAACCGTGACCTGAGCCAGTATTTGAGAGGTTGTAATCTTTAATCAACACTTCAACATCCTCAGCAACGACGAAAATGTGGCGATTTCAACCATTTGCATTGCAATTGTGTCGTGAAAAAAATAAAATTCATTCAAATGTTGATTTCCACTAATATCTTCCACTTCAACCATCAATTTACTTGCTGACCGGAGAAAATTATGTTCTTATTATGAAACTTTAAGCTCCACTAACACCTCTTTCTCACAGAAAATAAGTTAATTGTCAGAGAGAACCAATAAATTATATGAGTACCTGTATATGTATTTAAATGTCACTGAAAACGTTGGAGCAAATTTTTAAATAGATATTATTTGGATAAACCGACCACATATTGAGAATCTATGTGGTCACTTTCTCGCCTGATAAAATATGAAAAAATAATAAAATGGAAAATTGAAGATAGCCGGTGTCAGGACTGGCATTTATCAGGATTACTGGGTATGGTGGCCAGCGATGGGCATCTACTCCCAACTGGAGACTTGGGTTTGTTATGTAAGTAGAAGTTAATGTAATGTGAAGCTGCTATAGCTTCATTCCAACGCCACGCCTCCGGATTTTCAGCCCCAGCCGATGCTGACTCATCACTTGAAGCAATTTATCACTGACAGACCATTCCCGTCTAGGGTCAGATACTCAACGCTAACATGGTAGCACTAGGTTAATTAATCTTGTTAGGTTTCCAGGTAGCTTACTTACAGTGTTTATACTGACGGCTTGTCAAAGGTTACACTTACACACCACTCCAACCATCCTACTTATGTGTTAAGCTTTTGATATTTAGCCTTTTGACCAATGCATGCAGCTAGGTTCCAACATCTTGCAAAAAGTGGTCCAAAAAAGACTGAGGGTTGTAAGAGCAGCATTTTTATACCCGTTGTACTGTAGTGCCATGTTCATGGCTGTAATATTGGAGTCTGAATATACAGTACAAGCTTCATCATGACCAACTAAATTATCATTACCAGCAGCAGCTTCATGCATCCAGTTTAACCTCAGCCAGTGTTTTCTGATGCACGGCACGAACGGAGCTGCTGTTACAGGATGGAAACAGAAATCCCTAGATGAGAGAGAGAGAGAGGGAGGGTGGGAGAGCATCTGGCAATGAAGCCGGAATTTAAATGTGTAGTTGCAGTGATCAGAAACTGGCATCATAGAGCCATTAGCAGATGCAAATGAGAGCAGGGCTGGCAGGCTGTTTTGTCTCTCTGTCTTTAACACACAAACAAGTGTGTTTCAATCACTTTAGAGGACATTACATTTGTTTACATTGATTTCCTGGAGACTTATCCTAACCTAAACCATAATAACTACCACACACTAACCCCGACCCTTACCCCAAATAAGTCTTCACCCTAAAATTTATGTTTTACATTAAGGGGACTTGTTTTTTGTCCCCATATAAGGAAGTCCCCACAATATGACTGTGTAACCAGTCCACACAAGAGTAGTAATACATGGTATACAGACACACACACACACACAAAAGGGGGACTATATTTTGAAGCGTCTGCCACACTTTGGGGGGGTGTCAAAGTCATGTTGCTAGTAAGATGCCAGTGCACAGAGGGGTTATCTGGGGTTTCCAAATTATTCATAGGTCTGATTTGGGGACCAATCACAGTGTCCTCTCCCAGCAGTTTCACTTTAAGCCAAGTTGCAGAGAGTGAATCCATTTATCTGACTTATTTAAAAGTATATTATAATAATGAAATATGCAATTACAACTTTAAAATCCATATTTTTCAACCTATTTGTCTGTATCTATAAAAAATTATGCAGCTGAGTATTTTTCGTTTGCTTGAAATACGTTGAGAATTCAAGACATGATTAATTCAAAACTTTTTCATTAAAAAATTTGGACTCAAACCAGACTGCGCCAGGCTGGCACAAACTAGGTACAGAAGCTTCTGCTGATTGGGAGACTCGCTCAACTGCAAAGGATCCTGGGTATAACTGCAATCCGTACATATCAGAATCAGATTTATTCAGACACTTCCATTTAAAAGTTTGTCCTGAGGGTGGTGGTAGAGGAAAGGACACATGGGCCATTACAATCTAAAAGGGTTCATTCTATGTGAAGTGGGAAGAGGATCAGGAAATTCCATTGCAATCTGGACAGAAGATGCTGAGATACACATGTAAGATTTCTTATCCCTGGGGCCTCATTGGTTACTGTTGTACACACACACAACAGGGCTTGAAAGATGTGTTCAACAGTTCCCATGTAAAAACACGGGTTTGTAAACCTTGACATGCAGGCAAGCGGTGCTTCAGGACAAGTTTGTTCAAGTCGGTTATTTACACATAGCCATATTCACATTAAAAAGCTTTGCTGTAATTCTAATCTTGTTCTTTAAAGCTGTTAAAAGATCCTTTCTTGTTGCAATTCCAATTTCAGTCTTGGGCCACAGAGTCCACAGCCTTCACTCTGGGGAAAAATAAATTCTAAAGATCAGCCAAAAGTAAAATGCTATCCACTTGATTGGACTATCTCAGATAACTGAAGCCTCGTATATGCTTCAGCTGAACTTTACAATGCAATGCATCTAGAATGCAATGCAATGCATTATTTCCCCCCAGAACAAGGAGCGTCGATTTTTTAACCCCCATCAGTTACATCATCATGCAGGAAAATGATCTATTCACAACCAGTACAGAGAGGAGGAGCAACTACAGAGACCTATAACTCTTTTAGTGTGCATTTGCTTGTATTGTTTTAAGATATAAGGGAAAATAAATGTGAACCTATCCTTTAAGCTGTGTTTATTTAGTCACTATTCTATTTTGTTGAATATCTCTAATTACTGCAACCCAATTCCTTTCAGGCAAGTTCTGAAGGAATCATTTTGATTTGTATATAACATGTATATAAGGTGGTAACAATACTCCATAATGCTGTCTGGTGCTATAATGTTTTTCTTGATTCCGAGAGAACAGGTGAAGGTTTCCTGTTCCATAATGACTGGCTAATAAGCCAATTTAGATCCCCTAGCCCCGTGCTCTTGGACCTGTCCTGAATCGGGTCCAGCTTTAGTTAGACCAATCTGACTGGGACGCGTCATTCCCAGGATACAACTGCAATAGGTGGTTTGACAGTTGTTTAATAGGATCATATAATGTATAACGCTTTCTGCCTAAAATCTGCTTTTGGAAATAATTCAATTATGTAAATTCTGTCCAAGGTCTGAGATATCGTAGCTCCCCTTGAGTTCAGTATGCCTGCAGAATAGATGGTATAATTACACAGACTTGTTGATACATCAAGATTCCCCACACTGGTTCCCCAAATGTAATCAGCACAACTGACTGCACACCATCTGAGAACAAGTTTGATTATGATAATCAAATGCATTATAATTCAGTTAATGTTCTCACAAGTAGCTTGGCTCAACACAACTCTTTTACTCTGACAGTGACAGCAGTGTTGGGGACAGACTGCAGACAGGTGCTGTGAGTAATTCATGATCTCTTGGTCAGTTAATAGTCAGCTCATTATAAAAACCCTTAGCCCGGTGTATCATTAATCTAAGTTATAACTTGTACAATGGCTTCCTCCTCAGGCATCAGCTCCTTAAAACCTAGCCAACCTGCAGAGTGCAGAGGAAAGGTGCCACAGTGATGGTTATGCTAATGCGCTCCCGGTTGTGGAGCGTTACCATCAGGCTACTGACATTCAGATAGCGATGCCTGTACCCAGGTGGCTTTCATACCACCCGGAAAAAAGATTGTTGAATTATTAGTGCATGTGCTGCAAGAAAATGTGTCCTCTCCTCCTCTTCTAAGTATTCCACTCAAGGATTCTGCCCCTCTTCGTAACAGAAAGAAAATTGTCCACAAGAAACTGCGGTGGCTGTATTACGATGGGGTCAAATCAGGTAATGTTCCAAAGATCCCTTCGCTTTAAAGGGATAGTTAGATTTTTTTTTTTTTTTGGACATTTAGCCCCATTTACCACATTCCTGGCATGTATCCAAGCATGGACACCATAATTTCACTGATCCCTCGTGTTATCGAGCTTCGTAGCGCTTTACGTCTGACTGGATTTTCAACATAATGGATAGTGCACAGGGCAGATTTGAGTCCTAGTATAAAAAAAATTATGTAACTTTGTGAAAAAATGAATAAACACCGGTAGGCATCATCTCATTAATCTGTACCGTGTAATGTTTCCCATTTTGCTCGTTTGTACCTGCTTTGAAAGGCATGGAAGTGAGGATCGCCGGAAATTGCAGGACAACATATTGACAAGTAAGATTAAATCACGAGATGGGAAAGAGCTACTGAAATTCTGCCCTGTGTACGTCCATTATGTTTAAAATTCAAATCCAAAATTCAATACTGGAGGGATCAGTGAAATTATGGCCTCTATGCTTCAGATACATGCCTGGAATGTGGGAAATGGGGCTAAATGTCCAAAATACCAAACTATCCTTTAAAGAAGTAGTAACCCAATCTATTAGCTTTCCCTAAACCTAACTAAACCTTAACTACAGGATTATCGTGCTGTTGCTAGGAGCCTGAGATGGGAAAAGGTCTTTTATGGAACATATCCTAGGACTAACATCCCCAGCTCAAGCATCGGTCGACATGTTACTCATATCATGAAAAACACAGTCAAATCAACAGATTTTTAAAAAAGAACCAACAAATGTTTGTGAATATAATTGTTTATTGACTCCAGTCCAAGAAATGTACACATATGTCCTTTCAAGGTATAAAATCTGTCTTAAATAAGCAACTCTTCTATTTCATATTCACGTAAATTCTCATTATTTAATTAAAACCCCTGAAGACCTTTTCTTTTTTTTTTTTTTTAACTGACGACAATCTGACACCACAAACAACCAAAATCATCAAAGAGCACAATAAAAGTTAGTAGAATTAGCAAAAGCTGTCCAGCAGTTTGCAACCTGACTTTGGGTTTACTGAGGGAATTGCTCTTCAGTGTTTTTCTCATCAGTTTCATATTAAAAAAAAAAAAAGGAAAGAAGATGAATATATAAATTTGAAAACGGACACAAAATGAGCGCTTGCTGTAAAGTTTGTATAGATGATAAATCACTGAGAGGATTAAAGGCTTCGGTTGTTGCTTTTGAGCTGGTCGAGTCAACTTATTGCTGCTGTCGCTCCTCGTGTTCCTATGCTGCAGTTTCCGTCGATGCAACGGCTGTTTCCTGTCGTAACGCGTTGAAACCGGCGTTGCTGTGGATTCTGCGATCACTGATGTCAACGGTTTCTATGGTTGCCGCTGTTGATCTGGAAAATCAGTTTCCAGATGCTAACCGACCGATGTCCGGTTTGAAGTCATCAGGCAAAACGGTTTTCTTCAACGGGGACGGCTGAAGCCGTCACCCGCTGGATCAGGTGATTGAGTCAGTGTCGGGTCTGTTTTTGGTTTGCGGGTCTGGATTAAGATGAAGAAGATGATGATGATGATTATGATGATGATGATGATAAACCTGAGGCTGGTGAACAGAGGAACTCTGGAGAGAAAAAGAAAAGAAAGAGAAAGAGTTAGTTGACAGATGTGAATACACCAGACAAGTCAAACTATCTAAAGTTCACTGTACTTTTAGGCCTCAGTCGACCAGCTTCTTCAAACAGGTTTCAACTAACAAATCACGACTCAAGTCCAGCTTACTAGCTTGTTCTGGAGCTTTCTAGTGTGTCACGTGGTTTTCATCTGTAGATGTTTGCTCAGTTGTCATGGAGATTTATTTGTTATGTGCATGGTGTGTGTATGTGTGTGTGTGTGTGCGACCTCCTGCCTCTATTAAATCCAAATTGACTTGTTAAGCTTCTCTTAATAAAACCCACTTAATAAAAGCACTCTGAAGCACAAACTGTCCCTCTGGTAGGTTGGTTCCTCCCACCTCATGCGGAACAATAAACATCAGCCTCTGGACCAAAAAAAAAGAAAGAAATGTCCAATTAATGTGGAGAGTCTCCATGCTAATCATTAGCTCCTCCATTAACCCCTTGACACATCCTCACTCCTGCTGCATTAACGAGAGGGGCGGGGCTATCATTAACACCACTCTATCGCCGCCACAGAAAACATTTTAATTACACATAAAAGACCAGAGTGAAGCTCTCGTGTGGCAGGAGAGCATCAGTGATACCAAATGGCGTCATGTTCTCCTCCTCTCAGCTGCACAGACACGCCCCGTCACCCAGTTGAAAAAAGTGAGTGTTTCCTCCATATTGCTGTGAAGTCGTTTTTTTTCATTTTGAATCCCTAAATACGCCATTTTAACCCCCCCTTTGTTTTACCCTTGAATCCTCCATTGTGCCATTTTGAATCCCTCTTCCTTTCAATTTGAAATCCTTAGTGTACAATTATGAATCTCTTTTTTTTTTAACCGCCATTCTGAATCACTCAATGTGCCATTTCAGTCCCCGTCTTTCCGTTTAGATTCCCTTCATTTTGTGCCATTTTGGATCATTAAATACTTTGAATCCCTCCTTCATCGCATTTGAATCTGCCGTTGTTAGTCCCTTCTTTTCCCCCCATTTTGAATCCCTTCAATCCATTGTACCTTTTGAATCTTTCATTTCTATGTCACCCTTCCAATGTAAATCCTTTTTACCACCATTTTGAATCCCTTGTTTAAAAACTTAATATGTAACTTTAAATCCTTCCTCCTTTTCATTTAGAATCTCTGATTGCACCATTTTGAATCCCCTTATATTTACACTTTTAATTCTTAATTGTGCCATTGCAGTCCCCCGTCTTTCCATTGAGAGTCCTTAGTTTGATTTTTGAATATTTCATTGTGGCAGAAATCCATGTTAATTCCATTCTGAATCACTCTCAATCTTGCTGAACGGAGACAACAATTTTTTTTTTCCCATTTTAATTTCCAGTAATCCTTCATTGTGCCGATGTGCATTCTCTGGTCCTTCATTAGGAAAATCCAGGTGTTGCTAAATCCGCCAGACAGACTTCATGATGAACTATTTGTTTTACTTCCTTCATTGTTTTACTGTTTCAGCGTGTTGGTATCTGAATGTTTTTTCACTTCGGCGTTCCGGTATTTTCATGTTTCAGTCCGATAATTCTCAGCTCAGTCTTAATTACTGCCTAATAATTAGAAAATCCCGCTAATCTGCTGCTTAATCGAGGCATTTCAGCTGACTGACAGCACACACTCACACACCCTCTCAGCAGTTATCAGCCTTGTGAATGACTTTGAAGCAGATAATTCTCTGTGTCTCAACATCCACTAATTACCCGCAGCTGAAAAATGCTGCAGGAGTCTAAATCAGCTCTCTGGAAATTACAAGATACACAGCTAATAATCACCCACACTCTCGCTCCCACACACACACATATATATATATAGTGTGTGTGCGCCTGATACTGTTTCTGTATCAAATGGTCAGGGCCTTTTCTCAGTCAGCATTGTGACTCTTTAGTCTCGATCAGATAAAAACACCTGTCTGCACATTTAAAGGAACAGTCTCACGTTTAGTGAAATCCTCTTCTTCCCCATCTTTCCTAGCAGCAGATGAGCAGATCATATCGGTTTTCCTTTTTGCTTTATTCTTAGTCTTGCACGTTCGTGTAACAGGCAGCGCCGCACCCCACGTTACTGGTAAATATGTGACATTGTTATAATGCTGGCATGTCTGATCAAGCTCAGGATATTTGTGTGAAAGTTTATTTTTCAGAATAAAAAATATATATATTCATACATAAGTTAAAAAAACTAAACTAAACATAGGTATATATTGTTATTTTTATTATAAGGAGACCATTTCTGCTTGGTTCCTAACATCCTCTGAGTCTGATCCGAGTCTTTTAATATTGATAATCTCCTGATATGCAGACAAATCCAATACTTTGATTATATTTACATAGCAGCAGATGCTGTGCGATGAAGTTATAATGATGTATCTGGTAAATGATATAACAGGTGAGGCACAATTTTTATTCCCTATCCAAATACTAAAGGTCCTGGCTCAAAACCATTGAATTCCAGCAACTCCAGAAACTGATGTGACACGATCAACGAGAGAGAATGTGCCTACTTTGCCTGGAGTTGCTTGAACTACAGAAAAACTCTTAACCGAACTACAGGATGGATTAACTTCTCTCACCAATTCAAATACGCAAATCCAAAATCTACAAGTTTCATTTTGATCATCAAGTTACCCACATAAGTCGCATTAACTTGTGCTCAGCTAAAAAAGAAGAAGAAAAAAACAATCCTTGTGGTTTTGCCAACCAGGACTACTTGTACTATGTTGAAAAGAAGAGCAGCAGGCTGAGGTGGACACGGAATATTTTTCATATTTCACAATCCAACAACGACAAAGACTCATCAGCCCTACTACGATAACCTCAGTTCAACAAAGTCATACATTGTAAAGCCCATAGGTGCAATTCTACTCCAGTCAAATCATTCCTGAACATATGGCGCATCAAACTCAGTCAGTCAGACACGTTTATCACCAAACAAAATCATCACCGTGCAAAGAATTTTTTATTATATAGAGCATAAGCATAGCAACTCTCAAAATGTCAATATTGACATTATTAAAAAATATAGGCCAAAAATCCTGCATCACTTGTATATAAATATAAAAGAGCCATAGCAGTGTATTATCTGTAGTGGATCTCTATTAGCTGTTGCCACAGCATTACATTATGAATGTAATGCCTGACATTACTGAACATAACATTACATTTCATTATCAATAATAAGAAGAATACATTAAACTTAATCTATATAAATGAAAAATATAAATAAAAACACAAAGTTAAATATACATTTAAATAGAATACTAATTAAGAATCAACATCTAGATGTTATACAAAAAGGTCTTTAACCCTTTGAAATAATTTAAATAATAATTTAAATAATTTTGCAGTTACCAATAAAACAAAACTATAAATGTTATTTAAAAAATAATATAATTTTTCAAGTCTTATGAAGCAAAACACTAATATTCAAAAGACTACATACTAGTTATACCTCTAATCAGTTTATCATCTGCATGCTAATAGATGAATGTTCTGTTTTATTAGGCCGATATTAAGAGTTATAATTATAATAATTATTATTCAGGTTTATTATTAGCCTGGCTAAAATATTTCATCATTATCTAGTATTGGGTATTTGACAGACATTCATAGGACCCAACAAACCACTCTGGGATTTCATAAACCATGCCTCCAATATGAACAAACGAAGGGATGGTTGATATTAATCTACATTAATATGAGGTTTGGTGTTAGTCAGGCTAGTTTATTATGGCTCTGTTTTTATTTTATTAATGCGAGAATGACAGAATCGTGTTGAAAAAAGAAAGATGGAGGATTTTTTTTACTGTAGTTTTGTTATTTTTTTACCTTCACCACTGACAAATAAACTGATATTAACAACAAGCATGATTCCTTTACTGTCATCTTTTCTCTGCAGTGTAGTCGCAGCATCAGTTTTGTTGCTACCACCTCCTTGTTTCCAAGAGCCACATAACATGGAGAGAGTCACTAGGGAGAAAGACAATGGAAATAACAAACTTAACCAAAACCAACATAAATAAATTATCGGGAATCAGAGACAAAACCCATAGTGGCAGGAAACAAAGGAAACAGTCTTAGATTTCTGCAAAGATTTAAAATGGTTGCTTCAACAGCGAGAAAGCAGGAGACACACACATGTGCAGAGGCATGCGCGCACACGCTGGCCGCTGCCCTCTCTCTGGTCCAGCTATAAAAACCCATTAGTAATCACTCCTCGACTCTCAGCGGCTCTTTTCGCCCAAATGACTACCATCCAGCCAATCTGCATAAATCTGCATTAATAGATGATTTTCCCTCCACAGAAAACAAATGTGCTTTAAAGAACGCCTTCTTATCTGTCTGCTTTTAGGGGAAACATCAGAGAGCAGAACACACACACAGACACACTCTGTCCATCTGACAACACACACACAACTGCAGCTCCTATTAACAACAGATATATCACGACAGACGTATCACTACAGCAGCTTACTAAAGAAAAATGATGTGTGTGTTGGATAAAACACAAGCATTCTGGTGATTTAGTTATTCTTCTCACCAGTGGTGGAGCTGAAAGTGTAGTTTGCCCTGAAGGTGGTGCTAGAGGAAAGGTCATGGTGCCATTAAAGTCACTCAGTAGATGTGTGTTTTTGCCCCTTGAGAGGCAGAACCCAAAGGTGTTGGTGTCAGGCTGTCTAACACCAGATCATCTGTCTAACACAGTTCAATTCAATCAGGGGTTTTGCTACTACAGCTTTATGACCGCTAACTAATGATGTCTACTAATGCTAACAAGCATTGGAATTATATTGCTCTGTAAATGAGATTACCAAATCACTTCAATGACTTTGTGACTGCTACGCTACTTTTTCAGCATTTAAATCACCCTTTTCACAAAAGCTAAACGGGCTCATTTTAAGCCCAAACTGATAAAGTACAATTTATTCATGGCCTTGTTCCAGAACTGTGATTTTTTTTTTCCCACCCACTAAAGATTTGTTCAGAGAAACAAAACAGCCCATTGGTTTGCTCTGGCTCTTGGCTGTTTCCCAAGCACAGTGTAGAAGGCAGCAGTGTAAAAACTGAAGTCCACTGAAGCATTTGGTCTGTGGGTCAGCACATGCTGAAAATGACATCAGTCATGCGGCGTCCCACAAGGTTCTGTTCTGGGTCCCGTGCTGTTCTTTTGATACATGCTGCCTCTTGGGGAAGATAATTAGCAGTTTCAGTAGCATCTCTTTTTATATTTATGCCAACGACATTAAGTTGTATTTTTCTTTTAATCCCAAAAATTCTAACTCACTGATCATCTTAAACAATTGTCTGGATGCAATTAAGATTTGGATATCTGATAACTGTGTTCAATTCAATAAAAAATAAAAGACAGAAGCCTTTTTAATCGTTCCTAAAAATGATTTTCCAAACATCAAGAAGTATTAGGGTTATTGCCTGTGCTCAGCATGACTTCTGGCATCATATTTGGCCAAATATGCTGTCACTATTCAATCACGTTAGGCAGCTTGTGTGATTATATTTCTTCCAATTAAGTAACATTTCTAAATTCTGTGTTAACCAAGGTTGAGATGGAGATGGTCATTTATGCTTTTATTTCTTCTTGTTTAAAATATTGTCACTCATTTAAATCAAACCTCACTAAATCATCTCCAAACTGTCCAGAATGCAGCTTGTACGTTCTTTATCTAGAAGTAAATAAAGATCATATTTTCACATCACGTTACATTTTTATCCTCTCTTCGCTGGCTTCCTATTAAATTTTGCATCCATTTTAAAGCACTGGTGCTAACCTTTTAGAGCTTTTCATGGCCAAACACCCCAGTATATTGCTGACCTCCTCCTGCCTCATGCGCCAAATTGGGCTATTAGATCATCTGACCAATCATTACTGGCGGTCCCTCATACTCATTATAAAACCAGAGGTGGCCGTTCTTTTCAAGCTTTTGCTCCCAATTTATGGAATGTTCTCCCCATTTCATTGCGATCTCTTGAATCCTACGAAGGCTTTATGAAGTAGCTAAAAACATTTTTATTCAGACAGGCGTTTGACCTGCCTACACAAAAGCTCCACTTCATTAATTGCTTTTTATACTCATGTACTTGTGCCTCTGGGCTTATTTTGTTGTTGCTGCTATGAATTTAACTAGTCAGCCCTGTGCCGTTTATTGTTGCTGCTCATTTCATTTATATTGTTATATTACGCTTGATTCTGTGTTTTGTATTTTAAGGTGAAGCCATTTTTAATGTTGTACCTGTGATTGGTGCCACATTAATTTAATAAAATTGACTTCCTTGTTTGAAGATGTTTTCTGGAATAAATAATAAGAATAAACAGGATAATTTTAGAGAGATAATACCATCATCTTGCCTGGAGTAGTTAAAAACCAGACCATGAATTTTGCTAATTTCAAAAGGCTAAATCTGGTTTAGTTGACCCCATGAACTTTCTTTTAGCATCATTTTCGGGAAAAACTCATCTAACCGCTGCAGCTCCACTTAATAAAGAATTAATATGAACTGGGTTCACATCTAAGTTGAACTCATGCCGCCTGCATTAGATGACATTTTTTTTTCCCTCTGAGCTTTGTAGAAAAAAATGAAAACCCTCAGATCGTAAACTCCGCCACAAAAAAAAACTTTTCTCTCTGGCCTGCTGTGCTGCCCTGTTGTCACGGTGACCCCGAACCGGATAAGCAGCTGGGAAATGCCGGAATGATGGATGGATGTGTGAACTTCTGAAAGTAAATGTTTTTTTAATCTGGTTTTGTTTGCCGGCTCTGCAGAGTGAAATATAACCAATAACCAAACAAACTGAACAAACTGTAATACAACACACATACACACAGCTGTCACATTAACCATTAACACACAACGAGCCTACAGCCCATCAATCACGCACACAGACATACACACACACACACACACGTACACACACACACACAGTCTGCTAGTCGACTGCATGGCTGAGTTTCAATCAGACGCCAAGAACCCCATCAGTATTCACAAGTCACACCACACACACACACACACACACACACAGATTCTGACAGAGCAGATTGGTTCTGCCTCTGTATCGTTCAAGACATTAGAATCTGAGATCAAACTGCAGTACAAGTACCAAATCAGTTAAGCAGTTCAATAGCACCCTGATTGACTTGTTCGGTAGTCATGTAGTTCTGTATTTAATCAGTAGTGTAGTTGTTCTGTACTTTCAATCTTTAACAGCTGTTCAAATAGCTCAATAATTAAAGGATGAGGTGTTTTTTTTTAAAATAACACAAAATACTCTGCAAAATAATATAATAGGAGTTCAATTGTTCAGTTGTTCAATGCATTAAGTCGTAGTTTACTGCTCCAGTAGTCATGTATTTCAATAGTCTAATACAGTAGTTTACTACTTCACTGGCTGTTTAATTGTCGTTACCTTCAGTAGATTAGTCACTCTCTGTAATTCAATAATTTAGTGGAGCTGCAACATTTCAAAGTTCTCTGGTTCCATCTTCTCAAATAGTTTTATGTTCTGGTCTTGTCATTTAATTCATTCATTCTTGTCATTCTTCTAAAATAGTAGACTGATCGTCTTTGGGTTGTGGACTGTCGGTCGGGGCAAAAAAAGACAAAGATGATGAATTATAAAGTAACTATGTCGGTGAACTTCAGTACTTTAACAGTACATGAACAAAAAAACGCAAATGTTCTTCTGCTCTAAATATTCAGAGACTGAATCGGGTTGAGCAGAAAGCCGCTGCGTGTGGAGGAGGAGACGTCCGTGGTGGTGGGTCGTTAGTTGGGTTGTTAATTACTGTTATGAAGATGTGAACAAAAAAACACAACAAAAAAGTTTTTCTTTCCATCATATGATGACATCTGCAGAGTTTCATAAACACCCCTATACTTCAGTGTGACTTTTCTTTCCCTTCTTTACTCAAACATTTCATCTCTTCCGCTCATATTCTGACTGATGTGCACCAAATCTTGCGTGCCAGAAAGCAGGTTGTGTTCCTATGGCAACCATTTAGTTATTATATAATGCAACTGCTGCTCATGTGCCCCCTTTTTTTAGAAACTTTGCTTCGATTTTTCCATAGCTACATACATGTAGAGAATTATAGGTGTTGTTTCCAGTGTTAATTGTCTCATTAAAGCCTGCATCATTGCAACTAAACATTCATGATCGGTGTTGCTCTTTGTGAACATGAGTGGGAGTTGAATTTTCTTAATCCTATTTCGATAAATTGCCCATGCAGGAGATCTCCCTCGCTCCTGCTCATGTTCACTTTTGAGAATCTTTAACAAGTTTGCTACACTGTAATATAATGTGAATGTGAATTTCACATACTTGCTTAAATGTTACTGGCTGATGAGACATAAGAAAGTATAAGTGTTTTTCTTTCCGCTGTTTATCATATATCATATCGAATGGCAGTTCATTTTATTGTAGTCCTACCACTTAGTTCTGCCGACACCAGACTGTCCAAGGCTGTAATTCATTATTTAAGTTATCGTAAAGTGATTTTTTTATGTATTTTTTATGCTTTACTGAAATGTGACACCACAGCATTTCTATTTAGTATTTTCATAGTTTTCACAGCGTCAGACGGTGTCAGAATGTGTCGGCAGTAAAAAGAGAGGAGAGAATTAAAAGAACACCGGTCGAAGCTCTCTGCGTCTTGGGTGGTTATTTCAAATGGGCCACTACAGTCACTGCAGACATTTACCTGTCACACTTGGCTGTCTTCAGGCCGTCTTCCCTTCAAGCAGCTCTCGGGTGTTTTCGGCGGCCCGCGCCAAACCGTCGGCCATCAGCGCCTCCTCCAGACTCTTCCTGGCCTGGTACACCTTCAGCTCCTGTTCCCTACACGCACACACACACACACACAGAGAGAGAGAGAGATGTGCGTCATGTGCTGTCACTTGCAACCAGGCAGCTGAAAGGAGCTCAGCGCACCATCAGATATTTTACTCGTATTTCCCCTTATTTTCTTGAAGTTAGGCATGTAACACAGAACAAGCGTGTACAATAAACATTCATGGAAACGTGAATCCACAGATCTCTGTTAACTTCTTATTGCAGCACGCACTGCAGCGATATGAAAACTGAGATAGTACTGTGTAAAGATATTATTTCCAGAATCCTGCCATCTGTCGCATCCTGATTTCATCAGCGCTGTGCTGCTCCTCCTGGGGTGAGGTAATTCAATGTTCAGCGGACTTTAGGTTGAGATTTGAGTTGGATTAGATCTTTTGAAATTGAAAGGTGCTCATGGCATATTTACGGCACTCTGGCAAAAGCATGCGGAAAACTGACGGCTGTAAATGTTTGATAAAGTGGATGATTTACAGTGCGCTGGAATTGGAAGCTTTTTTTTTCTCTCCTCATCACCTCATGGCACTTCATGTGTACAATATGCAACAGATTAATTAAAAAAAAATTAATTTAATAAATAATATATCAGAGCTCCTCTGACACTATTTGTCTACGGACATTATCTTTCTTTTATCTTTAATAACTTAGGTAGAAATATTCCAATCTGTGTTTCTCTGAGGCTGTTTCTGTTCCTGAGCTAATTCTAACATTTGATTAAGATCCAGAAAATCCTGCATTCAGGTGAAGATATATAAAAAGTCTATATATGACAACATTAAACATGTGTAGCAGCCAATAACATAATAATAGCCGATAACGTAATAAATTTGCCCTCTTTAAAATGTAATAGGCCAATAACGTAATAAAAGTGCATACTAACTTTTGGCTGATAACATAACAACTCATTAGGTTATTGGCTATTATTGGCCTGGTGAAGAAAAACATTTTTTGATAAAATTTAAAGCGGGTAAATTTATTACGTTATCGGCTGCTACAATGTGCACGGGGGACATTAAGGAGCAGCCTTCATCTGATTCAGACTCAAACTGAGCTTCAGGGTCGTTACTCATCATGTTCTTTGCTTGTGTTGCATTAGCTCTATGACGTATGTCGCTTTGGATAAAAGCGTGTGCTAAATTAAACTGTAAATTGTCTAAATTGTGAGGCACTGACTCAGCCAACATGGTCGCAGGTCGTTCCAGAGCCTCGGGGTCCTGACTACAAATGCTCTGTCCCCTCTAGCGGGATAAAGGACCTCAGCCCCAGGATCTCAAACTCTGTACTGACTGGAACTATAATCAGATATCAAAAGAATAACAAGGCGAGAGGCAATGGTGTCAAGTAACTAAGTACAAATACTTTGTTATCTTACTTAAGTAAAAGGTTTGGGTATCTGAACCTCTTTAAAATTCTTTTTCAGCCAACTTTTCACTTCTACTCCTTTCATTTTCACTAAATTATCTACCCTTTCTACTCCTTACATTTCAAAAGATAGCCACATTACTCCTGTTTTTTCCTTCTCGTTTTCATGACAAGGCTTTTGTCGAGCCAAAAAGAGATTTTTTGACACAAAGTGCATTATTTGATCTTCTCTGGACCCCAAATTATAGCCAATCCAGTCCCTTTTTTCACTATTAAAATACCTTTAAAAAAGGACGATAAAAACACAGTTTATCTCTCTTGCCAAAAAGCGCAGACAGCTCATTCTTTGGGAGTTCAAATTTGTTTTTGCCTAAAACTCCCTTCTAATTCTTGAGTGTTTTTATTTAACAGATTTCAGGTTCACTCACTCACTCACTTCATTGAATTACAACGCAAACTGTAACATGGTTTCGAAACGATTGCTTTTACACTTGAGTAAAAAGCTTGAGTTGATACTTAAACTTCTACAGATATATTTTTAAGCCCTGGAATATATTCTTCTAGCTGGGAAATTAATTACCACCTCTGGCGAGAGGCAATTCTGAATCAAGTCTAAAACATAGGGGCCAGTGTTTAAAAAAAAAAAGATCTAAACATCTCTTGGTTCTGGTTAAAATCCTGACAGCGAAAGACTTTACCGAGTCAATTTTATAGATTGGCTCCGGAGCGTGAAGTCGGTTGTACAGCTGTATATATAAATATCTAGCATCAAAATCCCTGTGTGTGTATGTGTTTTATAGCTCATGAACTCAGCTCTTAACCTTTAACAGTAGACCCATGCGTGAGCAGAATGTGTTGATTTTCATTTTGCCGCCCATGTTAGCGGGTCAGAGCGGCCGCAGCAGGGCGTCATTTAGAGAACGGGAGTCTCGCCTATGTCGTTTTTTCGGTTCATGGGAAAAAAAAAGCAAATGCAGTGAATCACATTGGCGTCACACCAGCAACGACCTCTTTGGTTTTTAACGTCTATGTCGGTAAAGATATGAGTCACAGGCATGAGAAGAGCGCGAAAACCACAGTTCAATCGAGGCTTTCGCTTCCTGTGCGAAGACACCTTTGGTCACTCCTAAGCGAGGCTTTTATTGTGAAAGGCCGTTATTAAAAGGCTAACGCAACGCAGGATGAGCGGCAGCCGTGACGAAAGCGGGGACGGCTGAACCTCCGGGGGTGTCTGGATATTCTTCGGTAACGACTCGCATCACCCTCCGTGTTTAACTGACCAAAAAGAAAAAAAAAAGGGAATAAAGAAAAAAGTTGGTTGTAGTGATGGGAATTTAGGCTCTGTTTAGTGAGCCGGATCATTTGGCTCAGCTCACTAAGAAGAGCCGTCACTTTCGGCTCCCAAGCGGCTCAATTCAGCCAAATTTAGCGCTGTGATGCCTATTAAAACACTTAATCCTCTGGTTAGAAATTAAAATAAAAAATTAAAACACTAAAACCACTGATTCAAAATTAATATAAAAATTTTAAAACTAAAACCACTGATTCTAAATTAAAATAAAAATACTAAACCATGGATTCAAAATCAAAATAAAAATTAAAACACTAAAATAAATTTCAAAATTAAAATCTTAAAATCTTTAAAATAATCTGGCGCAATCTGGCATAATAGCACGGCCATGCTATGCAATGTTTGGCTTCTCGTTAAGAGTCTAACAAGCGAAAGGAAGGAATTTAAAGTATAAATAATTATAATAAAAAAATGAATGGGTTTTAAAGTGATAATGTGTGATTAAAAACTAAAAAAAAGTAAAAAGTTTTTAATTAGGCTGAATCGTCTCGTCGTGCTGAAGAGCAATTAAAAGTAAAATGTGGAAAACACAGAAAGTGGGGGGGAAAAAAAAAGGTTAACAATTTACCACAAAAAAAAAAAATGACAGATGAGGCTGCAAAAGGAGGAAGAGAGGTGTGAGCGTCTGATGTAGCAGCGGAGGAAGAGGAGGGAAGATGAAGGGGAAGAGGAGGGGAGAGGAGAGGAATGAGAGCGATTTAGGATGACAAGCACATTCAGCTGGAGAGAGAGAGGAGGGAAGAGGGAGAGAATTGGAAATTAATGGAGGGGAGAGATAAGAAGAGGAGGAGGAGGAGGAGGAGGAGGAGAGGGAAGGAGGAGATATAAGAGGAGAGAAGACGGAGGGAGGGGGAGGGGGTGAAAATAAAAAAAAAAAAGTGAGATGGAGATGGAAAAACAAAGGAAGGGGGGGGGGGAGACCAAAAATGCATTATTTTATGGAAGGGTGGAGCAGCGTGGTGACAGAATGTGAGAGAGGGATGGGAGGAGATAAGAATGATGGAAGGAAAATATTAAGGGAAGGACGAGAAGGATGGAAGGAACGAGAGGAGGAAAAGCGCCGAATGAGAGATAAGCCCGGGAAGAAGTAAAGGAAGTAATGGGATGTAAATAAAAAGGAGGGAGAGACGGGAGGGGAGGGCGGAGTACGTGAGGAGACAAGGAAATGTTAATGGGGAGCAAGAAGGATGGAAGGAGAGGAGGAGGAGAAGAAGAAGTGTAGAAAGGAAGGAGAGGATGTCGTGGCGGATTCACATGATTCTGCTGTAATGGCTTTGGCCAGCTGTTCTCTCTGCTCTGTTTTCCACTGGACACACACACAAACACATATGAGGTGTGTGTGTATGTACGTATATATATATATATATATATATATATATATGTGTGTGTGTGTGTGTGTGTGTGTGTGTGTGTCCACATTGCCCCCTGCTGTCAATCTGTAGTAACTGTTTCTATGGTTTATAGGGACCCAGTCGATCACAGGACTGAATTTATAACGAATAATGATATAATCCCTTTATATTACATATTATTTTATATATTATTTTGTGGAAACAGCAACATTACACCAAATTACAAAGAAGAACATCTGCCGCATTTAGTTATTAACTTGAAAGTGATAAAACTAGTCATGTTTTAGTTCATGGCTGCAACAACAACAACAACAAAAAAAACAATCAGGCCTGAATAATCTATCGTTTTGGATTGAAAACTGTGATTTCGGCCAATGTGAAGTTGAGATTGTCATAATTGTGGGTGTTCCACACGCGTACCGTCCTGCCGAGCTCACCAATCAGAAGCGGCATATTGCACGAGGAGGACAGGTCGCATGTTCTGGAGTCCAATTGGTCTAAGGTGATTAAACCGATTAAAATCATCATCAATCTAAAATGGCTGCATCAGGACTAGAAGTGAAGTCAGGGGTTTTAAACCAAAAGAAAAAGAGCATGTGAGTCAGTGTTTGGGGTTTGAGGATGCAGATGAACATCAGAAACAGGTGCTGCTAAAGAAGAAGTTAAAGCATTGATTCTTTTAATGGTATGATGCAAGTTTCCGCGATGCTTGTAAATGCTGCTGTGCACTGAAACTTGATTTAGGAAAATGGTGAATGAATTGTTTTCTCTTCATTTCTTATTGTATTTGCATTTGAAAACAAAGTTGATCATTATTTATTAACATTAGCTACTCTCCTATTGATCTTATTTATTATTCATTATTTATTGATCATTCTTTTTTTTAAATTAATTAATAAATAAAATTCTCTCTCGGATGTGTGGCACTGCAACGGTACTGTAAAAGAATAAATAAGAACGGATCATAGACCGTTCAAGGAGTGAGATCTGATTTGATCCGCATAGTGTGAAAATAGTCCCCAATAAATGTGCCATTTACTTCTGTTTCAGAACCATTTTGCCAACCAGTCAGTGGTAAAATCAGTGGTCTGACGCTAGTAGAAATTAGCATGTGGTGAAAACTGCTTTTCTTCACCACCACCCCACTTCCTGCCGCTGTGCTTCGCTCACATCTCTCACCCTCCGTTTCCTCTCTCATCACCCTCTCGTCCTCCTTTCTCCGTACCGCTCTATACTCCGACTACCCAGCATGCCTCGGCCTCCACTCATCTAATCTGGCTCAGGCCGTCACCGGATTCAGCCACTTCAAGAATTTTTATCAGCGGCTGGAAAGGTGGCTTCCTGTCTCGATGAGCATCGTCCAGTTTTCACCCTCTTAAGAGGCACTTTTGAATGGAATTACATGCCTGTATCCGACTGGTCAGTTTTTTTTTCTTCCTATAAGGCAGGGTTACATCCTCTTTCATTTATAAAAGTGATATCATAAGTGGCCATATTATGAAAAAAAACGACCTTCTTGCTGTGAGGCAACAGCGCTAACCACTGCACCACCGCCTTGCCCAAGCACATTTTATAAATAGAAAACAAAAATTCAAACGTTAAAATGGGGAAATGACAAAACGGGGCCCGTTTAAACAGAGATTTCTACATGCAGTACCAGTCAAAAGTCATGTGATTGAGAGTGAGGTGTATCCAAACTCTTGACTGGTACTGGACCTATTTGTTTAGGTGGACACCCAATAAGGTCATTAGGGTCATTAGTATAAATAAAGGTCATAAAAGGGTCATTAGTATAAATTAAAGTTATGTGACTGCCCTCCTGTGTAAGTTGTGTGTGATGATGTGTCGTTCAAATCAGAAGAGGTAATATGTACTTTATGCTTTCCAGCAATGTTTAGTTTGTAAAAAAACGTGTGTGTGTGTGTGTGTGTACAACCTGAATGAAGTGGTATGAATGAGCTTCAGACACATCTAAAGCAACATGATGAAATCGCCGTTTCATTATAGTGTATCAGCATGAATACTAAAAAGGAAGACTTCCCCGAATCTAATACCAGCTCTCCCCAGATTATACATTTATCTCCTGCAAAATGATCACACTCACAACAGTTAAGACTTAAAGTGCATGCAGCCGAACCCCTGACGCCTACATTAACAAAACGCTACAATTACCACAGTTCAGACAGAATGCTGGGCTCTTGGGCGGCTACTGTAGCCTGAAGCTGCTAGCCTCCAGCAGAGATCAGGACGACAGAGTTCTGGTATCCTCATTTCCTTCTAACTTCACACCCTTTAGATTATAGTCACTACGCTTATATAGTCAAAAGCCCCATCTGATGCGGACTCAAGAGACATCACTTGATTTCGCACGGCTCCCTCTGGAGCGAGGAAAAAGGCTTTAAACAACGTTGGAAACACACGCTGATCTGTAAAATCAGTGGAGCTCCTTTTAATGCATATTACAAAAGCTTCTAGGCTGACAGTAAGAATGTCAAGTAGGAAAGTGCTCTTAGTATTAATGAGAACCGATGACTATGAAATAGTTGTGCAGTTTAGTTTCAGGCAAACCGTTGAATAAATAACCTCTTAACGACAATTATATCCTGTTCTTTCATTTCCAAAAAAAAAACTGTAAAAGGGGAAAATAAATTGCTGTTTTTTAACCGAGAGGAAACCTCCTCGGCAAAATCAAGCCAATGCAGGAGTGTCGAAACGTGGGATTGTGGATTGTGAAAATTATCGCACCCAAAGTGAGTCGATGCTGCTGTGATTGACAGGTGGCTGCCGCTAACTGTCTGCTCCCGCCCAGCTCCGCACTCTCATCCAAATATGCTAAGATCGAGGTTTCACAGCAGGAACGCACAAACAGCTGACAAGTAACAAATACTTTGTTACCTTACTTAAGTAGAAATTTAGAGAATCTATACTTTCCTGTATGTAGTCATTATTTTTCAGTCAATCTTTGACTTCCGCTCTTTACATTTTCACATATCCTTGTTACTCCTATTCCATTATTTTTATGACAGCTGTCAAACTGCCAAAAAGTGATTTTTCTGCCAGAAAATGCTTTATTTGACCTGCTCTGTGTCCTAAATTATAGCCACTCCATCCCTTTTTCCCCCTGTTAAAATACCTTTGAAAGAACAATAAAACACATTGTTTTTCTTGCCAAAAAGTGATGACAGCTCATCTATTAAAGGAGTTTAAAGGTCATTTTTGCCTTAAAATCCCTTGTTCTTGTTCTTGAATATATTCAATTCAATACAATACTGTTTTTTTCTATTTTTATACTTTTTTACTACTTTTATACTTTAGGTAGTTTTGAAACCAGTACTTGAGTAAAAATCTTGAGCTGATACTTCAACTTCTACAGAAGTAACTACAAAAGTAGTATCTTTAATATACATATATTGATATATAAATCAAAACACATGAACTACAAGGCGTTGCATTTGATCTACTATTTATTAATTGTTCCATATTTATCTTACTGTGTCAAACTGTGGGGATCCACCTTTAAAACCACCTTAGATTCAATAATAAAACTGCAAAAAAAGAGCCATGCGTTTCATCAACAAGGCCGATTACTCTGCTCACGCCGAGACACTTAAAATTTCCCACGTTATCCAATTTTATGATTGATTTTATGATGAAAAGAAAAGGTATGAAAAGGAGATGTGTTTCTATTATTCTGGAATGACGCCAACATTTATTTAAAAACATGTCATTCTCTTTTGGATTTTAAGAAAATGGTTTGTGAAGCTATTTTTGAAGCTTATAAGTGCAACTGATTATCTGTTTCATTGCAATTTTGCTGCTACTGTGCTTTAATGTTGTTGTTCTCTTGACTTTTTAATGTTGTTTTTTGCTCTTTGTTGTTGCTCTATGTTTTTCTGGAAAGTGGAAAAGTTGGAAAAGTTAATTTAGGATAGGCTTTATAAGCAGTTGGCTTCTTTCTATGCTTTTTCAGTCACTGTTCAGCACATGATCATTGGTTTTGTGTGAAATGTCAATGCTGCGCACAATGTTTTTCAGGTGTTGTGCTGCTTTTGTGCTGTCATGACTGAATAAACGTCATTCATTCATATACAAGAAAAATCTGTGGATATAGTGAGTATTATGCAAAATAAATTTGAAAAAATAAAATTTTAAGGCTGGTTCTCTCACCGGATAAGTTCGTCAGTGACGGTGAAGGCCTTGCAGAGCGGCTGGGACGTGTTCAGCCAGATGGCCGGGTTCTTCTCGGCGGCCACGGACGTCTGCCCCGTGATGGGAGCGGAGCTCATGTGCAGGGCGCTGGCGATGGCCGACAGCAGAGTGTCGTCGCTGGAGTCCGGGCCGACACCTGCGGGGACAGAGGGGTCAGAGGTCAGGGGTCAGGACCGGAGCGCGGTGTGGCCGTTGAGATCCGTGCGGAGAGACTCACTCTGCAGTCCTTTGGGCAGGTCCATGGTCTTCAGGACTTCCTCTGTGACGTCTGAAGACCGTAGACCTTTCAACCTCCTCTCCCAGAATAGCTGCAGAGAGACACACACACACACACACACACACACACACACACACACACACAGGGTTGAGTAATTATTTTTCCTGAATTTTTTTTTTCCCCCCACCCAGTGGAGGCGATTTAAGTATTGCAGTGATGAAATATGTATCCTTAAATAAATTCCTGAAGAAAATATATATATTTCCTTTGCATTTTTGACTTTATTTGTTAGTTGGGGCAACTACAGAGATTCTTCTGAAAACAGAAAAAAATACTCATAGACAAAGCCTTAAAGGTCACATTGAAGTTCTCGGTCTTAGCAGCCAGCTACACTCTCTTTGTCCTGATGAGTGAGTAGACAGAAATCAGAATGTGTCAGCTCAGTCATTATGAGACTCTCTGTCTCTCTCTCTCTCACTCACACACACACACACACACACACACACACACACACACACACGCACTATCACACACACGGAGTTGGCAAGGTGGAAATGAGGCTGACATTTGGCTGATGAGGACCTGCAGCATTGCTTTCTCTCTCTCTCTCTCTCTCCTTTCCTGTTTCCTCGCTACGCAAATTCATATTTGCATTATTAATCTGACCAGCCAAGATCACGATCACGATCGGGACAGTTAGCAACTAGCAGGTGAACACACACAGGAGCATTTATTATTCTTATTTATTATTATAATTATTTATTATCCAATAGGCAGACAGAAACGTGACTCTAAAAATATGACATTGTTGCTCTGTAACTGCTGGATGTGGAAGTAAACAACTGTTAGCTTAGCGGCTAGCACGATTAGTTCGGTTAGCTTTTAGCTCAACTAGTTTCTGTATAACTTCTTACTTTTTTTTCCTCCTTCCTTTCTCTTCTCTTGATAAAAGCTGCAGCGACTTATTTTCGACCATTTTCTGCAATACTCAGCATTATAGTAAACTACAACAGTAAAATATACATTGTGAACAAAAGAAATCATTAAAAAAGGAAAAGTCTTTACAATATCTTTCCTGTAAAAATCTCCGTTTGTCATCCTCTTTTTCTCATGATGCCTCAGCACCCTCTAGTGGCCTATGTTGCCATGACAACATGGTTTCCTCATCTCCATCCTCTCTTGCATAATCACCCTGACCTCGCCCTCAGGCATTACCATGGCGACACCAGTATATATGATATGTGCGTTTGTGTGTGTGTGTGTCTGTCTCTTACCTGTCTGGGCTGCTCAGCAACTCTCTGCAGGTCTGCCTTCACCTTGTTGCTGGGGTGACTTGTAACCTTGGTAACAGGCTGTTTAAAGATGGACGCTGTCTGTCTGATGGGCAGGGCTGTGTTCAGGTCCGGTTTACCTCCCTGTATGAGACAGAGACAGAGTCTTTGCATTTGTCATGCGTTTCCTTTCCTGATTCCTTGCTTCCTTCCTTCCTACCATCTTTGGTTTCTTCCCTCGCTTTTTTCCTTTTTTTCCCCCCTTTCCTCCTTCCTTCCTAGTCTGGATTTCCCTCCTTAATACGAAACAGAGGCGGATGATAAAGCGGTGTTTGTGCGCATCAGTTGAGCTGAAAGGGTTAACTCTAAACCGAGGTTTCACAGACAACAACAGGAAGTATGTACGTGCGTGTGTGTTTGCATGTGTGTGTGCATGTGTACTCCCGAGTAATGATGTGTGAAGAGCAGCAGCAGAATGAAGAGTTACAAACCGTGTCAATACCACACACATGCATAAACAATATTTCTGCCCCGCTGAAGCTGAAGGATGTTGATGTTGTCCTGTAGTATTTAAAAATGACTGCTATTCTCTCCTATGAATCCTCTCCCCTCCCTGAAAGTAAAAGGAATAATTTAACATTTTAGGAAATACGCTTGTTTGCTTTCTTGCTGAGAGTGTTGTAAGGAGCCGGATATCGATCTCATGTCAGCGTTGAGGTACAGCCAGGAGGTGATTAGCTTAGTTTAGCAAAAAAAAAGCCTGGATGCTAAGGTGAACAGCGTGCCTTGGCTCTGTCTAGAGTGAAAACATACATAAAATGCACATTACTTACTACTACTTTTAATCTTATTTGATTCATCCAGACATGAGAATGGTAAAAAAAAAAATACTCATGTAATTCTTGGAAGTGAATAAGTGTTTTCCAAATAATAAAAAAAAATTAAATAAAGTGAATGATTGAAAAGATGAAAAAATTGTACTACGTTCTATGTGTAGGCCTGGCCAATAACAATATCAAAATACAGTATATCGTCAATATCTACATCAGTTTCCTACACATAGACCGATCTGCGGCGCAGCGCCACAGAATGAAAACTAAGCGCCACAAACAGCAGCCGTGCATACGCGTCAGTGGGGTCACACTTGCACTGACCCGACATTTTCATCCAACGCCGTCAACGTTACAATGTTGCTGCAGTTGTAAGGAACCGGTCTTATTGCATTAGCACATTTTGTTCTGCCAGCGTTTCAAAATGAATAATGGCCTAGGTTGAGATTTACAATTAATATGAATTTCCCACTCGCCTACATACAATGCATGAACACTTACTCACTGGGATGCCTGATTTATGCTGTTCTGGAAAGTTTCGTGCAAATTATTTATTCAATGGTGGTAAAAACTAACCTTCAACATCAATTTTGGTAAATAATTGTCAACATGAAATGAGTACAACTACAAACTGTACTTGTATATGCAAACCAAATCAAGTTTTCAAGTTAAATATAGTGGTTAAATTCTGCCTTTTTTTCTTCATAGATAATTTATCCACTAATTGGAAATGTTTTATAGCAATATATGTTCTAGCTATACCCTATATAACCCTACATTTACATATTAAAAGTAGGTCATTCAGCATAAAAGACCCCCAAATATTTAGAAGAAAATCAATAAATAAATTATACCTTTTATAAATAAACTATAAATATATATATAATTATATATACACATTGTCAATAAGGGCATAAAAGGGGGGGAAATGCAACTATTCTGATAATCCATTCGTTATTTCAATGATTTTCCGTGAAAATATGTCAAATATTCTTCCAGTTGCTTCTGCTTCTTTGGCTGCACTGAAGGTCAACACCCAGGACACAGAGAGGGCGGGGGCAGAGGAATAATACCTTGGCACCGAAATCCACCACAAGCTCATATTCAGACACAGCGGTGAAATTATCCTCTCCAAATGCCAGCAAGGCCTCTTCCTCCTGAGAAGAGTTCCCCAAACTTCATGTCCAGCAATAAACTTGGCTCAGATGCTTCAATTACTGAATCTAATCGTCTCCAGCAAAAAACAAAAAACAACCGGGTTTGGCACCTTGAGTAACATCGCCTCCCAACCCTCTCGACAAAATTCTCCATTAAGTAGCAGCCAAATCAGTCGGTGCATTTGCATGAACAGTGTTAATGTCTAATCAGACTTCTGTCCTTGTCTCGGTACCGTACAGTACAACTCACACTAAAGCATGTGTGCAAAGCATGTACAGATGCAATGTCTAGTTTAACTCTAATTAAGGCATATACTCTACCATTCAAAAGTTTGGAGTCACTTAGAAATGCCCCTTTTTTGAAAGAAATGCACTGTTTTATTAAATGAAGGTAACTTTAAACTAATCGAAAATACACTCTATACATTACTAATGTGGTAAATGACTATTCAAGCTGCAAATGTCTGGTTTTTGGTCTACATATCTACATAGGTGTATAGAGGCCCATTTCCAGCAACTATCAGTCCAGTGTTCTAATGGAACAATGTGTTTGCTCATTGCATCAGAAGGCTAATGTCATAAAATGCTCTATTCATTTTAAAACTCATGGTGGTAAATAAATGTGAGTTTTTATGGAAAACACTAAATTGTCTGAGTGACCCCAAACTTTTGAACAGTAGTGTAGATGCCAGAGAAAACCGAAGTCCAATCACATTATCCAGGTATGATAAATGTTTTGGCACCTTGAGTAATATCATCCTCTCAATAAAGTTATCATTTAAGTAGCAAAATCACTAAACTGGAGCCTAAGAAACACTAAACAGCATTGTTATTCCCTTTTATTTAGGGACATTCTTAAATGTATGTAATGAATGTGAATACCAGAACCTACTCTACTGTTGTTAATAATAATAATAACCACAAGGTTAGAGACACAAGGCCGAGGCGAACACCCACATGACCTGGACATGTATGCATCAAAGCATCACGAAAAATGACATCAAGTCTGAGATAATGGAAAAAAAGACAATATTTGAGCATTCAAGCCTTGACGAAGAGCGGTTCAGCCGGTGGTGGGCGGGGCTTCACGCACTTTCTCCTCCGTGGTGAACCGGGTGGTTGTAATCTGACCTGCTGACCTGTGGAGCTGCTGCAGGAGCAGTTGTGTTAATCCGATAATCTGTCAACACACAACACACAACACGACTACCTTGGCCAGGCTGAGCTGGTCGTGTCGGAGTCTCTGTTTGTTCTTCTGCATTTTCCCGGGCATTATCTTCCCCGTCCGGAAGTCGAAACATCCCAGGTCCACCGAGTTTCCGAGGTAACGGGACAACTGGGGCTTACTTCGGAACTTCTTCCCTGTAGGACTGAAAGGAAGGAAGGAAAGAAGGAGAAAAACAGATTAATTTAATCTGAGTTATTCAAAACTCAAATTATGATTTATATAATCTGCCATTTATATAATGTGCTATATATGTATGTATACAGGTATGTATTTATGGATATATATGCTTGCACACAGATGGGAGTATGTTTATAAAATGCATCTATGTATTTATTTGAATTCTCTTAATAATGTATTGTGTTTATTATTATTATTATTATTATAAGTATTAGTAATAGTATTATTAATAATTGTATTTGTTTATTATTAGTGTTACCATTAGAATTAAAATATTAAATAAAATAGAATAAGTGAAAAGAATAAATAGCAAAATAAATAATAAATTAAAACTTAACCGTATATAAAATTAAAATAGAATTAAATACTAAAAGAAGAAGAAAAATAAAATTATTTAATATAAATAAATACGAGAGAAAAATTGGTAATTTAATGAATAAAAAAAATAAAATAAAAATAAAATACATATATAAAAAAACCAAATGTAAATAAGATAAAAGGACAAAAACAAATGAATAAATCAACAAATAAATATATTTCAAAACCCCAAAAAATATATACAGACTGAAAAGTCTTGAAACTTTAAAGAGCAAAGTTTCTCTCAGCCTTCTGCTAAGCCTGAAGAAGCCGTATACACGTGGTTTCATTTCATAACTGTTAAAGTCGATATAAAACAGTCGATATCTACATACATTCATTCAGACGTTCATATCAGGAGAGGGAGGTCATCTATCTTTATGTCTGCTGCCACTTTTATGAGTCGTGACTCATGACTCGCTTCTTTGACCAGCGATCTCTGTCCTCACATTCAAATATTACAGTGCGGGTTCACGCTCGGCTCAGAATAATCTATGCGTGTCTTTCTTTTTGCGTGCGGAGGCTGGGAGTTGTTTTTATACGACACCGTGACCCTGTGCACATTAAAGAAAAAAAAAAAAAGACATATCAGGTTGCTACAGCACTTTCTTTGCACTGAAACATCTATTGTGCATAAAGTGTTAATGTAGACGAATACGGAATCATATATTTTCCTTAATGGTCACGCTGATGGAACATTTCTATCATATTTCATCATCTATCATTTATATTTAATTAGAGCTACAATGATTAGTCGATTAATTGATTAGTTGCTATAGAATTAATAGGCAACTATTAGACAGACAAGAAAATGTCTGAATTCCCTGCTTCCAGCTTCCAAATCTGATTATTTCCTGGTTTCTTTAGTCTTCTATAATAGTGAAATGATGATCTTCGGGTTGTGGATAAATGAGAAGATTTTAGGTTGCATCTTTAGGCTTTGGGAAACAGTGATCGATATTTTACACCATTTAACGAGCCAAACAATCGCATCATTGTTTTATTAACTGACAGATTGATCAACTATCAAAATTAATACTTCAGGAAGCAGGTTTATGGTACAGTGGAAGGACTTAAAGATTTAGAAAAACTGTGCCTCACATCAGTTTTTCAGTCCTCTTCGTCCAGTCTGATAATAGCACTCGTGGTGTAACCACGGTAACATAGTTTCGCCCAGAAGGGTCCAGATGCCCAGAAGCATTCGTAGTCCCGTTTTATGGAGGATGAGAGTCAACTTGAGTCTCCCAGGATGCGTTTTGCATTAACGAGCAGCAGGAGATATTAGTCAAATATTTAAATTTGTGTGTCATGTCCCAAAATAATCCCTGAGTTTAGGGCTGCGACTAACGACTATTTTGATAGTTGACTAACCTAGATTGATTATTTAAATGATTAATAGATTAGTTGGTTCATAAAATGGTTTCAACCTAAAATGTTTGTTTTTTTTGTCCAGACTAACGATTGACAACCAAAACATCAGTTTACTATTATAGAATATTAAATTGATTCATCTATTATCGACATCGTTCGGGATTGATGTAATAGTTGGCAACTAATGGATTAATCGACTATATGATATATCAAATGTAATACTTAACATTTCAGAAAAGCCGCCTCTGAAAGAGAGTCACGAGGAAACATTCGGCACGGTTCGGTACGACAGTAACAGGGTTTGTCTCGACCTCAGCTAATTAACATGCCCCGTTGCTTCAAAAAAGGGTAGAAATGAATGAAATGAAATTTCTTGTTGTTTTATGGACGGTTCATGTGGCAGACTGTTTACTGGCCCGAGGTTCTTTTATCTCATGAGGCCGCTGGATTCACAAGATCACGCCAGAATCCGTCTCGCTCAGCCCCCTGATAGGCTGTGACAGACAGAACGTTCATCCAATCACCTGCCGAGTATTTTTTTTTTTTTTTTTTAAGTGTCTGCTCTCTTCCAAACAGTTTCCAAGCAAGACTTCCAAGACGGTTCCCTCGGAAAAATGTGAACTCCCGAAGATACAGGCTCGAACGTGGCGTACTCGCTATAGACTGGTCAGTCTGACGCAGCTTCTGCCAAACACTTCCTCCTTCACTGCTCACACACACACACACACACACACACATTTGTGCTTCGATACCAGGGAGGACCCTTAAAAGACATAATCCATTTCCTGTACTGTAACCCAATTCCCCGGATCTTAACCCTGAGGCTGCATTCACACAGGATCTGGCGTCCCGCAGGTCCGTCCGGAGGGGGATGGCTGCGCGGGGCCGTGTGTGTTTGTGCTGAAGGCTGTGGTAACGGCCAGAAAACGAGTTTCGTTTCTCTTATTCATATTTCGTGGCTGCCGCCTCTCGCTCTCTTCGCTCACTCCGCAGCTCGAGTCGGGAAGCCTGATATGTTTACTTTTTTAAGCTCATCAAACAAAGAAAAAAGGCACTCCCCTCATTGTAGTCCATCACGACAAGGTCGTACTGCTCTGATCAGGATGATCAAATTCATGTTCTTTCAGTTTTTTTTCCTTTAGAGTTCTTTTAAAATGTCTTGGGGGAAAAAGAAAAAGGTCCTCAAGCTTTCTCAGGTCTAAACATGTAATCTGTGCCCACGTAATCATGTGACGGATCCTGGAGTGACCAGCAGCTATTATTTGATGCTTTGTTGCGACTTTTCAATGATTTTTTCCTTTGTAATTGAGATATTTCTTGTCCTTGGATTTTGTTTTTTGGTTTGTAGAACTTTTCCTGTCTAGTTTCTCCTGCTTTTCCCCTTTTGTATTTTCTTGTAGTGCTTATTACTTTACATTTTGGCTTTATCACGAATCTATTGATCAGTGTAATTGTTTAATTTTCATAAACAGATTGTGGAGAATAAAAAAAAAAAATCGGTCCTCCCACAACGTACGCTACAAGAGTAGAGGTGTGTGCGCGCACGTGTGTGTGTGTGTTATCTATTTTCTATCATCTTGTTCGTGCTCTTCTTTAAAGTGTGAAATATTCAAAACTCCATTATTGTTACGGCTGCACCATTCCTATCAATGTTCTCTATGTCATGTGAACCAGAATTGAAATCCTGTGGGTTTTGAATCCAGTTTTGTGATATAGAAAACAAACAAACAAACAAACACAAATATGCTTTGATATATAGCCAGCAGAGGTTAGAGCAGGGTGTTGCTGCTCTTCCAGTAAGCCGCTGACCGGTTTCCTTACTGGAACTCATGAGTCACACTACAAACCAAACTGAAAGTAAAGCCGAGTCTCTGGCTCCTAAACTGCTGAGTTTCATGCCGTAGGTTCAGGAAGTGACGGGGGCTCAGATGTTCTCGACACGGAGAGCGGTTAGTCTGAACGAGCCGCCGATCAACAGGAAGCCAGCGCGAGCCTCTGAAAACAGCTGTCGGCGCCGCGGCGTTGCGGCCTGACCACAGACCTGCACAGGAGTGACGTCACTTCCTCTGAGATCCAGAGCAGCAGCGACGAGTGGAGAGCGAAGGGCAGGATCAGCGATAATGGACTTTGATTTACAACCAGGGTGAAATTTATCAAAAACGTCACCGCTATTCATTAACAGCGTTAATTGAGATCAGAGCTGCAATGATTAGTCGATTACTCGATTGGTTGCCAACTATTACATTAATCACTGGTTTCATCTTTTCAAATCTGACTATTTTTCTGGCTTCTTCAGTCTTCTATAATAGTAAACTGACCATTTTATAAGCCAAACAACTAATGGTATGTTGATCTGTAAAAACTGAGGTCAATGAGGATCGAGACCAGCTTTTTATAATGTGTTTTTTATAAGAAGGAACACGGAGAAATATATGATATGCAAGATATATGGGCCAAAGAAATCAAGAATCTGAAACAGATACTTAAAGGTTACGATATCTAGTGGACATGATGTGGGTTTCAAGTGTATAATTATCTCTTCTAAGGATGGAAGAGATATGGGTTCAAAGTGGGTGAGTTAAATATAAATAGATATAGTTTTACATATTTCAGAGGCGGATCTGAACTTTAGAATGGCTGGCAGGGGAGCTGGTGATTTACATTGAATTACATATATCACATTGAATTAGCTGAAGGGAATAAAACTCTGGATTTATAGCAGCTCTGAGAGATGAGATCTAAGAAAAAGAACAGTCCTTAGCTCCCGTTGAGGTTAAAGGAGCGGTCTCATCTGGTTGATTCATTTGTTAGAATGTTAACATTCTTGGTATATGCAGACAGTATTCAACAGCAATCGGTGAAATAAGAGATTTGACACGTGAATGAACAAAACTGATCGTCTATGGGGCAAAAAAAGGGATAACCAATCAGAGGTGAGCCCTTCAAAAACGATTGGACGACCCTTCTGTCAATCAAACCGTCTAATCAAAATGCACGCGGTAATTCAAATGTCATATGCTGCGTCCATTAACCTTGGAAGTCAGAAGTCGGAGCCGGGGATGACGTCACTGGCGAGTTAATAACCGATTTGGCGTTCCAGTTATGAAGTTGACCATGGCCACTAGCGATTGTTAGCCGTTGTTAGCGCGTGCGGCGTTGTATTTCGCAAATATCACATGAAAAATGTCAATAACACCATAGCAGCGTTTCCATATATACACGTCGAAGAACACTATGCATACGGCTGATTTACTGCAACAAACACTAGTCAGAAATGCTAGAAACATATATTACGTGAGCTTCTGTCACTATCTAAAGCTGGGGCGGCCATCTTGGGACGTCAACATGGGGGTGTTATGGCTTCTGAGTCGGAAATCTGACGTCAGATGAAATTCCCCACTCGGATCTCGGAAAACCCGACCTCCGACCAATGGAATGCAGCAAATATCATTCCTGATTGGGAGGGGGGGCGTCACTTAAACCACATTAAGCTCCAGAGGAGACAACTCCTTTAAGTTAACTTGTAGTTTATTTGCCTTCCACTATCATTCAGCCTTCCATGTCTTTATTACACCAGAGCAGGGCTCTAAATTTTCATTTGTCTGTCAGAGGAGGAGTTTTCCTCGTATCAAAGTCTAAAATACAAGTTAGAAGATAAAAGCTCTGCAAACTCCATTAATGTACGAGTAGTCGAGAGGAATTTGCTTCAATTATCATATCCAGGTTTCAGTGATCACAAACAGCTTGGTTAGAGTAAATTAATGAATACATAATTTGAAAAGGATTGTATCAATCTCAAATAACGCATCCATTAAGACAAAGCCAATTTTAATTGGATCTGCTTAATTAAGGTGGTGAGCAGTTAAACACTGGATATGAATTCAATTATTATGGTGTATGATTTAAATGGAGTGGAATGGGCAAAGGCATGTTCTGCACCGTGACTCATTCTCCACCGCTACAGCCGCCATCGCTCACTCTCTCCTCACTATCCTATTGGACGGCTGCCAGGGAAATACACATACATACATGCTATACATGCAGTACATACATAGTGTACATACTAACATACATACTGTGCAGACTGGCACTACCATTCAAAAGTTTGGGGTCACCCAGACGATTTTGTATGTTCCATGAAAAGTCAGTTGTAACATTAATCAAGACGTTTACAAGAAATAATGATTTGTATTTGAAAATCATTTTTCCTTCAAACTTTACTTTTGTCAAAAGGAAGGTCAGTTTCATAGTTTCTCTAAGCAGCTAAACTGTTTGCAGCTGTGCTAACATGATTGCACAAGTGTTTTTTGACTCATCCATTAACCTTCTGACGCAATCAGCACACATTGTTCCATTAGAACACTGGACTGATAGTTGCTGGAAATGGGCCTCTATACACCTATGTAGATATTGATGCACCAAAAACCAGACACTTGCAGGTAGAATAGTCATTTACCACATTATTAATGTATAGAGTGTATTTCTGATTAGTTAAAAGTCATCTTCATTGAAAAACTGTGTTTTTCATCCAAAAATAAGGACTTTTCTAAGTGACCCCAAACTTGTGAACGCTAGTGTACATACATACATACAGATTAAAAATTCACTGAAATATTATGACACTGCCAAAATTAATAATAAATACACATTTGTGTGTGTGCGTGTGTGTGTGTGTGTGTGTGTGTGTGTGTGTGTGTGTGTTTCTTCTTTTCTTTTATGCTTTGAATAGAGAATATTAAAGGACTCTGCTCCTGGTGTGTGAGTGTGATATTGATATGAAACACCAGCACAGTGATAATTGATTAGTTATCACTGTCTTCCATACCCAGGGACCTTTAGAAAAGTTCATTATCAGTAGTGCCATACTCTTTCACTTTAGCTTTTCACGCCTCGAAAGGAACAAAACAATGTCTGCTGTGAATGTTTATTTTATAGATCACGCACCAAGCAAAAATAATAATAATAATAACTTTTAAAAATAGGTTTTCTGCTGGAGATTTATCACCACTTGCTGTCATTTTATAGACCAAACTAATCGATTCATTGAAAATATTAATGAACATTAATGAAAATAAATGAGTGAGTTGCAGCCACTTTTTTAATCAGGTTGAATGGTTTTAAGTTTACAAACAGTATAAACGAATACATATTAAAACGTATATAATGTAATCTATTATTTTGTGTATATGGGGGGGTCAGCATTGTTGTCACAGTCTCTGTATCAACTTCTATACAGGAATATTATATTCCTGTTATAAAATCCATTCATGTCTTTGATATATTATTGATCTTTTTTATGGGTCCTGCTGACAGTGACAAAAATGTGAAATAACAGACTTATTTGTTGCTGTGTTTGTTTTCTTCTTTTTTTGTTATTCGTGTTCCTTTCAGTCTGGAGGAAGAATATAATGAGGTTACGTGGATCTTTACTTAAACAAAAAATAAACATTAATAAACATGATAGACTAGTAATGGAATTCATGAAAAAACAGGCCATCAGTTGAAGAAGCCGTGCAATAAACATTAATAAATATAATTAAAATGCTATTACATGCGAGTGAAAAGTAGACTGTATGACATCTGCGGGTTATTAACACTAATGGATCTTATCTGAGGGGAATCACTTCAACTTTTAATTAGCAGCAGTGAAGTATAAGAACTGATGATGGACCAGAAACTATAGTAAAAATACATATATATTATTATTATTATTATACTCTGTCATACACTACTCCCACATCTCTAGTTTTTTTTTCTTTCAATTCCAGTTATTTATTTTTCCAAATCAGTGAAATGCATACACTTGTACCAAACACTATATATAATTTTCCTATTTTATTTTAATCCTATCCTTACTTTTATAAAAAAAAAATGTTATACTTGCAAATAACTATTTTTAATGAAAACTATCTTTTTTATCCATATGTTCTGTCATAACAATAATTATTATTACTGAATAAAATAATAATAATAATGATAAATAAATAAGTAATGTTTAAAAATCTGTTTGTGGACTGATCAAACTTTCCTATTTTATTTGAATCCTATCATTCCTTTTATTAAATTTTATATTTGCAAATAACTTTGTTTTTTAATGAAAATTGTCTTTTTTTATCCATATACAAGAATAATATTTATAATAATAATAATAATTAATTATGATATAGTAATTATTATTGTTTATTAATAATAATGAATAAAATAATTATTAATTAATACAATTCAATCATAATAAGAAGATAAAATAATGAACAAAAATGTTTAAAAATCACTTTGTGTTCTGATCGATGATTGATCGATGATTGGTCGATGATTGATCGATGATTCTGCCTGTAGTACCTGTAGTAGTAGACGTCGCTCTTTCCAGCGCTCAGCCCGGACTTCCTGATCACTTCCTCCTTCTTCCAGCCGGGCGGCAGCGCGGGGCAGTCCGTCTTCTTCCTCTCCATCACCACGCACTTATCGATCCCACGACGAGGCTCCGATCAGGTGAATCGATCACTCGGTGGAACACCGACGACGGGGGCCTCCGGACGAGCGGCGTGGTGCTGGTAAAACCCGGCGGAGCGGCACCCCGGGCGGACCGACGTCACAGACGTTACGTTAACGGCGGCTCTCCCTCCCTCCTTCCCTCCCTCCCTCCGCCCTGGCGGCTGGCGGCGGCTTCTACCGGGGGTTAAACTGAAAACGGGAAGCGTCCCGGTTCACGCGGTGAGCTGGGACGTCCCGGTTAAAGTGTCTTCGGTTCCCGGTTTTTAGTTCCGTCTAACCACCGGAGGGAACCAACGGCCGAGCTGAAGTGAACTGAACTAACGGCAGAGCTGTGACGTCTCAGTTATCGCACTCACGCACTCACTCGTTCACGCACACACACGCACACCCTCTCAGAGATCCTCTATCGCGAAAGATGACTCACTCGGGGCGTAACAGAAAGCGAAGCGTACGGCGCCGAACGCGGAAGACGAGAGCGGTGATTCATTTCTCAGGAAAAGCGTCTGTTCTGTCGAGACAGTTTATTTTGCTTTCATATAGGAACCAGATTACAATTGTGTAGCCTAGGTAACGTTTCACGTAGGTTTATCCCGTAAAGACACCTCTCACACAATAAGAATTAATGAAAACTGAATAGTCTAGTAATAGAATTCATTAATAAACACTCCCATGCGTCAGTATGAGATAAATAAGGTGTTTAAATCATGCAAAGATATTCCAGTAGAGCCCTAGAATATAAATATAGACTTGAAAATGCCGATGATACTGTATATCCCCCTTAAACACACACGCACGCGCGCGCACACACATCTGTGAACTGCTGCTGCTGACCTACATGTCAGACATATATAATCCACTGTGCTTACATAGAAGAATCATATAAAAAATACAAAAGTTTTGAAAAAACACAACAGTACTCACAATGACAGTATGTTTAATTATGTTTTTTTTACATTTTACATAGTTTCTTCCTTATAAGTTTACCTCTCATACAATAAGGAGACCTGAAAATTGAATAGACTTCATAAAAATTCATTAAAAAAATCAGAAATAAAAAAAATCATAAAAAACAGGCCATCTGTCGAAGAAGCAGTGCAGTTATATATATTATGTATATATAGTTATATATTATATGATATAATATATGATATATTATATAACCCACTGTGTTTACATATGTGAACAGTGAACAACCACTGCCAAGGAAGAATTATTCACAATATAAAATAAATAAAGTGCAATTAATCTAAACTAAACTATTGCATCCATCAAAACTGGTAAGAAAACAGAGAAATGACATGTAAACCCTCACATGACTCCACGGTCAGTAAAGTCACTGATGAGAAGTCTGGTGGATTTATGAGTAAATGTGTCAGTGTAGCAAAGCAAAGCAATATAGGCCTTTTTAAGTAGCCATATTGACATTAAATCGTAGGTTAAATAGCTGTTACCAATGATACCTATTAAGGTTCCATTCCATTAAATGTGGCACAATAATAGCACCCTGACTCTGATCTGAATGCACCAAACCTGAATTAGTATCATGCTAACATATTTACCTACTAGTTCATGTCAAATTGATTGCCATAAATAAAAAAATTATGTTTGTGTTGCAAAAAAAATTATAACAGTTGTAACATTTAGATGAAGAACAGTAAAGGGACAAGCATTGACCCCTGAGGAACCCCCAGAGGTCAAATTTGCATTGCTAGCCTTTAATGTATCAACCTAATATCATTATAAACTATAAGGGGAGCATTTTGTGCACTATGTTGCCTTTGAAAACCAGTCTAACAAAGCTCTTTGTGAAATCTCACTGGTAAAATAGATTAATAGGATTAGATTTCATGCCCTTAATTGTTTTTTATCTATGTCAGACTGAGGTGGCAAGATTCAGGCTCTAAAGGTGGAATCTTTCTGAAGAAAAATGGATAAAAATGTCACATCTTTCAGTAGAAGATATTTCATCCTAATAAGATGGGCTGTTAGCGCTAAGTTTTATGAACTTAAGACAGATTGTGTGGATTTGGGGCAATGAGCTGTGAGAAGGATTTGTCTTTTCTTCCTTTGCAGTACTGCTGAATTATTTTCAAAGCTCTTTCATGCTGTCAAAACTTTTCATCATACACTTTTTATAATCCAGACAGTAACTAAGCCATGGCGGTGGTTTTGTAGAGCTCTTGCAGTTTTAGAGGTTGTATCAGTGGTGCAGATGCAAATGTTGTTGGTTTCTTTACAGAATTGATTTATTTTTTTTTTTTCATTTTATTTACTTTTTGTTTATGTGTATGTGTCTTGTTAAATACTTGCTGGGATTTAAATCTGTTCAATTACCCAAAAAATGGTCCCATACAAAATTTAAATATAATGGTAAAAAAATACAATTTGAAAATATTGTGCAAAAATGAAGTGCAAATTTATAAAATAATATTTCATTCTAATATTAATAATATTTAATAAAACATAAATTAAGCTTATGGTAATTATTGATTTTTTTAACTTCTCGTGACATTCTGTGTTGTGTTTTTGGTGCCGGGATATTAAGGCAGAGTGATCACTCTCTGCTCGTGTTCCTCCCACCTCTGTGATTCACTCTCCCAGTGACGTCACTAGTGAGGTTAAAGGGACCTGCAGCAGCCATGAAAACCTGCTGAAACCTACTACAGGTCCATGGGACCCTCCATGTCTGAACACAAGTTTTCACCTGGGTTCTGGAAAAAGACTCTGAAACTGAAGATGCGTCCGTATTGAAAACTCTCCACTTATCCTGTTTTTTTTTATTTACTACCTAAACTGATCAATTCCACGATCCTCCATGACGAGTAAAAGTATTATCAGCAAAATATACAACTGGAAAGCAAAGTAGCCAATAATTCTAATATTTTACCAGAGGATACAGACAGAGCATCTGTATAACAATTAGAATAAGAAATACTTTGAGTGTAAATTTAAGTGTCATAACAGCACTGTCCAGCACACATCATATATAATAACCGAATCAAACAAAATAAAAACAGTAAAATAGAAGATATTATAATACACTATGCAGTAATTATATACATAATATATGATAACAGAAGATGAGTGAACTTTTGTTTAATAATGCTATTATATATACATAACATATAATGAAATATTAATAAAAAAATAAATAATTACTATTATACAATGTGCAATTGAACCATGGTTAGCAGAGCGATAATATCATATCATATATAATAGTATGTCTGTAATAAATAGTATTAACCAGTTTTAGTGTAACCTCAATATACATAGTGAAAATAATGGGTATACGTCCTAGATGTATAAGTATACATAGAAAGAGAAAAAATAAGTTGATAATTTAATAACTAGGGGTGGGAGTCTATTATATTATTTGAACCGAATAGGAAATGGAATGAAATAATTGTAATGCAATTGAAAGTATTTATTTTTTTCCAATTTGATATTTTGTTTGACGGATAACTGTAGTTCACGCTCCAACCCGATAGGTGGCGGTACATTACGTCAACGCGGCTGCATCCTGCCGCAAAATTAACGAAGAAGAAGAATGAGGAGAGAGGGCGTTACTTTTCATCCCGTGGTTAGTTTACTGAGGAAGAATGTCCCTTTTTAGATGTCTGGCATTATTTCCAAAACTTTTAATGAGCCTGGAAAGTTTATAAAAGCCATAAAAGGGCGCGTAGCGTTCACTAATGATAACCTTTGGCGGATTTTTTGAGTGTTGTTTGGTTGTTACGTCTCTGGCGGAAACTGATTCCGGACCAGCTAACTGGGAGCTAGCTTTAGCCCGGGAGACTTGAATGTTGTTTTCACCGCGGTGACTGGTGTTAAACTTCCACGGTGAAGTGTATGCGAAGCTCTGGACGCGACGAGTTTACTGAATCAAACAAAGTCCAGAGGTCAGTGTTATACAGTTTGATGTGAGTTCGATTCGGAACATTTATCTAAATTCAAATAGCTGTTGTAGTTAGTTTGGTTAGTTAGCTTAATTAACTTCTCTCTCTCCATATAAAATACTAATAATATTGCTTTGTGTTTAGCTTTATTAGCTCATATAAATCCAGAAAATATATTTTTTTCAATCTTATAACAAAAACTATTTTAGCTCATTTGTTTTTCTTTAACCCTCATGCCTTAGGCAGTTCAAGAAAACACATGCAAATACACAAAATATCTTTGGAACACAGGATATACACAACTGTACATTTCCTCCACAGTGAACATTTTACAGGGTCCCTGTGCATTATGGAAAAAATAGAAAATTGATTTTAGTAATTACCAGGTCTGGATAAGTGAGGAAATAATCTTGGTGCTTCCAGACTTTTGCCCCTATTGTGTTTTCTATAATATAAAATTCATACATTTGCCACCAAATTAGTTGCAACAATACCTTAAATTGCTCATATACATGGAACAGGGATATGCAGTTATTACCAGAAAAGTAAACGATAGATTGTCGATTCTGTATGAATACAGTGAATAACCAAGGCTGCACAGGTGCCTGAAAATGTAATTATTTAACCTTTTTCTTCTTTTTAGTTCTCATTCATGAAAAACAAAAAACTAGTATAATCTTCTTTTCCTGAAAAGCCAATAAAAAGTTTGAAAATGTGAAAGTGTGTTGGTTTAGTGATGTACAGGCTCATAATTTACCTGTTGTTTTTTATCAGCATGGACTCCACTGGCCTGGTCTCTGATTATCTATCGCCAGAGTCGACGGTGACGACGCTGCTGTCGAGCTCCGGTCACCTGAAGAGCAGCCTGCTGCCTCCTGGCTACAAAACCTGCTTCAGATACAGAGACAAGGTTCGCTCCGCTCCCACCGGGCTTCGTTTTCTTACAGCCGTGACCGGAGGAGCACGATGAAGGAAAATCTGCCTGTATTTGTCTTTTAGTCCTGCCAGGATTTTGGCAGCCATTAGTGGAAGTCCGCTTCCTTTCCAGTTTTAAATTCTGAACTGGATGTGGCGACGGAGGTGTTACAATTCAGTGTAATTTAATTTCTGAATTATTTCAGTGCTTGATGATAATCCTACCAATACTTTTAGTAATACTTAGTTTGGGGTCACCCAGATAATTTTGTGTTATCCATGAAAACTAACACTTTTATTTACCACCATGAGCTGTAAAATTAATGGAAAATACAGTCAAGTTGTTGACAAGTTGTTGAAATAATCATTTGTATTTGAAATATTTTTTTCCTTCAAACTTTCATCAAAAGAAGGTCGGTTTTCTAGCTTCTTTAACCAGAAAACTGTTTTCAGATGTTTTCTAACCATCCATTAGCCTTTTGAATCAAAGAGCAAACACATTGTACCATTAGAACACTGGAGTGATAGTTGCTGTAAATGGGCCTCTATACATCTATGTAGATATTGGACCAAAAAACAGACATTTGCAGCTAGAATAGTCATTTACCACATTGGCAATGTATAGAGTGTAATCCTGATTAGTTTAAAGTTATCTTCATTGAAAAAAACAGTGCTTTTCTTTCAAAAGTAGGGAAATTTCTAAATGACCCCAAACTTTTGAATGGTAGTGTAAAAACGTTGGTAAAACGTTAAAATTGAAATGTCCGCAAGCTAAATTTGACGTTGGCGCTCTGGAAAAATGATCAAATTCAAGACAAGCTGCTGCCATAATAATACCATTTTGGTGGTTATTACAAAAAAAACAGGAAATTCTCCCACGTTTATTAATCGATTAACTGACTGACTGATTTTTGCAGGAGTACGACTCGGCCTCCGCGGCGTTGGACGCCTACATCACAGACTTTGACAGGAGTCGTGGGAACAGCGAGTCACTGACAGGAAGGCTGGTTCTCCCACTGAGTCCGCCCTCCACGCCATGCAGACCCAAAGGGAGCATGCTGAGAAACAGAGACGGTAGGTTTGCACACAGTCCACTCAATCAGTGTCCAAATTATAGGCTCTCGGTGCATTGCTGTAACTACGTCTGTCTAAATGCCTAATTTCGAATTGGTTCCAAGTGGACAGCTTTGATCATGTGGCACGTTATAATAATTCATGTATACGTCAGGTTTAGTTTAGGGCAGTTTGGTTTCAAACAGTTACGGTATATTATTTAGTTAACCGTTTTATGACTAAACGCTATGTTTTTTTTGTCCTTACCCGCAGTTCTCAGGGAGCGTTTGACTGACCAAGAGCTGGACTTCCTGAACCTCCCGGTCAGTTCCCTGCGTCACCGTGGCAACCGAGACCGGCTCTCCATGACGACCGATGAGCTGCTGTCCATCCCTCAGGACGGCTCGATGCCCGTCACCCACACGTCCGCCTTCATCCACGGTCTTTAAACGCATCTGCGCTTTCACATTCGTCCCGGGTGCATAAAGGTCCCACGTCACCACTTCGCTGGGTTTTATTTGAGGTTTCCATGATATATCTGCAGTTTAAAGCCCACAAATTCAACTCAAGCGCCTCGCTGTAGATTTGGAAAGCACTGTGGGCCTCTCTTCTGATCGGTTGATTTTTACATGGAAGACTGAGAAATGTATGATGTGGGACCCTTAATAACCTGAATTGCTGAGGGATGATGGACATTTGCCTTTATTTCAGATGATTTTTAGACTGGTGATGATTGAATTACTAGAGGAAGTTATTGTTAGATGAATCGGTAATGACGTTGTCTACTGTCGTCTTTGTCTCCGCTGCTGGTTCAGGCATCCTGTCCCGGTCTGGAGCCGCCGGTCCCTGCCCCTCCACCTCTAGACCAGGACACAGAGCCTGGGATCGACTCAGCAGCAGCCAGGCCACCCCCCGGCTGAACCAGCACCACCCTCACCCTCATCCAACCAGGGTTCCCAGGAGCTCCAGGTTCATGCTGATTCCACTTATGTCTCATTTAGGATGTTTCATCACACTTTACAATCCGGTACTTCCTCCTCTCCTCAGGTGCAGAGGAGGATTAGGAGCAGCCACGCTGAACCCAGACGTCTCCTCCGTCAGCAGCTTCACGGTAACTATCACTCCTTTCTTTAAGGATCGGAATATTCTGTGTTTTTTTATTGGAGTCTGAAGCGGATCTCCTCCTGTCAGTCTGCGCACAGAGCGGAGCGGCCGGAGCCGTGCCCGTCGTTCCACCTCCCTCGCTGGTTCACCAGCAACAAGGCCGACATGGACTGCTCCGGAATCACCAGCGTGCCGGACCTGAAGTACCCGGCCTGGATCCAGCGCTTCGACCTCAACGAGCCGCCGCCGCCAGAGTCCGAGCTGTGGGACAACCACGGTACGACAATGAAGCAGGGTGTGTGGGGCCCAGTGTGCAAGAGTTGGTGGAATCTTTCTGTTTTGGGGGAATTTTTTAAACCAAAAATACAACAGCAAAAGTATAAGATCTGCTTGAGTTCATCATTTTTTGGAAACATTTGTCCCTCTTCCAGGTGTTCTTCCAACTCCAGCTCCCAGAACCGGAGCTCCTTCCTGGGTAGCAGAGCTGGAGGAGGATGATCCCGACCTGACACCTTCACAGGTGAGAGAACCAGATCCCACGATGGTGTCTGAAAACGTTTCCCGATCGGTCGCATGTAGGAGATCACAGTGCGTTTTTGTGTGTTTAGGCTGATAGCCAGCAGACTCTCAAAGAGTTGAGGCTTCAGTTTGCTGAACAGATTTCTCTGCTCGCTGCAGAGAGAACGAGCCCCGACATCATGGAATATCTGTACAAAGGTACTAAAATATATATAGATGTAAGCTAGGACACGCTTGTTATCAGGGAACTGTAGACCCCTACTCATGTTTGTGCTCTGTGTGTGTTTGTGTGTGTATCTTTCTGTCAGACAACAGGATCGAATCTCTGATCCAGAAGGCGGATCAGGTGCTGAACTCTCTGTCTCGGAGCTCTGGAGGAGCAGAGAGTGTTGCAGACCCAGGTGAGACTAGAACTCATCTAAGACACAAAGCTGAAACATCAGATAACTCACATTCAATGACATAACATGTTATCCAGGCCACAGGCCATTAATGTTCATCCATAAATGCTGATAATAAGGGTCAAATTTCATCACACTTCTTTAGTTCAGTGCATCAAAAACATTTGTTCTGCTGTCTGAATGTCCAGGGAACACTGAGGAGCCTCTACACTGTTCTTCTTCACACGGTCTTTCGTTCACTCAGTAAGACTCTTTACATGCACACTACCTTTATTAGTTCAGATGCACCATGACTGACACTGATCATATGTGATGTTTGTTCAACTTGCAGCGACTCAGCAGCAGCAGAGGGCGTCACAGAGGCTCTGACAGACAGAGGAGCTCAGGTCAGTTTTAGTCTTTCCTGTTTCATTCCTCGCCTGAAATAAAGAACATCTCCTTTTACCAATCAACTGGAAAGGGAAAAAAAAGAAAAGGAGAAGACTGAGCATTGTTTTAATGATCAACAACAACATGAGAAACTTTTAACCTCTGAACACAGAAGTGTAAATGAAGTCTTTGGTGGTTTTGGAGGAAGGTTCAGCACCGTGTTCCTACTATCCCTCTGTCCACTGTCTTTCCAAGGCTCGGGCCTGCGGTCTCCACGGTAACAGCACCTGGAAGCAGCCGGGTCCGGTGGAGGCTCTGAAACAGATGCTGTTCAGACTACAGGCTGTGGAGGCGGAGCTTCAGCGACAACAGCAGGCAACGGTAGTTCAAACTTTGCACGACAGTCTGGGGACCGAGGAAACGCTAGGGAAGCAGGTATGCTTTCAACATTCAGGTTTATTTTAAAGAGCAAACCTCACAAGCCCTTCGAGTGTTACTACAATATGTCTGAATGTATTTAAAGTTGTGCTTGTGTTGCAGAGGTCTGAAGGTGAAGCAGAGCTGGAGAGTTGTCCCGGTGGACCATCGTTACAGAGGTAACTGACTGACAGCATAATACGTGTCATCCAGCAGAACCATCCTTTATAATCAACTGAAGCTGCTATACTGATCACAGAAGCTACAATCAACAATTAACTTGCTCATCTCTAGTTTTTCCATCACTGGTCTATTTTTTTCCTCTACGTGCAGCTAGGCAAAGCTAGTGTGAGATCAGCAGCAATATGCCCAGAACATACTTTTGTTGAACATTTCTGTCCTCAGAGCTCTGCATCACCTCAGCCGACTGAAGCTCCTGGTGGGAGAACCCAAAGAGAAATACGGAGAGGAAGGAGATGAGAAAGACGAAGATGAAGGCCGCTACTCCTCTTCATCTGCTGACCGAATCATCTGTGCTCAGCAGAAACCCTCATCAGAGTGAACGGCTTCCTGTTCGATGTTCTCAATGTTCTCTTGCATCAGAAAAGACTGTTTTTTTTATTTCAGGTTAAAATGTGCAATTATTTTAAACACTGATACAGTACAGAGTCAAACCAGACCTATGAGAAAATGTATAAATATATGAAATGTGTATTAAGGAGCAGAAGTTATGTGAAGTGTTACAACAAGAAAAGCTGATATACTTTGAAAACAGTTAACTGTTCTTCTAACTACAATTTGTCCTGCTAAACAAGACGAGAAGTACACCATCTTTCCTCTTACAGTACTCAAAGCATTTGTCCAGCTGTTCAGACAGTGAGTGTCAAAGTGTGACTGTGTCAATATGAGCATTTGAATGCTAATTCAACCATATTAATAGACTAATGTTGGCATGTCAAAATTAATCCTGTTAGCGTATTATAATGCTAAAGGATACATGATAAATGCCAGAATTTCAACATGCAATAGTGGTCAATATGGATCTTAGTGTCCGCTGCTAATTGTCTACATCAGTGCCAACAGTAGCATTTTTACATGCTAACCGTAGCATAAAATAATGCTAAGCATCCAATAGCTAACTTGGATGTTATACCAACTGGAGCCATTATACGTATTATTATTCACAACAGTATTGTGACATGCTGATTAGCATGATACAATGAAAAAATTCTAAGATGCTAAATGGAAACTAAAATATTAAAGCTTTAGATGATTCAGTCTGATTCATCTGTTTCCTGAATTAAATCATTTGCTTATCAGAACTGAAACTAGTATCTTCAGTTTTTTTTGTTGTTGTTACCACACAATGTGATTGTCATTTTAAAACATCTGTAACTTTATTCGCTCACTTTTTCATCATTACATGACCAGACGTTAATAAACCCGTCGCTCCCCGCTGATATCACAGTCTCCCCCGTGTGGTCAAACGTGACGCTCTGCACGCTGTCTCCGTGACCTGAGAGGCTGCTCAACACGCGGGAATCCACCTCCACCAATCGGACCAAACCGTCTTCGCTGGCGACCACCAACGTCTCCCCCGACGGGCTGAATGCCACCTGGTTGGCGGCCGACGGGCCGGCGTCTACGGTCGCCACGGCTGACACGGGCTTCCTGACATCCCACAGGTTGACGACGCCGCGAATGTCGCAGGAGGCCACGACCCGGCCCGTGGGGTCAAAGGTGCCGTGGTTGCAGGGGTGCCGGTGTCCCTGAAAGGCGGCGGTGCAGAACCCCAGCCTGGCGTCCCACAGGGCGAGGGTCCTGTCGGCCGAGGCGGTGAGGAGGAGGTTGGAGGAAGGCAGGAAGCGGACGCTGTTGACGGAGGCGGCGTGGCGGCGCAGCGTGAGGCGGCAGCGCTGGCTGCTCAGGTCCCACAGCTTCGCGGTCTTGTCGGCCGAGCAGGAGGCCAGGAAGTGGCCGCAGGAGTGGAAGGAGCAGCCCCAGGTGGGCTGGCCGTGACCCGTCAGAGTCAGGATGCAGCAACCGCGAGAGAAATCCCAGAGACGCACCTGCAAGGAAGAACAATTCCAACCATCACAATGCAACGAATGAATATGCATTGAAAGACTTGGTGCACATCCTTCCAGTAGATTCTCCAGTAGATGCTCCATTACCATGGAAACGACTGGTCCTATGGTACCTATTACCATTTTAGTAACCCTATTGGTTCAGGTATCTAGAGCACAAGACAGGTACCCTAGAGTAGGAGCCTCTTTCTAACAGTGATGTGTCTAAATTTGGCAGTGGTCAAATGGAGAGCCGTTTGAGAGCCCGAAAAGCCGGCTCTTGGTGAGCTGAGCCAAATGATCCGGCTCGCTAAAAAGAGATGAAATTCCCATCGCTACTGTTTAAATATAGGGCCCTCTTACGTAGTGGAAATGCAAAGCTGGCCATTACCGACCCAACCTGATCCATACTGTACCGAGGCTATAGACACTTTATTCACACGACAGTCATTGTAGGAGAGTAGCAGTAAATGAGGGGAACTCACTGTGGCGTCTCCACTGGTCGTTGCCAGTTTTGCTCCATCGGGGTGAAAACAGCAGCCAGACAGCCAATCAGAGTGATCCTCACCTGTCAGCACCATCTGACCAACCTGGCAACACAGCACAGGACATCATAACATAGTACGTCAGTAGCTGTCATTGATATGGTTACTTAAGTCATGTTGAATAGGCCAAAATCACAAATCACTGATTCGCCTCATTGGGCTTCACAGTTTGTACAACCGCAACACAACATCTACTGTCCTTAGATCATACAAGGAAAAAGTCCCTAAAAGAAACTTTAACAGGGACTTTAACTTATTAGTTTTTAATTGTGTCATATCCAGTGCTATATATATATTCAAAGGTTTGGGGTCAACCAGACAATTTAGTGTTTTCCATTACATTCGCCTTCTGATGCAATGAGCAAACACATTAAACCATAGACCATTAGTACCATTAGAACACTGGAGTAGTTGAAATAGTGGAAATGGGCCTCTATACACCTACGTAGACATTGCACCAAAAACCAGACATTTGCATAGTCATTTACCACATTAGCAATGTATAGAATGTATTTCTGATTAGTTTAAATTAAATTAATTAAAGTTTAAATTATCTTCATTGAAAAAAAACTATACTTTTCTTCCAAAAATAACGACATATATACTTTTTAAATTGTTAAGTCTACTGATTTCCTGTAGGTCTTGTGTTGTAATGATGCTGAGTGTGTTTGTGTTAATCGTTTTGGTAAATTTTAATGTCATTTAATAAGTTTAAGTTTTCATTTATTGATTTTCTGTTTCGTCTTTTGGTAATTTAGTATATGCTTTTGTTAAACTAAAATGAATTAATATTATTATTGTTTTTTTAAGCAGCCTACAATATTTCCCCGTTTAATATGTTAGCATACAGTAGCATGGATGTGAAAAGTAGCCTAAAAGTACCTTAAAACTGTACTTAGGTAGATACTTGAGTACTTAGCTAGGTTCCACCACAGGTCATATGTGCTGTTTTCTCCTCTCTTCATTAGAACTGTTTCCTTCCTCCTCCTCTTCACCTTCTCTCCGTGTTCGGGCAGCGTCCACAGCCTCCAGCTGCGGTCGTCGCTAGCCGAGGCCAGCAGCGGTTTCCGGGGGTGCAGGTGGATGCAGCTGACCGGAAGCTGGTGGGCTCTGATGGAGCAGCTCAGCCTGAAGGGACCGGAGCTCGTGCGCGTTGCCCGTGGCAACGGGAGGTTGTGCGGCCCGCTGCAGACCGGAAACACGGAGTCTGCTGGGTGTCTGGAAGAGAGGACAAGTACAAATACTTAGATACAATAATTAACTACAAGCGTTGGGTTACTATACTTACTTAATACTGAAGTGATTATTTTTTACTTCCACACGCAATTATCTTTACTTTCTACTCTTTATATTTCATCAAATATCCGACGTTTCTCCTGTTTTCATATTCCAGAAGGTGCATTATTTGACCTGCTTTGTGCCCTATATTACAAACAATCCAGCTCCTTTTTATTACTATTAAAATGCCTTTAAATTAATGCATAAAATGTTTTGTTTTTTCAGTTAAAGGTTATTTTTTTTTCTCAGAAAAATCACTTGTTCTCATTCTTGAGTGTTTAAATTAATCGATTTTAGCTTCACATACACATTATCTGTTCAAGTACTTTGAAAGGGACAATGCAACACATAAATTGCAATATCCCTGCCAAAACAACCAAACTGCAGTTGAATTGTTTTGATATTAAATATTCAACAAATATTCAACAGATACAAACATGTAATGACTTCATAATAATCCATAGGAAAGTAATTAGACTATATTAAAAACATACTATGAACTGGTTTAATGCAGTAGATCTGTATACATCACAAGATAAATGAGTGTTGGATCCACAAAAATGCATTAAATCAGCTCATAGTATGATTTGTACTGTCTTGTGATATACACACCTTAGATAATTAGATGATTATGAAGACATCACAAGTTAAATATATTCATTGAATTAAATTCATAAAAATGCTTCTGCAAATCTGATACTATATGTGTTAGTATTACTTTTACTTGTATACTTTATTTTAAACCCTAGTGTCTCTAATAAGTCCAATAAGTGTGAATCCTGTATACACCTCTGGTATATGGAGGTGTTTCCTGGTGATTTATCACAGATCTCTTTGCTGCTTCTGGGTTTTTCCTGACTCGGTTTTGGATCCGTGTTCTGGACTCGCTCCTTTTCCAGGCGGATGAGCGTCTTCTGCCTCACAGCCTCCTGGTATTTATCGTCCAGTTTCCTCAGCGCCGGCTCGTAGGACTCCAGGTGTTTCTTCAGCCGCTTCAAGTCCTCTATCAGCCGGTTCTTCTCCTCGGCGGCTCGCCGGTACCGCAGCCGGTGGAAGTCCCGCTCCCGCTGCGTCCTCATCAGGTTGTCCCCGGCGGACAGCAGCTCCCGCCGGAGCCGCTCCGTGTCCCCGCGGACCGCGTCCAGCTGGCTGCGGAGGAGCTGCCGGTGCGTGACAGCGTCGGGGATGAAGGAGACCGGGACCGTCCCGGGGGGCGAGGCGAGGAGCTCATGCGCGTAACCGGAGGACGAGGAGGAGGAGGAGTACCACTCCGCCTCGAACCGGTCCAGAGTCCGGGTCAGGCCGGCTTTGCGGAGGAAGTTCCTCAGGAAGTCCTCCACCGCCTCCGGGATGTCCTGGAGGGGTTCGTGGTGTCTTCTGGGTTCTTCCTCCTTCTCCTCATCCTCCTCATCCTCCTCATCCTCCTCCTTCTCCTCCATTTCTTCTTCTTTTCTCCTGGTTGACATTCTCTCTTCTCTAACGTAACTCTTGAGCTTCGTGTGCAGGTTAACCGTTGCCAAGGTAACTGTACACAAGAGAAGCTCCGTGTCGTTTACCCTGTCGTTACCATAGCTACCCCATGACGCCCTTGTTTCTGAACTGAGATCTTCTATTGATTAACTTAATATTATAACTATTACATATATATATATATATATATATATTATTTATTCTAGGTGATATCAGTCAAACCACTGTTCAATGACCAAGAAAATAAAACAAAATAGATGTATCTCAATTAGGTTTTAATTCATCAATGTATATATTTTTCTTGCAATTTAATCTGACCACTACTCCTCATTTAGAGCAGTTTCTGTCACCTTGGGTATAATTACAGCTTCCCCTGAATATTTAGTAAATTGGGACCTTATTTGCATGTTTAATTCTAAATTATTTGTTCTATCCATTTATCGTGATTCAAAAGTTGGAGGTTCAAAAGGAATGAAAGCCTTAAACTTATCATTTTCTAGTGATCAACAGTGTGTGGGAGTTTTTTTCTATTTATTAGAACAAAACTATTAAATAATATAAATATATATTAAGCTGCATATTAATATATATATATTGATATATATTATTGAGCTGCATTTCTGCATGAAAGGTGCTATACAAATGAAGTGTATTATTATTACTACTATTATTATATGTTTTAATATACAACGATAGAAAGGGGAAATGACATTATAATGAGTTCAAATAATTTAAATAAATTAAATAAAGGAATATTAAGTGTTTTCATAAATGTACTAATACATTTTAATAGTGTCATACTACATGATTTGATTCGCGGGTCTTTTTACAGGTGCAGTGCGACATGCTGGCCGCCAGGAGGCGCCCCCTGCTTATCACCAGCTCACTACGTCACAGGAAATTGTCACATGACTTGTCAGGAGGAAAAGATAACAGGAAGAGACAGAACTGTTGTGAACGTTTCAGGAGTTATCTCCTTCTCAGAATGTGACAGAGGAGCAGCTTTGTCCTCCAGACGTTACTCGGACGTAAAGTTGCGTTCATCGTGTGGTGCGCGTGCTGAAGCGTTTGTCTCCGCACGGGAACGTTCACGTGCACGAAGACGTTTGGACATTCTGAAGACAATCAGCGATTATCCACCAAGGTGCGTTATTGTTTAGCAACGACGCTAAAGCAGAACGAAACGTTACGCCGTTCACGTGACAACAAGGCTTATATTCGAACGTAATATGAAAGTTGTGCGATTTACGTCAAAATATCGCTTCTGTAATTTAAAACAAACCTGTTCCTCATTTAGCGCGATGTTACTATTTGCTGCTGTTTTTCGTTTTCTGTTATATTGAGTTTGAGGTTTCACATTAAACACGTTTTATTTCATGCTTTACGCTTCATATAAATTCAGAAGAGTTTCAGTCACGTGTTAATTTAAAAAAACATGTTGAGCTAATGTTACTCTAATGAGGCACAATAAACTATAAAGTAATGTTTGTACTTGAGGGTCATTATGAGTGTGAACATGGCGGAAATAACCGAATTTCACCCAAAAACATCACCAATTTATCCGCGTGTTGATAATAAACCAGGTTAGATGAAGCTAATTGAGGCTAAATGATGTATTATGTTAAGATTAATGGTGTTCTATAAGTGGCTGTTCTACCTCACTCTTATTTGTTCTGTATTAGCTTGATGATGTTTAAATTTATTTCCACTTATTATATAAAAATCAGACATGTAAAATATAGTGTTAAGCTTCAAATCCAGTCGTCAGTGTGTCCTCATTTGCAGTAAAGAACTGTTCCTTTAAAAATGACTTAAAAATCAGTTATGATCACAAATGTTTCTGTTTGATGCGTTTCATTGTGAAATGTTTTTTCCAGCTTTTGCCTTTTTACAGGAAATAATACACAATTCACAGGGCTACAGTTTCACTTTTACATCTAAAATAGTTTGATCCAACGTTCACAAAATTCACATTATGATGAGATCATGTGGATGATTTGATGATTGTTCATTCATATCCATCCTTATGATTTACAGTAAGCTATTTCTATAACTAAATCATAAAAACCCTTACTTCCTACAACAAGAGAATTAATCCACCAGTACAATTAGAGGTACAAAACCAGGAAGGGTAAGACTTCATATTGGTTGTCAGTGAAGAGGACTCCCTTATTACATAACTGTATAACACACTGTATGAAATTACAGGGTCAGAGGTCACCATGGGGTCTGCAGTGGAAAGGACAGACGAACATGTGAGAGAGTATCTCATCTACCGCGGCTTCACCAGCACTCTGAAAAACCTGGACAACGAGGTCAAAGCCGACAAGGAGAAAGGCTTCAGGGTACAACTGATTGAAATATCGTTGGATGTATTTTTGAAAGAAAGTTTTGTAGACCGGAACGAGTCAATGCTTGTGTTTGTCTTGGATCTGAAACACTGTCTGTCTGCAGGTGGATAAGATCATCGATCAGCTGCAGCACTTCATCCAGAGCTTCGACCTGTTTGGTCTGAAGGAATACTGGCTTTACCTGGACAGGCGTCTGTTCTGCAGACTGGAGGACGTTTACCGATCCACCGTCAACAAACTGAGAACCAGCCTGTACAGATACTACGTCATCAACACCATCCAGGTAACGGCCTGTAGGGAAGTCAAACACATTTTACAAAGAACAATCCCTCTCGGATTATCGTTCATCCTTCTATCATTTTCCTCTCCCAGAAAGGAAACCTGGAGAAGACTCAGGAGTTTTTCCAGAAGCAGGCGTTGGAGCTGCAGGGTCAGGCGGAGTGGCGCGATTGGTTCATTTTGCCGTTTATCCACGCCCCCGAGCAAAACCCCGCCTTCTCGCCGTATTTCTCACGCCAGTGGTCCGACACCTTCCTGGTTTCCCTGCACAACTTCCTGTCTGTCCTCTTCCAGTGTATGCATATCCTTCAGTTCACAGTTTAATGTTTATAACCGGATTAAGCATTGTGAATACTTAAACTGTGAACCTGCTGGTTTCTAGTCCTTAACTGGTTTTCACCCCAGCCAGTCCTGTTGAGTTTTGACGCTGAAGTCCAGAAGACAACCAGCCTGACAGAAGAGAATGAACAGCTCCGCCAAATGGTGAGTTAGAAACATAAAGTCCTGACAGCATTTTTTCTTAATGTTTTAACATTGAGACTTAAAGTCTCATGTAAATCAGACACGAACTTTTAAAGGTCAGTCGAGGTTCCGTATTTTATTATAAAATGCCATCTTGTCAGTCCTTATTTAAAAAATCTCAAAAATCATATCATTTAGTTAAAGTCTCATTATTTGGTTGAAATGGCCTATCATTTATATAAACAATAAAAAAGTCTGTTTATTTGCTAAAAAGTTCCAATATTTGAAGTCCCATTGTTTAGTTGAACCTTGTTAAACCTTCTCCATAGTTTAGTGTTAAAGTTCCATTGTTGGCTTTAAAACGACACTTCACATGACGTCCCATCATCGGGGGTGTAAATAAAAAATGCCCGACGTGACGTTTTAAATGCTGGATTCTACTTTTTCTCGCTGTTGTGCCTGAACCGTCCGTCTCATCTTTCCTCATCCAGCTGTTCGCGCTGCAGACGGAGAATCGGGACCAGAGGGAAGTCGACGAGATGGTCCACCACAAGCTGCCGGCGTACGTCCAGAACATGGACCGGCTGGGAGACACTGAGCTGTGAGACACTAACATCACTGTCTTTACTGATGACTGATTATTATTATTATTAAGATGGCTGGCATTCTGTCATTCACATTTGTTAAATAATGGAAGTGTGATGTAAAAGAGAGCCACTCAACAGCACAACGCTTTTAACTTTTAATATTATATATATCTATTTTACTCTAAGCACTTAAAACTATATCATATGTTATGAGTAGATGGCAGCCATCTTAAATCTTCTTTTCAAATATATTTAAAATATTACTCAGATCATATTTCATTGTTTTTTGTACAGTGGATACTTTAGCATGCTAGCTTGTTTGGTTTTTACCTCACTGCAATGACTGCATTTTTTTTTTACTGGTATTTTTATTTTACAAGTTGTCAGCTTCATTATGAAGTTTAATGTGTTGATTGTATAGAATAGTTAATTAGAATTTGAGAACACATGGCTAACGTTTTGGTAAACGAGGTGTGCTATAGTTGCTTTGCTAATGTTTTGTAAAAAAAAAACAAAATGATAATGACATAATGATATTCTACGCCAGATGTTTAAGACAAAAACTTTACTTAATTCCTCGGAATTGGGAAATAAATTCAGATATTTCTTTTTTGGCAGTAATCGTCTTCCATATGACAGTAGTATCACGAGAGGAAAACATTCCAAGGGAGGAATGTTATATATTTTTTTATTATTTTATTGGATTTCTTTTTTTTTAGACAAGTGATTTTTACTTGCTGTCATTCAGAAACCTTACAGATCTTCACCCCAGAGTCACTTTTAAAATAAGTTTCAGGCACTTTAAAGCAGACAAAACTGCTGAGTTATTTTGTATTTATTCTATATCTTTAAAAAAAAAAACCCTTTTAACCAACACTAACTTATTGTTAATGATATATAATATTTATGCTGTTTTTACATTGTGTGCTGTGATACGGTTGATGTTGCCAAATAAACAATTCACCTGATGAATTGTTGTTTCTTGTCAGTACGATTCATTTAAAAAGGAAAAAAAAAACACCTCTAAGGGTTTTCATAGGGTGACAGAGGCCATAAGGACATAGTAGATGCAAAAAGCAGATTAACATGATACCTCTTCCTGGTTTTAGTTATAATTCTGGCTGCCACATTCTCTACTACTTGGATCCTGTTGAGTGATTTCTGGTTTTAAACATGGGACATACTTGGATTATAAAAACAGGACTGCACAGAGACAAATGTTATAGTCAAGTGCTAAAATTTGGCTTTCAAATCAAAAGCGGAAGTTCAATATTTCGCAACGCAAAGCCATTTATTCCAATGGAGAGAGTGGCTGAGCATGAATCGCAGCAACAAGCACTTTGCTGATTTCCCATCTGGGTTTTCTGGCCATGTCGTGTGGCAAAATGTCCGATTAATTTAACTTTCCAGTGCGCCGACCACTACAAGAAACCTTGAGGAGGCGGCTGTAAAGGTGAATACTATTTCACCGCAGAGCTGAAATATGCGAGTTAATTTTTGCATCTTTGAATTTCTGGCATTTTATTCTCATCGAAACTGAATAATGCATAGGAGAGGATGGGGATAATACTTACTACTGAGATTTTACAATGTAGTCCATAACATTGTTTTCTCCTGCTCTTCATTCTGTAACTACCATGCGCAACTTATTCACTCTTACGTGTTTGTCACGTGTATTCATTCGTATAAAATCCTGATATTTGTCCAATAAAAATAAGTAATTGTTAGGCGGTGACCTCATTTAAGATCCTTGTGGCCTGAGGCTAGAAGCTCTCAGAGCCTCTCTGTGCTGGCCTGGTCTATCAGGTACCTTCTTCCTAACCGCAGCACGAAAAGAAGGCCATTATCTGGGTGGTTGGGATGCTTTATGATTCTCCCAGCCTCATTATTGCAGTGGATGGTGTTAAATATCCTTTAGGCAGGGTAGAGCACCACCTAGACGCCTATTATATATTCAGCCGAACAAACGACACTGTGCCTCGTGGTCCTTGAAGCTGTCCACCCTCTATGAGCATCCGTGGATATTAAGGACGACATAACTCCTTTCTGTGCTTCTTTCCAAAGTCCATTAATGACTCCATCCAGAAGGAGTTAAGTGTCCTAATGGGTCCTTCTGCTTCCTTCAGTTGGATCAGACACACTACGCTGTGTCGTCAGCAAACTCATTGATGGTGTTGGAGTCAAAAACGGCAAATTTTCATTCATTCCTTAATCGCTATTTCAAGATCCTTTGTCTTCCATTGATGCAGAGTTGGCTCGTTGCCATGTGTGATACCGTCATCTTTGTTTTTGAGCCGGGGAGCGACCACAACCGTATTAATCAGAACGTCCGATATCAGCATTTGGGTGGATGCGTTTTCTTCTTAGGGCTGACAATACTTTTCCTATTGATATATTCTAGCCGCTTTTGTGTTGTATAAAAGAAGAAACAGCCACACTGAGCTGATTAGATGAGGAGTTGATCAAACCTCACACACATCACCAAGGTAAGCGATGCCTGTTGCTTGTCCTTCCTGTCATATGGAAAATACTTTATGCTACATCAGACTCTCAAATTGCACGCCACATATGAGCATTTGGCCAAACCAAGATGAGTACAAGATGAATCTTAGTTGACTTCCAAAATGATCTTTTGCTTGTGCAACTCGCTGGTGGCGCTAGAGGTAAAAGTCAGAGGAAGAGACCAAAAATGTTAGAATTCATCCGCGAATGGTATTTTGCAGGGTAAACTTTGTATTACAGAACCCTTCTTGCTCCACAAAAGACCCATGAGACAGAAAGGGGGTGGTACCACGATTACTAAATTATTGTTCTGTAAAGCTTTAACTGACAATCCAGCTGTTTTGGACAGCTACTGTGACTGAGTAGCATATGTTCCGAATTGGCTAACATGTTGGCACCTTGCTCACCACCTACAGTAGTTCGACAAATAGCAGCCACTATGTGACCGAGGCTTTACTTCTCTACTTTTTCCTTTTGTGTCAGCAGTTGTCATAGTGGGAAAGATAACCTCAACAATAAAAAAAAATACACAAATAGGCAATAGTTTTTAAAAAATTGAATCACCGCTTTCTGTATTTGTAGGATCTAATCATGGGCAACTCCGAAATGAGAAGTGATAAAGAGTAGAACTGGGACAAAGTTCTACCAGTCATTATCTGCACACTCTTTAATCTTCATGACAGTTTGGTAGGTTTCTTTTGTAGTATTGTTGTTAAAGGTTCTTACTTTCCTTCTGCCATTATAGGGACTTGGTGTCAAGCCAGCGTGCCATCAGTACCGCCACCCCTCCTTCCAGAAACTTTTTCTCTACATTCCTACCACAAGGCCGGCGTACTCCGGGGAAAACTCCTCAGTCCACCGCTGGGTCTTCGCCAAGCCAGGTAGCGGTGGGCAGAAAGGACCCGCCAATCAATCAGGTGAGAGCGGCAGGGGATTCAAAATTTGAAGCTACCTAATTCTTTTTCTACAAATTATGTTTTTCTGCATTGTGAAAGGCTGTTAGACTGCTGATCATCATCTGTATCTAATATTAATCTGATTTCTCTAGACGGTAAAATCAAAAGAAGCAGCCCAAGCTAAGGAGGTGAAGCCAGTTTCCAGCCAGGCATCAACCAGTGAACCTTCAAGCTCCCAACAATCTTCAAACCAGCAGTCACATCCCAGACACAAGAGGATCCAGGACCATGAAAAAGAGAGGAAAGAACTTTTCTCCAAACCACCATCACAGGTACCTGCGGGATGATTCTTTAGCTTGTTCGCAAACTAAAAAGCTGTGATTTTACAGGGAGGAATTGGGTCCAGCGACCTAGAGTCATGAAATCCATGATAAAAATACAGTACATTGGATTATCCATTGTATCTCATCCTTAGGTTGGGACCAAGCTAGCCTGCTTGCAAATTGGTAGTTAGCCAAGCAATTTTGCAACATGTTTCCAGTCAGCTAGCAAGCTACCAGTTAGCTGGCCAGTTGTAGTCACTCACCATCTAACCTAATCACTACAACACATATCTCATAAGGACTGACGGGGTATTTCAACTCAATTACTTAACTTATAGCAGCTGTTTTCTTCAAATTAAGTAAATTATGTTTGGAGGTTGTTTTTGCTACTGGAACCAGACGCTGCTTCCATGTGTCTTTTCATTTGTTGGTTTCAGACACCAGAGAAGAAGGGGGAGGCGGGTGAGGTGGAGCCTCCTGTGGAGACCTCTAGCGAAGCACCAGACACCTCCTCAAGTAGCAGGAGCGGAAGAGGAGGAGCAGAGGGAGGAGGTCTGTCAGTGGAACAGCCTTTCATCAAACTCAGCCAGGAGGAGTATGGCGAACACCATTCCTCCATCATGCACTGCAGGTCGGCATTCAACCAGTTCGCTTAAACTGGTCAATCTGGGTCAGGGACTACAACGGAAACAACACTTTAAATACCATCTGAGGAGATGAAACTTCACTTTCTCTTTGTGATCCTTCTCCTTTCAGGGTAGACTGCTCTGGTCGCCGGGTCGCCAGTTTGGATGTAGATGGAGTCATCAAGGTGAATCTCCTTTACTTAAAAAACATGCATATTTTAATTACCAATTATATTTAATCAAACCACATGGTAAAGCCTTCCACCTCTTCTCCTTAGGTGTGGTCGTTCAATCCCATCATGCAAACAAAAGCCACCATCATGTCAAAGTCTTCTCTACTGTCTCTGGAGTGGGCCACTAAACCTGACAGACTGGTATGAACAAGACATATTTATCTCGGGTTGCTATTAATGTTTAAACTTATAAAGGTAACAGCATTTCTCATTTATATTGATACACTTATAATTATGGTCCTGAACTCTGGGAATAACTTATTTAATGTTCTGAGACTTTAAACTATCAAACTAAAACTAATTGATTTATTCACATTTTCATAATATATTTATTTTTTATTTATTTACTTGAGCTTTCAAACTTCCAAGACAGCTGGATAAGGAACAATAAAAGTTTAACAGTGGATCTGTAGACGTCAATTCTAATAAAGTTTGGATATTTCACTGATATTAACAAGTGTTCTCTTACATCTCACCTCCCATTATGGGACAAAAAGCCGTAGGAAAATGCATGGTTAATACAGGCTTTTGGTTAAGGCATACCACTACCACTATATAGTGTCTGGTTATGGTGATTAAAATAAATCTCCAGGACAAAAACTAACACTGTGTGTGTTTGTGTGGTCAGCTGTTACTAGGCAGCGGTGTTGGCACAGTGCGGCTGTACGATACAGATGCCAAGAAGAATCTTTATGAGATGAATATCGATGAAACTCACCCACGGTAAACCTGCCGGTCTGCCTGTTGTACTGTGTTAATTAACTGTAATCGAACTGTATCTAGAAATCTTAAGTTATGTGTCTTACAGCAGCTTGATGAAAACATTTCAGCCTGTTAGAATTTATTCTAAAGAGTATGAAATGATAAGATCTTTATCAACGTCATATAGGCTAGTGACAAGAATAGCCAAACAGCGGGAAAAGCTAGCCCAGCGTTATATACACCTATCAACACTACTAAGGCTCACTCACATTTTATTTAATAATTTCTTTAATCTATACACTAACATAACCTGTAGCCATGCTAGTAGCTCTGTGAGGCCGACTGTTTTTGGTTTTGTGCTAAATGCTAACATATGCTTAAATGCTTCCAATGCTGACTGTAAGCAGGTCTAATATTTTATTGGTCGACCATCTTTAGCACATTAGCATGCTAAAAAAACATTGGTTTTGAAGGTATATGGTCATAAACTAACATTTTGGAAAAGATAAGTTGTTTTGTATTCTTTGAGCACAATAATTGTACCAACATTCACAGCAGGTATTCCTATGGATTTCAAAACTGCACGCTTTTTTTAATATTTATTTGATTGGTTTTCATACTGATTTTAATATACTGTGATAAAACAATAAAGTATATTTGTTGTTAAAATATAAATTCTAAAAATGATAATTAACCCTCCTCTGTTTCTCAGTATCTTGTCTTTAGCCTGCAGTCCCAGCGGTTCGTCCTTCGTCTGTTCGGCTGCAGCTCTGAGTCGATCTGGAAGTGCTGAATCTTCTCCTCGGCTTCCTGTAACGGTGTCTGGACAGCTGCTGCTCTGGGACACCAAAACTGTCAAACAACAGGTAATTAACCAGTTAGTTCAGCGGTAAGTGTTTAGCTAACAAGCCCAGCAGCACCTGAGTTAACAGTAGGCTTAACTTTACTGAAAATTAAATTGGTCACAAACTGGGAACAATACATGTATGATTAACATGAGGTGGAATATTAAGTAAGGAAATAAGACTCAAACACTCAAAACTAGCACTTTAGTTAAGTTCAAGACGCTTACTGCTATCAAGTTAAACATTTAGCATGTTAGCATTATGCTTAATGTATAGCTGAGCCATGCTAAAGTTCACCATGTAACCTTTAGCGTGCTGACATAAGCATACATGCTAACAATAATTCTAACACACAATGTAATCATAACCTGTTAATACTTGTAGTGTTTAATTATTTGTCAGGGATTTTTTTTACCTGTAGCTTTAGCTTTAATGTGTCTACTTCCTGTCCGTCTCTTAGGTCCAGTTCTCTTTAGAACCCGAACCAGTAGCCATAAACTGCACGGCCTTCAACCATAATGGAAACCTGCTGGTGACTGGAGCCGCTGACGGAGTTATCCGACTGTTTGGTCAGTGTTTATCAGGGATGCAATTTTTCACTTTCTGCTTGTTTTTTTTAAATTCTTTGTATCTTTTTTTATGCTGTTTTCTTGAAAAAGCAGTTTGTGACTTGCTCTGAAAGTTGCTGTATAATTAAACTTCACTGACTCTGTCTCTGCTGCAGATATGCAGCGCTATGAGAGTGCTATGAGCTGGAGAGCTCATGATGGAGAAGTTTACAGTGTGGAGTTCAGCTATGATGAAAACACCGTCTTCAGCATTGGAGAAGATGGCAAGGTGTGTATGTGTATTTTGTGATTGATGATTTTTAAAATATCTTTACTTGTCACGGGGGAAAAATGGGGAAAACTTTAAAATTAAGTGAATAAATGTGTGCGCAGTTCATCCAGTGGAACATCCACCGGTGTGGGGTGAAGCAGTCGGAGCAGGTTTTACCTCAGGATGCCACCGGGCCCTTCGTCCTGTCTGGTTACAGCGGATACAAACAGGTAGGCAGTGTTGCTATGGAAACAGCTGGTTTATCTCACAGACTGCTCCAGAATTAGTTTGTTTCACGTAAACATCGCTCGATTACTGAAGCACCAGAGAAACGGATCGATATCAGTTTCACCGTGATTATAATTCACAGTCACTGGGTTAAAGGTCAGAGGTCACAGCACCATGACCTACTCATCCTGATGAGTGAGTCAGATGAAGAACAAAACCTGACTTATGAAATAAATCATTGAATTAAGTCATAAACCAAATAAACACTGAAAGAAAATTATACAAATGGCTTGTTTGTGTGTTAAATCAGGTTACAGGGAAATAAATCCTGCTGATGGAAAGTTTGAAGTTTAATGAATGAAATACATGACATGAAATGAACATATTGACTCACTAAGTTTGCGAATTATTCTTTGTCCAGGTTCAGGTTCCTCGAGGTCGACTCTTCGCCTTCGATTCTGAAGGACAACACGTCCTGACCTGTTCCAGCTCTGGTGGACTCATATACAGAGTAAATAAATATTCAACTACACCTAAATGAACTCATTAAAATGCCCTTGTGTATGTTATTTTTGTGTATTGATTTTTTTGGAGTGGTTTTGATCATTTTAATGTAGCGTTTTTATATAAGTTTTTAATGCTTACATGTCTCTTCCAGCTGACCAATGGGGAGCCGGCTCTCGAGAGCGTGCTGTCGCTAGGCGGACACAAGGCGCCGGTGGTGACGGTGGACTGGTGCTCGGCGGTGGACTGTGGGACCTGTCTGACCGCCTCGATGGACGGGAAGATCAAACTGAGCACGCTCCTCGCACAGAAGTCCTGATTGAGGACCCTGAGGGGTCAGAGGTCATCAGAGTTCAGTTTAAAGTAAACAGACTCGGTTACTGAATCTAGAATCTAATTATGTCAACAGTTTCATTACGTGATGCAAACAGAATTACTTTTTTTCCAACCTGTTGTAAATTCATATCAACAATAAATCCCACTGAAAGTTCATTGTGAGAGCTGATGTCTTTTTCTTTTAAAAAGCTGCATTCATTGATGATTGATTCATTTTTTTAAAGCTTTTAGAAGGCAAATTTACTTCAGACACCAGACAGTTGCAATATCTCTTGCCAAAATAGTTGTTACAATTCATATAAGTTGACTGACAGGCAACTGATTATTTTTATATTACTCTTACTTTTATACTTTAATTAGCTTTGAAACAAGTATTTTTATGTTTTTACTTGAGTAAAAAGCTTCTGTTGATACTACAGAAGTATTTTTAAACCCTAGTATCTATACTTCCACATGAGTAACGAATACTTTCAACACCTATTTTTTAGTCCAAAGAATTAATGTGTTGGGCCCTCTAGTAAATTGGTATTATAATTTAATATGGTGTGAAATATATTGACTTTTATTCGGTTTTGCAGCAAAACTTTTATGGTTAAAAAAAAAAGTCCCTGTCCACACCACTGCTGTGATAAAAAATATCTCCGACCACATGAAGCCGCAAAATCCGAAAAAATCCAAAAAGTCCAATGACATGCACATGTATTATAACAAACATTTGCTGTTAATTCAGTGAATTAATTTCCTCTATATTATTATAAATATATATATATATATATATATATTCACTCTTCTTTTTCTTCTTTGATTACGGTTTTATACATATACATTTTTGTATTGTTAGAAATTAGGAATGAACAAACAGTAATGTAAGAAAAAAAGGAAGAAAAACAAATATTATATATATTAATAATTCATGGAGGAGTGGCATTAAATAAATTTATACTTCTTACCACACCTTTTCGGAATATGTAAATTAAACGATTGTGTCTTTTTTTTTACAAGTTGTCTTTGTTTTTTTCTAATATTTCTTGTTTTTTCTTATTTAATATATATTTATAGCACCTCGAGCGTCTCTCACACTCCAATCCAGCAGGTGGCGCTAACGCCAACCAAAGCTGTTTGAACAACCGCCATTACGACAAAAGAAGAAGCTGAAGGAGCAGGAGCCACAACAATAACACGTAGCTAGCAGCATTTGGAGGAAAACCTGCAAATTGCGTCGTTTTTGCGTTATAAATGTTACAGTAACGTACGCATACCGGTCGCTACGGTTCGCAGAGGTTGAAACGGCGTCTCCACGCGGGCGAATTTTGGCGCACGTGTCGTGTTTTAGGCACGCGGACGGTTGACGTTAACGTTAGCTTGTTGACGCTCCGGTCTCGTTTCATGTCACTGGTCTCCGGTCCCGCGTGCAGACATGGAGCGCTTGTACAAGCGGAAAATGTTCGCGTCGATGCGGAAAACCAAAGTGGACGCGTCCAAGAAGCGGCAGATCGGCCTGCCCGCCAACATCCTGGACGACAGTGACGAAGGCTCCTTCTCCTCCTCCTCCTCGTCGTCCGGTTCCCAGTCCGACTTCCAGAGCTCCCCGGAGGAGGACAGCGCACCGGAGGGTCGGGGTCGCGGCCGCGGCCGGAGCCGCAGCCGGAGCGAGTCCGCGGCCACGTCCAGCGACGACAGCCGCTCCGTGACCCGCAAGAAGCGCTCGTTCCTGGGAGGCGACGACAGCTCCTCGTCCTCCAGCAGCGAGGAGGAGGAGGAAGAGGAGGAGGAGGAGGAGAGGAGCCAGGTGAAGAGGATGGTCCAGCCCAGGAAGAGGAGCAGGTTGCAGCGGCAGGACGAGTCGGACTCAGAAAACGCCGAGGAGAAGCAGCGGGAGGAGGCGGAGAAGGCGAAGAGGAGGCAGCGGCACATCAAGCTGCTGGCGCTGTCCCGGAGGATGAAGGCCCGGGTCCCGAGCCGGAGGAGGAACCGCATCAAGCAGGTACGGTCCCGGACCCCCTCCCATCACACCCCACAACATACCGGTCTGAAGTTTATATATGCACATGAACGGAAAGTTTAAAACAAAAGTTTATAGAGCTGCAACGATTAGTCGATTAATCGTTTAGTTGAAATCTGTTATTTTAATCAACAATTTTGATAACCGATTTGAATCATTTTTTAAAGAAGAAAATGTCCTAAATATATAGTTCCAGCTTCTCAAATCTGATCATTTTCTGGTTTCTTTAGTATTCTATAATAATAAACTGCATTTTTTTCTGAACTCAGCATCTCTACATATATTCCAGCCATTCCATCCCAGCGTCTGTTGAGTTCCAACACATGCACACCTCATTCTGTTTAAAGAGGTACTGATTAGGTGAAACCTGAACCAAGAACAATGGTAAAGACTTGTGGAGAGCATGCCAAGACACATGAAAGCTGATTAAAAATAAATGTTATTGCACCAAATACTGATTTCTGAGCTCTTCTGAAGTGTAACCATTAATATTATGTTGCTTTAAAATGAATTTGATCTTGTTTCTTTGCCTTGTTTGGGCTCTGAGAACATTGCATCTTTTTTGTCATTTTGACCATTGGTCATTTTCTGCAAATAAATGCTATAAACGATAATATTTTTATTTGGAATTTAGGGGAAATGTCAGTTTATAGACTAAAACTAAAATGTTCCTTTTGCCCAAACACATACCTATAAGAAAATATCTGAATATATATAATATATATAGAATATTATTCTGTATATATATATAATAATATCAGAAAAAAATTGATCATATTGCAGCTGCCTCTTATTTTTTTTCCAGAGTTGTATATATATATTTTAGGTTTGATCCTCAGCTGTAGAAACAGTGTTTGTAAAGTTGCAACAATTAGTCAATTAATTGATTGTTCACAAACAATTTGATAATCGATTAATAGATTTGAGTTATTTTTAAGAAGGAAATGTCCAAATTCAATTATTTTTTGGTTTCTTTAGTTTTCTTTCATAGTATAGTAAGGCTGTGGACATTTTTCGTTTGCATCTTCAGCTTTGGGAAACCGTGATCGATATTTAACACCATTATATAAACCAAACAACTAATCGATTATTTGTTTCAAAATCCTATAAAAATAGACATAGAAGTTTACAACATCTCAGTGTAAAGTTTACATGTGTTTGTATTTTCAGGATGTGGGTGAGAAGGAAGAATCGAAAGAAGCCGAGGAAGAGGCCGGTGGAGATCAGGACGGAGACAGCGGGAAAAATGGCAGCAAGAACGAAGCAGCTGGAGGTGACGGAGGAGCGTCGGAGGAGGAGAAAGACGATGCGGAGGAGGACGAGGAAGAGGAGGAAGAAGAGGGGAAGAAATAACGGAGAACAGAAGAGGAGCCTGAATGTGAAAGACTCAGTGATCTGAAAAACAAAAACAAAAAAAAACTCTTGGTTTCTACAGGATTTTTTTTTACCCTGCAGCACGTAAAAGTGGGAAAACGCCAAGAGCCGGCGTTGCAAGCTTTTTCACGGTCATATCTTGTTGCCATAGAAACAGACGTTGGTGACATGCAAGAAAAAACGATGCACGGAGGATTTGGGAAAAACTCGCTGACCCGTCGCAAAGCGTTCTGCCAAGGAAGTGGAGCCTGAAATGGGCCACGGATTTAGATGAGATCCTGCTGCAGGTCCAGTGTTTGTGAGGATCTGGACCTGCTGATATGTCACATCTGTCACCCAGAATCATAAAGGCCAGATGACCTTTGACCTTTAAGTGTGTTTACATGCACTTAAGTAACCAGGTTACTCAGAGAAACCAGGTTATGCATGTAGTTAACACCCTTTCAGTAATCTAATTACTTTCTCATTATCCCCCCGCCTTACTTGGGAAGCATAGCTTTCCTATTTGATTACTGATTTTTGTTTGTTTTGTGCATTAATGTCTTAAATCTTAGACATTACTTTACACTATAGATTTTAAACGGGAAAGAAAAGATACTCGCAATGTAAAGTATTTGTCTTTTTTTGTGTAAAAAGCTGATTGAAAACTTGGTTCTGCCTTTATATCTAGAAAACTCTGCCTTCTCCAGTAAAAATGTAGTTCTTTAATCCTCCAACTATGAAATCAGATTACTGCAGAAACAGCTGACTCAGTTTCTTCAGTGCATGTAAACACACTGATTAATGCTGGCGTGTTGCCATTGTATCTTTTCAAATGTCTTTTTAGATTTTAATTTGATTAGTTACTATTTTTTATATATATATATATATATATATCCGGTTAAGAGTAAATCTCATTTTAACATCAGTAACACGTGAGAAACTAATCTGTACTCAAGGTTCGCTTACAGGCTTTTTTTTTTCTGTGCTCTTAATGTCTTCTTCCATAAATGGAACTGGCTCAGATTCTTATTTCTTTTCTTTAAAAACCAGCAAGTGGAGCTTGAAATCAGATTATTTTGTCACGCAATACTTAGAATGTGAAGGATGAACTTAAACGCTCCGATCGGTGACGTTCTTTTGGAGCGAGGCGTGCGCCATCAGATCGAACGTGACCCGCGTTCTGAATCGGCGCGTGACTCCGAAGCGTTAAATCTCAGCAGGGACGCTCACGCATCAACCGGCCACATCTGTCGGATGTGACACTGTAACGGACTGAGTCAACTACGAATCCCAGCGAGCACTGCTGTGAGGAAACAGCCAATCAGAGGGAGCTTAGGTTCTCCTTTCGCTCCGACTCGTTCCCAATAAGACTTCACAGCTCTGGATGGACAGTGACCGCTGAGGCTTCTGGGTACTGTAGTATTTACACAAAGACCCGACTGACAGCACCTTTTTTTCCTCCCTCCTTTCATGTACTTTGTGTTTGAAAAAGAGATTCAATCTGGACTCTGGTCCTGCAAATCAGACAAATGTATTTTTTTTTCTGTGTCGCCATCACACACACAGATCTCACCCGAGCGTTTAGATTGAAGTCAGCCCCAAATCCTGTACATTTTCCTGTAAAGTAGCTCTTTATCTGTTTGCAGAAGGGTCAGTATGTTATTGTAGTTTTTTCCGTTAACTTTACCGAGTTACATTTACCTTTGACTCCGTAGCTTCATTGCAGAATCTTGGAAGTACGTTCATGGTGAGGATTTGCTGTTTTTTTTGTTTTCTATCATGAATTAATACCTTTGGTTTGTGTTTTCATCAAACATGAGACATTTGAAGACATCATTTGTGACTCTGGGAAACTGTAACATTTTATAGCCTAAACAATTAATTGAAAAACAATATATGTAATGGGGGATAATCCCGGCGTATGTAATTGTCCAAAAAAATGTCCAATTTTAGTCCATTGCATTGAGGAACTTGCACACATTTTAGGTGTGTCCACTTTTCTATCTCTTCCAAATATTTAACTAATTAAGAAAGAGAGTTAAAATTATTACAGTGTTTGTTTTTTTTTTACTTGACGTACGATAAAGACAAGTGAGTTAGTGAGTGATATTCATTCTTGACCTTTAGGAACAGTATATTGTAAAGAAAATTTAAGCTCAAAGGTCCACGATTGGATTTTTTTTCTTATTTTTCAGCTAGTTTAGTTACCACTGATTTTACTTCTGACGCCAAAGTATTAGCAGTGAATATGTACGTTTCCAATTTGAGGATCTTTGTGTCTCACAGACTCATTTAATACAGTCGCTGAATGTAGATATTTTCAAATGTTTTCTGAACTGACAGGAAAAATTGAAAGAGAAGTATCAAAATGATATTAAATCAAAGATTTGCAGTGTTTCCTGTGTGTAGAATCGATTTGGGCAGCACACCCAAAGAGCTTCTTAGTGCTTTTCTGTTTATCGTTTTTGTCTTGTCAATGCTGCAAATAGCATCCTTTTTTTTTCATTTTCCATTCATTTCTCGTTCGCACCTGTCTTTTTGAGCTTTCCTTGCTTGTTTAATTGCAGTCAAACATTTTAGGAAAAAACGACCCTAAACTGAAGTTCAGATTGCAGAAGTTAAGCAATCACATATATCAGCCGGTGATAAGCTGTTCTGTGAAGATTTTTTTTTTTTTTTATTATTGTTAGAGTTTGTTGTTGAGCAGCAGCTTCAGTCTCCGTCTGTGACTGCTCAAACTCAACATAGGCAGTATTTAAGAGCTTTGTGGCCTTTTCTACATCGTTAAACTACTGGACTCAGTATGTTATACAGTGGTGATGGTGACACACACACACACACACGTCATACTGACATATCAGTGCTGTGTATTATTTGTTTTCGATTGTATTTCTGGTCTTTTGTGGCTGTAAAAGCTCTGCAGGCCAACCTGCTCAGTTGTAAACACCTCCGTTATTAATAAAATTTCTTCTTTTTGACCAGCTAATGTCGCATTGAAAATTAACATATAGATTTGACAGCAAAGAACTACATTTCTCATCGGACAGAGAAGCTAACTGTCTAATTAAACACTGTTTAATAATTTGTATTCTCAACAATTTGTGCACACAGTTTCTGCTTTTGATTAAATAATTATGCTATATTCCACTATTTAATATAACTATATTTTAATATATTTAAAAGGTCATTCTGCACAATGGAATATAAAGGACACACTAAAAATTACATGTAATGTATTACATGTAAATCTGTATTCTTGTTATAAGTGTTACAATTACTTCTTGAAGTAATTGTATTTATTTTATCAGACCATCTTTAATACGTCTGAGTAGGCTACATCGAGGGGATCATATTCGGTGACCTTCATTCAAAGCGGGTCAAGTACCGACACCAGTGAGATAAAGAACATGTCGCCTCCCGGTGGACAAACAGGGATTTTACACTTCAGCGAGCGAACGGCACTTCATCCAATCAGAGCAGAAAACGGAGGTCACGTGCTAGTAACGTGACTGATTGCCCTTTCGGCCGCCATCATTGTTAGTGGCAGTGAAGCCTGCGCGGAGGAAATCGAGGAATAGCAGCGGTGCTCCGTGGGCTTTTAATCCGCGTGTCAGTGGGTGTTTTCCGGAGCAGCAGCCATGGTTCAGACGTGCTCAGCGTACGGCTGTAAAAACCGCTACCACAAAGACAAAGACATCTCCTTCCACAAGTAGGTTCTCTGAAGCTTCGTGCTAACTAACTTAGCATTAGCTGTCCCAAACGTGATAGAAAAGCACTGTGTTGTGTTACTGTACCGTGGAGGCGTGTGTCACTCACCAGCCTGCGTTTACTATCCGGCGTTTTTTAAGCCGTCTTGCTGCTAGTCAGGAGTAAGTAGGTGTTGGAGTTTGACATTATACATTTATCGTCTAAAGCTTTTACCCGTAAAATCGGGTCACAGACAACTCACCAGGCACTATCTCACTGTGAGAAACTGAAAGTCTTTTATTAAGTTCCTCCGCCTTTTGCACGGTCTCCTTCCGCCAAATCAACAAGTTAACTAGCGCCGTGTCTACAAGCGGCGGCGTCTAAATATGAATGCTTAGGTGTCCTTAAAACGTGATTTAAGTACAGTTTAGCAATTTTGTACATGCCGAATTTACATTTGACATAATACAAGTTAAGAAACACTTATGTTATATTCTTGCACGTGTTTGCGTTAAGCAAAGGTGCAGAAAATAAATAGTCTCTTAGTTCTGACAGGAGTTTGGTTAGAGTTCGTGTCCCAAAGTCTCCTTTCCTGGAACTGAGTAAACATGTGGTCAACCTGTAGGCCATTTAAAAACGCGTTGAACCAGATTCTAGTCTGCTAATAACACAACACGAGTTAGAGATTTAACTGATTATGTGTTATATTCAATTGAATCAGCCTGGTGACTTTTTGTAATTCCCGTAATAATATTAAAAATTACTTTACATCACTCGCATATTTGACAGTTTCTCCCTGACGAAAAGCCGAATTAACTACAAAAAGTCAATCATATTTAATAAAACATTCATTTTAGAAACATACGTAAAGGGATTATGTAATTTGAGGCGAGAACACTAAGTGTTTTAATAGCACTGAAGGCAACATGCAGTGCAATTAGCTTGAAGCAAACCACTTTGTTACTAATGCAATATATACACTACCATTCAAAAGTTTAGGGTCGCTTATAAATGTCCTTATTTTTAAAAGAAAAACTGTTTTTTTAATGAAGGTAACTTTAAACTAATCAGAATTACACTCTATACATTGCTAATGTGGTAAATGACTATTCTAGCTGCAAATGTCTGTTTTTTGGTGTAATATCTACATAGGTGTATAGAGGCCCATATCCAGCAACTATCACTCCAGTGTTCTAATGGAACAATGTGTTTGCTGATTGTGTCAGAAGGCTAATGTAATAAAATTGTCTATTCATTTAACTCATGGCAGTAAATAAGTGTGGCTTTTCATGGAAAACACACGGTATTGCACAATAGGACTCAAAAACAAAAAGAAGTCCAGAATGAATCAAAGTAGTATGAGAAACATATTGATCTCTGATTTTTCCAGGTTTCCTCTTGCACGTCCGGATATTTGTGGCAAATGGGTGTCGGCGATGAGGAGGAACAACTTCAAGCCGACGAAGTACAGCAACATCTGCTCGCAGCACTTCACCAAAGACTGCTTCAAGAGGGAGTGCAACAACCGCGTTCTGAATGAGAACGCCGTGCCGTCACTCTTCACCTTCAACCTCAGCATCAAGGTGAAGCAGGCCGATGCACGTGGGTTGTGTCTCATCGCGATAACGGCGGCTGAACGTGACGCTGCAAATAGCCACGGTTCTCTTACGTTATAAATGCGAACGATCAGTTTTTCCTCCAGGATTTTGTCATTCATGTCAACTTTTTTACTCAGAGGTGGTTGATTGTTTTCAGCACTGAAAACAAACTCAAGATTTCTGATGATTCCACCTGGAGCTGCAACGATTAATCAATTAGTTGCCAACTATTATAATATTACAATGTTTTATTTTTCTTGTATTGCCTCCTCTGCTGTTGCAAATGCAATTTCCCCACTGTGGGACAAATAAAGGTTTATCTTATCTGAGTTCTTCTTTCTTTCCTGCTTGTCAGGCGGAGTCCCTGGAGGATCCCTTCCCCTCGGAGATCCAATTCCCGCTCTCTCTGCCTTTGACCTCTGACCCGGTGGTTGTGGCGGCGTCGGCGGTGGATGAAGAGGAGGAGGAAGAGGAGGAGTCTGATCCCAGGAGGAGCCTGCCCCTCATCCGCTGCGACACGGCGTCCGTCTCCTGCGACCACAACTACACGGCGGAGGACTCCGCGCGGCAGAAGCGGCGCATCGAGCAGCTGGAGGCGCAGCTGGAGCTCCTGAGGAAGAACCTGAAGACGACGCAGCAGAAGTGTCGGCGGCAGGAGCGGCAGCTCAAGAGACTGAAGGCGGCCTGCAAGGCGCCCAGGACTGTCCGCGAGCCGCCGGCGGCGGCGTTCGGCGAGGGGTACGTGATTTTACCGAAACACATATACCACACGCTCAAAGGCGTTGAGTAACTGAAGGACACGATCAGACCTCAGATCTGTCGACTGCAGCCACGCGACTGTTGGGGAGCTGAGATGAGAGCTGAAGGACTCAATTGTCCAGCAACACAAATGTTAAGGAGAGGTAAACATCAGTGAGAGTTGGTGGATCCAACATCCTCCAACAAATCATTTTCTTTTCCTTTTGCAGTGAGATGACTTGAAGTGAACTCACTCTAAATGAATAGTTCAACATTTTGGGTTTGATTTTTAGTTGAAGATATGCGGGTGCAGCGACTCCTTGGAACGGAATCCAGCAAATGAAATGCAACATATCATAATTAGTGGAGCTTTATAGTCTGCAGTTGGTGTATTTTTGAACTTGGGACAGAACCCGGTTTCCCCCTGCTTCCAGTCTTTATGCTATGCTAGGCTAAGCACATCCTGATTCCAGCTCTGCAATTAAGACAGACATGGCAATAATATCCAATAATAGGCAGAAAGCAAATGAGTCTACCAAAATGTTGAACTGTTCCTTTAAATGTCTTGATGTGAAATTTGAGGATGCAATTGAAAATATAAAAAAAAAAAATACATTAACCTCCATCCTATTTATTTGTCTTCATAAGATTTCTCCTAAAAGGAAGAAGACTCACAATCAAGGATTTAAAATATTAGTTTGTAACAAATGGTACATTTGTAACCAAACACTTTACTTTTTAAATTCTTTCTCCACATAAAGATGATTCAAAAGAGTTTGTCTGTGTATTTAAATTCAGCTGAAAGTTTAATGCTCTTATCCCACAAAAAGAGTTGAGCTCAGCTGTAATGAGATTGTGATTGTTTTGACATCTACTGTAAAACTTAAAAATCCAGTGTCAGATTTACTGACACTGGATTTACAGAAATGGGATATAATAAGCATATGTATGTTTTGATTAGTATATGATTCAATCAAACAACATTGTGAACAGATAGAGTAGATGACCGTTATGATTGTTTCTGTTGACAGTTTTAAGTTTTTCCACTGCATTTCAATTATATCCAACTCTGAAACCACAAAACCTTTAGCACTTGTGTATGGAAAAGAAGAACAGGGACACTTTTGTCCAGCAGGGGGTGATACAGACTATGTCAGTGAACTCTTCCAGCATCCTCACTTCAGGTCCTGGAACATGTCAGTGCACCAACAGGTAGGTAGTAAGCGCGTCCACGTTTTATTAAAATTCCAACGTGAGTCACACTCCAAACACGCATTCGCCCCTGAATCCTGCCTCTAAGGGGATCGGATGACCTGCAACGGTTTGACCCACACACAATGACGACGTATCTCACAGTTCACTGGGTCGACTCTGTTCTGCTCCGGTTCCAGGTGACGGCTGTGATGCACGTTTATGCACGTTAACACCAAAACGTCCGTCGTGAAGTAGACCAAATCCTCAGAGTGGAAGGATTATGAAGAAGTCAGGAAAGATTAACCTCCACTGGGAGGAACACGTGAAGACCTCCCTCTTCTGAAAAGCATTTACTCACCTAATCTCAAGCTTTCTCTATCTAAATAAAGAATGTAAAAAAAGATAAATACAAATTGTCATTTGCACCTGCAGCTTTGAGGCACTTGTGTTGAGGCAGGTTTCCTTTGATCTGAACCTAATTTAAATGTATAGATGTAAATGTTCACAGCATCTGAACAGACTGCTTATATATTATATGCAAATGCACTTATGTTTGATTCCTTTGTGACCCGTCAGATTTTTCTTGAGGACGACTTTGAGGTCCCAACCCTTAGGTTGGGGACCACTGATGTGTTAATCAGACTGCAGGGGGAATATTTCTTGCCAACAAACATTTCCTGAGCTCTTTATCATGAAGTAAATTTAGCTTAGTCTGTTACTTGACTTGAATGAGCTGGATAAGAAGCTGTAGAAACAAATTATAAGATAATTTAAAAAATATATAAAATACTGCTATACACTTAAAATGATAAATGATAATGTAAAGCTGTTTCTGCTGTAAAAGCAGGTCTATCTGACTAAAATTCTGATATTTATATTGTACTGGGTGGCATTATGAAATAAATAAAATTGTCTAATAACAGACGGTAGTGAAAATACTTTTTATTTCCAATTATCACCGTCTCCTCCACTTATTCTGAGCTACAGTGATGTAAAACAGTAGAAGCATCGACAATATCAGGAAAAAAAGTTATTCCCCAGTTCAATATTTTAATTTTCATTGTCTATTTATCAAAAAATGTATGCTCTTCTCTAGTTAGACCTGTAGCAGCAATACAGTCTGCCTTCTCACACACTCACTCTGAAAAAACAAGGGGCGTGTCCTGGAGTTTAGACACAGGAGTCGAGTACAAGCCTTCTATATAGAAGGTGGCAGCTGCATGGATCCAGAGGTGCTTACTATTAACTTCCACTCCTGTTGTGACATCACAACCGGAGCTATTTCTAATTGGCTCATGTTCAGCAACACGACAGAGGAGGCCAGACCACAACAGAATGAGTGGGTGGTGAAGACCGAAATATTTATACAGAACCACTTTCCTGTAATATGTTCCCTTTAATTATCACTTTCTATTCATTGTGTATTTATTGAGGTCACCTTTTTTATATACAGTGTGAACATGTGGAAATCCTGCAGCAGCAAAGAGTTACTACTCATCTATAAAACATATCATCAGTACTGGGTTGATAATGTCATTTCCCATAGATCTTATAGTTTAGTTTCTTCACATTTCTACCTTCACTTTTTTTATTTTAATGAAGAAAAGCTCTGTTCTTCACGCTGCGTCTGCGCTGAACGCCGCGGCCTTCGGTCTCCGACGGTGACTTCACCTCCAGGTTTGACCCTGACCCTCCTGAGGTGAGCAGACCTCTGCGGGGCTGAATGTGATCCGGTCGGACGCGTTCAGTCCAAACACCGAAAACGCCGCCGGCTGAAGCGCCGCGATCCGGGGCGAGGCATCAAGGTCGTGTGTCTGAACGGTCGCTGCTCCTCGGGCTCCGGTCTGACCGCTCTGATTAAACAACACCTGGATGACCTGCTGCTCCCAGCATGCTCTGCTGCTGCCGCCGCCACCCAAGGAAGACAGAGGTAAACTGGCTTTTACACACTTGTTTTATAGAGAAAATTAATTTGATTTGTTTTAATTGATTGATTCTTTTTTTTTTTTTTTTTTACAAATGTAACACAGACATGACTGAATATATTTTTTCTGCTGTTGCTTTAAAATGATATAAAAAATGTGCTTATTTCACAGATTATTTCACACACTTAAATATGTAGTTTTTTGTCTTGATTTGACATGTTTTAACAATAAAAATCTCCTATTTTATGGATATATATTATATATATATATTATATATATATATATATATATATATATATATAATATATATATATATATATATATATATATGCATCAACCACACATCTTGATACATATATGTATATAATACAATGAGAAAGAAGAAGCTTCAAATAAATGAATATTTCTTATAACAGAATATCATATATATATATATATATATATATATATATATATATATATATATATATATATACTGTATATCAACAGAGAGAGAGATTCCAAAAAATAACTATAAATATGGGGAGTATTTGAGAGTTTCATCATATATCATAAATAAATAAATGTAATAAGCTCTTACACTCATAACTAACTAAACATTTATAGCAGCTATAACTGTATATCCAATTGTCTCACCAGTATTTTAAACACACACACACACTTTCACTCTTTAAGCAGTAGTATTCATCAGTTAATGCTTTCATTTCATTATATTGACAGATAAGTTGCTTTTAAATTAAATTGATATTGAGAATCAAACTAAATGGTAAGATTCCCATCACTAACATGCAGTAACATACAATAACATCATTTCATACAAACATTAAAATACATATTACAGTAGTTCTCAAAGGGGGGGGGGGGGGGGGGGGGCAATGGATCCCCAGAAAAAAAGGAGAATCATATTTTTACTATAATTCCATCCGTGAGTAAAAAAATTGCAGAATGTATTTAAATTTTTTATTTAATATATCATTAACATATTTAATTAATTTTGATCAGTGATATTCTGTTTCTCTTGTGTTTAATAGAATTTGTCCTGTGTACAGATACACTCTGTGATGTATTGTGACATATTTACATAATACTTCTAACACTATTCTAATGCTATCTGGAAATATTAAAACCGCACATATGTCAAAGAAATGTTGACAATATTACACATGAATACAGCAAAACAATTGTTTGATTTGAAGAACATGTCCATATACGAGGTAAATACCCTGTACATGCGTATATGACCATGGGAGCTTTTTTTAGGACACGGTTGGACAGTGATGTGGCTAAACGACCACTTAATGCCACTTAAGCGTGGAGTTAAAGCAGAGGTCAGGTTTCCAGAGGTCACAGATGAACGCGGCAGATCGCTCCTTCCATCAGATCTTTTTCCTTCTGCTCAGACTCCGCTGATGTAAATCGGCCGCTGATGAACGTGTTCATCCGCTGACCCAGATAGAGCTGCGGAGCTTCACTTTTCATTCTCCTCAGTCTGGACTCTCAGCGTTCAGCCTGGGGCTGGGAGCCGAGGACTCCCAGTTAAATGGAGGTTAGCGGGGATGAACAAGACGTATATAAATATAAACGCCGCCATAAATCTCCAAATCTGCCCGGCAGCATCTTATCAGATCTATAACACCGTCTGATCTCTCTGCCAATAATCTGCCGCTTCCCTCAAAAAACGGTTAAAATAAAAAAAAAAGAAAGAAAAGAAAGAAACGCCCCGGGGGAGGAAACTGAGCGGGGGAGGACGACGAGGGAGGAAACAGCTTTAACTGATTGTAGAGAGACGTCGGTTCAAATCCCAGAGAGGAGGAGGCTGGATGAAACCACGGCGACGCCGCCGAGAAGCCGCTGAGCAAAGCAGCACCACGGCCACACGTCAAACTGTACAATGCAACCACACATTCATGAGCAACATTATTAAAGATCTCACATACACAAACAACAAAATGCAACGAGACTCATACAAATGACTCATTCTGAGAAATTAACTCGTGCAGTGGAAGTGTTTCATTCGAGCAACAGAGTCAGAAACACATCCTACAGAATGAAATAGTCATTTATGCACTAGAAGTGCTTCATTTGTACAGTGGAATGACTTAATTGATGCTTACTAGCACTTCAATGACTTAATTTGTACACACTCTTATGCATGTAAGATACTTAATTAATACACATTAATTGGTAATTTGTGTCTACAATTTCATACTTTTTTTATTCAAGCAATAATCTCAGGTTTTGTGTGAAAATTGATTATTTTGTGTTCTAGAAGTACTTATGTCTGCCTGATATATGAGCAGCATTTACTAATTCATGCATTAGATTTAGATATTTAGTGGATCTGTGGTCTTTATTATTATTATTATAGGTATTTAACCTTTATTTAGCAAGGTTAGGATTTCTTGTTCCTTTCAAACATAAAATGAACATTACATGAACGGTACAGTGATAAATCAGTAGTTTAAACAGCTGTTTACAGAAAGTTAGACTTTCTTTTACTAAACTTTTGAAAACATTGAAGGTGACTCATTTATTCAGTTTAAAACCAGTCAGTACATTTTTTTTTTTCCAGGAAAAAAAGATGCTGAAAACCGAAAAGCTTTCTTTCCTAACTCAGACCTTGGGAACAATATATTGAAGCGAGTCGTACGAGCAAAGGTCGAGCATTCTGTCCTTCATGATTAGAGGAGAGGGGAGATAATCTGGAATTTTGCCCAAAAAATGGCTTTATGAATTTCAGCAAACCACAAGCTGGCATGTACTTAAAGCAGCACCAGTTGACCTTAGAATAGGAAATACAATGATAAATACTCACCATTAAACACAGTGTGTGTGAAGACTCAAGCACAAAAAACCAGACTGTACTTAACGCCTTTTTGGTTGGAGGAATATGACTCATTTCTGTAAAGAAATCCCAATGAAACCTTCAACTTCTTAGCAACCTTAAAGAGGTTCTTATTATAGAATAAACGTCTTCAGCGCTTGTGTGTAAATATTTAGTTCTCTGGTGTTCCTGCTCACACACAAACTGTGAAACGAGACCACACACTCATTGTGTTGTGGTCCGGCCTCATCTGTAGAGTTTGCTGAAACAGCAAAGTCCTTATAGTAACTTTTATTTTCCATGCATTGCACTGCAAAATGCATAGGAGAAAATGAAGACAAATGAATATTAGGCTGTTTCTGCATTTTTCTTTACAAACTCAAATATATAGTTCTGGAGTGGGAAAACCCAATCCTATTAAAATCCAACATCAGAAATGCTGCTTCTGAGTTTCTGAGGCAAAAACCAAGAAATTCAGAGGAATTACGAAGCATAGGAGCCAGAAGTCGGTCGACTCCACGCAACACAGATGTGAAGCATTTTTCAGAAACCGTGGCCATAACCGCTAAATATTACTTTAGTGGTTCACAGGATTGCTAAATCCTGAAGATTTTTCAGTTTATACAGTAAATATTTGGGTTTTGTAAAGAAAAACTCAGCCTAATTTTCATTTATCTTCATTTTCTGTAAAATAATTGTAATAATCTGACACATTTTTCTTCACATTTTGATTTTGATTTGATTTAGGCTATAAAATGCAGTGTTCCAGTGCACTGGAATAAAAGATTTGGGCTTTAAAACACACTGCTGTTATATTAAACATGCATTAATGGTTTCGAATGAAATATCTTTAGATATAACTTCGGCGACCCCTTAACCTTTCTCTTACACGTACAGGGCTTCGTACTGAATGGATCTGAAGGCAGTGAAGTAAAATGACTAAGAGAGGGGGACGCTGTGAGATGAGGAGAAGAGGAGTAGGAGGAAGAGGAGGAGGAAGAAGGTATGACTTCATGCTGCTGTGTCAGGGGATGCAGATATTTCGTTTTTATGCCAAAACTCTCAAAAAGTTCATCTGAGGTTCGCACAGACCTGATTTATGCTTCGGTAATTTGATCAGAACGTGCTCGTTTCAGAAAGTGAGCTGCAGCGTTTTATTATGGATGTATAGAAATGAAACCAAACATCGCCGTAGGTTTGTGGATTTTCAGATATTGATGCTTTTTATAGAGGAGTCGCTTGAACACAAAGCTCCATATTAACTTCACCCCTCTGTCTTCAACTTATTGAAATGTTAATACCTGGAAAAACACAAAGATTCTGGCCTCATATTATTCCACGTGGAGACATTATTGCCCGATCTTACCTCTTAAAAATTCCTTCAGCCTGTTAAAAGTCTGGGATTTTATGCGCTCACAGCTTGTCTCCCCATACTGTTTCAAACTGGGTTAGTTTATTATTTTCTGCACGTATTGTTCTTCCCACGTTCAAATAATTAATGCATTTCCTTTTTCGACTGCAGAATATGTGGATTTCCAAACCACGAGTGCTGGAAAAAAAAGAATAATCCAGCTCCTCATTCACCTCATTTTATCCTGTAATACGTCGTGAAATATGCAATATGTAGAATTCAAACTGCGTTTCACCCCTTGATATATACTAATAGAGCCAGGAAGCATAAATCGATATATCTGTAATTCCATATTTTAGTCATTTCCCTGTATATGCTACTGTCTATTCATCATTTTTCACTGGACAAGTTTTCAGTGACCATATAATCTGTTGTTAAAATCTGTTGTTATTTCCTCTATCAATTCTATATTCTATTTTTTAATCCTGTAGATTTTGTATTTTCTAGTGTATAGAATAGGATGTCCTTACCGGTAAAAAAGGATTAATTGATCAAGAGAGAAAATTAGCTTTAGACAAACATATCTCCTGGGTCTGGGACCTTTCTGTGTGGAGTTTGCATGTTCTCCCCGTGTCTGCGTGGGTTTTCACCAGGTACTCCGGCTTCCTCCCACAGTCCAAAAACATGCTGAGGTTAATTGGTGACTCTAAATTGTCCCTAGGTGTGAGTGTGTGAGTGAATGGTGTGTGTGCCCCATGATTGGCTGGTGACCATCTGGAGTGTATCCCTGCCTCTCGCCGTAACGCGCTGGGATAGGCTCCAGCAGACCATGTGACCCTAATGAGGAATAAGCAGGTATAGAAAATGACTGACTGACTGACAAACATACTTATGCGTCATTATGATTATAAAATGTGTGGCTGAACAGTCTAATGGTAATTCTGATGTCTTAACGACACAGGACTTTCACTTTCACCACGAATTGACAACATATAGTCTCTATTAAACTTTATCGATTCCTCATTGCTGAACAATGCTGAAACAAATCCGACCCATGAATGAACTGAATCTGGTATCATCATCCTCTAAACCTGGAGAGAACTGATGGAATAAAACTGAGAGACTGAACCCACACACACACACACACACACACACACACACACACACACATTTCTAGTCCTGCTCGGACAGTAAATTCCGCTCAGCTGCAAGAGAGAAAACCAGGATGATGAAAGAATAATGATGTTCAGTTTACTCGTCGGGCTCAGTCAACAGAAACGTGTTATTGTGTCGGACTTTCTGTCTGTCGGCGTCACCATGACGCACGCAGGGTGGAGGCCGTGTGACATCACTCCTCTGGGGTTAAAGGGCGTCGCTGTGACACACTGTAACCATAACAACGTGGTTTCACCTCCTCTGTGTGTGTGTGTGTGCGTTTAACGCAGCAGAGGTGTGCGTTGTTGGTTTGAGTCACGTCTGACAGTTTAATTCCTTCCTGATGTCATGAGAAAGTTTGTAAGAAAACAAGCAGCAGGCGGCCTGACTTTTAACTCGCGGACCGAATGTCTCACAAATACCACAACACACCAGCTGACGTCCACCGGCTCGAACCTGTCCATCATCCTCACACTCATAAATTACACGGGTATTGGAGTTGAGTTTAATGTGGAAACGCCAGGGACAGGTATAAGTAATGCGTTTGTAAGAAGTGATGCGTACAGACCTTTATAGTTTAACAGTAATTACAACATATGTTCACGTGTATGAGGAAAGAAAAAATCTGATACCAGAAAAGGAGAATTTGTGTAACAAAAATGGACCATGGTCCTATTTATTCAGGGCTCAAAGAGTAAAATATGTAATAATACAGTTGTGACAAATAAATAATTTTGTAAGGAAGGAGAAAACTTCACCTGCTGCTTAAAAAAATGCATATTTCAATTAATTGGATTAAAATGCAACAGTAGACTGAGTGAATATTCAATAACTGAGACATCACGTTGAAATTGGACTTTTTTTTCTTAAGACGCCTCTCCTGTTTTGAAAAATGAAAGTTAATTAATAGTGTAAATATTTGGTGTATTTCTTTACATAAGAATGAGGGGAAAATTGTATGTATTCTCATTTATATGTTAAATTAATGAGTGTTGATTTGTTACACTGGTTGTACCTTTAGATTATTATTAGCCACACACACACACACACTGTCAGTCAGTCAGTCAGTCAGTTGTTTGGGATTTGTCAGATTTAATTCAGGAACATTAATCTGCTAAAAGACAAGCCGCGTGAGTTTTGCAGTGAGTGAAGGTAACATTTCTGTAATCTGGTCAGGGAACAGCTGGAGACCTGAGCGTTTAGCTGCCTCCTCAGCTCTGTGTCATCACAGATGAGCATCAGCCATGATGCCTCTACTAATTACTAATAAATGTTCCACTAATGAGATAAAAAACAACAACAATGAGAGATGTCAGAGGGGCAAATCACAGCAATTTCAAAAGCGCAATCAGCTGTGAAGTAATTTAAATTTGATCTAGAAAATTCCCAAAAATTAATTTATTCAAGCTGCTGATTGTATTGTCAGTTTTTTTTCATCCAGTGAGTGAATATTTTAATACCCATGTTGATCCAACAATAATAGCCTGTGTATCCACAGCCTGATACAACTCGTTCCTCTGTGCTATTTCCTCAGTTTAATATTTAAATGTCTATTTATAAAGATGTGTTTATGGTCCAAAAGGACCTTGTTAAACCTGAACATGTCCTTTTTTTTTTGTCCTTTTTTATATATTGTGTGTTAACCACTTTAGGCACCAGGCTTATTTTTCAGTTCTTCTGCTCTCAATGACAATAAATATGAACTATTTTCACAACCACAAAGGTTATTGGACTTAAACCTGGTATCAAAAGAAAACTACATGTGAGGAATCGATTTATGTTGCTGTTACAGAGCAAATATAGTTAGAATTCTACAACTAACAATTGTGTTTTATTACAGATAAAATACATTATTTAGTGTAGCTGAGGTTTTCTTATGTGATCTAGGCCCTGTTGGATTTTATCAGGTTAACGATTTGCTGGGTAACAAAGTGTTCATATTAAGCATATGGTACTCTGTTAACTCACAGTATATTTAATTTGTCTAATGCTACAGTTAGGGTGGAATTTCACAATCACTTTTAGAGTTCCTAGTTTATATTGCATTAAAATTAACTTATCATTTGAAATTGCCTAAAAAATGAGTCATCTTCAATTATTGCTACCACAGAAAATCATTTAGACGTCCCATATTGGACACAATTCAAGGCTAAAGAAATGACCTCAACCTTCTTATCTTATACTCCACAATATTTATTCATTTACAAAAGATATTTCCCTAAACCTCGTTAGAGCTAAACATCAGTCACAGAAAAAGACCGTCATCATACGTTAACAGGTTTCTAACAGGGCTACTTTGAAATCAGACTTGAAGTGAACAAAAATGGCCGCCTTTAATAATTCAGTGTAAAACCTAATTTGTACACTGCTCAGCAGGATGTGAATGATTTGAAGGTCAAGTGTAAAACATGTGAAAGCAGCGGTCTGGTCCTTTAAAATCTCCCTCAGCTCCACATTGTCTCTGCCTCTGAAGTTTGACTGACGTGTCGTAATTCTGATGATTTCGCCTCGTTAATGAACCGTCTCCGGTGAACGGTGATGATGAGCAGCTGGTAGTTTTGGGCGTTTTTCTCGAAATATCATTTTCAACCTTGACTGACTAATCGCGTCTAAGCGGGCCAAACGGCTCGGTGATGACCTTTGACCTCCAGAAGAAAACATGCCGACCATAAAAACAATTTCAGATTCTATTATTACACTTAATGTAAAAAAAAAAAGATAAGAAAATTGCAAGAAAATCAGTGATAGACGAAATATAAATTTTAAAAAGCTGCTGTTCATTCTGATTCTGACTTCCAGTTTCAAACATGTGAGGCATTATTATTTTTAGACGGGCAGCGACCACGACTCTGGATGAAATTAGTTTATGGCTCCGTGAATGTGCACACACACACACACACACCCCCACTACAAACACAAACACACACACACACAGAGTCAGGAGTCAGCTCTGCACCACTGGCCTCGTCCTGAACGTGGCTCTGATCAGATCTGATCAGTTTCCGCTCAGCTTGCTCTCTCACAGCGTGAACACAAAGAGGCAGCAGCATAAATTTTCTCCCCGTTTTTTTTTTTTTTTTTTTTCCTGTAATTTCATGCAGCAGTGCAGCTGCGGGGGGTTTTTGCTCCATGGTCCATCTGTCCGTCTGTCTGACCATGCTTCCAGTCCCGGATGAGCAGGTCGCAAAGACCAACGTCGAGTTTTTCCAAAATGAAGGTCAAGCTATCCCCTGCACTGAGAGCACAGAATATCTGAAATTAATAACAGTGCTTTAAAACCCCATGATCAGACTGGACCATAAAAGATTCAGTGGAAAGCAAATTTAACAAACTTTATTTACACTGTTCAGCTGCCGAAGGTCTGATGAGCCTTTGGACAAAGACTGTTAGAAACCAAATCTGACGACCGTTTATCATCTGTAACATCATGTTCTGTGCAGTCCTTCGCCTTTTCAAGAGGAACTTTATTGAACAAACTCAAAATGAAGCTACACCGTGGGACTGTAGTTGTAGAGTTGAAGGTGCAACATAGTGGAAGCCTGAAGCAGCTGTTTACACAAGCCTCATTGACTTTTCTTTTGCTATTATGTGAGAGTTGTCAGAGTGACATGACTTAAGGCAGGGGTGGGCAGTTCCAGGCCTAGAGGGCCACTGTGGGTGCAGGTAACACACCTGATGCTAATTAACCATTAGAGTCCTTCATTAGGACCTTCATTAGTAGAATCAGGTGTGTTACTGCTTGGTTGGAACAAATTGCCCACCCCTGACTAAGGCATGGACACACCAGTGTTTTTAGTCAGTCAGTCATTTTCTATACCTACTTATTCCTCATTAGGGTCACATGGTCTGCTGGAGCCAATCCCAGCACGTTACAGTGAGAGGCAGGGATACACCCCAGATGGTCGCCAGCCAATCGTGGGGCACACACACCATTCACTCACACACTCACACCTATGGGCAATTTAGAGTTGCCAATTAACCTCAGCATGAGCTGGAGTACCCGGTGAAAACCCACACAGACAAGGGGAGAACATGCAAACTGCACACAGACCCAGGACCAAGGAGGTGGTCCTGGATCAGCGCTAACCCCTGCTCCACCATGTCGCCCCCAGTGTTTTTAAATTAGTAAATTTGTGCCACTCATGTCTTGAACATGGGGAGGGGGCAAGCAGGTGAACCTAAGATCAGATAGAATTAAGGAGACTGGAATCTACTTGGTGGATTCTCTGTTGTGGGATGTCCTACCAGAGGCCATTAAAATGAATGTGTTGATGCTTTTAAGATGCACTTCAAGACCCAGTTTCATTCTTTGTCTTTATGTGTATGTGTAACGTGTCTTTGTGAAGCACTTGGTGCAAAACTTGTTTGGCTTTTTTAAAGTGATTTTTAAATTAAATGAACATATTTATCGTAAGGAGGGTGGATGCACCTAGGGGAAGATTGGACTGCAGGAACCTTCCTGGGAACCAGCAAGGGGATCCTGGGTAACAGGCGTGCTGGTTTCAGAACAGGATCTGTAGATAAATAGTCGAGCAAGAGATCAGGGTAGGGAATAGAGACGGGACCGTGCCACCCAGTCAGGGTGTCCATGTTGGGCCCATAAGGGTTAGGTTTGAGCTGCACATATGGGTGCCAAGCGGGTTTGTCTACATTTTCCATGGTGGCCCCAACAGTGTTTTCTTGTGTTGCACCACAGCCTTTTGGGGTCAGTTTGGGAAGCTCGACTGCCAGAAACTACTCTGCTGTTGTGTAAATGCGAAGGCTTTCCCAACTAGCGCTACCCAGCGGCAATATTAATTTGATTTCACATTGATATGTGAGGTAAATCAAAGTCTGGCTTTGTTTTGCTTCATCTTTGTCCTTTTACACTTCTTCTCACAACTTTTGCATTCAACCAGTCATCGTCTACTGCTCAAAGGCAGAATTATTCCAAACAGATGCATTGAGGACAGCCACAAGTACAATGGATTTTTCCCTTAAGTATCACTCTTTGCGTTTGGTGGTGGTTTCATCTACACATGTTTTCCATCCATGGATCCCATGTAGTTTGGAAAGTTCCACACTCTCTGGCTGTAGGTACAGACTCAAATCCTTTTTAGGCACCTTCCAGATAGTCTGGCACACCTTGGACACAATTGAGGTTACCAGCACTGATCCAGATGCAAGAATCCAAAGTTACAGGTGCTCTGGGCCTTTAAAGTTTTAATGGCAGGACACTATACAACCCACAAAAATCTATGTGCCTTTCGGGTTCGGCTTCTTTTTCCTCCTTTTCTTGCCTTCTCTCTTCTATTTTCTGATTTTGCCAACTTTCCTCTTCTTTGAGTCCTTTCTTCTCTTTTCCTTCACTTTTAACACTAACTCAGTTCTTCCTTGCTCCTATTTCCCACAGATCAGAAGTTACTGGTGCTCAGCTGTCCCTGGAACTTATAGGCCATTGGTGGTCACAGGCCCATGGCAGTAAGAGGCCTTCCGGACTGCTCCCATTGTTCTGGTCAGTAAGCCATCTTTGCCTGTACCAGTTACCCCCAAGCAGCTGGTGGATTGAGTGCCTTGCTCTAGGGCCCCTCTGTAGTATTCTAGCCGATTCTACTCCGTTACTTTCCTTGTGTTTTCTCTTCACAAGAGTTCCAGCCGGTGTTTGGCTCGGCTACATTTATTTAGTGTCTGCAGATTGATCACACTGGTTTGTATTTAACCTACTTAGGCAGAGAGCGAGCGCGCTAAGCTGAGCCCCCTGCAGGATTTAACATTTCCAACTGTCAGGACGAATTAACCGGCACTAATACCGCTTTCATCCCTCGCTGGTTTCCTTCAGTGGAGTGACTCACGGCTCTGTAACGCCGAGCAGGAGGATGTTTGAGCGTTTCTGAGAGTGATTCTTTTAAACATCTATGTTGATTAGACTCCGATCTGCTCCCAGGGGCTTCGAGAAGAAAAAAAAAAATGTGCCAGGGTTTGATTTACAAAACAATAATTTAGGAAACGATCAGAATTAATTTGAAGTTTACAACTTAATTGTTTTTCATGACAGGATGCAGGATTTACTGTTTAGACAAATACACATCTGGTCATTTAAAGATATTTCTTGATGATAACGAGAACAGAGCTGACCAAAATCCTTCAAGATGAGATTTATATCTTGATTCTGTACGATATTATCTTGTTTTTATAAGATATTATTAGATGATCTAGTGCACAAAATGTTGTGCTTGTAAGATATTAGACCCTTATCTTGTGCTTGCAAGATATTAGAGCCTTATCAAGATGTTGAGACTTATCTTTTGGTCAGTAGATCGTATCTAGTGCTCATAGGATATTACCCCTTATCGTGTTCTGGCACTTTTGATTCCTGAAATTAAGGGTATTGTGGTAAATCAGGTTCTTCCTTTCTCCCCGCCCACCAAATTAACACTGCGTTGCACCTTGGTTACTGAGCATCCCCGGCCGGTGCTACGTCGGAGCAGGTGCCTTGCTGGAGCTCAATGCTCCATTCACATTCCTCGCCTCATTCTGGAGCTTTGCTGCAGGGTCGACTGGCACGACACTGTTTTCCCTGTGAACTGGCATCCCAGCAATAACGCGTGTCTGGTTTGCTTCATGGCCCCGGCTCATTTTATCCTGACAATTTCAGCTGCTAAATTGGCAGCCTCCAATTAAGTGTCACTTCCCACGGCCCTCATCTTCCTACTGTGGTCTTTGTGTTTTTGGTACGTACTGTACATTCAATACAGTCAGTTATTTTCTATACCTGCTTATTCCTCATTAGGGTCACATGGTCTGCTGGAGCCTATCCCAGCGCGTTACGGCGAGAGGCAGGGATACACCCCAGATGGTCACCAGCCAATCGTGGGGCACACACACCATTCACTCACACACTCACACCTATGGGCAATTTAGAGTCGCCAATTAACCTCAGCATGTTTTTGGACTGTGGGAGGAAGCCGGAAAACCCACGGAGACACAGGGAGAACATGCAAACTCCACACAGAAAGGTCCCAGACCCAGGACCAAGGAGGTCTTGAACCTGCGACCTTCTTGCTGTGAGGCAACAGCGCTAACCCCTGTGCCACCATGTTGCCCACATGCAATACAATACTGTACAATTTTAAATGATCTATGGTCATTTTTCTTGTACACTTTGCAGGACAAGCTTTGTATGTGGACTTCCACTCCTTGACTCTACCTCTGTTGCCTACATTTCACAGTTTGTTTCCATTTAATTTATTTTTGTGCATAATTGAAGCTGTGATAAGACAATTGCTACCCTTCAGTAATAACACCAAATGTGCGTCTCGTCCATTTTTCGGCGCCTGACTTCAGTGCTCCATTGTTTTATTGTAATTGTTTCCTTTTATGTTTATTCATCATCATTGTTTATGTTTCTTTGTTTTTGCATGATTATTGTTAGTTTATTTTCAAGCATGTGCAATAGTTTTGAATCTGTGTACCTTGCTACAACTGCTTAACTTTGTTAAAATTCCCTTGGGGTGAAATTCCCTAGTTGGTGTTGTCCACAGGTCTAGGACTGCAACTAACGACTCTTTTTGAGAGTAGATTTATCTTTCTAGATTGATCTAATCTATCAATTAGTTATTTGGTTCATAAAATGGTGTAATTCTGCTGATATGCTGAAGATGCAACTTAAAATGTCTCTTTATCGTTGCAGGTCTATATTTCGTAGGAATATAATCAGTAACCAAGTCACCATCCCCCAAATTGCCACCCTCAGAAAATCTTAACACTCATCTTGTGGTTTCTTATCTGGATTTCAACCTATTTTTTATTATTTTTTTCATCAGCCTTGACTAGAATAAGTTCCTGAATCTTTTCATCTCTCCAGTTAGACATACCTTCAGCACCTCTTATGTGTAAAATTGACCCGTCTGCTGCAGAAGCAGATGTTTGTGAATGGAAACATCATCAACACGCCCCCTCACTCATGCCGGCGATTTCATCGCAGCATTCACAAGTTCACAGGTGAATGACAAGTGTGAAATATCACAGACTTTGTTCTTGGGGTCTGGATGGAAGTCTGTGTCCTGATTCCGATCAGGGTGGTAATGTATATCTAATGCATATCTTTGCTTTTAGATGTGGCCATTGAGCATTTATAAACTTCTGATTCCTGACATTAGGATATGTTGAAATATTAGATCTTTATTTTTATCTTTAAGATATTAGATTACAATAGATTAGACCCTTGTTTTGTGCTTGTATCTTGTGGTTGCAAGATTTATTGACCCTTATCATATTCTTGTAATATGTCTGACCCTTATCGAACATTTACAATTATCTTGAGTACATGAGGTAATAATTTTTTTATGCACAAGAAAAAAAACATCTCGTGGAACTTTAAGGTCTCTGTAAGTAAGAATAGATTTATATATATATATATATATATGTGTGCTAAAAAGTTTATTTTCTCAAAGAATTAAAAAAAATAAGAAATCTTTGTATCGAATAACAATACAAATATAGACAGATTACTGCCTTATGTCATAAAAATAAGTATGATTTTAAACTACTGCTATAAACAATATTGTGTATATAATAATACTACTAATAATAATAATTGATTGCATTTATTTAGTGTTTTATTTTGGTACCTAAAGTGCTTTACAGTTCACCACCACAGAAAAAAACAATGGATGGAATTACTGTGTATTGTGAGGTGTCTATAAATTTCATCTTTGTGTATCCAGTACAGAGATCCAGGTCCAGGATGTGTTTAGCCTGGTTTTATCATAAGATTTGCATTCTATTGTCATAAATTCCCAAAAATAAATCAGATAAAAAAGATGTCCTTTTCCACCTTCACATCACTTTTTATAGTCTCAGAATATTCATTTTGCAGTCATTTGATTTATGTAAAACAAAGGTTTATTTTAATTTAAATCACTAAAAAAAGACTTTAAGATGTTTAATATGTATGAGGACAAATGAAGAGGCTTGAACATCTTACATCTTCAATCATAATTACATCTAAATATCATCAATCTCTTCCTGTTTTTTTTTTTTTCTGTTGTCCTGGTCTGAGCTTTACTATTCTGTCTGTTTTCCCGTTCTGTCCTCTGGAGGATTAAAGGTTAAATATTTTTTTTCTCCCCAAAGGCCAGAGGCATGGATCAGGGGCAAATATTAAGATAAAAAAAAAATTAAACATTAAAAGCTAGTTTAATTACAGAGACAGACATACCCCCCCACCACCACATTTTCATCAAACTGTGTAAAATTTAAATAAGCTCCTCTCTCTCTACCAAATCCAAGAGAAAAAAAAAAAACACCTCCATGAATTAAAGATGAGCATGAAGAGGATTAATCATAGCACAGTAAAACCTGTAGCTAATGTGCTGCATTCAGACCGACACTAATGCTGATGACAGACGGAAACCTCGTACATGTATCTCCACACGGGAGAACTGTTAAAATTTGCGGGTTTCTCCGCAGATCTGATTATATCTGAGCGACCTCCAACACCATTACATTTCATTATTAGACCTTACATGCATCAGTGTCTCCGCTTGGCCCTTCCAAATATAATGACATGAAGATTCCACACTGGGCTGGGGCGAGCTGTTCCCCCTAAAATCTCTCTTAAAATTTGACGAAACGTTAAATACCAAATGGCCAACTCAGTTTTCAGGAGAAACGCAGTTTCTGTGGCACAGTAAACACAATAAATCTAAATAAAAGTAGAGATAGTGCCACCCCCCCCCCCCCCCCGATTTTGTTTTGTTTGTATATTTGTCTGCACAATTAAAATGTCAGTAAATACAATTTTCTGCAGCATGATAAAAGGATCATGTGTAGTAACAGTGTAGATAAAGCATCACATCACGTTCAGCTGAACTTAATGTGTTGAACCAGAGTCATAGTTTTGTTCCTCATTTCTTACAGTGGACTGGTTCTGATAATCTCACACTGCAGGGATTACAGAGATCAGGCAAAACATATAAGTAATATGTATATAAACATTTATTCTTAACCAAGACCCCAAAGTCATTATTTCACAAGGTCACTAATGTTGTTTTTTAATTAATATTATTATTATTCCTGTTTAAGATCTCTTTGACAGTGTGTTTAATCCTGAGTGTCTGATTATCCTGCAGCTCTACGTGTGTGTTTGTGTTTATGTATAAGTATTAATGTGTGCTAGTCCAGTATGCGTGTGTGTGTGTGTGTGTTTGTGTGTGTGTGTCTGCAGGCATCTACCAGTGTAGCCACGAGGAAACGGCAGCTGTCTGAACCCATCGACACATACCGCTGTGAAGAACACATGCACGGAGAAAGAGAGAGAGGGAGAGAGAGAAGGGGGGGGGGGGGCGGCAATTGAATTTAATGTGAATGCTATTTCTTTGCATTTATACATCTACAGCATTCTTGCAAACAACACATTGTTTATATGGAATCCTATTCTTTCTATAATAAGGTTAGTAATACAAACAGCCAGAATTTTACTAAACCTGCAGAACCATTGCAGCACGAACCACAATTACATTTAGTTTCTTCAATAGAAATCGGATTCTTAAATGCAAATAAATTAAGATTCACGAGAATATGATAATTAGACGCTCTCATCTGTAAATCAAAAAATAGATTGTGAGCCCTATTTTGCCGATGAAAACATGCATGGCATTAGTGCGAACTGGCAACAAAGGCTGATCTGAACAATTTTTACTCCAACAGGAGGTTAAACGCCTTAACCGCACACATTAGTGGGTTACAGTTCACCAGGGTTAAACGTGATATGAAACATTTGCCTGGATTTATTCCAACCCTTGGAGCGACTCCGCTAATCAACGCTGTTCCGTCGTGAATTGAAGTTCTCTGTGTGTTCCTGGTGTGTGCAGGCAATTATTGAGACAATCTATGTTTCTTTGCATGTGCTCTCTGGATACTCCACGTGTCAGCGTATGTAGCAGTAGTTGTATCCGTCCTGGGACTTGCTTCAGTTTGTACCATTAGCATCATTCAGCGACATTAGCAGCCAGCAGGGCTGGCCAGAGTGAAACCAGCTGAGGATGCAGGTAGGTCAAGTCTGAGGTCACGTCTTTAAACGCCTCCTTTTATATCTCATTAGTACTTTCACTGGACCCTCGGGGGCTTGAGCGGTTGCCCGAAGGCGAAGTCTTCTTCTGCCAACATGGACGCCGCGCGATTTTTAAAGCAGAGTGTCTGATTTGTGCAGGGGCCTGAGGGGGGGAAGGCCAAGCTAAAACGAGATCGGACCACGGCACAGTTTAATCTAGGCTGACGTCCCGGCAGCCAAATCTGCTCCTCGGACTGAAGAATGAGCTGCTGTTGTTATACAGAGAGGGAAAAAAAACACACTAAAGCAATCGCCTGCAGGAAGTGATGCGCGTGGGCTGAGTGAGGAGGGCGAGTAGGATGAGGAGGAGAAGGAATAAGAGGGTCGTGGTCCGCCGTGACCTCCTGACCTCTTGCCTCAGTGTGAGGCCAGGACACTGGAGGATAGATGCTCTTCTTCAGTGGAGGAGCACAAAACTGCAAGCAAATAATATTTCTGTAAATATTCTCTAAACCTGGATTTAAAAAAAAAAATCTCTTCTGAAAAAGAGACATTTAAAAGAGCTGACGCTTTTATTTTCTCCCCCAGTAAGTGTAAAGTAATTTTCCCTGCGAGGACCGTCACAGGATGGAAAAACAAGTCATGCCATGACACCGTGGCTGCGTCTGACGAGCTGCGACAGGCAAGGTGCGTACCTCTCTGCTCGAGCCTCACCGACACAGAAGCTTTATGTAACCTCGGAGTCGGGGCTCCTTAAACGCAAAGAGAAACAGACAACAGCCGGATTAAAGATCGGAGAGGAGGACACAGTCTGCTGATCTTTGGGAACTGTATGTCACAGAATACTAATATAGAACAGAACAGAATATGTCTTTATCACATTAAACATTTGAAACAGTTTATATCAGTATATGAGGCTAGATCCCATCAAACGAGCTGTTGAGTGAAGAATATATAATAGTATTTGGGATGAAGGACTTAAATGTACAATGTGTAATAATCAGGCCCAGCTCCATTTCACCTCCTACCCACCATCCGCTCCCTCAAATCAATGAATTACACCAATACTATAGAGATTTAAAGAACTTCTACAGGGATTAGAGTTAGCAGTAGCCTGTAGATATGTTCGGTTGAGTAGCGAATGTGAAGAACATCAAATCAATGTTTTACTCCCATAACTCACAAAAAAGAACTCATTCCATTGGTCAACTGCTTGTTTACCAGTCAGCAGACACAGTTGTGACAATCTTTTGACAGTGTGCGGGTTATATTTGTGTGGGGCCAGCGTTTCAGCCGATATGCATTTTTCAGCAGTGGCACTTTGTATCATCTGCAAAGAAACGAACATAAATTACAATGTATTTTGGGATGGGTCACATTTGAGGTGCATCCATCCTCAGCCACCTGAGAGAGTGTCTCATGGCTCCGCTCCACTGGTATCATTCATGCTGCCTTAAAAATAACACCAACAAAAAAATCACAAACAACTGGATCCCACACCATCTACCCTTGAGAGATGTAGTAGTGCGATCTCCACTTAAACGCTTGATAATTAATTGTGCGTCTATAGCTTTAAAAAACGGTCACCATAGACTGTAAAAACGAGGGTCTGCGTGGTGCATTCACTCAGTGAAGTCACATCACTTACAGCAAACCGTGTGTGATTTCATGGCGTGTTCAAGTGCACCTGGTAAACTACGAAATCTGAACTCAAATTACCACGAAGGTTGTTTTAAATGAGAATGTTTTTATTAGATATACAGATTTTCTATTATATCCTTAAAGAAAAATAATCATGGATCCCTGGATAGAGGTTGGGAGAAAATGCTCTTAAAATGTATTATACTACAGATTACCAAATACGTGCCCAGAAAATAACATATTCCATTAGATTATTCAAATTAAGTATCAAATCTAAAGTCTAAATCCTTTGAATTACCTTTGGAATACTTCAAAACTGCCGTGCTGAGCCCATTTGTCTGGGTCACTCTGACTGTAGTTAACACTTAGAGCTATTTTAAGAGCCAGTTTGTCACCAGCAGGTCACCACTGTGAGGTTACCATGATAGATTCAGGCAGTCATTGTTTCATGATGAATGTCTATATTTGAACATAGAAGGTTATTAAAAGTCTGTGTAAAGCAATAGTAAAATATGTTCTGAGATGTGTTATTAACCACCCAGCCAAATCTGAATGATTAGAAAATATAGTGTATAAAAGGGTTTTGGGTTGTTGGTATAATATCTCAACAACTATTGGATATAAATGCTTCCCAGGGGATTAATAGTACGCCTCTTAGTTAGGTATGTCTGCTCAGTTATAACAGGGAATCATCATTTTCTACAGGTTCGACCCGAAACATAAGTTTTTCCTATTCCACAAAAAAAATCCAACATCCAAAATCAATAGCTGGCTCATTCATGCAGTTTGTTCTTGGGCATCTGTACTTTGGTTGCAAGAATCCAGTAAAGGACAAACTTCTACAGTACTTCCTTCACCATAAATGGGTGAATTAATAGATTTAAAAAAGTAAGAGATTAAGGTTTCAGATGGTTGTGTGTGGACTCTTTAGCTTTTTTTTTATTTTGACTGATTTTAAACAAATATATTTTATTTTCTGAACAAGAAATATTTTTAATCTGGCATATGAAAAATTGTCAGAATGAATGTTATGCAACTATTATAATAATCTGTCATTAGAGGGGTTAACATGTTTTCATTTTTCAGACAACAAGCATTTATTTATTCCAAAAATTTAAGAGTTTGAAGAAGGAAAACTGAAACGCTACAGCATAGTGGGTAAACAAGTTTGTGCTTCGTTGTGTTTCAGATGATTTAGTGTGTGGTCCTGCTGAAACCTCTCAGAGCCGCGTCGTCCAATCAGAAGGAGGGAGAAAAAGCTGTGAGAGACAGTCAGATTCTCACTTTACTGACATTTAAATCAGGTACATCACACACACACACACAAACACACACACAAACACAGAGTACTTGGTGGTTCATGGTGACTCAGTGAGTCTGTGGGCGGAGCATCTGAGTCACCCTCAAACAACTACAGCGCCAATAATACATTCCTCCATCCATCCCTCCATCCCTGCACACCTCCGTCCTCCATCCCTCATCCCTCCATCGGGTTCAGGAGATCACTGATCATGAAGACGAGTTGCCTCAGTCTTCGCTTTTTGTTTTCGTCTCGTCAGACGCGTTCAGTTTGCTGTTTTGGGGTTTTTTAAAGCAAAAGCAGAAAGTTGGTTACATAACGTGTCGGCTCCTCAGCGGCTCCATCAGATCCTCCTGAAGCCGTTTCATTAGATTCATTCACTCATCCACCAGATCTGTCTGGCCTTCGCTCCGGCCATTCATTCGTCATTTAATGGACACAAACCTGGTTTCATTTAGTCAAGTTTGTTCTAACACACACACACACACACTCACACACACACACACACACACTCACGTCTCTTTCCAGCATTTGAAAAAGGTGAAAGGGGTTTAAAAAAAAAAAAGTGCTCAGCCACACGAACAACAGAGCAAACAGATTCCCTGATTGGTCGAATATATATAATTGGTTCAGTTTATGAACAATTCCAGATGTGTTTACAATCCGCCGTCATGTTGTCCTTTTTTTTTATTTTCTACCTCTGTTTTTGTTTCTAGTCGGCGTCGTCATGGCAACATCAAACCCAAACACCAAACAAAGACACAGCTGAAAACTTCCAGCGTGTGTGTGTGTGTGTGTGTGTGTGTGTGTGTGTGTGTGTGTGTGGTTATGTAACAGGCAGTAACTGTTTGAGTCAGCCAACAACATCAAGAGAAAGGGAAGAAGTGAGGGAGAAACAGACCAATCAGGAGGATTCATCACCTCATCAGCCCTGCTTCAGGACGCTGAAAAACACAGTCTTCTCGTGTGCGAGAAGAGACGGGAAAAGACGTTAAACGACGTGTGAGCGTTCACGTCGTCGGACGGCTCAAGGAAAGGTTGACGGCCCAACTGGTCGTGGGAGGGTTAAAAATGCTCTGCAACATGAAAAAGCCTTTAGAGCATTTATTCAATATCACTGAAATCACAGCCAAAGCCCAAATGCTCACTAGTTAACTAGTTAAAACCTCATTTGAACTTAAAGGGATAGTTCGGTATTTTTGACATGAATCTGTAAAGCATCCCTGTCATTAGTGTCATACACTCACACTGACTTACCCCCGACTGTGGCCCCTGAGCAGAGTTCTGGTCCGGTTCCGAGTTCTGGTCAGAACGAAAGTAGTCCGGCAGGTTTCCGGGGGACGTTAAATAAAACGTCTTTCTTCTCATACAGTATGTGTTCAAAAGAGTGATATATGCATCATATATATCACTTATATGCATCACACAACCAATATCAATGAAAAAGTCCCAGCTCGTAATCACTTGGTCCTACTTTCTCTCCCTTAAGGGTATTTTGGACCATACTAGTTAACTAGTGGCTTGTTTTAAGTCTGACCAGTTAACTAGTATGGTCCAAAAGGACTTTACTAGTAAACTAGTGACTCTATTTGAACCTAACTAGATAACAACTACTGTAAAAATATCTTTACTGGTATTACTAATGGACATTTCAACCCTTACTATTTAACTAGTAAAGCCTTTTATCCTCACTAGTTAACTAGTACAGTGTAAAGGGGCCCATACTAGTGTTACTAGTGGAGATTTTAGTCCATACTAGTTAACTAGTGACTCTTTACTGAACCTCACTAGTTAACTTGTAAAGTTAAGTTTGACCCTTACTTGTTAACTAGTTAATTAATGAGCAGTGCCAGTGAATGTATAAGCAAATAAATGCTCAATAGACTTTTCATATTGCACTGATTATCAAGCCTATATGCATTAAAGTTGGATTCACGTCCATATTAACAAATATTGTAGCAAATGCACAAACAAGGGACAAAGGAAGGAAAACATTTAAAAGGCTGTCCTAAAACTACAAAATGCGAAATTTTACGGATTTTAGTCCTAAAAGCAGAAAACATTTCCATCTGTGAAGCGCAAGCTTTTTTTTTAATTATAAAAAATATAAAAATCTTCATCGGTTTGACCTAAAAATATACATTTTTAACAGTTTGCACATCAGTTTGTAGCCTTATACGTACAAAGCGTGTTTTTTCTACATCCTCATAGAATTATAAGCATTACGATGAATATTTATTTTCTTCTGACCAAAAAAAAAAACAACAATTTCTTATTAAAAGAGAATGGATTTGAACTCTTAGACCCGTGCTTCACTCATTTAACTGTAATTTTATTCAGGATCTCAGGCCTCTCCGGTGTTTTGCTGCACCAGTCGTTCTCATTATTTGTTCTCATTTGTTCTAACTGGAAACAAGGGTCAGCCGGAGCTTTTAAAGGATCAGGGTTTTGATGCGAGCGTTCTTCGCCCCTGCAGGCTGCACATTGGGAGCCGGCAGGCGGTCTGACAGCTTAAGGTGGAGACGCTATTATCTTTGACGGAGGAGGTGAAGCAGGCTCCGCTGTCAGTCAGCCGTCCCCGTCTCCTCTTCCCGTCAGATCCTCGCCGACGTCTACCGTGTTGTATCGTTTCTACCCCCCCCCCAGAGACCCGCTCTCGTCGACAAAAAAAAAAAAAAAAATCCCCACCGTCACCTCGGTATGACATCACCGCCCAGGCGGGGGTAGGCGGGCTCGGCGGTGCCTCGGGAGAGTCTGATGAATATTTAATGAGGCAGAAAGATGGACTGAAGGAAGCTGTCTGACTAGCTCAGCTGGTTCAGCTGCAGAGCTGGAGGCTGAAATTAATCTGATTTACATACTATCTGTCTCTGACCTCTTCTTCTCCTCTCCGACGATCACTTCATTTATTCATCCGACGCCAACACATTCTTGATCCCGAACAGTTTTTATACAGGAAAATCTCGGTTTATTTCACCCCGATGTGTTCGAGGTCCCTGGCGGCCCTTGATGCAGTTAGCCATAATGGCTGCTACAGGTGGCTAGTTCCTGTGCTCCCTGCGCCTGCGCTTGCACAGAGGTTTACTGTGGCAATATTTCTGCGATATAAAACGTACTTTTCCTTTAAATCCCGATACGCGCTGATGATTTCTGGGCGTCTCACGGCTGCGATAACAGCACCTGTTCATGTAGCTCATCACAGCAGTTTAATCCTAGGAAGCATCAGAGCCAATAACAACGCATTGGTGATTAAAGCAGGAATCCGCAGATAAACTTTATACTATTTATTATTATTATTTTTATCAGTGAAGCACTTTATTTGAAGTTTAACTTAAGAATATTTACACGCATGTATTGAAAAAGAGTTTTTTTATTTTTTCATGATATGGCCCCTTTAAATAAAGTTCAATAATTCATTCATTCATTTTTTTTATGTAGGAACATACAAAAAAAATGTAACCACTTAATAATATATGTGGTATATAGAACAATTAATACAGGGACACATGCAGAATAAAACCTGGGAAAATTAGAGAATGAGGTTGATCAATTCCATACATTCTCCACACATTAAGTTCTTAATTGTATGTCTTGAATTTTTAGAATATGAATAGGAGCAACATTCAAATATGAGCAACTTTTACAACAGAGTAAAGAGTTTTTGAATATTGGGAATAATTTATGAACCCTAAATATATGCACTTATAGGAATCTCTGTACAGTATATAGAGATTCATTTGCTTCTAAATTCAAATCTTTATTTGACATCATTTGCTAAAAATGATCATCAGAGATGAGTTTTTACATACTGAACTATTATGGAAAACATCCTAAATTTCAAAATGTACTGTAAAATACAGTTTGGTTCAAAAAGTCCCCTGTTGAAAAGAGTTTGGTGTAAAAAGTCCCTTTTATTTTATATAAAGGCCTTTCTGTTGAGCTGAAGGTTTCTCAGCCGAAAAACATGTAAAACTACAACAACAGGCACTGACGTTCACTGTCAACATTCATTTACTTACAAGCATCTTTATTTTTAACAAACAGAATCATCAGAGAGCAGAAACAGAGAAAACAACAAGACAGCGAACACACCAATACAGTTTGCTCTGTGTGTGTGTGTGTGTGTGTGTGTGTGTGTGTGTGTGTGTGTGTGTGTGTGTGTGTGTGTGTGTGTGTGTGTGTGTGTTGAGGTGTGGGTGGAGGGGGTATTAGTCACCAGAAATGGCACAGAGCCTCTCTCTCTCTCTCAGTAAGTGGGTCACTCCATCTGGAGCAGAATATGGAAAAACAGCAACACAATGTTTTCTACCAAACAGTTTAACACACACAAGAAAAAAACAACAACAACAACAACACTTTCTCCTGTCAACCTGAAGTTCACACAACGTGAAAACGGTAAAAACGTGAGCTGGCTGGATCACTTTTTTCCTAAATCTACTTCACTTCCCGCTAATAATGATTTATACCTCTAAACCACCTTGTTTGGCGATTTTAATAGAGGCTCAGATTCGGTGATAGTGCTGGGATTTCCTGAGGTTCTGTGAACACGTCTTGGAGTAAGACAACTACGGCCCATAGCAGCCTATGTTAGTGTGAGGAATAAAGTAGCAGCTAACGTCTTAGCGTGTGGTTTTTGAGAGAAGTTAAAAAATACTTTTGTTGTGTTTGTTACTGCACAATCGGTGCAGGAAGAGACGAGACAACGGAGCTTTGAATTGTAACAAAAGTGCTGGGAAGCAACATGAGGAGGAACCGTGATACGGAGCTTTACACTGTAACGTAAGTTCTTCTGCAGGATAGTGCTGTGATATGTAAGTCTATGGGATTTTAACTTTTAATCATTATAATGAGGGCTACACAGTGGAACAGGGGTTAGCGCTGTTGCCTCACAGCAAGAAGGTTGCAGGTTCAAGACCTCCTTGGTCCTGGATCTGGAACCTTTCTGTGTGGAGTTTGCATGTTTTCCCCGTGTCTGTGTGGGTTTTCACCGGGTACTCCGGCTTCCTCCCACAGTCCAAAAACATGCTGAGGTTAATTGGAGACTCTAAATTGCCCGTAGGTGAGTGTGTGAGTGAATGGTGTGTGTGCCCCATGATTGGCTGGCGACCATCTGGGGTGTATCCCTGCCTCTCGCAGTAATGCACTGGGATTGGCTCCAGCAGACCATGTGACCCTAATGAGGAATAAGCAGGTATAGAAGATGAGAAAAGGATATATACCATCATGCCATGCATAAGCTATATCTAAAAGTTGAGGTTGATGTCACAAACAGTCGGATAGATAGATATACATATGTTCACTGAAATGTGTTTCTGAAGAGCTTGTGAATCCGTCTTTATTCTAGATTTAAAATGGCTAGTTTCTAACTTACGTTCACTAGTTACTTCCTATCTTTGTGTTTTCATTTTTGATTTATTTGTTTGGTACTGGGCAGGTAGTGTGCAGTGAGTTGACCTCATGGAAGTGAATAAAAATAATAAAGTTGTTGCTTCAAAACCCGAACAATGAGCTTTATTGTTCGTATGAAAGTATGTATCATAGCAGCTTTTCATTAACCAGAGAATGAATAGTTTTACATTTTAGAGTAAATACTCGTGTCACCAACTGCTGCTTCACTCCCATTTTTTGGAAATCTTTAATTTAAATATGCAAATCAATGTTACATTAATTACATTAATAATAATAATTACTTTATGCCCCAACGTCAAGTTTTCATGCATATAACTTTATCAGATGAGTCACTAACAATCATATTATATATCTATTGTTTTCCATTTGATATAATTTTAATGATTGACAAGTATAATTGCCACTTGCACGAATATGCCCATAAACAAAACAAATATTTATTCTAGGTACAAAATTATTAAATAATTTAAATAAAATGACCTCTTTCTGGGAGGGTTTGTGTTCACGATGTTCTCGGGAGGAAGGAGCAGGAAGTCGATGACGTCATATGACAGGAAGCATCTTGTCTAAGATGTCTATCATGTCATTGAATAAACTCTATGAGTAACATTTTTATTTTATTTTTTATTTGAAGTACAGACTGTCATATAAATCAGCAACTATTTGCTGATGGGCTTCAATAGATTCACACAAAATCATTTTAAATTCCAAAACATTCATTTTAATCAGCTACCAGTCTATTCTGCAGCCTGGTCCACTCCTGTTAATTGCACCAATCGATTTAGTTTTTAATAATAATTGCATTTATTCATCACTCACCATCACACACACATATTTCAACCAGTCTTTCCCATTTCCTACATGTTACAGCTGAATAAATAAAGAATCTGTTAACATCTTACCTCAGTGTTCAGTATTGTGCAGCTTTGTAGCTAAAAACACTTTAGTATTTTGCTGTTGTTAATTAGTAAAGTATATTCTACTAAATCTGATGATGCGCATAACCGAGCAGCCAAATTTATAAACCTCAGAGTAAAACACTGTCCTGTGCGTCCTGGGTGGAGCTGTTGTCTGATTGAAGGTTTTTATCGATGAGTATTTGAGGCTCTGAGGTTTTCTGGACTTGACCTCCGCTACGTGTTTGACTGATAACAGCCTGACTCGTCTGTCATTGAAGGATTTCCATAAACACCGTCATTAACACGGTGACTCAGTTCGGCTCAGGCCTCGACAACAAAACAAAGGAAGGCGCAAACTTTTACTTGTTAAGCCGTTTGAGTCCGTTCTTCAGGAGAGATTTCCCGTATATCTCGATCTGATTTTCCCCAGTTCAAGTTACGTTTTCATATTTTTCTCAATGCTGGTCCCCAAAACCAAAATGTCTTGACTGAACTAAAAAGTGAATTGACATTCACTTTTAAGGTGAGGTTTCAGTCAGACATCATGACAGTTTGAGCTTAACCAAAGACTGTTCATTATGCGGTGATAATGATACTATGATACTATGATACTATACCATTAACACGGCTCTGCTGTCAATCACAGTCATTTCTGGATCACTCCACTTGCTTTATATCCTGAAACAAGGAAATGCTCCAATTTTCCAGATTTTTCATTCATGCACAAAATCAGAAGTAGTTTTTTTTTCATTTTGGTTTTGGAAACAATTAAAGAGAAGAGGAGTTGTTTTATTTTGAAAAAAAAACAAATAAACAGATGATACATGGGTTATTAAATATATTTTAAATGAAATATACTTATAATTAAAATAATATTTTTTACTAAACGTGTTTAAAGCTCTCCTCCAGATATTTGGTTAAATAGATGGAAATACTGTCCAATTACCTCATTATATCCTAAAAATCTACAATACTGACTGTCCCTCATCGAAACATCCAGAATCTATGAATATTATATAATATAAAAATATAAAATATAACATAAAAGGACAAAATTAGGATAAAAACAATCAAACAATTTAATTTGATTTCAATTAAACAAGAAACTCAATTGATCAAAATCTATTGGATTGTCCCAAAAACAGGATATTTTCACTTAAGATTACATTTTTTTTGCAACGTGACTACTAACTACGACTAACTGAGACATCATATTGTTTCTCCCTGTTCTCCCTGTATGTGTGTGGCCCATGAACTAAACTGAGTTTGACGCCCGTGCAGCAGGTGAATGGGAGCGAAGGCGATCAGAGGCGGATCTGCTGTCTGAGAAGTAGTTTCTGTAGGAGATGAACAGCTTATAGAACTCAGGTTAGGACTTAATTATGGAACAGGGTCACAGATGTAGAATGAAATCTGTAATGACTTGTTTATTGACTTGAGCATTTATTAAAGTGTGTTTTTTGGATTTTACAATCGTATCCTCTAGTTTTTGTGTTGAATCACTAGTTTTTTTTATTTGAACTCATTCCCCACAAATAGAGGAGACTGTTTTTTAGTGTTGTGTTCTCCTTCTCCACTGTCCACATGATATAGGGCAAGAAAATATATTTGAACTTTTGTTCTATTATTGATATTGTTCTTGAAAATGTCTGTTTTTTTACAGTGAACATGACCAATGTTCAAGGGTCTTTAAAAAGAAAAAAAAAACTAATACAATAAAAGGGCGGAGTTTTATTTTGTAAAACACATAAGTTACGCTGTGAGTTCACTGAATCTGACAGATCTGATTAAAACACAGTTTCACCTCATTGTCTCCTGGTTAATCATCATCGGTCTAAATAATGATGAACATAAAATGGAACAACTCCATGTGTCCTTTTGAATTATTAATAGAGCAATATAGAATAGCCATGAAGTAGCCTCAAAATACTGGAATCAAAAGTGTTAAACAATTTTACATCTAAAAATATTACAGTACGGTGACACAGTATGATGGAAATTGGATATATTTATATGTCCTGTTGTGATTAATGAATCAAGTGATTTATAAAAGCTGCTCTGATTCAGAGAGAAAATCACTTAATCCTGATGAGTCATCAAGTAAAACCCTCGGACCATAAATGGATAGATACTCTACATGGCCTAAAGTATTTACATGTGTTTTGGGGTTTGGTTTCTTAATTGTAACGGAGGAAAACCTTAATAAACCACCAAACCTTTAGCCACCGAATGCATCAGAAGACCATCAAGAAACAATAAGACCTTGATTCGAAGCAAGATCATTTGACAGTTTCTGTTTCCCACATCTCATGCTGTGGGATGTGTTTTTTATTGTGTATTGAATTCTAGACACTTTTGGAACGTAAGGTACTTTTAGCACATGTATGGGAAAGCTCATAAAAGTTGAATCCGCCAAAAACACTTCTATAGAATTGCAAATCCGTAAACAGCACGAGCCCTTCTTTACATGAAAACTGACATTTTCCACACTAATATTTCACAAATGTATGCTTTTAAATGTATGGATTAGAATTAGAAATGAATTAGAAACATGAACCTACTGCTAATAGACTGTATATATAACTGGCTTCTCAGCTGCAGCACATTTATTGTAATATTATGAAGAATTTATTTTAAAAAAAACAACTTAACTACCTATGAAACTGTTTAATATCATATTGTTTTGGATCATATCCCTGCACATTAGTTTTCCACTGTTCATTTTAACGAGATCTGGCTGGAATGTTCAGTTGTTCGCATATTATTTTGGCCACATAGTGTTGCATAATAAAAAAAAAAAGGCTCCGGGCCTCCTGACGGAGACAATTTCACTGAGCTTATAATAAATAGCTTCTTATAAATATGTTGAAACCCTAGTGGAGATCTGCAGGATTCACTGATTCTTCACTGATGAAGCGGCTCCTTTGACGCTAAAAACAACTAGGAAGCTTCCTAATGAGGCTGTTTCTTCTCAACATCTGCTCCACCGTGACGATTTCGACGCAGAGTTTAAATTTTGACAGATTTTTTTAATCCCGTATGTGAAATTGGTTGGCACCCGGCTAAAAGGAGCACATCCTGTCTGAGCGAGGCGTTCAGGGGGGGGAACTGCGAATGGGATTTTTCAGAAATCAAACCAGCAGCGGTTGGATATTTCATCACTGATATATTGACACCAACATCTCAACACAAACAGAACAGCGTGAAGTCTGTATAACAAAAGGTTTTCAATAATAAATAGACACAAAGTATTCGGTCGAATCAAACAACTTGCAACACACACACACACACACATATCAGTATATTAACAACATTTCTTATACATTTATACAAAAATAGAATCATCGGAGACATCAAAAGCCTTGTTCAAGTCGAAAAAAATAAATATTTGCTCGATGCTCACCAACATTATTTTTTAAAAGTCCCTCAATGTCAAACAGAAAATATGTAAAACTGCAATTTTTGTTTTTACCCCCCGTCCTCAAGTATTCATGTTCAGTTGATGTAATGTGACGTGTATAAAGTGGTGGAGGTTTTGTACAGTTATATTTTGTTGTATGAGCTTCATTATACAAACTGTAGCAGGATGCACACGTGCTGACTGGACAGTAAAGTCAGTGCAAAACAAGAGTCCAAAAATAGAAAGGGATCATCAGCTCCATGTTAAAAAAAGGTGTGAAAATATCAATCAACCCATCACATCAACAACAACATCGGCTATTTACCTTCTTCTTCTTCTCTTTTTTTTTAATAAACCACCGTAGTAACATATTAAAGACCTAATCTGTAAGTATTTCCACCACATGAATCCGACATGTACATGTTTTCACGCATGTAACATCAGTTAAATGAGAACATTCACAACAAAATGTGCAGTTATCAAACAGGAATGCACGCTCAGCAGTCACGTGTACGGTGAATATGACGCATCATAATTCAGGTTAGCACTTTAACAATCATTCTAAATTAGAGCTAATGTGTATTAAAACCGCAAGTTGCCGTAGCAACAGTATTACTGGTTCAGGCTCTGTAAAGCAGATTTGTAACGTCTACAATCATCTCAAGGACCTCAATGGGCAAACAAGCATTAATTTCATTTGTAGAGAATGCAAAACAGAGTCTATATATAGATACATATTATGTATATATATTTGTTCATAATCCGGGGTGCATTATTTTTCATAACTGCACATTCTGAAGTCGTCATATACACAGATCGGGCCTTTAAATACCTTTTTTTCCCAGGTTGACGCTTGCTTTTTTATATTTATTTACACTGTAAAAAATATATCTAATTTGTGGAGTCTACCTAAAGCAAAAGAAGAATATTTGATGTTCCACTGAGTTCAGATTTTTGTGCTTTAAAACAAAATGAACTTATTTCAATGGAATTTCTGTACACAAGCACCGGCGGATTTACTTTTATGCTTTTTATGAGGTTTTTATTACAGAGGAAACCCATTCCTGCCAGAAAGAAAGAAATGAAAGCGAAATGCTCATGGCAAGTGACAATTACGGGATGGTAAATAAAAATTCAACCTTAAAATACCATAATGATAGAAATGCCAGTTTTGTCCTTTTTTCTGTTGTTCATTTTGAAAATCATATATATATATATATATATATATATATTGAAAATCATGTTCTTCCACTTTTCCTGGCAGAGATGGTAAACATGCAAACAGTATGAATGATACTTTTTACAGTGTAGAAAAGGTAGGAATAACAAGTAAACTGCACATTATTAACATTATAATTATCAAAATAATGAATGTTATTCAACAGTCATATCATATATGCACAATGATGAGAATAAAGGAGAAATAAGAAAGTTCATGTTCACAAAAACAATCTTTTTTTCATCTTCACTTATGTCTGATAATATTTGTCCTGCTGCAGAACATATGAAAGTCCACAATCAAATCAATCAATCAAATAAAGGTTAACTCTTTGAACTGTTTAAGGAGTTTAAAATAGTTTAATTCTCCACAGAATCGTATTCCACTTGTTGAAAAGTCCCCCCCCAAAAAAATAATAATAATAATCAGATGTTGAAACTGTGAGACTAAAACTCTCCTTAATTTGGAATTTTTTCACAAATTAAAAGCAGACACAAATAAAGAGCCAGTTTTGCACACGTCAGTTTCCAAACTCAAACCAGACGCGCATATCCTCGTTGGCGGATCTTAAATTGAACATTTCCCTTCAGTCCTGAATCCCAGAAAGATTCGGAGAAAGTGCAGAAAATTCCAGCGGCCGAAAACGCCGAACAGCCAGGGGGGTGGGAAAAACACGAAGATGGAACCTCAACCTTTAATTCCTGGTCAAATCCAAGCTCTGACAGCAAATAAAACACGGAAGTAGAGATCGAGAAACCGGGTTTGAATCTTCACTGGATGCAAACCAGAGCTGAAGAGAAGTTACAGTTATGTAAAGAGATTACAGTAATCAGATTACACAAATCTACCGCAAAGTTACTGCAAAAACAGAGTTGTCAGCTAAAGAGGATTTTTAGCTGCATTACGCTGTTTTGTAGTGAAATAAAAGTAATCAGATTACAGTAATCAGATTACTGTAATCAGATTACGAAACAAACTGCGGCCTTTTTTTCGGTTCCCTGGATTTTCTCACTGCTTGTTGTAAATTATTGCAAGAAAATTTCAATTGCGGTTTTCATTTCTGAAAGCAAAGTAATCTGATTACCTGTCAATATTTTCTACATAAAAACTGTTAGCACTGATTTTGATTATCTTTTTTTAAGCAAACTTCTCAACGCGGTTGAACGAATAAAAGATTATGGTCACACTATAAAAATAATTTAACTTGCTATTTAGTCCAGAAGTGAAACGTTAAATATGTTGTTAAGAAAAAAAAAAACAAAGTCAGCGGTGGAAAATAATTTAACTATTTCCAGTTAAATTGATGATAAATAAAGAATATTGTCACAAGCTCTTTAAACTGTACAAAAAGGATTTTGTACCTTTGAATGTATCTTGTCTATTCTCACACACACACACACACACACACACACACAAATACAAACACACCTCTTTGAATGTCAAACTCTGCTGCTAAACAGTCTCTTCAAATGAAAACCATCTCAAAAAAACAATTGTCCGGAGATGCTTCCCTTCTGTCTCCTCTCTAAGCCCCGCCCACTATGGCTGGATGATTGACAGTGGTTTGAGGGGACCGTTGTTGTCCATTAAATCCCGATAAAAATCCATCCGTCTCACCGAGGCGTTTCTGACGCCGAGCCGCGTGCTCTCCGCTCGCTCCGACCGAGAACATGAGCGAAACGCCAAAAAATCGTAAAAGTAAAAGCTCCGCCTCTTTATCCCTCCTCCTCCTCCTCAGCAACTGGAGTCGTCGCTGCCGGCCCCGCCCCCGGACTTGGCGCCAACGGCGATCTGGCAGCCGTTGGTGACGTGACTCATGACCTTCTGCTTGAGCTGGGCGACCTGCTCCCGCAGCATGGCGGCGGTGGAGGCCAGGTCCGAGTTCTGGCACTTCAGCACCTTCACCTTCTCCTCCAGCCGCGAGATCCGCTCCAGCTTCCTCTTGCGGCACTTGGACGCGGCGATGCGGTTGCGGAGCTTCTTGCGCTCCGCCTTGATCCGCTCCTGCGTCTCCAGGTCAATCGGCGACAGGGACGGCGGCGACGCCGGGTCGCCCGGCGGGTGCGGCACCTCCGGGACGGTCTGGGGGGCGTCCAGGCCTCGTCCGGCCTGAGGGTGCCCACCTCCGCCGTGGCCATAGACCATCTGGCCTCCTGAGTACGCCATCTGGCCCGGGTTGTAGCTGCTGAGGTTGGTGTAGACTGGCATGTCCCCGCCGCCGGGCATCAGGTTCCTCTGGTAGGAGCCCTGCAGGGACGTGGAGGATGAGGACGGGGACATGGACCCGCCCCCAACCAGCTGGTTCTGCTTGTGGAGGTCGGCGAGCGCCTTGACGAAGCCGTCGGCGAAGCCCTCCTGCTCGTTGGTGGCCTGGTTGCGGTACATGAAGGGGTTGGCTGGGTTGTTGACCGGGCTGGTGGTGACCAGGCCCTGGTTGGAGTGGATGATCAGGTGCTCCAGGTCCGGGGACGCCAGCTTCAGCAGGTTCATGTCCGCCGTCGAGGACACGGCCGCCGTCATCAGGGAGCCGTTGCCGCCGAGCACCAGGTTGTTGTGGTTCCGGCTTCCCGCCGCACCACCGCTGCCGCCGTTGCCGCCGCCGCCAGGAAAGTGGTGGCTACCCGCGGCAGACATGGCCTTCTTGCTCATCAGCATCTTGTTTCCCGGGTAACGCTCGTATTCGGCGATCTGGTTGAAGCCGAGGACGGTGGGGGAGTCGTCGTGGTAGAAAGGAGTCTCCATCTTGGCCGTCATTGACGAAGAGGCGTCTCAGAGGGAATCTTCATAATCAGATTAACCTGAATATCAGAAGGGATTGAAACATTCCGATGACGTCGGCGGCTGGAGGATGACAGCAGTACAAAGACGGAGAAGAAGAAGAAGAAGAAGAAGAAGAAGAAGAGACAAAAGACAAGGAGATGAGGCCCTGCAGGGAAACAAACAAGTCCGTGAGAGGAAGAGGAGGACGAAGAGCACAGAAAGATTACAGATGTCTAAACTATGAGGTAGTGCTGATACCAGCATGTGTGCGTGCGTGCGTGTGTGTACATGTGTTTTATTTCGTGCCTGATTGAATAATAAAAGCTTTATTTATAACGCGGCTCCACTGTTTCCCATCTATTTCTAATAGTCAAACTCTATCGATCTCTGCTCGTCATGTTAACTGAGGGCGATGAAGAACATGAGATACGGTTGAAAGCTCTGGCTAAAGCTGCTAAGTGGACCTGGAGATTATATTATCAAAGTATCGATCACAGGGACTGGACTGTTAAATCTCAAGGGTCTTTAATTGATTTTTTATAGTTCTCAGAGCTGTCTGGTACTTTTTAAGATATTTTTTAATAACTTTTCTCTTGAATTACGTCACTATCACCTTACATCGCTGTAATAGCTCGTTAATTATATATAAGGATGGTATTTGTTGTAAAGTAATTCTGTATATAAGACAATTGCTATTAAATATATATATATATTTTATTTTTATTTAACACTTAGCATGGTCCTGTTAATCTGTGGCTTATTCCATGCGGTTATTAAAAGTAGTTCTTTAAAAAACAAAACAAAAAAAGGACTTGGATGTTCCTGAGACATTTTCTTTCTACATTAGATTCATTTAGCAGATGATTTTGTTCAAAGCAACATTTTTTTTTCTCATACTTTTACACATCTGGAGCAATTTAAGTGTTTGGTTTCTCGCTCAGGGACATGAGCCGGGGGTCAAACCAACAACCCCGACCTGCTCCACCTGAGCTACAGATGTTTTTTTTTGTTTTTGTTTTTTTAATATCTGAAAAACAGAAATCATTTTTACGGTCACTGCTAATGTGATCGCGATCGTTCCACAATTAATAAGGTTTTCTCTTTTTAGCAGGAATGTCTTTCCTGCTGCTCCACTTTGCAATTTCATTGATCTATGCAAAAAAAAACACTGCATGAATAAAATATATTACTATTATTCATTGTTTTAGTAATTCATATGAATCTGTATTAGCAAATCTAATGAAATATGCATTAGTAGTAGTAGTAGGAGTACATCATTATGAGTGTTCAGTAGCGGTTTATGGTGTAATAATAACTCCTAAAAATATAGTTTTAACTATCTCCCAACATCTGATACAGACGTTTTGATTTAAAATCCCATATTTTTTTAGATAATTACATATTATTACACATAAATCTGTAATTTTTTAATGTTCATTTATGTATTTTTTTATTTAATTTGTGTTTAAATATATTATGACATTGTAAGGAATATATTTATTTATGTATTTTATTGTATTATTCCCAGTTTAATCTAATTTTATCTATTATCTATTTGATATTTTCTATCATATGTACATGTGCTGAATGACAATAAAGAATCCTTGAATCCTTGAAGAGGCAGAACCTAATTGCTTCTTTCTGCTCCTTCTCCCATTGTGACATTTAATGACTGTTGGAAATCTCACGTTGCCATAAATTCATGTTTTTGTCATTTTATTTTGGATCCGTATGCAACAAACAAAAACCAAATCAAAAGATAATCCTAGGATAAATCCTCCCGTTAATACTATTGCAACCTGTTGAGGTGTTTATGTCAGGGCCAGCGCTGCGGTGTGAAAGTGACTCCAGAGATGTGTCAGGATCTGATGGATCTGATGACGGAGACCACCCAGACGGCAGAAAGTCTCTCCGTCTGTGTCAAAACCCACTGCTTTTACAGAGGTGAAGGTGCAGCGAAGCTTTGACACCGAGGATCCTGCATTTCATCAGGTTCTTTTTAGGTGAAACAGCAGCAGTTTTGCTCAAACTTCAACATTTTTCTCCTCATTCCTGAAACATGCTGTAACCGTGTCACTGTATTTCTCTAAAACTCTCGCTGCTGTGAATCAATAACATTGTTTCTAGGAAACAAAAGCGGAGGAGACCAAGCGGTCGCCGGGTCAAAGTGATAATCCAGGTGTTTTTACAGGTTAGATCTGAAATATGAGAGCAGCGCATCACACAGACACATCTGAACGCAGCAGCAAGAAACATTAGTATTGTCATAAATATTAAAATATATCAGGAAATATCTTGCAACACCATAATGTAGTTTATTAAGGCCACATCTTACTATCAGCGCTCTCTGGTGGACAAACCCTGCAATGCCAGCAGCGTTTCTAATTGACCTCCACTATATCATTTATTATTACTTATTGGCCAATATATACACCAATACACACACACACACACACACAATATATAGTATCAGCCAATTCTACAAGTCACTTAACATCAGTATTCCCATTATATTTTGCACTTCACATGACTTCAGACAGCTGGAGTTACTTTATACATAATAATATACAATCAGTAAATATGATTAATTAATAACAATTTAATTTAAATTAATAACAGCTTATGTTAAACTATTCAAATCAGCTCCAGCAGCTTTACATTGAAGGATACATGTTATTAAAGGAGCCTGTAGTATAATAATCATACCGGATCAATATGAATTAAACGATTTAATATTAATGTTTTTGGAGGTACATTAGCTTCTACTGGGTTTGATCTCTCAGCTCCTTTCTACGAGACTTTTTTTTTTTTTTTTTTAATCTTTATCGATCTTAGAAACGCGTTGAAGTTCCCGGTCTCGAGCCGTTTTAACTTCACACCGGGAGCCTGATCTGGGTTTCGATTTCAGCGATTCCCCTCCCGAAAAACCGAACTAAACGGAGCATCTCGTCTGGAAAAAAAAAAAAAAAAAAAAAGTCTCGCGGCTTCCGATAAAGACGCAATAAATGTCCGGCGACAAGGGTTCATACTCACGGAGAAACAGAGAGAGACGCAGGAGCCGCTGCCGAACAGATCCGAGAACAGACAGAGTGAGTCAGTCCAGAGTCAGCCTCGACACACGCGCGCGCACGCGCTCACACACGCCATCATTAAGTGACTCAGTCTGACGTTTTGCTGTTCAATCGCTTATCATTAACGTTTCATAATTCACTAATTAATTTACTCGTCCGTAATAAATATTGCTTAACTTTGCTTTCATTAATTGAAACACACGCACACAATAACTACAAAGGCTGAATGATACTTTAATTGATGTAATCTACTTAAGCTGAGAATAAAAATATACAATATAATAATAATAATAAACCTATGAGGCACATTAGATTTATTTTCTATAGGTTATAACTATTATTATTATTTTTTAAAAATGTAGGCTCATTTATGTTATGTATGTATGTATGTATGTGAAACAAATAAGAGGTCGTGACCTTTGTGACCTCACATATACAGTCATTGTGAAACTTGGAGTTTATCACTCCATCAGATGATTAATGATTCATCTGAGTTCCTGAATCTGTTTCTGTTTCTGTTCACTCTAATATGTAACCCGACAAATAATAAAACAGTCTCAAGACCAACCAACAAATAACTGTGTGTGTGTGTGTGTGTGTGTGTGTGTGTGTGTGTGTGTGTGTGTGTGTGTGTGTGTGTGTGTGTGTGTGTGTGTGTGTGTGTGTGTGTAATGATAGATTAGTGTGTTTTCTTTGGCAGGGGTGAAGTAATTACAGTTCTTACTGTAGGCGGAGCAGCCAACATATGCACACACACACACACACACACACACACATACACACACAGAGAGAGAGAAAATAATTGAACGTAACATAAATTGATTATGAAAAAAACGTGGCTGTGTGATTATTGCTGTAATTTGACGTGTGACTGTGACAGCAGGTCGCTGAATGTTATTCTGGACTGATTGGACGTCTCCTCAGAATAAACATTTCTGATCATATTCCTCTTCCAGCATCCCTTCCACCACAGTTCTGTTTTCCTCGTGTTTTTTCCTGTGTCTGTTTGCAAAATAATTCCTGTGTAGAGTATAAATACGGTTAATGAGGTTTTACACACCAGTGTATAAAGAGGCATGAGAAACAACACAGTGCTGAAGTTTACTACATCTCTTTTAATTGTTTAAATACAAGAACTGGATCCTGTAGTATAAAAACCAAGGTCATTTCCCATATATATGTATGTATACACACATATTTCCAATAACCATAAACACATTGTGGTTTCTCTGTGGTTTCAATTCACAATTCTTTGTGCAAAACCTCAAACAAAAGTGGCAAAATAAACCACTCACTGCACTAAATGTTCATTTAAACACATGCAGTCAGTATAATTAAATCAAGTCAACCTAAACACCTGACTAATACTCAAAATGCTTAATATGTCCTGTATTGCACACTAATATATAATATTATATACATATTTGTGATTTTAAATAGAAAATCACCTCAATATACAGGACTCATTGATATTATAAATCCTCTCCTCTAATTGGCTGATTTAATGGCTCTGAATGAGAGGCGGGCAGTGTGACAGTGATATTTCTCTGTGGATGGATAATTATTACAACACCTAGGACTTTCTTTAGAACCAAAAAACAAGAACTGTATTGTCATTTCACCATGCATTTACATGAGAATGAATGATGAATGAGATTTTGTTTCTCGATCAGTGTAAGTAAATATCAAAATATAGACATCATTATAAAATACAATAAAAACATCATATTAATAAATATATAAATAAAGGTCAAATCAGATAATACACCTGTCAGAAGTACAGGTTTAATAAAAAGAGCAGAGAAGCTGTGTGTGTGTGTGTGTGTGTGTGTGTGTGTGTGTGTGTGTGTGTGTGTGTGTGTGTGTGTGTGTGTGTGTGTGTGTGTGTGTGTGTGTGTGTGTGTGTGTATGACAGACTAGAGCAAGTTGGAGGCTATACTGTAGCAACAAGTTTACAAGTTTTTCGGTAGGGATTATTATTATTACATTTGTTAAATTCTATTTTTCACAATGAGCATTTTTCATAATATGGTATATGAATAAAAGTTGCTTTCCTATGCTTTCAATGCATTTACATTTCTCAAATGGGCTTCTCGTGTTGCCATGGTGATAAATAAACATCCCTCGTTATGCAAATTCATAAATCCAAGTGGGAAATGTTGCCTTGCTTTTGTGATCATATATTGTTCATGCCTTTATTATCATTTTAAAACATTACAGTTTTATGGACTAAATATTATGTTGGATTAACTTGGAAACTGTCCACATGAACACAAGTGAAACATCATGTTGGATCAACATGAGCATTTATCCTTAAAATTACTATTATAATTGAATTATTGCCCTAATATTAATTAGGATAAACCAATGTTTTATTATTTGAAGTGTATAGTTTTGTTTAATCCAAGTGTAACCATCAAATTGTTTTATGTGCAGTGATTTTTTCTGGAGGTTCCACAGGTTTGTCTGGAAAACTCCAGTGATGACGAGGCTCCAGAAAACGACTGCGGCACGAACTAGTCCAACAGGCAGAGTTTGCCACTAGGCTACGGTATCAGAGCGTGAAACACTGTCTGATTTCTATTTAAATGGAAACACGCTACACGAAGCTGCTCCGCACAGCAGATTCTGTTTGTTTATCCGGGCTGAAACTGACTTCACTCTTCGGTTATTTGGCTGTTCAAGGCGAGAGTTCACAATGTAATGGAAAAAATCGCCCTCTCACATCTGAAAGTTATCAGCTGCCATGACATCATCTGAACAAACAGGCATGATGACATCATATGGAGAGAGAGAGAGAGAGAGAGAGAGAGAGAGAGAGAGAGAGCAGAATCTTTTCAATGAATAAAACCAGCAGTGAGGAGACCCGAAAGAGTTAAGTCTTCGTATCTGAAACCACTTTAAACCTGAAACACCCAAACAGAAACTTTAACCTGCAGCTGTTAGGAAAAAAAATAATAAAACTAAAAGAAAAAAATATATATATCGACAGATCTTAAAGACGCATCGTCCCAGGCCTCGTGATGATTTGTAACTTGAGGTGTTTTCAGACCACACGATTGAAGGGACTCTGTGTAAGGAACCACTCAAAAAACCCACCCCCGCCCAAAAAAAACCCCCAAGAACTACATAACTCCAAGGGATTATTTTCTGTTTGCATTCACACCTGTTATAGGAACGCTGCGGTGACGTAAGACATGCACAAGCAGCAGCAACATGATGGAGGATGAACATTGGCTCAATAAAGCATGTACTTCACTTGCTCATGTTTTGTTCCGCCGTTAAGAGCCGTTGTTAACGTGGCTAATGTTTTACACAGGTTTTTTTTTATGATTGCCAGTTTGCCAATTGCTGCAGTGGCTCTTGTTTGACCGATCAAAGTCATTCGATGTTCCTCTTTTGCTGGGAAGTACACTTAAAATACCTTTCTAAGAAGCACGGTCACTGCCCATTTCCACTCAACAAAAAGGAAGAAGTTCCTCTATCTGTTCTTAGGACTATGAAAATGTTCCTCCGGTCCAAAAGTGTTAATTTAAGATGACTATGTCTCCTAAGATGCACAAAGAACTAAAACAGGGAAGAAAGAGGGAGAACATTAATTATTATAGATAAGCCCCCCCCTCACCCCTTCCTGCAATTACGTAGGCCCCTATAAAATGTAGGAATAATGGAACTGCACCAAACGAGCACGACCACGTTCACTCACGGCAGAGTTGCTGCATCCAAGAGGTGGGGCTGGAAGTCAGAGCTTCTGTGAGAAAAAAAAAGTTTCACCAGTTCATGTTCAATTTCAAAAGTGTCGCTCCTCTAATATCTGCTTGTTAATCTGAGCACATGCATATGAACCAGCCCAGTGCCGGGTTAAATAAACTGAATACTACTCAAAATCATGTGGAATAATGTACAGGAGCCAAGTGGAGCTGATGAAAGAGGAAACATATTATTCCATCATAGGTCTGGGCCCCGTGCAATTAAATCCACTAAGAATTAAATGCCAGAAAAGTGACCGGGATAATGGACCTCATCCTGTTTTATTTATATGTGTAGTGCTGGCTCCCTCTAGTGGTCATGTGGAATCACAGGGTATATGTCTCATCATCTATAATAATGCAGATCAAAAAGGTCGTGACCTCATAGAACATAAGCAGTCTGCAAAGAAGAATTTGTAAAAGCTGAAAAAGACACACTTAAAGTTCCCATATTGTATAAAACAAGATTTGGTCTAGGTGCTATGTTTATATAAACACCATCCCGTGTTAAAAAATGCTCAAACATTTTCCTTAAAAAATGGCTAAAAATATTTAGAATACATTATAAATACAATAACAAAAACTAGAAGAAATATAAGAAACCTAAAGGCGACTAATGGCAGGTTATACTCACTCTTCATTCTTTGTTTGGCAGTTTAATGGTGGGAATAAAAGACTTGGAGTAGTGGTTTGACTTCCTGGGAGGCGCCATCCTGGCGGCATTAGTGTAAACTCACTGGACAGGATGTGGTCATGATTAGTAATACTTTAAAAATACCTTTAGAAGTCAGTCAGCTGGGCTCCAATGATTTTGGAGGAGTAGATGTTATGTTAAATATGTCATTATATGTAATCTTGTGAATGTCCAACACTCCAAGGTTGCTAAATCTTGACAAAAAATAATCACAGACAATACCAAAGATTTGACCTCAGTGGTGATGTTCAACATCGATTCTTACATTTCCTTCAATAGGAAAGGAGTGGAGGATCACAGGTAGAATTTAAAAGAACATTCTGTAGGTTTTAACCATGTCTTGGCTTCTTTTTCGCAGTTCTATTGTTAGTGGTCACTTCCAACTAGTCCAACAGGCTATGACTCACACTATCAGAGAATAGGAACCTCCACTACCCACATGCATTCTGCATGGATTTCACAGTCATCACGTAACTCAAGCACCAAGTTGATATATCAGAACATGCAACTGGATTTATGATTTCACTTAAAGAGGGTTATAAGGTGTTTGATACTTATGGTAGAAGGAAGATCAATGTCCCAATTAAGACAGAAGTTCACTAGTTAAATGTTTTCCTGATGTTTATTCATACATATATACAGTAACCAATCACATGCACAACCTCAGCAGAAACATTGAATTGTATATTTTGTATTATTCAGTAACTCACATGTACAGTTCAGTAGTTATCATTGATTAAGATTGTTGTGATCGGCGAGGCTGTACTTAGACACAGTGGCGCTTTGAGCTAAATGCTAACATCAGCATGCTAACAGGCTCACAAATGACAATGCTAATATGTTGATGTTCACCGTCTTAGTATTGAGTGTGAGCATGCTAAAATTAGCCAATTAGGGCTAACCATAATGTACAACTGAGGGTGGAATGTTAGTAGTTTCACGAGTATTTGGTCAACAATCATAGTATTGGACCTGATGGTGGTGTTAGGTGAAAAGGTCAGGGGATCACCAAGCTTATTACAATTTATCATGTGGGGGATCAGAAATGTCTGATTCAGGTTTCATAATAATTATCCAGCAGTTTTGAGATTTTTCAATAAGTACTGAAAATGTCAACAAATGTAATGGCAGTCCATCCCATAGATATTCAAACATTTCACTCTAAATCAAAATGTCAAGCTGCAGCACATCTACAGGAAAAGACATCAACCTAGAATATCTGTAGCATCCCTATGATAAGGTAAAACAAAGTAAAGTAGTCTGTATAATAGTAGTCTGTAGGCTACGTCATGCATGTCATGCAAATCCATAGTTGTTGAGACAGTCCAAATGACTGACATTACCAAAAAAAAATGCTTGAAATAACATTCCACTAGTTCACTAAATTCACAGCAAAATTCTAGTTGCATGCAGCAACTATTTTTAATTTGAATTCGGTAACAACGTGTAAGTGGAGGAACAGTACAGGGGACTCACTAGATCCTCTGGTGGGTTTATTAAACTCTGAGACTGGTACCCACTGAAGCATCTCGCTAAATGGGTCCCCTCAAGAAAATCAGGTCCTGAGTTGAACTGCGGAGCCTCAGTCCGCATCATCAGGTCGTATGAACGGTTTGGAAATGCACATTTAACTGAAGATGGTGAACCTGACGGGACGGTAGGGCGTAAAATGAGGGGCGTCGGGATGTTGTTTTTCAGGGGGTTGTTGTAGTAACCCTTTGGAGTTTGGGTAAAAGTATGCAGTGGTTTCTCCAGCGTGATATAACCATTCACGTGGGTCCCAGATTTATAAAGCACCTCTGCAACATCCACGATACACGATTCACTGTGGTGATGCGTATCCATGCAGAGAGGACGACGGCGTTCATCCTGGAAAACAAAAAACAAACTCACATTCATATGCAAAGGGTGGGTATACAAAAATGAACCTTTGAACCAATTATGCCTATTCAAAAGTTTCATTTGAATAAATATTAAAGGGCGTTTCCTTTGGTGGGTTTGTTGTGTAAGGCGAGACGATCTAGGAAGTCCAAGTGGAGCCATAGATTTACTACAGAGGTTTAGTTGCTGTGTTGCAATAGAAGGCTACAAATCATTAGCGTAATTCTATTATGGCATAGCCTTTCTATATCGTCCGATTCTGATTACTAGCTGCTCGAGGCTCAGTGAAGCTGAGGCACAATGGAGTTCAGATCCAAATGCTAACGTCAGCATGCTAACACGGATACATTAACAACGCTAATAGATATTTGTGTCTGGAACAAAGTGGCGCACTCACTGATGATTCAACAGAGTGAGATTGCCGTCAGATCCCTACAGCCGTGCTGTTAGCATCAACTAGTGATATCCTGGCTTGTAGTCTAGAATCTATAAAGCTCCACAAAAGCTGGATACTTCTTTTTCCACAATGCAACACAACAGCGCCCTGCCTAGCAAATTCCCACATCTTTCAAATGTTGTAAGCTGAGTGTTTGGAAGACCGTTTAAGACATGGTTCTGAGAACTTACCGGTGATGTCAACCAGAATTCAGACAGCACTGGCTTTGGGATTGGAGGATAGATTTTCCGTTTGATGCTGTTGGGTGTAAGTGGAGAAACAAAAGTATGGAAACAATGTTTAATCATACAAATGGCGCCAACAGAGGCACCATTGGGGGCAAATTAGAGAAAAATCAATGGCTTGCTTACCATTTCCAGTGTCTGCAGCAAAGTATAGTGGTGAGGGAAAGGAGACCAAAGACAGTGACCAAGGAAATGATTATCGCCTTAATCAATTTATCAGCTGTTGAATGAAGACACAAGGCCCAGATGAGGAACAGGAAGAAATCAAAGTGTTTACTTATTAACACAAACTTCTGCTTAAGCGTGTTAAGCTGAAAGGGGAAAGAAGCAGCATACTCTGTGAATTCAAGGTGGCGGTAATGGATGTATCGCCACATTCACCAACCGCTGTCTGTGCCTTCACTGTGAATTTGTAGGAACTGATATTAAGGTTCCTTGCTGTCAGGCTGGTGGCCTCCGGATCATCTGATACAAGTAAAAAAGAGGTTAACCGGACAGGTTTATGGACATAAAGCAGCCAAATCAAGGAGATGCTGCATCATTTAACAATACAGAAAATCCAAGAGAAACCAAATGTCACCAAACCAAATGCGTTGATATTCCCACATCAACCCTTGACCATATACAGTGCAGCCGTAGGTTTTGGCCTATTCTTTTTTAGTCTTTATTTGCTATAGGTAGGACTGGGTGATATACAGTATATAAGTAAAATAAACTTTGTAAAACAAGCAAATAAGAATAATATTTGGAATTTTGGGATATTCTACATTCAATAAACTTCTATTCACTATCTTTAGAACTGTCACTTGAAACTGCATTTCCTTCATCTCTACAGAGCTTCTTGTACCTAATTTCCATGGTTCTACACCCCACAGCTTCTTTTTAAAGGTTCAGATGGTTAGAGTGAATATAAATCCTTCAAAGCCTTTTTTTCAAATAAATAATTGGATGTTTCAATACCTGTGCTGACATTGAGCAAAATGTTGTCGTTGGTGTCCAAACAGCGCAGAACATAGCCTCTGATGAAAGCAGTCTGTGCTCTTAGAGATATCGGATCCCAGGAAACCTCAGCATCTGTGTCCTGCTGTTTCCATTTCAAGTTCTCAAACAGGCCGTCTTTTATTCCTGGCAAAGGCAACCACGGTGAACCACGTTTAAACGGGCTTGAAACATTTATTGTGGCGGTAATATTCACACAGTCAATTCATACAAATTGAATCTCACTTTTCTCTCTGATATAGCCCTCTCTTCTTCCTAGCAGCACCGGAGCTCCTTGGGTGCATGCATATATGGACAACAAGTAACGCAGGCCATCTTTTAGCTTTTCTGCGGGGGAGACATAACAAATGAGACGTCTTTGTGGGGCAAAGAAAATGTCTTGTTAAATAGGCGCAACTGTAGACAAAGAATAGCATTTACTTGAAAATATGCTGGTATTAGTTTCGCTGGGTGGCACTTTTAGCCAACCCACTCTGGATTCTCCAACGATAGGATACCAGTCCACTATGTAGCCACAGCTGGCTGTAGGGCTGGCAGACCAGGACAGGTTGAAGCCACCATCGCTGCCAAGGATCCTAGAAGCTTTCATGTTGTCTGTTGGATTCATATAGATGACACAAATATTGGTTAACTTCTTTACCCCAAAGTGGCCAAAACTCTATTCATGTATATTTAAGGCCTGAATTGTTACCTGACCCCTCTGTTAGCTTCATACCTGGATCAAAGATGGGGATTGTGATGGTTGATGGGGTTGAGCTGCCATTTATATTCCTCGCTGTAACGCTGATGACATACTCTTCTGTGGTGTCCAAACTCAGTGCAAGACTGTCCTTGGGGTGAGCTACTTTGGTCCTATTTATTCTCTCTGGAGCCTTGGTGGGTGCCCAGGTCACTTCATAATCTATGATGTGTCCATGGCTCTGGTTGGCGAGCAGGGTCTGCAAGGAGGTAAAATACTGATATACCAAACTTTTGACAACCTTTTCTACAAGAAAGTCTATTTATATACACTACTAAATTAATTAGTTGAAGTTAATGAAAGATCCTATTTTGGTTCAATATTAATAAACAAGTTTTTTTTTGCATTGAACCAAGACTATGTTTACCAGCTTCATTAGTTATTAAGTTATTATATTATTTACTATTGCTTTACTGATTAGTTTCAAGCTATCATTTTGGTACCACCACAATCGTACCCAATCACTAGACTTACTTTCCAACTGATTATGATTTGGTTATTCGTCGTCTTCATCCACAAATCAAGAGCATCGGGAACTGTGGGACAAAAGAGACCACCAAAAAGTGGAATAAATATCTATAACATTGCAGTTTTGGGTTAGTTTGTTCACTATAAATTCCAATTAGATTATCTTACGTTAAAAAAAAAAACAAAAAAAATATGCAAACCGATTGTACCTTTGTATGTTGTACTAATATATGCACATTTAGTGTAGTACATGTATGCTTGAGCCTTCATAGAGTACTTGTTTTTGTTTTTGATGTATCTTTACTCTTGATATTAATGCAGACGACTCAAAATTCCTAATTCAAACAAATAAATCATTTCAAGTGTTTGTTGTTTTTTTAATACCTACCATCACCCTTTGTGAGGAACTTGATTCTTGAGCTCCACTCACTCCATTTCCAGAAATCTTGAGTTGTTCCACACCGTACCATCACTGTGTATGTCCAGTTGGGTATCAAGTTCTCCAAAATTGTCATTTTAAGGCCAACTCCAAAGTTTTCACGCTGGGAACACAGAACGGCCAGGGGTGTTGTTAGCATAGTCCAGGATTTGACTTTAAAAACCTTGCTGATGGCTCCCCCTCCTTGCCTGGTCAACTCACTGTGGTATGTATTTCACCATGGCTGGCTATCACTTTGCATGTTATATTGAGATTATCGTATTGTTGCACATTCCAGGCCAATTCCAGGCTGACGTTTCTGGCATTCACAGCTGAAATGCTCACTTTCGGGGCAAACATGTGCACTGAAACAGAAGATGAACAATATTTTTCAGTATTAACCATTAAAAACACATAGCATATACATAATCACACATAGATTTTAACAGAATTGATTAAAAAAAGGCTAATTTTAACAAACCTCTTTTAGTCAGGTCTGCCCTGTCTGTCAGTTCCACCGTGCCGAGGTCATTACGAGCTGTCAAGGTCCAGTTGCGCTCACCAACACCCACTTGTACTTTCTGAGTGCATCTCATCTCAGACTCAACTACACATGGACTGAATAACAAATCCCAGGAGAAAAAGAATGTTTGCTTAATACTTCCCCTCAACAGAAAAAAAAACAAGCCACCAGGACTACTACTAATATATACAGTAAAGGAAGCGGTGGAAGATGTATTCAGATTATTTATTCAATTATTCTATTAAAAGTAAAAGGCCTGTGTAAAAAAATCATGCTTTAGTAAAAGTTTTAGTATTAGCAGGTAAACGTGTTTTAAGTATTGTAATAGAGTAGTGTTTTGGTCATTTAACTGATATATTATTATATATGACATCATTAAATTATTTATGTTAAATCATTGTGTTTAAACAGGAGATGGAGCTTGTTTCAACTAGGTCACTATTTGTTGGAGCTGTTAGTTATTAATAACTTATGAGATGCACATGACATGTGACCTGACTCGACACGGCATGTGTGATTTTATCATTAAAAGACAAATATGTTGTAAACCACTTGTTTCAACAGTGTGTTGTATTTTAAAAGTGATTACATTTATACTCCTATCATAAGGATTTAGGACTCTAAGTGAAATTTCACATCCCTCCTGCACCCATTATAAAGTTGTTAAAAATAAATTTAATAAATTATTAAATGCTCTCTGTGCAGCTCTAGAAAGAACAGGTCGATCTGTGTCTGTCCAATATTAATGAGCCTCTCCTCTGATTGGCTGATTTGAACGACTGTGAATAGCGGGTCCTGATTGGTCCTGACTGCTCGTTATTAAGACACAGTTTCTGAATACAGGCTGTGCACATTTTACTGTGGATGGAGCATGAAATATGGAAATTTGGAACACCTAAACTGTATAATTAAAAATCAATTAAAATCAAAGTAAAACATTTACAGACCCTACATTCCTATATAAATTTCACAATCAGGTGTTCAATTACTTCTTAGAATGAAATCCTTGCTGAATTCTAACCCTAACCCTAGTTTCAATACCTTCCAAGTAGTTGATATTCTGTTGGATGCAGGTACATTTTATTTCCCTCTGTCCACAGGCATTCAACCGATTGCAGATCCCTGGTTTCACAGAGAAGATCCCTGTCACCAGGTGGGTCTGAGCCAATCAAAAAAACAAAGAAGTATCTTCTGTAAGAAGATGCATTTATCTTCACTCTAAAATCTTAAGAATCAATTGAAAACTAAACCTATACTTACAGCCAATCAAAGCAGAAGCCCCGCCATCCTTATTCTGCGCTTTACATTTTATAGTAGTGTCGACCGGTTTCGATGCATGGTTCAGGTCGACGGTCAAGGTATACGTCTGATTGCTGATCCTGGTCGTGTTCCCTTTATCGCCAGGATAATTACTTAGATACATTTTGTCAAAAGTTTCACCCACAGGCAGAACGCAGCAGAAGGTGGCCCTGCTGCCGACCCTAAACAACCTGTCCCGCGGAAAAACCTTCACCTCGTCTCCATCGATGCCTGCAGGAGCATAAAAAATAGGACCTAATAAGCAGCTGAAGTTCTTGATTTTTTAAGGATCAAAACATGAATTCGTGTAAAGGTGACTAACCTGGATCTGGAGTCTGTTCCTGTTTCCACGGGCTTGTGTGGTTTTTGTATCTAGAGCTGAGTCTGACTAAATAGGAGGCGCACTCCAACGGCAAATGAGGCGTCCAGTTCCAGGAATGAGTCGATCCTATTTGTTCAGGTGTCACGGCAATTTCATCCTAAAAACATTTTCACAACCAAAGAGGTTTTGATTGTTTGGCTCTTCCAGAAGTTGAGGTTGTTTTTTTTTATGGAAGTCAGCAACGCTGGTAAAAACATGAAACAAAACTCTTACATGATGTACTTGCTTGCTTGCTACAAGTACCACCAGCTCATACACCAGGACGTCATTTACTGCCAAGCAAACAGGGTCGTCCTCCCAGGTCAACAGGAGCTTCTGGTCAGGAGTGGTGAGCGTCATATTCTGAGGTCCACAAGGCAACACAGCTGAGGAAAAATGTCCGGACTATATTTTAAATGACCTTTTTTACCCTTTCACAGCAAACTGTCAAACGATAGTGAGGTATTGAGGTAAGGTTGAAAATGCATTCGAACACACCTGCTCTTTAAATTAAACAATTAATTAAATTTAAATTACAATCATTTATTTGATTAGACATAATTGAAATAATCACCTAATTTCCACCCAATTACCCTGAGTCAGAGCGAAAAATAAATGTAATTATAAAATACATCAATTCAAGTCGAAATACAATCATGAAGGTTGATTAATGTTAATTAAACCAAGGAAACCACTTGATTTTTTCAAGATCTCAAATTATTTATGTCATCATCTCAAGATACTAAATAACTTAATTAAATAAAATGTATGAATGTGTGGCCTTTGGGGATTCAGTAAGCGTGAGTGTATAGATATTGTCATTTGTCTAAATTGTCTTCGTTGATGTACCCATAGAGATGTAATGGTAGTTACTGCCATGTTTATGTGATTGACCGACTTCAATCACACAGATTTTCTTAGGTTTAAACTTGGCATGACCCAATTTTACATGAATTTCCCCACAAGACAGAACAACTTGTTAGATCAAGTCAAATGATGTGATGAAGTCTTGAACTGGCTCTTTGCCTTCAGAGGAGGTCTGAAAAGTATAGGGTAAAGTATAGATAACCATGAATTTGGCATTACAACTACTACTTATATTATAATATATCATACAATTATGTTTTTATGCAGGTAGCTGCATAAAATAGGTCCAGGTAGCTGTCTGCCTATTCCTCTATGTTAACACTTCACTTCCTCTATCTGCATCCATGCACAATTCTTCACTGTAGTAATTGTGAAATAACTCGAATACATCACTATTACTGTTATTATTGGGGTTTTTTCCACACCATTTAACCAGGCATGTTGCTTGAGATCTCTTTTTTTATTTGTATTTGAAAACACAATGTATATATATGTATATATATATATAGGGTTATATATATATATATATATATATATATATATATATATATATATATATATATATATGTGTGTGTGTGTGTGTGTGTGTGTGTGTGTGTGTGTGTGTGTGTGTGTGTGTGTGTGTGTGTGTATACTGTCAATATGTATTACCAATATCATTTCACTACAAGAAGAAACAGAAAACAAAAGCAAACAGATAAGTTGTGCATGTAAGGACAAAAACAAAACTCAGTTATTCTCCCAAATAAAATTACATAGATGATATTGATGTAATAAAAAAAATAATAATAATATTATCCTGATATTAGTAGAGTAAAATATCTCCTTACAGGCTAGATAATACAGGCTAGAAGAAGATATACTCACCATTTTCTTTTCCATTTCCATCTTGTGCGCTCCAGTAGAACAATGAGACTAGTAAAATCCATGTGATCATTGTAATCATCCTTTTAATGACTGTGTGTGGTCTGACTTCTTATTCCCTGAAGGTAAACTTGTGAGTAAATCTTCATGGATTCAGTGCATTCATCGTAGAAAGGCCATCGAAAACATCCACTTAGGCTGACACCTGTGGAAATAATCACCAGATCGTTCACTAACTGAAGAGCTGCGTTACCACTGAAGCAGCGCTCCCTTCAGAAGAAGCCGCCTTACTTGGAAATGCATTTGCTGCTTGATCTTATAGTGATTGTGAAATCCATCTGGATTTCAAAGCAGGAAATGCTGCCGCTGCTTTCTGGTAAGTGTGAGTCATTGCCCAGATGAAACATGCCTTAATTTCAGACTTGTTTACTTGGAAAAGGGGTTTAGTAAAATAACAAAAACAGACAATCCACACATTCTTTTTGCATTTCTTGTGATTTCTCTCGGCCCACAGGGCCAGCTGTATTACACAGCTATTATTATTATAAACATGGAATCATTCTTCCCCTAAATCCTTAAAATTAAAGTGGAAGCTGAGGTCACTGGGTCAGAAAAATGAAACAGGGAATGTTTTTAAGGAAAGTACCGAGTTGTAGCGTAACATACTGTTTCTCTTACTCCCACTTTGGCAAACTTCATTCAAATAAGCAAGATGAAAAAAAGTCCTGTATATTTGTATTTACATATATTTGCATATATTAGTGCATGGGAGACAAATAGACTTCATCTCCATTGTATCATTGTTTTAATTTAAAAAAGTTCACTCATTACATCATATCAAGCATATTACATAGAAATAACAACACTCATATGTCCATATAAAAAGAATCAGACTGTAGTTTATTCAGGTAATGTCCTTATACAGTATAGTGTGTGTGTGTGTGTGTGTGTGTGTGTGTGTGTGGGGGGGGGGGTTCACCTAGTTTATCTAAGGTGAACCGTGAATTTTACCTTGTATTTTTCTGGTTTTTAAAGTCAGAGTGTTTTAATTTCTTCAATGATCCATGATTCTTCTGTTGTCCACACCTTGTTGAGAGGCCAGTGTCCCAGGTAACGTCATCCATCGGTGTGTGTGGAGTCGTGTTTGTGTCCATCGCCATCTTGTTGTGTGTTTATCCGGGTCTCCCTCGTGACAATGAGCTGAAAGACACTAAATCATTCCGCAGAGTAGATTGAATTTAATGTCCCAGATTCCACCTCTCTTTAATGTATACTGCACAATCCAGGGAAGTCTATTGCTCTTGTATGACTTCCTGTGTCAACTTCATGCTTCAGTGAGCAAAGCCAAGTAAAATGTACCTTTTAAAACAACTGTTTCTTGGTTGTGAAGAATTTAACATATGAATTTATTGGTACATTTCCTACTAGTTGCAATCAGTGGGGGGAAGAGGTCACAAACTGGTCTTGGATACTCTACTATACTACGTCAGACACACTGGGTTGAGTATGGTTGAGTCAGAATTCAGCTCACATAAAGGGGAAATGAAAGTGTTACTGTCAGAATGTGATGATAAGGCTTTCTGTGGATGCTACATGTCAGAAACAGTGTAGCCAGTCAATCCCAGGACTGACAGTATGTGCTCTGCCATATCAGATACACTGTGTTGTCCCATTTTAAAATCAATTCAAATAACATGACTCAATTTGATCCCGTCAAAGAAAAATCATTGAAAATATGTTTTTTTCAGCTAATGACCAACTTCTTTTGCAATGATGTCTTCCAGTCAGGAATTTTATGCAACAGCATTGCGTTTTTTACGCAACTCAATGCACAGCAATAAGACTGCTCACGTTAAGGTCTTCATTGACATCCTTTTAAATACCAATAATGACAGAATTTCAGTCTTAGACAAAGACTACTTTGTATTTATAGATAATTCCCCATTTGCGGACAAACAGACAAAAATGACCTGTGTTCCCCAAGGCTCCAGTCTGGGGCTCCTTTTTTTCAACATCTACATGCTCCCACTAGCTCAGATTATGCAAAACAACTAAGTATGTTACCGTAAGTATGTAGATGACACACAAATGTACATTTGCGATACAGGGGGACTATAATCCCATATAAGTGCTGAGTAAGTGCATTGAACAAATCAACGATTGAATTGTTGGGAAGATGATGACAAAACTGAGGTAACTGTTTTTGGAGCCAAAGAAGAATTAATAAAAGTCAGTGCTCAGGTGGGAGGTGCAACAGTTTATATTATTTTTGAGTACTATTGTGCTGTGAATATGTTGTACCAGTGGCTGTTGCTGTACATTGTATCAATAAAATATGTGGTCCTTTTGTGTCCATTTCGATTTAACTCATAAATATTATATAGCATCTTAACTACATTTTTGGTGTAATTAGCCTCTAGCTAAATCTGGTATATTTACACAACGGCATGTACTTGCATAGAGTTATTATTAATATGCAACTCTGACAGAAAAAAAAATATTTGTGGTGGTTTCCTTAACCTACTAAATTTGATGGTTAATCATTGTGGCCAATCCATCACACCATATAACTTTGCAAGTGAAATATATTAAAATAAAATATAAATAATAAATAATATTATATTTCATATATATATATATATATATATATATATATATATATATATATATATATATATATATATATATATATATATATATATATATATATATATATATATATATATATATATATATATATATATATATATATATATACATAACCTGTAATCTCAAACTCAAACTGTGATTGTAACTGTTATGTTCGTTTTGAATGTGATTTAAGCAGGAAGTTGTAAACTGCAGTCTCTTATTTTGAAGGTCTCCCGCACGGAAGTCAGTGTTGTTGTGACGTATGGGGCTTGTTAAGGAGAAACTGAGAGACACGTTTACTTTCCATGTTTAAAATTTTGTATTATTCGCTCGGCACATTAAAAAACATTAGTGTTGCAGAAGGTGGCGGTAATGCCAACCGCCGTTAAAGAAGAAGAAGAACATCCGGCGGAAGTAAACAAGTAGTCGCAGTCTGTGGTGCTGTGTGCTTACCTTATGATGCTTGGAAGGACAATGGAAGGTCTTATAATTAAAGCTCAGTACAGACCTTTTATATATAAATGCATGTCTGTCAGACGAGTTCCTAAAATGCCCATTAAGCTCTTCACCGCCAGGTAACTGCATTTCACAGACCACAGATTTTAAATATGCTGTGTCTGTGGCGACACTGTCCGGTGGTAATGCGTTTACGTCACTCAGCGACGTTCGGCCATAGCAACGGTAGCTAAGGAGAAGGTTTCAGATGCTGGGATTATGGCGGGAAAACCTAAGAAGCATCAGAGAAATGTTTCCGGAGTGGATGCTCCAGCTAAAGGGAAAAGCCGCCGTTCAAAGGAAGGATTACTGTCGAAAAGAGAAAGCGACCGAAGGCGAGGACAAACACGAATAACAATTGGAGTCGCTTTTCCTCGATGGAGAGCGCTGAAAAAAGAAATGGGACTGAGGGCGGACACGGATGTAGCATTACTGCTGTTGAACAGGTTGGTACTTGTAATATATTTGTAGTAGCTATTTCCTATTACCTTTTGCCCTGTGGCTGTGCAATATTTTTGTATTATTGTTACTATTTCTGAACACAAGCCAAGGGATTGCACTATAGGGGCCTCCCATCATGCCCTAGGGCAACGAGAACTTGCAAATCATGAAAAAGCTAACCTCGGAGTCATTTAATTCATTTGGAGCTAATTTCTGCTTAATTTATATTTAAAAGTGGGTTTGCTAGTTTATGTTTGAGCAACCATCCACTAAAGATGATTAGTTGAATGGTTAAGAACATCTCTATAATTTTAGTTAGTTGTAGTTTGATTTGGAAAGTTAGTTATTGTTTTTTGCAAAGCCTTTATTTTAAAACGATAACAATTTTCATCCTTGTGTTACAGTTATGAGGAGTACAGAAGGCGTCCATTTGCATCAACACCTGTGATGCCCCATCGCCGATCACTGTCCAGCAACGGCACTAAACCTCAAAGGTAGTTCTCCGTTCAGTCCTAGCAAACACAAATGATACGTGATAACCATTGCAGTTTAACATTAAATCATTATAATTTGCTCTGTGTAATTTGAAAACTTTCAGAACTTTAGATATTATATTTATTATATAATTATAATAGTTTTAGACTAATTTCATATTGGAATCATTCAGAAACAAACCGATCATAATTGGTTGTTCAGTTCATTGCACTGACTTACACAGGACGTTGATGAGGAGGAAACAAACAATCTCATGTAGGTGCCATTGCAAGCATAGTGTTACTTATGGATCCCTGTAATATTCCTAGAACCAGTATCATTGTATTGGGGCTCATATATACGGTCAAACTTTTGATCCATAAAATACTGCACCTTGGTGACTAGTTAATCATGTTTTACAGAATGTGGAACCTCTAATATAAGAATATTTGCTGGTATTATTTTTACATCATCAATCCATTTGAATATTGAAATAAATGTATGATGTGCTATTTTTAGAATTGAGTGGGAAGACACCTTGCCCTCATCCTGTGTCTATGAGGGAATGGTTGCTGATGAGGACCTGTCAAACTCAGAGGAAGACACAGACTGCTCTGATGAAGACTGTGTTCCCCCGCTTTGTGTGCGGTATGTTTTGTCTGCATTGATTCTAAAGTAATAATGTTATTACAGAGCAGTTATAAAAGCTCTTAGAAATTAATGGATGGAACTTTTTCAACTCTTAGAACTGGTGGTGCCCTAAGGAGACCTTTTCCAGTGGAAACCCTTCCAACTGCAGGTGTGGAAGAAATAATGCAAAATCCTCAACACCAGACAACACATCTGTCCGAGAACACAAGCAGCTGTTATATAAAGAAGACACTGTTAGTGAGAAAGTCTCCATAGCACACAAGGAAAACCTCAAGGAACTTACAGTTGTTGTGGAAAATAAGACTACGAATAACCTCATATGACACATCATCATAACATGTTTTTCCCATTTGCCCTTTATTAGCATAAAAGAATTGGGGAGGTGGCAGTAACTTATTTAACCCCCAACTGAAGCAATGAGTAGCTTCTCATTTCTTAAACAACCATGTGGAAAGACACATCTCATGGTTGTAGAAAAGATGATAGTCTGTTTGAGAAGGGTCAAATCAGTGGTATCAAGCAGAGAAGTTGTGGAGGTTAAAGCAAACTGCACTTCTTAGTTGGTTTGAACACGGTATTGGTTTATTGATGATCCAAAGCATTATTAATGCTTAATGAAGGGGAATCTATCAAAAAATGTGAGCACATTTTTTCCTCATTTCCTCTTTGTTTTTCCAGAGCTCCCACAGCAACATATCCGTAAGGAGGAGGACCAGCAGCTCTGCAACGAGGAGAGGAACTCCAGTCTGGACCATGAGGGCCCGGAGCCTCCACAGATTAAGGAGGAACAGGATGAACTCTGCATTAGTTTGGACCCAGAGCTTCCACGGATTAAAGAAGAACAGGAGGAACTCTGCACCAGTCTGGACCCAGATGACCCGGAGCCTCCACAGATTAAAGAGGAACAGAAAGAAGTCTACACCGGTATGGAGGGGGAACACCTGGCCTTGAAGCAGGAGGCCGAGACCTTTACATTGACTCCTGCTTGTGAAGAAAGTGACAACAGTGAAGATCAGACTGTGGACTCAAGTCCTGATGAAACTGCGGGGAAACTACATATTGTCATCGTGTCAATTAAAGGCTCCGTGGAACCAGAACCAAACAGCGGTGACCAGCTCCTCTCTCACAGCTCTACTGCAGCTGGAAGCCACGATCGCAAAGGAGGCAAACATGAAGGCTCGGGATCCACTAGAACCTCAAAAAAACATCAAAAAAGTCACAGTGGCAATGTATGTTACCCTACTATGTCAAAGACTCAGCAGAAAGGTAAAAGGGTTTTGAAGTGCGGCAATTGTGAGAAAGCTTTTAAATCTATTTACATATTGAATAGACACCAGATTGTCCACACAGGTGAGAAGCCGTACCCCTGTAACACCTGCGAGAAACGGTTCTCTCAGTCCGGCAGCTTAAAAGAGCACATGAAAGTCCACACAGGTGAGAAACCGTACCCATGCGACACCTGCGAGAAGCGATTCTCTAAACTGGGCCATTTAAAAGAGCACACGAAAGTCCACACAGGGGAGAAGCCGTACCCATGTCACACCTGTGGGAAAAGGTTCTCTAAGCTGGAACAGTTACACTTTCACATGACCGTACACACAGGGGAGAAACTCTACCCATGTCACACCTGCGAGAAAAGGTTCTCTAGGCCGATCAATCTGAAATGTCACATGAGGGTCCACACAGGGGAGAAGCCGTACCCGTGTAACATCTGTGAGAAAAGGTTCTCTTACCGGGGCGCGTTGACGAATCACGTGAGGGTCCACACGGGGGAGAAGCCGTACCCGTGTAACACCTGCGAGAAAAGATTCTCCCGCCTGAGCACTTTAAAAAAACATTTGAGAGTCCACACAGGCGAGAAGCCGTATACGTGTAAAACGTGTGATAAAAGGTTCTCTCATCAGGACACATTAAAAGTGCATATGAGAGTCCACATGGGTGAGAAGCCAATCGCAAAACACAAGGGAGAACTTTCAGACTTTGTGGTGACTTTACAATCCACATGAGAAAAAACCTGCCAGATTCTGTCATGCGTCTGTTATGAGAGTCCACACAGGCAAGGAGCTTCGCATATTTGCTGCTTTTCTCACTTTTCACTTTTGGAACGGTGACATCTTTGTTGTCGAGTGTAAAATATTCCCCATCAAAAAGATCACATAATAGTGTCCTTTTGTTTTGAGTTAAAAGAGGACTTAAAATCCAGAATAGTACTTAGTTACAGACGAAGCCGCTTATACAATTTAGCGAAAAGTCTCAATGTAAATCTTAGAGTAACAATTCCCAATAAGTTTCTTATTGTCTTGGCTAAAATAATAAGTCGAACAGTCTTGGTAATTTATTTATTTATCAGTATTTTTTTTGTTTATTGTCAGTACCTCGCTAAACTTTGAGCTGTTGATTCTGTTAGTTTTAGGTGCCCTGTTTTGTCTTTTTATTATTTTAATTTGTGGGGTGTATTTATAAAAAAATAACACACTTATATGGTCCAAAAGCACCTAGTTAGACCTGTAGCAGCAAGGCAGTCTGCCTTCCTTCACACTCACTCTGAAAAAAAAAAAATAAATAAAAAATATACATCACAAAAGCTACTGTAAAGACCAAAACCAACAATAACTGATGGAAAAAAATGCTTCAGAAAATAAAAAATTATTTTGAAAGTTAGTGTTGAACAATTTGATATTGATACAAGTTGTTATATACATACATATTTCCCACTAGATGGTCTTCACAATATAATTAGCTTAAAATCTGCATTCATAATAATTCTATTTCTTTCATTCAACTACATGTCCACCATCTTGCAGAATAAGCATGGATGAAATGCAAACTAGTAGCCCTCGCAAATCTCTGAGGAGGGATTCAGTGGTTTTCAGAAATGTTTTGAATAAAACAAAAATAATTCAGGCACGGCAAACAAAATAACATTACATAATTTCAAACATGGCAACTGTAAACTAATAAAAACTGTGGTTTAAAACCATTATTTGTAAGATTGCATTCTGATTTTAGTGACTCCCGATGATGAAACTTCCAATACTCTTCAAAATAAAAATGGGTGGGATGGATTAGACAGACATGTGAAAACATCGTTTATTATATAATCTTCATAATCGCTAAGTTAATGCCCAGAATTGCTGTCGGGCAACAATTAGGAGTTGTAACACATGTCCAGTGTGATACATATAAAAAACTGACCGTTAGCTTTTCTTTATTCCCGACTGGGTGCTTTTACCCTGTGATTCCATTACTGCAGCTGGTTTTATTCTGAATGCTTCATGCATCACCTGAGACACTTGAATCTCAATTTCACCCACTCAGTTTAACAATCTCTGGATATGATTTCTTAATCTGTCCAATGAGTTTATTATGGCTCTGTGGTTTTAATAATTAGAAAAGGCAACAATGGAGCTCTATGACAGTCATTAACCAGTCTGTGGCTACACAAACAGCTTGTTACTAAGATTAACTCATTGGTTCAAGTCTCATCTGGTAGTTTGTGATAATTAGTTGATTAAAAAAATGCCACATATATCCATCAACAAGTTCATTCCTGTTGGTGAACATTCTAATATTTCAATTTGAATAATCAACATCTAACATATATATATTATACCACCAGAAGAGGAGCACCTCTCAATCATTGCACAGCAAGTTATCACAGCATCATTTAAAGTGCATAATGATGATTGATATCCAGCTGTAGAGACAGATTAGCCCGACAGCGTCCACCACGTCTCCCGGGAGGTTATTTAAGTCTGAGAAATGAGCTTCACAGTTTGGCTTTCGGCGTTTGTTCCAGCAGTGTCCTCATGTCCATCAGTGCACCCTCCACGGCTTGGGCCAGATGTGCCGCGTTCGTTTCTTTACAGCTGTTGAAAGACGACACTGCAAAGTTGATGTGGTCGTTCATGGGGTTGTAGCACACGCCGTATCCATTGGGTACGACCGGTCCGAAACACATGACGCAGTCCGTCTTGGATGGTACCTTGTGAGGAGATGAATATGTAGTAGTTTTGGTTAAAAGGAGCAAAATATCTAGTGTGAAGTCTACCAGGTAGGACACAAAACTTTAAGCCTTTTTTCTTGGGTGTAAATGTGATTGTAATGTGCATTTTAGTAGAGGTGAAGGACAAAAATGTTTTTTTCCTGCAAGTTCTGAAACAAATGTCTGCTTTGGTGTAGACGTTAGGAATATATTCATCCAAAGAGTCAAGTCTGATCACCCTTTTATTTCAGAGATATATAACAACACACTAAAGCCTATAACTTTTAACATACAGACAAACATATAAACATATAAAATACTGTTGATTAGAAACATTTGTCTCTGTATAATTTAAATATAATTTTTCTGTCTTATTACTCAATATATTTTCAATGCGCCATTAAAATGTTGCTTTTTTAATTAAAAATGTGTATAATTTGCTTCTAAAATCTTGGTACGGATAAAGCAATTGAATTTTTAGACTTGATACCTGTTTATTTAGATTGTTTGACCTTAACAATGTCCAACTTTCTTATTATAGTTATAAGAGAAGAAGAAAAGTTATGGGTTTTAACTGTGTTGTTGGCAGGTATTTTGAATAAAAAAATGTGTATATCTCTGAGACACAGGATGATTTGACTTGTCTCTTGATGAATTTATTCCTATGGGCCTACTTTGGCTTTCAGGAAGCATTTCTTTCTCCTGTGATGTTTTAAAGCAATACAATTAGAAAAACTACATTTATGGAGTATTAGGTTATAGGAAACATATCTTTGACACAATGCAGTGGTGTCTTCATTGAGGCCTCAGTTTAAACCTTAACTCATACCTGACTTGTAGAAAGTTGGTAGTGTAAGGCTTTGGCGTAGGCGCCATCTTTGAAGACCTCTGGAATGGAGAGTTTTTCTTCAACAGCTTGCATCTTAAGACCCAGCAGGTGTCTGTCTATGGCCTGACCACCGATTGCCTGAGTGGAGGGAAGAGAACTATTTATATCAGCAACACTCAGCATTAATCATTAGCTACAGCTGGGTCCAAATGGCATTAATGTTGCATGCATTTCCTTAGAAACCAAAGTGAAATTCTGTGCTGTGAAGGCTCACCATGTTAGTGTAAGACCTGTGTGCTTTTACAGCTTTCTCCAATAGATCCACCTTCTCTGTGTTCTGTGCAAAACAGGAAGACAAAAATGCTACAATTTAGTAGCTAAAAAACATTCATTCTATGTCTTCACTGGTGTCAAATGATCTCTTACAATCTGACTTTCATATCTGCATTTACATTGCACGTACAAGTCCTATAGAGACTTCCATTTTCTTCCAGTCGGTCAGTCAGTCATTTTTCTATACCTGCTTATTCCTCATTAGGGTCACATGGTCTGCTGGAGCCAATCCCAGCGCGTTACGGCGAGAGGTCGCCAGCCAATCGTGGGGCACACACACCATTCACTCACACACTCACATCTACGGGCAATTTAGAGTTGCCAATTAACCTGAGCATGTGTTTGGACTGTGGGAGGAAGGCGGAGTACCCGGTGAAAACCCACGCAGACACGGGGAGAACATGCAAACTCCACACAGAAAGGTCCCAGACCCAGGACCAAGGAGGTCTTGAACCTGCGACCTTCTTGCTGTGAGGCAACAGCGCTAACCCCTGCTCCACCGTGTCGCCCCCATTTTCTTCCAGTTTCTAAAAATCTAGAAATACAAGTAAAGTAACATAAAACACTACAGTATATACATAGACATTTTCAATGTCTTTGTGAACCTCCCACAGAAAAATAACAGAGTTCAATGGTTGCAACACACATTCGAAAAAGTGACGGAGAGCACTATTTGTTTGAATACAATCACCACTAGATGTGAGAAAAAACTACATTGTCCCTTTAACAGTGTTTGAGTATATTTGAAAAAATTGGCTTGGAGATACGTTGGGGAATCAGATATGTTTCATTAGAATTTTCCCCATTCATTCCACCTGTTTGCTGGGGTCATCAAAGGCTTTGACAAAGGCAGCTGAAGCGTTGGAGGCTGATCGGATCGTATCTGTGCGGCCCAGTCTGAACATCCGCAGGGAGGCACTTTCATATGTGGAACAGCATCGCTGGTACATCCTGTCGATAGGAGAGAGTGAGAAAGAACTCTTAGACCTATGGTGCTTGGTATAAAATATTGGTTCAAGTGTTGACATTCATTGCTCTTATTCTTAGGAGAAAGAATAAAGACCTGACATCAACAAACAGAGGTGCAGGATCAAATATATCTTAACATCTCGACATATTATTATTCAGTTATTATAAGAATTCTCATTTGATTCATCGCCCTGTTTGGTACATAATCCCAAACTTTGTTGTGAGCAGGAAAGATATAGAATTTCACCAGCCTTATCCTTTAAGACCATTCTCTCAAGTTCTATACATATCTAAAAATTATTTGTTGAAATAAAAACTGGGGACATTGGGCTGTTTCCTCTAAACGCATCAGGTTAAGTCCCGGGTGTCAAACATGTGGCTCTGGGGCCAAAACCAGCCCACTAAAGGGTCTGATCCGGCCCACTGGACACGGATAATAATAATAAAAAAATTCCATCATGCTTTATTTTATTTTTTAGAATGTAAAGAGTAAATAATCCATGTGGCCACATGGGTTGGGCCACATCAGCACTTTACCTGTAGTAGGCCAGCTGGAGCGCCATCTGTATAAAGGCATCAGGGCTCATCTTGTGGGTCTTTGGGACATTTTTCCCAAAGTGGCTAAAAACAATAACCCTCACATTCAAGTCCTGAGCCAGGCTGTTGTGGGAGAAATGTCAGAACAATCAGACTTTACTGAGGTTTTTTTTAGAGGACATTTCTGCCAGTGTATTACTTGTACAATAGAAATGTATTTATACTCATTTTACTGGTCATTGAGTGCCTCACATGTTCATGCTCTGCTTGGCCTCCTCAATGTCCTTCTTGATCTCAGGTGTGATGTTAAAATTTAATCTCTGGGGCATGGGCAAAGGCATCATGGGAGTCTGTGTCATCTCTGGCTTCCTCCTGTTCCCCCCCAAACACACACACACACACACACACACACAAGACAAAGAAAAAGTCATCATTAACTGTACTTAATCAAACAACAGTTTTCTAGAGCTTCTGTACACTCTGCCTTGTTGCTGCTCAAAAGTGCTATAACAAGGAAATAAAAAAAAAACAGACACCTACGTAGCCCAAATAACCTTTGACCTACTTACGTGTATTCTACAACGTGGTCGATCAGGGCCACGATGGGTGGACCCTCAGCTGGGGCGTGCTCGTAATTCGCACCGCAAGTGCCGTCTTCTCCGACAATAAACTGAAAGAAAGGTTGGAAACTTGTAGAGAAACAACACAAACCACTAATTTGCATCACAAGGATGGCTACTGGTTTATTATCAATGCAATCTTACAATATTGTTGGCCTTCTGACCTACAGTACTTCCAAAAAAGCATCTAAACTGATTTAGCAGAGCCAGAGTTATCATCTTTGTATGCCACACGTTCTACCTCCTGGTCAAAACCTTACCCACAATGCAACTCAGCCACAGACAAAAGTCATGCAGAAGTGTGTGCATGTTTATTTGTCATAAAAGGCAATCTGAAAATAGCGATATAAGTCTCTCCTTTGCCCGGGCCTATTAACAGTGTGTTGTGTGTGTGTGTGGGTGTTTTAAATGCCTCTTCCATGTCACCTGCAGCGTCTTGTCAAACCAGCGGTTGCCACTGTTCCACTGGCTGCCTCCTCCGTGCAGCATCTGGACGGCAGCACAGCTGCGGTACGTGTCCTCAGACACTCCCGGCATCGCTCCATCCAGACAAACTGTAAAGATGCTCCTCTGGATAGCCGACACGGATTCTTTGTTGGTCTTATCTGAGCACAGCAGCGACTTGTTAGTGTGGGATCACACAGCAACCGTTAACAGATCTAGAAATCGCTGACATACTGAATGTGGTAGCATCAGTGGTCTATCAGCTCACCCTTCATGAGGTTGATATAGGCCTTGCCCCAGGAGTCGCGATGCTGGGTGGTGAGGATGCCGACAGGCTCCGTGTTGGTCTGCGGTGCAGAGCTGCAGATCCTCTCCAGCTGCACACACAGCTGATCAGCCGTCAGCGGAGTCCCGTCACTGTTGTACACATCCAGCACAAAGAACTGATTCCGAGGGGAAAGAAAGGAAAACAGACTCAGTCAGGCTTCTCCTTGTTAGTTGAAATAACAACTGCAGGCGGTGAATGTTATCAAGCTGTATTTAATTAACAATGATTTAGACACAAGATAGCAACAAAGCCTGTTGTTGGCTGCACAATAGATTTCCTGGAGGGAGAACCACTGGATGTGGAACCTCAGTATTTGTTTAGTAGCAATTCATATGTGTAGAATAAACATTTGTAAACTGAGCCAGACTTAGAGCTTGGGTCCACTGGCTGCTTAGCCGGGTTATAACTACTGTATTTTATGTTCTACGTGTTAATATATTGCATATATTTTACATTTTTTACTGTAAACTACTGCACCTTTGCATTTTAACCTACCATTTGGGGTCTGAAATTGTAAAACTAAAAATGTGAGAATTTCCCCCCCATTCTCATTCTGCAGATCTGTATCGTTGCTGTTCAAATTATCCTCACCTGGAAATTGTGCACTACAGTGATGTGTTTTGGAGGCGTGGAGCTGTTGGCGTGGTTCACTATGGCGTCTCTCTTCAGACCAGGGATGCGGCAGGATGACAGCACTTCATAGTACTGGTTCATACACAGCGGCTTCCCGCCCAGGTACTCCACTGGTATCGTCTCACTGTAAAACAATCAGCTCTGCCATTAAAACAGTGTCTCAACCACACAGTAGGACTCAGTGATGGGGTTTGATGCACATTCATTAAAACTTTAAATTTAGTAAATATATTGTTTTGTATTCCATCCATGTGCATTGTCACACAACTTATCAGACAAAGTTTATATTTAAAGCCTCGGGGGAAAAAAGCAGTTCAAATTGTAAACAAATAATTTAATTGTAAATTTAGGTCTCAGTGATAAAGTGTAAATTTCTTGCAACAACCCCAGAAAGGCAGCAATTAGGCAAAGTGGTAGATATTAAAGCTCACTTTTGAAGCGTAGTACTCACTTGTCAATCATTGTCTTGAAATCCAAAACACCCGCTATCAGTTTGGCAGCAAACCTAAACAGAGAGAACAAAATAGCTGCAGTTTCACAACAGTAACACACATGCATCTCTGCCTTCTAAAATAAGAATGTGAAAGTGTACTAAATGGCTTTAATGGGAAATTACATCTACTGTGAACGAACAACTATGTTGAACTGGGACTAAAGCTTGACATGCATTTTCAATTCAAGTGTCATCACCTTATTTGTCCCTGCTTATCATGGAAGTTCATGCGGGGTAAGACCAACCCGGGACTTGAATGGACCACCACGGGCAGCCGGTAGTCCAGGTAAGCCACCTGAACCCACCACTCCGACAACTACAAAGACACAGTCACACACAGAGACATGAGCAATAATAGGCAGAGATAACGGCCAGAAAAGTTCATAATCAGATTATGTAGAGAATAAAAAGTTATGTAAATAAGAAACCACTGCATTTTTTTCTGAATTCAGTATCTCTACATGTATTCCAGTCATTCTATTCCAGCATCTGTTTAATTCCAACACATGAACACCTCATTCTGCTTAAAGAGGCACCAGGAGTGGAATAAAATCACTCAAGAATTATGGTAAAGACTTGTGGGGAACATGACAAGCAGCCAAGACAAATGAAAGCTGAGATTAAAATAAGGGTTATTGCATCAAATATTGATTTATGAACTCTTCTTAAGTGTAAACATTAGTACTAGGTTGTTTTAAAATGAATTTGATCTTGTTTCTTCACATTGTTTGAGGTCTCAAATCATTGTATCTATTTTATTATTTAGACCATTTGTCATTTTCTGTAAATTAATGCTCTAAACGATAATATTTTTATTTGGAATTTGGGGGAAATAGAACAAAAATGTTCCTTTTGCCCAAACACATGCCTATAAGTAATAAAATCAGAAAAACTGATCATTTTGCAGTGGTGTCTGAGCTGTATATTCCCACTGAACATTATTTTAAAGTGTCTAGTCACTGAGCTCACCCAGTTCTCCTTGTTGCTTGCTCTCTTCTCCAGGCCTCTCTGCAGTCTCTCTCCGACCCCTCCCGGCTTCTGAAACTCCTCCACCATCTCTTTCGTGTGTTTCAGCTCATCGACCTCGGCGATGGGCTCCAGGGCGGTGAGGTAGCGCTCGCAGGTCTGCTGCAGAGGGGGGACAGGCAGGCCGGGTAGTCCCTCCTGGTGGGTCAGGTATCGGCCGGTGACCCGGGTCGCCGATACAGGCTTCACCAAGTGGCCCGGTTTAAACAAGCCACAGGGTTTCCCCATCCCCACCTTCACCTGGGAGACAAAAGAAGACATGTTTGTATAGTCATTTGCTTTAATATCAGTTTGCTCTTTATTAAATTTATTTTTCAGACAGCAAGTTTGTGGCCTGAGATCGCAGCTGGCACCGTTTTGGCAACAGCTCTTATAATGCAGTATGTGACTACCTGAAAATCAACATTTCACTGGTAGAGGGCAGTCTGTACTCATTTTAAATCTTTCATTAAGAAAACATTCAAATATGCATAAAAGTGCAGACCTCTGCTCAACATAATAGTATATAAAGACATGAGAATAACCATTTAAAAAAATAATCAAAAAAATAAATAAACTTTATGATAGATAGATAGATAGATAGATAGATAGATAGATAGATATAATAGAATAATAGATAGAATAATCTGATGATCAGGGATAAAAAATATGAAGTTATTATCATATAACCTTAGCACTGGAATTCTGTTTTTAAACAAAGCTGATGTAACAGCTCATGGCTGAAGAATAAGAAAAAAAACACTGTTAACAGAATTCCAACACATTTCTATTTAAAAATTGTTATGAAGATGCCATCTGGTGACTATGATTTCCGCAGATTAGATTTATTTCCATTTATAACTAGATCACATCACTTTATACGTGAAGATTATTCTTCACAGCAACAAAAACGAAGTGGCCTCAAAGTGACTTTATGGCACAATAAAGGCTAGAATGATGTGTGATCTGAAATGTCCGAATTCATTCATAACATTTTCCAGACCTGCGTAGTAACAGCTGGTGTCGCAGAATCACTGAAAGACGTGTTATTACATAGCTTTCTGTTTTCTCGTTTTTCTATCAATGCATGTGTTTGCAGTTCCCTAAACGAAAATTTAAATCAAATAAAAGTGAATAATAATAGTCTCAGTCAAAAGTTCTTCAGCTGCCTGTTTGCTGCACTGAGTCAGCTAATGTTAATATCACCTTTCACCCAGTTGGCTAACTAACTACACCACTATATCTTAGTTCATATCGAGCTAGCTAGTGTTAGCATGTTAACTTTCTTAGCTAACAACCAGGTAACTATTAAGGAAGTCTCGCGTCGGCGGTAAGAGTCATTTACATTTGCATATGCTGTTGCATTAAACCAATAGCATGAATCATTCCTGTAAGCTAATGTTGAGTTCTGAACCCCGGTGTTTCGGTATAACTCGCGACCGTGTTAACTGGTGACTTTCAGCCGAATGTGTCGGACGTTGTCGTGGTGACAGCAGCCGTGTCAAAACGGCTTAAATGATCCTAAATTTAATGTTTAACACGGTCCCGTTTGTATTTAATGTAACATCACATTAAATAAATGTTGTCCCCAACAACAAGAAGCGTTCACGTTCCTTATCTTATTTTTTATGAATTCGAAGCAACCACGACACTATCGGCTGAAAGTCACCAGATAACACGGTCACTCGTTAAACCGAAACACCGGTATGAAGCTACAGTCAAAGCTGTGCTACTCACCAGAGTCCTGCAGCAAATGCTCCACATTCTGTATAAACGGGGAAAGAAACGCCCACAAAACTTAGTTTATTCTATCGACGTCTGGTCAAAAAACAGCCCGGATTTCCCAATCACAGAGTGACAGGGGAACACAATGTGGGTGAAGGGTTTCCTCCTCTTCCTCTTCTCCTTTGACGGCTTGCAAACCAGCTTATTATAGGTGCACGAGCCCCGTAAATAACAGTGGCAGCCGGGTGTGACTTCTTCCTGCAGTCTATGGGTGTGTTTTACTGATAGTACTCTGTTTTCTCTGTGTTCACCCCCAGTTAAAAAAAAGAAAATTTTAAATATGATATTTCATATCAAAAGACACCTGCTGGACACAAACATGGCTCTAGCTTCGCTGGTTTTTCCTCTGGAGGATTCAGTTTTCCACATCCTGTATACATTGAATATTAATTATTGGACTAGAAGTGGCGTCCAAGCTATTTGTGATGTCACAGTTCACGCTCAATGGTCCGCTGATCAACACAGCTCACCTTTCTAATATTAAGATATATCAGGTGTGCTTTGGATTTAATAATTAATGAGTCCTATTGTTAAAAAAGCAAAAAAAAAAAGTTTCTTATAAAGGGGATACAAAGTAAAAGGGATCAAAATAGAAAGACGATAATATATATATATATATATATATATATATATATATATATATAGAGAGAGAGAGAGAGAGAGAGAGAGAGAGAGAGAGAGAGAGAATCAGTTGCATACATTTATTTATTCATTAGGATTTTCAATCAACACATCAACTTTACAATATCAAATAGTATCAGGTGTGGTTTGGATTAAAGTTTTAAATAAGGAATGAGAGTCCACTTGTTAATCCTACAGTAATATTTAGTGTAGGAAGATAGAATTATGAATAAAATATGGAAAATTAAAAGTAGGCAGTAGTAGTAAATATAAAAGGAAAAAAATCTAAGAATCCTAATGGATTTTATTGAAACCAATGATTTTATTGAAACCAAACTTACATAGATTTATTTAGTTAGTAAGTTAGCTAGTAAGTTACTTTGTTATATTTTTAGTAGTTTTATTATTTAGTTATTTTAACCTTTATTTAACCAGGTAATAATAAACCTATTAAAATCAACATCTTTTTTCCAAGGGTGAGTTGAATAAACAACTACATTAAATTAAATACTATATTAAAAACTAAAGAATAAGTTAACATTCAAAACATAAAGTTCGTTATAAATAGGTCTGAATATATATATATATATATATATATATATATATATATATATATATATATATATATATATATATATATATATATATATATAGTTAGTTAGTTAGTTAGTTAAAGTAGTTGGACGTTAACGTTCGGGTGTCACGTGCCACTCGGCCAGCAGGTGGCGGTAGTGCGTCATTAACGTTTTAAATCTGCCTGGAACTCACGAGGGAGACCGTCAGCGTCGCCATGGCGGAAACGGAGCAGCAGGCAGGTAAAGAAACAACCGAATGTTTGTGTTCGTCGTTTTTCGGCTCCGTGTCGCTTCTCCTCTCGCGCGTCGGCAGCTTACCGTTGCGCAGGTCGGCGCGTGCGCCGCACCGGCGTCGCCCAATAACTGCACGTGCGACGACGCAACTTCATATTGCGCTCGTAAGGTAAACAGAAACATGTCAGCGCTGTTTATTACAGACACATACGTTACAGAGCGGTGACAGGAGCAACACAGAGTGTGTAACTGAGCTGTTGAACCGTTGAGTTTAACTGTTGCAGCTAATGAGGATAAATTCATCAGTTTCCCAAAGATTTTACTTCACGTGGTGTTTTTGGATGATGATGATGATGCTGGTGGTCCAGTATCTCCCAGAGGTTTTTCATCTGGGTTGAAATCTGACTGAGAAGGCCACAGCTCATGATTCACATCAGTTTGATTCTCAGTGACCTCTCCCTCCATCAATGTGGATGGGGCATACTCATCCTGGAGGAGCCCACATGTTTCATTATAGGAGAAAGTAGCAGTAGCTGATCACTCTGAACAGCTTTCTATTGATTTATAGTGAACCTTTTTATTTTTTTCCATTTCCAATGGAAACACCAGCCAGTTGAGTAGTGAAGCGTCTGCCATTCATTCCAAGTTAGATCCATTTCCTCTTGTCATCTACTAGACACAAAATCAGATTCAACCTGTAAAGCTGCCACAGAGAATGACTGGATGTTACTTGTGCTTCTCTGCTAATTTATTCAGACTTTCCCTTTAATTTTCTCCTGCCTGTAAGCTATAGTGACATTTCTGTTAGCTGACCTTTAAAAGTTTGGGGTCACCCAGACAATTTTGTGTTAATCTTTTATTTAGTATGTGAATTTTAAAATAAATGGAAAATATAGTCAAGACAAGGTTAGAAATAATGATTTGTATTTGAAATAATATATTTTTTCCTTTAAACTTTGCAAAGGAAGGTCAGTTTTCTAGCTTCTCTAACCAGCTAAACTGTTTTCATCCTGCTAACTGTGCACAATGGTTTTCTAATCATCCATTAACCTTCTGACATTACAACACTGGACTAATAGTTGCTGGAAATGGGCCTCTATATGTAGTTATAGCACCAAAAGCAGTCAGGAGTCATTGGGTAGCAAAATATTGAGTTTACAAGAGACAACAGCTGTTTTTTACTCTTGTAGTAAGAATATCATCACCCGGACTGAACTGTATTTAAGACTGTAAATCAAATTGGTAATGATCACACTCGTGTACACTTTGCACACACAAGCTAACCACATAGCAAGACTGATGTGACGTATGTAGCCAATAATTCACTTTAATGAAGCCTTTGGTTGCTATAAACCTTGTAATTAAATGGCTACTCGAGAAATGTAGTATTTCACTTTCATTGAATTGGTCACTAGAGAAAGAGGCTGAGATATTCAGACTTATGCAGTTTAGTCCCAAGTCTGGGTCAAGCTTCAAAAATACCGGCTCCTACATTACCCATAATGCAATAATGTTACAGTAGACCTTCCTTCTGTGGTAAACGCACATAACTTAAAGGTTTGTAACACAGCAAACTATCTGCCTGCATAATAATAATTACATCTAATTGGAGTGGTTTAAAGGTATTAAAAAATCAATTTGAGACAGTCTCTTCAACTTTTTAAGGTTCCAACCCTGAGGATGAAGCAACTGAAGCCAACACCACCTTCATGGTGCCCAAGAAAGAAATCAGCATGGTGCCTGACATGGGCAAGTGGAAGCGATCTCAGGTAGGTTGCCTGTAGATGTGTATTGGCTGAGGACACATCAGGATACCTTCCAATTGTCCACATTTCTCTTCTTTTTACCTTTTTCCAGGCATACGCTGACTACATGGGCTTCATTCTGAACCTTAATGAAGCCATAAAGGGAAAGAAGCTCACATGTGAATATAAAGTGTCTGGGGTATGTATTTATTTGCTTTGTGGTTTCTGTGACGGCTGGCAGCCTTTTATAACCGTGAAGATTATTATTGTTGAGGTTTAAAGCAGCGTTTCCCAATCTGTTTTTATTGAATTGACTTCTTTTTAATTAAAAGATTTATCCAGAGAACATTCTTATTTGGACATCTTGAAGGGGACCAAGGAAAACATAGAAATGATCACATGATACATGTATGACATTGAGTATAATGCTAACAATTCTATGATATGCAAATTAGTTTTGGGGTGTACTTTTTCTGCTACACTGGTCTATTCAGCTCAGGTGCTGTAAAATCTGCTATTTTTCACTCTCATTGGGGATTTTATTTTCCAATAATGCTCTCTCGCCAAGTGGAGGAATTTGGTTTCACGTTCTGGTGTTGACTGGAAAATTGAGCTTTTTCAAAACAAAGAAATTCTAAGATAAGAGGCCACAAAAGCAGTTAAGACTAGATTTAACCAGGCTGTGTCTGAGCTAAATGTTCAGGTTGATTGTTTGCTGTTTGTTATTAACTCATATTAACCAGCAGCTATAATCATTGTTGTTTTGCCATGTGACAGACAGTGGAGAAGTTACTAGATCTTTTAGGGACTCTGGACAGATGGATAGACGAGACCCCTCCTGTTGACCAGCCGTCACGCTTTGGTAATAAGGCCTACAGAACCTGGTACAGCAAACTAGACCAGGTTAGTACACACACACACACACACACACATGCATTCAAGCATTTTTTCAAAGTCAGCAAAACTAAAGCTGCACCGAAACTCTTTGTCAATGATGTTATGTCCCAAATGTAAAATCTGTGAACTTCTCTGTGTGTGATGAAGATCTTTCCTGTATGTGTCATGTAGCTGTAACTACACATAGTCTTGCATAGTTAACATAATTTATTGATATGATTATTTTATAATGCTACTGTTGAAGTTGCTCAAACATCAATTATACAGTAAAATGTCATAAAATAAGTCAAAATGCAGAAGATGTTTAAATCTAATTTTCTTGAACCTAAGTGTACAATTTTGTTAACAAAAATCAGTTTCAAAGTAAAAGCCCACCACTGTTTTCACATCAAAATGCATTAGTTGCGAGTCACATGGCAGGAAGTGGCGTCGTATCAGCAGCAGCTTCATGCATCTTTTTGCTCACTACATGAAGTGAGCGGAACAGAAAACTATATTTAATGTGGATCCGTCACATCTGGCTGATACCTGATCCTCTGTAGGTCAGTATCTGTGCCGATGATGGATCAGCAAATCTCTAAATGAAACTGTAACTAATCTCATTGTGCGTGCATGTGCGTGTGTGTGTGTGTGTAGGAAGCAGAGGCCTTGGTATCAGCAGTGCTCCCCGCTGACAGACAAGCAGCAGCTGCAGAGATAGCCGTCTATCTCAAAGAGTCTGTGGGGAACTCCACCAGGATAGACTACGGAACAGGTAACATCACTCCATGCTCAATCAGTTGTATGAAAATACCTATATTATTTCTCAGTTTGACTTTATAATTGATGAGACATCAGCAACGTCCCCAGTTAGAGTCCATCCGGGGACATTTATTGAATATCCTCTCAACTTCTCTCTCCCTCCTCCCTTCTTGTCAACTCCTCAATGTTTAAAATGCCTAATGACAGTTCCCCATAGTAATGTAATGTCATTTGCAAAGGTATTCATGCAAATTTACTCATTAATTAAAAAAAACAACATTATTATGTAATTAATCAAATTATCTAAGGCAGGGGACCACATACAGTGCAATTAGATCTCAAGTGCGCCGGATGTTTAAAATTAATATATAAATAACAACACCTATAAATTTGTCCCTTTTTTATGTAAAGAAATACATTTTGAATATGTACACTATTAATTACCTTCCTTTACAAAATGTGAGTGACGTCCTAAGAAAACAATTGAATTTCAACAATATGTCTTAGTTATTCCAAGTTATCTCCTGCCTTACAAACCGTTTACAAATGAAAAATAAATGTTTTATCCCTAGAGCCCTGAAAAATGCTCACTGGCTTCCCTTTTCTCTGAAAAAACAGGAACTGGTCCCTTTTTTTGTCACATTTTTGTACAGTCCAATTAGTCCGGTGGGCTTGATTGGACCCTTTAGTGGGCCAGTTCTGAACCACGGGCCACATGTTTGGACCCCTCCGATCTAAGATAATAGCTACACTAACCCTTGCTTACACACATTTTGGAATGGAAATTGGCACTTGGGAGAGGTGATTTGTGGATTGCTGACAGCTGCTGCAGCAATTTTCCCGTTATCAATTACGGTGCAACTGAGTCATTTTTGTTTGCATGTGAATCAGCCCCGCCTGCCAACATAGACGGTCAATGCAAATAATCACATGGCCTTTACGCATATAAATGAGCCTGATTATCTGTTGAACTTCACAGCGAGTCATCACAACGACGAGCAGAACGAGAAACTTCTCAGACTCAGAAGTCAAGGTTCAAAGCTCAGGTTTTATTGAAGAAACAGATGCATGGAATCACTCCCACAATTCAAAACATTTTTTTAACCAAAGAAAATAGCCGCACTGTATAAATCTCTTCTATTGATGTCTCGCCTGTGAAATAATTTTCAAAACACATGCAGTCTTTTTTTTTTTTTTTTTTTTTCCTGTTTTGCTGCTCTGCTAACCATACACACGGTGAACTGTAGCATGCACCTTCATGCAAGGCTGTGCAATTAATTTAATTTTAATTACGATTTTGATTTGAGTATTGAACGATCTCCAAACTCATACAATCGAGTTGAAATGATTTATTTGACATTTTTCTTTACACAAGTTCTAACAGAGATGTGCATGCGCAATACATTTCCAAAGCCGCAAGTGAGAGAGTAAGTTTTGGAGTCTTTTGGTTTAAAAAAGGGATCAGAAGAGTTCTTACAAGACAGCATTAACGTTATTTTCATACAAGGAGAGCTTGATATGTCTTTATATTATAAATGGATGCTAATTGTGTGAGCTGCTGCACACTTGAATTTCACTAAGGGCATGAATGAAGGCAAGGCAAGTTCATTTGTATAGCACATTTTAACAACATGGTAATTCAAAGTGCTTTACATAAAACATGAAAAGCATCAAGATACAATCTAAAAACTGTTGATTAAAAGGAGAAAATAACAAAAACGCATTACTAAAATAAATAGGATTAAAAATAAAAAAAAAATAGAAATTAAAAACAAAAAGTAAAGCATCTTTTTGTTTGTCTTCTCAGGTCATGAAGCTGCTTTTGCAGCGTTCCTCTGCTGCCTCTGTAAGGTCGGCGCGCTCAGGGTGGACGATCAGCTGGCTATTGTTTTTAAAGTTTTTAACAGGTGAGCAGCTTTTTTCATGATCGTTTTTTTTTTCTAAAAAGAAAATTCAGATATTTGTCAACCTGGATGTTGTTTTTTTAAGCGTGGTCATTTGAAATATGGGCCCTGCTGCTTGCGAACACTTAGGTGTGTGTTCAAACACCTCCAGGTAGCAGACGAGTGTGTTCCCTAATACTGCTTCAAAGTGATGTTCAACGTATCCCACAATTCACCACGTATATCACATAACACCAGTTATCTATGGTTTTAGTTTATGATTTGTTATTATATAATAAAAATTAATCTATTCTTCTAAGATTTTGAGGAATAATTCTCTTCTTAAATGAGAAAGAAAGCCATCCAGAATGCTAGGTTATTATGTCTCCTTTGTGTAAACCTATGTTCTTCTAGATAATTGATTTATTTGCTCCTCTCAGCACTTGAATGTGTTTTTTTTCTTTTACTCTCATCTAGCTTTGAGTGTTCTGCTGTTACTTTAAAAAAAATCACCTGAGCTTGACTGTGCCATGTACAGTACTTTGTGTTTGCACAATGAGACATCTTTAAACGTGTCTTCTGACCCTCCTGTCTTTGTGCATGTTTGTCTTTGCAGGTATCTTGAAGTGATGCGTAAGCTCCAGAGGACCTACAGAATGGAGCCGGCCGGAAGCCAAGGTGTGTGGGGACTGGACGACTTCCAATTTCTGCCTTTCATATGGGGCAGCTCCCAGTTTGTAGGTAAGAACGTCACTGCAGCAGTTCAGAAAAAGTGTGTTTTATTTTTTATTTTTTTTACAAAGTGATCTTATCGTCTATATGTCTTCTGTAGGGGGAAAAAAACAAAACAAAGTTTGCCTGAAGGCTCGATAAAGGCATGTAAAAAGAACATAGCAGTAGTTCAGATGTCACAAATTGAAGGCAGGTTGTAGCTTTGTTCATCTTGTGTAGTGGTTGAAGGTTCAGATTTGAGACCACATGACTTCAATCTCAATGGGAAGGTGAATAGTGACACCTGATGGTGAACATGTACACTTACAGCCCGGTCTCCCTGCAGATCACCCAACTCTGGAGCCTCGACACTTCATCGACGAGAAGGTGGTGAACGAGCATCACCAAGACTACATGTTTCTGGAGTGCATCAAGTTCATAAATGAGGTGGGAAATCGAAACTCTTCACATTTTTGTAATCTTCAAATTACTTTATTTTGCTCACAACAAACTGGGTTTTACACACAAACATTTCTATTGAGCGCCTATTTGATCTGAACACTGCATTACATGTCCGACGTGCACGCTCCATACATACTTGTTCAACTATCGGTTAAGGAAAAGGCAAAAACTTGCAGCTCAGGTAGTTTTTTATGAGTTTGCCTTTCCTTAATTTTACTAAGAGCAGAATACTAATGTGTCTGTTGTTAACCCCACTAAAGATGCTCCCACAGTATCGGTTCTACAATACAGTATATTCAGCTACCGTATCTTATAATGCCGTATATTTTTTATTGGGGGAGTTGCAAGATGATTTTTACAGATATAATACAATCTGATTACAAATGGTGTATTTTTGTTTTTACAACCCATAGAAAAAGAATAGTTGTTCAATTTAAAACCATGCAAAAACATAAAATGTCAATAGCTTTCTAGCTTTCTTTGCCCCCATATTATGAGTCTCCTGCGCTGTTGTTTTGAAAGTTGAAAAATTTGGGAAATCTCTATTAGACTTAACCTTTTTAACAAAGAAGTCATTAAATTAATAGTGTTTCCTGATGAATGCATCACCTGACATTAAGAAAGGACTATTTGCTTTTGACCTGTGTAATATGTCATTAAAGCTTTTCCATTATTTTTAAGTTCATGAAACTAGTTTTGATAATAATACCTTCCTTTTCAGTTTGTTCATTTGTGTGACCTTGTTTCTGAATAGTTATTCCTGACAATGGAGCCACATTTATTTGAATTCATCAACGTGCCTTTCTTAGCAACAGTCAACATTTCTGAGAATATCTTAATTCCAACACTTGTTTCATTCACACTGCATCCACCCACTGTATGTTTTCATATTTCATCAAAGAACTTTGGATGGATGGAGGTGATGGATATGGTATTAGAGCAGATCTGGCTGGATATGGCCTATACAAGGGGGAGATATTACCCCAAACATTTGCAATACATCCTCTCGTGATATGTTATAGATGCACAAATGCAAAGACCTAGATCCACTAGCTGGAACTAGGTCTCTCCTCTTTTTTTTTTTCTCCACTATGTACAAAAGGTTTTCATTTAACAAATGTTTGTGCCTTTAAATGGGCCGTTTAATAGAAAAAAAGCACTTGTTCAGTGGTTGTGTGTAAATATTTAGGTCTCCAGTGTTCCTGCTAACACCTCCACTGTGAATTAAGATCCCCCTTCTCATTCTGTTGTGGTCTGGCTACTGAAACACAAGCCGTTTATAAATGGCGCCTGTTGTGATGTCATAACAGGAATGGAAGTTAATAGTAACCACCCCTGCATCCATGTAGCCGCACCCTTCCTTCAGGACTGCTTGTACTTTGCTCCCTGAGGGGTGACATTTCTGAAAGCGCGAGGCTAATCGCAAAAAAGTGGGCATGAAAATTCAAATATTAAAGTGTAAAAATGGCTAAATAAGGCCCTGTTAAGCCTCCTCGCAGCAGAGAGAATGTATTGACCATGTTTGAAGCACAGTAATTGGTCCAGATCTGCAATGTTGCTGGAATTTTAAATCTGTGAGCGCAATCACACTCAGGCCCCGGTTTGTTCTTCAACATGGTTTTGATCTTCTTTTCAGATGTTCCCTAATTCCCTTCATGCTCATTAGCATTAGCAGCTTTGTCCACGTCTGTGTTGTTTCTCTATATAATCCAGTTTAGATATAATTCCATTCAGTTCCTCCCGTGATTTGTCGATCTCCGGTTTCAAAGTGCATATTGTATTTTTCAGTGTCCCTTTTTCATGGTTTGCAGATCACCTACAAAGCTCTGTATGAATCGGGCTTGTTTTCACCCACAGGACATCTTTTATTACTCCTGGTCTTTGTTAGTTCTGTCGGCTATAAAACGGATGACCGACTGAAAGTTATCTCGCTGCCGAAGTAGAAGCTCCTTGTAAAGGTCCATCTGCTGCTCCAGCAGATGTAACGGCTGACTCACGGTAACAAAACTACCATCCTCATGTGTTTGTGTTTTCTTTGGAGGCCTGGCGCAGCTCAGATCTTAGCCTGGCCTAGAACTCGTTGTCGGGGAGGCAGCCGCGCTGCCTTGAGTCACCGTCACACAAACACTCCACTGTGCACAGGCGAGGACCCTTTGTTGCACTCCCTGATGTGATAATGAGAACCTCACCCTGTGGCTCCCAGAGAAGAAAAGAAATCCTGGTCTTCACAAGCAGCATTAGAAAACAGACGGCAGCCTCTATTGAATTATATGAACAAAATGACAAACTTCTAGAAGACTTCAAAGCTGCTCTAATCTGTATTTTATCTATACATTTATCTTTTATGTGAAAGCCGTTGCTTATAATGATTTGAACCTTTTTAGCATCTTTCAGCTTTTTGTTTTGGTCAGCAGCTAAACACATTTTTCTCAGCAGTTGGTGGAAAACAAAGTGAAGCTAAGATGAGAGTGAATCTTAGACTTAAATTAATTTCGGCGGTCCAGAAACTCCAAATGAATGTTAATGTCGTGGTATCAGAGTCCTGCTTTGCCATAACAACTCAATAAGGGAGCGATGTGTCAGTTTTGTGTTTAGAGCTTGTTACGCTGTTAAATATTAACGTGGATGTCTAGGTGTAGTCAGTGATTGTCACCAGCTAAACAAATGCTCCCCTCCCTTCAGTACTCCTTCAGAAGCTCCACTGAGCACAAACGCCCCCTGTTGCTGATTGGCTTGAAATAGTAGGACAGTGTTGTGTGAATCAGTCAGAGACACTTTTTTATTTTTTCTCAGCGCACACACAGAACAGTTATCTAGCAGACAATGAAGAGATATGAGCTGGATTTGACAAAAAAGGAGTATTCAATTAGATTTACTAACACCTTTTTTTTACCATATCAGTTTTAAAGTCAATTCATCCTAACTATGGTTATGCACCTTGTTGGTCCAGGTTTCAAGATACCCCGAAATCACAGAATAGAAAAATAACATTGTTTCTGATAGCATGGATAATACACAAATTAATTTGATTGTTTTTTATGTATTTCTTTAGTAGAAAGTAGTTCCAAAATGGTAATGGGCATGTCTGTTGACACAGTTTTCCTACAGAGCCGCAGGACTTTTTGAGACTAAAATGTCTAGAGAGATAACACTAAGGAAATCAATGCACCAATAATTATCTTCGCCAGGCGTAAACCTCGAGGGGATCGTGCGTCTGGTCATATGTGTATCTAACATAATACCGCACCCGTCTACCTACACATCCATAACTGTATGCTGGGGCTGAACAATTAATCCAAATTGTATCTGAATTTTATCGCAGCATAGCCTACTGCAGTTTTCAAGTCAATATTTGTTGAAGGCGTAATGCGTATTGAAACATAATGCAGTAAACGCATGTCCTACACATCATATTCTGCAGATGTAAGAAAATACCTTTGTTTGATACCGATCCCTGCAAAAATCCTTTCAATCAAAATTAGAATTATGGTGTAAAAAAGGATCATTACGTAAAAATCATATCTGAAATCATATCAGAAATCTGAAAAAAAGCACCAAAAATAGCACCATTGACCTGTTCACTCATCTTAACTGGCCAGTGGGGGGGTGCGAGTGGTCAACAGCTGCTTTAGATGGAACAGAAACAGAACAAGCAAAAGGAATATCAGTCAGAAAGCAACTGAACATATTAATACATTGCTATAATCATCAGGTTGTGTCAAAATCCGAGCCGATAGCGAGGCTGCTAAGTATGAAGGATTGCTCCCAAACTGGAATGCATCATGCAGTAATATGCAATGACAATAAAGGATCTATACGCATACATGCTAGACACAGCCTGCTCTGCACTTGCTGGTCCACACACACACCTGGTGGAGATCGACGCTCGACTAGTTGCTTAGATCTTCGATTTATAAGTAAAAGCTACAAATGCTGAGTAGCCGTGTTTGTTTTATTGTTTCACTGCCGTGACGTCAGCTCCCAGACTTCCTCTTTGTTTTCCTGCCTTTTTACCACAGTTCGCACAATCCGACAATTTCGCATTTTGACAAAGTCGAGGCTCCCGCCCCCTAATGGACATTACCCTCACGTGTGTGGTTTGAATTCTGTCAATCACTTTAAAATGTATTTAAACTTCTGAAAACCCACTTCACCCATGGTCCATCTAATCGCATGTCAATGTGTATTCAACATCTATACACAACAACATGTGTGGATATTGTACCGATTTAGCAGTTGGGACTAAATTGTTGGTGCACAGCTGAACGTGATTTTGTTCAGGAGAGAGAGGAACGGGGGGAACAGGCAGATGGATTCTGTTGGGAGGCTGCCAAAGCAGGAACCGTGCGCTTTGTTTTTGGATTTTGGAGGAAAAGGAGGGGAGGGAAGTAGGGGAGGGCGTTGGTTGAGCGAGCTACATCCTTTTCCTCCTTGCCACTCAGACGCTCCGCCTCCTTCCCTCTTTCCCCTCATCCTCCTCCCGCTTGACCTCTCCCTCCTCCTCACGGTCATGAAAGGATGCTGCTGTTGTGTCAAAGTGGCCTCCGTGTTTCTCCTCATCCGTTACTCCCACTTTTTAAACATTTTTACTGTGTTTTTTACTGTATTGCCTGGTTTCTTTGTTAGTTTTGGTAGTTTTTTTTTCTGGAATGACACGTGTTTTAAACCACAAAAAACAGAGAGAGAATTTACTGGTAACTGATTTGTCATATTTATTGAGACATTATGCACTTGATATGAGCGTTTGTTCTCAGTTTTTTTTTTATTATTTTTTTAAGATAATAAAGAGATTAGTTAATCAAGAAAATCATCAGTTTCAGCTCAGAATCTTGTTGTAGGTACAAATTAACTTTTGATACGTCATGAACAAGCTGATTAAAAATATAATGAAATAAAAGAAAATATGTAACAAAGATAGACTTTATTTTCTGTAGGAGTTACTACATTTCAGTAGTGAAAGCTTTAGAAAGGTTAAAAGTATTTCTGTCGCAGTACAGCGCTTCTCTGATGACGTGTTGCTGACAGCTGGTTTCATATTCACTAAGGTTTTGGGTTTTTTTTTTACCCTCTGGTAGCATTTTTGTGAATGAACAGATGGCATTCATCGGGCTGAAACAAGAGATTTACAACAACTTTGTTTTAATAAGAGAGGTTGGTGAATCCATCTTGTAATCCAGGAAGCAAACCTCACAGATTAACACTTAAGGAAGTGTTCCATCTTCTGTCGTGTATGTGTGTGTGTCCTCAGTCTGGTAAATATTTTAAAGGTGTTTCCTTCTTTACTTAGTTACCTTTTTTTTTTTTTTTTAAATCCGGGTGGTATCAAGATACACCAGGATATTTAGAAAACCTAAGGTATGATTTTTGAGTACCATTGGGGAAAAATACTGACGCTACTTTTTCTATAAAAGGGACACAGACGTGGTGCTGAGACTGGGGTAGTGATGTGATAGTGACGTGACTAATTATTAGACCCCATATATTTCATGTGAAATGGAGATAACACAAGCCAACAAGATGAAATGACCTTTAATTGAACTCTGAATTCCTACAGAAACGCAGTGGTCCTTCAGGCTTCCTTTTTTTTTAATGGATGTTGGGTAATTTACAGTATGAGTCACGGCTGTTTAGGATAAAGTTCCTCAGAAGTGGACGTGAATTTCCTCATTTCGCAGCAGAACTAATGCAATGAAACGTATGAAGAGATATATCCGTGGTTACTGGTTTGCAGTCGTCTTCGCCGCCTTTGTTCGCCCATTACTACAAAACATTACCTCCACCAATGGTTGGATCAAAGGAAATGCTGCGACACCAATGGCGGAACGTGATTCCCGTTATCCACCGTTGTTTTTCTTTCTTTATCGTCAACTTGGTGGTAAATGCAGGGTTTAAGAGTTCCCCGGGAATTCCGGGACAGGACTGTTTTTAGATTCAAAAATAGATGATTATATGTTGTTTCGTCAGCAAGGTAGTGCAAGAGAACCGCCGATGGCCAAAACGAAAAGATCCTATCTAGAGCCAGTGTTTTGTTAATCCGTTGTGGGTCACTGCAGTGATGCAACATCATGGCGTAGGTAGATATAAAGGGCTCATTCAAAGGTGAAGAAAACATAATAAATGCTAATTTATGGACCAGCACAGAAATTTTCCTCTTGCTTAAAGCCTTTTGTCGAACACAGCAACGATAACTCGCTTTCGCTGGCGAAATCAGCCTAATTGTGGGTTTTATTAACTACAAAAAAAAAAAAACATGAGGAATCTTTTTCCTTTCGGTTAGTTGCCGCAATTCAGGAACAAAAAAACTATAAAATACTCCGAGTAGACTTTCTTTTTTTGGTTCGGCTATTTGTTTTCCCTCTTTAGTTTACTGTAAGCATGCAACGTATGTACAACCAAGTATTTTCCTCCCCATTCACACACATGTGGATACTTTTTTTTTTTCTTTTTAAACTTCACACACAAGGCTCTTGTGGGCTTGCTTGTGTGCGTGCGTGTGTGCGTGTGTGTGTGCGCCGTCCTAAACATGAGTCACTTCCTTCCCCACATGCTGCTGTGAATCACTCCTTCCTCCAGGGAATAGGGGCTGTCTCCACCCCCCTTTCCTCCCCTTCCCCCATGTGTTCTCATGCGAAGCCCTGGAAAGTGTCTAGAGCAGTGTGAGGGGGGGGCTGATGGTTGAGGGGGGGATGATGGAAAAAGGAGGGGGTTGTTAGATTGATGCCCCAGGGTTTGGGTTTGGGTTCCTCGGCCTCTTGGGAGAAAATGGTGGGAAAACAGTCTATAATCCTCACTTCATTCATACATTCATAAATTCATACATTTGTTTTTTTTTGTCAGTCTTGCTTGTTCTAGTGACTGCGGTCCACACTCCTTGTTGTTTCCAGAATTGATTATTATTTAGGAGATTGCAACAAACTACAATCAGCCCTTTGTCCCGCATATTCTTCGTATTACGTCCATTGTGTTGCTGAAAGCAATGATCAGTATGTTTTGGGGTTTTTTTTTGAGGAAAAAAGCCACCGATTGAGGAAAGAAGTCACCGTATTGTTTCTTGTCCGATCTTTTTTTCTTGTTACGCGTTGTCTTCAGAAGAGCGAAACTTCAAATGAAATAAAGTTTTAATAAGTAAACAAAAAAAAAGACAACAAATGTGCCACAACAGCATCAGAAACGCTGCTTTTTCAATCCTGAACCATCTACAACTAAAGCTTGAAAAACCCCCGGTCTCCATTGGTTGCTGATGAATGCAGCTTTACAGTCCCAGCATCGACTGGACTGACAGCTTCAGCATCAATAAACTCCACGGGGACACAGCTCATAGCAATGAATTGATTTTCTTTATTAGATCGAAATTCATGACATCTGCAAGTAAATAATTTAGAAATAAAACTTATGTTTTCCTACAAATTCTGAAAACCTATATTTTACAAATGTGTCTTAAAGCAATTTCCATATATATATATTTTGTCATTAAAGGTCCCATATCGTAGAAAGTGATATTTTAATTTCTTTTTAACTATAAGAAGGTCTGGGTGTAGTATAAATACTGTTCCATGTTTCAAAAACATATAATCCACAGAGTAATGGACACTAGAGCTGCAATGAATAATCGATCGGTTGCCAACTGTTACATGAATCGCCAACTACTTTGATAATCGATTGATTTGAGTCATTTAAGAAGAAAGTAACTTCTTAAATCTGATTATTTTCTGGTTTCTTTAGTCTTCAATAATGTAAACTGATGGTTTTTGCATCGTGGACTGTTGGTCTGGACAAAACGTCTCCAACATTTCACACCATTTTACGAATCAAACAACTAATTGATTAATCGTTTCAACAATTGATAGATTAATCAACTATGAACATATGTTAGTTGCAGTACACAGTCCATATTCAGAAATTGTGCCTTAAAATGAGCCGGTAGGATTTCCGTGAGGTTGTGATGTCACAACTATAAGGCATTCAGATCAGCCAATCAGAAGAGAGACTCACTTAATATTAAAGAAACACACAGAACACTGTGTTCTTTCTAGAGCTGCAGAGAGAAGCTTGAGAGAGGAGAAGTAGAACCCAAGTAGAACCAAGAAAATGTCAAATATGGGATCTTTTTAATTTTTTTCATCATCTTTCAAATGTCTGCTGAAATAAGAGCAGTTTTACATTCGTTTCCTTATTGTTAAAGCTGCATCAATTAACCCATTTAATCCTAGGAGCCTTTAAGTCTATGACTGTCATGTTATACTTCCTTTCCAAGTGCTTCCTGTCATATGACGTCATGAACTTCCTGCTCCTTCCTTCCGAGAACATGACAAACCCTCCCAGAAAGAGGTCGTTTTATTTAGATTATTAGGATTTTCAACCCTGATGTATCAGTATTTAATCAACCAAGTCTCTAAAATAATCCCCCCAAAAATAATTTTGTATATGGGATAAATAGTTTTTTGTTTATGGGAATATTTGTGAAAATGGAAACCGTAATAGCCATTATAAAGCTATTTTCTGGGGAAAAAAGGACTATAAAATGGGGAAAAGTAGATATATAACATGATTGTTATTGACTCAACAGCTATAAATATATGCATGAAGTTTTTAAATGGGTTAATATTTATTTCCGTTTTATTCAAAAAAGATCAAATCATTGTGTAATGTTAAAAGTTAATTATCACTCAGCCATGTAGTTCTCATACAGCTCTACAGTGTGTTTTACTTTAGTCTTTCAGCTCCAAAGTGGCAAAAAAAAATGAATGAATGCAGCTTTATGCTCTTAAAACACAACAAATAAATCTTTAAACGTCCCCTCCAGAACATTTTTGAAAGACTTTTATAAGAATAAATAAGACAAAACAAATAATTTATCTGTTTTTTTTCTAAACAAAATGCTTTTTTTGAAAATTAAAATGACATTCCCTCCTTCTCCCAAAAGTCCAGAGTCTATGAATATTAAAATAAAATACACTTAGCTTCAAAGGTTCAGTCTCCTACATCATATCACACTTGTGTAAGTTTTATACTGAACCATCTTTGGCTCTGAAATTGCTGTGATGTTACAAATAATGCTCATAAGTACATGACTTGTGATATTTGATAAGCACAGAGAAACTTTCCTCCTATGGATGAATGTGAATACAAGCTCAAACATCCACTGAAAGAACAATAAGGAAAACACATTTTTTTTAACCATATGCTGAATTTCAAATTGGCTCGTTCTACCTTTCTGCTTAAACCTCAGTATCTTACTTTACATGCAGTAGGATCCATTCATACATACTAACTAGAGTCCAAAGCAGATCGGAGAAGAGTTTACTTTATCATCAATAGCTGCCGCAACTCTGGAGGCAGCGCTGCATTTCTGACATTCCCTTCCTGAACCAGTAGTTCCATTTGAGAAAAAAAAAAAAAAAAAACAGAAAACAAACCCTGAATCAGTCTGAAAAGGTGGATGTAAAAATGTCGATGTCTCCTAATTTATTGAGAATAGCAGCTTTGATCATCTCGAATTAAGTTAATTACAATGGATTCCAATGGTGACCCACTTTCAGTGTGTTTTAAAAAGGGAAAAAAGAATATCAGATATTCCATAGAAATTTCCCCCAAACTCTCAGAATAACCCATTCTTCCACTGCCCATCAATAAAGTATGTTCCAAACTCTCATAGTTTCACCAAAATATGGCTTTTCTGTAGTCAAAACAGGTTTCTATTGGAATCCATTGTCACTCTCAATTCTGTCTAACCAAAGCTGCTGCTCTCTATCAATAGGGAAACTAAAAATCAGCTTCTGCAGCCTACAGGGGGAGTGTTTGATACTCTTCAGACTGGTTTTGTACAGGGTATCACTTTTTCTGGTTTTAAAGAGGATTATCAGAAAGGTTTTAAAACTACCCTGTTTTATTTTTTTGGTAACTAAAAAGACGATGTGTTTGGTACAGAATGGAGTAACATTTGTCCTCTTTCACCGTGTCTTTCTCTGTTGTGTAGATGAAGACGGGTCCATTTGCTGAACACTCCAACCAGCTGTGGAACATCACCGCCGTTCCCTCCTGGTCCAAAGTCAACCAGGGCCTGATCAGAATGTACAAGGCTGAGGTACGTCTGCTTGTGGGGAAAGTAGGAGGGAGGAATTACAACTCGCAAGGAAAAGCACAGAATTTAAACACAAATACAAAAGCTATGAAGAAACCTCTGATGTAAAGTAAACACTTATTTGTTCCTACCACTTTTAATATACTTCAAGAGCTCATATACAGCCCAATACAATGTCTATACAAGTTTATTCCAATTGAATATACAATACAATTCATAAAGAGAAGAAACAAATATCCCAATTCAGTGAACATATCAGTAATGTATCTGTGGTGGAGCAGTTAAAGGGGCCCTATTATGGAAAAAAAACACTTTTTCAGAGCTTGTGCTCCTGTTAAAACAGTGAAATAAAACCACGCACTCATTCTGTCACTCTGTCGTGTTGCTGAAACCTGGTGGTACACAAGCCATTAAGAAATGGCTCCTGTTGTGATGTCACAACAGGAGTGGAATTTAATAGAAACGAGCCCTAGATGCACGTACACGCCCCCTGCTTCTGGATTATTTTTACTTGATTTCTGCTCGGCCGAGCCCCAGCTCTCTGAGGGGCGGGACATTTCTGGCAGAGCTAGGCCAATCACAACAGTAGGAGTTTTGGTAGGGAGGGGGGAAACAGGGATTTTTGGAGTGAGTGTAAAAAGGCAGGCTGCATTGCTGCTTTAGGTCAAACTAGATGTTTGGTACACAAAAAAAAGTACATTTTTCATAAATGGACCAAGAAAATGACCATATTAAACTGAGAGAATGGCAGGATAGGGTCCCTTTATTGCTAAAGCAGAGCAATTTCTAAAGAAATGGGTAGTAATATACAGGATACTCCACCAGTTTGGACTCTCCAGTTCACTCGGCTCCCTCAAAGGTCTGAATGCCAAAGTTAACCAAAGTTTGAAATCAGTACAAATGCACTGCTTGAAATTTACTTCACCAGAGGAAGCAAAGGAGCTAATCACAGCAACTCTGCTGAATTGTCTTGACAGCTATTGGATGGATTCATCATGTTTGGTACAATATTAATGCCTGGATGAAATATAAACCCCCCTCACTTTTCACCATCTGGTTAAAATATACCGAATAGTTACCGATACAATTCAAATGGCTCCCATCATCCCCAGGTTTACTGTGTGTTTGGTGCCAAGTAGAAAATATTTGCATCCTAACGTGTTGAACTGAGACTACGTCTACATTAAGCTGGATGAATTCTAAAACAGTAAAAATGTTCACAGCATGAGTTAATTCTCATGCATTTGTAGAGGATAAATAAATAAGTCAGCCACAGAAAGCCAGTAAAGAAGAAACTTTTATTTCCATTTCCAAAGTAGCTCCATGACATTTAGTGAGAGAAAGGTGGTAAATGGCTACAATTTATTCTAAACAAGCTCTCATAGGGAACAATAGTCATATTTCAGCTTATTTTGAGGATTTTGTTTTGAAATACTACGGTAGAAAAGTTTAATGGAAATGGCAAAATCTTTAATTTCACAATTACACATTTTTTTCCTCTTTTATGCTCACTTAAGATGTTTTTGACATGTTCTAATACATGAATTAGCTACATGCAAGATGGAAACAGCTGATGAATAAATTCTGATGTATTGAACTTTTGACTTTCACACCCTGGATACTCCCGTCATATGTATTTCGTTTTTCTTTTTTATTTCTGGGCAACACGAAACCCAAAGATCTCCCCATTTCCTCTCGTAGGTGATTGTTCTTATTGCCAGAATTGCAGCCTCTACTATTTCTGCTCTTGTTTGCTACAGCTACATGTAACATAGCCTATACCGCCATTTTCTGGCAAAACTGCACTTTTGTATGATCACATCTAGTGTAGTTAATTCATTCCAAACCAGGTGATTTGAAACACATCTAATTAGCATTTTCTCTTTTTGAAACACTAAAAAGTTTGCATGAAAAGTAGATGAAAACACAACTAATAAAGTTATTTGTCTTTCAAAATGCTGATGATTGTAATAGAATATTACGATATTTAATGTTGTCCCTACTATCCAGTCCTATTGATTATTATTTGTAGTTATTTATTTTTTCTCTTCTTCATGGTTTTTCTTGTGCTATTTGTATGTGTTTTCATGTTTTGTGTTGTTTTCATGTGTTGATGGTCACTTCTACCCTGTAATCAAGCAGGTGTTTTCACTTTTTTTTTTTTTTTTAGAAGGTTAGAGGTAACTTAAGGTTGTTAACTTTATTGCCACCCTGGACAACTTATGTCTTTTTTTTGTAAAAGCTCTGTTTTTCCAGTTTACATGAAACAACCAAGCAAGTGTTTAAAGATTTATGTGCTTGGGACATTGTTTTTTAGGAGCTCATTTTTGGGCTGAATTTAAAACACAGAATGTGCAGACTTGTTTCCCACCTTTTATAAATCCCCAAAATTGCCAAAGTATTTTATGACGCTGCATCTTTAAGATTTAACCTTTTTTTTCATAGTTATGTCAGTTTTAGCGTAATTGCATAGTGATACAAAAAGGCATTTCTCCTCCCTCTGCACTGCTATCAAAATGATATTTTACCCGGTGAAGGTTTTATAAAACATATACATATATATAAAAAAAACCTTTAGAAACCCGGCTTAGCAAAACATGGCCATTGAAAACCAGCGTTTTCCAGAAAGGCTGTAACTGTGTAAACTGGATTTCTTCTGAATCTGAATCACTCGCCCTCCCGATTAAGGGAACAGCGTTTTCTTGGTTTACATAACATTCTAAGAGATCAAGTTATTGCAGAAAGGCGGCCGTAACCTTCCTTTCCTTTAAGACTAAAACGCCGTGGCTCCGTGTACCGAGAGGAGCCGAGAGAGAGAGAGGCAGGAAAGGGTTAAGAGAGGAATGGAGAGAATGGAATTGTGTGTGTGTGGGCGGTTGGGGGTGGGGTTGGGGGGATGTCTAAACCCGTTCTCCCCGCCTGCATGCCCACATCCTGTGTTTTCCAGAGCAGCCTGTGAGTCTTCCCAAAGAGCTGAGGGGCCAAGCTGTCTGCCTCCCCCTCCCCCCCCCCGCCTCCCCCTTCCCTCCTCCTCCTCCGCCGTTCCCTTCATTAAATCCTCCCCTCCCTCTGTCCCGACCTTCCTCCAAGCCTGGAGCAACCATCAGCAGACTTGCATTCCTCTCTCCCTTTTCCTGGCCCCACACAGGGTTTCGGGCAGAGAGTTGTGCTAGACCTAGAAAGAGCAGAATCCACCATTTTCTGCATTAGATATATAGAGAGAGAGGGAGAGAAGTCGAATTTGTGGCCTGTTTTGAGCGAAGTCAAATGCATGAAATGACGCACGTGAACCATAAAACAGCGGTAGATGGACCGTTGGACAGAATGTCTTAGTTTATGTTTGCACTTTAAATGAAGATCCGCCACCCAGTTCTCACCTTGTATTTTTTTTTTGTCTTTTAAGACCCCGCTAGTGTTTGTTAGCCAGTCTACTACAAGTCACATTGTTGTATTTTCTTCTCCAGGCAGCCATCATCGGAAAAAAAAAAAAATAGAAAAAAAATAATCTTGCACAGACTTAAAACTTTCTTCAAACTTCATGTCTGATCTTACTGTTTGACAAAGACAAACTAGGTTTAAGTCTCGTCAAGTCGATCTGCACGTCGGACGTGAACAAACGGACTCCAGACTGTCTGGGAGATGGGAAACGGATTCGAAAAGACTAACAGCTGGTGTTTGTTCTATGTTTTTCTTATTGTAAATCTCATGAAACTCCGAAACCAGTCAAAACCAATGTCTCTCATCACTTTCTGAGTTCCTTCCCCTGTCTGTGGCACTCAGCCCCGAGCCCATTGGCTGCTGCTCCAGATGTAAATCTTTTGTAGACTACTCGTACAGCTGGGCATTGTAGTTTTTCCTTTTTTTTTCAAACAGCAGAAAATAGCTCATTTTGTTGAGAACTACTTTCAGCGGTGGATTAATACAAATTTGTTTCTAGAAGTATTTTCAGCAACAGGACTGTGTGTGTGCATGTGCAGTCTTTGGATACACACTAAATAAATAAATTTAAAAAGTAGAACATTTCCGGGCTGTGAATTTGTCGCGGTATGGTATCAGTCATTTGAACGTGATTTGTGTTGAGCCCTCGTTACCGGAAGCCTTTTAAATATCCCAGATTATTTACATCTGTGTTAATTGATTTTAATAGGCCCGGTTTCATCCTTTTTACTGACAGGCACGCGACAGATAAACTGCGAAGCTTTAAATGTTCTGTATGAAGAGGTTTATCTCCGATTTAATGAGCCTTTGATAATTTTACACATTTCCATTGATGCAATGGCTGTTCAGACAAAAGTTCTCTGAAGCATGTTGTTCCACCCCAGTTCTGCCCAGATGATCATGACTGATAGTGTCACGGCACAGACAGACTGAGCGCAAGAGTTCAATTCCACCGTCAGTTCCCCCAGCGCAGCCTCCCAACCCCCACCGCAGCCGCCCGAAAACCCCCACCCCCCCCGCTCCCCGAAACTGGGTCTTGTCAGTGCGCACAAAGAGCCTCCTCTGGGCTGATCTGCGGCCATATTTGAACACGTTCAAATGTAAAAAAAAAAAAAAAAAAAAAAGACCAGGGGGAAGAGTTAACAGCTCCACTCCTGTTGGGTCAAGGTTAACCCTGTAGATTTGGGCCCTAAATGGATGTCTGGTTCAAAGAGGAAGGATACATTGAGCCGCTAAATCTCAAACAATGTGGAAGTCCCTGTGCAAAATCTCAGAGACAAGCTCCGCAATCCACTGTCATTTAGAAGCCAGTTTGTCTTAAATATATAATAAAACAATAGGAAAAATAGGAAATATCCTGAGTAGACCTGAACAATTAGATCAAAGACCGCAATTTTAGGAAACGCGATCTTGACATTATCAAAGCATTTGCATTTTTCCCAACCCAGGTTTTGTTTTTTTTGCATGTGTAGTAATGCATCCTGCCAAGCTCACCAATCAGAAGCAGCATTACGGTCACTTGTTCTGGAGTCAGTCTAAGCTGGTCATCAATTTCTAAAATGGCCTCAGCAGGACTAGAAGTGGAGTCAGGGGGTTTTAACCCAAAGAAAATCATGAATCAAAGCAATAACTGCCGACAATTCAGTTGGTTTTGGTTTGTTTTGTAAATCATTCAGCCCAAATCCTGAGTTTCTACAGAGTTGTACCACAATTACCCGTCATCATAGAGGAGAACAATCACCTGATGACACCTAACTAGTTTACATTTCACTTACTCATTCCAATAGAAGTTATTTTTTGTTTCTTATAGGAGGAGTTCTACAGCGAGTTGTAGCTTTCTCTCTTTCATGGCTCCAGTTCTGTTGAAGGCAAATGACCGGACTGTGAAAACTCACAGCAAGAACTAGTGGTGAAACTGGTAAAGGAGCCAGCTGGTTAACTGTCTGTGTGGTCTGGAACTGAAGTGTTATTTCAAGCCACTTTAATACTAACCATTGTACCATTGGAACAATCAAATGACAATACAGACATTGTCAGTCGGAACTAAAAAGTCTTTAAGGAGAATGCTACTGATAATTCAGTGCAAAATAAATAATTAGGGCTGGAACCAACCACTATTTTTTCTTAAAAATGACTCAAATCCATTATCAAATAAGTTCTTTCTCATTGTTCTCATGTTGGTAATCCACTCCCACTCTCTTTCTTCTACCATTTCCAGTGTCTGGAGAAGTTCCCTGTGATCCAGCACTTCAAATTCGGTAGCCTGCTTTCCATCCAACCAACGAAGCCTTGACGCTCAGTGAACGCCACGCCATGCACGTGATGGAAAGACCAAAATCCCAACATTACGATACCAACAGTTTTTCCCCTTCCTCACATGCAAATACTACAGTAGCAACAATCAACCACATGTAGTTTGACATGCAAACTCACTCCCACATGCACACGCATGTGGTCATGAAAGCTTGTAAGTCGTCCACAACTCAATGCAGAGCATGTTGTCGGCGGCGTTCGTGATTTCAAAGCATCTTTATATTTTTGTCATTTTATTTATATAAAGGACGGAGTCTGGGTCAGACTCCCTTTGGAGCGATGAGATAGCTTTTGCTTTTTTTTCAAATAAATGTGCTCAAAGATGCTTGAGTGTACTTTAAAGTTTGGATCCTTATGAGCAGCAGGATCATGAAATAGGTTGAATTCTCCAAAATCCTTTATAAGTTTCTCCTTGATGTTTAGTATTTGTTCTTGGTTTTCCTTTTAAGGCCAAATATTTAAATTGAGTTGCTACCGTACAAATATCTGAATTGCCCTCTTTATCCCAACATATGCTACATTAATAATTTGCTAAAAAATAATTGTGTTTGAGTGTTTTTTTTTTCCAGAAACAAAATGTTTGCCATTTTATTGTCATTGCCCAGAGGGTAAAAGATAAAGAATTAGAATTTTAAAGCTTCTGTGATTCCAAACTGGAATGAATAACATTGACAAAAAGAAATAATAATTTTCCAAAAATGCATGAAGTCTTACTTCATTTAAAACAAGCTGAAGTTTTATTTTGTCCTTTAACAGTCGCTATTAATGGTGAAAACTGATCCTGGCTTCACCCGTGTTGGAAGTTGAACTTATTTATTTATTTTTTAAAATATTTTTAATTAGCTCTGTTGTGGTAAACACTGTAAATGAACAAATTATACTTGAATAAATTCTTGTGGTTGTGCTTTGCAGCCTTTTCCTCAAAAATCCAGATTTGATTCCATTTTTTAATACCACTTTTAAATTCTGCATGGTTTCTAAATGACCCATTTTAGACATTAAAACATTTTTTTTAATTTTAAATTAGTATAATGTTGACCTGCCAAACCTGTTAATACATTTCTCCATTTTTACATTTTTAATCTCTTTACCATACTGTACACTTGAATCTTCTCTGGTACATTGAAGCCCTCCAATGGTGGAATTATAAAAGCCAGCCATGCACATTAATAACTTCAAAATTCAATTACATAAAATTTTCTACAGATATCGGCTCTTTTTGTTTCACAGTCTTCATTCAGCTCCATCATGTTACAGGTTAACATTTTTTTATTATTATTAAATAATGTACATGTATCTAGGGGGAAAAAAACAGCGTTTTATTTAGCAGTGGCTTGTGACTTGTTTGTGACCCAGAGATGAACCTAAGCAGTGAGGCAGATGGGTTCTGAGATGAGGGTAAAAGTGTTGAATATTACATGAGTTGAGACACTTAATACTACCACTTCTTGTGAAGTAAGGTGTTTTTGTATAGATGTGGTCACCAGGAGTAGGGGAACTCCAATACATGTCAAATTTACAATTACAAAACAGTGTGCAACAGTCCTTTTTTTTTTTTTTTTTCTTCTTTTTCACTACGTGCCTTCACAAGGACGGGGGTGGAATTCCCCTTACATACAGGATGTTGGACTGCAGTGCAGAGCGTGGTGGAATATAGCACAGCGGTCCAAAGGCGACTGAAGGACTTTGTACAACGAACGTTGTTCAACCAGAACACAGCAGCTGTGTCCCATTTTAGATGAGGCCTCTGTCGTAGGACGCAGGCCGTGAAGGTGTGTCCTTCAGAGGGCTGAATCCTCCCCAGATGAGATGCTCTACAGATGAATCAACATACTATCATCAGCTCCTGCCCCTTGACTCACTGAGACACAAAGCACTGGTGCGTTCAGCGGATCCTCTCCAACTCTCGCAGCACCGGGTCTTTGTGTTGGAATCACATGAACATGCAGCCGTGTGAAAGGGGGGAAAAAAATGAGGAAAAAGCTTGAGAATGTTGCTTTTACGCTACATGTTGTTCATGAAAGTTATAAATAGAGAAATTTGACTTATCCTGCAGTTCAGTGAGCTGCTTCCTCAGCCCTAAACGGGGAAATGGCCGACTATGAATCGACATGAGCTGCCTGGATTTTTTTTTTTTTTTTAAGGGGGGGGGGGGGGGTACTGCAAATCAAGAGAAAAAAGCAGGCTGAATTTCTCTGCTTCATTTAGAGGAATGCTTGGAATGGGACAGCTGCGTCGACTTGTTCTGACGTGTCTGGTCTTGAAAATGCGGTCTTCAATGGAGGCAGTTTTCTGAAACGGGAAGCAAATTGCAGAGTCAAGATGGTGGAGAGCCGCAACCATCGGCTCCCCACGAACATCCAGTTAAGCAAAGTTTAAATGTCGTCTGGTAGGTGTAGACTACTTTGGATCGGACTATTTCTTGGTCGACACCAACAACTTCCTGGAGTTTCCAGAAGTTGGTTGCCAACCAAGGATTATTCCAGCAATAATCCTCCATAAAACAGCTTGATATTTATTTATTTATTTAATTAATTATATATTTTTTTTTTTGGGGGGGGGGCAGATAAAGAAACCCTGGGTATTAATTCAAGCTTCGAACTGAGCTGTTTTCCTTCTGTTTCTAAGCAAAGTTAGCCGGCTGCTATTTAGTCTAACTAGAAAACTAACTCTTGGGGGGAGGGAAAAAAAAAAACAGTGTTTCCTTGTTAAAACTTTTCCTTAACACAAAGCAGCCCAATAATCACTGTGTTAGAGTTCAACACTTCATTACACAAGACCGAATCCATAAAGACTTAACCAATAAATTAATAAATGATATAATAATTTGTATTAGCTGAATATATATATATATATTTCTCCTCATGGATGTGGCCTGTTTTATTTATCTCACTTTCTTTGTGCAAGTAAAATTGTGTCATTCTGCATGTATTATTGCTAGTGTATGTAAATAAGATGCAGCATATTTCAGCTTCATAATGTAAAAGGCTGACCTACTTTCTGAAATGCAATAGGAGGCGTGTTCGGTGAGTTCTTTAATATTCTAACAGGGGTGTGGCCTCTTTTTTTGCACATGTTAAATATGGGTGTGGTTTGTATGTTTAATTGAAATGCATGAGCAATTTTACCCTAAAAGGGGCTTTTAACTTATGCACATCAGGGTGTGGCCTAGTTGTCTTTGATATGCAAACGTGTATGCAAAATAGCAAAGCCTATTTGGGTATTATGCAAATAAGGGTGTGGGATATGTTGGTATGTAATCAAGGGGAGTGGTCTATTTGTTTTCTTCAGTGTGCAAATAAGGATTGGACAGGGTCCAATTCTTGGGTGTAACTAAATCTGTGTCATCTTTAACATGTGATACAGGGCATGGCCTGATTTTAATTAAATATGCAAACAGATTTTGCCAATATATATTACGTATGCAAATAAGGGTGAGGTCCTGACCCAAATATGTTTTACGTGAACTGTTTTCAGTTTTTAATATTTATCATAATTCTTACATTAAATGAGTTCATCTTCAGCTCATTTGGTTTTTTTTTTCCCTTGACAATGACCATTGTCTTCTGGTAGCAAGCAAAAAAAAACTGTCTTAAATGTGGAAGCACACAAAAAAAATCTCTTTAATGGTTAACCCTAATTGTAAGAAGAAAAAAAACACAAAATCAGTCTTATTTGTTCACAGAAACTTATGTTCACTGTTTCATATAAAGCCAAGACCACGGAGTGCTGACAACGACACCACAGAGAAAGAAGTCAACCGACAGTCGTTGACAGCGTAAAGGGTAAGTTCACCCAAATTAGAATAAAATCTGTCATCTGACTGTCATCAATCGGTCTGATTGGAGACACAACCAATTAACCATCTTGACAGTCTAGACCTTTGAGGGAGCAGCAAGAGCTGGAAAGTCCAAAGTGAAGGAAGCTATGGTGGTTTAATTAATAGCTGTGTTACATTATCCACTTTTATCTGGACTAGACTGTTAAAGTCTACTGTTCTACAAATCCTCAACCACCCTGAGGTGACGTTCCAAGATGTCCACCCCAGCTGCAAACGGTAGTAAAAGCTCTTTAATATTTAGTTTTCACTTCTGACTAGTGTTTGTTGCAGTAAATCAACCGTATGCATGGTGTTGTTCGACGTGTACGCAGGGAAATGCTGCTATAATGTTATTGCTGTTTTTCATGTGATATGTGCGAACTACAACACAGCGCGTGCTAACACCTGCTAACAATTGCCTGTGGCCATGGTCATATTTATCTTTTGTTTTCCAATTTTGTGATAATAACTCTACTCGAAGTCAGCTGTGAGGTCATTCCCAGCTCCGACATCTGATTTCCGAGTTTAATGGAATGCAGCTTTAGTGTCTCGTTAGCAACCAAGCCCGTGGATTTGGTAACTGCCAATTAGCAAGCTAGGTAGTTCCAGAAGTTTTTCCCTATTCATTAACTCCTTTTTTTAATGTAATGTAGGCCCTACAACCCTGTAAACAAAATGCTACAGAGAAAGAGAGAGAGCAAACCTGGCAGGCTAGAGTAGCGGTTAGCTTACCAGATACAGTAGTTTATTAACAGGCCGTACCCAACCAAGTTAGCCGTGTTTTTTCAATATCATTATAGAATAATTGTTATATTGTTATAGTAAGACAGCTAAATGCCACAGTAGCCTGTGTTAGCCTGTGTTAGCCTGTGTTAGCCTGTGTTAGCGTGAGGAAGAAACTACCAGCTAAACCAGCTAGCGTCTTAGCATATGTTTTTTGTGAGAAGTTAATACTTTCCATAGGTTGGCTGCACGATTGGTGCAGAAAGGAACAGGACAACAGAGCTTTGAATTGTAACTGAAGCGCTGGAAAGCAACAACAGAGCTTTACGCTGTAACTAACGTGATGCTGCAGGATAGCACTGTGATACACGAGTATGACATTTTGCTTTTTCTTTTTTTTTTTAGATTGCCTTTATTATACAGTAGCCAGACAGGAAGTAATGGGAATAAGAGAGGGGAGAGTCATGCAGCAACGGACCACTGACTGGGACTCGACCCGGGGTCTATATGGTAAGTGCTCTACCCCTACACCACAGCACACCAGGGATTTTAACATTTAATGATAATAATGATGTGTTGAATATAAAAAATTGCTTTTATAGACAGACGATAGATGACGACTGTCCAGGAGGCGAAATTATTGTATGTACTTCACAAAAAAAATGAAAAAAAAAATACCGGGAGTGGAACGTGAGGCCACTAAACCCCACTTAACCCTTTGATGGGGAATTTCGAAGTTTGTTTTTTATGACATCCCCGTCATACCAAAATCATCCCCCGTCTCATCAAGACTATTGCAAGCTCCTCTGATCGCGCCGCAGATCTCTCCATTGTTTAAAGCCCTAAAAGATAATCTTCTTTGTGACTTTGTTGCGCATTTTGAACTACAAACTCAACAGCGCCCCCCACTTTTTCCCCAGTGGTATTGCTCCGTTTCATCTGGGTTTCGTGTCACAGTACGGACGGAATTAACAGCACTTAAAAGACGATATACACCTTTTACGTAGGGTCTGAATGAGCCTTAAGACCGCAACCGGTTAAACAAAAGAAAAAGGGCGAGTTTTCAGACACGTCCACGTTAGCCTGGACCTGGTCTGCATCAGAACCACACCTCCCCTCCCCCTTCCACGCCCTCCCCCCGCAGACCTCTGCTCAACCTGGCTGACCTGAGCGATCTCTGCCCCCCCCCTCCCAGTACACCTATTCCCTACAGTCCACCTCCCCCCCCCCCTTACACCCCTCCTGCTGTCACATGTGGCCTCCTCCCCCCTCCTCTGCAACCACCCCCCGACACGTCAACCCCCTCTCCTGACAAAGCATGCCTCCCTCCCCCCCACTCTTCGTTTGTCTTCCCCTCCTCCTCCTCCTCTTTTTCCTTCTCCCAGCACCCCCCACGCAACACTAGTCACCCCCCCCCCACCCACCCACCCACCATCCCAGCCCCCTCACATCACCCCACCACCTGGTATCGCCCTGTGGTGTGGTATCAGGTAAACAGAGGAGACTCTGACTAAATAAATAACACTTCTCCAATTCTCCAAGTATTAACTTTTAGTGTTATTATTATTATTATTTTACTTTAAGTGTTTTTCTTGTATATATAAATTTATCAGATAACATAATTCTTATTCTCCTTATCCTCTATTATTTAAATGTCCAATATTTTATTTACTTCTATTTATGTATTTGTCAGGGGCAATAAAAAAAAACAATGCCTTTCTGGAATTCTACCTAAAAATGACTTCTTATAAATTATAAAAAAAGCTATAGTATAATTCCACGTTTGCAGTGCCAAATTCATGATTCTATATAAATGCTATGACTATAACAGATTCATAGAAACTGATCATTTCAACAGTTTAATTACTCTAACCAATGTTCACACACTTGGTTGGTTTTCAGCCGAGATTGAACCTTTTTATCAAACACTTTCCCATCAGTTTCTTGTTTTATTGCAGTTGGTGGAGCGCGGAATCTTTGTTCTTTGTTCTTGTTGTTTCACGTTTTCTGACAATCAAAAACAAACAACAACAATGCTTTTATAAGTAACAAAAAAACAGAGAAATAACTCCAAAAAATCATTGATGCCAGAAAGGAAATGAAAGATGTTGGTTGCATGTGTTTTTTTTTTGTTTTTTTTTGTGGGTGTCAGTCTTTTCCGATCCAGATGGAGGAGCTGTGTATTCACCATGATATAAAAAAAAAAAAACATTGCCCACACCGTTAGTCAGTATGTAGCAGAGGAGGCTGAACCATGATATGCTTCTGATTTCATTTTCATGATTTTGGTATTTTATCGAAGTCATTTAAAGCAACTGTTCGATGCTATACTCCTATAGGGAGACGTTCCCTGCAAATTAATCAGATATCCAGTCCTCCTGCATCTCTTTTTCTGCAGAATTACACAACACGTTGTTCACAGTGGTTCGTCGCTTCCATTGCAACCTACCTAATGCATCTTATTATAGGGGAGCGGGGGGAAAAAAAGCAAAAAAAAAAGCCTGCAGAGCCAAACGAGCAGCAGCCGTGGATGTGATGCGTTGGGGCAGAGCGATGCCTCACTATGAGACGCAGGGAGGAAGAAAAAAAAAATGAGGCAGCCAGGAAGAGGAGGAGGAAGGAGGGAGAAAAGAGGAGGAGGAGGAGGAGGAGGGTGTCGGGGGCTGGTGAGTGGAGAGTTTGAGGGAGGGTCAGCCCGAGGTGGCTCTGCTCTGCATACACAGCCCTGCTGATATCTTCATTCATTGATTTTAAAGAACACCACCAAGTGGCACAGAGCAGAGATAACAGGACTCAAAAGTTTTTTGCCTTTTTTTTTTTTTTTTTTTTTTCCAGAGGAGGGAATTCCAGGTTGAAAACGAGAACGTCACATATGCCATATAGGCAATGCATCATGGGAGCAGGCGGCAGGAGTTAAAGAACGGCCCTTTTCATGAGTTTGAACACATAAAATGCGACGAACTCCAAACTGTTTCAGTTCCTCGAGTGTTTGATGATTTATTATAAAGGATGAATTGACACCGAGGAGCCAAAACAAACCCACGTGCAGTTTAACTCAATCCAACACCACCACCCTGCAATCTTTATAAAGGATCTTAATGTTCAGTGTTGTGACAGAGAGGAGTCCAGTGAGTTATGTGGAGGGTATTTTATTAAAAGCTGTAGCATTTGGAGTAAAAAAAAAAGAAATTTAAACGCTTACTAGCTTTTTCCAGAGCTTTCAACCTCATCTCACGGTGGAGTTTTCATTCCGTCGTAACAGAACACTGCGTAATATGATTTTGAATGGAATACATGTATAATACGCAAACTTCACGCACTGAGGAAGGTTTGCTTGAAAGCTCTGGAAAATGCTTTCAGCCGGATCTTGAGTTTTTTTTTTCTTCTTTTAAAGGCCAAGAAACCCACAGTCACATTAAACTGTGTCTCAGTTAGATCAGATTATATAACATTGGCTCCACATTCAAGTAAAACACTGTTTATAAAAGGGTTTATATGTAACCGTAACGCCTTTGTTGGTGTTAATTTCTAATGATTCATAAATCAATTATAGAACATTTATAGCAACACCTGCTGTACTAAAATAAGGAATAAAAGGAGTTTATTAACACTTATAGCTGCAGACTAGGTGGATTATCAAGATAAAACCTTTCACTAATGACTTTGGTTTTGGTGATTTGATATCTTAGAAAGTTACCCTTTATATATAAGGAATGGGTCATATGTGATCTATGAAGCAGTTATACAAGTTATAAACCCTTCATAAACAGTGCTTTGCTTAGATTAGTTACGTGTGTATGGAAGTGTGTGTGTGTGTGTGTGCTTCATCCAGCTTTAATATGACAGCATAACAAAGCGCAGTTAAGATTAAAGTTTTCATTTTTTTATTAAGATTATAAATTTTTTACAAATATTTTCTGGAACAGTTTCACCCGGCGATATACAATTTATTAAGCACAAAAATACAAGAATAACAACAAAATATGTAGAGAATGGCTGAATACTCTCTTTATTTTGGTACACATAGTGCTCATAAAGCTAATGCATGGATCGTTTCAGGTTATGGCTAAATCATGAGTTTGCCTTTTTAAAACAAAAGGACTAGGTTTTTTTCTTTTTCTTTTTTACAAAACAAAAGTGAAACTCATAAAACAAAACAAAAAAAAAACACGTTGGAATCATGAATTGTGACGGATTTTGAGCAAACAACCGTGATTAATAAAGGGATGTCAAAAACTGCCAAAAGAAATAAGAAGAAGCCGGACTGTTGAGAGTTTGAGATGTGGTAAAAAAAACAAAACAGAAATAAAACAAAAGTGAATCGTTGGCACCGTGTTAAAGTGATATGAGCTGGGGGATCAATCCATGTACCTCGAAAAGTGTTTTCGGAGGAGTCTCGAACATTTCACGTGACGATAAAACTGCTCAGAATGTGCAAGGTCCGTTTCAAAGTGGAGAAGGTGTTTGTTTTTTTTTGTTATTTTACCAAAACCAAAAAAAAAAAAAAAGACTCCTCAGCTCAGGACAGGGGGACAACAGCAGAGACATTCAGTCACTTTCAATGTACTTTCAATTTATGACAATAGCTAGCAGTAGTGTGCATCAGATTTAAGGCAGCGGAAGTCAATCCATTTCATCAGACAACAAGAGTGTACTCTGTAGACATGTATCTCCCATTCTGAAACAGGAGAGCCTGCACATGGTATATATGTGTATGTATATATACACATATATGTATATATATGTGTATATATATATATATGGCACAAACTCTCTCCTCGCCATGCCACAATTACTGTCACTAAATTGCTCAATGTTTAAATATCTTTTCTTTTTTTTCCTGCAAAAATAAAGTCCATTCCATCTAGACCTTATAGGGGAGACCGGGTTCAGTTGTAACGCCCCTTAATTTCCTCCAATCAGAAACAAGTGCATGCGTCTTCCATTGCATTGCACACCCAATGCACAACACTTGTTTTTTGTTGTTGTTGTTTTTGTTTTTTTTTAAGACAAAGGTGTGCTGTTGAGGTATAATTCGGAATTATTTCAAGTCTTGTATGTTTTGAAATTGTCGCCGTCGCGATTTTAGCGTTGAATGTGACCCGAAACAAGAAGAAAAAACAGTGAAATTTGTATATCTGCAACACGTGTTTTCCGCTATTGGGCCCAATACAGGACTTTAAATAACTGTGAGCGTCCTGCTCAGCATGTCTGTGATACTTTCCAAATTACCTAAGAACTTTCCTCAATGCTAACTGCTTTAAAGAAAGATACATAAATTCCTATGTAGAACATGTGTCCATTCATTGACTTTGCATAAAGGTTTACATTTTTTTTAAAGCTACACAGAAATGACATGTAAACTTTTTATGGGAACAGTATGAATTTGACCATTTTTTCCCATCAGCTTGGAAAAAAAAAAGAAAAGAAAACAGTTTGGTTCTGTTTCCCAGCAACTTCACCGTGTTCCCCTATTACAGCTGACCCCGGTCTCCCCTATAATAAAGTGTTTGAATTTCAAAACGCCACTATAGCCCGGGTCCATGCTCCCAGACTGGCCAGAGCCTGCTTGCTACAGATCTGCTCCAAGTCCGCCTGCCGGCTCAGCAGTCCCGAAAACCCCGACCCGAAGATGGAGATCAGGTTGGAGATGTTGGAAGTGTCCGTGTAGTCCAGGCTGGAGTAGTAACAGTCCTCGCGCTTCGCCCGCTTGCGCGCCGCCGTAAAATCCGAAACCTCCTCGGCGTCGGACGCGCAGCAGCCGAACTCCACCTTCCGCTTCTTGGCCGCGGACTGCGCGCCCTGGCCGCACTGGAGCGCGTCGCAGCAGCAGTCCTGGTGCAGGTAGCCGTTCTCCACCGTGGTCACCACATGCGTGTCCAGGTCCAGCACCGTCGTTTTGTTGCAGTGCGCGCCGCTGCTGCCGCCGCCGACGACGACCGCGCCACCGCTCGCGGGGAACTGGTCGCAGTGTGACGCGGGGGAAGCCTCCATGCAGCAGCTCCGGTAGTAGGAGGCTGTGGCGGTGGAGGAGGAGATGGAGTTGGGCTCCGGTTCTTTGCAGCCGTCCACCGGGAGCGCGGAGCAGCCGGAGAGGGACGGCGGCGTCCGTCCGTGCGCCGCCGGCTGCGCCGCGCCTCGCTGGCACGGGGCGCAACACAGGCTCGCCTCCTCGCCGCAGCAGGCAGCCCGCGCCTGCTCCTCGTCGTCGGCGTCCTCCGCGTCCAGGTCCAGGGGGTTCAGCTCCTGGATCTCGTTGCAGACAGTCATCACCTCCTCGTATTGCTGCATCCGGTAGATCTCCGCGTATTTCTCCTTGATGTAGACCTGCCGCGCGTTCCGCAGCACGTAGGAGACCAGCAGGTTTTTGTGCAGCTTGATCCCGCCTCGCTGCGTCCTGGAGTTGTGGATCTTCATTAAAGAAATGGAGATGAGGCTCTGCGCGTCCGCTGCGCATTCCATGGTGTTGATCATTATTTTTTGTTGTTTTTTTTTTTGTTTGTGCGCTTCTCCTTCCTCCACCTCCCCCCCCACCCCCGAAAAAAACAAATTAAAAAAAAAAGAAGAAGAGGAAAAGAAGCGGACTCTCAGCTATCTGGGCGAGACGCGTTTCGTTGGAAGAGAAGGACTCAAGTCAGCTCCGTGGAGAAACATTGGACGCGGCGATCCGCCTCCCGCTGAAAGCCAGCAATCATTTGCAGATGCTCGGAAACCAGAACGTATATATAGTCGAGGCTGGAGGCCCGCCCCCCTCGGAAGGAGCCAATCGGCGGCGCGGGTCGCGTTGAGCGACGGCGCAGGGGCTGTGGAAATATGTCCCCGTCGACCAATGAGCGTCGGGCGGTTCCTCTGTACTATTCAAATTCCACCCAGGCTGTCTAACAGGAATGTCCTCATTTTCAGCTGCTCCAGAGCCCAGGCTTCCAAAAAGGCACTTTTACGTCCTCTCCACGCTGGATGTGCAAGAACCAGCTCCACCGGGTCTACATGTTCCAGGAGAAGGAAACGCGTCCGTTTCACAGTTCGTTTCCCCCCTTTTAAAAATCACAATTCACTTATTTGTTTTGCCAGAAATAGCAGAATTACAGGACTGATTTTTTTAAACCAGTGATCAACATTTTACAATTTCTGACTAATCGATTAATCATATTCAATAAACAATAGATTAATGAATTATCAAAATAGTCACAGGCCTTTTGCAGCACTTTGTGCATAGAGAAGTTTCATATGTGAACTAGAAATAGAAATACTTCAATAGAAAGTTGATTAAAAAACAACATTGGTATAGAAACACGAGGCAAACGTGATGCGTTGAAATGATTCCGTTTTTCTTAACATTTCATTATTTAATGTCAAAGTCACATTCTAAAACTGAGGGGAACATCATATGATAGACGTTTTTTTGAGGATATGAAACTCATTGTAATATGAGAGCCTGCAGAATGAGGAATATGGGGGATTTGAACCTCGGTTTCACTGATAAGAGGATGTTGCAGAAGTCGTTAAGAAGCACATTAGCACCACGTGACAATACTCACACGTGTCTATGTGTATTCAGAGGAAAAGAAGCCCCAAAAACCTGCAGGAAAACATCTCTTTTTTTTAAAGGGTTGGTTCAACCAAATGATATTAGGATATAGCTTTTCTTTTATTTTTGCCCAATTTCTGAGATAACTCATTTCTGCCTCCGCCGGTTACAAGGGAGGTGAGTGAAATTTCATTTTGTGGTGCTCAAAACAATGAAGAAAATGCGTTTACAAAAAAATCAGCAGCACCATCTCTCTGAAGGAACAGTGCCCCCCGAGGCTCTGCTCTAAGGGTCTTTTTTTTTTTTTTTAAAACCAAAGAAATCGTCCCCCAGTTATCACCAGTTGACAGTAAAGTGTGTGGATAACCCACAACCGCTAGAAAGAAGAGAGAGTGAGCTTTTTCCTTCTAGTTTGGGTGGAATGACACTTTAAAGCACACGGCATATTAGCATCTGTGTTTAATGAGGGCAAGAAGTTTCACAGGCAACAATAAAACTAATATGTTTGGCCTAGAAGGAGTGGAAAACCAGCAAATCCCACGGTGCCTCACACTAGTATATTTGCACAATATTTAGTACCGATAGACTCGGTCGCTATGAGCAGGCAGATGAAGACAGAAAACGCTGATGAGCATCTTTTTAGAGCTGCGACAATTAATCGATTAATTAGTTGCTAATTATTTGAGTCGTTTTTAAGAAGAAAGTGTCCAAATTCCCTGATTCCAGCTTCTGAAATCAGATTATGTTCTGGCTTCTTTAGTGTTCTATAATGGTAAAATGATTAGCATTGGGTTATGGACAAGAAGTCAAAGACAGCGAATGATATTTTACACTTTTTTAAATGAACCAAACAACTAATCGATTAATCGTTTCAATGATGGATAGATTCATCGACTAATCAGAATAGTCGTCAGACGCAGCCCTGCACATTTTCACCATCTTCAGGACAGAGAAGTTTCGTACGTGGATGTTTGGAAACTCAAATACCCGAGTACCACTAACGGCCACTAGATGGCGCCTTGTAAAAAAAAAAAAATCTCTGTTCTACTTCTGTACGTCATAGTAGCGGGAAAAAAGGACGACAAAACCTTAAAGCTGCTTCCGATGAACGTTTTATACTAAAACTGGAAGAAACCCAGAAGCTATACAGAGATCGGGGGGGTTTGGTCTTTTTGGTTCAATCTCTCTCATCAGCGTTGTTTCCCGGACGCAGCTGTTAGCTGTCAGCAACTCACTGCTGGAGGAGAGAGAACAGTGGACTCACATTCATCCAGCGACCAGAAACACGACTCCAAATGTGTGCTGGACGGTTAAATATAGTTTGATAAAAAAAAAAAATAAAATACACAGGCACAACTGTAACAATGTAATACACTGTGAGTCAAAGGCAATTCTGTACAGGACTAAAATAAATGTTTTTTTTTTTCCAATTTTATTTCAAATACTGACTCGAAAATACCCAAATAGGGTCATTTTTGCTCCAAATGTAGTGTCCTGTGATGAGCTGTGATGCTCTGGATAACTTTCCAGTCAGTTCCTCAACAATTTATTCTATTATTGTTGTATCTCATGGCTTCCTAAAGAGAAGAGCTGTCAGTTGTAGCATTTGCTGCAGACGATTGCCCGTAACTTGACTGTCCAAATAGATCCGGATGGTCCAAAAGGACAAAACGAAAAAGACAAGTAAGTCCCCTTGAAAGATCCGTTTTGACTTCCATATTTTCCTCGTTTTATCATCTGCCGCTGTGCGTCCCTGTTTCCAATCTCCGCTTCTTGTGTCTTCTGACTGATGGACAAAAATCATCCTAATGCATCTTTAAAGTGGGAGCGTGTCTCCAAGGTGTTTTCTGTGCTGACAGCTGTCTCAGCCCGCTGCCTATCACAGTCCTCCCCGTGTTTGTCTCCGCGCCCTCTGACCAAATTAGGCTTTTCTGGCTCCAGATGGCAGTAAGCCATAAAGCCCAAACTCTAGACTTCAAAACCCCCACGTGTGACATCATATGTATGACCCACGTGTGCATGCATGCTTTTATTTATTTATTTTTTTTTAAATAAAACATACAGCAGCATCTCAAGAGTCATGGCGGGTTATTATTCTGCATTAGCTTTGAAATGACTTCTGCCTACTTGAACAGAATATGAAATAGTTCCTGCATCCTGAAGCTAAATTATCCTCCTCCCGGGATGTTCAAACGCTGACTGTGAGTGATGGAATAATAACGGCGTCATAATCACAAACATCTCTCAGTGACGCCGTCTAAATTCCAAAGGTTGTGGAATTTGAGTAAAAAGAACAAATGCACGTTGACCGGGTCGTGTTTCTGAGTCTGAGCGATACAAACCCACTCCTGACACAGTGCAGGAAACCAGCATTGCAGTGGCCTCTATAGATTCATCAAAGGTTCAAATGCTTGCCAAGCGAGTGCAATAACCTGTGTTGAACCTGTAGAGGCCAGTGCAGCACTAGTTTTCTGCCCCGTGTAATTAGTGTTTTGTTACTCTTCCTAAATTCTCCCTCTGAGGTTGGACAGTGACTCTACAGCCTGCGCGCACAGAGCCTGCAAACATGTTTATTTCATGCGAGATGAAATAGAAAATCAAGGGGACGTGGAACACCCTCTGGATTTTAGACCAGGACCACGCTGAGTGATGGCTGGAGGACGCCTGATTGTGATGTTCTGTATGAATGATGAATGCATGATGCAGAGCGGGACACGGACTCATCTTTTTCTTCCAGAGGAGGTAGCTGTTTGCAAAGAGGAGCACACCCCAGAGGGGTCTGAACGCTCTGTGATGAAGCAGATTTCCTCCAATTTAATATATGAACATCACCGCTCACTAGACGGAGGCTTGTTGGGGGGCGAGAATGAACATATAATGATAGGAAGAGCATCCGTGTGCTCTATCTGTACCACAATCATGAAATGGAGAAAGCCAGAGACTGAGGATGACGCATTGATGATCCCAAGTTTGCATAAACTAATGAATGTGACACTAATACAGGTTCAACAATAGATGAAGAAAATAAGCACATGCACAAGAGGCTTCACATGCGTGTGAATTCAATTTGTGATTGTAGGGATAGAGGATGTTGTGATGCCGGAGAGACAGTAAAAGCCCTCTGAGGCGATTCTGTGATTTGTGATTTCAAGCTCTACAAATAAACCTGACCTGACCAGCAGTGAGATTCACGACATCTTAGACCATCAGGGGAACTCTTGTCCTCTTTTAATTCAAGTTGAAGTTCGCTGAGAGACGGTGTCGCAATTCAGATTTAAAGGGTCAGGTCACCCATATGACAAACACATCTGACACCGTACTTAAATCAAGCGTCCTCCGTGAGAACACACCGGAGATGAACAGAATTTAACGCGATGATAAGGTTGTTCCAATGTGATGAAAACATCAAAAATGGCTTGTTATCTCCCCCCAGAGACGGTTTCTGTTTTAGCAAAGATCAAATCCAAATTGTCTGCATGGCTAATTACAGCATATGGATAGTTTTCTTGAAATCAGTGATATCTCTATATGCTTTCTAGTCATTAAACCTTTAATATAGGTGTCACCAACCCAACCCTCTGCCACGGGAGCCTCTTGATCTCTCGTTACTTTACTAATGTAACAAAACTCAACTCACACAGAACCTTCAAATGACTTGATTTGCTATCAGAATTTGATCCGTCGGGACCAATAACATTTGGAAAGTCTAGAAGTGCTGCATAATTGAATTATTTCGTCCTCAAGTAAGCAGAGGGCCAATTTTGGAAGCCCGCTGGCAACTGTCTGTCAGGGATTAGCCTCCGGGGACAAGTTATAATATTTCTGTTCATAGAAGCTAGTAAAAGATACTGAAAAAAAGCTTGTAAGTTCAGTCCTGAAGTACAATTTGACCAGTGTGTTCCGCCTCTGTGCAGTTCTGCACTAGAATTCGTCGCGCGCATGCAACCACAGCCACATAATTGGTCAATAATACACATAGACTACAAAAAGAAACTGTAACAGTTACCAGTCGCAAAATAGTTGTCACTAGTCTAGAGATACTAATATTCATATGCCAATATCAGTTCATAGAGATTAGCAAAAGGCTAACTGGTGGAAGTCTTCAGTACGGATTGCTGTTAACGAATACCAGTAATGCAATAACAAAAATTATTAGAGTAAGAGGATCACAAAACAAGTACACTTATCTAACAGAAGGAATTAAAAAGAGGAGTCTCTGATATAAACCTGCATTTATTTAAAGGCACGATACCTTCTGCTGTTCAATTAAATAAAGGCCCCCAGCCATGATTAGAGGGAATACAGTATTTTGTATAAAATGGCTGTATGTAACTTTCAAAAAGATTTGTCAAGCAATTTACATGCATTAATCTCTTAAAGTTCCCCTCCACTCAAAAATGTGTTTTTCATGTATTTATCTCCCCTTAAATATATGACTATACTGACTTGTATGTGTGCAAAATGTGTCACTAGAGAGCTGTTTCCACATTCCTCTACTGAAGGAGGAGTTTTCTGTGCACTCCCCTAAAATCCGAGATTGAAAAGTACCCTGTGCGAGCTAGGTTTTAAAGCACAGGAGGGCCCAGAGCTGAGTAAACAGTGGGAGATTATCCGGGCTGCAGCTAAGTTACCTCTCCGGGATGGAGCCACCAACAAGAGCGGGAGGCTCACCGCCATCAGCGGTGATTATCTGAATAAACAGCAGGAGATGCCTGCGGTCTTGCTAATGGAGCTAGCGGCTAAACTGATAAAGCTAGGAGCTAAAATTGCATCAGCAGAGGGGTGTACAGTCTCTGCACAGGCCTCCAATTTGTTGTGACCACTCATTGGACTGAGGACTGTTCCGCCGCTCACAACCAGGTGGCGACCTGCTAAGCATGTGTGAAACCCTGGACCCCTGACGGTAGCATAAACAGAACTAGTATGCGTCACACACAGCAGCGGTGCAAAGAATGAATGAATCCATAATTTTTCAATGAGGGAGGATGTTAAATGTTAACTAACATATTAATCATAGTAGAATATATTTTACATAACACATTTAAAGTGGAAGTTTATCAAATGAGACCTTCCTCGTCTTTCCTGGTCAACTCTAACAGCCTGTGGACTGATTTCTATGTACTTGGCCCGGTTTTAAGAGTTTATGTCATGGGTGTATTATATAACTGGATACCAGACTGAAAAATGGCTGCCATTCATTTCAGTGGAGGTTGCTCGCCTAGAGCACACGCCAGAAAAGTTCCGGGTTTATTTCTGCATTATACGACCCATAAAGACTGTGCAGTAGAGTCAACCCCCATGATGCTCTGGGGCCTCCCATCATGCCCCATTGAGAATGTGTAAATTGTGAACAAACTCACATTTGAGTCGTTTCATTCACTTGCGGACCACATTAAAAAACATTTGGAGAAAAATAAATAAATAAAAAACTCCTCTCTTCTGTGACGTCACGCTGGGAATCGAGATTTTTCCAGAGCTTTTCTGTCCGTTAGAAAGGTTTTTGACAGATAAAAAGTCCATGAATTAAAAACATGGAATACAATGATTTGTAATTAACAGGGTTATAGTTGGGGGTGTCCTGTCAACATCCTGTCAATGTATCAGCCTTTTTTTTAACTATTTCTGTCTATGGGAAAAATGCTTTTTGGCTCACATGGGATTTTTTGTTGCAGTACCACGAGTGGCCACTGGAAAAATCGGCATGCTACTGAGAGGCAGTACCCTATCCAGGTTTCGTAATACATCCATGGTTTCCTCTCTCTCCTGCTACGACAACAAACATGGCGTTAGCTGACTAGAAACACGCTGCAGATGTTAGCTCTCCAGCTAACGGGACAGCTAGCTGCCTCTGTCTCAACCATCATTGCAAAACACAAATAACAAGTCACCCTCTCCCGAATATACACACAGTTAAAGCAAACAATATTTCCTCAGTAAAGAAGCAGGAAAAAAAAAAGCTCCAGTGTGTCAGCAGAACATAGCTGTTTGTTTCTTCTGTTTGGTCGTCTAAAACACACATTCAGTTTTTGCTCTCAACAGCCAATAGGCTGGGGGGACAGCAGGAGCCACCGTGTGTCTGAGAGAGTACAACAGAGGAGCTGGATACGCTTTATTGAAGAATGGTGCAAAACACAATGTTCGAGAACTTCTGCGCTAATATGGGAAGTGTAAGCGAGGATAGACATCACCTGCTGACTGCAACTCATTTAACGACCATCGCCAAGGGTGTCACTAATGAGAAGGAATTTCTGAAAGTCACATTAAGCCCCTTTATTATGCAGACTAGTCTCGAGAGAAGCGTTATTTATTAATTTCTTTTCCTGTACTTAGCTAATTTATGTGAAGTTAATTTATAAAGTTAATCTACATTCAGAGTGTTCTTTAGTGCTCTTGACATTGCAAATTGTAGTTGATTTAATAAAGCCCATACTTATTTTCCCCTGCTTTTTCTTAGAACTCTATGTACTGACGTTGTAGTCAGTAAGATATGTTTAACATCCATTTGATTTTGACACTTGGTCAGTTTGTTAATGCTGAAATCTGTTTTCTTGTTACAAAAAGGAATGATTTTAATTAGTTTGGTGTACGTGCATACTCATGTATACATGTATAATACACAGCTCTGTCCTCTAAATGAATACATATTCACAAGTACTGATTGTATTCCTTTTTATTCCATTACCATGTTTCCTTCTCTCCACACATTCTTCCATTAGTCTGTATTGCGGTCTCTTTCTATTTTCAGTCTTTCCTCGTATCTGCACTCCCTGTCCTCCCACCCTCGCCCCATCTCTTCCATTTATGTTCTCCCCTCATCTTTTCAGCCTCACTGCTCGATTGTCTCTGGCTCCTTTTACCACTCCTCTGCTTACACTACTGACATCCTCTTATGTTTCAGCCCTCTGCTTCCTCCTAAGCATGTTTATTTCTCTCTCTCTGTGTGCTTCGGAGAGAGAGAGAGAGAGAGGGAGTGCAGCATTGCAGCACAGTTGCAGGTGTCAGCAAAGCAGAGGCTGCTCTCTCTCAGGTTTCTTTGCATGCACGGTCAGCACCGGAAACCATCGAGGTATCTGCGTGCACTGCTGCACGCTCACCTGCCGTTATTATTCCCGTTCCGTGTATAAATTTCACCATCTTCTTTCCTTTTGTTGACTCCTTCTGCATCTTCTGCAGCGAGCTGCCTAATTATCGCACTTCCTCGCCAACGTTTCTTCTGTCGGTTCGGTTTAATCTTGCAGAAAAGCAGCCGTTTGTAGCCGATCTTTCAGATATGAGATGTTAGCACAGTATATTCCAAAGAACAAGTGAAGAGTATGATTATTTATTGATGAGGATTTTCTCCCACAATGAAGCTGGGGACGTTCTATCACGCTCGACTTCACCATCCATTTATGTATGTTTGTCACATAAAATATTTCAGATGCTGCTGACTGGATTTTAATGAAGCTTTAGGGAATAATGCATGTCAGTGATTGGCCAAAAGAAGGAAAGTAATGTTGGGTACACATGATATTTAGACATGTAATCAAATAAGATCTACTATATTTTGATTATTGCTTCATTATAACTCTGTGTGTCAAGTGGAAATGACATAAATTATTTATTATATGCTTGTCTTTGTGAGCAACTACCTGTTCCTAATAACTGTAAAATCAGGTACTGATAGATACAGATACAGGTTTGGTTTAACTAAAGTATTTAATGGTGTGATGAGCCTTCGGTAATGATTTTATTCGTCCAGTTTTTTAGACTATATATGTAGGATTTCTGTCTCTAACCCAATAAAATGGGGATGAATGGATTTTTATTTAAAAGAAATTATTTGTATAGTGTGTCTGTTACAGTGGATGATGTACAGTGGCGGACAGTTTTCATCAGGACTTCTTCTATATCATCAATGAAAACAAAATGTTGGTATATTAACACTTAGTAACCCAGTCCATAAAAGGCCCAAGACATTACAAATACACTTACACATGCAGAAATACAAACAAAATGGTTAAGGTTGCTACTTCTGATTAAATGATGTGGTAAATTATTTAAGTGTTTACAACAGAAAAATACAGAAATGTCCTTATTTTTGAAAGAAAATCACAATTTTTTCAATGAAGATAACTTTAAACTAATCAAAAAATACACTCTATACATTACTAATGTGGTAAATGACTATTCAAGCTGCAAATGTCTGTTTTTGTGTGCAATATCTACATAGGTGTATAGAGGCTCATATCCAGCAACTATCAGTCGAGTGTTCTACTGGTACAATGTGACAATTAAACAATACAATTAAAAAAAGAAGAACTGAGAAGAAGTGTGTGGAAGAATTACATAGACAGCTGTTATATATTTAGTGATCAATCAATGAAGGGACCACGGATGTTAATTAGCATTCTTGCTAAATCTGGTGTATTCACAACTCATTTTGGATGTTTTGATCATTAATGCACAAACGTCTTGCCTATTCTTACACCTAGAACACAGAAAGCATCATTGGCATTTACATGGAGTCTTGATTCTTTCCGCCTGATGAATTTAAGCCAATATTCACTACCTGAGCTCTATTTTACTCCAGAGTAAGAGAGAGTTGTTTTTATCAGCTAAATGCTGCACCATGTTCACCACCTAATCTGTCCGTGCTGCTTGGTGCTGGAAGGGTAACGTGCACTGAGTTTATCAGAGCTGTTTTCTCTCTGAAAACAGCTGAGACTGCTGGATGAGAGACCGAACCAATATGGTAACACGTAAAACCGAAACAACGAGCTAAAAGATGCCCTGTAGATCTGAGTGAAACTGTGGAGTCGGGTGATAACTCTCTGTGGCTTTCATGTTACAAAGTGCCTGTTTTCAACTTGTGTTTCATCACTGTTTTAAATGTGAAATAATTGGTTTGGCTATAGGCACAACCACAATCCCGGCACAGTGTGGCACAGGCTGAAAAGAGCAGGGTGAATACATTAGGAGAACTGCACTATCAGCAGGTGGAGTTTTAACGATGGTGGGCTTCGGTAATGGCCAATCACATCAGCTCATCTTTGAAAGAGTGACTGCCGCCCAGCCTGAAGATCAGGCTCACGCTGCCGCTTAGCGGTTTCTGGGGGGTTTTGCTGGTAAAACAACTCGTGAAGTGACACGTCACAGCGGGGCGCGGTCCCAAGTGCGACCATTCGCACCTTGAACACACCCGACTGCGATCTGAGGTGTGTTCAAAGTGCAACTCGTTTGATTCTTTCAACCCATAGAGGTCAGTGCTTTCACTGTAGGAGAGTCCAGATGGGCTTCTATTGAGGAAACTGTTACTCTAACTCAAATGGCATATTACTGTACTGCTGTACAACAGACTGCTACAGTATACATCGCATGCATGACTTGACTTATTCCTCCAGACTAGCGATGGGAATTTCAGCTCTTTTTAGTGAGCCGGATCATTTGGCTCAGCTCACTAAGAAGAGCCGGTTCTTTTGGCTCCCAAACAACTCTCTATTTTACCACTTACACCTTTTGTAATACAGCCGAATTAATGCTGTTTTGAATTGTGATTTGTATTTTAAAAAAATGAAATCTCTTGTTAGAATTAAAATAAAAATGAAAACAAATTAAGATTAAATAAAAACACTAAAACCGCTGATTCAAAATTAAAATTAAATATTTTTTTAAAAAAATAGAACGGGTCGCAGACGGACGTGAGCCGGCTCCCATCGTTCACTTCAAAGAGCCGGCTCTTTGAACCGGTTCGTTCGCGACAGCACATCACTACTCCACACTCCTAACTGGAGCATAGGTCCGCAATCACACCATCTTAACCTTCTCCAGGGCTTTTGGGGCTCTTCAACTCTTCTCTTTCTCCCTGGAACCAGTACTAGTCCAGTACTCTACCTTATAATGTTGTCTCTACTTTCATTTCTTTACGTCTTAGCTGCACACTGCCTATTAAATGAAGGATTCAGTCGCCACCGTCAGCTTACTGTTCACACTGTATACAGCCACATAGCCCAGGATGTATTTTGCACCAACCAGCAGCAGTAGCAGAGATTTTCAGGCTATAAACTACCTTCATTTCCACTTTATAGTACAGTTAATGCCACTACATTAAGTGTTGATATGATTTCAGGGGATAGAGTAACCATTTATATTCCCAACAAAGTGGAATGTTAACAGTTACTTAAACAGCATTTATCTCTACATTACAAAACTCTACTAGGTCCCTCCCCTTCCTTTACATTGGCATCATCATGAACCAGTATATATTGTACTATATATCATGGCCTGACATGAGCTATTGCTTTTAGTACCAAGTTTGAAAGAAAAATACAGACTCCAATATAGTTTATAGTAGTAAATTGTTTGTATTAGTAAATTCTGTAAATAAAAAAATAAAATAGGCCCCATGTTACTTCCACTCTGATTAGTTCCTAACATAATTTCTTGCTTAAGTAAATGATTTCATTAACAACAGTATATTGGTATATATATCATTATATATATAACAGTATATATGTGTACTGTTGTTAATTAAATCACCCATTAAGCAGCCCCTTTAGTTAAAGATAGTCTGATAATATTCTGCATTTTTTTTTAATGCCCAACAAAATCCCATTAAAAGACCAAATCCATCCGATGCATTCAGTTTACCGTGTTTGCAGCACTCCACACCACTTGTTTCCTACATCAAACATACCTCTTTGAAGCAGGCCGCATTTATAGCTTTATATTGCAAAATACTTCAGTAATGTACTACAAAAGGCTACTCAAACAGGAGTAGGACTATTTTTAGCTGCGGAATAATACGCATTCGGCACATTTGGCAGCAGAGCAGTGCGTGTGGAATAAGATTTATTAGGCTTTGATATACACGATACTTGTGAGTAGATTTTGTCTTTTCATGAGGCAAAAATAACTAAAATATTGAACTTTTACTTTGACACAAGACAGAAAAATCACATCCCCTTAAATAACACATATTCCTGACTGTATGTGCCGGACTTTTTTTTGTCTTGTTTTTTTACGCCTGTTGCCTGTTTTTTTTATTTCTAAAATATAAAAACTCGCTTGCTTTTAGAGATAGATGTTAGCAGCAATTATTCAATAAACTACAACAAAGAAACAGGATGCAGTAAGAGATAAGGGCCACATTTATATTGTATTAAACTACTCAACATTTCATTTATGGCTGCAGATGGTAACAATTCTCTAAGCTGTTCCTGGTGATTATTAATACCTGCATCGCCGCCATCAGTTCAAAATGTCCTCCTGGTTTCAAAAAAGCAACACAATCTTAGACAATACAATATATTGAGCCCATTCCTGCTCCCCAGAGGACGAACCTTCATCATCAATGACCCTATGACCTCTCCAGGAACATGACAAACCTTACGGTCTGTTATAGCACGGATACCTGTGACACGTCCTGCTATATTATGGGGTGTAATGAACATTGCTCATTAGCGCGCTGATTGTCTGAACATGAACCGCCTTTGTGTCCTTTTCTCTTTCAGTCTGCACATCCCCTTTTTTTCTGTTATCGCATTTATCCTCCTACCTTTACCGTTTAGTACAGAATCTATATTTTTCTTAAACTTGCGTTTACTCTGTCCATCCTTTTTTTTTTAGTTCTGTTCATTATGTAAAAACATAAAAAACGGTTCTTTCCCTGCTGCCAGTAGAAAGAAAATCTGTTTTCTTTTTCCTTTTTTTTCCTATCTGGGTCCCTGCTGCTTTGCTATGCTGCTCCCCATCCCTCCCCTCCTCCCTCCCTCCCTCCCTTCCTCTGCTTTTGCTGGCTCTGCTTTCATTCCACCCTCCTCCTCCTCCTCCCCCCCCCTTCAGCTCCTCCATCCCTCCGTCTTCCCTCTGGAGAATAGGGGTCATTGCACAAATGATTACTCAGACCCCGGTCGCCATGGCAATGCTGTCGTGTAACGGGCGACAGGCATGCATCGAGCGCAGCAAAGACGCCGATTAGTAAGCTGGCGATGGAGAGTGCAAGCACTGCCTTTGTGTGGCTCCGTTTTGCCTCCATTTTTTTTTTTTTTTCAAACAGCCTCTGTTTTTCTGTGTGTCTCCAGCTAACTGGAGTGGAGGGAATGAGGGAGGGGAGCAGTGGAACAGAAAGAAACCCAGCAAACATTCTGCTCACAGCCCTCCAGCTTTGTCTCCTTTTCTTGATCGCCTTCTGTGTCTGAATGAGGACTTGCTGCTGGGTTTATTTCAGCAGCCGGTTAAAAAAACGGTTCTAACGGTTCTGTATGCACTTACCAAAGCTAACGGTTAGCTAGAATCTACAGTTATTAGTAGGTATGGTCAAAAAAAAAAAACATGTGCACATAACACAGGAGTTTAAATGCTAAATCATATTCATGAGTTGCCTGTGAGGTTTTGTAGACCCCCCCCCCCTCTTTTTCTGTAGTAAAATGCCGCAAGTTACAAAACAATCGATTTTGTTAACGATTCTAACAGCACTAATAAATGGCATGAAAAACTATTTCCAAAAGCAATGCCTCTTTTCACAGACAATTTCCTGGTTAGCCATGATGAGCCACAAAAGACACCACAATGTTCTTTGGAACTACTCAAAACACAAAGAGCCGAAGTGAAAACAATCACAATTTTAACACATTAATGAACTAATTTTGCTCAGTACTATGTGATGCAGCAGTGGTAATTAAAAATAAATAAATAAATAAGCATAAAATAATATAATCGTTGATTAAAAAGAGTACCCCACAGATTCAGCATTGTATTCCTGTAACACGGACGGAAGTGCACCATTTCTCTACGCCGGTTTGTGTAATCATGTTTGAAATGGTATATATTATATGATAATATAATAATAATATATAATAATATACCTCGATGTACATTTCTAACCATTTCTGTTTTGCAACCAGGGTGTTAACAATTAGTTGGAGGAGAAAAGAAAGTCTAATATTATAATTATTACCCCAAAATGTCTGTAAACAGCCAGAAAAAAAACATCTTTGAAAGGTTTTTCAATGATATGATAGTAGACAACTTAGACAACAGTTTTAAGCAAAACAAATAAGTTTCCAAGTTCTTCCTGTCACATGACATCATCAACTTCCTGCCTCTTCATGTTCAACCCTGACATGTATATTATCTGTTTAATCATTCAAGTCTCTAGAATAATCCCAAATAGAATTTTTTAACGCTGTTGCCTCACAGCAAGAAGGTCGCAGGTTCAAGACCTCCTTGGTCCTGGGTCTGGGACCTTTCTGTGTGGAGTTTGCATGTTCTCCCTGTGTCTGCGTGGGTTTTCACCGGGTACTCCGGCCAAAAACATGCTCAGGTTAATTGGAGACTCTAAATTGCCTGTAGGTGTGAATGGTGTGTGTGCTGGCGACCATCTGGGGTGTATCCCTGCCTCTCGCCGTAATGCGCTGGGATTAGCTCCAGCAGACCCCTGCGACCCTAATGAGTAATAAGCAGGTATAGAAAATGATAATTTTATACCTTGGATAAATAGTTTTTTGTTTATGCGCCTATGTGTGCAAGTGACAACTATAGATTCCACTCATTAAAATGCTATTTTCTCCAAGTAGAGTACAAAATGGGGGAAAAAAAATAGTATAACGTGATTGTTACTGACTCAACTGATATAATTATATGAGTGAACACTTTGAAATTTGAAAATAATTGGGCTTAAATGTGTTAAAGACTCATTTTCATAGATCTGAGAATTATTACCAATACAACTAAGAATATAAAACTAAAGTGTAGTTTTCCTTTAAATCTACGTATAGCAAGTCTGGTTGGTATTAGCAGATCCGCTGCAGTGCGCAGCATTCATTCATAGATGTGTTTCATTCTATTACTTTTTTTTTCATCGTTCTGACTGTCTCCAGATGTTTTCCTGACTGAGGAATCTCGGAGCATGTGTTCATGTGTTCGCTGTTTGTGTGCGTTAGTGCTCGCTCGTAGGGGGAATGCTGGGTCTCTGTAAATTTACAGTCTAAAACTGCTCTACAGTATATGAAAAAGTGCCCTGAGATAACTTGTGTTGTGATTTGGTGCTGTATAAATAAAATTGACTTGACTTGACGTGTATCAGAATGTTCCCATACTAAATCAAGACACTGTCACTGTTATGTCTAGACAGCTGTTTCTCCTCTTCAGATGGAGACAGAGATCTGGGTGAATGTGTGGAAATATAAAGCACTGAGAACAGATTCTAAAGCCCTTGAAAACGTAGTCTCAGATACTAAGTTAAGCTCTCTGTATAACATTGAATCTTACTATATAAGCAACATTCAACGTCGTATTAATCGAGTTTAACATAGTTAGATAATATGCAATGGGACTTTTTGTCATTTGATTGACAATTGCTGAATCAAACTGTGCACAGAAATATGTTCGATAAAGCTTCATCCAAAGTTACAAGTCACAAAGTTAATGTGGTCATGTTGGACCTCATCCTCATAGTAAAAAGCTGATTGAAAAAATAAAGTTTTTAGTGCCTTTAAGAAAATAAACTCTTATTTGAAGAGTGGAGTCTCAGTGAAAACTATGACATATCAACTTGTCAAACTGATTAATAGACTATTAATAGAGAGCCAGAACTTTCAGATTCTGTTCCAGAACTAACAAAGCAGCTCATTCAAAATCCCATTTACATTTGTAACTCTGCTAACAAGACGGAATCCGGACTCAGAGCCTTTCGCAACAGTATGGTATTTGACTCGCTCCGTATATGTTGAAGTATGGTAGTTTAAAAAAAAATAAATAATCCAATATTATTGTTAAATCAATTTGATACAAGACATGTAAATAAGTGGCACAGTGGGATCTAGTGGCCTATACTAACATGCAGGACTGTCTTTAGAGCCATTCTTTGGTTTGTCCATTCTGGGCTTCTGTAAAAACATGGTGATGCAACCTGCCCATATAGATAAAATGGCTCAGTTTTGATTGAATTATATACTAATATTTTTAAATATTATAATCCATTACTGAAAATTCTGTTCTGCTAGATGCCTCTAAATCATACACCGTACCTTTAAGATATGCTTATACTATTCAGGTTTTAGAGCATTCTTTAGACATGTATACAGCACATTCACAATATGTTTCTCTATTGTTTGTTTTTCCTGATACAGTTTGTGACTAATGATTATTACGAAGGAAACTCCAGCCTCAGACTGGAAAATTTTACCCTTTATGAATTATCAATGTGGCATTTTGCAATAGTTTTATTGATTCTAACCACCTCATCTTGGTTTGGATTCAGGTGCGCTGTGTTTTCAGCAAGAATTAACGTTGACGGGGTCATCATATGACATGGAGCAAAGCTGCAGTGACATTACACACCTGAATGCATGAACGCAATAACCTTCTTCTATTAGTGGCTAATGCCACCGCCTTCAGTATCCGGTCATGGTGCCAGCCTTCTGTCAAGGCCTTTGTGCAGCTGCTAAGGATTTGTTCCAAGGTTCCTCAACCAGGTCAAAGAGGACAAATCGCTGCCTCGCTGTTGCTCCAGGTGTGGAGGTTGGACGGCCTCACGAGGATCTAGGAAACATCCTAGATGCTTTTCCTACCACAGGAAGATCAGATCATGTGGGCTTAATCTTCCGAGCCTAGTCCATGCCCAATGTGGTGGCATATTCCTCATCCATGAGGGCCATTGAGTTAAATTTGAAACTCGCAATAGTGATGATCCTGAACTTCTGTAAGGTTTGGTCTTTTTATTGCAGGTTGTGAAAACTACTTGAAAAGAAAAATGTCTCGCACCGAATCGCAGAGCTGGCATAAAGACGAATAAGTCGAATATGAAAAAAGGCGGTCAGGAATCTTTTTTTGTCATAGCTGAGGAAGCGTTTACCTGTGGATATTTTTCAAGGGAACACGTGGGGCAATCCATCCAGTTGTGTGTGAATTGAGGAAATGTGTTGGATTTTGGGAAGCGAAGCAATTTCATGGCTGCCCTGGTCCTGTATGACATTTGACGTGACTAAAGGAACCATTTCTTTTGTTACTGTTGCATCATCAGAGCGAGGGAGGGCAATGAGCCGTCCAGGCCAGGGAAAATGTTCCATTATGATTCAATTACCCTGGGAGGCCAACAGTGAGCTAGCTGTGGTATGTGAGTCCGTCCTGCCAATCAGGTGTGGCGGCCGTCAGACATGGCGGAGGACGCTATGTCCGTCAGCTCTTCGTCTCCAAGGACGTTCAAGGTCCTACGCAGAATAAGACCTTCAAAGAAAAGAGGCAGATTCATAGTCAAGCAGTCAGCAATGTAGAGAAAAAGAAAACTTACTCTGTTAATTGTACTGTATCTTTAAACATACAGTACACTATTAGTTGACTGCTAATATCTGTTACTGGCTGTACTACATATATTACACATTACTGCATTTAAAGGTCCTGTTCCCTGTAACTATGGTAACTTATGGTATTGTGAGCATCACTTAGGCTTTAAGGGGGATTGTGATGAATACTGGGCTGATTATAGCGGCTAATAAGGTTTTTATTTCCACTGCTGTTCAATGCTGCTTCGCATTTCTTGTTGTGAACAATCCGATATACTGGTAGCTAATATCATAATAAACACGGTAGCGGGTCGGTGATATAGCAGTAGTGAAGCCTCCCTTTTACATCACTCTGGTCAGTAATTTGGAGCCTTTATAAATATCACCATTATCTTGCAGTTTGTCAAAAACAACTCTTTTATCTGTTTATGTCCGGGATAAGCTAACATGGCTAACTGTTAGAGGACTTCACCTGGTGTCTTTGCCCATGTCACGATGTTACGTGATTGGCCTCAGCCATCTGCCACTCAGAAACAGGCAGCCAATCAGAAGAGAGACTTATGAATATTAATGAGACAGGCCGAATATAAGCTTTTTTTTTTTCTGGAGCAGTAGCAAGGGACTTGAGATAGACCTGTAAAAAGCATTGAATAACATTTTTGTACTTCAGACTACAAACCTATTATCTTAAGGGTATTGAATTTGCAAATACAACCCAGGAAAAAAGCATGAAATGGGACCTTTAAAAGGGTTTTGTAGCAATTTACTGTCATGTTGCAATTCCATAAATTTGGGGAGCTTAATAGACAAATAGGTAGGGAGAAAATCAGCAGAGGTAGTGCTTATTATACTTCCAAATAACTAGATTCAACACTTTTTATAATGCTACTTCATTGTAGTGTTCTTTAGAATCTAACAGGGTGGGAAACATCACCATCTTTCAAACGTCACACCTCCACTTTGTAATTGAGCCTTTCTATCATAAATGGTATTATCCAACCCACAGTAATAATACAAATATGTGACAAAACAAGCTCATCAAAGTATAGATTTAGTAGCTCTAGAGCTTTTCATCACATCGCATGATCTTCAACAGCAGATGGGAAGTTTGCCCAGTTGTCAAGCAATTGTAAATGTTGAAAGGGGACTTGAAAGGGATATATTATGCACACGTCCCGGCCTATATTTATATTCCAGAGCTCTTCTGCAATATCATTTCATGATTTACAGTTCAAAGCTCCTTATTCATGTTATACTGGCCCTTTATGCAGCCCCTCAGCTCAGCCTCTGCCTGAAACAGGGCAATTTAGCTCCTGTCGTTTAAACCCCTTTAACACAGCCTGTTTTTCACAGGTGGAATTATTGATGACATTTTTTGTGCAAATGCTTTCCACTGCTCTTTCATTTCTCCAACATATTTTTGATCATGTTGCTCCCACAAATTCAGCTTTGTGCACACCATATTAGACCGATATCCCTTAAAAAAATGTAAAAGCACAATAAATTATAGGTTTTTGTCAGAATTATTTAAAGTAATTCTATAATTCACAATTTTTCTTCAATTTCACTTTGTTTTTATTACGTTTTAATCATATTATGAACCCATTATCATGGATTATACCAAATCATTAATCAAGTTTAATCTATCATTCATTGGTTAGTTTCTCTACAGACTTCTACTGGCTTCAGAGAGAGAATAACCAACATTAGTTGTAAGATTTTACTTATTTTTCTTGTTCTTTACTGTCATTAGTTGCCATTATATGGTCTTTATGTCAATTTTCCTAAATATTTGTACATGAAATCTGACCCATATAATGAGAGTGAATACTGCGAACAATCTAAAAATCAATCAAAAATCCTGCACCTTTTCACCTCAAATGTAGGCTCTTTGCCCATGTTTTAACAAAGTCATTATGCATTACTAAATCACAAAAAATCATGTAATGTCCTGTTTATTGAGTTTTTATGTATCATGGCTCATAAGCTGCTTTCTTCCTGTATTGTTTTATATGCCTATGTGTAATTGTTATGTGTGGAAATGGTGTCAGATCATCGATTCTCAACAACTGGTCCATGCAGTGTTGTTACTGGGGCGCACATTGCTGCCAGCACATTCAGTTCAACATTCTCTCATAGTTTCTGCTGTGAATTCATTTCAGACTCTATCGGCAAGCAGGTTTCCCATTTTGGCATCAAAAGCACTTTGGTTAAAGGTACAGTGTGTAGTTTCTGTCAGAATCTATTGGTGATGATGGAAATTGCAAGTGCAATAGCATAACCAGCTCAACAGAGGAAAAAAATGTGAAAACCCATCTAGAACCAGTATTTGGTTTGTCTGTATTTTATTGCATTTTATTGTTTTTCTTTACTCGGAGAAGTGTTGTTCACTTAATTGTTGACTTTGACAGCTCATTGGAATTAAACTTAGCTATCTACCAGCTTTCTCTGCTGAATCTGAAATGTAATCTGTTCGCAATAAACAAAATGTCAGGAACCCACTTCAGAAACAGAAATGGTATAAGGGCAACTGTTTCTTTTTCACTAATTTCTGTGGCTGATTTGCTTGTCTGTCCTCCACACATGCCCAGTAGGAGATGAATTACTAGTTTTGGATGGTGTATGTATATATAGTGTATAGTGCTTTTATCTCCAAACACCACTTTCACTAATTACAGCCTCACTGAGACATGACAGTGATCTAGCTGTAGACTTGTTTTACACTTTCCTGTCTTGCTGATATTTTCACGATTTTACAATAAAATGTATTTAGTTTACTTGCAACGCCTTTCTACTGTTCTCTATCTTTAGCTGAAATTCTCACTGTTAAGACCCATTACAACTATGTGGTGGTGTGTTGATGTGCAGAGACCCTCCCCTCTACCTGTGTTTTTTTTACTTTTGTCATTGCTCTGTTGTGTTCAGAATGTTGAGGGGCAACAACCTTTGGGCAGTGTATATATATAGATATATAGATATGGCCTCCAACTAATAACAGTGCAGGCCATCGGGTGTCAGTGAAACAGGTCCTTTCTGTACAGCCACAGTTATATGGATGTGTTTTTAGAAAGTAAGCAATGTTGCAGAATTAAAAATATAAAATCATTTAATTCCTCAATTTCACAACATTGTTCAAACTAGGCCTGAACGATCTATTGTTTTAGATCGAAAACTGCAATTTCAGTCAATGCGATTTTGAGATCGTTAAAGCTGCAATTTTTTTGTTGTTTTCCAAACCCGGGGTTTGTTTTTGTCAATATTTCACACATGTATGTGTAAAAAAGATGAAAAGGTAGTTATGAGCTTGAGATGAATCAACATAGCACAAGTTAAACAGGAGTTCACAATATATTGATGGCTTAAGTTAATTTGGCCCATCCTAGTGTCGCTAACGTGAGTTAACTAGTTGGTAGCATTAAGCTAACGTTAATATCTACACGCCATTATTTAACTGCTGACTGCATTTTTCAGATGAGCTTCTTCAAATATTTCTCTAAGAAGAGAAAGACACCTGATCAAGATGATGCTAGTCATTAGCCTTTTACTGTCTCAAATGATGATATTTAGGTAAAAGAAAAATGTATTCACACTTGGCTAATTAACGTTAATGTTTTTATGTTTTTGTATAAAGCAACATTAGACATGGAGGAGCAGAAGGAGAACAGAGTACATCAGGGGGAGAGCCGAGTGGAGGAGCAAAGCTGTGATGGTGTAGGAGAGAGAGATGAGATAAAGGAGAAAAACCTAAAGAGAAGCACAGGCTGCCCCTGCTACTATAGCTCTAGCCTCCTTTTTAGTTCTTTATGGTTTTTTTTTAGGTTTTTGGTTGGTTAACTTTGTATTTTTTGGCTGCTGGTTCAGTTTTTGTCATAGGAAATGAATAGTGGTACTGTTAAAATCAACAAGGTCTTAGCTTTGTGTACCATGAAGTATCAGAGGTAGCAATAGAAATGTTTGATAATTAATATGCTTGTGTTTTGTGTTGTGTTTGCTGTGGGCAGCGTTGTATGTCTTTTGTTGCGGTGAGACTCAGGGTCCCCATTGGGTGACCTTGGAGTTTAATAGGTTAAGTAACACTTAAAGGCCTAATATGTAACTTTTTCAGATTCAAATATATAAAAATGTCTAGAACTATGTAAAATATTTGATTGAGTTGTGTATGCTCTTTATTAGCTCTTTGTAAGCTAATCAAATTGTTGATTCCACCCGAAACAGATGAAGTATTTTAATCACCAGACATCTAGATCTTAAGTTATCGGAGAACTGATCTGATATTTATTGAGGGACTCTAACCAGAAGAAGTTGACTACAATGAAGACAACAACTCCAATGATTCCACACGACTTCATGAGGTCATTATCTCCATCTTTTGTTAGTGTTTAGACTACGAGATGCTTAGACAGTCTCTAAACTAGCGACAGAACACCTTCCCCCAGATTTTGATGTTAATACTGAGCGCAGAGCCAATCCAAAGTCTTGAGGGTGGACCTCATATCAGGGCACATGCAGAAGGTTTGAAAGCGGCCGCTGCCCAAGCAACACTATCTTTTAGGAATCCCCAGATGATTAGTAAGCAGGAAGATCTCCAATCGTCTGATATCCCGAGACTAAAGAGACCCCTAGCGGCAGAAGAGAGAGACAGAGGGTTAGTTGACAACAATTGGTTTATTTATTTATTGACCCCGAGGCAACCAGTTAAATATCTTCCACGATTTATGGGTGGTTCATGACCCGAATAACGCCATAAAGCATCACTGCTGTTCTCTTGGCAGTATATAAACACAAGGAGCTACAGTGCTTGCGTTACAGTAATGGTCTGTACAGCAAACAACAGAACAGTGTGTCACGTGAAGTACTTGTATTGCTTCCTGAGGATCCGGAGGAGCTATTTCAAGTTTGAGAAAATAACTATGTTGTTGGCCACTAACCAGACACAGGTGTCATTATGGGAAATGTAGGAACCAACCTAAACTATGTATATATCAAGATATAAGCAACGTCCTTGCTTCTATTATGACCATTCACTTTTTTTTGTATCCTGTTGTTGATTGGGTACAAAATGTTGAGTACATTCCAGATAGATGATTGGTGGCAATGATATCGAAGCGCAATATTAAATTGGTGTAGCAACCCTTTTAAGTGGATAATTAAAGTGATCCAGAGACAGAGACGCTAAAATATGGGATGAGAGGGGGAACAAAAAGTAAAATAACGAGGAGCAAGGAGAGACAAGTTGTATAGGGGAAGAGCACAGATGATGCTCAGTGTTCCTGCAAGAATCCAAATGCACAGCAGGCTTTTTCACATTTGCTGTTTAGTTCAGCTTGGTGTGTCCGTCTGTGTGTGTTTCTGTCAGCTTTGTCCCTCAAAGAGCCCCCACCCACCCCATCTCCTTTTTTTCCCCCTCGCTTTTCTTTTCCTAGAGAGAGAGAGAGGGAGCATGAGAGGAGGAGAGAGCGAGGCTGGAGCCAGCAGTCTGGAACAAGCATGACAGAATTTGAATTATAGAAGCAGCACAGCAGAGGAGAGGGAGCGGGGGAGGGCGAGGGGTGTGTTTTTCAGTGTGTGTGTGTGTGTGTGTGTGTGTGTGTGTGTGTGTGTGTGTGTGTGTGTGTGTGTGTGTGTGTGTGTGTGTGTGTGTGTGTGTGTGTGTGTGTGCATGTGTGGCAGGGAACAGAGAGAGAAAGAGAGGGAGAATCATTTCAGCAGAGGAGGCTGTTATTTCGAAGGCATTGTAGAGAAGCAGCTTTGGGAAACAGCGTTTTATAGCTAATTTTTTATTTAGATGATTCTTCTTCTCACCCTCCTATAATATAATGAGGGTAAAATATAAGACAAAGGTATTCTGTACGATATGGGCTACACTACAACATTATAGGGAGGAATTCTAATCTCAACATGCACAACTAAATAGTGATTATACATTAACAATTAATGTGTAATGTTTACTGTTTTGGTTTAGCACAGTAGCATGCTAACATTTGCTAATTAGCACTAAACACAAGGTATGGCTGAGTTTCATTAGGTTTGCACAGTGTTCCTATTATCAGAATTCAATAGTTACTGACATATTTGAGTCTGGTTCAAGTGTTGGACAAAACTAAAATAGATTCCAACTGACCATTCGACTAATAGTATAAATATTCACCTTTGTTTCAACTCTGTTTTTGGTATTTACCAACTTTTGAATCTGGCTCTATAGCTAAATGCTTGTTCACCTATCTCTGTGTGATGCTAGTAGCAATGTTGTGCACTGTGATAAATCTAGTGTTGCCAGCTATTTTCAATGGAAAGACGCTAAAGCCTGCTCGAAAAGACGCTAGAAGTCGCTAGATGATTTCATGCGCTAATTAGTGCATAATCGTATGCAGTTTTTGTGGTGTTGTCTGGATGCTTCAGTCCTATTCTCTGTGGTAACACTCTATATATATATATATATATATATATATATATATATATATATATATATATATATATATATATATATATATATATATATATATATATATATATATATATATATATATAGAGTGTTTCTGTTTCTGCTGCCACATAACAGGAGTATGAAATAGTAAGTGAAACATGAAATGTTGGCAACACTGCCTACAAACTAAACAAACCAAGTTTTATATATATTTATCTATATCTTGGTGACTAATTAGCTAGTATTTTAAGTATTAACTCATTCTCTGCTATTGACAAGATATTTGGTGTTTTCAGGGGGAACTGTTATGGATCATCTGACAACATTTGGTCACAACAGGAAGTAGATTACACAATGTTTTAGCTAGACTGTTGCTACATGATGCCATGGCATAATGCCCAGAGAGCTCCATGAACCAGACATACCAGATAAATTCCCATCAAAAGGCACACAGCTGAACAAGCCTTGGCACCACCGATGGATGCAGACTCCAATTACCCATCGCCTGATGTTGTTATATTGGAAGTGAACAAAAGCAAAAAAAAAAAAAAAAAGAAGAAATTTAAAGTCAATGTTCTGCTTAAGAATATCTATTTTCTTTTTTTAACAGGCAAACTTTACAAAGAATTAAACAAAGAACAATCACACATTTTAGAAAGAACATTAAACAGGGAATTAGATCATAGATGGGGAACACTTGGTACAGCTCTATAATTCCACCGATAGTCAAAGATCCTACTGATTGTGGCTCTTAAAGACCAATAACTATTTAATGTAAACCATAGGTTATTAAGCAGCATCCACGCGGATAGATTATTCTGTATGTTATAGACCAAACAGGCTTCATCCCAAAGGGATATTTATCTGATTATATAAGATGAACACAGAATATAATAGATTACGCACAAAAAGTGAATGTTTAAACCTTGATTTTGTCTTTGGATGCCGAAAAAGCCTTTGATAGGGTGTAATGGCCTTTTATATTAGAAACCTGTTCTAAATTTGGCTTCCATGACACTTTTATCAAATGGCTTCAAGCGATGTATAAAATATCAAGAGCACAGGTCAGGGCAAATGGGACGCTGTCAGATAGCTTTGAGTTAAAACGGGCAATGAGACAAGGGAACCCATTATCTCTAATTTTTGCAATCTGTATTGAACCTCTGGCAGCATATATCAGAGCAACCAATGGAATTTAAGGTATAAAAACTGCAGAGAAATATCATGAACTGGCTCTATATGCAGACACAAGGCCTTATATACTGTATCACCCACTTAGGAAAATCATATCAGCGTTTATGCAACTTATTACAGTTGAAATATCACTGTGTGAGCTAAATATAAAGAAGTATGAAGCAATGCTATTAGGTATTAGGTGTACTTGTCTGCAGGTAATTGAAAAAACAAGACTTATTGTGATGGGACATGGATAAAGTGAAATATCTGGGAACTGTGATACCAAAGAAAATCAAATTATTTAATCAATTGAACTATAATTGTCAACTGGAGAATTGTCGTCCTATTATTGGGTATAAAAATAGATGTAATTAGAATGAATGTGCTCACCCACCTTGTATTTGTTAATTCTAGACTATAACCCTTTATAAAATATATCTGCAAGAGCTTCAAAAATTGGGATAAAATGATAAGTACATTTTTATCAGACAATTGAAAAAAAAACAAATTATAATAAGGAAACTAAAAATGTCTAGAGAGAAAGGGGGATTTGCTCTGCCCAGTATAAAAGCATTACTATTATGCAGCTCAAATGCAATATCTACCTGGTTAAATGATAAATGGTACAAGGTCGAGGTCAATAGAGAAGCACCTGTTTCCCGTCTCAATAAAACCTATACATTTCTGTAAAAAGAATCAATGAAGGACACGTACGCTGACACTTTAGAATTAAGAGAAATTATGAAAAGAAGGACAACCTAACTGCATTGAGAAAGATAAAGAAAGACCCTGAATTTACTCCTTATAAACATTATACATTTTTTTTTTAATATATGGACACAAAAGGGACTGACGATATTTCCACAGTGTCTCAATGAAACTGGAATAATGTCATAACCATTTTACCGCACTCTCACCTTTTCAGATAATTACAAACGAGCAGTAACATTCACAACAGTGGAACAGGAAGGAAAAGAGAAAATAGTTCCAAATCTCAGTGTTTTTATTTCTCTTATAGTTTTATAATTAGTGTCATTCATTTGAATACAGACTTTGTTATGTTAGGCAAGTTGGTCGACAAAATCTAAAATGAAAATAATATTTGTTGGATACTACAAAAACAGCACTGAGACAACAACAAGAAATTCTGATAAATACGCAGAGAAACAGGGTTCATCAAATATGTGCTGAAGTGGATTGTGGTTTTTAATACTAGTAGATTAGTAGATTATGCACCTTAATCTAAGCATTATCTATTTTTAATGTATTGTCATATTGATTGAATGTTAATATGTAATTATCACTGGGTGACACAGGTATTATGCACATTATTTATGTGGAAATGTATGAAAAGATATGATTATATATGATAAAAATAGTATTTAAAATGCAGTTTTCTTAGCTTCTTATATCTATAGAATTGAATATTCTGGAAATGTTGAAAGATCAGTGAAGTTGGTCCAAAATGTTGGTGGTGACATTATATAAAATAATGTCTCTCTGCAATGTTTGTGGTAACATATCAAATCTTTCATTAATTACTAATTGCACAATATAAACATGTATTCTACAAACGTACTATATATATATATATATATATATATATATATACAGTATATATATATATACAGTATATATATATATATATATATATATATATATATATATATATATATATATATATATATATATATATATATATATATATATATATATGAAATTAAATCATCAATAAATAGTTCAAATATAAAAAGGGATTGACAAAAGCACAAAACTGTTAATAAATACATAATTTTTTAAATTAAATTAAATGTTCTAATTTGAAAATTCCGTTTGAAAAGACAGATTTTAATCAGTATTTTCAATTGGGAAATTACCTTTTCCATTTCATTTTCCACACTGTTCTTGACAATCATTTGTCAAATCTAGCAGGGAAATGGAACACGGGGGGGGGGGGGGGTCCAAATTAATCATGAGACATATAAAGCTCTCTGAGTATTTGCCACACCCTCCACCAAAAAGTCTTTTCCTTGGATGAAACTTACATTACCCACTAGCCAATCAGAGATTCTATACCTGTTGATATATTCTCTGTTTACAGGTTCGTAGGACTGAATACTCTGGGATTGGAGAAGTTCATGGAGGAATATGATGCTTTTAATTTGAAGTGTATTGTTATAACTGTTAAACATGGACAAAGCTCCAACATTTATTCAATCTTCTTTGTCTAATTATAAAAATTATCATGCCTTTATGCCCCAAAAGCACCTAGTTAGACCTGAAGCAGCAATACATTCTGCATTCTTACACACTCATTCATAAAAACTCTGTTTTGATTGGCCAGAGCTGTCAGAAATGTCCCGCCCCTCAGAGAGATGTCAGTTAGAGAAGCAGAAGTCAAGTACAATATATTTATTTATTTATGTTTATTTGTCAGGGACAATACAAAAAGCATGAAATGTTAAAACTACAGTAATCTGTAAAATCTCCCAGAAAATATGATTTTTTAAACATATTCTTACTTCTATTCTATCAAATTAACAGTTGTATTTGGTTCAGTTTGATAATATATTAATGTAAATTCTAACACGGCTGTGATGTAAATTTAACTGTATTGCAATGTTTTTATATTACAGTTTATCAGTGTTAAAACTACAATCATTTATAAAATCTCCCAAAAATATGATTATTTTAACATATTCCCACTGTCAAATTAACAGTTGTATTTAGTTCAGAGTTTTACAATATACTAATGTAAATTACACACAGCTTTTTGTATTTACAGTTTTTTATGCCATGATTTTACAGTGATTCACTGTTAATTCCACTGATTTTTTTTACAGTGTACCGTTGTGTTGTATATGGATAGTTAGAGGATAGTTTTTAACTCCAGTCCCTGGTTAAGCCTTTCTATAATAAACATTTATCTATCTAAAGAAGTGTTTTATAAATTACAAAGAAGCTCTATATAAATACAATTCCAAGTTTTCAGGGCCAAATTCATGATTCTATATACGATGTAAGCTATGACAATAACAGAATTGTAGTGTCAAATTCATAAAAATTGATAATTTCGACAATTTAATTACTCCCACTAGTGTTCACACACTTGGTTGGTTTTCAACCAGGATTTAACCTTTTTATTAAATACCTTTTCATCACTTTCATGTTTTATTTCAATTGGTAAGACTGAGTAAGACCATTGTCCAAAAGTGGTTTTGCTGTTCGCTGCTGTTTCCTCTTCCTCAAAGGGCGATTACTATTAACTTCTGCTCCTGTTGTGACATCACAACAGGCGCCATGTGTAAACAGCTTGTGTTCCGCCAGGTTTCAGCAACACTACAGAGGAGTCCAGACAACAATGAAATGAGTGGGTCATCTAATTTTAAAGTTTGGATTCTAGCAACAACAAAAGAGACCTAAATGCAGAAACCTACGTGTTTTTTTTATATAATAGGGCCCCTTTAAAATACTTTTCGTAAGAAAAAAGCCGAGCTGAACACTTCATTTATTTTTCCAAATGAGATGATGTCAGATGTCCTGGCATAAAGAGCCAGGAGCTAAACAGCCTGTTTCAGACAGACGCTGGACTGAGGGCCAGTATAAGATGAATAAGGAGTTTCTCTAATCATCCAAAGATGTTCCAGCAGAGCCTAAAATAAAAACACAGACTTGACAAATCTCTAAAAAATGTCCCTTTTAACAACACGGTTTGATTTCGCAAGAGCAATTGCAAAGCAAAAAAAAAAAACAACACAGCTGTAGGCATCTATTCCTGGCTGTGGGCTGGGTGCTGAAATACCATTTGTGGCTATGGCTTGATTTAACCTATGGTGCTGCGACTGTGGCCATGGATGTTGCTTTTGGTTTCTATCGCTATCGTCACGGTGACGGTCGCTACAGATGATCCTCGGTTATCAGCAACTTTTAAAACGATAGTTCAGACCATCTGTTTTCTGTTATTTACGGTTCTTAACGTGAATCCAGAACACAGTCATGCATTTCACATTAAAAGCACCAAAAAAAAATAAATGAAAGCCCAAATGACTGATTGTATATTTTCCAGTAGAATTTGAAATCCCTTCCTTTACATTGCTCCATTTATTTGCTAAAATCTATAATGAGAATTGGCGTGTGTGTCAAACTGGGAATGTAAATGAGTTTTATCTAGTCCGCCTAAAGACATTTCAGCGACACCATTACCTCCACCATGTATGTTCTACCCTAGTCTTTCTCCCCAGCTCTCTCCTAAGAGACAGACATGGATGGAGAAGTGAAGTGTAGAGGTAAACAACTGAATCTTCTCCCACTCGCTCTTTCCACTTGGCTGTTTAACTCTCCTTCTGTCTCTCGCTGTCTATCCCGATTCAGTCAATCCTGACAGCGCAGCGGGGGCAGTGCATACAGTTGTTTTGTCGAGGATATTTGTTGGTATATAATCAGCGGCAGAAACACCGCCCCGACACACAAACCCGTCAGAATGCTATGATTCCACCCAGCTCCCCCCCCCCCTGTCCATAAGCTATCGTCTCACACACACAGATTCAGAGAAAGGGAGGGAAGGTGAGTTAGGTGTGTGTGTGTGTTGGAGGTGGGGGGAAACATTCCAGAGAAGGCAGACAAAAAGAGAAACGGAGAGGGACAGACATCATTGTAATGACTGCATGCAACTCGATACTCTTGCATACTGAATATTCCCCCAGAGGGCTTTTTCCATCAACCCAGAACGGTGGAGTCGTTTAGCTGATCCAGCCCAGCTTTTCCTCTCTTTTTTTTCTTTCTTTCTTTCCTTCTTTCTTTTTTTCCCCCCTTCCCTCCCTCTTCTTTTGCTGTTTTTTTTTTCACAGACACATTGTGCAAATGTAACCTTTTGCAAGCCCCAACTCCACCACCCCCAACCCACCCCCCCCCCATCCCCAGGAAGTTGGCTAGCCACTTTGCTGCCAAGAAATATGAAAAACTGGCAGGCTGCCCGTTTCATCTGCAAACACACAGAGAAAAAAAAAAAAAAGGGAGGGAGGGAGGGTGAAAGCAGCAGGAGATTGGGGGGTGGACGGGTGGAGGAGATGGAGGGAGGGAGTGGAGGTGACACAGAGGAGAAGAAAATGCTGCTGCTGCTGCTGCTGCGCTTGCCACAAGGAAGAAAAAGGGAATCAAAAGCAGAGCCACGCAGAGAGAAAGAGAGCTGCACAGAGATAAGGATGAATTTTACTTGCATGAAAAGGGGCCACATTACTGACTGAAGATAGCTCATATGTGGACATTTTCTTAGCAGCAGCAAACACGCCACACCGTTATGTGTGAATGAATCTGATGGGCAGAGTGAGGTGGATTTATACATGAGCATGTGCACGCACACACACACACATAGACTCTGAGCGGCGAACAGTTCCTGCACTGAAGTGCACGTACATAGACCCTATAGACATTATTGTTGTTAAGCAGCAGAAGTGCTTTAACAATAGCAGAAAGTTTCCATATTCATGCTAACGTTACACTCGCCTCCATCATTGTAGTTTGCGTGGTTTGCCTCCAGAAAAAGAACTACAGTATATATCGGGGCGAGCAACAGAAGCCTCCTAAAGATTTCCAAATGAAGAATAAACTAATTTGACATCTGTATTGAGTTCAACTAAAAGGACTGACATTAGCCCCCTGGGTTAACTATTGTAGCTAAGTGTGGTATTTCTCATGGACTTTAAAAAGTACTTCCTAATACTCCATATTAGTTTCTTGTTAGCATATGGTGTTTTTCAAGTGATTGTTCCAATGTCATATTGTGTTTGCAAGCTGTTATTTCTGCTCAAAACAAGCCCAGTATGTCTCAGGTATTAGCTATTAGCTTACTATACATCCTAGTCACAAAGCTAACCGTGGTTGGCAAATACTTTTAATGGAAAGATGCTAAAGCACATTACAAAAAGACGCTAGAAGTAATGCTAATTAGCATGTTTGCAACATCTTTGCATCGTCTTTGTAGGGTCATCTGGTTAGTATATATATATATATTTATATATTTATATATATATCGTATCAGAAAGATGAACTCACTTAAAAAGGTTTTTAAAAATTAAAAACACATGCTAGCAACAAGTTTTATATTATAAGCAGATACAATATTTAAATTTAGCATTATTTTTTTATTTTTTATGTCAAAAATTGCATAAAATAATGATTTTGGTAGAAAAAAATTAAACAAATGGACTTTTAAATGACAAGAAACCAACATGAACACAAAATGCACATTTGAAAGACACGATGAATCCTGTTGTTTCCAATCATCTGTTTTATTAACACAGTTAGTACAAAGTATTATAGATACATTTATATTTTCTTTCCATTTAGCAGATGTTTAATCATAGAACTATGATAATAATAATATAATATAGTAATAGAGTAATAGATAAACATTCAATTTAATAGTAGTAAACTGAGCTGACAGTTTCCTTTTAACGGCCATTGCACTGTCAATCTCAATCTAGTCAAGTGAGAGGAGGCGCTAGTTTATTGGAATAGAGCCACACTTTTTTAAATGGTCAAATGCACAAATACAAAAAGTCACCCAACACTATTTTTACCAACCAAATTACAAAAAGCCTAATTGAGTTGAAACTGCACAATCTGGCAACATTATTTAAAGCTCCAATATGTAGGTTTCTGGACTGAAATGTCCAAAAATGACAACTAAACAACTAAATAATTCCCGCTTTCATTATCAGAAATGTTTCCAACAACTTTCTAACCTACATAAATGTGTAATTTTAGCATCAATTTTTACCAATACAAGATACATTACATGGCTGCCTTTTAGCGTCCTTCATGCGTATGTGGTTATCTGCACAAAGCTGTCAAAGCTTTTTGTCCAATTTAAGCCAAATACTCCCTTTTTAGATTTTGGTCATTATCAGAGAAAAAATCTGAGCAAATGTTAAGGTGAAGCTTTATTTAATTTGACTTGTTTTAGTCACTGGAACCATTTGTTTTTATAGAGGAAGGAGGAAACATCTGCAGATAACTCAGCTCCTGGTAAATGTTTGCAGCAGCTTGGCTCTCAGGACACAGGATGTCCGGTGAACAATGTTGGAAAAAATGTATTTTTAACGTCAAACTAATTCATTCAGTGGTTTTGTTTCAGTGGTTTAATCCGTTTTGGTGAGATAAACCTCTGCAGATCATTCGGCACAACCCAATCTCCAGTTGAACATTTGATATTGATGAATTTTGATATGTGCATATTTTCATAAATACTGTTATGACGTGACAACACTGTGGTTAAGGTGTTGTTAGGTTTAGGCACAAAAAACACTTGTTTAGCGTTAGGAAAAGTGTCACATTTTTGGGAAATATATATATATATAGTTTTACTTTTATTTTGAAATGCAATGCACAAAATGTAAAGCGCATTAACAGAAATTCATATTTTCATTGTTTGTCTCTGCCTTTAGTACAGTGTCCAACTTATGAACACAATCCATTCCGAGAGGCTGTTCATAAGCTGAATCGTTCACAAGTTGTTATATATTTAATCTATAATTGCCTTCGTTTCCATGGAGATTGCCTGGTGTTTCTTACCACTACCACTATCATCACTTGCCTTATGCTTTTTGCCACTACTATTAGCACCAGCCTTTGCCTTATCAGCCATGATAAATATGGTTAACTTATATGGAAAGGCTAAAATATCCAAATGTAATATGGCATTTTATGAACATTAATGGACATCACTCAGTGTATCTATGAATGTATAAGTTGTATGTTCCTATCTTGGGGAACTTCTGCACTTAAAATCTACAAGCTGTTGATCTCCCAAATTTTAGAGGTGCTGGTCTTCAATTTAGCAGGTGCTATAGTAAAATACATAAATACACTCTACACATTGCTAATGTGGTAAATGACTATTCTAGCTTTTGGTAGCTAGCTGTATAGAGGCCCATTTCCAGCAACTATCCCTCCAGTGTTCTAATGGTGCAATGTGTTTGCTCATTGCTTCAGAAGGCTGATGTAATACAATGTTCTATTCATTTTACAACTCATGGTGGTAAATAAAAGTGTGACTTTTCATGGAAAACACTAAATTGTCTGGGTGACCCTAAACTTTTGTACGCTAGTATATACTGTCAACTTTTCCTTCTGGAGCCGAGCGGTGAGACCTCAGAGGAGAAACTGTGTTAAAACCAACCCATCTCTCCTCCTGTCTTACAGAAGAGCAAACTGAGGCGTAACCAGCTTCAACTATTCCTGCTGCCCCATCGGAATTAAGTGGCCTCTGCCACTGAGCCGGAATGCATCAGCCAGAAGCAAGTTATACATGACTGTAGGATCACTTTTTGCTTCTGCTGTACTCTTTCTATTCTCTGGTAACCTAACTAGCTAGCTTAGCTCTATCCTTTCAAATCTCATGGTCTTCTCCTCTGACAAAAACACATCCGCCATCTTGCTCCTCTTCTCTTTCTCTCTAATAGAAGTGATGTTGCATCATATATTTATATTTTCAAGCTATTGCGTGTTAATAGTTCAATGCCTAACACACAAACTGTGAAGTAAGATCACCTACTCCTTCTGTTGTGGTCTGACCTACTCTGTAGTGTTGCAGAACACAAGCCGTTTAAAAATAGCTCCTGTTGTGATGTCACAACAGGAGTGGGAGTTAATAGTAGTCCTTCCACAGTACTTGTATTTGACTTCTGTTTCTCTGATTGAACAGAGTGGGTGTTTGGGTCGAGAGGGGAGGGGCAGAAACAGGATGTTATCAGATTGAGTGTGTGTGAAAGCAGACTGCATTAACCATTAAAACATGCACATGTTTGTGACTAGACGATGGAAATTAAAATATCAAGCTGGGGAAGTGGCAAAATAGGGCCCCTTTAATATCTCTCAGATAGTGAACACCCATTCTGAGACTGTATTTACAGATTGGTTATTGGTCCCAGATACTGGGGTGGTGCCAACATTATTATTAATAATTACTGATAACCAGTCCTGCTCCTAATAAAGCCTGACACAGTTATTAAAGTTTTCCATTCCCCTTGACATCTTTCCCAGACTTCAAGACATTTTCTATTAAAGACAACTGGTAAAAAAGGAGGAGAAGAAGTTTTTTTTTTTTGTATTATTATTATTCTGATAGACCCTGGATCTTTCATGGAACATCTGCGTGATGTGTCTTCCTGCAAGCTCTTCCTGTGGTTTTGACGTCTCCAAGTGATGCTCTTCCTGTCTGTTGCCTGGCAACAGAAGGGGAAAAATAGATGAGGTGATGAGTGAAGGTGAGCCCGGGGGAGATAGGAGGAGAGGAAAGAGAAAGGAAGAGATGAGGCGGAGTGAAGGAGGTTTTTATTCTTTCTTCTTGGCAAGCTTTCGCGGATTGTGCTATTTCTGTTCCGTAACGTTCCTTCTGAATCGAAAAAGCTACAAGAGATGTGCAGCAGAGTGCGAGATGATTATAACAACGGTCAATACATGTCAGAACCCGGATTTCATGTCACATTTATGCTCTTGATATTCCAAAATGTAAACTGTTGTGTTGTATCACGGCTTGATGCCAGAAAATAAACATGAAATATGTATTATATTATATGTATATGAGCACAGGAACATGTACAATGTTAGAAATAATATAACATCAACTTTCTTAGTAGCCTTCTTAAAATTCCTTAATTGTGGAATCAGATATTTGTTTAATAGGTTTTTAAAGCCCTAATGCCATATTATGCCATTTTTAATCTAACCTGCACAATTAGTTTTGTTCTTTTTCATTGCAATTGCATTGTTGTTTCATTGTGCAAATAAATTAAGCTACTGTTTCATTATGGGCAACACTCTCCATTCACAATGCATTTTAGTGTTAATATGATAACATTTTCTCATTAACACTAACCACAAAATACAGCTGAGACCAGGGATGTGGCTGATGTTCTTTAGTTTTGTGGGTATTTGGTCGTAAACTAAAGTAATTTTATAAATTTGTGTAGTAAATCCCACTGGACCCCATTTGCTGAACTTCTTTCTTAATTAGCCTCAACGGCATACTAATTACTACAAACTATTTACTACCCTAAACCTTTCTGACTTTCTGTACTTGATGCCAGAAGTGATTCACCCCACAAATCACTAACCAGGTAACCATGACAACTCATCTCCATGATAGGAAAAAAAATAATAATTATCATATTAAATATTTAAATAGTTATTTAAAAGTTAGAGGATCACCAAATTTACATTTATAGTTCATCCTGAGGGGAGGGAATGTTTTTACCAACCCACCTGATATTTGTTGAGACACTCTTTTTTACCGAAAAACAAAAATAAGGAAACCTCACTGTGGCAATAGAGGAACAGTCAGGAATAGAAGTAGAAGAAGTAGAAGTAGTAGAAACATAGTGGTGCAACATGGCCGCCTCTAAAGAGATTCTTCAATTCTTATTTTGACTGAATTACATACTAATTAAAACATGCTTATGAATATTTTGTTTCATTTCTGCCAAGCCTGTTTCACTAGATGCTGCTGAATCTGACACGGTAGTTAAAGGGATAGTGCAACATTTTCGTCTATTGTCATGATTCCAATAGTCATGGCAACAGGTGCTTTACCTTTTTTGGTCAATACCAGCTGTTTCCAGACCAGTGGAGCAGAACCACGAGCTGCTCAGCTACTACTGTGGCTAATGGTATTTTTTGGTTTCCCGCATCAAACTCAACAAATACACAATCCAGCAACTCCCAAACGCTGTGGTGGACGAGTTGTGACGTGAAGATTCACCACGCTATGAGATAATACGTTACAAGACGGAACTGTTTTCAAGGTAAATGTAAAGCTCGGAGACTCGGCAGAGTGATGTATTTGCAGTTGGTATCCATGACTACAGTAGAAACATAGTGGTGCAACATGGCCGCCTCTACAAAGGTAAAATCAGCTGATCCTATGGTAATAAAACACATTAATTCTTTTTTTGAATGACTTACATACAAATTAAAACATATATAAATATTATATTCCATTTCTGCAAAGACTGTCTAGATGCCGCTAAATCTGACACAGAACTTTAAGTAGACGTTGAGCTATTTCAAAGAATGAGTGAAAACTCTGATCTGACACTACAGGAAAAGTCCATAATCACAAGAATTCTGTTCTTTCTTTCATATGCATGAAGAGCCTGACTCTGCAGAATGTTTACTTTATTGACTCTGACTTGCCTGCAACCAGAATTCCATGAGTCTTTCTCTGCTTTTTAATGTTTAATCTGTGACCAAAATTGATATTTAAAATTGACATTTCATAGACTGTTGAAATAACAAATCTTGTCTAATTTAAGTCTGAATCAAGAATTGGAGATTCTGTAGCTCTTGGTTTGGGCAACACAATTAAAGAGTTTCATGAGTATTATTTGATTTATTTTAAATAATGTTCATGTCTTAATGACACATACAATAACAACTGTGCTCCCTTTATTTTCACGACATTACATTCACTATGAGTTGAAAGTTGCCAGATCATCTTGTGATCCCCCATCCTGCATTTTCATTTGGGTACTTGCTTGATTGCAATCTGCAACCTTGCCACTAGATGTCACCAGAAAACTACACCCTGTACCTTTAATAATGTTACTCATAACATTCATTCTCAGCCCTGGAACTCAAACCATTTTCTAGTTCCCACACTTGTTAAACACAGAAGATGGAATTTGTGGACAGGTTTGAATATAAGTAAAGTAACAAGTTTTGTTCAGTATATAGTCATGTACTTACACTTTTATGATTTTTTTTTAATATATCAATGATTAAATTGTTCAATTGACTTGCCAGGGCACAGGTGTTGCACCACTTCTTCTGTTCTCATCCACGTAATCCCCTCATATCCTAAGTGGGAGGATGCAGGAGATGGAATGCAAGAATGCATAAATGAGAAGAATCCCAATTGAGAAGAATCCCAAGAGTGACGGGCGAGAAAGAGGAGGAGAGCGAAGACTAAATGAAAGAGAAGGAATCACCAGAAGGGGAGACGTGCATTCCCAAAGCTAGAGAGAGAGAGGTGGAGGGAGGTGGAGGGAGGTGGAAGGAGGTGGAGGGGGGGGGCTGGGGAGGAGATGGAAGGATCAATATCTAATTTCAGTGCTGAGCTCACTGTGGACGGGTTTCCAATAAGGCTGGGATAGAACAGCAAAGTTTGAATAGCCGTGTATCTCTGTCTCTCTCAGCCATGCGTCTCTCGCTGTCTCTTTGTCTTTTTTTCCCCTCTGTCTGTCTTCCTCTCTGTCACCTCGCCACACCTCCATCTGTATCTGTGTCCACTGCTAATGGAAGCCGGCGGGGGCTTGGACTGACCAGCAGCAGCTATTAGAGTCACTGCTAAGCTGAGAAGTGAAGTCATGTCTAAAGGATGAGGAGAACCTGTGTCATTTTTTAAAAATGTGTATTTTATTAGTGAAATTGCAAGTAACATAGAAGACAAACACATTCTACTCAGTAGGCAAACATACAAATTAACAACACAAAATATTCACATGTGAGAGGAGTAAGTATACAATGAATGTGTGTGTATGTGTATGCATGCATGTGGGTATATATATTGTTATTATATCCAATGGTATAACATAATAATACAAAATAAATACATTTTAAGGAAAAAATACATTAAAATGTGGCATAATAATAATAAGGAAAGGAAAAAAGAGATAAATAAATACATGTCTATCATACCTATATGTACTTTATAATGTTAATAACAGCATAACAGCAAATGATGTTGCATCAACAGGAGGTCTATTAATAAAAAAAAGGCTGGATTATCATCAGAACTGTAAAAATAAATAAATCAAGTAATATGGTGTGACCACTGACACTGCACCTTTTCCTTCTTCTCCTGACCACATTATTATAATGCTCAAATGATGGTAAAGAACATCTTCTCAGGAAAAATGGAAGTTATTCGGTCATCATACCAGTTTAGAAAAAGAATTTGAGTAAATTAACATATTTTTCAAGTTTTGCTGAGCAGGATTTTTGTCAAGAAATAATGAATCCCCTGTTCCAAATTAACGCCTGGTCTCAAATAAACGCCTGATCTGTTAAGTGATTGAAACTAATAAATACCCCGGCTATTATTTGGTAATTAATGGTAAGTTCATTACAAACTGAAAAGATAATGGTCTTAAAGGATACGCTAGTGGTTCATTATTTCACTTCCATAAAGTTGAGGGAATCACAAGATACTGAAGAACTGAAGCAGCAGAGCTGCAGATTTACTTTAGATTTATTTCACTCTAAAACACTGGATCCTACATTTCCCATCATGCCACTAAATAGCATTTGTAATTAGACCCTCTCTGTCCAAGTCTCCAACTTTGTTCCTTTGTTCCTGTTATGAATTTGTCTAAATTTATATGGTCTCCAAGCCCGAGACGAGATATTAGACCTCACCATGACATCATCAGGAGAAAAACTGTACATGATTGACAGAAAACAGCTGAAATCCTCTGGGTTTATAGTGGTATAGTATAGTAGTAGGTATATCATGTTTTCCCCCAGGTTAATTCAACCATATAAATAAAAGTATTAAGAATTTAAGAATATGTTATATTCTCCTATGTTCTGCTTTTACTTTCCTGAACTACTCATCGCTATGATGCAAGATGTTAATTTACTGATTTTTCTTTTGTTTTATTCGACTACAAATCCCATGAAAAGACCAAAACCAAACACTAAATTCATTTACTAACGAGTTTTGTGTGTGTGTGTGTCAAAGACAGACAATACACTGTCCTGCTGCCAGAAACACTCACTCACTAATACATACGTATTAATCCGCGGCTGGAAATAATCCCGCGCAACAATACAATAACCTCCTGTTTGATTAATGTTTGATGAAGTCTACAGGGTCCAGCTGCTTTGGGGGGAACGGAAGGTTACTTTAAAGTTGCCTGAACAGCTCAAACACGTGACCAGAAATGCTCTGGATCCCCCCAAAAACCCCCCATGAAGTCATTCAGCTTGCTATGAAATGTGGAAAGCGGAGTGATTTTTCTCTATTTCACAAAATCTGTTGTTTTTTTATTTTTATTTTTTTATTTTTTTTTTGTCTGAGCTGAGGTAATGGTCAGGTCAATTTATTTTCTCTGCCCCCCCCCCCCCCCCCTCTCTCTCTCTCTCTGCGGTGAGTGCAGGATGGAGGTGTTGAGGGGGAGTTTACCTCCCTGAAATATTTATGAGAAAATGCACCAATGCAAACTGTGCAGCAGCCACATCTGCGAGGCTTTAGTTCTCCTTCTCTGCCTCCCGTTGCGTATCTGCTCCCCTCCCTGAAGCATCTTTTCTCCACTTTCTCTCGGTCCGTTAAGAGGATGATATTCCTCTTTCGTCCACATTTTTTTTTTACTGTTTTCAAAATGTTTGTTTCTCACTAATTGGAACCCCTCATCAGTCTCCGAATCCCTTCATTTCACACCCAGACCCTTAATTATCTAAGGGTTCTGATGCACTTAACGGCAGTATTCATGACATTTTATATAAAGTGCTCCTAGCCCACTTGTCTTCGTTTTGCAAGGATTGTGTAATTTTAATGTCTCGGCTCAGACAAGTATTTTGCTGCGTCCTGGACTGGACTTAGTAGCATACAAGATAAATTGCGATTGGTTTAAAGAAAACACACACAAGCCAGAGCATTTCACCCCCCTATAGCAGAAATTATAACCGCTTCAACCGGACCATACTATTAGTATAGTATGGTCTGGTTATGCAAGACTAAGCCCACATGGACTTTGTAAGAAACCAAAACACCACTTCTTCATTCTTACATATAACATCACGTTGGAAGCAAAGGACTTTGTCTCCTCTCCCAGACTCTACGAATAAAATCTGCCACATAAAAGTCCTCCGCAGGGGGACCATTAAACCCAACTCGTTCGATATGGCAAATGGTAGAATCCTTGACTTTTGGCGCGTCTTTGGTTGAATTCCACTTCTTGTAATGTCCGATCGGTTCATATACGTAATGAACTGTTTCAGAATCATGAATATAAGGAAAATTGATTGAAACATTCTGAAGCATTGACGCTAAATGTCCCGAATGAAGATGTTTTTAGCGGGAAAAGGTCAAATTCACACTGCAAGGGTCAAATTCTGGTGGAGAAATACTAAAGGCCTGTGATTAATTTAAATTTAAAGCAGCTGCAATCATTTCATTTAATAATAATGTATCACATGACTACATTCGTGTGAAAAGGACGGTCCTTAGTGCCTATCGAGAGAAAACGATCGCCTAACTATGTTCCCCTCAGCTGCAACTTTTACAGATTTGGTTCGTTCTTGGCGTTCTTTTCTTATAGAGTAATTTTCAGTCACGGCAGGGCAGCTGTTTCCTGCAACAAAAAAAAAGAAAAAGAAAAGAAAAGCTCTGAAAACAGCAAACACTTATGTAACTCATGCAGAAAGGCAAAGTGAGTAACTAGCTGGGGAAATATTTCCATCAAAAGTTGGCCAAGACCAAATGAAAGGTGAGCTTATTTTAGGTGGGAGATACACGGCTAAATGGATGCTAATGTTGCTACTTATCTGCTAGAACAGGCGACTGTTCACCAAGTTAAAGGCCGATAACACAGCATATATTAGTGTTGCGTCCACGGCATGTTCCTGCTGCCCCCAAGTGGCCGAGACGCTCGGTTGAAACGGAGCCCGGATCAGCCATCACAGCCCCCTCCTCTGGTCATTAAAAACCCTGAAATTCCCTGAAATAATGAGGAAGACGTGACTCCGGCGTGTCTTCGGTTGCAGCTTTGCAAGCCCTGCAGGCATGTTTGCAGGTCTGTTTCTCAAACCACAGAATCTCTTAGCCGTTTATCATCAAACCAGGACATTCTCCTGCCTCGATAACACACCATCAAGAGGCAGCTCGGAGTGCTTGATCTCCGTTTTTCTCTTTTACCAAAATAGCACAGACCACACTTCGCTGTTCGCAAGGGTTAGCGGCAACGGTGAGTTAACTGATAAGTTATTGTGAAACTTGAGCATCGTCGCCATGGTTACTTGCAGTTCGAAAACCCCTTACTGATTTAGAGCGCGGGGCCGCGCGCGCTGCGAGAGTGACACATGCAAGTATTCGAGAAGACGTGTGTGTGCTGGATTCGCTTCGTTTTTTCCTTCTTCTTCTTTTTTTTTTTTTGAGCGTGCTGTTGTCGTCCCACAATGCAACGCACAAAGAACACAAGAGGAACCAAACACAGCTGCAAAACATCTACATCAGTAGTTGTGGGTGGTGGTGAGATATTTCCAGGAAGATCTAAAAAAAAAAAAAAAAGAAAGAAAAAATTAAAAAAAAAAGCATTTGGAAAACCATTTTGCTTTCTCTTTCTGTTAATTAATTGTGTTGACTTCATACAAACTAACTGAACAAGCAGAATAATCAGTGTAACATATAGACTTTATATTATTAGTATGTGGGTGGTATGACACAGCTTTAAACCTATCTAACTGACAATCCCCATTACTTCCTATCTTTTTACTAGATATCACTCTCCATATATCTATATATAATAATAATAATAATAATAATGTTCAACGCAGAATTATCATATCTTTTACACCAAATCCTCAAATTGAACTGAGTATACTGAACCACTGGTGTCACTATCACAACCAGTATTTTTTTTTTTGCACTAGAGCTCCCCTCGCTGGAGACTGAAGGTGTTGACGGCTCAGCTGTGATATCCTGTGTTACTTATTAGTTAAAAGATAGGAAGCAACTCCCTTGAGTTCTGATACCGCGTTTATATAGGCATAGGCATTATATTAGTTATGTACTTTTCTTGATTAGAATCTAATACTGACCTGAAGAATGTCAGAATCTCGGCCCTTTAAAGGGGTCCTATGACCAACCGATCCTTCTGATCTTCCTGTGTAGTGTTGAATACAATGCATGTGATAAAATGGCTCCTGTTGTGATGTCACAACAGGAGTGAATTTAATCGAAACCACTCCTAGATCCGTGTAGCTGCCCCTTCTTTCCAGGATGTTTGGACTTGACTTCTGTTATTCTGACGGACCCCGGCTCTCTGAGGGGCGGGGACGTCTCAGACGATTCTAGACCAATCACAACAGAGACTGTATTGCTGCTACAGGTGCTAACATAAAATCTGCTTTATAAGTTTAAAATATGTTTTATATATACATAAAACAGGAAAAGTAGCATATTAAACTGTGAAAATGTCAAAATTGGGCCCTTTGAGGCATACTGAGTCATAATTAGGCTATAATATATATAATTTTATAACATTAGGCTTCTGATGCAATGAGCAAACACATTGTTCCATTAGAACACTGGACTGATAGTTGCTGGAAATGGGCCTCTATACACCTATGTAGATATTACACCAAAAACCAGACATTTGCAGGTAGAATAGTCATTTACCTCAATAGTAATGTATAGAGTGTATTTCTGATCAGTTTCTTCATTTAGGAAGGAAATTTCTAAGTGACTCCATATATATAATTATTTTATACATATGACCTAATATGTTAATGCCATGTTTAGATGGATTTATTGCTTATATCCATCCAAACACATATATCATAGCCTATTATCGATGCATAATTCATACTGTGACTGAACATGTTCTTATTCAGATTCGTTTCATGTCACATTTTAGCCTAAGCCTCATTTACAGCAGGTCACAGGTTAGCATCTCTATTGGCTCTATGTGCTCTATGCATCTGTGGCCTACTTTACTGTTTTTCTCCTCCTTCGCTTTGCTGGGCATCCTCTGCCTTTCATGCTGGAAGAAATAGTAAATTTGATTGATGCAGCCTCCTACGTTCCATCCTCTGATTCATTCAAATGCTGCTAAAAATAGACCCGCAGTCACAGTAACGTCCTATATATAGTGCATATAGCGTATGAGCATCTCTGTCACGTGAGATTGTGTTGAAGTGGTGGTAATTAGGTGGGCTTTATGGATCTGGTTTTTCATATTTGCGTTAACATTTTCTACTTAATGAAATGTAGCCTGAGGGGAAAAATGAAAATGAAATGAAACGTAAGGGAAAAAAAATCCAAAGGTCATGACCTCGGTGGCTTCGGCCCCGGTCTGAAACATGAATTCATGAGGAACCGCAGCATTTGAACTTATTTCCATCACTTCTCCAGAAAAGGTGTGAACCATTTCTTTGATTAGTTGAGAGTCAGTGCCAAGTAAAAGAACAGGACTTCAGAGATAAAGTTATGTATAGAATTCAAACATGTCTGACTTGCCCCCCAGTGGTTCCGTGGTGCCGCTGCTCTAACCACATACTTAGACGAAATAATTCTATCTAAAGGTTCCACGTGCTAGCTTTCTTTTTCTGGAGCTTTCAACTGCATCTCAGCGGGAAGAATTTGCTTAGTTGTCATGGAAACACAGTCATTGACTGCAAGTATTTGTATTGAAACGACTGTTCTTAGCGGAGGGATTAATAATTTCCATTTCCAAAAGATAGCGGATAAAACAGATCCACTGTATAAACTCACACTACCATTACAACATAGCGGTCCACATTCATACTCCCTCGCCGAAAAATGACACATTTACTAGAATTAATTCATTAATTCATGTATTCTGTTTTATTTTATTTTACATTGCATTCACCATGTGCATTAGTTTGGTGCCCAGATGCACACCAGCCGTTTGAATGATAGCAGTGTGTGTGTGTGTGTGTGCAGGCCCGGATAATTTAAAATCTGATTTTCACATGATATAATGCCATCTTTTATAGCGGAGGCCTCGCTCTCGGGACGCTAATAAACTATGAATATTCGCATCATAAACATGTCAGATGTCAGTAGTCACAAGGCAAAACAGTGAGGGGAAGAGGCAGAGCTGCTCGAAGATTTCACAAACCAAGACGGGAAAGAATCGGATCAGAGACGCACCTCTGCTGCACCGCCCTCCTGTGGCTCATTCGCTGCACAGAGGCTCCACCGTGAATCTCCGTCATGCAGCTGCAGCTTCTGGTAATGACGAGCTCTGGAAAACCTAATAGACCACTGCAAAATTAGCCGTTTTTCTGATGTGGAACATTTTTTGTTTGAGTCTATGAACTACTGACAACATTTCCCCCAAATTCCAAATAAAAATATGATCCTTTAGAGCGTTTATTTGCAGAAAATGACAAAAGACCAAAGATACAATGTTTTCCTCAAACAATGCAAAGAAACAATATTTCAGAAATCAGTATTTATCCCTTATTTTTAATCCCAGCTTTCATGCTCTCCACAGTCTTTACCATTGTTCTTGGGTGACTTTATTCCACTTCTGGTTCCTCTTTAAGCAGAATGAGGTGTTCATGTGTTGGAATTCAACAGACGCTGGAATGGAACGGCTGGAATACATGTAGAGATGCTGATTTCAAAGAAAAATGCAGTGGTTTCTTATTTTTTTCCAGTTGTATTCACACCTGAGAGCTGCTCACATCATAATCAGCCTCACGCTGCCAACGAGAGTTAATGAATTATATCATACAGGAAATATCAGTAGATTTCCAGTGTTTGTGTTTGATCACATTTATGTATTTTAACCAGCATAAAAAGCATCTGTGATTGTGGCCTTTTAAAAAAACAAATGGAAAGTGTTGTATGATGATGATGATGATGATGATGAAGACCACAAACACAGTGGTTTGGAAATAAAATTGCTCTTAATGCTACAAGTGTGGCTGGAGATTTGAATCACGTTTCGAATGTGATTGAATCCTGAATCCTGTGTTTGTGTTTGTGTGTTTTCATTTTGATCTTAATTCAGTGTGACACCTCCTTTGCCAGATTAGAATGCAATAAAATCAGTGAAATTAATAAACACAAAGTGAGCTTTGTTTTCCAGCGAGTCCCCATATTTAATTTAAAGGTTCCATATCATAGAAAGTGAGATTTTATTTATTTGTTCTTTTTATTATGAGGAGATCTAAGGGTTAAATGCTGTCCCATGACTCAAAACGTACCTTAAATTGAGCCGTCAGGACTTCAGTAAAGTTGTGATGTCACAACTATACATTCAAATCAGCCAATCAGAGGAGAGGGGAGTAAAGAGACACACATAAAACAACCTGGTATTTCTAGAGAAGAAAATAGTTTAATATCAGTAGCAGGGCTGTATCTTACCACTTTTTTGATGTTTCATTTAGATTTAAGCTGTTTGTGCGATTATTTAATTGGGTCCTTTATAATCTCCTTTATAAACATCTTACAGAATATATTCTTCATGTTATGTAATGATCCTCAGTGTGATCTCTATGATTTTATGGACAAATAATTCTTATCTTATTAATCATTGAACTTTGCTTTGCTTATATTATTATTTCAAGCTTCTTTCAAGTTGTTCAAGTTGATTTGGGTCAGTTTAAATAAATTAATAAATTAAATAAAGCATTTTTATCTGTAGTAAAACACAATGTTAGTTGTTTTTGTTTTTAATATTTGCTCTGTAACAGCAACATAAATTGATTGTTACTCTTCTGTAGTCACATGTACATTTCTTTTGATATCAGGTTTAAATTTATAACCTTTGTGGTTGTAGAAATATTTCATATTTATATTAATTTATAGCACAGAAACTGAAAAATATTGTAGGCTTTATATAGTTAACCATTTTATTATTTTATTTTAAGTGTTTTTTGTCTCTGTACTTGATCAACAACAATAAAAAAAATTTAAAAGAAAAGAAACATGTAAAGTATGGGACCTTTAAATAAGTTATAAATAGTAAGTAGTAATTATTAGTTATTACTACTACTTTATTATTAGTTATTACTAAAATTATTAGTAGTAATAGAAAGTTTTGTCATCTCCTGTTGCTCCTTTGCTATTCACCTCATTCTCACTACTTTTGGAACAAGAATCAGGACATTTTACTACCTGATTCTGTTCATAATAAATCTTTATTATGAACAGGGTGTCGTGGCGGCATTCATCCAGCAGGGGGCGCTGCTGTCGCCTCTTCTCCCAGGAACCAAATAAGGAAATGACGTCCCACATGTGCAGCGATGGTCCCAAATAGAAAAGTGAAGCTCGGAGACCTCAGAGACCGGGACCACGGGGTTTACGAGGGCTAGAGGCGGGTGCGGAGCCTGGAGCTGACAAGAACCGAGGTTTGTGTGAACGTAAAGAACCGCTTTTATAGAGTTTAGCAAACGCGGAGCTAGCATTAGAGCCTGAGACGGAGCTAACTAGCTGGTTGGATTAAAACTATCTAACGTGGCACTTAACGTTACAGAGTAACAGATTTCTACGTGGATTCATTCACTAAGCTGTTGTTATCACGACGACTTCAACGTGTCCTCACAGTCACGTGTAAAAAAAATGATTGTAGACTATGGAAATGAAGTGAGACAGCTACACGTGTCATAATTAAGATGTTTAGTGGAGTTTACAAATGTCCGACTTTTAGCCATGTTCATGAAGCGGTCATGATGACGTAGTCTGCTTGTTGAACAGAGCAATAGTAGTGAAGTTAGTTATTTCTGTGTGTGTGTGTGTGTGTGTGTGTGTGTGTGTGTGTGTGTGTGTGTGTGTGTGTGTGTTTGTGTGTGTGTGTGTGTGTGTCAGTAATGTGAATTTAGTCGTTAATTGGGAAAAGGTAAAATTGAAATTACTGTAATGCAGCCTTTAAAACCAGGCCTTTACCAATATAATTTCTATCAAAAAGCTAAGGCATTATTATAATGTTATAATATTGATATATTACCCTGCATGCTGCTTTGAGTAGTGAGGTTTAAAGCCATCTGGTCCAGTGGGTTGTTGGTCAGGTTGATTATCGTCACACCAGTTAAAGATGACTGAGGGATGTTTGTAATTTCTGTCACTAAAAGCATCAAGTATGGCCGCCTGTTTGAACCGTATCATTCATTGTGCTGATCTCCCTGTGATGAGACGCAGAGGAAACCTGTGACCTCTGCCCTGCTCACAAGATGGGTGCTGACAGCTGATCTAGTGCGGCCAGATTTGGCGTGTGTGTGCATGCGTGTGTGCGCGTGCGCACACGTCCTCGAGTGCATTTGAAACACTGCTGAAGGGTGGAGTTTGGTTATTTATCCTTTTTAAAAACAACCTCAGACCTGAATGAATATGGATGAATAATCTACAAACAGACACAGAACCGAGCATGAAAATGACTTAACCTTGTTGTTTTAAAACAACAAATAAACAGTCATGTATTCCAACATTTATCTGAAGATTAGATTAGATTAGAAACTTTATTGATCCTGCATCAAGGAAATTTGTGCATTACCACAGCTCAGATACAGAGAAGCAATGACAAAAAAGATAATAGTTTTTTGAAAGTCTAAAAATAAATAAATACACATTCTATACAGAGAGTACAAATGTACCAGGACAAGCATACACAGTGGTGGATTGTACATAGTGGAATAGTGGTAGTTATGACGCTTCACCAGTTTAAGTTATTCAAATCCTAATTATTTATTTATTTAAACACAGTCTGACTAAACACAAGCTGGGAATTGTATTAGAAAGAACGTCATCATAACAGGCCTGAAGTGTAAAATAAAGCCCTGAGATCGATGATCGCTGCTGTCACGGCAACGAGAGGAAACGCAGCCATTCTCAGGAAATGGATTCATTCGGGACCATACGGAAGGGATTTTAAATTGTTTGTTGCCTGGTTACCATCAGACATGGACATCGCAGTATTTTTAAGATATATTTTTTTTATGTACGTTTATTTATTTGCATAACATTTGTCATAAAGTAGCTATAACTCAAGGAAAAACCTACTAATACTACTAGTAATACTAGTTGATGGGCATAATAAGTCGCCATGGCAACAGCAGTGCACAGATACTCCTCAAACAGGCGTTATTCGGATAAAATGATCAAATATTGGGAATCTAAGTTGTAGTTTTTTCACCTGGTAAATAAATATTAAAACAATATTAACAAAACGACAAGCCGCTGTCTGTGGTTTCCATGGTTCCAGCGGACCAGTGTATTTTTGGGTAAATCTAAAGCTGTGATTGAACTCCGTTTGCTGACAGGATGGGAGACATAGCAGAGAACGAGGCGAGCTTCTACTCCAACGCTGAGGACTACTGGAGGGACGTTCCCCCCACGGTGGACGGCATGCTGGGAGGCTACGGCAGCATCTCCAGCATCGATATCAACGGATCCAAAGCTTTCCTGCAGAAATTCCTCGGCGTAAGGAACCACTGTCAATCCGCTAATATCACATTAGCTCTACCTGTCTGAACGATGCAGCATGTCAGCGTTCACAACTTCTCTATCTAATTGAATTTGAAAAATTAAGAATTTTTTTATTCTGAATTTGTGAACATAAAAAAATGGGAAATTCAAGTTATTGAATCTCCATATGTCTAAACGGAATGGAATCATAAATGTGACGACTTTAGATTTGCAAAGACTTGCAAGTTGAATAATCTGTGACCAGACTCAGACTTTAGTGAGTCGAATCTTGACGTTTGAACAAGAAGGAAAAGGTGTAACTCGACAAAAAGAGACAAGAACTTTTTAGAATATTTAATTTAATGTAGTTTATTCTATCAAGTTTTGGGACGTGCGCTGCCGATCTAAAATAAAATAATTCCTGTTAATGTACTATACAAACTTTTTTTTTTTTTTTTTTACACAGATGTTAAATTGTGACTTTTAATGACTTGTTTGCGACTCAAAACACAAATGTAGGACTTGTCCAAGTGTGAAGTAGACGTAACAGACGCCACCGATCATAACGAACCATGAATCCATGGAAGCGGATTCGATTGCCTCACCCGCCGCCGCCGTGTCGTGTGTTTTGTGCTTCGTGAAGGAGGGCGAGGGGAAGACGGGGTCCGGCTGCGCCCTGGACTGCGGCGCGGGCATCGGCCGGATCACCAAGCGCCTGCTGCTGCCTCTGTTCAACACCGTGGACCTGGTGGACGTGACGCAGGAGTTCCTGGACAAGGCCAAGTCGTACCTGGGGGAGGAGGCCAAGAGGGTGGGCAACTACTTCTGCAGCGGCCTGCAGGAGTTCACCCCCGAGAGCGGCCGCTACGACGTCATCTGGATCCAGTGGGTCATCGGTGAGTCTGATGTGTCGGTCGCCAGTCAGAATACTTTGACATTTGGGAAAATATCAAATTCATGCAGGCTGGTTCTTGCCTACTAAAGAGTCCAGTCCAGACCACGAGGCCTGAACGATCTATTGTTTTAAACAATGAGATCCTGTGATCGTAAAAGCTGCAATTTGTTTTGGTTGTTTTTGTCAACTATTTTCCATATTTTACACATGAACGCCGCCTTCCTACCAGTGTAAGCTGGTCTTCAACTTTTAAAACGGCTTCAGTGGGACTAGAAGCAGAGTCGGGGGTTTTAAACCCAAAGGAAAACAGCACTTCAGTCATTATTTGGCAGCGGTTCAGGTTTGAGGCTGCAGACGATCAGAAACAGGTTCTGTTATGGCGTTTATTGTTTTAATGGTATGAGGTAAGTGATGCTGGTAAATGCTGTCGTGCACTGAAAATTGATTTGAAGAAAACCGCGAATGAAATAAAAATTACAATCTCTGCCAGAAAAATCACAATTCAGTTAGATTTTCTTAACTGTACAGTGTAAGTGTGCCAAAAAAAATGGACCAGTTCCTGTTTCTTTACAGAAATGTGAAGCCAGTGAGCATCTTTCATGGCTCAAAGGATAAAATATTTCCCGTTTTGTTTTGTAAATAGTTTATAAATTAGGAAGTAATTTCACTTGCTGCTTAAAAAACTACAAGTGAGTAAATGTTAGAATTGAATTAAAATGCAAAACTAGACTGACTGAATATGGAATATTGTTTAAACTACTTTTTTTCCCCTTATGTCATTTCTCCTGTTTTCAAAAGCGTCATCGTTTTCATAGGAGTTATTTATATGTGAATTTCTACTGGTCCGGCCTGGTCTCCTTGTTCTGCACTGATCCCTCCTCTCTCCCATCACGTCCCATCAGGCCACCTGACGGACGATCACCTGGTGGACTTCCTGCGCCGCTGCAGCAAAGCCCTGCGGCCCAACGGCCTCATCGTCATCAAGGACAATGTGTCGTACGAGGGCGTGGTGCCGGACGAGGTGGACAGCAGCGTGTGCCGCGACCTGGACATCGTCCGCGGCCTGGTGAGCCGGGCGGGGCTGCGGCTCGTCCACGAGGAGCAGCAGGTCAACTTCCCCAAGGAGATCTACCAAGTCCACACACTGGCACTCCGATAGAAGCGTTTAAACTGTTTCTAATATGGGAATTTTTCTAGTGAGCAGTTTATTATGTCTAGAATCAGCCTGCAGTTTGGTGTGTGTGTGTGTGTGTGTGTGTGTCTGCTCTGTGCTTACAGTCATCTCATCGCTTTTTTTGCGAAACTCCACCAGAATACTGTAAACTGTCCACGAGAGCGACGCTGCGGTTTGCAATCGCTCGGCTCGATATTTATTTATTCTTTTTTTTTAACCCCGCGTTGGAAGCTCAGCATCGCATCCTGTTTCAGGGATGAGCAGCAGGACAGTTCGGACAAGAGGAGAACGGGAACTGGACCTGACCTCGGACGAACAGGTCATTTTGCAGCAGTGATTTTAATTACTGTGTTTGTATCTCTGATTTTCATCCCAACGGTGTATTTTAGAAAAAAAACAAACAAGTAAAGCCAAACAATGAGTTATTTGACTATTCTACAATTTTCAGATGGATAAACTGGGAGTATTTTGATAATCAATGAATTGTTTGAGTCGTTTTTCAAGCACAAAAGCCTCCAGATCTTCTGCTGTTCTCAGTTTTATATCAGAATATGTTGTCGGGACATGGGATAGACATTTTTTAGGGGAATAAATTAATAAAAAGGGAATTTGGATGCAGCCCTGAATCAAAGCAGTCCTTCCCCTCATATGGAATTAATGTTCACTGACAATAAGCAAAGGCATTTTTCATACATTGTAAAATGATTAAAGAGACTTGAGCTTTTCCAGTAAAAGGGGGAAAGAGCTGATGTTTTAAAGACGCCAGAGTGCAAAGTTATTATCACACTTACTCATGTTAGGAGAAGAGTCCTCAAACACTTTTTACACCACAATCAGCTGGAGGGAGAAGCTGCTTAAATAAGATATTTTTAAGGTGATAATTATACTAAATTATCAAGTTATACTGAAGCAGAGTATCTTTTATCACTTCCTCCCAAAAACAGCATTTAAAACATGCAGATAATTATTATTAGCATTCACCAGAAATGGAATATCAGTATGTTTTGACTGGTATATAATTCAGTAAAATAAGAACTGAGGTTTTCTACAGTAGGTGAAAATGACAAACTAAATACCAGCTCTAGAAACAATGGAACTTTACCTTTAAATGTTAAATTTCACTATTCTCAGCCATTAAATTCGGTTGTCCTGCTACAAAACTAGAAATATCTCAATAGTAACACAATCCTTACAGTGTGTGTGTGTAAACACTGAAGCACATTCAACAACAGAATCTGAACAGATCCTCAATCAAAATATTTTTCACAAAGATTATAGAAGTATCAAGTGCTGTAGAAGCCAAAAACGAGCACGGTTTAGATTAAGATGGTTTATTATATTACATTTCATACAATGTCACTAAGAATTATCCACACACTTGGTCCATTATACTGAATATCAAGCAGTCATGGTTATAGTTTACAGATTCCTCGATTCCTTCCTTTTAAGATAACACATTTCACAATGTTATGACTTGCATTGCATTTTCATTTTCCGTTTGGCAGTATGGAATTTGTAACTCCATCACACATTGATTGCATTTGTCTATTATGCTCAGTAAGTGCAATGAATAAACATAATTGTTCAATAAGAATGAAAATGCCCTTATACGTATTTGGGGAATTGCAAGTGGGTTATTTATTCAGAAGAATTGAATTAATTGCATTTCTTAAATATCCTTTTATTTCCATTAGCGAGCACAAATATGAAAACAAGCCTTGTAGTGAAAGGCTAATTCATCCTTTCATCTCTAGCAGGATAAAACTAATGTGAAGTTTTCACTGGTCTCATTTGATGCTACAACATAAAATTCCACAGTGAGAGTTGCACACTGCTGCAGCTTCAGCAGATTCGGCTCCACGTCAGTCGGAATTAATCTTAAAATCCTCAAATCATGGACGATTTAACGATTTTGCATCTTTGTTACAGTTCTTCTAAGTCACGTCGTTTGATTCGTAAAGAATCCTTGAGGCAACGTTCATGTTCCCATAAATAAAACTATGTTGATGTCATGTAAGCTCAAAAGGTCGAATGAACGCGTTTTGACCATTTAGAATCAGAAGTGACATCTCTTCATCATACTGAGGTCATGTAGTGGCTGTTTACTCAGTTTGTTTGGCACAGTGTGAATTTTCTGATTTCTGGTGAAACTATCGACCTAAAACCATGTGAACGGTTTCAAACTGAGGACATTTGGTGGGAAGTACAAGGGAGAACCTCCGTACTCCCTAATACGCTGGTGTTCGTATGGATAATTACACTTTGGATGAACAGGATGCGGCTGAGGTCATGTGATCAGGACCAGGTCTCGCTCTGGACCCGGCCGGTCCTCTCCATGGCGTCCAGCATCTGCTTGGCGTCCTCGGCGGACACGCCTCCCTCCCGCCGGAACACCTCTTTCAGTGCGTCGCGCACGCTGGCCGGCATCTCTTTAGCGTTGCTGCATAGAAGCACAAGAATATTCACAGCTGCTTTAGAGTTTGTATTGGATACAAATAAATAAATACAATCCAGTCGTACAGTCCAGTAGCTGAAATTAGCAGTCATTTTAACAAATTGTTAATCTATGTATCTAAATCTAAGTCTAAAGTACATGTACATGTTATTCCTATTTCATTCCAGCTTGATTTTTCTTCCAGAAAGTGCGTTATTTGACCTGCTCTGTGCCCTTAATTATAACAAATCCAGCCATTTCACTGTTAAAATACCTTTAAAAGGAAATACAATGCAAATGCATCTGTTCAAATACTTTTAAAGGGACATTACAACACATAAAATGCAATATCTCTGCCAAAATGTAATTACAGCTCAAATATCTTGACTGACAAGTAACTGATTTTTTTTCGTTACATTTAGTTTTATACTTTTATACTTTTTTTTATACTAGTTTTATACTAGTTTTGAAACCAGTAGTTTTAGACTTTAGGTAAACTTTTGGTGCTTTTGACTCACCCGGCGATGTAGAAGCAGGCACCTTTATTAGTGATCAGGTCCCACAGGAGTGCAGCGTTCTCCCGCACACGATGCTGCACATAAACCTTTTCCTCCTGAAAACACACACACACATTTCATCAGTGTCCACAGAGGACGTCAGATACACAAAAGCAATGTGCACAGTCGTTTCTGTCCCTTCCTGTGACTGATGACATGCCTATTAAGTGTTTGTGTGTGTGTGTGTGTGTGTGTGTGTGTGTGTGTGTGTGTGTGTGTGTGTGTGTGTGTGTGTGTGTGTGTGTGTGTGTATGTGAGAGAGAGAGAGAGAGAGAGACCTGGTCTCGTGAGAAGGCGGTGAACAGGGTCAGATGTTGAGCCTCCATCATGTCCTCCCACTCTGACCTGAAGTAGAAGTCTTTGGACTCCGATCGACAGCCGAAGAACAAGACGTTGGCTGAGGGGCAGGGAGGCAAAGAGGAGGCGGCGTTTCCTGTCAGAGCTGGGACTTATTCATGCAACGAACGAAAACTGAGATTTGGTAAAGGATCTCACCAGTTTTTCCCTCAGCGATCCTCTCCTGTATACCCGACCTGAAGGGCGCCACGCCTGTTCCAGGTCCAACCATTATCATAGGGGTGTCCTTCTCCGTGGGGAACTTCAGAGTTCCCTTCTTCACCCACAAAGGCACGTACACCTCCCCTACAAACAACATTTAGACAATATTTAATACTGGACAATAATTCTAATGTTCAGATTTCCATACCACATGACCATAAAGTCAAGACTGCACTGATTTAAAGTTACTTTCTTTTTGTGTTGATTTGTGGACAAACGCTGTAGTGTTTTCCTGGAATGAAGACTGCATTTCCCATGAGCGCCATCACCTTGTGTCATAATTATCTTGATCTGGTTAAATGTGAGGCTGATTTCACAACAAATTCAGCAATGCAGCACCTTCCTGCACTGTTGTCTGACAGTGTGAACTGCTGTGAAACAATCAGGAGATAATGTTTTTTTTCCTCTTATTCACTCTTACTCTTTACTTTAGAGCTCCACCAATCAGAGCTGAGTATTCTCTATGGCTGAGGTATGAGCACTATTTCATTTGAATATTATAGTGTGGACAAATACCTTGTGCGGGGTCCAGAGAGGCTAACCAGGAGGAGCAGAGGCCTCGTCGTGGTTTTATAATCTTGGTTTTGTAGCGGACCACAGCCACCAGGATCTGAAGTCGCTGTGGGTGAGCCTGTGTGCGTGGAGAAGGCGAGACAACACTTCTCCTGTTTTCTGTCTTCGCTTTTCAAATCGACTTCGACTACAGGTTTCGTCTAAAGCGCAAAGTTGAAAAATTAAAACAACTAATTTTATTTTTACGACGGATGAGCTACCTGGAGAGAGGAGGCGATGGAGAAGGAGCGAGGCTGGATCTCGGGGAAAAGATCCAGGAGGTAGTCCGTTTTGAGCTCTGCTGTAGTATGAGGGAAATCTGCCAAAACCTGCAACAACACGACAGGTTTATATATTTTAAAGATGTGTAGGATTTGAGAAAAGGCAACAAAAAAAAAAAAGACAAAGAAAAATGTCTGCAGAACTCGAAAATCACAGACACAGGCCGTTTAAAAATAATCCCAAAGCTACATTAGCAAGCAGAGTGATTCATGTATGAATAAAAGTCGTGATTTTGCAGAGTTCAATGTAATTTTCCCTTTGAAAACCCGAACCTCCAGTGCGGTGCGTCGAGGCCGGTTGCAGTAGCCGTGCAGCTCGTCCTGGCCTTCCGCTGAGCTGAACTCCAGCAGCTTCTCCCGCTCCAGCTCGTTGGTGGCGAAGGTGGAGAGCAGCTCGAAGAAGGAGCGGCGAGGCACGGCGGCGACGTCCAGGTAACGCTCCACCAGGTGACGCACGGTGCAGGGCTGAGGCAGCCGGGCTGGGACTGAACACACAGAAATGTCCTTAACAGTGAGAAGCTGCGCTCAACAACAGGCAGAACAACAACGTGTAACTTGGAAGCTGTGGTGGAAGCTGACGAAGTAGTTTTGCTTTGTTACTAAGTACCTAAGTAGTTTTTATGTATTTGTACATTACTTAAGTAGAAATAATAATGCATACTATTTACTCCACTACATTTTGTGGCAATTATCTTTAATTTTTTAATCCTTACCTTTCGGAACTCTGTGATTAGTTGCTGTTGTGTTTTCGTTCGACTGCTCTTAAGAGAGCACAGTGTTGTAAATATGTAGGCAATCAAATTACTTAAATATATATATTTTTTAAATATATCATGTCTTAAATTAGTAAATAACTTGTCATTTCAACTGTAATTGAGCATTGTCTTCACTGTTTTAGGATCTAAAAATCATCTGGATCTGTAGAAAGGGGAGAACAGGTCGTTGTGTGTCTGTGTCGTTAATATTTATGAGCCTCTACCGATCTGATTGGCTGATTTTGAATGGCTGTGAATGGTGGGTGGTGAATGTATAGTTGTGACATCACAACTTCACATGTTAAGGCACAGTTTCTGAATATGAGCTGTGCGCATTTCTCTGTGGCTTGAGTGTTTTGAAACATAGGAGAGGATTTATTTTAGTTTATACAACACTGATATGATATGGGACCTTTAAGATTAGATCATATCACACACACACACACACACACACACACACACACACACACACACCTACCTGCCGTGTTGTCTGCGGGCCTGAGTGTGAACCTGGCCTCTGGATCTAATCTCAGCAGCTCACAGAACTGCTCAACGTCTTCTGCCACGTTGCAAGGATACATCATCACCACGTCTCCTGCAGCAAACCTACGGCGCAACAACGCAACCGGTGATGTGTTGAGTCTGCGTGAAGCTTCTCAACTTTCATTGTGATTCCAAAAAAGCTTGTTTTTGTCCCTGTATGCTTTTAAAACCAAACAAGAAAAGTAAAAAGCAGGATAAATCGGGGTAGAATTCATTTCTCGTCATGCTGACAGACTGGGGAGACTATCATTGATGTGGAAGTGTAAAGGAACTGTATAATAAAATCTAATAAACCTAGGGGACTTACTGGATGTTGGACCCAGTGATGTCAAACTCGATGTGCCTCACGTCCTGAAAGTGCGACACCTCCGTTACTCTCTTATTGGACAGCATTCTGGCGGGAAAGGGATGAGACTGGGAGGGAGCGGTCTGCTCTGAGGGAATCCTCAGCCTGTCGTCCGTCTGCTCGTTCACGCCCTCCAGAAAGTGGAATGTGTACGTTGGAGGGAGCCTTACAGCGAGGAACAAGCGAGAAAAATTAGGATGGATTTTTAAAGGACACGCCTAAAAAAAAAAAGTGCAACATTTCAGGTTGATACTCACGGCTCGTCCTCCCTCAGCGGGGTCACGTCCGACAAAGACGGATACAGAGCAAACACTTTCTCCCAGAATGATTTGAGCCACGGGTCAATCACAGCATCAGACCTGTGTAAAAACACATTTTGGTCATATTTTAAACATTTACAATATATATTGTGAAACACTATAACATGGACTTTGGTATACAAATAATAAGGAATTAATATATTTATAGAAAACAAAGAACATAAACATAAATAAGAGGATAAGATTCACCTACTTACAAAATCATAATTTCATCAAAGTCTAAAATAGTAGCTGCCACTAAAAAAATACATAAAGTTCTGACCCAAAAATGTGAGTTTTATTAATGGCCACATGGTGGTGCTGTTGGGTCATGCTTTACATCAAACACTAATTGGTTCTCTCATATTAACTCAAATTTGTTTAGTTTTGAGAATAAAGAGGTCAAATAAAAAAAATCAATGGAGGAATATTTCATTTTCATTTCTTTTCACAATCAATTTTTTTCCCAATGAGCCGTTTGTGGCGTAGCTACCTCAATAGTTAGTTATAACTGGTAGTTATGAAATGTTTCTTCCATTATATCCTTCTATTGCTCATCATATAACTCTGTTTCACATTTTACTGCTTAGGAGAAACATAGTATGGAACCTAAAGCACACACATACTAAATCATCCACAAAACTGTGATAGAATCAGTAACATTGGATACTAAAATGCTTGAGAGGAGCATTATAAAATTTTTGATATGAAAATCATGCATTTCGAACCAACCCCCCTCAGACGTGGCGTTTCTTACCCCAGGTCATGCTGGTCGTCTGCCAGGCCGGCGGGCAGCAGCACGGTAGCGCCCAGCTGCACCAGACGCCTGTGAAGCTTCTTGGCCACGAAATTGAATCTATAGACAGAAGTGGTGGATGTTGTGACCACGAGTCTTTCTGTATGTGTATTACTGTAAGAACTATGAAGCTGAGAAACACTAACTTTTGATAGGAGGAGTCCCCCAGACCCAGCACAGCACAGTCCAGCCGACACAGAGATCCGACAGGTAAAGACTTTCTAAAGAGAAACCTCCAGAATTTCTTTGAATAAAGAAAACAGTGTGAGACTTATGTACATTCATCGGTCATTCGTGGCTTTTCTCTTATGCTGGACATTTGGTGTCTGTTGTTACCGTCATATTGTCAGGAGGGTCTCCTTGGCCAGTGGTGGCGCACACGAACACAACCAGAGACTCTGAAATCAAGTTGGCCTGTTTGATGTGAGAAAAAGACACGTTTAAATGTGATTTCTACAGAATTCTAATCGCTTCTTCCTCCGGTTCATTCATAAAAACACCCATACCACGTTGTAGTTATCCAGAGGCAACACTTGAACCTGCAGCCGCCTTCTCTGCGCCTGCCGGGAAATCCTCTGAGCCGTGTCCTGAGCCGTCCCAGTCTGGCTGCCGTACAGGATGAGCAGAGTGGGGTTTGACATTGTGACTGAAAGAAACAAAGGTATAAAATGCAATGGAATAGAACAGAATGGAATATTAATACTTTATTGTCCTAAATGGTGAGATTCTTCTTCGGCAGCACACACAAACACATTTCCATGAAGACACATTTTACAATACATTAAGAACAGAATAAAAAATAATGAATATATTTAAAAAAATTTATTAAAACATATGACTAATGCATGCTGATTTAATTTATAAGTACGAGGACTATAAATGGCTAAAATAATACTAATACATTCATCAATTAATTAAATTACGAACTAAACTGGAGTTGAACACATATAAAAGAAAACCCTCAAGTTGACAAATACATTTTGTTATATACAGTTTGCCCCAAAAACCGAAATAAACCCAAAGAACTCTGCTCTGTATCTATTGATGCCATTTCTCATATTATAATATTTTAATACCATTGATGTGTGTTGTATTTTCATGTGGTCACATTAAGTAACCTTGACCTTTAACGTTGCCAGTAAATATTTGAAGGACTTGTACGGTAAATATTACATTTCTATAAAAGGAATAACTGTCTTAAATAGCAGAGCTAGCTTCTTATCTTAGTTCACCACTTTTCTATGTAATAAACATGACATAACTGCGGCTAGCAGGCTAGTTAGCTGAATAGGAAATATGGTCGATTATTTCTTCATACTTATGTTTTATTTTTTACTAAACACATGTAGCGCCACATATCGAGTAAACAACATACTTACAGCCGCTGTCTCAGTCAACGACAGTCTTAAACGATAATAAAAGACACATATAGCTGTTCTGAGAAGCCGGCAGTTCCTCACGCTGAGCAGCAACGCAACACTTTACGGCAGTCTCTGATTCGCGTTGTGATTGGTTCGTGCCCTGGCGCTGCGTTCAAAGTCACCGGAAGAAGATCGGAGATTTCATAACTTCCCGGAAAGCACTTTTTTAAAAGGAACCAGTCTTTGAAAAATGGTCAGAAATAAAGTCACACATAAAACGATTCTAAGTAATTAGTCATCTTCTGGGTCGAAAATATATAGTTTCTTCATGTTTTACAGCTTGTCTCTTGGGGAAAATTAACAGTTATCTGGTGAAATGCTTGATTTTAATTTGACTTACCAAGTCGTCATTATGAGATGCAAAATCAAAAATGAATTTTCATTTTATATCTACTGGTCCTCTACAACATCTCAGATGCACACGTTCTTTTCACTTTACTACATTTATGTGGCAGCTGTAGCTGCTAGTTACTTTAATAACTTACATAATAAAGTATGATAATCTTATAAAATGCAATGCTTTGTTATCCTTATTATACAGTGATAATAAGACTAGTAAGTTAGGTAATGTAAGTAATTGTAAAGGAGCATTCATACATTTTTATACTGGTATTTTACTTAAGCAAAGGTGCTTAATCCAACAATGATTATATCACATTTCACACTGGATAATTAAAAAAAAACATTACTGGAGTATATTATAGCCATATTTTAAAACTTAAAGGGTCAGTTCACCCAAAACCACAACTGGTTCAGAAATGACTACCTTTGACAGCCAATAAAATTGTATTTACATATGGTGGGTACCTTTTAAGGTATGTGTGTGTATATGTGTGTTCAGACTAAACATCTCTCTGTTTCCAGGGGCAATTTTAAAGATGTCTATTTCACAACATTTTCAGTGAAGTACAGGAAAATGACACATATATTTTATATCACATTGTCAGACTTACATAGAGATGGGATCTTTTACACACTACATTTAACAGACTTATACAGTTAGTATGGATATTTCCTGAAACATGCTAAGATGTCAGAGTTAAGAACACTTGAGAGAGTATAATAGCATTAGTAGTGGCTACCAATGGGCAACGTGTTGTTATTTCATACATATGCACCACATACTGTAGAAAATCAAAAAAAAGAGGGTGGATGAAACAATGTCACAGACAAGAAAGTCAAGAAAGTACAGTGAGGTCCGAGGCTGGATTATCACCCTGGTAAAGTAGTAACTTTTCAGCAGTTGATTTGTGGTGATTTGACTGACTGAAGCTTTGATTGTGAGATCCTGAATAAATGCAGCACCGAAGCAAAGTATCAACTAACATAATAATAAGAGCTGATTTGTTATCTGAGGCCCTGTGGTAAAGAGAATCTACTTGTATAATAGTACTCCAGCAATTTTGTATTGTACTTTCAGAAATTTTTGAACCTGCTAGAGCGATTCTTTTTTTTTAAATAGTCAAAACTGATGCAGCAGAGGCCGATAAAGTATGGGTCACACTCCAAAAACACTTGATCCCTATAATTCCCATAATGCAACTTAATGATGTCTTTAATTAGATCCTGTCTGGATCCCTCCCACAATTTTCAATGCACCCGCTATGTATTTCAGGTTTTCTGTTAAACAAAGCTTAAATAATATAACCTTGATGACAACATGAGGGTTGGTTAACACGATTTCTATCAGATCCATAGGAAATATTATACAACTGTTCCCCTTTCAGAAAAATATAATTAATTCAGTTGTAATTGTGGTCACATGGTGCATATTTATTTTCTTTGTGTTAAAATGACCACTCAGTAAACCTAGTGTCAGGAATGTAATATTACTATTACTATAATAATAATAATATAATACAGAGAATGAGAGGATAGGTGGGTGTTTATAGGAGCCCAACAGCTCAGGTTAATCCAGTCATGGTGTTGTGGATGTCAAAGGTTTGAATAAATGGAGGAGGGAAAGACAAATGGTAGAAACAGAATTAAGTTCAGCAACATAAATTAGCATTTGTGATACAGTCACAACCAGCTGTTGTGTGAACTAAAAACAATAGCAATCAATTGATTATGTTCTGGTTAGCTTCATAATAAGAATAATGTTGGAGGTGTTACTTTGGTTAACAACGCAGACAAAGAGTATTGTTTAAAAAAAACGGTTCCCAGAATAAAGGCACACATCAATTGAAAAGGTATATAAGGCAGAGGACAGTCTGTTTAAAGGAAGTGAGTGAGCGGTGTCACCCGCTAGGCTCGTTATAGAGTTTATCATACAAATAAACATTTTAGAATTTAAAAAAGAACAACTAAATACACAGGATTTGGTGCCGGTGACAACCAAAAACACAAAACATTTTAAAAGTGTTCTCGTCAAACGTGGTTCTGCGTAATAAAACTTAACAGATTGCTGTTTGATTACTAGAGAAAAGTGGCTCAGCTCTTTGAAAACCTGCTAGAAGCTTTTCTACACTGGACAAAGCCGGTTCACAGCAGCTTTACGAACATGCACGAATGAAGATGAAAGGGGCAGTACGGTGCTGTTGGCTCTAGCTGTGGTAGAGGCGTATGCGCTGCGATATGTTGTTGCGGCACAGAGGGCAGTTCTGCAGGGCGTCGCTGCACACCTGACAACAGCAAACATGACCGCACGACAGGAAGATGACCTGGGCCTGGGGAGACAAAAAGACACCATCAGTCGCCTGGAAGAGCGGGTGTTCACCGGCTTTCTGAAGTAGCACTACTTGAACCGTCCGTTGATTGTGTTGCTGAAAATAAATAAGGTAAAGTAAAAATGTTTCTAAAAAGAAAACGAAACAATATAGGACCTAATCAAGAACCCTGGGGGACACCAGAAGACAATCAAGTCCAGTAAAGTCCAGTAAAGTGATTTTCTTACCCCGGTTTCCATGCAGACCACACACTCTGAGCTCCCTGGTCCCTCCAGAGGACTGGGGGCGGAGGGGGTGACAGGAGTCCCTGGGGTGAGTGGTGGGCTGGAGATTTCGGTAGCAGGAAGTGGTGGTGAGGGAGGGGGCGGAGCAATGGGTATGGCTTCTTCTTCTTCCTCATCCTGAGGCATAGCTTTACAAGCTCCTAATGTAGGAGGAGAAAGCATACAGGCTGTGGCAAAACTCTTTCACTGACCTGGAGCTCAGTTACATATCACTGATTTGGGACTGATGGTCAGACAAATAAAGACATTTGAAAACAATCTCGGAATTTAGGAAATATGACAACTACAATATCTAGTTGTTGCTTCTTTATGACCTGTTTGGTAACAAATGATTTCTTAACTCACAGAGTTGAAAACATACCAGCTTGCAGACTGCCATTGTGCGTGAGTTCAACAGTGCGTACAGTATTAGAATCTAGATAATATAGAGTCACAGAGGATGTGTGTGATGGTGATACCTTCAGGCTGGTGATCACGAGCCCAGTTCAGAAGAGCTTTCTGGATTCCTAATTCATTAATGCCGAGCTGAAAACAGAGAAAAAAGGATTAAGAACGGCTGTTTAAAAGTGTCTCCTGCCTCTGCTTGAACACATAAACTAGTGTGCAGACAACATAATTAGAGAGCTTGTATATCTGACCAATTAGAGAGCTGGTGTTGCAACCCAGCGTTATGTGGTCAGAGATGTGTGAGAACTGATAGAAACATGTAGATAATGATGGACTCAGACCTTCTTGAGGTCAGAAGACGACATCTGGCAGAGGGCGGCTGTTGTCACTCGATGGTGAGCCAGGATGGGCAGGTAGTGCTGCGCTGACAGGCTGCACAATAAGTTGACCAACTCTTTCTCCACACCCGCTTCCTGCAATAAGATTACAGTTACACGTTAGCACGGTTGGATCTCAGATGCTTCTGTGTGTCCTTCCTGTTCCGTTCGGTGCTGTACCTGCATGCGCAGGGACAGGGGTTTGGCGTCCAGCAGCCTCTGGTACTGGATCATCCAGTAGTTCTGCTGGGTGGACTCGGACTTCAGCTCCATCTCCGCCTGGAAAAACCACACAAAGTGATTGCAGTTCTTGTTAAAACACCTTAAGCTCAGAATAAGAGAGCGGTGGAGGGAAGAGGGTAAACGTTACAGTTGAAATGACCACTAATAGATGTGTGTGAACACATTACAAAAGCAAAATGGCAGCAATCTCTGCCTCCAGAGAAAAAACATTATTATAGTGACATTTAACAGAGGAAAACAGGAGGTGCGGAATGACACAGTTATATAATTGTAAAGTAAAGACACAATGAGAAAGTAAAGAGGTTAAGTGTAACCGGTCTTCTCTTCTACCCGCTTTCCTCGTGTTATGTTGGTAAAGGGAAAATCATTAATAAAATTCTATGTATTTAGATATACAAAAAAATGTCATTCAATGTCATCTTCTGTACTGAATTTTCCTTTTCTGCAAAAGTTAATATTTTATATTCTCCTCACCAGAACCGACTGCAGCTCCTGCTCTCTCTGGTGCTTCTGCTTCAGCAGCTGCTGCAACATGTCACCAAGAGCTGTGCGCTGCTCCACCATAACCTCCTGCACACAAACACCATCACATAAAGGTAGAGGAACAATGCAAACTCATCAGTGAAGCTCCCCAACATAAAACTAAAGAGTAAAGAAAAAAACACATCTCCAGCACAGGTCAACTACAGGAGAGTCGTCATCTTTGATGTACTTTCTTGTAAAAAAGCAGTTCAAAGTACAGCTGGTAGATTTTAAATACATAAAACCAGTTTATAGATTTCTGAATCTGAAATTGATATGAACTAAAGTTGATAAAGTACGAAAGTATGATTTTGAAACTCAGAGTTTTGTCATGTTAAATTATCGCCATGGTGCAATGACATGAAAAATAACCAAATGAAATGATGGTAATCGACAGGAGGAAAGAATTTAAGTCAAATGGGGGACAGCAAAAGAAAGAAGAGGGGTGACACCCACCTGCAGGTTCTCAGCATCCAGACAGTGTCTTTTAATCTCCAGTCTAGTCAGCTGCATTAATTCACCCTCTATGAGCTTGATCTGGGGACAGTGGAGAAGCAGACGTGAAGCAGGCAGGGAGAAGGCACATGCTGCAGAACGCGATGTCTGGATGGAAACACTTGTGATGGTTTGATGAAATGATATTGGGGATTATGGATTATATTATATAACGTACAGGAGTCTGGCGCCCATGGGTAAACATCCAGGCTATCGGATATATGGGCGGGCAGCTTTCTATTTTGATCTTTAAACGGCTTGATTGTGTCAGGTTTGCTGCTCACTCCAAACAAACTCAGCACATAAACCTGGGATTATTCAGAGCAGCTTAATGTGAAGAGAACACGGTTCCTGATGAATCCTGGCGTCTTTGTGCCTATACAAACACAAGTGGACACAATCCACTGGCAGCAGAGTGGCTGTTTGTGTCTGAAATCTGCATGAAACACTGTGTTTTATTTATTCATACATCGACTGCTGCCTGAGTCCCTACACATCATACACTGTGACACAGACGTACCAATCAGTGTTATGCTGACTGCTGTTCACCGATTTGAAAGGACAAGGTTGTTTCCGAAAAATTGCTTAGGTGATTAAAAAAATAAATGAATAAATCAAATCAAATTTTCATTTACCAATGATAACACACTTATATCTAAAAAGTACAGAAATGCAATGTGAGCCAACACAATGTTAAACTGAGGGATGAAAGGCATCATTTATTTAAATAGCTGATGATGTTTTATGATGTTTTAAATATTTACTACGCCACCCTGTTCACTAATGTTTTGGAATCTCGCAGGACTACAGACAAATCTCAATGTCAATACCTGATCATGGAGGGTTGGTGTGATCTGATTCTACTAATCAACCATTAGAGCCCTTGCTAAAGACCTTCATTAGTAGGATTAGGTGTGTTACTGCTTGATTGGAACAAAAACCTGGACCCACACCGACCATCCTGGACCAGGATTTAACACCCCTGGCTTTATTTATCTTCTATTGTGCAGCTCTTTACTGGTGTCATGAAAAACAGAGATCAGTGACAGGTTTGACCTCCACGCGTCCACACAGACCTGGTTGCGGATGTAGCCGTGTACGGCGTCTTTCTGCAGCTGCAGGGCCTGGAACGCCGCTTTCTGCATCTCCTCCTGCGGGGATTAATCAGAGTTCTGTTCACTGAGCTAAGTTCACTGAGCTGAGTACAGTGACATCAAGGAGAAAAGCTGACAGTCAGCCACACAACACAAACCTCCTGTAAGATGTGGGCGATGGCTTTAGATTTGTCCAAAACCTGTAGGGACAGCATCCTTTCAAACTTCCTGTCCAGATTCTCCATACTGTTCCAAGATGGGAAGAGAGACAGCATAAAGTTTCACACTGCATTAATTGGCGAATAAAAACACATTAGCATCATTTACATATTTCCCTCCAGATGTTGTGTCTGGGTGTGTGTGTGTGTGTGTGTGTGTGTGTGTGTGTGTGTGTGTGTGTGTGTGTGTGTGTGTGTGTGTGTGTGTGTGTGTTGAACCTTTTGAAGGTCTCAGAGACCAGGCTTGCCCTTCGAAAGTCACTGGCCTCCTGCAGGAGGCTCACGGTGCAGCTGTCTGACAACATCTGCTGCATGGCCGCTGCAAACGCACAGAAGAGAGAGAGAGAGAAAATGTGATGAAGGAAATATCGTTTGAAGTCCACAGGCTTATGTCAGATGAAAGCGGAAAGTGACACTAACTAGCTGTGTCTTGAGTAATAAGTGAAAGAATGGTTCAGTGTTGGAAATCATCCTCTGAGGTCATGGTATTTCAATCTGAAATAACTGTCAAAACATCTGAACCTAAATATTAGACAGACAAAAAGACCTTTTTTTGTTCTATAATCAACGTTAAACATTAAAAATTGAGGTCCATTCACAGTTTTCCATTTCAATATGTGAAAAAAACATAATTTTTGTAGACAGAAACTTGTGGAGTTGATTTCCTGCCTGAATGAGATGGACATCAACAAATGCACCACACGCAACCACTGCTTACATAAAGAAAGTCAAGTTTAAAGCTGTAGTACAGGAGTGCTGTCTCCATCTGCTGGCCGTGAAGTGTAATTAAATGCAAAAACCCTCCCATATTGTGGTCAATAATATATAAATAAAAAAAAACAGAAGTAACAAATACCACACTATCACAAAAAAACAGAGCAAAATTAAAAATAAGAGTGGCGTTGTTTGATTAGAAGAAGTGGCTAACCTCACAAATTTATTCACAAATTATTTTGTGTGATGAATAATTTCTGAATGAATGAATGAAGCGTGATGAATAAAAATCCTCCACTATGGCTTTAAGTACATCAGCCGAGCTGCTTACCGGCCACGTCCTTCTTCCTCAGAGAGTTGGCTTCTTCCTGTGTGATGGCCGTCAGTTGCTCCAGACGGATGCTGTGGGGGGAATAAACTGTTAAAAACAACATTTTGATGAGAGAAAGAAATGAGGCTAAACTGCTGTCAAAGCATCACAGATCCAAAAAGCGGTGTTTTGTAGTTTTATTTGAATAAAACACATTGTTGAAAGCATCCAAAGGTGTTCAACAAGTTTCAGAGGCGTACAAAAAACGGGTGACCAGGTGATTATTGCTACTACACCATGTGACCCAAATAACATTGTGTGACGGGGTTCAACATCACATTCAACCTCCTGCGTCATTTGAGACCGTGTACAGTACATCCTTCTAAATGAACTCAAAACTGCTTGGGATTGGTTTTCCTCCTATTTAGCCAACAAAATCTGTTCGGTTTCTCTTGGTGACCTGATCTCATGAAATACAGAGGCTCAACATGGAATATCATAAGGATCAACGTTGAGTCCCGTTGTGTTTACCCCATTTCATTTTATCCCTAAACAATCCTTCAAAGCTAAGGACGGTGGACTTTTTCTGCAGTGGCTCTGCACCCACCTGTGGTGCAGCCGTCTGCTTAGAGATCACATTGACAGACACCGCCTGTTATTAAAAGCTCATTTTTAGCGATAAAAGGGGAACTTAAACCAAAAAGGGCTGCAAATTTAGAAGACTTCACTTGATTTGATTAACTTTAATTGTTAACCTCATAGTAGCTTCAGCTGAATATTAGCTTTGCACAGAACCAGGACTGTGGATTTTATCCCCAGTCCCTTAGAGAGTCGGGGTCGGTTGGACAAACAGGAGTCGACTACAAGCACTCTGGAATTTAAGGGGCAACTAAATGGATCCAAAGGCGGTTGCTGTCACAACAGGAGCCATTTCTAAACGGCTTGTGTTCAACCGGGTTTCAGCGACACTATAAAGGGAGCCAGACCACAATAGAATGGGTGGGTGGTCTCATTTCACGGTGTGTGTGTTAGCAGGAACATCACATTCTTTTTGCACACAAGCACTGAAAAAGCCTTTTTTTTATTCAGTGAGAGGAGAATAAGTGAAGCCTTCTATGTCCTGTTAGTGTGTCTTTATTTCCCTTCCCCTTGGAAACCAGTTAGTGCATCTTGTGTTCTAAAAATAGACTCAGTTCGATAAGTGGAGCATAACCAGCTATGTGTTGAGTGCCCCAGAACCCTCTGCTGACACGGATCTGAATGTTTTTGCCACTCACCGATCTTCCTCCATGGCCTGGAGAAACTCTGCGCTCTTTTTCTTCCTGAGATGTAGAAATAAATATGCTCCTGTTAGCGGGGACAAACGTCTAATCTGTAACACAATCCCCAACACCCTGACTCTTCGCAAACCAAACAGAGCCTTCGGGTCCTACCTGTTGGTGTCCATCAGCATGTTGCTGACCCGGTTGCTGATGCTGTCTTCGGCCTGTCGCACTTTGGCCAGCACCAGCAGCCTCTCGGCCTCCTGGGCTCTCTGCTGCTGGGAGACGCCCTGCTCCACGCGCTCCTGCTCCTGAAGATCCACAAAACAGAACAACAAAAACACTTTGATTATAAACCGCTATTAAAAGGTGGAAGAGAGTGTGTTGCTCGGGCACAATCGGGCCACAATATTTTTAAAGCCACCTTTCAAAGGTTGAGGAAAATCAGCAAAGATGATGTGCGGAAATCAAGAGAATGGTATACCTGACGGACTGAGTTGAGCATGTTTTCCTTGCGGGAGTTGTTCATGAATATGAGCTGCGTGTGCTCCCTTTGCTTCTCCTCCCGGTGCCGCTCGATGGCCAACTTCTCCTCCTGCTTCTTTACCTGAAGGACACAATGACCTTATTCTCACATTTTTAATGAAAACCACACATCATTTTGTTTGCTGTAGTACATAATATTAACAATTCCTCAACTACTACGGGTGAAGTTTTAATTGACATTGTATGATAAAAAGTCTATTTATTGATTTTTGGTAAATAGTTAAGGTATTGCATGCATACTACATCCATATAAAAATCACCAAATCAGCCTGGATCTTAATATCAAAATCGCTGACGGAAATGCGGATGTATTTCACCTGCTTTGAATGAAAAAATGAATTTGGCCCGTACCAAACATGTACAAAAGAAAAAGCAGAAACATTCATAGAAGTGGGCAACAAGAAAGGCTGCAAGCGACCGTAGGAAAGGAGTAACAAACCTTTCTCTTCTCGTAGTCGCTGAATTTGTTCTGGAAACAGAAAGTGGGGAGAGGCTGATTGAGACTTTCAGCATCATCAACAGTGACCAGTACAGTGCTACTTATGTGTAGATTTCTATTCCTCTGTATGTGTGTGTGTGTGTGTGTGACCGACCTGCCAGGCCTCCTCTAAGCCGTCCACACAGTCGGAGTTCTGTCTGCCGCAGTCGCTCTCCAGCACCGGCAGCAGGTACTGGGATGGAGGGCAGTACTCCTCCCCCAGCTCTGCAAAGCAGATCATACAACAAGTCCAGCAATGTCCTACTGTACAGCCTGATATGATGTGAATACACACTCACATCACTTCATGCTATTTTTACAGCCTGTGTCAAATTCCACAACTCTAAGGGTGGGTTCTAATCCTTAATAGGGTTGGGCGATATTAAAGAAATATCATTAATTATATATCATTAATTATTGATGATTTTCCTTCCTCCTACATATTAGAATGGCATTTCATGCTTAATAACCTAATTTTAATACATAAATGTAGGGGCAGGTGATAGAGCTGGAACATACATTTGTAGAAAATATTTCATCTCAATAGATAACAATGATTATTGATCATTTTTAATGATCTATTTTTAATAATGACCAGGAGAAAAAATGCCCAAATGCCTGGCTGTTTGAATCAATGATTGCTCCATTATTAAAGGATATATGATGTGTATGAGGCAAGAGTAGCATTGTTTTTTATGTTTTTTTTAATGCAAGCCTCAAGTGAAACTATCAATATTATATTGTGGTATTTTCCTATTGTATTAATGATGTAGATGTTGACAATATAAATTGACATTGTTTTATTCCCCAGACCTAATCTTTAATATTATCTTTAGGTGCCACTTCCGTTCAAGAGGACACATTTAACAGCTTTTCATATGGTGTTCATCCAACCAAATAATGTGCTAAGATGATTCAATGCTTTTTTAATTAAAGAAGACAAAAAACACACTTGCATCTAATCCCTTGTGGCCACTGAGCGTCGGCTCTGACGTGACTGATCCACACTTTCTTTGTGTTAGTGGTTATGAAACTCTGAATAGAGGTGTGCTCTTTTGCACCTGTGACTAACCCGACAATAATGTCTTGATGTACTGATACACTGTGGAATACTCTTAAATGTCACTTCAGCAAGGTGAGGACAATATAAGCATTTACGACAGAAAAGATGTCCACAACTAAATCTCATAACGTTTTGTTCTGTTGCAATCTGTGAGATATAATGCAGAGGCTGTAGTTTGGCACTGGAAACTTTTAAAGGATGTCATGTTGATAAGGCAGGTTGGCAGGTAGGAGTATGTGGAAATAAAATGGTTCTTTATTAACAAAAACTTTAATGAAACAGCTAATATATACACATATAAAATAAATCTGCCACCTACTCTCCTCTCTGATCCATCTTAATTGACCAGTGACAGGCTTTTATCTTCTCAGTCGCACCTAATTGAATCACACCGTCTACTCAGGTTACCCCGGGGGATGAGCTAGCCTGATGCGAAGCTTTTCAAAGCATTTAGAACGTTGATGTAGAATTTCTGTTACTGTTCTATGTCACAATTTCCTCTGATGACACAGACACAACCGTGACTGCACTGAATCATACAGAACGTCATTTACCGCAGGAAAAATGTCATCCCTTCTACCTCTAACTTGACAGAGAGGACAGATTCGGTGCTTGGTGCAGCTAATGGTACACAACTCTCCGAAAAGAAACATCACAGTAGGACTGAAGCCCTGCGACAAAATACACAACTGTGAAACACAAACTACTGCTGACAACTGTATTCCATTTCCAGCCTTTTCAATTACCATGACCTAGAGGTGTTCAAGTTCCCAGGTTCAGCTTCAAAGCCCTGTCACACGAAACTGTCCACAAGACCAAAGTAATTTGAGGTTTCTGTCAAACGTGAGCGAAGATAGCGAAGATGATGACCATAGAGCCAAAGTCATTTACTTTCTTATATTCTCTCTCCACTGTTTCCCGCTCATATTATTGTTTGTTTTATTCGGGGGTGTTTTTGTGCTTTTATTCCCCCCCCCGTGAATCTGGACTCAATTATATCCCATCATTGCTTTTGAAGTGAGGAACACAGGATTTGTAACCAATGCTGATGCAATGAAACAAACAGCTGTCAACAGTCCATCTGCGTCCTGCTGAGCCTAAGTTTGCCATGAGCTACGATTCAAGAATATTTTTGAAGAGAAATGCTGTAACCGTGAGGGTTTCTGACAATCTTTCTTATTGTTTTGTGCTGTTATTTGGTTTACAACTATGAATGCATGCATTTGCAGAGAGCATACCTTGTCCAAAACTGATTAAACTGATTAAATATGTGTGATTAATTTGGGATCAATTTGCAATTGACTATGGACAGTCATGTGATTAACAGCGATTCAATATTTTAATCGATTGACAGCTCTACCGTGAACACATGTAGCATATTTTTTTCCTGAAATCTTCTCACAATTTTCCTTTTCAATCAATTCGAGGAAAAAAATAAATGTCTGTGCGGCAGACATTAATGAGCATGGTCAGAGACATCTTCTTTACCCCGGAGTAAAGTGCAGTGGCTAAAACTGGGGCTCAGTGATGTGTTTTTAATGTTGTCCTATCAGTCAAATATCAGCCTGTGGCTACACACAGTACATATTATAAAGATACCTTCATTTGTGGTTAATAGGATTATAGAACAACAGCCTTGGCCATTAACTTTACATTAATCTACTGCACAGGATTCATCAGATTGTGCCTCCGCCATAACAAATACACTATCATTCAAAAGTTTGGGGTCACTTAGAAATTTCCTTTTTTTTTTAAAGAAAAGCACAGTTTTTTTCAATGAAGATAACTTTAAACTAATCATAAATACACTCTATTCATTGCTAATGTGGTAAATGACTATTTTAACTGTAAATGTCTGGTTTTTGGTGCAATATCCATAGTTATATAGAGGTCCATTTCCAGCAAGTATCACTCCAATGTTCTAATGTCAGAACAGGTCCAACAAGGTGCACAGAAACAGATGAGTGTGTGTGGAAGAGATACTTCTGAGTCATTATGTGAACCCTCACCGGTGCAGAGGAAGCGCTGGATGCTCTCTGTACCTTCCATACACACAGATGCGGGTGGATAGGTCATGGTGGCAGCATCCAGGGTAAAGCTCTGTCACGGCAAACACACACACACACAGGGTTTATGCTATATCATATCATAGGTTTTTAGCTGTACTGTAAATTTCAAACTCAAAACACACATATACCTCCAGGGTGCGGATGTAGGCCAGAGTTTTGGGAAGCTGGGCGATGTTGTTGTCGCTGAGGTCCAAGGTGCGCAGGCTGCACAGAGAGCTGACTGACGACGGCAGCTCGCTGAGAGAGTTACCTGTCGGATGCATAGTGACCAGAGCGATCACGATTATTTCAATTTGAGTCCAACGCGTTGTCTCACACAGGCAGTTAAATAGCCTTACCCTTCAAATTGAGCGTCTGCAGAAGCCGCAGATTGCCGATGGATTCTGGCAGGTGCTTCAGACGGTTCTTCTCCACGTTCAGAATCTGACAGGAAACAAAATGGCCACACGTGGGCGGTGAGTCATGTTCGTTAGCACTTGTTTCCTCTGTGCTGTTGGGACTGTCATTACCTGCAGTAACGACAGCCTCCCGATGTCTTCTGGGAGTGAGGTGAGCTTGTTTTCGTGCAGATCCAAAACCTGAGGAGACAGACAGACTCAGTCATGCTTATTCGAGAGATGAAGTGAGACTTCAAAGGCTTATTCAGGCTTGTTTCAGCAATATCATTAAAGGAATCCTCCTTTCAGCTCTTTTCTTGGATTCAAAATATTCATTCTTGAGAGAAAATTTATGAGAGGGTAACATGATTTTAAAACAAAATAGGCAGCTGTGTGTCTCGATCCACCTAATCTAGCACCTAAAAAAACACTAGACTGGAGGGATGGATACTTTTCTTTCAAAAAATATCCTCTACTTTGGTGTAGTGTCCAATAGGTGATTAGTGGGGTTATGAGCTGGAGACTGTGAAGGCCATGACATATGATTCACATCTTTTTCATATTCATTAGGCCATTCAGTGAGCCCGGGAAAGTCTGGTTTACTTCACCTTTAAAGTGGCGAGGGAGCTGATGTCACCTCCTTTGGGCAGCAGTGACCTCAACTCATTGTTATGGAGGATGAAGACCTGTAGGAGAGAAACAGACAACATCTCAGCTCCAGACGCTTCATCAAATATTCTTCTCCATGCTGCATTCTTACCTTCTTCTGTAGCACCTTGCAAATGGAAAAGGCACTTGAGGGAACCTGTGGTAGAAGACACCAAAGCTTCAGCATCTATGTTCCTAGACAATTTCTCCTAACTGGGCATCAATGAATCTTCCATCGCAACTGTGAAAGTAACATTCTCACCTCTGAAAGCTCACATGATGAGATGTCCAGGGTGTCATCGGCACCTGCCTCCTTACACTGAAGAATAAGAGACAGATATTGATTTGGTTTAGGAAAGAGATTCTCGGTTTAAGATGAAGCAAACTTAGGTCTTTTTACATGAATAACAAATCTACACGGTTGCCGATGTGACCCTCAGCATCAACACTCTTCATACCCGGCAAAGCTGATACTCCAGTCTCTTCTGGGAGTCATCGCTGGGTTTCTTCTTTCTGAAGAACAGCGGCATCCTGCGTCCGTTCTCTGCCCGCCCCTCCACGTCAATCAAGAGCCTCCAGGTACCGACGGACGGGCTGGAAAACGCTCAAGAGCCCACCTGCCCTCCGAAATGTACAGATAATTGCGATATTAATCAATAGAACCAATCAACCTAAGGTGAGCACATACTGCAAGAATCCATTTGATTTGACAGAATACACAGTATGAGCCAAAACAATAATTAACTAACATGTACTGACCTGTAGAAGAGTGTGTAAAACTCAACTTTGAGCATTTTGAAATTTTGAATTTTTTGGTTGTTTAAATCTTATTCTAAACAATATTTTAGTATTTTGTACTATTTTCTTTGGGTTTTTTTGGGGGTTCTGGTAAAAATTTTATGTAAATATCGGTTTTGTATTTTAGCAATGTAAAAAAAAGCAGTAATGTGAAAAAAAAGAATGGTAGCCTAGTAAATAAATAATAAGCAAACCTACATATAGACCAGTTTTTTTTAGCACAGTTTGTCCTGTGTTGCTACGCTGCTCGTGATAGATCCTGTATGTTAACGTGTCCTGCAGCTTAACATGAATTAAACTAAGAAAAGCAACAGACCAGCTCTGTAACACAACACTGATCCACTTTTCCTTTTCAGAATGGACTGTGGTCCAAGTAAAAGCTGTTCACAAGGCAGCGCAAATTGTGTGGTGAATTAAATCTACTTGCAAAATGTTTTTACCATCAACATATCTCCCGTAATTAGGAGTTTATGCACTGCAGCCTGACTACAATATCCCTCTCTATATAATTATTGACAGAATGTTCTTGCTGACACAGTCTGATCACGTCCTGCATTGACAATCTCAGTCACCTGAGGAAGGTGCTCTTCTGTTTTTGCCCTGACATATTGTACTAAAGCACAAGGTCAGCAAATGTGTTCATTCAACCACAATTTCTAACCCTGTTTACTAATGTTTTTTTACATAGATCTGAACGCAGAGATCTCTTTCTATTTTCTACTTAAACACTGACTAATTGAATAGTCCCTTTGACCAAAGCTCCTGCCACTCACCAGTCACAAAGGTCTTTTCCTCCTGCCATCGATCTGAATCTTGATACAAATCAGAATCAACTGGACCTGCTCAGCATGTTTATACATTTGCATTTATATCACAGAGCATGACTGGACGATAATGGACTAATTGTGTGGAATAATCTGCATTTGTTATGTTTCTCTACTTATTTATTCAGGTTTTTCTCTTTAATTTGTAATCTGTTCAGGAATCTTTGAATTGTGAATTAAGTCTGTCTTTTATGTAACCTAATTTTTGAGTCGTCTAAGGATTTTTAAGCGAGATCAAACAATACCTTTCATTTAGAGAAACATCTTTCAAGCTTTTTCTCCCAAATACCCTCTGCCATTTCCACACCCAGTTATGTTTACCAGCTATTCTTTATACTTCCCATATTTATTTTCATAAGGTAATTCCTAAAATAAATTGTTGTATATATTTAGGGCTCAGCAAGACAGTTTTTAAATACTTCAAAGGGAATCCAAAGTATTTAGAATATATCACTTCAATTGAACAAGCTAATGGAATGCGTCACAAATTACATGTTAGAGCTTGAATTCAGTAATAAAAGAAGAAAAGTCTGTTTAATAACACGGTAATAATGAGAAGTAACGTTACGCAGTCTACACCTGTCCATTGATGTACCGGTTCGGTGTGGGCGGGGCTGTCGGTGAGACGTTCAGTTACCGTAAATTACGTAACGGTAATGTTAGCTATTGCGCCACATAGCGTCAATTAACAACAACGGCTTTCCTGTTTTGTTCGTGATTTCTAATGTCAATAAAGATATAAATAAAGCAATTTTAAATTTAAAGAAAGGAGACGAATGAGCAACACATCGCCTAGTTCCATGAAAACAGCCGACTGGTTTAAAAGGAATTAGCATAAATTAACGTTATAGCACACGGTGACTCGCCTAGCTAACACACTTTACGCCTTATAACACTGTTATAACCATAGATAACTATCACCAGGGAACCAGTATTTGGTCGTGGTATGTTGACACACAACGTTAGCTTCCCCTTGACAGCTTACCACTATGACTCGGTTTAGCACACATGAGCTAACAGCGCTAGCATGTCCAACAGGGAGCCATTAACTTAATGGTTATTACTACAACACGACGAAACGAGGCTGAAGTAACACTGTGTCCTACTCACAGGCTGAGAGGATGTTTCTGCTGCTCCTCACGCTGCTTCTGGGTCACCTCGGTTCATTAAAGAGGAACTTTCGATGGTGAATCAAAACCGGACCAGAGACCGACAAGATCCTCCACGTTCCTCTCCTGACTCATACAGATACAACACATGCGGTAACATTCACGATATGACTCCTGTCAGACGATTTCCATAGGAAGGCTGTTGGAATAAAATCATAACAAATGCAGGTTATCTTCTTCTTTTAGTTATTAGCTGAGCTGTAACTGGCTACGAAGTGAATGTCGCCCTCTATAGCAGAGAATGTGCAGCATCATGATTCATATGTAGGCAACAAAGTGACTTACAGTATAATATAATACAGGGGAGTATTAGTTAGTACAAGTGGAAATGTATTTGGCACAATTAGTCAAATATTGGACAGAATTATGTTGAATAAAACCCAGAAAAATTTAAATAAGCTCAATTATGTGGCAATGAAATAAGATAATTATAACTCAATATTCAGCTAATTGTACCAAATATACAAGACATTTTCTCCTGATAACATAGGAGAGATGACACAAGAAAAAGGTGCAATTTCAACAATAGGTCTAATTGATAAATATATATGCAAAGATAATAAATTCACAGGAAATTTCCTAATCAATTGCACATCGGTACTTGTTCCGAGGAAAATTATGGATATACATTTTAGCAACTGACAAATTGTGACTTTTTGTAACTAATTTTGATAATGTGTAATAATTATGATTATATATAACTTTAAGACTTTTCCACATATATGTGAATTAAAAACAATGCATTCAAATAAATACAGTTAAAAAAAACTCCATGTATTAAGGCATATAAAAATACAAACTAATGGAACAATAATGTGGGTTTTCCCAAAGAAAAAATAATGTGTTTCCCAGGTTAAACATTTCAGAATGTATACATAATCAAACTAAGTTATTTCATATGTATAGTTGTGTACAGCAACCTTGCATATCAGCAGTTTGTCCACAAGAGGTCACACTCTACACATTAATGCTGCAATCACAGTGTGAGGTAGGAAACACAGTATGCCTGCATATGGTAATGATTAAAATCTTAGTTTTTCTTTTTTTTTTTTTTCTCAACTGTCTCAACTGACAGAGCTCCAACATGTCAAAGGAAAATGTAAGTAGCCTCCGCCCTTCCACAGCTCAGGGAACTAATATGGGCAAATATGTTTGCATGTGGTTTTCAGCCACAGCACATCTGAATGTTTTATAGTCACCTCAGCTGTTTACAGTTGGAACAAATAACACAGTCGAGTTTCACCTATGCTTTATTATTCCTGCCCATTAAATAAACAGATTGGCTCCCTAACGTCTTCACATATAAGCCGCTTCTGCTTAATAAGACTATTAACATAACCAGATAACCTCTGAGACTCTGGATCCCTGAGCAGCACTATCCCAGACAGTAAAACTCTGCTGTGCTTATTACAGACCTCTGCAGGTGTGATGTATGACTGTGGTTCGGGCTATAGGCTTAGTTAGACCACAAGAGGCACACGGGGCATACTATAAATAACCACATAATTAAAGGTGTTGACAGGGAACTGACATTGTGGTTAGAACAGCTTTCCCCTGAGCCCCCTCTTTGGTTAAAAAAGTCTCAATGCACTGCAACCCTAAAAACCCAAGAAGATACATAGGCTTAGAGAGCTCATAGTAACCTTTAATCTCACAGAGGGTTATCAGAGCATTCGTGCATTGCTATCTAGTCTCATAGTCTTGAGGACTTGGCCACACACACAGCACAACAAGCCGTAAACACAAGGCCAGATGTTACCTTATGAAGTCTTTTTGTCTTCACTAACTCCCTGAGAAACATATTTTTGGCTGCTCGGTGTTCCACTGTTCACCAGCTGGTTGCTAACTTTGTCTGTCTGCCGCTTGGTGCTGAAAGCATGGTCAGTGCTGGAAAAAACTATTCAGATCCTTTTAATAAAAGTAGAAATACTGTCTACGAAAATATTACATTACACATGAAACTCCTGAATTCTAAATTGTATATATTATATACCTGCATTTTATTGGCAATATTATTATGAGAAACAGACCCAACAAAGGAAGAAAGAGAAAAAGCAAAAACACAATAGACAATTGGGATCCCTGAGGCACCATATTTTTTTCTCATTATGCCATTCTGCCTATAAATAGTAGCTACCTTTTTCATATTTAAATACATTTAGCTGGAAATTATTATTATTATTATCTGCTCTTATAAAAGAATTGTTGTTTTGCTACTAGGGTTGCCACTAACAATCTTTTTTTTAAATAAACTAATGATTAGTTTCTCAATTAATACATTTTTTGTTTGGTTTATGGAATGTGAGAAAATAGTAAACAGATGTTGATCACTGATATCTAAACATCAAGATCTGCAAATGTCTTGTTTTTTCCTGAATAACAGTCCATAACCAAAGATAATCAGCTTACTGTATCATAGAAGGTGAAAGAAACTGGAAAATAATCACATTAGAGAATTTTTTAACCAATTATTAGAATAGTTGGGGATTAATTTAATAGTTGGCAATTAATCGTATACTTCCTCCACCACTGGGTATCACAGTGGTTTCCTTTGCATTCTGAAAGCAATGAAATGCCAGTGATGTGTGTGTGTCCTCTTTACCATCATGAAGCTTGCAGCTACAAGCAGGATAACATACCAAAGTAGGTAAAACTCTCCCCAGCAGGCTTCCAGGAGGCAGGAGCCACGCCCCCTTAGTTGCGTCACGCGGGGGCGTGGCCTACTCTACATTTAAATGACCGAGGAACCCTCCGCTCTCCGTCCGCGGGCGCGCAGCTCAGCAACGGCACTGGAAACGGTAACCGACCGGGCGGTGAAGAAACGGCCGTTTTTAACCGGGTCCGTCCACGGTAACCGGAAAAGAGGAAGAGTTGCCGAACACGTCCCTGTGTATTTTTTTAAACTGCTCAAACTAAACGCAGCTCGGAGGGGAAAGAAAAATATATCAGTTGAAAAGTTAACGTGTCTTCCCGCAACATCTGGCGCTGCTGGGTTTCCGTGGCTGAGCGCGAGAGCAACCGACTTTACAAGCGTTTACAAGCGGTGAGGTGAGTTGAATGCATCGTTACAGGTTCACTCGGTCGAGTGTGAATAAAAAAAAAACACCGTATTACTGACATTAGTTTGTTTCCACTTCGAATAACGTAGTAACAACGCGTACATCTTCGAGAATTCACAAAGTTTTCTTGCTAACTACGCAGGGTTTAATGCAAATAAATAACGAATTGTCCTTAACGCCACTATTCTGTTTTATTAAAAAAATATTTAATACGTGTGACAGCATAGGTTTAGGGTAAGTAACCTACTTATTTTTTAACTGCACCAGACTACTTTTTTATTATTTATTTATAGAGGCAGTAATGGGAAGGGAAATGAAAATGAGGGTAACAAATAGTGAAATGTCTCTTTTTTTGTGCTGTCCCTCCTCGTCTTCTCTCACATGTGGCTGCAGATGTTCCAGCTTGTTGACAAGCCCTGTTCATCTGTGAAGTCATGAATGTTTTTTTTTTTTTTTTTGCTGCGCATGAAGCCTGCTTTGCATGGCTCTACAGCACTAATTTGTGCAAATATATGGGGCTTCTGCCAGAGGAACTCGTGCCCTTGGTGTTAATTAAAAAGAGAGCCGTTTTAATGAAACAGCATGTCTCTCTCAAGAGAAGGAAACTGAATCTGTCTCTGACCATTAGACTTGGTGCTACCGGAGAGTGTGGTCCCTCTACTTTCTACCTTTCCCCTGATTTATATGAGTTGATTTGTTAATTATACCTCAGGTGTGTGTGTGTTGGGTTGAAGATTGGAGATTTAATTAGTTTATGTATATGGAAAGAAGGAAAGCTAAATGGAGAAATTCCCACATCTCTACAGCTAATGGCCTGTAGGTTGTGATTTTATACTAAATCTTCCAGCTTAAACGTAAAATGCAATGGACACAAAGTGGACCAGAGTTTGCTGGAAAGATTTATCAGACAAGTAAATTACTGAGCATAATTTCTGTATACATCCATGTCCATCCAAACTCAAAATCCCAATGCATCACAAGTTCCCAGAGGACGTTTTCAAATTGCTCGTCTCGTGCGGCCAACGGTCCAAAAACCTCGAGGACATTCAATCAGTCTCAAAAGAGAGAAAAGAAGTCACATTTAAGAAACTGGAACCACAGAATGTTTGATATTTTTGCTTTAATCGCTTGTAAAAATGTTGCAGATGATGTTTCTATTGAATTAATCAGCTAATTTTTTCACCCTTAGTCCTCACACTATAAAACTCCCTCGTTTTCCAACAATGGATTCCGAGATATTGACTTCATCGTCCAGGAAATCACGTATAAACCCCTATATTAGGGCTGCAACTATTTTGAGAGTCGCTTAATCTATTTATTATTGAACCGATTAGTTGTTTGGTTCATAAAATGATGTAAAATATTGATCGCTGTTTCCCAAAGCTGAAGATACAACCTAAAGTGTTTTTTTCGTCCCGATCAACAATCCACAACCCAAAGATTATCAGTTTACTATTATAAAAGACTTCTGGAAACCAAAAATTAATCAGATTTGAGAAGCTGTAACCAGAGAATTTGGACATTATCTTTATTTTATTTTTAATTATTCAGCTAATCCATTATCGCAATAGTTGGCAACTAATTGATTAATCGTTGCAGCTCCACCCTACTTGTCCGAATGGTCAAAGACACTATAATTATAGTCTTATCATTATTTACCCCCAATTGCAAAGAGCAATTCTACAGCATCAATCAGGCTTGATATAACCTCTAATTCAACAAAGCTGCCCTTGTCCAGACACAACCCACAGATAAGATCTCAGGCTCCATCCTTCCCTTTTATACTAATTGAGGTACTCCTGTTGTATGAGAATACAGAGCTCTTCCTGTATGAGAGCTTACAGTGTGAGAAGCATCAGTCAGTTCCATTCAGGGTGGAGAAAATTAGCCATTATTGGCCCTGTCAACCTAAAATTGCATCCAATTCATCAGTCTGTGAAGAATGCAGTGGAACCATGTTTCTCTTCATTAGCTCCTGCTTTTATGGACAGCTTCATCAATCAGTTTATTACCAGGGCAGACCACAAGTAGTTGTTCATTCACCAGCCTTTTTTCTTTAGAGACGGGAGGACAAAATCATCTTATAAAGACAGAACAAACTTTGTTAGTTTTTTTTTCGAAAATATGAGGAACAGAGTAAACAGAGAAAATCATGTTTTTCATTATTATTGTTTGCCCTTATAGTCCCCAGGAAGTCCTGCCTCTTTCAATGTAAACATACACACACAGTGTGGAGGATGAGATGGCAGTGTGACATTTGGGAGGGTGGCGCATTTGTGTGTGTGTGCGTGTGTGTGTGTGTACGTGCGTGCGTGTGTGTGTGAAGAAAGAACATAAAACAAGTGGATACTGCAGCTAAAGATGACACTGATGATGAAAAATGCCCCTGCACTTCAACGAACAAGGTTTCACTGTGATTATTCATGTTCAGACCAAATGTCGTAGACGGCATTTTGGTTTGACAATTTGAGTGATGCGCCCAGAGGTGACAGGATTCATATTCCATCCCTAAAGGTCCCAGGGTGCTTCAGACAATCTTAGTGTTCCACGCGCTAAAGGCAAGGCGACGAGGGGAGAAATACGATGGATCGTACGAATGGGGGTTAACGGTTTCACAGAATGTGACTTAAGTGTAAGAATGGAAACAGAGTGGTAAGAGGGAAGTTCAAACCCTGATGTCCTTTCTGCAAAAAGTAAAACAAAAACTGTTGGACACCGCTGCTCCAACAGATTAGTGAAGAGAATGTAGTGCCTGGTAGTTTAGTCTAGTACATCGCATCATTAAAAAGGAAACTATTTGACTCAGAAATGTGGAGTAAAGCTATACGGTGCAAATGATGAATAGAACTTTGCATTCAACAAAAACAAAAAGCAGTGGGCTGCACATGTTTTACATGTTTCAAGCGTCCAGAGGATGAACAAATACAGAATTTGCATTTCTGTTGGCAGGTCGTGAAACGTCTAGAACTAAAGCAGGTGTTGGCCAGGAATGTTGAAGTTGGGACTACAATTAAAACACCTGGGCTTATGCTGTTATGGAAGATGTGTTTACTTCTTCAAGGACTTGAACGTTGGTTTTCCGCGGCCTCTTCTCCTCTCTGGCTGAACCTGAAGTGCCGTGTCGTGATGTGTTCGGGCGCGGGGTCGTCTGACCGGTTCTACCGGCAATCAACTGCAAATTATCCAGAGGAAGCCTTTGTGTTCGTAGATGCTGGCGATAAGTGAACTGTAAAACAAAACTGCCAAGGTAGAAGAGGTCGCCTGCTTGCTGTTTGATTTGCTCTCGCTGTATTTCACAGGGTGGAAGCTTTTGTATTATGCAGACTCGGCCCGCTAATTGATTTCACGGCTGGTGATGTGCCGCCCAGAGGAATCTGGCACTGAAGACAGGAAATAGATGGGGGGAAAAAACAGCAAGTCCATTGAGGCGAAGGGTCACATAGACATCCTGTGTTCTCAGTCTGAATCTAGTAAAGTATTACATTCATGCTACACTATGAGTACTTGAGTTGATTGCTTTAAATTGTGTTACTGTGTTGGCAACGGCAGGTTGAGGCTTCAGCTTGGATTCAGTAATATGAATGCGGATTTTTGGATCAGTTCTTCAACCGGCGCAGCGTTCTGGCTCCTGATGGCAGTGAATAAACTAGTAGTGAGTGTGTGTGAGTGTGTGAGTGTGACGGTCTGTGTCCAGCCATCCATCACTCATACATCACCAGGTCGCGTCAACCTGTAAACCTCACTGCAGGGAACTTATTGGATAATATCACACTGTATTGTTGTACTGCACCAGCCTCAGTTAAATTCATTTCATTTCCCCCCTAACCTTGTATGTTATCTACCAGACTAACGACCGATTGGCTGACACGGATATTTCCAGAATAAGCAAATATCAACCTGGCTGATTGAGTTCTTTGGGCCATCCTGGTTATGTTTTATGGCTGGAGTCCTTTATTAAAAAAAGCAGCACACTTTGGCATGTTCATAGACATAGATAAATACGATAATAAACATATTATCTCTGATTTGAGAATTGCAGTTCATTTATTGTCCTTCCTATCTCCCAATTACTGATGATCAAAAGATTAGGCAAATCAAGTTGTAAATGGCTTAAACTGGGTTCTAACAGTACTAAAAGGACACACTCTGAGTTACTGGGATGTCAAAAACAATCCAAGGTGCACCTGGATCTTGAAAATATTCCACAATGCGTGGAGACATACTAGGACTGATAATTAAAAAAAAAAGATTTGCTTTGAAGACGCTGGATACTATGTAATGGAACATAACTAACTAGATATCTGTGGTGTTTTATTTATGTGATGTAAAAGTTGGGAAAAGGGCGCCGTGAAGCTGTTTGCAGCTTCCGAAAATAGAACTGAATACTAATCAGGATTTGAGTGGTCAAATTTAAAAGTTTTATTTCTGAATTAAATGAACGGGCATTCGAAAGAGCAGCTCATTCATGAATAAGCCGTTACTAATAGGAAGGTTTGGTCCCGGTGCATGAGGCTGTTTGTGGTTTGAATGTAGCCTTGGGCTTCTTAACATGGTGTTCCTCTGGCTGATTAGAGCCAGGTGTCTACTCTACAAAATGAGGGTATTGAGGGCAGCCTGCTCCACTGCAGAGGACCAGCTGCTGCAATCTCAAATAATCTTGTGGGAAGGGTAGTCGTAAAGCTAAACATGTGAAATTAGATGCTCCAGAGGACAAATTGTGCTGCTGTTGCTCATTTGGAAAATGAAATCTAGCCCTGCAATTATTTTATGTTGTTGTTGGCGCTAATTATAAATCATGGAAGCGGCTGAGGAGGCAGTGTTGCTGACTCATTGCTGAGTAGCACACAATGAGTAGCACACACTATGGATGTAGTGTGATTCAAAAGCGGTATTATTCCCAGCTGTGCATGAAATCAGTTCGGTTTTGTAATGGAAAAAGGAGAAGAGAAGAAATACAGTAGATGATGGCACACGTGTAGCATTGTTTCCACCAACAGTTACAACAGCTTTGCTTCTAATATTTCACTTCCTCTTGGGACATATTATCAAGTTAAAGGAGTGTGTGTGGTTTTGTTTGAGTCTTTACTCTGTTCTCTTTCCTTGTGAACGTGCGTGTGTGTGAGTGAGTGTCGGGGTTTCCATTTCACATACCCCCACAAGTAAATAGCCTCGAGCTTTTTACCACAAAGTTCCACAAATAATCGATTGGATCTGGTGCCAAGAGTCACATTTGAAGAGAGGGCAGCGTTCCTGTCTCCTGCACTTCCTCTTGACGTTCCCACTATAATGTACTGCATGAAATGAATTTACTGAGGATAAGATGTTCTAACTTAGATTCACTGCTGGATTAAATATAAAGTTCCCTTCTAAATTGTTTCCTGAGAGAAGTCTTTTTCACGCTGAATTGTTAGCAAAGTAATGTACAGACATTCTCTGGTTATGGCTTCGCCAAAGTGAAGATTGAACATCTGGATCTTTGGGTTTTGGTCAGACAAAACCCTTTTTTTTTCTATGAAGACTTCCCCACGGACATTGAGTGTTAGGGCGAGGCATGAAAAAAACAGTGTGCATGCATTAGAAACATTTCATACACTGAATAATGATTTGACTTTTTTTATGTAAGGATTTCCGCTGGATATTTTTCTGTACATTTCCACATCCTGCCTCCACTGTTACGTCGTTCACCGGCGCTTTTGTCCCCTCTGCCTCTCGTCCTGTCTTCAGGTTGCTATGGTGAACAGCAGGGTGGAGGCGCCCACAGTGGCAGTGATGGGCGGCGGCGGGGGGGCGGTGGGCAGGTCATGTGCAGGATGCGGAGGTCGGATCGCAGACCGCTTCCTGCTCTTCTCCATGGAACAGTACTGGCACACGCGCTGCCTCAAGTGCTCCTGCTGCCACGCTCAGCTGGGCGAGTACAGCAGCACCTGCTACAGCAAAGGAGGAATGATCCTCTGCAAGAACGACTACATCAGGTGAGCCCGGCCGACGGACTGATCTACTAGAGCAGAGTCTGACTTAAAATCATTAAGATATACTGGAGACTATACATGTGTCATATCAAAAACACAGATTTTAGAAGTTTGAACCAGAGAATATGGTTTAATAAGTTTTAATATATAGGAAGCTCTAGTGTATGTGTGTGTTCTGACCATAAGATCAGTTAAAAATAGACAGCTTCTCTAATTTGAGACCAAAGCCTTGTCTCCAAATAGGTAAAACGCTGGCTTTCGGGTCCGTGGTAAAGGTTACGGTTGGGTTTAGGCAAGCAGCGGTTATGGTTGGGATTAGGATAGGTCTCCAGGAAATGAATGTAAGTCTATGTCCCAAAAATGACCATGACGCATACGTGTGTGTGCGCGTTTTGCTCTTTGTAGACAGTGTGCCAGTGTGTTAGTGTCTGCGAGGCGGATCAGCGTAACACAGATGGAGATTTTGTGGGTGCCCACGTCTCCGGGGCAAACACAGGGCTGGATGTGGAAAGCCGCAGCTCAAGGCCTGCTGAGGAGGAAGTGAGACACAGCAGACTTTGTGTTTCAGGCCAGTAATAATACAGTGGCTTTAAGACCCCTCTCATGAAATAAATAAAGCTCTTAGTGTACACTCAAATTACACTGCGATCTGCAATAAGATACACAGCATAGCCGTGCCGTTTACTGAAGAATTTCCACATTTAGTCCACCAGTAAAACAATGTTTATTCAGGTGCATATCAAAATGCTTCTTATTAATAATCATGTGGTATTGCAGCGTTCTGTTGTACTTTCCCTCGCCTCCTTACCCAAACGCATCCAAACCGAAAATGAGCGGGACCAATCAGACACGTTACAAATCTGGCTCTGACAGAAGGAAATTCTTGGGAAACCCAAAAAACACACTGTAGTCAAGGAAAAACAGGTTAGATCTAAATGTGTCCTGGCTCCATTGTGGCTGCTGGAGATCATCAGTTTAGCATGCTAGCACAAGCAGCGAGTTTTACACAGTACTCTTTTGCCCCTTTCTGCCATCTTTTCCTTCTCATGTCCAACTCGTATAGATGCATCCTCACGTCAATATGGCGTCTTTCCATTGACTTTATACATGATTGCACCACTGTCTGAATACAAATGCTTTACAAACACATTAAAAACATATTTTCAACTCATGTATGAACCTTGTGATCACACACTTTGAACTTGTTTTAATATGTCTCAAGAACTGAAAGTGCATATAGAAAATAATAAAAAAAGTCTCTAATGCCAGAAGCAGGAGAAGGAATGCTAATAAAACAGTTTTACTTCTGCTAATAGAAATAATTTATGATATAGAAATGCAAAATAAAGAATGTGTGCAGCCGCAGAGTGATCATATGTGTTTTCATGAAATGTATGCCGAGGAGCAGATTGTAATAACTTTATCCAGGCCCAAACCATTAAAGGAAAACCTCTTATTTAAATAAACCGAAGTCTTCCAATGACACCTGCAAATACAGAGCTAATAAATGTCCATGAAAAGACTTATAGTTACCTTTCGTTCAAGGTAGAAGTATAGATATTAGGGTTTAAAATACTTTTGTAGAAGTTAAAGTATCAACTCAAGTTTTTTACTCAAGTAAAAGTGTAAACGTACTGATTTAAAAAGTGCTCAAAGTAATGAAAAAAATAATTTGGCTGTCATACAAAATATAAACTGTAGTCACATTTTGGCTCATGACATGCAGTTTATGTGTTGTACTGTCCCTTTAAAAGTACTTGAACATCTAATCGTGAGTGAGTGAGTTAAAATCGATTAAATATAACACTCACGAATGACGTCAAGTGCGCTGTCATCACTTTTTGGCAAGAGAAATAATGTGCTTTATGCATTATATTATCCTTTTTAAATGGAACAATGGAAAAAGGGCTGGATTGGGCAGGTCATATAATGCACTTTTTGACATAAAATCACTCTTTGGCTCCACAGTTGTCATGAAAACAAGGCGGAAGGATGTTTTTAAAATACAAGGAGCAGAAAGTACAGATAATTGCATGAAAATGTAAAGAGTAGAAGTATTTATACTTGGTTATTTGACACCTCTGGTAGTAGCCAGCATACCTGCCTGCTGGACAAAAATGCGTCACTTTGAAAGCCGCAAACACAATCACACCACTCTTTTTATTATCAGGCTATTGTTCGGACCTGACAGATCCATAGAGCCAGTCAATCAGACTTTGCACAGACCCGGAGGAAAAACAGGTGGGAGCGACCATCCTGGGCTCAGGTGAACTAGAAAAGTGCTGACTTAAGGCCTGGTTCTTGTCAGGTCTTCAGGTTGTCAACCTTCATGCCAGTAAAGCAGGATGAGATGTAACTGAGCCTGGGGAGGTGTGTGTGTGTGTGTGGTGGGGGGGGGGTTAATTAAGGAGAACAGGGATCCTCTCAGGCGTACTCATTAAATGACTGTTTGGATTAAGATAAAAAATTCATTACTCAGTGCAGTCATTGAACGGCAGAGCGAGCGAGAGAGAGAGAGAGAACCCAAACTGGTCAAATGAGTGTCACCCAGCATCAGTTTCACAGGAGCTTGTAATGACGATTCGACCTGCTCCGGGTCAGGTGCTGACATGCTTCCAGACTCACAGAGAAGGAGCGACCGCCGCCGCGTGCAGAGCAGACTAGTTGTGCGCTGACGTTTTTCTTCTTCTTTCTTTTTAAGTGTCAGCATCTGCTAAATGTCAAAACAAGAAATGCGCTTTTGTTTTCCCACACTGGAAAAAAAAGGATCATGAAATAAGTGAAAATGACATCACCGTGTTAAAGATCTCAAGAGTTTATTCCGACTTCCAGAATGGCTCGGGCAATGGAATGGGAGCCGTGTAAATTTATACACGTCACCTCAAGGTGCCACACAACAACAAATCTGCGTGGCTGAGGTTGCCACGGCAACCCACGACCCATCCCATACAGCGGTGAAGGTAAAATCCCACCGACATGACGAGCTTCTAAAACAACACCGTTAGTTTGTGATGAAGGTCAGTCGCTGTGTACATCACTGACTAATCTACCAGGAATTTGTGCTTCACTGGTCACTGCAGCTTCTTGTCGGATGCTGTCGCATTGTTTAGCAGGGAAATTGAGCCAGGTTCATATTTCTGCCTGATAACCCCACATTTATTTATTTATTTATTTTGGCTCTATTGAAATGAAAGCAGAGGCTGTGTTCTTTGCAGAGCAGAGCTAATGTCTGCTGATCACAAGCTGTTTATCTTAACCCCATTTAAGGCCGAAGTCTATGACTGTCATTGCAGCTCAAAATAAAAAATCAAACTGTTACTCGTACAGTTGGTGGTGTGATAGTAGACAACTTAGACAAAGGTCCTGAGCAAAAGAAAATGAAGTTTTCCAAGTTCTTCCTGTCACATGACGACACCAACTTCCTGCCCTTTCCTCCCGAGAACATGGCGAGGACAAACCCTCCTTAGATAAAGGCCATTTTATTTAAATTATTATAATTGGTAACCCTGACGTGCTATTTAATATATATTAATTTTTATTGTTAAGTAGCTGGGATAGATAGTTTTTTGTTTATGGGGATAATTGAGCAAGCGAAAAAACCTAGTTGGCAGTCATTAAAATGCAATTTTCTTAAAATAGAGTGCAAATGGGGAAAAAGATATATAACATGAATATTAGTTGAGTAACTAATATAATTATATGTATAAAAACTGTCCAAAGCTACAGTTGTAAAAAGCAACTGTTCACAAGTTCCCTGTTTGTATAATTCAATGTGTGAAGCAGTGTTTAAAGCACATACAGTGGGTCACATTTTAATATTTTTAACCTTGGTGCCCCCTCATGTGTTGGTATAAAAAGACGGTGAACTCCTCCCTTAAACATTTTCCAGTCGCGGCTTAGCAACCGTAACTAAACACAGGAGGCCAATCAAGCCACTTGCGTTGCGTGGGGCTGCGATACTCCTCATCCAAAGAGCTTGGAAGAAGCTGCCTTTTAGTCTGAACTGAATCCCTCAAAAAAAAAAAAGTTGGGGAGGAAGAAAACAAGGGGGCCAGGAGGCAACAGAAGACCTCAACTCTCTCCTGTACTTTTCCACCTGTACAGCTACTAAACACTCCCCAATCAGGACAATGAGTTCCCTTTCATCAGCCGAGCGCAAAATGACTCTGAAGCCAGCCTGGATTCGTGCCAAAGCAGATAATCAAATTTAGAGAAGTGATCAGCCTAAGGCAGATTCCACCAACGTATGTCTACCTTTAATTTGAAACTCCTCTTCCAGACACTGAGCCTTCACGGACTGAGGTGCATAACCAGATATTACAGCAGCAACCGCTGAAGGGATGGGCCACTGGAGATGAAAAGACGACTACGTTGTAGATTTATATCTGGCTGGAGATAACATTATACTGTATACATAAAGTAATTAATTAATGACAGAGGAATGAGCAGATTATGTATCTACTCCACATAAAATTAACACTAAATGCATCTTCTGATAAATTCTATCCATAGATGTTTAAAAGAATCTAATATATAATGTTCGTTACCAGCCAGGGCATTGTAAACAATGTGGAGAAAACATCATTGTAAATCTTTGGATAAATGAACTTCCTGAGCAGTTTTAAATGAACACTACCAAAAAGCTGCCACACTCACACTCTGTGTTGGAATGTGGCTGCGAAAATGTTTTGCTTCTTTGTACAAAGAACAGCAAGAAGAGTGCAGTCAGAGTGCAGCTCTCTGCCAGGTGTGTCTGCGGTCAAGATGGCTGCGAAGATAACAAAACACGAGGATTTATTCATCTCGTACCGTGCCTAACTTTAGTGGAGCATAACATATCGGGTATGGAATTAATCTGCAGATGCTCCAGTTCAAGACCAGACTTTTCTATGGATTTACAGTTTTCGAAGCCAAAACTTGGCCCGAAACAGACCGAAGCAGGTGTTGGTCACAGAAGGAGATACGGAATCAGTGGTTAGCGGTGTTATATATTTAAAAAATATATATGAATTATGTCAACCACGAGAGGTCCTTGAGCATAGACTTCCACAGAATTCTTTACTCAGGTAGAAGTAGAGATATTAGGGCTTAAAAATACTTCTGTAGAAGTTAAAGTATCAGCTCGTAAAGAAAAAACTCAGTTGCCTGTTAGTCACAATATATGAGCTGTAATCACTTTTTGGCAGTTTGTGTTTTAATGTCTCTTTCAAGTATTTGAACAGGTGATTTTTAGGCAAAACAACTTTTGTCTTCCAATGTTTGGTCCTTCATCACTTTCTTGGAAAGAGAAAAAAGTTTTTTATGCACCGTATTGTACTTTTTTTTTAAAAGGAAACATTTAAACTGGGGAAATGGGGCTGAATTTATGAGCCGAAAATCACTTTTTGACAGTTGTCATGAAAACAGATGGAAAGGAATAAGAGTTACAAGAATATTTTTAAAATGTAAGGAATAGAAAGTACAGATAGTTGCCTGGAAAATGTGTGGAAATGAGTAGAAGGGAAAACATCAGCTGAAACATACTGACTCGAGTCTGGTATAAATACTTAAAATTTCTACAAGTAAAGTAATAAAGTATTCATACTTAGTTACTTGTATTCAGCATGTTCCTGTAGTTTCACATAAAAATGTCCCAGTATACACTGCGTCCATGAGTGTGTGTGACATGGAAGAAATAATCTAAAACACAAAATAAATTGGATAGAAATGAAATGACCAGTTCTTTCTCAATAGCATACAAATAAAGTAGCACACATGTAGTGAATTCCGTTGTCGTACGTTCAGAAACATCACCAGCGTTGTGCTGATGTTGCTGTGGATCCAGTGGTTGTAATAGCTCTGTTGCTGCTTGTGTCCTCAGGCTGTTTGGACACAGCGGAGCCTGCAGCGCTTGCGGACAGTCTATCCCCGCCAGTGAGATGGTGATGAGAGCACAAGGCAACGTTTACCACCTTAAGGTGAGCATGAATCCTGTTCTCGTCACTCCGCCGTCGCTCGTCCTGATAATTACAGGTGACTCTAATAAACATGGAGTGTGTCTCGTTTCGTAGTGTTTCACCTGCGCGACCTGTAGGAACCGCCTGGTGCCTGGCGATCGCTTCCACTACATCAACGGAACGATCTTCTGCGAACACGACCGGCCGGGAGGAGGCCTGCTCAGTGGTCACCCAGCGGCTCTGCAGACCAACAGCATGATGTCTGACCAGAAGGTGAGCAGCCGAGCCGGATTGAAATCACTTTATATCGAATGATACCGATCAATTTCTATGATTTTCTTTTAAATATCTGGGGAGCATTTTATCCTTAGTCACCTACATTTAATGTGTAAGGGCGGGCGATATAACTAGAATATATGATATAAAATATTTCATATCCGTGGATATCAATGAGTATTGGAAAAAAAAAAGTCATGGCAAATAATTGATTAGGCCAATTATGTGTTTATTCACTTTGACCATCCAAAAAAACACAAATTAATGAGGATGATTCCTTTTTTTTTTTATAAATTGCTCAATATGTTTTACCTGAACCGTCTTTTTTGTGGCTTTTATCAGGATTTATGCTCTGTTGCATGGTATGATCAGGCTACATGGGCTGGGTTTGATTTCATTGATTTCATTTAAACATATTAACGTTAGTTCTCATTTGTTAAACTAAATTGAATCTTTTAGCAGAAGCTTCCTCTCTACTGGCGATAATTTAAGCTCATTAGCTTAGCTTGGCTACTTATGAGACAAGAACTCAACATGGTTTATTCACAACAAATATTTGGAGCATAGACTCGTGTCTCATTACCGCTTTTTAAACCTTTATTCTTTAAACCAACACAGATTAGCTTCACTTTGCTTGAGTGAATCCACTGATCACAGCGATTTGTTGGAATTTATTACAATTTTCTGCAAAATTGGTGCCTTGAAACTATAGAAGTTAAATGGAATTCAGCCGTCATTCATTTTATTATATGCACCTGTGATCTTACTAATGTCACGTGTCAATATGTTTTCTGTGAAAAGGGGTGTTGGATAAACCTGAGACAGAAAAGATTAAACAGACTACAAGGGAAAAAAAAGATGGCTGAAATACTCACGTCAACAAATTGGACTCTTGTTCTTTGCTAAAAGCAACTGTACAGTCATTTAATGCAGATATTTTTCTTGTTTGTTCCCTCGTTTATAACTTCTTTGAATTGTTGACAGGTCTGCTGAGGAAGTGGATGGGAAACCAAACGTGTGCCTTCTCCCCCACCTTCTTCCTCTGTCTCTTCTTCACCCTCCTTCTCTACCTGTCGACCTGCCACTGGTCGACCTCCCTGCATTCAGATCGACTGTCTCTCCACAATCTGGATCCTTCACCCCTGCTACTGGTTTCAATCACGACCCGCCAACACGAACCGAAAACCATGAGGAGTGAAACCTGAACGAGTCCAGTGCTTTTTTTTTTTGTTCTTTCTCCGTCGGAGGCACGAAGACGCTGAGGATGGCCGTGATTATTTCATACAGTAGACTGCTGTCTATTGGGAACTATCGCAGATTAGAGCTGGCATGGCTAATGGGAGGGGAAATGGAATTATCCCATTCCAGTGATTCCAGTGGAATCACCCGTTACCTTTTTACCCTGCCGGGCCAGTCGCAGTGGGCATTGAATAAGGAGGGAACACTGACAGCATTGTGACTCCTGCAGGAAGGGAAATATATATTTCCACAATCAGAGACCACACACGCAACAACACAACACACACGATTCTTCGAGCAAGCTTCTGGTTTGAAGGGAGGGGGGAAAAAAAGGACGAATCCTCCGAGTTGGGATTTCTTTACGATCTGAGGAGACAACTGAACAAGAACAAATCTATATTGATGCTTAAACGTGTCCTCCTTGTGACTCTGTGTGAACATCTTAGTCTCCAAATTGTTTTTGACCACAGTGGGAGGAAGTGCTAATCGCCCTCTGTTGGTAACGTTCCTACTAAAGACTAAAATTCAGAATGTTTGAAGAAAAATGTAAAACCGTTTTTAACTGATTAACTACAAATTGTGTAATCTGATAATAATTTTCCAAAGTATTCCATCGTATACTGGATGTATTCCCTACCCGCAGACACCCTTTATTATACAGTTCTTTTTTTTTTTACCTAGTTACAACCAAGATTAACATTTTATGCTAGAAGGAAGACACAATTTGTGTTATCCCTTTTAAAAATGGGATATAATCACGGGTCACTGTCATCAAGATGAGTTTTTATTTCAATTTCCAGTCCACCACTTTGATCCAGACAGAACCAGTCCCTCCAGTTTTCTGTGATTTTGCGATCGCATGAATTCCAGCGTAATATCGCAAATTTTATGAAATGTTTAGTTGCAAAATAATCCCAAAAGACCGCTCATCATTCATTTCATGTCGCTGCAGGCAGTGACTGATGATGGCGAACAAATCCCACTTCTTTTGCGAGTGACCGACCAGTATCCTTCAGTTTTACACCAAAGTGGAGAGGACATTTTGTAGCACATCGGTGCTGTCCCAAGTCACTCGGTAGTCAGTAGTCCTGTCCCAATTCTTAAGCTTATTCAAACCGTTTTCAAAAAGGGCGCAAAACTTCTTGCAATTAATGAGAAAATAACACCACAAAATCAGTTTGATCGTAAAAATCACAAAGAAATCGTAAAATCCTGGTTTGTCTGATCTCAACAACTAATATTAACTGATATTTAATGCAGACTTTAACGGTTCACAGGATGAATTCTAATAACTTTTGGTGACGTTTCTTCAAACACCATCATTGGGTCACGATTTTAACGTGTCCAGTGCTCCGCATTACGACCAAATACCTGCAAATTAACGATATTCTCATTAGCGGACTGACAGGCTAAGCTAAGATGTGAACATGCTAGACATTACCTGGTAAACCTTAGCATGTTATTTATTTTATTTAATTTTCAATTATAATTTTATTGCAAGGAAACAAAGACAAAACAGAACAGAACACAACAGATACAGGACCCTTAGTTATTTCAGAAGGGAACAAGAGAACAAGGCGACGTTAGCTGTGTGTCTCATTTATATCATTGAGGCATGTTCAACAGGGAGGATTCTACTTTGTGTTTCATTGGTTCGATTTTTCCCCGCGACACCCAAGCTGCTCTGGATTTGTCATCAGTAGCGACATCTCAACTTTAGTAGGAACACAACTACAGCAGGGCCAAGTATGTACGTTGTTGCTCTAAAACGCTTAAACGCGATAATCTTCTTTTTCTTCAGGTGTTGATGCTAGTTCCAGAAATCATAAACACTTTTAGGGTTAATACGGTGTTTGTAATTGTGCTTGGAAAGAGATTTAGCAGCAGTGACGTGGACTCTACACTCTAAATGTTTATTGCAGTAATGCTCACTTTGTTTTTCTTCCGAAGTTTAAACTGTAGTTTCTGAATGAGTGAAGGAAGATCGGGATGACATGTTAAAAAAAAAAAAAGTGCACTACTAATATCCTGTTGTGTCATGTGCTACCGTGTATGAATCATCTTTTCTGTGTTGGCTTTTGTTGTTTGTTTTGTTTTTTTTGTCAAAACAATTCAGATTGTTGCTTTAAACTATATATGGAGGGAAAAAGAACGACCCCTCACAGGAGTACTCATAATTATTTAGCCATTCAACTGCGATGAGCGTCGGGGTTTGTGCGGAGGATGATTTGGTTAAAGCTACAGCGAGGGTGTAGCAAAGACTCGCAGATAGCCACCGCAGACTGAGGAGTAAGTAAGAAACGCTTACAGTTCTTAGACAAACATGGCTGATTACCCACAGGAATGGGATTTCAAAGGCCTGAGCCGAGGCCATTACAGAAGCAATTAAAGTGGGATGCGCTGGAGGCCTGCATGGGCTTTAGCTCCACTCCAGTGTTGCAGCCTAATGAGGCCTAATCTGGTGAGCTGGTCTAATTAAAAGGGAGGGAGCTCTTTCCTGTGGGCACCAGGCAGGCAGTAGTTTGTGCTCTCCATAGCTGTGTTCGGGAGGGGGGGGGAGTAAAGTACAAGACAGAATATGCATTGTTTTCAACCATAAAAAAAAAAACTTCCATATTCCATCATCTTCTGTCTGTTCAAATTAAACGATTTAAATAGACATTTTTAACATGTTTGCTGGTCTCTGATCTTTCCCACATCTCTGCTCTGGTTTGTCATGATTGCTTTTTGGCATGAAGTGTGTCTTTTTTTTTCTTCTTCTTCTTCTTTTAAATGAGCCCTTTTTTTTATATAAGAACATTTGGCACGGAAACTATAAGATCATCTCTTCCACGCTAATTTAAGGATCATTCCGTCTACATATTGTTTGTGTGGGTTTCTACAGGGCTGAATTAAAGGCTGGAGTGAACGGCGCAGGACGGGCAGAGGCACACATGAGTGGCCAGCTGTGACTTTTCAAATTAGCGGGCCGGGAGAACTCAGCAGCTCCTCTCTCAGGGTTAGTCCAATTAGCTTCACATTCACAGTAACAATGAGGCTTTTAATGGTAGTGTTTCAAAGTGCTCTTTCATAATGACAGAGGGGTGAACACATTCCTCTGGTTTTTCAGTCATGACTCCAAACCTGAGTCACACTAAGTTTTCTGCGAATTAGCCTGAACGCTATTCGTTTCTGACCCATTTGCCTGTCGGGCTGTTGCTTCGGATCATTATGAAGAGCTTTATGGGAACAAATACAAAACAAAACATTTTAGGGAATTACATGAAACAAATTCCTTAATCTGGATTTTTTTTTTTGTGACTTGCCGCATGTATTCTAGCAATGAATATGAATTAGTTTGGTGTGAGGGAATCGGATGTCTGCCAGCTCATTGGCAGCATTTTTTTTTCAAAGCAGCTGTGATAACTAGAAACATTCTTTTCTGCCTGACGCAGAAGAAGAATCCTCAGTAAAACAATTAGTTTGATGTTCTAATCTAACGAAACATGAGAAGTTATGCTATTATTCCAAATTTATACTGTATATATAAATTATCCTATCTGTGTCTGACACCATGATCAAGGATCAGACAAGTTAGAGATGAATTATATAAAGAAATTCATAATCTTTTCAATAATTATTGATGGTTTAAGAAGTGACGACACTCCTGCCTCACTTGTAGTGTCATCAAATTAGCTCATTCGTTACCAAACGTTAGCATGATTACAGGATAAACTATAAGACGGTAACCATGGTAATCACCTGACCGAGAAGGTCCAACTGCAGGCTGGTGATGTGCAATGCCGGGGATTACTTTTCCGATCCAATCCCAATTAAAAAGTCAAATTCAGTATTAACAATACTGATCCGACAGCCGTATTACACATAGGACTATGACAGGCGGAAGAAAAAGTAGTTCCTACCTTTTAGTTACTTTTCGCTGTGTTCCTGTTAATGTTAAACTACTCATATACCCCAATTTACTATAATATTAATTATTAAATATTTTAATAGGAGAATCAATTCAATTAAATATCTGGTATTTGAAGTATCAGTATTTCAGTATCGATCCGCTACTGAAAATCTCATGTCTGTCAATGGAGCAGGGATCTCTTACCTGGGGGGCGTCTCTTTGTAAAATTTCACAAGATTTGAAAACTGTCACATTTCTCTCCTCAAGAGTCATAATGTTTCTGTCACTAAATAGTTACAGCTAAATATTCTTGGTGCATGTGAAAGAAATACTACAGTAAATTATCCCAAAAATACAACATGGTTGATGTTACATAAAATGCCCTATAAAACCATGTGAAACTGAAAGCATAAGCCTCTTATGGTGTATGGCGTTAGAAGAATCTCATAAATAAAAGCACATAGAAGAATTGACAAATATTTTCTATACACACAAATATATTTGTCATTTTACATGATTTTCAATATTGGTGAATTCTTCTGAGACTCTTTTGACTCCGTACATTAGCAACGCAACTGTTATTTGAAGACAATTTAACGTTGTGCGTTAAGACTGACCTTGTGGGTTTTTTTCAGGAGCGTAAATAACAAGGTGCCATGACAGGTGGAAACATAACTCACATTCACACTGCTCCTTACACAAAGGGATTGTGCAGCAGAGCAGAAACATGGCCAAGAAGCTAAAAACTCTCTGAAAGACTGTTATTAACGAGGAGAGGGGAACACTGGAGCATCATTTAACTAAGGTGTAGAGGAGAGACTGTTGCGTAAATGCACGCCCGGGTCTTCCTTATGAATCCTGAGTTCAGAAGCTGAGAGTTTAATTATGTTTCCTCTGGAGAGTTTCTTCTGTCCTGTTTATAACAGGGTTTTTATTTTGCTGCCTAAATTCCACACGTTATTTACTGCAGCACCACAGCATGGAAATATTTACAGTCACTGAAATTAGCCTCTCTAATCTTTACAGTAAATCTGGTGGAAGACAAAATTAACTAAAAATACACAGATCTAATGATGTTTTAAATCCACAACATTATTTTATCAAATGCAATAATACGCTGCAATATGATTCAGTATAGTCTCTAAAAATAACTGAAATTTATATGTCCACAGGATATCTGTAAGAATGCCTAAAAGACAATTTTACATTTTAAATTTTTATTATAATTTCTAACCAGAGGATTTAGTGTTTTAATACAAATCACAAGTCAAAACAGCACTAAATTTGGCCGAATTACAAAAGGTGGAGCAGAGCCACCAGCTGCTCAGCTAATACTACACGGCTAATGGTATTTTTTGGTTTCCCTTCCCAAACTCAGCAAATACACAGTCCAGCAACTCTCAGACGTTGTGATGGATGAGTTGTGACCTGCCCATTTAGAGATAATTATGTTATTTGTGTGTTTTCTGAGTTTGATGAAGGAAACCAAAAAATACCATTAACCGCATAGTAGTAGTCGAGCAGCTCTGCCCTGCTGGTCTGGAAACAGCTTGTATCATCTATCTTCTATCTTTTATGAACTATCCTTTCAAAGGAAGTTGCAGAGAGTGAGAGGGAACCAGAACAGCTATATTTGGGGGTCACACACATCCTTGTAGCCACTAAACCAGTCACAACAGAGTGACCGTTTCCATAGAGACAGGTGGAGGGGACGGGGTTTTGAGTGTGTGAGAAGGCAGACTACTTTGCTTGTACTATCTAGGTGTTTTTGGATCATAAATACATGTTCCTTTTTATAAATGGACCATGAAATTTCAAAGATTAAATTTTGGAAAATGGAAAAATATAGGACCCCTTTAAAGAACAGCCTTTCTGATTCTAACTACATAGCAGAGAAGAGACGAGGGTCATACTGAAGTGTTGCCAATAAGGAAAGACAAATAAAAAAACACATTATTTTTTGTGTAAATGATAATATTGTATTTCTTAAACTTGGTGTTACTGGGCTGAAATGAAAGGAAATTTACCTCCTTGACTCTGTGTCCTTCATGTGTGGTTCTGTGAATGTGCTGTACATAGTTGTAAGTCATACCCTCTGAGAAACTTTCATTCTCCTCGTGCTGCTTCTTTGCAGTTTCACTAATTGGTTCTTGAATTCGTCAGGCTAATTAGTGATATGCAGATGAGGCTTGATTGGTTTGAGTGTGGCATGGATCTTGCACCGCGGAGGGAGATTGGGGAGACCCCCCCTCTTTGCTTATCAAGATATGGAGATAATTGCAATTAAAGTCATTTGCATGTGTTAATGAATTTGTCTTATGCTTTTCAAGACATACAAGATCACAGCCATGGAGTAAATAATTGATTTTCTATCAGCGCAGACAGGCTGAGCATGTCACACTGCTTTTGTCACAACTGTGTGAAGTCAACAAACTGAACACTGCCAGTATTCTTCTATTACCAGAGAGGGAATTTAGACTGAAAGTACTGAAAATCAATAGCTAACAAGTGCATACCACTATAATAAATGTAATTATAATATGGAGGAACCAATCTAAACACCAACGCTGTCATTATTCAATAGACATTGCACAAGTGCAATTAATATCGTCTTCATAATGAAGTTATACCAAAGAGGTTTCCTATAGAATATTTAGAAGCTGGGAGACAATTGTAAAATGGCTGCCAAGTGTAGAGGTGTAAACAAAGAGACAGTCTGATCAATCACTGTGGAAAACTGGCACCTCTCGCTGGCTCACTGTGCAAGATATACATTTATTTTCAGCAAGAATATGTATGACAATAAAGTAAAAAAACATATATATTATAAGAGAAAACAAATATTCACTATGAGAGAGCATTTAAATAAACATTAAAGGTCCCGTATTACATTTACACCTTTACATATTTATAAGTATTTATTAGTAAATCATTTATATCATATGTTTGTGGTTTTAAGCAGAAAAAAACATCTCAATATAGTTTTACATCTCCTGAAGCTCTAGAACGTACAGGTCATCTTGTTCTGTCTAATATTAATGAGCTTCTCCTCTGATTGGCTGGTTTGAATGGCTGTCAGTGACTGTATAGTTGTGACATCACAACTTAACTGAAGTTCTGATGCCTTGATTTAAAGCAGTTTCTGAATACGCGCTGCTTGATTGAGAGTTTTAAACAGGGCAGTATTTTATCTGGATCAGCCTCTAATTGGTCGAAAGACTCTCGCAAAGCATTATGGGAAACAAATATGACCATTAGCATCGATGCTAAGCTGCAATATATGATTGATAATTAATCAAATATGGACAATACTGAAAAGAAATCAATTTTCATATGCTGGTGTAGATGTATCAACACCTCTCTATAACGACTGCAAACAAAAAACAGAAGAATTTATCCTGGAATTTAACCTAAAGTTGGATTTCCTGCAAAAGACTGTTGTAAAGGCCTTTTTTACAGACGATATTTGGACTGTGTCATAGTAGGAAAAGCACAGATATTACTATAACGTTAACAATGAATATAATTGTTCTATTAGTGTGACAGAAATGCATTGAATGCATTTGTAGAGTTCTTAATAAACTGGACACGCCTATGTTTAGAATGTCTTTTATACTCATGGCTTACAAATAGCTGGTAACTTTATTCATGAGCTGATCCTTTGACCACTGCCCCGCATTACAGTGAATTTATTAGGCAGGTTTATGTTTGATAGTCCACATTAATTATAAATGCTAAGCCTACGGGGAATGGGGTTAGTGCTGTGACACGGTGCATGTACAGTATGTGTCAGTATGTGTACTATTAATCAGCCTAAGCGCCTGTAGGGGAAAAGACTATAAAGCAGCTGGTACATGTTTTGATGCTCTAGAAGTATTTTCCAGATGGCAGCAATGAGCTGGCTGCTGTCCTTGATGATGTAAATATTGTAAAGCGATGGGACCTCTGTTCTACACATTCCTGCCTTTTATAGCCGCCCGCGAGCAGCGTGCACTCAATGCAGTCAGTGTATTAATAAGCAGGTGGCATGTCATGCCACACTCGGTTGGACGCCAACTGTCAAAAGCGTCAGCGGATGGCCGTCAGAAGTGGTCCGATACATGGAAGAGTCACGTTGGCCTTTGGATCGGAAGTCACTGCCATGTTGGACTGGATGAGACTAGTCCGCAAACTAATGCAGGTGATAAAAAAGCATTGTTTTATAGGTTTGGTCACAGATTTGCAAAGCTGGTAACTATTATGATAGAAGAAAACTACCTCAGGTAGACAGATTTTAAAAGTCCAATATTTTACTTTTTGATGTAATCAAATGTTTTAGAACTCTCTATCCACAGAGAAAGGCATACACGCCATTCATAGGTAGTTGGGGGAAAAGTCAGTCAGTCATTTTCTATACCTGCTTATTCCTCATTAGGGTCACATGGTCTGCTGGAGCCAATCCCAGCGCGTTACGGCGAGAGGCAGGGATACACCCCAGATGGTCGCCAGCCAATCGTGGGGCACACACACCATTCACTCACACACTCACACCTACGGGCAATTTTAGAGTCGCCAATTAACCTCAACATGTTTTTTGGACTGTGGGAGGAAGCCGGAGTACCCGGTGAAAACCCACGCAGACACGGGAAGAACAACGCCCCTGGGGGAAAAGTGAAAGAATGAATTGGGCTCTCCAATTAATTGATGTCATAATATAAAATGGTGATAAATACATCAATACCATCATGAGAGCATGGACTTTGTGTCCCACGGTATTATATTGGACCCCTTTTTGGAGGTGCAAATGAAAGAATCTTTGCCTTAAAACCAGTTGCCAGGACATTCCATGACGCTGTGATGTCACAGATATACAGTCAGTAGCCACGCCCTCCATTCACAGCCGTTCAAATCAGCCAATCACAAGAGAGGCTCATTAATACACGAAACAACCTGTTCTTTCAGGACGTTTGGTAACCCATTTAAGCCCAATTCACGCATATAATTATATCAGTTGAGTTACTAACAATCATGTTATGGATCTATTTTAGTGACTTTTATATAAATATCTCTCTATGTCAGGGTTTTCCTTCGCCATGTTCCCGGGAGGAAGGAACAGGAAGTTGATGACGTCATGGGACAGGAAACACGTTAAAACCTTTGTCTAAGTTGTCTACTATCATGACAAAAGAAAGCCTTTAATTTATGTAGAAAATGACAGTGGGCTTCAAACAATTTAACCTCATTTGTCAAGCAAAGTTCTTCTGGTCACACATCTATGTTATAGTATTACCTGACAACAACTAGTTCTTAAAGGGACACCTTAAGGAACACAAGGAAGTGACACCCCTCTCTCTTCTGGAGGCCGTACACCCCCCCCTTCCCGTCAGTGGGTGTGAAGTCTGCAGCGAGACCCTCTTGCTGAGATGGGAAACATCTGATAACTATTAGTGTTTCCCTCCCGCCCACCCGGCCTGAAGGTCAAAGGATAATGGGAGGACTTGGATTCAATGGGCTTTAAAGTAGGCTCTTCGCTTTATTGTTAAAGGACAGTGATGTTTGAGGGAAACAGGTATTGCTGGTGATTTATCAAAGAGTTGACCTTTAACTTACACACCTAAGGGAAAAATTAAATGAATCCATATTATATATATATATATATTTATATAGTAATACGCTACCACCCATCATTTACTATATGAAAGGGATATGCTCTGAACTTGAGAGGGTAAGATGGGAATTTGCAGCAGCATTTTTTTTTATTTTTGGGGTGGGGGGTGAGAAAGGGGGGTGGGGTAGTAATTTCATCCAATCAGAGTACTTTGAATAATTAAACTGATCAACTTAATTAGCTCAATTAAGTTGATTTGACCACGGAACACTGCCATATGGCGCAAGGAAACAAAAGAGGGGGGAACTAATTAAAAGTAAAATAATGAGGATTTTAATTAACTGGTTCCCCAGACGTCAGCAAGCGGGGATGTGGAGTTGTAATTAAAAAGTCCTGTAGTGCTGGCAACATTCTCTCCCTCCCTGTTTTAATAACGGCGAGGGCTCCATCCATCTAATTAAATCTGTAAATGAATTAGCAACATTGAGGGTCCCCGCTTGAGTTTTACACCCCACCTCCCACTGCAAAACCTTCTAGATAGTTCTCATAATTCTGTAATAATGGGGAGGAAAACGAGAAAGAAGGGGAAAACCGCGCGGACGTGCAGAACAGAACACATGTCGCATGACTTCTGACTCCAACCCACACAAAAGCTGAGCATTCCAGTACATTGGGAAGGATAACTGATGGCTTCAGCAGTTACTATTGTTACGTCCCGCGGGCTTTGAACGAGGAAGTACTCACTGGGCGATGAAAGTGGAGATATTTATCGACTTTGATTTGCAGTTGGCAAATCCTTCCTTCTGTGAGGAAATTGAAAACGGCGTGGGCCGATGCCAAGTCGGCCATATTATTTCCTGTCAGGCTACGCTACGAAATCATATTATCAAATCGGTTATGTCTCCTGTTCGTGTTTCAGACGTCCGAGTTGTCAGCAGTTTCCATCTAAAAAAATCCCTTTAACGAGTTTACATGCTATAACGCGAACAGTATTCTTCACATACCTGCTGCACGCGTCCTTTATATGAACCTGTAGAGTTAACCCTAGTGGGTCGTGGTTTTTTTGACCATGTCAAACGCTGTTTTTTTAGTTTTTGCTTAGTGCAGAGATGTCAAATTCTAACAAAATTTTGTTCATTAAGCGCTATATGATTCCTTCATTGGAATTAGTGTTGCAGTGTTGGTTTCCCATGAGGCTATTGGAAAACTGAGTTTCCACCAGTTTCCTTTGTTCTCTGAAGCTAGGACTAATTTAATCATTTATTTTTCCCCCCATTCCATATACACTGAGATTATACAACCAAAAGATAATGGTAAATTTCTTCATCTCACTAGATTTTATAGGGGATAAAATCTTATGGACTGAATGTATGTATAAATAACAAAACCTGCACACACATAAGAAAACAGTGCAATTTCAACCAGTTATTCCATGTTCAGTCAGTTTACTGTTGCATTTCATTAAAAAACATGTACTCACTGAACAATATTTGCATTTTTAAGCAGCAGGTGAAGTTATCTCCTACTTTACAAATTTCACAAATCAAAACTGGAAATATTTTATCCCTTGAGCGATGAAAGATGCTTCACTGATTTCACATTTATGTGAAGAAACAGGAACTGGTCCACTTTTTGTCTCACTTTCTACAGTCTTCTATTGGGCCCGGATTGGACCCTTTTCGAGGGCCAGTATTGGCCCCTACGCCACACGTTTGACACCCCTGGCTTAGAGCACCGCTGACACCGCTGCTTTAACATCGCAACGTTTGACACTAATCTGCCGACAAATAGTGCCAAAAAACGTCAATCTGGAAAAAAGGTCGAACCAAGAGATGTCAATCGGTCTCAAAAGAGGCATTCGCGATTTTTTTTTTTTTCCAAGTTTGCCCTGAGTCAGGTGCCCATTTGAACACTGGACGGGTTTTGCTCGCTGTAATAGATTCCTCCAAATCCATTCAGGAGGAGGAGGGGAGTATAATCACTTAGACATAAATACAAATGACAAAAAATAAATACAATGTCCTGGTTTCACTTTGGCATCCCTTCGTTCTTGGAACACAACCGGAGATGCCTGTCAACAGCACTGTAGCCTTTTTCTTTCCCTTTTTCCCTCATTTTCCTCTTCCTTACACACACAAAGCACCTACCTGCATTAACACGCACACGCAAAACACATGTGCATCTATTGAGTGTGTTCTGCCCTGTTCCCATGGGACCTTAGTTCTGGAAAAATGATATATGGTGGTCAATGGTGAGAGAGAACTTATCTTTATGAATCAAATATTTGTTGTTTGTCATTTTCTATCACTACCAAAAATATCTTTTAAAAAAAAGCATAAAATAATGAAGTTCTTAGAAGTTTTTGTGTGAAAATCCAGGTGTGAACTACTTCTCTCATTTCGCACGACATATGCCACGAGTGCGGTTTCAGCGACTTGTGGAGAGACTGAAAGAAAAAGTTATGAAGTCACTTCACTTTCGGGATAAGATGAACTAATTATGTATTTTTATGTATATGGTGCCAGCTTTAAAACAAAGTGCAATTTTCTTGAGTTGGCAAATTGTAAACCAGAAGGCAGAAGCACATAGACTAATTAAATCTTGCACCATATATATATATATATATACTGTGGATTTTCACCCGATCTTACATTAAAAGCACATTAAAAATTAATTTTTAATGGTTAGCATGAAAAGGAGGGATTATTACAGTGAGGAAAACTCTAATATTCACATGATGAATGTTGGAAAACCAATTTCAGTCATTACTACTCTTTAAACTTCGTTGAATAACAGTCCTCTAGGTTCTTCCCAGTAAAATTCTTCCAGTGGTTCGCTATTGAAAACCTTTTAAAATAAAAATATATGAAAACATTTTGTACTGTATTATTATGAGCACTTGCTACTAGAAATACATACAGTATGGCTGTTGTCAACGGCACTCTTAAGTCTCATCTATTTTAGGATTATCATGGAGATCTGCCAGCAGCCTGCCGGGATGATGAAGACAAACTGTTCAATGACAACCAGAGGACTGCGGCATACAGCAGCTGTCCTTCCATGATCCCATGATCAGCTGCTGCCCATCATATATCTGTCTTCATCAGTCTTCAGTAGGAACCGCGTGGATTTCATTTTGTTTATGGCTGCGCGCGTGTCGTCACTCCCGTCCCTCCCGTGAGTGGCAGAGGCGGCGAGGTGCCAAGCCGGTCCTCAGTGGGCCCACCAGGAGTACAGGCTTTCATTAGCACTCTGTAATTAGGAACAGATGCAATTTGCAGCACGACGCTCGGCTCACACAGTGGCTCACACATAAGAACCTACACGCATGACACATACTGTTCAGTCACTGACACGGGCCTGTGCCCTGGTTCACCTCGCATGCTTCGAACTCACATACACGGGTGTAGAAAGCCACTCTTTTGCAACAATCGATATTTCTGATTACACGCTGAAAGGGGTTCACTAGTTTATCACCCACGTCTGCACTTGGGTCTTTATGGCCTCTTTAGCTCGTTGTTTTGATTTTACAGCACATTTTCTGTATGATGCAGTTTCAGCACTCTCATTTTGACCCCCGCAGCAGCTGTTTCCACTATGAAAATGTGCCCTGTGTCGGCATAAATAGGCTTATGTCAGTCATAATGACTTTATATGTTGATGATATGGTGGTGTGTGGCTCCTGATTATTCTGAATAATAAGAATTTCTTCCCCTAGTGGCCAAAAAGTATGTAACATGAAACAAGGAGAGAGAGAAGGACCCTGGTTGGAAGTGAAACATGTTGGACTCTATTGTGTCCACACTGTTAACCATGGACCTCCAACCCTGGTCCTGGAGAGCCGCTGTGGGTGCAGGTTTTGGTTCCAACCAAGCAGTAACGTACATGATTCTACTAATGAATGCCCTTAGCAAGGGATCAAATGGTTGATTAGTAGAATCAGGTGTGTTACTGCTTGGTTGGAACAAAAACCCGCACCCACTGTGGGTCTCCAGAACCAGGATTATAGATCTAAGGACCAGGGTTGGAGACCCCTGAATCATGGACATTTACCTGGTTGAGGGTCTACAAAAAGATACTTTTGGTTCCAGTCTGAGACGTTTAGGATGACTTTTTACAGACTCGCCCATATTGGTTGGGGTATTTCGGGCTCTGTCTCTTTGATTTTGATTTCTCCTGTTTGTCCCCAAACTCTCCATACAGGCGACATTGGCCACCAGTTTGCTGGCATTGACGGAGGCACAGGATATTTCCTACTAGTTCAAGTCAAGTCAAGCCAATTTTATTAGTATAGCCCGAGGTTACAAATCTCAGATTCGCCCCAATGGGCTTCACAGTTTGTTCAACAGCAACACAACATCCCCCGTCCTCAGACCCTCACATCCGTCCAATATTGTGACAAACCACTTAAACAAAATAAGTATCTGACAACAACCATTCTAATTAGGATAAAATATACAGGGCTTATCGTATCAGACTGGTGGTTTTCTCTCTTGAACTTTTTTAAATTAACAATTTGTATTTTCTTTACTTTTCTTCTTCTTTTTTTTTTTGTTTTACAGCTGGTCATTCCTGGAGCCTGCATCAACACGTCTGCAACCCTACACCCCTGTCCTCTCACTGCCCCCACAGCCCGCACTACACTTCCCAGTTCCCCTCAAATCTCCTGATAGTCCAGATAGTCCAGATACAATATCACTAATATCCCTAATTGCCTCATTAAATTGACACACAAGCCAGGACCAAAGCTGAGGCAAGGACCCTAATTAGACACCTAAACATGAAGCCAAGGGCGTTTTATGGAGGGGCACTTTGGGGAATGTTTTAATGAGGACATGGTGCTGAGAATAGCTTTAGAGTCATTTGTTGACGCAGGAGCTGCACCCGGTGGCGAGCACTCCCTAACCTTATTCAGACACACACACACACACACACACGGACACACACACAGTAAAATACGGGCGAAAACCCTAACTTGAAAGCCCTGTTAGTGTCCCCTAGAGGCTGCAATGTTTCTTACACATCAAAATATCAAAGTGCTGGATGGAAGGAAATACATACTACAAGGTCTTTTTCTGCTTTCTTTTTACTTATTTAATGGAGCTAAAATTGTAAAGATTGTCTTGAGGGTGTGATAAGAAATAAAGCCATGGGGTCATTCAAATAAAAAAGCTCTAACTTCTGAGGAGTATGAATGTTTTAGAGGGGTACTCCAATCCAGCCCATAAAGACTTGTTAGATAGAGACTTTACCTGAGAATTGTCTTGAAGGTTGAAACATCAAAAGCTGAGATATCCGGATATTTAGTCACTAGGGTCAAGCCCCAGAAACACTGAATCCTACTTTTCCCTTGAAATGCAACTCAAGTGCATCTTAAATTTTAAACCCTCTCTCTGGTAAAACACCTTTGTCTTTCAATCTCCACAGCCCCAGTTCATAACGCTGGCTTTCTGTCAGACGACACTGTCATGACTTCATCAGGGTTATTTTCTCAGGCTTGACAAAGCTTCCCCAGAGGCAAAGAAGACGTGTTTACACACGCGAAGCGCTCTCAATGATGAATAAACTGATATCCATGTGTTAAATAGGTGGAGCGCTCCCCTAAGTAAATTTCCTGGAAAACCGAAATGGAAAACGGCGCATCCCCTGGGGAGCGTGAATATGCTTTTGAAATATTTTTTGCGTGATTAAAGTTTTTTCAGACTCGATTGGTGCTGTGGAATCAGGGACTTCCAGGATCGTCAGAAAGAACCGGAGACAGAACTGAAAACTCTGCACTGAACAAAGTTTGCGGTTCTTTAGTAAATCTGTTCCTCATCATCCACAGCGACAAAAAGAAGCAGCTTTGGCTGCTTTTTTACACCCCTTTGTCAAACATTGTTTGCTAAACAATAGCTGAAATGGAGACTGCAGGCTCTTTTTGGAGATGTGTTGGATTGTTTGTAGTTCTAAGCTTTTGCAGCGATAGTCATAACTCAAGCCTTCTGTTTTCATGAAGTACGATATATCCAGACTGCATGAAGGAAAAATTTGTATATGAAAATAAGCTCAAAAAAGTGATATAATGCTGATCAATAATATTATTTGCATAAAGACATGATTAGTAGCATTGGATGGGGCTAGCAGGCGTTGCACTCTGGTCATCGTAGGATTTCCAACTCTAGAGAGACAGGGCAGTAGAACCTACAAAGTCCTGATATTTAGAGCGTATTTAGAGTTTTTCTCAGGTCCTGAAGCATAACCTCTTAAAAATGCACCCGCCCTTTTTCAGTCATTTGCGAAAATGGTATCCCGAAGTTGTAAGTAGCACAGTTCCGACATGTCAAATGTCACATGTTGTTAGAAAGAAAAGAAAGTCCTAGCTATTGGCTATCAGATTTGGATGGTCTCATCTTGGCAAATTTCCATTGGGTCGCACTGCTGTCAATCAAACCGAAGGTGGTCAAACGTTCGAGTCCATAATTATTGTGTTATTTGCGCATAGAAACTAATGACTGAAGCGTAAATGACCACCGCCACTTCCCCCATACCGCTCATGGTTCCATGTGTCTGAAGAGGTTATACAAAAGTGAACATTGGACTTATATCGACCAGCTGACCGGAAGCCCAATTCAATCCATTATGTATCTTCTGGATAGCGATCTGTTTTCTACCACATCAGCTTTTTATCCCATTGGCGTTCACATTTAATATCAGTGGGTGTTGTGACGTGACGTTCACACGATTTCAGCGTTTTGGCTGGGAAAAAAAAGGGCAATTTCAATATTCTTCCAAAGAGAAAATGCCTCCAACTCCTGAAGGAAACTTCAGTTTTGCAAAAAAAAAAAAAAACATCGCCGTGTGTCTCGTGGCTCTTTCCTGTTGTAACGATGAAGATGGAGGAGCTAAAGGGCAAACGATAGCGCGATATCTCCGCCAAACAGAGGTCATTATTTCCATTCTCCTCCTAAACACTGACCACCTCTGTCTTTATCTGCGCCGCTGTCAGCAGCCGCTCAGACAGACTCCAGGTCTGAACTCGGGATACTTCAGAGACACGCTCAGTGCAACTGCAGCGGAGTGAATCGCACAAAGAGCCCATTCACAGAAGCACAACAGGAAACAGCCATACATCATGCTTCCTCATGGAACGTGTTTTGATCCCAGTTCTGCCACAGTCGGGACTTCAGTCTGGTGATGAATCGCTGAATCTTGTTTCAACAACAGATCGCCCCAAAAGCAGCCCGTGTTAGATTAATTCTAAACAGCTTATTATTCGGTGATGATGTGTGAGCTGGACTTAAAGGCTTTTTCATCCAAAAAAACATTTCATTCATATACCGATACAGCCCAGGCAGAAAATAACTTTATATCACGGCTATTTTCTTCTCATTACGTCCTCTGAAATCGCTCTACGTTTTCAACCACAGCATTTAATTGCCGTTGCTTAACCTTCAGATTCAAAGACCGTGTGCGGATCTGAAGCCGTATGACCTGACCTGACTCTTAATTCAAAAGTGAAGCCGAAAAAAAAAAAGAAAAAAAAAGAGCAAACCTGCGTGATCCAAAGGGGCACATTTCATATTTCCCCAGGATAAGGCAGCCATCTGTTGAGTAAATAAACCTCTTCATTGGGTGTGAGGTAATGCAGTTTAATTTGATGTAATGTGATAGTCATCTGTAGGAAATTGCTTGTGAGCATCAAAAGCCATTGAAGCATTATGAGGGAAAGCAGCTGGGTGACCAGATGAGTCTGCAGCTCAGGAAGAGTGTTCAATTTCTATCACGTTTCCTGCCGTTGGTCTTTACTGATCATCAGGCTGTAAAATGCTCATATAGAACTTGATACAGATACCTTTAACACATAGATCGGGCTAATTTGGGAGAGTTATGGCAGAATTCAATAGATTTCTGTGGTAGTGTTATTTCGTGATTGCTGAAAGACTGACATCCGATTTACCAATATCATGAATGTTTTATGTGTTTGAGAAAACATCTCACCATAAGGTCTATTATGTAGATTTTTGATCATATCAAACAATCCTCTTGGCAGACGGCTTTATCCTCATGTCTTGGAATTGGAATCGTTCAATTTTCAGAATTTCAGAGCACTCAAAGGCCTATTCGTCCGCGTTGGCTCGAGTATTTAGATCAGGGGTGGCAAACATATGGCCCAAGGGCCAGAAAGGGCCCACTAAAGGGTCCAACCTGGCCCGATGGATGATTGTGCAAAATGTGACAAAAATGGACCAGAAATGTGAATTCAGCGAGCATCTTTCAGAAGTCAAGAGATTAAAAAAAGTCACTTCACCTGCTTCGTAAAAAAGTAATAAGTGAGTAAATGTTTTATTTTGAAAAGCAAGACTAGACTGAACATGGAATAACTCATCATATTGTTGAAATTGCACTTCTTTCTTTTCTTATGTCATCTCAATTGTTGGAATTGAAGGTTAATTAATATTTATAATGTAATTTGTTATTATTATATGTATTTAAATAAAATGGGGGGGGGGGTACATTTGTAGGTGTTGTTATTTATATGTTAACTTTTTAAATTGCTCTGAATGTGGCCCATGAACTAAATGGAGTTTCACTCCCCTTATTTAGATAGATTGTTAAGTCTTGATTTATTTGAAGATAAAAAGCTCTAAGGCTGCGATTCTCAGCGTTTCTCAGCATGTCTCAGCATTTCATCTCAAAATCTACCTTAAGCTGCTTCTTAAGCTGCAGACCTGTTTCCCGGATTCTCTAGGTACAGGATACCTTCACTAAGGAAGATCCTACAAGTCTTCTGAAGTGACCAACATGAAACATCTATGAAAACGACTGTTCCAAACAATATTTCTGTGTACAGAACGTCATGAGATGCCCAGAGACTTTAACTGCATGAGCTCAACGTTCATTCTGTAAATAATTACACTGGGCTCCACTTCAGTAACGTCATCTGTATAATTGCATGACACTATATACCAAACACAAGACTGTTAAATAGATTAGTAGATAGTATTTAGCTGCCGGCTTCATCCGCTGCAATATTAGACTGATGATACTGATTGTGATGAGACCTGCGATATTAAAAGTTAATTAACTTTTTTTTAAAGTTTCGCTGGTAAAAAATCAAATCTTGAACTTCAAAATCTTGTTGTTTGTGAAAGTTCTCTGATCTGGCGACCCCGTTTACACGGACAGAAATGATCCGATTTTAACCTGATTAAGACAATACTCAGATTAAGACACTGACATGCAAACAGGATTTTTCAATTAGCTTAAGCCAAATAAGATCGGAGTTGGAGCCTGTACAGTACAGTATACCTCTTAATTAATTAGGAGAAAGATTGAATTAAACCAAGGTTAAAGAGACAGTTCACCCCATAATCAAAAATACATATGTTTCCCCTTAACTTTAGTGCTATTTATCCCCCTAAAGTGTTTTGATGTGAGTTACAGAGTTTTGGAGATAAAGGCCAGCGATGTCTGCCTTTTCTCAAATACAATGGGGCCGAATGGTGCTCGGACCGAGGTGCTCAAAGCACCCAAAAAAAGAAAAAACTTAGAAAAAATACTCAACAGCAATTTCTTTTTCCCAAAATCATGACTTGGCTAATTAAAAAAATCCACAGACCTTGTGAGCAGTTTCATGTAGGAACTATTTTCTTTCTACCAAACTACCACCGCCAACCACCTCATCACGCAAAAGGAAGCATGTAGAAACAAACCATTCATCCGTGAGTGGATGCAAGCTTCCAGTCTGTGCGGTGAGACAGTTGGCTGGTGTAGCTTGGCTGAAAGAAAGTAGTTCCTATGAAAAAGGCTTATTTTTTTTTCATTTAAAGAAATACTTTCCGGAAAAGGACATTGTTTACTGCTGGAAGTAGTCCCCAACAAATGTAATATTTCCTTCTGTTTGACATATATTGTTTTTTTTTTTCTATTAAATTACAGTGCCCGGCTGTTTTAGGAGCAGTGTGGACATGGTAGAGAAAGTATTTCAAGACAGATTGTTGGTTTCTTCTTCTGAATTCTGTTGTGTCACTTAGACTAAATAATTAATAATGTCCAGAAAGGTGAAATAAACATGAAAGTCAAGTCAACAGTGTTTGAGAAATGCAGACATCTGAACAACTCAAAGGAATTTCAATCATTGCTTCACTGGCTGTTATACACATAACCTGAATTTCTAAGGGATCCAATAACATTTATTCTTCTGGTTTATTTTCCCACTGTTTATTCCCTAAAGCACCATAAAGCCTGGACTTTAGGCCGGAGAAAAATGTACCCAAGTTTCCAAAAGTAGCAGGCTGAACAAGTCAACTCTGTCCACGTTGGTCACATTTAACAAGAAAGTCTGAACATGTTTTATTTTAGGTTTAATTGGAAACCAAGACTTCCCAAATCTCTCTTTCATCACTGAATTTAACCTTAAAGTGTTTATTATCAGGCTTCAACGGGCCTTGTGTTGGTTCAGCTTGTTCTTTCATGCTGCTTTCATCCTTGAGGTCAAATGCCCAAGGATGTGAGTAGTAGAGAGTTTTGGTTTGGACCGACTCTAAAATGGCAGCATTCGTCACTGTATTTTCAACCAGATGGCGGAACAGATGGGTAGGACCATTCTAGAGATCGACGGCGTAGGAGGCACCACTCTGCAGGTCGACAACGTAGGCAGGACCTTCTGTGGTGCTGTGCAGTGCAAAGGCAGGAGAGCAGCGGAGAAGGCCGGCACCCTTTGGATCTATAGCAGGGGTCGGTAATCCTGGTCCAGAAGGACTGATTTGGGTGCAGGTTTTGTTCTACCACTAGAGCCCTTGCTAAGGACCTTCATTAGTAGAAACAGGTGTGTTACTTCTGGGTTTGAACAAAAGCCTGCACCCATACTGGTCCTCCAGGACCAGGATTGCCCACCCTGGATCTATAGCAGGGGTGGGCAATCCTGGTCCTGGAGGGCCGGTGTGGGTGCAGGATTTTGTTCCAACCAAGAACTTACACACCTGATTCTACTAATGAAGGCCTTGGCAATGGTTCTAGAGGTTGATTAGTAGAATCAGGTGTGTTACTTCTGGGTTGGAACAAAATCCTGCACCCACACCGGCCCTCCAGGACCAGGATTGCCCACCCCTGATCTATAGAGACCATGCTTTCTTTAGGGGATTCCTAGACAAGAGCACGGTCAGACAATAGCATGGCAAGACCCATAGAAAGGGGACCACTGGGCATTAACAACTCAGGCTGGAGGTTAGCCAACATGGGGACAGAGTTAGACTGGAGACTAGTAAGGCTAAAGCTAGCAGAACGGGAATCTGGTTGGGAAGGAACAGGTGAGCAGTGTGGAAACAGTCTTGGGAGCATCTGGTCTGCAGGTGGAGAAACCGCAAAAGCTACACTACTGTTCAAACGTTTGGGGTCACCCGGACAATTTTGTGTTTTCCACAAAAAGCCACACTTTTATTTACCACCATGAGTTGTAAAATGAATAGAAAATATAGTCAAGACATTGACAAGGTTAGAGATAATGATTTGTATTTGAAATAATGTGTTTTTTCCTTCAAACTTTGCTTTCATCAAAGGAAGGTTAGTTTTCTAGCTTCTCTAACCAGCTAAACTGTTTTCAGCTGTGCTAACATGATTGCACAAGGGTTTTCTAATCATCCATTATGCTTCTGACACAATGTTCCATTAGAACACTGGACTGATAGTTGCTGGAAATGATCCTCTATACACCTATGTAGATATTGCACCAAAAACCAGACATTTGCAGCTAGAATAGTCATTTACCACATTAGCAATGTATAGAGTGTATTTCTAATGAGTTTAAAGATATCGTCATTGAAAATAAACAGTCCTTTTCTTTCAAAAATAAGGACATTCCTAAGTGACCCCCAAACTTTTGAACAGTAGTGCACTTACTTAAGGCCAGAATAATCGAGTATTTTTACATTGTGCTATTTCTACTTGTATTTAGTGAGTACCTTCCTCCACCATAATGAGTTGCAAGAACAATGAGAGTGTACTACGTTAATGAATCATTAGGGAATGATTAGACCATGAATATATGTGAGTCAACACGCTGACCACATTCTTTATGAGTCATTCCTGATTTACGCTTTCTTTCTCTTGTAAAAGTTGAGCGGATGCTAATTAGAGTAAGTGGCTGCACCTGTGTCTGATGTGAACTGACTGGCAACCGTTGAAAGCGGGAGAGTTTGTGTTGCGTTCAAGTCCTATCTGAATTATCGTAATGAGGAGAACACAACTTGTAAACAGGCAACATCCAAGTTGGGATTACGACTAAAACAAACCTCAGCATAACAAACATAGCAAACCTATGTTTAACATAGATATACAACCTTATAACAGTATATGGAACAACAAAAATAACAAAAAGAAGAATGCGCCCTTTCATTTTCCACTGCATTCAATAATTGGCAGACAATGGGGTTAGTCTTATCTCACAATAAACACCGTCACGATGTCCGAACACTCACAGAACCCCTCCCTAACCCTGTAGTTATACTCTGCTGAGCAGGACGCCGCCATGTTGTTTTTCATCAGAGACAAGTGGACCATCACAGAGAAGTGATTGAGAGAGGACAAAGGTGAAATGTGGTAGACCATTCACTCAGCCTCCCCACACCACAGTTTATATGGCTGCGGTTGTGGCACTCTCATGAAAAAACAACTGCATTAACCATCAATAAGGATTTGACAGCATTATTGTTAGAACTACAGTGTAAGCATGGAAATATTGAGTGTCATCGTTGATTAGGGCAAATCCCGGATGAAACGCAGCACCCTGAGAAAATAAGATATTAATTTGTGAACATGTGGTTTCAGTTACAGAAAATAAACCAATATAATCCACATTAAAACACACGCACACACATTTAGTCCAGACTCAGGGCTGTAGGTAATTACAGAGCTGTAATAGCGTTCTGTTTAAAAAGCTGGACTCCTAACTGACTCCTCCTAACAGGCCACACACACACACACACACACACACCCAAAGTCGTCTTGGCCTCCCAAGCAATCTTGTTGGGATTCACAAAGATTTTTGGAAATGTTGATGACTTGATGAAAACAAAATGCAACAAAGTTCAAGTTCAATGGAAACAAATTTGTTGACTATGTATGAATAATAAATCACCACATCATCCAAAACATATCATCATCCAATCTTTCACTGAAGAGGTAAAGAAATGAGAAAAGCCTCTAAAATTCCTCAAATGAATACATGTTCCATATTTCCATCATGTGTTTGTAGGGTACCGCCTCTCAGCAGCACTCTAACTTTTTTCCAGTGGCCACTCATGGTACTGCAACAAAAAAATCCCATGCAACCCAAAAAGCATTTTTCCAATAGAACTCCTGCTATTTAGTAATCTTTTTATTTCATATTTTTAAGTCATGGGATTTTTATCTGTCAGAAACCTTTTCTAACAGCCAGTCTCTGTGGGTCACAACGCAGAAATAATCTTTTTTGGAAACAAACAACAAACATTGCGCCAGGGGAGCAACTTCCATTGAAATGAATGTGGCCATTTTTCAGTCTTATAATGCATCCATGCTGCAGACAAGACATGATGCCTGTGGAAGAAGCGAGTGACGTATTTAATCCTTAACATCCGTGCAGCTTAAACATGGCCGTCCACAGCACGCCGGACGTCAGACTCGACCGCGAGGAGCAACTGTCGGCTACCCTGCAGGTGAAGGTGAATGCTCCACCCTCACTAATGACACATGAATGCTACTAACTGAGCTCAAACTGACAGGCTATATTTAGTTTTAGTAACCGTGTTCACGATCTTCAGGCGGACTCGTGGTGACCCTAGACACACGAGCCTTAATGACATAACTCGCTGTTTAATGACCCTGACAGTAGTTAATGCAAACCGTGCTGGCTCCCATGCAATGAAGCATTATTACAATTATGATTGTGGCACCTTGGAGCACCCCAAGGTGCAACAGCGCCCACTTTGGAAACCGCCGACCTGAATGGCTGCCGATTAAGATTCCCATTAAAACTGCTAAATAAATCAGTACAATAGCATCCGTTATTGTTAAAGATGCAGGTCAGTGTATGAAAAGAATGCATAAAGAGAGGGAAGCTTAATTTGCCAGTTAAAGGAGAATCGGGTTCATATCTGTCCTCAGACAGCAGTGATGGACATAACCATAAGATAAGAGGTTTACCTTTCCAACAAGTGAGCGTTGTTCCAGAAAGAGGTTTTTGTTTTGCTCGCCTCGAGTCTTTTCTCCGAGGGGAAAACGTGCGCGGGTTGAATGTTAAAATGCATCTCCAAATCCTGGCTAAAAGCTCTAAAAACACAGGCAATAAAAGGGCAGTTGTCCTGTTGGCAGGCCCAGCTTGCCACCAAGAGGGCACTCTTTACTGACTTGGCTGATAGAAATCTGCAGTGACATTTCCCTCTCCTTTCTATCTGAAAGAGCCCGGGACTGACTTTACAGCTAAGCATTTCAAAGGCCCAGTCAAATTGCTCTTTTTGATATTCAGTCAGGCCAGCTCTCTGGGGAATCATATAAAAGAAGAGATGACAAGGAGTATCTGAGACCTAGACACTTTTCAACAGAGCAGGGAAGGAAGTTGCAATATAGGAGGAACTGGCTGAAATACAAGACCTCTGTGAACTTTCTGAACTCGACAATCATGTCTCCAAATTGGAAAAAGTCAGAAACATCTACCTGTGATGCCTTTGAAAGATTTCGTTTAGAGGCAGGAACTTCACAGAAAAGATGTTTATGTTGGACCTGGGGAGTTAATGATTAGGATGGAAAGGGAATGCACACAATTTGCACACAAATACTATAAAAATACTATAAAATCATAATAGAAAACATTACAGGAAACCATTAAAGGAAATTAGGGGACTGGTAGGAGATTTCATGCAAATGATTTATTGATTCATATTCTCAAATTAATAATACTTATAAAAAATGATAATATATATTGATGTGAGGGTCTAAGGACACCCATTGCGTGCGTGTGATATTCAAATACAAATTTTGAATTGAATTGTATATATATATATATATATATATATATATATATATATATATATATATATATATATATATATATATATATACATTTTTATACTTTTGGCTCAGGCTTTGGGCACCTTGACCTCTTGAGCCTGTCGGCCTGTCTCCACCCACATGTTCAGTGATATTTAATGGTTGGTAGAGGCTCCAGTCATGGTTTAATTGGTCATTTCTGCTTTTAAACTCACAATAGCTTTCCCCATTTCATTCACACTGACATACTTTCTCTGTTCTGGTTACTCCATGCTGCTCTCTGCTGGTGGAACACCAAAGAGAGACGGCTGATTCCATTAAAGGCATCACATGTTGGCATTGCCGTTAAAAAATGGTATTGACATATACTTGACATTATCAGAAGCTGGTGAACCTCATTTTGAGAATATGAACACACTCTGGCCTTTATATAGATTGTCTGTAAAAAGCATTTGACTGATTCATGACAAGGACTAAACAGGATTGAAATAATAATGCAAAAAAAGCTGGTTTTACTATGGAATCATGATTTAGGCAAATAACACAACATATTTACATGTGGGTGTATATCATTATACCCAATGATATAACATAATACAAAATAAATACAGAGATGTACCTTCATCTTAAAAAGAAATGCATAAATAATAATGTGGCAAAATGTAGAAAAATGATTTCTATACTTTTTTTTGTATATTTATGGGTCTTTTTTGTATATTTACCCCTTTGCATTAAGGCTGATATTTACTCAATCAATCAATCTTTATTTATAAAGCACTTTTCAAACACAAAAAAATATAGCAAATGTGCTTTACAAGTTAAAACACAGAACCACTGATCCCATAACGTGACATGGGATAAAAGTATAAAAACAAAAGGCATAAAAAATAATATACAATAAATCATATACATTAAAAGCTAAAATTAACATATATACAAAAAACAAAATAAACGTATGGATAAAAGAATGTAATAAAAGAACAATTGGGATGAAAGCCAGATTAAGTGTACAAGTATGAATAAATAATAAATGAAATAAATCAAAATTAAATAAAACAGAGAGTTCCGAGAGAAAAAAAGCCAAGAGAAAAGGCCATTCTAGGTTAAATAAAAGTTTAATTCATACAGTACTTTATACACAAGTGTTTAGAGAGCGCTCAGAAATGTCAACACTCACAACAAAAGTGAATCATCAATCTCCAACTTCTGATTCCCACCAAACTCCCTGAGGTTCACAGCTTCAAAGTGATTATGGTGGTTGGCAGCAGTTCTGCATTTGCTCTTTAAACTGTGAACTCTGAGTGTCACAGTCTGAAAAAAACACTGATTCAGAATCTCATACAGAACACATTCTACCAGTCAAAACATAATTGTGGATTTTTAAGACACATCAGATTTATACGTTGTGTAAACCACTGGCTTCCACAGATTTGACAGAGATTGTAAATGTCAGTTTAATTGTGTGGAAAGTACTACTGAGCCTGTGAGAGTAAGTGTTTAGCCTAATGTCTTCTCTGGCTGTGGAGGAGCTTTGTCAAGTCTGAGAAAATGAATTCCTGGGCGTTGAGACTATGAATTTATTACAGAGGGCCTGTTTATAACTGGGCACTTTGAGCCCAGGAACGGATGTTTTCATGCACATTTAAAATATTTCAAAATGAAAATACGTGGCGACATGGCGGAGCAGGGGTTAGCGATGTTGCCTCACAGCAAGAAGGTCGTAGGTTCAAGACCTCCTTGGTCCTGGGTCTGGGACCTTTCTGTGTGGAGTTTGCATGTTCTCCCCGTGTCTGTGTGGGTTTTCACCAGGTACTCCGGCTTCCTCCCACAGTCCAAAAACATGCTGAGGTTAATTGGAGACTCTAAATTGCCCGTAGGTGTGAGTGTGTGAGTGAATGGTGTGTGTGCCCCACGATTGGCTGGCGACCATCTGGGGTGTATCCCTGCCTCTCGCTGTAACGTGCTGGGATTGGCTCCAGCAGACCATGTGACCCTAATGAGGAATAAGCAGGTATAGAAAATGACTGACTGACTTTTATCAAAATTTAATCTTCCTCATAATGTTGGTATTGAAGAAGAGGATTGGCTTTTTCAGTTGTGTGAACTAAATGATGAAAATGAAATTTTGTTTTGGTTTGCATTATAATTACTGAAAGAGGTTATTAAAAACAACTAAAATCAATCACTTCCTGCGTGCCGAGGTATTTATATAATTATATAATTTGATGTACTATTCATTTCTGTTTGGAAAATTAATTTCACTCACTGAAAGTTGTCATTTATATATTTGTATCCTATCAGGAATCAATCATTTTGAATGGAATTACATACAAATAAAAATCGTTCATGAATAGCAGTTTTAAAGTCATATAGTGGATGATATATTAGAAATAGGTTATCTGCATTCTACATGTGTTGAAATGATCTTAAACCTATATTGATTTTCCTGGCAGCGATAAGGAAAGGATGTTCACCTGTTCTTAATAAAAAGTTTTGATAAATCTGCTTATGCCATTTATTCATCTTTTCAAAATATCACCCACTAGAAGTGGTATGCCCTAGAGTAGGCTTAGGCACAGTCTTTCTCTTTGATTGGAATTGGTGTTACATGCTGGTTTCCATGTCTTCCCATGGGGCTGCTGAAAACCTCAGCCAGTTTATTATCGTACAAAACTGGAAAGTATAATTTGAACTTTGTAATTGAGCCGCCACCAGTTTCCTTTGTTCTCTGAAGATGGGACTAATTTAAGATTTTACCTTTTCTCCCATTCCATATACACCGAGATTATGCGATGGAGTTTCTCCCAGTAGCCAGGAGGTGGTTAAAAGAACATTGAAATAAAGACATTTACCCTTGGTAGCTCTTTTTTTTTAAAATTATTATTATTATAATTATTGACACCCAACCAGAACAAGATGACGGTCAATTTCTTCATCTCGCTAGATTTTATAGGGAATAAAATCCTAAAACCAGGTGAGTCAAACCCAATGTAAATACATTATTATCAGAAGTCAGATTATTAGAATGAGGACATATCTATGAATATATACACTACCATTTAAAAGTATGGAGTCACCCAGACGATTTTGTGTTTTCCATGAAAATGAAAATTAGACTTATTTACCACCATGAGTTGTAAAATGAATAGAAAATATAGTCAAGACACTGACAAGGTTAAAAATAATGATTTGTATTTGAAATAATATTTTTTTCCTTCAAACTTTGCTTTTGTCAAAGGAAGATTTACAGCTTCTCCAACCAGCTAAACTATTTTCAGCTGTGTTAACATGATTACACAAGGGTTTTCTATTCATCCATTAACCTTCTGATGCAATGAGCAAACACATTGTTCCATTAGAACACTGGACTGATAGTTGCTGGAAATGGACCTCTATACACCTATGTAGATATTACACCAAAAACAGACATTTTCAGCTAGAATAGTCATTTACCACATTAGCAATGTATAGAGTGTATTCCTGATTAGTTTAAAGTTATCGCCATTGAACAAAAACAGCGCTTTTCTTTCAAAAATAAGGAAATTTCTAAGTGACCCCTGACTTTTGAACGATAGTTTGTGTTGTTTTAAGCTATATAATTACCTTAAAATGCTCCACATTGTCCATTTAATCTCAACGATCAAACATTTCCCTCAAATGTATTTCGCTTTGTATCTGTATGAGAAGAAACTACAGTACATTATGTACTCCATTACAGCGACATCATGATGTTTGCCTCTTTAGTCCATAAACGCATCAGTCGTTATGATGAGGCGGATATTTGGAGCGAGCGAAGGAGAATATGAGGGTTGCTGTGCTTATGTAATAAGTAGTAGGAACCAGAGATCCAAGGGGTGGGGGGTGGGGGGTGTCCGGGGGCACCACATGTGCCGATGACCCTCCCGCCTCCTCTATCCACTGGTATCAAACACTGAAAGAGCAGATTAAAATGGATCATTAAAGCCGCGGCGGAGAAAGACGGTTTTCTCCTGCATAGCAGCGATTCCTTTGAGCAATGGAACATACATGAACACGCAGAGCGCCCCGGGATTTTGACAGCTCCTGTGTGTGCGGCCTGTGATTGATGAGCCCCATTCTAAATGTTTTTTCATCCAAGTCAGTGGGAGTTTAAGTGCCTCGTGCATGTTAATACCAAACAAAACATTAGCCGGAGCGGTCCCGCCGCTAACTCCCTCTCTGCTGATTTCATCACTCATCTCTCTCTGTGTGGCTCCACATGACTCCGGGAACACAGAGGGCTAGCGACGGAGGGGAAACTGGAAGGCCGGATCCATTAGAGGTTGGTAATTTTAAACACGTGCTGCTGTGACATTTCCACAAGTTTATGGAAACTGTCATTTCATGTTTTTTTTTCTGTGGATTTGTATAGAATGATTTCATGTAAACCTTGAAAAAAAATTGACAAGATCGAGTCTAAAAGGAGAAGATGGATGATTGTGACTGAGCTTAACGTGTTTTTTTTTCCTGGATGTGGTGCAGAACAGGAGCAGGATGGAAACCAACACACCAAACACACGACAGACGCTTGTGTGACCCACGGCCTGTGTTGGACTGATTAATATGAGACAGCTGTCACTCACTGATTGTCTGTTAACAGAGACGCCAGTCTGCAGTCCAGTCCCATACACTGAATTACAGCTAACATATATATCTCTCTCTCTTTATCTCTTGTTCATTTTTTCTCTGTTTGGAGAGATGTTTAAATAAAGCTTTGGTGTCATGACCCTTTTGGATTTCCATCAACTTATTCTGATGCCTGTTTTGAGATTCTGCATTAGAAGAAGTTGATGAAAATAGCACAATTTGGGAAAAAATGTTTTTTTGGGAAGAAACGTTTTTAGTCTTTTCAAAAAAAAAAAAGAAAAATTGAATATATTAACAGCTTTGTCACATAAAGCTGTGCACATAAGCTCTGACTTCTAATGTTTAGTCCCATCCATTCAGTCATTTTCTATACCTGCTTATTCCTCATTAGGGTCACATGGTCTGCTGGAGCCAATCCCAGCATGTCACAGCGAGAGGCAGGGATACACCCCAGATGGTCGCCAGCCAATCATGGGGCACACACAACATTCAGTCACACATTCACACCTATGGGCAATTTGGAGTCTCCAATTAACCTCAGCATGTTTTTGGACTGTGGGAGGAAGCCGGAGTACCCGGTGAAAACCCACGCAGACACGGGGAGAACATGCAAACTCCACACAGAAAGGTCCCAGACCCAGGACCAAGGAGGTCTTGAACCTGCGACCTTCTTGCTGTGAGGCAACAGCGCTAACCCCTGCGCCACCGTGTCACCCTAGTCCCATCCACTGAAGTATATTTCTTTCTCTTTCTCACTATCTCTAATTCCTTTTTCTCTATTTGGACAGATACTGAAAGGTTGAATATGTAGAATTTTTATTAAAAGCTAAATATTTTTTAAACATCATACATCATCAGTGCATTTAGATTAGCAAAGAATAAAAGTATAGCTCTTCTGGTGAAAAATATATATATATGTGGTGTGAATTCATTATTTTAAAATTATTGATGGTGTTTGACAATGAATACGCAGCCAATAGCGACGGAGGCATTGCACGTTGCCAGATCTGGTCTATGTGCTCGGCACAGCAAGGCTACTGGGTAAAAACTACAGAATCCGTGAGTCCTGCAGCAGCTTCAAAGCAACGGAGAACGATGTGTTATAATTCACAGAAGCAGAATGACCGGAGAAGAGCAAAACCAGAGTCAATATCAGTGAAACATATGCTAAATGGACTCATATAAAGGATTTACATGGCATCAAAACACATGGCGAAATGGCGACTTTTCTGCTCGATGGGTAAGTTAAGCTAACTCATTTGCTAACTTAGCTAACCTTACCTGTCGGTCAAATTCCTCTCCAACAACGTTACTTGTTTTCATTATGTTGACACTCTAATTGATAATGGATAGAATAGCTTTGTTAAATACTGTTTTAAAGTGTAATAATTAGTAGAAATTTGTAGTTACCCTGTATGATTCATCACTTGACACGGCGCAGGCTGATCGCTTGATGTGGTTAGCAACAAACTTTGGTATCATGACCCTTTTGGATTCAATATCCATCAACTACGTATTTTGGGTTAGAAAAAGTTGAGAAAAATAGCTCTGATGTGGGGACACTTAACTCACATGGCTGATCTGTTTTGCCGGATAATCCTATAATAATGTTTTTGGTTGTTTTTTTTTGCACAACACAAGCTGATATAGCATTCCATTTTCTATACCCGCTTATTCCTCACTAGGGTCATGGGGGTCTGCTGGAACCAATCCCAGCACATTACAGGCGAGAGGCAGGGATACACCCTAGATGGTGGGGCACACACACCATTCACTCACACACTCACACCTACGGGCAGTTTAGAGTCTCCAATTAATCTAAGCATGTCTTTGGACTGTGGGAGGAAGCAGGAGAACCGAGAGAAAACCCACACGGACACGGAGAGAACATTCAACTCCACACAGAAAGGTCCTTGAACCCGTGACCTTCTTGCTCTGAGACAGCAGTGCTGCCCACTGGACCACCGTGTCGCCCCAAGCTGATATAAAACGACCTAATTTGCATTAGACCACTTAAAACTGCTTGACATGCAGATGGAAACTAGCCTGGCTAACACCAGACCTCATCTCAATTTAGATTGAAACCTCATCTCAGTGTAGATTGAGAACCACCCATTTATTTGTTCATATTGGAGCTTGAAAACCCAGAGCCATTTATTAGATGCTACAAATGTCTATCAAATAGCCAATCCTATCAAACATACCGGATACCCGATGAAGATGAAATAGTTTAGTGTGAATAAGTTTAAGTACTAAGTTTAAATACCTTTATTTCCCCTAAACCTGTGAATTGTTCGGTAGTTTGGCAGCATCTGCTCTTGAATTTCCTGATTTCAGATTAGGAAAACTCTTTGCGTCTCAACTTTCAGACCCTCATCCTGCACAAAAAAAAAAAAAAAAAGACATTTAGCGACACAGTTTGAGCAACTGGGAGGTGCCATTAACTCCCCACTGCTCGGTGAGTCGCCACAGAAAAGCGGTGTATTAAATCCGCCTCAGGAGTGAGACGGAGGGCTGGAAGTGCCACTAATGGCCTGATGTGGCCCCCCGATCGTGTTCATTTCAGAGCAACCCAAGCTCATCCTCTCCCTTCTGGGCAGCTAATGCAATTACACCCTTGCATCTGCAGGGGGCTCCCTCTGTCTCTGTCTGCACCTCAGCCCACTGCACTATCAGTGACTCTGCATGTGTAGGTGGGAAGGAATGTGTGTGTGTGTGTGAAGTGAAAGGTATAAGCTGGGACCGGTAGGTCTCATGCTCACGATTTACGGTTAATCAATCATCGCGCCGCCTTAATGACACCCTGCTGCTTCCCTAATGTCTTCTGGCAGAGGCAGCCCGCCGCTGGCACAGAGCTCACGCAGGCACACATATGGTTGCCTCAGAGTGAGTGACAGGACCCCTTTCATGTGCGCTGCCCCGCACGCCGGATGCCATCAGCCACATACAGCCGCCGCCGGCTAGGAGCGAAATGGCTGAGGAGGAGGAGGAGGAGGCAGGGGGGAAAGAATGAGGACAGAAAGAGAAGGGGGAAAGTGATGGAGAGAGTCGGAGAGAATTCTCGATTGGTCTGGCATCCCTGCCCTCCAAAAGTAAGGAGCGATGCAGAGGCCCAAGTACAGTACAGGGCAAAGGTTTGGACACACCTTCTCATTCAATGTGTTTTCTTTATTTTCATGACTATTTTCATTGTAGATTCTCACTGAATGCATCAAAACTATAAACGAACACGTTTATGGTGCCACCTGAAATGGTTTTCACTTCATAGTTGTGCCTTATCAGGATTAATTAGTGGAATTTCTTGCTTTATCAATCAGAGCAAACGGTGGCTCTTTTGAAGAAACTGGAATATAAAACATGTTTTCAGTTATTTCACCTTTTTTTGTTAAGTACATAACTCCACATGTGTTTATTCACATTGAATGAGAAGGTGTGGCCAAACTTTTGGCCTGTACTCTAATAGGATAAATCTTAAAAATATGCGTAAAGAAGTGCACATCCAATGACTTCTTTGGATACTTTGGAGTTTAAACGAAGTAATTGCAATATACAAATGTCAAAGAGGCCCGAATTACGTGGAAAATCTGAGATGGAAACAGATTTATCGCATAAATATCAGCAGTTCAGTCCCATACACTGAATTATATTGGATTGGACTTATTTTGATGCATATTTAGGAACTTAGGAATTATAAGAAGTACATGAAAATACTTTAATTTGAGGAAAAGATTGGGGGGAAAGGGTTTTTACACTTGCATTACGTGGTTTTTGCCTTTTTTTTTCGTCATCTGCAGTTTAGTCCCATTCACTGAATTCCATCTAATGTATTTATTTCTCTCTCCCTTTATCTCTCTCTTTAGAGAGATGTTCAAAGCGTCGGTGTCATGATCCTTTATAATCGCATATTTTCTGGGGGAAGACGATTTTGAAGGACTGCAGATGCTTAATGGAGGGTTTCATTATGATATTCCACAAGATCCAAAGGTGATCCTTCATGGAGGCTTTGAGGGATAGGCACAAATCTGTTACCGTAGTGTGAGGGAGCTGTGTTCATTCAATTTCATGAAAATCAACCTGCGAAAAAGAAGATAAAGGTACATTTTCGTTGCTTGGCTTGGAAAGTAACAAAGGGTTTGAGGATAATGAAAGCAGACACCCGAGCACTGCATTGCAGCAAAATAAATGGAAACCACTTGATGCCAGTGGAAAGCAGGAGGAAAAAAGTGTCCAAAAACCTAAACCACAGTGGTGGACGGTGATGTGATATATGTTGTGTAATGAAGGGGATAAAATGTGCAAAAAGTATTAAGTGTCAGGGTTTGTTCTTGATTTTGGAAATAATAAATAAAAAAAAAGGGGCCACAGGGTCCAACTAACGTTCTTTCTGAGCTTTCAACCGCATCTCACAGGCTTCATCAGGTCTTTATTCAGTTGCCTAATGGGGAGACTCTTCGGTGGATCGCTATGACAACGCAACATGTCGCTAGGATTGTGTAGATGTGCTGTGGTCGAAGGTAAATTGAACAATTTGAACAATACTCCCAAAATGACGAATCATATTTGTAATTCAATCACAAATAACAATTGTGTTTTAGAATGGGCCTTTTTTATTTAGACAGGTATGGAGCTAATATTGGGTCAAATGTTTTGTACTTGGAAAAAATACATGTGACCTGATATTGGCTCCATAGATGGGAAGCGGGTTCCCCTTCTTCGAAGCCTGTCATGTTTCTACAGTAGCCCAGAATGGACAAACCACACACAGCTTTTCATCTTGTGCTGTGGGTGCAGGATTTTGTTCGACACGTCCGATTTTTCAACCCAATGACAGCTCTAAAAAAGGCTCTGAGAAGTTAGAGGCTTAATAAAGTGCTTACGATTATTCCTGAGGGGAACATGAATGTCTGTACACAAACCACAAACATCAACCTGATGGTGGCGTTAGAGGAAAAGACAGAGGACCACCATATGGGGTTCTTCCTCTGGGGATCATGAATTCCTATGTTATTTCACGGTAATCCATCCAAATAGTGCCATATCTACCTACGAATCCACGAAGCAGCAAATGGCCATAAAGAGTAAAGCTGGGTGCAACCTGACATCTCTTGCTCGCGTAGGGATGGTTTTGGGAAAGTGGGAAATAGATGAAGTTTTTTTTTTTAGCTGCGTAGTTGACAGGTACTTTTCCCAGGATGGGTTTTTTTCTTCCGCCTCGGCTCAAAGTATTGTGACATGTAGAGTGCAGGAATGCAGAGTACGTATCAGGCCGTTGAGATTAAATGAGCGGAGATTCACCAAATATGGCAGCGACGATTTTGGGAGGAAGGCGCCCATTAGTCAGAAATGACATTTATCCCAATCTGACATGGCATTTGCCCCGGACAAAACCCCCCCGAAGCCGAGTGTCATTACATCAGTCGGGGAAAAAAAAAAAAGAAGACATCCAGCCATTTGGAGCTATTTCACAGGGTACGGCAACCTGGCCCAGATCGAGCGCCATTTTGCATCCCGGCCTCACATCCATGCAGATAATCAACAGTTCTGTTCCTATGGCAAAGAGTCGGGAGTCTATTTGCATGCAGGCGGCTGCAGTCGGGACGCCCATCTGTCCATTGGAGCGCTTTCTAATTTATGTTAGTTGTTGTTGTCATCGTTGTCAACACACAGCGCAGCCTCCTCCTCAACAGAAGTGACAGCAGAGGAGCTGTGGAACTAAAAGAGCAATCCATCATCTGAGTAAAGCTCCGGTTTGACAGCGCACACAGACTGTTGTTAGACTGGAGAGAGTGAAAACTCCGAGCCCGAGGTGATTCGTGACAAATACATGCACGTGGCAAATGTATACATATTAATAAATGCCTTTTTCCCACCATTCAAATTCTATATTTTCACTACAGCAGGACACACAGGAAAAAAAGGGGTTGACTTTAACCTTTTTTTTTTCAAACTATTCCTCTTTAAAGAACCCAGATGGGAAGAACGACTTCATGAATCTTTATAAAGGTCAAAGAACCTGTCAGATTAATCATCATGAAGTCATGAAATCATGACCGTATTTTTTTTTTTTTTCAGATGAGCTGCAGCGTAACATCTTGAATGGATCATTTTTAGTTTTAAGTGTAACAGCTGTAGCTGCATCGGCGTTATGTAAATTGGATCTTTAACATAATTACACACCTTGAATTGGCTTCGGACCAACTTATAAGTGTTACATGGGGTCAGTAATTGGTTTTTCATCATGGACCGAGTGAAGTATACAGGAAATGTCTTACAGCGGGGAAAAATGAATATGAATGCAGATATAATGCTAAAAGGAGAGAGAATATTAGACTTTAGAATTATCAGTTGGCCAGAAACACGAATGAATAACATATAATGAATATCGTCACCCTATTAAAATAAAAGCCTTAGCATTTTTTCAAGTTTTGGGGAAAACACAAAAAACTTTATCTAATGCAGAGAATATATTATTATATATTGTATTATTATATGTACATATTCCATGAACTCATTTCCAACGACTTTTTCTGGGATCTGGGACGTGGCAAATTTTCAATGAAGTGTTGACACATGTTTAATGGACTGAAGATCCTGGAACTTCCTTTCTTTCTTTATATTTGGCTGCATATATATTGAATTCATTGACATGCACAGCACTTTATATTAAATTAAAGTATAACTTTGCCTTTTTCACCACTTTCCCAGGTCTTATTTGTTTGTTTAGAACAAAACTGATTTCCAAGACACAGTTTTGACTTTTTGAAATCTCACAAATGGAAAGTTTTCAATGAAGTGATGACACTCAATGAGCATCAACATGTTGAACTCTCTTTATATTTGCCTACATATTTATTGAATTGATTTAAATGCACAGCAATTTATATTAAGTTATTCAAAAAAATGACTTAGGACATTATTTGAGTAGGGTAGTTACTAGAATATGTCTGCTGGATGTTTAAATAGTCAAGTGTTTAGTATTTATTTACCTGGGAGGGTGCAGAGCAACAAGCTTCGCACCCGACTCTGACATTATCACAGTTGCTAATTTACAAACCCGGCAGACACAGAGCAACATTAGCATTCATTTCCTGTCAGTGTCCGTTTGAGCCGAGTCCAAAGTTCTCCATGTCAGTGGTTCAGTTTGGGTCTCAACCAACTGCTGAGGGGAAATATCTGGCCGTCAGGCCGCTCAACGCTCCACTGTTCTGCGGCGAGTTCCTCCAGCTGTCTGTGTCTGTGTGCTGGCCGGGTGCTGTTCAGCGAGTTTATCACTATACATGACAGTGGTGAGGGTTTGTTTCTAATACAAGATAATACTTTAATTTCACTGTGAAAAGATTTCATTGTGCTATGATGAACCGTCTCTGCTGCCACCTAATGGAGACACTTCATCACTGTCTCCTACACTTGGTAAACGTCTATTATCTGGTTATTCATGGAGTTTACATTTTAACATTTCATGTCCGGGTGTCTTCAAGTAATCCAAAACTGCCCGTGGTGGCATGACAAGTGAAAAGTTGCTTACTCTTCAAACCTGAGCCGTAATCATAGGGACATCATATGGTTGCAGCATCATTCTAACTCAACATATCAAATATAGTGAAATGGTCGAGGTTGAATCACAGTAATACCTTTATTTACATGCTGTGTCATCTGCTTAGTGCATACATTAAGGACACTTCATATTTGGGAATTTGAACATGTCAGAGCAGCTGAGAAGAAATAAAGAAAAAAAAAAAAAAGAGCGAATGGTGTTACTTCATTGTAAAAATATAGAATTTTGCACACCTAGTCTTGAAATGTATCTGTAAAGCGTCTTGTAGTATTTATCCATTTTTTTCTGCCTCTTACCACCAACTTTTAAAACATGTTCAGCTCAGGCTGCTGCTCGAACTTGTAATAACTGGGAAATACATGTTCACATGTAATCTAGTTATATATAAACACTTTATTTTGGCCATGTGGTGGTGTCTTTGTAAAAAAAGAAAAGATTTAAATAAAAGTTTTACATTTCCTTATCTTAAAAACGGCACAGCCAATGAACAGCATAGTCTATTATTTTTATAGACGACAATGATAAAACAAGGGAAAAAACTAAAAAAGCCAAATTCACTCAAATATAGCAAAATTAAAACTGACATCGGCCGTGTTTTTTCGACACCCGAACCATGACTGGAGTTGAAAAGTTGTCCCTTCGTTGTCCCACAAGCTGGAAATAAGAACTCGGCTTGCAGAGGGTTTCGTGTGATGCTGAAAATCAGTCCAACAACCTGCATTCTCCACCATAAACTCACGCAGAACAGTGATCATACAGTAACAAAAAAAAAACAAAAAAAAACTAGAGATCTCCACGTACGTCCACCAAGTCTCCACCAATAAGGAATGTGTAGCTTCCCTCGGTATTAACCCGGCTGGGAAATGAAGTCGTCACCAGCGCCAAACGTCTGATCTTGTCCGCTCTCTGTTTCTCCTGCGCCGCTAAAACACTCGGTCGAACTCGGTCTGGCTGGTGGTGGCCGGGTTCCTGTTCTGGTTGGGCTGCTGCTGGGGCATGTGGCCTCTCCGCCTGGGCGGCGCCAGGTACTCGAACATGGACGTGTTGTGGGTGGAGAGCATGTTCTTCAGGTCCGACGGCATGGGGTCGGACCAGAAGAAGTCGTGGTTGAGCGCGTCGTCGCTGTCTATCCTCTGGGCCGGGTCCAGCACCAGCAGCTTGTCGATCAGGTCCAGCGCGTACGGGTCTTTGACGTAAGCTTTCAGGCGATCCTTCACTTTCCGCTTCTGGCCTTTGGGGAGCTCCATCTTCTGGTACAGCTCGTATTTCTTGTCCACGCCGGGCCACACCTGAGGAGATGGATTCGGAACGTGTTTTAAAAAGGAGTCGCTGAATTCTCAGCTTCACTGTAAAACCCGTGCTGCTGTTATAACGGCTTGTTACCTCAGCGGTGATGGAGCCACACAGCTGGCTGATGAGAGTGAGCTGGTGCTGCTCCGTGTTCCCCTGCATGATGGGACTTCTGGTCCACATCTCTGCCATGATGCAGCCCCCTCCCCACAGGTCTATAGGGGGGCCGTAGTCCCGCTCACCTACGGGGGGAAAAAAAGGAAAATGAATAAATTAGCAAGCTTTGTTCCAGACCAGAGGTGTCCAGTAAAGAAGTAAAAATACTTTGTTACCTTACTTGGGTAGAAATTTAGGGCATCTGTACTTTACTTTTAACTTTTAGTCCTATAAAATAAAATATATATAAATATAAAAACCACGTCATATCCAATGTGTCTTTGAGAAAATCAATAATCCCTTATATTACTTCTATACTTTAATTTGGAACCTAGTACTTTAACCTGAGTAAAAAGCTTGAGTTATTATTTCAACTTCTCCAGAAGTATTGTTAAACCCAAGTATCTATGCTTCCTCTTGAGTAATTAACATGAATACTGTATATAATGTATATTGTATTTGTGAACGCAACAGTTAAAAGAAGGAATCCTGGGCACTTTTTGACCAAGAGTAGAGAAACGTTCCGATGCGGGTCTCTAGGAAGGAAAATCATTCAGCTTGGATACAGTGTGTTTTTGGTAACAGAAACGTTATTTCTAAGAAAACTCCACAGGGACCTTTAGACAAAACTGCAGCAGACCTTAAATGACCTCCCCAAAGCGGTGAAGTGAGGTGAGCAGCAGGACTTGAACAAACATTCTTTTAGGCTGTGGTTAGTTTTAGTGTGTGAAGATGGGTTTTTTGTGCAGATTAAACTCGTGGACTTTGCGGAGCACTCTGTAACTTGTTGCAGGACCGGGCCGATGCAGTTCAGTGAAGCGCTGCGCGGGGAGCAGGGAGTGCAGGCGCATATTTCTGCATCTCTTACCCAGCAGCAGCTCTGGGGGTCTGTACCAGAGTGTGACCACGCGGTTGGTGTAGCGGTTCCCTTGGCTGTTTTTGGCCAGGCTGAAGGCTCTGGCCAGGCCGAAGTCGGCCAGCTTCAGGACGCCGTCTCTGGTGATGAGCACGTTGGCCGCCTTCATGTCTCTGTGGAGGATCTGGTTCAACGCAGGGAAACAGCGTGGTTACGACCGGGACACGTGTACAGTGAGTGATTATAAATAAAAGGGATGGCAGGATTTCTCCTAGATTCAAACAACGATAATGACACTTTTTACTAATTCTTATCAATCAATTGCTCTGCTTTAAAAGAAGAAAACGACATCACATACATGAAGCATTTTGGTGCATCGGTGCTCACAAGAAGAAGAGTAAGTAGAACCACCGCTGAACCAAGTAGAACCACCACGACCCAGACCACGATCATTGTGACATGTGTAGATGACGTGACTCGGGGTCACTCCAGCTCTGACGTGTGTGAGTTGGGGGCCACGCAGAAGGAAGGTTATCGACCAAATGTCTGATCGCCTGAATTTGTGTGATTTTATGTGATTATGTGCATTTTCCCCCTGGCTGATTTCTCTCCCAGTGGACTTTCACTTTGTTTTCACTCTGATCTACAACACCGGACATCCCAAGGACACACGGCTGATTAATCAACAGCTCGAGGACATCATATGATTTGGACAGAACAGACTGAACTAAGGACATCAATTGGCTAGAACACACTGAACTCATATCAATACACTGACATGTTTTTTGCAAACACTCTCACCATAGTCAATACTGCCTTAGTGTTTATGTTTGTCTCTGTATTTCCATTCATGCCCACCCAAGCCCCTCCTGCAATGTTAATGTGTTGAAAGCACCAGTTCAGGGTCTCCCGGCAACTTGATCATTTAGTAACGGGGCTAATTTGCAGGAGAAAAACCCACCTTGTTTCTGTGGATGTAGTACAACCCGTTGAGCAGCATCTGCATGACTTTCTTGATCTCTGCCAGGGTGAACTTTACGTTGGCGTTACTCAGCAGCCCGGCCAGGTCGTGCTCGCAGAAGTCGAACACCAGGTAGATGCTGCCTTTGTATCTATTGAACTGAGTCGCTGGAAGAACGATGACGGAGAAACAGCAAGAATGAAAACGTGACACAATCACGCTACAACATAGTCCAGGGGCTGTTTTACTAAAGATTCTAAGAATCCAATCAGAGATCCTAACTTAGCCTAAAAAATCCTATAAAGTAATATTTTTTATCTTTACTAGGATTTTACTTTGAAGGGAAATTTTAAGAAAATGTCATGATTCTAAGAATTTTCTTAGAATTTAGCCACTAGGAGCAGCTCTTGTGCAAATAATCTTTAGAAATACAGCCTGAGGTTGCTAAAAATAGAACCACATAGATGCAGATAGAGACAGAAGTGGACTGTTATCGCAAAGTCGTAGACGTAGAGATGTGCGACACCAACCTTTAGTTCTGCAGATCTCTATCAGATTCACCACATTCTCATGTTTGAGCAGCTGCAGGATCTTGATCTCTCGCAGGGCTGTGATTGGAAACTGAAACACAGCAGCCAGAAGGAAACTTCAAGGTCATGTTTTCTGCTCCTTCATTAAACTTACTGACAACATCATTGATTTCCTATATGTAAAATTGAATGGATAAGCATTACATGGGCCTTTCTTACCCCTTCTTTCTCATTTTCCATCAGAACCTTCTTCAGGGCAACCTTTTTGCCGGTCTGTCGGTGCTTGGCTTTGAACACCTCCCTGTGAAAGACAGGAGAGAACATCACAACAGCTTCAGCCGAAGCACATTCCCACTTAGATCTTTATTCCGAGAGAACATCGGCACTTAAAGGTGGACAATGAATTGCACACTAAAACAGTCCCCTCTTAAGCAATTATTGTTTTATGCGCTTATATAAACTATATATTAGATTGTGGTTGACCTGTCAGAGGTCGGTGCTCTGTTGTTATTCAATGCCGCTTTGGTCCATTTTGACACAATTATTCAATACTGTGATTATTTTTTTTGACTCAATCGTGTGTCGTGCATCATGTAGAATACATACGGTAACGAGAAGTGAACAACAGTTCACGACTAGCTCCAGATCAGCAATTGTACTGGTGATGTGTCACGAACAAGCCGGTTTATTTTAACAAAGCACATTTATTTGATTGCTGTATTTAATTCCTATTTTTTTCCAGTATTTGTTTTGTTAGGTGTGTGTTTAAATAAAAAAGTAAAATAGCTGTACTTTTTTAAATTTCTAGGCTTAGGTTTTTATAGACATTTTCTATCTGTCTCTATCTGCTTGATAGAGTGTTACATGGGATTTTACAACTATAAAATGCAATTTGCTACAGCAATTTATTGATGTAAATGATACGTGTTCAAATACAAACAAAAAGGCAAAACAACACCAAATTTGGCTAAATTACAAAAGGTATATGTTGTAAAATGGAGAGCCACGTTTGGGAGTCGAAAGAGTCGGATCTTCTTAGTGAGCTGAGCCAAACGAACCGGCTCATTAAGAAGATCCGAAATCCCCATCACTAAATCATAGCTAGCGTGACTATGAAACTTATGAAACTTAATTATGAAACATCTGTTAATCATTCGCGCTATATGAGCAGCAGCTAAATAACGCGATTAAAAAAATCATATGGTGTATCCAAATAATACCAATCAATACTAGCTCTCTTGTGGCTAGCTATTTGCTAGCAACAGAGGCACAAGCAACGCGTTCACATATATTTACACAACACAATAGGAGTCTCCTACTCACCCAAAGGTCCCCTGTCCTATTTTGGCCATTTTTTCATATTTAGAGAACTCGTCACAGAAAGGAAATTCGACTCCATCGTAGTACTTGGACATTATGGCGGCCTCCCGGTCCGGCCTGGAAGAGACATTTCACTCGACATTATGTCATTTATGTACAAAACCATACCACTTGGACCGTGTTCTTTGGTAGTGACAGATGTTATAATACAAATGGCGTACAAGTTGGATTGTTAATGTGTGTAAAAGATATAAATTCTTACTTTTCAGCCGCACCGGCGTTGCTTGTTTTGTCTCGCTGCATTTCTGTCTGTGACGCAGCGACGTACGCTGCGTTCAAGTACAACTCGGACGTCTTCAATACTAAGGAATACGTTTTGTATGTACGTTGATATTTTACATTTTGTCCAAGTTTTCATCTCGCGACAATTCAGTTATCACTGAAAATCAGTTTCTGCTTTATTTATAGCTTATCACGTGAATGTGATATTTCTGCATTCTGCGTTAACTACGACAACGGTGTTTTTAAAGCCGACTTTTAGGGTGGTACCTGAAGGCAGCAGATTGGGAATTTATAGTGGCGTGAAGAGAAAGCGACACGTGACGACCCGGAGGAGTAATAACACCTGCTGCATAATGAACATCATAATGATTTACAAATACTATTTTGACATACTCGATAAACTTATAGTGTGTTTCTTTTGCACTTTATCTAAATATTTTTAATCTTTTATGTAAAAAACTCTGAAAATGTTTATGATGTTCAAACCCACCATACAAATACATCATACTTGAAATAACCCTAACCCTATTTTCCATTGTCGGAACTATATTTATTTAATAGCTAGAATAACTCATTACTTTTCAAGTTCAGATTTAACATTGCTCTACAAACCAAATAATAACGTTATAAAATATGGTGACGGTTTATAGATTTAACTACTAACTACTATTTAACTAACTACTACTATACTACAGTTAATATTAGCTCCATATCTACCACTTTAAAATGTTGTTTACGCATTGATGCATCATTATTTAATACTCAATACATCTACTTAAGTAAAACTAAATTAAAGGATTTCACATGTGCGTAAAGCAGTATTTTCACATGTGTGACTATCAGTATTAACAGTGTTTATACAGTCATTGTGTCATAGTGACGTGATCGTGTATTATTGGTGTGCAACAGGAATCCAAATCTCATCCAATCCAAATGAATTTACACAAGTGTTATGTGGAACTTTGAAGCCTCCGATGAGCAAACACTGAGAATGGACTTTACAATGAAGGGGGACAGCTTGTCTCCAACAGTTCACATTTTGAAATGAACAATAGTTATCTATTAATATAGTCTGGATTTTTTTTTTCAATGAGGGAGAATTATACTTGTTTTTATGGAAAATACAAGGAAGTGGATCTCATCACTCCTGGCTTCCTGTATGCCAAAGAAATTATTTGAAAATAGTGTTTATAAAGCACAGATTGGTTTGGCAGGTCTGCCACAACTACAACAATATTTTTCTGATTGCTGCTGCCTTTTATTAAGTCATCTCCAGCAATGTGACTTTCTTTATTCCCCATATGATTGTTTCTAATTGTATTTGTAAATTAATTAATAATTTGTAACTTACGTCTGTATGTATTGTGATTTATTGGAAGCTGTGTTTGAAATCGGCTTTATGAATAAAGTTGCCTTACCAAAACATATGAAAAAAGGGTTTATAAATCGACTAGGGGGGCGTGTTGTGACGTCATCGCGCCCTTTGAAAGGAGCCTGCCGTATTTGGTCGCAGCTTCCGGTGGCAGCCTGAATCATGGCGTGCATCGCGTGCATGTCGCGCGTGTTGCACCTCCGACAGGGGGACTGGGCGCGCAGGCTGGCGGGCGGGTTGGCGGGTTCTTCGTTCCGGTACTACAGCACCGAGACGGCTCCTCACATCCCGGGCATGGAGTACCAGGTGAGCCGCGTTCCGGTCGGTCCTCACCCGGTATCACGCCGGCCGCTAGCGTGCTAGTTAGCCGCGGAGGCGCCTGTTTGATAAGTTTTATGACCCAACTCTTGAGTTTATCACACAGAAACATGGCTGACAGCGGCAACCCGCACACACTGCGACTTCACCTGGCGTTGTTAATGGAGACTAATTGGTGTACACTGGCAAATTAGCGATGATAAAAGTAACTGTGGATGGTACAGCACACTGACAGCTGTACTGTTACCTTCATGTACCGTTATAGTTACTGACGGCGTGCTGCCGCTGCGTCCACGTGGTCTTAAACCTCTTTGATGTCACATTTGAGAGTTTTGACTGCTGCTGGTTCTATAACATGATGGTTTTTATTATAGAACAGAAGCTGCCGTTATGTTGAGAGCTACACAAACTAACATTGAACTGACTCATGTTCCCGTGTTCCACTTCAAGTGAACGTAACACTGTCACAATACTGCCACTGTCTCCTTTATATCAATATGTCCAACCTGGTCCATCACACTTGCATTTCTCTGGTTGACTCCGCCGTAATGAACAGGGGTTCTCTATCAGTTAGTCTGGGCTGTAGCCAGCAGATTATTTAATTAACTGACCATTACCTTTCAATTACATACTTAAATATTATCTTATCATAAAAACACAAAGATTTGTAAATAGCCAAGACATATGAGAAGCTGGAGCCAGTGAATTTTTAACAATTATCCAAATAGTCTATACTATTCAATAGAATCTCCAAACTAATCAAAGTATTTAATGAGTGTATTCATCAGGTTGAATAATAAAATTAACCTGTTGCCACAAACAAACATCCCTTAATGCATTGTAGTCCCAAATGAAAATATCATTTTAATACCATTAGAATTAAATACATGTGGGGGGAAGTAAAGCGTGTGGGTTTTAAAACCACCTTTAAAGGGAAAGTCCACTGTAAAGCAAACAGCACATAGGGTTGTTCAAACAAATCTGAAGAGGACAGTAGGTTGGCTTCATGCAAATAAAGCTGATGTATACTTCAGTTCTTGGTTCAGTATGTCCTGTTTCAGTCAGCATTCAGAACCAAAAAGGATTCCTGCACGGTCACCGGAGGTATAATGGAAGCATCAAATTGCATTATTAGTCTAGTTTATAATAAGATTATACTATATAGTGGTGTGTGTAATGAAAGTGGATGAGAGCATATCTGCCATAAAATGCGATGAAGTGCTGCCAAGCTGAGGAATAATGACTCGACAGACTGGGAAAATAAGCATGTAAGCAGACATCTTTTATCTATTTATTATCGGAGGAAGCTGATGGAGATTCTCAAATGGGTTTTATTTAAATAAAAATGTATTCTAATGTCATAATTAATTACAGTGTATGGAACAGCTCCAAGATTCATCTTTGGGTAGATTCACAAATCAGACTTTAAAGACTCGCGTTGCTCATTCATTGCTCAAAAGCGGATGAAAACAATTAGAGAGTTAAAAAAAAATAAAACTGCAGGACCAGTCCATCGTCTTTCGGGAGGAGCTTCGTATTGGGGAGGTGACCTGAAGAAATTGTGTCCTAGTAAATACTGTTGTACCAGCCATGTGTGAATTATATCTGACTCGGCATCAGTCAGCGAAGACCTTTCCTTCAAAGTTTGTTGCGACACACGTTCATCAGTTAAAACCAATTCTTTTATTAGGACTTTATTTATCTGTCCGACAGGACTACACATCTTACACATCTGCTTTGGAATAACACGTTTTTACTACAGAAGACAATGAAGGGAGAGGATTCTTTCCTGGTAAGACGCGTTCTTGACGTAATGTAAGGGGCGTAGGTGCTTTAGTGGCCGTTCTCGCAGCTTTCTAAGCGACTATATTCCATTTAGAAAACCCCAGAAGGTCGGTAGGGGGAGGTCTGCGCTTGTCTGGTATCACAAGATTATTATTTAGTTGACACAGTTTGTCTAATTCCTTAAAGAACAGGGCTGTTGATATTTTGTATTTTGTCCTATTTTCATCAGATATCACAAAAAGACCAAGTTATTCTTCGAAATTAGTTTTCAGCTGATTGTTTTATTCCTATAGATTTCCCTCTCTGTGCATTCCTCTCATTAACTGATGGATAAGAGCTGGATATAAATCTGTGAATCTATACGAGCAGCTGTCAGTCATAAGATCTTGGCTCTTTTATGTCAATCTGTTGCTTTTTGTGTAGTGAAAACACTTCATAAGCGTCCCCTCCTTGCTGTTCCTGCAGGATGCCATTTGCACCCTGAACACCCTACAGACCAATGCCAGCGCTCTGGAGCAGGTACGACGGGAGCGGAGCCACCCTCAGATGCAGCTCGACGCCATGGAAGGCTTCATGGAACGAGCCGGCCTCCCAGTGAGTTCATCACGGCACTGTCACATTCAGTCACAACTTTATAAAGAGATTACTCGTTATCTTTAATCTTATCTGATGTGTGTGTGCTTAAAGGTGACGGAACTCGATCATCTCAATATCATCCATGTGACAGGAACAAAGGGCAAGGTGAGCGGAGTGCACATGTGTATTGTATGTTGTATTTTAAAGGCTCAGTCAGTTTTTTGACCATATTATAAATTAACATATTGTCACTCTATTAAAAATTAACATTTTTTAAAAGCTTTTGGGAAAACATGTATAAAATCCCGAGAATGTTGTATTTGTTAATGATTTCAATCTAAAATGCCTTGACAGTGGATGACTGTGGACATGCATAGAATGTTGTGTGGCACTTGTATAACATTAAAGAATAAAGTGACAACTTTAAACCTGGTTTAAACTGTCCGTTCATTCCATAGTGCAAACTCAAAACTTGCATTACCTGGAGTTAAATTACACAAATGTCAGGTAAATCAAATTGGTCAGGAGACAGTTCCCCTTTTCATCACTTTTCCAGGTCTTTGCCTGTTTTTTATTAAACACATCTTATTTCCAACATCTAGTTATGACTTTTTGAAACTTCATTAATGGAGAAGTTTCAGTGACGTAATGACATTTAATGAGCATCAACCTGTTTAATGGACTGAAGATCCTGAACTTCTTTTTTTCTTTATATCTAGCTACATATTTTTTTTAATATAGTCAAATGCACAGCAATTTATATTAAGCTATTAATATAGTATAACTTGTGAAATTTAGATTAAACTACTATAAAGTGTTATAGCCTTTATCGCTCTCCAGTAGAAATTGATTCATGAATCATGTTTAGAGCTTCTTCTTGAAGTAGCTGCCATCATGAAAGCTTGTTAAATTGGCATTTCCTGACTTGGAAAAAAATATATAATTGCCTTAGTAAAATGGCCATTGTCCTATAGGGCATTATTAGTATGATCCTTTTACATTATGTAAGCCTGACAGAAGGTCATGCAAACATGTTTTCACCCATGTGTTCATTAAATTGAAGGAAAGTGGCCTCTTCGGGTGCCTAACGTGTTGTTTCTCTTTCAGGGGTCAACATGTGCGTTCACAGAGCAGATTTTGAGAAGTTATGGCTTCCGCACAGGATTTTACAGGTAAAACTGCATCATATTAATATGAATAACCTCACCTGTACATGGATTTGTGGGCATTTGATGCAAAAGTGCTAATTGATGATCACATCAACTGCAGAGGTGACTGACGGCAGCGTCAGTCAGTGACATGCACAGTTTTATCATGTCTGTCTTGATAAAGATTAATCTAAGTGATCTCTCCTGATTTTTTTTTTTTCCCTTCTGCATCTAACATTAACCCATCACACAGCGTATCAAATACTATACTGCTCCGTGACGAAGGTGCCAGTAAAATAAAAGAATATTTTTTCGGACATTGAAAAACTATTTGATTATTTATGCTTTCACCACTATTTCAAAACCATTGCCCATCTCTAGTAGAAACCTAAATTAGTATGCAAACTTTGAATATTGTTTTTAAGAAAATAATTGACCTAATCCTGCCATAATCTAAAATGAATGACTCTGTAAATAAATTAAGACATAGAGATATACAATGCTATACTAACAAATAAATATCCGAGTTAATTTGAAAATAAATATCCACATGAAATAAATGTCATTTATTCTATTATAATTTTTTCCTGTTTACCTTTATTTTCATTTTATTTTTTCCATATATATTAATGTCCTGATTTTATTTAATGTAATTTTTAATGCATTTCTGTACTTCTTCACCTATATGTTAATGAGGGGGCTGCAGCTTGATGGTGTCACTTACCAGCGTTGGTTAATGTATGTGAGTGTACGCATTTAAGCTGTGAAGAATTACTTGTTAACGGGTTTGAATTTCTAAACTAAGTTTAAAGTTCAATCACTGATCCACTTAATTCCGAACACTGCGGGGTCAATCACAGTATATGTAGCTTTGGACAGCTCTATAACATCTTCCACCTTTGCCTCCACTCTAAATAGCATTTAGTCCAGGCAGCATTTTCATGTTGTTACCTAGATTTCTTATACAGCTGCCAGTAGCTTATTGTCGGCAGTGGCTTGGGTAGGTATCAGTCCAATGTCAGTAGGGTCTAACTTTCCTTTTAGTGAAGAAGCACATTTCCATAGCAGTAACTATTCTAATTCATATTAATACCAATAAATGTATGCTGAGCAGTGTCCACACCTGATCCTTGGAAATCCTTGGACATAAATCTCTGAATGCATTTTTAAATACTTTGCAATGTCCTTTAAAAATGACAGTAGACCCTCAAGTAGACCGCTTAGCATCCAACAGGTTCTGCAAGGATCTTTGTTCTTTTTGTACTTTCACCTTCATAATAATTCAGTTAATGAGTAGTTAGATTGTCTAATAAAGAAGACAAAAACAAACCCTAATTCTAACCCTGCAGGTAAACCCTGAGTAATATTTGTATTAGCCTGAATATAACAAACAGCTGCAAGGGGGAATGATTATTGGTGATTTGGCATGATTGTGTGAAGCATTAAGGGTCACGAAGCCAATTTCTGTTTAGGAAAATGCTGTTCTAATGTCATGTATCATATTCATACATAATTTATAAATTTTCCAGTTCAGATTTAAGATATAACTTCTAGAACTTGTGCAAATGTAATAACATAATTATATAGGGAAAATGTATACAGCAGTCATTCTCTTTGGCTAAATACACTTTTTTTTTTTTATTATTCTTGGTTGCAGTTCCCCACATTTGGTACAAGTCAGGGAGAGGATTCGAATCAACGGGCAGCCAATCGGGAAAGAGCTGTTCGCTAAATACTTCTGGCAGGTTTATGGACGGCTGGATGAAACGAAGGTAGGTCGTGTAACCAGGCAGAGACGTACAGTATACGTCTGCTCGGCGTTAAATCTGCCTTTTGCAGTTAATTTATTTAACTCAGAGAAACGGCTCACTGGATTAACCTTTGTCAAACAGTAATGGTTGGCATTCTGAGCAGGGATCTCTGTGGCATTTGAGACGCACGTGCGTCCTGAGAACTCCCCTCAGCTGTGCGTTATCAGTGTCACAGGTTGTAATTGAGTCCAGTACAAAATGAGACCCCTCAAGTCAGGATGAGCCTGACCCTCATGTGACTGTGATTCACGTTACTAGCATTCAGTGTGCTGTTAGACTCCTTTTTAATATTTCAGACATGTTAATGGACATGCTTAAGAAAAACTTTAGTGTACTGTAGAGAAGGGATGCCACCACAGAGACATTTAGCGACTCTTTTCTGTTTTTATTGGAACGTTTGAGCAGATAAGATGTCAAGACAGTTCACTATGTAGTCAGTGTGCTATTTTAACATATATAAAACATGTCTAACATCTATGGAACACTTTCACTCTGTCCATTCACATACATATATTTGCTGGATTAAAATATTATAGAAAGTGATCTTAATTCTATTTACGTTTTCTACTTTCCAGCATAAATCGAAACCTGACCACATTTGTGCAGATATACAGTAATGTAGGGACAGTTCATTCAGGACTTTAAGCCAATTTGATGTAACTTAGAGCATTTTTGGCCACTTGAGGGAAGCAGAACAAGCTCCAGTGGCTAATCCCTTGAACCTGATCGAACTGATGAGAGCGGTACAACTGAGGGAGTACAAAGAGCTGAGAGCTTTAATCCGCTTTTTACAAGGATAAAAGTAAACTCATAAAGCTTTTCTCTTTGCTTTCTGAGTCACGAGAGGTGGAAAGTCTAAATAAAAAGAGCAAGCATCGAGCAGCATCAGTGTAATAAGCTGCAGAATGGAGGTACCCCTCTCTGGTAGACCTTTGTTTTCCACGCATGGCCAGATCCTGTGTGAAAGCAGCCTATGAATGAGTCTTTGTTAATGTAGGCCTCAGAGGGTTAAGTGGAGAACTGTTGGTTATATTGTTAATATCTGGGCTGCAAGTGAACCCATAGATCGTCACAATCAAAAATGTCTATAATCTGAATCATTTTTGATCATGATTTTAAAATACAGGAAGAAATCTCATGTAAACTTGTGCATTCACTGCTGTTATTTGATAGAAATGTCTGTAGCTATTTAATTTATTTCTTCTCTTTGCTCCTCCAGGAAGCCCATGGAGGGACCATGCCAGCATACTTCCGTTTCCTCACCATCTTGGCCTTCCATGTCTTTCTTCAGGAGAAGGTACATCACACCTGACAGCTGGTACAGTTATGGCATAAGCTCTAGATTCACCATTTACCAATAAAACGATCAAGCAGCTTCTGGACCTCATGCTGGACTGATCAACCGGCGTCACCATCCTCAGGCTCACTAGCAGGAGCATCGCTTTAATCTCACTATTCACTTTCTTGTCTTTTTTTTCAGGTGGATTTAGCTGTAATTGAAGTTGGAATCGGCGGAGCATACGACTGCACCAACATTATAAGGTAAGTCAACTTTAATGTAAAACTGCTTTCCATTGTATTTCACTCGCTCAGCCAGGAATTTGAAGTTGATCTTCTGTTCTGTTCTTCTTGATTATGCTTCTCAGATCTGATTATTTTGTTGATTTCTTTAGTTTTCTATCATGGTAAACTGCTGATCTTTGGGTTGTAGACTGTTGGTCTCAGCATAAGATATTTTAGATTGCATAGATGGATCAATCACCTATTAAAATAGTCATTAGTTGCAGCCCTAAGTAGAAGTGTAATGTCCAATCAGGTTTCACTTCTGCTGTTCTGAGATACTCACATGTTCATGGGTCAGTGATGCAGCTGGTGCTGAAGGATAAATGCTTAGATTAAATACAGAGCTCTGAGTATTTCTGGCAGCAGGACAGGAACATATAGTCACCCAGTGACTCATTGACGTGTTTCTAATAGTTAGTGGACAGTGGAGCTCTATGCCACACAGGAATTAGATATGCTGTGTGAGGCTTCGATGCACACAATACTAGTAAGTAGTCAGTGTTGGTTCGGGTCTTTATTCATATTTTATTATATATATTTTTGTTTCTCTCCAGTAGCTGAATATTTTACCATAATGTTTCTAAAGGTGAATTTTACAGCTTTTTCAATGTTATAATATAACTTCATCAATGTTCTGTGTCAACAGGAGGCCCTGGGTGTGCGGCATCTCCTCCCTGGGAATAGACCACACTCAGATTCTTGGAGACACCATTCAAAAGATTGCCTGGCAAAAAGGAGGCATCTTTAAGGTGTGTTGGTACACAGAAATGAACTAAAGGTCCACATGCCATCTTTCTTTAGAGCTTTTGGTGGTGTTCAGTGTTTTCTACATCCTCCACTGCTCTGTCATCTCAATCATGTGTTTTCAGACGGGAGTTCCTGCCTTCACAGTCAAACAACCAGAAGACGCGATGGCTGTGCTGAAGGACCGGGCCAAAGAGAGGAATGTACGTCAAACCAGCACAGTTTTCTTCTCTTTAGGCTTAGACGTTACCTGTTTTACAGGGCTATACAGTATATGATGGCATTAGTAGAATGAAACCTAGTCCCATTAATACAGCAGCTCTGTGTCAGTTTAATACAGGGGTGTCAAACGTGGCTTGAGGGCCAGAACTGCCCTAGAGTGGGTGTGAAAGTGTGCACAGAATTTGGGATTTTCTGGATAAAAAAAAAAAAAGAAAACAGAAATGTGAAGCCTTGGTGCTCGTTGTATTCACACAGCAGCTTTGAGCTCTACAAATATAATACGTAAATAAATATAATATATTTTAAGTTGCATTCAATTTCTAAAGACATTTTTGTAAATGGATGGTTTATGTGAAAGTATTCAGACTGTTTTTTTTACTTCTTCACTTGCAAAGAAAAATAGAAATTTGAAAGTGTCATTTATACAGGAGGTTATAAGGTTATTGTGATTATGCATCACTTTTACTGGTCCAGCCCACAAGAACTCAAATTGGTCAAATTGGCCCATGAACTAAAATGAGTTTTGACACATCTGGTTTAATAAGAGTGTCTCTTTTTGAACATATTAATAATTATACTTTCTGGATGTCTAAATTCCCTGGAATATTTCCCTTGTCACTCTACAAAAAACGTTCAGTCAGGGAGTGTAAATCAACTCAACAAAACATGTGTGTTTAATGTCGCCCCCAGCTGCTTATTATAATTCAGTAAAACCTCCCCTCTTGTTCTAGTGTCCTCTGTGGGTGTGTCCAGAGCTGGACAGCTACCAGGCAGACTGTGGACCTTTGCGTCTGGGCCTGGCAGGACAACACCAGCACTCCAACGCCTCCCTGGCGCTGCAGCTGAGTCACACCTGGCTGCAGAGAAGATGTCTGCCAGGTGGGACACATTGTGGACTGTATAAAAGCATTTTCACAGCAATTTAACATATCCCAATAATAGTCAAATACTCAACAGATTGTCTTTGACCTGAAATACCTGACCGTCACAACCTGGCTTGCAGAAATGCAGGAAATGGTGAAAGAAAGTGTTCGCATTAAAACAACACTATGGAAACGATGAGACAGTTAAACAATGAGCTGAAACTCAGTCTAAAGCTCTGTAGAGCTGCAGAAATAATTCATGATTAATTAATGATAATTGACATATTTGGTGTGAATATTGGTTTTAGACACTTTTAAAGCATAAATGTATCACATATTATCTCAACCTTGTACAACCACAATAAAACCAGGTGTCCTCTGAATAAGATCACAATACACCTGTATGTCTGAATGACAAAGACCGCCATTTTAACTGAGGGTAATGCAGTGTATTCCATGAAAATCCCATGTTTTCACCACAGCCTCGTCCTCTACAGATAAAAGCTTTCCCTCCACCAGCGCTGAGGTCACGGGTGTACCTCAAGCAGCATCCTTCGAACCCAGCCCCATCATGGTGAAAGGTCAGTCCTGAAGATCGGACACAGACCTGATACTGCTGGATTTTGTGATATTTGTGAAGCAGAATTAATGGAAACCTTTTAAATCTACAATGGCAGGGCTGTCGGACACAGAGTGGCCTGGTAGGAATCAGACTCTGAAACACGGAGACGTCACCTACTTCCTGGACGGAGCTCACACCATGCGGAGCATGCAGGCGTGTGTGAATTGGTTCCGAGACACCGCAGCCCAGCATGAAAGGAATGCAAGGTGGACATAATTAGTAATGATTAATTTTATGTCTAAAGCACTTTTCAAGGACCCGAAGTCACTGAGATATAGGTTTACGTTCAGACCACGTATTTCAATTAGACTACTCACAATAGGTTAGGGACTCTGTGGATTTCATACATTTTTCAGATATTAAGCTAATTAAAATGGTGTTTCTTCTCATTCATTATCAAAGGCAACTTTTACTAACTTATTGTGAGAAGTGGATGTTTAGTCCATCATTTTGGCAGTTGGCTCTACTACTACTAATACAATTTCCATGAACATGCCTGCTTAGTATTGCAGATTGTATCATCGTTTTTTTTTTTTATGCACCTTGAGACTTGTAGTTATCTCCTACCCTGAAGTTGTTGTATGCAGTCTTGTACACACAACTGCTTATCAACAAATATTTTTGTGCTTCGTTAATCCCTCTCAAACACACACGTTGCCAGCAGGATACTGCAGTCATGTATGACTTGTTTTCGCCTCCATAATAAACCTCACTAAGCAGCAGCCAGACCTTTGACACACCTCGATATGTTTGTGTTTCAGTGGACCTGTTGCCAGAGTCTTGCTGTTCAACACTACAGGGGAGAGGGACTCAGCAGCCATGCTGAAACTACTGGTGGTGAGGACATTTTTATTATCTATCTTTTTGATAGTGGCTTCACAGCTGTTAAATTTCCCATATCATGCAAAATGGAATTTTAATGCATTTCAAAACGCTCCTATTTAACGTGTATTTATTTTTTCTGCCTCTAGATATTTTTTTTTAAAAAACTGTTGTTTTCTTACTCATTGCTTCTCTGTATCCCAGCTGCGATAACGCACAGATTTCCCCGATGTGGGATCAATAAAGTTTTATAATCAAACGTAACACTGCTCGGCTGATTAACTCTCTGCATGTTTAATATAAAACTTGTATGCAGGTTCACACATGATCACAGCAATATATTATTAGTGGTGGTGTTTAGAAAGTGGCACATGACTGTTATGTTGCTGTTAAATGACATGGTGCCTTTCTACCTCCTGTTTGTCCATTACAGCCGTATCATTTTGACTTTGCTGTGTTCTGCCCAAACATCACTGAAGCCATCGCTTCCTGTAATGCAGGTGAGATCTTTGAGGCTGTTGCCTACAGAAAAGGATAAGGCACCATTTTTTTTTTTGTGTGTGTGGATCATTTTTAACAACTATTAATTTTTTATTCCAAAATATTCTATAGTATTTATTTAGAGAGATTTGAAAATTGTTCTGTAGTCATTTGTATATGTAGACTGCATAGAGGTTTCAAAGTGCTTTTGTGTTACCCAAAAAAATTTCCTATCCATCCTGTTGCTTCTCAGACCAGCAGAACTTCAACGTCTCAGTCGATTACATGTTGACCCGCTGCTTGGACAATGAGAGGAGCTGGCGTCTCCACCACGGCATGGGGGACAACGAAGGCTCTCAGCTGCTCATCGAGGACAGTCTGCCCCTGGTCCCCGAACAGAAAGCCGACACCCTGGTCTTCCCCTGTATCCTCAGCGCTCTCCAGTGGATCACCCAGGGCAGGGATCCAGTCCTGGTGAACCCAGCCAAGAGGGTCCTGGCGGTGAAACCCAGCGTCATGGCCAAAGCCGCTCCGCTGTGCGACGCGGCCGAGATCCACGTCCTCGTCACCGGGAGCCTCCACCTGGTAGGGGGAGTGCTCAAACACCTCGACCCGGATTCTTCGAATTAAAAGGGACAGAATTTTGAATTAAATGCGTATCTAGGCAGGTGCTCTGCTTCCAATTTGCATTTTCCTTTTGCGGGAGAAAGCAATCTTAATTTCTGCCGGTATAGACGAGGTTTTTGTGCTTCTAGCTTTTCAGACTGGGGTTTTCGTCGTTTACCAGAGAGGGATCAGCTGCACCCGGTGTTGAGGTTGTCTTGGTAGCTTCTCTACAGAGGCCGACATTAGGAATCGGCTAATTTGGACCAAGATGGCTCCAGGCCTCAAAGGCCCCAGCTTCACCCAGACCCTTACGGATGACCGCACAGACGTGCCGAGCTCATGCCTTTAGTCTTACTCGAAGCCAAATGTGTTTTGTTTACATGAACTGCACAGGTGGACATTCATGTACTTTAATGTGAGCTGAAGTAGCTAAAGTGGTATTAATGTTCTTCAGTGATCACTGATGCTGCGCGGTGGGTATTGCATACATTTTTACAACAAAAAAAAGAACTGTAATTCTGGGTTTGTTTTGGTTTTTACTTGTGTAATTGGATCACTTGAATACTATTTTTTTTTTCCAGTCTTATTTTAAAACGAAAGCCACTTTCTGCGCTTTCTTTTATTTTTTTTCCTGCGTTTTACAATGTCCTTCATAGACCAGACCAGCATCGCCACATCAAGCACCAAGGCCACACTCTCATTTGGTGGGAAAAGAATCGAAAGCTATCGTCTAGCAGGTTGTAAACAAACTCATGAATCCAGAAAACGCCAAGCCAAATATTTACTGATGCATTGGAGGCAGGGAAGCAGCATGAAGGCTGACTAATCAGCCTTCATTTATTGATCCATCGCATAATTACTAGACATATCTATAAAACAAAGGTTTGTTGAACATGACGCATATTTGTCAAAATTCTCAGCTAAACACATCAAATTACATTAATTTCCAGAGGATCTGAGGTTTTCTATGACGTTTTGCAAAGTATCTGGTGCTGATCTGGTCTTTGTTCCACTCTTTGTCTCTTTGTGTAAGTATTCTAACACTAGTGTTGGCAATGATAGGTTAATTCAACCAACTGTCTTAAATGTCTGTGTATTTTTTTTGTTGGGACTATAATAATATTTAAATGACCCTTAATTTAAACATTATCTGGTCAAAATACATACAGGTGGTATGTATGGCTATTCGGTGAAAGAAACTATCAAACCTGGGACTTCTCTATGTTGGGGAGGCGTCACGGCTCGGATGCCTTGTAGCTTCAAATGACTTTTAGATTTAATTTCAGTATAAAATAAACTGCTTTTTGTAATGTTCACGACATAAATGGCACTTGACACTTGTAAGTAATGAAGATGAAGTCTGCTCACATCTTAAATATGAGTCAATAAAAACTGAGTTATGGGAATTGTGTTGAGTGTTATTTATTTCTTGGTCTCTCTTTTGTGAAACTATGTAGCAGGATTTGGTTTGTGATAATAGAAACAAACCTTGTCTATTATTATAATCTATATCCAATGATGTGATGACACTGTTGTTTGTAGACCACCACCCACACAGCCTCTTACTTTGCAGGAATTGCATATTTGATTTGTTAAAGCAACTAATTTGATGATTGGTGCATACATTTAAACCCCTGTTATATAAATGATGTAAATGTATTCATATGAAGGATAATGTTTATAGTGTCAGATCAGATTATATTGTGATGTAATAGCACTCTTTCATATAAAACAGTCTGCTACAACTCTACCACGCAAAGTTAATCCCTATAAATGACCATATAACTGAGTCAAAACAAAGAATATAAAAAGGAAGTATCAAAAATAGTTGGACATCAATAGAGAAGGTGGCTTATATTTATTACTGGTGTTTTCATTGTATTACAGGTCATTTCATGATACAAAAATATTAATAGTTAACATTTTTTCCTGCTATTTGTTGAATAAAATTGGGAAAAAATTGTTTCTTCTAATTCATTATCAAAGGGAACTTTTACTTATTCCATTAAAATTGAGACCAAAAAGCACTCATTTAAATAACAAATTCCCTAGCTTATTATGACAAGTGTATTTCATTTTCATTTATAAGAAATTATGTTTAGTCCATCATTTTGGCAGTTGGCTCTACTATGACTAATACAATTTCCATGAACATGCCTGATCAATGCACCTTGAGGCTTGTAGTTATCTTCTACCCTGAAGTTATTGACACACAACTTAGACAGTTTATCAACTAACCAGATATTTCTTTTGTGCTTCGTTAATCCCTCTCAAACACACACGTTGCCAGCAGGATACTGCCGTCATGTATGACTTGTTTTCGCCTCCATAATAAACCTCACTAAGCAGCAAACAAACAGCCAGACCTTTGACACACCTCGATATGTTTGTGTTTCAGTGGACCTGTTGCCAGAGTCTTGCTGTTCAACACTACAGGGGAGAGGGACTCGGCAGCCATGCTGAAACTACTGGTGGTGAGGACATTTTTATTACCTTTTTGATAATGTCTGCATTTCAAAACGCTCCAAGCACAGAAAACTGTACCTTTTTAAAACGAGCTGTCAGGACATGATGTGAAGTTGTGGTGGCCCGACTTCTGTATGCAGTCACTGCACCCCTCCAATACAAATCCATTATAATCCACCAACCAGAGGAGAGGCTTATAAATATTGAGACAGACATAGAACGAGAACTTGTTCTTTCTAGAGCTCCAGAGAGAAACTTGAGAGAGATCTAAAACTATGTTGAGATGATTTTTGGTTCCAAAAACCACAAAGGAAGGAAAAGTATACTATATGGGACCTTTAACCATAAGTAACCATAATGCATGACGTATAGAACAGTATGAAATAAACTGCTTTTTGTAATGTTCAAGACATAAATGACACTTGTGAGTAATGAAGATGAAGTCTGCTCACATCTTAAATATGAGTCAATTAAAAATATATGAGATGTGGGAATTGTGTTGAGTATTATTTGTTATTTTCTTGGTCTCTCTTTTGTGAAACTATGTAATGGGATTTGTTTTGTGATAACAGACATAGTTAATAGCTAATAGTTAATAACTATTCATATAAAACCGACTGCTACAACAAAGGAAGTATCAATAATCGTTGGACATCAATAGGGAAGGTGGCTTGTATTTATTACAGCTGTTTTCATTGTATTACAGGTCATTTCATGGCACAAAAATATTAAACGATAATTTATATTTTTTCCTGCTATTTGTTGAATAAAATTGTTCTCATATACAAATCATAGAATACAAACGAACAATAAAAGATCAACAAATATATATTGAATTATTCAGTGGGTTTGTATACATATTATGTTCATTTAATAATTTTAAAGCATTTTAGCATGAAATAAAATCATGCTACAATGTTCAAATTCATTAATGAAGGTATGGTTTGGTTCTTGACCACTTTTCTTATGAATATGAATTTAAAAAAAATGTTATATATCAAATTTCAACACTGTATTACTGTTCTGAATGTTTGACTCCAAACAAAACTAGTACATAATCAGCCTTTTTATGTTCTACTTCCTGGTAACAATGCAGAAAATTGTAAATATTATCTTAATATTTTAACTGATACAAAGCTCAAGGGTTGTTTTGTTTTCTCATACATAAAATAGCTTTTATTAAAAAAAATGAACCTACCAATACGCTTATTAATTGCTAAATTAGGCTAAAATACAACAATTAGAGTGTTGTTAAATGAAGAGCCGTTTGGGAGCCGTAAGAGCGTTTCTAATCGAGTCGAGCCAAAAGAGCCGAGGCTTGGAGAAGAACCGGAAAAGCCCATCGCCGGAAGGAGCGCCTCAGCGCGACGCAGCGGGACGTATGACGTAGGACGTACGACGTGCAAGTCACGTCAGTGACGTGGTGAGTCCAGGGCGCCCTGCTGCCAGGCGGTGAGTTTAAAGAGTCTCTGCTGGAGAGCAGCTTGCAGTGAAAACAGCCCCGCCGCTCATGTGCGGCTTTCTACATATTTACACTGATATCTGACCCGGAGGAGATGCCTGAAGACAGGTGTGTAGAGGCTGTTTTTAACGTGTTTAGCCGGTAAATAGGAAACGGTGTTTACAGATTAAAACGTGCTTGTCCGCGTGAACCTGACCCAACTCTAACGCTGCGTTAGGTTAACTAGTTACCTCCCGGTTTAAGAACTACCTATTTATCTCAAATATACTTTTCTCTGGTGAATCGTAGATTTATAACGTTAGTCGTGCAGTTAATAAACAACGACTGAGCGCAAATCTCTGTCTCGACCCTGTAGTTGGTATGAAACTAGCTGATAATAATCGATACCGCGCTTTCTCTTCTGCCAGGCCTTCTCCACCCTGCTATTTCTGCTTCTTCCCGCTTTAATAAACTGATTTAAGCCCGCTCTGGAAACACAGAGTCACAGTAGCTCTGCTGTCGTGTGTGACTGGAAATAGAAGTGACCGAGTAACTCGGTTTAATTCCTTTTATCAGTAAGAATTGGCGCGGTCCTTGCTGGCTGCAGCAATATGGCGGCAGAGAGCTTCTTCTTCCGAATGAGTCGCAGAACAGTGTTTTTCTGAGTTGTTTTTGTATAACAGTGGAGGTAAACTCAGTATAGTTCACATCTAATCTCAGATAGGTCGGATTAGTAAAAATAAGGATATGAATAACACCTACAAATTTCTCTCCTCCATTTTATGTAATGAGCCCTTTATAACTGTTTCCAGGATTAATTCAAATTTAATTTACAAAGGTAGAGAGGTGACATAAGGAGGGGGGGAAAGTGCAATTTCAACAATATGGTGTCTAAATTATTCCACATTCATTGATTTCAATTCAAAATCTTCACTTACTGAACAATATTTACTTCTTTAAGAAGTAAGTGAAGTTATCTCCTGCCCTACAAACCATTTATGAATAAAATCTGTAAATATTTTATCCCTTGAGCCCTGAAAGACACTCACTGACCTCATGTTTCTGTGGAGAAATGGTAACCCGTCCATTTTTTTTTTGTCACACTTTGTACAGTCATCATCCTGTGGATGGGGTTGGACCCTTTACCAAACCGGTTCTGGCCCCTGGGCCACACATTTAAAACCCGTGCTGTATAACGAAGGGAATGTGTGATGTCATTTGTGTTTTTTTTTCCCTTCTCATTTTTCTTTTCTTTCCGCCCAGTGTGCCGCTGCGGGACCTGCCCTGGCTGCACGGATCCCTGGAGTCCAAGAGGGTCAACAAACGCAAGTCCCGGGGCTGCCCGGGTGAGGGTCTGGAGGCGGAGTGCACCCCGACAGAACTCATCCAGCAGCGGTCGCCCCGACACAAGCATCCCTGCTACGTCACGAAGGGGAAAGAGAACGACCTCAACCAGTTCGTTCTGGCCAGGCGGTCGAGGAGGAAGAAGGAATCCGCGACGGGTAGGAAGACTCTTTCTGACCTCCTCTTCAGGTGTAATTATTTATTTACTTTTTAAATCTCTGATCATCTTTTTTTTTCCTCTTTCATCACAGGCATTTCATGGGACCACCTTCCAGATGAGCTGCTTCTCCGGATCCTCTTCTACCTCCCCCTGCAGGACCTCCTCAGGATGTCCGTCGTGTGCAAGCGCTGGCATCGTTTAACGTGAGTTTCCAGCCGGTCGTAACCAGGGAGGGACACGGGGGTGAAACCCCCCATGAACCCCCTGGTGACATGTCTTGTTTTCCGCCCCAGGTTTGATGAGACTTTATGGCACACCGTGGACCTGGAGGGGGTGACCCACACGGACGCGGCTCTGCAGCAGGTGCTGAAGACCGGAGTCCGCAGACTGCGCTGCCCTCGCTCCTTCGTGGAAGAGCTGCGCTTCACGGGCACAGGGTGAGTCCAGCAATTATTGGTGCCTCCTTTTTGTTTGTCCATGAAAGGAGACACGTCTTCCCAAATAAGTTGACGAACTGTCGTCATATAAAGCTGTGCCGTAAAGCTCCGTTGTCCAAAAACACATCAGTGACTAAAATTGGCTGTTTGTTTTTAAAAGTTTTGTGGTTGTATCAATGTGTATCTATTTTCTCCCTCATTCAGAACACTGCAGTTAGTTGAGCTGGATTTGTCCAGCTCCATCATCCCCACCACGGCTCTGGAGAGCATCATCTGTCGCTGCAGGCTGCTGGAGTGTCTGAGCCTGGAGGGCCTGCAGCTCTCAGACACCATCATCAGGTTCAGTCCTCCGTAGTCCTCATCCACTACACACACACACACACACACACACAGAGCCAGCCAGCGGCTCCTGCTGGTAACATAATCATAATTCTGTGGGGTCATGAGGTAGAACAAATATTCATGCAAGGATCAGGATTTTTGCAGGACGGATTGTGCACCGTTAATCCTCAAATCTGCCCGTTCTGCTCCCTCTGAGCACTTTAACTGTTTTTTTTTTAAATACAGCCAAATCCACAGGTTAGTAGTTCTTATTTACATATTTTTCTATTTTTATCACATGGCACCATCAGTCAAAACGACCCCCAGGGGCTTCCGTACAATTCAAAACTCTGGTTTGATTCCTAAAATGTTGATTACTGTCTCTGAAAGCCAAAGATATAACCTAAAATGTCTTTTTTTTTGTGTGTGTCCACACCAACACTCCACAACCCAGAGATCATCAGTTTACTATTATAGAACACTAAAGAAACCAGGAATTAATATGATTTGAGAAGCTGGAGTGAGAGAATTTGGACATTTTCTTCTTAAGCTATCAAAATAGTAGTGAACAATTCCTTAACTGTTTGTTTCCTCAATAATCTTGTAAAAACATTCTCAATAAATTGATTTAATCGTCAGCGTATAAAATGTCAGTAATGTTCTGTTTTCCTGAGCCCTGATGGACAAGTTCAGTGTTTTTGTTCAATCAACCACACAAACCCCAAATATATTAAATTAACTGACTTTAAAAACATGAACTGCTGTAAATCCTGACATTTGGGGGGTGGAAGCACCAACATTTATAAAAAGCTTTCTTACTACTTGTTTAGCAGGCGTAGAAATGTAACTGTCAAACATGAACATGACTCGCATGGATCTCTTCAGTGTCTGTGCTAGTGATTTCTTTTCATATGCTCATCTTTCCTCCCATTGTGTCTTTTCAGCTCTCTGGCTGAGAACCCACAGCTGCTACAGCTCAACCTGAGCGGCTGCTCCGGCTTCTCCGCTCCTGCGTTGAGCGAGTTGCTCCAATCCTGCTGCAGGTCGGCTGCTCGCTCCTCTTCGTTTTGCGTTTTCCGTGTCGAAACGGCAGCCGCCGGTGCTGCACGACCTCCGCTCGGTTACTAACGCACCTGTGTGTGCATCTTCCTGCACAGATTAGAGCAGCTGAACATATCGTGGTGCGATTTCACCAGTAATCACGTGAAGAGCGTCGTCGGTAACCTGAGACCCAGCGTTACCCACCTCAACCTCAGCGGCTACAGAGAGAACCTGACGCTGGACGGTGAGTTCGAGGCCGCTGTCCGGCTGGGGTCAAAGGTGAAAAGAAACCGTGCTGAACATCAGGCTCGTCTTGTCCTCATACTTGTCGTCTCTCTTTACAGACGTGAAGGTGCTGGTGGCGAAATGCCCCCATATTCAGACTCTAGATTTAAGGTAAGCTTGTGTTTATCGTGAACTGTGAGTCCTGTGTTGCATGTCATGTTTCAAAGAGATGTCAAAAAAATAAATATTGTGTATCCTGCTGGGGAAAATATAACTATCCTTATCTGAGATTTATTTCAGGGAATTTTTAGAGCTGCAACAGAACCTTCAGTTGTTGTACATCTTAGTCATGTTAGTAGAAAAACCCTGGAGATGCCAATGTCTCCACTACTTTGGTCTAGACAGGAATACCTGTACCATAACAACCATGGGATGTTCTCTCTCTCTCTCAAATTGAATCGTAGGCATCTTGATGTGTATTTGTCTAGAGGCTGCAATACAACTCCAGTTGCCTACGATTAAATTTCAGAGAGGGGACAATGACCTGGATGAATGAAAATATTCACAGACCAACCATGGGAGGGAGGGAATGTATACACTTGCATCATGGCCACAGTATAAATTGAAGGGGAGTCGTTTTATCGTGTAGCTCATGAGTCAAACCCAGTAAAAATGTACAATGTATGTGAAGAAATACATTGTAAATATTTACACAATTAATTAACCTTCAATTCACAAAACGGGACAGATGACACAAGAAAAAAGGCGCAATTTCAACACTACGATTTCTCAGATATTCCATATTGAGTCAGTCTAATCTCATACCTGAATGGTAGATGCAACACTTTGTTCTCTGATGTTTCCGCTGCCTCCAAAGCGGCTGAAAAAACGATGCGTGTCTGAGCTCCCTCTGGTGTGTGTTGCAGTGACAGCAGCCTGCTGACAGCCGACTGCTTCCCTGTCCTCGCCCAGCTCAGCTATCTGCTGCATCTGTCGTTGAGTCGCTGCTATCACATTCACCTCGCCGCCCTCACGTAAGTCCCCGTCCCCTGCCACCATCCCCTCGAGCAGGAGAAGCCCCGACCCTAACCGGAGTTCTGTTATGGGTTTTTTTTTTTTTTGCGCAGTGACCTGGCGAAGACGTTCCCCATGCTGTGCCTGCTGGACGTGTACGGCCTGGTGCAGGACAGCCACCTGCCCGCTCTGAAGAAGGAGATGCCTCGCATCTGCATCAACTCCAGGCCGTTCTCCAGCATCGCCCGGCCCACGCCGGCCGCCGTGCTCCTCGGCTGCTCCAGCAGCCGCGCCATGTGGAACAAGCCGTGTCGACTGAGGTTCAAGTTGTAGTCGTTATCTCCACTTTATCTACCCGTAAAGTAGGAAGTTGTTTTTTTTTGTTGTTATTTTTAGACTTATGGTGCAGTCTCATACAGGGAGCCTGGCCTGTTGTGCGGGGATGGAGCCTCGTTTCAGTGTTTCCTGCTGCTACAGAACGTGTTTTTAGTGTTTGCATCAATGGTATTTAAAGTCACATAGTGGACCAGGCCTTTAAGCACCAAACATGCAAGCTTGTAGATTAAGTGTAATAATGTCCGACCAGACCGCCACATTGGGGGCTAGCCCTACAATGTCCATGACTGAGTGATGAAGTTACACCGTTGGCTGACATGTTGCCACTTCCTGTATCCGTTGTTACAAATTAAAAGCTCTAGTTCTTTCTTTTTTTTTAATACAAGGTCCAGCCATATACTAGGTTTTAGCCTAGTCTTGTTTTAAAAATATGAAACACAAACTTGAATGTTGAATCTAGTTCTTGTTGGAATGTGTTAAACAGAAACGCTGAATGAATTTTTGAATCTGTTTTAGGTTCGAATAATGTTAATTTAAAATATTTTGTAAGGGAAACGTGGTTTGTAAAGCTCAATTTAAATGTTGTACTATGTCTATGAATATTTAGGACAGTTCATTCTTCCTACATTTTAATAATACTGATGGTAAATATCCTGTTCACAGCTGTAATAATGATCTCTGATAAGGTTTTTAATCAGTGCAGGGGTTTTAATGTCAAATGATGTATCTGGATTGCGTGTGGATAATCTGTTGAACCACATTGATGCTGTAGGTAAACTGCTTCACTACTGTAATAACTGGACCACGTTATCAATGTGCATTTGACTTATCTCCAACTGGACAGTTGCTTTCACGGCCTCATTATGTCAGTTTACATGTGCAGACGTGCTGCGTGTAGCAGCGTCCTATATTACCATTCAGGTGTCATAGACGGAACTTTAATAGAACATGAGTTTTAACTGTTCATTTTCCCTTCCGAGTCTTAAAAAATAAACCACTGAATACGCAAAATGTTGTCATGAGTTGTTTTTTTGCCTGTAACACTTGCAAAACGAGATCAAATGTACTTTTTTGAACAGATTGCCAGGGTAGGTAATGTCCTGAGCGAAAATATATATATAAAAATATATATGTATCCATGTGTTGTAAGGTATTAGTGAAAGAAAGAGTTTGTATATAAGAATTATCTATGTATGGTGGCTTTCTTTTGGCTGCCTTTTCCCTTAATTGGCTATAAATTATCACATCTATCATCTGTAACTCAAGTTATGCTATAACTATTTTTTTATGTGAATTAAGTGTCAGCTAATTGTTAACTACAACCTTTTTAGACTTCATTAGTATAGTATGATATAAACAGTAATAGCATAGATACGTGTATGTGTACTTTACAGCAATCTCTATTGAAAATAATTACAGTGGTGCTTTCAGCTAAATGCTAACACAGATAGTTGATAGGCTGATTTTTAGCAGGCGATGTAGCAGAATTATTACTATACTAATTATTTACTACTTAATACCAACCACAAAATACAGCTGAGGCTGATGGGAACATTAATTTTGCATAAACGATGTTTGTGTGAACCAAAATGGTGGACTGACAGTGACACCCAGAGCTACATCACTAGCATAGCTCAAAACCTACAATAACTTTAAAATACTTAACTAGTCTGGTGTGAAATTAAAGCTATTACAATAATTAAACGCTCATTCACTGACCTCTAATTGTTGTGTACGTAATTTCCGACCTAGCATGATGGCTAATTGAATATATTCACAAAGCATGAAATTATTTTGTGTTTTGGGTGTAAAAGAAAAGCTCAGGTAAACAAAATATTTCAATACGAGGGCTCCGAAATTGAAGTAGCTCAGTGAAATCCGGCCATCCTTCACATTAACAGTCGAAAAAGACGCCAAAAACAAACCAAAAAAAATCCTAACGAGCATTGTTAGCATTTCATTATTAGCTCCACTGCTAACTATTCTATCAGTATTTAGTATAATGGTGTTACTTACCACTAACGGGTAATGGTTTAATTCGGATAAGTCACCATTTTCTTAATGTTTCACCACTTTATTACTTTTGATCAAGTGTTTCAACATATTTTACATTTAATTTATTTTAATTTGTGTGTGTGTAACATGTCTCAAAGTTGCAAAGAAAAATATTCTGACATTAACCTGACCTGATCAGTATGAACCATTTTCATTTTATGTTGATTACACTAATTAAGGCAAGATAAAGAAGTTTCATCCTGAAAAAAACACTTGAATATTTTTCCTAGATCTTCAAACTTTAAAACAGGTCAATTTGACCCATAACATAACAGGAGGGTTAATATATTATTTATAAGTGTGCATTTCCTGCTGTCACATGGCAAAAATGTTGGGTTCATTCAAGTTAATTCAATGTCCATAGTAATGTCCAGGTTATTGGTACTAAGCCAACTGTGACCAGGCCGAAAGTTTTCACAACCTTAATCAAAGATATTTCATCACACACTGATATCGCTGAATGCACGTGTAAATGTGTCTATTGTGGAAGTGACTTTTTAACACCTTTTTGGTAAATAATGAGTTGAAATAAACACACACAGTTTCCTTTTCCATACCTCTTTATCTGATTCAAAAACAAAAACGCATCCCAACACAGTGACACATTCTTTTTCCACTTTTGGCACGCTGCATATTACAATTTCCTCTTTCAAAAGCACAAACCTCCGGGTTCAGAGTTCATGGCAGTGAGGTGTTGCAAAGCGCAACCGCGTTAAGCATAGTCACAAGTGTTATACAGGAGACCACCTTGGTTTTATTAGAGATTTATAATCGGTGTCCTCTTCTCATTTCGGCATCACCGACCAGCATTGTTCACGATATTTGTAGTGTTGAGTAGCTTCACTGATTTATAAATGCTTATATCAGAGTTGGAACTATGTTGTGGGAATCCTCCGCAGGCACATGCTGTTGCAGTAGCACTTCCAAAGCTAATTTATTACGGTCTTGTGAGAATTTCAAGACAGACTTTTGACCTAAATCGTGGGAGTCGAGTGCTCCTTTAAGTGTGGAGTTATGCGTTGAGTGCACTTCGTAATAGCCTCTTCAATTTAGCACTCAAAATGGCTCAAAAAAGCTAGAAAAAAATATAAGCTATGTTCCAAAAATATCTTTAGTCAACAAACAAGCTGTAACAAACTGCTGCTGTGCTTTCAGTCCACCATATAAAGACACTTTCAGCAAACGTACGACTGACTTCAACAGATAACAGACTGCTCATATTCTAGATATTTTTTCATCGTCAATGAAAAGTATTGTGTGTATTAAAGCCTGATATATATATATCTTCTTCATCGAAGAGCTGCAATATTGTCCAAAAACTATTAAAACACATCATTGCGATGAGTGACATGTTCCTTCATTACCATGAAAACACACAAACACACACACACACTGTAGTTTATTTTATCTCAACCCCACACACACCGTCCTGCTGCCAGTAATCCTAACTAGAGCAACAAATGTGTATTAATCCACCCCTGAATATAATCTCCATTAAATGTAGTAATTCCTACCCTTTGAGCACTTTTTTGCAAATACACTGAGCAGCTGTTTGATGAAATTACCAAACCTTTTGCATAAATGAATCAAAATATTTGGAAGCCGTTTAAGTTTCAGTAGAAACCAACGGGCTCAGAACTGAACGGGCTGAGAGATAGACCGACACGTTGGGATTTACTGGTAATAGGAAAATACAGCATGAGCTCAGTCTTACCCTTTAAAAACCATGAACTGTTGGCCGGACAAGTGTAAAAACACATCAACACCTTTTACATTTTTATCTGAATGCATAGGAGATGCATCACTGTCATCCTCTTCGAGGCTAAGTTTTCATTTGACACAATGACGGAAGTCACCACTGTGACTGAACTCTTATCTTATCTGAAAAGGAAACATATTTACAACAACAAATTTGCTTTCTAACACAAGTCTTCCTTATATCTGATCTTTCATTTCTGCCTCAGCTAACAGACTCGGTGGTGATTTGATGCAGTTAAGTGAGGGGGAACATCTAGAGAACTATCTAGAGGAGGGAGATAAAAAGGAAAAGAAAAATAATTGATTTTGGGGGGAAAAATGCACTTCAACACTTGTGGAGGCTAAAAAAAAAATCTTGTACTTCCCTTTAACCACATCCCTTTGAACACTGTTGGCTCAACAGAGAGAGAGAGAGAGAGAGAGAGAGAGGAATCAGTCAAGTCTGGAGAGCTCCGGACTCATCTCAGTTTTCCAGGAGCACGGTGCGGAGCTGATCCTCATCGCTCATGCTGATCGTAGCGATGGCGCCGTCGTTGAACTCGAACGACGTCCCGCCGTCGACCACCATGCAGGCGTCCCAGCACCGCGAGCGCACGCACACCCTGGAGGAGCAGAGGCGACACACGGGTCAGAGACGTATACGTCTTTGCAGCTCGTATCTAGCTCCTGTGTCTGAGGAGCAGCGGCGGTTACTGACTTGTTGGCGAAGCCTCGCTGTCGACTGCTGGAGAAAACTCTGTTGACGATGGGCTCCCGGACGCTGAACAACAAGCGTCTGTCCTCGGGACTGAACACCAGGGACTCGTTGTATTCGTCCGTAACTGAGGACACGCGCGCAAATAAAACACCTTCCAAGTCAAGATGTACAAATCTACAACAATTATTCAACTCACCCATATTAATAAATTCCTGATTAAGTGGGATTTCAAGACCTGTTTGGGACTTTCCTGGAACAAAAAGACATGTTTTGTTGTTATTAATTGGCATAACTCATTTCACTTTTTTTGATTTAGAGAATTTAGCATCAAAACCTGCGCATGTACGTACGCACCGATTTTTAGAACCTCCTCCACAGCTTGTTCGGCAAGTTTGTTGATATTATATGACCTGTGACCCCAGAGAGAGAGAGGGAGAGGACATCAGTGAGCTGAAAAGCTGATTGACATGGGATTTCTACACATTGGATGAGATCCTAGAAATCATGGCTGCAGAGTCAATGTGTTGGTTTATATTTTTCACGTCTTAAAAACGTGTCCATCGCTTTAACTTCCTTGCTGTAATTCCTCCCGTTCACACTGGCTGTTAAAGATCCTTGAAATGTGCTTGTAATGTAAGTGACGAGCCCCAAAAACCACAATGCGATGGGAAAACTGTTAATAAGCGGTAGCTTGTGGGGCTAACATCACAGGTATAGCATGCCTACACAGCTGAAGGACTGTTAGCCTAGCATGCTAATACCGTATATGTTTAGTCATCCCTATCATGGCATCACACCGCTAAAAGGTGCGAGAATTAGTGTGTCCACCCGGGTGTTACGTTCACATCACTGCTGACTGGAGGTGGAGCAGATAAACAAATACCTGCAACTACACACATTTGACCAGGAATGAATGCCAATCGTTCCCTTTTCCCACTGAAAACAAAAGCCAGATGTTAGTGGGTGTTAGAGTTTTGCTTTTCTTTGTCCAGTGTAAAAGGGCCTTTATAGTCTTTTCAGCATCAAATTCCTCTTTGTGTTTCCTCAGACAATGATTCGTTGAGAGATATTTGACTGACTCATTTGGATGATTAACTTTTAAATCCATTTTTGCACATAAAGACTTTGGACTTTCAGTGCAAGCACATTATAAAGGGATCTTCATATATAATCAGTATGAACAGAAGGAATACATTTTGTCAGGACAAAAATATTTCAATGTTTATGCGAGGATACGTTTTCTACATTTTTCTTCTAAATTTTGCAATTTTAGACACAATTTCATGAGCAAACTACCTTTCAGGACAATCTTTTTGTCATTTCCACATAAAAGACTGAGAATAATAATAATTGGCATCCTCAATTTTCGTGAATATGCAGTACACCAGCAGTGGGTGAATCACTACTTAAACATTTGATATTAAGCTGAAATCGGAGAATACTTATGTGTACCAGGCTTTGGATCCTGTTCCCGTGCAAATGCTGAGTCCTGAGCTTTTCTGCTTTTCCCATGGGCCGTCATCCACTGAGATCTCATAGTAGGAAGCCCTATGGAGCAAGAGTTGAACATGCGGATTGAAGGATTTTAACTTCACTCTGTGGGGGACAGAGATTCCCCTGATGAGTGCTGGAGACGGGAGCAGGGTGGTGGTGAAGAATGCTGGGGGTTAATGGCTGCGGCTCAGCAGGTGGAGTCCACTAATCGAGAGGGTCGGTGGTTTGATTCCCCGGCTCCTCCGAGTCTGCATGCCGACGTCTCCCTGGGCAAGATACTGAACCCCAAAATGCTTGTGATGGTTGAACCATCAGTACGGAGTGTGCATATGTTTGTGTGCGCATGTGAATGAGCGTTAGAAAGCATTGGGAGTGGTCGGTAGACTAGAAAACCACAATGTAAATGCAGAGTCCATTTACAACATGTACACAAGGACGGGTGCACTGACATTTGATGGAGCTACGAGCGTCAGTTTGGATGACGTGAGGTACCTGGAGGACAGGGATTCTCCGATGAAAATTTCATTCAGGCTTCTGATGGGGAGGAGGCTAGGCTTGGAGGTGGTCTCGTGTACTGTTCCCGTCCCTGTGAAATGTCACTGAAATTAGTACAAGCAAAAACACCAACTTGCAGATACATTTACAACACAAATGTAAATCCTGTTAAAAGCAACAGTCGGCGGCACAGGAGGACGCAGACAGACAGAAGGACTGAGACAAGCACACATGACGACGGGAGGCGGAGTCGTACGCCGCTGGCTGTCCATGGTGGTGATGCGGTGGGCTTGGTTGTGCTGCTCCAGGCTCAGCTGCAGCTCGTGCAGGTCCACGGGGGTGGGGTTGATCCCGGTGCCCTCGAGGTGCAGTCGGATCCTCTGCCGCCACTGCCACCTGAACACAGCAGAGAGGTGAGGTCTCATAGCAACATCAGACTTGAACTGGTCATTACGGTGAATGGTTTTACAGCATTGTTTGTTAATTTAAAAACCCAGTGTTAAAACCCAGGGTTTTATCTGTTATCTATTTTCAATTTGATTAAAATCTAGGGTAGATTGCATGTAGTATTTCAAATCCCAGGATCTGCTTGTGGACATGAGTTAATAATATAATATGAAATGACATAAACTTAACTAACTTATTGAAGTTAGACACGTTTTGACCTAAATTTACCACATCACTTCTTACGGGTGACAAATCTTTGAGTTTCCTTTCAGGGTTTTAGGGATTACACCACCCTCTGCAGCAGGTTTAATACAAACCTCTGATGCAATAACCACTAGTACTAGTTGGGTACAGGACACAGTAAGTGGATTTAGACCAGTGATGCTATGTACATACACATGCTGTACGTAGGGCTCAAAGGTGAACTGACAGAAAGAGTGAGAGTTACATCACAAATTTGCTAAAATCTCGTAACATGATTGGTAACGGTCTACAGAAAGAAGAAGGCACAGTCTGTGATGCAAGAGTAGGGAACATGTGGCATTGTGCTATTGCCATGTCTCACTTGTTAACTGGTCATTTAAGTTACATTTTTACAACAATACGATTATTTGTGGGTAAATACGCACCTGAACTCACCACGACAGAGTTTCTCCAGGGCCTCTGGAAAGGCATGAGTGTACCGCACAGGCAGACACAGATGACCTTCTGATCTTTGGTCGAAAGAGAGAAATCAAATTAATAATTTAACATAAGAGGAGTATTAAATGGTAACAATGTGGTTTCACAGCACAACAATATAAACAACATATAAAATGACTCTAGCCAACTTCCTAAGAAGTTTCCTGCATAACTTTTCAACTTTTATTCATCTGTTTAACAACCCAAACAGTGCTCCCCAATGTTTTACCTCTCAGGGTCTGTGTTTACTCCCACAACTGGTTTGTCCTTGCTTAAAACCTTACTGGCAACAAGTAGCATTGTCCCGTCACCTAACAAAACAAACTGCAGTTAGACGACTTGTATTGTGTAGTTGCATCCGTTGTCTGAAGCCTTTGTTCCTGTGACTTTTTGGGGCCCCCCCCCGGGCTGAATAAGTTAAAGTCCTGCCCATTCTGTACATCATGCCTGGACACAAAGGTGGAGGTCCAAGGAGGATTCTTTTATTCAGCGTGCATTGATTCAAATGGCATGGATAACAGCATAAAAGATGATATATTTCACAGAAGTTGGGAAGATATAAGAATATAATAATATTTGAAATTTCCTACCTCCAGCAGAGATAATGGCATCAGCCCATCGCACTACTTCTTTATCATATTCTCCTCTTTTTACAACTCGCACCTCAATGCCTTCTTTCCTGCAAAACACATCATTGCAAAAGTCTTGAACCAATAGCTGCAAAAAAAGCAAACCCTTCCTACCTGGCTGTAGGAATGTGGCTGTGATAATCCTCCTGTTAACAGGGTCACATCTTACCTCAGGCTCTGCACAATGTGTTCCACATTGTTGTTGTGGATGTTGTGTCTTTCCAGCAGGCCGCTGTAACTGGAGCCTTTCATACGAAGCTGTAAAACGCAGAAACAGCAAAGGGAGGAAGAAAAGCATGTGAAAGGTTAAACGGGATTGTCTCGCCTAAGGGATTGTGTACATGCCTGAAAGTAAAATGCAGTCTTACAAGCTGCTTCAAGTCCTCCTCTGAGAGTCCTGCATAGCGATACCGCTGCAGCTCGAACTCATACCGCGTCGTCTTTGTGACCACGGCCACTTTCTCCGGTTTGAATCCCGATCTGGGCTGCGATGAGGTGTTGCATACCGATGTGTGGAGGGGGCGAGGCGACCCCCCGTACATCAGGGTGACGGCTCGGTTCCCGAGGCGCACCAGGTTCACCACGGCGCGGCGAGTCATTCTTCCAACCGAACGCAGAAACTCGAGAGAAAGTCCAGCTGGAAGCGTCGAAACGAGGGTGCTGCTGTCACACAGCAGTCATACCGGGGACCCGTCGGTCTTCTTTCCGCGGGGAGACACCGTCCATTCACCGAGACGCACACAGCTGTCACGGAAGGTCAGCAGGTCCACCGACCTCTCCCCTTAACTTAGGTGACCCGTTTACCGGAACGGTAACAACTCGGTGTTACGAGCGGAACGTACGTTTCCGAGTCGAGTGTTTCCGTTTGGGGAGTAACGTTAAGTCAACAAAACAGCAAGAGCTAAGTAGTTTAACTTACCCTCCTTAATCACGAGTAACGCCTTTAACTTAACTCGGTTAAAAGCTAGCGTTAGGAGGCTAAACGGAGCTAGCCGCTTACTCAAAAGTCACCAGCGGTCGAGTCCACTACGCGCGACATGTTCCGCTTCACGTTTGTTGTTTCCGCAAACAAAGCTGAACCTGTGACCGACTCCTGGCGTCAGGGAGGCTTTTTGAAACACGAGGTGACACACATGGGCAGGTGAAGAAGAAACGAAAACACAAGAGGGGACTGGCTGGCTGCACGTAGTGCACGTACATTCCACGCGACGCTGCCTCGTCGTACGCACGGCACGCTACGTACGCTTGGATCTGATTGGCTACGTTAAACGCCTACGTCAGAGAGGACGGAGCGATGACGTGTTTCAGCTGCTTTTCAAATTGAGACATCTATAGAGCAGTACACTTATGTTAGATATCTATTCTGAATATTGTAGTGAATAAATACAAAAATAAAATAAATTTTGGAAGATTAAACTATAAAGTCTGTCACATCTGTATATATTCTTCATTTCTATATTCAGATTTGTAAAATTTGATTTATATATTTTGTTTATTATACATTTTCATATTTTTGCATGGCTTTTGTATGTTTATGTGAACTGGACTGAATTTGTTTGTACAATTTGAATTCTATAAAACATCACCGCAGCCTGTGGTGCGTTCAAGGGCAAAGCATAAAGTCTGTTTTAAAATATGAACTCTATTATCTATGTATTATAATGTCTTATCGGGGGTATAAATAGTAAATCATGCCCATGTGTGTTGATTCAGCAGTGATAATTAAATGAGAGTGATATACAGGAGAATAAATATTTGAAAAACAATGAGTCTAACAGCATTATGTTCAGTTGTAATTTCAATTGTCACCTGATGCCTGAATTCTGTGTTTTCCATTACATGAATAAGATATCAGCAGTATAAATTGATGCATGCATAAATATTTACCATTATTTAATATTTATTTATCACTGGGTTTTATACATTAATAGGTTCTTGTTGTTTGTATTCCATCACATATACATTGAATACATTGTTGTAATACTATTATTTAATCACACCATTATTGCTACTACTAATGATAATTAGAAGAATAATAAATTTGGATATATTAGAGCTAAAAAGATTTCCAAATAGATTGTGTGGGTCATTTGAAGAATATTTAATCTGTTCGTCCTTGGCTGTTTAACGGAAATGAAAGTGCATATATGTCAGTTGATTTCTCTTGGGTGTAATAATTTGCTTATAGCGTTAAGTGTGATCAAATTAAACCAGGACATGAGCCCCGTGAGTCAGTTTTGAATCATTATTAATGAAGTGGTTTGCAGTGACTTCAAACACAGTAGTATTTTTTTCCTCCCTATAAAGTCATATCTTATAAAGAAGATGTGACAGCAACAGCTCACGTCACTGTATGAGGATTTGAATCTGAATAACACCAGAAAAGCTGTGTGAGGTAATCTTTGTACGCAGTCGCCTGGGTCACTTATTATTTGCACAATCACTAACTGATGCAATGACAGCACATAGTCACGTATGTAAACTTTATTCATCCCTGGGGGTGAATCCAGATGTTACAGCAGCAGCAGCCAGGGGAATAAAGGAGTAAATAATAAATAAGAATAAATATAAATACGTTTTGAATTAAAAAATATTGTCATAAAAGGTCCACAAACCTGATATTCCAACAAAGCTTTTTGCAAGGTATAAAGATGCATTAAAATGAATTCACAAAATGTTATAAAATATTTAAAAATGAAAAAAAAAGAAATGCAAAAAAAATAGAATAGAATAATCCAACTTTAGTAAATGGAGTCCCTATTCCCCAAAGCTTGTCAATTGCATAGCATTTTTGTAAATTGGATACAGGATACACACATCTACAATCAGCATCTAACAGGTTACTCTGGGTTACTGTTCATATCCTGCAGGTTACTTAAGTACCGCTGGGCTGTGGACTTTTAAAATCAATGATCACATATCTGGTTTTTGTTGCATTTTTCCAGTGTTTGGGGGCAGCACAGACTGTCGATATTTGTAAAAGCAAACTCAAAGTTAATTTATTTACTAGTATGTATTTATCTAATTGTATTCACTCACTTTTTACATTTTTATTACGTATCTTCCTCTTTATTTATTATAGTTTACATGTATTCGTTCATTTATAGTATTTTGAGTATATCTAATTCCATTTGTGTGTGTGTGTATGTGTGGTGTGTGTGTGTGTGTGTGTGTGCATGTAGTGGGGATTATTATTATTGTGTGAAACATTTTCTGTTACATTTTGTTGTATTGACAGTGCAATACAAATAACTTTTATTGGTTAATTGATCAATCATAATTTAAAAGAAATAATTAGACATTTAGGGAAATATACTTATTATCTTGTTTGTAGCTAAAAATAAGGCTATCGATAGCATCCAGTTAGCTTAGCTCAGTTTAGCATGGTGTCTGCAAGCAGGAGGTAAAAAGCTAACAAAGGTAATGAAGTTTGCTTGTAAAATCTAAAACAATGAGCTAAAACAGGCTAAAAAGCTGCAGGGTAAGAAGAGTATTCGTATGGTGTTTGTAGTATTTGTTGCTATGAGCAACACTCATTTGATTATTGCAGCATTATCTACAATCTTGAATGCAGCACATGTACTTGTAAAGTTATATTTCGACAAACTGTTCCTGCTTTTATTGAACAATATTCTCAGTCAACTGAACATATCTTTGCTTTTGGATCTGTGGACACAAAGTGTGTGTGGAGTTTTAAATTCTCCTGATTTATGGCGGCTCATTGACACTTGAGTCGACAGACTGAAAGCTGAACTGAAGAAACAGAAGAAAAAAAAAATACGTAAACGAGACTCAAATCCACCGGATTCACTGACACAAGGGGAATAGTGTTTGTAAAAGTCTACCTGACCTGATTTGAGGGGTATTCTTCACTAATTATATTCAACATCACCAGGGAATATGTTTCCATACAGTGAGGTCACTTATTACAGCGCAAGCTCTACTTTTTTCTGCTAATTGTGGTGTGTCATTTACTCTGCGGAATTACCTCGAACTATAACACGTCCCGAGTGAGATGATGTGTATCATTTCAACCTGTTTCTTTGTTTTCTGTGGTAGAAGCAGCTCTCAGCATGTCTGCGACTAACCTCAGATCCCAGCAAATCAAGGAAACAGCGTTTAAAACCATGAAGGGAAGGAAGAGAAGATGAGAAAAGGACAAAAAAGGAGGATGAGATGAGAGGAGATGACGATATCTAACTGACTTTAGATCGTGTATGATTCCTCCACGAATCCTGTAATGATTTTAGTAATAAGGTTCAACAAAGTTTTTTTTTTTTAAATACATCTGGGCTTTACCTGAAACTGTGTCACAGGGCTAACAGTGTTATTATGGGAGGACCATATTCTAATTTGTCCTCCTAGTCTCCCTCCCTCCCTTGTTCTGTCTCTTTTCTGATTCCCCTCCCTCCTTCACCAATTACAGCAGGTGCAGGAGAGTCTCCCTACATACTCTTCATTTCTCCCAGTCAGTCCAGGGAAACTTCTGCACCTCCTACCCTGCTCCGCTCCGCTGCTGCCGCCTCACACGTCTGCCAGGTCGACACTGAAGAACAAACGGGTATGTGACAGACAACCTCGCTGTTTGCTTTATACTAAAACATATGGGGCCGCTACGAATTTACTGCACTGGCTCGATTTATCTAATTTGAATCACTTCTCCCAACTAAACAAATAAAAAACAACCACATAGGGTTTCCATTAGTCCAACAAAATAACAGCCACAAAGTTATCAATGAGATAAGTGAGTGATTGCTAATGGAAATAGGAATAATATGTATGATTTTATACATTTTCAATTACCGCTTTTGCTATAGAACTGTGCTGAATTCATGGTATCGTCTCTTTAAAGCCGCCTATGATGTTTTACTTGAGACTTAATGTTTATGTGATCATTTATGGGATCATATGTGCTTCATATTAGTTAAAAAAAGGCTGTTGTGCATGAAAATGTGAAAATCTAACTAAGTCATATATATAAATGCTGGGTTTATACATTAAACACATGTCCATGGTGGTGGAAGAAGTGTTTAGATCAGGGGTCAACAACTATATTCTGAGACCGGAGACCGGACCCTCAAATAAAAATTAAATAAAAATCTAATTTTAGCATAATGTTATTTGATGTTTATTGTTTATAAACATCAAAAATCACAACAACTTTTGTATTTTCTGCTGTAAAATGAGTCTTATTTTTCTAGAGTCTATTTTCGTTTCTTACTGGAGGATTCGCCCTCGGCCGTCTCCCGGGCTGCACTGACAACTTTGTAGTGATGGGTCGGTTGCGAACGAGCCGGTTCGTTTGAACTTCGAAATGAACAATAGGAGCCGGCTCACGTCAGTCCAAGAGCTTTTTAAAACTTTTTTTATGTTTAATTCTAAATCAGGGGTTTTATTTAGATTTTGAATCAGTGGTTTTAGTCATTTTATTTTCATTTTAAATCAGTGATTTTATCACTATTTTTTAATTTTAATTTTAATTTAGTGAGTAGTTAGTGATTTTATTGTTTGATTTTTTTATTTTAATCTTGAATCAGTGGTTTTAGTGTTTTAATTTTTATTTAACGTTTTAACCAGAGGGTTTAGTGTTTTAATACAAATCACAAGTCAAAGCAGCGATAATTTGGCTGAATTACAAAAGGTATAATTGGTCAAATAGAGAGCCGTTTGGGAGCCGAAAGAGACGGCTCTTCTTAGTGAGCTGAGCCGAATGATCCGGCTCACTAAAAAGAGCCCAACTTCCCATCACTAAAAAAAACAGAGAAGAGTAAATCAAAGCCCGCCCACATTGAAATCCGATTGGCTAAGTTTTCTGACTCAACCAATCAGCGCGCTCCCTCGCATAGTATAAAATCCTGTATATTTTATCCGACTCTCTATCAATTTCAGGGAGACTCCTGGACCTGGGGCTACACGGTGGCACAGGGGTTAGCGCTGTTGCCTCACAGCAAGAAGGTCGCAGGTTCAAGACCTCCTTGGTCCTGGGTCTGGGACCTTTCTGTGTGGAGTTTGCATGTTCTCCCCGTGTCTGCGTGGGTTTTCACCGGGTACTCCGGCTTCCTCCCACAGTCCAAAAACATGCTCAGGTTAATTGGCAACTCTAAATTGCCCATAGGTGTGAGTGTGTGAGTGAATGGTGTGTGTGCCCCACGATTGGCTGGCGACCATCTGGGGTGTATCCCTGCCTCTCGCCGTAACACGCTGGGATTGGCTCCAGCAGACCCCTGCGACCCTAATGAGGAATAAGCAGGTATAGAAAATGACTGACTGACTCCTGGACCTTTTGTTACATAATCAAGAGAGGTTGCGGATCACATCAATGATATTCTGATCCTCATAATTACAGAATCCAGTCGCGGGCTTGATTAGACGGTTTGGCGGCTGGAACCGGCCCGCGGGCCGCCAGTTGATGATCACTGGTTTAGATCCTCTTGGTACTTGAGAACAAATATTATCAGAACAATATACTTAAAACATCAAAACAGAACTACTACAGAAAAATGGTCCCTGTTTAACTATTATAAGGTGATCTTTTTAGGTTAATATTACAGCTGTGTTATTATGTATGTTGCATTTTACTGTTGTACTCGGTTAAGTCAAAATTTCAACTACTTTATATGCTACTGGGCAGTTTAATCTACAGTAAAGCATCAGGTTCTGTAACATCATCATATGTTTATAGCATTGCTGTCCTGAAAGTAGCTCAGAATAATCCAAGAGGGGTTTTAAATAGTTTATTTAGCTGAAGCAGCAGCACATTTTTTACATCCAACCCATTATCACTTATATATTATATGTATAATACTTGAGTAAATATACTCAAGCATGTCTATTTTTACACCAAGAGTTATTGGCTGCTGTAATCATTCATCCCTACCAGCTTCTATAAAAGAGATAAGAACTGCTCTACTGTAGTGAAAATATGAGACTTTCGCATTCTGAAAAAAGACAAATATGTGTCGTCAAGATGTTCAGATTGTTTAATTTGAAATCTTCTCTTCAGGATAGAGAATTCATGTATATTTCTTCATTGGCCTCCCCGAAGAGCCAGAAACCATTTTCTACTTCTGTTTCTCATTATGCACAGAGACAGGGTCAAATAAGAGGAGTCTGGAGGAAGAGAAAAGGAACATCCTGAGATCACTGCAGTCAAATTTAGTGAAACTAAAGCAAGGCAGTAATTGATGTCACATACCCTGCAGGACATGTTGAGACAGAACTACCCTGAATGCATAGATTTACATATTACGTAGTTATTGGATACTGTTAATGGTTACAGTGCAACCATAAATAGTGTAGTGGATGTGGAAGTGGATGCCAGCAGTCTTGATCTAAAGAAAATAGCTTCTTCTAAAAAAATCCCCCTGAAACATGTTATTATCAGGAGGCTTTGCTGTATAGTAACAAATAACTGTAACAAATTGTCTTGCGTTTGGTACAATCAGTCCAATATTGAGTAGAATTATCTTATTTAATTGGCAGATAATTTAGCTTATTTTCTACTATTTTCTACTATTTTGATAAAGGCTAAAATGTTCGACACCATGAACCATGTCCTTCTACTAAATAAATATAAATCAACGCGTTGTGTTTTGGCATCTGATAAATCATTCATCGTCTTTTATCAACACGGTATCGGACGAGTTGTTGGTGCCTCGATTAATTGACTGCAAAAAAAAAAAATAATTAAATCTTATCAGGAGAAGACATCTTATTTTTGGTACAATTAAATATTAAAATATATTATTCTATGAGCAGATATTTTTGATTACATCTTGATTTTGGTCAATTAAGTTATGTTTTCTTAAAATAATATTTGTTTAACTTGTTTTCTTGGTGTTGTCTATTTATCTTATAATTGGCTCATTCTCTCAAATTCTTTGAAAGACTGAAAATAAGTAAAATCATCTGATAATTCAAGATGATTCTACTCGGTATTAGACTAAATTGCAGTGTATAGACAGGAAGAAGTATAGGAATAACCAATAACTCTTATAATACAGTATGTTTTATGTGGATGAGCTTTCCATTTACGAGTGATGGGAATTCTTTTGGTTCCCTACAGCAGGATGCAGCGTTTCAGGGAAGGGATTCACATACGCACCATGAAGGCCAAGAGGAAAGTGGAGGAGATCTCCAAAGAGGACATCCAGGCTTTCCTCAAGAAGAACGCCTTTGTGCTCTTCACGGTCGGGGCGGTTGTTGTAGGTGCGTTTGCCTCGAAAAGCTCAAACGGAAACGTGCGAGTCTTAAGTTATGGCGCCGCATTAGAGACATGTACCTTACACAGAAGGCGCTGGCCCTCGCTGTCCTTCTCTCGGCAGGTATCGTCCTGGGATTCGCGCTGCGTCCCTATAAGATGACCTACCGAGAGGTCAAGTACTTCTCGTTCCCCGGAGAGCTGTTGATGAGAATGCTTCAGATGCTCGTTCTGCCTTTACTGATCTCCAGTCTGATAACAGGTACCGAACATCACACAAGTTGTCACAGACTCGATAAGGAAAAAAAGTCTCCCACCGTTTCCCCAAAGCCCAAGATGCAACCTGAAACGTCTTATTTTGTCCCGAACTAACAGTCCACAATCTAAAGGCATTCAGTCAATATCAGAAGATATTCATATTCATTGGTGTAGCACTAATTTCTGGGCCCTATACACTCTTAACACTCAATATAGTTCAATATAATACTAATCTATTGTGATGTTATCAATATATTTGACACCATATTAAATTATGACACAAATTAACTAGAGGGTCCAATTCATTAATTCATAAAAAATCAAATAAGCATTTTCACAAACTTTTTTTTTAGTCAACTAATTGATTAATGGTTGCGGCCCTATAAACAGCAGGCGATTTCAGGACATATGAGAAGGGGTGATATCCTCCTTGTTATAAAAATGATAAAATTGCATCTGAATATGTGTCTAGTCTACCTGAGTCATGGATCCTTTATCTGAGGTTTGTATAATTCAGAAATGAACTGTGCTGTGTATTGATGAATCCATGGTGCTGTCCATGGTGCTGATTTGTAATTGTGCCCTTTTCTCTCCCTTCTGACATTTTTTTTTTCTTGGATCTATAATATTCTCTAAACTATGTTCTATAAATACTTGATTATATACTATATTGTAGCCCTTGTACTCTATAGTGTAATATCATCAAAGTGACAAACAGCATTGTCACCTCATTTCCTGTGGCCCCTCAAGAGCTTGCACAGACTTGTGTGATTTATTAAGAGATGGAAATGCAAAAGAATGTTTGAACTGAACGGAAACACGCTGGTTACGTTATCTTTGTTAACGCCAAAATCTTTTCTCAATTGGCCACAGAGGTTGTTTAAAAACAGGAGAGTTTCCGTTTTTCCTTATTTTCCTTTGTTGAAGTACATCTCTCATTACTTTCTTGTACTTTCTCTTCTTTAATATTTAGCATAGCAACACAAAACCATAGATTCCGATCTTTTAAGGATCCATGAATTAAATAACATTGTTAGTAGTGGTTATCAGCATATTCTTCTATGAGCCTCTAAATATCTGTGATGCTTTTCAATGTTTTGCTGCAGCATTTTTAATAATTAGACGCCAACAGCAATATAACATTATTTCTGCATCAGCATTTTTAAAAATTCAGCACTCTTTTAAAAAGAGAGGCAATTATCAAATATAATTAAAAAGTAGATACATATATATGATCTTTACAATTGCCTCTTCAATGGATAATCAAATGTTTGGACCCTAAATTAGCATTTATATCTCAAAGATTTAAGATGGGAACCCAACTAGCAAGGCCTCTATCGGTGTCATAGCAAGGTCAGAGAGGGTCTGCTGTGTGTTACAGAGACTGACCTCGAGAGATGTTTTACATACAAGGTCTAAAAAGAACGTTAGTTGGATTTAACACAGGTTTTCTAAATGGCTAGGGGGAACTTGCTTTGGGAGCGATTCGCTACAATCAGTTGGAAAGTTCTGCTAATTCTTCCCGTAAGGGATGTCAGTATGTGATATATGCCTCAGAGTTAAACCAGAAATTTGAATTGAAAAGTCAGAATCTTAAAGGTCATCAGAAGATATGAAGGTCTGGATAGAAATCAGAAGGTCTGCGACATTTCTAGTGACAATCCATGAGTATCACATGTACAAATTACGAGTAGAAAAACCAACAGTACAGTACCTACCACACGGTGTCCTCGTTTGTTAAGAATTATTTACCTTGTCCATGTCTTGATCCACAAAACAAGTGAGTTTTCCTTGTTCTCTGTCCATCAGGAATGGCGGCGTTGGACAGCAAGGCCTCGGGAAAGATGGGCATGAGAGCTGTGATTTACTACATGACCACCACCTTTATCGCGGTTTTCGTCGGTATCATAATCGTCCTCATCATCCACCCAGGAAAAGGGACTAAAGATGAGTTCGGAAAGCAGCAGAAGATAGAGCAAGTCAGTCCTGCTGATGCCTTCTTAGATCTGATCAGGTAGCCTATATTCAGCCTATAAGTCAGAGAGTAAGACATTAGTGGGATTCTAAGTAAGTTTGCTGCCTAACATTACTCTAACATCACAGAGTCATTTCTCATTTTCAGAAATATGTTTCCACCAAACCTGGTCCAAGCCTGCACACAGCAGGTGAGATTTCATTTTTTATCCATTCAGTTATTTACGGATAGATGGTGTCACAGAGGCTACAAATGCTAATTGGATTTTAGGAAGTCTTCTGAAATTTAGTCATCCTGAACAATGACAGTAAAGCATATATAACCAGACCTAAGCCGCACCCATTACCAACCATCAAATTTAATGAAGAGCTTTGATCATGACATCAAATGTGCTGGTATTTTGTTCCATTCTGATCATGTGAAGCTGAATCTTAAAGCTGTATTAGTTGATTTCTGGCGACTGTGAAACCATTTCTTGAAATTAAGTTGACACTGGAACCTGCAGGCATGAAAACTAAAATGATCCAAAATAGATTAAAAATCTCTGTAGAGCTGAGGGGGAACTGCAGAGTTGGTGATAATTCTCTATGGCTTCTCCACTATGAGGGCTCCTTTTCTACGTTACGCTTATAATAAGTAATTTGACCTTTTGTTAATTAAAAAAATTGATTAGCGCAGCTAATCACGCCACAACTTTTACTGCAGCAGTAAAGGGAGTCGTCTGCAAAAGAAAACTCTTAACACATTATGAAAGCCAGTGATTTGTTTTCATAGACCAAAGTGGAGGTCAATGGGGAACGGAGCCACAAGTCCAAAGGTCAAGGGGCTGATAAAACTACCAGGAAACTTTTGACTCGGTCCCCATTTGTTAAGTTGAGGGGGACATTTATAAAACACTGATGTAACACAAAGTAGTGATAACGATTCTGAAGGTTGGGATTTGTGGTCCGTTTCTCGTGTAACTTTGCTCTGCAAATCATTTCGTTCTTCAGTTCAAAACCAAATACGGAAAGCGAGCCGTCCACGTGACGGTGACGGTGAATGACACCCTCTTCAACTCCACCAACGGCACTCAGGAGGTCATGGAGATCACCCGGGAGGACGTGATACCAGTACCGGGTCAGGTGAACGGGGTCAACGCCCTCGGGCTGGTGGTCTTCTCGATGTGCTTCGGTCTAATAATTGGCAACATGAAGGAGCAGGGCCAGCTCCTGAGGGATTTCTTCGACAGCCTCAATGAAGCGATCATGCGGCTGGTTGCCATCATCATGTGGTAAGACCTTACTTTCTCAGTCTGAGGTGTTTCCTGTTGAATATGAGGCCACGTCGCCCTCGTCTTTTCCTTTCCTCCTCTCAGGTACGCTCCTATCGGTATCCTGTTCCTGATCGCGGGAAAGATCGTGGAGATGGATGATCTGACACAGATGGGTGGCCAGCTGGGCATGTACACCATCACAGTTATCATTGGCTTGTTGATCCATGGCGTTCTTATTCTTCCCACCCTGTATTTTGTCATCACTCGGCAGAACCCGTTCATCTTCATTGCTGGGCTTCTGCAAGCTCTGGTAACAGCCCTGGGGACGTCCTCCAGGTGAGCCATGCGCACTAATACTAACGATCAACAAAGCAGCAAAACCTCAAACTAAATGAGTATCTAGGGTTGTTTTAAATAAATATTTTTTTTTTAACCTGCTTCTTATGCTTCATCTCCCAGCTCAGCCACCCTCCCTGTCACTTTTAAATGTCTGGAGGAAAACAACAAAATCGATAAGCGAATCACTCGTTTCGTGCTGCCCGTGGGCGCCACCATCAACATGGACGGGACAGCTCTGTATGAAGCGCTGGCGGCCATCTTCATCGCCCAGGTCAACAACATGGAGATGAACTTTGGTCAGATCATCACTATAAGGTAGGAATTAACAGAGAATACTAGTCCGGGCTTATGCTGTTATCAGTAAGAAGGCGTCATATCATTTGTCTCCATGTTTCTCCTCAAGCATCACAGCGACTGCTGCTAGTATCGGAGCTGCCGGCATCCCTCAGGCAGGCCTGGTCACCATGGTGATTGTGCTGACCTCGGTTGGACTTCCTACTGATGACATCACCCTCATCATCGCAGTTGATTGGTTCCTGTGAGTAGCTTCCATCGCGAAGATGTTAAACCACGTTCCAGTACAGCATCCATCAAAACCAAGCGCGACATGTTATCATGTGAAGTGCTTTGACTGTAACGCACATCCCTACATATTTAACCTCTGTCGTTTTAAAGGTCAAAAGCAGCTCTTTATCTACTACCACCTAGTGACACACTTCTCCTCTCTCCCTGGGGTCTTGTTCTACATCTTCCCTTTTGTATTGAATATTTTCTGCAATGAGTTTTAACATAGAAACATAATTAGGTTTCCCAAATTAATCATTTCAATTAGAATACCCTTCCCAGAAATTAGTCAGCTAACTGGGGTAATAAGAAAAAAAACCCTTCTTTCATTTAACTAGGATGGACCAAATATGAAAGCCTGAGAAGGCTCCCTGAGTATAAAGTATAGCACCTGATCTTTTTTTGCAATATTCTATTTGCTGTATCACAGCAATAAAAATTGATTTTGATACTTCTGTATTCACCTCATATGTAGATTTCTTTTGATGACAGGTTTAAGTCCATAACCATTGTGGTTGTAAAGATATTCCATATTCATTATCATTTTAACAGGAAAAGTGAAAAAGTAATTATAAAAGTGGTTAAAGCTCTGTCAATGAACATTTGGTTAAATTGGGATGAGAAACAAGCTGAAGGATTCTTAGTTGAACTTTAGCTCTAATTTCATCTCAACTAACTAGAAATATCTTTTCAGATGAAGATTTAACACATTCAGTAAAATGACAAGCTTTTTAAAACAAAACACATTGTTAAAGATAAAAAAACACAGTGGTTATAACCTTTTAGTCCTTTGATGTCAAGTCACGTTTCACGTGTCTATGAGTGATTAACAGCTGCACCAAACAGGGGTTTATAACTTCTGAAGTTCTCACATGGTTTAAATCTAATAAATGTTCAAATGATACAATATTTCCCCAAAAATCAGACAGATTTGAGTATAAGAACTTAGTTTTTTCTTCTTTTCTCTCCCATTAATCATCTCAAGACCCTTCAAAATAATGTGGGGACCCTTTGGAGCAGTCCAACCCGCACAGCTACAACACCCACGCTTATTACTTTCACTTTAATATAGTTTGTATGCAGGACTTTTACTTGTAAAGGAGTATTTTTACATTACCCTATTGTTGTTTTTATTATTAAGGATCTGACTACTTCTTCTATCACTGCACGTCTCTCTCTGGAGTGTTTTTGTTTTGTCAACTGTCAAATAAAGATGAAACAAAGAATAATAAAGCATAAAACATGATTAAAAGAACTAAATACACCACCGTTTAAAAGTTTGGGGTCACCCAGACAATTTAGTGTTTTTCACGAAAAGTCACACTTTTATTTATCACCATGAGTTGAGATGAAAATTTTATAACATTAGCCTTCTGATGCAATGAGCAAACACATTATACCATTAGAACACTGGACTGATAGTTGCTGGAAATGGGCCTCTATACGTCTATGTAGATATTTCACCAAAAACCAGACATTTGCAGCTTGAATAGTAATTTACCACAAAAAAACAACTTTATAATGTGTCTATGAATATAGGCGGAGTTACAGTACCTGTGTGTTTTGCCCTTTCACCTCGTAATCCCTATTTCTGGTCCTACAGGGACCGTCTGCGCACCACGACCAACGTTTTGGGGGACTCGATCGGTGCGGGCATTGTGGAGTTCCTGTCTCGACACGAGCTCCGCTGCAAAGACGTGGAGATGGGAAACTCTGTGCTGGAGGAGAAGGAGAGGAAGAAACCTTACAAGCTCATCTCACAGGATAGCGATTTTGAAAATGATAAACGCACTCACAGTGAATCCAACATGTAATATTTAATCCTCGACATCTGCTAAAACACACACCAACACTCACAGCGGACACTGTTTCGGGGAGTTTTCACCATTGTCGTTATTTCACCCATTTCGAATTTGGTAACATTCCTTTAATTGTCATGTACCGCAAGTGATGAATTTCTTACATTCCTCTTCCATACAAAGATCACATACTTTAATATATGCATCCGTCATTCATTAATAGGACTGTTAGTTTTGTATGTTTACTACTTTAATTAATATTCTTACATGTAACTTCATATTACCCTCATGTAAGGATGAGGTGGAAGTGAGATTTAAAAAGTGAATGTTGAAGTGAATGTTTTTTATTACCAGGAGATGATTAACTCTACTTAAATTCAAATTTTAATTGCAGAGTTATATTTATATATATATATATAATATCCCCAACAATAGTTGGTTGATATTATGTGTTATTACAGGCATATTAGACATTTTATGATTTTTATGTTTGAGTGGAACAGATCTTACATATCTAGCACTGCAAAATGCGTGTGTGCGCATTCACAATTTGACTGTGTGACCTGCTGAATTTTTGTTGCTGTTTTTTTTACCAATATTGCTTGTTTAGTTATGAGAGAAGTGAGTGTTGTATGATAAACACACATAAAATCTCAGAGTTAATTATAAAGGTGTAAAACAGACACAGATACACGACCGGACTCAAATCCAATAATGTTTTGTGAATATGGTTATACTAGTTTTTGTTTATTATAACTTCAGTGAAATAAAAAGAAAAACGCCTTTTCTGCCCGTCTCTTTGTTTTATTTTTAAAAAATATAAAAAAAAAAGTTTTCTTTAAATGGAAAAGTACAAGTACACAGATGGTTAAAAAAATGTTAATTGCATACAGTAAGTCCATGTCCTGGAGTTAACACTCTCACCACACTTCTCATGGTTACACATACACAACCTAAGTTCATCATACATATTCATATCAGTATATTTCCAATTACACAACTGCATTTTTTTCTGAAATCAGCATTTCTACATGTATTCCAGCCTTTTAATCTAGCGTTAAAGAGGTACAGGAGTGGAATAAAGAAACATTACTATTATGTTATATTATAATGAATTTGATCTTGTTTCTTTGCATTGTTTCAGGTCTGAAATCATTGCATCTTTTTTTATTTATCATTTTCTGCAAATAAATGCTCTAAACGTTAATATTTTATTTGTAATTTGGGAAAAAAATGTTGTTAATAGTTTATAGACTCAAACAAAAATGTTCCCTTTGCCCAAACACATTCTTATAAGTAGTAAAATCAGAAAAACTGATCATTTTGCAGTGGTCTCATTTCTTTTTCCAGAGCTGTATACACTTCTTGCGCATGCGCAGTAGCGTAAACTATTACACGTCATTTCTATTTTTTTGCCTGTATTTTATTTATTCATTTATTTATTTTCCCTAGCTTTTTGTTGTTGTTGTGTTGTTTTCTCCTGTGAGGAGAATCCTGCTTATTATATGAGGCAAATATGCTGAGTCATGATCATGTCTTTACTTTATATCACGTAAAACGAAATTATGCAAATTGACTTTTAAATAAATACATTTATATAGTCCTGATGAATGATCCTTAAAACTGTATTTCAAATACTTACTTTTTCATCTTGCTATACCTGTATAATAGTATATCTGTTAGAGAAGTGATGCACGTGAACCGAGAGATGGCGATAAGGCAACAAGTGGTAACCCTCCGCCCCCAGCCGCTCACGCTCAGAAGAAGAACGTCCTGAAGCCGCATCTCTCCCTTCTCCAGATCCTCCTCCGCCTCCCAGCAGCATGCAGCAGCCCGCGGACAGCAGAGACCTAGGCCGGGCGCTGTGCGTCGTCACCGGGGCTTCCAGGGGCTTCGGCCGGACCACAGCGAGGGAGCTGTCCCGCCTCACGAAGCCCGGCTCCGCGCTCGTGCTGGCGGCCCGATCCGGCGACGAGCTGCGGGCTCTGCGGGCGGAGCTGGCCGAGTCCGAGGCGGGCAGAGCCGGCCTGGTCGTCCGGTGCGTGGAGGCGGACCTGGGTCTGATGGAAGGAGTGGAGAGCGTCGTCCAGGCGGCTAAACAGGTGTTCTGCGAGGACATGGACCACGTTATTCTGGTCAACAACGCCGGTAAGAAGAGCAGCTGTCTGGTGTTTACTGGGATTAATGGAAGGACATAAAGTACTTTTTTTTGCCCTACTGGCATGTAAATATGTAAACAGTAAGAATTTAAATGTGTTGCTTCTTATTAACCATATTACCAATTGGGCATGTGCAAGACAAATTAAGGAAAAAGCTTCTTTTGCCTGTTGCCCATCTAATTGTTAAAACAATAGATACATTCATATACAGCACTGTTAGAGAATAGGCATTTACCATATTAGCAATGTATAGAGTGTATTTAAGATTAGTTTAAAATTATTTTCATTGATAAAAGACTTTTGAGCGGTGGTGTATATGTGAGGATGGAAATGCATCAGTAACACCTCCTCTCTGCCTCAGCTTCTCTGGGTGACGTGTCCCGATACGCCAGGAGCTTCACTGACATGGCCGAGGTGGACTCATACCTGTCTCTCAACGTCAGCTCCATGCTGTGCCTCACCGCCGGCGTGCTGAAGGCGTTTCCGCAGCGACCGGGCCTGCGACGCAGCGTGGTCAACGTCTCCTCGCTGTGCGCCGTGCAGCCGTTTAGGTCCTGGGTGCTGTACTGCACCGGCAAGGCCGCCCGGGACATGATGTTCAGGGTGCTGGCGGAAGAAGAGCCAGAGCTCAGGGTGCTCAACTACGCTCCAGGTGGGAAAGGCATCAGGTTCAAGCAGTTATACAGAATCAGGAGCTGAAATGGAGAATTTGAATGAGTTATCGTAGAATACCTGAGCAGATCCAGAAAAGCCAGTTTTAAAGTAGTTTTAAAATTAAAATATCCTGGAGAAGATTCTGCAGATGAGAGATGCTTGATCAGCAGCAGCAGAAAAAACTGCTTCTCCCAAGTTTATTTTCACTCCACTAACATCCCTAATATCACACACACACTAATAACACACACCTGTTTACCTCCAGGTAAAGTTAAACACTGCAGCAATGATAAAATGAGGATCACTTTCTACTTGTTGAGTCTGTTGTTAAACTTCCAACTGACTGATGGTTTAATTTAACTCATCAGAACATTTAGCAGCAGCCGCCGAGTCTGAACCAGCCTGCTGTTGGTCTTCTAGCTCTGTGATTGGCTGCTGACTCTGTCTGTCTAGCTCTGTGATTGGCTGTTGGATCTGTCAATCACTCAGGGAGCCAGGATGCACAGCAGGTCACAAATGGAACAAATATCAGCTGATTTCACTGATGGCAGTGTGAATCTATCTATTCATCCATCTCGATTAAAAGTCGAGTACCTGCCACGCCCTACTGCAGACTCTCACTTATTTCTTGCCCTCTGTATTTAACCAGGACCCCTGGACACCGACATGCTCCAGGTGGCCAGGACCAGCACAGCTGATCCCGGCCTCAAGAAGTCCATCTCAGACCAGTTCACCCAGGGCCAGGTGCTCACCTGTGAGGAGTCCTGCGCCAAGCTGATGAAGCTGCTGCTGGAAGACAAGTTCACATCAGGAGCTCACATCGACATCTACGACCTGTAGACGAGCGGTTCCAGGGTCAGATTATATGTGTCTGGATTTTAATTCATACCCAATAGAATCAGGTGGTGGATTTGTTGAACTAATCAATTTGACAGAACAAAGAATTAAATAAACCAGAGTTCTTTACATAACAACTCAAAACATTCCATGACATAACCAGCAAAGTTCACACTGATCAGGAACCACAGGTTTACATCATATCACTCATGAATATAGCAGAGGTGCTACATCATATATACACACATATATAATTAACATGTGGACTCATCCAAATAGAATGAGCCCCATGAGGTTTTATACGCACAGATAAAAAGTCAAATCAGGAGTTTCCTGCAGCCGTCTGCACATTTTGACGTTGTCTCCAAAGGTCAAATTGAGCCTGTGAACGTAAATCTGTTGACGATTCCGTTCACGTTACCAAAAAATTGTAAACAAGGAATTTTAGGAGACCTTTTAGAAGATTTCATGTCTAGGAACTCTTTATTTAATGAAGTGTTTACATCAGTTAATGCTGTGATGTTAATGTTCTTATAATTTCTGTCTTTAATTCTACTTTTAATCTTACAATATGCCTTAAGCCTTTGTGCCTTAATGTGATATCTGTTGAAGTGCGTGATTATAAGATTCTCTTTTCTTAATCGTTAAAGGTACATATCATTCCAAATATAGTAAATGTTGTTGCGATAATGCTGAAAATGTTGTGTGAAAATATAGATTTGTATGTAATTGTTAATATGAATTTATTAGCATGTAAGTGTTACCTCAGGCTGTTACCAAAATCAGTTTTTAAGCTTGATATTGTACATCCAGAAATAAATCGATGAAAGAAATACTGGGGTTATTTATTGTTCTTTATGCCTAATGTTATGAGGTGTGCACAAATAGCACAGTGAAAAAATAATGAATTATTCAAATAAGATTAAATTGTTTGATTTTTTATCCTAATGTCATTTTATCTGACTGATTATGTGAATATATAATATATCTGCCAATGGAATGAGATATTTCAAGATAATTCCACTCAATATTGGACTAATTATAGTAAGATATATTCCCCTGATAAGAAATAATTAATTTTTTTGTATTGTATAGACAGGAAAAAATATTAGAGCTTAACTTTATAACTCTTCTATTAAAGTGAGTAATGTTTTAAGGTTTAGCTTTTTTGTTGATTTTGCTCAATTTAGTCTTGTTAAAATAAGATTTAATTGTTAATTTTTTTCTTAATGCCTTTTTTATTATATTATGGAATTTCATAATAATCCATAAAGAATTTTATCTCAAATTCTTAGGAAAAAAAATGCAATAAGTAAAATTATCTGCCAACAGAATAAGAAGAGAGAAACATGTTATGGCAGACAAACTAACCCTAACCCTTTTGGTCAATTTAATCTTGTTTTCTTAAAATAACATTTACTTGGTATTTATTTTCTTAATGTTGTCTTTTTATTTTATATTATGGAATTTTTAATGTCATAATTCTGACTTTTTATCTCAAATCCTTTGGGAAAAAAAATAAGTAAAAACATCTGCCAACAGAATTAGAAAATTCAGGATTATCCAACTCTATATTGGACTAATTGAACTAAATACAAGATTGTTTTTTCATGATTTAGGTCAATTAAGTCTTGTTTTCTTAAAATAAGATTTTTTTTTCTTAATGTTTTCTTTTTATCTTATATTATGGACATTTTAATCACATAATTCTGAAGAATTATCTGCCAGCAGAATAAGAAAATTCAAGATAATCCCACTCTCTTGAACAATTTGTACCAAATTTCCCCCTTGATTAGATTTCATTGTTTGCAGCGTGTTTACAACTTGTACCACTGCCCCCAAGTGGCCCCAAACAAATCCGTTCCTGCTGCAGGAAGTGACCACCTCTGCTGTACAGTGTCAAACAGCAACTAATGACCACCGCTGCGGTGCCACTGAATCCGTTTCCTGTTCTGTGGCTCTGACGGACGGCCGCAGCTGCCCCCGGCCCAAAATACCACGGGGGGAGGAACCAACCCAAACAAGGGGACGGCACCCGCGGACCACCTCCACCTCCGCCGTCTCCTCCAGCCCCTCTGGGGTCTGAGGAGGTGGTACAACCCCTAGAGGGGGCGAATGTATTTTTGGCAGGGGTCGGGGTAAGGGGAGAGGGGGGGCGAGCGCCCGTGAATGTTTGCGAGAATCCGGTGAGAACTCCGGTCTCCCTGCATCTCGGCCCCGTCCCGCCCTCAGGCACCTTCCTCTCTCTCTCTCCTCTGTGTTTTGTCCTGCCAGTACAATGACTGTGGGGAACATGGATAGCGCAAAGCTGATTGATGCTGGCGAGAAAGGCAGAGGCCTGAAGGCCACCAAGGAGATCAACGCCGGCGAGGTGGTCTTCGCCGAGCCCAGTTTCTCCGCCGTGGTCTTCGACAGGTAAGGGTCTGTCGGGGGTTTTGGACAAAGGTGGACACACCTGTCCTTTCTCACAGAGCATGTCATTGTCGGTCCTGGGTGTAGACCATTATACGCCAAGGGGTTCCTTAACCTTCTCTGGGCTCATGACCTCATTCTAGATTCTCATGACACCAGCAGTAAGAAAGCTGTCACAGTGTTATGTGAACTTGAGCGTGATGGTTTTTTTTTTTGCATTCGATAGCGGACAAAAGGATTTCAAACTTTCAAGATTTGAAGAAGAAGGAGTAAAACATCAGCCAACCTCACCCCGGGGGGGTCCGGGAACCTGAATGTTGAAATCTCAGCAGTAAATGTCCACTGAGTAAAACCGGGCTCATCAGTTTAAGGGGAAACACAAGGTACAAAGACATAAAAAGATATTAAGAAGAAAACTGATTTTTTTTTAATGAATGGGACTTGAATGGCAAATTCCAACTTCCTTAATGAACTGAACGGACATATTTGACTTTGAATCTCTGTTGTTTTTGTTGTTCTAGTTGGTTTTCATGCTCTAAACAGGTTTCCCTTTCCTCTTCAATGCAGAACCAAATAGTCAAGTAGGGTTGTTGTTTTTTTTTTTTTTTGCATTCTGGTCTTTTCTGTAAATAGTTGTGGGTAAAGCTGAGTGCAGCTCGGCTTGTTTACAAGGTGGAATGTCAGACACTGATCCGGCAGCATAGTGTAAGAGCCATATAAGAGCTATTAACTGTTGGCTCAGGGAGGGCGTCCAGCACCACACTGACTGGAGGGATCCCAAACTACACAGAGAAAAGATCTGCTGTGTGTGTGTGTGTGTGTGTGTGTGTGAGAGAGAGAGAGAGAGAGAGAGAGAGAGAGAGAGAGAGAAAGAGAGAGAAACCTGTGTGTGAGAAACCAAGAACCTTTCTGAACCTCACTAGTAACATCGAGGCTGTGCAGAGTTGCTGCTTCACTATTGGTGCACAAAGAATCGTAGTTCTGGTGACACAATTATGTGGAGGAACATGGGCTTCTGCTGCATATGTTTGCTATTCTGACTGTATATAGTTGGTTTTACTTGTTCATTTTCTAAAAATTAAGGGAATAGATTCATAAACTGTCTCAAACAATACATGTGTTTGAGGAAATTAGGTTTGGTACATGCTTTTATTTCTCTCTTTTTTAATTTTGGCTTCAAATACAGTATGTACCATACAAACAGCATTATAAATGCACTTAACTCTACACTTCTCTACACTTAAATCTATTTTATTTAATATTCATTTGTTCTCTTTTACTAATACTCAAGTATGCAATAATAAAGTGAAAGATATACGGAAATATGACTGATGTATTTAAAAATGTATTTTCAAGAAAAAGAAAATAAAAAGAAAAGTAACCAGAGAAGTCAAGTCATTCAACCTGTATATGATGCAGAAGTAAGTGTCTGTATACTTATACATATGTATTCTTTGGTTAAGTTTAAAAATCCCAAAGGTTTTGCATGTGCAATAAACATGACTTCAATACATCTTTTCATTCTCGCCAACCATGAATCCTAAACATAACAATAAACGTTATATGCTTCATAGAAATATCATTCATGTTACACATTTTACTGTATGTTTATGTTGTGCAGGTATTCTATTCCACTTACCAGTGTTAACATGTCTAATCTCATTATACTATGATAAATAGTAAAATATGTGACTGTATCGTAAAAGCTGAGGACAGGGAGAGGTGAGCAATATTTCACTGGAATAAATAAAGAAAAAAATTATGAAAACCTGCAGATTCAAACTGAATTGGCAGACGATTATCTAGAAAATGTGTCCTTCACACATCAAGTAGAACAAAAGATCAAGTTCATTAAAAAAAGCCCTATAATTATCTATAATTATCCACAGTGACCTAAAATCTTAACTAGTAGATTGGATTCACGTTTTTATTTGAGGCCTTTTCTGCTGTTTTTTTGGGCAAAGTTCTATTTTTAACGCATTTTTAAAACTGTAGTGGTGTGGTTTCATAAGTGAGAGTAAGAGTGAAATCCTTCAAAAGAGCGGGGCCTCGTCCTTGGATCACTTTACTTTTTATTTGGCGTAAAGGCACCAGAGATCATCCGAGACATCTCACTAACATCGCCTCACATGATTTCAGACACCTTCAGTATTCAAACACCTCCCGCTGGCATGGTGGTGGCAGATATTTTTAGTTCGGCTGTCAATGTTTCCCTCTCTCCTCTGTTTCCCTGCCAGTGTGGCCTATCATGTGTGCCACAACTGTTTCCGGCAGCAGGCCAACCTGCACCGCTGCGCCCAGTGTAAGTTCGCCTTCTACTGCGACCGCACGTGCCAGATTGCATGCTGGGACGAACACAAGCAGGAGTGTGCGGCCATCAGGAAGTTCTGCAAACCCCCCAACGAGAATGTTCGGTAAGTTCAAGTTGCAGGAGACAAACGAATGCGTCGGTACCCAGGGTGTCACTGTTTTGCTAAAGGCGCTATGACGCTAGGAACTGATAGAGTGTCAGTGTTAGCCCACGCAAGATAACGCCATGTTAACTATTACTACTATTACATATCAACTTCACCATACAGCTCCAAACCTAATTAGCAGACTGTTGTGACATTTGCTGAGTGCGTCCATGCCGCCCAAAGAATGAGCTCCTTTGATATTAATAACCCTTTGACCTTTCCTCTAATGCCATTCTCAGGACAGACATTGCATTTTAACCCCACTTGTGTGGCAGTATCCAGGCATCAAGCCGCCACATATTCGTTTTCCTCTAAAAAGAATACTCCATTGATTAGTAAAATGCCATTTATTTCACGGCAGCCATATTGACATGAAATAGTAGGTAAACACAGGTGTGTTACCAATGTTAATAATTAAGGTTCCATGTAGAGAATCAGTCTGTTCTGCCACCGATGTGTGTTGCTCTTAAAAAGAATACTCCATTGAATAATATTGTACTCCTATGAAATGAACCATTTTTCACGGCAGCCATTTTGACATGGAACACTAGGTAAACACAGATGTTACCAATGATACTAATTGAGGGATAATAATAAGAAAGAGATAAATTTGTAGGTGTTATTTCAGTAAAATTGCGCTGTATGTGGCCCATGAACTGTTGGGAGGGAGTGGGCACGATTTGGGAAAAATCTCATGAGATTGTAAGCTAACCTTAACCAGAAGATAACCCTAAACTTAACCTTAACTTTAACCCTAACCTTAAATCTAGGACTCATGAGTGTTTGGCCAATCTAATCTAGCATTAACCTTATACTATTGTACCAAATGCCAAACAGCCTCTAGAGACAAATTGTCTCATATCCCTCGCTCATTTTCCCCAGTCTGGCTGCTCGTCTGATGTGGCGTATGCACAAGGACACAAGCATCGTGTCAGACACTCAGCTAATCGCTGTGGACCAGCTGGAGGACCACGTGGATGACCTGCCCGCAGACGAGCTCCAGAAGCTCAGGGAAGATGTGCGCACTTTTCAAGCATACTGGTCTTATGGAAGCAAAGACCACTCCTTCGACTACATCTCACACATCTTTGGTATTGTGAGTATGAGGGTTTCATCACGCAATATTACTCAGTAATCGACAAAATAATAAATGGATCCTTTAAACTGCGCATGTACCCACTCCTTCCATCCGTATATATGCCTCTTCCTTCTCTCTGTGTCTGTAGATCAAGAGTAATGGATTGAAACTGACCGATCAGAGAGGCCTTCAGGCTGTCGGTGTGGGTGTTTTCCCCAACCTGTCTCTGGTCAACCATGACTGCTGGCCTAACTGCACCGTCATCTTCAACCATGGCAGGTATGAATCCAAACTACTGCTCCTACACCACAAAGAATGTATAATAAGTACAGTCTAATTATTTAGGGGGCCTATTTGACCGTTTTCCCACTGTTTCTCCAATTGTGGTGGTATATGTTTAATTTAGAAAGACCATTTTATTGTTCCAAAGTACCCATCCTGATCACGTGAGCTCACGTTTGTATTTGCTCAGTCTGACCTTATCTCTATATGTTGCAAATGCTTTGTATCAGCGGGACTACTTGTCTTGAGAAAGTCCTTCAGCCAATCAGTGGAGCAAGTTGTTGAATCAAGCTTCTACTGAATCCAGTCATGATAAAGACGAAAATGTCTTTTCTTCTGAGAGACTGTGCTAGTCACATACTCACATACTACACATACACATGCACTTTCTGGAAATCATTTACAGTGTAGAGAGGTGAAGGCTGATACTAAAACTGGTCTAAGGACAGGGGGTGTTGTGTTGCTGTTGTACGAACTTTAAAACCCATTGAGGTGAATCCAACCCTAACCTGTTTTAATACTTGTCACGCTTCCGAATCAGTAATAAATATTGTCACAGAAGGCTGAATCTGTGCTCTGACAACCAGGCTAATGAAATTCTTCCACATCTGTGCTCCCTTACCTGTGTGTTATTTAGTATGCAATCATTAAATCAACACAATAAAACTAATTAACACAAGCCTCCATACTGACTGCTTGGATGCTTTATAATGTTTAAATGGAGGCTATATATTCACAAACTGTCTCTTTCTTTGGCAGCCAGTCAGCTGTGAGTTCTGCTCTCCACTCTAAGAGGAGGTACGTATGTATGACATTTGAATCATGTATGCAGAAATGAACATATATTTTTGGGGGGTACTCAATTTGATTAGCATCTGAACCTCACCACTAGATGGCACCAGAGAATACATGCTGTACCTTTAACCTGTTTTTTTTTTTAATCCATCATAACCTTTTATAGCACAGGTCCACAGGGCCACAACCAGCCCGCTAAAGAGTCCAATGTGTCCCATTGGATGACTGTACAAAGTATGACAAAAAAATGGAACAATTCCCCGGAGGTCGCAACTATGTACTGAACTGTTTTTGCTTTGTTTTTTGCATTTTTTGGAGATACTCAATTTAGTTGGGGTCTGTAACCTCACCACTAGATGTCACCAGAGAATACATGCTGTGCCTTTAACCTGTCGGACCAAATGAGCTCTATAAGTCAAAATAATGTATATACATAATTAAATGGATTCTGACAGAATTATATATTTTTTTCCAATTCATAATATCATCCTTAAAAAAGCACTGATCACATCAGGATTGACTGTGTCCAGAGAGCTTAGGCCGCTACCATAACGCGTCTGTTATTCGATCGGGAAAAACCAGACCCCTGCCCTGTCCTCCTGTCTGTCAGGATCGAGTTACGAGCTCTGGATAAAATCGCTGAGGGCCAGGAGCTGACCGTCAGCTACGTGGACTTCCTCAACCTGTCTGCTGATCGCCAGAAGAAGCTGAAGCAGCGTTTCCACTTCGACTGCGCCTGCCAGCACTGCAGCCAGCACGTCAAGGACGACCTGATGACGGCCGCAGCAGAGGGCGTGAGAGAGGGGGGGACACATGCGCCCACAAACACTATCATTGAAAATACATTGATCTTAAAATCTGAAATTTATTTCTTTTCTCTCAGGCCTCCGCTGATAAGGTGAAAGAAGTGACTGCCTTCAGCAAAGACTGTCTAGAAAAGATCGAGAGGCTCCGCGCCGAGGGCGATTTCCACGAGGTACAGTAGGACTACACCCGTCCAGGTCTCCTCGTGCTTCACTGTATGTGTCCCTCTTCTTTCTGTCCAGCGAAGTGTGTCCCCTGTCCTCTGTCTGTCCTCTGCTCTCAGGTGGCGAAGTATTGTCAGGAGTGTTTGGTGAAGCAGGAGAACGTCCTGGCTGGCACTCACCTGTCTAGACTGCGTGTGCTCAGCGTTGCCGTCGATGTATTTTCATACCTGAAGCTCCTCTCTGAGGCGGCAGTCTACGCCAAAAAGATGGTGGACGGATACAAGTGAGTGATGGGACACAGTAACTCACCAAGACACTGGTGAGGATGAAAAGACTGTGATTACACCTGTAAATGTAATTGTTACATTATCACAGGTTCTTGTCGCCATGACATGATCACCTCTGATGTCACCAGCATATATGTATGTATGTAGACCAGTTCAAAGGCCAAAGCCTCATGTATATATGGGTCAGTGACAAATAATGTTTGGCAAGATAAGAAAGTCAAAAACTTTTTAGAATACAGTTTTAAGAAGCATTCATCAGGTCTCTCAAAATGTACATTTTGTGTTCATGTTGGTTTCTTGTTATTTACAAGTACATTTGTATTATTTTTTCATTATTATTATTATTATTATTTTACAAATATAATGATTTTGTGTGATTTTTTTGGACATGAAATGATAAATGGTGTAACCGAAAAAGAATGATGAATTTTAAATATATAATCCACCTAGAATATATAAAAAAAAACATTTTTAAGAGAGTTAGACCAAGTTTTTAGAGTTACACCATATGACAGTTTTGTCACTCACCCCTATATGTTGAGTGTGAACATGTGGCACTATACAGAGGAAAATGTCACACTGGATTTTCCAACTAATAAGACAAGGATAAGACACAATTATCATTATTTTTTAAATTGAATTTAGACAGAAAATGTTTATTGTCGAGCTTGAAAAAGTCTTTAAACTTGGCCAATGAACAAACTTTCACAATAATTGTAGTCCTCGGGAACAGCTGTTCTGTTTTATCTTTCTTAAACTCTAAATTCCAGATTGAATTGAACTACAAAAAAACATTGACACAAATGTGAGGACTACAACTAAATGACTGAGACATGTTGCCTCAAACTACTCTTTGCTAAAGCTAGCTTTAGCTTAAAGTTAGCTTGAAACAGGACAATAGCTAGGATTTGTATCAAAAAGAAGCTTCATTTAAAACCGTATCAAGATGATATTTTTTACTTTGTGCAAAATGATTAATTGGTACTCACCTCAGTTCACTTCACTTCTCAGAGAGGACACCTGACACTGTAAAGGAAAAAATAGCGTTCTACTTTTTAGTTGTGCCCTCTGGTGGTAAAGATAATTGCAATGTGACAACAAGCCCTGGTCACCTTGAAGCTAGAAATGAAATGAAGTTACCATTGTTCTTACTCATTTTTGTGTGGGTGAGTGTTCAGATAATCAAATAGTTTCCAGTGACAGTTTAGTGAAACCTCACAGCAGCTGAGAGGCAAAGTTAGCGACTAGCCGCTGAACATTGTGGAGCATTTTAGCAACAAAAGAGCAAGAAATTTTCAGTCAGTGGAGAACAAATAGAAATATTACATACGTCACATTAGCAGATTGATTTGTCTGACCTTGATACTAGGTTAGTTTGTTATTGAACAGCTTTTGGATATTCTAGAGTTCTAAACTCACCAAAGTCAGCGCAGCTTGGGTCAAAGTTCACAACAAATCTTTGTTTTTTTTTCTGTATGGTGGCAATATGTGGTATTAGTATTATTATAGCAAATGTGTTGAGAGTTGTGAAACCGGTCAGTATTTGTTAATCTGTGTGTGCATAGAGAGATTTGAAAAAGTGTAAACAAAATCTCTAAATGTGCGAGTGTGAACAGGAATTTGCACGAGCGTATGCAGACAAATCTGATTACACACACATTCCGAATATACACTTCAGTTTCACTGTTTTAATACTGGGCCACATTACAACAGCGATGGCCTGAAATAATGTTGTTATAATAATGTTATGCTTAAGAATGGATGATCCTCGCCGGGTTCTCCATAACTCCCCCCCCCCTGCTCTTCAACAGGAAGTTGTACCACCACAACAGCCCCCAGCTGGGCATGGCCACCATGCGTGCGGGCGTCACACACTGGCACGTGGGGCAGATTGAGACGGGCCACGGCATGATCTGCAAGGCCTACCGCATCCTGTTGGTCACCCACGGACCCAACCACACCATCACCAAAGACCTGGAGGTACGATCCAGCAGAATTTCACTTGATTGTATTGGGTGAAAACCCAAGATAACATGAATCTTTATTGTGGCTTAATCGCCCTAGGGAGATTTCACCTATGTAGATATTGCACCAAAAACTAGTCATTTGGAGCTAGAATGGTAATTTACCACGTTAGCAAATGTATAGAGTGTATTTCGAGTGTAGTTATCTTCAATGAAAAGAACTGTGCTTTTCTTTCAAAAATAATTATTGCAGTAACTGCACAACAGATTCCTTTAAAAATATGCAAATGAAAAGACAGATTCACGTCCCATGTTCTCCTCCACATGCACGTGCACCTACACACACACTCCAACACACACAGTTCATCTCCTACTGTTCAATAGTTTGGTTGATATGGCAACTAATGAAAATGTAATTTGAACAGGTACAAATTTTCATTAGTTCCACTATCAATCAATATATAGAATAGAATATAAAACATTCAGTAAGAGAAACTCATGCTTGAATCCCGGGTTGTTTTATGGCCCATTATTACATGCTGTAACTTCTTGTAGGCCATGCGCACGCAGACCGAGAAGGAGCTGAAGCTTTTCAGACAGAGCGAGAAAATGCAGAAGCAGCCCATGGCCAGCATCACCTCTGCTGACGAGGACGTGAAAGGCGTCGCCCGCAAGCACTAACCACCTTCATCACCGCCGCCCCCATCAGAACGAGCCCCGGCCGGCGTTTTGACGCAGGCTTCAACGTCTGCATGCTGTTAGATAGATGACGCGAATGTCCAAGTACGATAATACAGACGGATCTGTTAAAACCGAACATGTTGCATGTACAGCATCTACAATAAATGTGGAGATATAACAACGTGTGTTTTGATCACTTCCATATCATCAGTGATAAATTCTGACAAGCAGAAATGCTGATCTCGCCGTTCAAATTCTGGAGTGGAAACCAGTTCTTCTTACTTCTATAAAATGATCATTGTAAGTACTCTGATTGCTCTGCTCGTAAGATTGTAAATAGATCCCAGAGAAAGGAAATGATTCCAGCATTTGCCTCTTCTTTCTTCTTTTTATGGTTTAAAAATCTGAATTATTTAGATTTAACCAACAAACTGAACAGCTCAGGCCTCTGGCAAAATGAAAGTTCAGCTTCAAAGCACAAAAAACACACTACTGCATGCAGAACCTTTACAAAAGAGCAAAGTCCATGCTGAAATGAACTCATGAGTACCCGGTTTGAAGAGGAATGTCAGCATACTTGTATCTTACATTCTAAATATATTATGATACCATCCTGTAAGAACATCTGCCACATGATGACTTAAAGAAAAGCAGAAAATACTGAGAAACATGCAACATACCTGTCTAATATAAGACAGAGGTATACTGTAAAGTAAAACTGATAAATCAGTCTGCTGAGATATGTCAAACATGAGAAAAACACACTTTTATTTGAATCTCATAATTGTATTGACAGATGTGTCCTATTTAAAAGGACGGTAAGAATTCACTTTACACGAAGATTTTTGCTTTACTGACACTAGGTCGGAGAGAAAAAAAACAGAATGAAGATCTAAGCAGGAAGAAACATTATACAAACTGTATCAAAAAGAATAAAACGGGAGCTCTGTGCGTCATAGCTACAGAGCGGAGTATCATCACAGATCACAGTGAGCCCTGAGAAGCCGTCAGAACCTGCAAAGACGTCACACGTCATCCAGTCGCAGTGTCCCAGCTCGCTCAAAGTAGTGTTTTTACAAAAAAATACACTTCAAGGATTCAATTTTAATCTCCCCCGTCACTTTTCTCCACTTTTGTTGTGTTACGGACAATTTAAAATCTGTTTTACATCTGACGATTTGATCACTCAAACAGAAACGCAGGAATCCCTCATTTAAAATAAAAAAAAGTAATTAAATATTGAAAAAAAAAATAATAATAGAAATTTAAATAATTCTATAAATAGGTCAATAGCACAACAAAATCTGGAGAAAACAGGAGAGGTTTGAATATTTATATTACTGTACAACAACGTTTTAATATATCAGCCTTTTGAAATCGCACATAAAAAGGATTCAAAGTCCAAAGTAGCGAATCTCAGATCGAGCGTTAAAGTGACGGCCGTGTGTTTTAGTGTCGTCTCCTGAGCGCCTCCGTCTCTTCTCGCTGTTCATTGGACGACGCAGAGTTCAGTGCCGGACTGGTTGTGGGCCCCGTCCACGTCCGCGTCCCTGTGAGTCCGGCCGTGCGTGGCGGACGCTCCGTCCTGCTCGTACGTGGGCGGACCCAGACTCTGCCTCAGCTCCATCAGCAGCTCTTTGCCGTCGCTGGACGGCAGGTTTCCCAGGTAGTACTGAGGGGCCAGCTCCACCAGCCTGCAGCAGGACAACCAGACGACCACCGAGGGGGTTCATAAGCAACAGATGAAGACAGAAATTCCGTAATCATGAAAGGAATAGTTCAAAATGCTTGTTGCCTGCTCGTTATTATTAAATCTGTTAATCACCATTCCCCAAAGCTCAATATGCAAACTAAAATATCACATTTAAGAGGCTTTCTGCTAATCAACCAATTAATTAAGCTGCTAGCGCCAGGATGCATCTAGCCTAGTTTAGCATACAGCTAGAAATGCGGGAAAGCTAGCCTGACTCTGTCTAAATTTAAGTGGCTTCTCTGGGCATAAAACAAAAATTGCTTGGTTTCCAAATTTATTTTATGAGCTTGAGTAATCATCCCCAAAACCGTAGCCACTTAGCAAACAGTCGGTAGTCGATAGGCTAAAAAAAAAAATAGCATTGCTGCTGTAAAGGAAAAAAAAACAACAACAAAAAATAATAATTTCCTCCTCTTTGCTGCCACTGGGAGAAAAAAGGAAAAAAAATCCCTACTATCAATGGCCTCAACTGACTTCCGAGAGGAACCAAACCTTTTTTTAGGCCTTTACACATACACATAACATTACTGTTGTCAGAATGAGCAAGAAATCATGTAAAAAAAAAAAATAAATTAAAAAATGAACCGTACAAATGTGTCAACAATCTCACGGTTGGACTCACATCTGAGGGTGGACTTCGGAGGCGATGCGGATGCAGTTGTCGCGGGAGATGGTGAACTCGTGGTACAGGACCCAGCTCGGCGGGTCGGGACACGGCTGGCGACACAGGTAGGAAGAGAAGGGGTGCAGGTGAGCCACGTGGCGGTGAGTTAGCAGAAGGTAGTTACCCGAGCCGTCCACATCATGAGCCACCTGGGGAGGAGGAGGAAATAAATAAGGGTAGAGGCAAAAGAACAGTACAGTAAAAACTCTTTGTATGATGTCACGCCCACTGGAAACACACACTATTTGCATGTGTTCACACATTTAAATCCAGCAACTATAGTTTGCAGAAATCTGGCATTTTCTGCTTAAAATAAAAAATCTAAACTTAGCATGAAAACTTTGAATATGTTGGGCTTAAATGGGCTAAACAAAAGTTTAACTAACTTGCTTATTTTTTTTATTTATGGCTCACAGAAATGTGTGATAAAGGTCATATTAAAAAGTCAGCATGGGTAAAAATGTACACTAGAAAAAAGTATATGGATTGCATGAATGTAAGAAAAGTTACCACATCGATGGTATTAAGAAAATAAGTTTGTACAGGTTAAAGAATGCTTACTTTGAGGAAGAAGCCAGAGATGAGCGCACGCTTGATATTCGTGCAGTTGTCTTGGCAACCGAACGCGGGAGGTGAAACGGGAAGCTCTATTCGCTGCATCACCTCCAGCAGCTCGGCCCTGATCACCACAGCCAGCCGTAGGGCCGGGTAGCTGAGGAAGTTTGTCGTGCACCATATCTCATCCTGGTTATCTGCAGTTACCACACACAGACATTTCCATATTATGTGTCTTCATCATGTTACTGCCTGTTAATGGAAGCTTCATTGTCATGAGGAGCAGGGTTCCCTCTGTGGTGATGATGCTAAACACCGTGTCATCCTTCCTGACATTCCACAGTGGTGACATTCCACAGTCTAATGTATTTTCCACCTTAAATCTAAATTAATCTTAATATTTGGATACATTTGGACAGAATGAGTAGCGTATTGTCTGTTCCTGTCTTGTAAATTGAGATGCCATGTGAACGTAAACCTTGCAATAATGAGAATTGGACATACAACGGGTACAAATGGTGAGAAGGGTCAAAGGTCTACAGCCCAGGTTGAGAAGCCTCTGTTGTATTTTCTTTAAATTGCCCCAAGACGGCTGACTATTTTATTAGAGGTCAAAGGTGAGCTGTTTTAACCCAAATGGTGAGAGGTTTAGCTGAAATGTACACTCCAGAATGTCTGGAAAGGTATATAAGCAAGAGATGAATGAATGTAGGTCTCCAAGATTCAGCTTTATGAAGAGAGATCTACAATATGGCCCCCGGAGACGCTCTCGGATTTAGCATATTTTGGCACTGTTCTTTTAAGAATTAAACTCTTTGGGCACAAGAGAAGACGTGTCGACAACATAAGCATGATGTTATCTGTCTGGATAAATGACTGAAGTCAATGCATTTGACCCTCAGAGGGAACCCTGTAGCTGACAACACGTGTACAGCGGCGTACGTACGTTCTATGTAGGCTTTGTAGATATTAATGAGGGTCATGTGATCTCCCTCCGAGTGCATCAGAGGTCGCCAGTGAGTGACCGCGGCCTCCTCTCTGCCGGGTTCTGCCGTCACGAAGCAGGAAGGAGCTGACAGAAGACAAAAATAACCTTTATATAACTACAAATATATAAATGTGGTGGATATTTATGTGCTACAGAGCAAATCACTCACAACCTTTATTCTGGTGATAAAATCAGTAAATTTAGACAATTTTCTGATTATTTCATGTGTTTTGAGACATTAACCCACAATGTGTGTTTTTCCACATATGTCACCATTATTTACTGTTATGCCTACATTTAATCACTTCAATTTTAAGCCAATCACTTACTGTTTCCTAACCAAGTAATTTTATGATTGTGGGATTTCGTGTCTTAATCTGAGCAATTTCCTAATCAGGTTAAGGTTGGATTATTACTGTCCATGTAAACGTGATCAGTAAAATCTTTCATTTTTCACCTGTGAGCATGGCAGCTATTGTGAGCAGCTCATCAACACAGTCGTATTCGCAGGCGGCGATCAGGGCTTTGGCCAGAGCCGGCTCCAGCGGCAGCTCCGACATGATGATGCCGACCTCCGACAGGTTACCGTCATCATCCAGCGCTGCCAGGTAGTCCAGGTCCTCCAAGGCCTGCATTAGAGCCTCGGGCGCTGGGAGGAAAAAGGAAGAAATGTGTAGAGGGGGAGGGAGAGAGAAAGAAACAGCAGAGATAACGTAACTGCAATTTCAACAATATGATGTCCCATTTATTCCATATTCAGTCGGTCTTCTGTTGCAGTGCAATTAAATACGTTTAATAATATACAATATAATATCCTTCACCATTTCTAGACAAAAACTTTCTACAGATAAAATAAATTCTGATCACCTCCTGTGTTCAACATTCTCCCACAACCTAAATCCTTCAGCTCCGTTTTAAGACTCATGTGCTTGGGAGTAATCTGTCCAAATTTTCCCCAGTTGAGACAGATTAGCCCGGGATGCCCTGCTAGATCCCGTCGCCATAAATCACAAAGTAGTACATGTGAAAATAATCCTCCACTGCCTTGACAAACCTATTCTACCTTTGGATAGACTAACATCATCTATTGGTGTTGAATCGAAATCTAAGGAGTTAGTGACCATCCTGCAATAACGACTGTGTAATTATAGTTTTCTGCTTAATACGACGGCTCTAAATGTATTTCTTGTGATGTGTCACGGTCGCCTATAGTTACCAGGTCTGTCCACGAACTTGCACTGTCCCATGTCGGCGATATCAAGCCTCTTTAGCAACAGCACCAAGTGGCTGAGGTTTTCCTCCACCACGCCTGGACAGTGAGCCTCCCCCATCCCGTCGTCATACACAGACTGAGGGTAAAGACGCAGGCACAGACCTGAAGAAACAAGGAAAACAACAAAGAAAAGGTCATGTCAATATAAATATATTTCAAGTAAGCGATTATTACCCATGTCATCAATACAATGAGAGTACAATTATAATCAAGGTTTGCATAAAAAAGCAATGCTGCTTCCTCCTTGGTTCATAAACATTATATTTCCCTTGATAATGGATCAATCATTGAATCAAACAGTCATTTAAGCAAATATGATTGAAGATAAAGTGATTACATTCAGCCTTTTTTTCCTCCTGATCGATCAGTAATCATCATTATCCACCGATATGAAATATTTTATATAAATATATATTCTAGCTATAACACCTGCCATTATATTTACAATAATAGCTAGCCTAAATTGGCAGCAATGACCTTTGACCTACCTGGAAGGTGACTGCTCACTCTCTGAGTTCGCATGTCAGCCTGGTGTTTGCTGATTGTTCTCAGGACCTGTGAGTTTGCTCTTATTTGAGGATTGTAAACCTGTGGCACAAAATGACGATGTGAAAATCAGAAAATAAGGGTTTTTTTCTACATGAAAGCCTGCACATGCCCTTCCCTTATTGTAGAAAGTGAGATTTTAATTGCTTTTTATTCATAAGAAGGTCTATATCCCATGTTTCAAAAATTAATTCAGAAACTGTGCCTTAAAACCAGTCTAGGCTTTATTATACTTTTTACACACATACTTGGTGACATGTCATCAGAAACCAACACAAACTCACAGTTTTGAGCTGGAGGCCTGTGTCTATGACGTAACGGATCCCGGGTAGAGAGAAGGATGCCTCGGCGAGGCTGTCGGTGAGGACGACCTTCCTCTTGACGCCCGGACCTCCAGCCCCGACGGCCTCGGAGCCACCGTTCTCCCTCAGCGCTGAAGCTTCGGGGTCGGGCCCGTACACCCGCTGGGTGAGCTCGCCCAGGCCAGCGTGGAGGGGGAGGATCCTGAGAGGACCCAGCTGAGGACTCAGGGCCACACACTCCTTCTCCAGCAGGGACACACACTCTTCTATTTCCTACATAAAACAGGGAAGAGAGAGAGTGAGCGAGAGAGAGAGAGAGAGAGAGAGAGAGAGAGAGATCTGTTTTAATCCACCCTTTCAAAACGCTCACTCTTAAAACCTCTCCGCTACATACACTCTGTGTGTGTGTGTGTGTGTGTGTGTCACTCACTGGGGATTAACCACAGATCTGTATCATCGGTAGGACTTTGTCTTACAAATCTAGCACACACGCCAGGCTCTCTGTCGCTATGGAAACCAGGGCGGACGGTGAGCGAAGGAGCAGCAGGTGTGGTGATGTTGACATAAAGGGAGTGTAACAAGCATGAGACACTTTGATGTAGTGTAGGTCAACATGTACAGAGATCTGAGCACATGGAGACACAACAAATGGTGAGCTGTACACAGGCTCATTCCCCTCGAGTGTGTGTGTGTGTGTGTGTGTGTGTGTGTGTGTGTGAGAACCAGGACACCAGACACCCCGCACTCCACCAGAGGCCTCTCAGGTGTCCTTGTTTCACTCCTCTATATGACAAAAGGTGGTGAAACTCAACAGCGTGCCACAGAATGAGTTTGCTAAAACTGCTAAATCTATCACTAGACTTCTGTTTGTTGTCATTGTAACGTGAGTTTTACATCAATTCAGTCGTATATTGATTAGATTTAGATTGGATTAGATTCCACTTTATTGATCCAGCAGTGGAGAAATTTGCATCACAGCCTAAGAACAGTGACAGAAAAAGCAAGATATGCACAGACAGCAATATATATATATATATATATATATATATATATATATATATATATAATTTTTTATATATATATTCGCACACACGTTTTTCTTCTGCTTGTGCCTCAGTCCTGACTCACTGTACTCAAATGACGTTAAAGAACACCCTCTCAGCTTAAAATGGATTAATTGTCGATCATCATGACTCTGGTGCAGGGAAAAAAAACAACTACTACATAAGATTCAAACTTTCTGTTGTAAAATATGCAGAGGAAAACTCAGGAGAAGCAGCCATGAGACATTTAGCTAAAGTACTGTGATCTGACTAAATTAGCATATTTTCCCAGTTTTACTGGGCAAGATTTTTATATTATTTTGTCACAGGCTGAGGCCTGGTCTTAAATAAAGGCCTGATCTGTTAAGAGATTGACACAAAATAAACGCCCTGCTGTTATTTGGTGATTTACGGTATATAAAATAAATGCGTACCTGTGCACTGGCCAGAAACACCATCACATCTCCTTCCTCGCCTCTCCGGTGCAGATCCAGGACCATGTGACAGGCGGCGGCCACGGGTTCCTTCCCAGAAGAAAGCTCCCGGTACAACGTCTCCACCCTGTTCACCGGCGGAGCCTCGCTGTCCTGCTCCGCCTCACACCCCTCTTCTCGACCTGCGGCGGGGGGGTCGGAGGGCAGGCCGTCCAGGGAGAGGTGGGGGACGGAGGGTCCCAGGAAGGCGGCGAGGCGCGGGGCCAGCGTCGGGTGGGTGAGGAGAACCACCCGGAAGTTGTCGGGCCTCTGGCGGCAGACGTCGCACAGCAGGCCCAGCAGCACGTCGGTGGGCATGGTGCGCTCCTGGAGCTCGTCCAACACCACCACGCCGTAGTGGTGAAGCAGCGGGTCGGACATCATCTCCTCCAGCAGCAGAGTGTCACTGAAAAACCTGGAATAGAGGAAAAAGAGAAGCATCTTTTTAATTGAGAATTTAAAGCATTTTGAGTGCAAGGTTAGATTTAAATTTTTCTGGATGCACATTTTCTTTATGTCATCGTTTGAGCCCGCAGGAACAAAGACACACAGATCAACTTTCAGTAAATTACACTGAGGTAACACTTTTACTTTTCGGACAGAGAACTACAAAACAAAGAGCCAAGGTGTGGCTTTACGTGAAAGAAAGAGCAGGTAACATTATCATACAAAACTGGTGAAACCAAAGGATGTGATCCACATCAGCTTCAGGGAGGAGAGCATGATTACACACGATACAGATCAGCAACGAGCTGCAAAATGAAGCAGCGGGTATTTCCATTATTTGTTGAAAAAAATATATTAAACCTGTTAAAACTATTCTAGCACTTTGGACCTAACATTCTTCAAATGTTCAAAGATTCTCCATGCAGCATTGTGCTTTTTAAAACAGTCAAACTATGTAAAAGTGGAGTTTTTTATTGCCCTTTTGATTAATAAACCCCATAAAAGATTCATTTTACCATGGAATGAAACATCAGCGTACTTTTTGCTATTTGTTTAAATTATTCTGAATGTTTACTGACATAAATCCAGGATGATACTGCCAATATCAATAATAACGATTCAACCACTTTGACCATTAGTAGCGCTGTTTCTGAAGCTGTTCACATACACAAGTATGTGGTTGACATAATGCATTTTCTGTCCCTTGGTTTCATGCTATTCTTGTGCTCTGTGGGCAGCTGTAAAGTGCCAAGACACAGCAATTTAACGGCAAGGGAGGCGATAAAGAAGCTTTGTTTGCAAGTGGGATACAGTTTTCAAAATGAAACAAAAAAGGCTTTGCAAATACTAAATGCTTTTAACGGGTTTATCTAATCTCAAGTATAAACAGTGAGAGAAATTGCAAAAAAAGTAAATAAATAAAAAAATTGACAGGGAACCTTTATTGCAATTGTAATAACTGTGTTATGTCCAGGCTGCTGTATGCAGAAATTAATCCCAAACCAATTACACCGTAAATGCATCACGGTTTAAAAGAGATTTAAAAATCTCAGTCAGAAAAGTTGCACCGTCACAGATTTAACTTCTCACGTTCTACAAAGACTGTTGTGCATATGTTGAGTCTTTGTTTTAGTTTACTGATGAATTCCGGTTTATTAATCAAATTGCACACATTGCTTGCATTAAAACTGCACTTTCTTTGTTTGAAAATGATCATCCTGTAAGGGGGGGGGGGAATAATAAGATGTGGATGCATTTTTCTTTTTTTAAATCCACGTATCCCAACCTGAGCAAGGTGTCGGGTGTGCAGCCGTCATCGTGAGACACCCTGTAGCCCACCTCCAGACCCAGGCTGAGGTCCATCTCGTCGGCCACGCGGAGAGCCAGACTCACCGCGGCCACCGAATACGGCTGAGAACAGCACACCAGGCCCTGAGAAAACTCATAGGACAAAGCGTACTCCACACACCACTGTGGCACCTGGAGGGACGGCAGGAGGAAGGAAAGAAGAAAGAAAGACGGGTCAACAACAGCGGGAAGTAGTAACATAATACTGAGGACATAATGCTGCTTGAACATGAAGGTGGAGCACTTTTACTCCTGGTGACATTTCTTACTTTTTATAATGGTTTCACTGGCTTTAAAAAAGTCTGCTCTAGATCAATATCTCACACTAAGAGGGAAAAAAAACCTTAAAAATGAGCATTTTAATGTGGCTACACTGCAAAAAATAAATCTTAACAGGTGAAAATATCTTGTTTTTGGTACAATCTAATACTAGTCTAATGTTGTTGAAATATCTTATTCCACTGGCAGATAATTTAGCTCATTTCAAGTTTTTTTCCTTGATTTTGGTCAATTTAATCTTTAAGGAAAATGTTAGTCTTGTTTTCTTAAAGCAAGATAAAATTGATCCAAAAAAAATTATCTGCCAGTGGAATAAGATATTCTACTCAATATTGGACTAAAAACCTCTTAAGATTTCACTCTTTGCAGTGTCTTATTTGCTTGAAGTTGCCATTTGGGGGCAAAAAGACCTCTACAACAGCCTGAAAAATTCTGAACATGCTTTACAAAGTTATCGAGGACATGCCCATTTTCACATCCAGCAAACACAGAGCAACATCTGTATTTAACCAGAGGGCGTTGGAATTCTGTTGACCAAATCCAGATGTTTGCTCTCCTCTTAGCTCTTTTTTTGCTCTCCACAAATTCCTGACAGAAAAATCTGCTCGATGCTCTGGAGCGAGTTATCTGGAAAAAAAAAGCTGCCACCTGCCTACCTGTTTCAGTAATAAATGAACAGGCAACTCCATGTGCATGGATGTCCTCAGTGAACAAATAAACACGGTGCTTGTTTAAATATTGAATCAAACTCTGCATTAGATCTAATGCGGAGGACAGACAGGCTGCGGTCACATTATTGGCTCGATATCAGCCGTTCTTACTGAAACCTCAATGAGAGCCCATGGGCAGGGAAATGGCCGACATTACATGCAGTGCAAAGGTCGTGAACGGTGCAGACGGAGAGGAGGGAGCTGGGAAGCGGAGTGTTTCTTGATGAAATGAGCATTCAGGTTACAGCAGAGACGTGTGAATCTACTGGAGCGGTTCGGTGGACTCATTCGTATTCGCCTGAGGGGACAGGGCCGAGCTGCAGGTGGAACGAGAACCAGGCCATCACGGACCCATCTGCTGTAAATCCTGCAGGGGTTTAGCCTCTCACTGCTCTGACGTGTCAGCTGGGAAATGTATGTCAATATATGAAAATATACTTTTCATTCATGACATCGATACGAGATCTAAAACAATTGCCACTGTGTTACAGGAACCTGGTTCACGATCTCCTGTGATGATCAGGAACCTGCTTATTTCCATATTAAACAGGTTTCTGTGTCAAACTGTATCTTATTGTTTGTTGTATATTTATAATATCGCCCTATTTAAATGCTTGTATTTAAAGTTATTGCACACGTGAGCTGTTAAAAGGCAGGATTGTGGGCTTGGCTTAAGGAGTTACATGAAAAAAGCTGTTATATGCAGTAGAGTGTTAAAATTGTTGACTTTAGGCACTACTTTGTATCAGTACAGAACAATGTTATGTTCAATTTAAACATGGTTAGCGATTACTGTTGGGAATTAATGGGAATAAATCCAAAATTCACAAAATAATAAAGGTTGGCCCTTTAAAGGAAACTTAAATATAGTCGGGAATAAAATACTGTTGTATTATCTTGATTTAAAGGGATAGTTCCAGAGTTTTTAAAATGCACCCATCGTCATGATTCAGGCCACGCCCCCTTCATGCATTGTGCATTCCTCCATCACATGCACAGATCACTTCTAGATCCCTAGAGGCCACACGTTTGAACCCAAAGCACAAGACTACTGAATTGAATATTTCTTCCCCAGCTTTAACTTCCCATGGAAAGTTTCTGAAATTTACCAGACATTTTCCATCCCTTTGCAACCTTAATTACAACAAACCCTGTCGATTTAAGAACAAAGGGTCATATTCAGAGCTCGTCCAGTAAACACACACCATCGTTATATGGCCTGTGACGCCGGTTGCCCCTGGTTACCTGGGTGCTTTTTCCGGATCCACTGGGTGCGCTGACTAACACCATGTTGTGGCTCTCCAGGTGCTCCAGTAGACTCTGCCTGAGCCTCCAAATGGGGAACCGCTGCCTCTCCTCGAGCAGGGCGTAGTAGCGCGAGGAGAACGGCAGACCGTCGTACGGGTTCACCTCCAGGTCTCCCAGCCCTTCCTCGTCCCCTCCTCTTCCTCCGTCCCCGTCGTCGTCTAAATCCCCAGACAGGAGGGAGGACATGGACAGGTTGTCCAGGGCCTCCGAGAGCTGCAGACGGGAGCAGCCGGGGGGAGGGGAGGAGGCGGAGGGCTTCGCTGGTGGGGACGACGTCATCATCAGCGAGGGGGGGGGGAGGAGGGGGTGAGGAAGGAGTGAGGGAGGGGCTTGTTCACGGGGAGGCTGGAGTTTACCTGCAGAGAGGAGAAATAGAAGGTGAACATGCACTATTCCTGCTTTAAGAATCTCAGGGACCACGGCACTTCCTGTTTCTGCTGCACTACTCCTCCGTCCCCGTCCCACACACCCTTCACGGGAAACCTGCAGCATGTCTGGTATTTAACTGTGGAATGCACGTCTCCACCCAGATGCCACCGAGTGTTGTCGGGCAGCTGCAACAGACTGTTTGGAGGCAGAGGGAAAAGCCTAAAGGCACCTTACTGCGCTGCGAGTTTAGTCATGTGTGTGTCTGCTGATTCACACAGGAAAACAGAGGAAAACAGAGAAATGGCTCGGTAGATAGATGCATGTTTGGACATTGAACATTGCTTGTCTGCAAATAAGCAGCGGGGAATGTCAATAAAATCGACAGAAGGGGCTGCTACTTTCATTACAAGAAACAAAGGGGTTTATATTTCATAGATTAAGGCATCAGGAAAAAAATGCTTTGTTATCTGTAGCGAGAGTTATTAATATTAGTAATACTTTATCTTTCTATGTTACAGGCTGTTTAGTGCCAAGGTCCCTCTCTTTGTTTCTACACATCCATCACAGAACAGCAAGGAAACAAAGAGAGAATTTGATGCTAAAAAGACTGTAAATGTGTCAAATATCCACCTGAGACCTCATAGAAGTGTTCGATACGTTTTAAATGTTATTTAAATTCTTTTTCCTTGATTTTGGTCAATTTCATCATTTTTTAAGGAAAATGATTATTGATTAAGTTAACTGTTTTGATATTTTTTTAGGATGAAAATGTCTAAATTCTCAGGTTCATATTGTTCCTGGGGGACGACGGTGGATTATTTTTGCTGGGGCTACTTATTATTCCCTTATACCATGGGAATATAACTCATTGTTTGTTCAAATGAATGTGAATTCTGTTTTATTAACCCAATAAGACATATAGCTCCAGCTTCTCAAATCTGATTTTCCCTTTTGAGTCTTCTATAAGAGTGAATTGATGATATTTGGGTTGCGGACTCTTGGTTTGGACAAAAGAAAAATACATTTGAAGTTGAATCTTTGTCTTTGGGATCATCATTGAAAGAACTAATCGATTAATCATTTCAATAATCGATAGATTAATTAACCTTCAAAATAGCTGTGGCTCGTTGCAGCCTTAGTTTGTACATTTCTGCTAAAAACATCATAGTTTTTTTTAGGTTTTTAACAAGACAATTTATGTAAATTTGACCTAAAGACGACCAAAACTTCAACTTTATAGTGAATGAACCTCCTGTGACCTACCAATGCATTTGGTAATGTTTCCACACCACTTCTTAGTGTATATTAACACAATACCTTTGTCAAGCTGGTACTGTTCAATTAGTGTTGAGTCACATTTAGTGTCTGTCAGGGGTTGAATATTAGCAGGTATTATAACTGTATGAATCACCCCTGGATGGAGCCATAATCCCACTGTGAGTTCAGGTCACTGTAGAAACAAAGGATGCTGAATGTTTATTATACAGTAAAACAAAGGAAATCACTGCTATCATAACACTGTAATAGAGATAACTGCTGTGAATAAATAAAGTTTATCAAAATACGAGCTGTCTTTCCTGGTTAATGTGGTGGTTAATGGGTCAGTGGAGGAGGACACGAAGACAAGTTCTTATCTTTCATCCACCAGCTAGCGTTACTCTCTCCTCTTTCTACCGGTGACACGTTTAGCCGGTAGCTAAACGCTGACCGCACGCAGAAAAGAGCAAAACGAACTGGACCGAGTCTCACCTGAGCGACATCTTTCCTGAAACAGGTGAGGAAACCAGCAGAAAAAAAAAACAGTCCCGGTCCCCGCTGTCGTCGCTGTTTCGGTCACAATCCGCCTTTAACGTCACATACCGGACAACTACGGCATTAAAAAAAAACGGGAAAGACGCGCACAAATGTCCGCAGCCGTTTACAGTCACTGTCCGTGAATTCTTCACCGACCCAGGATATTTATTCCCTGGTTTACATTGAGGTTAAAAGACGAAGGTGTCGGCTGGGTGCTTCTAGCTAGCAGCCGCCATGTTTGGCTGTCTAGCTGTCAAACCTCGTGCTACGTTCAAGGATCCTCGGAAAAAACAGGATGTGGTTTGGAGTCGTCTGCCAGTAGTTTGACAGATGTTCTCCAGACAAACAAAAGGCGCTCTCTGACTTTATGGAGATTATCTCTATTTAGAGATAGATTATTTTTTGAATAGCCCAGACACACCTCAAAAATACCATTCAACGCATGAACATATATTCATGCATTATTCTTATTCACTTTATTGTAATTTAAGTAAAAGATTGTAATGATCTGAAGCCAACTTCAGTGTTTAAAACATCAATAAAATATTTTAGACATAGTGCTACACGGGCATCATCAAGGTTATATTTTCTAGTTCCATCAGATGTGCCTAATGTGAGGTGGGCGCCCCTACAAGGCAGAAACCGATTACTGCAAAATTTTCACAGGTTCACTATTTACAAGTCTGTCTTCTAAGAATTAAGCACCCAAATGAATATTGAAATAGGGTTTTTTGCCATAATTTTATGTTCATTTCATACTGGCCATTACGATATTCCTTTATAAGGCACCAACAATTGTTTGGCCTGTACATTTAAAAGGAATCTTTAACAGCTGGTGTGAACAGAGGGAATTACAGCGAGGAAAACCTCTTTCACTGTTCATAGATACCTGATTGTTGTTGAAAACACATGTGAAAATGTGTGAATCTGTCCTTTAATTACACCCCAAGACCATAACCTCACCATATAAAACACTGAGGTAAAAAAATATAATTTTTATAATATAAAAAATATAAAAATATTTTTTAAAATTCCACCGCACATCTTTACCCTTAAATAAAATGAGAAGCAGTTTCAATCTCCTTGTGTGCAGTCGAAATTTTATCTGCAATATATTAAAAGCAGATAAATTGCGATCAATACAGTAATTAGGAGTTTCAGCACTGAGAAAGTCAAAAGAGAAGTTGTCCTTTGAATCAGCAGGTGTCCCTTTGTCCATATCACTTCCTTTCAATTGTGGGAACTTGCACAGACATTACATTATTTAGAATTTACATAGACATTTAAACATTTTTCACAGCATGTGAATCACTGTCAGGGATTACTGCTCTTCGATGGAGCTGATGCAGCGTTTAATATTATCGGTTGCTGTTCTTCTAAAGTGATGATCAAAATGTGTATGGTGAGGGTTTATTTTATTTAGTCACTGATTATTTGACACATGGCACATAATTAACAGAGACAGTTGCTTTTTAAAACTTCTTTTAATTGTTTTTGAGAAAAAAAGAATTCACAAAAATGGCTTGAGATCATATTTAGAAAGTTGAAGTTGTGGAATAAGATAGAACATTGTGAATATTGCATCGGTTTTTGTACTGTAGAAACACAAAGTCAAGTTGTCTGACACTACAGATTAAAGTCCACTGAAAACAAGCAGCCTTTCCCATCAACACCATCCACTAAAGATAAGGAAGCTCATAGTTCAAGGACAATCCGTCAGAGTCACCTGACCTCCGTCATGTGAGGTCGTTTTTTTTTTTTTCCTCACGTTCCTGAAGTGGCTCTTTTTTTCCTCCAAGTTTGATACAAACTCTAAATCAGCTGCATTCATTGTTTTTCCTGGCTGAGCTCACAGACTGGATTTTCTCTCTCAGCCTGTCCTCCCAGTCTTTGCACCAGTTCGGGCTCCGTTCCAGGTTCTGAAAACGCACCGGCAGCTTATCCAAGGCCCGCACCGCCTCTGGTAGGTCAAAGGTCAAACCGGCCCTCCGCACGGCCGCCTGAAACTTGGCCGGGGATGCTGTTGCAACGTAACACCTGCAACGAGAAGAGAAAATTTGACCCAATGCGAAGGCGACGTGACTGTCCACAGGTGTAAGTCAGGGTGTGTCAAACACGCGGCCCGGGGGCCAGAACCGGCCCGCTAAAGGGTTCAATCCGGCCCACTGGATGACTGTAGAAAGTGTCACAAGAATGGAACAATTTGAAGTCAGTGAGCATCTTTCAGGGCTTAGAGTTTATAATTTATACATGTTACCAGGACCAGAACCGAATTTATACAATATTTTGATATTTTATTATATATCTTTTAATATTTTGATAGCTCGTGACCCTCGTGAGGAATAAGCAGAATAGAAAATAACTGACTGAATATAATCATAAGGGAAAGAAATGTGTTCAACTATAATAACATGTTATAATATGCAGAAATGACCCTTTATACCCTAAATTTACACTTTCCGGTGTCTGAAAAATACAGCTTAGTACAGTGTAGGTGTCAGACTCAGCTGTGTTCGCTGGTTTGGTCTAAATAAACAGGTCGGCTTCTGCTTTTTTCATGTTTTACAAAGCCTTGTGTGTGTCTGTGAATCCATAGGTGGATAACAGTGTGTTGGACCTGTTGATCCCAGGGCTGTGAGGGCAGTTGTAGTGATGCCACACGGCCACAGCTGTGTGAGGACACAGCACATACTGGTTTTCCTCCCAGCATCTCCTCATGGTGTCCAGGATCCCGTCGTCGGTCACGGATCCAGTAGACAAGACGCGCGCCAGCTACGACACCAACAGAGGATCCGGATTATATATCCGTGCTTAAGCAGACAGAGAACAAGCAGCACTGGTGAATGATTGGTACCAGTTCGCGGTGATATTCAGGCAGACAGTGTCTGTGCGAACGCTGAAACTCCTCCATCATGTTCTTCACTGAAGCTCCGTCTTTTCCCAGCAGCAGCCAGAACACTCGCTCCATGTTGTACGGATCCTGCAGGACAAACACGGAGCAGTGTGACACGGACAACCTGAACGAATTAAGCTTCCTACAGGTACTGTAGCAGTCTCACTGGTACCTGGATGTCTATGGCGGGGGCCAGTGTTTGTGTGACATTAGCCGCCATGGAAAAGTCTCCAGCGGTGACGGTCCTGTGCACGATGTCATTAGCATTCACCATGGCAACCAGCTTGAGGGGCAAACCCATCTGCTTCACTATGTAGCCAGCTGAGACCCACAGGAAAAATGCCAAAGATATTTGAGACCATTTACAAACAGAAAGTGTCTCAAGTATATAGTTTGTCCACTAGAAATCACATTATCACATTATTTTTACACTGCCTTTCAAACTTTAATAACCAAAAGTATGGGATCCTTATCAAAAGTTTTTGATTGTTGTATTTATTACACAAAAGAGGGGCGTCAAACTCAGTTTAATGAATGGGACATATGCAGGCCAATTTGATTTTAGTGGGCTGTACTAGTAAAAATAATTGTATAAATACCTACACATTTCTCTCCTCCTTTTTATTATACATATTTAAATACTTAATTAACCCTCAATTTACAAAACAGGAGAGAAGACATAAGAAAAAAAAGTGAAATTTCAACCATATGATATCTCAGTTATTTCATATTCATGCAATTCAAACCTTCTACAGTGATCCAGCGGGCCAGATTAGACCCTTTAGTGGGCTGGTTCTGGCCCTCGGGCCGCATGTTTGACCCCCCTGGTCTGAAACACTGATATGAGCACCACTATCAAAAAAACTCCTGTTTCGGTCATACTGTAATACATGATACATGTTACTTCAGCTTCGTAGTAGCATGTTAGTAGTTCCATTGACTCGACATATATTTTTTGCTTTAGTAAATTAACCTGTAACTCAACACTGGCAATGCAAGTTATAAGAAATATAAAAATTCAAATTCCAGGTGCTTTTTCTGAAGGTCAGGTATCAGGAAATGCTGCCTGAAGCAGGGATTTATTCTACTTAAAGGAATAGTCCATCTAAAATCTCTCTTTTGAGCACTGAATTGAGAACCTAACAATTTAAGAAGTACCGACGCACCTTTGGAAAAGACAGGGGGAGTGCTCCTTTAATCCAGTTCCCTACCAGCAGCCGTATTAAACCTACCTGCGATGTTCCCCGCCCCTCCAGTGGGCACCACCACCTCCAGCTCAGGCAGCGCCGCGCCAGCCGTCTCCACGCCGCTGAGCTGCAGGTAGGCGTGGATGAAGTGGGCGAGCTGGATCATGACTCTAGACCAGTTGACTGAGTTGAGGCTCATGAGGCCGTGGGACTGAACCAGCTGCTGGTCGGCGAACAGGCCGCGGAGAGGCCGGTCGATGTCGTCTGAGCAGCCGTCGGCTGTGGACGCAGGACAGCATAAACGGACGCTGTTTCCACAGCAACACGGTGGCGTTTTCTGTAGTTTCTGTAGGTTTACCTGCGAACACGTGGATGTTATCTTCCAGGCAGGTGATCATGTGTTTTTCTTGGACCGGCGTGATGCGTCCTCGGGGGTAAATCACCACCACGTCCAACCCGGAGAGACCTTTCGCGCTCTGGATGGCCGAGCCGCCGGTGTCTCCCGAAGTCCCTGGAGGGGAAGAGCCATGAGTGGAGTGATTTAGAAGTTCCAAAACCTGAGGGGAGCATATGCAGAAATGCTCCCAGCAAAAAGTCAATAGTGACACAAATTAGACCACGGACCCCATTTGATTCGATTTTGATATTAGAGTGTAAAGTGTATGAAACCTTGACAAAAAAGTCATTTTGTTATTTATGGATGAAGCTATAATGACAATAAATTATTCCCATTTCTGCTAGGGACCCTCTGGAAGCACCTCAAGTCAGTGATAGTCTATAGAGTCTGACCAATCAGAACAGAGTGAGCGCCTTAAAGAGACAGGAGCTAAGATGACCTTTCAGACAGAGGCTGAACTGAGGGGCTACATACAGGCCAGTATGAGATAAATAAGGAGTTTAAGTCATGCAAAGATATTCCAGTAGAGTCCCAGAATATAGACATGTGTTATTTATATATAGATACATATTTCTTCCTTTCTTTTATGTAATAAATACATTATAATTATTTTAATTATTATAATTATGATTAATTAACCTTCAATTTACAAAAAGGGACATGTGACGTAAGAAAAAAGGGCAATTTCAACAGTTATTTCATATTCATTTGGCCCAATTTTACATTTTTCAAACTAGTTATTCACTGAACAGTATTTATATTTTGAGAAGCAGGTGAGGTTATCTCCTGCCTTACAAACCATTTACAAAACTGTACATATTTTATCCTTTGAGCCCTGAAAGGTGAAAACTATTTACAACCCACGAGGATGAACTACAGTGATTTATTTTTTTTATTCACCGGTCATATATGTGTGTGTGCACTTTCAGCATTTTTCAATCCCAGCAGCACATAATGAAGTAAATGATTCCCTGAAGGTAAAAGTGGCTTTTATCTTTACTAACATCCACCCTCTATCATAAACCTGAGAGCTAAGAGGCGACACATTTGAATGAACAACATGTCATTTATTGTAACTGTTACACATTTATTCTGATGCTAATTTATTTGTACTGTAGAAACAAATGCAAAAAGGTTGCGAGGACATTTCCTTATGTTTTACCACGTTACATTATGGGCGTCACTGTCTTACCTACAAGAACAGTAGCCCTGCGCTTCTCCTTCTGCAGGAAGTAGTCCAGGAAGCGCACGGTGCAGGTCATAGCCAGGTCCTTAAAGGCCAAGGTGTCTCCGTGGAAGAGCTCCAGGACCGACAGACCGTCCCTCAGCCGGGCCACCCGGACCACCTCGGGCACCGAGAATCCGGACAGGGCTGCACCCACCAGGGCTGGGACAGGGAAAGAGATGAAAGAGAAGAGAGCATTTTCTTGGTGTATTGCAATATAGTTTCTCCACTTTTCTGCATAAAGTTCTCTTTGAATGTTCAAGGACCGCACCTGTGTAAACAGCAGCTCTTTAGAATTTAATCCTGTATATTTTCAAGTTTTAAAGACTCATTTTAAATGAAGTTTTTCTAGGCAGCTTGAAATGATAGAAAATAAATGTCCTTATTTTTTGTCCAAGTGGTAAATGACTATTCTAGCAGCAAATATCTGTTTTTGGTGCAAATGTAGTATAAATGTGATGTGTAGTTATTGTGCTAAAGCCGCTTATATTCACTTAACAAGCAAGTGTAAATCTGCTATTTGGGGACATAACAATGCGTCTTACATGAAAATAAGTGCAAGAAAACAGCCATATAATACCTTTATATATCCGTTATTATTAAATTAGATGTGGTGATATGTTATGAGTGTAGCGTCTTTTTTCCCCAGCTCACCCTCTAGGTCCTCTTTGGGGATCAGCTGAGAGGGGATGAACAGCGAGGCGACCTCCACCACCAGTTTGGGGTAGGGCAGCCCCCTCCAGCACCTCAGGGTGTCGGGGCTCAGCACGGGAACGCTCTCCGGCATGAACATCCCGCCGTCCGGAGCGTAACCCGAGAACAGCACGTCCCTGAAGTCCCATCTACGGACCCCGCCCCGGGTGCTGCAGTACTGCATGGCACCCACCTGAGAACGCAGTCAGGGACACTACAGTTCATGATGACATGTCTAACTGGGAACTGTTTGCTTTATTTATGGTGTAACTACTATTATTCATTGGTTTACTCATGTCCTTCATTTCCCAGAAGGCCCAGTTCTTGAATATACATGGAATGGACAAAGGATTATTGTGCATTTCTGCAGAATTCACAAAGCGAATGTGTATATTTTCAACATTTCAGCCACAGGGCAGCAAACCCATTTTATGCCTATTACACACGCAGTACATCACCTGTTATAATGCAATGTATTCAAAAGAAGTGCCATTATAGAACTAATAGCAAATTTGTCATTCATTTTGTTCAAAATTGTTATTGAAGGCCTTTCCACATACATCTTACTCAATATTTAAAATATATATATATATAGTAAAGCATAGTTAAGTTAATTGTTATGTCATTTATTGCACTGTATTTGATCATATAATATTCGAAAACTGTTAAAATTGGTACATTGCCATTTGACAACACTGTACCATGAATTGCTGACCTGTAATGTTGTTAGCGTTGTGTCAACATCATCCAAAAGTACATTATAACTTAATATGTACGTAACCCAGACTCTACAGCCATGTAGAATAATATTTATATTTTCAAATCCATCAATTTAATAGATATAGAAGATTATTATCAATTACGTTGCTTTACACACTATTCCACATTGCATTTCATTATAATTGATTCATTTTAAAATGTTATTACAATTTAAGCTATTATGTAAAAACTATATTACATTGTTATTCATTATTACCAAAGAACCCTAAACATTATTTAAATTAAATGTCTCTTAATTATGTTTATTTGGTCTATTTTAAGACAAAAAACATGCAAAACATTTTTTTTTACCAACTAGTAATACTAGTACTAGTATGCAAAGTTCAGCTGTCCAGTGTACTAACATTTAGGTTCAAGCATGCAATAACATACATGTGTGAGATCTCTGACAGTGACAGTAAATGAACAGCCAACATAGTTAAAATGTGACTTTTAACAGACTTGACATCCTACCTACACAACCAGCACACCTTGTATTTACAACTCTGCCTGTGACACATGCACAACACTCACCACTGAGCAGCAAAAGGGATTTAGACAGAACTCGTTTCGCTTGAGACTCTTTTAAAAGAGAAAATGTAAAGATATGACGCTGCACCTCAACACTGCAAGGCATCGACTGTCCTAAGAAAGATAGAAGTTAAACATGGACTTTGGAATAAGTCGTCTGAGGAGCTACTTCCTCACCATATATCAGACTTTACTGGTTTACTTGAAGATATTGTGTCAACAATTAGCATTTTTTCCCTCCCACATCCATTTTTATTACTAATATATCACAGTGATATCATGTATGTTCTCTGTGTTTTCTGGGCATTTTAGTTTCCTTTGGGAAGTTTATTTATTTACTACTTAGATTTCAACTAAATAAAATCATAAAATAACCACTATTGTCCACTGAATTGTCATTCCTGACAGGGTGGAGATGGCTTTGAATCGGCATTTAACAGTAATGCTGCAATTTCCCAAGAGACAAGAGTTCTGAGACAATTACTTTATTATTTCTAGTTGTGTTAAGTTTAAAGAAGTTTGAATTATTTTAACCCTCTTTTTGTTTCATACTGATTAAGTTTTGTGCCCGGTCCAAAACGACAGCAACATTACAGCTGAATATAAATCCATATACACGTCATATCATGTTAGATCTTTTTTTAACTTGATAACATTCAAGTTTCATGACTTATATTTACTATGCATGACCTGTAGCTCATATAATTTGCTTTTGAGTATTTCTAATACTCAGATGAAACACATTGTGCTATTTATCACAGACTAGTGGGAGTCTGGGAGGTGAATTGTGTCCATCTGATGAATGGGTTTGTGCATAAACTCTATTTTATACACTAATTAATTTCTAATGACCGCAGCCACTTTTGACAGTGAAGACCACAGGTGTACAAAAGTTAAACACCCTATACTTTTGATTTATAGCATCATTTTCTTGAATTCTATTTCTAAAATCTTACACCTGCACCGCCACATCCTACCGATGTGTCTGTGTGGCGCTGTTGAGCAGTTAAAACCCGACATTCGACATCTGAAGCGGGTTGTTTGAAGCAAAATCACGGGATTTATTGAAAAAATCCGCAATATTAAAGAAAACAAACAGCCCGTCGAGGCAGACAACAACCATATGACGAGTCAAGTGTTGTATTGTTATTATTGGTAAATGTAGAAAAACGTAGGGACGAAATGAACGCAGCCCTTATCTCAGTTTAGATGGGTAGCTTTGAAACTCACCGTAGAGTCTCGTATGCGGCTACCGAATCGGAAGCTGCGATTCAGAAGCTGGTTTTAGCGTCGTCTCGCCCTTTAACCGTGAGCTAGTTAATTCACATCTATTTAAGGTTCTGTACACGACATTTAGAATCATCAGCTTCTCTTCTGTTTATTGTTACACCAGTGAACCATCGAACTGAGCTTGTATACGTGGTCAGAAACTAGAGAGCAGGCGGTGTTTATCGGGTTTTCTGCAGGCTTACCTCGGATGATCCCTGCCGGACACTCCGCTCTGTCCCGTCCTCCCATTGGCTCAGAGCGTTAGGGGGCGGGGCTTAATCCCATGGATTCATGCACTGATGCAAAGTAACTGTAATTATTGAACTATAATTTTGAGATACCTGTATTTACATGGGTATTTTAATTTGATGCTACTTTATACTTAGCTCCATTACATTTCAGAGGGAAATAGTGTACTTTCCACTCCACTACATTCAGTTACCAGTTGTAGTTTCTTCTCAGATGCAGATTTGACACAGTAGATAATAAAAGATTAGAGAAAAAGATTGTTTTTTTTTTTTAAGTGAAAACAGATTTGTGTATTATAACTTTTAATAACCATTAATCAGCAATCATCATCTCACAACCCCTCACATTTATCTGGTGACCCATTGGAGGGGCCTGACCCCTAGTTAGGTCTAAACTAGCTAACTGTATATGAAATAGCTGAAACACCAATCCTAGTATGAGTATTAACAATTACACCTAATTAACTAGCATCCAGCAGTGAAAAACAGTTCTATTAGTGGAATTCTCTGTCAAAAACAGTTGTAGGCCTATAGCTGTAGGTCTTTTCTCCAGTGAAAATAGCTAATTTCTGTATCCCCATCGCACCCAAAGTGCATCACTGTATTCACATTTAAATTCAAATCATCTTAGAACAATTTATTTTTGCAAGGCATTTGTGTAAAGATCAATTAAAACAAACAACGTTGAGAGTTATAGGCTTTTTCACACCACTTTAAAGAAAGACTTTGATTTATCATTCATTTTAATGCACATCTGCAAACATGTAAAAACATATGTACAAGTCTTTAACACTGGAGACAATACAAAAATGTGCTTACAAAATTGGAACCATGCAAATAACTGACATAAGAACTAAAGAATATAGTGAACATCACCCCCCTCCCCCTTCCCCAACACACACACCCACACACACACACACACACTCCCACATACACACACACAAACCCAACAGGATATAAATAAATACACGTTTTAATGTGTTGGAGCCATCGATTAGTAACAGTCCCTTAAACAATATTCGCCCAAAATTTTTGCACATGATAAAAACTCTTTAAATGCTAAAGGTCTTTTTGTTTTGGTCGTCGAACGCTTTCAAACTGCACAGAATATTCTGGATATTTATGGTGGATATTCATGTCTAAACACAGCTTTTTAATACTTCGTAATAAAGGGCTATTCGTCTATTTTTATAGTCATATTCAATTGTGGTGTGGTCACATCTGGACTGAATATTTACATGGCTGAAATATCAATTACGTCATTTAACTCACTTGCCATTGGAGCCTCTTTAGTGTTCTATACAGCAAGGACCGGCGTACAGATTTAAATTTCCATTTAAATTAATAAGACAAGTTTTTACAATAACACGCCCATTTATCAGATGTTAAAACTGCTTTGGGATTTACTGATTTTAGCTGCAAAAAATGTGTTTTTGTAAAAGCTGAGAAAAGTTACTCAAATACTGATATTGTAAAGAGAAGGACAGCGATCCTGATCTGGTATGAGATGTCGAGCAGAGAGGAACCTTTTCAGCTGTAGTGAGAGAATATTCTGACAAAACCAAGCAACAAAAATGTGTTCTTTGAGCAGCTTGTTAACTCATTTTTAACAGCACTGTATTACATAGTGTATGGTAAAAGCAGACCTCAATCACACACACACACACACACACACGCACACATTTCAATAGTGTGTTTTGAGTATGATGCTCAAGTAAGATTTTAAACTGTTCGGTAACAGGAAAGAAAAAAAAAAATCATGAGTTTGATCGTGAGTAAATGTTCCAAGGATTTTAAATTATCCCAATTTCTGACAGAAATACTTCAGTTACCATGAAATGGTGTTTGTTACCATTTCAGCCACGTTAACTCTCATGTCTCATGTGATGAGATGAGACAGAATGAATAACCTCTCCAGCAGGAATTCCTGTCTGTCGTCCTTTATGTTAACATTTAAATTACTCAGTGAGTATTTTCTGAGATTACTTCATTTCAGTTTCCACACGGATTAACCTACACTTAACAGGCTTGTCTCCGGATATAACGGCAGTGGTAGATTTAAGTCTCCAGATACACATTTACATTCAAATTATGAACTTAATCAAGTCTGCCACAATTCTACTGAAGATAATTAAAGAGGAGAAAATAACAAAAACACTTTCTGTCAAGCTGTGCTGGTAATTCACACTGAACATGATCAGGTTTGACTCAAACGCTAACAATGCTATTGATTAAACTCAAGTTTCTTTAGTCCATTCACCATGCACTTTAATGCGATCTAATTTTTCCTTCATTTTATATCCGCATTTACATGTTTGGAGGGGTTTTATGTGTAAAAAGGCTCCAGGTTAAAACATGTTTTAGGCACATGGCTGTTTCCTACAACTTCACGGTGGTGTTGAGTCGTGCTACTCGATTTTACACTTGAGCTGTGTAAACTACCATGATGACAGTTAGGGTAGGGGCACCTTTTCATGCCGATCATCAAGTTAAGAAGCTTTGTCAAAACCTAATATGATCACATACTTCCTTCTCATTTCGTCTCCAGTAACGGCTGTTGGGTTAAAACAGTCGAGTAAGCGATAATGACATCGGCCGTTACAATAGCTAAACCCAAGAAGCTGAAATTAAGAGTTTTTCCTTTTTATTTCAGCTTTAGACTTTAGCAGGAAAACACACTAGACTATTCTCTAATCCTCCACATCAACTGTTCAGTTCGCTCTCATATTTCCCTTCGTTTTATCGTTTATAATCAAACATCATGCTAGCTGTTTGTAGCTGATGTTAATTATGACCACTGATGATGCAGCTACTTAGACGCGTGCATTTATTCAAACAAAACCCTCTAAACCCACAAGCCAATCTGCAATACACAAAAAATACACATATACATCTAATTTGTAAAGACTTAGTTCGACGCTTGTAACTAACGCGCTGATGTGAGGGGCATTGATAACGCAAGAATACTCGTTAAGTATTTAATAACTCACAACATCCTGTAATTATCAGAAAATAATGTTTGATGTGGCCTCTAAAAGACGATTTATTCTTCTGAATCTCCAGGAAGCCTAAAGAAAGTGATGTGCACATTTATACGTGTGCGTCAGTTGGCGACGGGGCTTCTCTGCCGCTCTGTCCGGTTTCTTCTTAAACTACAAAACAAAAAGTGGCTGAATCTGTGCAGATTGAAGTCGGAGTTAATACATTATAAACACCTACTTTTACTGAAACTACTGGCACGCAGAACAGAGAAAACGACGTCGGAGGAGATGTGGTATGTGACCTTTGAACCGATCGAGGCGAGAGATTTTTCCATCGTTGAAAATGGTTTAATCTCTATTTGTAGAGAAGTGAAGAAACGATTATTGTCCACGATTTAACGTTTTGAAAGTAAAAGATAAACCACGATTATAGAAAAAGCTCAGCAAATAATATTCAGTGTGAAAAGCACAAGCTCTGATGGAGTTTTTTTGCCCTTCTTTCAATAGTATTCTCTACTACTTTACAAGGATTTATTGAAATTTACTGTGGGACTAAAGGCACGATGCTCATTAAATAACGCTTTTAAGATAGTTACGGATATAATATTCAATAGGCCAGTCCCCTTACTTCAGATTTATTGTATCCAGACAGAAAAGTAACCCATAAATACTGTCTCCTCTTTCGTGTCATTATTAAACAGATAAGGCATACATCTTCCTGACATGATAAAAAAAAAAAACATTCAACTTCTAAAAGTTCAAATGAAAAAAAAACCCTTAAAAAAAACAAACATGCACTATTGCTCGACCCATTTGTTTGCAGAATACGTGATCGTAGAGGGGTTTTTCTGTTTAATTCTTAGCTCCGTTGTTGAACATTTCTGGCGTGTTTTCATGACAAACTAAGATCGGTAGTGTAGGATTAAAGTGGCTCCCTCTCCCTCAGACGCTTCTCATTATTATCTGAGCGCGGCAAGTCTCCACGGGAGAGGTGGCAGCGAGGGGAGGGCGGCCACGTACCAAAGCCTTTTCCCATAACGCGCCGAGAATCAAGTGGCGTCTCCTCCTCCTCCTCCTCCTTCTCTCTCTCTCTCGGAGGAAGCGACGGTTTGGGCATGATGTGCTCCGGGTTTCCATAGCAGCCGCCACTGACCAAACTTTACACATTGAGTTAAAAAAGAGAATGCCGGGTTTTCCCCCCCAACGCAGCTGTTCATGCTCTTCATTGATCAAGTCCTTCCACGATACATGTTTGACATGAAAATGTTTTTTTGTTTCGTTTTGTTTTTTTTTTCTCCTCTCAATATATTTGTGCTCCACCTACCACAGCCGAACAAAAGAGGGACCAGGTTAGGAGTTATCCCGCAGCTCTTTGGCCTTGATCAAGATGGTGTGGACATCTGTGATGGGGTAATCCTGAAAGGAACAACAGGAGGAAGGGGGGGGGGGGGGGAGGAAATAATCAACCATATGTTTGGATATCTGTGGTTTTCACGCTCCGCTGTGAAGCTGCTTACCTGCAGCAACCTCATATTGACTGTGAAGTCTCCTGCCAGGAGTTTGTCCCGGATAAGTCTGCGAAAACAGAGGGAGGCAACGGAAATCGTGACTGACGTGAACGACACAAGAGGACATCGTTCTACGCACAAAAAAATGAAATAAAAAATAAAAGGAGCTCGATCCGAGCGGCTCACATGAGCATGGCGCAGCAGACCAGGATGAGGAAGTGGAAGCGGTCCTGGTCGGAGAACAGGGTGTCCCAGATGCGGATGACGTCGGGGAGGAGGAACTCCTGAGACAGCAACAGGGTCAGCCAGCGGAATGTGAAGTACTGGGGTTTGATGTTCTGCTCTTCCTGTGTGCAACAGGACAAATAAAGAGGACAAGGCAATAATTAATTACAAAACATACACTCAGGGGTGAAAATCCTATTTTATTGATGGGGGAGACAATAAGCAGCACATTTTCGGGCAATAATTTCAGGAGGGGACATGAAAAAAATAATATATAATAAAATAATAAATATTATTAAATAATAATTATTAAATAATCTCTACTCTTCTTCCCCGTTCCCTCCTCCCTCCCCACAGTCACTGCTACTACGATAACATCGTTAATTAGGTCTGATCTTAACCTGCAGACTGGAAAAAAAGAGGCTGATTTTAGACAGATTTTTAACAAGTGGTGTGATAAACGACTTATTGGCTTCTACATATTAGTTTGATTGGTTTCTTCTACGTAGCTAACCGATAGCCAATGGTCAAAATTAGCCTTTAATCTCTTTGGAAATCAGCTTCTGGACCAAACCACTTTGAGGAATAAGGGGGAAGAGGGGGGTGTCAACAATTAAACACATTGTTTTACATTTAGCAGCATTTGTGTTGTGAATTTATTTAACATTTCTTAAATATTCAAAATGATTTATATGTGTTCACAAAGACATTTTGGGGCGGATTATACGGATTATATGAAGAACAGATTTTTTTTATTGGTAATACATTTTTTCCTCACATCTCATTTTGTGCAATACTATAGTCTGTGCTACCCTTTAAATACTTTGTATTTACACTACACACAGTAAGTATATTGTGAGAGACTTAGTGGATTTCATACGTTTTTGTGGTAATAAACAATAAACTAATGAAATGTTTTTCTTCTTATTCATTATTAGTAATATCAAAGGGAACTTTTATTTATTTCATTAAAATTCAGACTAAATAGGAAAAGCACGTTTGTAAATAACACTATCCCTTATTTTTATTGTGATTTTCTTACTGTGTCAGCTTTTATTGAGCTGCCACCACATCTCGTGATAATGACAGTCTTTCTATTCTCTTTTATGTATAATGATCCTTCCAGCTTCAATAAACACATAGAACGCTACTTCGATCTTGACCATTAAACAGTGTCTGTGACAAAATAGGCTCAAATGTCCACCTGCTAGCTTTGTCTTTGTGCCCATACGTTTAACAGATGATGGCCTGAAAGGAACATAGGAGGACTCGGACATGAGCAACACATTTACCAGTTTGAGGTAGAGCTCCATGTCTTTGTCTTTGAGCATGGAGTACACGCTCTCCATCTTGTAGGTGATGCCGCACTGGGAGTCGTCCAGGCTCTTGATGAAGTTGTCTCTGTTCTCGGACATCAGGTTGGTGAAACAGAAGAACGTGTCTGCCTCGGCGTGCTCTGAGCAGCAAAGTAGAACCGTCACAGAGGGCTCGTGATATTTAATGCTCTTCAAATTCAAACGTTCATACAATAAACATTGTATTACAATTGTGCATTTTGTAGTGTTTGTGTTTTTATACTTGAACATTTTGGTTGTAAAATATAAACGTGGGGTGTGGTTGATCAACCCTCAGCTGAGCCGACCCACCTTTCCACTCGCTGTTGGGGTCCGTGGCGAAGGTGTAGTAGATGGGTCCGACGATCTCGTTCATGCCCTGTACGTAGGCGATGCCGGGGTTGAGTTTGGCGTAGATGAAGAGGATGCGCTCCACCACCTCCCAGTGAGCTTCACTGCCATTGGGCAGCACCTCGTACTCATTAGACGGATACAGGTTCAGAGACTTTCCCGGGGAGCTGACCTGGGAAAACAGATTCAGGTTAGTTTACTTCATCCCAAGTAGTGCTACCAACCTGTCCCAGCACTTAAAAATAAAAAAAAACACATATGAGAGCTGTATGGCTGAAATGCACCAATGCTCCAGACAAGCCAAATACCTCACGACATGGATCACTGACAGATGTTTCTGTTCTATTTGAAGTCACGCATCTTTAATTTCAATTTGAGTCTAACAAACTGAAAAACTTTGGGGAAAATTTGGAAAAGAACATACTGGGAAAGAAAAAAAGATCATTTTACACTAAATGCATATAATATTGTGTCTAATATTTGTGTGTCCTATTTAAATCATTCATCATTCATCATTTTGTTTACAAAATGATAAAACAGAGGATAAAATAAAATTTGAAAAAAATCACATAATAAATCGCAATTGCAATATTGGAGGAAAAAAAAATCGCAATTTGATTATTTTATTTTTTCTGGACAGAATTTAATAACAAATTTAATACATGTTGAGATATTTCAGTCTGGAACAACACAGATTACCTACTTACCATTAAACATTAGCATGCTACATAGAAACATTTAATTATTAGGTTATAACACATTGGATTACTGAAACTTTGTGCTGAGATACAGCAAATAAAAGTGATAATGCTAATGATATTGTTGCATTTATTAGCTTATTGTTCAACCGCGACTATTCACTGTGAAAGCCATAATTTTACTAATATTCAGGGTTAATGTTTGAATCACACACGTCACTTACGTTGGTGACTCCGCTGCGGTTGCGGTTGACAGTTTGTGCTTTCAGGGTGGTTTGTTCCACTCGCCGACGCAGCGTCTCGTAGTCGTTCTGAGGATCCAAGATAAGTTGGCAAGGGTATTCTGTAGGACGCTGGAAGAACGCCATGTCTGGATAGAGCCGCCTGGGGGAAGGCAAACAGTTCGGATTTACACCTGGTGGCAGTGGCGTTATATAGGATTTTAGTTTCAAAGAAAAAAAAGGATGGAAGAACTGTAATTAACGCACACGGTGCTCCTTCCGATCACAAATGATCAAGAACAAGCTGAAAGAAAAGTCCTACCTTACATCCTTGTCAATTTGTAGTAGAATCTCATTATCTTTGAAGTAGTTATTCCACCTGCTGTCTGGGTTTGGATTTAGAGGCTGAAGAAAAAAAAAGAAAAAGAAGACAAATTAAATTATTGCGCCGTGTGAGAAAAGAGCTGAATGAAGACACTTCTCTAGGGACTCTATGTTCATTATTCCTTATATTATTTATATGTTTATCTTATTTTCTTTTCATCCTCTGGTGACCATTTGTGTCACGCTTTAAAAAAAACAATAATAAACAAATAAAGGAAACTTAAAAGTATGTGTGAGGGCGTGATAGGAACATGTATTAGTTTACACACACACTCACACATACATATAGTCAGTCAGTCATTTTCTATACCTGCTTATTCCTCATTAGGGTCACATGGTCTGCTGGAGCCAATCCCAGCGCGTTACGGCGAGAGGTCGCCAGCCAATCGTGGGGCACACACACCATTCACTCACACACTCACACCTACGGGCAATTTAGAGACTCCAATTAACCTCAGCATGTTTTTGGACTGTGGGAGGAAGCCGGAGTACCTGGTGAAAACCCACGCAGACACGGGGAGAACATGCAAACTCCACACAGAAAGGTCCCAGACCCAGGACCAAGGAGGTCTTGAACCTGCGACCTTCTTGCTGTGAGGCAACAGCACTAACCCCTGCACCACTGTGTGTAAAATATGTTTAAAAAATAAGGGGGGGGGGTAGACTGAAATAAGATAAACACTAAAATCAAAATGCGTGAGGAAGGAAGGAAGAAAGTCCACATTGTCTCCTCAGACAGATCAGCTCAAACAAGCAGAGTGACATTGTGATCCTTAGAGCCATGCCTCAGGCTAAAACAGTGCAAATGCAATAGAGTAAAATGAGTATATATTGATTAACCTGTTTGCAAAGCAGTTACTCCGACACGCACTTTTTTACCGTTGTAAGAAGTTGAATATTTACCCGTTTAAAACCTTGCAAATCAAGACGAATACATGTTTGCACAAGTCAACCCGACTCCTCCGCGGTCTTACAATCTACTATATCTGCTCTGTGTTGGTAGCATTGACAGTTCAATCACAGGACTGTTCCAAAGCTCCAAGAAAAACTCACGCAATCAGCAGAAATCCGACACTAAACACGCTGCCTCTTAAGACTTTTAGCATTCGACTCGTACAGACAGCAGTCAAAAGGACTGTCACTGAGTCAAATTACTTCTCACAGCACGCAGCTTTATCGAATCAGGCCCAAACGCAGTTAATCACCGCTGTAGGAAGAGTGCACCAGAACAAAAGGCTCGACTCACATGATCCTCCATAGTCACATCTTCTCTGGAGAGGCCCAGGTTGGCTTTGGCAATACCAGGCTGGATGATCATTTCTTTCAAGAACTGGGAGTACACCTCTCTATAGAAGGAAGAAGTTAAAAATGCTAAATGTTGCTAAATGGACTGAAAATCACTCTTCTTTAACATTTCATAGTAGTCGACACAAAATATGATTTACTGGTCAGTCGAGAGAAATTTTTTTATGATCCTATAATCGTTTAAGACATTCAAGTCAAAAAAATGATGAGATAAAACCACAACAAACAGCATCAAGTTTGGTGACTCGCACCATGGGTGTTTTGTTTTTCTATTTATAGTCCGCTAACGGCATTAGCTAATTTCATCTGCTATGTTGAATGATATCAGCTGATCCTGATTCTCTGAATAAAAACAAAAGCAGTGACTTACGGCTTCAGACCCACAACGGCCGGTAAATTGGTCCACTCACCTCTGCTTCTTGAGGAAAGAGTCCCATAACGTCTGATCCACAGGGAGGTAATTAAGAAGGATCTGGAAAGAGTCGAGATCACAGATCGGAACATTTTACAAGTCTATACAGCTCTATAACATAATATAATCTTTTGTATATAACCAGATCTGTACGGGTTATGGGAGTTGACAAGGCTGGATCGATAATTACGCACAAGATATCGTGATTGTTTCAATATGACATCATGGTGCAACCAAAAAACCCTGAAGATTTCTCTCCAGTAAGCAGAAATAGGTCACATAAGGTGAATAGGAAGGTATACCAGTGCTGTATCTGATATCATAGTGTGGAGAAATGTCTTTTTTTACTTTTAGAAACTCTCAAATTCAAAATCCTATAGAGAAATATCCTGCGAAACGTGCATGTATTTGGTTCCTGTTGAGGACTTGTGAATGTACGTTGAGGAGATATGAGTCAGTTAAAGGGGGAAATACAGTCATGTTCCTAAGAATTATAACGTCTAACGGACACTGACTGAAGTAGGTCCAACAACAGGATTTTTAATTTATTTTTTAAATCAGTATTTTTGGCATGACAGGTTACACACCTCCGTAGCTGCACGGAATATTCTCACTCCGACAGTCTGTATTGGAATGTGTTCCGTCGGGACACAACATTAACAACCGTACTAATATATTCACTTTTTCTTCGGGTCCCATGACACTACTGACGACACTGCTACATGTGTTATGTTTTCATCTGCTGACATTTGACAGCAGGACCTGGAGATCTGAAGTGTCTGAAGTTCTTCTTTTTTTTACCCTTGGGGGTAGTTTTTGTGAATGAAACTTGCTGAAAAATAAAGCAGAACAAGCAGCTTTTAACGGAGACCTGCAGGGCGTTAATCTCCTCCTTGTATTTGTCATTTATCAGTTTGTGCGGTGAAAAGGGTTTGTTGAATCCTACTTGGAACAATCCTCACAGACAAAAGTGAAACGGTAAGAATCATTGATCAGGAAAGAATCAACTTACTTTCCAGCAAAGCGCTCGTATACCTCCTTCAAACGGGATTCCTGAGTTAAATAAAGACAGGATGGTTGGTAAAATATCACACTACACTTAGGTTACCAGCGCTAAAAACAAGTGGGAAAAGTTACCATTGAAGCACAGCTCCCTCAGCGTCTTCAGGTTTATATTCTCTTCACTCAAGGATACTTTGAATTCCTGTATTCTGGGGAAAATAAAAAATGAAACAAAAAATAAGGATTAGAACACATGGTCCATGAGAGGAGGCGTTTCACTAGCATGAAGTTGGAGAATTTTAAAGAAATAGTGAGGCATTTTTGGAAATGGGCTTATTTGACGAGATTTAATCAATATCATGCACCTTTATGGAACATGTGTAGAATTACTTCCACTCTTTCTACTTAGAATGATTTTGTTAAACAATTGAGAAGATAAACAGACGGGTTTGACGTTTTATGGCTGAACTAGCCAGGCAAATAAATCCAGTAGAGTTGGTGTAAAAGCAGCTCTGATTATTGATTTGCAATATTGAGCACAGCGACTAAACACAACCAGAAAGATGGATACTTGGAAGTAAAATAAATCTGGGAAAAAAAACCTGAGCCGAGATGCAAACATTCATGTAATATCACTTACATTTGAGGAATATAGCATTTTGAATGGGACAAAATATTGATAGAATTTGTCTTGCAATATATTGATTAGCGCATAATCGCAATATTGTGATAGTATCATGGGCCAAGTAGAGTCATTTAGTTTTTTTGTATTTTAAGAACAGTACAACAATTACTGAGCACAAGAAAAAAACACTATACAGATAGAGGGCAATGTGGTAATAATAGTCATGAAAAAGTAAATATAAAGCAGTAGATATATTAATCCATTATGTAATATTGACTCATGAGAAACAGTGTGAATAAACAGATAAAGTTAGAGGATACCTTCTCCCAATAAGACAATATCTATCATGTTATTGTCTTACTTGTCATGTCTGTAGGGAGAGTCATTAGAAATCAGAACATTATTGTGTATTTCACTTATTTCCCAATTTTCTTCAAAGATATTAACTCGGTTTCTAATTCTCCTGGTTATTTTTCCCCCCCCATTTCATAAATATCATTTGCAAGATCCTTCCATTTAGAGTCAATCGAGTAATTATCTTTTAATTCTTTTGTAATTCCTTTGATTATTGCTCCCCTCGTTATTAAGAATAAGTAACAATCTCCTCTGTATTTTCCAGGTAGTAAGACTAGTGATTTTCCTTTTAAAGAAACAACAAGATCCTCAACACTTCTGATACAATTCCTTTATAGTCATAGCATTGGATTGTGAGTTTCCTTGTAATTCCACCAACTTGTAAATAAAATGAGATATGCTAAACATGTACAATCGAGGAGGACTGTGGGTTGTTCTTACATAAACCAGCTGTATGCTCTGCGGTTTAAAATAACTTATTATGGCGGAGAAAAAGGTAATTACATGGGAAAATGTGACCAAAACAATACTCATGCACTGAGCACAAACAGACCTCTGAAGGGAGCCTGGTCGGGTTAATATAAGGGTTAAACTTTAATTAATTCACATGTTTTCTCCCCTGCACTGTCAGAAACACAATGTCAGCAATAGATGATGGCTCATTGTTGAGGAAGTGTGATGTGTCAGCTGATATGCTAACAGGGAGCTAACGATGCTACATAAAACGGTGAAGTTGATGCCTTCAGAGTCCAGAGCCTCGCTGCTCACCATTAAACTGCGCGTTTTAAACCCCGCACACGCACATTATCACGCAACAATCGCCGAGTCCTGCCTCGAAGCTTTGGACGTAGCTTATGCTTTGTTAGCTGAGGTGTTGTTGTTGCTGCTGCAAGCTAACACCGAGGAGGTTAAAGCAGCACGATATTGATGCTAGCTGCTACAAAAGCATAAAGAAAACTCAGCTATTTTATTTTTGTATGATAGTCCCGCGTGTCCCGCGGGAAGCGATGATTTCACGACACTCACCTGTTCCTGTAGGCAGTAGACATGTCTGGACGAGCGGCGGTGTTTTCCTCTAAGTGTTTCCAAGAGGATTGAATTATTGGCCAGAGGGAAGTCCTGCTGTCACTTCCGCCTTCACAGCGACACCGCACGCGGACAAGTCGGCACGCGACCCGCGTCCGTGACGCGTTCAAGTGTTTTCTATTTACTGTCGGTGTCCACCTTTACATTATATACACATTACATAACCTTTACCACAACCACAGTATTTATGTATTTTAGGGGGAGAAATGTATTTTACTTATCAACTTACACGTTTACATCGCTACATTACCCCAAAGCATTTTTAGTTTGTACCAAACAAAATCTAATTGCTCGTCACTTATGTAACAGGACGGTGACTTGTGACGTCACAAATATAGCGCTGGGAAAAAACAAGAGACCACTGCATTTTTTTTGTCATTTTCTGCAAATAAATGCTCTAAACAATAATATATTTATCTGGAATTTGGGAGAAATGTTGTCAGTAGTTTATAGACGCAAAAAATGTTTCTTTTACCCAAACACATACCTATAAGTAGTAAAAAAAAAAAAGCAAAAAAAAAGATAATTTTGCAATCTTATTTTTTTCCAGAGCTGTAGTTTGAAGCCAGTTCTGGTTTTTAGTATTCAGTTTGTGACATGGGAACCTGAAACCTCCAATGATGTAGAAACACTGAGAATAAACGTCATCATTCACAACATTCTGACACCGGTACATTTAAAAATTACAATTCAATTCATTCATTTATTTACCCTTGTGTCAATGAGTCTCTAAACACAAATTCCCATTTATTCAGCTGGCATCTTTTCTGGGTGATTTTTGTTCAATATGGCTGATGTAGTTGCAGAATTTAGTTTTTAGCTTTGTGAACTTCCTGAATCACTTATACATCAGAATGTAGGCTATGTTGCCCTGCTCTACGCTGATGTTAAATCAATTGAATATAGGACTCATAGTCACCAAACAGTGTAGAGATTGCTGACTAACTATCCCATTGACTGCCTTGTTATCTCAGCTCTGAAGCTGTGTGTCACAATTATACGGTTGTTTCTTTACATTGGGAGCACCCACATTAGTCATACAATGGATTCGATGTATCGACTGAAACAAAGCCAAATATTTAATTATGGTTGTAATTAGGCGATTAAAGACATAATACACCTGTTTGATAAAAGCAGTAATTATAAGGACTGTATGACGCCAGCCAATCAAAAGCTGCAAATTTTTACACTTATGTGAATATTCATGAGGGGTGCAGTACCACCACCTAGCTCTAGAGGTGCTGTCTCCATACACACAGATACACAAAAAACAGCTAAATATGAACTATAGGGACTTTTGCTAAAACTTTGTAATTTTGTCTTTTACACCTAAAGAAACATTTATACACTGTTTGAATTATGAGGACACCGACCTTATGAGGACCGGTCCTCATAATTCATGTCCTTATAGTGTGGCGTGTATTCATGCAAAATATCCTTATAAAGGGCACACCCACACACACATATTTTTTTATTCATTTGGATAGGAGATATTAGGGTTGGGAATAGTTTTTCCAAAGTGTACGGTTGCCTAAAAATGTTGTGAACCACTGATATACAGGTACATTTGTACATACAGTTGTAGTTAGACCATTTCCAAACATCTACATAGAAGTGTATAAAATAATATTGTTAGTCACACAGCTGAGCTCCACTTCTAGTGACATACTACTGCCAGCCACTAGAGGGTAGAAAGACAGTGTGTATGATCAATGAAGGGAGTGAGTGAGTAATTTCTGATTTCCATCTGAAGATAATCTGTCTTTCGGGGGAAAAAAGGGAATGTGTCAGTGGAATAAGCTGTTACATAACCCAATTAGGGCCAATATGTGTCACTCTTTTTTTTATTGTATATAAGTGCGAAACAGGATTTTTGTTTGGCACAATGGAAGTTGCCTATACAGCTTTATGTCCTGATCATTGTGTTTTTCTTCACCATCACAGCATGAACATGCACATGTAGAGAGGGCAGAGAACCCAACCGAAGTAAGTTTAATTCATTTTACAATTAGGGAATCAATCAGACTGTGCCTTATTAGAACGACTCCTGCAGGTTTTATAGAAGAATAATATCAACCTGAGCTAGTGATGTGCATCATTGCAATATTAGATATATATTGTGATATCAGACTAGATATCCTCTTAGAGGATTACAGGATAATTGTTGCCTTTTCCTGGATTTGAAGGCTGCATTGTAGCAAAGATTTTCTGAACAGACTGGTCCAGCTGGTAAATCTCAAGTGAGAATAAAAGAATTGGCATGGCTGCAAAATACACATACAAGAAAAGAAGGCAATGCAAAGCAAATGCAAGTTACAGCATCTATAAACCTAAGGCAAAAATAACTGGATTGGCAGGGCTGTAAAATACACTTTTGCACTAAAGATGTATAAAACTTCATCAGGTTTACATTTGAATCATGTTCAGAGGATGAGAGGAGAAATTATATTATATTATATTATAGATATGGTTATTTTTTTCTATCTAATCCATTGAGTATTATTGTGAATGTGCAGTCATGAATCATTTAATCAACACCATAATTTGAATTTCCAGTGCACAATGAATAGAATTAACACTTGGATGCACCTTCTCTTTCCCCCTCAGCTTCTTTTAAATGTCAGACAGGAATTTAGTGGAATCAACTAATATTTTTACATTGACTTAACTTAAATATAAAAGTTTTATAATCGTATTTAATTCAACCTAAAAATTCAGTTATTCAAGTTATATTCATGAGTTCCTTTGACTCAGCCTTTTTATTCAAAATGTGTCGCAATGAGTTGAATGAATTCAACTTGAACTCATTAAATTAAGAGACCAGGTTCACTGTAATAGTATATTTCCCAGCATGCATTGCATTGTAGATGACTCCTACTTTCTGTAAAATTTATTCTCATTTACTCGATAAATCGATTAGTCGTCACCTGTTACATTAATCGCCAACTATTTTGATAATTGATGAATCAATTTGAGTTTATTTAAAGAAGAAATTCTCTAAATTCTCTGTAGAAAAACAGACATTTTACGTTAAATCTTCAGCTTTTTGGAAACAGCGAACAACATTTTACCAAATTTTTTTAACTAAACAATAAACATAATACCGTAAATAAATCTAACATTGTGTTTTACTACAGAAAAAAAAACTTAAAACAAGACCAAACTGAGCCAAAAAACTTGAAATAGGCTAAATCATCTACGAATCCGGCTGATTGATGAATGATTAATAAGATAAAAGTTCATAAAATCGTAGATAACAAACTGAGAATCATTACAGAACATTAATATATTCTGAGATTATAAAGGACCCAATTAAATAATCACACAAACAGCTCAAATCTAAGTGAAACATCAAAATAGTGGTTAGTTGCAGCTCTACTCCTGATATTATATATGATGATGTGGATATTGATGATATATATTGATGCTGCAACAGTAACATTGTGTTTTACTACAGATAAAATACTTTATTCAGTGTTGGAGCTGCGGTTTTTCTAATGTAATATATAAATGTTCTTCTCTGGGCCATTTCCACTTCAAGGTTGAAGAATTTCTCCAGTTCTTTACAAACACTTGACATCGACGGGCTCCTGTGCCTTTTCAGTGCTCTGCTCCTTCGCTGTCACAATGGCTTTTCCCGCTGTCGTTGATTCATGGCCGCAGGTATAAATAAGGACTTGGCTTCTCCTCTAAACGTCTCTTGTGTAACTGACGCTGCGGCTCATTATCCTGCCTCAGCTCGGACTTAAAACTCGGCCTGGTAGACGCTCGCTTTCCGCCCCTCGACAGCTGCAGGCCTGCAGCGTGCCAGCCTGTCTGAAAAGCCAGTGATGGATACGCTGACACTATGTGTGACACGATGGTCTGATGCTTCTCTCATTGCTGAGCAGTGAGTGAGCGCTTCACTATGTGAGTCCTTATTACTCCTGTGGTTATTAATAAGCCAAAGACGCCACGGTCAAAAGTCAAAATCTCAATTAAACCCATATTGGGTGTGAGAAAAACATCAAAAACTGGGCATGTTTGTGGATTTCTTTAAAAAAGATAAAAGTATTGCTTGATAAGTTGAAAACAGCATCTAGGTTGAAGAAGAGGAGGAAGAAGAGGAGGAAGAAGAGGAGGAAGAAGAGGAGGAAGACGTATAAGTAGTATAGTAGGATAGGTGAGTAAGGGAAGAAGAGGAAGAGAAAATAAAGAGGAGGAAGAGGAGGAGGAGTGAGGTAAGAAAAAGCAAAGGAGGAGGAGGAAGAAGGAGTATAAGTGATGGAAGAGGAGGAAGAGGAGGAAGAAGAAAAAGTGAAGAAAGAGAATGAAGAAAAGGGAAAATACAGAGGAGGAGGAGGTAGAAGTGAAGGAAGAGGAGGAAGAAATGGTAAGAAAAAGCAAAAAAGAGGGAGGAAGAAGAGGAGGAAGAAGAAAGAGGTGAGAGAAAGAAAAAGTTGGAAGAAAAGGGAAAACACAAAGGGGAAGAAGAAAAGCAAAGGAGGAGAAGGAGGAAGAATAAAGTAAGGAGAGAGGAGGAAGAAGAAGAAGGGGAGGAAAAGAAGAGGAAACATGGAGGAAGAGGAGAAGTGAGAGGAAGAGGGGAGGAAAAGGAAAAGAGGAGAGAGGGAAGAGAAGGAAGAAGAGGAGGAAGAAATGGAAGTTGAGGAGGAAGAAGAGGAAGAATAGGAAAAAGAAGTAAAGGAGCAGGAGTAGAAGTAGAAAGAGGAGTCGGAAGAAGAGGAGGAAGAGAAGGGGGAAAAGCAAAGGAGGAGGAGTAGAAGGAGTAGAAGGAGGCGGAGGAGGAGGTGGAGGAGGAGGAGTCTGTTTGTTGACATCGGAAGAAAAGGAAAATCAGATGAGTGCAGCCTGGTGATAATAAGTGAATTTCTCGCCGTCATCGGGACACAGATCCTCGGCGACAGCTCAGGTAACTACCCGCTGTCCGGGCTCTGTCAGCCGGCTGCCCGGCGGCTCGCGGACCGCCGCACACACACACACGGAGCGGCTAGCAGCTAGCGGCGGCTAACGCTATAGCAGGGGAAAGTCATCGTTAGCCGCAAGCTAACGCAGACGCTGAAACACACTGGTGCTGTATCGGCGAGTTAAAGCCTCACGTAGCATAACAAGTGCTGCTCTCCGGTACGTCTGGTTGCGGTGGGTCAGTAGACAGACCCGCAGCGGGTGTTTGTCAGCAGCTTTCCGGCGTTCGTGTTGTTAAAGTGTTCTAATAGTGTCGCTAGCTAGCTTGCTAACTTAGTAACAGGAGTCACTCGCTATGTGTGTTCAGCTAACAAACTAAGTTAGTTTAACCAAGCAAAACACACAGTAACGTATGTGACTAGCTTCAGATTAGCAGCTGGAGTCCTGCTGCGGGATATTAGCACGACATGCGTCATTTTGCTGCTTTTTTGCTTAAACAAATTGCAAAGTAGCGGACATTATTTGCTAACAGTAGCCGGCTAACATGGATAAATAATGCAGGGCTATACAATGCAAAGAGGTGGGCAAACATGTAAATACCGGCTGTGTTTGTGATGACAGTAAGGCAGTCTGACACATACATTAAGTTAACTGTGTTGTCAAGGTTTTTTTTGGATGTAATGTGATTTCTAATAAACCTGCATGCAGTTTCTTTCATTTTCACATTCCTGGCAGTGAGTGCATAACACGGGTCATTTTTACATCAAACATGATATAATAACCAGAAACACTCATGTTGCCTTATTGTGACATTTATATTACACAATGGCAGCTCTCATTTTGGATTATGACCTCTTCAATTCAACTTTAACTCCCTCTGTATAGAGATTGCATTTAACTCCTATACTTTCTTTCGACTCACGCCTCCTAAGGTCCCCTGCACTGCCCTGTCTTTGATCTGAGCCAGAGAAGAAGAGGCTAACATGGCAGCCAAAGCAGGAGACAACCCCGATAGCCTCATGACTCTAGCGACGGTCTTCTGCCTGAGGAACCTCAGGAAGACCATGTGCTACCAGGGATTCAGCAACAAGCTCTGTCTGCGCTCAGACATCTTCCTTCCCAGCGAAATCTGCGACAAGTTGGTCAACACGTATGTATCGGGACAGGTCAGGTTGATGTTTCCCTAATACTACGTGCTGTTGTTATACTATTTATGTTTCGTTGAAACAGGTACATAGAGTTGGTCCACACAGACAGCAACTTTGAACCGGAGGAGAGCTTCTTTCAACTATTCTCAGACCCTCGAAGCACCAGACTAACCAGGGTACAGCTGAGAGAAGACTTTGTACGCGACAGAGACCTGGAGGCCATTAGAAAACAGGTGGGATGCCACAAGTTCCTGGATGAAAGACCTGTTTTTTTCAGCATAATCTAATTATACCTTTAAGTAGAACTCTTTAATTTTCCAGCCCGCCTCTGTGGAATCTTCCCCATTTTAAGCGCCCCTGAATCTTTTGTTCTTTAAGATGAAATCACGACTTAATGAGCATGATTGAATTAAAGATAACCATCCATTTGGTATTATTTAAGGACTTCATCATTTCTTCATCAGGACTGAATGGGTGTGATTTGATGAGATTTTATCGACAACGCTTGTAAGCACGAGAAAATAACCCAAACCAACAAAATAACACCTTCCATGGCCACATTAACCAGCTCTGACTGGGGGATCCCAAGGCGTTCCCAGGCCAGTATGGAGATATAATCGCTCCTCCTAGCTGGACAGCCTGGAACACCCCCTTACGGAGGCAGTGAAGTAGCATCCTTATAAGATCACCAAACCACCTTATCAGTCCCTCCAGTTTTCCGATTGCATCAATTCCAGCGTAATCAGCATTATATCGCCAATTTTTGCGACGCCTCATATTTCCTAATATGTTTCATAATTATTGCAAAATGCCATCCATCTTTCACAAAACCCATATATCAGTTCTATATCTCTTCTACACCCACTGCTGATTTCAGTGTATTTGTACGCACATGCAATCGTTTTCTGTTACACACCCGTTTTAATTTCATGTCGCTGCAGGCGATTAATTCCCACTTGGCGTCTTTTATCTATGCTTTGTAAGTAAAAATTATAGAAAAATACCAAAATAAAATCAGTCATTTTTGGTCACAAAAAAAATCACAAAGAATCATGAAATCCTGTGGAGCATCTCTTTTCCCTCTATCCCGAAGGGAGATGGCAGCCACTCTACAGAGGAAAGACATTTCAGCCACTTGTATCCAAGCCAGAAAAAAAACTAATATTTTATTGTGTGCATTCATTTCCTCATTCTTCCCTTTGTGCATGAACGAACATGATGCAAGCTGTCCTTTATCATAGGGGTTTTACTGAGCAGCTAAACAGAACTAATTCAGTGGTGTGAATCCACAGAGAGGAACTTATTACTGCTAATATGACTCCTGGTGAGACGCTAAACAGATTAGGTACTTTTTAAACTTAAAAATCTAAGTGAAAAGGAGAAATGAGGAAATTCATATTTCAAAATTAAAAATGAAACTATTTTAAAATATGATTATTAAATTTAAAGCCATTTAAAGAATAAATTGGTATAATTGTCTAAGATTCTCTGGATATTTAGCCCTTTTGATTTTCTGTTACCACCAATTACCACTTATAGAAATGATGTAACCCAAGAAATCATCGTTACCCCACTAAAACCCCCACTGTCTCACTGCTAAAAATATTGATTTTATTAATTAATTAGCTATCTCGCCTGTAAACTGACATTAGCAGTGCACTTTTCCTTTGTGAATGAAGTGATTCACAGAGGATATGTATGTTGTGTCAAAAAAAAACATGCAATTTTGTTTCTGTTGGACTTTTGATATCCGTTAAAAAAATCACTGACAATCATTATAAGACTTTATATTTTAGAGAAAGTCGAATCATACCAATGTTTGGTTGCTGAAAAGCATGTTTGATATAATTGTAAATGCTATAACAGTGAAATATTGACATCCAAAATAAATCATAGTCTAATGTGTCCAGTGATTTAGTTAATATAGACATAGCAGTTTTAGAAGCGGTGCATGACATGACTCCAACAACAGACTGAATCTACTGGAGGTGGGCTGTTGAGTGCAAAATATCATGTAATATGAACTGAAGTTACTAAAGCCGGTGAGGGATTGTGACCTCTTTGCAGCACTTGTGACTCCTGCCGGTTGGTCTCTCTACATGTTCATCTGTCAAAAAAAAGCCTGAACATATTGACTTTGTGTGTTCCGCCAGGACCTGATCGAGCTCCACCTCACCTACTGCAACAGTCTGTCGTCCCGCAGCTTGAAAACACTGACCTGCTTCCGCGAGACCCTGGTCTCCCTTTGCCTCTTCGGCTGCAATCACATCTTCTACAGGAAGGGCGGCGCTCCGCTCGCCTGCAACGAAGACACGGAGGACGAGGAGGAGGAAAGTCCCGCTTCTCGGCAGGCGTTAGAGACAGACTTTAACTTCCAGGGGTTCAACCGCCTCAGGTTGCTCAACCTGGGCGGCCTACCCGACGAGGTGGATGCCGAGACCCTGCTCAAACCCCTGAAGTCGCTCACCTTACTGGACCTGTCTAATGTACAGTTGCTGGGAACGGCCTTTCTGACCCAGTGGAAAGACAGACTGGCGTCTCTTGTTCTTTACAATGTGGACCTGTCAGAGGAGTTGGTCAGTACTGTGGTGGAACTCGTCAATCTCAGGTAAGTCAAAAAGCTTTTAAAGCAAAAGGCGCTGCACCCATTGACTCAACACTCAAACCTCAAAGGGTGCTACATTATGAATTAAGCTCTTCATCTCATTCATCCAAAGTTAAAGTGAAACTGGACTGAAGTCGGAGAGATAAAAAAAAACCTCATCAGTAATTAACAGGCTTCATTACCTTGTGCTGACTGGTGAATATTAAACTTCTCTGGGTAATTGGCGCCATAAAAGACATCAGACTAGTCAAAGTCTCATAGATCAACTATGATTATCAGGATGATATCGAAAGTAATTTCGCAAGGATGAAACGCTTTACATAAATCTTTACCGGGGCGAAATGATTTGAAAAACATACACTACTCACAATAAATTAGGGATATTGTTATTTACATGAGTGCTTTTTCTATTTGGTCTGAATTGTAATGAAATAAATACAAGTTCCCTTTGATATTACGACTAATAAATGAGAAGAAACACCATTTTCAATAGTTTAATATGTGTTACTCTAAAAATGTATGAAATTGTCTCACAATTTCCCTAACCTATTGTGAGTAGTGTAAAAAATTAGTTTGACTGATACTGTCATTGCTGTTTAAATGATATTTTCTATCAAATTAACTTCTGTATTTGTGGTTGATGTAGTTTCAGACAAGCTATGATTGTACCTTTTTAAACGACCCATATTTACCAAGACTAGCTCTAAAATCAACATTACTCGCTATATTCTATTGTAATGGTGACATTTAAAAAGTGGTTTTGTGTTTTATGTTATGACAAATAACAAAAAATTCACATGTGGCAATGTTTTACTATGTGACTCATGATGACATTATCAACAGACATGACAGAAAGATCCGGATTCAGAGGTTTTAGGATGAGAAGCTGAAAAAATATGAATATTCTTAAAGTTTAACAGAAGCTCACAGGTTCAGAGTTAGAGTCATAACATGCAAATATCAGCTTTCCACTTCTTTTACATTTAGTTAGCGATGACGTGCTTTATTGCAGTATTTTTGCAATACAGCTTTAGATGAGGTGAAAAGCTTTAATCAGACATTAGAGGCAGACTGAATGGCTTCAAAAAGTATGAGCTTTTTTGATCCACATCTTTAAATTACGATGAATTAAAAGATACCTGCGCCAATTAAAAACACAAAACCAGTGTTTATAACTGACTAAACCGAACTCTTACTCAGGTTAATAACCAGTTCCACCCTAATTCCTTTTACATGCACGCTGAGCATTTAAACCCTGTACACCTCAGGCATCTCGACATCTCGAGGGAGAGCAGGCGGGCCTCCAAGTCCAAGATGACCAGGAAAATCCTGACGGCCATCGTTCAGCTTCTGGTCAACCTGGTGTCACTGGATATCTCAGGTCACATCATGCTCGACAACTGCACAGTTCCACACTTTGAAGAAGCTATGGGTCGGCCAAGGTGGGTCCTCTTCTGTAGGCTGTAAAGTGGATATAAAAAACATACAGAGCCTGTGTGAGAACTCCTGAATAATCTGGGATTTATCTCCTTTTTTTTTTTTTTTTTAGCATTGAGCCATGCAAGAGCAGCATCTATCCTTTCCAAGAGCTAAAGAGGCCACTGCAGTTTCTGGGCCTATACGACACAACCCTTTGTAATGTGACACACATCCCTGCTTATAAGGTGACTTGACACACACACATTACAGTTTTTGAGCTGACGATGGTTATTTTTCTTGTAGGGACTAGTAACTTTTGACATACAATATCATAGTTTCTGTGATGCTTAAATTTTCCAATCATTTACTTCCCTCTTCAAGGTTCCACCAGTCATTATTAACACCATTTCATTAATGTAATTTGGCTCCAGAGTCCTAAATGAACATCATTTGTTTGAGGAGTTTAGAAGTCACCCAAATTTCACCCAAATTGTTCTTTTGAAACAAAAAGTATCTCCAAATTTCAGCATACATAAAAAGTCTAAGGAGTCTAAGCTGCTAAATGTATCTTAAGATGAATCTCAAGAGAATTGAGGAGAAGAAAAAGAAAAACATTTTTTTCCCAAGGCATTAAAAAAAACAAGTCTGAAAGGTAAAACTCAGTGTTTAACTGCTCATGTTTCTCAACATGAAGTGAAGAAAAGATCACCACCACTTTCACTTCGGTCAAGTCAACAGTTTTGTGATGAAAGAGTTCTTCCGTCTTACATTAGTCCATGCAAATGTGGTGATCAAGATCTGTCACAACATATTACAGGGTTTTTCCCCATTAAGTAAAGAGTACTTTGTAATCTTGTAAACGCAATCAAGAGATTTAAAACTTAATTCTTTAAGCAGGCGATGCGAGCACATTCATAATCCTCATTAACAGGTAGTTGTTGTTTGTGTGATGCTTTTCCAGGTGACAGGATCAAAGAATGAAGACCAGGTCCTAAACGCCATCGAGACTTACACAGAGTTTCGTCCTGAGCTGGCCCACAGAGCCATCAATCAGCTGTTTGACATCGCCAGGATACAACATTGCAGCCAGCTGCTCCGAGCTTTGCAAGTAAGACCAGTTTAAACCGGGGCTACTGTTTGGAGGAGATGACACCGCTGGCCTTTTCGTTTTCGCCGCATTCTCATACCCCTCCTATACGTGTTCCGTCTTGTTTCAGCTTGTCATAGCAGCACTGAAGTGCCATAAATACGACAAGAGCATCCAGGTGACGGGCAGCGCTGCTCTTTTCTACCTGACCAACACAGAGTATCGCAGTGACCAGAGTGTGCGGTTGCGCCGAGAAGTCATTCAAGTGGTACTCAATGGAATGGAGCAATACCAGGAGGTCACTGTAAGTCTATTCTGTGACTTCATCACAATATCTAATATCATTTATTCATTATTTTGCATTTGCAGTCCTGATCACATTTGCACCATCCATCTATAAAAGCCGTTTATCAGATCAACCTCAACTTTCGTATATATATATATATATATATATATATATATATATATATATATATATATATATATATATATATATATATATATATATTTTGCTCATGGCACAATGGTGTGTATCCTTTTTTTTGGGAAATTTTTTGGATGGATATTCAAAACATCATTATTATCATTAACAGGTAAAATCCCAAAGATGTGTTGAGTCCTAGCTGAAGAATTCCTTTTCTGAGACTCTCCCCCATCACTTCCTGTCTGGCTACTCTATAATAAAAGCATCAATGCCAAAAAAAAACAATCATATCCCATCAACTTAACAGCGTCTATGTATCCTGCTACACTGTAAAGTTCTGTATCATGACAACTCCCCATGTTGCTTCACAGTGAAAATTCAAAGCTCCGTTGTCCCATTTCTTCCTGCATCGGTCGTGCAGCCAACATTAAGAAAGTATTGTATCGTCTCTGAAAAACCCCCAAGCTGAAACTAGTAGTAAGACTGGTTAATAGTTAGCCGGTTTAGCTGCTAATTTATTCCTCACATTAGCAAAGTTTTTACTCCAAGACGTGTTCAGAGACCCTCAGGAAATCCCAGCACTATCACCTAACAACAGCATCTGGGCCTAAAGTTATGTATTTAAACATGCATATAACAGTAAAATGCCCAGGTCATTACCCTATATAGCAAAAAGTCTTATAATAAACATTTTTCTCTCTCTCTGAACTGAGTGCCGATTGGCTGATGGAGGTAGTCTGTCGAGGAAATACTCCCACCATTCAAAATCACTGTGGGAAGCTGGAATTCCAGACTCGATACGTAAAGCAGAACAGGACACATCGGGATGGTTTTACCAGGCACAGGATAACATGGTGTTTACACAGAAAGTGCTTCAGCTTTGTTTTTCAGCCGTCAGCGCCAAGAACATCTGACGGAACAGACGCGCTTCAGTTTGACTCGGTCCAGCTATCTGCACAGGCGGCGCATCGCCACTCGTGATTTATGGGTGTAACCGCGACCTGAAGCATATTTTCACGCCTCGAATCTATTTTCCTCGCACATAACTACAGTGATTGTGTGTTGGGCTTTGAGCGATGCCAAATTTCGACTAATTTACAGTACAGCCAATACTTCACCATAACTTTTCAGACTCGTCTGTAGACAATGACGGAGGGAAGCTGCTGCTGATTTGCTGTTGTTCTGCTTACTGCTTCCTCCAGAGTATAGCTCTTAATATTGAAGATGATTAACATGATTAAACATGATTATATGTTGCCAAATGAAAGCAAAACAAGCTTTATATAGGACATTCCATTACACATGCCTATAAACACCATAGAAGCAAATAATTAAAACAATCTAATGAACATTAAACACCAATAAAAATCTATTTAAATGCACAGGAGAATAGTTGGAACACTTCTAATATAATCATCTAATTATGATCAGATCAAGCCTATTTGATGTGCATTAGAGTTTCCAGTTTGGGTCTTGAACCTTTCTCGATGTCCCTCCCTCCACCAGGTCCAGAGGAACTGCTGCCTGACCCTGTGTAACTTCAGTATTCCAGAGGAGCTGGAGTTCCAGTACAGTCGGGTCAACCAGCTGCTGCTGAAAATCCTGGAGCCGGCCAGGCAGGAGGAGTCCATCCAGAGAATCGCCGTGCACCTCTGCAACGCTTTGGTCTGCCAGGTGGACAACCACCACAAGGAAGCAGTCGGAAAGATGGGATTCGTCAAGGTAAGATCGAGATAAGTGTTCCTTTTTTTGAAGCTTCTCATATACTTGACGGTTAACTATTTAGTGAGCAGCCACTGTACAGAACCCAGGGATCCACTCTCTACTTTGTAAGCAATATACAGTACATGACCATACAGTACGTCTCTGTAATCAAGTGTAGCCATACCTGTTGACTGAATAGCACTTTTATGGATATAGTTGAATTTGAACAAAAGGGTGTTAGACTTAATGATGGCTAATGATAATATATGTCATCCGAAAATAATATGTCAGCAACCAAACGTTACCAGAGAATTAAAGAGGAAGTAAACTTCGCTGATGTTGATTTCACAATAGGCAAATTCGTCTCGATGCAGCTATATTAGCCAACGAATTAGTTAGCATTCGCTCACTTATGATGTGAATATAAACAATGTAATGTGTCCATGAAGGCTGTGACTTTATATAGTAATGTTACCTTCTTCAAAATGTAGTTTTCTTTTTTTAAACAGACAAGCAGGAAAGGGAAAAGTTGACCCTCAACTGTTATTGGAGACAGAGTGAAAAGGGGCGGGACTTAGGAAGGAACGATTGCTAATGTGCTTCGCAATATGAGCAATGTCTTACTTTATAAGCCTTTCAACTGCACTCCTGTGTAACACACTAACACCAATCAATCTGTCAATCAATCAGAAAACCCTGTACCGAGTTGTTGCTGTACTGTCAGGCTGAAATCGCACTCAGACAACTGGCAGCTGCTCATCAATCATTTCGATCAATCATTTATGTGTCCACCCCGACTCTTTTTGCAGACGATGTTGAATTTAATTCAGAAGAAGCTACAGGACAGAATGGTGAGTTGGAACTTTTAATCCTAAATCCACGTCATTTGGTAGAATATTATGTCGCAGCTCACGAGACGTTGGCCTGGAAAGGTCATAAAACGAGCCTTCTGGCAACTTTACGTTTGTCTAAGTGGATTCATGCACTTTGTCTTTGTTTCCTCTCAGTGTGACCAGGTGATGGAGTTTTCCTGGAGCGCCCTGTGGAACATCACCGATGAGACGCCCGACAACTGTCAGATGTTCCTCAACTGTCGGGGCATGAGTCTGTTTCTGGAGTGTCTACAGGTCTGTCTCTGGAACCACATACATTCAATTATATATTATATTCAGGCTAGATACACCTCTCCAAACTACAGCCAGGTATAGTCTGGAGAGGCTGTATATTGAGGCTAGGCCACACTATCCCCCCCTAGTGTAAATTATTTACGTTATTTTTGAATGGAAGTAAACCAGTGGTCAACTTCCATTTTTTTGTGCAGTACTTCCCTGATTGCTTGGCTAGTGTATCTAGGGTTAGCTTAACTAATTAAGTTGTGGGAGCAGTCAAAACACTCCAACACTCAAGTAACACTACGAGTAAACTTTTCTTTTGTACCGTTATTATAACGGCCCCTAATTGCACAAACAATTTTTTTTTTCCAAAATTTGCCATAGAGTTGTTGTGTTGAAGCTAATCGTAAATGGGATAAGATCAGTAAAATTACTGATATGACTGTAAAAATGTAAATGAATATCCCGGGGTATTAGCTGGATTAGCCCAGATATATGGGCTGTAAAAAAACAGGCTGGCCATTAACCCAAGGGATGATCTGACCAAGGGATTTATCTTTGGCTGTTACATCAGATAAAATACTATGAGTTTGGATTCTGGAGTCGGTTAATTTTCACTGTGTGATTAAAATAAGCTCTCCTCTCTTTGTATCACAGGAGTTTCCCGATAAGCAGGAGCTTCACCGCAACATGCTGGGGCTTTTGGGGAATGTCGCTGAGGTTAAAGCTCTGAGGCCACAGCTGCTCACCCCACAGTTCATCACTGTATTCAGGTGAGAAAGCTGCTGAAACCAGTGGAGAGTCAAGAGATTGACAGAGTAATACAAACACCTTTGCTCATTTAGATATATTAAAATAAAAAAAATCTGCTTTAATAGATTATCTATACTTATAGAGAATGCAATAGCAAATAGCTGCCGGTCATTTATCTGTATAAACTACACAGATTTTATGCATCTACTTGCCTTAAATGTAACATGCTTAAACTAATGTGATCATTTGACTTTAGTCTTGCAGAGAGCTAAATAAAAAGATGAAGACCAGTCTCATATCTGTACAATACTGTAGATAATACTACAGCGAGAAGCTGCTTAGCTAAGCTCAAAGACTGGAAAGCGGAGGCAGGGTTCTGCTCAAAGGTTACAACTTTCTTGGCTGGGAGCAGTAACTTCCTGAATTCTTAAAATGGTTGCCTGGCAACCTCAGAGTGACAACAAAACTTCAGGAAGTCGCTGTTTCCGAACAAGAAACCAGCCTGGCACATAACCCCTCATAAAACTGCAACTTCTAACATGTTAATTAGTGTTCTGCTGGTAGGTGGATTCTGTTATCAGCTAACCAGCTGCTAGTTGTAACCTTATACTGATTGAGATTGAGAGAGGTGTCCATCCTCTCTTTTGAGTCTTAAGAATTTTCCAAAACGTAGAAGTATTGATTTAAAGCCACAGCAACATATTGGAAAGGAAGTGACACCATGGCCGCAGGCTGCAGAGTTCACAGGCTTCCAAAGCTTCACACAGAAGAGAAAAGGATGATGATCTCACCGCAAATTGTCACATCAATGCCCAGACCAGAAGATGCACTGCATAAACCCTGCACCGCCATCCTTCTCATCACTTTCCTCTCACCCTTTCGATACTTTAACAGTAAACTGCTGGACAGTAAGGCTGACGGGATCGAGGTGTCGTACAACGCGTGCGGCGTGCTTTCACACATCATGTTCGACGGGCCGGAGGTTTGGTCGATGGAAGAGCCGCGAAGAGTCACCGTGATGGGCAAAATGTGGGACGCCATCCAGAGCTGGGACGTCACCTCACGCCGCAACATCAACTACAGGTGACAATCCGTTTAGTGTTCCTTTTATTAACGCCATTAGCCTCTCTTTTTATTGATGTATTATTATAATGAAATGACTTAAAAAGAAACAGCATTTCACGTATATTATATTAAATAATAATAATGTATATTTATATTAAATAATGCAGTAAATGGGTAAAAAAAAAAATTTAATCGATCGCTTCATGTCACTGTAACAGAACTGAGTAATACAGTTAAAGCTATAGACTCACTGCACATCACAGCTGTTATCTGTGTTTCCTCTGTTTGAATTTTTAAACTGAGTTTGCTCTCTCAGGTCATTCGAGCCCATCTTGCGACTGCTGCCTCAGAGCATCTCCCCTGTCAGCCAGCACTGGGCCACATGGGCTCTTTACAACCTGGTGTCAGTTTACCGTGAGTTTCATCCACGCAAACCAGCCTTTACACCGTCTGAGATGTTCCTGGCGTCGTCAGCGCTGACACACTCTAGTCGTAATACACACATTCCTACTCGAACACGACTGGTACACACCAGAGTTGTGACTCCACACGCAGCCTTTCTTTCCTGCTGTGCTGCATGTACACTACCGTTCAAAAGTTTGAGGTCACTGAGACAATTTAGAGTTTCCCATGAAAAGTCACACTTTGATTTACCACCATTTGAGTTGTAAAATGTATAGAAAATATTATTCCATTAGCCTTCTGACGCAATGAGCAACCACATTGTACCATTAGAACACTGGACTGATAGTTGCTTTGCAGCAAGATTAGTTATCTTCAGTGAAAAAAATAGTTCTTTTCTTTCAAAAATAAGGAAATTTGTAATTGATCCCAAACTTTTGAATAGTAGTGTATTACATCCCATTATTAATTCTTACAGACTTTCTAACTACATTGATTTTCTGTCTACAGCAGCCAAGTATTGTCCTCTTCTGATAAAAGAAGGAGGAATAAGCCTTCTGGAGAAAGTTCTGGAACTCGACAGCTCACAGCCAGAGACCAAGGACATGGCCAGGTACGACAGGCGATTCATCCGCATCTTTATTTTTTTTTTAAATACTCATGGATATTGTCCGCAGCTTCTTTTTGTCAAGCTCAGTTCTACAGCTGATTATTCAGATACAGCAGCAAGTTTTTATTACAATTAAATATTACCTTCACCAACATGCTTTAAAAAATTAACTTAGGAAACATAAGAAACTCTGTAAACTATTTTTTTTGTATCTTTCAGGAAAGTAATGGAGCAGTGTGAAAACTTCAAAGAAGACCCCATGGAAACAAATAGTGGACAGGAGGTAAACTATGGACAAAGAGGTTGAACCACAGGAGCCCAGCAAACGTCAAGCAAACCAACCTACGGCCCCTCCTACTGTCATCACCACAAGGGTCAATGTGTGCATTCTTCTTCTTCTTCTTCTCATTATTATTATTATTATTTTGTAGAGCAGAACTGTGTCTCTGACCCTCTTCACAGCAGTTTGGACAAAAACTTAATATATGACACATAGGAGTTAAGATGTGGTGCATGGTGTTCTTTTTGTGTGAGGGTGCTCACCTTTGCTGCACATAAGCATCTCTTCTGTTGGGGATGGGTTTTTTTTGGGGGGGGATGGGTGATTGTTATCTCTCAGTGTGTGTGTGTGTGTGCGTGTGTGTGCGCGCGTGTGTGTCAAAGATTTAACGGCAGAACAAAGCAGTTGGAGTGAAGCTTGATTCTCAGCAGAAGGACACAAAAAGCCCTCCGCAGCTCACTACCTTCTAACTGTGTGACCATTGAACAGAACGGCTAAAAGCTAATGGCTAAGGGCCATGCGGCGTCCTGCGGCGTCCTGTGGCGCCGCGGCGGCGGCTCTCGCCGTGCTCCCTCACCGCTGCTCACGCTCGCGGAGGCCACTGAGCTGTGGACGTGTACAGTCAAATATTAGCCATCAACGTGCGTAGGCTGCAGAGAAGCATCATACGGATGTCGGGAGAGAAGTCTTCCCTGATGGACTTCTTTGTTATATATGTAAATATTCTCTGTTTTGTCTCATCCTTTTACTGTGTGTATGTTTTATAATATAACTGTAAACACTCATGACTTTACTCCGTATTTAAATTTGTTTAGGTTTGACTGACGTGGTCAGTGCTAAGAAGCTATATACAGAAATACCCAATCGTTCCAATGTAGACTAACTATCCCGGATACTCTTTTAACAGATAATTTAGATGTGGTTCAACCTTTTCTTTTTGTCTTTCCTGTTTTTATTATCTGGCATTTTAACCTCATTTTGTTCATTATTCTTACTAATGAGCTTAAGCTATGAGTGAGGTCAAAAGCAGCTGAAGCAGATAAATTACGACCAAAAGTATTTTTTTTTTTTTTGGTATGTAAGTATTTTTTTTTTCTTCCCTTGTTTGACATGGAAGGACATGACCGAGCCTTGACAGGAATGCGGCCTGTGTCAGACCTGCGTGTTAAAGATCAGTTCATGCTCTATCAGAAGTCGTTTGCACGCTGTGCTGTTGTTCCGAGCGGCTGAACTCCACAAAAAAAAAGGACAAAAATAAAGATGGATGTCACAGACGGGGAGGAGGGAGACATCGTTTTAAACAGGGCACACATTCTCTCCCAAGGGACATTCATGGTGGTGGTCTGTTTTTTTTATTCCCTCCCACATTGAACAGTGGCAGGAATGGTTTCATAAAGAATTAACACGGCTCCACGTAGGCGCATGAGGAGGAGACTTCCGAAGCTTTTTGACCAACCGAATACTCCGGCCTCTTTATTACACAACTTCTGCTGGACGCCACTAATTCTGCGGCCGATGGCCGTTGTAACGTTGCTCAGTTGCTTTTGTCGTCGGGGGCATGTGTGCCGTGTTATTATTGAAAAGAAAACACGATTGGCTGATGCTTCATTGGAGCGCTCAAAACATGTTGAACAATCACGTATGGTTGGAACGTTCAGGTGTCCGCACGCCTTTTGTTTGACCTTGACCTAGCGATCGTTCAGTCTGAAGACAGGAATTTCGACTGTAGACCACGGTTTTGTTGTGACCATCTAGTTCAGCATCCATAATGTCATGGACCATGTAGCGTGTATCAAATCTGAATTCGTCTCCAGCGTTTTTGGCCTCGAACTCAACATGTACCCAGTGGTAGGATGCCAGATGATAAAACAGAAGAGGTTGAAAGAACCAGTTTTCCTCTAACACCCAATGGCCCATCCATTTTACTGGTTGGTCAACATGCTGCTAACTAACTGCTTCACTTAAACACCTTTTTTTTTTGTTTTTAAAGCTCATGGGAGAAAAACAAGTCACATGTATGTTTAAAGTTCAAACTGGGATGATCTGTTCAGGAATGAAACGTCTGGCTCTCAGAAATAAGAGGACGAGTTGATTGGACCAGGGACGAACTAGATGACGTTTGATTCCTGAGTGCACGGAACATTTAACTAGCAGGTTAAAATTCTGCTTCAGCTATCACACGCAAGGATTCCTTTTTTTCTTAACCCCAATCGAAAGACTTAATTCTCTGCATTTTCTGTCATGAACTTTAAGGTACCCTGTGGTGTAAAAAAAAAAAAACACGTATATTTGCATAAACTATTTAACACCAAAACCTATTGTGTGTATGCTTTAGGGTTACCAAGATATCTCAAATGCAATTCTGCATAGTTGAAAGCCAATTTAAAACTTGTATAATTTAGCAAACGCGTGCTAGCTGGCAGCCTTTTTCTTTATTTTTGCCGACCATGATCATGTTTCATGGCACATTACTGCCACCAAATGTTGATGAGTGGAGTAATTTCTATAAAAGTCCAACAAAACAGAACCTACTCATCAAAACAGAACACTGGGTACCTTAAACATGACCTTAACTAACAAGTTTCTCTACAGGACATTCCATTGCAAACCGCATTCACTTTAGTCCAAATATCAAAGGCAACATCTTCAATTCAGAACTTTAAATAAAATACAAATCTCAACAGTAGCTGTCTGAATGAGGAACAGTAGCTTTTAGTTTAGAACGCTGATTATAAATAGACTTATTTTCATAGCAGTGAGACAAGGAAATACACCTTTTATACAAGGAAATACACACTTTTTAAAAACTTGTTTTAACATTTAAATTATAAAGTGTGCAGGGGGATTTTACTTCATTTTACTTCAGTTCAGAAGCACAAGAAGCTCATCATGTGTTGCATTAGTTACCATTAACACATAAAGAACGCCACCGTTATATGAATTATTAAGCAGGCTTCTTATTTCTGTCTCACTTATAGAAACATGATTTAGCGAAAATAAACTTGCTGTATTAAAATTTATAAACATATTCAGTTCATATTTAAATATTATAGTATAGTATTTCAAAGGCTTCGTTAGAGATGCGACAATTATTTCCATTCTTGGTTAATGTATTGATTATTTTTTTCAATGAACTGATTAATTAAGTGTCAGAAGATAGTGAGTAAAAAATGACCTATGACCTATTGAAAGTCCTCAGCCCTGCGATTGATAGAAATGAGAAAAAAACGTCAAATTCTCATATTTAAGAAACTGTAACCAGCGAATAACAAACAGTTGCCAATCCATAAATATCACTAATTGTTACAGGTCTGTAACTTTCACAATCTTTGATGGTTTTTTTCATTGATCAAAAACACTCTTTCATCTTTCCACACTCACCAGCCACAAGCATGTCGCCCATTGACGTATTGTGTTTTTAAAGAAAAACCACCTCACTTTTTGTCCTCACAGCGTTGCATTGTCGCCATTATAGTTTCCTGATTCTGACCAGGGATTCCCAGAACTTTTGTTTTTTTTTCTAAAGGAACATGCATCACCAGTTAGACTCCATATCAACATGGATCAAAGTTTTCTCCTCATGCTCTGCCGTGTTGGTTTAGACCAACCAGTCGTTTCTAACGGTCTGTAGCTGCAGCCGGTTCAGTGACTCACTCTGGGTTTCCTTCATAAATACAGTTGAATATTGATCGATGCCTGTTTTCTTAAACCTATGTCATATCAGCCGACGTTCTCATGTACAGTTTTTCTTTGTGTGATTTATGGGAGTCTTGCATTGGTACTGGCGTTGGCACAGCTCTGTTTCTATCGCTATATCACATCCACATAGGCATTGATGTGAAATGGAAAGCTTTATTAGAGACTTGTGTTTCTGTCTGGAGATGAAATTCATAGATATTAAAGAGGATTTGTCACAAATTCACATTACGATCAAACAGAAATCATGGCCACTTCTAAAGAATCTGTGTTTAGATCCTGGTAGTTCATGCTCACGTGTGCAATTCTCTCCAGAGAAGGTGTTGGACATCTCGGCTGCAGTATCCACCACTTATTCTCTTTCATTTCAAGTCATTGAATGTTTTGATTTATGCTCTTTTTTTATTATTATTATTATTTTAGTTTTTTTTGGAAGAGATTTTTGCGAGTTGAAAGAAGCGCATGGATGTCAGTGACAGTAGATAGCTACTGTTGGGAGTTGACTGTTCCTGATTATTTATATAGTTATGTGTGCTGAAAAAAAAAACCAAGTTAAAGTAAAGAAATATTACTTCAGGAGAACTGCTGTGTCACAAACTGTACACAAAACCGACTAATTTCATAATGTTTCCGAAGTCTCCCGACACTCTTATTGATTTCTTTTGTAACTGCTGATAAGTGTAATCCAAAATCGAGTGAAGAACATTTTGATCCAAACATTTTTTTTTTTCTGATCAAAATAGTACCAGGCCATTAGTGTAAAGATATGAATAAGCAATAAAGATGGAGTGGTAAAAAAAATAAATGGGGAATTGTTTTTCTTTCTTCATTACAGGAGCCACCACTTAATGGCAAAATAATGACCTGGCTGCATTTATGCAGCCTAGATGGTTTATTAGAAAGCAAGAAATGAGTGATTCATCTCTCTGTTATAGTCTGTATTAACAGATAAATAAGCAGTTTGCTGCCTGTATATTAAAGGGACAGTTTGTACAAATTATAGTCATCAGGCGGTATAAAGTGTTGGATGAATCAGGGAGACATTGATTGATATGCGCTATTTTTCCTACTTGTAATTATATTCCTCATGTTTCCCCATGTTAAATGGGTCATAATTGTCTATTTTTTTTCCTCAACATGTCTTTCTCCGTCAATTTAAGATGCATTTAAGTAGCTTAAATGTACAAATAAAGTTGATTATAATTGTTTATTATTGTTGATTAAATTAGTTTGTTGTTGTACAAGTTACCGCAAAATGCAGATTTGCTGTTTCAGACACAAAGTATAAGAATATGCTTAAATAATTTAAAACAAACAATATTCAAATACACAAAACAACAAAGGTTAAAAAGTGTAAATGCATGATCATTGATAAACAGTTTATTTGTAAAGCACATTTCAACAAGATACTTTACATAAAACTTTCAAAGCATCAAGATACAATTTAAAAATGGTTGATTGAAAGGGGAAATTTTTAAATTAATGAGAAGATTAAAAATCGAGAAATGTTAATTAAAATCACAAAATTGATTGAATACTCAAAAATTCAATATATAAATGGGATTGACTCTTCAAGTGTTCATATTAAATGTCAATCTGGATGTTCTGATCTGTATGTCTTCATTATAATAATTATTATTATCATCATTATTTTGTTGTTACTGTTAGTTTTATTTTATTAAGTTTTTTATTGTGGTGTTTTTGTTAATGCTTAATACTCAATTTACATTTATTTTTAATATCATTATCAATATTATTATTTATAATATTTTGTTGTTACTATTATTAGTGTTTATTTATATTGTTAGTGTTTATTTTTATATTGTTATTTACTTAAATTCCACCGCTGGGTTTGAAGGAGGCGGTCATGCCGGTGTTGAGGTCTCTTTAACTGCAGGGCGGAGAGCAGATTTCCGATCGTCCATGAAGCGGATTACAGGCTTCAGACGTGCGTAGAGCGGCTGCTCCAACATCACCATCATCATCCTCACCATCATCATCCTCACCATCATCATCCTCTCAGCTGATCCGGAGCGGGACCGAGGATTCCCTCCGTCTGCACCGCAGCGCGCAGACCGACATGGACTTCAACGTGAAAAAACTGGCTTCCGACGCGGGGGTCTTCTTCACCCGGGCCGTGCAGGTAAGACCCGCGTCTGTCGCGGTTCCACCCCCCTTCCCCTTCCCCTTCCCCTTCCCTCCCCCCGCATTTCACCGTAAAACACCGCATGCCGCACGGTGCGGGACGCGTCTTGCGGGCCGCGGTAACGGGATCCGCAGCGCTGTTCCAAGTTGTTCCTGCGGCGAGTAAAACAGCGGAGAGGCGTCGTCGTGCGCGTTTTTTTTTTTTTTTTTTTCGAGGAGCGCGTCCAGCGCCGTAAGCCGATAAAGGTTGCGCGAAGCCTGGATCCATTATTGATGGCTGTGATGGAGTGTGTCAGCATGTGACAGCTGCATCAACAGGAGGCCTTCTTTACAGGACAGGCAGCTGCCTGTTCCTTTTGTTGTATAGCAATCCGTTCTGCATGCCGCATTCATACCTTATTATGGGTTTGGAGCAAACTTGGCACCAGCCTTCGAAAAAAAACTGTCAATTTTAAATGAAACCTTTCCAGAGGAGAGTCTAGGATCAGAGGTTTTAGGGGGTGCTGAGCGCCCAGAGACCGGATCAGACCAGACCTGACAGGCAGCATTTTATTACACTTTCATTTCCATATCCATGAAAGAAAATGATAATATTTTTTTGGAGAAATACAAATAGTGAGTTGTAGTAAGTTTGACTTATTTTTGGACTTTTATTTTGAAATTCAATGCTCAAAATATTTGTCTATATTTGTCTCAGCTTTTTTCCTTCTTGCCTGTGTTATATAATACAAATACTATAAAAAAGAAAGGTGCTTAAAATCTACAAGCTGCTGTATTTTAGTTGTTTAAATATTGCATTTAAACCATGTGCTTTATGTTTTTGACATTTTTTCTGGATTGTTAAAATAGGACATACAGTAAAAAACTAAGTAAAAAAACTTCTAAGTGTGCATTACCTGTAGAAAAATAATTATTTCCAGTCCCATTAATTAAATTATCTAAATTTTCATAATTTTCCACAGTCTAATATATTAAATTTCATTTTTTTTATTTAAAAAATAGCATCTTTAGCTAGTTAAACCTGCAGCTGCAATGCAGTCTGCCTTCTCACACACTCACTCCGATAAACCCGCTCTGTTGTGATTGGCTGTCGGACAGGCCACGCCCCTCAGAGAGCTGGCCGTCATTTAGAGAAACAGAAGTCGATTAGGAACACTCTGGAAGGGAAAGGGGGGGCGGCGACATGCATCCAGTTAGTTGGTTTACAGTTGGTTAGTGTTAACTTGTGACATCACAACAGGAAACCTGGCTTGTGTTCAGCCAGGTTTCAGCAATGCTACAGAGGAGGCCAGACCAGGGCATATTATAACTTGTGTGTTAGCGCAGACACAAGAAAAAGTGTTTTTTTTTTAATAATAGGGCCCCTTTAAACTTTAATTAAATAGTCTTGGTGAACCACTTGTATACCGAATCAATTCAAGCAGCCTCCTGATAAGTTACCACTCTTATATAATGAGTATCATCAATGTACTTTTGCAGATACGCATTAAATCAGAAGATTTAACGAGGCATTTCTCCTCTGATGAGACAGGCTGGAGGCTCCTGAATGAATAAATGCAGCATTTTAACAGCTTTGGTCAGAGCTGAGTCTGGACTCTACAGCGATAACATAAATTTCATTTCCAACCAACAGTTGACGTCATCTTTGGTGCAGAGAATTGATTCGAACGCCATCATAAGATGGCCGAGTTTCCGCGCTGCGATCTCTCACACATGCCACAGCTACTTCGGCTTAATTCGTTCCCCCACGCTCGATGCGTGAAAGAATGTTTAACTTACATCCAGCGTGAGCAAGATCATTTTGAAGTATTTCAAAAGTCCCGCGTGCCCTCCTGACATTTTGCAACCTCTCGATACCTTTGTGACAAAAATGTACACAAACAAACTATAAAATCATCATTAATCCTCTATTGCAGAGCGTTGCCATATGGCAACAATTACTACATATTACTAAAAGACAATAAAATAAAATCCATATTTTACTGTTCAGTTGTAAAAAATCAAGTCTTTTACTTTGAAGGACAATAAACGATCACATCATCATGTTCAATATAACACGAGTGTGTTTAAAGATGTGTGTAAAGCCAAAATACATTGAAATAAAAATTATTATGGATTAAGGATTTTGGCTGGTATGATATGGTATGACCAGAAAATCCTATTTTTATTCCTTTTTACATGAAAAAATGAGAAAAATCCTTTGAAACGCCACTTTATCTGTTTGATTTGTTTCAGTATTTATTGAAAAAACATATTAACAGTATAATAAATGGTAGGAGGGTGGAGCTTTGGTGGTAAATAGAGCCTTGAATATGTCAATTTATTTGATTGCATTAGTATTTTGGGGCTTGCCATAAAAGAGTTGCTGCAAAATATCACGTCAAAAGCTGATAATAATAAATTAAATCAAAATAATCAAACCAAATACAAAAAAAATGTACAAAAATGCCTGAGGCAGGCATGAGGGATAAATGAAGTGTTTACAGAGCATCATCAGTTTGTGAAGTTTAAAAAAAAATCATCAAATTACAATAAACTAATCAGGATCTGGTCTGGTGCTTGATAATCCAGCCTTGATTTGTGTCTATCTCCTTTTCAGGATTTTATAAAATATGACGTCTCATTCGGTCCCAGCCACAAAGCTGGTATCAGTCAGAGTTTTCTCCTGCCGTTGAGTTCCTCAGTCGTCTCTAAAGTCCACTTGGCAGCCGCCTCCTGTCTGATCAGACCTGCCAAACGCTGAGGAAAATGGAAGGAGATCTCCGACATCTTATCTCTTCTCTGATGCTACAGATGGTGTTTTCTAGTAGCCTCAAACTAACAGCTGACTATCAGCCGAACGGAGCGTTCTCTTTATTTATTGCACGGCTCATATTTTGACATTGGTGAGAGTGAAAAGTTAAAAGTGAAAAGTTAATTAAATAAAATTGATGCTTTAGTTAATTGCTACTAACATAAAAAAGTCAACGTTTGATGAAGTGTGGTTATTGGTATGTTGGTACATGTTGGTTATACTGAGGAGGCTGATGCTCGGTGCATTTATGCATTTATCATTTTCTGCATGAATCTTTCTCGAAAATATATTAAATATATTCAAGCATGTAAAAAAATGCACAAACTGGGATCTATATCAGCAAATACTGCAATACATTTAAAATGCACACATGTACTTTCTTGCATGTGAATACAAACCAGTAGCTGCACACAGTGCATTCACAGCGCTTCGCTTTTTCCACATTTTGTTATGTTTTGCAGGGTTTTTTTTTTAATAAATTTGCAAAAATCTAAAAAAAAAACATTTTCACAGCGTCATTATGGGGTGTTGTGTGTAGAATTTTGAGGAACAATAGGAATTGAATCCATTTTGGAATGAGGCTGTATGAATACTTTCTGGATGCACCGTATCTTTAGTTTATACACTAGAGCCCAATAGAGATTGATATATTGGCAAATTGGCAAAATTGGAAATTAGCAAAAGTGTGTTTGCAATAGTTTGGAAATAGCAAAGAGATTACAGAGATTGTTCATGAAAGCATAAATATAATATTGTGTGAAATGTCCTGCTGATTAATTATACAGTAACTCAGCATTTATACAGTAACTCAGTATTTATACAGTAACTCAGCATTTATACAGTAACTCAGTATTTATACAGTAACTCAGCATTTATACAGTAACTCATTATTTATACAGTAACTCAGTATTTATACAGTAACTCAGCATTTATACAGTAATTCAGCATTTATACAGTAGCTCAGCATTTATACAGTAACTCAGCATTTATACAGTAATTCAGCATTTATACAGTAACTCATTATTCATACAGTAACTCAGCATTTATACAGTAACTCAGTATTTATACAGTAATTCAGTATTTATACAGTAACTCAGCATTTATACAGTAACTCATTATTTATACAGTAATTCAGCATTTATACAGTAACTCAGCATTTATACAGTAACTCATTATTTATACAGTAACTCAGCATTTATACAGTAACTCAGTATTTATACAGTAATTCAGCATTTATACAGTAACTCAGCATTTATACAGTAACTCATTATTTATACAGTAACTCAGCATTTATACAGTAACTCAGCATTTATACAGTAACTCAGCATTTATACAGTAGCTCAGCATTTATACAGTAACTCAGCATTTATACAGTAACTCAGCATTTATACAGTAACTCAGCATTTATACAGTAACTCAGCATTTATACAGTAGCTCCGTACCTTTACAGAAGCTCAGTACTCACCATAATTATGTTAAAAATATAAAAAATCCTAACTCTGTCCCCTAGTTCACGGAGGAGAAGCTGGGCCAGGCCGAGAAGACGGAGCTGGATCCTCACTTAGAGAACCTGATCGCTCGGGCCGACTGCACCAAGAACTGGACTGAAAAGATCTTAAGACAAACGGAGATCCTCCTGCAGCCGAACCCAAGTAAGTCTTCCTCAGTCTGTGGAAAACAAGATGAGTGATGTGTTCAGATATTACGTCTCCTCACGAGGAGTCCTCTCAAATAACCGTATTATTTTATAAGTCAAAGATATATACCTGGAGAAAGTGAGACTTTTTTTTGTATATAAAATACCATTAGGTTACGTTTGGGTTTGCACTTGAAATCAAATATTTGTGTTTCGATTACCTATATTAATTCAATTAAAGAAGTCTAACATATTAAGCCACATATTTACCAAGCAGCTTTTAGGATGAAACCGAGAGATTCTCGTGTTTCTACATGAATCTGTAATAGACTTCTACTGTCTGAATGTTAATCTGTGTATTTTTTTAACCCTTCATGCTCCAGTTGACCACACTGGTAAGTCTTTTCATTCTCAAAATGCACAAACAAAGGCCAGTCACTGATAAAGTCTAAATGATGAATGTTGAGGAGGGTTTGCACAACCTGCACTATACCACTCATATGGCCAATTCAACGTTTCCTCAGCAATAATTTAATCAGTACAGAAATAGAAGATGCCCAGAAAGTCAATAAATTGATATGGCATAAAAAATAGACGTTAGATAATTAATTAATTTAATGGTTGTTGGTATCGTATGTAGGTATATGGGGATTTTACCTATAGTAACTAAATAATCAATCAGTAAATCGTGTATTAGTAGTGTGTGTATGTATATATATATATATATATATATATATATATATATATATATATATATATATATATATATATATATATATATATATATATATATATATATATATATATATATATATATATATATATATATATATATATATACAGTTGTGAATAATAATTTGGCTCATCCCTCACATTACACAGTTTGATGAATATGGACATGATTAGGGCTCAGAGTTCTAAATGTGATACTCATTATTTTATATGTATGTATTTTTATCCCTCCCTATAGAAAATGACTGACTATATTTTTATTTATATGACAGTGATTTGACTCCAATTGCACATGTTATTTTTTTCCAGTGTTTTATGCATCTTTGCTTGAGTATTGTAGATTAAATGGATGTATTTATATATAACAAGCTTTCTGTAGTTTTAATATTAATATTACTACCAAATGAAATATTAACATTATTGTCAATGGATGTAAAATAATTGTAGTAACTTGCATGAACTCAAATATTGTTGATGTTGGTCAATAAGAGGTTTTTTAACAATAAAAAATATTCAATTCTTCTGTATATTGATTCAGTGACTGAGGAGCCTACACCTGAGTCAGTCGGTCACATCCTGTCTCCTAACGGTCTCTTCCTCACTTGTTATCCAGGCGCTAGAATAGAGGAGTTCATCTATGACAAGCTGGAGAAGAGGCTTCCATCCAAGCCGACCAACGCGGAGCTGCTGGGCCAGTACATGCTGGAAGCTGCCAGTGAATTCGGTCCTGGGATGCCATACGGTCAGTGGAGCTGTTAAACCAAAACCATATTGTTGTAGCAAAAGATCTTTGTAAACACAATTAAATAATTTTACATATAAGAAAGAAATGTTAAACATACAACACAAGCACTGCCCCCCTATTCCTCAAAGTGGTTTGGTCCAGGTGCTGTTTTTTTCAGTGGGTGGGGCCAGTGGCTAACAGCTAATTTGGAAAGTCAGCTAGAAAAAAAACAATTACTAATATGTAGAAACCGGTAAGTCATTTATTACATTAGTTGTTCAAAATTAGTCCCAAATCAGCCTCTTTTTTAACAGCTGGCTAAGATCAGACCTAATGATCGCTAACGATGTAAGTTACCGTAGCAACAGCGGCTAGGGGGAGGGTCCATCAGAGATTTTCATACTTTTTTTTTTACTTATATTTTTACAGTTAGAGATTTTTACTTATATTTATTTATTATTAGTATTAATATTCGTTTCATGTCCCCTCCAGAAATTATTATCTGTAAATAAAATCTGTAATTTTTGGTTATGAAATGTACATGTGTTTGCTTGGATCTGTCAATTCCAGTCATTCCTTTTTTTTTTTTTTTTTTTTATTCTGCAACAGTGCAACAAATTTGCGCCACATTTCCTGAAGGTGCCACCCAGATGCACCGTAACGACACGGTGCATTTAAGGCACCTCGGACAATCCAATATATAGAGTGTGTATAGCGTACGTGTGTGTTTGTGTGTCGCTCCACTTCCAGGCAGCACCCTGATCACGGTGGGAGAGTACGAGAAGAAGCTGGGAGGAGCCGAGCGAGATTTCCTCCAAACCGCTTCCGTCACCTTCCTCACTCCACTCCGTAACTTCTTGGAGGGAGACTGGAGGACTATATCCGTAAGTCTGACTTACTCGCATGCGCTTCAGAGATACGGAGTTGGTCCTAACACCCGGACCCCCTCTCTCGTCCTCTGCAGAAAGAGAGGCGACTCCTTGAGAACCGACGGCTGGATCTCGACATCTGCAAGGCACGTCTGAAAAAAGCCAAGCAGGCAGAGGCCAAAGCAGCGGTGAGTTTTATGTTTTTCTTGTTTGTTTTTTTTTATGGGTCTCCTATTCATGTATTTGAACCACAGCAGCCACTGTAACATTCGCACTATCACACCCCATAACAATGACACAGTCCACTGACATGTTAGCAAACAGTTTGTTTTTTTTTTATTTCACATATCCAGCGCACGCAGAGTTTCTGGCCACCATACAAATGTAAATCCAATCTATTGCTTATAATAATCGATTAGTTTTTAAAATGGTGTAAAATGTTGATCACTGTTTTCCAAATCTGATGATTCAGCCTGTCCACAACCCCCAAAAAAACAACAGTTTACTATTGCAGAAGCCTAAAAAAAATGTATTTGAGGAGAATTTGGACATTTTCTACTTGAAAACGAATCAAATTGATTAACTCATAGTTGCCCATTAATGTAATAGTCAACCGATCGATTAATCGATTAATCGTTCACTCTCTTAGTGAGTATTTGATGAAGATTAATGGTCAGAAACAATTACTGAGGTGAAAAAATAATGGGATTATGATTCAATTCATTAACAACACAAATACGCAACTGAAGGGAAAACGACATGTTTTTGCCGGATGTGGACGAACTGAAGGCTGTTTGCTAACAGGTCAGTAATCCCAACTTCATTTCCGTGCAGTGTCACGTGTCCGGGTGGATAAGCAGGAAAACACACACATCTTAGATTTAGCAGCAGACACACAGCGCACATGTTCATGTCAGTTTTGCTTTTTCTTTTAGAATAAACTGCCCAGTCATTTTGTTCCTCTTGTATTGCACTAAGTGGGTTTCTTCTTCAGAGAGTATGGCAACAGTTGTCGGTGGTTAGGGTGAGTTCCCCCCTTCACTGTGAAGCGCTTTGGGCCTCGACACCTAGATGAAGCGCTATATAAAACGTAATCCGCTCCACGAATGGCTGCATTGACTCCATTAACTCTTTCGGATGCGCTGCTGGCTGCCGCATCGTTACTGACTGTGCCTGCGGTGCCTGTTGCATGCGTCTCATCCTCACCAACATGAACTCTGTTAAGCCTTTTCGCGCTGATTCTTAGTTTGGAAGCCATCGCATCAGGACAGCTGGTAAACAGGAAGATGGATTAACGTGATAGGGCGGCACATCGCAGCGTTTCATCGGCGCACGTGCATGAATTTGAGCAGCGGAGTTTTATTTTGTCCTTTCTGCATACGCTGTTATGATGGCGGATATCTATGTTGGCCAAAGTTGCAAAACTTTAATATATGTAGAAATGGTCTAAGAGACATTTCGAGTAAAGAGCAAGAGAAAGTACCCTACTGTTGAAAAGTTTAGGATCACCCAGACAATTTAGTGTTTTCCATGAAAAGTCACACTTTTATTTATCACCATGAGTTGTAAAATGAATAGAAAATTTGATTACATTAACCTTCTGATGCAATGAGCAAACACAATGTTCCATTAGAACACTAGACTGATAGTTGCTGGAAATGGGCCTCTATACACCTATGTAGATATTACACCAAAAACCAGACATTTGCAACTAGAATAGTCATTTACCACATTAGCAATGTATAGAGTGTATTTATGGGCCTAATGTTTAAATTCGTTTGATGATCTGAAACGTTTAAGTGCGGTAAACATGCAAAAAAAAAAAGAAATCAGAAAGGGAGCATTTTTGCACACCACTGTAAGAGTAATTGAATTGAACTGAATTGAAATTGCACCATCCAGCGCGGCTGAGCTTCGAAAACCATAAACAAGCTGACAAGAGCTTGATTTAACGGCAACAATGGCAACAACAAAAGAGAGACCAGATCCTTCTACGCAAGGAGGAAAACCGACTCCACCTATTTATTGCTTTAAAAGCCGATCGATAAATAATTCAGCGTGACTGCGCTGGCTTGGCTTCTCCAGAGTTAACACACACACACACACACCCCTGAGCTCTTCGCGTCAGAGGTCACAGCGGGTCATGGACAGGCTCGTCCTTTTGTATATTTTTAGCCAGTTTGACATCACACCACACCACAAATGTCTGTAATATGTGGCTGCTAAACGGCCTTGTATCGCTTCTGGTTTGTTGTCTTTACACACGCTTTGCTTTTTTGCTAACTTCTTGTGTGTGTGTGTTTTTTCCCCCCCCTGCACAATGACTGTGAATGCATGACTATGCCGATGTTTGTTCCCCCCCCCCCACCCCCTCCCCCTCCTGCTCTGTTCGTAGGCTGCACCTGATTTTCAGGAGACAAGGCCTCGAAATTATGTTCTTTCTGCCAGTGCATCAGCGGTAAGAGTCCCGAGCAAAACAAAATGGCGCACACATGCAGGGGGGCCGAGGTCACCGAGCAGTGGCTAGGCTAACATGCTAACAGGCATACAGCGGCGGGCTCTGTCGGTACCTGATCCGCTACGGCTACTAGATCCGTTCTGCACATGCGCACTTTAACCTCACCCTAACCCTTAACTCTAAACACCTACCCGCACGTGTAGAACGGATTGAGTAGCGGCACGGATCGGATACCTAGAGGCCGTAGCATTGACACCACTTACCGGCTGGATATTGAAGTCCCCCTGTCACTTAAAAATGTGTTGTTTTTTTTTCTTCCTCCTACAGTTGAATGCTTGTGCTTCACTGTAAAGAATGATGTATGTGCAGCGTTTGACACTCGAAGGCTGTTTTGACAATTTAATCTGCTGGAAGTGGAAAGTTTCTCCGATCTTATTGGAAATCCAAATTTAAGGGGTGGATGGAAGTTAATTTAGAAGCTGATCCTGGTCAAAAATTCAACTTACACAGTAAGTAAACACTTACAGTGTTTGATGTGGAAACTTAAAGCCTTCAGTGGCCGATCACTGAGAAAGGACTTTACAGTGAAGTAGGAAACATCTTTGGTCCAGTAGTTAAACTTCTGAATGAAATATATTTTAAGTTTCATAGATTCTGGATTATTAATGAAGAAGAAGGTGTAGATGTTTTTTTTTATTATTATTTGAATGAGATTAATATACTTTTTGTTCACAAAAAAATATATATCATATATTTATATTAAAAACAAGTATTTTACCTTCATCTTAAAAGGGCCATATTTAACCATTTTTTAACTGTTTAATATTTACATTTTTCTGGTCTATTTATAAATATTATCATGTTGTTTATGGTCCAAAAAGACTTAATTGGACCTATAGCAGCAATGCAGTCTGCCTTCTCATACACTCACTTCCCTACTGAAATGCCCACTCTGTTGTGATTGGTCTAGCTCGGTCTGAAACGCCCAGACCCTCAGAGAGCTGGGGTCGGTCAGAGGAACAGAAATCAAAAATCAAACACTCTGAAAGGAGGGTACTAGTGGCTGCTAGTAACTTTCACTCCTGTTGTGACATCACAAGCATGACTTTTAGATTCCAGCACCAATTTAGAGGAGGCCAAACCACGACATAATCACTGGGTGGACGAATGAAGGGGATCTTTAGAACTAGAATGCAGAGCCTATGTCGCCCCCTTCTGGCAGTAAGAGGAATTACAGAAATACTCTTCACACTTGCTTTCCTCACAGCCTCGGCCTGATCTCACTCAAAATTGAAAATAGTCTGAGAAGTCCTAAATGCTCGTAGCGATTCAGAAGAAAAATACAGGATGCATGTGAAAATACGTTCTGCTCTGATTATATAGCCTAGGGTTAGTAACTTTTTTTTTAACTGTTCAAATAGACAGAGCCCTGTTATCAGTCTGCAGTGACAGGTTATGTTTCAGACTGGGACTTCACTTTGACTCATCACCATTAGCTGTACATCACGTAGCCGATGCATTTGTACTTAAAACGTAATAACTTTCATTTTTGTTACGGCTGGTCTGCAGGTTTTTCCCTAGAAATACAGCTGCAGGGTGAATACCGGGCCTGTGGCGCAATGGGGCGTCTAAAGTATTATTCACAGACAACAGGACTCTTGATGTGATTCACAGTAGTATCTGACTAATATGGTGATTAAATTGTAGATAGTTATGCCTAGTGCGGCCAAACAGAAACCAGTGTTGAGTTTTTACTGTGACTAATCATCTAATCATAAAATTCTCTCTTTTTTTTGGCACCTACATCAAGGCCTTATGAGGTCCTTGAGTTCACTGAAATGATTTGAGCTGTAGAAATACAAATATCCCCTCATAAGGAATTAAAGTTACTTAAAATACACATTGAATGGATTTGCAGCAGCTTCTTAAACCTCTTGACGGAGCATCATAGAGGTCAGATATCACCGTTATGCACGTCAGAGTTTGCGATTTCAGTTGATTTTTCTTTGTGTCGACACTGTGACTGGAAACCAGCTGCAGAGCGGCTGGGAGAGCTGGGATGTGGAGGAGGACCCCCAAGTGTCAGAGCGCAGGAAGGTTGTAAAACGTCAAATAGGACCAGAGCCTCGCCGTCTTTTTGTGGTGTTTAGAGTAGTGGACGACACTGGCGGTAGAAACGTACGAGGTGTTTTAGCCAGTCCCCAGTGATTTAGCGTGTGTGTGTGTTTTTCTTTTCCAACCTCTTGCCCTAACCTGCTAAAAACCCTCAAAATCGCGTGTCGGCTAGAACAAATTCAGCTTATTTGGAAAGGAATTTTCATTAAAGGGAAACAGGAGATGGGGCCAGACAGGAGTAGTTGGCCTTTTCACATAAAGTTTAGTATTCGCAGTCATACACGTCAATATAAAAACCTTTTTTATTGTATTATAACTCATCCAGCTTGAGAAATTACATGAAGAAAAACACAGAATTGACAAGATAAAAGGAAAAACTGTCAAATATTAGGATGATTAGGATTAGCTTCTTTTATTTAAAAAAAAAAAAGACTATATATGTAAAATCAGTTCATTGGGAAAGATGCTGTGTTTGTAGCACATGTTTAACACTGAGTGGCGCCACACAACAAACATTCATCAGTGTTCAACATCTGCAGAATGTGGCGACCACTTGTTGCTGTTAGAAAACAAAGTACAAGTATTTATTTAAGATCTTTTGCGTTATCTCTAACTATGATAAATGATAAATAATATACAAAAAATAAGCTAATAATAAATAAAGGCTTATAAATAAATGGACAAATGTGACATGATCGGCTAAAATCGCCGTTGAATTCATTCAAACCAGACTGATTGTTGAATTGTTGGAACAGCAGTTAGTTTTTGTTTTTGTTTGGGTTTTTTCCCCACGTTTTCCATTACTGGTTTGAGTCAGTATCGATGCAGATTTAGTTTTTATCCATCACCCGAAAGAGCCTCTTAAAAGACACGCTCGCAGTTTATTTTGTGGTTTTAAAACGACAAAATGAACACCGAGATATTCATAATCATTCCTCCTGTTCGTACCGACCATCAGAAGGTCCATTCATGCTGCATTTACAGTGCGGGAGGCAAGATCCACTGATCCTTCTGTGGAAAAAGTTCATCTGCAGATAATAAGAAGCTAAACTGAAAGTTTACAGTGGTGTGTGGGAGCTGGGTTGAAGTAGCCAGTTTGTCTGTCCCATTCACATCCTGTGCTGCGTTCTATTGTTCATCCAGGGTTTAATGACATAAATATATTTGGTTTTAAGTACTCACCTCATATTTCCTCCCTCAAGCTTCTCCCTGGAGCCTGTTGTGGAATTTTTCCCTATTTCTGGTAAATAAAAGAAATACAGACATAACTGTTGGCAGACAGAAGGAAAAGTCAGTCTTGTCAGACCCACGCTGCGTCTCGTTCCGATGCAATGAAACAAAGACATTATAATGTGAAACACATTTGCACGTTAGCGCCCAGGCGTCAAGTAGAAGCCCAAATGAGTCAAATGATCCTAAACGGCCCCTGTCTGCTGCATGAGACTCGTCTCCGTCTCTGTCCCAACAGCTTGTTTTAAGGCACGGTTCTTACAACACGGTACAGAATGTGTATTTAACACTGAGACATTCCTCTAATCAATCGTATATATGGAAATGTCGCTTTCTACGACACGGGACCTTTAAATGAAACACCTGCTCAGTCTGCACATGAATAACAAGGCGGTGTCATACATCCTGTTCCATGCAAACATCATAGGCCAAATGATACTCATACAGCTTTTCTGACATGATAGTAGAACTTTTTTTTTTATGTTTTAAGCAAAAAAAAAAAAAAAAAAAAGTTTCCAAGCGCTTCCTCACATATGACGCCATCAACTTTCTGTCCATTTCACATGACGAAGGCAAAACCCGGAAGGAAACTCCCAGAAAGAGTCATTTTATTAAGATTATTATGATTTTCAACCATGACAGTTTCTAGAATAATTCCCCAAAGAATAATTTTGTACATGGAATAAATTGATTTTTGTTGATTGTTGCAAGGGGCAACTATAATAGCCATTAAAATGCTATTTTCTGCAAAAAAAAACAACAAAAAAAAACAAACATTGGAAAATATACATGTAGTAAGTCTATGAAAGAAATCTGGGCTTATTTCAGTGGCGTTTTGCAGATCAATCACACTTCTACGTTGCTGCTCTTGGTTGAAAATCAGAATTATTTGTACGTGTGCGTGTGTAGAGTAGATCCAACAGATCTGTTTTATTGTGTTAGTCATCTTTTCTTGATTTCGCCTCCTAGTTTCTGATTCAGGCCCAGACGTAGTTTATACTTCTTCATAATGTGACCAGAATTGCGTGAGAATGGTTGTTGATTTTTCTAATCTGTTCTCATGCTGCTTTCTCTCAGCTGCTGAGCGAGGAGGTGGACAAAGTAAGTATCGTCACGAGGCTGTGACGTGCCTAAACGTTTCATGATAATTTGGCAGCCGTTCCCGTGGTTACGCAGCCAGGTTAAAGCCTGCTTCCTTCCTGTGCTGTCTCCTTCCTTGCCGCCGCTACCTGCAGGCGGAGCACGAGCTTCGTGTTGCTCAGACGGAGTTTGACCGCCAAGCCGAGGTCACCCGACTGCTGCTGGAAGGCATCAGCAGCACACATGTGAGTAGGCAATACAGCTCCAAGTGATAGTCACACTTTCCATGCAAGAGGAAATTCACCATTGCTGTTTATTTGGAAGAAGCTAACAATGACGTTTACACAACATTACGTTTAAAGTAACTGTAATATTTACTTATATGGATGATATAATGAGCTTTTAAAATAAAAAAGCAGTTTCAAACCTTTTTTGTCCTCTGACATCTTGCAAACATCAGTGTGTGTGGTCACATGTATATGAGTTGTCAACAGCTCCAGCAAATAGCAGCGTTTTCCCTCTAAAGTTCTCATAGATTCATTTCAATGCATATTTAAATGGTTTAATATTTCACCAAAAAATCCAAAAGATATGAAAAAGTCCAAAAAAAAAATGTATATGTGTGTGTGTGTAAGTGTTTTGTTGTTGTTTTTTTTCTGTTGTAATTATTCCTCCTGTTCATACCGGCTATTAAAGGACCCTTCAAATGTTCTTTCATTGTAATTGATGGAGGACGATGTCCACAGTGTGGATCAGTCACAGTCAGTCAGTCATTTTCTATACCTGCTTATTCCTCATTAGGGTCACATGGTCTGCTGGAGCCAATCCCAGCGCGTTACGGCGAGAGGCAGGGATACACCCCAGATGGTCGCCAGCCAATCGTGGGGCACACACACCATTCACTCACACACTCACACCTACGGGCAATTTAGAGTCTCCAATTAACCTGAGCATGTTTTTGGACTGAAAACCCACGCAGACACTGGGAGAACATGCAAACTCCACACAGAAAGGTCCCAGACCCAGGACCAAGGAGGTCTTGAACCTGCGACCTTCCTGCTGTGAGGCAACAGCGCTAACCCCTGCGCCACCGTGTCGCCCTCAGTCGCAGTTATTGTGTGCAAATAATAAAAATAAATAAATAAAAAACATTAAAAAGTAGACCTGAAGCGTATCTGAAACGCTGGTGTATTTCCTAGTTTCTACCACTCAATTTAAGGTTCTTGGTTTGTAAAAGACACAAAGTTGAATCAGAGAAATCGGTTGAAAACTGTAAATATTCCCCCGTTGAGCTGCTATAGAAACACAAAGGGGGACTTTGGCATGAAAACATGAAAGGCGTCTACTTGATTTGAACTTATCACCTTCGGATGCACTTTTAAGTTACGTGTTTGCAAAGATCTTCTAATGGTCGGTATGAACAGGAGGGACGATTATGGAATGGAAAATGCATTTGTTGTTGTGTTGTTTTAACACGCACTTGGAACGATCCTGAGCCTGCGAATGGAACTGATAAAGGAAAAATGACCGAGCGTGTTACCATATCAGGAGGCTTATTTCAATCTAAGCCTTTTGGCTAAAGAAAGAGAAAACCGGAGCTCAATCATGACATTCGGCTGCTTGTTTTGTAGGATTTGTCCTGTATTTCTTCAATCTTTTCCTTTTCTCCCCTTCAGCTCAACCACCAGCGCTGTTTGCAGGATTTTGCCGAGGCTCAGGCCACCTACTACACCCAGTGTCATCAACACATGCAGGAGCTTCAGAGGGAGCTCAACAGGTGAGGGCGGGCGCCCGGATGTCGGCGGCTTCACCTGTCATATATGGTTATATATGACACTGGGCCTCATGCAGGAACATTTTCATACGTATCCGAGTTTTGCTCAAACTCTGCCCAAAATGTCTGTAAATCGCTTGTTGCTTTGTATGCATGGAGTGGACTAATCATGTATCTAATCATGTATTTTTGTTTTCTATCATTTATGTATTTTAGCATGCTTTCTGTGGAATGAGTATACATATACACATATATATATATGAGTAGAAAAAAAAATGGCATATTAGCCAATGTCATAGCTTATAGAATAGTTGGAATAGTTGATTGCCAATAAAGTAAAGATGGAAAAATGGGGAAAAAAAGTGAGAAAACGCCTATTTTTTTGCATTAAATTCAGTCAAAATCACGAATCAAAAATTGTTATTTCACTGAATGTTCATTGCATCTGGATTGCATTTATTGACGGCTTATCGCAACGCAGTGAGGATTTCTGGAAATCATTAACACAAAGTACGGTGTCGGGGTCAAAACATTTTTCAGACTGTGGCTCGTCAACTAATGAGCATAGAACAGAGAAACATTTGGTGAAATGAAATTAAGCAGATTTTTGTTGAGGGATGAAAAAGAGAGAAGGCGGTCTGCGGCGGATCGTCTGTAACTTAAAACCAGCTGCCTCACCTCAAAAAAATATACTGTGCATAGAAAAAAAAATGATGCCTTCTTGCCTGTTTAGACTGATTCAGTGTTGCTAAGCAATGTAATTGTGCAACGTGAAGTCTATTCAGACAAGCCCTGTAATATAATTTGCTGAGTAACAGCCTTTTCCCTCCAGCTCTTATCCTCCCATTTGTCTCGCCACCTCCGCACAGATGCGCAAACGCGGTCGGCGGCCCCCACCAGTCTGCCGTCTGCCCCGATCCCGTCTCCTCCTCCTTCCCGTCCGGGACGTCCTGCCCCAGCGCCGCCGTCCCCGCCGCCTCCTCCGGCCCCAGGCCCGGCACTCTGGGCACGGGACGGACGCATCTGCCGGTCACAGGCAGCAGAAAGGCCAAGGTCTTGTATGACTATGATGCCCATGATGCTAGCGAGCTTTCCCTTTTGGCCGATGAGGTACAGTAGAACCTTTGAATCGCTTTTGTTGTTTGAGAGGTGACACGCTGTCAAACTTGGCTAGGATGTGCCGCCGCCGCCCGCCCCCCTCCCCCTCCTCCTCCTCCCCCTACCAACAATAATATCTCTCTGTTCCAAAAGACATAATGTCAGACATTCCAGTCATAAACTGTAATCAGTTAGAAGACTCAGCAGTGTAACTGGCACATGTATAATGATCATTAAAAGCCTTTGACACTTTGAACATTTCTGCTTCTTATTGCCTTTGGGCTGAAAATAAAATAAATAAAAAACATAATAATTGAGAAGACACAAATATGCCTTTTTATATATATATATATATATATATATACACTCACCGGCCACTTTGAGAACTGCCTCAATTCTTCGTGGCATAGATTCAACAAGGTGCTGGAAGCATTCCTCAGAGAGTTTGGTCCATATTGACATGATGGCATCACACAGTTGCCGCAGATTTGTCGGCTGCACATCCATGATGCGAATCTCCCGTTCCACCACATCCCAAAGATGCTCTATTGGATTGAGATCTGGTGACTGTGGAGGCCATTTGAGTACAGTGAACTCATTGCACCATCCGAATGTCGCAGCAGAAATCGAGACTCATCAGACCAGGCAACGTTTTTCCAATCTTCTATTGTCCAATTTCGATGAGCTTGTGCAAATTGTAGCCTCAGTTTCCTGTTCTTAGCTGAAGGGAGTGGCACCCGGCGTGGTCTTCTGCTGCTGTAGCCCATCTGCCTCAAAGTTGGACGTACTGTGCGTTCAGAGATGCTCTTCTGCCTACCTTGGTTGTAACGGGTGGTTATTTGAGTCACTGTTGCCTTTCTATCAGCTCCAACCAGTCTGGCCATTCTCCTCTGACCTCTGGCATCAACAAGGCATTTCCGCCCACAGAACTGCCGCTCACTGGATATTTTTTCTTTTTGGGACCATTCTCTGTAAACCCTAGAGATGGTTGTGCGTGAAAATCCCAGTAGATCAGCAGTTTCTGAAATACTCAGACCAGCCCTTCTGACACCAACAACCATGCCACGTTCAAAGTCACTCAAATCACCTTTCTTCCCCAAACTGATGCTCGGTGTGAACTGCAGGAGATTGTCTTGACCATGTCTACATGCCTAAATGCACCGAGTTGCCGCCATGTGATTGGCTGATTAGAAATTAAGTGTTAATGAGCAGTTGGACAGGTGTACCTAATAAAGTGGCCGGTGAGTGTATATACTATATATATATATATATAGTATATATATATAGTATATATATATGTGTATATATATATATATATATATATATATATATATATATATATGTATATGTATATACATATATATATATATATATATATATATATATATATGTATATATATATGTATATACATATATATATATATATATATATATATATATATATATATATGTATATATATATGTGTATATATATATATATATATATATATATGTGTATATATATATATATATATATATGTGTATATATATATATATATATATATATGTATATATATATATATATATATATGTATATATATATATATATATGTATATATGTATATATATATGTATATATATATGTATATATATATGTATATATGTATATATATATGTATATATGTATATATGTAGATAAAAACCCTGTTTTTTCAATGAAGATAACTTTAAACTAATCTGAAATACGCTCTATACATAGCTAATATGGTAAATTTCTACTAAATTTCTAATATTCTACCTGCAAATGTCTGGTTTTTGGTGTAATATCTACATAGGCGTACAGAGGTCCATTTCCAGCAACTATCAGTCCAGTGTTCTGATGGTGCAATGTGTTTGCTCATTGCGTCAGAAGGTTAATGGATGATTAGAAAACCCTTGTGCAATCATGTTAGCACAGCTGAAAACAGTTTAGCTGGTTAGAGAGGCTATAAAACTGACCGTCCTTTGAGGAAAGCAAAGTTTGATGGGAAAAAAATGATCATTTCAAATACAAATCATAATTTGAACCTTTTTTCTATTCATTATACAACTCATGGTGGTGAATAACAGTGTGACTTTTCATGGAAAACACTGAATTATCTGGGTGACCCCAAAGGTTTGAACACTACACTACATTTCCATATATCAATCAAAGCACACATCCATCCATATACCCACATTAGCTTTTTCTATGCATGGGAATATTGTTTTACTCTCATGAAACAATATTCACCTGTCCATGTTGTGTACATTAGGAGATTTATTGGTTGGTGTTCCCTTGAAGCGACCTCTTCTCAACAGTGTAAGAAACAGGGGAAAAAAATCACCAAACATGATTCTGATTAAAAACTGCATTTCTTTTAAAAAGTAAAACTTATATGAGGCTTCAGAGAAGCTACAGTCTAAAATGATCCCATCATAAACAATAAGAAAGATTTTGTGTTTTTTTTTCCTGGAGAGCTATGACTTCAGTAGATATTTCTGCAACTCAATGCATTTCTTCACATTCTGGCGATAGTTTTAGGTCACTAGTTTATACTTCCGCTCCACTACAGGAAACATTTCTCTTTCTTCTTCACTAAATTTATCTGGCAGCTTTAGTTACTTTGACACAATGGATAATATAATGAAGTTTAAAATACAACACTGAAAGATAAAACTAGTGGTTTCAACCTTTTTAAGTCTTATGAACGATTGGTAGTGTGCGGTAGGGTCATATTCCACATGTCTATGAGCTGTTAACAACTCCACCAATGTTTTTTACCTTCCAAATTCTCCCATGGTTTCATTTCAAAAAATATTAAAATAATCTGATATAAATATATATATAAAAAGTTCAAACATTAGAGAAAAAAGTCCTTTTCCTTTTAATCATCTCAGATCTTGGCATAAGTTGCCAGGTTTGTTGTTTTTTCTGCAAAAGGTGGATTATTATAATAAAGACTGAAAGGTTCATGGAGCAACATTTTTCTTAGATTTCTCTAATATTTCCTCTTAAATTTTTTTGTTAAGACAAAAAACTAAGAGAACACAGATGCACCAAACATTTTTTTTTAATTTTTCCTATCAATTTCAATAAAAAGAGAATTAAAAAATTAATAAATCTATAAACTTGAACAAAGTAAACATGACATAAATTACTAAATAATAGCCGGCTTTTAGTTAACCGCTGGGTTAAACACTGGGTCCATGTCTATAATTTGATAAATAACTGTTGGTTCCAAATAAATTCTAAGTTGTTTAAAATTTTCCAAAAACTCCTAACTCATTAAAGCCTATGAGCCTTAAAGTCTATGACTGTCATTTAATACTCAAAATAAAAAAAATAAATGTTACTATTATAGGTTTTTTTAGTAGACAATTTAGGTTCCAATTTAGGTAACTTCCTGCTCCTTCCTCCTGAGAACATAGCGAAGACAAACCCTCCCAGAAAGATGTCATTTTATTTAGATTATTCTGATTTTCAACCCTGACATGCATATATCTATTTAATCATTCAAATCTGTAGAATAACCCGCCCCCCAAAAAAGCGTGTATTTGTGCAAGCAGCAACTATAATAGTCATTAAAATGCTATTTTCTGCAAAGAAACTTAGTGGCTCTTAATAAAAGAATGTGAATAAATTCCCATATTTTCCTGGTTTGATTTGCAGTAATTGTCAGGGAGGAATTAATCGCCTGTCCCAAATTGCCACCTGGTCTCAAATAAACGCCTGATCTTTTAAATGACTTAAACAAATAAAAGCCCTGGCTATTATTTGGTAAATTACGGGATTATTTTCCTGAGCAGTGGTAGGCATTACAGGAAAATCCCAAACCCAGCCATGCAAATATTCGTGACGCTGTAAATATGTCAGCGGAGGGACACACAGCGGGCTTTTATTTTGAAGGCGCGAGCGCACTGCCTAGAACGGAGGATCCGACAAGTTGGAGAGCGATGTGCGTCCTGATAGGAATATTTGGAGCAGATCGCCAACACTATTTCTGGTGGTAGGTTTAATTCAGTTCATTGATTTAAAGGTATATTATTTAGAATCGAGGGGTCACCGGGCGATTTTTTAAAGTGCTCTGAGATGAAAGATTTTTCTACCTCCGTTGCTTCAGTTTTCAGCTGAAACCAATCAATAATAAGCAATATACAAATAACTAATAACTAAACCGACATGGCACTTCACTATAAAATATTATAACAAATCATGGATGAGAGCAACAATAAGAGTAAAAGAAATCTACGCAATGACTATCAAAAGATTAAAGAAAACAGATGGTTTTAAAAGTATCGATTGAGGTGGTTGGATCTTATAATTTGAAGCAAATTAACTGTGACAGTTCCTTACAAGTTACAGCTTTCGTCCTTGGCAAGGAGACTGTGACTCAGCATTTGTAAATACAAACTTGTGTAATTTTTCCATCTGCTGCAGACTCACTCTTCAGCACATTCAACATGTAGTGATGTTTCCACTGTCTGAGCAATTAGTGAAATCACACACATCTCGCCTCATCTCTTTGTCCATGCAAGGTTGTTTACAAAGTGAATCTTCTCTGTTCAGTAATCTAATCAGTGTCCTGGTTTTCATTTTGGAAATTATCGCTATTGTAATACTCTAACGAATCAATCTAATTGTCCCAATATAATACGTTTATTGATACTCCATTCCAGTACCCGTCCACAATTTAGCTAACAATGTAGCTTATTCCCAGTAGGTTAGCGTTAGCTTGGGAGTGAACGCGGTGGCGAACATGAACTGCAACTCCGGGCTTCAGGTTGGTTCCAATGTAAACCAACGGGCGACGTCACACCTCATTCCTGAAAAAAAAAAAATAGAAGAATTTTTAATACCTTCTAGAGTAGGGGAGTCAATATCAATTTACTTCATGGGCACATGCAGCGCAATTTGCTCTCAAGTGGGCTGAACGGGTAAAATTAAACATGTGGATAACAACACCGCTTTTTTCGTGTAAAGAAATACATTCTAAAAAAAAATGAAACACCTAATTATCCTTCGATTTAATAAAGAAAACGGGAGTTGACCCGAAAGAAAGTGAAATTCCAACAACATGAGGTCTTTCCATATTCAGGCACTTCAATTACTCAATATTCCGTTTTTTTTAAGCCTCAGGTGAAGTTATCTCTTGCCTTATAAACCATTTACAAATCAAAACGGTAAATGTTTTATCCCATTATCAGATTCTCGCTGACGTCACATTTCTGTGAATGAACAAGAACTGGTCCTTTTTTTGTCTCACTTCGTACACTAATCCAGTCGGATTGGGCCCTTTTCGAACCCGTTCTAGATTTGTTTTTTTGTTGTTTGTCTGAACAATAACTCGGACTGACAAAGGCTTTAAATTGAGCATTATAAATGCATGTAAATCTGCGGCACATAAAAATCCTACGTATCAATGAAACGGTAAAACTCGGTTTAAAATCCAGCCGGGCCCAGCTGTGTGTGTGTGTTCCTCATGCGGTGTTTTCCTGTTAACACCCTGTCTGTCATAAGTACAGGTTTGGGCCAAGAGACTGAGAATGTCCTGTTTTTTCTGGCGAAATAGCTTTGGATATGTTTTTCTCAATTTCTCGTAAAATATCCTTCTTTTTGTTGTTTTTTTCCCAGCTCATTACCGTACACACAGTACCGGGTATGGACCCCGACTGGTTGGTTGGAGAACGAGGGAACGCAAAGGGAAAAGTCCCTGTCACCTACCTGGAACTGCTGAGCTAATGGACCAAACAGGACAACACACACACACACATACAGTACAGGCCAAAAGTTTGGATTCTCATTCAATGTGTTTTCTTTATTTTCATGACTATTTACAACGTAGATTCTCACTGAAGGCATCAGAACTATGAATGAACACATGTGGACTTATGTGCTTGCCAAAAAAAAAGGTGGAATAACTGAAAACATATTTTATATTCTAGTTTCTTCAAAATAGCCACCCTTTGCTCTGATTGATAAAGCAAGAAATTCCATTAATTAACCCTGATAAGGCACAACTATGAAGTGAAAACCATTTCAGGAGTGTGCAAAGCAGTAATCAGAGCAACGGGTGGTTGTTTTTGAAGAAACTAGAATATGAAACATGTTTTCAGTTATTTCAACACCATAAGCATGTGTTCATTCATCATTTTGATGCCTGAGAATGAGGCATCAACAGTACACTTTTGGCCTGTACTGTATATACACACACACACACACACAAACGATTGCAAATTCTTCTACACTTATGCAAACCGGTCTGCTGGAAACTGGATAAATACACATGTGCATCTTGTAAAACTGTGACTGTGAAAGATGTTTGGTTGACGTTGCCATGTGGACTTTTTCCAATGTTTATGCAGAGTCTGATGATCTTATTTAAAGGTAATCTCCTTGTTTTCTGTGTTGTTTCAGCCATGTTTTCTATTGAATATGATTTTCAATTTTGGCTTGGGTTGGAAATACAAAAAAAAAAAAATATGTGTGCTGATGGATATAAAAGCAATCCAGGTACAATAATGTATGCTGAACGTGGATAATATCTAGGTTTAATCTTCTAATAGCGGATATTGTAAAAACAAATACACAAAGGTCTTAGAATATGCACAGTAAACTTTGTTTGAGTTAGACAAGCTATTGAACAGTGGCTGTCCCAGAGATGATGTCAGGACTTCTGAGGCATCTGTTTTCACTTTAGCCTTTATTTTCTCTTCCAAAGTCTTTCGTCTAACCTAATTGTCTTCACCATGATGCCCGATGACGAGACTGCTCTTGTTTCTTGACAACCTGATGCCAGTTGGTGATTTTGTTTTCTTAAAATAATAGTTCAAATTGTAATAACATGGTAATAACAGTTTAATAACGCTGTAATTACATTGGAAAATTGTAAAATTGAAAAATGTATCAAATATAATGAAATGCAGGAGTCACAAAGTGCATTACTACAGTGTGTAGACCAACGTAATTGATAATAATCTTACTGCAACTAACATGTCAAATCAGTCAAATTGAGAACAACTAAATTATTCTACACAAATGTCATTAAAAAAATATTTAAGGGAGCAAAGTATCAAGATTCTTCCCTTGTCACCATACGGCATCATAGTACCATAGAGGGTTGACATGGTGAGTACAATGGACAGGAATTACTTACAAAAACACAATCTGAAGACCTGGATCAAAGGGGCTGATGTGTACAAGTACAATATTCACAAAAACAGCAGTTGTAAAAGCATCTGTTTGTGTTTTTTTTTCTTCTGACTTCTAAATCGATGTTTATTCCGACATTCATTTCCTCCAGAGAAGGGCTTTCTGAAAAATGTGACGCAAGAAAGTTTCCTGTGGCTTGAAACATCTGCTATAATTTATTTGGAGGAAATAATTCCTTCATTTTACCATCCGACAGTGAAAGGACATTTCCAGTATGGGAATTAAATGTCCATTGTTTTAGGATCCTATTTCATAAAAGTAGATATACTTGACTCATAATGTGTTAAAATGGATCACCAGTTTGTCACGGTGAGAGATGAGCTGTAGAGTATGTATGACGTGAAGTGTATATGTGGATGGTTTTGGTCATCAGTGCAATCTGTGTCAGTCACAAGTCAAGACAAGTTTATATGTATAATGATAAAGCCCAAAATCAGAAACACAAATGAGCCCCATGGTCAGTTACACTGCGTACAACAATAAAAAAAAAAATCCCCTCAATTAGAATGAGTGGAAAACGTTTAAACGTGCACCAATTGTTTCAGTAAGGTCCGATATCAAGCTTTTCCAGAACTTTTCCCAACGCTTCCTGTGTTTTTCAGCTAGTGGATTGTGGAAACATGGCTGATAGCCAATTCCAGCTACATGTAGAGTCTGAGATGCAGTTGAAAGCTCCCGAAAAGCCTTGTGAGTGGATTTTTTCATTGCTTCTTATAACAAAGCTACCTGATACGGACACACATTTTTTTCCGCATGCGAATTTTAGAAACTAGTCTGCTGTGCTAGAATAAAACACCCCATGTGCTGCGTGTGTGTGTGTAAATCAGTTCAGGATTTTACAATCGTTCTTTTTTCTCTTTTTTTTTTTTTTTCAGTGGGCACTTTTAAACAAACCCTTGTGTTCATGTTTTTATTTTAGTGTGATGTCTTCGGCGGTGGGGTACGAATTATGACCGCTGGTTTGATGTACAATAAATACGTGGTACATTAACAAAATAATTTGTTTCTTCTGTTTCTTTTTTGAGAAAACAGTCACACAGTAAGATAAAGAGGTGAGATATCTAAAATAATAATTTTTTCCAATAATGAAATAATTTGATAGATTGCCAGCAATGGCATTCTTTGCAAATGGAGGAAGACGAGCTTTTGTGTAGCAATGGTGAGACCGCCAAGCCCGCTGTCCCACAATTACCACAGCTATGTATCTATGTACTTGGGAACGCATTGAACGCGTTTCCCTGGAAGAGCTGGATGATGAGAAGTCTGTTTCCCTGCTGCCAACAGGGACAACAAAGATGGAGTATCTGTTGTCCATAACAACATTAGTGATGTTCATAACAAACCAAGTAGTTTATCCACCATAGGCTTGATGCTCTAAGGGAGCAAGTGGTGCGACATAATGTGATGACTCATTGGGCAGCAATGTTGGTCATGTGTTTTACAGATAACTATGTTCCTAGGTGTCACACCCAGAACAAACAGAGGACTCAAGGGCAGAATAGTCTGATTTGGAAGTTCATTCACATGTCTGCAGAGACAAGTGCTATGAATCACACCCAAAAAACACGGTTCCTTACCACGCTGATGTCCTCACTCAGAAGGAAACACTCAGAACTTCCTACAAATAACTGGTCTAATTTCCCTATCATATCTTGAAACAAAAAACAAACCCGAAGGACGAAAAACTACCAAAAAATAATAAACTAGAATATAATAGCTAGATCTGAAAACTATGAAACTTAGAAAACAAAACAAAAGGCTCAGGCTGTGGATGCGAGGCTGGCTTTGATGGACAACGGACGAGGACAAACGATGACACTTGGGGAGACACAGAGTATAAATACACATGGAGGGAAACGGGGAACGGGTGGACACAGTCAGGGATCAGGGAAGACAATCAGACTGGAGACATATGAGGAAGGGAAAGTGAGGAGTTAGGATTTCAAAATAAAAACAGGAAATGCACTCAAGACCCCAAGACAAGACAACCTCACCGCTGTGACAAGTTAGTGTCTCAGTAGAGTTTCAGACAGGTTCTTCTGATGTTCTTCTCTGTGTTCTTCTACTTCTGATATTGATGCTGCAGCTCCAGTTCAATAGAAGCGCAGTGGAATGGAAATGAAATGACAGGAAAGCGTGGGCAATTGAATTTCTAGTTTTGGAATTCTAAAACTAGAAAGCACGGATCCTTTCTCAGTCGGTGCTTCTCGGCAGAAACATTTATCTGTCAAGATCTGTGCGATATCCTGAGTAACTAGGACGTTGCTGTTGGAAACACGTGTTACCATTGAGTTTTTACAAATGCCATTTTTCATCAATTCGCCTCAGATGTGTACGTAGTTTCAGAATAAAGTTCTTAGTTTAGCGTAAGGTCAGCTTTTAATTTCAATTGTGTACAATTAATTATATATTTATATTTTAATAACTGTGCTCATATAACATCATGTACCCATAGAATGGGGATGTTTGACATAGCTAATCTGAAAAAATATGTATGTGATGTTGTATGTAATGTTTAATGATGAAAAATAAAGTTTTACACAATGTTAGTACAGTTTAATATATGGTATGTTATATATTACACATACTATTTTGAACGGACTATATATTTAAGTTTTTCTGCTTTAAATTGTTTTTTATAGTGTCTCAGCACGTTCATAATGGAATTACTCTTAGAGCTATTGCTTCACAAAATAAAACTGTTAAGACTCCACATGTTAAGACTTGGGTGCATATTCTTAGCTGCTATCTTTGTTGAACACTAAATCCACATGTACCAGCTTGACCGTTCATATGACATGACTTCTCGAGTATTAGTCACGTTTACGATTGCATTTGCACGTTCATGATGACGCTGCGTGGGAGCAACAGCAGCAGCAGGACACATAGAATTCTCTCGTGTGAAACAGAACACAAGCTGAAACAGATTCCAGGATTATGACAATATTGGTCTTTCTTAGGGGAGTTCCCTGACAGTCTGACCAACAAAAGAGAGGTACATGCAAATAATTAACAATAATAAAAAAACAATAAGTAGATTCAAAGATTCAAGATTCAAATTGTTCAAGATTCAAAGTGTTTATTGTCATGTGCACAGTGTAGAAATAAGTTTCTCTGTACAATGAAATTCTTACTTGCTGTCCACATGGATGTTGTATCAATGAGAATAAAAAAATAGTAAAAAGATATTATAGTTAAGATAGAATAGAATAAAATAACACTAGCAAAACAATATAAATATAAACTATAAGTAGGCAGACTGTGTACAGATATTTACAAATAATGTGCAAGGAATGATTCAGTATGAATAATGAAAAAAGTCAGGTGCCTGTTCTTGGCACAGTCACAGCTGTATGAGTTAAGTGGTATTATTTTAAGTTATATAAGGAAGTAAGTAACAAAAGGGAATACAATGAAGTGTGAAAAACAGTGGCAATGATGTTTAATATTGTATGAATGCAATAAATAATGTGAGATGCATGTTGTTAGTGTACAACCAAACCAAAGAGTAACTCAACAAACAAACCAGGCTCGGTAAATGGGGAAGAGATAAGGTGTAGGCGATGCTGAGAAAAATGGCTGTGCAACAGAGAAATTAAATGTTTTTTAATTACGCCATAGCAGTTATGTTCTAAAAAAACTGTGCTACTTTTTGCTGTGGGGGATGAAAAAAAAAAAGAAAAACAGAGGCCGAGGCCTATTACTGCTGTAGCTAGCCAGGAATCCTGCGCTAACTGACAACAACCGGGGGTCTACAACCACCTGGGAATGGATAATCATTCATTATTCCCTTACGGGGATGCTAAACATATCACTGCTCATATTACAGGCCCTGTGACCCAAAGCTAAAATACAGTCTCTTGCTATCTCCTCTTGAATGGTCAGGCACCACTTTGCAAGAGGACACGTGGACAGGAGCATGCTAGCCCCCAAGGACAAAAAGTCATCCATCACACAATCATGACAGTCCAATAAGAAAGAAAAGTGGTTCAGCCATCAGGGTATTCACTTCACTTGGAGTCGCAAAAATTTAAAAAGCCTTATATGAAGGCAACACCGACCGTAAGTGTATATTAGCTATATTAGCCCACTATTAAAATGAATAAGCAATAAATTCATAAGGAGTGCAGTGCATTCTGGTGAGAATAATTAGAATTGGGCTTGTTTTGAATTAGGATTGGTCTGAAAACTACAGGCAACCTGCCTCAGATTACACCACTGCCGGTCATAGATGGAGCTGATAAATCCCATAAATGACCAAATGCTAAATGTTTGTTTATTTCCCCACTGAAGACAAAAGCCAGACATCAGTAAGTTAATTGTGCAATACAAAAACTAGCAGGGTTACAAATTCTCACGCACTGACCATGATGAATAAGTATAAAAATCGCAAAAAGAAAAACAAGTCTTGTGGAAAAGGTGTTGATTCATAAGGTCAGAGAGATCTCGAGTGGAATAACTGAGAATAAATAAACTAAATAATAGTAGCTTCATATTACATTTTATGGAGTCATTCTGTTGTTTTGTAATTGGTAGGTCTATCTTTTCAATTAAACTTTAAACATGGGAATGTAACATACAGACGCTGTACAGACACTAGTAGTAGAAATTGTCATTGACAACAAAAGGCATTTCATCAAGATATCCTGAGTATGTTAAACTTGCTTCGTATTACAATCTCTGGCCAGTGTTCTAGGATTTACATAAAGGTGTAGTTTGCAGGATTCATCTAAAAAACATATATAATCTGTATTTATATGTACTGTAATCCCTCTCAATCATCAGACACCCTGTTCTCTGTCTGTATTGTCTCATTGGTGGACGGGGGCATTTTTTGGGCATCAACTATTGGACAATGTATGTGCATGTGTGTGTGTTATTTCAAAGACATTTCTCATTTTTATATTGCAGAGCAGACCAAAAACACAGGCAGTGTTGCTATGGGTGGTTTATTTTTTTTTTTTAGAACATAACTGCTATGGCGTAATTAAAAAAACAACATTTAATTTCCCTGTTGCACAGCGTTATTTCTAGTATCACCTACACTTTTATAGCAGCCTGCCCTGATTCCATTCTGATGATCTCTTCCCCATTTTCCCTTTTGTTACTTACTTACTTATATAACTTAAAGTAATACCACTTAACTACCTCATATAGCTGTGCCAAGAACAGGCATCTGACTTTTTGCACTATTTTTTGAATCATTCCTTGCGCATTATTTGTAAATATCTATTCATAATCTGCCTACTTATAGTTTATATTTATATTGTTTCACTAGTGTGTGTTATTTTATTCTATTCTATCTTAACTTTAATATCTTTTTACTATTTTTTTATTCTCATTGATACAACATTCATGTGGACAGCAAGTAAGAATTTCATTGTACAGAGGAACTTATTTCTACACTGTGCACATGACAATAAACACTTTGAATCTTGAACAATTTGAATCTTGAATCTTTGAATCTACTTATTGTTTTTTTTATTATTGTTAATTATTTGCATGTACCTCTCTTTTGTTGGTCAGACAGTTGGAAATTCCCCTAAGAAAGGCCAATATCGGCATAATCCTGGAATCTGTTTCAGCTTGTGTTCTGTTTCACACGAGAGAATTCTATGTGTCCTGCTGCTGCTGTTGCTCCCACGCAGCGTCATCATGAACGTGCAAATGCAATCGTAAACGTGACTAATACTCGAGAAAGTGTGATGACCTATAAACAGTCAAGCTGATACATGTGGATAGATGATGTGGAGTCTTAACATGTTTTATTTTATGAAGCAATAGCTCTAGGAGTATCTTTCATTATGAACCTGCTGAGACACTGAGCTGTCAGGGCAAAGACATGTCAGACGTGTCCAGCCCGGTGGACGACAATAAAAGAGTGGCACAGAAACTGAACTGAGTTTAATTTTCCTTAATTATAGAATCTTTACATCATGTTATTTTATACATTGACATGGATATATTTAGTGAAATTATATTTTTAATGAATGACACCCAAACGTGTCTCTATGTTTGAATGTGTGTGTGTCTTAGCTGTACCTCCTAGCACTGCCCAAATCTATACTTTTTTCACGTTCTAGATGATTTTTTTATTTTAATGAGTTCAGTTACTCCTTTAAAGTTTTCATACAGTATACATTGTTTTAATTACTGTAATGTAAATTATAAGTTAAAAAAAAATTAAAGAGAAGTGTCACCTCTCTAATAGAGCATGGTGAAGTTATTTTTTTAGACTTCATGCTTGTTAGTATAATCACTGGTAAATGTAAAGTAAAAACAGGCGTTTTTTTTCCCACATTTAAGTTTATTTGTATAATCTAAACATACAATATTCATGTGTTTTATATCAAGCCAAGCTCTTTCAGAAAATAAGTAAATACCCTGTACCCACTTCCCAAAACAGATGGGGGTTTGATAGGAGCCATTGTAAAAAAAAAAACAAAAAAACAAAGAAATAAATAAATAAAATAATAATTATTGCAACAATGAAAGTTACATGTAAGTAGCATCAGAGAAGATAAAACCCAATCATTGTAATACATGACATATAGGTATTTCAACTAAATTAAATACCTATATCTTGAGTCTTTTTAAAGCAAAAAAAAAAATAAATATATAGTCCATTAAAACATACCATATATCAAACTGTACTAACATTGTGTAAAACTTTATTTTTCATCATTCAACATTACATACAACATCACATACATATTTTTTCAGATTAGCTATGTCAAACATCCCCATTCTATGGGTACATGATGTTATATGAGCACAGTTATTAAAATATAAATATATAATTAATTGTACACAATTGAAATTAAAAGCTGACCTTACGCTAAACTAAGAACTTTATTCTGAAACTACGTACACATCTGAGGCGAATTGATGAAAAATGGCATTTGTAAAAACTCAATGGTAACACGTGTTTCCAACAGCAACGTCCTAGTTACTCAGGATATCGCACAGATCTTGACAGATAAATGTTTCTGCCGAGAAGCACCGACTGAGAAAGGATCCGTGCTTTCTAGTTTTAGAATTCAAAAACTAGAAATTCAATTGCCCACGCTTTCCTGTCATTTCATTTCCATTCCACTGCGCTTCTATTGAACTGGAGCTGCAGCATCAATATCAGAAGTAGAAGAACACAGAGAAGAACATCAGAAGAACCTGTCTGAAACTCTACTGAGACACTAACTTGTCACAGCGGTGAGGTTGTCTTGTCTTGGGGTTTTTGTCTTGAGTGCATTTCCTGTTTTATTTTGAAAACCTGATTGTAACTGGACAAATCCCTTTTAGAAACAACTCTTACTTCACAATAAACAGGCAATAGATCACTATTAGATTAACATATATAGCTCATCTCAAAACACAAACAACAGCCATAGTAATCATGTTCTATGATAGGGCATATTACCAACATTTCATCTAAAAACTCCATTAAAATGAAGAATTGTTTAAGTGCCTATAGGCTACAGTGCCCAGCATATAATTAGATGGTAATAAAGCAAAACCCTGAATAAATGGTCACTTCCCCCCAGACAGTGAGCACATATACCCATGGTGAATGTTCCCTAGATCAGAAAAGCACCAAATGATGATTTATGGATCAGGTTGTAACCTTCTATGATCAATACATTCACGTGGTCTCCATCCGACAAATCAAACAGCCCCCCAATAAACACAGTCCTGGACTCCCCTGGGGACGTTTCTGAAGACATGCACAATATGCCATCCTTGTTGTTCGTCAATTTTACCTGCATGGGGTACTTTATGGTCCAGTTTTGCAGCTCTACAAAGAAGGGTTCATACTGATCATGCAGTGACTGGCAGCTTAAGTGAAACCTCACATAGACAAAGTAGATGCCCTTCTCGCGAATCACGATGGCTCTTTTCTCAGCATTGTATTCGCCACCAAACTCGACTTCCCATGTGAGGTATTGTCCGTTCGTGGTGTTTTCTGTGGGCACATACCCTGTAGGGGTGAAGGAAACGTAGTAAATCAGAAAATATTCATTTGAAAACACGATTCACTCGAGTTGTTGCTGTTGTCTGATCAAAAATGATACAATTCTCACTATGTTCAAAAAGCTTTTTAATAGTGACAGCTTGATTTCTTCTTTTTTTTTAATCAAAGAGGTTATAATTGATATTTTTATCAAAACTATATAGCAAAAGGTTACAGAGGTCCAGTACTGTTCAAAAGTTTTAGTATTTTCCACTATATGTTGTAAAATTAATAGAGAATTCTATTACATTAACCTTCTGATGCAATGAGCAAACACATTCTACCATTAGAGCAATGGAGTGATAGTTGCTGGAAATGGGCCTCTATACACCTATGTAGATATTTCACCAAAAAACAGACGTTAAAAGTTAGAATAGTCATTTACCACATTAGAAAAGAGTGTATTTCTGATTAGTTTAAAGTTATCTTCATTGAAAAGAACAGTGAAGGACATTTTTAAGTGACCCCAAACTTATGAATGGTAGTGTACATGTGTACATGCAATATATATATATATATATATATATATATATATATATATATATATATATATATATATATATATATATATATATATATATATATATAGACTCAAAAGAGAGAATTACATTTACCACGTGGGCCAGAAACACATAATAGATTATAATGATTATTACTTCCTGACTATGGGATGTGTAACTGAACAAGATCAACATATCCATTTTTCCAGCTGGTGTTATCTACTGTATGTTGTGGTCAGAATTTATTTCTGCTGCCCCCAAGTGGACAAAAGACTCTACTGCTACCAGTTTCAGGGAAACAATGGTTTAGGAAGAAAAGGGAAAACAAATGCATTATGTGAGTCTGTTTCTTGCCACACGTCATGTCATTAGCAAGGTTCCTTCATGTAGGCTACAGCTTTGTAAGCTGCAGCTCGAAGCCGTGGGTGAGTCATCATTTCACGGATAATGTCGCTTACGGGTTATGGATAAGTGATGTATATTTGGATGACAGCATACAGTAAGATGTGAAAGGAAAAGCTAAGAACAACAGTACGTGTGTTTCTACTTATCAAAACAAGAGTTGTGCAAGCAGTCAATAAATCTCACAAAAAAAATCAAATGAACTTACTCAGATCAATGTGCATTCTTTTTCCTGTTGTTTTAGGTTGATCTGTAGAGAAATGAGAATAGAATAGAGTTTATTGACATTTGTACAGGTTAAAAACAAGTTTAAACAAGTACATTGGAATTACTGTGCGTGTCCCTGAGTCATTTATAGCAAAAAAAAATCTTAACTTAAACATTTAAAAAAGCGCAAAGAGACAGAAGAACAACATACAAGAATATATATACAATAAAATACAAAATATTTAATAAGTGCAAGAGTTGCCAATTTACAGAAATTTACAGACAATTATATTACAAATATATTACAAAAAGAGCTGCACTATTATATATAAGCAATAAAAAAGGAGAGAGAAGAAAGTGGTTAAAAACAATGCTATGTAGTGTTTTAATCGAAAGTGAAACCCTGACCCTGAGACATGCAACCAAAACATGAAAAATAAATACTTGCAACATGACTGAACTTGTACATTGAAAACCTTGCAGCCTCCACACCCTCAGAAATGAGGTAGCTTACCCGCAGAGCATCCGTTCTGTTGTTTGGCGTAGGCCGGACTTTGTTCGCCTGCACCCTAGAATAAGGGAGAACACGTCATTACATCTTAGTTAGATTTCATTGCCATGGAGATAGGGTTATTTGTTAATGTAAATCAATAAACAATAGTCACTGTGAGTGAAAAAAAATAATTCTCTGAGGTTAATAAGGGGACAGACCGCAGTGGAATTGGTTTAATAGTGGATATTCGACATTTGTTCGACTGATTCACATACACTCATTTAACTTATGATACATATCAGACTTTTTTTCAAGCAAACTTGTGATCGTCCAAGGTCACCCAGGGGTCACCCAGACAATTTAGTGTTTTCCATGAAAAGTCACATTGTTAAATTAATAGAGAATTGTCTTCCATTAGCCTTCTGATGCAATGAGCAAACACATTGCAGCATTAGAACAATGGAACAACACTAGTTACTGAAAATGGGCTTCTATACACCTATGTAGATATTGCACCAAAAACCAGACGTTTACAGCTAGAATAATCATTTACCACATTTTGATTAGTTTAAAGTTAACTTCATTGAAAAAAAACAGTATTTGATAGACAGGGAAACTTCTAACTCGTTTTTTAAATCACACTATGAGCTGATTTAATGCATTTTTGTGATTTCAACACTCATTTAACTTGTGAAGTATATCACTGATTCTTTGTGACAACTTCATAATTATCCAGAGCATCTATCACAAGACAGTACTAATTATTTAAAAAAAAAAATCATACAATGAGCTGATTCAATGCATTTTTAAAGCATTTGTCGAGTAATTTAATAGTTGGCAACTAATCATTCACTCGACTAATCGACCTTTATGGGTCCAAATATTGTTAGAGGAGGCGTTTTTTTTTGACATCTACGGAGAAAACAATTCACCAAAAATATATGAATAAATAAAAACAATGGAAATAATAATATTCTCTAAAACGCATCAAATCAGCTCCAAGAAGACGTCACAAGTTGTTCCGAATATCCAACAACAAACCAGTTGTAGCTGGACACCAGACTTTGTCATATATATATATATATAACTACTTATCGTTAAGTAAATATGTATAAGTAGAATAAGTATGTATTTGAATTGGTTAATGTACAATTAAAGACGTTTTATGAGGATTCTGTTTGTGCCGTCGCTATGGGCAACCGTAGCGGGACTTTACCATCGCTCGATCAAAAGTAACGTCAATGTCCAAATGAACAAAAATCAACACTATCACTATGGAAATGGAATGAAATTACTATATATCCCGTTAGATTTACTAACTATCCACGCATTATTTATTTGTAATCAAATGTCACCATGTAGTTAGTGGGTATAGTGGACACGATCACCTGTATCGAGGTGATCCAGCTTAATTTTTTTTTGTTTTCTTTTTTAAATATCTCTAATAATAAGTCTAAGTATCACATAAAGTTGTAAATCTCACCCATCGTCCGGCGGATCCAGGCATATAGAAGGTACAGGTGATGAACGCGGCGCAGCTGAGCAGCAGCAGCAGCGAGAGGATTCTGAAGCGCGTCTCCTGCCGCTTCACGTCCCGGCAGTGATTGAGGAGGATGATCACAGACTCGTTCGGCTCCATTCCGATCCTCGCATCATTCTCACGCCCTTTCGGCTTCTGCTCCATCTTCATCTCTCTCGCTCTCTCTATGAAAGTGTCCGTTCCCGATTAAAGCGTTTTTATATCGAATCGCAAATTCCCGTATGGGTGTAGTCGCTCAAATACAATCGTCATCGAGACATCTGTCGACTCCAGAGAAGTTTTTTTCCTTTCTGTTTGTTGTTTTTTTTCAGATGAATTCTTAATGCTGTGATCAGAACCCAAAGATTTGATTTTCTGCTGTTTTTTTTTAACCCAGATTCTCTGCAGATGTTTTCTCTTTCTCTCAAAAGCAAACAGATTAAAGGTGCGAATTACATTAATTGCAGGTTTTGTAATGAATTTACAATATTTGCCCAAAAGTAGCAACGTTTACGTGAATTAATTTTAGTCTAAACCAGAGTTCTTCAACCTTTTTTAGCCCAGGGACCCCTTGGGTGTCAGAAGAACAGAGCAGGGACCCCCACTTAAAATTCTTATTTTATTATTATAATTAGTAGTAGTAGTCAGAGGTGTCAAAAGTATTCACATTCATTACTCAGGTAAAAGTATAGATACTAAGTTTTCAAAAGACTTTTGTAAAAGTTGAAGTATCAACTCCAGCTTTTTACTCAAGTAAAAATATGTTTCAAAACTACTTAAAGTACTTTTGAGGAAAAAAGTGAGATAAAAGATCAGGCAACTCCCAACTCTAAGACTCGTATAAAGTTTTTTTTATTATTATTATTTTTTTTCCATTTCTCCTTTCATTTTCTTTTCCTAGGAAGAGATTCTTGATTCTCAGTAATGTCCTTCTTGAAGCTGCAGTTGCACTGTGGGAACGAATTAGCTCTGATTTAAATGTCACTATTGTCTGTCATTGCTTTTAGATCCCGCTGAATTCCACTGAGGATTGGACTATTGGATAAAATGAAGCACAGAACATAAAACTGGGTAGGTCAAGCATAAAAGAATGCATAACACGCTGGGATAGGCTCCAGCAGACCATGTGACCCTAATGAGGAATAAGCAGGTATAGAAAATGACTGACCCCTGCTCTATTGCATAGCATAGCCATGGCAACAATTACTTGGGCTCAATATTACTAAAAATCAGTAATACAAAATCAATGTTTTACTCTTTAGTTGTAAGAATCATGTCGTTTACTTTAAAGGACAAAAAATAATCACATCAATCAATCAATCTTTATTCATAAAGCATTTTTCATACACAGAAAATGTAGCAAAAAGTGCTATACAAGTTAAAAGCACCCAAAGCAAATGGAATCAATGGTTAAAGATGGATAAAAAGTCAATTCAAGACTGTTTTGGGTTGACAACCACAACACTACGCCTGCACTAATTTGATTTGCATTGACATATTGATTGGAAGCCATATTGTATCCTTTAGTTATCTTAAATTACCTTAAATTAAACAAAATTTAATTTGTTAAAAGATAATAAATGAAAATAAATGATAATGAAAATACACAACCCAACATAACGATTAAAACAAGTTTAATCAGTAGATATTTTATTAATAAAATTGACATTACATGTTCAATGTGATGTTTTCTATTTTTGGGGTTTTCTCAAAACCCTAGGAGGAGAAGGGAGCCAAACTACGGATAGATATATATAAATATAATAATAAATATGTAGGATTACCCCCAGAGCATTGAACAATGCACTGTGCTACGCTAGACCCAACTAATAAAGATAAATACAAATTGTCACACCCAATAGTCCCACAAAAAGATATAATCTATTGTTGCCTGAGAAAGTCCATTAAGGGTGTCCACACTTCTTCAAATTCTTGTACTTTACCCCTGATTACATAATTTAGCTTTTCCAAGGTAACATACATTGCCATCTCTCTAATCTAAGATCATGTAGAAGATACTTCAGTCTCTCTGCAAAGTTTTGCGATACAGGGTACCTGAAGACCTGTGATTTTACTTAGTATGTGAACAACCATTTCCCAAAAAGCCACCAGTTTAGGACATTCCCACACAAAATGAATCAAAGTACCTTTCTCAGTCAAACATTTCACACATGTATCTGGAGTGTCAGGGGACCATTTTTTGAGTTTATCAGGGGTTATGTATGTCCTCATTAAACACTTATAATATTGTAGCAATTTCATGTGAGTATTAATGATTTGTGTTTGAGCTTCCATACAAGCCCACTCAGCTTTTTTAATATCTTCCATAATATCTAAACTATCTAAACTTCTGTCATGACTAGATTCCTCATCATGTGAGACGAGTGCTGCATATAATATAGAGATTTGGTGTTTCCCATTCATGTGTTTTAATACAATATCTTCAAGGCAGGACAGTGGTGGTTCCTGTGTATCCTGATAACACTTTGATGAGATGAAGTGTTTCAACTGCAGATATTTAAAAACATGTTTTTTTTTTGGAATTGAATATTTCAAACACAAGTTATTAAATGTTAATAAAATGCCCTGAACATATAAGTCTGCAATTTTTTTGCACCCCAATATCAGCCTAAGCCTGAAATCCACCATCTGCCCGGCCAGGAGTGAACTGCTCATTACCCCAAATAGGTGAAAATCGAGAAATGGGAGGTGTATCACCACTATGTCTATGAGCTTTAATCCATATATCAATAGAATTTTTAAGGAAGGGATTTGTTGTTTTTTTTCTTTAAAGTTTTGATAGACACATTTTAATTATGATCAGGGCTTTTAAATAATTTTAACGCCACTCACACAGGGAAACAGGAGGAGGTCCCAGATGTGTCCAGTTGTGTTATCGCTGCATTTACAAGTTGGACTCCACATTGTGTGAGTTTGACTCATATCACTCAGTAACTGTTAAATTTAACAGATCAATATGACTGAAACTGAGGTTTGACATTATCCCAAATATGTGTTATTTGTGTCAAAAATATGTCAAATAAACAACACACTCATGTCAAACTGAGGTTTGACATTATTTATACTATTTCTCATTGTTCCAGTAATCAGTAAACACTGATGAATAACACTAGCAGATTTGTCCATTCACATGTTTAGTGAAACATGAACTTTAAAGTAAATTTAGAAAAGATGAAAATATGATAGTCTATAGCTTTTTGACAGGAAACAATTGGCTTAACTTTGTAGACCAATAATTTTGGATAATGATTGGGTCTCCTCTTACTTTACATAGAAATGGAAACAGAAAAAAAAAGTCCTCCTGATTGACAACAAATATCTAATATACGATATCCTATATGAGATGCACCTGTATGTGTCCTAAACTGTACTACAATTAAAATTAAAACTGTTCAAAGCCTGACTCCAAATCTTTGGAGTCAGGGGATAGTTGTGGGATAGTTTTATGGACATGGAGCAAAAGGAAACTGAATCCAAATAATAATAACAACAATTTCAAACCACTTTGTTCCCACACACCCTTTATCCACAAGGCAAGGTTACAGCGCATACAGTTTCCATTGCAGACGTCAGGCACAGGCCTGAATTGTGTAAAAGTTACACTGTAGCATCAACAAAACTAATATTTCAGACACTCTGAGTTTTATCACAGCTCCTGTATTCAGTATTCACACATTTACACATGAGCACAGAAATCTGACTTGACATCTGAATTTGTGACCACATCAAAGTGACAAATAAAAAAAATTGCTTACATGCCCAGCTCCGTGAGTCGGGATGTGCATTTTTTTTCAGGATGAAGTGAAAACACAAGTGTTTGCAGTTTATTTCAAGAATATTGTATCATCAGCACAAAAAAAATCTTAAAATCAAAAGATATTTCCAGCTAAACTGGAGATTTCTGGCAATAAAATCAGACAATGTTGCAGTTAAATCACTAAATAGATTTTTTAGTGTATTGGGTGAACCTCCGTTTGAATGGTTTTCATTTGGTTTTAGGAAATTTGTATTTACATTCTTATTAATGATTAGCAACACTAACAAGCGGAGTGAACGTTCTTGTTTGGAAAGAAACCGCACCAAGGAGAAAATGCAACCTTTTTGCCAATTCAGATCAGAGCAAACCAACTATAAACTTGAAAAGTTTAGACCCAACCTGAAACCATAGTGGACTAGAAAGTGTGCACCAGTGACTCTGTACCAAATGGATCAAACATTCTGCATGTTCATGACGTTAAATTTGCCATCTACCCACATCTGTGTGCACAGATCATCCACTTTAGCAACACAGGGACCTGGGCTAGCAGAGCTATGCTTTGCATTAAAAAAAATTACAGATAAGATTTATGTATTTATTTTGTTTCTCTGCTTTTAAATCTTAGCTCGGTTTAAGTGAGAATGAACAGGATGTGCCCTGGACATGTGGAAAGACAATAGGATTGGAAACCATGGAACAGATGTACAGCAAACAAATTCATGTGTGTGTGCATGAGTGTGGACTTTGGTTGACATTTGTTGTTGGGACATGCTCACGGTCTACAGGGTCTACAGGGTCTACAGGGTCTATTTGGTGTGGTCCTGCACCCACTGACATAGCCTGAGGCAGTAAGTCTGTGGACTGACGGTGGAGAAGGTCCGACCCGGATGTCTGAGCCTCTTCCACCAATGCTCCAACCTCTTCTTGAAACTGTAAACTGTGAAAATGTCAATGATGCCGATGAAGTAGCGCTGGTCGGGCCCATCGATGACGTGCAGAGGATTCTTTAAGTTGGGCAGCAGACGTCGGTTTTCGGCTCTGAAGTCTGGGAGCTCTGCCGTTTCACCGTCTAGCCCGGCACGCTCCGGGCACCTATGAAGAGTGTCGCCGCTCAGCGCGTCTCCCGCCTGCGCTCGGCCTCCATGTGATTCAGATAAAAGTGAAGCGGAGTCATCTTCTGGGATCGCGCCTGGAACAGCGGCAACACCCGCATGGATAGGGCTGGAGCCTGGATTCATGGATCTGAAACAATTCATTTACAGGGAAGAGAATGACAGTGAGACAGCACAATAATGCAGCCTTGTTCTCAGTACATCTATCAGGGTGTTTCCATCTGTCCGGAAAACCAGATAATCCTAACAAATCTAACAAATAATACAAACCATCTTTGTTTATTTAACATGTTGTCGCACAAAATCTTTTCGTTTCCCATTCATGATTCATGATTCACAGAGAGCGCTTGGCGCTTTTGCAAAATATTGAATTAAACCTCTGTTGTCAATAGCGTCATCACGAGGCCACAAGCACAAAGGAGGACGGGAGTTAGGATAATAGAAAGATAGTCTATCTCACTTGTGATATGGTCTGGTGGTAACTAGGCAGCTGACTGGGACTTGCCTGCATAGCGACTCGAGACGAGACGACCGAAGTTTCTAAAGATGCCACAGCAGTAGAGCGACTGCCCTAACGAGTCTGAACGACTTCTACCAAGGAGACTTTATGGAATGCAAATGCCAAGGTTGCGACAAGCCATAAGTAATATAAAGAATGCCAAAACTGGGGTTGACCAAGCCAGAGGAAGGAGGAAGGAGCCGGAGGAAGAGCTCTACAAGATTGAGGCCGTGTCACCTGCTGGTCAACCTTGGAGGGAGAAATCCAGTAAAACATCAGGTGGACAGACTAGTGGAAGATTCCAACGGTGAGACTCAGCTCCCTCATTTGCTTAACATATGACATGCATCGCTGCCCTTGGAACATTCACCAGTGATTCTGGAGTGAGGAGCGCTGCTCACTTTGCAGTTCCCCTAACCGCCTACAGCATAGCCTGTCTAACTGTAACACCATACTTTCCCAGTCATGGCCAGGTCCTGAGAAAGTGTCACCACGATCTGAGAGCCAAAACCACATCAGCTTTGTCACTGAAGTTGGGGGAAGAACATAGACCAGACCAAGACAAAGACCAAGGCTGTTTTCGTCCCGACAAGGACTGGGGGACCTTGACAGCTCTGTTTTCCAGTCAAGATCACAACAAAACCTGACATAGTGGTGTGGCCCACCAAGGCAAAAACTGCACTCCGCATTGAACTCACAGTTCCAGTGAAGGACTGGAATGAGGCCACCTTCGACTGCTGGTAGGCCAAGTACTCAGTAAAAAGATTATACTTTGATTGCAAATTAAATAAACAATGACAGAACTAAGAACAGAATGAGACATCGACAAAAATGTGGAGAAACATGGTTGTGAAATGTTGAAAAAACAACTAAACGACACTGACTTTTTGGTTCTCATGATGAGAGTAGCGAAGGAGAGGCTCTGATGGCGCTCATCGTGGTGTAAGGGTTGATGGGCCAAGAGGAGACTGTAGTCCAACACATTAAGCCTCCGGAGGAATTGTGTGTCGATCTCCACCTGCCGCAGGAGCCAGGGACACTGCCGGTCTGGGCACATACACCACATATTATTACAAATTTGAACATTACTGTACAATATACACACCATATACATTATGGTTCTATATGTTACTGCTGACATTAAAATACATCTTCAGTAATGACTGATTGAATCAATTGTAGATGGTTTATCCAAGACATAGGGATATATTTTGATGAACAGAAACACTATATAGGTTGGCCTGATAGTGGATCACATCACAAGCAGTGATACTGTTTGCTTACCCAGAGTGATGTACTGGCCTTCAAAGTTAAGGTCTTTGAGAACCACAATAATCTGGCTTCCCTCTGGTGCAGGCTCTGTCCAGCGACTCACCTCACAGCCCTTAATGTCATACCTGGCAACACAAAACACATGACGCCAAGTAAAAAGGAAACGCTTATTGTTTCCACATGAATACTACTCATTTGCTTAATGTTTTGGGGGGAAAGAAAGCAGAGCTTACCTGGCATTGATCCGATCATCTGGATAAAACACACTTTGCATAATAATGAAGTATTTCTGCGAAAATGATAAGCATAAAAAAGGTTTTGCAATCCTTTTGCATCATCCTATAATTAGACTCTTACATGGAAAACAAATGACTAATTTAATCAGTACCTTTCTTCTGTGTGGGATTTTGATCCTGTGAACACCTTGAAAAAGAAGTGAGAAATCTCTCAGTCCATTGCAACATATAACTTGCACCTAACTTAAACCTATTTAGTAGTTTTAGTAATAATAATTTTCCACCACACCGCTGTACTTGTATGCAGACAGTGTATGCCTGTGTCACAGAAAATATCAGGCCCTTCATATAACATGACAAGGTATGTGTCCACTAGCAATTTGTTATTAAAAAGGTTTCTGTTAAAGAGGGAATTCGGACTTCTCTTTTAAATCAAGGCAATCAAAGCAAGGCAACTGCAATCCTGAGATAACTCACCAGTATTAGCCTTTCTCCACTGATTCCCAGAATATAATTCACAATCTTCCTCTGCAGCCCCACGCGAAATGAGGTCTCTCTCTCTCAGGCTCTTACTCTGGCCTGATCGCCCTGAAACTTTTAACATCAAACCTCAAGACTCAAACTGAATTTATCAATAATTATCCACCAGACTCAAACTGGACTTATCAAGAGATCAAGCAGTTCAACCCACTATCATTATCTATTATTAGTTAATTTTGCTGTTCTTTTTAATTCTGTTCTGTAATTTCTCCCCTGTCGTCTGTCTGTCCTAGAAGAGGGATTCCTCCTCTGTTACTCTTCCTGATGTTACAGTGCAGTGGAAGAAATGAACAACTGTCAAACAGAAAATTCTGAACATCAACAATTTAATATCCTTTGAGGATAAGTCATTGTCATGGGAATCAACAATCACTAGCTGGCATCTAACCAGACTTTAAAACAACCACTGGATTCAAACCAGGTCTTTTGTTATTCCATTTCATGAAAATCACTGAACTCTATTCAAGCCCCTTATTATTTTGGATAACGACCAATGAAATCAAGCACAATATTATTCAGTTGGACTCAAGACAAATTCAGTTGTGATGGCTGGAGCGAGCATCCTCATTCAACACCTCTTCATCAGGGAACCCTTGAATAGCTAACAGGATTAAAACCATTTAGCTACAGCCTGTACTTTTTTTTAATTAACATCCAGCCCCAAAAACACCACACTCAAACTGGATTTATCAACAGATCTTCAACAGAAGTTTTAAAAGCTGGCCGCCTGTGTCCGTGAATGCGTCATGACGTCACTGTCAAGTAACGTCAAGGTGTTTTTTTTATTTATTTGAATGTGTGTATTTAGCGAGCAGGTAAAATTGAGAAAAGGTAAAATGGAAAGTACAAATTAGCTGCATTAAAACACAAAGAGGAGAGAAGAAGAACAGTTTATTGGCATCTTGTGCTTTTCCTGTATCTCACTGCAACACACCGGACGATGAAGAACGTTTAATCAAGCTAACGCTACTGCTAGCCTGGCTGTAGCTAACACTTTGCTGTACGTCGAATGGGACATAAACATGGACAAGGACGGTGTTTAGCAGCTTCGTCACCATATGATGAAAAGGAGGAAGAAGTGAAGGAACAATAAGCAAAACAGGTGTGTGTGTGTGTGTGTGTGTGTGTGTGTGTGTGTGTGTGTGTGTGTGTGTGTGTGTGTGTGTGTGTGTGTGTGTGTGTGTGTGTGTGTGTACCTAGGAATTTCACCAGCAGTGAGTGGGGGTACTTTCTGAGATGTTCCATGTATATCTTCAGGTTGTCCAGAAGGAATCTGATTTCCCTTTTGTTCTGGGTCTTCAAAAAGAAGCGTTTATCATTTCTAGAAGTTCAAAAGCACAGAGGAAGTAGATCTCTATCTTTTCAGTAAAGGAAAACTTTAACCTTTTCATGATGTTGTTTTTCCACTACATTTTCTCTAATACCAATCCCCATCACAAGACTTCTAGACTGAGTCATTTAATTTCTCATTCAGCTTTAGATGCCAAATTGTAAAAAAAAATAATATAAGCAGGCTTTATGCGCAAATTAAGTAAACTACCACAAATATTCATGTGTAAAGTAGTTTTAAGTGTTATGTTTAAGGCTAAGGTTAGAGGATGGGGTTAGGATTAGAGTCAGAGCTAAATTCAAGAATTGGAGGAGAGACACTTTAGGATTTTCATACAAAGCAATTATTTACAGCTAAAGAGAACAGTGCAAGTAAAAGTTTTCGGCATGAGACTCACGTCAGGAAGAAGTCAGCCTTGCTCTTAGAGTTGCTGATGAACTGGAGGTAGCAGCTTTCAGAGCACAGAGACTGCTGATACTCCTGCTCTGTCATTCCTAAAGAGCCACGCAGACTGGCAAACACTGGGCCTGCAAATGTTTCCATTGTGAAGTCCTATGCGTACACACACACACACACGCACACATATGTGCAACTAAATAAGCAGAAAGTAGCATTTGACATAATTTAGTAATGAATTGGTTAGTTATTAAGACACAAAGACATCCCCCTACCTTATGAATCTGAGTGACCTCTAATCTGAAATCATCATCTGATAGTTCATTCTAAAGCAGGGGGAAAGAATAAAGTTGTAATTGAGAATAAGAAGGGCAAATCATAAGTCATACAACAGAACGAGCAATCCCCAATTCACATAGCATCTACATCTACACAGATAGAACCTAAAACCACATTCAGTCTGCAATGTAAGGCTGTGCAATTAGTTGAATTTTAATCACAATTTTGATTGGCATGTCAAAATCATTGACTGGCAACACAACAAATCTGTTTAACTATCTCAAACAAAAGCACAGACACTCATGCTGAATAAATGCAATAAAAGAAGAAAATAAATGATTTTTTTTCCATAATCAAGCAGCCCTATTGTAATGTGACATTGTCCAGCAAAGCTATAAAGTCTTGACTCCAAACGGAAAAGATGGCACCAACCACAAGCAGCAACTTGTTGAATATACAGGGTTCTATGGGTCGTTGTCAAAAGGTCAGTGACTGAATATGCCTCTGATATAGGCAGATAAACTATGAGCCGAGAGACGATACAAGCTCCAAGTGGTGAGGTATGTAGTGAAGATTATCCAACTGTTTTTCGGGAAGCGATACAGATACAGATTTCCATGGCTGGCCAGCGGTACAGCTGCAGGACAGGCCCAAAATTAAATGTGAGTCATTATCATCATTATGACATGATGACAGAAACATGTATTCTTTCATTAATTTTAAAGCCGTTTTGTAATGGGGTTAGTGAGCACACCACGGTACGATTCACGTACAAAGCGTGTGCGCATGTTGTGTTTTTACAGACAACAGAGAGGACAGTCATCTGCTGCCTGCCGAGTCAGCGGACTGTGTTCTGCTGGGATTAGGTGGGAAGCAACAGCAGCAGCGTGGATACTGCATTCCACTCAGAGGTTTTAAGGCCATTTAGGAAGGAAATTCCCATGTTGGACTGTTATTTTAACATTTCATTTGTTCTCACCTACTGAGAAAAATTGAGAGTACTATTTCTTTTTCGAAAGTGAAATCCCCTCCCATTCCTTGTACATAACGGTTGTATTATCCAAATTGTTTTTAAATCGTACATGGTAAACAAATGTGACCCTACCCTTCTATCCATCCAAAGCACACATCAGAGAGGGACTCCATAAGGGGAATAGATTGTTGTCAATAATCTAATCTGCCAGAAATAGATAGAATGATGGCTTTTTCAGGGAGAATGACATGTAATCCACAGTCATTTCATTCATTGATATTTCTTGTTTATCAGCGCTGCTGCTTTCCATGCTACAGGCATTCTGCAAATATCTGACTGTCACAGCAGTGAAGACATTTTGTCTGTTGTGACCTCCACAACAGTGGACGGCAGTGTTGTCTGTCACAAAGGAGCAGCTTGTTTGGAGATTTGTTAAAGAGCAGAAGGGTAATGGTCACTGACCAATTCATACCAGAAACCTGACCCATTTTACAAATTGGTGAGCTGGTCCGCCATCTTGGACAGCTATGATACGGTTCAAAAGTTTGGATGTCACTTAGAAATGTTCTTACTTTTGAAAGAAAAGCACTGTTCTTTTCAATGAAGATGACTTTAAACTAATCAGAAACACACTCCATACATTGCTAATGTGGTAAATGACTAACTGTCTGTTTTTTGGCGCAATATCTACATAGGTGTATAGAGGCCCATTTACACTCCAGGTTTCTAATGGTACAATGTGTTTATTGCATCAGAAGGATAATGGATGATTAGAAAACCCTTGTGCAATCATGTTATTACAGCTACAAACAGTTCAGCTGGTTAGAGAAGCTATGAAACTGACCTTCCTTTGATGAAAGCAAAGTTTGAAGGAAAAAACTATTATTTCAAATACAAATCGTTATTTCTAACCTTGTCAATGTCTTGACTATATTTTCTATTCATTTTACAACTCATAGTGGTAAATAAAAGTGTGATTTTTCATGGAAAACGGTAATGTAAGTATGACCACCACTATGTGTGTATGAACACCACTAAAATAAAAGCAATTTTACCAAAAAAAAATACATTTATTGACATTTGTTATTAATGATTACCTTAATAGTTACTTTATTAAAACACTTTTTTGAACTGTGGATAAATGAAAAATAGATAAAACAGCCTAAATCTTATCTCAACCATTTTTTTTAAAACCAATTTTTAAAACATTTTTAACACTACTTTTATAACTTTCACAGCCAAAAATGTACATCTTGAGCACGAACTAAACATTTTTTATGTAACAACTCATGTTGTGTAAGATGTCAAAATATAATTATACAGCACCAAATCACAGAGCACATGTCAACACGTTATAAAATGTAGTAAAAATATATATAACTCGCTGAACGTCGGCCAATTTCAAAACAGATTGGCCTGTTACAATCTGGCCAATCTGTTATTGATCGGTAATTAGTGTATGTGTAAATGTGAGAGTTGAAGTACAATTCAAAAGCAATGTCTGATTTTCATTGGTTAATTATTAGTATTTTTGTTTTTATGTATTATTACTTTTGTTTTCAAGTTGCGGTATTCCAGTGACCATTGGGACTATTTCTTTCTTTAATGGAGAGTTGCCATTATTTTTATCATCTGGATATCATCGGTTGACGCTTTATTTGGGCCCAGGGAGAATTTCCAGTAGCTGACACTTAGCAGAAGTGGAATTAAAAAATGTAAGCTATTGACGCGCAGGAAAACGGTGCAACAGACGTCATTTTTTATGAATCACGCCAATCTAAGCAAACACATTTGAGCTGTGTGTGCTAACTCGCACAATCACGTCATCATCCTTTGTTACATGAGTTCTCCAGAACAGCAGATTTTTGCAAGGAAATCAGTGACTATTGTACATGTGACGTCCGGGATGATGAATATGGAGCTAATATTGGGTCAAATGTTTTGTAAATTTCAAAATAATAAGTGTACACTTTTTTCAGGTTAAATATAATTGTGATTCACTCTGATAATTAGTTTGAACAAATTATTTTTTAAATATTTTATATATGTTATTTATTTTTTTTTATATATTTTATCATTTTGATATTTGGGATCCCATTTCTCTCAATTGTGTGGTTTATCTTTTCAGATTCAGAACTTGCTTTTTCACTTTCAGATCTTACTTTTTTCAGACTTCTGATATTGATCAGGCATGGCATCAACTGAAAAGGGTGTTGAATCATGACACGCAGCTTAAATAAAAGGCTACAGACCTGCCTCTATCATGTTGCCTTCAGGGAATGTAGGATTCCACATGATTGGGAGTCAAAAAACTGCTTTCAGTGACAATCTCTCGTTTGCACACAATGCAAATATATATACAAAATTACACCAGATCAAGCGCCTAGACACCCACAATTTAAGTACTGAATTTCTGATTTCCACGTAGCACCATAAATGCCTCTTGCAGTGTCCTGGCAATGGTGCCTCGTCTTGCAATGTTATCCACAGAGGATGTGTTACAGCTTTAGAGAGAATTCACAATAGTAAACATCCCCTCCAGACATGTTTAGGAAATATATTTATAATATCTTTGTTCAGATTCATATATTATTAGGTTCATAATCAAATGTAGATTAAAATTTAAATGTCATTTAAGAATGCTACCTTGAAGCTTGTATGGCACTTGTAATGCACAGACTAAGTGGATAGCTGTTTATTATCATGTATATGCACTGAGGTGATTGAAATGACCCATACTCACTGTAGGTGCGTTGTCGATGGTGTTTTGGATGGCTGCTGCCAATCCCTCCTTCATCATGCAGGTCAGGCTGTAGAACTCATGCTGCTGATCGATCTCAAATAAGCCCAGAAGCTTCCACTTCTGCCTCAGACCTCCCCACCTCCTCCTCCTCTTCACGGTGCCGGAGCACTGGCAGTGGCCAGAGATCCCCAGGCCACCCGCAGCCGCTGACATCGCCGTCTGGGTTACAGGAAAAATCAGCAAATCCAGAACATATAACTGCGATGCTCCCACCTGGCACACAGCTCTGTGATTGCAGACAAGGTTTTCAAAGCTCCAGCAAAGAGAAATCAAAGAGTAAGTAGAGGCCAGAGAGGCCAGTGACAAACACAAAAGACAGCTGACTGTCAGAGTCTTTAACAAGGTAACTATGGAGACCAGCACAAAGGGATAATCGCTTCATAGGTTGTGCTGTGGTTAATGGCATAATACTGATCCTCCAACCAACATAACTCTTCATGAAAACACATTTGAAATGTTCAACTATCTACATTTTAACAGAAAATGGAGATAGCTGGAAAAAGTACAATAATATAAAATGACTTAATGTATCTTAGGAAGCATAAGACAACAAATTAACATGACAGTAAATCATAATCATAGTGGACAACACTGGCAGAAGTGAAAAAACAAAACAAAACATTGATCTAAGAAAAAGTATGGTGTATGTCCTTTGTGCCAGAGAGCTCCACTGTTGTGGAAAAACTCATCAATAAAGCACACAATTGCATTCTGTGACCTTCACTACCATAAACACACACACGCAATCTCACACACACCGCCCAGCTGCTGGAAATACTCAATAGAACATCAAATATGTATCCATCCGCTTCTAAAAGTAGTCCCCGTCAAATACACTATTTCATTCTGTTTGACTACCAGTCTGAGGGTCGCAATATGTTTCTTCACTTTTTTGTAATTCGGGTGAACTGACTCTTTAACATCCGTCAAGTGAACATTCGGTGTCTCCTTTTTTAATACAGAGGGATGTTGGACTATTTCGTGCTTCGTGTGTATTACTAACCCATTTAAACCTATGAGCCTTAAAGACTATGGCTGCTGTTTTAAAAGAAAAAATCTAAATGTTACTCATACAGCTTTTTTTTTTTTGTATTTTCTAATGACATGATAGTAGACAACTTAGACAAAAGGTTTTAAGCAGAAAATGAACAAACCCTCCCAGAAAGAGGTCATTTTATTTAGATTATTATGATTTTCAAGCCTGACATGTATATATCTATTTAATAGTACAAGTCTCTGGAATAATCCCCCCAAAAAGAATTTTTAATTACTCATATGATTTCTCAAAAAAACAGAGCTCATGTCCACCTCGAAACTCAAAACAACCTCCACTTCTTTAGCTGCTAGAGTAATCACATCAGCAGATGCCACAGTAATCACATCAGCAAATGACACTTCGGCAAGTTAGCCAGCTATGTTATTGTGTAGTTCCATAGCAACAGGCATGATGTGGCGCTCCTTGCAGCTTTTGAGCCCTTCTCACTGTTACCAGTGACGCTTCTCGTACCATTTGACGATGAAACAAAGGCTTCCTGTTTGATGGGCCGCTCGCTTGAGGGTTCAGTCTGCAGGATTTGAATACATCAGATCTTTAAGAAGGCAGACAAGCGGTAATTATTTCTGGAACAAGTAAAATCATGGTTTAAGGAACTGATGCTGGAGAGAATTCTTAGTTGGAATCATCCTGTTTTGACATTACTGCCTTGTGTTATTCTATACTACTTTGGTTAGCATAAAATTACGTTAACTGAATTTTTGGTAAATCTGTAAGCAAACCGTTGCCTATTATACACATTCATCAGATGCAGATTAAAATGAGCATTTATTGGAGCCGTATTTCTGAAACCAGATTAAGAGTCCGCAGCCATGCCAGCAGCTCTGTGAGGACGTACAGTACTTAGGCACAGTGGTGCTTTGTGGAAACCTAAGTGGTAGAATCGAGATGTCGCAGGACATATCCAGTGAATTTAATCAGGGCTGCTCGAGGGCATTTTTAGAGGCAAATGATGTGATGGGCCACTCCCAGATGCACCAATCAATATGGCACTTTGGGTTAGTTCTGTTTGCTGGGTTTTGAGATATATATTTTTGACATTTGGGCTTAAAATCCTTTGATAGACTTCTCACCACATTGATTGATTAAGTGGTCAGTGAGTCATGGCTAATTTCCTGTAAGCAAAAGATTTTTTTGATTGAGGACGGCCATGTTTTTTGACCTGATCTCATTCATTTATAGTAGAAATGCATCATTCTCACAATATGTGTAATATATTGTATATTATATATTGTAATGTATACCATAGTCAGTGTTGCTTGAGTAAAAATCCCCAAAGTATATGTCACATTACTGTTTTTCCAGTGTAACGTGATCCGTTATGCACATGTACGAGTGGGTCTGCCATCTTGGGGGCACTAGTAGATCACCAAAGTCATTTTCACATGTACTGTAGCCATGTGATTTATTGTTAATTGATTATCATTGATCACAGGCACTCTATGTGCTATTCTGGCAGTCACATGCAACATATTCAAAATGTAGCCATGCTTGCGTGTGCCATAACAAGCCTGATAACATGACTAACATGATATTTATAGCATTATTATGAAAACTTTTAGCCCAGCAGCAGTAATTGTGACACTTAGTGCTTTGTTAGTGTAATTCAAGCCAATGCAAGGGAGGCATTTCTGCAGTGATAAAACCAAAGTCTCAGCCACAATATCGCCGTTACCCTCCCCAATCATGGGCACAATTTCTCCCAAAGATTCCACTCCAGCATTTTCCCGTCATTTTGAGGAGTTCCCATGTATGTGCCCACTGGGGAAATTCCAGCATAAAGATGCACCTGTATAGTCCTGCGTGTATGCAAACTACTGGCAATATTCCTCCAGAGAACTCAAGCCTTATAGGCAGCTTCTGTTTGATTCACTTACCACACTTTAATCATGTGGATGAGTCAATACAACATGAGCAATCCAGTTATAGACCCAAAGGATGTGGGATTCATGTTGTTTACAGTTGTAGTGAATTAGCAGTTACCTGACACAGCAGACTTCATGGATATTTAAGGTCTTGACAAATTAATGGAAATTTATGTCATGATTTTTTTTTTTTGCAAAAATACACAAATTTTGAGATCAATTGCGACATTCATATCTTTTTTTTTTCTTTTTTCTGCCTGACATTATTTCCAATAACATGTTGTCTGGTCAACAGGAGCCGTCCCTTTCATAGGTGTCAAACCAGTGACGCTGAGTATGCAGCTTGTTGACGACAACCATAGAGGCTGTCTGAGCTGTTAATGGAGGGTCAAGCCCCTGGGTTCATGTTTACTCACCACCACACTTTGAATTAACCCATCCAGTTATTGTAAAATCATCAGGACAACCCCCCCACCCCCCCATTAATTATTGTTTGACCATTATTGTTTGGCTTCTATAGCTGATGAGGATTATCAAAATGCTTAGTCAGTGTGGATAACAAAAACTTATTCTGCTGTTCCACAATGACTGTGACGCGGTTTGTGAACGTGACTATTACTAGTATAAACATGTTGGGAGAATTCTCTTGAGTTTTAGGGGGGGTGTTATTAAAGGATGTATGATATAAATAAGTTCATTACCCCTTTTCTCTGTAACAAAAGCAGGGAACAGAAATATGGCAACCTAATAAAAGAAAAAAAAAAACACACCAAATTAACTCCTTGTTATAACATGAAGTTGCCTAATGCATGAACAGGCGGGAATCCTAAAATAGAAAATAAGGTTTACTTGCCTCGGTGTGGATGCAGAGCTGAGGTCAATGTGCAGCTGCCGGGCTCTGTCCGTCCAGCAGTGTGTGTGTGTGTGTGTGTGTGTGAGAGACAGCGTGCATGAGTGCATGTCACATGTCATTCTGCAGAGTGATGATCCGGAGCGCAGCCCGGCTCACCCTGTGGTTCAGGTCCCACCCACACGCTGTCTCACCAGCCATCTGCACGCACTGCACCAGGCATCGGCTCTGAGAGGTTTACGTCACACACAGGCAGTAATTAGCTGGCAATTATGAGAATTTTTTTTTAAAAAAAGGGACTAATTGTTATTAATACGCTGATTAACTAAATATAAACAGTCTGAGAAGGATGAATTGTAAAAAAAAAAAAAAAGTGTTCTTAGGATGATGACCAACTAACCAAATCACTTGCTGACTCATGTGATCAGCTGATGGAAGCTGATTGGACTCTGTCCAAAAATAAAACAGGCACTACTCTTGCAACAGAAGTCAACAATTTTTAGATTTCTGGAGAATAGATTAGTCATGGGCAGCCAGACGCAGCAATTGGTAACAACAGGGAGACAGAAAAATACTGAGGAAAATTTATGGCATCTCAAATGTGCCGATGATGTCTATGTTTGACGGTAACCAGGTTGAAAGCCCTGTTGAGTTTCATTTTAGTTAATGTTGTAAAGTCCTGTAGTTGTTTCTGGTAAATCTTAGGGAATGGTACTTTCTAATTTATAGTAGTAATGGCCTTTAAATTACCACAAATTGCAATTATAGATTGAAATTTAATATATAACGACTTAATATTTACAATTCAGTTTACGATCAGCTTTTGGAATCTATTGTTTTCCTAACTTGGACACTGACTGTATTAATTATTGAGATTTAATACATTCCTGGATAATACTTACTTAGCAAATATCCGTAATAAAATTGCAAAATTAGTTCCCAAAATGCTCAAGCCTTTCACCACCAGATAACTGCAGAATGCATTTGTCATTATACCAAAGTTTCAATACCAAGGTGCTACTCCCTAGCGTGAGTTGTGAATGAAATAATTTAGCTTAATCTTACAGCTCTCCTGGACTCCACAAGTGTTTTAGGACCAAATGGATCATGTTTTGCTTCCAAATTTCACATTTTAAATCCTGAACCTCCTGTCTGTGCACTTGTTCAATCAGTTGATCTCAGAAATTGATTTACTCGATTGCACTTACTTATTGCTCTCGAAAAAGGTGTCTGCTAAATGCTCCAGTGTTATTGTCATCTGAAATGAATGTAACTGTGTAGACTGATGGAAACAGCTGTTCCAGCCTGTTCCTCTGACTTAAATTATTATCTAAATGTCAACATCTGTAAAAAATTACAAAGGAATTAGTGAAACAAATGCCTTCATTCTGAACCAAAATGTAATGAAAAACAAACGGTGTAGGATGTTATGTTTATTTTTATGAGGTTTCAAATGGCAATTTATGTTTTCCACATGCATCAGTTAGTATCTCCCTATAAATGTTAATCATACCATTTAAAAATAAAACCTCTCCAGTTGTGTTCCCCAAGTAACAGAAGGTCAAAAGTGTTGCATGGGTCAAATTTTATGAGGTACTAAATAAAGATGATACCATTGCAAATTATGTCACTTACAAAAGCTGCGAAGTTTTCTATGACGATGTGTTTAGTAATGCAAGTGCGGATGAAATAACAGGCCATCTGTGCATCTCCATTAGCCGTCACTACCCCCCCACAACTATAGCTGATTATCTAATTAAACACATTTACATTTCCCAGCGTGAATATTTTTTATTCAACAGAGAAAACCTCCCATTTTTTGCCAAAAACTGCAGACAAAATGCTTGTTTGCATCCAAAAACATTCACAATCATCATAATTCACACTTTAAACGGTACTAAAATAGACTTTTATACAGTATGTCACAGTATTTACAGAATTTAAGAGATATTTTTCCACAGTGACACATATTTACTTCCTTTCATCCTGCTGTTTTGCTACCAGTTACCACATGAACCCAAATATAAGCCAGTATTTTTCTTTTACTGGGAATTCTGTTAAATACAGTAAGATTTTTTTTTGGGGGGGGGGGGGGGGGGGGGGGGGTTTCCCATGAGTGTTACATTATCGGCTGCTTGTAGCTTTTTAAGGAGGAGTTCAAATATTTGTTTTTCTTGCCATAATCATTCCTCGTGTTCAAAAACATTAGAAAATTCCTTCCTACAATCTAAGTGACTGGGGGAAATTTGAAAGTCGTTCTTTTGTTTTTAGTGTCTGAGTCACTCTCTTATCAGTTACACAGCAAACATTTTCACAATGTTATGAGCCGGGACGAACACTTGATTACAATGATTTGAACTTGACTTTCCTAGTGCTATCGTGTCTTCTATTTATATCATGGATATAGTGAAAAACTAAATTCCTGATGACTCAAAATGAGTGGAAAGCACCCCCTTATGCTTTTAATGGAGAAACGAGTAATCCTACTTCAGGAGCCATAAACAAGAGATAAGCAATGGTTTCCATAGTTTCAACAAGCTACACAAACGACGGATGCCTGCCTTTACACGTTCTACTCTTACAGGAGAAAGTGGTTTGACTCTTCAGGAATGTCTATGGTAATGTTTTTTCCCAGATTTACATAGAAGTGACATCATTGCATTGTGACACCCGTGAACTTCAAAGGTGGTTTTCCCTGTGCAGTAGATAGAGGAATTACCTACTGGATACAAGTGAAATAAGATATTGATATCAACTCACAATGTCATAAACCCTTTAGCTAAACAAGTTCTCAACACCTTTATACAAATTTAAAGCCGCTATGTGTTGAATGTTTTATGTGATCCACTCAGGTTATTGGGTTTTATTTTAAAAAGATAACAGAGAATCCCAGTGATTATTGGTGCAGTCTACGTCTTGCATGCAGCACGTTCACTGTCACTATCCCTGGTTGTAAAAAAGTTCTAAAAAAAAATGTTTCAAAATGTGACACAGGGTGGCTTTAAAGTGATATTGTTCCTAATTCTCCTTAAGAGTAGAATTCTTAATTAAACCCAAATTTAAGAGAAACCAAATAGAACTTTTTAAGCACAAAAATCAGTTGTTCAGGAGACACTTTCATGGCCTGGAAGAATTATATCTGTGCATCAGGCCATCACAGGGTTTTAGAGACGATGGAATAGCGTTGTGGCTGATTTTAAATCCACAGCAGTCACTCAAACATCCTGATCAGTCCACTTTCTTTGGCTTGCGATTCTTCCACATGATAACTGCAGTTAAGGCCCCTGTGGAGAAGACACAGAAACGACTCATTGAGATTCAAAGATATATACGCACACATTCAGTGGGGCACAAAAACCTATTTGGTCTGCCACCAATTGTGCAAGAAATATGAGAAAATGAGAAAAGAAAATCCATAAAAATCACATTGTCTGATGTTTATTACGGTGGAAAATAAGTATCTGATCAATAGCAAAAGTTCATCTCAATAATTTGTTATATCCTTTGTTGGCAATGACAGGGGTCAAACATGTTCTGTAAGTCTTCACAAGGTTTTTACGCTGTTGCTGGTATGTTGGCCCATTCCTGCGTGCAGATCCTGTCCTTTGACAGCTTTGGTGTGTTTGTGGTTGTGGACGGGCGTCTTTTGTACTGATAACGAGTTCAAACAGCTGCCATTAATACAGGTAACAAGTGGAAGACAAGTGTTCTTAAAGAAGAAGTTACAAGTCTGTGAGAGCCAGAATTCTTGCCTGTTTTTCAGTATCCAAATATTTATTTTAAAGAGGAATTTATCAATTAATTCAATAAAAATCCTACAATGTGATTTCTGGGATTCTTTCCCCCCATTCTGTCTGTCATAGTAGCTCTGATTACAGGCCCCTCTCATCTTTTTAAGTGGGAGAACTTGCACAGTTGGTGGCTGACTAAATACATTTTGCTTTCCTGCCCCACGTGTGAATACTGCAGAGTGTGCGCAGTGTTTTATGATGCAGACAGTCTACTCACCTATACAGAGGAGTAGTATTACTGCTGCAATGCCGGGAAGAATGACAGAGTACTCCCGAGGAAGAAAATACTTGTGCAGTATGTGATCACTGTCCACGAAAGGCTAGAAAAGGGCAAATAACACATCATATGTTTAATTTAATGGGCTCACACTGAAAATCCTGTTAGCATGTTGCCAGATACAGATGCAAAAGAGGACCAGGAGCAGTGCAAACCTCAAACTTTGATGAACTTTAGTGTGTGGATACAGCAGAAATGTAATGGGAAGCACAGTTCAAGGTCTGAAATGCCTTGCAATAAGCCTCCCGCTCAGCTGGACATTAGGATGTTGGGTCCCAAATGGGATTTTAGGCCCCAGCCACACTAGTCAATTTTTTTAACAAGATATTTTCATCTGGCTATTAAAAATAAAAAGAACGTTGTAGAAGAGCAATGTGGTAGTGATTCAAAGACACAGGCGGGCCTACCAGGATTATATATATGTGGATCTACTTGCACTTCATGCAGTTAATCTTAAATTCAGCAGTAAAGGTGCAAATGATACCAAAAGTATAAAGAGCACAGACATAACCTGAGACATGTCCACAATTGTTGTTGGTTCGAACACACAGCAGCAAAAAACTCTCTCAAACATCAAGTTTCCATATAAAGAAACTTGACATTTGAGACAGGCTTTTGTTTCAAGATGGACCTAATGTCCCTAGGTCTATGGCATTGTGTCTTTGTTACTGAAATGGTGAAAAGCAAAATTCCTGATGACTCAAAAGGAATGGAAAGCACCGCCTTATGCCTTCAAAAGAGAATGCAGTAATCTTGCTTCGGGAGGCATAAACATGAGATAAGCAAGGAAAAAAATACAGGGAAAATTAATCACACCCATCAGGGGCAGGTGTCAAGCAGGGCTGCTTGTTTATGGGGAAAAAAAAAATCTGTACAATTATTTTGGTCAATATTGTTTTTTTTTAGTTCAACAATACATTTATTCAGAATGAATTACTTTGTTTAAGATGGCTAAATGGATTTTATTATCATTTCATTGCCATGTGGATATCACGTTATAACAAATTTTGCACATTATGTTGCACATTCTGCTCCTTGTTGGATTCTTGGAACTCAGTGTTCACATATTAGAGAACTTTTCAGGCTCCTTTTTCCAACACTGTTTGAAAAACTGAAAAAAAAAAATATGTTTCAACTTGTTTATATGAGTTTGGAGATCGTTTGACACGCAAATCCTCATCAAAAGTCAATAAACAGCCTTAGAGTCAAGTGTGGGATTCAGCTTTGTTTAAAAAATTCAAACAAGCTACAGAAATATTCGATGCGCAGGAGTGACCAACACTGAGCGTCTCCAAACCGCACTTTTATGTCAGGATTCCGTAAAAAAATACAAAGTGAGGTTGCAACACTAAAGTATTCGACGGGATATTGTGTAATCATTCCACTTGTTTATCAAATCTCCAGATAAGAGGCATGTTGCTCTGATTCAGAGGCTGAGTTGAATAGAAGAATGTGTGGATAAATTAAAAAAAATAAAATTTGATTCTTTTAGTAATTGGCACATACCAGGACAATGACCCACACAGAGTAGTACGTAAACAGCAGCAGGCTGAAGATGACGAGGCTCATGCCGGCCGCTTGATCCACTCCTGTAGCCTGAGAACACAGACAGAATAATAAGAATCATCTTACGATTTCTCAAGAACTATTTGTGAGCGATTTAGTAATGAGGGTACTGCTTGCCAAGTACACGGTATTTGATTTAAAGGAATACTCCAGTGATATACTGTAGTACTGCACTTCCATTAAGGTATGAAACTGATTCACTTCTTTTATTGTGATGGATATTTTATATTGTACTGCAATGATGTGGAAGAGCCAAACCGGGGACTGGAGTTTATGAAATCTATATGCATCAAATCACTTGCAGTCCTGTAACTATGTCTGACTGCAGTGACCCTGTCAAATAAATAAAATAAATAAAAAGTTAATTATGCCGTGTTCCAGATCCCATACGCACGAACTGCCACGTCATGCAGTGTTATGAACTGGTGTTGCAAATAATTCACTTGGCAAGGTTTGTTTCCAACTTCCCGGACTTGTTATGCTGGAACGCCATTGACAAAAGATGCTGGGTCCTACATTTCCCGTCGTGCAACTCGGTTCATTTATGTGTAAAATTGGTGGAGTGCTGATTTAATTTAACACACCGCACTGTTATACAAATTTATCTGGAGCATAGAATCCCGATTCTTAAATAAGGCAAGCTCAGAATGAGAGGAAGTTGTTTACATAGAGATTAACTTCGTAAAAGATCGTTTACTTATTTGCTGCACAACGTCAGATAAAGTTATTTTATGAATGAACATGACTCGTTTGTAAATGACATCATTAGCTTTATAAATGGTTTATAAATAATTGACGGGCCATGTTTGTGGTGTAAAGTGACAGAGAAGGTCTTAAGCGGTTTATCTTTGTCCGGTCGAATACATGTCACTATAAATGGTTCCGGTAACGTAAGCTAACTGCGCGTTAGCCGCCCGTTTTAATGAGTCACAGCGTCAATTAACCGTCATTATTGATCAGTTTGAGTTGAATCAGTTTGTCGCTCTTACCATGTTTCTGTCAGGTTGTTGTTGGTCGACGTTTCCTGTTCCTGCTGGTCTTCTTCTGGATGATGAACTCCGCCGACATGTATCTCTGCTGCCGCCTGCTAGCGAAACCTGCTGCTGCTTCTTCGTTGGTGTTTAATGGCGCCATCATCCGGAGGTATTCAGTTACTGCAACGAACATTTATTCAAATCTTTAAATTCTATTAAAGTAAATTAATTCTACACGTTTACTTCAGTGACAATTCTGGAGTTTTACTTGTTATTTAGGATTTTTTTTGACAACAGAATTTATACTTTTACTCAAGTAAAGGAGTACAAATATCACAATCCCCCCATATTTAGTATATTATAGAGTATAGTGTTGCATAATCCTTTTCATGAAAGTACAAATATACAAAAGTAGACAGAAAATCAGAAAATTTAAACTATACGTTATAAATAAATGTTAATTATTAAGTGTGTTTACAATGTTTACAATGAAATTATGTTTTACACTTTTGATCCAATAATATATGACTCCAGAGATTTGATTATATATCACTCATATGTCAACAGCAATCATTTTATTGAAATGAACAATAACCATGAAAAATGGAGGGAAGAAAATAAATGTTATATCTAAAGTTATAACAAATTTGGTCACACAACATATTTATTAATATCTTTCAGGTATGCATGCATGATAATTACCCCCATCACCTGATAGTTTATTTTACATTAGTTATTATTATGAGATTTCAGATATGGTTCATATTTTTGTTGAATAAATTCACCTTTAATGATTTACATTTTTTAAAATTGTATAATGACGAGTAGTCTTAAATAATCCACAGTGAACACAGAATTATACTTATTTGCAATTTTATTTGGTATGCATGTTAATGCAAATAATTCATAATCATTGCTCCTTTGTTTACATGGATATTAATAGGACAGATCATTTCCACTCTTGATGTGACTTACATTTATTTCCTGACCTTTAATATAAGGCGAGAAAATGTTTGTGTTTGGAGTTACATAAGAAAAGAAAAAACAAAAGTGTACCTAAAACATAGATGAAATAATGTGTATTTAAAATATTTAGGATAAGAGATTTTTTATGCATTTCATATATTAATTTGACAAGGATAGGTACAAATTAAATGTAATAAGTTATAAAGGTTAGAGTAGTTTCTATATTCTCTTCACCTAAACCTTCTTTCTATGCAAGTCAAATCCGTCACAGCTACAAATGCAAAAAAAAAAAAAAAAAAAATAGCCAACTCATTATGCAATGATTTAGTTTCATTTTAAATTACCAGGAAAGAAATAAAAACCTTTCACCACATGCAGAAAAGCACTGAGTTGAATAAATGTATTTAATAACGTCACCGGTTACACTGTCAAGTACGAAGGAAGGAAAAAGATCAAGAACAAATCACAGTAGCGGCCAATTCAACTGTTCCCTTTACTGTTAAGTATTCTCTAATGAGCACGCCCTTCATCGTTAAATAATGACTTTATGCTTTCACTCCCATCTCACCACACATTATTTTATTTTACATACAAATTATGTACACATGTAGACCAGCCAGCTGGTCTGAAATGTAAGTAAACAGATTGGAGGGTTACAGCTGTAAAGATACTGAGATGAGATCTCTCTACCACGTGAAGTATTTTCCATATCTACAAGGAATGACTGAGTCTGTACATATGGAGTATAGCCTTATATGACCTTGAAGTGATAAATATAGATATCTATCAGGAGGGAGTTTCAGAAAAGCTAATTTGTTGAAAGATACAGAAATGACAATCATTTTTAGTAGCACTGTACTGTATACAGTGTTGCCAGTTTTTGTGTTTTAGTGTGGACGGCAATGGAAAAACTGCAAAGTTCTCATCACTATCCCTAGCATTTACTAGTACATGATGTCTAGTACTAATACAGTATCTACTTACAGTATTTACCAAGTAGTAACCAGGGACTTGATGGAGCAGAGGAAAGATTAAAAGAAACCTTTCTGCTTCCCGATTGTTAAATATGCATGACCCGCATGCATACAGCACACCGACTGACACACAAATACATATCAACATCAACATTCACATACTGCAGATACACAAACACACAGTGAGGATCCATTGTATATTGTGAGTCCTGATACAACGGGGGCTTTGTGTTGCCGCAGCTGTGGGTCTGACCTCGCAACATCAGGGCTACAGCATCACTGTTAGCCTCCTACACGGAGTGGCTAGGGTTCACACAGACCGTGCAACTACAATATTAAAAAACGGGAATCACTTGAATTACAACCCTACAGTATATTGCAGTATCCTCACAGAGAAAAAAATAACTGCTAATACTACAAAGTGCAACGAGTCCTCCAGGTGGTCTTTTTTATTTTTTGGTCGCTGCTGTGCGGTCACTGTGAAGCCAGAGTGTGAGGCTAGTATTCATCTGCTCAGGTTCATTTATTTGAGCCTGTCTTAATGATGAATGAATTGGCTGAGTGTCCTAAATAAATACCCTGAAACTATTTGCTCCACCAGCAGCCAACTGATCAATCGGTAATCCATCTGCTGATATGAAGGTCAGATTCTCTGGAATTTCACAAGCGAAGAAGAAAAACAAACAAACAAGTTAAAACATTTGAGTCTTTAGCAGCTAAAGCGTTGGATATTTCCCACAGGAGTTGGTGGAGACCAAAAACAGAGCTGAAATTGGAGAGAGTGAAGTAATGAATGCTAATGTTGCTCCGCATATGATCCTTTTAATAACTTTATAACGGTGATAACAAGTCAATGTCGTTTTTACAGCTTGTTGTGCTGCACTAAAGTGGCTAAAAATAATAAATGCAGCTTTAAGTAACTTTTTAATACAGCCTGTTGCAACGTAACATGCTTTTAATGCCCATGCAATACCTGCATCCTGGGTTTGACTAATTTATGTGTATTTACTGTAATGTACAGTATATCAAAGGCTGTGACAGGAATGAGTTAATCTCATTGAAGTTAAAAAACAAACAAACTGCAGGGTGAACAGCAGATAGAGTTCAGAAAAGCAAGTGCATAACCACAATATTGCATTACATTACTCACATTCTTGATTAGTTTACAAGAGAATTCAAATCCAAAGAGTGAATAAGTACTTCGTAAGTGCACAGGATGGACGGTTACATATGGCCAGCCATATGAACGCAGGCTTGGTCGCAGCCTTTGACAGATTCAAATGACATTTTATACTTTAACAAGAGCTCAAGCATTGTAATGTAATGAGGGGAAAATAAAGAAGTTCAAAATTATTTTTAAAAAAGTCATTTCAGAAAAACACGTCATCTCCATTCCTTTTAGTGGTTTCTAACATTCCTCCTCAGAAAGTACATATGTGCAAATAGTATAATATGCAAGTACGTATATACAGTGATCAAATAACACAACAATACAATAAAAGGATTTAAGCTTCTGTTCCAGTTTCAGGCGGATTTTGAGTCTTTCTACAGAGCTTCTTCTTCTGCCCTCCACGAGAACCTTCAATGGCTCTCACATTAGTTGGGTCCTTGTCAACTCATTAAGTTATCTGATGAAATCATATTTAAAAGGCGACTGATTCAAGTGATCTTCAGTCACTGGTTTAATCTTTTTTTTTTGAACCAGTCAAAAATCCAGAAATAAACCAAACCGCTGCTTGGAGGCTGTTGATCATGTCTTTTGATAGAAAAAGTTATAAGAAAATTAAACTGGTACATTGTGGTATTTTGTCAGCTGATCAGGTACCACTTTCTGGTGGCAATAAGAAATGTTTTCTGTTTTACAAGTTGACAAGAACCTCCCCAATGCATCATCATTTCAGTGTTGCACTACAATTCCCACAATGCAGTGGTTTTCAGGGTATCGTTCAAGTAATTTTCGTTGAAGTTTCAGTGGGTGTGGTTCAGACTGGTCCTTCGTTCAGTTCATAATGAAGCATTACACGCTACATAGCAAAGTGGATTTCCGGTTAAGCCACTGATTATTTGATCAGTCAGTGACATTTCACACTGTTGTAACAACGTTGTAAAATATGACGTGACATAAAAAAGAAGCCGGAATTCTAAATACATTTTGATGTGGAGACTGTGACGTTCCTTCATGGATACATGAAACTAACAGAAATGTATATTTCCATCATATTTTCTACATGGTTTTCCATCATTTGAGCTTTGACTACTCACACAATAGCAGTGGATGGAAACATCTGGACTTTTGCTTATATTTGTGCTACATTCAGATGAATACATTTAGCTTATGTATTCACATTTGTCATTACATGGAAAGCGTGACTGAAGCTAATCTAATAATTCTAATAATTATTAATGGTGAAGATTGATTTCATTGCATCAGTCATTAAAATGCTGGCAGAGGTGATCTTCTTGTTTGCTTTTCAAAAATGATAACGGATTTTAGGTTTTTCGCATGACACAAATGTGAGATGGCAAATTACTATTACTATAAATTACTACTGACCTGTTTCACAGGTCCGTTTAGACTTGTCACAGTAAGAAAAGCACAGGTGCAAATAACGCTAACAAAGGCTCCATTCTCTTCAAGTGTCCCCAGTAGGGCATGACAGTGTTACAGTGAGCCAGCATGAACAATAACAGCACCCTGAAACTGAAGCAGCTAAATGGAATTCAGCCATCGTTCATTCCATTACTTACATCCGCGCTTTCCTTGCTGTCACGTGTCAAAATGTGTTGTTTAGGACACTGGTAGCGTAGTGATGTCACATCAAATCAGTGAGAAAAACAAAAGACAAAAATGTTCACTGCTTTTTGCAAATCATTCTACTTTTTTTTTTTTTTTTAGGGGGGATTTTGTAGAAAACGATGACCTACTGAAGAAGGGACCAGTTTGAGGTACACCCAGTGTAAAGAAAATGATTATTAGATTACTGTAAATTCTCAAATAGTACCTGACACTAAAATAACAGCCTGCAAAAAAAAATAGAAAAAACTAAACAAATTAGTAATGAATGCTCTCAAATAAAAAATAAATGTATGCACATGAATTAACGGAACACAATGTCTCATTTAGGTTTGATTTTCCTGATGACTTTTAGTGTTTCTACTGCACCTGCATTAGGCACCATTAGGTGATAGCTGCCAAAGCCAGACAGTGTTACTGAAAGCATTAAAAAAATGTGTACTGGACAAAAGAAAAATGTACTAAATGCAATAACCTAACAATATGAATGAAGAATAAAATCAGTATTTGTAGGCAGCTGCATCCCAGATGCTGACCCCTAACTGACCTGAGCAACAACCTTCGCTTCTTGCTGTTCATAGCGTTACTTAACATTAATGAGAGATGAAGAAATTGGTAATTGGTGCACATACGTTATCATTTTAGAGCATTAATTACTATACCGTGCATTAGCAACATTTGCCCATGTTCTACTTGTGTTAATATAATTCACACTCTTCCTGCGGTTGTTGGACTGATTGTTCCTTCTGGTTCAATGGAGACAGTTTAATGTGAAACAGATAGAGGACATTATGGTGAATTTGTTTGGCAGCAAACAAGTGAGAGTGGATCAGAATATTTTAAAAACTAAAGACCTGATCCACTACTTGATAGGCTAAGGAAAGGCCCAGTCCACTATTTGAGAAAATACAGAAATCATGTGTTAGACACCTCCCACCACCTTATTAAATATACTATATAGGCTCAATATATCATAGTAGTCGTATATCAAGCTGTGTGCACTGAAGACAGGTATGCATATACATGCATATACACAGGCATGGACAATCAGATGTCATAGAATCATTAACCAGTTGACCAAGCTGGAGAAGAAATGTTGTATCGCTCAGTGGGTCTCAATGACCACTGCTTCAAAGATACCGGGTGTCACTCTGGAAAAACAGAAACACACAATCACATAGATGAGTCACTGGATTGGTGGAAAGTTACAAAAAGGGTTGAGAAAATAGACTACCGTGTACCTGTTGGCGAGCTGAGTCCCGCTGAGGGCCGTGGTCCCATCTTTGCTGACAAATAATCTCAGGTTGCTGTCTGAAAGGGAACAAGGAAGCGGAGGGGAAGTTACCGGAGCGACACTCAAGGAACGACACAAGTTTCGATGATGAACCTGAACCTCTGTCTGACCTTCGTTGTTGCTGCTGTCGGAAAAGTTCTGGCTCTGAACGATCTTCTCCACGATGTCGTCAGCGTCGATGCGGGTGTCGTCCACACAGCTGGGCTGCCTCTCCACCGTGTCCTTTTTCCTCCTGTTGTTGTTCAACACAAAGGAGATTCACATCTGAAAACACATCATCCCCCTTCAACGCTGTGAGTTATCAGGCTGATATGTCTTCCTCCTGTGTGTCATAGAGCTCCAAAAACTGCTGAAGTGGGTGTGTTCCTTCATTCCCGTGAACACGACCACCCTCGTTTATTTGTATTCGATGCTACACTGTCCTGCTGCCAGAAATACTCATAAGAGCACCAGATGTGGATTAATCCATCATTAAAAACAGTGCTTGACAAATGCATGATTCAATCCTCCTATGAGCCGGTTTTGAAGATTTACAGCTTCAATAGGAACTAAGGCTGTAGCCACCATTGAGGACATTAAGTTTTAATTTTTATTTTGTTTCCCCTTAGGTTACATTTTAGTGAGTAAAAATGTTAACACAGAGCCAAAAAACATAAATCCATAAAGCCCACTTAACTATCATGACATCAACACTGTCTCATGTGACAGCGACGCTCATGTATTTGACTCATTAAAAGGCTGCATCAATAAAAGATAGTCTGTCTTCCAGTCAGAGGATGACCAGGCAAAGTGGAGGAAATGTGAACATTGTAAAAAGAATGAAACAAATAGTGAAGTAGACTACAGAGCATATAACAGATAGAGCCAATAGAGATGCTAACCTATGACCTACTGTAAATGTAGCTTAGGCTAAAATGTGAAAGGACATGAATGAATATTTTAAGGTCATGTTCAGTCACAGTATGAATTATCCATAAATAACAGGCTACGATTTGCATTAACATATTAGGTCATATATACTCTATATATACATTATAGCCTAATTATGACTCAGTATGCCAGTATATTGTATATTAAATCTATAGAATGTTGACCTCGGTATAATCTACACATAAATTAGTAATGGTGGGTCTATACGATCATTGTTCACAGGGTTTCACATCATAATTGTTTCTGAGGGTTTTTCTCAGCCAGTCACTGGTGTGGAACTCTGCGGCTAAAAACTTTCAACATGTGGTTAAGATGTGTTCATACATGTTCTATTAGCGTCACCCAGCTTCAACCTGAGCAGAGGCCTAATCAACCAGACTAATGGAAAACACCTATGAGGGGTGTTATTTATGACTGACTGAATGCAAATAGGAATGATTACAAACAGTGTCACTTCCTGTGTGAGTGTATTTTAGTCCAGTGTTTTACATGCTCTGACACATCTTTATTTTAACGGCTTCTCCTTAACAACAGAAGACGACGTGATGACAGCATCAAGTTAAGTTTAGTTGTTTTAAACATGTAAAACAAAATTAAAACATGAACAAAAACTAAAGAAAGCATTAAAAAAGGATAAAAAAAGGAAAATAATACAATAATTTAACACCCATTTACATGTTTAAAAAGGAGTAGGAAGAAGTGAACACTTAAATCCTACCCCTCAATATTCAAATAATAGTAATGCAATATTCATTAGTAATTTTCATAATTGCAATAATATTGATACCACTAACAATAATAATATTAATGTAATACTTATTTATATTGATAATATTATATAATAACAGTTAAGATATAATAATCACAATTCCACAGACTTTTCTGGCTCCTCCTCCCTGTATGAAGATGAAGCTGCTCCATTTTTGTACTGCTTCACTTCACCTTTTTACACACACACACACACACACACACACACACACACACACACACACACACATGCGTGCGCGCCTCCTTTCTTAAGACTAAGACTGGAACATACCTGGATTCAACCCACGACTTATATCAGCGTGATGGAGCCCAGACATGCCTCACAGTGAGAGACGCCACTTTTATCGCCTATAAGACAGCGTTGTGGGAGGCATGCATGCCCAGGTGTGTTTCGTCAAAAGCACAGGTGTGTTCGGTATCTACCTGGAGGATCTGTTGGACATGAGGGCTGCTGCAGAGGGGGGAGGAGGTCTCTCTGGTCGGGTGGGAGTTGCCTGCCGCCGCGGATCGTTGGGGGTGGAGGGCGGCGGCTGGGCCGGGTGAGCGAAGCCGCAAGAGGCGCTGCTGCTGGAGGAGGCGTTCCTATGGTGGCTGAGGTCAGTCAGGCTGGAGGAGCGAGAGTGACCTGTACTGTAGCCTGAGAGGAGAGGAGCGTAAAAAAAAGGGGTAACAAAAAGGAAAAGAGAGGCGTTCTATCAGAGGTTCTATCAGAGCAACTCCCTGCCCTCGACATGAGGAAGTAAATGCTCCCGACCCTGATGGGAGGATGAGGAAGGAACGCGCTCTGACCTGATATCTTGCTGTGCTGGCTGGCGTAGCTGGAGCTGCGGAAATGACCAGTGTGAAAGACCTCGTCTGGGCTGGACACGATCTCTCCCTCCTCAGGCAAACCTGCAGAAGCACACACAGCAAACACATACTGACAGGATATCATCAAAAGATACGTATCACAAAGACTGTAATGAAATTACTGTATGCACCATAAACAGCAGCTGTTTATGGTGCATACAGTAATTCCCTAGAACTATTAAATAATAATAATAATAATTAAATAAAATAAATTTCTCCATGAGTACGCTTTTTTCGATTAATACAGTCTTATTTTTCTTATTAATAGGACGTTTTCATCATACATTTGTATAGCTACGAACATAACAGAACACCAGGATCTGAGATTTATGTTATTTTTTGAGTGTCCATGTTTTCCAATGACTGTAAAATACATCTTAAAGACACCCTGTTGCCTTGGGTGACATGTTCTTTCATTGCCATGCACACACAGCATCCTGTTGCTGTAAATACTCAGTAGAACACCAAATCTCTATAAATCAATGCCTGACAACAGTCCTAAACAAATAAACTACTTCCTTCTGTCAGTGAAAAATACTGCAGTAAACTAAGTTAAATTATATGTTTTAAGATTTACGTCTTCAGTAGAAACCAATGAGCTTGGCCTGAGTGCCACAGGCAGAGTATTGACACAAACTTGACAAAACAAGACGTTTTTCAATTCCATTTATATTGAGAAGAGGCAGGGAATGCTACTGATGGTGCTGAACTGTTACCTGAGCTACGTACTGACGACTGTCGGGGTTTGAAGGTGCGGGGTCCCTCCATGATGCTCCCTAGAGGCTGCACTTTGTCATCAGTGCTCTCACCCTTACAGTCCAGCTGCAGGGTGGGGTCCTCGTCCCCGATGGAGACAGATTTGGCCGTGCTGGGAGGCCTGGCGGCAACAAAAAACACACGCATAAAACATAACGAGGCTCAGAAAAAGTAACCGCAGTCACAGCCACTGTCACTATGTTCGTAGATGTGTGTGGGTCACTCACGTCTTAAAGCAGGGATCCCCAGACAGAAGAGTCATCCCAATCATTACCTGCACAAAAGACGCGTTACTAAGCATAAGTGCTGTGTGTGTGTGTATGTGTGGTGTGTGTATGTGTGTGTGTGTTTGCCCTGCCTTGAGGATAGAGTTGTCCTGTCGAGTGTTTTTGGTGTCATAGCCCTCGAGGATGCAGCAGCGAACTGTTGAGCCAGAACCAGCGAACTCTGCAATGTTGAGATCGGCAAAACCTAGCTGGAGACACACAGGCAGGCAGGATGAAACAACAGAAAATGACAGGATTTAAGATGGAAAGAGACAAATGAAGCTATAGCGCGGAGTCCAGGTCAAGTCTGGTTCACTTCTTTTTATGTTGTTCCCTTCTGAATCAGCAGGAACGCTTCTTCTTCTTATGAGATCTCTTTTGAAAACATCCCTATTTGGTTAAGAGCTCGTTTACTCCATCCACATACTCGAATACATGAATGGGAGGGAAGGGTGAACAGCAAAAAGTGACTTTTATGTAAAAGTCAATAACCGCCTTTAACCTCTTCATTCATGATTTTCTGCCCAGTCAGCACTGCTTTTCCACATGAGGTGCCACAGCTTGTGTGGTGTGTGTGTGTGTGTGTGCGTGTGTGTGAGCATGTGTGTAAGTGTGCTTCATCGTCTTTGTTGTCTTTCCTATAAACATATTTAGTGTAAATTCGTACCATCTGTGCTTTCTAAAACTCTTTGCTGAGGCGGTCATCATCTTCCTCTGCAGAGTAGCTGCTGCAGTTCTTTGAGCACAGGCTGAAATCTCAGAACCACTGTGAGCTGTTAGTTATTTCCCTCAATTATTGAAATGGTTAATCGATTAGTTGGTGTAAAATGGTGATCACTGTTTCCCAAAGCTGAAGATTCAACCTAAAATGTGTTTTTTTTTGTCCAGACCAACAGTTGTAACAACTGAAACTGAGAATTTGGGCCTTTTTTTCCTTAAAAATGCACAAATCGTTTAATCAGTTACCCAAATAGTTGGCAATTAATCAACTAATCATTGCAGCTCTACTCTTAAGTTATTCTATTAATCATTACTTTGTCTGATATTTCATAGGCTTTTAACAGCAAAAGACAGTGACGTCATCCTGAACTCCTATGACAAACACATTGTTCACACATTACTCAACATGGAGGGACCCTTGTCATTAACCTGGAAAAATAAAACGTAATAACTATAATCAGGGTGGGCCTTGACAATATTCCAATTATCTGTCATCGCTGGAACACTTAGAGAATGTAGCTCAAACAGCCACACACACACACACACACACACACACACACACACACACACACACACACACACACACACACACACCGTGATATGTTATTCGCCACTTCACACAGTTATTACCCTTTGACTGAGCTCTGTCACATGCCTCTGTAACAAAGACCTGGGATGTTGACTTGGTTGGTATTTAACAGATTTTACCATCACTGTAAAAATGTGTTTTATAAAGAAAGCAGGCCTCTCTTCACTTTATGAAGTTCACAGTTCAAACAGGTTAGCGACGTTGTGCTGACCTGGATATCTGGAGTTTTTATATATTGAAGTAAAAGACCCTATAATGTTTCTCAGCATTTGCTAATCACATAATCGGAAAATAAACTTACCTTGGAGAAGGCCTTTCCTCCTTTGAGCTCCTGTAAAGATAAAGATCAAAACAGTGAGGGACACCTATTGCATTACTGGGAAGTGGTGTGTGTATATGTGGTGTTGCCCTTGAATTCATAACCCAAAGAATCAAATAAAAATGGCTGCTGGGATTAACAGTTTACCTTGCGTACAGAAACCCTGCAGATGCAGGGATCCAACACTCCAGTGATTGGATTAGCGATCATTTTACACACGAAAGAGAACTTCTTCCTCCATCGTACACAGTTCTGCTGCACCTCTTCCCTGCACACACACATACAAAATCTGGTTAGACTGTCAAAAGGCCAATTTTTAACAAAGCAGTTTTGTTGCTTTGTTTACAGCTACAACACCCACTAGCCAAACAAAAAGGTGTTTGTCCTGCCTTCCATTGTGAGCTGCAGGTACACAGCCTTCTGTCTTCCATCATAGAAGAAAAGCGCATATGACTTATCGGCTAAAAAGTAGAGCAGGAAATCGCCTCGGATCAAATATGTTGCGGACCGTACATGTGAGAGATTTCATGTATTTGAACGTTAACATTTCTCTTCCACGGCCTCGGATCAGCGGTAAAGCATTAACTCTTATTTCTTGCCTTTTCTGTGGAACAACAAAAACAAAACCCACAAGGCCGTGCAGCGGATGGTCCAGATGATCTCATCTGGGGATGTGACACGTCAGACTGAGCAGTATGTTGAGGGGTTTTCCATTTGCACAGATTGAAAACAGATTCTGTGTTTATCTGCATGTAGTTTGATGTGAGGCCTTTCTTGCTCTCCCTATCTTTGGTTCTTAGAACAATAACGGCCGTTTCGTCATTCAGATATGTCACTTTTACAGGAATGCTTCATTTTATCCAATCCAAACAGTAACATTCACATAATGTATATAAGTATTTCGCTGGGTATTTGGTGACAGTTGAGGAAAGGTCACGGAATTTACCTTAACCGATCATTAAGCTCCGAAAATGTTGGTGGCTAACGTTGGTTTTTTGAAAGCGCTCAACCTCCAGAATATCTGACTGCTTTGGCTGGAGCGATGAAGGCCACAAAAGAGCCTCCTCTCCCTCAGCCTGCACGCTGAACTAATAAATAAGAAGCAGAGGTAAGCTTCTCCAGCTGAAACCACAGGAAATGAATGCTTATCATAGAAATCACTATTATCATTGGTTGCTTTTGTGACTATGAAGAAGGTATCGGTGTTATATAAATTCTGTCTCATGTAGGCCTGGGCAATAAAACTATATCAGCTCAGATATTTTTTCCTTTAATAATGGATCAATCATTGAAAGAAACCCGCCTCTAGATTTATGTATTAATAGTAAGTCATTAAGCATAAAATGCCCCACAAATATTTAACAGAAAATCATCAATAATTATTGATATTGAATAACAAACAATATATTATTCTTATGTATAAAACATATACAAACAAACACGTACAAAAACAAGTACAAAAATTATTTGTACTTTAGTGAATTTATATGCCAGCTCCCACATTTGCAGTGATTCGAATCAGCCAATCAGAAGAGAGGCTCATGAATATTAATATGACCAAACATCACACTGTGCTTTCTAGAGCTCCAGAGGGAAGCTTGAGAGATGTAAATACCAAATATAACTTGCTCGGACTATCGAAATTTCAAATAAACCCTTAGGAAAAGTGTACATTATGGGACCTTCATGCATAAATCGGGTTTACTAACTTCACCACACCCTACTACATTCTCACAAAACGCAAACACACACACACACATCAGTTGTGTGGGCTTGTCTCAACTTGGATGGTGAACTCTGATGTCATCTGTCCTTGCCCAGCTCATGTCAGAGGAAACGACAGGATCCATCCAGCTCTTTATATACGATCAACATGTCAGTTGCATAACACAGAGGTGCAGACTCAGCCTGGTGCTCTGCTGATAACAGATAGTTCCACGTGCTTGTTCTTTGGAACGAAAGTCACATGAAATTCTGCCCATTAGTAAGGTACACCTCACTAGCAGCTTTTATTCTAATAGCCATCATTCATTTACAACCACCAAATCTGCTAAATTAAAGCACGTTCTACACAATGTCCCATTAACATTAGCTAAGAGAAGTATATATGCTTGTCGACACCATCTTTCTCATGGGCTTTTCACGCCACGTCCTTAACATTATTCTCTGTTTTAAATCAGCATTATTACTGGTGGTCAATAACAGTACAAGATGACTGTGAACCCAATGAAATCAACTGCTCATGTGTATGAGATTACTGGATGTTTTTTATTCAGTAAAACCAGGTGATCTGTGAGCCACAACTAACCCTCATAAAATAAATAATCTAAACACCTAATTACTGCAAAACAAAGACAGAAAAAAGGAAAGAAAATTAAAGAAAAATATAAAGAAAGAAAGTTTTAGCTTCATAGTTTGAGATTATATTCCACCAATAAATAAGGTCTTTTCTAACTTTTAGTCGGAGTGAATTTTAAATGAGCCACATGTTACTTTTACTTGATTTTGAAGCCAATAATTTGACTTCTAATTAATTGTTCCCTTCTTTACAAGAATTTAACATACTGTATTATATAACTTGCTTTCTGCTTCTTCCTTATCTTTGGCTTTAGTAAAACGCCAAACTTTTGACCGCTTTGCATGTTCAGCCATTGTATGTAAAGTTGACAAATGAGAATTTAAGCAATAAAAGCAATTCTTCTTTAGTTTAACGCTGGTTGTCTGGAAATTAAATTTTATTCAAAAGATGTTATTAGTCAATCAATGTATGTTTGTGCACCAGTGATGTATATATAGGACCCATCAGAGTAGCATTGGATCAATAAACTCAAACCTTATCTCAAAAATTGATCTTTGAATAGCAAATAAATGTCAAACTGAGTCCTTAATAGATAATGGTCAGGGCCAAAACAGAGTCTGGTGATAATTCTCATGGTTTATCACTAGAATTGACACCATAGTTCACGGTAAAATGTTTTTCGCAGATTAATCCCGAGCATTAACGAGATGTTTTTAGCTGCTTAGTTCTTAACCTTCATTTTCAAACACCAAAGAAGACCAACTTTCTGAGATACACTAAAATTAATGTCTGCTCATATGTAAAGAATGTCACTGATCATAAGGCAGATTTTCTCCATGTTGGAACATGTTGGGACAGATTCAAGGTCCTTAAGCCTTGTTGTGCTCTTCTTGTTCCATTCTCCTTACATCTCCTTTTCCTACTTCACATGTTTAAGTGGCATTCATACTATAATAATGAGAAAGTCACAATCATATCATGTACGATACCTTTTACTTTCCTTACCCATATATGTTGAATCTAATATAATTTGTGCATTCTTTTCCTCCATTAACTTAGTCAAAGCGGCTTTTCCCGCTGAGTCTGAAGGACGACTTGAAGTTTATAGCTCTTAAAAAAACAAGCCCAGAGGGAGAGAGCCAGAAAAATGACCAGACAGGTTTTGCCACTTCTTTTCTTACAGCCCAGCCCGCATTCACAAAACATACCATTGTGCTGCAGGTAGATACAAGCCACACTTTCTCTCGCCATGAAGCCATGCTTTACATGGCTGCTTGGTTACAACCTCCATGGCTGCTTATAAGGGTCAGTCGTGATGTGGTGACCAATACAAGCTTTTTAAATACCAGATATTGTTGGCTGATAACAATCACTGATGAAAGTGATTTAATTGTTGGGATCAGCACCAGGATTCTTGAGTCTAGGAGTTATTTTACACCTGATATTGGAGAGATAGACAGGCTTTTACGAGAGCAGTAGGGATTAGGTCTGATGACAGGAAGATGGCTTGGATTTCCAAAAGAGTCAGTTGTTTCAGCAACAGGAAATCTTCAAACAAGAAAATGAAGGCAAGTGGCTGGGGGGAACTGGAGAACATGAGCAGTGGGAGTCGTTAAAAGTCAGTTGCTGGTGGAGCTTGTCTACTCCGGAATTAAAAAATGTCATTAAGGAATTACAGTAAGCGATTGAGAGTAGATGAGGGGCAAAGGGACTCAGGTGGTCAGAGTATCCTGTTGACCATAGAGAATAGGGCCCCTGTGTGTTCTTCACCTGAGCTGAACAGGCCTGCATAGTAGGTGGACTCTGCTGTGGATAGAGTGTCCTTGTGATGAATAATGTGGTTGTTGTACATTCCACTGTGAACAGCAAGTCCCGTTTTCTTACAGAGACGCTCCAGTTGACGGCCTTTAACTTTGAGCTGCCGTAGTTCCGGTGTAAACTATGGGGAGGAATGTGTGAAGGAAACAGTCCGGGTTTTAAGAGGAGCCAGGGCGTTTATAGAAGACTATGGAGACCATCATTATAATGAGAAACAAGTTCACCGGGGACGGATAGAACATTTACACTGGGCAGGCTGTCAATGTGTCTGGACGGGTTGTTTAAATCAATATCCTTGATGTTGTGGAATGAAATATTGCATAACTTTGTTTTTGATAGTGCAAAATTGACATAGAATGATATTAACGTGTGATCAGATATGGGGAGAAACGCTGCAGTACAGTCAGCAGGAGTGACACCAGAACAGTCAGGATATTGCTGCAGTTCAGAACTATTTAAGAAGTTCCTTGTCAAAGTGTTGCTGATACTGTTCATATGAATATTAAAGTCTCCCAGCAGTACTATGTTAGGGGAGAGTGGGTAAGGAAAGCATAATATTCATATACAAAACCACTAATATACTATAGATGACTAACAGTGGCAATCATGGTAGAGGTAGACCCATATAGACTTCACAGCACTACCCTGGAGCAGAACTTCCATTATAGTGTAAAGCTCTGTATCATGGTGCTCCTCCTCATGTTGCTTCCCAGCACTTTTGTTACAATTCAAAGCTCAGTTGTCCCGTTTCTTCCTGCACCGATCCTGCCAACGTAATGAAAGTATTGTAACATATCTCAAAAACCACACACTAAACTTCATAAGAAAAGTGTTGCCGTCTTTTCTTCTTTCAGAGGAGAACCACACTCTTATTTTAGTTTATTTATAAACACATATCACAGTGGCATGCCCAGGTCGTTACACTACACAGGAAAAAGTGCACAGTAAGTAATTTATCATAAGTCATAACTTCTGACAGACAAAAACCTGTCATTGTATACGTCAAGGGTGTGCCTGCATATGTCATTGAGGTAGAGCAGGATAGAGCCGCTGCCTTGAAGCTCAGATATAAATATGGTAATTACAGTTTGAGTGCACTTGAAAGACCAAACGGACATGCTGAAGTCATGAAGGCAAGTAATCTTTGTCCTGACTGGGGAGTCGAACCTTGAAATCCAGCACGAGACGGAGAAACACGTTGAATCAGCGTCATTTTAGTACGTGTTGTACATTGGCGTTCACTGTGGGAAGATAAGTAAGAATTCCCTTGTGCAAGGAACCTGTTTTTTATGTGCACACGACGAATAAACACTTTGAAACTTGCTGTACAGGAACAGGGAGATACTTCTTACGGTATATGAGCGCATGACCCCCTACCCCCCGCCACAGACACATGGTTGACAGCTGTAAACGAACTAACAAAGTCATTAAGTTGTTGCCATGTCATCACCCATCAATGGTGTTGCTAGTGGTTGCAATTTCTTGCCCAAGGACACGTGAAAGAGCTGGGATTGGTGGACAACTACTCTGCCTGAAGCATTACTAAATTAACAGTTAAATTCTGTTTGTCTATTGTAACATTTTTTAATGAATGTGTTTTTTAGGCTATCCAAGTTAAAAGATGTGTTTTTAAAGACAGTGAGATCTTCATCAGTTGTCTGAGGCAGCTCTGAATGTTTTTGCAGAGTAAGAATTTAAACAAAGATTGTATGCACTGATAGCGAATGAGGCCCAAGGCAAAAGGTGATAAACATTACTGCAGCATATCTGTTATGTTGAGTACTGAATGAATGCAGTAAAACTAAATGGTTTATTCAGTTTGTGAGCAGGCTTTTTCAAATGTATTTTAAGGCCATGGCCTGATACAACTTTTCCTGCGCCTCAACATTTCCATGATTCCTCCTGTGCTCTGCCCTGACTGTGTCTTCCCTCTTGCACCACATTACCGTACAGGATCTGCGCCTGTTTGCTTGCAAAGTCTAGGAAATACTTGTGTCAAGTGGACGTGATGATTTTTTTTTGCAAGAACATGAAAGTGCTGTTACAAATGTGTTTGGGTTAAAAACTCCCACTTAACAAACTCTGCCTTCCCATTGGTTTGCCTCTTGTCTTTTTTTTCTGGTGGAGGAATCTGAGGAATGAGACCGTTGAAAATGAGCCTAACATGAGCCTCACACAGGCATACAAACACTCATTCGCATTTAAAATCTCCTAAGCAGGCCATTACTTTTTTCGATAATGTGAAGTGACATTCATCTAGCGAATGTGTGTATTTTGGTTGGCAGCTATATGTTCATGTGTGTATTTTGTATTAATTATTAAATCTGGTAACTGGTAGAGTATGATGCAAAGCTTCTTTAGTTAGCAGGTGGATGGAGGAACATAAAGGTTGGGACTGAAAGGAGCGGTCTCTGGACTCTTGCTCAACTAAAAAGGGAGTGTATCACACACATTTACAAGTATATATACTTTTACCGGAATATCAGTGCACTTCCTGGAGGACCAGTCTGAAACATGCCGCTTCGGCTACTGTCTCTTTAAGGTGCCGTTCCCGAGGAGCCAACGCCGATTCACCATGATAACCCTACTCTCAACAGTGCATCAATCAAATCACCAGAACTTCCTGTCTCCACCTAAAAGAAAAACATAGCATGTCGATCACTATCCTTCTCTGCTGCTGAAACTTTGATCCATGCCTTCATCGCATTCCAGGCTTGCCTTGTTCGGCTGTGTTCTTTATGGCACATCATCCAAAGTCTTAAATGAACTCAAGTACATTCAGAATTCTGCATTTTTGCACTTCTTCTCACTCAAAAAGCCCCTCCATGACCAGGACCCAGTCCTCTGATGTCAACCTTCTGTCTCTACTATCCATCACTAATTCAAACTTTCAGAACTGCTTAATGCATGATTAATGTGTTGTCTTGTCTATGTTGTTTCCTATAGTAATAATAATTAATGAATCATTTTCATAAGCCTGACAGTGCAACAGGTTGATGCCTCAAAGGGGTTGCATTTCTGATTCAAAGGTGACAGTCAATGAATAAATCACATGCAAGAAATTGCATCATTTAGAAAAAAAAAATCAATGAACTACAGGTAATCTGTCATGACTGAACCACAAATGCATGATTTTTATTTAAGTAACACTGATTCAGCCTTATTCAGACGGACAGTGGAGCTGGAGATTACTTCACAGGAGCTGTTAGACTGTTCAAAACAAAAAAAATAGCTCCACTGTCAGTACAACCATTTTAAAGTCACCTTTCAGGCCTACACTACTTTATTTGACACATTGTGGGGGAAGTGCTACTTTCACAGGTCATACGTGGCACAAAGTTGACACAGGCTGATTTGCTCAAGTTAGTGATAACAGGGTGACGCAGAGGAGCAGCATTGTTGTTTTTCTGGCATCTTTGAAGAGATTTCCAGCTCCGAAAACAAAGACGACGCGGAAAAGTGATCAGAGTTACATCGCCTCTTAATATCAGTGCATGTTTTACACTTCATTTGACTTAGAACACATGAGCAACTATCTAGATTAAGCAGGTTCACCCATTACTGCACAAAACACCTGACACTAAATAGTGAAAGAAAACAGAAAACCCTTAATTTCTTGTCTTAGCAGAGAGGAGACTGAGCAGACTCGCTTAGTTGGAGACTATAAGATCAGACTGGTTACACTTCCCTTTTCTAGAGCTATTACTGCAACTAGAAACAGCTTCTTAGCTGCTCTTGAGTTCTCCTCAATTCAAAAGTCAAGCCATGAGCCTCGCCCACCACCAGCATACCTCCACCACCGCACTATGCTGAGTAAGAATATCGGCTGAGGCCAACGTGATTGATTTAGGATAAACACACGTGTGAGACATCTGAACGCTGGTGCACTGAATTATAACATGAAGAATCGATGGAAATTAGAGGTTTGAGATAATGAAACTAAAAAAAACACTCACACAATCTGCGTTCATTAGGCAGGTGTCAAAGTCTTGTTTTTTTACCGTTTATAATTTAAAGGATTATCTGTCCGGAGACTGAAAACGTGATCGCTGTTATTACTCCTTGGATCCGTTTCTAAACGAAATTCCGGGGCTGTAATCTTCGTGGTGAAGGAACATGTGTGTGTCTCGCTGAGGAAGAGGATATGTCAGGCTTTGGATACACACACACGAGACTTGTAAGGGGATCAATTCATTGTCGGTTTGGCTCTGCACACAATAAGTCAAATATTGAAAATAGCCTTCAGCCAACCATATCCTTTAATGGTTGGCTGAATCAGGAGCAAAAGAAGTTTGGGTTATTTCTGGCAGTTCTACTTTTTTTTTGTTGCTGTTGGTTGGATCGATTCAATGAGAAAAGTCAAGTACAAGACTGTATATCTAACAACTTTAAGAGAGAAGTTAACCACGACTACAAATCAACTACAAAAAGGAGATCCGACCCATTCATTGAGCTGAGAGAGAATTTATCAGCAATGATGATTTATAAAAATAAAAAAAACAATCTTCAGCCATGCTACCAAGTCTGTAAACTCCTATTTGAACTTTATGTTGTTTCCTATGTACTTTTTCTATCAAAAAGTGTCATCTGTAGGTGTAGCACATGACATTAATTGCATGTTGGGCAATTTATGGAATTAGCATCAAGGCAAATATACGCTTCCTAAGCACCCTTAACAAAGACCTAAAAAACCGTTATCTTAACTCATGTTACTATTGGATTTATACTGTGTTCTATATTATTAATACCAGCACTATAAATGAAAATGCAGCCCAAATTAAATGTATTATTATTATTATTGCACTGCTCGGCCCAGTTATGCGTCTAAACTGTTGACCTTCATACAGGAACCTCCTGATTGCTTCTGTGTCCTGGTTAAAAAACAAACGTGACACAGCTTCCACTCTGCAGCTCCAATGAGGAGCGAATGAGTCATACTTTCATTCTAAGCCTTTTCTATAAACTTTAATTCATTTCATCCCTGTTGCCTTATCTGATATTTATTCTGCTTGTTTCCATCCTCAGCTGGGCGTACAACATTCTGTCTTTCAACGGGTTCTGTCTTTCCTCGATTTGCAAAGTGCTGCTATAATCTGCCGACCATATTTCCCCGGCAGCCACTGGTTTCTATTCACTTTGTATGAAAATCACTGTGCACCGGTTTGAAACCTGCCTTGTTTAGATCAGAGTTGACATCTGTTTAAGGAATAGTTCAACACTTTCTGTTCAGGGGTGACAACATTAAACCTGCTTTTGTGCGTTAGGTAGAGTTGGAGCCAGGAGGGGATTAGCCTATTTTAGCAATAGCGAATGGAAGTAGGTGTTCTGTCTAAAGTGGGAAAATGCCTCCCACCACCTCTAAAGCTAACTAACATGCAGACTGAGTTGGCTGACCGCATCCTGACTCCAGCTCTGAAACTCTTTTGATATCAATCCTCTCATCTTTCTCTTGGAGCGAAATCAAATAAGCAAAATGTTTTTTTACGATTCCTGTTAGAGGACAATTACATGTCCAAGGTCAAGTTATTGTTGAGTAGTAAATTGCATAACTATTTCAAGTAAAAAACACCATAATCTCTGCAAGATGATTTTCCTAATTGTACAAAAACAATGGCTGCCTATGTAGAAATCCCAAGCTATGATTTAAGACACTCCTTGTTCTATTAAACCAATATGGAGATACTGTATAGAGGTGACTTGTCACTAAATAGGAGGCTACTGAAATTAATAATTGTTGTTCCAGGTACTAGTCAGACCCCAGGTATTGCAGGGGTGTAGCACCAAATTCTAGGGGCCCATATCCATGCTAGGCAAACAAGCGAAAACAAATAGGATTTTAAGATACAACAGATTATATTGACTTGTTCTCACAATCGCCACCTGAATTGATGCATTTGGCCTCTATTCAATCTGAGCTCACTGATGTTACGCTGTCTTTGGATGCACGAAACCATTTTGCGCCTCCAATAGGAGGCCCCTAGAATGTCTAGTGGCACAAAGTTAACTCTCACGTGATGTTTTCAATATATTTGACGCCATATTACATTATAAAACCAATTAACTAGAGGGCCCGATTCATTCATTCATCGGTTTTCAGGTCCACTTTTACCCCAACTAAGAGGCCCATGGGGGATATGGTACCTTAACACCTTAAAGTGAACAAATATCGACAGAACCACTGTGGACTTGCCAGCTTTCAGGCTACTTGAAGATGTTGGTTGTTGCAGTGTGTGACTCACGACTCCTTCACATAAAGTTCCTCAGTAGTGTCGTCATTGGAGAAAAAGGTGATTTCACATCACCAAAGTCACATTTCATCGTCAGCTGTGGCCTGAGTGCGCTCACTCCCACTTCTGAGGAACTTCACCAGAACTCATGCACCACATTACCCAACATCCTCAATAAACGTGACAGCTCCCACTTCCACTGTGTTCCACTTATCAGCCACATGATTTAGTTGAACTGCTCTGTTCAGTTCACCAATTGTGTTGTCTCCACTGCATCGACAAGTGTCAGGAAGAATCTATGGGAAAAAGGCCACTTATTTCCATTCTATTCATTATTCTTTGGGGCCTTTTGATATATCATGTCACTCATATCTTATAATCAAAGGGTCATTTCACGTAAACTACAAAAAATAATGTTCTCACTGACATTTATATGGGTTTATATGTCAAACTCTGCTTTAGCACAGTTGAGAATCAGCTTTAAAAACACCAACAGCAACTTTGAGTAATCCACAGACCTCGCTGGGAGCAGTTTTCATCTGAACTATTTTCTTTTAAAACAGAGAAATCGTCACTGTGTGTTTGTAGTTTTAGCCAACCAACCATGCAACCTCTACTCTCCGGTTTAGAGAAGCCAGCTGGGGACTGGAAGGTCGCCAGTTTGAATCCCAACAAGAGAGCGAACGAATATCGTTCCTGACTCCCTCCACTACTTCGCCCAGAGGCCCTTGCGCACACTTACTCTCAACATACTCCGGCAGAGCGGCTCAGGCTCAAGAGACGACACTGGGCAGCACCCAATGCGAATGTGGGACAGGGTGGAGCAACTTTTCCCAGGAATAACACAAAGTGTAGGCTACTAAAGGTTAAACCTGCAAGACGTGCAGTTTCGTACCAGTTTTACAGCTGTCACCATGCATCCCCTCCCTTATCTGAGGTGAAGCCATCAACAAACAAGTGGCGAATCCTTTGAAACGGAGTGGGTCTACATAATCCCCTCCAGCTCTATTTGTAGAAAACAGCAAAGTATCAACTAGTGAAACTGTTGAATTAAAGATCCGCAGGAGCAAAAGTCGGGTTACTTTTCGCCTGGAAGCTGAACGCCCAAAGGTGTCAATACATATACACCCGGGTTTACAATAAGGACGTGTAAAAGTCGTTGTAAATACCTGGATGACAGGATGGCAAAGTCCCCGCCATCAATCAGCCGGATCTTGCAGAAAAGCACCCCGTTGACAAAAGGCACTGCTGTAAGCTCCTCCAACGTGAAATGGACTTGAAACTTAAACTTCTTCTTTTTCATCAGAAAGGACATTGTTCCCAGCTGCTGGAGTGTGCTCATGGCAGGGTGAGCACCAAATGAATGAGAACAACAACAATAAAGACAAATGGGTGTGTATTTGGCTTCAGAGTGGAGGTTGGAAATCCTTCTTTGCCTTTGGGTTAATCATTTCTGTAGTGTCGTTTAGACCTGGAATATGAAAAGAAGGCTGTTAGAAACGATATGAGCTGCCTTTCATTGGTAAGTGAATGTGAAAGGTTTGTGCAGCAATGACTGCTGTAGAAATCCTGCGGTCTTTTTTCTTCACTACATTGCAATATATGGCAACACCATCATGTTGGTTAAGAACACAAGTGTCGGCTAATGACGTGAGGTTTTTTTTTTCTTTTTTGAATGATGGTTTTAGACAATAATACGTGTGGTCGTTCGTCTTTTTCTCCAACATGAATAGACTCTCCCAGGGCAGACAGCTGCCACGCAAACACCAGAACAGCTTCGGCGACTCGTTTATAACTTTCGTATTACACAAACTCCCGGTGAAGCTTCGCTTTTACTCACCGTTCCCGTCGGTCTGCTGCTCCTCGTACTCGGTAAAAAAAAAGGAAAAGAGTAAAGCCGGGGTCTGGGGAACTTTGCAGATTCTCAGCTTTCAATGCATCTTCACGAACTCTTCCCTCTCCACCAGAGTTCAACAACAGAGTCGGTCAGGAGAGGCTCCGTGAACGTCTCACATCTCACGGGGCCGGTTAGGGACCGTCCACAAATCACAGCAGATGTGCGCGCGCGCGCGCGGGGGCGTAGAATAGGATCAAAGCCACGTCAATAAATTAAACAAACAAATATTTTTTATTTGTATTTTTTTATTATAGTTTTAAATATTTTTTAAAAAGTGGTGGAAAGTACATTTACTCAAGTAATGCTTTTATTTTATTTGAGTATACCCATCTGCTGCTACTTTAAACTTCCACTACACTACATTAGAGATGGAAATGTTATACTTTCTACTCCACTATATTTATTTTACATTTTTGATTATTTTCAGATGAGGATTTTAATATTTTACATTTGTGTGAAAACAAAACAAAACAATGCTGCTCCCTCCTTGGCTCATAAACATCTTAGATCCCTTGATAATGGAGCAATCGTTGAATCAAACAGCCATTTGACAGAAAAAAGACAAATCATGTTTCATATAAAGTGATTACACTCAGTCAAATAGATAATTAAAAATGATCAATAATCATCACCACTGATATGAAATATTTTATATATGCTCTAGCTATATTGCTGGCCCCTACATTTACATATTAAAAAATTAAAATGATTCAAATCATCATTAATTAGTTGGGGCTGGCGTAGCACAGTCCAACTCACCCCCAGAGCATTGAACAATGCACTGGGGGTGAGTTGGACTGGCGAAGCCAGTCCAACTCTTGTAATCCTACACCTATATTATTTATATCTATCTTTATTCTTCCGTAAAAAGTTTGGCTCGCTTCTCCTCCTAGGTTTTTGAGAAAACCCTGACAATATATATATCAAAACGACCGGCTCGGCCGGGAATGGTGTGGTATGACTTTTCTCAGAGATTCCCGTTACTATGGCGACGTAGTCGCAGTTTTCGTTCGGAATTTTGGCCCCATTCATTCCGGATGGGAGAGCCCCGGGAGGCTAGAGTGGGTGATGTCATCGTTAGAGTGTAGAGGGAGAAAAAATGACCCTGAAAAATAAATTTATAAATTGCCGGTGTAGCCACAATTTTAACCGCACCTCAATAATTTTTACATCAAAACGTAGGCCCGACTGTCCTGATCGCTCCAATATCACTATCCAAGCTGAAAGTTCAGCGGTTTTCTCGCTATGAGCCTCCAAGCGCAGCTTGGTCCCCCTTTTGCTCCCATTAAGTCCCATATTAAATTTGAATTTGAAAAACCTGGATTTTCCAAATCTTCCTACTTTTTAAACTGCTCCCGTGGGCACATTTTTCAAGTTACAGAAATAAAAATTATATCACTACGACCGGGCGAGGGTTTTCTCTCAGAAAATATGATCATTTTTTCTCTAACTTTCACGGTTTTCGAATTATAAGCATTTGTTCGGTGTGTGGTCCGACCAGTGATAGCCTTTCTGCCTCCCCAGATTTTGTCGGTTAGTCATGAATTCAAATGCAGCAGAGCAGTTAGTCACCATGGTAACGGCCCAGCTGCTGCAGAGGGCTGATCAGACACTGAGCTGATAGCTGATTGGCTGAATGGTTTTCATCAATAACTTTGGATCTAAACCTCCTACAACCATATAACTTGGTGGATATCATGTTGACGACCAATCAAACTGATTCCATAGTATTGGGGCCCCGCCTCCTCAAAGCTGATTGGCTCATGGGTTCCTTTTAATAACTTTGGATCTAAAGGTCGCAGGGTCACCAAACTTTCTGAGATTGATAATACTGACACCCCGCACCATCCTAAGCCACATGGAGGTCACCACGGCGACGTAGTCGCCGTTTCGGTGCAATTGATTCCCACGCACCGACCCCGACACCCCCAGAGCCCAGCCCCAACTCTCACAATTTCCGCGGGAATTGTCTAGTTATCTATATTGTTCCATATAATACATATTTTAATGGTACACCTTTTTTAATATCCCCTAGCCCTATTCAAGATAGTAATAGTTAACAGTAACAAAATCATAATATTACATTATATTATCTTTTACACAAAGTGTATAGCAAATAAAAAAAACTATATATATAGATAATAGAACTTTAATGTACATTCAGTTCATTATTTTTTTACAGAGACCTTCAGTGAAACTATCGTTATTATATTTAACTATTTTCTTATTGTATTGATCATGTGGATATTGACAATAGATTTTGATATTATTTTATTGCTCAGGCCTAATCCTTTTCTCTTATATTGTTATACTGCATAAATAGTTGAGTTTGATTCACTGTAAAACTGTTACCTTAGAATTTACGGTAACTAACTGGCACCAATTATCCATAAAGTAACTTTAACTATTTTTTACAGTAGAAGTATTGCACTTATGTTTATAGTATTGTGTCTGTAATGTAAAATAATAATCAAAAAACAATTAAACATTATTATTTAGTTGTAATTTTAGTATTGGTGATTAACTGTATTATAATACAGTATCTCTTTGAAATCTGTGATTTACTACAGTAATAATTTAATGACTGATTTATTGTAAAATATATAGCAATTTACTGTTTCATGGATAATAACTGCAGATTAAACAGTGTATTACTGGGGTCTTGGTATAGAACTGTCATTAGTACAGCAATGTGAAGGTAATGAAAAGTGATTTACATGTGCTGACAAAGTGAGATTATTTAACTTCAGGTAAATATCATGAGAAGAAGGAGACGTATAGTTCTTTTTTAACAACAGATAGGACCAGTAGAGTATTCTCCATATTAGAGATACTTACCTGATTGGTTGAAATAGTCATGTGACTTATCAGCCCCAGTGTTGACCTTATCACTAAGGTCATTTGCAGCAAACTACATAAAACATAGTCCTACTCTGTCTCTTGCCTCAAACTATTAATGGACACATATATTACAAGTGAGAATAAAATGTGACTGAATTATAATAAATAAATAATATGAACAGGGATATGATCTGAAAAGGATTAAACAGATATTATTAATTTTAGGAAGTTAATTAATTTCTGAGTTTTTTTTTCTCAGAACCCACACTATTATCATATCATATTATCATACATAGATAAATTAATAGATAGGTAATTAATACCACTGGTGTGATATACCAGCCAATGCACAGGCATGGTGCATACATATAAACATGTGAAGACTAATCTATGATAAACCACATGGTTATTGGATAATAAAGCACATTATCCATGTTTGTGCATTGTTTTTCATAACAATTTTCACCATTGGTGAAGTGGATTATTGAAGCCTACTTGTGCTGTACGTATTATATTTTAGGGATATCATCGAAGTTGCAATATTGACCACCCGGGGGCAGGAGAACTCCACAAAAATCTGAAAACTCAATATTTTGACATGTCATCATTTATGGCGCTCTAATGGTCAACATGTTAATGGTTAACAGTTCATTCCTGATATTACTGAAAGGCAACTGAAACAGGGTGAAACATTGTTCAAGTCAGTTTTCAGTGATTAAGTTTAAATTAAAGTCTATAAAAATAGATAAATGTTTTCTGACCTTATTTCTGTGTTATTGATTAATATTAAGTCCAACTTTTATGAAATCTGACTCACTTATTTCATAAAAAGCAAGGTATATGACTCCAGTACTCCATATACCAGATACCAACAGTGATGAAACATGGTCATCCCCACACAATCTTCTGTTTGATTCAGAGAGATGCAGCTAATAGGGAAAACACAAGCAGCCTGAATGTTCTTCAAATTTTATTCACCTCTGAAGAAGTCGTGATGCATACGAACTGAAGAACCCAACTGACTCTAATCTTAAAAACAAGATCGGTTGTTGGATGACTGGAAGAAACTGGAATTGAATGTTCAGATCCACATCGAGATGGCCCAATGACCTCCTGAATCTTTGCATTAAAAACATGATTTCAATATCAAATCCAGTGAATTAAATAACATCGACACACTGCCAAATACTGGCAGACTGTAAAAAGTAAAAAACAATGGCGTCAACATTTCCCCTCGCTCCTGAAGCAAATGATAAAACAGATAAAATTCTGTACATGCTCTTCCTAAGGCAACTCCTGACATGTTTTTCATGCTGTGCATGGACTCCTGTACAGTAAGTGCAATGCAGACAGGAGCCAGTGCCCCCAAACACACACACACACACACACACACACATTTATCTGACACTGTGGGGTCCATCTGTCAAATACCTAAACTGTGGGGACCATCTTTTCTAAATGAGATAGACAAAATTAAATGTCCCCACCAAGATAGATAAACACACACACACACACACACACACACACACACACACACACACAGTCTATTGTGTCTCCTCAGCTTGCTGTGGAGGCGGTGTTTTGGGCCTGCTCTGGTCCTCTGTTGCTGCCCCGTCAGCTGTGGCCCCCGCTGCCGTGCTGCTGGAGTTCGCGACCTCTGTCCCGCTCTGAAGGAATTTGCGCAAGTCTTTTAGAGCCGGCCTGAGCATCTGCACCAACGCCAGCAGGGCGGCCTGCGTGCCTTCTAGGGCCTGGGCCTGTCTCTCCTGGGCGAACGCCTGAGCCTCCTGGGAGCGCCGCATCATCTGCAGCAGCTCGTTCTGGCCCTCCAGGTGCTGGGCGATCTGCCGGATGTGGACGTTGGTGACGCGCTGCTCCTGCAGCAGGCGCGCCGAGTTGAGGGCGATGCGGCTCTTCAGCTCCTGGGGTTTGGCCTGACCCTGAGGAGGCGGCGGGGAGGCGGAGGACGAGGCCAGCATCTCCACCGGAGCCTCGACCGCCGCCACCACGGTGGGAGTAGAGTCGCCTACGGTGGTGGTGCAGTACTCCACCACGCCCCCGTCCTCCAGCGTGTGGTACGTTGTTTCGGCTGGAAAAAGAAAGGACAGAAAATGAACACAAATTGTCCCATGCATCAAATCTTGTGCAAACGGTTCATGCATTCATCAATATTGATTGTTCACATCTCATTTTAACCCATTTAAACCCAGATTTTTTTAAAGAATATATGCATCATCAGTTGAATCACTAACAATCATGTTCTATTTTTTTTTTCCATTTTGTTCTCTTTTCTTTTGCAGAAAATTGCATTTTAAGAATTTTGTTTAACAAAAACATATTTATCCCATGTATAAAATTATTTTTTGGAGGATTATTCAACAATTGAATGATTAAATAAATATATGCTTGTCTATGATAAATATATCATAGTCTAGTGGACAACTTACATGACAGTGATGTGGATGCTTGAAGCGTTTTGTTTTATTTGAAATGTAGAGGAAAAAAACTCACCGTTCAGTGGTTTCGCTTCATCACAAACTGCGGCTGAGCCAGCAGGAAGAGCTAAAATACAAAGAATATGATCAAAAAACAAAACACCAGACTGTAATGAACCAGCAATCACAGAAAAAACAAGACTAATACACATGGAAATACACGTAATGCAGTTAATTATCTAAAACCTTCAGGAACACATGTATAACCCTTTAATATTTTCTCCTAGCTTAACTTCATATATCATATATTCATATATATATTAACATGTGAAAAATTTCAACTCAAGCTTTTTACTCAAGTAAAAGTGTAAGACTGGTTACTTTATACATTATAAAAATAAAACTAATGTAAAGGGAGGAAATATAATTAAGGACAAAAGCTTAGGCCACACCACAGTATAATCACTACCCTCTTCCCCCATTTTTTTCCCAAAGGCCATGAAGACTATAATGTTATATTAAAAACGTAAATGTGGGATAAACTTAGTACAATGCAAATACATTAAGGAACCATACCATATATGCAAAATACTGAGCATTAACATGTTAACGTGTTTCATGCAGCAGTAGATATGATGACTAGCTGCATGTAAATATAGTAATGGTGCAAAATCTGAACATTTGAATACAAATTTGGATATTTTTATAATGGACCACAAAAAATAGACATTAAACTAGGAACATGTCAAAATAGGGCTCCTTTAAAAGATATGAATGACTGAGCTATATATATATATATATAATTCATAATGTATATAATATACACAGAATAGGTAACCACGTGTAATTTATTTCTATTTTCCAAATAATAATTATTATTAATAATAATCTACTCACCTACCTCAAACAGGCATTTACTTTTATTTTTATCTATTTTCTCTGTTGATGTTGGTATTTATGGTGTTTATTTATTATTGACATATTTCTCTTGTGTTTATGTGTCTATAGTTTTATAACAGTGCTGTATGTGACGTGTTGGAACTTCAGTTTCCCTGAGGGAACCTTCCAAAGTGGATCAATGACGTCCTATCTGATCTGATCTACAGGATGGATCCAGCAGAGGGCGACTCATGCACCGCTGCACCTCACAGCAGCAGCAGCAGCAGCGATACGTCTCCTCCGACGCTGCAGCCGCATCCTGCTCCGTCAAAAAAAAAAAAGTTGAGTCGACTTACCGTCCGCTAGCGTGACGGTGGCGGCGGCGTTCACGGTGACGGGCAACGTGATCTCAGCGTCCGAATCTCCCGAGGGCAGACTGATGATGGTGGCTTCCCCCAGGAGGTTGCAGATCCGCTGCTGCATAGCGGTGAGGATGACGGGAACCGGAGTGCAGTCGGTGGACGTCCCCTCTATAGCGGCCCGCGCCTGGGCCACTTTCCGCCGGACCTCCGTCTTCATATCGGACCACTTCTTTTTCACCTCGGGCAACTCTCTGGGACAAGTGGTGACAGCGTTCACCTTTTTCAGAATGTCCACCCACGCGTTATTCTTTGCCATGTGGGTGACTCCAGCATTGAAGTGGTTAACCAGTGTGTGCTTTTGTTTCTCTATTTCTTCCACAATAATTTCCACCTCTCTCTCCGAGAAATTCATTTTTCTCTTTTTCGCGACCGATGCCATAATTGCAGAAATTCCTCTTTTGGAGGCGTAATTGTGCGTATTGTACGCAAAAATAGTAGGATTTACTCTATAGATGTGCGCAACGTAATGGCTTCCAGAATCGGCTTCTTCTTCCTACTAACAACGCTTACGTTAGCGGGGTAGGAAGCCCCGCCCACTCGCACCGCATTGGTTGGGTGTCTCGCGGTCACGGTCTATACTCTGTTCCTATTGGCTAAAGCACACGCCAATCAATCAGTGAGCCAAACAAACTATTTCCGTTAAATTCCAAATAAAACAATCTCACCCGTCCTATTTTATCGCCGTAGTTGGTGAATAGAGTCTTTTCCTCCTTTTTATGTCAACATTTTAATATTTAGTTCCGGAAATCCTCCAGGCAGCAGTAATATATGTAAATATTATAAAAGGTAAACACATTAAAAAATACAGTTTATATATTGACAGAGACACTGCACGTGCCAGTGTTTCATTCAATAAATGTTTTAATAATATACCTTGTTTTAACAAATGTCTATCAGTTTAAGAAATTTTCATAATAACCTTTAAATATACACGTGCTTGTAGAACCTTAATTAAAATTGAATAATATGAATAATTATTAAATCAATATGAGTAGATTTATACCATTTAAGTTAATTAATAGTTAGGGAGGGTCCTTATTTAGTCCTGGACAACAGTAAATGATTAAAGAGCAACCTGCAGGTTACATTTTTAATGGACTGGACAGTTTGTGTATTGTGAAAATGATCACATGAAAGGTACATTTATATTATAGTTTACTACAGAAATGATCAGATAACAAATTAATTATCCATAATCAATTATCTCTCTGTGAGAAATCAGTGAACTAGACAAAAACAAGATTACTCCTTTTTACTCTTAAATTATTCATCCCTGGATTATTCAGATATTTTGCTTATGTGCAGTTGAAGTTGAGAAATATGTTCACTTGTGGATTTTTTGTTTTCCAATAACACTTTTGTTTGCATTAGGAGAGTTTTGTGTCACAGGCGGAACAGAGTCATGATGCAAATAATAAACTATGGACACTTTTAATATTAGTTCTTGTACTTGTACTTTTTAAATGTGGATTTTAATTATTCTTTCAATTAAACATTATGAGGGTTTCTATATGATCATCAATGTCTTTATTCATTCTTTAATCATTCAATATGTTGTCTGTCTGCTGGTCTGAAATGCAAAACATGCTGGTCCAGTTTGAAGTTTGTCTCAGGTGGACACAAAAGCTTCTCTGTTGTCAAAATAACACACATTGTTAACGTGTTATATATTTTTCAGCGTTGCTTCTGTCTTCATTGAATTTCAGTTAGCTATTTATACTAAGGCTTAATGCTTATTATTCAAAAAAGTAGGAATTTATGGAATCACCCAGAAAGTAGTTAGGACATTGTAATGAGGTTGAAGATAGTTTCCTATTATCTTGCTTATTTGAATCCATTGCATCTATGACTTGTGCGGCAGAAACAACCCATATATGAAACTAATGATGCCAACACCATGTGCAGTTTTCAGTAACAAATACAATATTATAGAAACATTATACAACAAAAATACAATAATAATAATTTAAAAATCCCGGGTACAGAAAAAAGAAAGGATATTGCAGATATTTGAGAGGATATGCATGGAACCAAACACTAAAAAGTAGGAAGAATTAAAGTGAACACATTTGGAAATAAAGTTAATAATTCACCGCATTCTTCAGTCCATGCCTCCATCAGCCTTTACGTATATAATGAATGAAACGGGAAACGCACGAAAAAGTAATACTCTTGTTTTAAAATAAAAAAGATGACGATTAATGTAGAGAAAAGTCCACTTGAAGCTCAGTTAAGGCCTACGTGTTCACAACCACGGACGCTTTGTGCTGGGAGTCGCCATTAACGCGGTCACTCGGTCAACAGGAACAGCTCGCCTCGTTTTACGAACGTAAACACACGGTTACGTTAAAAAGCTAAACTCCGTAGCCGAGCACTGCCAATCACTGTGGGGGTCCTCGCTTCTCGTGTGGGTCTCGCGAGGTTTAAGCGTGTTCGTGACGAGAAGGCGGGTTTGTAAGCTAACCGGCAACTTCTGCTTTCAGACCCGGTGTTTCGGTTCAACGAGTGACCGTGTTAACTCGAGCCTTTTTAGCCGAATGTGTGGTGGTTGTCGTGGAGACGGTAGCTGTTGAAAATATGAACGGACCATATAGGTGTCCTCCTAAAAGCCTTAAATTGGCTTAAATTAAAGCGTTCAGAATAATATATTATATATATATGCTCTCTTTTATTTTACCTTATACAAGTAAAATGGTGAACGTCATATTTATTCACTTATTTTTCTTAAATAAATCTTTTAAAATTGCTTGTTTAAGGGTGAAACGCCACAGGTCGTTGGGCGACAAACAGTTTATACACGATTTTAAACACAAACTTTACACGTAACTTTACACACTGAATATGGGCTACTTTCAGAGTGAATGAGTATAACCACTTTTTCTTAAATTTACTTTTATTAGAAACGTTATGAATTGAATGCTTCTTGCTGACTAAACTAAATGGCCAGATAGTACAACACTATTGAGTTAAGTATAATTGTTCAGGCTTCTAGGAGGACGCCTATATGTTTTGTCACCCGAGAGTCACCGGTTAACACGGTCACTTATTAAAACGAAACACCCCGGCTGAACTGATTGGAGGGACATGTGACGTGGTGGTCCGGGCTTGAACAGTGTCTCTCTGACGAAGCGAAGAGTGGAGCTCGCCGCCTTCTCTCTATACGTACGTGTATATATATGTGTGTTATATTAATATATATTAGTATATAACGTCTGTGGTCGCGCTATACACGAACTGAACAGTGACGGACATCCAGGATGCACCAGCAGGGCTCGTTGGTGCCCCCCTTGCTCGGTGATGTGTTCTGCCAGTGCCGGTCGGCCGAGACCCACCCAGGGGTCGACCCGGGCGGCGGAGGCGGGCACGCCGAGGATCCCCCCTCGACTCCACCGTCTAAACCGGTGACCCGGCAGCCGGGGACCGGCGAGTGGCACCCGGACCCCGGCCAGGCCGCTCACCCATCGGACCTATGCGGAGGCCCGGAGCAGGAGCACAGGCTGAAAGTGCTGTTCCAGATCCTGGACGTGAACGGGGATGGGGGCATTTGTGTCAACGACCTAACGATTGGGCTCAAGAAACTAGGGGTTCACCGCACTGAACACGAGCTAATGGTGAGTACAAATACCCCATTACTAGTACAATTAAAGTATTTCAGTAAAGTAGTGGTTTGGTCCCCTGATTGATATATTATCACATATGACCTCATTAAATTATTAATATGAAGCATCAGTGTAAGGAGGTTGTTTACTATTGCTGTTTCAACTATTTTATATAGAGAGCTAGTTTAGTCCAGTGGTTCCCATCCTGGGGATCAGTGGGGTCAAAGGGTCACCATATAAATCTGTGATGATTGATATGGGAGAGAAAATGAGGAAAAAACTAAGTTGTGATACACATCCTTTTCCTTTAGTTTTTTATTTTGGTGATATAGACATGTGAAATGTGACCTGACTTCACACTGATGTTTGTAAGACATCAAAAGACACAAAAGGTTTAAACCACTGGTTTAATCCTAACTATGTTATTTAATTTAAAAGCTTGTCTCCATTTTGTCAGATCTGCATCTGTTGAGTAACTGAAGCTGTTAAATAAATGTAGTGGAGTAGAAAGTATAACATCTCCCCATAATTGGAGCGGAGGGGAAGTGTAAAGTAACATCATATGGGAAGTTGAAGTACATTGAAGTGCAGTACTTGAGTAAAAGAAAGAAAAGGATGAATGCATGAAGAAAGATAAGAAAACAACTGATAACTGTCGGGTGTTACTTAGGAAATTGAGGGAAAAACAGTAACAAATACAACAGCGGTTATAGTACCACGACTGTAAAGCATCAGTATAAATGTCAATATGGAAAACCACAGATTAAATATTTTGGGACACATGCAAACTCATAAATTAATAAAACAAATACATAGATATCCAAGTACCATAGCAAGCACCCATTTGGTTATTTATAGGCCAGAATACAGCTAATGTTTGATAGAAAAGTGTTTTACTGTAGACGCCTGGGATTCAGATGATGTTTCATCATATATTTCAATGCGGAGAAACTACACACTGACTCATTATGTCAGAGAAACAGATACTAGACCAGTTTAGTTGCATTTTGCCTGCTTTAAACATTTCACTTTCTCAACACATGCAGGGATTTAACAGAACTTTAGACTTCAGACTTAGTATCAACAAGTAATAGGACTCATTAATCAGACTGTTGTATTATTATAGTAGACTACTGGTTTTTAATCACTAAATAATATTTTAGTTTATTAATGTTGAGCCAATTTGAGTAGATCAATCGTGGCACCTTTCACAGAAAGTGCATACAATTTAAAGATAATTTATTATTAAAGTACATTCATTTGATGTAAAATATTACAATCTTCATCTGAAAGCTAACTAAAGCTATTAAATACATGTAGTAGAGTGGAAGTATAAAATACAGGTATGTCAGAATTCTACTTAAGTGCAGTACTTGAGTAAATGCACTTTGTAACTTACTGGTGTGACGTATCATATCTATTATAATGAAATGCGTTGGAGTTTGGTGAGTTTTCTGCAAGTAAAAATGTCACCATGTCATAAACGAGTCATATTTTGAGTTTTGATATAAAATCAGCTGTTTGGCAGAAATAGTAACAGCGAGGGAGTCCCACCTCCTCTGGTCCGTAGGCAGGTCAGAGTTGTGGGAATCCCTGCTCCTCTGGAAATTTCTCTTTGTTTGTTGAGGATCGTCACATAATCCTGGATTATGGTACTTTCTGCATGCTGTTTGACATTGTGGCAAATGTCCAAGACCGCGGACGTCATAGGATTAAACCTCGAAGAAAAATCCATTGTTTCCAGCTTCTGTGTCTACACAACTTGAAACTGTCAAGCCGCGGAGAAGGAGATTTGCTTCAGTGTGTTCAAAACAGTAGTTTCTGTATCATTTAACAGCTGGAGCTTTTCTTCTCGCCCCTCATTTTCAGTACTGTGAAACCTACATTACAATTAATATACACAAGTTACACTAACTCATTAATGCACTTCTATTGAACAGTAAATGACTGGTGGCAGATGTGTCTCATAAAGATGCTGCGACTCATTGATTATCTGTCTGGCTGCAACTTTACTGGTTTGCTCCACTCTTCAAGCTCTTATAGTGGTTTTCAAATAGAAAAAGGTCTAAAAACCCCATTTGTACACTACCTGCTCAGCACCGACCAGAAAACAGACAGTTTTAGCTTGAAAATAGCTGAACAGGAGAATGAATATTGGGCATAAACATGATTCCAGATGAATCATAACATCTGTAACAGCTGGACGTGGAACTACAGGATATGTAAGTGTGTTTTTGGGCAAAACTAAATTATTACATAAATCAGCTTGTGTAGATTCAGCCATTAAAAAAAATGACAGTGGGATTTAATAGGTTGTAAGCTGCTAAACATCATTTAAGTTTAACAAACCCAGAAAGGGTGACACTAGGGTGACCTTTTTGACCTTGCACCACTTTAAGCTAAAAGACTTTTTTGCTCTAGTTTAAGTTAACGCTCTTTTAGTTCTTCTAATAACTGCTGTTGCTTACATTGCTCTGGGATTAGAGGTATCAGTGACATCCACAGGCTGTTATGCAACATCTGTTTGTCCATAGTTGTAGAGTTAAACTATAAACTGGTCTAGGACGTTGTCATTAAGGAGATGTGCGCTGCTGACACATATACGCTCCGTACACATGATGTCGGAGGCCTGATGTTCTAAACATCAACTGACAGCGGGTCTTGTGACCGGCCGTGCGGCGTCTTCCTTTCCTGGACTCGGTCCAGGTTCCTGAACGTCCCAATAAACCTTGTCAGGAATCTCGCATGTTTCAGCCGTGTCCAGAATCAGACAGACCGTCCAGGCCTGAGGGTTTTACTACATTAGTGATTGATTTGGTTCAAAATCGATCGACGAAATTTAGTTTCTAGTTCCAAACTGATTTTCTTAGACGAGACCTTTTTAAAGGTTCAGACGCCTCCACCATCACAACATAATTTTGAGGATCTAAAAATCAATTTTCCAAATTAAACACTTTCAATGCTTAATATAAAAAAATAAGAGACTGATTTTATTACGTATAAGTGTGTGTTTGGGTCAAAGAAACGTTTTTGTTTGAGTCTATAAACTACTGACATTTCCCCCAAATTCCAAATTATTATTGTTTATAGCATTGATTAGTACAAAATGACAAATAGTCAAAATAACAACAAAGAAAAAATTTATTTAGACCTTAAACAATGCGAAGAAACAAGATAAAATTCATTTTAAACCAACATAATAATAATGTTTACACTTAAGAAGAGTTTAGAAATCAATATTTGGTGCAATAAACTCAGAAACACATGTTTTTCTGCGGGTTTTGTGATGAAGATGAAATCTGAGGTGATAGAATCTTTTAGTAAAATATTTGTTATTAACCAGCTGCACTTGGTTGTGTTTACACAGATTTCTGAAATGGTGCATTTTCAAACATAGTACTGATTAAAAAATTGTCATTTCTTTCTTTTTTTTTATTTACAAAGGAACTAACGCCTTTGTTTTGCTGTTAATATTCTATGTTATCTTGGTTGTGACTCATAAAAGTCGGTTTAGATATGACAGCGACAGATTAATCATTGATTGTGCTTCTTCTAAGATATCAATGCCGAGTCTGATGATGATTTATGGTCTAATCGTCCCTGTTTGTTTCTGCCGGAACAGGCATCATATTGATATGAAAAGCGCTGGTTCACAGTGCGTCTTTAACCATTTTATAACTCGTCGTGGGAGTAGAAATGAGGCTCGTGCACGTGTTGGCCAGTTTCACAATGACTGAGATTAATAAATCACTACTATGCATGCACACAGCTTCATAAAGAACGCATATGAGTTTTATGCATTCAGCTCCAGTGGAAGGAAACGGCTGTCTGTCGGTTTCTATTGATTATTTCATACTTTATGACCAGATTCTATTGTTTTGGAGAGAACAGTAAAATCCTCCCCTGGTCCTGCCAGACTCTCTAATTACATTTCGTTTGTACAGAGACAAAAATGAAAATTGAGCACAAGTATGTAGGCGGGTGGAGCCAGGCTGGTAAAATCCATCATGTAGCTGAAATAACTTTTTTTTATTTTAAATGTGACACAATTTCCTGCCAAACAGCAGGAAATAAACACTCAAAATATCAGTTTTAGACATGTTGTTGTTGTTTTACAGCTCGACTATTGTGTGGCTGAATTAGCCATATTTAGCTGGCGGGCAGCTAGATTGCGGGTTTATGTTCAGTGTTGCCAGAGAACAAGTGTAACGATGAAGCCAGCTTGAGATAATTTGGTTAATTTGTGTTTCAGTGCCTTGTCTATTGTTGATGTGTGACTGGACCCGTAGAGACAGACTGTGCTGCTTCTCTAACACACACTTTGTGTTTTTGTCAAAAAGGAAATGGGGGAAGGAATTTACAGTTGGCATAATTTCACATATTTCAAATTCAGTTGAGTTTTCTTGAAACGTTAAGTTGTTTACTACTTACCTCAGGTGATTATATCCCCACCCGATTAGAGCTGAAATGATTGGGGCGATTTAATGGATTTAGCCGGCGGTCAGAAAATTAATCTGCAATTATTTTTGATAATAATATAACTGTGTCATTGTTTCTGTCTCTTCTTGGTTTCAGAGGATTTGCTGCGGTTATTTTGTCATATCGATTATTCAGGTAACATTTTTGGGGGGATTTTGTGGACCGTCTTATCAGAAACAAGCTGATTGAAAATGTTTTATGGGCATTTATCACCATTTTGTTCCAGTTTATTGATCTGATGATGAATCCAGAATGAAGATGGTTCGATTTCATGTGATGAAACGATATAGTCCGTCTGCAGTTTCTCTCTGTGTTAATTTAGCTAATAACAGACACTGTGATTGCTTTGAATCTGCTGTTTACTTTATGGAAATGAGGTAAACCAGTTCTCCTGCAAATAACAAGACACATTAGTGGTTACCTGTCAATCTCATTTACATAATTTATCTAACTAGCTTTTCCAAAACATTTGAATATCATTGGAAATTTATTTTTCATAATTCCTTTCAAAAACTGAAAGTTGAGAAGATAATGGATTCATACACACTTTACTGTGTGTCTGAATGATGATTTCAAAATGAGATAAGATGCTTTTCTCCATGAAGAAGACTCCAGGCTTCAGCTCCGTTCACAGATCATCTACTGCTGACCAACTGCCTCAAAGTCAAAATTAGATCAAATTACTGTTCACTCTGGAAATCACAGACGCTGAATGCTGAGCACACAAGTGTGCACCTCTTCCAAGGCTAAAAAAAATCATCTAAATCTGTAATTCTATCATTAAAACATGGAGAATTTCCACTAATGGAGCCGTAGAGTTCAATTATCCAGAAACTGATATCGGTTGCGCTGCATTCCTTCGTTACCATACATAAAACACACACACACACTGGTTTATTTTGACACAATAGCACACACCGTCTTAATTTTGCCCAAAATAGTCACTGAAGTAACAAACGTGTATTAATCCACCACTTCCATCCTCATTAAATTTGATATTTCCTCCTGATTGTTTTCTAAAAAAAAACTAGAGAAACCAGCTGATCTCAAACTGTCTTCAAAACAAACAGGAACAAACAGGCCTCGGGGCCAATATTGAGCAACAGACCAACACATTCTTAGTGGTGATTTCATGGGATTTGTAGACAATAACATATGCTTAACCTCTTGATGCCTGAATATGTTTACAATTGTATAAAAAAGGAATTATTTGTGTTTTTTGCTTTTAATCTGATGCTAAATTAAGTAGAGATTATATCATCCATTGCTGAATTGGATCTTTTGGCCCTTACATGTAGAATTCACTGAAGCTGTTGTGGTTCTTGTTGAGACACAGATGAATATTGCACTTTGAGCATTAGAAGACAGTCTGGCCTTTTATATTCTGGGCATTTACAGCGTTGCTGCTCACTTTCAACCACTGACCAGTGACCCACAGCATCTAAACACACCTCCTGTGTTGGAATAGCCTTAGCTGGACATCAATGTTTCTTCTTTTGAAACTCACTTTCAACAAATCAGCATTGGGGGAAGAATGCATACGCTATATCAGGACAGTAGGAGTTAAGGGGTTAAAATAAAACCAGCCTTAACCATCAATAAGTAAAGATGTCTCTTTGCTCTCGGACTTGGGAATAGCAGCTTCTTGCAGGTTGTATAGTGGATGTGCTGTGATTGAGAATTCCCGTTTCCGTCGATAATAATTGCACCGGGATCAATGTGCTCTGCCGGCAGTGCGGCCGGTGGATGCAGGACTGCAGAGAGCAGCTGGACTTGATATGCAGAGACGGGTCCTACTTTTGCTGCGTCACGCTGTCGTCCTCCCAGCATGAGGAACCCGATACGTGTCGAGAATTTGAAACGCAGCAGAGCTCGGTCATCGCTGATGCTGACGATGTGCTTGGAATGACTCAGAGGACGGTGAGGGGAGGGAGGAGGAGGCATCACTCAGCAGGTTTTCTACAGAGAGGGAGGTGAGACTGAAGGGAAACCCTCAGCTTCCCCCCCTCCCCTTTCTTGTCTTGGCAACGAATGAATTTCCACGCTGCTACCCTGTCCTCCATTGGTCGAGGGGCTCGTACTGTGGCTGGACGGCCGGGACCTGCCAGTAAGGGCTGCAGCGATTGGTCGGGCTCAGCTGCAGTGAGGATGCAGGTTTCCGGAGGCTCTCTTTTGCTGCATCTTCTTTTTCTTTTTTTCCTGGCTGCCGGTACTGAAGCCGAGAGTCCCGTCTGCTGAGGCTGCCGGCGTTTTTCAGCATACTCAGCATGAGAGATCCGCAGTGTGAAATTGCTGTTTTGCACACCGGAGAACTAGTCGTGCCTTCAGAAGTTGCGTGGCAAGAGTTAACTAGGAGGATTTTCTTTTTCTTCCCCTGCTGCATTTGATGCTTTTGGACCTGAGCCTGGACGCGTGACAGCTGAGATATTTCAATGAGAAGAAGCTACTGTAAAGAAAGTGAAAAGCTGAGCCAGAGCGGTGAGTTCCGTGCGGCCTCAGCTGACCTTTCCACACCTGCCCGGCGGACACAGTTAAACGGCGTCTTCTGCAGCCTGCACGCGCTCTCGAAAAGCAAGTCTCCAGTCTGAGGATGCTGAAGGACATGCTGAGTTTCCTGTGCCAGAGACTTTTTGGCAGGACACAGTGTAATCCTGCTGAAACTCAGCTGCCTGAGGAGAAAGAGACTGAGGCGACTGGTGCCCGCACAGAGCTGCAGACCGGTCTCCAAGGAAAGACCGCCCACTCCTCAGACAGTAAAGAAATCAGCAGTGATGTTACTCCCCCGGGGAACACCACAGTATTAATCATGGTGGCACCTCCTACAGATCCTCAACAGGTAGGATAAATGAACTGCTTCTCAGTCACAGCACTACAATCTACTGTAGATCAAGTGTGTGGAAGTTAACTCTTGACCATGCCCCCCCCCCTCCCCTCCAGAAAAACCCAACTTAACTCAAGGGGAACTTATGATTATCGTCATCTCACTCAAAGGATAGTTTCTATGATGGGAAGCTGCTGCTCAACTTCCTGATTATGCATGAAGTAACCTTTCCACCGTGGTTGAGTCACAGCAATCAGTAACCGATTAAACCCGACATGAACCAAATCGTCATCTTCTGCAGCTATTGTTGTTAACAAAAGGATGAATTACAAAGATAAGATGAAATATGTATGTGTTAAAGCTGCAACGATTGGTTGATTAATTGATTAGTCGGCAACTATTACATTAATCCCTGATTGTTTTGATGAGTCATTTTTAAGGGGGAAAAAAAGTTAAAATTCTTTGGTTCCAGCTTCTCAAATCTGATTATTTACTGGTTTATTTAGTCTTCTATTATATTAAACTGATGATCTTTGGGTTGTGGACTGTCGGTCTATGGGGGAAAAAAAGACATTTTTCTTCAGCTTTGATCAACTTTTTTTAACCAACTAAAAAAATATGAATTGTTTCAATAATCAATAGATTAATCGAGTATTAAAACAGTCTTTAGTTGCAGGATGATGAGGACTTTGTTCATGAGCTGCCTTTTTATCCAGCACCAACAGGGTCAGACGTTTTTAAATTGTCCTCATCATCTGCTGGATGAATCGGCACTAAAGTGCACGGAGTGCAATCTATATCTAAATTACTTTGATCCTCTGATGTTGTACCCTTGGTCCAATCAATTATTCCAGACAATCTGGCAACTAAATCGGCCGTTTTCTCTATGCACCAGAAGTTTAAAACTGGACCGTTTTTCTCGGTTTACAGCTTGAAACAGAAAATCTAATAAACAGAGAAACCAAAGTGAAATAATATCCATCAATTAAACAGATGCTGCATCGATTAGGGCCTAGAAGCATCAACAGCTACATCGTTTAGCAAAATTGGAAAACTTTTAAAATATACTAATATTCTCCAAATTCAATGAGTAAAATAAAACACAATGTCTGTTGCTGGCTCTACCTCAAAATGCACACAGAGCAACTGTTGTTGAGCAGCCAATTTGTGCTTTGAATACACCGGGGAGGCTTTTTTTTTTTCCTAGGACGATTCTGGGATGACCCGGCCCATGTTGACTCCAATTGGCTAGTAGTAAGGCTACTTGTTGTCTTCATTGGTTGGTTGGTTCATGCATGAGGAGCGAGATTGGTTGAGTTTGGGTTAAGAACACAGGGTAAGCTAATCAGAGGTGGAGTACAGTGGGTCATCACAGAATCATCCCAGGAATAATGTTGATGACGTCTCTATCATTTACAGTGGATGTAACACACCCCTGTTTAAATGCCAGGTTTTTGTGATGTAGAATAATCCAACTTTAATGTGACCTATAACTTGTACAATACAATTTGGGGAAAAAAAGGTGAAGTAAAACTAAAAAACTGAGATGAAGAGGTTGCACAAGTGTGTGCACCCACTTATAACTGGGGATGTGGCTGTGTTTTGAATTTAACCAACTTTATTCAAACTGGATAATGTGGAGTCAGCACCTGTCACCATTTAAAGTTCCTTTTTGCAAAATGAGATACGAAGATTCCAGTGTTTTTCCTGCTCCAACTCGCCTGATTCAAATGAGCATGCAGGAGAGCTGCGGCACCATTCATTTAATAGTTTAGCTTACTATTATTATTATTATTAACCACATTAACCTTTATTTACACAGTGTTGGTGAACACACTGCTCCTCAATCACATTCACAAGTACAAACCACACTGATCTTTTTGGCATCCAAGCTGCTCCCTTTAGAACTTTTAAGCAATCATTGTTGATCAAGGGCACCTCACTTGTGAAGGTGCCCTTAAGCAAAGTGCTACTTACGCTGCAGAATAATAATTAGAAGATTAAAACGGGAGCATTTGTTTGGATTGCTGTGTTTTTTTTCTTCTTGGTCTACTGTTCATTAGAAGAACTTGCCAAGCAAAAGTTGGCAAGTTCCTTCTCATGCATCTCCCTGAACAGGTTTTTTTTTTCTTCTATTATTAACATTTCACCCAATAAAAATATCGTTTAGAGCATTTATTTACATTTATTTGCAGAAAATGACAAATGGTCAAAATAACAAGAGATAGAATGTTTTAGACCTCAAACAATGTAAAAAATCAAGATCAAATTCATTTTAAAACAACATAATACCAATGTTTACACTTAAGAAGAGTTCAAAAATCAATATTTGGTGCAATAACCCTTATTTGTAATCACAGCTTTAATGCATCTTGACATGCTCTCCACAGTCTTTACCATTGTTCTTGGGTGACTTTATTCCACTCCTGGTGCCTCTTTAAGCAGAATGAGGTGTTCATGTGTTGGAATTCAACAGACGCTGGACCTGAATGGCTGAAATACATGTAGAGATGCTGAATTCAGAAAAGAATGCAGTGGCCTTTTTTTTTCCAGAGCTGGAAAAATGCTGATTTCAGTGGTCTCTTACTTTTTTCCAGAGCTGTGAAGCGCTTGTTAGAGATGTTGGCTTTCCTCTCATGTTGGAGAGTGATGTGGTTGTATAAGTATCATGTGAGAGAAGTCACAGTGACTCAGATAAACTATACATCAGGCAGCTTTGGGCAAAACATCTGCACTGCACAGTTGCTGTTTGTGTCCCTCAGAGCCACACTTTCTTAGAAAATCAAACCTCTTAGGTTTTTAACCGAGATAATTTGAATAGTCATCAGCCCGTCTATTGTCACATGATAGATTAACTCAGTTATATATAATTAGTTTGAATCATCTCTCAGATGTTTTTGTGTGTAATAAGTGACTCAGTAAAGCAGTTTACTGCAAGGCAAACAGTGACATTGCTTCTTTCTTCCTTGAAGGTTAGGACTCTGAGAGGGTGTTTATGTGTCTCTGTTGAAATTTGTTACCCGTGTTTGTTTTGTGCGTATTACCCGTATAGTCAATGATGGAGCTTTGAACTTTCTTGCTGTTGTTCTCTGTGAGATTACTTAGTGAACAGCTGATGGGCCAATGAGTAGAGAGTGCTCTTGAATCTCTGTAAATGGATCCAATGAGTGTTAAGGCCAGTGTGTTGGTGGGTGGGTGTGTGGAGCTCCCACTGCTGTACTGTACTCTAATCATACTGGTTTTTAACTATTACAACCTGCTCGCCATACTGTCTGTTTTAACCTTTAGTACTGCACAGAGAAAAGCCGATGTGCCTGTGTCTCTATGTGCAAGTGTCCAACATGGACCACAATGAATTTGAATACTTTGATTTCCGTCTGAAATAAAATCGGTGCTCAAGCTGCGTTTATTTCTCCCTTCGCATGAGCTGACAACGTATCGCAAATGGAAAAAAGTATGAATGCTGGGCAGAGTTTACCAGGTTTTGTCAAATGATGGACGTTTGTTTCTCAAATTCTGATTTAATGCAAATGCCTTAAAGCCTCAATGTAAATGCGCTTCAACTATTTGCATTGGTCATTTCTGCTCGTCATTGCAGGATATGGTGCTTTGGCATTGTCAACAAATCGATGCAAACTAGGGATTTTTTTTTTTACATTAAGTAACGTCTTATGAATCATGTGGGAAGTCAAGACTGAGTCAGGAGCAGTGATGTTACCTAGGCAACGGCATTAAAGTCTCGGGGAAACAGTCGGTACACTCCTGATGATTCTACAGGAGAACTGTAATCATATGACTGCCCATATGACTGGTTAAAAAACAAATGAAAGCACAGTGGTGTCAGCGAAGGAGTGATTAAGTCTATAATGTGTTTCTTTTTTAACAAGAAACTAAATGCAAGGGCTCCATCCTGTGTTTCCAGAGGTGCACATGGTCGATTTATTTTGTGATGCTCAATCGGTTTTGCAAATCTTTTGGTGAAGTATTGCTCAGGTGCATTATGGTGAGAGATAAACATGTGGCTTTTCCCTCTGACCTGCTCACCCAGCTGTTCCTACTTTCCATCCAGGTAGCCATTTCCTGGCAGCTATGTGTATCTTCATGTTCCGTGTAACTGGTTCCTAGAAGAATTCCTTCCAGTTGGCTTGGCGGTCCATATTGCCACAAGAATCGTCTCCTGTAAAGTGGTCTAAACTGCAGGCTGAGTCAACATTGTGCAGATGGCAGGGGATGCTCTGACCTCTACCGCTGTTTGTCACATCTTCAATAACCACGGTGGATTAGTTCATGTTAATTATGTCACTGTATCTACACCCTAAACGCACCACGCTCACTAAAGCGTGATTCCGTGCTCCTCCGTGCTCCTCCGTGCTCTTGTCACGTTTGTGTTTGAAGGTGTGTGTGCTATGTGTCCTCTCACGGTTTCTCCCTGTCTCTGCTCTCCTTTACAGAAAATAGTCAAAGCTGGGGACAAAGACCAGGACGGACAGCTGGACTTTGAGGAGTTTGTGCATTACCTCAGAGACCATGAGAAGAAACTGCGGCTGGTCTTCAAGAGTCTGGACAGGAAGAACGACGGTGAGGGGTCTATCATGGGAGACAGAGTGCAGATCGAACCAGCTTGACACAATATTTAAAAGGATACTGCAATTTAGTATTGTACGTCCATACAAAGAGATAGTTTATGTTGAAAATCTAAACCACAAAGGCAGAGATATAACTTATATATTATATACAGCTCTGGGAAAAAATAAGAGACCACTGCATTTTTTTTTTCTGAAATCAGCATCTCTACATGTATTCCAGCCATTCCATTTCAGCATCTGTTGAATTCCAACACATACACACCTCATTCTGCTTAAAGAGGAACCAGGAGAGGAATAAAGTCACCCAAGAACAATCGTAAAGACTTGTGGAGAGATGACCCTATTGATGTTCTCAGGGTTATTTTCTGCAACTTGACAAAGTTCCTCTGGAGACACAGAAGCCCTTATACAGCTGTTCTCACCGGCTGAGCAATGCTTTCTGTGACCACTTAACTGTCTAGTGAAACGCTGCTAGGTGTCAAATTGGCAGAGCTTTGCTTTGATCAATGAATAACTAATGAATTTCTGTGCTGCAGGCCGGATCGACTCGCAAGAAATCATGCAGTCGCTGCGAGACCTGGGAGTGAGCATCTCTGAGGAGCAGGCCACCAAGATTCTCAAAAGGTGAGAGTTGCGCTGCAGGATCCTTTATGGGTTTCACCTTTTCAAGTCCCTGTTTCTTGAGTGTGTGACGTCTCCCTCGTTTGCATTTTATAACATTATAAGTCTCATTTTTATGTTTTATCTGATTCTGGAGAGCTACTGTAGCAGAAAGCAGCATTCTGCTCTTTCAGATTTGCATCTCTTTAGGGATAATGTTCCAACCAATTTGCAACACGCTGGTTTTCGTGCGGGTATAAGTGCCCGAGTCAAAGTCATAATGGCGATTGGATGAGGTCTGACCACGCTGTAAACACTTCCAACAAAAATGTGAATTCAGTAGTGGTGCATTAACATAGTCAGCAGCAGGTTAAATGTGTCCCTTTTTACGAAAATAAAAGAAATTTATAAAAAATACAAAACACTGCCAATAAAACTACTTTTTAAGTCATGGTAGATCAATTTTCCCCCTTTGTTGTGTGGAGCAAAACCACTAAAAGAACAATTTGATAGTTTTGAAAGTGCAGAGAGACAGGAATCACAGGTAGAAGCAAATACCACATCAGATCTTTTCATAAAAGTGCTGTTATGTGAATAACAGTAACATCCCTGAAATGCAGAAATCCATCATTTTAACAGCCGGATGAAGGCAGCAATGATTGAAAAGGGCATTAGTCTGTTCAGCTGTGTGGTGCCTGTCACTGCTCATGTGTGGAGCTGCAACTAACGATTTTTTGTCACTATGGATTAATGGATTAGTTCTTTGATCACTGTTTCCTAAAGCCCAAGATGACATCCTGATTTTTTTTTGGCCACGATAAAAACATATTCAGTTTACTATCATAAGAAAACTATTCACATTTAAGAAGCTGGAATCAGAGAATTTAAAAAGAAATTGGCAATTAATTTGAAATGTAAACTGTCTAGTTGACTGTTTTGAAAAGCTGACTGGAGAATGGAGGTCAATGTGAAAATCCGCCCAAATCTCTCTACAAGTAGAATAGTAAAGTTCAACAGCTTTGTTAGTGTGATGCCTCTTGGTAGCTATTTTTACAGTTATTCTCCTTTTAAGATCATATTTAGTGGTAATGCGCCTGCTGTTGCTCATCCTTCCTCAGCTCATCCAGAAGCTTCCACATAAGGAATTTCTGGCTTGTGTTGTTATCGCTAAGTGTGATCCTTGTGTCGTTCCTCTAACCTCCTGTCTGTCTGTCTGTCTGTCTGTCTCTGTCTGTCTGTTCTTCTCTTTGGCTGGTCTCAGAATAAGGAGGGGTCATATCTGGGCCCCTATCTTGTAGTAAGTAGTAGCTTCTATGCTCTGCTTTCCCAGCCAGCGCTGCACTGATTAACACTGTCTATTTAGTAAAGTAAAAACTGTCACCAGTACCGTGCATGTAAGCAGAAATCTTGTGCTTCTACTGTCCAAAACCGCCCCTTCTCTAACAGTCTGTATCCGTGTTGATTTGCATCCCCAGTATGGATAAAAATGGAACGATGACGATCGACTGGAACGAGTGGCGGGATTACCACCTCCTGCATCCTGCAGACAACATTCCTGAGATCATCCTGTACTGGAAACACTCCACGGTACACACTCCTCTCCTCTGCTCATCAGTGACACCACAACAGATATTAATAGCAAACACCCAAGTCAAAATTTTCCGCTAGAATCTGTTTGTGTCGATCCTGGTACAACAATAAATCGTTCACTCACGTCCAGTTCAGGTGAAGTGCTTTTTCGAAGCGTAGCCCTTGGCTGCAGTTCCTGTGTGCACTGTTTGAGCTCTCTGTGACAGCTGAAGAAATAGGAAATGATTTTATTAACCTGACAAATACATACCATCATTCACAGAAGTCATGTGATGTTAGAAACAAAAGAAAACCATGGTAAATATTGAAATATATTAATACTAATATTGAATACTTTTTAATAACCTCATTGGGGATGGGAGTCGGATGAATTTCAGATTCAAAAAAGAAAAGAAAAAGCTGCTGTAGTTTGCCAGTGTAGCATTAACAATAATCTTTATTAGTTAGTTTTTTTATTGTTTAATTAATTAAATTAATTAATTCCTTCATTATTAGTATTTTCATCGTGAATTTATAAGAATTATATAATAATAAATATTGTTTTTCACTGAATCTGTGTCAGGAAGAAACAGACCCCATAATAAATAAAAACATGTGGTACATCTTGTATTCACACAGCACTTTTCTTTGCCTTGAATCAAACACCCTGCACCGTTACTACACCTTCTTCATGCTTCTTCCCGTCACCAGCTCTGGTTATGCCCTCAGGATCATAGTCACCAGGCTGAAACGCTCTGCTTCTTCTGCAGATCTTCGATGTTGGGGAGAGTTTGATGGTGCCCGATGAGTTCACAGCAGAAGAGAAGAACACGGGCATGTGGTGGCGACACCTAGTGGCCGGAGGAGGAGCCGGCGCCGTTTCTCGAACCTGCACTGCGCCACTGGACAGGCTCAAAGTACTGATGCAGGTAAAACGCCGCCGACCGTCAGAGAGGGACGTTTTCTCTACAAACTGATGGTGAAACTGAATCCCTGTTTTGTGCTGGTCTCTGCCTGCACAGGTCCACTCCTCCAAGAGCAACAGCATGCACATTGCTGGTGGCTTTAGTGCAATGATCAAGGAGGGCGGCATGAGGTCACTGTGGCGAGGCAACGGCATCAATGTCATCAAAATCGCCCCTGAGTCTGCTATCAAGTTCATGGCCTATGAACAGGTATGCACCAACACAGCTCTGGCCTCAATCAGCCTTCACCAATGTTACTGCTTAATTCATTCATTCATTTAAATGTCATGCAACCAAGGTGCCCAACCCACATGGGCTTATAAACATTAAACAACAAATAGACTTGCATGTTGTGTACACACACACATATATAATAATATAATATATTAACAAAGGAGGATGTCTTGTCTGTCAGATTAAACGATTAATTGGGAGTAACCAGGAGACCCTAGGCATCACGGAGAGACTGGTTGCAGGCTCTCTGGCTGGATTCATTGCTCAGAGCAGCATCTATCCCATGGAGGTGAGACTGTGACAATATTTAACTATTAAGATAAAGTGATTACAATTTTTAAAAATGAGTCGTCTTAAGTTTAAATGCTGTGTGGCAACTCTTGATTCATTGTGTTTGAATGCAGAAATGTTATGTTCTGATCATGTGTATCTTGTGACTGACTGCCCATTTTAACTTTTAGCCGTGAACCCATCATGTGAAACTGTACTGTGACCTCCTATCTGGAGGAAAACAGGCCTTCACACGCAGAATCACAGACCGTCAGTTATGCACAAAGTGTGAGCAAGAAGTCATTCATGCCAACGAGGTTCACCACACCCAACTTGTTTTAATAATGAGAGATAATGCACGCCACATGTATGTTCATACAAATTGTTCAAGTATGAAAGATGTTCTGCAACCGGAGGTGGAGGGTCACTTTTATTTCTCCGAAGGCCTGACGTCCCTTCCTGTCCTCTCAGGTCCTGAAGACGCGGTTGGCCCTGAGGAAGACGGGCCAGTTCTCAGGCATTATGGACTGTGCCAAACACATCTTCCGGAAGGAGGGTGTGGCTGCTTTCTATAAGGGCTACGTCCCCAACGGGCTTGGTATCATCCCCTACGCTGGCATCGACTTGGCTGTGTATGAGGTGCGTGGCGGTTGTTTTTGATGCTCTATGGTTAAAACATTCAAAAGAGACCTGTAATAAACAGGATCTCCATGTATATACGTCGTCGTCATTATCTCAACATGGCTTCCTGGTTGACTCCTAACATTCACATAAATAAGCCGGACATCCATCCAACAAATATACACAATATACATACACAACTTGGGAATTGTAAAAAGGACGCGGAGTGAGTCAGATAGAAAAAGAAGCGATCAAAATTATATTCTGTCTGTGATGGAGCCACATCCTTTAAAAGCCCATTATACACTGAAATAAACCAGACCTGGCACAATACACACCTAATAAGAGAAGCTAGTCTAGAGAGGTTTGTTAAACTTGATCTCGATACATATGTGTTGCTGCTCTTTGGTTCACCGCTGACAGTCATGAAACTTAATGAAACAGGATGACTGTCCTTTGTTCTAAATGTGGCTCCTTCTCTTCCTCAGACCCTGAAGAACGCCTGGCTGCAGCGGTACGCCACCGACAGCGCTAACCCAGGGGTGTTTGTGCTCCTAGCTTGTGGCACCACCTCCAGCACGTGTGGCCAGCTGGCCAGCTACCCACTAGCCCTGGTCAGGACTCGGATGCAGGGGCAAGGTAACTCCACTGTCTAGTCTAGACTAAACGATTAGTCACCAAGTATCGCATTAATCACCAACTATTTTGATATTTTGAACTGATTTGAGTCATTTTGAGGTAGGAAATGTCCAAATTCTCAAATTCAAGCTTCTCAGATCTGATTATGACGCCAATTACGTTGAAGTACTGAAGCTGGTGTTTGGTCACATGGTCTTCTCTCTCTGTTTTTCGCAGCTACCCTGGAAGGAGGTCCTCAGATGAGTATGACAAACCTGTTCAGACACATCATCAGGACCGAAGGGGCCATGGGACTCTACCGAGGCCTGGCACCCAACTTCATGAAGGTCATTCCGTCCGTCAGCATCAGCTACGTGGTCTACGAGCACCTCAAGATCACGCTGGGCGTCCAGTCAACGTGAGGAGGGAGGCGGACAGAAGAGTTCAATAGGCCAAAGTGTTGTTTTTTTTTTGTTTTTTTGGTGTTTTTGTTTTTTGCTTTTTGTTTTGGGCCGAAGATTGAAAAGCAGGCAAAAAGAAAACCCAAAACATACATGTCAGATGATAAAATTTCCAGGGTTTAAAGGATAAAAAGGACATTTGATCGAAGAGGAACAAGAATTTGAAAGTAGGAATGAAGACGTTCCGGAAGGGCGAAAAACTTGATGAGGCATTTTCTATCGTTTCAGCACCTGTTCACCATCTTAAAAGACAAAAGTTGACATTGAATTCACCGAATGTGATTTTCCTGGTGTTCCAGGAAGCTGCGCTTGTTTGAGTTGGGCACTGACTGTGCTGCCGGTGGGGATCATGTTTGTCTTGAAGGGCTTTGCTAAGACAAATCACAAAGTATTTCCCATGTCTCCCCACTGGAGGACCTGCACACAACTAAACAAAAGTACATTTCCTCTGCACAGAGCTGATGAGGAGGATGTAACCCTTTATTTTATACAGCTTCCCATTTTGTGCTTGCTTCATAATGATCCACAGCATTGTTTTCTGTGAAAAGATGACTGATGGTCAAGCAAGAGTCCGTTAAATGATAGAAGTAGTGACAATAGATTCAGCTTTATCCTTACTTCCACAAGGATTCATTCAGATATTTCCACTTCCAATTCTTTGATTTATCATTTTCAAAATGGCTCAACAAACACATTCCCTTCATTCAAGATGCAGCTTTCCATTATGGACACTTTGATGCCTTCTTCAGGCCCGAATGTGAACTTAATATTTTTTCAAGACATTGCCAGAAAGCATTCATGCTTCCATATGGACAGAATCCTTTATTTTGAAACCTTATTAAGCCTGTAGGGTTTAGATATGGCACAACTATTGTTTGTTCCAAGCTGCACTTTTGCACTGTGGGGTGTAATGAACATTGCTGCTAGAAGAGCAGGTGAGAAAAAAAAGGTTATTGATTGATGTTTAGGTTGTGCTAATTGATAAATGCTTTTATTTTGAAACGCAAAGCTGAAGATTCTGTGACGCCAGTATGCAGAGCAGTGGCCGTCTTCCTATTGGTGGAGTTTTGTGTTTGGCAGAATTACTCAGTTCTGAATGTTTTGTCAGTCAACGTTGACATTTGACATTTGACCTTAACTTTTGCTGAACCGCAGCCACGGTGGCCACGAGATTCTGTGTAAACACACAGTTTGTGCAGAATTAAATCTGTAAGCATTTCCCTGTAAACCGAGCGACAACAAGACAAACTCTGACCGAGGCTACTTGGGTACCTTTGGGTCTGGTCGTCATAGTGACGGAGGATTTGATAGTTGAGATCAGAAGAGAAGTCACGTGGTTGCTGTGAAACGCTGAAAAACTTTGCACTCGCTACCAAGTAAAAGCTTGCATCCTTATTACAACTGTAGAATTTTCCAATTGGGCAAAGCACTATCTACATTTTTCAAATCAGCATGTATGTCTGTTCTTCTAAGTATTCTTTGAGAAGAACAAATGTTCAAGCTTAAGACGCTTTAACTTTGCTTCAAGAGCAACGTTCTAGTCTTGACAAATAGAATCAATAATCAGCCAGTGATAAAACTTTAGTTTTTGTTCTAACAATTTTAACCCGAGTTTGGCTTCAGCTGCTTTAAGCTTCGGATAGAATAGAAAATATTATAGCATGAATATGAGGCTAGTGAAATGTAAAAATGTGATTTTTTTTTTTTTTTTTTCAAACAGGAAGATGCGTTTGTTTTTTTGCTTTCTGCTCTACATATTTTTGGGAGGACTACGCTACCGCACTAAGCTCTGCTCTTTAAAACATCACAATGATCTGGTTTTTCCTCTCATAATGTCAGAGAAGTAACAGTCCATTGATGTAAAGTCAAAAAAGCTGGTGTGAGATTCCCCCCCGACTTCCTTCTCTCTACACCACCAGCTTGTAAGATGCTTATAAACACTCCTTATAGTCCAAGCAGAGGTAACACTCAACATGGCTGCCGCCTCAACATGAGTCCCATGAGTGCCTTGGGTGCCAAACCTCTCTGTAACGCACCTAAACACTAAAGAGGTGGAGTCTGTGGCACGGTGTTTGCACTTTAAGGTACTCTGCTTTACTTCCTGTGTTTTTATTTCATTTTATTTATGACTGTATTTATATATTTATTTTTACAAAAAAAAGGATTGATGCCTGAGTTTTGATCCGTTGGTCGTGCTGAATGATTTTATATTCAGGTGGCTCTTTGATTTTTAGGTTTAAACCGAGGCTCGTGGTTGGTTTTGGAGTGGTAGATGTGAGTTTGATATGCTTTAATATTCACGGCGAGGCGGTTGAATTAAAAAAAAAAAAAAGCATCTCGGCCGACTGACACAATCTGAACAGGATCTCTTGGGAACTTGAACGAAACATGTGTTGTCTTTAAAGGAAGGATGTATCCGTTAAAAGCAGCTCTCCTGCTGTACTGTACAATCGGTCAGATGCAGAATAGCTGGCTGCTTTTGTCAGCTGCCTTACTTGCTTTTGAAACCATGCTGTGTCTTTGTATCCGGTGGAGAAGGAAAAATTAAACTTACATTTGCTCAATACAGATATCATGTGTGCATAAAGCGGTGCATGGAAAAAGTTTTTCCAGATTTTGTACAGAAGCGTTCTAATGTCTTAAAAAAAAAAAAACAACCCTTACTGGATCTTGTACCAAGCAACAGGCAGTGGGACACATCGCCAGTGGAACTTGAAATGTACAGGAACTGCTAGACTATACAAACTGATAGTAATGATGTACATTGGTAAATAGTGGCATAGGTTACTAAATGTATTCGATATATATTTCTAATTTATTTTACTATGCTTGCTGTAAGTGACCAAGACGCAAGAATGAGTACGTGAGAACTTGTACAGTAGTTGTCTGTGTGTGTAGATGCATCCACTGAAAGAATGTTATGCTGAAAACAATATCTATGCTTGTTTGGGATCAGCTGTTCAATAAATTAGTTCAGCATTAAACCTATTGAGTGTTTTCATTTGTGCTCATTTAACTCCCACCGAAATCCAAGAAAACACTTCTCGTTTTTCCAGTACGGGCCGTTTGCTTGGCCCCAGGAAGGCTGCACGCATCATTGTTGAGAAGCACCATCATTTTTATAAACCGCTCATCCGAGCCGCCTCACACTTCACACTACACTTGCTTGAGTCCAAAAAATGGCGATCGGATGAAGGGTTCTAGAAATATGCAAAAGACAGTCATACATACAGAGAGACAGGTTACTTCCTTTATAGTTAGATGATGGTGCTGCAGTGCCACCTGTTACCCAAATGGCACTAAATGTGTTCTACCTATACATGTCCCCCAAATGAGGCTGCAATAGCACAAAGTGTTCAAAAGTTTGGAGTCCCTTTAGTAATTTCCTTACTTTCGAAAGAAAAGCCTATCTACGAGAAAGCTGTATGAGTAACAATTAGATTTTTTTTTTATTTCTAAAGACTCCTAGGCTTTAATGGGTTAACTAATACATTTTTTTTGTTTTTTTTCGTGTTGCGCAATTTGGAGACGGTCCCTACGCGACAAAACCGCAAGGGACCGTAAAAACGTAGAGCGTTTGATCCGTATATGTCGATATATGGATATATACCGTTGCTATGCGACGCTGGCTGGTTTTAACACCAATCAGCTGATGCGGACGCTGAGTCGGCGCAGTTTTAACCTCTGGCCTCATGGAGAAGTTTGTTTACAGGAAGCTTTTTCAGACATTTTTTAAAATATATCCGCGCCTGTTAACCTGTAACAGCACAAAGGCGCCTTTCACTCTGCTGCTGCTGCGGTAGATCCTGTTTTATCCGACCGCTGCACCGCAGGATCCGTGTTTGGATCGAGAGTCACGAGTTGCTCAGTCATTTCCTCCAAACTCGCTGCAGCACCTTGGTCCTGCTGGCAGGAGGAAGTCGGATGCGCTCTTCATGTGGATCTGGTCTCCTGATCCACCGTTTGACAGGAAAAAAGACACCATGCAAGTGGAGCAAGTGAAGCGGAGTTTGGAGGCGGCGGGACAGTCCCACGTCCTGCAGTTCTGGACGGAGCTGGGCGACGAGGAGAGGGAGACTTTCCTCCTGGAGCTGGCTCAGATGGACCTAGAGGGTCTGAGGGGTCACTGCGAGGGGGCCGCGAGGGCTGCAGCCTCCCCCCCTGACAGCCTGGACCAGCACCTAGAACCGGTCCCCCCGCAGGTCATCGGCAGCGTGAGGAAAAGCGACAAAAAGTCTCTGGAAGAGTGGAGAAATGAAGGTGAATTTTAACATCTATTAGAGGGATTACGGTAACACGTAAACCGTTACTAGCAACGTGTTTCTCCAAACAGCTAGGAACTCCTACCCACCACGTTCATTAAATAAACAGGAAAGCTAAGAAGAAGCCGGTGAAAGTGCTTTTTGATTTATAATTCATTCATTTTTTTGCCTGAAATACTGGTATTTACCTAAAATGGAGAAATTAATGTGAATTTTTAACATCTATTAGAGGTATTACGGTAACTCGTAAACAGTTACAAATGAATGTGTTCTCCAGTCGGCCATTATCTGCTTTTTTCTACTAGAAACATTGACTTATACTACTTATAAATACATTTCATATAAGTTGTATTATGTTCATTTTAATGATTTCTTTCTTTTTTGCATTATTATAAAAGTATACATGGTCAAAAAATTAAAGTTGCACTGTTGTAAGGAATGAAAATTGACAGGAAACATTAAAACAACAAAAAGGGTAAATGGGCTGAATCACTAGTTCCCAATCTTAAGCCCCCCACCCCCACCCCCTTATCCCCATCGTTCATCAAATAAACAGGAAAGCTAAGAAAAAGATGGTGAAAATGCTTTTTGAAACAAAATCATAATCCTGTCCTTCACAGTTCTAACAGCAGCATTGTAAAAAGCTGTGATAGGTTAAAGGTTAAATGCAAGGTAGTAAAGTTTTATGAAAGTTTTGACTCAAACTGTACGTCCAAACCGTGACAGTGTGCTGTTCAGGTTGTTGTAAAGTTTAAAGGCCTTGATTGCAAATCAGTAAAGTTCATCTGCTCACCGTACTGCTTATTTTTTAATTTAATTTAATATTTTTTTGACAGGGTTGTTACATATCTCACAGAACCGAGTTGCAGTCCTGCTCTTGGCCGGCGGTCAGGGGACCCGCCTCGGTGTTCAGTATCCAAAAGGAATGTATAATGTCGGGCTGCCGAGCGGCAAAACCTTGTATCAGATCCAGGCAGAGCGCATTCGTAAAATCCAGGAGCTGGCAGACGCCAAGCACGGCTCCAAATGCACCGTTCCATGGTGAGACTGGAGATGAACCTCACTCCTTACTCTTCTACTGAGTAATGTGATAAAAAAAAAACATGGCGAGCCGATATAATCTTTAAAATCTCCTCCTCAGGTACATAATGACCAGCGAGTTCACACTGGCTCCCACCGAGAAGTTCTTCAAGGAGAACAACTTCTTTGATCTGGAGCCATCAAACATGGTGATGTTTGAGCAAAGGATGATCCCAGCAGTGACCTTTGATGGAAAGGTCATCCTGCAGAGTAAAGGGAAGATAGCCATGGCCCCCGGTAGGTCCATATCAGCTCAGTCACAAGATCAGCATCAAATACACTGTAGACATTAAATCTTATCAGGTGAACATGTCTTTTAGTTTGGTATAATAAGACCAATATTGAATAGAATTATCTTGAAGTATCTTATTCTTTTGGCAGATTCTCTTTCTCCCTCTCTCTTAAAATTTTGTTGTGAAAAGATATAGATATTTAAAAAAAAAATATATATATATATATATATAAAATGACATTATGATAAAAAGTAAAAAATATGAGGAAAAATGTAGCAAGATTAAAATATGATATTAATAAGGAAAAAAAATATTAGATTAAAAAATTAGATAAAAATGAAAAGATAAATAAAAATATGGGATACATTTTTTTTAATTCAATGAGATAAAAACTAAGTTAAGTAAGTTTTCGGTGAAAATACCAAAACATGAAATACAAACATAACATTATGATATTAATTCAGACCTAGAAGAAAAAAAAACAAGCTGCCATTTGAAAATGATATTTCAAGATAATTCTACTCAACAACAGATTAATGGTACCAAGTAGGAGATATTCTCACTTGTTAAGATTTAAATCGTTGCAGTGAACCAGTGGAATCACGGGTGCTTTCGCTTAATGTTCCAACCAGATGGGAACGGGGGTCTGTACCAGGCGTTGGTGGACAACAAGGTGCTGGAGGACATGAAGAGGAGGGGAGTGGAGTACCTGCACGTCTACTGTGTGGACAACATCCTGGTGAAGATGGCCGACCCCGTGTTTATCGGCTTCTGTGTTAGCAAAGGAGCCGACTGCGGAGCCAAGGTAGAGTCCTTTTATACAGAAGTTATAAAACAGTGCATTAAAGGAGTAGCCCAGTGTTTTGGGGAAATGAGGTTATTTGCTTCCTCTCAGGATGAAACGAGAAACTTTGACACCACTCTAGGCTAACCACCTTTTCCACGCTGCACGCTTCCTATCTATCAGGTGGTGGAGAAGGCGTACCCCGCGGAGCCGGTGGGCGTGGTCTGCAGGGTGCGAGGCGTCTCCCAGGTGGTGGAGTACAGCGAGATCCAACCGGAGACGGCTGAACTCCGAGGACCTGGAGGGGAGCTGGTCTACAGCGCTGGAAACATCTGCAATCACTTCTTTACCAGGGATTTCCTGCAGGACGTGGCAGAGTAAGAGCTTTTAGATTAGGTTAGATTAGATTCTACTTTATTGTCATTGCACATATCACAAGTACAAAGCAATGAAAGGCAGATAACATCTAACCAGAAGTGCTTCAATAGTGATTTAAATAGCTATGGTACATTATATACAGATTATATATTATATAATATATATAGAGTATAATACAGAGTGACTATGATAAACTGTGATAATCTGATAATTATGGTGCAGTGTATGGTACAGTATATGGTATATTATGTAAATGCTATAAACAGGTTATGACTACAATAATATGACTATGAATTATAATGATACAGAATATAAATAGGCTATGTACAGACTATAGAAGTAATTACACATGTAATTGGGGAACGCCTTTACTGTCATATATATGTAGATGTCAAAAATGTTGCATAAATGAGATTGAATTTAACAGCCATTCAGTTTCCTCATTTTAGAGTTAAATTCATAGTGCACAAGCACAGATTTGTAAGTAGTTTTGAGCAAGTCTGCTCAGCAATAGATATAATAAAAATATAGAATTACCAGACATATTTGATGGAAAATAATGGAAAATGTTAAAAGACAGATTGTATCGTAAGGCTGAGCTTTACATAAAACATTAAAAGCATCAAGATACAATTTAAAAACAGTTGATTAAAAGGGGAAAAAAATCACAAATTAAAAAAAAATTAAATCTGTAATTTAAAAATCTGTCCCAGCTTTTATTTTGAAAATTGGAATCTGCCCGGATAACACTTCACTTCTAGGTCAAACTCTGCTCTAAGTTTGTATTTACACAATTAGTCTTGCAGGCTCAAAACATCTGTTAACGCTTGCACTTCTGCTATTACAAACTAGAACCACTCTCAGACATATAACACCATTAGAACACTCAATTTTGATGGATAAATTGCCTAAATATAGCAATGGTCTGTTTATCTGTCTCCATTCAACACTGGAAGACCCCATGAATCCTCACATTTGCTTGGACCACAAAAAAGCCACCGGACCAAACTTTCCACTTAACAACAAGTTGATTAAGTTATCTCAAAAGCTATGTAAAAAAATTGATTTGCCAGATTTATGTGACACAGCTTTGTGAATTCATGACCCCCAGAGGATCAACCCTGTATATAATTTTCCGTTTCATGTTATTAGGTCCTGGTAGTACAGCTTTTGATTTCCTGCGATTTCTCTGTCTTACAGGAAATTTGAAAGCCAACTGAAACAACATGTCGCAATCAAGAAAGTGCCCTTTGTGGACTCATGTGGCAATCAAGTTAAACCCACCAAACCTAATGGCATCAAGATGGAAAAATTTGTGTTTGATGTCTTTCCGTTCTCAAGGTATTGTGTGTATTATTGTGTTGTTTTACCGGACATAAAACGACATGGGTCATATGACATTGTACAGACTGTACAGCTTGTTAAATACTTAAAACCTTTCTGTGTTTGGAAGGAACTTCGTGGCGTTCGAGGTTGAGCGGAAGGATGAGTTCTCGCCTCTGAAAAATGCAGACGGGGCAACCACAGATAACCCGACCACGGCCAGAAACTCTTTGCTGGCTCAACACTGTCGCTGGGCCACAGCTGCAGGGGCTGCACTGCTGGATGAACAAGGGAATACCCTTCCTCCTGCAAACAGGTCAGAGACAAATGCTCACAGCCCATAGAAACAGATGATGTGCGAACCTGAATCCTAACCCTGGTTAAAAAATATTAGAAAATAAAACATGTTAAATATGTATTTATTTTCCCGCATAGTGAGTCAACAGGGGCCAGTCCTCCAGCGCTATGTGAGATTTCTCCACTGGTTTCTTACTTTGGAGAGGTGAGAACACTTTATTCTGCCGTAGGCCAAGTAATCATAATAGTATTTTTATATTGAGATTATATGTCATTGTCCTTCTTAAATAAGCTGCCACTTCCTCTGCCAGGGTCTGGAGCCGCTGCTTAAAGGGAAAACGCTTCCAACTCCCTTTGTTCTGGATGAAAAAAGAGCCAAAGAGCTGTGTGCTCTGTAACATAGTTTTTCTGATTAATGAAATCTATGAGAGGTTCCAGTATGTACAACAAGGGGATACAATGCTGGATGCTAGTTTGAACGAATATCTGAACTGTTTTCCTGTGTGAGGATACTCATTTCAAACTGATATTTCATGCATCTCAAGTAATTGTAAAATGTGATCACTTGAAAACAAATGTGACAAATAAGGGAATATGAATTATGGGACTTTCTATAAACATTGTTTTGTTTTACATGTAAGAAAAGTATAATCGCAATGTATCATGTTGTGTCCTCCTCCGATATTTTTGTAGTAAATGACAGCGATTGTCCTCTCGTGTAAACTGTACTCTTCTTCAATGGTTTAAGGATAAATATGAGATGTTTAATAATATCAACGAATGGCATCAATTATGGATGAAGAAACACTCATCTGTGGAGATGTGAACAACACATACTAGCTGGAGATCTGCTTTATCACCTTTTAACACAAGTTAAATACAAAAAGCAGGAAAATAATATGGTTTCCATGGACTCAGTAAAGTTAGCTGCAAAGACACAGTGAAAATGAAATTATTTTACTTTTTATACTCCTTTTTTCATCTAAAATGTCAACCAAATAGCCTCGAATTCATACATGTCTGAATTCATACATAGAACCATCTACAATCAAGACATATGAAGGTATAATAGAGTTATTATCTACAATCAAGACATAAATATAAAGGTATAATAGAGGTATTAAACAGAATATTTAAATCTTTACAAATTTCTATAGATATAACGACTTTACTATTTTTCAGTCAATGTATGTCTAATAATGTATGTGTATGTTTTTTTTTTTGCATTTGTGAGTGCACTATTTCCATAAAATAGGTTAAAATATTTAGTTTTACAATCAATTTTATTCATATCATACATCAATATAATGTCTTTTTACTGATTGAATAGCTGAATCTGTTCTACTGCTCAAATAAATATTCCATTTCCAAACAAAATATTCATGTCCACATCAAATGATTAAATAAATGACAAATCAATGTCTTCTCCTGTCATTCCTTCACTGGTGGCCACTGTAGAGCAGCAGGTGCCGTACTAGCCAATCAGAGGCCGAGTAGGGCGGGTTATAACTGCCAGCTGACCAATCCTGGGCTGTCTCGTGACCGACGCCGGCCAATCACAGCGAAGACTCGAAAGGGACGCCAACACAAAACAAGTGCAGCGAAGCGGACGGGTTTGCGTTAAAAATTGAGGATTCGGCGTCAACGTAGTTGTCGGTTCGCTGTAAATTAAACGCCGAATTCATTAATTCCGTCTATTGACATGTACGTAATTCAATACCGCGAGACAGATAACGTCAACACCGCGTCGCTACGTTGCTAACGGTAATTCTCCGCGGTGTTAGCTCGCTCCCAGACAGGAACGCGTTCCGCTCGTGTTTCAGGATCGGTAACGTCAGCGGCGTGTTGTCACGTGAACATCAGACATTCATGGTCCACACCGACTGCTGCCAGGCTGCAGGCTGCGATGGAGGCTACGAGTTGTTAGGACCATGTTCAAAAATGTGTTCGGCTCCGGGTTTCTGGTGAGAACAGCTCACGTGATTCTGACATGGGTTGTAACGTTAATACTGTTCCTACATGATACAGGTAAGCGCCGTAAAGTCATTCATAATGAACTGAATGTCCATGTTTGACCTGTGATAATGTAACTTAACGTTAACGTTGCTGTTGTTAACACTGTTATTAACCGCTGAATTCAGGTTCTGGGTTAAAGGGGAATATTTATCGGCTTTAATGCGTTTTAAAGACATTTAGATTTCTGAATAGGCTTCTTATGAAAAGAGAAAAAGGCGATTTCACTGTTCTTTCTCCATTCAGACCACATTACATAGTTCCTACGCAGACAGTAAGTAGAGACAAGTATGAGGAAAAATGTATTTTTTTTAGATTGGAAAGCTTCCAAAAATATTCCTAAAATTTTAAAATAGTTTCAAAGAAAATGAAGCGATATTAGAACTACACCAAATACTGCACCTGAGCATTTATGAGTTGAATATACAGTGATGCTGTTATCAAAAATGTGAACATAGACTATCCATATAAAGAAGATGCACACACACAATGAAAATAAAATGATGCTTTTTTCAACTGGTTGTCATCAGAAATATCAAATATTTGTACTCAGTAGTGATTATGGTCTGAGGAATGTGTAAAGAAGTGTGGAATTTTGCAACGGGTGATGTGCAGGAACCCTGATATTAGATCATTCAACAAGTACAGTGTTTTTTGATCTAGCCCTGGTCTAATGCGGTCTGGATGGAGAAATACAGGTAAAATTGTCCTTTTTATATTTTGTAAGCACAATTTTCTTTTTAATTCTTTCATAGCAATTCCATTCAATAAATAATACCCCCACATGCTTTCCATTATTTGCTGTTGCGTTGTTTTTCTCTCTTTTTTCACCCACTGATAAACAAAATAAATAATATATGTTTTTTTAAATACTACTACTATTAATAATAATAAATATTCAAATAATTCTCACTATATGGTGATCAAATCATATTAATGCTAATGAATCATAAATCAAACTAATAATTATAGTACTTATAATAGCAAACTTAACATTTCCCAAATCACAACATTGCTGAGTTAAAGGTTCTGTATTTCCTAGGTTTTATTTGGAATTTTGATATTCCTAGCAAGATATATATGTATATATGATTCAAATCATCTGAATAGAGTTTAATGTCTCCTCTCAAGATTCTCTGCGCAGCTCTAGAACAAACAGGTTGTTCAGTGTCTATAGATGTGACATTACAACTTCACAGAAACCCTGACAGCAGGACAGTTACTGAATAGAGGCTGTGTGCATTTCTCTGTGGATTGAGAGCTTTAAAAACTTAGGACGTTATTATCAAAAAAGCAATTAAAATCTTACTTTGGGACCTTTTTAAACGGTTTCCTGTGGGATTCTGTTGCAGAGCTGAGGAAGCAGGAGGAGACGGGTCAGCTGGTTCAGCCGGTGCTCTTCGTCCTGCTGGTCTTAGTGTCGGTGCTGCTCTACTTCGCTGTTTCTCTGATGGACCCTGGCTTCATTTTGTCCGATGACAGCGATTTGCAGGTGATTTGTGAATTTAATATACACCACTGTTCAAAAGTTTGGGGTCACTTAGACATTTTTGACAGAAAAGCACTGTTTTAAATGACTATTCCAGCTGCAAATGTCTGTTTTTTGGTGTAATATCTACATAGGTGTATAGAGGCGCATTTCCAGCAACTATCAGTGCAGTGTTCTAATGGTACAATGTGTTTGCTCATTGCATCAGAAGACTAATGGATGACAAGAAAACCTTTGTGCAATCATGTTAGCACAGCTTAAAACAGTTTGGCTGGTTAGAGAAGCTAGAAAACTGACCTTTCTTTGATGAAAGCAAAGTTTGAAGGAAAACATTATTATTTCAAACACAAATCATTATTTCTAACCTTGTCAATGTCGTGACTATATTTTCTATTAATTTTACAAACTCATGGTGGTAAATAAAAGTGTGACTTTTCATGGAAGACGCAAAATTGTCTGGGTGACCCCAAACTTTTAAACGGTGGTGTATATCACCTCATCATCACACATGCATTTTACCAGCCCAGTAGTTATGTGTGCATCACATCTTTGGGAAACTCTTTAGCAGCAAAACAACCGCACGCTAGCACACACACACCAAACAACAGGTCAGGAAAAGCAGAAATCGGGCGGTGGCTCCCCTGACCATCTTGTCTCTCCTCATTGTGCCAGTTCACGCTGGGAGTGACAGAGGAGCAGCAGGACATGATCCCGCCCACCTCCAAATCCCTGCGCCAGCGCCGCTGCGGCCACTGCCTGCTTCAGGTAAACAGTTTTGTTTTTTGTTTTTTTTTTCAGGATGAGACACTGATTAGGAAAAGTCAAAGTCTGTTAATATTTTATCTACTTTTAACTCAAAATTCATAAATTTTTTTAACCACCTGTTTTACTTTTCCCATCGGTTGTTTTGGTAACTTGTCATGTCTTTGAGGTGCTGATGCAATTCTCAGGCTGAAATGTGACACTTGAAGTTGTACGGTACTTGTAGATTCCATGTGTGGTATAGAATAACCAACAGGTTGCCAAGCATCATGTTCTAAAGGAGCAGTCAGGTATTCATGTACAGCATGTATTGGTATTTCCCTTTTACTTTAAAGGCACAGTCCGTAATCCAAATATAAACCCAGGTTTAACGCGACTATGACGCAAAATTTCAAGCTGGTATAATTCAAATTAAATGACAGGTTTTTTTTCCTCAAATCTAATCTAAATCTAATATTTAAGATTTTTTTTTCTCCTTTTGAGCCTTCATTCACATCTCGTCTGGTCTGTCAAAGGTCAAGAATGGACCTTAAATAAATGTGTTCCACATTAGAACTGCAAATTAGTTGCCAACTATTACATTAATCGCCAATTCTTTTAAAAATTAATTCATTGATTTGAGAAAGAAAAGGCTTATTGAAGAAAACTTCCCAAAAATAAAGATAAAAAGTAGAAATCCCATATTCCCAAGTCCATAGAGTCTTGGTGTATTCGATAGGATTTTAATCTAGACTTAAATTTACCTAAAGATGTAGATATTTTCGATAAATCAAAATAATGAACCTGGATGAAGTTTAATGCTGTGTCTTGTATTGTGAGAATGAACCAGAGAGTTAACTGTAAAGGATTCATTGAAAGACTCAGCAAGCAAAATGTGAGAGTGAATATATTTATGACTAAATAAATATGCGTCTCCTAACGATGAGATGAGAGCGATGCTGTGTGGCTCTCTGTGACTTAACAGATGGTTCATGTGGCCGTTTTCCCAGGACAGTGTTGCACCACACTCCCAAACAGCCTCCACCGAGACTCAGGTGCAGTCTGGCTCAGTTGAAGCTCCGCAAGCTTCACAAATGACGTTAGAACATTTTTCTGTGCTGATGAACAGCGGTCGTTCTTTACGCCCCGATGGTTGAGATATATGAGCTTTAAAAGACTGAACAGGGCTGAGTTTAACTTGAGTGGTTCTAATATAGATGTTTGTTCATGTGATGGTGAAAAAAACAGAAAAAACAAAAGTTTCTTTATGACTAAAACAATTTTTTTTTATTGCAAGCAGCAGCCAATGAGATCAAAGCACTGCCAGACGTGTCAGCACTGCGTCCGGCGGTACGACCACCACTGCCCGTGGATCGAGAACTGCGTCGGCGAGAGGAACCACCGCTGGTTTGTGCTTTATCTGGCCGTCCAGCTGCTGGTGCTGCTGTGGGGTCTGCACATAGCCTGGTGAGTATTAGCATAGGTGGAAATCAAATACATTACTTAGAATATTAAAGAAATGTTAAATAATGCACAACACAAGCTCTGCTAAATGTAAAACAATGCGTTTAACTGTTGAAAAGTTATAACCCACTCTCATTCCTTGAAGGGGTTTGATCCAGATGCTGTTTTTCAGTGGGTGGGGCCAGTGCCTAACGGCACATTTTCAGTCTGCTAGTCCACTAACATATAGAAGCCAGTGAGTTATTTATCATGCCTCTTGTTCAAAAAATTGACCTGATAATGGTTAAAAAGCTCAAACAATGTGAGTTATCGTAGTGGGGCCACTATGGGGTAAATGGGGCCAGAATATTATGATAGTATAGTATTTTTTGTCCATGTCCCCTATTATTCATTCTCTGAAAATTTACTATTTACTGCCTCCCCCCCATCAATTAAATGGGATTTTAGCCCCTTGTACCACGATAGTCTCTACAGTCTGTGATGTCGCCGACGGCCATTTCCTCCAATCAGCTAATCCCTCTTGTTCCCTTGTTTCCTCAGGACGGGTTTCAGCTACGTGCCGGCCTGGCAGCTTTGGCTGCGTACCAACGGCGTTCTGCTGACCGTCGCCGTGCTGCTGGCGCTGCTGTCGCTGATCGTGCTGCTGCTGCTCGGCTCCCACCTCTACCTGGTCTCCCTCAACACCACCACCTGGGAGTTCATGTCGCGCCACCGCATCTCCTACCTCAAGCACTGCGGCGCCGACGAGAACCCGTTCGACCGCGGCACCTTCCACAACCTGTGGGGTTTCTTCTGCGTGTGGGGCTCGGTGGTGTGGGAGCAGGTGTACTTCAGAGAGGGCAGCGACCAGGTCTAGGACTCACGGACAACTTCCAAAAAACAAAAAACGTTCAGGATCAAGGAATCGCGGTAGACTATCCTTGTGTGTAAGTACCTTTATACAGGCACTCGTATTGTTGTGCCATAACTATGTAACCTTTCCTTTTCTTCTTGAACATCTCTCCTGCCGGTGGTTAAATACTGCATCAGTTTGCTTGTTTGTGTCATTTTGCTTTTCCAAAAAAAAAAAATAATAATCTCACAATCTTTTATGGTTGTTAATACACTAAAAATTGTCCAACAGGACAAAAAAAGAGGTCCTAGTTACCATCTGAGTCACCAGCACTGCAGCCATTTCTCCTTATCTTAACACATTCCCCGCCAACGATGAGATATCTCGTCTTTTCAGACATATCTCGTCTTTTGGTATCTTCTCTGTTTCTAGTGTAGCAGACGCTGTAAACGACCATCTGACAGGACGTGGTCACCATAGGAAGTTAGAGGCAGGTGTTTTTGAATGAGAAATGGGACACAAAGCAGTCGTTGTAGCTGCTGTACAGTTGGTTAGTTGGTTCCATTAACAGCATTTATATTCTCGGTTCCATGACCAACGTTTATATTCCAACGAGTAGTCAAGCAATTCAAGGTCGGGTCATGTACGCCTTCCTTATTTTCCAGAGAGAAGGAAAAAGAGTATAATTTAAATTTTTTAAATATAAAAACAATTGAAGGTGTTATATAAGGTGAGGCAAAATAAAAAAAATATGCAGTTTTCTCAGCTTTTTGTTTGAAAGGTGGATTTTACAGTGAAACTGACCTGCATTCAAGTGTTTGTAAAAGGAAAAAAAAGAAGGAATGCATCTTGAACATTTTTTGTATCTTAATCTAGAAACCCTCTTTATTCTGTTGATATATTCCTTGTTTGTACATTCATAGAACAAAATTTTCTGGGGGTGTTTCAAGATCGTAGAATTTGATCAAAAAACGCTGGCGACTTTTTCTAAAAGACTCTAGTGGAGAAGTTAAGTGAGGAGTTAACTATTGTTTACAACCATTCAAGTATAGAGTTGCCCTAAAAAAGGAAACCACATGATCTGCAGGCACTTTACTGCTCTGTTTAAAGGTTCTGAGTGAAGTCCCTGTTGACTCGCATCGAGACTGTATTTATGTATCCCACTTAACCTCACTGCTGCGTCACCTGCTGAATCATTGACGTGGACAGTAACTACGTGATCGGACTCCTCGTCTCGACTGTTAATCGGTCTTGAAGTTTACTTTTGATACATGTCAAATACTTGTTTAAATTGCATGCGTAGACAATCCTGATCTATGGTTTCTCTGTTCATATTTTTTAAAAGTACATTTTTCATTTTTTATTATAGAAAGTTTTGTTTCACGTGATAACTCGCTGAATCTTATCGATTCTGCACAGATCGGTTTCACAGGGTCCACTTGCTTCAACAGCTTTTGTCTTTAAAAGAGAAGCTGTTAACTTTATTTTTGCAAACTATTTAATGGTGTGAAAACTGCAATGTTTGTCGTTGCTAGCATTTAATCTAAATGTACAGGATGCTTTTGATTTTCAATGGACAGCATTTGAAGCTATTTTATATTGTATATAAATTTTAAACTATTTTGAATCAGAAAATGTCTAGATTTTTGTATGACTGATATAACCGAACAACTCCAAGAATACTGTGGAACAGTAAGAATATGTACAGAGCTTCGGGTGCAATACATGGTTTGGTATTTTCATTTGAGCTTTTCCTCGTGCAATAGTAACCTTGTAAGAGAGCAATAAATGTGTTGAGTTTCATGTACAGCAGTAGTGTTGCTGACAGCTCTGGTTTATATGAATTAACATTTAATTCATGTTGTAGTTCTGAAGTTATATGCAATACTGTGAAGCAAGGTTTTTTTTTTTACTACTTTGAAAATACTGTCTACATCAATAAATGTTTCATGATGATTTTCCTGGTCATTTAACATCCAGCAGATACATTTATTCATTCATATTTTTCCTTCATGTTGTTACCTCTTTACATACAAGCTGGTTTGTTCTATATAGGCACAATCTTCATTAGAGCATTGAGTAAAAACTCCAAATATAGCTGAGAAATATCTATGGAAGAACCTTAATTGACAATATGTCAATTTTTTGTATATTCCATTCCAAATACATACAAAACAGAGTTGAAATGGTTACACTGGGTAGCAGAAGGTACATTCAGTGCTGCGGCCTTCTTCATTAAGATCATAAATATTTACAGTGTAGTACTTCAGTAGGCAGTAGTGATTTTCTGAGTGTTTTTGGCATTTGTTTAAAAAAAAAAAAAAAAAAGCAAAAACTCATTATTGCACTGGAGAAAGTTCATACAGAGTGGAAAATTGTAAATGTTCATCATGGTCCAACAGCATATCAAAAAGTTAGTACAGTGGACCTGAAGGACTTCATGTGCCACAGAGACGACGTGAAAAAGGCAGAGTTGTAGTTCCTCAGCTTCTGTTTGAGTCAGATGAGCTTATAGCAAATTAAAAGTTGGCACGACGGGAACTGCCTTTGGCGGCGATGCGACGGCACGGCGGTCAACTCATGAAAGTGAAGTCGAAGTCAGCGAAGATTTCTTGTTGCTCGGCCGTGAGGACGCAGGGCGTTCGCGGGAGGGTGAGGACCGGCTTGAGGCGAGTGAACTCCTCGTCGAAGTTGCTGACGTCCTGCTGCGCCTTGATAACCGGCAGGAAGGGCGGCTTCACCTTCTTGGCAAGGAGGGCGTCCCAGTCCACTCCCTGTTAACACACAACAGCTTCATCAACACAGGCAGACACTGGGCGATTATCGAACTGAGAAACACCTCCCATTATGATATGAATCTAGAATTTATGTACAGTTGTGTTCAAGATAATAGCGGATATAGATATAGACAAACTGATCCATGATGTCTTATATGTGATAAAAAGGCCTGACACATTGGAAACATCAAAAATGCGGAGACAAAAACAAGAAATGCAGAGGAATTGTGAGGCTGAGAAACCAGTTCATAGGTGCCAAAAGTTGGTCGACTCCATGCAACACAGATGTGAATCAGTTCTCAGAAACTGTTGTCAGAACAACTAAATATTACTTTACAATTCACAGGAATGATAAATCCTGATGATTTTTTAGTTTATACAGTAAATAGTTTATACAGTAAGTAAGTGTGTAAAGAAAAATGCTGACACTGCTATTTTTTTTGAATAGCCTAATATTCATTTGTCATCTTTTTCTGTAAAATAATTTAAAAAATAGACACATTTTTCTTTATTCACATTTTGATTTAGGATATAAAACGCAGATGCAATGCATCGAAATACAAATTACTATAAGGACTTTGGTTTTACTCACGTATTTAAAACACACTGCTATTATATTGAACACAACTGTATCATTGTCTTAAGTAGGCCTTTTCACAGCAGACACTTAACAGGTCATAGCAGAGACAAAAACTTAGACTAAATATTCCACTTTGTTTCGCCTTGAGACACTTGAGCTGTTTTGGAGGAAAGAGGTGAACAGCTTGGCGGGATAATTACCTGGAAGAATTTCTGTCTTTTGATCTCTGAGGCGTCTTCCTCTCCTCCTCCGAGTCGCGTCTCTGGATTTTTTCGCAGCAGCTGAAAAGCAGTGAGAGCGGTGGAGGAGTCAGTACAACGGGACACAATTCAAACACAGTGGCTTTCCACATTTGACACTATTTGAGTCGGTCTCCTGATAAGATCATGAAAAAACATGGAGGCCGACCTTTTGGATGAGGGACACAGACTCAGGAGAGAGGAAGCGCGGGTAGCGCACTTCATCGTTGACAATGCTGTCAAACACTTCTTCTTCATCATCACCGGGGAACGGTGACTGAAAAAAAACAATGCAGAACATGTAGAACACTATTCAGTTCATTCTGGTGTTCTATTACAGTGCAGGTCGTTCTCCTGGGGTACTGTGTGTCTGCATTAGATCTGAACATTGGAAGTGTTGAGCTTTCCTGACCCGGTGCACAGTATATATATTAGTATATTACTTCCTCCTAACTTTGACAGTTTGCCTTTTATTCAGTTAACATCCTAAATTCTGAATCCTTTGCCGCACTGATAAAAATACATTGTCAATTCAAGCTGCTGGTTTCCACTGACCTCCCCCACCAGCATCTCATAGAGGAGGACCCCCAGTCCCCACCAGTCCACACTGCGGGTGTAGTTGTTGTCCGTCAGCACCTCTGGAGCCAGGAACTCTGGTGTGCCACAGAACGTTGAGGTGCGATCCCCATGGCCCATTCCTACAAACAGTACAGCTTAATATGCATTCACTATTATTTGAAAAACACAATTTTCATTAGTGGTACATGAGCTAAGTTTAACAATTTAATTCTGTGAGCTTTTACCTTCTTTGCACAGACCAAAGTCTGCTATCCTGACAAACCCGTCTGCATCCATTAGCAGATTATCCAGCTTCAGATCCCTGAGAGACACACACACGGACAAAATAAGCTCAATTATGCTGCAAGCTCTCAGGTAGATTTGTTTTAAAAGCAGATCGAGGAGAAGCTCACCTGTAAACTATTTTGTTCTGGTGGAGAAACTCCAGACCCAGCAGCACGCACGACGAATAAAACCTTCAAACAGAGCAGGAGTAAAGATGATGCAGACCTGACATCTATATCTGGGATTTTTGGCCAATTTACATTAGTGACGTGGGCTCACCGGGCCTGTTTCTCATTGAAGATGCTGGTGTGAATGTGCTTCATGAGGTCTCCTCCGGGGGAGTAGGCCATGACGAAGCACACGTGGTCCGAAGTCTGGAAGCAGCCGTGCAGGTTCACCAGGAAAGGATGACGCGACGCGTTGACAACTTCAAAGATCCTCTTTTCACACGTGAGGCTGAAAACACACATTTATATATAGAGCTACGTGTATCTAAGGGCTTAAACCTAAGGTTATGTGAGATATTGGTGCCCCTATAATGTTACAAATGCAAATTCTTAATTTTCAAGTGTAGTAGTAATATCCCTCATATCAGTAGCAGTTGTAACAGCTGTCTCAGGGTGTTTCTGCAGGTCACTGTCCTCTCATATTGCAGCTGCCAGTGTAACATCACCTACTGCAGGCTGTAATATTCTCTGACTGACCACCTCTCATATTAACCTCATTACCACTCAGTGCCAATGTTCATCCAGGAAGAGACACAGGCAGACAGAGAGTTCACTGTGATGTATTAACTATGTCCTGAGAGGCTCACATTTCTTTTTTGTGCTGCAGAGACATGAACATTTGGAACAAATCAACCTAAAGACTTTACAAAACAGTAAGCAGGAGGAGCATTTGGCATCAGAGCAGATAATGGACAAAAGGCGGACACCGTAGAACATATCCATTACAAAGAGTATTGGAAAGAAGCATTTACACTAGAATTAGGTTTCAAATTAACTTGTTGAGGGATTACCTGTCGACTTCGTCGCGTGTCACGATGTCTCCTTTCTTCAGGGCTTTGATGGCGTACAGTTTGCCAGACTTCTTATACTCCGATAGCAGCACCTTGGATCAATTATAAATACAGGAGAAGTGTTGGATGTAAATTAATCTTCATTTCTATGCGTTTGCAGTTGAAATCTGATTGGGACTCAGCTTTTATTTATCCCTAACAATGTTGTCTTTTTGAGGTCAAAAACGCTGCTTCTGGCATTTCCAAAGGTCTAGTAGACCGAAAAACAGGATCCTTGTGTACCTTTCCAAAGTGACCTCTTCCCAGAACTGAAATGAAGTTGAAGTCATCCATCTGCAGCCCTTCATCTCTCCTTAATGAAAACACAGAAATGCACAAATACTTGGAAACAAATGTTTAAACGGCGCTCTCTGTATTCATAACAGTTACCATGAAATATACTTTTTTTTTTATTCCTAGAAGTTAAAATGCCATCCAGCGCAGCTACGAAGAAACACTTTTCTTTTATTAAATTTCAAGTTTAGTACTAAGAATATATTAAAGTGAATTTATGATTATTTCCAACCATTTTCATTTCATATTAAGGCTCATTAAGGCTTACTTTGGAGGTGGATGGATGGAGGGTTGTCGTACAGGCTTTGGGCTCTTGTTCTCACTGGGATACTGGTTGTTTGCATGAGAAAAACAGTCAGAGAAACACAAAGAAAAAACACAAACCGAAAAAAATCCACCATTGCAGAGCTACAGGAATAAAAAATGATTATAATTTGGCTTTAACAAAGTAAAATATACACTCTTTTGTTATCCTCATACAACTATATTCACCAGTAAAGCAGACTTGCTTACCAGTGGAGAGGGTTTAGTGTTCTTTCTTGTGCGATGTGGAGATCTGCCGGGTTGTTCGTCAGTAAAATTCAAACTCACCACAGCAGCTTCTCTGAAAGACAAAAACAAAGACGACAAAAGCTTTTACACTGACGCTGTTCAACAGCAACGTCGATATACTTACTTGTTTTAACGTGGACTTATGGCGTATTGTTGACTAGCTTTAGTCCTGGATTTATTTTGTGCCGTCGTGCACAGCAAACATATTTATTTTGCATTTAACTGTTTCGATGCATTCATGAGGAACAAAAAAAATAAATAAAATGAAAAGGCCTTTTGAGGATTCACATCTTTAGGTTCATCATCTTCAGGTCCTCCTTTTATCCTTTTCCATAGATTTTGATAGATTTTGTAACTATTTTTTTAAGATCTCTGTAATTAGTTCAAATCTTAGACTTCTATTCCTACCAGAGAAATAAAATTTCAAAAACATCTCACGAATCCATATTTTACGAAAAAAAAAAGGATGCGTTTCTTACTAAACAGCTGGTCACTGTAGTTTTACCAAACTTTACTGAAACAGAAGGAAATAGTGGGGACTATTTTTCAGCTGTGGATGAATCCATATTAGGTTCTCTAGTGAATATTTCTGACAGCACAACGCTGCGTGTGATATTGAGACAAAAACACAAAAAATACTTGTTAGTGAATTGATTCATTGGAGAGTTTTTATGATGGGATCTGCTAAAAATGCAAAAAATATAGAATGCCACCTAATTATAATGACACATTATTTTTATCATTCAACTGTGTCTCACTTCTCTTAACTCTGGATGCAGGTCAGTGATCATGCTGCCGTCAGCCCTTCACTGCAGTCACATTCTCTCTAGTCCCAGAAAACAAGAGGGCAGAAAAACAGCCTCCAGTCATTGTGGGAGGCTAAAGCAAAGACATTAATAGCCGAGTTTTGTAACTGCTCTTTCATAGAAGTGACAAAAGGGATGTTTCTGGGTCACCGCGAGTCTTACCGTGCTGGAGAAGTGATGGAGGATGCGGGGCCAGTGTTCTGGCCTGCTAATGGAGGGCTCATGGGCTCCAGGGAGCTGCAGGGAGGCAGGATGCTCATCACTAGACGGCCCCAAGTGGCGAAGTTCATGTTCATCTGGGCAGCGCGCAGAAAGTCCTTCCCTGTGAGCATGCAAGCAGTGAGAATAGAGAGTTATATATACAAATATACAGTACAATACAATATAGAGCACTGCATTGTTGCATTGTTCATGCAGACATTGAACCAGGCAACATTATGCTTGCCAGTCACAACTATCAGCCCTTCAGGGTAAAGTTGATTAAGGTTTGGCCCTTCTCGGTTAAATTGGAGGTGGAAATGGCAGCGAAACCTGATGAATACAGGACTCCGTTTTCCAAATTTACCTTTTTCTTTAGGGAAAATCCTCCTCTGCCTCTGGAGCTTTGGGCGGCGCTCAATGACAGGATTGATAAAGGTCACCTGGAATTGAACAGAAGAGCGTATTATGACCCAGCACACTGTGTTAAAAGCTTGACTCTAAAATGGTATGGTTGATTATTTGGCGTTTGCCTGGAGATCATTTTAAGTGTAGGTTGATCACAAAGCAAGTAGAATATTATGGAGTAATTGAACTGTTCAGAGGCTTGAAATGAAAGTGAGAACCTCGATGAAGAGGATGCCCTGAGGCTCCAGCTGGAGACACATGCCGTGTCGCCGGTTATCGAGGAAGTCCTCCAGCCGCAGGAACTTCACCCCACTTAGAGCTCGCCAGTCTCTCCAGTACACAGCGATTTCCAGCTCTCTAGACTGGATCAACACACAGGTTATAAATATTCATACATGTTCATCATTTCATATTTCAATGCATTGATTTTTTTATTTTTTTTAAACTGACATTACTGTGTCAGAATTGCTTTGTCCGTCCAATTACTAAAAAGTGGTAACAAACAAGTTTGTCTAATGAACAGTGATGGGATTTTAATCTCTGGTTTGCTTGAGAGAATTGTCGGTTGTACACAGAGCTCGAGAGCTGCTACGCTCGCATGGGTAAAGGCAGATTAGAGCAAATGGCAAAGGATTAGCAGTGGGATTACATGAAGCGAGTTTAACAGTATCAAAGATACTCGGTCACTGGGACTCATGGAGGGATGAAAAGTCACAGTCCCGTTATTGTTTTTTAGTTCCTAACAGATGTTCACCATTAAAGCAAGAGTTGCTGCAATAAATCCTGCATAACAGCTCAGAGAAGGTCTGATTCTCTAGCCACCTTCCAATTTCACTTCACAACAATTATCTTTTTTTGTCCTTCCACAATACCAGAGTATATTTTCATTGCTACTAAACCAGGACTATTGAATATCCAGAAATGAATGTCATTACTTATAAGGGAATTAATCATAGACACCATCATGTACCATAAACAGGCGTTTCAAGGTTCTGGGACCCCTCAATTAAACACTTTGAAACCGTGAAAATCTCACAATTATATTTTCTAAATTCAACAATGGGGATAGTTGTTGTTGCCATCGACACAATAAGGATCTGTGTCCTCCTAATGTTCTTTTCTGTCAGAAAAATCACTGGCAAGACACTGAGGATCCGTGGGATAAGCGATTATGCTGTGAGAGGAAAAAGAACGCTGCACTTTCTTCTCCCACAAAACGACTTTTCTGTCTTTGTTATTATAATTTCTGACAACTCATGCAGGTCCGGACAGAAACGGCTAGAAAAAGCTTCTCCTCCATGTTTTTGGCTCTGAGTAGTTCACTGATTTTCAACTATAAGCCCTCGGAGTGACTGCACATAATAGTATGAAAAAAGATGCTGGTGGCTGTGCCCAAATATTTCAGCTTTAATTAGTTTCACCACTGCACATTAAAAAACAGCCAAACTATTAAAGTAACAAATTAATAGATCAATAACAGTATATAATGAATCATTAATGATGATAAAAAAGATAGCTTTTGTCACATTTTATGCAAATAGATTATTCAAATGAACCTTATTTTTTTCCCCAATTCTCTTCAGACAACATCATGAACCTCCTTATCCTGGATAACGTTGAATACAGTAACTACAATGTTTTTGTTAGTAATTAAATACCATAAATAAAGCCAAACTATTATTTCCTTTATTTCATATAGAGATAGTACTCAATAATGAGGATGTTGTCATGTTTTCCCGAAAGCAGTTTAGTGGAGTAACCATTTGAAAAAAACAAACAAACAAACAAAATAAAAATGCAGTTGTGACTCAGTTGTAATTTGAGTTGCTTTGCTGAAGTAAAAGCCACTGACCCGTTCCAGTTCAATGCTGAAGCTCTGGCCCCAGGCTTCTTTCCCCAGCTGTCTCCAGTGACTCCGTCCCACTATCACGCTGTCCACCTTCAGCACAGCACTGATCTCAGCTGAAACACAATAAAAAAAAAAAATCATACAGGCAGAAACTAACAAATACCAGTTACAGTTGTAAGAAGCTGTGTGGCTATTTTAAAACAGACAAAATACAGTGTTTTTTTTTAATTAGTATACAAACATCAATCAATCGTTTCTTTATTCATGTGAGATCACATTGCATATTATTACAGTGAATATGGGTTAAATCTACACACAGTATGTATAAAATATTTTTATGGACTATGTTTAAATGTGCTCAGTCTATATTAATTAAACAAATATGGGTGATGAAAGAAAGAAACAATTACACAGTTGCAGAATTATTTTATTTTTTTGCTTTGTTGTCCATATCGGCTACATATTTGTAAGTGATAACTATGCTTGTGTGCATATGCTTAGATAATATTAATAATACACTTTGGTTATAAAGTACCTTTCAAGTAAAATACCAATAACATTTAAGATCCTCTGTCTGTCTGATGCTGACGATGCATTGTGAGATTTGTTCGTTTCCTCCGCTCAGATCCAAATTAATAAATGCTAAACTTTATGTGGAAATGACCAGCCACACAGGTTTCTGTCTTTGTATGTTTAATAAATGAGGATCAATGAAACTTCAGTTTCTGGGTTAATGCAGTCGTTTATAATTTGTTAGAATCACAGACCAAATTAATTATAGTGTTATTTGTTAAATTAATATAAGTATGTATAATTTTTAAAGGGAAGTAAAACTATGTCCAGTTATTTGGACACTTACAGGACAGGTCATCAGCCTTGGTCGTCTTGCCATTGGCACTACGCCCTGACGCTTTCACCTTTAGAGATTTTCCATCCGACAGATTTCCAGGCGCGGCTGAGACACTGGTCACACGACCACGGCCCGGAACCGTCTCCAGTAAGTCCTGGCAGCCCATCAAACATACATCGAGCCGCCCTGAGGAGAAACATTTCAGTGACCAGGGTTTCCTAAATGTTAACCATTGTCTGGCACTCAGTCGACTCTTAAGAAAATACTCAAGTTTAATGGAAAACATTTATTGCCACCATACAAAAAAGATAAAGCCAGATAAGAAATTATTTCTCCCACACATTCTAGCTACCTGTTAGACTGGCTGGTTTAAAGAAGGAGGACGAGGAGGAGGAGGAAGAGGACTGGATCTTGGTTTGCTTCTTTGGTGTGCTGTAGGAAGGCACGGTTCCTAACACTAGTTCCTCTTTGATGGCAGTGTGTTTGGGATGGTCCTGGGGCAGCTCACTCAGACGTCTTTCCAGAGACAGACGCAACAAATCCACCTTCTGACACGACTCTTGCATTCGTGCCTGGGCCTGAAGACACAACACAAGGTATTATTTCCTCAGAGTGGAATCTATCTATTAGCACAGCATGCATATGATTAAAAGGATGATCAGAGTTTTGTAACAGTGCAACTGAAAACTGCTATGAAAGTAATAGCAAAGAAAAGATTTGAGCCCCTACAGACACTGTATGAACAGCCAGTCATGAAACAAGCAACACAAATCATAGCAGATTTCCATCATCTCCTCTTCTGTGAACCTGAAACACTGCCATTAGGTGAAAGACTCTGTGCACCTAAGTGCAAAATCAACTGTTTGAATCTATCGTTTGTCCCAGCCTCCATCAAGTTGATGTAAAGTTAAGTAATCTTAGTGAAATAGAGCATTGTAAATTTAACACACAAGCATGTTATGAGTTTAATAACAGCCAGCTAAATTGGTAATAATAAACCTACAATAAAGTACAACCTAACCTAAACTAAATTCTAGGCTACCTGCGTAACCAGGTTGGATTTTTAGCTGCAGCAGTGACATTTCCTCATATGAGGGGACAGAGGGGATCTGATTCAAGTCACAGACTGTTGCAAACTGAGGACTGAGGTACTTACCTCTGCAAGTATGCGGCGGTCCTGGACTTTACATCCACTCAGCTGCTTCACCACATTTTTGGCGCCTTCCGCTATGGCCGATTCAATCTTCATGTGGTGCATGAGTTCGGCCACCCGCAGCTCCAGATGATTGATCGTCTCCACAGGATGACCTGAGGGAACATCAGCAGCTGGTTAACTAAGAGGTCTGGAAGAGCTGGACCTCTGGAAGACATTAATACTTGACTCTCAATGGAATTAATGAATGAATGAAGCCACGTTGTCTCATATTCCAATTACTGCATTATACTAGTTTCCTGATTTCAACAAATTTCTTAAATGTTGTCAAGTCTGCCATTCTGGGGTCCAATTAGCTTTATGTATCGTAATCACAGAAGAGTATACCTACTGTACCTACTTTTGACTATAACAAGGTCTAGATGTTCTATTAATACCGTCTTATGTTTCAAAACACTCTATACGAAGAGAAATTCACACCGCCTGTATTCAGGATCTGTGCCTTTAAATGAGCTGTCGGGACTTTCTCAGGCATACAAATCAGCCAATCAGAGGAGAGGCTCATTAATATTAATCCAGACACAAACAACCTGTTGTTTCTAGAGCTCCAAAGAGAAGCTTGAAAGAGGAGAAGACAAATTATATTGAGATCATTTTTGGTGCTTGAAACCACAAATATATCTTGTTAGGGATATCACAACCTCAAATAAAACTCACACATATGTATTTTTATGGTGTGCTGATGAAGATTAGATTATTATTGAGGTGAAGATAAAAACAGTACATGTGCAGAAAGAGTTACCATAATTACTATCCCGTTCACCGTCTTTGGCTTGAGTGATTTTGATGATCTGCATGCGGAGCAGCTCGATCTTAGTGCGGCTGTCCTGCACCATCTGCTGGGCTGTAGACAGCATCTTCCTGTCCTGCAAAATAAAACGGACAACATAATATGACCTGCAAGTCATTTTTGTGTTATTTATGCTGTGAGAGAGCTCAACATGTCCTCAATAGATTGCCACATTTAGGGTTAATAAATGATGGATTCAAATGAGAGTTTAGTTCATTAATATATCCAAATATTGGATGGATTGTTGTGGAATTCACATTTATGGTCAGGGAATGAGTTGTTACAACTTTGATCCCCAGAGTTTTCATCTAGTTTTACAATTTTGCAAGTTCAACATCTCAAATATGCTAATGCTTTAAATACTTTGTGTGTTTGTACCTTGACTGAGCTGTTGCTGTAGGTCTGGATGATGTTCTCAGCACCCTGTTTGACTTTGGTCTCCATGGTGAGCTGTTTCTTCAGGGTTCGGACTCGCCCCGCTAGTGGCGACGTGATCTCCTCCCACTGACACGACTCGGGTGACAAGTTTTCTACTTCCTCCGAGCAGCCTGCATGAAAATAATATGTGGGAGATGTTTTTGCTAAAACTTTTAAGCTCTTTGGCTAGGTTGTGGCTGTAAACTGTGTACAAATAATATTGAAGCTGCTGTGAACCCTTAAATTGAGAGAAAAGTAGAAAGAGATATGGTATGATATACACTCCTCACAGTAAATTAGGGATATTTTGGGGTGATCCACATTGTGTTTCAGCTACCTGTGGTGTTGTCCTTCTCTGTGGCCATCGACCTGGCGTTGAGCTCCTGTAGCTCCCAGTGCAACTTCTCCAGCTTGCGGGTCGAGGCCTTGAGTTGGCCCTCCACGTCGGCCGCGCTCTTGCGATTGGTGACCGCCCGCCGCATCCGCTCGGCGGCCTCCTTGATCTTCAGCTCCCGCTGGATCTCCTGCCTGATCAGAGTACGGGCATCTTCCAGTCGCTGTTGAACCTGTGGGTCCAGGATGTCCACCTCATCCAGCCCCTGCAGGCAGCCGTTCTGAAGGAGAAAAAACATAACCGCCTCAATCACTGAGCTTGATATTTCTTACTTCATTATGTACAGTGATAAAACAACTATGGTGGTTGAAGTGCAACATTATTTCTTGAAAATGTAATCATATTTACTTTTACTTAAATTTCAGATGTGTAAGTGAAGCAGAGGGTTTTTCCACTGGTTGGTTCAAACAAAGAAAGGAGAGGAACTGATAGATTAAATGAGACCAACTGTGGAGGAAGTAAATTTAAACCAACCTGACAAACACTCAAAACAACCAACCAACAACAATAAATAACACAATGTCTCCCCCTTGTGGTGCAGATTTGCTGAGCTTTATGGGTAGAGAAGTTGATTTTTTTCCCCAGTTGGACGAGACAGACCCTTCATTCATAAATAAGAGTTCTCTCAGTGTCAGGAAACCAGCTGCTGTGTCAAGAGTAGGGCTGCCAAGAATGAATATTTTCAGTATTGATTGATCTGTCAGTTTTTTAAATATAGATTTGGTAGCCAATAAAATAAAACCGTATCTTATGGGAGTCCATTGTGAAGCTTTCAAATGTTTTCTGTGATCTAGAGTTGCAAAAATTGGTCAATTTATAGATAAAAAACTACCTACACCTGCATTGAATTGGGCTGAAAGCACAGAATTCACAGAAGGATAAATCCAAAACTTAACCTTCACTGAGCAGCTTCACTTGAGTGACAGTTTTACCTGTTGTACAGCATAAACAGCTTCATATAATTATGGAACAGTGGCTGCACCCTCCCTAAACCCAGGTGACATTTATGAGTGCAAGAACAGAAAAGTGCACCACAACATGAGGCCTGACAACCACAGAGCTAATATACTACTAGACAATTTCAAATTCACCCATCTTGCATATCTTTGGATTGTAAAACAAGACCAGAGCATGTACACTCTTTAAGCTTTACAAACTATAAGTACTCGTCATATGTTCATCAAAAGAATTAGAGGCAGCTGTCAATCAAAATAACCTGTTATTTACCACAAGTTGCTTAATAATGAGCTCCTGTAGTCGTTGAAAAATCAGGTTGCCTTCCTATTTATTGATTTATGCATTTAATACAAAGGAGACTATTGATCAGACAAAGTATTTTGATTATCTTGATCCCCTTTATATTCATGTATTTCATGAAATTCTGATTTTTTTGTATTGTCTGATACAGAAATCTAAATGATCAATTAATCAAGAAAATGAATAGGTGAATTTGTAACACAGGCTATAATCATAAAAACAAGTAAACAAAACCAAATATGTTGCATGAAAAATACCTTCAACTAAGGAAAAATTAAAAGGATTAAAGGATTAAGGAGCCATTTTCACATTTATATTTTGAAAGTGGAAAGCTTCTCTGTGTTCTATCTAATTGAATTTTAAGGGGCTGGTCTATGGGCCTGATTTGTGATATCACAAATAGGTCAGAAGCCGTTTCTGATCCAATATTTCAACTGGCCTGGGTGATATGGGCAACATGAAATATCACCATATTTTCGACCAAATAGGACTACCCATTATTATACCTAATATTGTAGGTCATGACTAGTACCAAACCTGTCTGGTAAGTTCAGAAGATGATATCATTTTATTGTAATGCAGCACTTAAAACCAGGAAAAGACAACAATACACCATATCATGTTAACAAAATCTAAAATAATCTAATAATCTTTATATTGATATATACCAGCCCGTCCCTATTGTAGGTAAGCTTTAAGGTTATACTTAAGCCTTTACTGTACATCTATTCCACAAAAGCCAAATATATAAATCATCCACCTAGAATTAGGAAACATATCAACATAATATCAATATCATCTTAGAATTTGGTTATTGTAAAATCCTGATAAGGCATGAGTGTTTTCCTGTTTTTATAACCTTGCATTACAGTAATGTGATGTCAGACTGGTTTTCTGTTTGCTGCTGCCTATTGCTTATGTCTTTTCTCACTGCACTTTAACTTTGTTCTTGTTTTAATTTAGATGTTTCCCCTTTTAATCAATCGTTTTAAATTGTAGAAGTTTGTTAATTTTAATCGTATTTAATTGTAATTATTTTTCTTGTTTTTTAATTTTGAATTTAGGATGTGCAATACAATATTATATTTTAGGTCTGGGCCCCTTTAAAGGAAAATGAAACTAGAGTGTGTTTATATCATGGTGACCAATTAGTTTTAATTGATTTATATTAATTGGGCTACAGGCTGAATTCTTTTAATAATAATAAAAAAGACTTATTTTAATTGTCAATTCATGGGTCAATTCATGGGCTAAAAATAAGTTTAGACCTAAACATATTCCTAAATGTTAGCTTCAAGTAGAAAACTCTCCAGCGTTAGTCCCGTTCTGGAGGAATTGTAAATCATGTCCAGGAGGTAACTTAACTGGGTAAAATAACGATTTATTTAGGACAACTAGTTATAGTTAACCTGGCTGTCACAATGACAGAAGAACTCTGGAGAAGAAAAACGAGACAAACAGGAAAATCCAGTATCAGCGAGCTGGTTTAACGTCGGGGAACCCGTAGCTCTTCTAACGTCTAAAGAGAACGAAACTTCAACGGAAGAATTAGAACCGGTAACGCTACCTGACATGGTAAACCTGACATGCTGGCTGTCGGTTAGTCGGTCTTCTTCGGGCCACAAAGCAGGGGAAACGGCTCCAACGGGAAGAAGTTCACCTGACGGCGGCATGTGACAGTCAGCGTCTGCTACAGCTGCTCAACAGGCGGCCCACACAGGTGTAGCGTTCATACTGGAGACAGCTCCGAGAAGTTTGAACTCTGTTTAACTGGAGCGTCAGGCAAAGGTGACGTCAGTACGCGGCGGCGGCACTGATTGGTTGCCGGTTAATGACAGGTACGACTCAGGAACCAATCGCGTTCGACTATTCAAAGCACTAGCACGCTCTTTGTGTTTGGCTGTTTTTGATTGGCTATTGGCTCTGATAGAAACAAGCGAAGAGAAATAGTTCATTAATTTAAAATGTTGCCTGTGAAGAAGTAAAATATCCACTTAATCTTTATTGAAAACAAAAAGATTTAAAAATATCATTTATTTCATTAAAGCCCACCCTTCTTCTTGGCTCAAGTTTAATATTTTAAATAGAAAATAAACTTCTCTCAGAGCCACTAATCGTTTTTTAACGTAACGTGTTGCTGCGGTCCATGGTTGACTGAGAAAACATGCGTATGTTGACAGAGAGTCTCTTTGTTACATGCTCAAAGTTTTTAGAACAACTTGTCCAGTTTCTGACATTTTGCCAAGCCACACACACACACACACACACACACACACACACCACACACACACACGTACGCACACACGCCCAGAGGGTGGTGTTGGAAATAGTGTCTAATTCTTGTTGTCAGTAAAAAGTGTGCTCTCATCTGTTGCTCCATGAGGTTACAGCACTGGCAGTCTCTGCCCTTTATGTAAACATGGTTTTCTCAACGTTTCAAACATCATTCAAAATTATGAAAGTCCAGAAAAATAACAAAACATGTGATGCTGCATTGAAGCCAAATAATCTATTTACACTCAAAAATATTCACTAATATATTACAGATGGTTCTGTTCTAAAAAAAATTGTAATTTGTAAATAATTTGTATTTTATTAATTTTAAATAAACACAACAAAACATAGCATCAGTTTAAAAAAAACAAATCCTGTAAATATATATAAATTGTGAAGGTGAACCCAAAAGAGACAAACATACATGGGTGTGGTAAAGTGGGGGGTTTGAACCATAGGAAAAAAGCTGCAGTGTGGGCTGTGCACTGTGTTTCATGCTGGTATTATTTGACAATGCTGGTATTGTTTGTATGTTTACATGTTTACACATACAGTGAATTTGACTGTATACAAGATAAAAAATATGCAAAGAAAGTGCACAGAGTGCTAAGATAATATTAAATTGTAACAAAAAAATACCTGTTACTATATATAGATAGAGTAGGTGTCATATGCCAGCTTTACAGTTATATTAGTTTCCTAAAACTAATATGCTGGTTTAATGGTGGTTTAATGTAACTAAGTACATTTACTTAAGTACTGTTAAGTATAGTCTTGAGATACAAGTAATTTCTTTGAGTATTTCCATTTGGTGCTACTTTTTCTATTTTTACTCCACTACATTTCCTCTAAGCATTTTTGTTACTTACTACAAAATGAAATCTAAATTTGATGGAAACAAACTGCAAATGACCTGATATTAGTATGACTTATGACATCTTAAACAGTTTGGGAGCCAGTTCTGGTTCAATATTCACTTTATATAATACAGTTGTATGGAAAGCTGAAGTAATGCACAAACACTGAGAATAAACTTCATCATTCTCAACATTCTGACATTTTTCTTTACTAACAGCATTTACTTGTACTTTTACTTTCAATATTTAAGTATAATTAACATCAGAAAATTATTTTTTATACTAAAGTACAATAATTATCAGATAGTTTAAGACAGACAACTTTAACTTCTACCACAGTCATTTTCTGATACTTCACTGCCACTGCTATAATAATAATATAACACAGTTACAAACAAAGAGCACTTTATTGATAATACTTTTGTACTTTTATTGAATTAATATGTTAAATTCAATTATAATTGAGTGTTTTTAGACAACAGGATTTCTACTTTTACTTAAGTTAAGGATCTGAGTCCTCTGTGTAATAAATAATAACTAATCACTGGGGTTCATGATTCTAATTGTTTCTTTAACTGCAGTGTCGCACTCCGGCCGGATGGCGGCAGCAGAGCACCATAAATATGTTCTCCGACCGAGCGCCACCGAGAGAAACATCGTTCCTCCTCATCGTGGGCTCAAAGAAACACGCACTCTGCACGGTGGAAGAAACTTTTACCCTCCAGAGAAGAGTTAGAAACCAGCCGGGACACACATCTGGTCTAAAGACTCGCGACAGACGATAACATGTCGGCCTCATCGACGAAAGTCAGCAGGAAGGAGAATTCAAATCACGACGGAGCGGACGAGACCTCCGGTAACGTGAAGGAATGGCGCTTATCCTGCACAACGCCATTTTCATTTGTTTCTCGTCATTTTGTTATTTGCAGCGGACCGCCGTGTTGAGCCGATACCCGTGCGTATGAATGAACGGTTTCGTGTAGCCTCGCGCGACCGTACAGTAATGTATCGTTAGCATGCTAGCGTGCGCTAACTGTGTAGCCAACGTGAGTGGTTAGCCACGTTAGCTCACGGCGGCTAGCTCACTAGTTCACATGAAGGAGGCCGGTTGTTGTGCTGCACAGCCTGCGCTCGGCGTGATGTGCGGTTATTGTTCATTCGGGCACGTGTGAAACGTTTGTTTTTCGGGTGTTTGGGTGAAAACTTGCGGGGCGGAGTGTTTCCACACGCGCCGGTGTCTGGCGCTTCCAAAACGATCGTTTCCCACATTAGAACAGTCAACATTCACAGCATCCAGTCTCAGCAGACCCGGGCAGGCCGAGCAACGAGAACTTTAATAATAATAAAAACAAGCATGCGTGCGAACTTGGCTCGGTGTGCGTGTTCGTTGCGGGACTAAATGTAAACACGCACATTTGTATTGGCTGTAGCGTCACTGCCTGGCGGTGTTATGGATGATAATGTGCGTCTATAAAGCCCGAATGCGCTCTGAGGACCTCTGAGTGTCATTATCCGCGTGAAGCGGACAGCGGCTCATTCAAACCAGGCCGCCTTTAACAGCAACAGGAAGCTCCAAACTGCAGGAGGCAGAGGGTCTGTCTGCCTGGATCTCACACACACACACGGAGCGTATTGTGGGGAAGTGACTTAGAATAAAGTTCAATAAACGGCACTGTGCGCGTGAAACATTGCGACTGATTAGAGGATCGTTTAAACTTGAAACATGTTTTTTCTCAGTCATGTTTTGAGTTGCATGAATGTGTTCTGATCTCTGATTATATTCTTTACATTGTACACAAACTCCGTTAGGTTTTTCTTTAGGAGGCCTATTTTGTAATTGAATTACTGAAAATGTTTGATGTGTTTTCTAAGTGCCAAACATATATTAAAGTCGATATTTAAAATATAATTAGAACATCAGTAGAAGCAAGTGAATGTCACGAATACTATAATATACACCATTAAAGGCTATTTCCTTTACTACAGCTATATAATGTATAGGTTAGAATTCATCCAATTCCATTAATCACACTTGCAGTGAGAATGTAATATATTTGCCACATGAACAGCAGCTTCACCATTAATTATAGGATCTAACATGTCCTGGTGACACTGGCTGGCATGTTTATTTAAGCTGTTTGGAGAGTGTGTTTGCATTTTGAGCCAAGCACTGTAATAGTTGCTGCAAGAGAACACTTGATGTAAATGTTATAATACCCGTTACTGCTATCTGGATGCTTCAAGCATCCAATCATGTTTTTTTTTACATAGGTTTGTTGTTCCAAAATATTTTTTTAATGATAATCCCTCAAATTTAAACGTATTAGTTGAATCAAGTCATATGTACTATTGTTGGCAGCATTATATACATATTAATGTAAGTTGCCTTTGTTGCAAGATGTTAAGTTTCCTTTTCTTTTTCAGAAAAAGAGCAACAGGAAGCAATTGAACACATTGATGAAGTACAGAATGAAATTGACAGGTAAGTGTCAATCTTTTTAACCTGGGAAGATTCACATGGATACGTTTTTTTTACTGTTTTTTTTCTCCCTCTGCCCCAGACTGAATGAACAGGCAAGTGAAGAAATTTTAAAAGTAGAGCAGAAGTACAACAAATTACGCCAGCCATTCTTTCAGAAGCGATCAGAACTCATAGCCAAAATTCCGAACTTCTGGGTCACAACATTCGTCAACCATCCACAAGGTAAGTCGCTGTGTTTTGTTATGTATTTCTGCACGTATACTCTAACTATAAAGAGTGAACTTTGTTCATATTGGAAATAATAAACTGTCACAATCATGTTGTGTGCTACTTGTAGTTTCAGCTCTTCTGGGGGAGGAGGATGAGGAAGCACTTCATTACTTGTCGAGGGTGGAGGTCACTGAGTTCGAGGATATCAAGTCAGGATATAGAATAGATTTTGTGAGTAGTCATGTCATATTTGTGTTCTGCATATTCCAAATGTTCAAATGCTGATAGAAATTGACACAGATGTTGTTTTTTTTTTTTTGGTCCCCAGTATTTTGATGAGAACCCGTACTTCGAGAACAAAGCTCTCTCCAAAGAGTTTAATGTAAATGAGAGTGGAGATCCTGTTTCCAAATCGACCGAAATCAAATGGAAAGCTGGGAAGGTTAGTTTTAAAATTTTCTATGACTATGTATTGAAAGATTTACTTATGTGTTTAACACTACAACACAATTATTATTAATATATGGACTTTTTTGACTATAAAAGTCCAATTTCATGTGTTCAATATTTTACTGCTTCTCTTGTCTCCTAGTTAGATTTTCTTCTTGTTTCAGTCTTTTTGTTCTTGCAATGCTTAGAGCTTATTTTTTAAAACCACCTTTTCCTCCTCAGGACCTGACAAAGCGTACGGGCCAGACGCCAAACAAAGCTGGAAAGAAAAGGCAGCACGAGGAGCCAGAGAGCTTCTTCACCTGGTTTACTGACCACTCAGATGCAGGAGCGGACGAGCTGGGAGAAGTGATCAAGGACGATATCTGGCCCAACCCACTGCAGTACTACTTGGTAGGATAATCGCTTTTCATCTTGCTAGTGTTAACTTAACACTGAGTTGGCACTGGCCTGGTTTACTTGTGGCTTACTTAAAAATCAGAGATGTGTATATATTTTGTAAAAGTAGAATTTGTCAGGTTGCATTAGATTGAATAAGTTCTTAAATGGCTGCAAGTAACATGAAATTGCAGCATAGAAATTCCTTAACATTTAACTGTCATAACAGTCAACAATCATAACAGTTTGTCTACCAGACAGACTCCATGTCTGGGTCACGATGGATCAGGTGTCTAATGTGTAAATGTTACCAAGGTCCCTGACATGGAGGATGAGGAAGGGGACGGCGATGATGACGACGATGAAGAGGAGGGTCTGGAAGATATCGACGAGGGGGAGGAAGAAGAAGGTGAAGATGACGACGAGGATGGTGACGGAGAAGATGGAGAGGTAAGGACAGCGCCGGTCACAAAACAACTTTCTTGCTGTTGTCGCTAGTATTTGTGATATCTTGGATGAAAACATTCTGTGCAGTAGAAGCTGTCAATATTTTAAAGGAAACTCTGGATTTTTGAGGTGAACAACCATTTATTTTTTTTTTTTGTTCTTTCTTTCAGGATGATGGCGAGGACGATTAAACATTTTAACCAGCATATTTTTCCAGTCCTCCCTTCGTGATCATCCTACAACCCACGGGAGCAAGATATTTAGTTTGTTTTGGGGAGGGGAATTTTGTACAAAAAAAAAACCACACCTTTTTTTTTTTTCTTTTCTTCCCCTGTGTGTCGTCAGCCTGTCCGTCCTCTTCCTCTGCAGCCACAGCCTGTCCATAACGCTACGTCTCAAGACCGGCTCCATACACAGCGGGTCTACATCGGGTGCAGTAGGGGTGTTGGTGGCTCTCTGGAAATAATCTCACCTGTCATTGTTTCTCTACATCTCCCAAAGACATGCAAAAGAATAAAAAAAAGTTTGTAGCATTCTGCACGTCATCCTACGTAGATTTAAAATGCGTACAAATAGCAATTTCTATGTAAGATATGAAGTTACAGTTTCTGTTGAAGTTGTGAGTTCTATTAAAAGGAAAAAATAAAAAAAAAATAAGCCATGGTGCAGTGATAACTTAATCATAGCATCCTTAGCCACTCTTTATTTATATATATATTTATATATATATATAAATAAATAATGACAAAACTTATAATATATCCAGTGGGGGGTGGTGGTACTAAGGCTTATTAGAAGTTGCATTTCTTTTGTGACTTATTGTTCAAATGGAACTGATCGAAAGCACCAGCTTGTTCCTTGCAACCGCGTTGTAAATGTTTCTGGGATATATATATAGTGTATCTTGGTAAGATGGTGGTTAATTATACACAGTTTAAGGGGGAGGGTGTGGAAGGGCTGCGGGCTTTGACAACAACTCTATGGAGTCCTGTTAAATACATGTTCATTTTCATGTTTTTTCAGGCACCCACAACAAAGTTTGAATTGTACATTTTTTTTTTTTTTTTTTTATAAAAACAACCTAAAATTTCAATTTTGAGCTTGGCTTAACATTTTGAGATGGGAGAGAGGAGGGAAAAAATATTTCTGTAGAATCCTCTGTGGAGTCTGCAGCGTTTCTCCTGTTCCACTGGAAATCTGTTCACATTAAGTTAAGTGTACCAGTTGCTTTGTTACAATAAATAAATGTATACATGATGTTTGTAGTAGTTTGATGCATACATTTTCTGTTTGGAACCTTTTTTAATTATTACAGGCTGGCTACTGTTATACCAGTCTAGGGGTTAGATAGTTATACTTATGAGAAATTTCAAAACATATAGAACAAATGATACAAGCGGGTATTTTATTATTCAAATCCTGTGCAGTGTATCGTCTATTTGTTAAACCCATAAAATTGTGAATTTTCATTGGATCCAAACCGAAATACTTCTTAAGAGAATTGGGGAATGTGATTACTTTGACTGGTAACATTAAAATAGGCTTCTATTCAGTCAGTTCTCCCACCAATAACAAAAGGCTTCATCCATCTCACTTTAAAACTGATTTGGCTGCAACAATCACCCCCATGCACGTATAATAAAAGCCTACGTCCAAGAAGACCAGTAGTGGTTAACCACTATTTCCACCAATGATTTAAATTTAGAATAATACTAGAAATGATTATATAACGTGTGTATCTAGGCTAGAAATATATATTTCTATAAAGCTAGAAATACCGATCATTTAATCTAATTTAAGCCCAGTACTCATGAGAGAAGACAGACTGGCCTCTACAGGAAGTACTAATAGGTCCTCAATTTATGTGATTTACAGCTAAACAGCATATCATTAATTGCAACTTGAAAATATGGGAGAGAAATATGTGTATATTTTTTATAATTAAATATATATATATTGTACAGCAACGTGTTCTCGCTGAAACGCTGTATTTTTAAAGAGTTGGGATTGTAAACCGAAAATAAAGCGGAAGCGGAAGTGAACGCGGGATTACTCTCTTTGTTTGTGGGTGTCCACTGTCCTCACTGTAACCAAGGTAACGGTCGTGGAAAATGGCTCCTGTGGTTAAAACGACGAGCTCCTACTTAACACATTAGCCCAGCTAGCCTCGGTTAGCCTAGTTAGCCACCTAGCTAATTCATGTCAACGCTTCTCTTTGAGTGAATAGACTCATTAGCATGTTTACTGACGAAGCGCTGGACTCATTTAGCGTCCCCTCTCTGTGGAGAAAGTCTCAGCAGGCGGCGCAGGAGTCGGTGAGTTGTGTCTGAGCTTTAAGTGTCACTGCTGAAGTGTGTTAACATGAATAAAAATGTTCTGATATGCTGCTACTACTGCGTATTTCATACAGTAGAGAAATCATGTCTTCGGTGGTGCGCTCAGAGATAAAATTATTCTATCATGGATGTGTTAAAGGGGCCTTATTTTGACTGTTTTCCCGTTTAAAATTTAATTTTGTGGCAGATTTTCATGGTCTAAAGACACCTAATTAGCTGTTAGAAGTCTGTAGCAATACGATCTGCCTTCTCTCACACCCACTGTGTTGTGATTGGCCTCCTGCTGTTGGGAATGTTTAGTACTGTACAGGAACATATCAAACACAACACTTCAGAATAAGTCTGATATATATCATAGGTTCACTAAATCTTCCAAAAAGTCAAATATATACAAAAAAAAGAGAAGCAGAGGCACTTTGGGGTTTAACTCATTTAAGACTAAGAGCCGCTAAGTCCATGACTCATTTTATACTTTTTAAAAACTTTTTTTCATTCATATAATTATCAGTTGAGTCATAATAATCTTGTTATGAATCTATTTTTTCCTATTTTGTACTGTTTACTTTGCAGAAAATAGCATTTTAATAGCTATTATAGTTGCCGTTTGGACAAATCTGCCCATAAACAAAACTATTTATCCCATGTACAGAATTTTTTTGGGGGGGATTATTTTAGAGACTCAAATGATCATATATATATATATATATATATATATATATATATATATATATATATATATATATATATATATATATATATGACTTTAGTAAGTCAGGTGTCTAAAAGTTACCAAACACTGTAGCTGTGTCTTGTATTTCTGAACCAGTGGATGATAAGATAACGCATTAAGTCGACTCATATAAGCAACATTTTTGTAAGTCAGAGAGGCTGCCAGACCAGGGCGGTCCACAGTACTGAGGCAGAGGTCCAGACCGGGTCCACTACTGTCAGCTGGACTCAGACGGAGCCGCGGGACCAGGCCTCAGAACTGCTCCTCCAGCAGCACCACGACGAGCCTGAGCCGCCTGGCCTGAAGGACTTCCTGCAGCGGGTGGAGGACGCCGTCGTCAAAGAGTTGGTCAGAAACGCCAGGAGTCACGCCTTCGACGGGTTCCAGGCCAACTGGGAGGACCACAGTCAGCCGGTGAGCAGGCCCAACAAATCAAACAGGTCTCTTACATCATATCGTCACGGTGACAGTCGTGTGAATTAGACCTCCGTGTCGTCCTGTTCACAGGTCTCATGCCTCCATCGCCTCCAACACCCCAATGCAGAAGACAGAGGTCTTCATGTGACCGGCGTGTCCTGGAGCTGCACGGGTTCAGTTATCGCCTGTTCTTACGGCCGGTACGTCGCTGCCTCAACTGCTGCTCAGTTATGGAAAAAAATCATTATCACAATTATTTTAGTCAATACTGAAATCAAACAATTATTTTTTAGTTACACAATGCATTTATTCAGCATGAATGACTGTTCTATACTAGCACTTTCACTGAAAGAAAAAGATGTGTTTTTTTTTGCTCCGACAGGATAGATGATGGTGATTGGAGCACCGAGAAGTCTTATGTTTGCACGTGGAACCTGGATCGCCGAGCCCTGAACCCTAAACAAGCTGATCTGGTCATAGACGTTCCCACCACTGTCACCGCCCTGTGCTGTCACCCCGAGCAACCCGCCCTCATCGCAGGTACAACGCCGGCCTATGGCCAAATCCCATTTCATTGATGGAGGGGGGACAATAAACAGTTTCTTGAGGGTATATGAAATGCATATGCATGAGGTAAAAACTAGTAAAATCTTTGATGAAGGAAATATGTTCTCACCTTCACCACCACTATGATAACTTATATCATTAGAGCTTGTTAAGGATCATTAGGTATGATCTTAACCAGCAGACTGGTAAAAAAGAGGCTGATTTATTTATTTTTTTAACAAGTGGTGTAATAAATGACTTACTGGCCTCTAAATATTAGTTTGATCGGTTTCTTCCACTAGCTACCTATTGGATAACTGTCAAAATTAGCCGTTAGCCATAATAATTTTTCAACAATTTAAACGCATTGTTTTACATTTAACAACTCTTGTGGTGTGCCTTTATGTAACATTTCTTTAATATTCAAAATATTGTTTTGTGTTTAATCATCTGTATTGAAATAATGTGTATTTGTGTGTGTGCGCTGCTTTGGCTGCAGGGGGTCTGTACAATGGAGAGGTGGTGGTCTGGGACACTAGTCGGACTCAGGACCCTGTGCTGGCCCAGACTGGGATGTCTGCAGACAGCCACAGAGAGCCTGTTTATCAGGTGATGAATCAGCAATTTACCAATCAGGACTATTATGAAATTAATCTCAAATTATTTTGAGAATCCGTTCTCATTTTCTTTGTTCCCTGATTAGTTCCTTTTAGTTGCAGCATCAGTCTAGTGCAGTTTGTTAGTGTCAGTTATATGCAGCATTTTGGTTTGTCAACGTGGTACCAGCAGTTCAGTAATAGAGAACCTGACTGTAACTGTAACACATTATCCCACTGATTGATGGATTGAAACACCAAGTCATTTGTCTGTGTGTGTGTGTGTGTGTGTGCAGGTTGCCTGGGTGCCCCTGCAGAAGAGAGGAGACTTCGGGGTACTGAGTGCCAGCTCGGGGGGTCGGGTGCTGCTGTGGACAGTGGACTCAGACCAGGGTGTGTTGGTCCTGAACGCAGCCTACGCCCTGGTACGACAGCAGGTTCCTCACAGCAGCAGCTTCAAGGTGAGACGCAGCACAACAAAATGCTGAAAGTGTTGTGGGATTCATCTGGTGTAGAAAAAAATAGTAGAGTAGAAACCAGTAGAGATGTCGATGGAAAGACGAGAGACTCAACGTTTATATCATTAAAAGTGAAAGCTGAAGGAGTAAACTTATATCTGCAGAGGTCTCCAGAGCGATCAGGATGCTTGTTTGCTCATTGCGTCAGATGGCTAATGTCAATTTTCTATTAATTTTACAACTCATGGTGGTAAATAAAAGTCTGACTTTTCATGGAAAACACAAAAATGTCTGGGTGACCCTAAACTGTAGAACGGTAGTATATATCCTTCAAATAGTTCCTGAGTTGTTCCTTTGTGCTGTGAAAGAACGACACCTGTGATTTTGTGTTGCTCGTAGACTCGTGGCAGCAGCTCTGTGGGCGTCACTTCCCTGGCTCTGTCTCCTTGGGACTCCGACACCTTCCTGGTGGGTTCTGAGGGCGGCCTCCTGCTCAGATGCTCCTTCTCCTCCCAGACGCCAGCCGCTGCGTCCTCTGAAGGCCAGAGCGTGACGCTGAGAGCGCCGGCAGTCTTCTCCTTCAGACCTCGCAGCGGCCCCGTCCACTCCATACACTGCTCACCTTTCCACAGGTGAAGACTCACAACCAAACACACGATCAGCAGCTACGATCAGCAGGAGACTTAGCGCTGACGTTGTCCTGTTTTCAGGAACCTGTTTGTGAGCGCAGGGACCGACGGCCTGGTCCACCTACACTCTCTGCTGCAGGCCAACCCGCTGCTCTCCGTCAGGGTCTCGGACTCCTACATCTTCCAGGTGCAGTGGTCTCCGAGCAGACCGCTGCTTTTTGCCGCAGCCACCGGACAAGGTACAGCATCAAAACTGTTTAAAACCTGTATTTACACATCCAAAATGACCCAAACCCATCTTACAGCGCAGTAGATCTTAGTGCCATTGTATTGCAAGTCAGTCTTGACTTAGGGATATGGTTCAGTTACTTGTAGTTGCTTAGTCACAACATCCATCTGATGCAACATCTCATATACAGTTGTGTTCAAAATAATACTAATAATAATGTGGTTAAAAATGTGAGTAAAGCCAAAATCCCCATAATTTTTATTTTGCTGCATCAGGGACAGTTTTACATCCTGAATCAAAATGTGAAGAAAAGCGTCCGTTTACAGAAAACGTAGAAAAATTAATGTAAATGGAACAGTGCTTTTGGGTGCCATAAAAATATATTTGTCTCTCTCCCAGGTGAGGTGCGGTTATTTGACCTGGGCCGCAGGTCCCTGAGACCGACAGCAACCATCGACCAGGGAGACGCCGGCCAGGCCGCGACCTGTTTGTCCTTCAACTGTCAGAACCCTCTCCTGGCCGTCGGGAAAACAGATGGGACAGTCGGCATTTGGCAGCTGAGCACCGATTTGACGGAGCAGAGCCCCAGAGAGAGCAGCCGGCTGGATCAAATAGCTAATCAAGTGTCAGAATGAGGCACATTAACATGGACTCTTTTGTGAAAAACTTACAATGTTACACATTGTGTTGTAATATGTATATGTGTATATAAGTGGAAAGAATACAGTAGAGGATTCCAGTTCTAACCAGTAGCGTTTATTAAAGCACACTGCAGTTAAGATGTTGTTCCAACATTATTGTTACTATTAGGTTCTTAAATTCATCGAAAGCACAAGCTAAAACAGCTAAAACAATCACATTCAAATGCAGACAGAACCACTATGCTATCATGAGAAGCACAAAGAGTTATGGGTAGAGCTAGATAAATAGATAGTACAGATAGTTGTTATTGGTGAGTATTCCTAGTGCCACAGTCATGCAGTTTCAGCCATGTGTTCGTGTTAAAGTGTGTGTGGGGGAAAACGCGTCCCGATTGGTCACTGGTGGGCGAGGGATCAGTTGACAAAGAGCGAGCGGGTAAATTCGACGAAGTCGAAAGCTGTCGGCAGCTCGCGGCCCTTGCTGTCGAGGTAGGGCTTCATGTGTGAGAGGCAGTAGTCCGCCTGCTCTCTGCTCAGGTTCTGAAAAGGAGAAGGAGACTGTTAGACCTACGTTCAGACTGAAACAGAAACCAGACGCTGAGCGGTGAACACATCGGACCTGATAGAGCTCTTCTTTAGTCACGTAGGGTTTGTTCTCGGTGCTGAGGGCTCTGAAGGCGCTCTCTATCTCCTCACTGGACTTGACGTTCTCTGTCTCGCGGCTGATCATGAACGCCATGTACTCCTGCAACGACACGTTTCCGTCCCTGCAAAGATTCCACAGTTAGCCGCAAACAAAGAGACATGAATGTTGATGCAGCTACAGCTGTTAGTGACTCATGTCTAAAATGTCAACTGAATTCACCGGCTACATTTCTTCTGTGACAGACAATTTCTACAATTTCTGACATTTATACAGGTTATAATATATGCATGTGCTGATAAACTCACAATAATCATGTTACTGCAGTGCAGGTTAGCTGTGTTTTCTGTTTCTCTGAGTAACCTGATATTAATGTCTTAAAAATCACAAGACGAACCTGTTGGGATCCACGGTGTCCAGTATGGACTCAAACTCAGGATCGGGTTCTCCTTCTTCCACCATGGGCAGATCGTAGCCCAGCGAGCGCAGGCACGACTTGAACTCCTGGTGGTTCAGACGACCAGACTTCTCTTTGTCGAAGTGCCTGCAAATAAACGGTGTAGGTGAGGAACATGACACAAAGGTAGAAAGATCTCAGGGTGAAGTCACTTTAGAAGCCACTTACTTGAACATCATGCTGAACTCCTTCAGAGCCTCCTCTGTCACTCCAGTGGTGTTCCTGAGAGAAGACAAGCAAACATAAAACATTAAAGCTTTCCAGAAAAATTCTGTCCATACCAAGCTAACTCCTCCTGTGCTGGTGTGTACCTGGCCTGGATCTGTTGCTCCAGGTTGTGCTGCATCCTCATTCCCAGCTGGTCCAGTTGGTCCCACTGCTGGGCCAGGCCCACTGTGCTGTGCTCTGTGTATTTGTTGTCTAGGATCAGTGCTTCCTCCATAGCTGCACCCAGATCTTCAATCTTCTTCAGCTGGCTGCGCATGGCCCGGATCTCCTGGTGCTTACGCTACACAAAACATACACACACAAAAGTTAAAGTATTTAAGACCTTTTTAAGACCAATAATATACAACTTAATACCTATTTTACAGACCTACCAGCAAAGATTTTTTTTTGTTCATTTATAATAATTGTGTACTACGTCCATATGAATGAGCTTTAACTAAAACCTCACCTGTAGTAGTTAAGGCATTGAATATGATGTACTACAGCAAAGAGAATGATAGTCTATTAATGAATTTTAGTGAATATTTTCAGGTGTTAAGTACTATGTCCTCACCTGTGAAGTTACATACTGCACACATTTTAAGACATCAAAAATCAAGACTTTATTATATTATATTATTTCCAAATTCATAAATTCAATTCTTTTGACTTTTTGACCCAGCAGGAACCGTGCAAGTATGTTTTTGGGGATTTTTGCATTTATTTGATAAGACAGCGGAGAGATGACAGGGAACGGGGGAGGCAGGAGGAGGAGGAATGGCCTCACCAATGGGGCAGACATTCTACCCACTGAACCACTCATCACCCCCACACAGACAGATTTCCTTGTGCCACATTTGAGTCCTGCTAATCTGGAAGCTCACCTCTTGCATAACTATTAACAGTCATTTACCTTGGTGGCCTCCAGCTGGGACTCCAGTGTACCGGACTCTTCCACCATACATGACCTGGTACCAACAGAAACTGCTGTTAGAACAGAAGCAGCACAGTCTAAGGGAAAAAAACACTCACACACACACACAGACTGATTAGACATTCGCTAAAACACCCAGTGTTTCCAAAGACTCCTGTATGAACTAAGGTTAGCTCTTGTGTGAAATTGAAAGTGTGAAATGAGCTGGTTCTTGGGTGCAGAGTTTGCCACATGACTGTAGTAACTACATCAATTTATTCTTTTGACAGTGATGCTGCTTTACTGCCACAGAGTAGAACTGCATTCATGCCAAAAAAGGAAGAAAAAAAAATCTACTGCTAACCCAAAACATGCGAGGTTATGGCTACTGCACACAGGATGGAAACTGCAGCAGAGCAAGTTTATGGGTGTGTGTGTTGAGAAGATGCATGGTGAGTGAGCCCTGAAGTCACTGCAAGACCCAACGGAACCATAGCTCACTGAAAGCTGCGGAAAATATGTGTGTAGAAGAAGAGCCGATAAGTTTCCATCCATGGACCACTCAGTGAACCCAATAAACAAGGTGACAGGTAATCAGCCTGCTGGCTGAAAGCAGTGCTGGTGGTTTTGGAGACTGGGTGGAGGTTAGTACAGCAGGAAGACACCAGGCAGAGCCCTGCATGGTGTGTTTTTTGTTTTTTTTTAACTAGTGCGTGAGGTCAGGAAAAGCAAAAGAAACCAGAGCTTGAAAGAAGTTGACCTTCCAGACAGATCATCAGCAACTTGGTACTGATAGACACAGATAACCCGCCGATAGGCTATGCTATTCAAAGAGAGGGTAGGGGGAGGAGGGAGGACCAGAGATTAAACAGCAGACAGAATATTCCAGAACAAAACCACCTAGATCAATGGAGGACAACAGTTATGTGGATTTAGGCTGGTCTTACATAAGCTGGTCTTAAAAGAAAAACACCCACATGTGAGATCACAGACTTGTTTTCACCATCACACCCTGCACACTTCTCACATGCCCACACACACTTGATCAAACACTCATTGTGTTATGTATAACAGAAAAAGTGATATTAACCCATCCAGTAGATATGTCCTGATCGGCAGAATAATCCAGAGCACCAGCGAGGAAGCAGCGAGGGAGGGAGAGAAAGAGAAAAACAACACGTTAAAGTGTAAGTGAAGGGTCGTGAATCGTAATGTCCGTTAAGAAAACGGTGCCTTAGGCCACATGTTTTGGATTTTTTTTTTTCCCCATAAATCGGTACAAATGTTCCCATTTGTTCATCAGACGACAGCGAGCAGCTGCGGCCTCCACTCTGGTTCTTAAGAGACATTCCGATTCACCATCCTTGACTTACATATAAAGAATATGAAGCCTTAGGAGTCCAAATGTTTTGGAATTTTTGAAATTGGACCAGTAATGACTTTTAAAAAAAAACAGCGTAAATGCGATGGCAGAGAGCACTGCTTCCTGCTGCTCTGTGACATGTCACAAAGCAGCAGGAAGCTGCAGAGAAGATCACAGGCAGATCAACAGTGAGCTGATGTCTGAGGTTTTGGCCTTTTGGTTCTAGTTCATTGGAGAAAATCTTTAAATAGGGTTTATCATCCTAAAACGACACAAAACTCATGCAAACAACATGATAGAGGCTAAAACCCCAGAGTTTTTTTTTTTTTTACAATGCTGACACTGAGCTGAAATGATTTTCCTGAATGTTCAAACGATCTGAAAGCAGAGTTGACTGTAAAACCTCCATCAGCATTTATAAAGCCTCAGCTGGTGGACCGCCGTCCTCTACCTGGTCTCCTGCAGCCACTGGTGGAAAGCGTTGGCGTGCTGCGCAAACTCCTGACGCAGCTTGTCGTTTTCCTCCTGCCTCCTCTGCTCCTTCTGCAGCTCCAGCTCTCGCTCCTACAGGCAAGACAGTTCAAGGCAAAAAAAATTAAGTGACACACTAGGGGAACTACCTGCGAAAAAAAAGGTGTAAATCTTGAATGTGGAGACCTTGATGATCTTCTGCAGGTTCCTCCAGGTCTCCTCCAGGGCCTCCATGGTGAACCAGGTGTAGGGGTTGGACACCACCTGGTAGCTCTTGATCTGCTGGTCCAGCTCGGCCAGCTGGTTGAAATCAGCCTGAGCGGAGCTCAGCGAGGAGCGGAAGGCCTCGTGGGCTTCGCGCAGCGCCCGGATCTCCTCCAGAGAGTTGCACCTCACGGGGTCCGTCAGGTCCTCCTCTGCGTTCTCGAACCAGCTGTTGAAGGCCGACGCCTTCTTGGCGAATGTCAGGAACAAGTCCTCAACCTGTGTGAGAAATGTGGAGAAGAGCCTTAAAAACATGTTCAATTAACTGAAAATGCTTTGATTTAGCTTGAATCTTGGGCTACACCATGTCAGTTTTACACTAAAACACCCCTCCTCAAGCCTTTTTACCTTTCTGAAATGCTCTTGAGCCTCCAGAAGCTTCTTCTTGCGAGCGCCTGAGTTGGACAGCAGCTGGTTCCAGCGCTTTATCAGGGCAGCGTGACGGGCTTCGATGGCCTTTGATTGGACGTGCTTGGCAGCCAGCAGCTGGTCTTTGAGAGCTGTGATGTTGGTGATGCCCTCCTGCTGGAAGGCCTGCAGACCAGCGTCAAACGTCTCCTGCAGACAGACACACAGACAAAAAACAGCGTGTCAGCAGAGAGAGATTTTAACACTACAGAGAAAATACAGAACAGAAATCGGGAGGAGGCAAATACCTGCTTGGTGAGCAGGGTCTGCACGGAGGACAGGTCTCTGCCGTAGTCGTCGGTCTTCAGGCTGTTCTCTTTCTCACCTAAACACAAACCACACCAGACAGGTTCAGACATTTCTCAACGACCATCTCCACTTGAGTTTGGCTTAGTCTTGGACAAGTCTTCACTGTCCAGCAAACTGGCCTTTAATGTGTTCAAACAGATGCTGTAATCTGTAACCGCATTAATGCTGATGGGCAGGAGCAAACAACAACAAACCTGTGATGATGCAACATCAGCAAACCTGCTGAAGCTCTTTTGGAAATTTCTTTCCATTTTGGATTGATTCGTGATAATTGAGGTATTTGAGGCGATGCAGCATATTTTAAAGGATTGGTATCAGTTCAAAGGTAGCAGACTAAATGCTGATCTGGTTAGCAAAATACACAGATTACCTAAACTCTAACTCTCTCTTTCTACTTGGCAAAGATCAGCGGCGTACAAAACATTCATTTTTCTCCAGTTACATTGGCAGCAGGTCATATCAGCTGAAACTATTAACGTTTATTGCATGAGTAACTTGATGGCAGGACAAATTACATCTAGTCTGTAGTTAGATTTGTGGGTCTTTACTCAGCCAAAGATCGTTTGCGGGGGAAGAAATTGGGCTTGTATGGAAACGGAAAAGGACAGAAGATGTAATGTGTTCGTACCGATCCAGGACTCCACCACATCAGCCTTCCAGTTGAACTGCAGGAAGGCCGAGTTCTCGTCCAGCTTGGCCTTCCTCTGAGCCGCTGCCCTCTCCAGCTCAGACACTTTGCCTCGCAGGGCCGACATCTTGGCGCTGATGTTGTCCACGTGATGGTTGTTCTGTTAGAAACGCACAAATTATTCGAACAATTTGCTTCTACATGTCATGCACTTTGTGTCGACATGCACAAATAGACAGAAATGACTTGAATGGCTATCGCTGGTACCTTATTGATGAGCTCATCTCCGTTAGCGCACACATCGTTCACTCGGTCTCTGTGCACGGTGAAGTCGGTCTCAAATGCCTCGTGCTTTTTCAGCAGGCCCTGAGGAAAAGACAGGTTTACTCACCCACTACAGTTTTAAAACAGATTTTACATAATGGGCCATGCAGTTGTGTTGTCTCCCGATGTCAAAGCACCTGCACAGCAGCCAAAGTGTCTCCGTAGTCCTCGCTTCCCACTAGATTCAACTTCTCATTAATCCAAGCTTCTTCCTCTTCCACGTTCGCCACAAACTGCTGATACTCCAGCGACTCCTCCAGCCTCTGTCCCCTGAGAGCAAACACACACATTTACCCTCCTGTTTATAACCGTGTGTGTGCCCTGTGCTGCACCTGTCCGGCAGAGCAGCAGCCTCACCTTGCTCCAGATAAGTCTTTAAGTTCCTTCCAGTGGTCGACAAACTGGGCCAGCCTCTGCTGGATCTCCTCCTGGCCGATGGTGTTGTCGTCAGACAGCTTCTTCCCAGTGTCCAGCACCGACTGAGAGCGCACAACAAAGATCTGATTACTGCATGCTAAAGTTAGAAGAATAAAATGCTACTGTGTCGTGTTTTCATTTACAGATGGGATTGTAGGACATACATCAGTATAAATGCTGTCATGATGTATATAGAGCTCTGATAGCTACTTCGTTCACTGAACGACTTGCTATTGTGCAGATTTACCTGCTGGTATTTACACAGAGAATACTGCCTTATTTTCTGTTATCAGTTCTTATGAATCTCCTGCCTTGACACTAGTTCTCTATGTGTTTGTAGGATGAAGGGATGACTCCTGTACCTGGATCGCTGGCTCGTGGGCTCCCAGCTCGGCCTCCAGCCTCTTGTGCTTCTTCCTCAGATTCTGTACTCCTGTCAAATCACGTCCGTAGTCTTCCGAACTCACAAGCAACTTCTTTTCTCTGTGTGGGGTCGGGGCACAAATGCGTACTTGTAAGTGTCTTGCCCTGAATAAACAATTAAAGCTGCACTATTGATTCCTTTCATGAACCCGAGGATGCGCTCTTACTTGATCCAAGACTCTTCGTCATCCAGGTCCCTGAAGAACTGATGCAGGCGGTGTGACTCGTTGAGTTTGGCGCGGCGGCCGGCTGCCATGCTCTTGATTTTGGTGAAGCGGCCGTTGACTGCGTCGCGCTTGTCCTTCACCTGCGTGGTGTCAAAGGCCTGGCTGCCCATCAGGCTGTCAGCCTGACCGTTCAGATCCTTCAGACGATCCTGCACCAAGGAAGAGGTGGTCAGTGGGTTTTGTCACAAGTGGATAGATTTCCCAATTCTACTTCTATTAGATTTCACCAAAGTAGGTCCATATAAATGTTCCCTGAATAACTCTCTCACTTTCACTGTTCTATCATTTGTGGATTGAAAATCGACAAATGTATCCTGGCGTACCTCATGGGCAGAAATATCAGCCTCCAGCAGCTGGTGTTTCTTCAGAAGGTTGTTGACTGATGCCAGATCTTTGCCATAATCCTCAGAGGCGAGAAGGGCTTCCACCTGAGAAAAAAACAACAGGCGTAAGTCTTTGGGATGGTTGTGATCTGCTGTGGCTGCTATCCGGCACAGAGATTCAGAGATCCTCACCTCAGAGAGCCAGAAGTCAAAGTCCTTGATGCCTGTATTGAAATTCTGCTGCTTGTTGGCCTCCTTCAGTTTTTGGCTCTTTTCTGCAGATTTGTTGACGAGGAACTGCCACTGTTCATCCAGAGCATTGAGGCGTACCTGGAAAACAGAAAAGACGTTTGAATAAAGTTCTTTTCACTTCCCAACACTATTACATCCCATAAAATGATAAATCTGTTAACATTCTAGGTTTTTAAATTATCAATAGATCATAACTAACAATGATTTGATCTACTATCAAATCAGTACCAGTCAAAGGTCTGAACGCACATTCTCATCCCAATAAAGTGTCAGTGTTATCTGACTGATGTAAGCACAGATGTGTCATCAAGTTATGTCATCCAAACGTGCACTTTACAAGTTTTAACAACACAAAAAAGGAGTTTCTGGTGTCTGCTCAATACTGAATGGAAATGATAAACTTGTGTTCCATTCTAACTTGAGCACATAATACAGACATGCTGAATATACCTTGACTGCATCCTCGCTGCCAGCACAGGCTCCTCTCTGGATCAGGGCGTTACCGGTGTCGATGACCCCGCGGATCCGGTCTGCGTTGGCGTGCAGCTCGGCCTCAAACGCCTGATGCTTCTGGTGTTTACTCTGACAGCACAGACAGAGGCGGACATGGACACAGCATTAGAACCTCTAGCTCTACGGTTACATGTTCACAGCCCGTCTTCAAATGAGATTCAATTAAGACTGCAGGTGTAGCAAAGCTCTCATACTTACGTTCAAGTGCAAAAAGCTGAAATGAACGTCAATTTTCTTTTTTCCAACAACCTTTCATCTTAACCATTGTGAGGTTGATATTAAAGCAAATTAATGCTTGTAAAAATTGTTGGAACTTAAAACTACACACGCACACAAAAAAATTAAAAGAATTCAACACAGGACGCCGACTGTGGCAGACGATGTGTGGACATGGACAGACATGGGACAAACAAGTGAAGAGCACAAAATGGCAGACAACATCTGCAACAGAGCTGACTTTGAGAAAACTTACTGAAGGAAGAGTCACTTCAAAAGTTGCTTCATTTTTTTTTTTCTTAATCTATTAAAGTTTCTCTTTCGCTCTGAGCTGGCTCCTAGTAATTACCGTATTTACTTCAGATTAGATTAGGGAGAAACGATTGATTCTCTCCATTTAGATTTCTCACCAGTGTTATTAGAAAAATACTGTTTTCTCTAGTTCCTTTCTTGGTCATTTTTGTTTGGAATCAATAAACATCTGAAGCAAGTTTCAAGATGACCCCTCAAGAATTGAAAATAAAAATGGAAGCCACACCCAACAACTAGTAGCTTTTGATGGGAAAAACAAACCTAGAATAAAATACAAAAATGAACAAAAAAATTAAGAAAAAAAAATATATTTTTTTTAATTTCTTTTTTTTTTAATGAACTAAATTAAAAACCAAATGGAAAAAGCAGCTGGCACTCAACAGTGCTGATGAGGGACAAACTCAAGATGGACGGAATGCTTGTTCTACATCGTGTCTACACACATAGCAAGGACGTGGACACATGGAGGATAACCTGCTCGGTTGTTAGTCAGCCGACACACTACTCAAACTTACCAGCAGCTTGGACAGCTATAAAAAATAAAGAGTGAGAGAAAAATTCAGTCTCACTTTAGACAGGACACAGGGGGAGGGATTTCACACAATTAAAGAAGAGTTATCGTCAATACAACAAAGACAAAACAGATTAGCAGTTTTAATTTAGCGAGACAGTTTGTTAACTTTTGCTCCAGTCTGTGAAAACGTATATTCCTACTTCGGCTCTCTTCCCTAAACTTTTCTCAGATAAAGGAACTGCAGAAAAACTGACTTTTCTATTCACTGACTCTTACTTCTGGATGAATCCCATGCTCTGCTTTTACATGCCGTCTACGCTCGTGGAAGACAAATATGTACCTGGATGTTAGTCGGGTCCTTGTAGGACTCGTCCGTAGCGGTCTGCAGCTTTTCGCTGATCCAGGCCTCAATCTCGTCCACGTCGCGGCTGAACTGCTGCAGCGTCTGGGATTCGCCGAGCTTGGAGCGCTTTTCGATCATCTGGGCCTTCAGCCGACGCCACCTTTGAAACATCAATGAAGCATTGAAAAAAGAAAACACAAACACATTTTCAGCTAAAATAGTAATTTACCACATTAGCAATGTATAGAGTGTATTTCTGATTATTTTAAAGTCTTCATTGTAAAAAACAGTGCTTTTCTTTAAAAAATAAGAACATTTCTAAGTGACCCCAAACTTGAATGGTAGTGTATGTTGTTCAAAAATGCAACTATTGCTTACCTGTCAAGCACCTCATTGCGGCGATTGGAAATCTCAGGTTTGGCGTAGTGATTAGCTCCGACCAGCTGGTCAGCAAAGGACTGCAGGGCAGCGATCTTCTCCTCCTGTACAGCAGGGACACTTTTAATAACATCTAGAACACAGCGAGGCAGAAGTTTTTAAAGCTTTCAACTAAGTGCTGAAACATCTCACTGACCTGCACGTTGATAGCTTTGTCAAAGTCTTCGTGTTTCTTGATGAGGGCCTCCACGCTATCCAGGGAGTCTCCTTTGTCGTCACTGGCTAGGAAAGCTTCACGAGCGGCCATCCAGTTCTCTGCCTGTTCGCAGTCCCTGTTGAAGAGCTGTGGAAGGACACAGGCGGCCGTCAGTGACTGGTTAACACTCACCGAACGTTCATCTGAAGGCAGAGCGCTTCCGTTACCTGGAGCTCGAGGCACTGGTCCAACATCATACGACGCTCCACCCAGGCCTTCTCCAGGTCAGCGCGCTCGCGGTCCAGAGCCTCCAGTTTCTGCTGAATCTCGGGACTTGCGTAGTGGCCTCGTGCCAGCAGCTGCTGACCGAACTGCTCGAAGGCCTGGAAGGTACCGGCACGAGCATCGATCTCCGTGCGGTGTTCCTGGAAAGATGGATGAGCAAAGGATGTTTAGAAACTTGTGTGGATGTATGTAATACTGTACAGAATATAGGGAAGAAATTAGTACCTGGTGCCGCTCCAGGAGGGCCTCTGCTCCGGTCACGTCTTTAGCCAGTTCATCTGAGGACACCAGCCCTCGAATGCCATTAATCCAGGACATCAGATCTCTGTGTACAGATAAAGAGTTATAACCAAGCTTATAACACCTTCATGAACACCACAGCTGACCCGACGGCGGTTCTCTACACACCTGAAGTCGGAGAGGAAGCGCTGCAGGTCGTGGGAGTTGCCGAGCTTGTCTTTACGCTGGTCGGCGCGTCCAACCAGGCTGCTCCAGGCGGTGTTCAGTTCTGTGCATTTCTCCTGGATGTCATCCACTGCCTCGGGGTGGGACTGGATCAGACGCTCTGCTGTTTCCCCGAGAGAGTTCACCTGGGCAAGGAGTAGAAAAAGAACAAATGAGCCAAAGCTTCAGGAGACATATGTTTAGCCAGAGGTATGCTTTAATTAGTTATATTTAACTAAAAGACTGACCTTGTCACCCAAGGCTGCCAGGTCTCTCTCAAAGCCTTCATGTTTGCGCTGCAGAGCCTGGACACTGGCCAAATCGTGACCGTAATTGTCAGTGTTGAGGGCCTGGTTCTTCTCCTCAATCCACTCTTTCGTTTCATCAGCATCCCTACGGTGGTACAAACACAACATTGTTCAAATCACACTATGCTCTTGTGTACAATTAAGCTGTTAGAAGGACTGAGGGTTCAGTAAAACACCACAACACAAAACAACTGTGTTTAACACCTTGAGTGTGTGGAGAATTTTTTTTCCCGGTCATGGCTGTTGTCTTTTCCTCATTTCAGCCCAGCCTCTTGACTATATATGAATTATAATACTCTAGTAACTGTCAAACACTGCAGTGAGGTTTGAATTGGACCTTAGGTGATGTTGCAGACACTGCATGCGTGTTCCTACCTGTGGAATCGCTGCACCTCGTGGGCACTGCCCAGCATGTTGCTCCTTTCTTCAGCCAGCTGCTGCAGGGACCGCCAGCGATTATTCAGCTCCTGCACATCAAACGACCGGAATTACAACAGCTCTAAACTCCGCACTCAGCCCTTCAGCGGCTTGTGTCTTCTTGTTGCCATTAAAATGTGAAATTATTGTGAATTGCACCCTCGATCAAAGAGGGACTGGAGCGATCAAGACAAATTTGCGAGATTATACATGTGTTAAAAAAGAAAGTTTAAACGGCTTTGGTGTCGGATAAATGTGGAGGAAAACAAATTTAACTAATCATGCAAATATATATAAGATGTGAACTTATTTGTATAATTTGTACTAGATGTCTGTTTGATGCATACAGACAGCGATGGACAAACAAAGGAAGGTGGGTGATTGTGTGAGTTGCATATATGGATGCACGGGAAGAACATTACATGGCACGAGGACAAAGAAAATGATCAGGATCTACAAAAAGATGCTGAGGACTCATGTAGTATGCCAGCAGACATTCATACTACCATCAACAACCAAGGATAACAGGACAAACAAGCTACAGGAAACTGCATGGGACACTCCTCACTCTGGAGTCAGGCTTGGGAGGACAGGAAGAGAGATCACATGACATCAAAAGGAAACCATGACGACGGGGTTAGTTTTCTGATCACGATGCAGGACACAGTAACAAAGGGGAGGAGCGATTCGAAAATGAGGTCGACGTGGACTAGTTTATCTTACCTTGATAGTATTAAAGTTAGCCGTTGTTTGAACAGCCAAGCGTACATTCTACAGTCGAAGGTAAAAAAAAAAAAATAACATGGAAGGAAGGAGGGAAAAGGAGGACAAAAAACAGAAATCACCACACCAGTCAAGAATGATATGGAAACTCCCAGGGTTGGTCTTCTACCAAGACTTTACACCATTCAGGACATTGTAAGCACTGCAACCATGGCTAGAGCAGAACCAACCAACCGACCAACACTGTTTATGATGAATCAAACAAGATTTGTAAACGATTAAGACATCTTGAGACGTCATGGGATATTAAAAGCAACTCGGGAGGTTCCAGGCTCCCAGGCCATCTCATCAATGTCTAATCCTATTTCATGAGAACATAGAACATTACCCTCATGCCAGTAACATAAGATCATGACATTATTGGGCATGATTGCAGATAATTCCACACCAGTATCAAACATCAACCCAATGCTGTCAGGCATTGACAGATTGACAGGCTGTCCAATCTCTGGAGTTGATGCACTTTACACAAAATGGCAGAATGTTTTGATGTATATTCTGGGGACACATTCAAAAGTCAGATGAAGTTTACCTTCCATGGAGACGCCGTCTTGGAATCAGCCTCATCCTGTTAAAAGCAGAAGGCATGACGTTGGTGAGCATGAACATCTTTGTAAAATCGTTTCTTTAATATCATGGAAATGTATGTTTATTAGAGTAACATTACAACTAAGGATGTTAATAAAATAACCGTGTAACCACCACCACCATAATAGTAATGTTGGCCTATTAATGCTAATCAGTTAAATGGTGAAAAAAAAAGTGAGGGGAGTTTTGTTTTGATTAACTGTTGGCTGCTTTTGATCATCATTAATTAGCTGAAAGCTGGGGACAAGGTTATCATTACAGAGCTCTGGTGCTGGAGGATTCAATGTGTTTTTTTTCGTTTTGCTAATCTGTTCATGTTGTATAAAGTTTGAGAAAAGGAGGGAGGGGGAGCTCAGGGACAAGTCAAACTCAATTTAGTTCAAGGGTAAATTTAACCTAGAGGTTAACGATTAGATAACAAGAAGTGTTGACGATCTGTCAAAAAATGTAAAACATGCATCCTTAGTTACAACCTTGCCAGGAGCAGAGCCAAGCAGCTCCTGTTGCTGCAAATGCAACAGAAGAGAGAGAATTGACATTAAATTGCAGATAAAACACAGAGACAGCTCATGTGATTGATCCACAAGAGGGATCCAGGGAAAAATGACCCACCTGAGCCTGCATAATGGGGGCCTCCTCAGCCATGAGGCCTTCAGACTCCAGCTCAGATGCAACTTTGTTGATGTCCCTCAGGCGAGACTCGTTGGCCTTCAGGTCCTGGAGAACAAAAAAAAACAACATTTTGTGTAAGTCATGACCAAGCACAGGAAGAGGTATACTTGTTGATAATTTAATTAACACATATCTGTTAAGAACTATTTTATAGTAATGTTCATATGCTGCTTAAATTAGCTGAATGTGGGGGTATTGGAGCCATATGTCTACAGAAATTAAAGTTGAGAGACTTTACCTTCTGGAAGTCGTCGAACTTCTTCTGCAGGACCTCGACCTGCTCCAGGTCAGAGCCCATCTCTTCATTAGTGAGGGCGCCCTCCTTCTCGTTGATCCACTGCTGGAGCTCATTGGCTTCCCTGAACAACATGAACTTCTTGCAGCTCTTCTCCAGCATGTCCTTGCGCTTCTCTCCCAGCTCTAACAGGGTGCCGTACCTTGAGAAGGGAGGTAACAGGAAGCGTCAAATTAGGGAAATGGCTGGGAGCAGCGGCCACTGGAGAAACACCGACATGCTGGGGTTGAAGAGCTTGTGCACACAGAACATGAGAGGATTTGCTGCATAACTGATATATGAGCTTTATGAAATTGAAATGAAAAAGGAATAATTGTTAAATGACAGTAGAAAAAAATTAACCGGCATTGCCTTCTAATCCGTCTTGAATTTTCCCTGCACTTTATATGATTTGAAAGGTTTTTTTCTGTTGGTGCAGATAAATCTGCCTTTCAAGCTGACATTTGATGGTTCTATTGGAAATCTGCAGTTCAATCACCAGAGAATCTGTGTTCGAGGTTAAAAAGATGCTATTAAATAGTCTTTGAATTTAAACATACTTCCTTTGTGATTGTTCTACATGAAAAATATTCATATATTCTGGATTTTTCAATATAATTGTTATCCTGATAATTAAATTGTTCTTGGGAAAACCTATATTGGACTAAAATTATGAGTCAAAGCAGAGTATTTTTAATGTCCTCAACATGCCTGTAGGGACTCGAGAGAAAATGTGCAGTGACTCTACATCACACAAATCTGCCATCTACGAACATTGATAAGAAACGTAATCAGCAGATTACACCTGAGATAACCAATTCCTGAGAGGAAACCCTGAGAAGTCACTATGCATCAACTATGACATGGTATTTTTATGGATTGTGATACAGAAATAGAATTTCAGACTGTAAAAAAAAAAAGAAGAAGAAAATCATAAATGAACATCCACGGGCAAAGCTGGGATGAAACGGATGTGGAAGGTGTATATCAAAGGTGCTTCTATCCTTGTGCTGAATAGAAGACAAGGGTGAAGTAGATGTGGTGTCACAGGACATGGTTTTCCCCCTGGACTTTCAGGAGGGAGAATAATGTAAAACTGATGATGATATTTAGCGGTTTATCACGATCACAAGAGGGGGGGCACGGGTTCCTACTCACAGCTCTTCCACCTGCTTCATGCGCACAGACACGCTGCAGGCCTCCTTGGTAACGAGCCTGCGTGGTGGCAAGGCGAGGCGAACGCATGGCAAGATTTAGTTGTTAAATACAGCAAGGATAGCAGAGGAGACAGAGAAAGAGGCCACGGGCAAGGTCAGTAGTGAGAGTCGAAAAAGAAACAGAGAAGACCGGTTTAAAAACAGAGCACTTTAGGAAGGATAATTAACATAAATGTGGAAAGGAGAGAAGAGTTAGTCAAGTACATTCGGTTATAAACTCGCAAGGTGGAACAGGTTTCTTACTGAGTGTCGATCTGCTCTTGGCGCATGGCAATGCTGCCGTGTTCGTCCAGCAGGTTTTCCCTGGAAGAGGACTGGGTGGGGTCCAGTTTCTTCACATAAGCTGCAGGAACGAAGCCCTGGCGGTCGTTCACCTCCACCTTCCACCAGTCCTGCAGCAGAGAGGGGTAAGGAGGTAATATTAAAAAGTTATGCTATGTAATGTGCAAGATGCAGCTGTTTTTTAATGATACAAAAGAAAATTGAACTTCATTTTCGATATGGCTGAATATTGAACATCAGAATTTTTCTGTGGTGGGTGTAGTCAGTATAAAAACTGTCAAAAGACACTGAACAATTGTCAGATTTTGTCAGTGTTTTTGTGCTTCTTTGATGAGTTATCTAAAGTTTGGTAATTTTAGACTGCATTTTATTATGCAAAGTTCTTGTATGGCTGTTTTCTGGGACAACATTAAAAAGATGAGGCTGACAATATTAGATAACTGAAATGTATTGTGTGTGTATTTAAGCCTGAAATAGCTTATTCCTCTGTGCCGTAGAGCTCAGTTGGAATAGGGTTAATAAGTCACACCTTTGCACTGGGTGACATGTTCCTTTGTTATCCTGACAACGCACACACACCTAGGTTGAAGTGACCTCCATATTCAGTGTCATCTAATAAATGCTATCTCAATCTGCCAAAACTCAATGAATGTCTGAATATGTATTGAAGCTGGTCAGTTTAATTGTATCTGTACCTTGTTGGTGCTGTTGAGCAGCGTGAGGATGTCGCCCTTCTTCATGGTAACTTCACGTGGGCTCTTCTCCTGGTAGTCGTACAGGGCCAGGACCAGCTCCTTCCCAGTCTCATCATCAGTTGGTGCCACTTGTTGCTACAATGAGAATGTGTCAAAGATTTATACTCTCTGCTTAAACTAACATTTTATGATCCATGGTAGGAAATGTCTCGAATGATTTAGAGCTATTTCACTTCATGAAATCCCTCTCCTAGAGCTGAGGTGTGATGAAGAAGTGGGGTTTTTTACCCTGCAGGACTGAGCCTGTTCCTTCAGGGCCTGGATGCTGCTGCCGTACGCACTCAGGTCAGACATCAGGGCCTCATGCTTCTTCAGCAGAGCCTGTGAAAGAGAAAACTCTTCAGCACAACTGTTTTGGGCATAAACAAGAGGTTTGTGCAATAAATGTAATAGGAGCTAAAGTCATCTTATGCACTTCATAATAAAAGATACATTTACTTGCTGTCTAAGAGAACATTTGTTAAATCCCCTTCCTGTTTATGTACCTCAGCAGAGTCCTCATCTTTGCCATAGTCAGGGCTTCCCACGATGGGCTCCTTCTCCCTCATCCATGACTCGGCCTCATTGGCATCAGCGAAGTACTGCTGGGCCTGGAGAGAGTCCTCCAGGTCCTGTCTCCTCTGGGAGGCCTTAGCCTTCAGCGTGTCCCAGCGTCCATGTAGTTCAGCCAGCTTTGTCTTCACGTCCTCACCAGCAAAGTGGCCTGGGAACAAAGCTCAAGGTCACAATCGTGTTATACAAGACACTAAACAAGGCATGTGAATTTAAATGAATACCTTCTTCCACCATGGCGTCTCCTTTCTGGGTGACAGCTTTAATGCGAGGCTCGTGACCAGTGATCTCGGCCTGCAGGGCCTGGTGCTTCTTCAGTAGGTTCTGGACACCAATCAGGTCTTTTCCTGAAGGAAAAGTGAAATGTTATGTTTTTTTAGAACTTCATCAAAAGTCATCCTTGCTTTTTTTCCCCCTCTTTTCTTTACATGAGCTAAAACTGGAGCCCAGCTCTGCTTGTTGATTTTAACATCTAAAAGGAGTAGGACATCAATCATTCTTTTTTTTTTAGTTTTACCTCTATTAGTAGATGCAGCAATGGGCTCTTTCTCACGGATCCAAGTCTCCTCATCCTCTACGTCTCTGAACAGCTGTTGGAGCCGAAGAGAGTCGGACAGTTTCTGCTTCCGTGCACCCATGGGCTCGCGCAGGGCTTCGTAGCGGACTACCAAAGCCTCCTGTTTCTTGCGGATGTTGTCGGCATCAAAGTGTCCAGCCTCTTGGAACTGGCGAGCCTGAATCGTTATGCCATCGATTCGGTCCTGACAGAGATATTCAGACAACGGTTGACACATTTGCTCGTGCATCAGGGACAAATAATGATTGGCAATATCAGAAAGTCAAAATGTTTTTTTAAATCGGGTTTCTCAAAATGTACAATATGTGTTAATGTTGGTTTCATGCCATTTGAAAGTCCATTTCTACCATTTTTTCTTTTTTTTACAAAAATCAGACATAATGTGCGATTTTTGACACAAAATGCGACATGGTGCAACTGAAAAAGAATGATAAATTAATGAATGCTTAAATATTTAATCCACCTATAATATAAAACTAGTTGGTAGGATTTTTACATTATACCTAGTGTACTTTTTTGTACAAAACAAGCATTCGTTAGTTTCAGGCACATAGTGAAGGGCACCTGGTGAGCAGCCACGTCGGCCTCCAGCAAAGCATGTTTCTTCTGCAGGTTCTGGACACTGGTCAAGTCCTTTCCATAGTCATCAGAGGCAAGGTGACCTTCAACCTCATACAGCCACAGCTCAATGTCCTCTACATTCCTGTTGAACTGCTGCTGCTGGTTGGCCTCACGGAGCTTGATGCCTAAGGTACAACAGCAGAAAATCGTTATCCTACACTGATATACAGCTGTAAATGGAATTTTCACATCGGTCTAATGCACCCACAGTCTCTTCCGGTGTGCTTTTCTCCAGTTGGTTACCTTTCAGCTCAGTGGCCTCCAGCAGTTTCTTCCACTGGGAGCTGACCTCCTCCATGCGACCAGCCACCTCATCGGAGGCGTAGTGCTTCCCGTCCAGCAGCTCCTGGCCGGACTTCTGCAGGGCGTCGATGCGGCTCTGGTTAGCTGACAGCTCCGCCTCGAAGGCCTGGTGTTTCTGCACCTTGCCCTGCAGGTTGGAGGGGTCCTGTTGCAAGACATGAGAGAGCGGAAAAGATCAGAAACAAGAGCATAGACCCAGGATGAATAAACACGTTTCAGAATGTGCAAGACATCAGTCTTTGATAAACTACCTTGTAAGCCTCATCAGTGGCGGTCTTCATCTTCTCGTTTATCCAGCTCTTGAGCTCATCTGAGTCCCTGAAGAACTGCTGCAGGTGGAAGGAGTCCTCACAAGCAGCACGACGAGACTGAGCACGTTCATGCAGGGCGTTGCGGCGACTGAGGAGCTGTGAAAGGAAAAAGAAGATGGCTTTAGTTCCACTGAAAGAAATCACATTAACTTTTGGAGCAGCCCAAACAAATATGATTTATAGATACATACAGCATCTCTGCGGGTAGCGACGTCCTCTTTGGCGTAGTGATTGTTCTGGATTAGTTTGGTAGCAAACTCATCCAGGGCCTGGAGATGTACAAAAAAAAAGTAAAGTTAAAAGAAAGAAAAGAGTCAAATCTGTACGTACTGCATGAAGATATTGGATTGAAACTTACAGTGATCTTCTCTTCCTGGGCACTGAGAGATTTCTCAAAGTCCTCGTGTTTCTTCAGCAGTGCCTCAACGCTGTCCAGGGAGTCTCCGAGGTCTTCGTTCAGGAGGAAAGCCTGTAACGAAAAGATGTTAGAAAAGGATGAATCACGTCTACGAGCCTGAAGAAAAGCTCTAGTGTTAGCTACGCTACCTCTTGTTTGCTCATCCAGTTGTCGACTTGCTCAGTGTCTCTGTAGAAGAGCTGCAGGTCCATGCACTGCTCGTACTGCTGCCTGCGAACCTCCCACAGCTCCAGCAGAGACTCCTTCTCTTCAGAAAGGATCCCCAGCTACACACACAACACGTTTTAAACATCCATTCCATACACTAAGATAACAAAGCTCTATCCAACTGAAAGCTCTGACAATCCTACCTTTTCCTTGACCTCCTCTGAGGCGTAGTGACCTGTATTGAGCAGGGCCTGGCCAGCTTTATCAGTAGTTCTGAAGCTGTCCTCGTGGGCATCGATCTCTCCCTGTACAGCACACAAGACAGTCTCTTACAATCTTCACACTGCCTATACCTTTTCACTTTGTATTCAGTTTTTTTTTTTTTTTTTTTTAAAAAAGACAACAATGAAATATAGTTTTCAAGGTGAACTTACCTTATGCTCTTGGTGGCGGTCTAGCAGAGCCTCAGCTCCAGCCACGTCATTGGCCAGTTCGTCAGCATTGATCAGGGCCTTCATCTCTGTCACCCAGCTGGTCAGATCCCTGAAGTCCGCGGTGAAACGCTGCAGACTGAAAGAGAGTCACAAGAGGGCAGGAGTGAGCAGACTTCTGAGGAGGAACGTTTAACAGATGGCCCTTCAATGTAGCACCACATCAAGTACATCGGCAATAACCTGACATGGCTCATAAATGTATTGATGTATTTACTGGGTTTCCAATTGGAGTAAAAAACAGAGAAAGAAGTGAAATCCTACAACTATTACAGCCTCTCCAGCTGGCGAATGATTATGATAATTTCATGAATAAATAGCAGCTTTTGATTTAGTGCTGGGAGTGTTGCTCAGGAGAAAGTTTTCCAAGCAGAGTGTGGTATTTTACAGGTAGGAGTCTTTCAGGCGAGTGTGACGCTCAGCGGCCAGAGTGCGAATCTGCTCCCAGTTGGTGATGAGTTCATCCTTCTTCAGGTGGATCTGGGTAGCGTTCTGAGGATGTGTTTGCTGAAGGCGCTCTGCATCACCGCCCAGTGAGCTGACCTGATTGAAAGAAGAAGAGGCGAAAATAAGAAGTTAGAATTGCAAGTTTTAATGTGTCTTTAAGGCACTGTTGTGTGTATGCGGTGATAATCTATAAAGCATCATCTTGCCTTATCTTCCAGTGCAGCCAGATCTCTCTCCAGACCCTCGTGTTTGCGCAGGAGAGCCTGCACGCTGGCTAGGTCACGGCCAAAGTCATCGGAAGCCATAAGCTGCTCCTTCTCCTTGATCCAACTGATGGTCTCATCCACATCCCTGTTGTTATAATCAAAAACAAACATTTATATTTACAGTTTCAATGTCTCATATTTTAACCAATGCATATTTAATGTAAAACAACATTATTCTTGCTGTGTTCACCTGTTGAAGCGCTGCACCTCGGCAGCTCCGAACAGTTTGCCCTGCCTCTGCTGGGCCAGGCCCTTCAGGCGCTGCCAGGCGGCGTTGACCTCGTCCTGCTTGCGAGTAATTAGCTCAGCCTCGGGGTGGGCCTCCTGTATCAGCTTGGCTGCGAGCTGGTTCACTTCATTCACGCGCTCCTCGTGGGCCGCCAGGTCTGTCTGGAACTCCTCGAACTTTTTCTGCAGAAGCTCCACGTGCTCCAGGTCCTGACCCAGCTCCTCAGAGGAGGCCATGGCTTCCTGCGGGCGGAGGTGGATCGACAACGTTGAGGTGAAAATTAAACTGCTTTTATGTAAGCACTCCAGCAGAGGCTTTCAGAATATTTTTTTTTGCTGTGTAAAAAGAGTGTGTGTCATACTACTGCTACAAACTGAACTGGATAAACTCTTTTCGTCAAGATTCTTTGTGCACTGAGTTTGAAATTCATTTACAGATGCAGCTGGTCACTGTTTAGCTGTCTTTATTATTTACTGGTGAAGGTCTCTTTTGTTGTGTGTTTTTTTTTTTGCTATCTGCCAAAAAAGCTTTGTTCCCATTCCTCATTAAAATTAATTGGTACATTTAGCCCCAGTTTTTCAGATTGTGATTCCAATTATCATTTCCTTTTAATGAGGACAGCCAAGTACAGAACAAACACAGAAACGCTACACCCTATATCCTGATAAATGGCCAGAAGAAAAAATGAAAGATGTAATTTTCACTATTATACACAAAAAATATGTATTCAAAATAGAAATACGTATTTCTTCACTCCAGCAGCAACAGTTTCCATATAAGCCATTTTTCTTGTTTTGTAAAAACACAGCTAGTGTGAAACTGACCTTATCGCTGATCCAGTCCAGCGCATCTTCACACTCTCGCAGATACTGGACCAGTTTCTGGGCCTGCAGGAGACGCGTGCCCTTCTCCTTGGTCCTCATCAGCAGGAGGTCCCATAGGCGATGCAGCTCCTCCAGACGGGTCTAGACCATGACAGAGAAGGGTTTTTTTATGTTTGTGGTAAAAAATAAGCTCAAAGGAAATTTGGAAAATAAAAAAGGTAAAAGACTAGTAGGCAGACATCTCTACTCCAACAGGAAAATGTTTTCCCCCCTATGCATACAATTGTAAATGTCCCCTGAATGTTTATATATATATATATATATATATATATATATATATATATATATTTCACAAACAAAAAACTCCATTCCTTTATGAGCTTATAGAGGATCAAGTCATCTTACAAGACTCTAGTATGTAAGCATCCCCATCCCTTGCTGTGTCACACATATAAAACACTACATGCAATAAAAAAAATATCAGTTTATTTCTGAACAGAATGGAGAAAAGGGAAAGCTGAGAAGAGGTGAAAGAATTTTCACAGCACTCAAAGAGCCACGCGAAGATCCTCAACAGATCAACACCCACTTTTATATACTCAGCCATATTGAGACTTGTAACTACAGGTCTCTGTTGTGTCCGGTAAGGCGTGTAGGACTGAATTGTATTGAAAGCGTTAATGGCACAACAAAATGTCCAGGAAACAAAACTCGGTGAGGTTTAAGTGTGTTTTTAATGTGTCTGTAAGATTCCGTTTGCTCAATCATGATACCACCTAACAGTCCAGCCCATCATGGATATAGCAGGTTCAACATTATGTGACTTACACGAATGGTCTCAGAAGCGAAGTGGCCCTCGTTGATCATGACGTTTCCTGTATCGTCCAGTTTGATAATGGCCTGATTGTTGGCCTGAACCTCAGCTTCAAAGGCCTGATGTTTCTGCAGCTTACCCTATGGAGAAGGAAATATACATTATATATATATAAAAATCACAAAAATGACACATTTGACTAGTGACTCACAAAGCCAAAATGATTAACTGATAAACCCAATCAAAGTGTAGATGAGCAAAGGTCTTATCTACCTTATGAACTATGAATTCTGGGACAGTACTGATGGTAACTTGTCAAACACAGACAGTGAAAACCAGGGTGTCAAACCTGCAGGTTGGAGGGGTCCTTGTAGTTCTCATCGGAGGCGATCTGCAGCTTTTCCTGGATCCACTTCTCCAACTCATCTGCGTCGCGGCGGAAGAACTGGAAGCGGTAAGAGTCCTCCAGCTTCTGCCGGCGCATTATGGACAGATCCTTGAAACGCCGGTAGCGGTCCAGCACCTGCTGCCGGCGCTCCTGGATGTCCTCTGCTGTCTCCAGCACTTTGCCTGAGGTGTCCATTTTCTGGGGAAACACACCATACAAAAAAAAACACCTATTAATAACATGTATCACAGCATTCAGCTGCTTTCCGCTGTATCAGTGGACAGAACAGATTTGTCCAAGAAATGCAATTAAAATGAAGTGTGATTTAAAAATGTACCTGCTTAGGCCACATAGATATTGATATTATGATTGCACTGGTGGAATAAACTTTGCTGTGCCTTTTTTAATATAGGGTGTAAAAGTCAAAGCCGTTTGCCTAAACACCCCACCGCCCTCCCCCCATCCTGTCTCAAGCTGAGCAACCAAGGGGCTAGCAGCTGAAATTCTAAATGCCAAACGGGGGTGGGGACGGAAATTCCACATGCATGCGAACAGTAACCAGGCTTCACTGCACAATGGGATCGCTGCAGTCAGCTTCCCTGTCCGCTGGGGATCTGGCCCTGACCAGAATAGTCTCAAACTGTGGGTAATGTCCAGTTAGCAGTGCCATTGAAACATAAAAAAACAGGACCATAACATCCAAAACAGTTTAGTTTCTCAGAAATCGATAAAGTTGGAAGAGCTGAACCCTTTCAGAGATTCAAGACAAATATCAGGGAAATCGATCACAGTCTGACTGTTCATAGTTTTACCAGATTAGGTTCACTTGGTGTATTCTTTGTTTGTGTGTGCCATCCAGCCTCCAGCCATCAAGATACTCGCACAAAGAGAAAGACATATTGATCTTATCTGTCTATGTAACCCAAGGTCAACCAAATGCTGACTGTAGGGGGGGAGGGGCGGTTCCAGACAGCCAGGCCTAAATGTAGTTTTGAATGTGGGTTTTTGTTGATGCTGCAGACAGTGAGACAAAAAGAGATGGATTGATGTGAGACAGTCCACTGGTCCATGTCCGTGCTCAATGGGAGGATTAGTGGAGTCAGCAGTGGGCTTTTAAACCAGAGCCAGAGGACAGAGATGCTTTGGTCTCTAGAGGCACCATTAGCTTTCCAGACAAACCCCCCCCCACACACACACTGTAAAAGGAAGCTTTCATCTCTGTAAAGTCCACTCAGTTTCAAGTCTTAATAAAAATCACATCAGCTCAGGGTACTTTCTCTTCTCTGTAGACAGAGCAGGATGTATTCAGCTCACGCATGTTGGAGTTGAAACAAACAACATAGCATCACTTTATTACAGTAAGCCGATTACAGGCATCAACCCACTGCCTGAAAGTGACCAGAATGATAGCGAGATCCCCTCCCCCCCCATCTCCTAACTTGCCCCAGTTCACGGAGCGCTTCAATCATCTCAGGGATTTAACCGGCCTCAGCCTCATTCTGCACGGTGAGGTCAGCGGGGACAGACGGTTGTAATTCACTGGTACTCCAACTTTTACAGCACAAGGTGACAATAACTTTCGAGACTAATGTCTCGATCGACCCCACACACGCAAACACCCCATTTGTCCTGTACCCACCTGGCTAAATAAAGGATGGAAATTCACTTTATCAGTCTGTGCATGCAGCCCGCTGCTACATATTAATGCCACTGTACGCAGAGAAGAGAAAAGGCTTTAATAGCCATTGAACAGCAAATCCAGGTGGAGGGAAGTTGCACTTTCTGTCTTTATCCAGCTGCTGAGTGAGAGGACGAGCAGAAAGTACAAAGAAATATTAAACAATGAAAAAAATTGAGTCTTGCTGTCAGAAATCAGCAGATGAAAACAACTAATTTAGCCATAAACATAGGCATTTGAACATATTACATTTAGAAGATATTACATTCACATTATCTAAATTACATTACATTTTGATGGAAGCCAGTTGAGGAGAACCTGTGACAGTCAGAGATGTTACAAGGAGAGAATTCTAAAGCCTGGAGTGGGTGAGGTTACATGGTTAGGTGCAATACAAGATGTTTCTGATCAAAAAGCTGCATAAAGACACTGAGATTTACAACAATTGTAACTGAACTGCTGTGCTGAAATGTGAATAAAAAAATATTTTACATATAATAGGGATGACAATATATTTTTATTACAGTATTATAATTATTATGATAATGACTTTTATTTGTTTTATAATTTATTTTTAATTTAAGCTTTATAATTAGCATAAACTTTACTTCAGTTTTATAATTAATGTCAAAGATTCTTGAAACAAATTAGTGTTTTTGCCCTTTAGATGATATCATGTTCTGTTAATAATAATATATATATAAATAATAATGATAATTTGCACCACTCAATAATGTCTGTACCTCAGAGAAAATTGGTGAATGCCACAAATTCACTTAAATCAATTTTAACACCACTTAAGAGCAAATCTGTTGGTACAAGAGGTTCTTGCATGAGCCCCATCTAGTCACCCATATTTGGGTAAATGGCACATTACGGCTCTGGGAGAAAGACTCCTGCAAAATCTGATCACACCAGAGTCTTTACGAATGCCATCCGGTTTGTGCTGTGTCGCAATTGCAATGACGCAGCAAATTCTTACAACCATTTGACATCCAACTCTAGAATCAACTTGAATATATCTTAAAACTAGCGTCACGGCTCACCGACGCCTCTAAATATACAACGCTGCAGCCGCTGATAGCACTTCCTCCCATCTTGTATCAGCAGATAAGAGCATTCCCTCGGTGCACCTCCGCGCTGCCTCTCCAGCAAAACACCCACCCACACACACATACATACAGATACCAGCCAGCCGTACTGCAGGCTTCTGTTCCATTGACAGCAGTGGTCATATTACCTTTTCCCCCATTGCTTCCAGTAATGTTGAAATTTTAATGCTGGGTGTGAACTGTGCGTCCTGCTGCATGGGCAATCAAAGTTCAATTAGCCACTTTAACAGGCACAAAAACAGCAGAGGTCACATTTACTAGAGGCATAAACAGCTCCACAAATCATCAGCTCAAAGGAAGTGGTGGTGGAAAATAAATTATAAGTGGCCCTAGTGCAACACCAATTGTTAATTCGGTATAAACATAATCTTATCCTCAGTTACTCATTTATTGAATGGAATAATCCATATCAAAACAATAGCTTGGATATTGTCTTTTATCATTTCCCTACAACAATCAGGCTTTTCTCACATTGCTTTAGGCTTTCACTGCGCAGAAATATATTTTTAGAGGTATTGTGTAGATCCTTTGCTGCCCTAGAGTGCTCGGAGATATAACATGCAATATGTGGGTGGATGAATGGAGGATAACGGCAATAGATTCACTGTGTTGGATGTATGTAACTGCAACGCTGATAGAAAACAACCTTCAGGTTCTCAAGCTTTTGAAGCTACATTAACTAAGTTTATCAGAAGAGGCTGTATAAAGGATAAATCCCAAATGTCTTCAATAGACTGAGCTATAGATCCATATTTAAGATGAACTCTTTAGAATACATTCACTCGATATGTGACGTGCTTTTTGGCTTTTCAATTGGATGGGAAAGGGTACCAATCAGCGTTCATTCCTGGGTCAAATAACTGAAAGATATGATCACAGAATCGCTTAAAAACTGGCAATATGCAGCACTCAACTGCTTTCTACTGTTTACTACCTTTCTTGTTTTCTAGCACCATCTTCTACATCTTGATGTGACACTGCAGAAAAAAAAATACATACACAGAAAGCAAATTTGTCTACTGGCCATGTGAAAGGAGTGAATCGCCTAATTTTAGCAGATCATAGCAGATCATCATGTCTAAAAGAACCTGCATATACATGTTAATTTGGTGTAAAAAGGGTATGTGTGTGATGGTGGGTGTTGAAGAAAGGCTACACCCTGATATTAATACCATGTCCTAGAACACAGCATCACTCCACCAGATTAATAGACCGGTCCACGGAGACGAGTGGATGAAATCATTCACAACTCCCAGTTACTATGGAGAACCATCTGCTTTGAATCGGGATCACACTGCCACCAAACTAGCAGGATGGAAGCTGAAGGAATTTGCAGGAAATGGGAGCGTCTTGTGAGAGCGACGGAGACGATGACGTAACAGTAACAACAACACGCCTCTCCCTCTTCCTCAAACTGAACTTTGCACAACCTGCAGCTGACTGTCACTCCCTTTGCTTTACTGCGTTGGCCAGGAGGAAACATTTACTGATGAAGAGTTTATTGAAGCAGCCGCACCCGAACGATTGTCACAAATCATAAAGATCAGTAGGTGACGCACAACTTTGCAATGTTTGCAAAGCGAATTTAGCGATTTAAAGCCAATTTATGAATTAGTCAGGAACCCTTTAGCATGTTTTGTAGTCTGTAGCAACCAACTACAAGTCTCCAACATGTAACATTAACATAAAGAATTAATATGAACAGTAAAAAGTGTAGAAACTACTCTAATGAGAGCTGCATCACTGTTTTAACTTGACCTCCTGTCCAGTCGCCTCTTTACTACTCAAATTAGACTGATAACTAGCAGGCATCAAAGAATATGCAAATCACCTTGGTGCTTTCTGAAGGACTGATCACTGTCCATGACTATGAATTGAATGAATAAGGTACAACTTCACTCATTTCCACGCAATAAACGTCACTGCAACAAAAGGCATGCAGCATAAGTCAACTAATGACTATTATTCCACACTCAGTCACTGATCAACAAGGATAATCCTGGATCAGTGTAATACAAGGCCATGAGAAACACACACAGTTGCATGCACAATTCAGATCAGCACTTACCAAACCCTTATGACATTAAAAAAAAATCAAATACTTAATTTCCATGAGGACAGATTTGACATGAAGGAAAAGACAAATAACGCAAAAGCAAACCATACACACGTCAGAGTTTTCTAGACTGGATCCTCAGGGTTTTCTACGTATGTCTCCTGGATGCTGGGAAGGCTACATCTGTGGAGAAGTCATGGTCTGTTGTACACTCCTTAAGAGACTGTTAGTGACTGGATTTAAGAAGCAATGTCTCATATACTCCGCTGCGCAGACAGACGCATTGCACCTGCAGTGACTATGCTGTACAAAAGAGCAAGCCAAGATGTAGCCCAGCCCATGCGTCTCTCCCTGCTCCGTACATCCAACCCCTCCCTCCCCCATCCCTCCATCCCTCCCTCCATCCCTTTACTCAGCAAAACAACATCACCGCTGCCCGGCACCCCTCTCTCGAATATTCTCCTCTTTATAGCCCAAAAAGACACACAGGCGCACACACAAACGCACACAGCAGTGACACAAACACAATTGTTACCTTGAGTTTGGGTTTAGTAAACGTCGCCATGGTGCGTGTCTGTGGCGGCATCACATTGATCGCACAATCAGTGGGAGGCAATTAGCGGGGAGTTAGTCGGAAGAAGATGCTTTAACATGAAGGGTATCAAGATGATGTTTCAGCAGTCAAGGCAATGCAGGGTCATGGTATGTTTGAGATTAAGAGAGAACCAGACTCTCTCTCTCACACACACACACAAAACACACACACAGTCACCAAAACTGTCTGGGAAGTAGTCACAGTAGAATGACAATAGGCTCTGACCACCCCGGAGACAGGGAGGCCTATTTTCTATTTGGGTCATTGTGGACACACCACTGTTAAGGGCACACGTTGCACATAAGGTGAAACTTGACAATTTGAGAGTTTGGCAAAGTTAAACACAAAAAGTTTTATTCACTGCAGCACACGCAGCAAGGTCAACAATTGTCTGTTCATCTATGGACGATGTAAGTTGTTAATATTACTCCCGAGCAATATAAAGAGGTCAATTATAAATGACTGCAGAGGTGACCATGCACAAATAACACACCCGGCCCGCCCTACTTGAATCTCTTTGGTACCATTAACAACACCTGAATGCATTGGGCTAAATGTTGTGATGGATCCTCTATGCTGAAATCAGAACTAACTGATTTGAATGTCACCCATGTCCAGATATTTTGCTAAATAATGGAATGAACTTTTTTTAATCATAAAAAAAACAAGCCAATCATATGGTTTAGGCTGCAGCAATTAACTTTTTGAGGGTAATCAATCTTAAAGAAAACAATATTTTAAAATTCTCTGATTTAGTAATAAGTTTAAGCTTAAGCTTAAACTTAGCTTAAGTTTAACTTTTCTCTGATTTATAACAGTAACATGAATATCTTCGGGTTGCGGATTGAACAAGCTGTTGGGGATAAACACCTTGAACTTTGGAAAACAGCGATCAATGCTTTTCACCGTTTTATGAAATCCTATAAACTAAACAACAATTGGATGTATTCAATTAATCATGAAAACATTGCCTGATTTATCAATAATGAAAATAATTATTAGTTGCAACTCTACACCAAACTGGATAAAAATGGAGGGTAAAAATGGAAAAGCTGTTCAGCGTCAAACATTTAGAAATAAGCATGCTCTGTCAGTTTAACACAGATAATAATACAAACCCATAATACAACCCAATTAAAAGTGGGGCAGCCTGCAGGGACATATAATTTGCCTTGGGAATATCTGGAGAGTATTTTAGACAGTACAGCTTAAAAGCTGTCCCATTTTTTGCCCCCATGTTCCTGTATCGCAGCAACCTAACTCATGTTCACAACACCGGCAAAGGTCACAACTTGAGTGTCTGACAAAAGCCTTTCATCACTCAGTAGTTTACATTGAAAGCTGCCAAACAATTATACGATGCAATTTAGTCTGACTAAATGACTTGACAAAAAAAATCACCAGCTGATGAGATGTTGCCCACACAATAAAAGTGACACAAGAAATCCTGTTTATTGCTGAGCTCAGAAAATTCAAATTACTGCGTTGGTTAAATATTTATCTCCTATTCTCTGCTGCCATTTTACACATGGGGGCTAAATTCCTCCTGTAGGCTGGATAATTTAGGTTTCTATCTGAAAAAGAGGGGGGGAGGCATCACCCTGACAAAACCAGTTTAAGGCAAGTCATTAACAGTGATGTGAGATATGCTGCCATTACTGAACCATCCTAAAGCAGACAACACATTTTATCTTCATGTAAAGTCCCGTTTTGAATACCAGGGTCTCTTCACAGCCTTTGCCTTTCATTTATACACGTAGCTCATGACAATTGAAATTTAACAAATCTTTATGACGATCAGATTATGCATTTGTAAATGAAATGTCAGTGAGCCAGAGGCCTCCTGTGAATGATTAACAGTGACTCGCAAGTATTCAGTAAATGCAGGGTAACAAGAGGACTGACAGCTGTGCGGCTACATATGTCCAAACTGCACTGGGCGGCTCCCAGTCAGCCATGGCCGACGAGCTCATGTAACCACCTCCATATTATAACCTTCAGTGCTATTTGATGCATTAATATAAAGCACACGCACGGTAAAAACAGAGGGAGGACTTGCTTCAAAAGTGAAACAGCGAATCATGTTTAATTACTGCTAATTTGCATAGTAAACAGACGAAGCTATCAGGCAACGGTTTATAGACTATGTTTCGCTTTGCAGTTTTTTTTCAATTTGCACTATTATGACCATTCCAAAATAAGAAACATAACGTTATATGGTTAAATGTGTCGTATTGTCAATGTCAAATGAAGCATTTGTCCGTGAACGCAGCGCAGGTCGGTGGGTGTCGCTGTATTAATTTCTTTGGAAGGGTGTGTAACGTTAATGCGAACGGTTAGAGAACGTCGTTACGTTATTTAACCGTCCAGCCGCTTAAAGATAAACCGAACTCAATTGCAGTTATTCGCTTTAATTCCACAAACCGAACAAACACCGCCAACAAAAGGAACGCTTGCAGCTAGCTAACGTTAGCCAGTAAGCTAGCAAACCCACAGCAGCCCGGGAGGACACATTACATTATCCGAGCAGAGCAAATAGGAAACAACTGTGGTGTAATTTATTTAAGACATTTAAGTCGATATAAATGTAAGATATTTGATACGTAATGTCCATTACCTTGCTCTGTTTTCGTACGAGCTTATGAAGGGGTAGCTGTCCTGGCGATCGGATCGACGGCGAAGGATGGGAGGCAGTTTTTTTCTAACCAAATGTGACGTAATTTTCTGCAGCTGTACGGAAAGAGCCGATTAAAGCCGGAGAGACCCGAACACCGAACATCCGAGAACGACTCAGAAGCACAAACATAGTGGTGGAAGAAATAGTCAGACCCTGAAAGTGAAAGTTATGAATTCAAAATGTTACTTCAGTAAAAGTACGTAAGTATTTCAGTAGTATATGCAGTGCTGCATCATAATTGAGTATAATAATAATAATAATAATACATTTAATTTTGATGCAGAGTTCACATAGTTAAAAAGGGGCCAACAATTTAAACAGTTATAATACTGAAATATATATTTTTGTATGTAAAAATATCTTAATAGAAGTGATAAATGTAGTACAAAAAATGATCTCTGCCACTTATATTACAATATATAGTATTTTAATATTTCCCTTTGAGCTGTAATGAAGTATAAAGTACTGTAGTATCATATGATAAGTACCTCAAAACCTCAACTTATATACAGTACTATGTATTAAGTTACTTTCCACCTCTGGCATCTATAACATGCTGACAAGATATCTTTAAGCATTTATGAATTTCTTTATCAAAATGTTCTAATGTTGAATCATACTTTTCCGCCATTGTGCAAGAATACACTGTAAAACAAATGCTAAATAGGCTTTCTGCTCATTTATTAGGCTGATCAAGCCTAATAAAACAAGTGCAGGGCAATGAGAAACTGTGCTCCCATCCCTGCAGTCTCAGTTCTATTTTTGCACACAATACATCATAGCTGTATCAGTACGCCTACTTTAAGTGACCTACCAGTTTAACACTGAATGGTCTGTTTTCAGCTCACATCTTCTTTCAGTCTGTGTGAATTTCCTCAGCAGCTTCGCTATCAGCTGACTACCACAAGGACCTCAGACATGAGATCATCTGAGCAGGAGCCATTATATCTGTGGATACATTCCTTTGCCGGAGTAATTTTGTGTAACTGCCGTCTCCTAATATCGTCTAAAAATGTCCATTTTCAAATTTAATCACACCTCTATGTTGTGCAAATAACTCCCATAGAACAGGAAACGGTTCTTTTAATAGTCCTGTTTGATTCCGTTTAAGTTTCCTTCTTAACCCTCCAGTTGATCTTGGGTGAAATTTAACCCAATTATTTATTTTGTTGTCTTTCATCTGAATGGCATGAAAATAACATGTATGGTTCCATGTTTTGCTTAATGAATAATTAATTTGTAAACCTGATCTCACCTTTTCCAAAAAAAAAGTGAAAACAGGACAACAAACATAACTATTCACTCTAAATTCCCAAAAAAGGAGTGTCAAATTTTAATTGAAATAAAATAATTAAAAAAAAAAGGTGAAACACAGAATTGGGTGATAATTTGTACTTCTATAAACAAAAAAAATGGGTAAATTTTGACCCAGGAGGACAAAAGGTGCAGTTGTTAAAAAGACAAGATGACGGTTAAGCTGAACAGGTCAGACACAAACTGTTGTGAGGAGGCTGTGAATGATGGAACAGCTGCCATGGGACAGTATGACAAGACGATTTTAATGGGATTTTCTGATTGACAGCTGCCTTGCAATCTAATACAACAAATCTGAATGAAACATCAGAGTTGATGGTCCTTTTGTCTCCAGTTTAAGATTATATCATATTACAAATCTTCATATTCACCATTAATCTTCAGTCAGGTTGACACCTATTTTATTGCTTTTAAGTAAATAAGAGTGGATATAAATTATTCAGTTATTATATACTCTATGAAAGTTCTGGAAAAAATTTGACCAACAACTACTGATTCATCTCATGCAATATCTAAACCTGTAAAACCAAAATCACTGTTTTGACACACACCGCCCTGAACCAGCCAAATGACAGCGATAGCACCAATGTTTTCATCTCCATACAATCAAAGAGCACTGGTCCATTTAAGCACATTATGTGACATGGATGACCTGGTTAAAAAGTTGTATAATTACATATAAAACAACAACAAAAATGTTAGCATTTAATAGTAAAAAATAGTGTTATATAATATTTTTTTAAAAGTTGCAATTCCTGTTGTTTTTGGCATGTAAAATGCAATGTAAGATCCAATATTCCATTTAAGAAGGGACTACATCGAATGGAAAAGCTACAAGTGCAATTAAAACAAAGTGGGTCTCGTAGGAGGACCCCTCCCCTTCAATAATATATTGTATAGTCTATCAATTCAGTTCCAATGAACTGTTACACTGTAAAGGTTAACTGTCAGTATAGTACAGTACAAGATTGACAATCAGCTGATGCTGTTGCGCTTCACCCAACTGGTTTGAAGTGGAATGAAAAAAGCAACCAGTCAATCGAGGGTGACCGTCGTCCTTACAGCCTCCAGCTCATGTTAACATGCAAACAGGCACAATTCATGATACTGAGTTGGAATATGTGCATTTATATGTTCATAAATATGTTTGAATTTCAACCTCTAATGGACGGGTTGTTAGATGGGGGAGGGGGCACGCAGTGTGCTGCTTAGAGCCGAGTCCCCGAACACGTTAGCATAGGAGGCTTTGAGGAACTGGACGTAGTTCTGCAGACTGCGGTTGGTGCTGTCTGACTGCTCCAGGCGGTCCTTCACGTCCTGCAGGCGACTCTGGTACCGCCGCTCCACCTGACCATCAGAAATAATTAGACATCTATAAAAGGCTCACACGCACAAAAATGTCGAGCAAATCGTCGACGGAGGCCTTTACCTCCTCTTTGCTGCGTCGCAGTTGGTTGATTTCCGAGGTGGTCCTGCTCAGCTGGGTCTCTAGGTCCTCTATCTTGGACTGGGTGGCGCGTTCTTTGGACGTGGCACGTTCTCTGGTCTCTGATATCTGGAGAGAAATATGACATATTGGACTTAATTGGAGCGACACACTCATAATTACATACAGCATCATACATCCACATAATTAAACCCAATGTGGATCTAATAGTGAATCCTTCAGCACATACTTTGCATAAGTATTTTTTTAAAAATGTTCCATCTTTTGTCCGGTTCAGACCTGTTGTCGAGCATCATCTAGAGCTTCTTCCAGCTTCCGACTCAGCAAGGAACATTCTCGGGTTTTTTCGTCTAGGCGGAGCTGGTTGCTGTGGACGGTTTCCTCCTGCTTGGCAATGACCGCTAGCAAGTCGCTGTTCTGACTGCCAGCCTCCTCCACCTTTCTGTAGAAATAGCACAAACAAAAGAAGGCAAAAATGAGTGCCAACCACTCATTCATACTGTTGTGATGTCACAGCAGGAGTGGAGGTCAATAGTAATCGATTTTAGATGCATGTAGTTGCCCCCCTACTTCTACTTGACTTCTGTTTCTTCGACTGACCTCAGCTCTCTGAGGGGCGGGACATTCATGACAATGCTAGGCCAATCACAACAGACTTTCAGTAGAGAGGGGAGGGGCGGAAACAGTGTCTAACTAGATACTTGTGAACCATAAAAATATGCAAATTTTATAAATAGACCATAAAAATGTAAATATTAAACTGGGGAAATAGCAAAATAGGGCCCCTTTAACTACTAGGGCTTGTTTTTTGAACAATAACTCTGGCAATTATATTTAATAATGAGAAAAAGGGGAGATTAATAATTTGGACAAATCATTTCCATCAGGAACTAATAGGTAGCAGAGCAACAGTCCACTTCTACTCAAAGATGTGCTGTATAGTCTGAGGAGAGGCAAGATACAAACCGTTCCAGTGTCTCCACTCGCTGCTGAAGCTGTCTGTTCTCCTCCAGCAGCACCTTGTTCTTCTGCCTGAGAAGCTCCATTTGGCTGCCTTGAGTCTCCACCTAAGGCAACAGAATACAAGTCATTAATAGAATGGCTTGCTAAAACTGTTTAGGAGCTAAATGCACTACAAATTCTAGCAGGATATATGCAGTACTTAATAATAATACAGCACATAGGCATTACTGTGCTCTTTAAATGGGTTAGGGTCACTTCGAATTCAAGTCATTATTTTGTTGTGACCTTCATGCGGAGGTCCGCCAGGGTCGAGCTGAGCTCCATGCTGCGTCTCTCTTGGCTGCGTTCCCTGTCCTGAGCCTCCTGCAGTTGGAGTTCGGAGCGTCTCAGGGCTTCGGGAAGAGGCTCCAGCTCCGCCAGCCGCCCCAGCAGCTCCCGGCGAACCTGCTCTATCTCCTGCTCAAGCCCCCCGCGCACCGCCTGGGCCTCCCGCTCCGCCTGGGCCAGCCGAGCGCAGTACTCGTCCGCCTCGGCCCGGGTTTTCCCGACCTGTGCGGGGTCGGGGGTTGACAAAGGGAATCGTTTTTTTTTCCTTCCGGAATTTCATGGATATCAGCAGCATCCTTCTCTATTCTCACAATCTCTGTACCCCTGGTAGCACAGCTCTGCTTCACATACCTGGATCTTATAGCCGTCCAGAAGACTTTCATATTGCTTGATGGAAGCTTTGACATGCTGGAGCTCTGATTGTGACAAGGCCAGCTTCTCCTCCACTGCAGATGCTGTAGCCTAACAGCAGTTTCAGATGATTGCATCATTAGTTATGAAATTAACAGGACAGTCCATCTTCCTAATGTAATATAAGTCAGTCTAAATTTGTTAAGAGTAAAAGAAAAAATGGGGATAGGAAGGAGCTTATGATGTTAGATATGAACAAATTGCCCCTAGGTTAAGGCTGGCCAGGTCAACGCACAGATCAAAGCTTTCTTTGTGTGGCTGTGTGTTACCTTCAGGGACTGGTTGTCCAGTTGGGCAGCGGTTCTCTGTGTGGTCAGTCCGTGCAGGTGATCCAGCAAGGCCTCTCTCTCCAGTCGCCCTTTGTCCTCGGTGCCCTGCAGCTGCTCGGTCAGCTCCGCTATACGGCTGCATCGCATTACAGAACATTATGTGACATCTGTTGTCATCCATATGAGCAAGATGGCTTTTAATTTGAAATCCCAGTAGAATATTTGACAATGAAAACCTGTTTGAACAGACAGTGTTACTTTGATAAATTCACAGTCCATTTTTTAAAATTTTTGTCAATTAATCACAGCAATCGACCGCCTGTCAGCTGTGAATAAGTGTCTGTGCAGAAGGAAAGACATTTATTATTGTCTGTAGTTACCTGTTCAACACAGACAGTTCAATCTCCAGTTTATTTTTTTCTTTCACTTCTTGGGCATGGTGACTCTGCCAGGTCTCAGCAGCTGACAGTGCTTCTGACAACTGCTTCTCCTATTACAAGAAAGGAAAAAAAGAGTGTTGTTCATTGTTTTTGCTTGATTCTGTTATGGACAGCAGTACAGAATAAAGGTGGTTGTATGTGACAAGAGGATTAAAGCTTGATTTAAAAAGGGAGCAGTTTAAATACTGAATGAGAAGGGTCCGTCTGCAGGCTGCGTAATTGGCCTGTCTTGTGGGCGTGTCTTTAGAAGTGGGCGTGTCTTTACTGTTGCAATATGCATGTGGGCATATCTTGCAAGATGCAGACAGATACAGTTGGTTTCTTTAGACTAGTGGTTCCAAAAGTGGGGTCCGGGGACCCCCAGGGGTCCTGGAAGAGGTATTATAAAAATATCCTATAAAATCTTAAAGCACAAATCTTATGAGATGGGGTCCATGGTCTACTTTTCGTGGGTTTAAGGGTCCTTGACATGAAAAAGTTTGAGAACCACTGCTTTAGTCAAATAATTGTTATTTCATGATGGTGATAAGACTAACGATATGAACTATGAGGCTTGTGTCTTCTGTCTGGACAAATAAATATACATCTAGAGCAGCACAATGACTCTGGCCTACCATGTCCAGCAGCTGCATGCTCAGCTGGCCTGCGGTGTCCTCGCTACGCTCGGCTCGCTGTTTCTGTGCCCGCGTGGCCCGTTTCAGAGCGTCTCGGTCTGCACTGGACTGCTGCTTCTGCCTCGTCAGCTGCTCCGTCAGATGCTCCACCTCCACCTTCTGCTGGCAGGCTGCTCGCTCCAGGTTCTGATCCAGCAGAACGGACAAAACGACTGGATTCATCAGACTATATAACATAGATGGGCACTAAACGACTCCTGCAGTGACAGACGCAATAATCAAATCTGACTGCAATACTCAAACTTAACCATTTGCCCATGAGCAAGCGACAATAGATAAATTCCATGTGCTAAACAGATCCCGTGACAGACCTTTATCTGCACAGCGAGCCGGTTGTTCTCGGCCTCTTTGCTGCGGAGCTGTCCTTGTAAATGAGCTCTTGTCGACTCCAGACTCTTGGATAATTCAGCCGTGCTCTTTGCGTTGTCCTGCGTTCACAAAATCCAGCAGAATGAACTTTACAACACTTTGTGCTGTGTGATTTCTAGAAAGATGTGTTTAGTAAAACATCAGCAGAAGTGAAAGCTGTGCTCACAGTACCTTTTCAGTATCTAAAAGTTTGGAAAGCTGGTTAACCTCCTTCTCTTTGTCCTGAAGCTTCACCACGAGATGCTGTGAAAGGAAAAGCAAGGCGGCCTTTATTTATAGAAGACATTTCGCAAACAAAGGGGAACTGCGCTCCACAAAGATGAAAAAAAAAACATGTAAAAGAAGGTAAATCCAACTTTTGAGGTATTAGCTTGTCTGTAAGGAGGAAAATAGAAAAACAAAAATAATTTGGGCTGATTAAAACTAAATAAAACACAGCGGCTTCTAGTTCAACTCACAGCATTTTCCGTCTCTGTGTCTGCCAGCGTCTTCAGTAACGCAACCTTCTGCTCTGCCAGTCGGATCGACTCCATCTGTTAAAAAACAACACACACAGTGAAGTTACGCTGATTCTGTACTCCATACCCATATAACAATATTAGCAGTGTTATTTAATTATTGATATTACAGGAACTGATGATGATGACTGAGCTGAAACCTTCTTTTAATACTTTACTAAATCAGAGGCATCTTCATTATCTTGATTTCAAAATATACTTCTTCTGTAGATCTATCCCAGCTGCGATTAGCTATTGCTTCTAAAAATGATACGTGTATTTCTAATGCACTTGTGTCAAACTCAAGAGGCTTAAGAGATGGAAAAGTGAACAAATATTTAAACTTAATGGACACAAACTGGTTACATCTTATTTGTACAACTTCATGGTGCGTTCAAGCACACCTCGTTATCTCCAAAATCTATTCTTGATTGGCCACGTAGGATGTTTAAAACAGGAACTTTTTTTTTGGTAACACACGCTACCTGGGAGCCGTGCTGCTCTCGGAGAAGGTGCCGCAGGGTTCGGTTCGTAGCCTCGAACGTCTCCAGTTTCTGCAGCAGCAGCTCCTTCTGACGGGCCAGGGCCGACGACTCGGAGCCTGACAGCCTCTTCAGCGGCGAAGTCACGGGTACCGGAGAACGAAATATTTAAGGAGAATCTCATAAGGCCAGAAAAAAACAACCCTGCACACAATTTGGAGCCTGTTGCCCCACACGTCCTGAGTTTCTAGAGCAGGTGGACCTGACAGGACGAGTAACGGGAACTGTCACTGAGCTGATACTCACGCTGCCGCTAGTGCCGGACAGTTTGGAGACAGATTCTCGCAGAGCTGACACCTGCTTGGCAGCCGCTATCCCATCCAGCTCAGCCTCCTTCAGTTTCCTGAGCAGAGCTCCTTTGTCTTGTTGCACACTGTCCCCCTCTAGTCTGCAAGAAAAGAACAGACACAACCACTCAACACAAATAGTCCCATATATACAGTAGTGTTCAAAATACAAGCAGTCCAATGTGTTCAAAAAATAGCAGTGTCTGCTGTTGACTTTACAAACTCAAAACTATTTTGTACAGACTTGTTTGTTTTTTAAGGATTTAGCAATTTTGCGAATCACTAAACTAATAGTTTTAATACCACCGTTTATTATAACTGCTTCACATCTGTGTGGCATGGAGTCAACCAACACGTGGCACCTTTCAGCCGTTAGCTGCATTTCTTGGTTTTGCTTCAGAAACAGCATTTTTCCTTTCAACTAACTACCCCATTGCACAGCCTTAAGAGTGTGCATATCATGAATTCTGGGATATGTTAGTTTTCTGAGAATCTCCTGCACCTACTGATAAAATGTTTGCCATGTAGCAATAAAAATATTATAATACAAACCTGGATTAATCTGGGCAGTCACATTGGACTGCTACTATTTTGAATACCACTGTATGTTGATTTTTTTTGTGACATGAATAGTATCTGTAAAATTTGCAGAAGACAAATGGACTGTTGTTTTGAGATTATGTCAAATCAGAAAGCACATCCTGCAGCAGAGGATAATATTACAGAAAAGCAGTGACATCAGATCTGCCTTCAGCCACTGGAGAAACAGAATCTATGTCATTTCTACTTTTCCTCCCAAGGGAGAAGCATCAGACAGAGCAGCTGCTCTTCATCTGGAACATTCTAACCTTGGGTTCACCCACGATTTGTTTATTCTGAATACAGCAGGGTTCCTGCAGGGTCCTAAAAAGCCTTGAAAGCATTGAATTGATGAATTTGGTAATAATACCTTAAAAATATCCCAAAAAAAAGGTTTGAGCCCGAATAAAGAGTGGAGAATCAAAACTTTTCTCTACTCACGTTGCTGTAGTACATCATATTGATAATGCCTTAACTATTACATGTGGGGTTTTAGTGAAAAACTATTTGATACAGAGGTAGTACATCATTAAGTATCATTAACTTTCAGTTTCGAGCTCAGAGCGTTTTTGAACTTTTTTGAATTTTCAGCATCCTGATTCTGTGATTGTGAGATGCTGGATGACTATATAAATATGATCAATAATAGATAATAATAGTAGATAATATGATTGCCTCCTCCAACTGGGTTCCAATAATCTCTGCACCTGTGATTTACATGTTTCTAGTAATATATAACACAGGATAATGACTAAAAATGATAATATCAACCGTGTGTCTTATTGATATTTGCCTGTTGCAGTCGGTGTCCTCCAGCATTTTCTCCATGGATTGGCGTAGTCGTACGTTCTCCCGCTCTGTCTCCTCCAGCTCTTTGGTCACCTCGGCCAGCTCCTCCTCCTGCTCTGCGATCACCCGCTGGGAGACACTCAGCTGCTCCGTCTGACGCTCCATCAGCTGCTCCTTCTTCCGGAGTTCCACCTGCACACACACACATGAAAGAGACACACACATATTGCAGTTAAGGCTCAGGGACAAAAAGTGTTTACAATTTGATTTCTTTTATTATATTCTAAGATTTAAACTGACCTCATTCTTCAGAGAGCTGACTTCGGACAATAAGCTGTCGATCTTCCTCTCGTACTGGCTGATCCGTCCGTGCAGACCTTCCTCTTCCTCTGACATGAGGTCGGCCAGACGCAGCGGAGTCTGAAAAGGTTCTGGTTCCGGTTCAGGGAGCGACGGTGTGATCTCGAGGCGGTGCGCTGGCCCCTGTGCACAAAAAGACGGTTTCAGTAGCCGTATGTCTGTCAACAGAATCAGTTCGTTCACAATGCAGAGACAACAACTCCTGAAAAACCTCATGAAGGATAGTGTTAGGGTGTAATTTTCCTTTAAGAAGGGTTACCTCCCACTTGTATGACCCGTCCCTTATGGAGGCCTTCCCCGGTGGGATCCATGGCACCCGAGTTTTGACTTTGACTGTAGGCCGAAGGTTTCCTGTTTCGATCTTGTTCTTCCCCTTTAAGACACAGATTTTCAACATGTCATTCCTGCCTGTTCAGCTTTTCCATCACATCTGTATAGTCCATAACTTGGGTATAGTCTATTTTTTCATACCTACATACTGAGGTATACAGTATTTGATGACATTTCTGTACAAAATAAAACATAAAGCTGAGCTGCTGGTGAGTTACTGTAGCATGTAAGACATTGTCTAAGTCTATGGTGCTGTGTGAATGCAAATAACCTTCTTGGACTTGGTTTAAATTAGAGCCGCAACAATAAGTCAATTATTCAATTAGATGCCAACTATTACATTAATCAGCACTTATTTTAATAATCGATTTGAGTGATTTTTTAAGAATAAAATCTCAGAATTCTCTAGTTCCAGGTTCTCAAACCTGAATATTTTCTGATTTCTTCCCAAATGTCTAACCTGAGGTGTCCTGGCAGGACTCGCCCTCTGGCTCTTCACGTGCACATGGACCGGTGCAGCATCGTTGAGATGCACGTGAATCGGAGGTGAACTTGACTGGGTTATCATTGCTTTCCTCTGTGGGAAATCAAAAAAAGGGAAAGAGATTAGTGTCTCCAAGCAATGTAACAATTCCTTTACCTCAGCAAAATAAATAATACAATAAATACAAAATAATAACATAAAAAATTAAAAATACAATAAATTAAAATAAAATAAAGCTCATGACAGCAAAAATATGTTATGATGTTTTGAGATTAATTTAATTTTCCTTCAATATAGAGTGGTTCACATCGCTATGGTACTAGTGGTGTATAGGTGAGAGGTAGATGGTGTAAATGCCATGACACCCAGAGGAAATAAGAGTCAACGGATTGACAGGCAAAATCTGTGAATTAAATAAAACCAAGAAAACGGCAAGACAAAGATATATTTGTATCTCCTTGGAGTAGAATACTGCAGTAAACGATAATTAAAAATTTGTTAAAAACAACATACAATTTTACTGAGTCAGTCCTAATGCTATAATGAAAAGTCAAGGTAGCTTAGCTGGAAGTACATTAGCTTTAGCTTATCAGCTAACCTTTTCAGGATCGGTGTGCAGCCTGAGCACTAAACTGTCAACTTCCAAGTCTTACCATATGATAAACCGAATTATACTCGTCGAGACTTGAACGTATATTTCATTGGCAAAGCAGCGTCTGAGGTTTCGCACGTAAAAAAGGCAGCTAGGTTATGATATAAAAACAAGCTGTTAGAGGAGAAGCTTGGATAAACTTCAACAAGTAGTGACGCTGCCTGCTCCCTTCTCTGGTTGGTCAGTTTAAAGCACGTGGCATCGTTCTCCGGCAGTGATTGGACGAGAGCACAATTTCTAACGTTCCTAAGCAACGCGCTCCTCAACCACAAACTGCAGCATCAAAGATACTCAGCATAGCAAGATTTAATCCGCGCTTTCACTCACATCGTTCTCTAGAACGATGAATATTATTTCAGGCTGTTTCAGTTGTTTTGTTAATCCTCTATTAAAACACATTATCAACTGAATCCTGATACTATCGTTTGAAATCGCTTCGCAGAGTAAATTACGTGACAACCGATAACAGCATCAAGACAGAAACAAGATTTTACTATTATAGCGTAAACCTGTCAAATAAACCGACTTTAAAGCACTTTACAGCACACATATAAAACAACACGACAGAGACAATATAATAAATATCAAATTAAAATCGGAACCATCTGTTTTATTGCATTGAAGAATGGGAAGTTGTAGTTCCTCACTGTGACTACTAGGGGGCAGCAGAAGACACCACAGGGTCAACGCAACTTCGCCGTAGTCAAGGCAGACGCGATGACGCGCTCCCACATCCGGTAAGCTCCTTCAAAATAATATAATTTCAAATGCTCAAATATCCCGGAGAGGAAAACAAATACTGACAGATGTAATATTTATTTCAGAATACTGGAGAGAATTTTATTGTTCCGATAATACTGATTATAACACTGATGTATTTTTTCCCTTTTCTTTTAAAATATGTTGACACAAATGAGATATATATGACACAACTGACTGTGTATTAAAAACAACAACTAATAGATGTTTTTCATGGCATCCCTATTTGATTAAACAGTAGGTAAACACAAGCGATACCAATAATACTAATAATTAAAGTTCTGTTCTATTCAAGTGAAACAGAGTTAGGCTGCTGCTATTGTGCATGGTGGCTCCCTGGAAAGGCTCTGATACACTAAATAGAACCTTAATTAGTATCCTTGGTAACACCGGTGTGTACCTACTACTATTTAAAGTCAACATGGCTGCTGTAAAAAAAAAGAGAAAAAAAAAGGTCTGAAGCACATAATCCTACAATATGTTATAGGACGATAGTTTTCACTATTCATGTAAATGTTTTTATCCTTTTCATATGCATTTTATATATCGTTGCCCTATTAAAATAATGGCCTATGTCATTTTTTAACAAAAGTACGTTTTTGGCTTAAATCATCTTAAAATCACCTTAATCCTGAGTTGAAAGGATCATACTCTTTATTCCCAATGGGACAAAAGCCACTTCACCATTTTACATTTTCCCAAAGGCAACGTTGTTTGTCCAAGTCCGGATAAAATACCAATTTAATAAGTTTTCATGATGCCGATTGCTTCTAGAATCAAGAAGAAACCTAAAATTGATTCTTGATTCAATTTCTACTGCTAAGGGATGAAACCTATAGGCTATAAGGTTTTATTTAGTCTAAATCTAACAAGTTATACTTAAATAATAATGTAAATATGCAGAGGAAGGAAGTTCCAGGATCTCTGGTCCATTAAACATAATGATGACTGTTATCACTTGAAAACTTTCCACATTTCAGGTTTCAAAATAATGTCAAAGCTGGATATTGGAAATGAGTTGCGTTCAATAAAAAAAAAACAAATAATACCTGGGAAAGTAATGAAAAATGGAACTGCCTCCTAAAATATTTGATTTACCTGACATTTATTTCAGTTAACTCCAGGTAATGTACGTTTTGGGTTAAAAAAGACCTGAGTCACTTTATTTAATTTTACATAAGGGACACATACTGTTCTATGTATGTTCAGTCATTCACTGTCAAGACCTTTTTGATTGAAATACTATAATATTATCTGTATTTGAAGATTGTTTACCCCAAAACTACTTAGGCCATTATTTTTTATTGCAAACAAAATGCTGATTTAAACTTTTAGAGGTCAAAAAAGGAGTTTACATTACCTATATGTTCTGAATTTGAACTTGTCTTGGTAAACTGATGAAAAACAAAGCAGTGGTTTTAAAAATCCTTCCCAGTCCCACAATAAACACACTCGATGGTCGTTTCATGATGCCAAATTTTCTTTTATCTTTTATTGGCTCCATCTGGCAACACACAGAAGAAAAAAAAACAAAAAACAAACAAACATCTGATACAATAATTGATCTCAGTCATGGTTAGGATGTGAAAAGTGAGAATACACCAGTCTTTGGCACTTCCTATTCTAAACAAACATGCTGCTTACAGATATCATCTGTGCATTATTTTTTATCTTTTTTTTCTAAACTGAAATATTCAAAATACAACCGACAGTTCGACACTGACTGAAAATCACGACGAGCAAGTCACACATGTTGCTATAAATGAGGGCTGCGCCCGTCTTTAGGACTTTTTTTTTCTTTTTCTCTTTTTGTTTTTTAGAAGTATAAAAAAGTAGAAATGACCCCTGGATAACTGGGGGAGAAAACAGGATTGATCAGACGGCAGTTTGTTTTAAGATGTGTTCCCGAGAGGCGTGCTCAACATGCTTCTCTACAGATGCGGCTCCGTTACACGGAACAGTGGCCGTTTGTGCTTGTGCAGTCGTGTCGAGTTTATTTCCTCTGCTGGGACGGATACTAATACTGGTTATGCAGGGCGAGAGCACTGGTCTGGTTTCACCGGCCTTCAAATCCTCCCTTTTTGCTACTTTCAACCATTATCTGCTTAATCTGTGCATTGTCTCTGTATAAGTGTTGGCAAATGGCAGCTTTAGAAAATAAACTAAACGCTTATGTGGGCTTATAAGATAAAACTGCTCTGTAAAGTACATTCCATCATCTATATTTATGTAGGGTTTTTTAAATCAGTCATGCACAGGAATAAGACCTCAGTATGAGTCCAGGACTGCAAAAACACTGTATTTCTTCTAGAACTCTCAAAAAGTTTCAAATCAAAAAAAGGCAACGGCAGCAAAGACACAGCGTCCACCCTGCATAAGGCTTTATAATCCCAGATTAGCAAACGATGAACTCCCTCTGCTTCTATAGATCAGCCACAGATTCTAACATGTAATAGTCGCCTCAGACCATCAGAAACATCACGTGTGCACTAATTACTGTTTTAAGCACACAAGTCATCTAGTTGTACAGTTAAGACAACTTATGATCCAGTCTTTTTTCATATCGGTTAATGGTTCGATTGCAAAAGTCATCTTGTTTGCAGATGATAATAGATTATTTACACAAGTTTTCTTATTCACACAAGTTCATGGTTTGTCAACACGTCACTGGGACCAATTGATATCATGTCGACACAAACGAGAATCTTTTTCTTATACGAGTTTGCAGAGTTAAAATTTTTTCCTGTGCACACGCTGATATTTGGATGTTGTTCTTTTGCTCGGATTACGTCCGGTTTGCACAAGTCATCAGGTGCGTTGGAGATTTAACAGAAAAGATCTTGGGATTTTAGGGAAAAAAAAAAAAAAAGCGCATCAACTTCCAGGTCTGCAGCGATTCCCTGATACACCCGTCAAATAGAGGTGAAGCAGGAAACGCCGTCCATGGAAACAGAATTAGTTTACACTATTGCACCGTGCTCCATATGCTGCTGGGTAGCTAAAAAAAAAAAGAAGAATATTCACAGAACTGTCTAATGCATAATGGTCAAATGGTACTTTTTTTTTTTCCTCTGCCACTGCTGTTGCTGTTCATGGTTTAAAATATGAAGCACAGAAGCCGCCACTACAGCAAACGGTCATAAAAGAAGCTAAAAGTGATCCAATTACCTCATTTCTTTCTCTAACAGATTCACCGTTTGTGTATATTTTTCCTTTACATAATATTATTTTGTGCCATCAGGCTTTTTTTTTTTTTTTTAAAGGATTTGGGGAAAACACCATACAATAACATGTTATAAACATATAAACATGAGTTTCTGAGACTTAGCATACAAACTTGTCAACAAGCAATATTTGACAGTTTAAATGAATATATTTCTTCATTTTTTTTTTGTTTTTTTTTGGCTGATATTCCTTTGGAAAGTGAAAAAAAAGTGATTGTGTTTCAATTCCCAACTGACAGCGTCGTTTTAGAGCACCACTGGCTATAAAACTTTTTTTTTTGTTGTTGTTTTTTAAGAATTCTTTGACACACACACGGACTAACATGATAAAATTGCCTATTCAACACGTTTCAGGCAGATGCTGTTAAAAAAGTGAGAGCAGATGAAAAGTTCCTATAGGAAAATGTTTTGAAATCACTCTGGACTTCACACTCTGTAAAAAAGAAGGTCACCAGTGTGAAGAGCTGGCATGAAGAACAATAGCATGGAAGGTTTTGTTTTTTTTCCTCTCCCGCCCCCAAAAAGTACAACAAACAAGATCAGAACAATATTTAACTTCATAAAGTGCAAGCCTACAACATCTTAATTATTCATTAATTAAATTAATTCATTGTCAGAACTGTCAACACAATGTGGAATGTGGCGGTTGATAGTACCATGAAAATAGAGGAAAATGTTAAAAAAAAAAACACGGCTCACTTTCCCAGACAAATGTAAAATGGAGAAAACAGCGGTAGTTTTCCTCTGCCTCTCTTCAAGTCCTTGAAAAATTGGAATGTTAACATCGTTAGGAAAATAAAATAAAAAAAAAAAAAACGGCCAAAGAACAAACTGGCCACATTATTATGTTACTGGTTTGCCTTTTCTTTACTTCATATTTCATTACACATTTGATAAGACTTACTAAATACTGGACAAACACGTCGCTTTTGCCTCATCTGTACACGCTCTAGCGTCGTCAATAAATACAAACAATAAAAAAACAAAAATAGTGTTCTTATCGTTTCTGTCTATTCAGAAGTCTGAACTTCCACCAGCCCGGCTACTTCCTATTTTACGACTTTGGTCGAGGGCAGTTAACGGTTGGACTGGTTTCTGATCAGCATCAGTACAGCGGCCTGTGCAATCACTCCTCTCTGCTGCTGGTGCCAAAAATAAATCCCCAACTCCAGAATAACGTTCAGACTCTTTATATCTCAACTTTTTTTTTTTTTTTTAATAAAATAAAATAAATAAAGATTCAAATGCAAATATTCTTTTTCTGCACCCAGCAGAAAAAAAGAATAACGCTTTAATTTATTGTTTCTAGAGTCAATATTAGGGCAATGTGCTTGTTAGATTGAGACATGGGATGTGTGCAAAGCTAATATTGAACCACGGGGCTGTGACGTTGGGAACTTTGGACAGAAGATTTCCCGTTTTTTGGACAAAAGTATTTACGAGGTTATCAAAATCTTTAGAAAACCTGCAAATCGGAGGTTTCAGGACAATTCTGCTATCAGCTGTGAGGAATTTCATTTTGGCACCAGACTGCTGGAAATGTTCTGAAACGCTACTTTCTACTGCAGAAAAACAAAACACAAAAGAGACTCGCAATCAGGTGAGCAGGGATGAGATGCCACGATGTTTAGAAGCTGCCTACATGCGCACGGAGAAACTCAGTGGACAATAAAAAAATAGAAAAAAAAATATATGGAGCGAATATTAAAAAGAAGTAACAGCAGGCTAGCTAGGCTAGCGTTCATGCTATTAGGCTCTAATGGTCTGTGGAGACAGAGTCCACTGGAAGAGAAAAGAACAAATGACAAACGTCGACTATACTAAAGTCACAAGAACTTTGACTCAAACAGTTGATGCTTCCTGTGGCTCCCTTTCTGAATTCCAAAATATAAAACTACCACAAAAACGACGACGATCTCGAGTGCTCTTTCTTGCATTAGCAACAACCGCGACCGTGTGTTTTAGGCCGCAGTTCCTCTATTAACCACAAGGTGATGGCTACAAAAGTCTCAGACTGAGTATTAAAGCTGCCAGTTTTCTCTGTGTATTAAAAAAAACAGTGATTCTGTTTGAGGAGGGAATCTAAAATGACGGCGGTACACAGCGCTGCTCTCAGGCAGCAGGTGTTACGGACCAAGCTTCACTATAATATACACTAATAATCAAACTATGCTGTCGGATTTTAGAGCCTCCGGTATTTGGGTCAGATAGTAAAATAAAACATCTTCAAGTTCTAGCTCAAGACACAAAAACAAAAAAAAAATCCACAAAGGTCACAGTTGTCAAAGTTAGCCGCGGTGGTTGCTACTTGCTCGTCCCTACTCGCCTCCGCCCAGATTCCAATTCATTTTTGTGGTTCTTGCAGCATCTGTGTTCTTGAAGCGATGGAAAGTACTGTCACCGCAGGAAGATTAGAAAGCTGCCAATGGGTTTCCATTCAATCGACCCAACGCACATGATAATCCCGACGTTGTGAGGTTACACAGGTGTGATAGTCATAAGTAATGTGTGGATCGGTGTGAGATAGTGAGCGAAACGGTGTGTTACACGACTTCTCTGTCGGTCATCTCCTCTAATCTCGAACTCGATTGTCTCCCATGTGCTGACTCGGCTACAAATGCACAGGCCCATGCAAGCTTTGAGGAATTTCAACACATGCGCTGACTCCATTTTAAAAGAATTTCTCCTGCGTCTTTAAAAAAAAAAGGTGCAGGAATAAACGTGGATAAGAACTAAACGGATACGTTTCTTTGCCTTTTTTTTTTGCATGCAAATACAACACAGTGATATGGAGAAAGAATAACAACCACTTTCAAAAACCGCACGAGGCCCCAAACAAAGGCTTTCTGAACGACGTATGACATAAAAAGGTATGGGATCGCTGGTTGATGACACGTAGGAGGGAGTGATGTCTTTACAACTAATGGTGGCCTACAGCAAGCAACAGAACCCGCAGGACAAACCTCATGCACCTCTGCCTACAACAAGCCAGCTGTCACACAGCAACTGCTGTTCGGCAAATACAAAGATCCAGACCACTAATTACACTTTTTTCCTTTTTTTTTTGGTGAAATCTTTCAAATTCCAACATGATTATAATTATTTTTTTTTAACATTTACTGAGTCAATGAAAGGATAAGTTCAGCACCGTCTGCTTTACCTTCATGTAGAGTGATAAAGTGGCACCTGGAAGCAGCCCAGGTGTATATTCTCTATGCTTTAGGTTTGCACAACCTTCACTCTAATAAACAATGATAAATATTATTACTTTAAAACAAAGAAAATAAAGAAAAAAAAACACCACCAAGAATTCACAAGTTACTGGCTGCGGTTTTAAACTTTGCCTTTGAATGGGGAATGATAGAGAAAAGTTATTCATAGACTCCTGTTTGGTTGGTTTCACATGATGCTTATACTCACGATGCAAGCCGCTGCGGCTCTATATGGGGGAATTTACACTAGATTAAACTCTCTAACTTATCTATGTGAACATTCTGATGTTGCACTACATTTGCACGAGTAACGGTTAAATGCAGGACGAGAGTTTGTATGTGCGGATCGGTTATTTGATTACCTGTTTAAAAAAAAAAAGAAGAAGAAGAAAAAAAGAAGACAAAAAAAAAGGGGAAAAGCAAGTGCGAGGGCTGCGGCAGGTGAGTCTATGTGTCTGTGTGAACACGTTTGCCATTTCGCCCTGTGCGGAGATGTTAGTAGGCTTCCAGTGAATCATCCCAAAATAGGCTCTGCACGTCCAGCATGGTCGCCAGCTCCAATATGTGTTTCCGTAGAACGCTGCTCTCCACCGTGTCCTGTTTGGGGAGCTCAGGGTACGACTCCGGGAAGCTCCGCGCCTCCTGCGAGCACAACATCAAACGGACTTATAGCAACATCGCAACAAACGCATTTTTAATATCTGCCTCCGTGGCAGACAGCGTGTATATTTCCTGTGATTACAGTCATTGAGTACAGATATAGAAGAAGAATACAGTGGAGTTTGCTGAAAAAAAGATTCTGTGAAATATTGAATTTTTGAAATCTGATTATACAAAATTGAATCTATACATGTGATTGGTTATTTTTTAATGATCATTAAAAGTGGGCTGTAGTAAAACAAGAAAATCACAGAATATTTCAATAAATGGAAACTATGTAAATCCTAACCGGATTTACGAGGGTCGCATTTTTATGCCTGAAAATCTGTTCAGTTCCAGATAAATCTGAAAAAAAAAAAATCACGTCTGATCAATGCTAGCTGCCATAAACCACTACAGCTAAGATATATTTGACATTTACACCGATTTATGTACACACTTTCCTGACTTGGAATCATCAGCTTCAGTTTGTAGTCTGAGTGGTTTTGAGATATTGAGTTTTCAAAGTTTGGACATCCTAGTTATTAAATCTGACTTAATTTATGGTTGTGTATATGCAGTACATAAACACACAATAGTTTTCAAATGGCGTTCTATTGAGCTGGGGAGAAATGTGATGTGGAGCAAACCAGCATATACAATAGGTGTATTACCAGTTTAGTTTAGTTCTTAGCTCTACATAGATGACGTGTATGCAGTGACCTACCCGGAAGAGTTTATGCAGCCTCAGTGCAGCTGAGCAGAAAACAAAACGGATCAGCAGCAGTCGGAGGAACTCGTCACCGAAGAATTGCAAAAAGGCTTGATCTGTAGAGACGGTTAGTAAAAATAATGAGCTGTTAGTTACATTTTGACTGGATGATGAAAAGTCTAACGTCGCATCCTACAAAACAGACGAGCAGACATCAAAGAATGGGTCAGAGATCCTGTACGCTACCTATGGTCCGTGATCGAGTTAACATCTGCCCGATGTCACGGTAGACTTTACGGAGGAATTCTTGAGCCCGCTCCCACAGTCCCCGTCGGACGCTGTTCAAACCGCACACGGAGGAGAAGGCCAACAGCGGGCTGTAGAGGAACAGAGTGAAGAGACTCCCACGCTGAGACTGATCTGAACGAGTAAGAAGACGCATGCACAGGTGAGAAAAGACCATCTTATCTCCATCTTTAGGTAAATGAATCACATTAGAAAACATTTTCATTAGCTTTAAAACTGTCCTGGAGACACACACCTTGTACACTCTTAGGATAAACTGTAGGTGATAGTAGGCACACCAGAGGCTGGCCAAACAGATTTGTGAAATTCTGTTAGGATAAGCAAAACACAGAAGAGGTTATAATAAGAAGAATATATATTTGTAATGTGATCACAACTGTTTTTCCTGCCCAAAAAGAAATAAACATGTTCAGGCACCTTGTAGGCTGTGCTGTTTGAAGAATCCACAATGACAAAAAGTGGTTTCCGGGTGAAAGGGAACAAGTCTCCTGGATGAAGGCTGCAACGTTACAAACACACGTCAGTCAGTGTCGGGAAGCTCATGATCGAGCTTTTCTTATTAGACAGACTGATAAATCCTTCACTTTAACGGCTTCTCACCAGTGCATTTCTTTTTGGGCCTGATTCCTCTTCTGCACCGTCTCTCCATTCACCACGTCTCGGTTTGTATTTGTGAGAACTCCGCCAAAATCATATGGACCTACTGGAAACAGCCACAGATTACGTCTTAATGGCGACTTCAACTTGAAAAGGCAGGAGGAGATTGTGGCGTGTCTGCAGCTCTACATGATGATGGATATACGCTTTTACTGGGAGGTGCTCCGCACAGACCCATCTACCGTCCACATGACAGGGTCTAACGTCTAACTCGATGAAGAACAGATTTTTGTGATGATTGAACAGATTACTGTGACAAATCACCAACACTAACTAACAGAAACCTTCCAATCTGGCTTTGTCTTTTTTTTTTAAGTCTGCTGTGGCTTTCCGTCCACATTAAAGTGTCATTTTTCACACCCAGAAACTGTCATCCTACCCAGTTAGTCTCATGCTAGGTGGCAGAAAGCTTCTCTCATCTCTGACAGCCAGACAGCTTTGCAACCAGAAGAGTTCAATATGGTGGAGGCCTCGGTGCAACATCGTAGGAAATACTTCTGATTAAATGTCTCATATTGCAGAAAATTTGATTTTAATTGCTTTTTGATTATAAGAAGGTCGAAGTGTCAGAAAAGCTTGAGAGATGTTGAGAAGAACCACAACAATTCTTGTTAGGGATATCAAAACTTCAACCAGAACCAAGAACAAGTGTTTCAGGAATGCTGCCTTGTATTTATGAGTCAAGATCAAATCATTATTTCACGCTGGTTCATTTGCCTGAGGTGGAGTTTTACTTGTTTTCATATTTCCTATAAATATCATTTTACCTTCGTAATCGGAATGGCCAGCAGGTAAAACTCCAGTAGCTGATAGGTAGACAAGCAGAACGCTGTTTGCAGGCAATTCCTAGGAAATCGAAGCAATGAAAAAGAAAAGTTAATCTTTTTAACGATAGATATAAGTGCTGCATATACTAAAGTAGTTTATGGCTTGCTGTGTAGGAGATAACCTATCCAAATATGAATGCTAAATAGTTAAAATATGAATAATATTAAAACGATGTTGCTCAGATAAAAAATGGCAGAGAAAAGCTGAGAATCCAATCAGTAACGTCATAAATCAGCAGTTATAATGCTTGAGGGTGATGTATCTGAGAAAATTTGCATGTCTAACAATCAACATTAACTTAAGTGACATTTAATCCAGAGAGGCTGTGAAGTAATTCAATACCAACCTTAAATGAGGCAGATAGGAAAGTAAAAAGCTGGCTGAATGTTGGCTTATAGAGCAGATACTTGTGGGGATTTTCTCTTTTTGCTGGCTTCTCATTAGGTTCCTATGGAGAAACATTTCAAATAAATATCATCATATAATTATATGTAATTTTTCTCTTCAAGTTCATTTTATACACTACAGGATAATCGGTCCTCTAGGCAGCAGCAGCAAGTAAAACAACAACAACTTGTGCTTCTGTTGATCTGTTAAATTTCACAAAACAACAAAGATGAGAGAAAAGCTTTTAAACAAAACAACAAATGTACTTTCTTCTTCTTCCTTTCTACATAAATGATCATCTCAAAGATCCTCAGAGTTAACTTGCGATTCTTAAGATCAAATATTGATAATAAAATGCAGCTCAAGCACTCACTTAAACATATTTCATATAATCTCAGCATGCTTTTCAGCAAAACAAGTACTTTTACTTATTATACTTTATTATACTATATTATACTGCAAATTTACCTAGTAATACGTCTATAATTTGAGTTAAGTTTTAAATGCAGGACTTTTACTCGTAATTAAGTATTTTTTACATTATGGTATTACTACTTTGATTTAAGTAAAGGTTCAGAGTACTTCTTCCACCAACCACCGTCTCTAGAAGGATATCCACACAGCCCCTCCACCACAACTAGTCAGAATCCAGTGGGAATTATGCAACTCTGGAGGGAACTAAGCAGTTCGTTATAGCGTAATTACAGGGTTGCTCTGACAATCCATAACAAGCTAACGAAGGTATTTGCTACTGATTGGTCCTGAGAGAGACTGCATCATTTATGAGACACAACATGTTTACTGTGGACGAGGTGGGAATATTCGGTTCTTTTTGACATAGAAGTACAAAAACACTAAGAGGAGTCATATGAAAACAAAAAACAAAAACATAATGCGATAATTTAAGTTTTAACACACCGAAACTCACCAGCGTTCCTTGTTTAGATGTCTGTGTGGCCAGGTTGACGGGTTCCCTCTCCAAAGCTTGAAGCATGCGGAACATGTCGATGGTTAACTCACTGAACTTCACCTGAAAAAAAAATTATTTGTGGATTTTAGGCACTGTTACAATATAAAGCTGTGCTTTTTTTTAACAATACTAAAAAGTTTAAGGTTAATAATGTTATTTTACAGCACTCAAAAACTAATTAGGGCTGCCATGCTAAGAAATAAGAAATTAAATCTCCTTTGAATTAGGGTTTACAGGCAGCAGAGGGCACTGCACCTCTCAAACAGGAGATGGATTAAGATGTACAGGTATCACACGCACGCACGCTTTTTTGTAAATTCACTCATAAATATTGGACAAAGCCGTCTATGATAATTATTTGAATGATTTGCATTTGGTAAACCTCCTGAAAACACAGACACGTTTGCCTTATCACATATCTGCTGGCTTCTCGGCTAAGTCAGAAATCGATGTGGTCCACCGTTCTGTATTTGAGAACGCCTCAAATCCCTTAGTGCAGCTCAGGGGGATGAGGACTGAGGATTGAAGGGGGATGAGCGAGGATACACGAGAAAGTCCTTTGAGGAGTATCGGACTGCCATACTCTTTCTTTGGAAGTCTGTTAGTGAACTGTACAAAAATTAACCAAAGAAAAATATATTTTTTTGCTCCATCATTCAGAGAGATTTTTTCCTTTTAAAAAAAAAAAAAGCCTGCATCTTGGTTCATATTCCGGGAGAACAGATGGGTCTTTAGATATGCAGTCTTGAATCCATAAACACATTTTCACTGTCTATAACGTCATTACTATTGACTCACATATGAATATCACATATAAATCAGTCACTGTACACTGGTTGGACACTATTTTAATAGGAGCTATACTACACTTCATCATTTTTCCCTTTTTTGGCTTCTGAAATATTTCTACATGTTACTGGGGATTCCAATTATACCATGGACTATCAAATGAAAAATTTACAAGCAAAATATCAATAATATCAATACTAAATGCTGACCGCAAATAATTGTTACATGTAGGAGTGGATTAACTACTCGCAGGGCCTGAAAAGCGGGACACAAGGGATTTGTGCAGGTTTATTTTTGAACTCGGAATTAGTTCACATTTGGGAATTATAACTGTAAGTAAAGCAAGTGTTTCTCCCCTGTGAAGAAAGGCGATCGATTGATTATTAAATCACTCATACGGGGCCTAAGAAGTGTAAAATGTAGGTGAACAACACTTTCTTTCCCCACAGTGTTGAGTGTTAAGACCAGAGGGGAAATGCAGACCAGAATCAGAAAGAGAAGAACAAGCGGACAATTATTCGGGCGTCCTGCAAGAACATTTTATATCGTGTTATCCTGAACCTTTCTGGGTTCTGCTTGTGTGATTGCTCCATGTCCAATTTGATGCAACAGGTGTGTTCCTTCAGGTGTGAGGAGGTTGTCAACTGTTTAGTTAATCTGTAATCAGAATATTAATTTCATCTTTATTTCTATCATTTTTCCATTTTAATTGATATCTGTAACATTTTTTTAAAAATGTCCTATATTGTTCATTTTTCCTGGGTTTTATATCACCAACAAATGTTTTACATCCCCTCTGTCAAGCTTCTATCTGTAGCCCCCAAAAAAGAACAGGTTTATTTATATCCATCTCATTAATATTAATTGACACTGATTGGCTGGTTTGAATGTGTGAATGTGAGTGTACATTTCTTTGTGGATTTGGGTAAACGATGGAAAAGTATTTAAATAACATATAGCCTTTTTTATAATCATAAAGTTTTATAATACAGACTCTCTGTATGTGACTTGGTCTGGAACACTCTTAAATTCTCTTCATACCAAAGTGTTCGCTTAGGATCGAAGGAACTTTGAGAAAATTGGTGAATTCGTCAAGTTCTCTTTATCACACATCCCTGTAACAGATGAATGAATCTATGTGTGAGTGGTTCTTGCATGAAACCCATTGGCTGTGGTTAGAAACATTGGGTTAGAGTTTGAGCCGTACATGACAGACGCCATCTATTAAAAGTTGATTTACACAACTGACACATACACTTACACATACTTCGCCAATACAGTAAGACGGTAGTAAAACTGCTCATCAAGAGCAGCACAAGATGAGTGCTGCGGGTATGAGAGCTGCCATCACACAGGTTTCTCCTCCAAAAACGACTATGTCTACGTGTTTGAAGTGTTAGGAAATAGAAATTAGAATTAGTGGGTTAAACCTGGTTGTTACAGTTGCCGATGATTAGTGCGTCTGCAAGGACGAGCTGCCCAACCACCATGCCTTGTTCCAGGGGGGGAACGCTTCCCTCCTGCAGCCGGTTGCTGGTGACCACGACGGAATTGTTGTCGTTCAGGACGACAACCGGGTCCGCCTGTTTGACAGATGGAGAGAAAGCAGAGATCCTGTCAGCGGACAAATCACAAAAAAAGGAACATCTTTATTTTCCTGGCTGCGTGTAGGGAAAGATGAAATGTTGCACTAATGTTACAATTTCAGCCAGTAACATCTGCCTTTGGTTTTGATCGATATGGGAATTACGGGACAAGCAAGAACTCGGAGGACCTGAGAACAATCTACTAAAGTAATTGGTTATTTTACATTTAGAGAGTCGATTACCTCCACAAAAGCCGCCACCTCCTGTAGAACCAGGTTCCACTCCAGTTGGTCCTCTGTGTTGAATCGCTGGGTGTAATCCTCGATTTCCTCAGATAACTCCTGCAGGAGAGTCGGGAAAGTCCAAATATACGAGCATCCTTTTTTTCAGACCACTGTAAAACTAGCAAGGTTTGTGCTGGATTTATAAAATATGAGCTCATGCACATTTCAGGAAGAGGGGGAAAATGGAAACTGGACACAGGTTTCTGAAGGCAACCTCAGCAATCGCATCCAGCTGCCTGGCTTCTTTTAATGTTTGTGTCTATGTGTTGGCATATTGCAGCATATGTGCTGCATTTATGAGGGAAAAAAAAGAAAAAAAAAGACTGATGAACAAAGAAAAATAAAAACGGCATGATGTACTGATGATGGAGATGGCTAGGAAGAAAAGGAAAAAAACAACAATCACAATCTATCAGCTATGATATTTTACGTATGTTCAGAGTAACACTGGGGCTCAATGAATCAACTTCTCTTGATCCGTTTTGGACATAAAACCCTTCACTCTGAATATGTTCTGAAGCTAATAGAAGGCTGTTCTGGTGATTGACTCGATATGACTGCTGAAGGTCAGATCTGAGTCTATCAGCACCTCACGGTTTAGGACTTGATCTTCAATTTTCGGGGAGAGCTTAAAGTAGGGCTCTGTCTAGAATTCCTCCCCATTTAATACATAGAGCACTATATTTAACCTCTGCCATTCTATTTTCATCTTCTTTGATATCTTAAGTGTTGGAATTCCACAGTGGAGTCTGGAATCTGTGACCATGGGTATCCACTATTACTGAGAGTGTCTTTTATAGAATTTCTTTGGGTCAGCCCTATGGAAATCCTTCATATGCTGCCATTAAAATGACACATACTGCTTCTCTATTGTTAAAAATCCCAGAATCTATGCAAATATTTTTCATTTCAAAAGTGGAACTGTGAGAGAAGAGGCTTCCTTTCACTCTAGAGTTCATTCTCAGTGTTTGTACAGTGGAAGCTTTAATTTTCCACATCACATTGAATATTGGACCAGAATAGGCATCCAAATTATTCCACCTTCAGTAGATAAATTTGAAAGCAGCCTCCACACACACACACCCCTTTTAGCACAGTGAAGCTCAAACATCCGAGTGAAGGAATGAGAAGGAAAAACATACTTTTGAGTGGAGGGAGACTAAGGTTTTAGGTGGAGATGGTGTGACCGCTCCTGTCAAGTGTTTATGTGAGGCGTGAGGAGAAGGAGACGTGGTGCAAGTGCATCTGTGTCTGTTTGGAAGTGAATCAGAGAAATGCTGTAAAATGTATGTGTAGAGGCCAAATTCGTATTCCCATATTTTATCCCTTCAGAGAATAAAATTTTCTGTACTTGCCACAGTTATGTAGAATTTTCTACCTAATTTGAATCACTTCTCATTGGTCATTCATGCACTGACTGGCAGATCGAGCTGTATTCTGTAGCTGTTCATGATCCCTTCCCTCTGTGCAAAGGCCTATTCTCTCATGTTACACAGAGCTGACCGGCTTGTGAGTAAAACAACTACTATACAACCAAGGCAGAGAGGGCATCCTCCATGTGATCCTGTAATAACTGTAAGTGGAGAGTGTTTGAGAAAAGGTGAAAATCCTTCCCAGTGTGTAATCCTAGCATAATCTTCTTACAGGAGTCATAGGTGTGTCCATATCCACTGGTGAAATGAAAGCTATGAATGCTACATGGGGCGCACAGCAAACAGAGTTCTTTCTGAAAATTATGCTTCCGTACCTTTACCAAAACCTTGACTAGGTCCATCTTGTTGAGCAGTAAACAGACGACTATGTAGCGAGCATAATACCGAAGCTTCTTCACCACTAATTCTGGCCTAAAAGAAGATGAGAGAAGATTAGAACTTGTAAGGTCAAACAAATCCACAGTAAACAGCAGTCACAGGTCATGCTTTGTTCATTAAGGTTACAGGTGGCAGCTTATGGTTCACTTATCAGTCTGAGAATTACATTTAGCACATTTGTGTTTTTAATTTACACAAATTTGAAAATGTAACTAACAATATTAAAAAAAAAATATAGATATTTTTGGAACTTACCTGTCCTCTTTGTTGACCTGAAAGTAGTAGGATCGCTGACGGATGGCGGAGTAGAATGAAAAGGCCTCATTCAGGTAACTTGTTTCTGAGGTACGAAGGCTGTCGGCAAAGATTAATAAAATAAGGTGCATTAATATCTCTGGAGAAGAGCATGTTTTAAATAAGTTATGATTCTGTTACTCCTGATCTACAAATTATAGCACAGATTTGATTAAAGCCTTAATTAAGAAGAAACCTGTAATTAAATTTCAAAAGTTATTGGAAAATTATATTGCGACCTGAGATTGTAGCATGATTTATAATATGAAAGATTATTTGCAGTAGTGTTTTAGCCTGTTCTTCAATATAAATAACTATTTGATACATTTGACAGTGTGACTTACTAGTAGTGGTAGTAAAGCTGTCCAATTTTGGACGCAACTTCCCCAATCTGCCATCTCTTCAAGCCATAACGACTGTCCAGAACCTGCCTGTCAATAAATGAGAAATTATAATACTGAGCAATAAGCATCGATATCACTTAACTCCTGGGAGTGACAGGACATCACATTGTAGGTGAATTCTTCGCCCCTGAACTCGGCTTCCAAGTGCTTCGATTGTTTTCACACCTCCACATGAACCCCCAGCCACAATCACCATTGGTCAGTGCTGCCTATGACATCATCTTACCAGTAAAAGCTTCAAATTACTCAAAGCTGAGGGAGATACGGACAGAGAAACCATGTTTTTCTTGGTTTAAAATTGGCCACGGTGTAAGATCAGCCCAATTTGTTCGCTACTTAAAGAATTGCAAGTTTAGGACCTGTTAATATTAGTGCAAGTCACAAAACTGTTTTTGAACGACAAGGAGATCAAGTCCCTTTAATTCCCCCCCAGCCCCGCTGACAACTAGGGTCTCTGGTCTTCCTCCGTTTACACACATTCAACTCACAGAGACACATCTGGTTTCATGTAATTCATTCACCACCATTTTTAACCATTCCAAAGTGAACGTGAATGGTCCCAAAAATCAAATGCATAGGATTTTACTTTTACTGTAAAACATCTGTGTTTTCGTTTGAAGTGCATTGGTTTTTCACTCGGTTTACACTTTACTGAGCCGCACACTTGAAACACAGCACTCTTAATCCTTCCATTCTGGCCTTGCAAACAATGTGAACTATTACAATAGTAAGACATGGAAATAACCTGTGCTGCTGCTGAAATTTCCACAGCTTAGTGTAGACATCGAAAGTCCGTCCAAAGTAGGACTGCCACTGCTTGTGTCCATACTGAGGAAGATCTCTGCAGTGAGGAGCGAATAAGAGAAAAGAGAACGTCAAATACAAAACATATTTGGAACAGTGAAACACTTTAAAAGGAAAAAAAACAGTTGCTTGCACTCATGGCGCTTAAATTCCGCCGGGTGTGGAGAGTATTGTGTCTTTGGATGCATGTTCATATCATCCTACAAGGCTCGTAAATGGATTTTATCCAATTAATAAATACAAAGAAGGAAAAACAACAAATCAATAAAATATAAAACTGAAACATAAAAAAGCAATGCAAAGTTGTGTAGAGTTGTCCGATGTACAGCATGCTTACACAAAGAGTGTGTATATAGGTGTGAATGATTTCAAATAAAGGTTTAGTCACTTTTCTTCATGACCACTTTATAGACCTAATATCAATATTAGGACTTCATTAAGTGTTCATAATCACATTAAAAAGTTTACTCATGGTGCCCAGTTAGGTTTTTTTTTGTTTACCTCTTGCCTCTCTGTACAAAGAAGCCTTCAGTTATTTTTTAACAAGGCTTTTATTGTTGAAGGCCCTGATCAAAGGCAAACTCAATGTAGAAAGATAGAGTTGGCAGGAGCAGCGCTGCAGCAGAAACAGCCTTTGTGGACACATGCACCCAGTTTGTCCCAGCTATCAGGACCAACTAAAAAAAAATCTTCTTCATGGAAACTCTGACTACATATATTGATTCCTATTCCTATAATTCCTATATTGACATTAAAAAGACACTGAAATTGTAGCTCAAAGCTAAATGAATACATCACCAGGACATATATATTATTACAAATATCTCTCTCAAGCTATTTTCTTTGTGTAGTTAGTGTTACTACTTAATGATAAAAATGTCTGAGTGACAAAAAAAAATAATAAAGCTGACAGTCTATAACTGTGATGGTGGAACATCAATTAATCTACAACTAATCACAATTAGCCTATTACTATAAATAGGTCAGTGATGCTCAGCTGGTAATTGCTTCAATTACATAATCACAAGGAGAGAAAAAAAAAAAAGTTTCACTTTCCAGATCAGGAGAGTAGAGAAATATCTTCCATTTATAGCAGCTGGCAGAATGTCAGTGAGGCAGGCATACATATGGTTATAAAGCCAATAAAAAAGGCAAGATTAAATTCCACCGTGTGGACGTTTATCATCTCATGAAAATATATGTGCGATTCTGAAACAAGTCAGAAACTGACACGGACGTCCATGTTTGTGGCTTTAAACCGGCAGCGTACCGATTTTGGATCCTGACGTGACTCTGTAGTTTTTAATTTTGACTTTTATTCACCCACTTACTATGTAGGTCGGCTGACAGCTCACATGCTCACTCACTGTACAGCAGCACTCTGCTCGATGCTGTTGCACAGTCAAAGCTGTGCAGGGAGATTGACCCAATCTTCTACAAACCTCTGTGTTTTTGGAAAATAAAGAGTTGATAAAAGTAATAACAATCGTTATGATTAGTAGTTTGTTTTTTTACTAATACTGTACTTGCAGCCAGCAAATACCACTCACAAGTTCTCATAACTGTGTTTTAAATATATAAAATTTTATTGTCATTCATTTTACAAGTGAAAGACTGAGCGAAATTTCATCATAATAAATTCAGTGCAGGATTAAACTATATTTTATTATGGACAGATATGAATATATAGGTATAATATCATTGCTAATCACCTTATACAGTGTTTTCACTGCTTACAATGTTCTAGGTTATCCAGGATTTCATATTCTTCCTTCAAACACTGTCACTTTGACATGGAGGTATGAAGCATTATGAATGCTGAATTTATAACAAATTATGCAGCCACTTACAATATTTTATAAGCCTTGTTGTAAGTTGTCATACTCGATTATAAACCTTTATAACAAGTTTCATGAGGACTCATGGATGTATTATCATGTCGCCATCATAGAAAGTGTTACTGTTGATTCTGTTTCAACTTCTTGTGCCCTATTTCAGGGGTTGAAAACATCAGATTCAAACATTTGCTCGGGGAGCTGGACACGGTGCAAGGCCAACCCCATTTCATTCAAAATGCGATGCGTATATTTTAGAAAGAAGCAAAAAGGCGAAACTGCTGGAGGACTCGAGCGATGCAAAATTCATTTATTTAACTACAGATGGGTGGACCTCCCATGCGGCAGAGAGCTTTGTCGCTGCGTTACAGACAACTGGGCAACTGCGAAAACCCTGTTCTCCGGACACAAGCTGTCTATGAAAGTCACACGAGTGACCATTTGTCAGGAATACCACAGGGAGCTGTACTGGAGTGGAAAATTGACAGACCAAAGAGAAAATTGTGAAGCCACTAGATTTTCAACAGATCTGTTGCACATACAGTTAACCAGCATGAAACCGATTGGGTGTTTACAAGATCTTTCAGCTTTTATACAATACTACTGCTGCAGCAGTGCTAAAGAAGCTTCCTCTTCGCAAGCTGATTCAGGATTTCCCCAATGAGTGGAACTCAAGCCGTGACATGCTCGAGCGCTACCTTGATCAGCAGGCTGCTGTTTTCTCAGCGCTTACAGACAGGGGTATTAAGGAGAACAATAAAGACGTTGTTATTCTGTCTGATGGAGATGTAAAATTGCCAAGGATGTGGTTCAGGATCTCAAACCGCTGAAAATGGTGACAAGTCTGTGGAGCGCAGACCACTTGACCCATGTTTTACATCTCTGCCTACTCTTTAGATCACTTGTGGCAACATCTTCAACAGCCTGACTGAGAATACACTGAATGACCATTCCCCACGGGTATTTAACAGTTTAAATTGAAATTGAATGAATTTAATTAAATCAATATCGTATAGTTTCTAAGAGCCTGGGAACCTGTTTAGTGTCTTAGTGGAAATATCTGCTGTGAAAGCACTAAAATCTTTTATAGATACACTAGTGCAGTGTCCGTTCGGAACAGGAGTTTCCCAGGATTCTGCAGGCGACTGGATGAAATAAAACAAGCACATGAATTTTCACTGAACCAACATTAAATCTCAGTTTTAAAACATGTCCCTGCAAGCATAATTTGTAAGATTCGGAGCCAATAGTGGTCCAGTATGCATCTCAGAAGCCACCGGAGAATGGACTTTACATACAAGTCTGCAACATTTTGTGTTCAGCAGTTAAAACTTTTGAAATGAAAATGCATATTCATTAATTCTGGGCTTTTCAGTCAGGGAGAATAAAAAAACACATCCAACACAATTTATTATCAAAGGAACCAAATGAAATCTGAATTCTCTACACAGCCTCCACACCCTCACACTACTTCCCGCATTGGCACTGGACAAACATCGTGCACTGCAGGGTTGTCATAACGTAAATGCTGTTCCTCAAGTGTACTGGGCTGGATGTTTAGATACAGCATCAACGTAGCATTTCTGCACACTGCATGCATTTTCCACCACAAGCCACTAACAGGAGCAGCACAGCAGACAGGATTAGAGCAGATCAAACATGGTAAAAATCCGACCTTAGCCCATTGAAGAGTTGTTTGGACTTATCCAGGAGATAGCAGAAATCTGTGACAGTCTTCCTTTCGCCTAATGGAATATCATCCTCATTCTCAGCTCCAGTCATGACAGTGATTTTTCACACCTGATTACAAAAAAAGAGACAAAAACAGCGATTATGTGTACTGTATTCAAAAAAAGACTGCTTAGTTATGAATGGTTAAATACTGCAAGCTGCAGTTCATGCACCAATATGAACTTCTGGCTGTTAGCGTTGAGCATAATAATGAGCATTTTCAATCAGCGACAAGAAACTACTGATATCTAAATAGACATCGCCGGTTGCGGAGTGTCTCACAAGTGCCCTACTTAACGTATGAATAGAAAAGAGGAGGAAAAAAAAACTACGGAGGAAATGCGTCACATGGTCATCTTTTTTAAGGTTGACCTGGGCTGTCCCAGATTTAATTTTCTCAGTGGCTGCTGCAACCTCCAGCACGTTGAGACGGATGTGCAATCAGGTCAGTGAAGGCGGCACGCAGTCGGGTCCCATTAAAACATCCACTTCTATTGGAATCGTGCGTATTCCGCCTCACGTATGATTGCAGCTCCGGCGCCTATATCACCAGAGAAAGGCTGCAGGATGCGCTCAGCTGGTGAACATCACGAACACCATCATCCCACCCAATGCACTGCTCTAACGCCTTGTTATCATAGCTCGGCACGTATGGTTGATATTACGGTTCCCGCCACGGACATTCGGCCAGAACGATTCATATGCAGACCTTTATATGCAGGGCTAAACACTTCACGTCCCGCAGTTGCTCTCATTCAGTTTACGAGAGAAAAGGAGCTCACGCCGCCGCGGTGTTTGACGCGAGGATGACGGGACGTCTGCGGACGCGGTGATTGGAGAGAAAAAAAGTACAATGAGCCCTGAATGCTGCACCGAAAGACAATAAAAAATACTTCTGACTGAAAAAAAAACAAACTAATAAGCATAAACACCGCGAGGACCTCAGGGTTGCTGTTTTTTTTATTTATTTAAATATGCGTAACGTACGTTAACAGTGAAACTACTGTGACAGTGATGAGTTCATCTACCGAACTAGCTACTACCGTTAACGGGACCGAGCTTCATTTAGCCGTAAGCTACCTACATTATCCATCATCATTATCCATCCAACCCCAGCGTCTTCGAAACGAAGTGAAGACGCGACTCCGTTAACGTCACAACTGCCGTTAAAGAAACACCCGTTGACGTCGATAAAGAACCGTTAATGTGTCAGTTACGGCGTCCGGTGTGTCGCTCCGCTCACCTTCGCGAGCCGCGGGGGGGGGGACGTTGACGGCTGAACGGCCGCAGGAACCGCAGAGATGCTCCTCACAAATCAGCGCAAAAGCCACGGCGAGCGGTGTCGGTGAAACGGCGCCTTTCTTTGCATCTCACTGCGCGTGTGTGCGCGTGTGTGCGTGCGTGATAGTGACACCGGGACCGCAGCGTGGAGGGCACAGCCGGCGTCGCTAAAGCCGAGCGGGAGTCCGTCGCGAGCGGCTGTTGTAACGGTGACAGGCGCGGAGGCGGCGGGGAGGCAGGGTGAGGGCAGCCGCTGGCTCCGCTGTCCGCTCCGCTTACAACTGGCTAGCTACTTCTGGGTCAACATTTTCAAAGTAAAAGCATCTGCTTTCTTATTTTTCTTTCGTAGTCGAACGGCGGTTGGCACACGGCTTTTTAGGCGCATCATCGCCCCCTGCTGGATCGGAGTGATTTAGCACCGTTACTGTTCTATAAAGGCTTTTCCACATATTGTTCCACTTAATTCACACATGCAACTCCATTACTACACTCCAGAACATTCTTCTTACGCAACTCTTTTAAGTTGCACTTCCAAGTCATGTTCTTGATTGTAGTCTTCTAGGAAAATTGCTGGAATATTTCAGGGAAAAGTTGACATTTAATTCTCTTATTAAGTCCTGCAGTTTCTTTTATAGTTTTGTAGTTTTTCTATACATAAATGCATTTTTAAAGACTAAGCCCAGTTTGTTCCATTAGAGGAGGAATGAATTAAAATCATATTACTATTATTATTATTATTATTATTAGATATGTTGATGTTAATCTAAGATAACCATATTTTCGTTTTTCTTGTAATTATTAATTAAATTTTTTATTTGAGATTACTTTGTCATTTTTTGTGTATTTGGTTTTACTCTTGCTTAATATAAGACCGAAGACTTTTGTTGAATAAGACATGAAAAGGAGCCTTGTTTGTTTCTGTCATATTCACAATAAAAAATATATTCATTTACGTTTTACTCTGAAATATCCCTGTAACCTACATAACCTGAACTCTTGTACAACATTTCTCTTATATGACATGTAATTCCTTTGAAATGTAATTTCAAGTGTCCATCTTTTTCGCTGGTATGTAGGACACTATAAAAAATACATGCTCCACTGTATCCTGTAGTCCTCAATATTTATATCTACCTATAGCTTATTCATGATGTTTAATGTACTGTTCGGACCGGTGTGAGCCAAACACCTCCTTCCTCCTCTCAGTTCTCCTTATTAGCAGTATCTGACATTCTTTTTTTATTTCTGATTTGATTAGACTTGTAACCTCAATCTTACTCTATTTTACTACCATACTGTACATATTTCTCCTTGTCTTATTGCTCCTTTTGAATATTCATCCACCAAGTCATTTCCATCATTTAACTTAGGAATAAAGTGATTCCATCAAGAGATGATTTAGGCCAAAAACTCACGTTTGTCAAAATATTTAGGCCATTATTCATAATTTTAATAGAGCAATGATATGAATGATAATTTGGTTGTTTTATCACTTCTGTTACATACACAATTCAGCATATTATTTCATGGTTGCAATGTGCAATGTAGAAAAAAAAGAGAAAACCCATTGATTGCATTGGTGAACCCACACTTTTCACTGGTACTGTATATTCATTAAATAAATAAATAAATACACAAATACACAGACTTAATGGAGGTTTTATTCAAATTACAAAACAGGGGGAACATATAGCAATGATCTCTGCTTTAAAACACAACTACTGAGCTGAGCTATTAAAAAGAAATGCACTTTCACTCTGTGAGATTATTATATATATATATATATATATATATATATATATATATAATTTAAGGCCTTTGAGATGTAGGTACACGAAACTGCTTCAGTAACTCACATTAGTCAGACAGTAATAGAAAAAAACGCAAAAAATCATTGCCAGTTTAACTATTAATCTTGATGATTTTCATTAGAATTAACCTCTAAGGAGTCACTATTAATTATCAAATGAGGTATAACCATGGTGACTGAGCCTGTGGCCCGCCGATGAGAGCCCTTGCATTTACAGTAGGAGTATAATGAACTGGTTGTCGTGGCGACATTCTGGGGGTTAAAAAACCAAAAAATTCACATGCGGCGCAGTTAATGAGATTGATTGAGTTAATGATTTTCCATCACCAACAGACGGTATGTGGAGCTAACACAATATACCCTCTTAAACTCACTTGTGTCTGGGTCCCATACATGGATGTAATATTAAAGCTAGATACTGGATCAAAAATGGCCCCTATTCTATTGAATAAGAACTACTTGCCTGGCACATGAGCCAAAAAAAAGAAGCGTTTGGCTAAATGCTACCGTGCAATTTTAATTTCAGTTTTCTTCTGGACACGCCTCCCCCCTGTTCTTGCTCGGCTCATGATGCAAAGGGTTTTTAAGTCGCTGTTCTTGGCTTGATGCAAGTTTTCCAAACATAAAACCACCATGGATCAGTGGTGAACTGTTAACAGTTTTACAGACGTCTCTTTCACAGCGGTGGTCTATGGGGAAAATGCTTTTTGGGCAGTAGTGAACTGATGTTACACAGGGGATGAACCGATATCCCAGAAATACAAGCAGTGTCCTCTGCATTTGAGATTAAAAAAAAAAAAAAGAGAGTTTGTGCACTAACATGATGCAGTTTCTTAAAAATAATAAATAAATAATAATAAAAAAAAAGATTAAAATTAACGGTTAAAAATTAAGCCAGCATTTAAGACAGGACATTAGGGTGGGCTCAGCAGCGTATACTCTTTATACAGTGAGTCTGAGGTGGAACTTACAGCTCAAATTTTGAACTCTACACATTTTTCACACTGAAAAGAAGCAAATTCGTCTCTCGAAAGGCAACACGTCCAAACTGATATACGGATAATTAAAGGGAAAAAAAAAAGTCATATCACTTTATTTGAGCTTGTATTATTGGCAGTTAGCACTCAGTTTACATGTATAATATTCTTCAGTAATGTCTGACACCAAAATTAAGCCATTAGACATTTTCCTTATTTAAAATTTGAAGAAGTTTATGAAATAATAATTTCCAAATCGGGGGACGGGGGGTTAAGAAGAGGATTGCTTTCCATTATGTGGTGCAGACAGACAGCAGCTTCGGAAAAGGGAACCTTTTGCTACTCGAGATGCTGTAGACCTGAAAGGGAGGTTACTCCGGTGATTTTCTTAAAACACGTTGCATATAAATAAGTTTGACCGGGTCGGAGAGGACAGAGCGAGGGCGAGACGGCCGGCTCTCGTCATTAGAGGAAGTAGGGCGTGGTCGTCCGGGGGGGTATGACGCGCTCCGAGTCCGGGACGGCGCGGAACAGCTTGGGCTCCCGTCTGTTCACGTCCTTGAAGACCATGATGGACGCGATGTTCCCGCAGCGGTAGCAGTAGTTGGGCGCCGACCACACGGTCACCAGCTTCTCGTCGAACATGAACTTGTAGCCTTCGTGGACCAGCTGATGCGCGCGGCAGATGAGCTTCAGGTTGTTGATGTGAACAAACTGAAACACACGAGGAATGAGCGTCAGTTACGACTGAGGCGTCCACCGATAAGCTTCAAACGTTGGCGTCACGAGCTGCAACGATTTGTTAGTTAACTCGTTTAAAAAAACAAAAAAACCTGATACAGAGGCAGCATGGAGTTTTATTCATATATTACATGAGAAAACATCAGCTACACCAAGTATTTTTACCTGAAGTCCCTGTTACAGCATCAATATACATCAATAGAATAAGAAAATAGTTAAATATAATATCTGTAATAGGACTGCAACTAACCACTGTTTTGATATTTAATTTAGATTTGAGATGTTTCTGTGATTATTTAATTGGTTCCTTTATAATCTCCTTTTTAAACATCTCACAGAATATATTTTTTAAGCTCTGTAACAATTCTCAGCGTGATTTCTACGATTTTATGGACAAATAATTCTGCTCTACTATCTTATGAACTTTGCTTTGCAGATAATTTAGCTTATTTCACCTTTTTTCTTAATTGTAGTCAATTTAATCTTTTTTTTCATAAAATGTTTTTCTTAACATTTCCTTAGAACAAGAAAAACTTAAGCTGAAGTGGTCAATCAATAGCTTGATAGTCGGGTGGGCGGTATACGGTTTCATACCCGATACCAGTGTTTTTTTATGATATAAATTCTTCATATACTCCAATACTGGTGAGTTGGGAACAGCTGTTTGAGAGGGGGACTGCCAAAAAAAAGTTGGAATTCGATTGGAACCATAATCTGGACCAGTTGATGAGGCAACACAAGCGATTTGCTTCACCACCGACGCCACAAACATGTCCTAGAATACGAACAACGCATGAAACTAAGATCTGCGTCCTCTTCCACGTCTGGAGGTAACGTAGCAACATAGAACGCGAGTCAGACGTCGCTCAAAGACGCATTTGCTAAGGAGACATCCTACGACTTTGTGAACAGCAGTGTTTTATAGAACCATTCAAACCTGTGTTAATGTGTTAGTCTGGTCATTATATTACAATTTACTACAGTAGTTATTCTCTAAATTTTTTACAAAATGGGAATAGCACCTAGTCACACATGGAAAAAAATACCCTTTAAATACCTTGACATCTATATTAATTAATGTGACATCAATTTTTGGTCATACCGCCCAGCTCTACTTGATCGACAGATAATTAACTATAACCTATTTTGATAATGGAATAATCATTTCAGTTGTTTTTGGGGCAAAAATGCTGAATAGTAGTAGTTTATTGCTTGTCGTTGTCAAAAATGGCCGTTAAGTGAAAGCATTTTTTAACTGTAAACATATTTCACAATTATCTAATATTTCACATACGACACGAATAATCCAACAAAAGTAATTAATAGATTCATATATAACCGTTACTTACCTCGTTAGTAACCTTGGAGCCAAACAGCCAGCCTGCACCTCGCGGACTGATGGCCCAGGTGTCCACGTCCTCCGGGTCCGACCACACCAGGTCGCAGAAGGCCCCCTTGTGGGGAATCTCTTGGTTGCGCTCGATGGTGCGGATCTGGTCCAGGGTCTTGATGTCGGGCGAAAGGCCACCGTGCACGCACAGGACCTGCTCGTCTATCAACTGGAGATTTAGGAATGAGAGACGGCGTTAGAGAAATCCGACGGTTTCTGAAAGTATCTCAGTGATGTATGACCAGAGTCTAAATACTCATCAGGTTTGATGCGGCTCCCTGAGATGTTGGGATGCTGCGTGCGTGATTATCAGATGATAAACTGCTGAAGCTAAATGACTCTGTTGATGTCATATGAAGGTGCATGCTGCATTATGAGATTAGATTCACCCAGCAGGCAAATCTGATCCGTTATAGATGCAAAATATAAATAAATAAATGAACTTACGGCTGCCACGGTTAGCATGTCAAACACTTTTGTGCAATACCGCCAGGCGTTTGCGTTTCCATATTTTGTTTGGCACTCGTCTGAAAATAAACAGAAAACACACAGCGATGCGGCTTGATAAGCGGCTTGTGACACACTTTGCGTATAGAAACGGCGACGGCGAATAGCAAGGTCACCTACCGTAAAAGCCGTACACTTGTGTTATTTGTCTGCTCTCGTGGTTCCCCCGTAGGAGCGTGATGCGATCCGGCCACTTTGCTTTTAAAGCTAGCAGGTGCGTAAAGGTCTCCAAGCTATAATACCCTCGATCTACAAAATCTCCCTAAAAAGAAGGAAAAGACGACAGCATGAGAGACCACCAACCATTTATCCGTTCAAAACACACCTTCAGGACACACAGGGCAGCTTTATGTAAGAAGACTAACCTGTTTGCTTTAAACGTTTGAGGTCCTTATTTCCTTATTTTTGAAAGAAAAAGAAAAGCACTCTTTTTCAATGAAGATAATTTGAAAGTAATCAGAAATACTGGTATACACTGGAATACACATGGTACAATGTGTTTGCCCTTTGCATCAGAAGGATGATTAGAAAACCATTGTGTGTGTGTGTGTGTGTGTGTGTGTCTATATATATATATATCATTCATATACATGAAATGCAACTACTTTGATAATCGATTAATCCATTTTATGAAGAAAATATCAACATTTTCTGCTTTCAGCTTCTCAAATCTTATTAATTTGGGTTATTTTTGTCTTTTATAATAGTAAACTGTTCTTTGAGTTGTTGCATCTTCAGCTTATACATACAAATTTCGACAGTTTACACCATTTTACGATGAATTGTTTCAATCATCGATAATTTAATCGACTATAAAAACAGTGGGTAGTTGCAGTCCTAAAACTGGACCGGCTGTATATAAAGCATGATCATGGAGACCAAAATTGACCATTGATCTCAGATCCAGAATTAAAATCAGCTAAATAAAGACCACAAGACTCCAATTAGCAAAAGAACTATCAAAAGAAGTCTGTCTCGTCGCGTCTCAGAGGACGAGCGGCGGGGAGGAAAACGAGGCCAAACGCCTGAGGTAAGGCTCACAAACACCGGTTGAAATAAGTTGCTGATGAATCCGAGTGTGAGAATTATGTCAGGGAAAAGAGGGCGTGTGAAATGGAATGAAAACAGAAGGGAATGATACGGCAGTCAAAACACTGTGGTGGGAATAGAGACCAGACTGACCCAAACCACGTCCAAGGAGAAGCACCGCTCCATTCTTCAGAGACGTGTGGTACCCTCTGATTTGCATCTTTGTGGGGTAGTACTCACATTTACAAAGCTTTGCGACGACTACATGGCATGATTTAAGAAAACCACTAGTGACCACTCTAGTGGTCTCAGAAGTTTGGATCCCATTATAAACATTTGCTGCAAGACAATCATCACACAATATCTGTGTGAATGAGGAATGCGACCCGAAAATGTCCGATTTCAAAACGGCAAGACAGAAAAGCAGAATTCTAATGATTTTTTTTTTCCCAACATGGAGGATGACTTAACTGAAAAATAAGTCATGAATAACAGAAACAAAGAAAACTAACTTACCATGAAAATGTAATTTGTGTCTGGAACTTGGCCTCCAGTTCTGAAGAGCTCACAAAGATCATAAAACTAGACAGAAAATTAAAGACAACTCGATTAGTCTTTAAATCATTGTTGTATTTTCTTAGTAAACAGACGATGACTGTTCATAAGCACCATAGAATTAGTCATGTAATGAGAATAAACAAAGATAGAGTAGAACTTTTAGAAGAATCAGATACAATAAGAGGTAATATATCAATATATTTGATTAAGATGCAGGGTTTTTCCCTTTTAAAAGTTTTAATCAAAAGGTTCGTTTCCAGCTGCCGTCTCCGAGCCAGATGTTAGACCAGACATTAAAAACAACAATTAAGCAAAGACTGCGCAAAATCAGAAAGAATACGTGAGGACGTGAGGCCGGTTCAGCTTACCTGACCATGGATATCTCCACAAACAGTGACTGGAGTAGAGACTGGCTGAACATTTGATTCTTCCAGCAGTAAATCACAAACATAATCACATAATCTCTGGAAAAAGAAACAAAAACACAATGGACATTTATAAAAACGGAGGCGATAACAGCATTTGTTAAACACACGTTGGAGAAATTCACTTTATACTGGGAAAACTGGGTCAAATATGTCACGTCCAGATGTAAGACCGGATTTTATATTCACAAACTAATGACTGCGGTGTACGAGAAAGATCACTTCCTATTAATACATAGCTTCTTTATTTAGTTTATGTGAAGCTGTTGCTGTTCCTGTTTTGTTGTGTTATAAACTAATATAACATCATGACAACAAACGGAAGATGTAGGCTCAGATGACGTATAGTTTGAATGTCTGTTTCTGCATGTCAAGAAAAAATAAACTAAAAAAAAGGAGAAAGATTTCTCTTCATTTTCATCGTGTTACAATACAGCATCAACCTGACTGATCATCTGTTCTCAATCAGGAGAAATAAGAAGAATAAATATGGCTGCAAATCAAGGATAGATTTCCAATCTCAACTTTCATACAGAAACTCAGAAGGTACAGGTTCAAAATCTCCAAATGATCAGTGAGATTCATTCTATATCAGGTCTGCAACTAATGATTATGTATTTCATTATGAACTGATCTGACAATTAGTTTCTTTATTAGGCATCAAAACCCTGTAAAAAAAATATCCAGTATAATCTCCCAACGTGGTGTCTTCAGATTCTTTGTTTTATCTGACTATTGATCCAAAACCCACATATTTGTTTGCTTTGGCAAAAAAGCAGTAAAACAAATCACAAGAGCTTATATTTCTCTGTGTATTGAGGGTTTTGACAGTAAGTTACTGTAAGTGTTGTTCGCTGTGCTCGTGTGTGTGTGTGTGTGTGTGTGTGTGTGTGGAGTGGCTGAGCCCTGCCCAGGAGCAAAGAGGAGAGGAATTGGATCATTCCAGCTCAGTTATAGAGTCTCTACCGGAATTTACTGTAATTGAATGAGAGACAGACAAACTCTGCTACCATCTTTCAAATCTGGTAGAAATTTAGTCCTGTTATCAGACCAGATGAACACAGCTGTCACACAGACCAATCACCTCGCTCTAGGCTACAGGACGACAGTCGTAGGCAGGCGTTCAATGTCGCCCGGGACACATTGCGTACACACACTGATGTAAGAATGTGGTCACAAGTGGCCCAGAGCGAGAGCTTTGACGATAATAGCATTACTATTTTTTTTTTTTTTTTTTGCCAGTGACAGATGCTTATGGTGTGTGATATGAAATAAAAGTACCGGTAAAGTAATTACTGATTAGTTATCACTGTCTTACCCAAGGGTTTATGGAAAAGTTCAGTTTTGGTTGTTTTGCTTGACACTTCATCTTTTTACAGTAACTTTCAGTAAACAAAATGTGCTTTTGAGTGCTATTGAGTAACAGAAAAATAATTATTCAATTAATCAGTTGATTAATAAATAAATTATTAAATATATACGAATATGGTTTACTTAATCTTTAATTATAGTAAAATATGTGATTTTTTACACTATTTTCTGACATTTTATAGACAAAACGAGAAAATAATCTACAGATTAATGGAAATAAAGATTAGTTGCAGCTCTAGAGAGTTCAGGAAAGCTGATCAGACTGCTAAATGTTAGCTCAGCAACACTTTGCCCACCTGGCTGGTTTACATCAACTTCCTTATAAAAGCCTATTGCCCACAGAACGTCACTATAATGTGACAGATACAGAAAAGTATCAGAATGTCTAAATATAACTGCACATTGCTGGATGATACGAGTCTGGGTGCTTGTTCTTAGAGCTGTGCTACGAAGATAATAACACTGTTAGAGCCTCCGGTGGGAAACGATCCAGCGGTTTATGCTGCTGATGACCGGGCTAATACCTGCTGGGTCCGCGCGGTTGAGCTTCCTGACGGAACGTTAACCTGCTAGCGTTAGCTCGTAGCATTGAGTAACTTTCGCGTCCACAATAAGATATGTCGTTTCCACCGTTCGTTAGCGGATGCTCGTTCTGTTCTGGCGCCGGTAACAAGTTTAAAAGAAATAACAGTCCTTACTACATATTAGTAATACATGAGTTACGAGCCACGCTTGATGTACAGCAAAACTTAACCTAGTAACGTTATAGTCAAGTCACAACGTTAGCTTCCACTGTTATTAACGCTCCTTCCGGTGTCTCAGACTCACCTTTAGGTCATTCTCCGGTAGATATTTGCAGTGTCTCGCTATTTCAACGTACTTATCCAGGTCTAAAGGCGCCATTATCAAAAGGCTAAAATCAGAAAATTGCTAAAGTAGTTAGCCAGCAGCTAGCGGCTTCTCCTTCCTCTTTACCGCTCCTTCACAGTCAAGCTCCTCTTCCGGTGTCGAAGTCAATCACATCCGGTAAGGACCTTTCAAAATAATAATAACAATAACATTATTATACAAAGCTTCTTTTCAATACAGGAATGAATGTAATTTGAGAGATGTGTGTAAGTTTACTTGACAAATCCTAAAAAAGAGATTAAAGGAGATTTATGTATGTTTGGTTTATTAACTTAACTTTGAAATGTTTTTAAAGGTTTTTTTTAGGGTTTCAATTACTATTTGTTTCTTATTGATTTTCTTATTCTTTTTTGTTAGTTAGCTTAAATTGAAATGTCAGTTATTATAAAGGTGAAACAAAGTAAGCCCCTTAAGAGGAATGTTTGATATAGGTTACTAAAATACCATACAACAATTTCTATAAAATATAAAAATTACTTTCTACTCAATTTAATTTATTTTACAACTTATGTTACTTTTCAGATGAAAATTTCAAATCAATATGTAATATTCACAATATTATACTGTAATATTCTATTGTCTATATTATATTAAATTGTTGCTCTTTTGCTCTTATTTGCTTTGCACTTTAAGGGAAGGCTGCCAAATATTATGATGCAATGTTACTATTAATTTACCTAAAGTATTTCAAATCAGCTCAACTAAAATATTACTATGGTCACATGTATTTGTTGATTAAAACAAGTCGTATAATAAGCTATAGTAATAGAATATACTATAATATTGCAGTACTTTTTGATACTTTAACTACATTTTGACAATAAGTTTTATGTACTTTTATTAGAATAGCATTTCCAATTCAGGACTTTAACTGAATACATTCATTCAAATGCTGTTCTTGATCTAAAGTTGAAAACAAACAATATATTATTATAATATGTTCACATAACAGCTGCATTACGAGTACTTTTTTATTTATATTCCCATTAGTCACTGCCTCAGCAGCATCTTTTCTTTCTGATGTCCAATATCCGATGCCCATTTTCATAAATGTTAACAATGTTTCTAACAATAGAGACACACACGCACAAGTATATATAAACCTGAACTTCAGCAATAAAGAAAAAAACAATACATTAAAATACAATAAAAAGTAAGAAATGTATTTACCTCCGTGGATCAGATGGAAAAACAAATACCCAAGTAAAAGTACGGATATCACACACACATTTACGCACTTACACGCGTAAATGTGTTTGGTGCAGGAACATCAGTACTCGTCCTTGCAAACTCGGAGGAGCCTTAAAAGGGTTAAATCACGTGCGCGGCGGAGCGAAGCTGGTAAAAACGTGTCATTTGAAGAGGACAAAGAAACCCCCGCGGTATAAAAGCCACCTGCAGTCATTGATTCCAACAGCACTCCGTCCTCCGCAGAGACCGCGTTCACCCAAACTCTTCCTGTATCCCTGAGGAGACGACGAGGATGCGGGCTGGAGGATTTTGCGGCAGCATCTTATCTTTGCACCTTTTGCTCTGCGCCCATTCTCTACCGGCGCACGACCGGGCGGCCGCCGCCGCCGCCGGCAGGTACAAGGCGCTACAGGTGAGTGAAAGTCGGACACTTGAAGTAGTCGGTCGTCACACGGCGTGGTGCGTTCACGGTGGCCGGGAAAAAAAAGGTGAGAATGCGGCGCGTGTGGAGCGTGTAATATAAATTTAGAGATGGAAATAAATACGGAGGTTTGATTTATTTATTTGTTTTCCCACTTTGTTTGTTGAGCATCTTTCGTGCAGGTTTAGAGCATTTCCACACATGGTGATAAGATAGAACAGATGTACACTGTAAAACTAACTGCACGAGAGAACTAGACACGATGGGATAATAAAAGGAGTAAAACAATAAACTAATCAAATAAAAATAATTTAAAAAATGACCATAAAATAACACACGAATACAGTAAATATATTTTAACGGTGTACTTTTACAACCGATATGGCTGTGTAATTAAAATGCCAAGCTTCTTTTAAATTGTTCCAAAATCTTTAAAAACGATTTTGGAACAAATTAAAAGCCAAAAAACGTGTTTTAAACATGTTTTAATTCATTACAGAAACATGTAACTGATGTAGGGACTTTAAAATGGTTAAATTGCAGCACTTTGACAAGTTTTAACAACTTAAATGGTGAAATTGTATGTTTTATTGTGTGTTTGCTTGTATTTAATAGTAGAATTACAAACAGCATTTTCATAGAAGTCAAACTGAGATCTGCCATGTCCTGGAAATGCTTTTTCCTCTTCGTCCTAAGCTTGATTCATCCGGCTGATGTTAAAGATGAGCCTCGTGGCTGTTGTTATACATGTTCTGTGCTTCTGCTGCAAAAACAGAATCAATCATTCTTATTTTAGACAACAAAAAAAGCATTTTGTGCATCTTGCATGCAGGAGAGCATCTGCCTCAAACTTCCTGCAGCTTGTTGGATGTCGGTCCAGGCTTCTTTTCCGGTGCCACTGTCTACAGCGTGAATGAGGAAAATCAGATGATGCATGCATAGGCAAGTCATCTGGCAAACTGTGGAGGATAAAAAAGGGAGAGAGAGAGAGAAAAAAACTGCTTTATTGCTGACTCAGGCGGAAAAGGGAGAAAACAGCAGATATAGGCACTTAGAGGGAGAATCACAACAGGCAAACAGACACTCCCCCCCCCTCCCTCCCTTTTTTGGAACTGTTTACTTGTCATACTTTCTGCAGAAAAACAACAAGCTGCCAACACAGGATGCTGCAAAAAAAACAACAAGCAAACATCGGTATTCCTTTTTATGATCCTTCTACTTATAAAACCAGACTCGACGCTGACAGATTAATCTCCATAACGTGCTGTCAAGCCCTGACAGCATACCTGAAGACACCCTGTAAAATGTTGTTTATTGGCATAGACAATTAAGTTTTGACTGCTTTTTATGTGTAAATTGGAAGAAAAGTACAAAAAAAAAGAAGTATGATGGTGATTTCTATCCTCAGAGGAGGCCGGGTCTCGTCTAAACATCCTTATCCTGCAAACAGTCCCACCAAACACAGAGCACTTGCTGATAACCAGAGTTTTTTTGTGGCTAAATGTTTATCATCGAGGGAACTCGTGCGCAATATTTATCCGGAGTTTGGCCTGGGATCCTGTCCGCCACAGGATGTCTGTGGGAGAGGATCTTATCGCGCGGCGTGTGCAGCGTGGCGGCTCATCAGATCAGATTCTGCACGCCCGATGTTTCTGAAAAGTCGGAAAGTTAGTCATTCCCCATAAGTGTGGGATCAGCATCCTTGAAAACACACCGCGACGCGCGCGCACACACACACACACCCCTGCGTTACGGCGCTAGACGGCCCCTGATGTCATGACTGAAGAGGGAATTTCCAGACATCTGCTCAGTGTGTGTCATGCCTGCTCTGTGGAGGTGTGCAAAGCAAAAGGTTGTGTGTGCCAATGTGTGTCTTTGTGTGCGGTGCACATTTTTTGCCGCCATGTGCATGCTCATACCTGCATGCACGCTTTATATATGTTTGAGTGACATCAACAAAGACTGCCCCCCCCCACCACCTCCTCCCCCGTGTAACAGATGCCACCTATTAAATAAAGCAACAATGCTCTACTCTGTCAACGGGGCTGGGAGCTTAATTTAGGGCTGAAGCTCGGGCACGTCCACAAACCACGGCGCCCTGCAGTGACATGTCCGCTCCATCTCCAGGATTCCCCCGGCATAGAAAAAAAAAGATTTGTGTTTATGGTTTTTTAAAGGAAAACATGCCCACACACTTACGTCAGTTCTGTCACTCGTAATGAATATGGTTGTGGCCTCAACTCTGTTGAAATGGTTCAAACGTCTTTGTGTCTGCCAGACACACCAGTGGCTCCATGATGATGTGCATGAGAGCAGGTAGTCAATTAGTTGATCTGTCCTGTTGGTCAGACAAACCAAGCAAAATGTCATTTTGTGCTATTTTTTCCACATTTTATAGATGAAACAATTAATAATAATGAGAATAACAATTGTCTTATAAGTATAAATGTATTAGAAATGCAGTTTCTGTCAGTTTAAGCGTCATATAGCTTCGGCTGCGATGTCACGATTTTCTTCAAATCAAGTTTCAGGCCAAAACATTTACAAGCATCACAGAAACTTACATCATACCATCAAAACAATAAATGCCATAACTTTAATGCTAACATGAAAACCAAAGTCAAGAACTGATTTCAAATGTAGTCCTATTTATTAACAAGAAACATGCCATACATTGAGCGCTTTAGCAACGACAGTTATTACAACTGAAGGACTAAAAAACTTAAAGTAGAGAAAAAGTCTTTTATCCTAAAGCAAGGTCAGAGAGGTGGCAAACAGCAACAAAAAATATACATTAATATTTAATGTTCCATAATTTGTAATTATGAATGAAAGTAGTATTGTTGTGATTTACCTTTGAACGTACATAAAGTTGTGTAACTTAAAATAGGCAGATAAGAATGGATAAATGATTCTACAATTCCCATTAAGTTAAAAAAACTGCAATTCCCATAATGCATCTCGATAGTGTCTTTTATTAGACACTCAAAAAGGCCCATTTATTTCACGTCTTTAGTTAGTAATTTAGACGTGATATCCTTGATGACATCATCAGGTTTACTATTCATGAACATGTAAATGTTCATTTCAGAGGTTTAACAACTTTAAACAAAATGCCTCAGACTTTACTACAAAGTCAATTATCAGTGTTTGACTCTGAAGGCGTCAAGTTTCCACATCACTTAATTGTTTAGCTCATTGTCACAATGCTGCTGCACATTGTTCTGCACAGTGAGGCTCAAACATCAATCTGAAGCAACACGGAAGCAATTAAGTTAATTTAAGTCAAAGCAGACTTTAAGTCTACGATGTCATACCAGTGTCAAAATTAAAGGTTCAATATGGTTAATTAGAGATGCATTACAATGATTTGTTTCATCCAATAGAGCTTTAAAAGCACGAAGACATTTCTCTTTTCTCTAGACAGCGTAAGGAACAGCTGGATTTGGCCCAGATGACACATCTGAGTTCATTCCAGAGACTTTGTGGTTTTTCAAAGGCTGTCTCAGGGCTAGTGTGGCTTTTGATTTTCAAATATTTGAACAAATATCTGAGTCAAGCTGTAATCCTTCTACTTAAGTGGGCTTTTGAAGCCTTGCTTGAGCATGAAATCCCCTCATTTATTATCTTATTTGCTTTAAAACTGCCCCTTTGTCTGTGAAGTGAAATTTATCGTGTTTGCTTCACCTTTAGATTCACGGAACAAAAAGCATGTGTTTATCTTCGCTGACAGATTAGTGACTGATCAAGGGTAGATTCAGATCTCATTCATTCTGACAAGCACTTTATCACAGTTGCTGAAATCAGTGAAAATGTAGATTTCATATGAGATGAAAAAATGTTTTCCAAAATGAATAACAGAATTTCCTTGTATTTTTAAAAATTTCTATAAACAAGGTGTTTTTCCAGACATTTGAACCAATCACAGTGTCGAAAAATGGGTTTTACCATGGCGGACAAAGTAAATGAACTGCTGAACTAAAACCATAACCAAAGCAAACAGCCCCGCGAAATTCCAAAAGCGGCTCTGCTTTGTATGAACGCTGAGGAAAACCGCAAAGCTTCTCGAATTGTTCTCCAACTGCACCATAGAGAGCACTCTGACATGCTTCAGTACAACATGGTAGGTCATAAACAGAAAATAATCAGACTCCCACCATGTTCACTGGAAGATATATTCAGCTCATGCTGCGTGTGCAATAACAACTCTCCTAGGGGCCCTATTTCGGATTTGTCCAGTTATATTTTTTTATTATACTATTTATAAACATTTGCATGTGTTCTATGATCTAAAAGCAGCTAATTAAACCTGCAACAGCAATGCAGTCTGCCTTCTCACACACTCAGAAAATCCCAGTTTCTGCCCCTCCCCCCCCGACTGAAATGCCTGCGCTGTGATTGGCCTAGTGCTGAAACGTCCCGCCCCTTGGAGAGCTGGAGTCAGTCAGAGAAATAGAAGTCAGGTACATCGACACAGACCCAGGGGAGGTTACTATTAGCTTCCACTCCTGTTGTGACATCACAACAGGAGCCATTTCTAAAAGGCTTGTGTTCATCCAGGTTTTGGCAACAGTAAGAGGAGGCCTTAAAAACTGGGGAAATGTGCAATAATTTAGGAGGTTATGTTTTGGCCAGTATTTGTCTCAAAAAATGTTGGTCAATTTTTGTCAAATTTTCAGCAAATGTTGGTAATGATACAATGAACAGATGGTTAAATTTTGGTAATGATCCGGAAGAAATCCTGGTTTCTGGATCACTTTGAATTTTTGCTGTTTCGCGTCAACACCTGGTGGTAATATCTGGCACTCGCATAATAGGAGGTCTGCACTCTCAGAGTGCTTTTCTAGTTTTATTTTTATTCTAAAATGATCTTTTAAACCTTATTTGAGTTTGAGGTAATGGAAGAAACTGCCATTTTTAATCAGAAACCGCACATCAAATCTCGTTGTGCAACGGTGTTTAGTGACAATACAGGTTATAACTCATTTAAACTGGAGAAAGGACCAGATAACACCACACTAAACACAAACACAGAGATTAACCCCTTTGGATCTTACTTATCCCTACAGAGACCCCTTTGAACATAATTCCCTTGAGTCAGGAAATATGAGCTGCCATTTATGAGTCCCAAACCACGATTTTGCTCGAGAACAAAGGAATGAATTTCCATCCGAGGTTTTTCGACGCAAAGCTCCGTCGCCACACCCAAAAATCCTCGTGATCTGATGTAAACAGAAGCCTCGGGGGACTTTCCCCAGGTCTGCTCCTTTAAACGGAGTTGATTCTTCTAGGCATAGTTAATTTCCTTCTGTTCATTTGCTTCAAAGACGCAAACACAGTTGAACCTTTATCTTAAAACAACTCTGGATTTTTCAATGTCAACTGAAGGATCCTTTTCATATAGGCACCTGAGCGATAGAGCAGGTAGGACAAAGTGAGTCGATCCTCTTAAGACGCCTATGTTCTAAAATAAGATTAATAATAATTTTCTGCTTTTGATAACAATGCTTCAAACTAAGCAGTCATGAACCTCAACTGATTGTGATAAGCAACATAAGTTAATTCCCTTAAAGAAGAGATTTTCCCTAGGGTCCCATTGTGTATCTTTAAGATGTTTGCTACAAATAAATATCTTCATAATATCAGCAGTAAATCGCTTGTTTCTGATTTTTGGCAGCACATGACAAGTGATAAATGTTATCGAAATGAACTTATTAAACATATTTCCCTTGGTGTCTTGATTATATTTTAATATAAACGTAGTGTCGCTTCTACAGCAGTGCTACTAGATGAGGATTCATCCCCCCAGCGACAGATCTCACCTAATAATTTCCACTGTCTTGCTCGTCCTCAGCGACAGTATTTTTTTTGTGGTCACGCTTGTTGTCTTCTTCTCTTAAACCGTCCCACTCAGCAACTCCTGAACCTGAGCTGTACCGACAATCATAGGCTAGTGTAATAGCCGACCTTGCTGGCTTGAAACAGTCGCATCAGCACAACAGATTCCATCAGCAAGCGACTGACTCCGCTGTGTGAGGAAGGATGGCCGCCCGCCGCAGATCTGTCACAACTCAGTTTCTTAAAGCTAAATCCAGAGCCTTATCACCAACTCTGCAATCGCCCCTCAACAGGGGCATTGATCTGGACTGTGATGTTAGTGTTTTGCTGCACAATGAGTGTAATTTTAGAGGCATTGCAATTCTTTTGTTACACATCAGTATATATATGTATGTAATTATCTACTGGTCCAACTGATACACCAGCCAAAGAACAGAACAATGAAGGTCACGAGGAAAAGGAAGATGCCGATTTGGATTTAAAAAATGTCACAATAAACTAAGATCACTGGAGTTTCAATGATACCAGATACCAGTATTAATGTTTGGCACATCCCATCAGTGCTTAAGGATGCAATTAGTCAAAATTAGCAAGTATTTAAAGGGGCCCTATTATGAATAGACTGCTTTTTCAGTGCTTGCGTGTAATATCATTCTTTGTCAAAATGAATTGCCTTTTTGGGGATCTGCCCATACGCCAAAACTCACCAAATTTGATGGAAGCATTGGACCTGGTTTTGAATACGGGTTTGGCAAAATGGCTCAATGGCACCACCTGAAAGTTTTCAAAAGCACAGCCGCACCATGTTTTTTTGGTGCAATATCTACATAGGTGTATAGAGGCCCATTTCCAGCAACTATCAGTCTAGTGCTCTAATGGTACAATGTGTTTGCTGATTGTCAGAGAAGCTAGAAAACTGACCTTTCCTTTGACAAAAGAATAGTTTGAAGGAAAAAAAATATTTCAAATACAAATCATCATTTCTAAATTTGTCAATGTCTTGACTATATTTTCTATTCATTTGACAACTCATGGTGGTGAATCAAAGTGTGACTTTTCATGGAAAACACAAAATTGTCTGGGTGACCCCAAACTTTTGAACGGTGGTGTAGTTTATGAAGCCTCTTGATGTCTTGGTGAAATTCCAACAGGAAGTCGGCCATTTTGAATGGAAGTTTCATGAAATTTCCATACCTTACATCTGAATCCTCCTAGAGATTTCATTGTATCAACCTGAATCAGGATGTAGGGCTACATCTAAACAGATGCTTTTTCTCTGTACCGGTCCTCAGTGAGTGTGTCTGTGCTTGCAGGGACGGCCTCACAGCAGCAGCCACGTTGGTCCGAAGAAGGGAAGACATGAACAGGACACGGTCAACGAAGAGTACCACATGAAGTCTGCACTGGCTTCCAAAAACGACACAGAGTTCTGGAAGCGTCCACGCTGCGGAGTCCCGGACTATCCGGCCTTAACGCAGGCCAGCCTGTCCTACTACAACATGAAGAAGAAGAAGGGGGCGCTCAGCAGGCAGCAGCGCATGAAGCGGTTCGCGCTCTTCGGAGGCCGCTGGGAGAAGACCGACCTCACTTACAAGTAAGAAACGCAAAACAACCTGCGTGCCGATTTTTACAGCTCACTCGAACTTTTTTTCCGACTCGGCTCGAGGGTGCCGTGACCTGCCGTTAGACAGACCCAGGCACGTCATTACGCTGGAACGAAACAAAGCTGGCGCTGGTTTAGTGAGGACCTCGGGTCTGGCACCTGGAGGGCAGGGGGCGGGGACAGCAAGGTAATGGTTACTTACTTGGAAATGTGTTTAAATTTTAACTTCGCACGAAGCATTAAGATGTAGGTTGCTCAAAGCAGTGAAGTAAGCAGGGTTGCCAGCTGCCTTGTGAATTCTGAAATTGTCCTATAATTAAAATAACCTGACATGCCAGATGGTTTGTTAGACAGAACCATATGAGAAGTCATCCTTCTACTTAGCCTACTTATAAAATACACCACTTATTTTTTTTTAATTGTTATTGAAGGCCTCTACAGGAAGGAGCCTTGACATTTTGCTCCTCAAATATCGCCCCGAAAAAATTTGACATTTTTCACTTGGGGAAAATATATATTGAAGAATAGGTGACAGATAATTGACACATTTTTAATATTCAATTTATAATTGTATATTTTATTAGTGTTATGATACTGGTATTGTACACTGTTATTAAAATGTTATTACACTGTAATTACAATGTTATAATTTAAACAATTTTACTTTTTTTATTACTTTCCATTCTGGTTGCCATATGGCAACAAATACTTAAAAATACAAAAAAAAAGCTAAAATGACCAATTTTTGCTCTGTTTTAAGGTGAAAAAAACATTAAAAACATTTTTTTTACCAACTGTCATCAGGGCGTGTACCAAAAACTGTTTGTTAAAGGGCAGGCACTTTCAAAAACTACTTGGCAGGTGACTGGATAAAACCATAGGACCATTGAACATAAAGCTCTGGGAACATAGTTGCACTCCACATTTGAACAGGACAAACTGGTGATGCAAAGATAAATCGAAAATCAAATCGGCATCATGACCTTAAAATTAAAAATCAGTGACTGTACTGCAGGCCTATGAAAATTGAAATCCCGTCTATCCAGTTTTTGTAGAGATATTTCAGCGTGGACGTTGCTATCCCTAGAATCCCACTGCTAATGTGGCTAAAATTACACAGCAGTCAGCTCATCATCCGTCTGAAACGGCGTTAACGCTGTCAGAGATGCTCGCCGGGAGGTAAAGAGAATCAGATTACATCCTGCCTGATGTGTCTGAGCATGTCCACACGGCTGAACAATAAGAACCAGTCCATTCTCAAACCACTGTCTGTTAACACAATATCACAACGTTAATGCCGAGGGTTACCGTCTTAAACTCCCCTTGTTGCTTTTTGAAGCAGGTTCACATTGGATAAAACTGGTTTTGTGTGGAAAGCGAAACCCATAAGCATAAGAAGAAGAGCTGAACATCTGCATTAGGTTATATCCCCCAGAGAAGAAGACTTACTGGCTGAGCCACCGGGGAGATGTTCATACACCCTTTTCATTACTTGAGTTAATGGCAATAAGTGATAAATGGGGTATTTTTGTCTGTAAAAATGAGGGTGATGAAATCCTGAAAGATATCACACACCGTTCGGTTCTTATTGTCAAATACTGTAGCGGTTTGATTAAACACTTTCAGTACAAATGAGAGCAAGACAAGTTCTCATTTGTACTGAATGTCGGCTGATTATTTGACCCTGGTTTGTGCAAATGAGATTTCGTGGGAATGCGTGGGGCTGATTATCAGCTGTAATTATGAGATTAGCACTGTTGCCTTACGGCATGAAGGTGTGAATTTAGAGTTTTGCAGGAACAGCTGGGACAGGCCCACAGCTCCTAATGTATAGGATGACTCAAACACGGAGAATGAATCTCCCCACAGGATCTTCACAGGATCAAAAGAAATACTGCTCCTACTCCTCCTCAGCAAATCACAGCTGCAGCAGACTGACATGGTGCTGAGACGTCTGTATTTACTACAACGTCTAGGACAGGGGAGTCAAACGTGCGGCCCGGGGGCCAGAACCAGCCCGCTAAAGGGTCCAATCCGGCTCGTTGGATGAATGTACAAAGTGACAGTACAATCACCAGTTTCTATTTCTTCACAGAAATGTGAAGTGAAGGATCAGTGAAGCATCTTTCAGCCAAGAGAGTTTTGATTTGTAAATGGTTTCTAAAGCAGGAGATAAGTTCACCTGCTGCTTAAAAATCATGGCACAATGGTGTATGTATCATGTTGCTTCCCAGCACTTTAGTTACAAATCAAAGCTCTGTTGTCCCGTTTCTTCCTGCACAGATCATGCAGCCAACTTAAAAGTATTGTAACGTCTCTCAAAAACCACACGCTAAGACCTTAGCCAGTTTAGCTGCTACTTTATTCCTCACAATAACACAGGCTACTGTGGGCTGCAGCAGTCTTATTCCAAGACGGAGTCACAGACCCTTAGTAAATCCCATCACCTAACAGAACAGAATCTGGGCCTAATACATATAACAATAACATGCCCAGGTTGTTACACTATACAGGAAAAAGTATGAAGTAAGAGATTTATGATAAATCCGGTTTTACTTGGCCCATTAACATAATTTCAAAACTGAGATAGATCAACGTCCACACTTTCAACATAATTTTTAGCCTTTTTCTTACAATAACTCTATCACAATGTTTTACTCAATATACAATTTGTCTATTAAGACTATGTAACAGTCCAACACACAACCTCATTTGGCCAAACATGAAAAATCTACTTAAGCTTCCACTTTTCAATAGGAATACATACTTCCTACAGGCACTGCACTGGTACATTTACATACAACACAGCAAAGTGAGTTTCAAGTTAAGGAACTACCTTTTACTGTTACCTAGTAAGAGTAAAAGGATGTTTTTTTCCCCACAAGTGCTCTCTAATACAGCACAATGGTGTGTATGTGTTTGTGTCCAACAGGATTGTGCGTTTTCCCTGGCAGATGAGTGAGGACAAAGTGCGGCGTGTCCTGCAGGAGGCGTTTGGCGTGTGGAGCGCTGTGACCCCTCTGACGTTCACAGAGGTCACCGCAGACAAAGCGGACGTCATTATCGACTTCAACAGGTACAACACAGATTTGTTGTAAACCGGCCCCATTACGCTTAATGATGGAGAGAAGAGATCTGGCAGCTGTCCCTGTTCTCCAGATGATCTCCTGTTATTTGACCCCACACATTAACCTCTTGGCTCCATTTGTCAGACTGACCCAAGAAAAACTAAACCAGATGAATCGCAGCCGGGCTCCAGAGAAAATTACAAACATGAATGAATGCAACGCAGGACTTTGTTTGGCAAGATTTATATTGCTGCGCCTCCGGCTCCATCCAACAATCAGATGAGTCATTTTGGCATTTGGTTTATGACACTTCCATGTCATAACCACTTTGTAGCACATTACAGTTTCCACTCTGACAAGCCCGTTTTATAGTTTGAGTCTTGACCCGTACAAGTTACTTTCCTAACTCGCTTTCATAACTGCTGTTAGGGACTGTATGGAAATGACTGGTTTGGGAGAGAGGCTGAATCCTAAATTATATAGACAGACGTGCTGCCTGTCATTCCCCTACTCTCTCTTTCCCCCACATTTCCTGTCTCTCACCACTTTCACTGATCAAATAAAATGCATTAAATACCCCAAAAAATAATTGTTAAAAAGAAAAAAAAAAGATTTTTTGAAAAGTCAGATAACCAACATTTCATAAACTAAACTATTGACACAGCGGTCAAAAAATCTATGTATGCACATGGCTGAGAACAAGCTTGGTGTTTGTACATGTAGTTTTAGACCAGGGGTGTCAAACATGCGGCCCGGGGGACAGAACTAGCCTGCTAACGGGTCCGATCCGGCCGGCTGGATCAGTGTAAAATGACAGAAAATGGACCAGTTCCTATTTCTTCACAGAAATATGGAGCATATAAGGGCTCAAGGGATAAAACCTTCAAAGTTTTGACTTGTAGGAGATAAAAGTTCAATATTTTTTTCTTCAAAAAGTAAATCTCATGAAATAAAGGCTTGAAATAATCCACTTGATATAATGAGTCTATATAATTATGAATTTCACTTTGTGAAATTGAACATTTTCCACAATATTCTAATTAATATGCATCCGTACATGTATATGTGTGTACTACTGGGATACAAAAGATGAAATATTAAAAATAATGATATAAAAATAACTATGTTACAGACATGTCTCAAAATTGTAAGATTCTTTTTTACATTGTTTAAAAAGGCCATTTTCCACTACATGGTACTCACATTATTTGGATTTCCATTAGGAGAGTAGAGTGGTGCCATGTGATGGAAAATAAACCTAAAAGAATCACCATGAAAGCAAAATTGAGAAACCCAAACGCGTCCAAAAATGCTTCACTTCATTAATCACATGGCGCGAAAGCTCACAGACGGGAGCTGATATGATATGAACGTGAATGTTAGCAGGCTTGTTCTTGTATATTTTGGCAACAAAAGAAAGTTTTTTTTCCCTCTTGATCGGAGCAACGTTCAGGTTAGAGTTTCGGCATTCGCCATGGTTACTCAAATGTGTCGTAAAAAAAAGGAAGTGGGTACGCTCTGATGAATCTAGGTTCCTCCAGCCCGGATTTCCAACATGCTAAGCGTGGACAAATAACTTGAAATTGGTGATATGACATAATGGAAGTATTTGTGTAGGTACTGGCATGGGGACAGTTTACCATTTGATGGTCCAGGAGGAATCCTCGCCCACGCCTTCTTCCCCCGGACCCACAGAGAGGGAGAAGTCCACTTTGACTATGACGAGCACTGGACCGTGGGCAACGGTGTGGGTGAGTATATGTGAAATATGTTGAGGTAAAAACAGATTGTGCTTTTATGTTGAAATAACTTGCTTATGGAATTAAAAAGGTACAGTATGTAAGATTTAGCAGCATTTAGTGAAACATACTTGGCAGAAATGGAATGTAGTCTTCAAAAAAGTGTTTTATTAATATGTAACTGAATCAAAATAAGTCTTGTATTTGTTTTTCTTATGTCATCTCTCCTGTTTTGTAAATTGAAGGTTAATTAACCCTGTAATTATTTATTATAATGTATTGTTTTACATAAAATGAGGGGATAAATCTGTAGGGGTTATTCATACATTTATTTTTACTGGTCCGGTCCACTTGAGATCAAATTGCACTGTAGCTGACCCATAAAATAAATTGAGTTTGACACCTCTGCCTTAGTACTGAGCCTTTTTATCAAACAGGGGTGGGTCTTCCTCCGCGAAGGCTTTGTTTGAGGTCTTAAATGGTAAGTTGTATACATGGAGACTTGTCTAGCGCTCTAGCCTTGTGATTGGCTAAAACTGGGGGTCATAAAAGTTTGATTTCAAAAACTCGGCCTTAGTCTCGCTCGTCTCTTTATCCTTTTCGTTCAGGCACAGATCTCCTACAAGTGGCGGCTCATGAGTTCGGCCATGTCCTGGGCCTACAGCATTCTCTGGAGCCGGATGCTGTGATGTGTCCTTTCTACAGTGCCTCCTACCCGCTCCAGCTGAGCGAGGATGACAAGAGGGGCATCCAGTACCTGTACGGCCCTCCGCGCCACACGCCCATTATGACAGAAACCAATGAGATTGACGTTGGAGTGGTGAGACAATAATCCTGGGATCGGACCTCAAAGCTACCGTTTTTTACCTCTGCCAAGGAGGTTATGTTTTCACCAGCATTTGTCTGTTAGCAAGATACATCAAAAAGTTTTGGTTGGATTTTTGTCAAATTTTCAACAAATGTTGGGAATGGTACTATGAACAGATGACTACATTTTGGTAACGATCCAGAAGAAATCCTGATTTCTGGATCACTTTGAATTTTTGGTTGTTTGGTAATATTGCGGTAAATGAACCTTCATTCAAACAGGCACCATTGTTTGGGGCCACCTGGTGGCGATATCTTGCATCTGCCCCCACAGACCCAACTTTTGCATTTGTTTCTGGACTAGGTGTATTTAATGAGTTCTGAACATTAATGGTGGGTGGGAGTCACAATATGCTTGGTGGACGCCTGCGCTCTCAGAATTCTTCGCTAGTTTTTCAAGCTTTGTTGATCCACACGTAAAAATTTCCCTGCTCTCTGTGTTGTGCCCCAGCCGGACGCCTGCAGAACAGCCTTTGATGCCGTGTCCATGATCAGGGGAGAGCTTTTCTTCTTTAAATCCCGATATGTCTGGCGTATCCGTGATGGGCAGCTTCAAGCTGGTTATCCCGCCTTGTCTTCCCGCCACTGGAGAGGCATTCCTGACCACATCGATGCTGCATATGAAGACAGCTCTGGCAACATCTGGTTCTTCCAAGGTTGGTCATAATAGAGAATCTAACAGTTGAGGTTTGAGCTCTATTGTGCAGAATGATGTATATGCAGAGTTTGACATGAAAGCTGTTCTTAGTGCTGAACAAATAAAAGAAAAAACTGAATAATGAATTAATAAATACACAATGCATCCAGATGTACATTTAACACCTGAATCATCAAGGAAAATATTAGACAACTGAGGCATAAAATGTCTTAAACCTTCCAAAAAGAATAAATGCATCCTACAAACCAAGATGTTGCAAAAGTACGCTCAAAGGAAAAAGGAAATGACCCCCTAAAATAATTGTGATTGAAAAGTGCATGCATTATGTCATGCTTGTATCACCTTCTGAATGATTTTGCAGTTCGCTGCCTTGCGAATTGAACAAATAATCCCTCATAGGAGCAATTCAACAGCATAAAATATCTTAGTTTTTACTCCTACAAAAGCTTGTACAAAACAGTGTTTGAAACAAATGAGACAAAAAAAAATTAGTATAGAGAAGACGAGACATCCAATGAGACAAAAATGGGCTGAATCGCAATAAATAAGAAAAAAGTAATCATGAAAATATTGCCTTTGTCTGTTCTCATCATAAGTGTATAACTCTCAGACCAGCTGTAAATGTTTTGGTTTTTGGCCTTAAAGGAAACTTGTTGTATTCACAACTTGATTGTGAATAAATCCAGGAAATGAGGACCAGATTCTGTTTTGTTTTTTTTATCGTCTATGTCCTTATCGTGACAGGTGAAAGCTATTGGGTCTTTGATGCCGAGAGGAAGATAACGGGACCGGACTCTGTGAGGCAGCTGGGTCTTCCTGTCACTGACATCCAAGCAGCCGTCAAGTGGAAAGAGGACCGAGTCGAGAAAATCTACTTCTTCAAGTCCGCTTCATACTGGCCCTTCAATCCCCAGGAGAACCGGGTCTCTGACGTCCACCCCCGCAGCCTGCACGAGTGGGAAGGGGTGCCCAGTCACATCGATGCAGGTTTTCGGGACAGATATGGTGAGGATTTGGGATGAGGGGGAAGTGACATTTGGTAACACTCCAAGTGACGGGTGAGTTCATAACACATTCATAGCAGCTGTCATAAACTGCACAAAGCATCAATGACTGTTTCATGAGACATGACTCAACATTCACACCAAACCTTTCATGAATGTGGAAGACAGATAGATGATAACTTGTCAAAAAAGAAACAAGTCCAACAATTGCAAAGGAGCTTTGCCATTTTGTTCCAGACCTCTTACCTGATTATAAGAGGTAAGAGTTCTGAGCCAATGGGCTAAGTCCAGTGCCAAAAAGACAGGACATAGTCAAGCAAATACTTAATGTCTAGCTCAGGGGTGGGAAACCCTGGTCCTGGAGAGATACTGTGGGTGCAGGTTTTTGGTCTAACCAAACAGGAGCAAACCTGATTCTACTAATCAACCATTATGGCCCTTGTTATGGAGCTTCATTAGTAGAATCAGGTGTGTTATTACTTGGTTGGAACAAAAACCTGCACCCACAGTGGCTCTCCAGGTCTAGGGTTGCCTACCCCTGGTCTAGCTTTTCACAAATACAGGTCAGTTGAATCTAGCTAGTTTACCTCCCAGGTAATACTTGATGAGAAATCATCTGCAAAGGTTACATTATAAAACAAATACATTTTTATGAAACAAAAATTGCTGGACCATGTTATGTCCATTGACTTTATTGTAATCAGGTAAGAGGATTGATATGAATGTTGAGTCACATCTCATAAAACAGCCATAAATGCTTTATGTGTAGTTTATGACAGCGGCTATGAATGGGTTATGAACTGACCCATCAAGTAGAGACATTGGGCCAACATTCATGTTACCCAATAGATCTTAGTTTTCTGTGCCTCTTTGATAGTGACTGGTAACAGAATAGAGATTGTTAAACCTGGCAACTCATAGCTGACTGTGACCTTCTCTCCTTATCCGACAGGCTACGCCAATTTCCTGAGCGGACTGTACTATTGGAAGTTTGACCCCGTGGCGCTGAAGGTGCTGGAGGGCTACCCCCGCAGCATCGGCACAGACTTCTTTGGTTGCTCTGACTTTCTGTCCAAATAAGTCCAAACACGCACGGTACATCTGCTAAACATCCGAAGAGGAGTGGGTTGATTTCAGCTTGGAACACATTTCTCATTGCAAAAACATACCAAAGGCTGATGAATTTCATTAAGATAATCTGTATAACTGTGACGGCAAACCGCTTGCTGAAGTCATTGCCTTCTGTGAGCAAATTATCCTTTGAAAATGATCTTGTAAGACAGAGTTTGCAGGGACAGTCCACAGATATATTTTTTTCTCATTTTGAAATGATAATCCACATCTTGAGACAAGAAGTTTGGCCCTGATAAAACTTCAGCAGGAGTCTTTGGTTAAACAACACCACTGGTCCAAGCACTTTGGGGTCATCCATGCTTTTAGAACTAGAAGGAGCAGAGTTTCTGCCCTGACCTCTGAATGGTTGACGTTGGCAGTGTGAGCAGACTGGGTGAAAACTCTTTTAATGCCTGATAAAACAGACAAATCAAGTATACACCTTGCTCAAATAAATTTGGGGCATTTATTAGGGCTTCAATATGGTCAGACAGAATTTGTGTAAAAATGGTAAAGCCCTTTTCCAAATTAGCACACCTACTGCATCTAGGGTTGACTGCTGAGAAATGAGATACCCATATTTTCTCGGAATTCTTGCCACATACTCAAGGCATCTATGAACTGAAACAAACGCTTCCACCTCATTAACTCTAGCATGCAACTGTAAATACTGTACACTCTGAGCCTGAAACGCCATCATTACGTTAGCAGGATTTTTTATGCTAAAATGGCAGCCCATTCTTAAGCTGTGTTAATTGCAAACAATGGGGTTTTCCCCCTTCTTTTCCATGATCCACAACATAGTTACATACCTGGTCTTCAACCATTACAAAACATGTGTCCCCTCATTGTTCATAAACCTCCATTGCTCATTTACAAACCACCAGAACTACCAACTAGCTAAGTGACCCTTTTTAACCTGTTAACATACAATGTACCGTGAGCAGTAGGGGGTTCAATTGCGACAATACTACACTTCAGATGTTGGTTTCTATGCGCAAATAGCGCAACAATTATGGTCTCAAAGATGTTGCGCATCAATTGACACAATGCATGAGCCAATCGCAACATGGGGCCAGGAGATAGCCAGCTTGAAAGCCAATGAGGACTGAATACAGAAGTTTGACCACCTTTGGTTTGATGCAGTGCGACCCAATGGAAATTTCCCATGAGAAGACCATCCAAATCTGGGAACTGCACTATTTATAACATACCATTTTGGCAAATAAGACTGAAAAAGGGGGTGTATCATAAGAGGTTAATCCATGCTAACGTTGGTCCAGATTTATATATCTAATTATCAACGACTAATAATTGGGCTGCCCAGAATTTTGATATAGATGTTGATGGCACTCAGAGGATTATTCAAATTGACCGGTGGTCTTTGTACTTTTAGATTAGATGGACTGCCATTAAATTCTGTTCAGACATTCACCCCTTCCCTTTCAGGATGAATTGTAACAACTTTGGTGATTCCTTTTACTTTTCACCAATATCAGGTACAAATCTCAACTCCTGAGGTATATCACTACAGAACCAATGACGTCAGTCTTAGCTGTACTTTGTGATTAGTGCTAAACGCAAATATCTGCATTAACATTACACCTAAATGTCGTCATGTTAGCATGCTGACGTTAGCATGCTGACGTTAGCATGTAGCTCAGTGTTGCTTAGTGCCACCTGGGTATGCACATATAGTACATATCGCTGATCTGTCAAGGGAGTCACAACACACAGAAGAGCCCCTGCTTAAAAGGTATTAATCATAATTCTGCATTGATTGGTTCCATTTCCTGGTTGTTTGGATTTTTGAGCTTGCCAACCCCCTTGTGAAATGCAAAACATGCAGGCCGGAGCTGCATGTCGTCTCCTGTAGCTGCTTCAACTGCTGAATGTTAAGCTCTGTACAAAGTGTGCAAGCACAAAGACAGACTGGAACAGGTCAAGGATTCAGGACCAATCATGAAATTACAAACGTGTACTGATGCAGAGCCGCATTGGTGCTAATGAAAAGTAGCCAATGAGCCTTCCTGTCTGGTATTCAGCATGAAGATAGATAAGTTCTTATCCTGGCACTGATCTGATGGTGCAAAGAATACGTGTTGCTTTGCTTTCTTTCCTTTACAAGACGCACGAATTTCACCAACTCGACCAGAGAATGATATTCATCGAGAGTCAGTATTGAAAGTCAACTGTGGCATGTTGATTTCTCCAAATCCACTGCAGACGTCTGCTACGTCTTTGAATATTTAAGGTGCTAAAACTAATTTCTGTAGGCAAGGTAGCTCATATATTACACAAATACAATAGAGTAGAAACTAATAAAATTTAACTAGACCTGTTCTTTTCACTTTCCACATTTACATACAATAATTCTCATCTGTGGAATAGCTTTGAGTTCTCTTGATTCTTATTGTGCCTTTGTTAGAAATGCACTGTATCATTCCCAGAGGGGAAAACACATTATACTTAAACATACTTTGATATTATATTCTAAAATATTAATGTTAAATCAAGTGTTTCAATCCTAACCAGAGAAATGAGAGCTCGACTTACTATGTATAGCTTTTATGGATATTACATTTGTATTCAAGGTGTTACTGTGGAGAGTCAGTGCAGGACACTGATGGCTTCATTAACTTGTTTAATACACTGGTGTGTCTGCAATGATAGCAGAGGTCCGGTTTAGCTTGAAGACTGCCAGTTGTGACTTTAAACAATGAAATTGTTCCTTTATTTTGGATTTGCCTTTGATATATAATGAGCAGTTTGTCTTTTATATTCAGTTGTTTCAATCAGAATGTGTGTTTCTCATGTGAATAAATCTGTAAAGTTTTTTGTACACCAAAGCCTCAAAATGAATCATTTACCCCCCTCCTACTACTTCTGAAAATAGTGTATTTCCACACGACTTCTGGAGAGCCTGTGTGTCTCTGAATGCAAGAAGGTGCCGTTCATCATCTCAGATTTGGACATCGTAACGCACTTACAGAATGTGAAACGACCTGAGGAAATCAATCAACATCAGCCTGAAACACTTACCTTCATCTACATTAATCAGCCGAAAGCGGACTCCGCTCCTGCCCTGCGCATTTTTGGTGATGACACTGACGGATCCATTTGTGGTCTGTATTTTGAGCAGCAGCGTTTCTCCCCAGGGGCCAACAGGCTTGCACATGTTCAGACAGAAAGGCATTTATTATTTATAAACTCTTGTCATTTGGCAGCCTGCCAGCAGTATTAGAGACAAGGTTATATACAGTAGCAGTCCAGTTGCTATTATAGACATCAGAAGTATCAAATAACACATATGGAATGTAGTAAACAATGATTTATAAATGTCGTAAGTGCTGAATGCTAAAGCTAAATGCTAAAACGTTAAGTTTGTCACTTAACTCCACATGAATTCACACATACTGTAGTTGAACAAGACGTCCCTTAGTAAAATACATTATAGCATTGTATATATGAATATACTTACAGTACAGTGCATCCACATAGTAATACACTTGAAAAAAAAGTAGTTGAACCAACTTAATTGTTTAATGGTAATACCTAAATGAATTAAGTTCACTGAAATTAATAGGTCGGAGTACGTCAACTAATTTAAATTAACCCAATTCAACAACTATTTTCTATTACAATTGTTAAATGGATTGAAACTTACCTTTAGTAACAAAAATCAAGATATTTGAAATAAGTCGTCCCTCTTAAACCTGTCCACCGGGTACACCACCATTCTGGAAATGGTGTCCCGGGTTTATAAATTCACACGCTTGTCACATGACCACACCAGGTTGTTCAGTAGATTTCACTCGGGGCCTTCATCAGTTTAAGGATGAAGCTGTATGAGGAATATTCCAGAACATTTGAAGGGGCAGAGACATCAGTATCACAGCGGGTTATATTACATCAAACATGAAATGAATGAACAATCCCTATCATTTGTTACCAAGGTTGGAGAAAGGGAGGACTGTTCCAGCGGAAGGGCGCCCAAAGCATCCATATTGTACTTTCTACAGAAAATCCTTGCTGAATGGGGAAACCCACATGTGTACAGACGTTTACATACTTTTGATGCTGCAGGATCACCAATCCAACAGAAGTGATGGTGGAAAATGGTCCCCTGCAGCGACCCAGGATGGGTATGAAATCAGAATTTCACAAACTAAAAATCCAGTTTGTTGCCTCCACCTCTTACACCAAATCGGCAGAAAGGCCTTAGAATCTCTTAAGTGTTAGAGGAGCACAGTTGAGGTTGGAGATGGAGGAAAATAAAAAAAAAAAAGCCTTTCATCATTATATTGTTTTTACTGTACACTTTGCTTATTTTTTCAGGTTTCTACTATTCTATGAAATGCAGTACATTGGATAATATTAAAATAAAATATAAACAGCATGGCTAATATATTTAGTGGAGTAGATGAATTTGTACTACTCGTGTCCAGCAGATGGTGGCATTTTTTGTGATATCAATACACCCACCCACATCTGGTCAACTCGATGTGAAAATTGATTCTCAATCTTAAAATCAGTAGCTTAACATCTCTAAATCAAACATATCTTTATAAGATACATGTCGGTCTTTGGGCTTGAGAAGAATTTTGTTACTTCAACTGTAGCCCAAGCGTCAAAGTCAAGTGGCAAATCTTTTAAATACATATTGATCCCAAAAGGAAATTAGAATTAATTTAGTCAAGTCTGTAGTCATCGGATTTATAACTGGAGTCGAGTCAAACAATTCAAATCTACATTAATGTAATTAAAAAAACGTCTATAGTACATATGTACACACACTCACACTCTAGAAAAGACAGGATGTCATGATTTGAACAATGTTGTGGATTAGGTTTTAATTCTGAAGTGATTTGCAAATTAGTTTCTTCACAGATACAGAGCTTTCAGGTTTTAATAATGTCCCCCCTCACTGTACAAGGCTAGAAAAGTTCACAGCAATAGCACACAAACATACAAAATAGTTTTAACAAATTCGGTTGAGTTTTTTTTGTCTTCTTTTAATCTTTTTCTTTCTTGTTAAATACATCTGAACTATAACCCTGGTACGATAACCAACCATAGCAAAAAATTGATTTCAAGTCAAATGTATACAATCTTATTTACACAAGGAACATTTGATCAAAGTGCATTGAGAGTCCTGATTGACGGTCATGTCTCTGAGGGATGAGAAATATGTACAATGTTTACAAATACTGAAATCATGATCCTTACACAGCTTCTAGAATTATAATAATATTAATAATAACAATAATAATAATAAACACAGACTGAGAAAACTGTAAGAATGCACTCCAGGAGGTACTGCAAGGATAATAAAAAACAGAAAGAAAAAGTTAAAAGAAAACTTACATTTTTTATATAGAATTGCTCGAAACAAGGTCGTACGTACATATTCACACAGCTAAGCCTGTTGGGTCGGAGGAGGCAAGAGTTGACGTTCAGACCAAGTTTTCCCTGTGAGCGCCTCATTCCTGGATGACCCTTGACCCCTCTACACTTGGAATATAGTTAATAAAAAAAAAAAAAAAAAAACTGTCACGCTGTTGTTTGGTCAGAGAAATACTGCATCCTTTGCTCAGTTTCCCAGTTCAATCTGAACACAGAAAGCCCCAAAAGAGGCGACCAAACTGCGGAAATTCATTTCTCTCATCAGTTATGGAAAGCCAGCGCCGGACAAAAAAAACAAAAAAAAACAAAAAAAGAAAAGCTGTCTGAGGTCCAAAAATGATAAAGACCAAAAAAAAAACAAAAACAAAACTTTGCACATACTGTGCGAAACGTTATGACATAATTCATCATGATATTCACATAATAAATAACATTTCCTCCGGCCATCCTCACCACAGATAATGACATAATGCACTTCAGAAGGCATGTGGTCGTACTGTAAGGGCTGCTGCGGACGTCGACCGCAGCCATGGGGAAAGGAGGCGCCATACGACGCTACGGACTGCCGTAAAGAAAAATAACAAAAAAACAAAAAACGAGACAATCATGATAAATCGTCTTCTGTGCTCACTATCGAAATCTGTGGAGAGAAAGTGAAAGGAGGGAAGGGGGAGAAGAGAGAGGATTAAAGGGTTTGCGATGTCTAGATTCTCAGCAAAAGTGAATTTATGCTCCCCAGATGTGTGCTGCATGGGCCTTAATGTGCGGTCTCCTTTGTTGGGTTGGAATAACTCAAGTTGTGCTGCTACTCTTCAGCACCACATCGTTGTTTTATTAACACGATAAAAGAAGGAATTATTGATTCCTCTCAAGCTGCTGTGTGCACATAAACAACTAATGATGAATTAGTGACTGAGAGACGAGTGTTCTGGTTCAGTACGTGGATCCTCTACGGTTGTTACTCACCGCGGGGTAGGTGTGTCCCACGTTGGCTCCGTGTCGCGTGATGTCGATGTTGAGGTCTTCTTCTGTGGTCTTCAGGTAGACGGGGTTGTCAAAGTTCATGCTCTTCTGGTTCTTCAGCTGCCAGTTTCTCCACATCAAGTAGCCACCGGCCACCGCCATCGCCAGCAGCACTGAGCGGAAAAAGAAAAAGAGTCCGATCAAATTCAGTAGCAGAACGGAAGGGTCAGAATAACTACTTGGATATAATTTGAGTGCTCAAATTACAAATAATTACCTCAAATATATTTAATGTTTCCTCAACCTGGTAATTTGTGAAACTAATATAATTCAGTATATTAACATTCAGTGGTTTCCAGTGAACCGAGAGGACAATTATGTTTCAACATTATAGCTTTTAATATCCATTGGTGAAGATTTATGGTTTTCCAAGTGCAAAAATATTTAGGATTAATAGTAAACTATTGTTAGTATTTACACTAGTGTTCAAAAGTTTGGGCCACTTAGAAATGTCCTTATTTAAAAAAAAAAAAAAAATAGCAATTCTATTTTCAATGAATATAACTTTAATCAGAAATACACTCTATACATTGCTAATGTGGTAAATGACTATTCTAGCTGCAAACGTCTGGTTTTTGGTGCAATATCTACATAAGTGTATAGACTATCACTCCAGTGTTCTAATGGTACAATGTGTTTGCTCATTGAGTCAGAAGGCCAATGTAATACAATTCTCTATTCATTTTACAACTCTTGGTGGTAAATAAAAGTGTTACTTTTCATGGAAAACACTGAATTGCCTGGGTGACCTTAACAGACCATTCATTTGAAGTAATCATTTCGTTCCTTGTGTGTTTTCTGTCCACTCACAGACTGGCAGGATGGCCCAGGCACCAGCAGACCCTCTGGGTGTGGAGTTCACCTGGATCGCTGTGCCCCCGACAGCTTCTGGGAGATAAAAGAACTGAACAGTCAACAGATCGTTCCAAACGTTGAACATTTGTAACAAAACCTGTCATCAAGTCTACAAGGACCATCAGGATGCTTGTTCAAGCAGATTTTTCTGTTAGTTTTCTTTCTTCTTGAAAAGGTGGAAGGTTTAGTCAGAAGTTAGTCTCTTGCAGAAATCTAAGTTATTAATTAGTGTTGTTAGAAGCTGTCCAGTGTATTAGTTTTCTGTACTTTACAGGACTGAAATAAGGTTTGGAGTCTTGAATAAAACCAAACTGAACATTGTGCCTGTACTTCACTGCATGAGTTGACAATCATTGTTTTAAATTGTAAAGACAGACTAATCAATCCACAGCACATTTGCAGTAAAACAGCATCTTAAACTTTTCCCTCCCAATCTTATTACAAACACACAAAAAAGGCATAGTTTCTCCATTGCATTTGTATAATAAATTACTGTAAAATTTCTTTAGAACACTCATTATTATACCTGAAATATAACAAAAAGATGTTCAACATCTCAACTGTGTGAATAGTGCTTTTATTTTCTTTGCCCTGGCTTGGTGTTTTCATGGAGCAGGCTGAGTGTTTTGGTGTCATGTGAGTGAGTGACATGACTGGCAATCAGCTCGGCTGAAAGCAGCGACAGAGACTTTAGGACAAAGAGACAAAAACCAGGGTCTAGTCGGCCCGCGGTCTTTCTGCCAGTCAGTCTGCTCTGCTGCCAAATTACTCCATGATGTCAAAAACACACACACACAAAACCCTACAGGGCCTTCATGGCCAGAAAATTAAAGACAAGCAGCAAAACTAACAGCTGAGCCCCCCGTCTGCCTGCAGCAGTGCAACAATCACACATCATTTCCAGATGAACGGTTACCATGAGTGGAACTTGCAGATTCTGATTGTTTTGGTCGTTTTATGAAACTTCCTTGTTGTAGCCACTAGGTGCTGCTCTTGATCTGTGCTTTCAGGAAATAAAAAAATAAATAAAAAACTGCCAGCACAAAGTTTAATGCTGAACAGTTAATATGCAGACCAGCCTCCTCACTGGCTAATTCAGTAGTAGCACAAAAGCATCCTGTGCTTATGAAAAACACCACTGTAACACATGTGCAGGACAGAAGTGAGTAGTCAGCTATTACCAGCATTATGGGTTGGAAAAAAAACAAAAAAAACATCCATCTAATTGAACAAAAGCCATGAGAACACGTGCTGGGATGAGAAAACAACTCTGAGTTCCTTGTTGTGCTATGAGCAACTCATTCACCCACACAGCATTTTTCAGAGGATTAGGACAAAGTTAGCGAGCAAACACTTCAACCTGGCACAACTTTATTACAGCTTAATCCTAGTGAGTCTGACATGAGTCTAACACGACCAAACAATGAGGCCAAATCTACATATGGTTGAAGCCAGAAATTAGACTAATAACAGGTGCCAAAACTAAACCAAATACTGAGCTGAAAATAAGAAAAAAGGTTTAGCAGACTCCCTGATTGCAGTATCACAACAGGTGTAAAAACAACAGATCTGATCTATGGAAATTCATCTTAATGACAGGTTGTCCTATTTATGTCTTCCTCTTTTTCTAAATTGCTTGTATTTTCTGTGCGTCTTTGTTTTGTTCTAGGTTTTGACATGGCAGTTCCCATTGTTAGGTGATGCAATTCGGTGTGAGTTGAGAAACGTGTAGCGGTTTCTTAACATTTTGGTGAATCCACAACCTAAAACTTGTCATTTACTGCACGCAGTTCCTGTTTACCCTGTAACCATGGCTGCAAACAAAAAGAGTGCGAGAGGTTCAAGCATCTGTACAGACCAGAGGACACCTGGGATGGAATTAGTCCTTAAATACTTCAGTCTACTGGACCGTGTGTTCTCGGACTCTGAACGATCCTCATTACCCACCCAGAAACACCAAAGCACAGACAGAAGCCATCATTACAGATACAGCAGGACAGAAGGAAGAGATGCTGAAAATGTTCTTATGCATCAGTGGAAGGAAGAAACAATTTTACCATTTAACTTTGGCATTAGATTAACAAAAAAAGCTGATTCAAGATCACATGAGGGAAAGAAAAAAAAAATTTAACTGCAACTACGCCTGTAGTTATAAACAAGAGACAGACCCAGTTTAACAATTAAAAAGGAAAAACACCTCCAGAGTCCACAGAGGGGGAGGAGAAGAGTCTGTAATTTAATTTCTGAAAAGAGACCATGGTTTAAAGGACCATCTCAGAGAGTAGGAGCAACAGAGCAGGCGGCAGTTGACTGTTTTACCTGTGGGAGGCTGCGTTAGAGCTTTCCCATCATCCTTTGAGGGACCTTTGGTAGAAGGGTCTGTCACAAAGAGTCAGGCAGACAACTTAAAACAAATCAAGCAACAGAACTTGTCCTATATAATAAAAATAGAACAGATCTCACGAGACTAAACTAGTAAACACATGCTTGATAGATGAGCGGGATTCTCTGTGTGCATCTTGCTTTAATGTTAGTCTCTTTTCTTATGACTTTGCTTCTTTCTCGCTAAACAACAAATGTCTGGAAAGTGATCAGATGACATTTAGAAGCTACGATACACACAGAAGAAACACTTCAATCATATCCTATTAGGGCTACCCCCTGATATACAGCTAGAGTTTAAATTGCCATGAAGAGAGTCTTAGTTGACCAAGATTTTTTTTTTTTGGTCACAGCATAATGAAAAAAAAAAAAAATCCATTTAGACTGTATGAAATTAAATGCTAGAGTGCTTTTGGTATAAAATGACTGATACCTGCAGTTTACTTACTACTTGTCAGACAGAAAAACCCAAGAGTGGGACCATTTTGAGAAAGTGAAAGATGAACTCAAGATCACACGCAAACTGCAGACATGTAAAAAACAAGTAATGTTGACCACTGCGCAAACATTTAGAAAAAACAAAGATGAACTGCAGCAACAATACAATCCTTACAGGAAGAGGAGATCTGCTGTGTAGGAGTTAAAATGGCTACCCCGCTTACTAACAAGGTCAGGGTCATTAACTACTTCTGTTTCTTCACATGTAGAACTGAATAGAACTCATTGAATGCATTCAAGAAAAGATATGCGCCATTATAAAACTTTGTACAATCAATCACTTTAGATTACAAAGAAAGCTTACAAAGGCAAGAATATGCAGTCATTTTGAGAGGCTGTGAACTCTTCACCCCTTCAAACGTGTCAGAAGTTGCAACACACTGAATAGCCATTTACAATAAAAACCAAAAAAAAAAAATTAATAAACCATCTTTAAGACTGGGTTAGGCAAAACTCTGAAAACTGACTGGAGCCTATTTGTTTCAGAACTGAGGCTGGAGAATATATTGACAAACCCAACTGTAAAAGCCTTCATCTTAAACTGCCCGTTTTATAGACCGGCCACATAAATGATAAATGACGTCTTAGGAAATAGAATAAAATAATTTGAGTCCAAGCAGAGTCTGAAAACATCTTCTCCATTTCAGACTTGAAGGAAAACACTCCCTGGTTGCCTCTAAAGGCAGTTACAAGAATCCCTCAGTGGTGGGTTCAGGTTCAACCCTTGAGTGAAGACAATTGCTTACTTTCACTCACTAACAAGATTAGAGCTGGCCAAAGCTTCATCCACACAATGCTCTACAGTTCTCAGTCGGTCCAGCTGCGGCGGCTGTAAAATGGGATAAATATGTTAGCTGGAGGTTTAGTAAACAGCATAGAGGCCTTTGGCTTCAGCCCAACTAGGAGGAAGGGGGCAGAGCATTCAGCGAGTGACAGGCATCCCTCTTAAACCCCTCCCATGCCATTCTCATTTTCTTCTCTCCAGAGTCACAGACCAGCGTGTAAACAGTTGTAGAAACACAAACGTGCACATTAAGCGACTTACAAAACAAGTCGGGCATGAAAGAAAACTCGCATAAAATCCCACAATCTCAAGACGCGCTCAAATGTGGACTGCAGGGATAAAGACAAGCTGCATGAAAGTGTGCACAGAAAAAGACCATCGCTCACACACAGCCATACATATCGGTGGTCTGGGTGCTACATTCAGTCATCACAGCGGCTGGAAAGAACCGTTGTGGCAGCTTCAGGTTTCCAAAGAAACTGCCTGTGAGGTGCGTGATCATAGCGTGGTCAGCGTCTTCGAATTAATTCAATGAATCAAACAAGTTGGTGCTCTGATGAAATGAATGCAGCCACTGACTAATCCTGAAGTGAACAAGCTACCATTACTGTGGTGGAAATTAAATCTGTACAACATCTGTAATGTGAAGAATTTGACTTTTTAACCTCTTTAGCACAAAAATGTGTATATGAGTTTGGCTTGGAAGGCAGCTCTAAACATTACAATACCCATCAACCTCGGCTTCGGTTGGAAAACTCAGGTGCAGCAAAAACATTTCACTGTTGGTGCTGCTCGTAACAGAATTTTAAGCTTGATTAGATGATTCTTGCAGCACTGCACATTTCCAGTCACAGTTAACTTCACCCCCAGATGTTTATGTACACAGGTGAGTCATTTATTCAGAGAACCAGATATTTTCTGGACTTCTACTTCTGAAACCAGAGCACCCACAGTCACTTCTCACACTTCACAGTTCTTTTATAAGGGTGGCCTTTCATTCTGACTGGAAAAAAACAAATGACAAGAGTATCCATATCAGGCCTTGGGAGTACCATTTGTACATCATTAGTTGTTCAATGCAAGACTCCCCCTTGCCTGGACCTATACAGTAGAACCAAGAGAGGGCAGCTGGGAGTGGAGCATTAAAGTCTCCACACTGGCCTCATTGTGGTATTCTACTAAAACCGCAGCATCCCTCAACACCACCAAAATCTAATTTTCTTGCTCTCTTGTCAAAATGCTTCATAGAAGTCTGGCTATAAATCTTATTTGGGTAACATGTTACTGACAGCTGGGGAAAAGCCATTGACAAACAATTTGTCGCAACAAAAAAGGCATTCTTTCAAAAGGTCAGTTATTCGATGATTCTGGCTATTGTGTCTTCTTCGATATGGAAGTTGAATTGAGCATGATTGTATTCACCCTTTATCCAAACCAGAGTGGACTACAGTCCACAGTCCAGAGGAACTGAGCCCAGCATTTATAAAACCCTGTCCCTCACTTTACCTTATCCATTCATACCCACCCAACAGGCATGGAAGCAATTTAAAACACTGTAGAGCGTACATGACTGAAATGAACAGAGCTGCGAGTACAATGTTCACAACCAGAGGTGATAAATCCTTCTATGGGACAGACCTGCTGTTAGGACATCTTAGTCTGGAGTTGTGAAGGTGTTATCAGACATGCTTGACATCCAAATACCAGTTTGTTCTGTCACATGTAAACTTTGACAAAATCAGACATTATAGCAACATGTTATGTGGTCTTTCTGACCATGATACTGTAGACCATACTGTAGATTCTGGAGAGCTGCTGTGGGTGCAGGTTTTTGTTCCAACCAAGCAGGGACACACCTGATTCTACTAATCAACCTTTAGAGCTTCATTTGTAGAATCAGGTGTGTTACTGCTTGGTTGGAACAACCACTGTAGCTCTCAAGAACCAGGGTTGCCCACCCCTACTGTAGACTTTGTAGTATATGACCATGTAGAATTATACAAAGGAACTTATAGCTGTGTGTGTAGCAGATGCAAATGAAACTTATATAAAACAGTCAGTACCCAATGCAAAAAATATAAATCTTTGCAAGTTACTGACAGCAGTAGGTAGTAGCATACCACCTCTGAGTAAAGCTCAGTCAGAACTGAAGTTTTAAAAAAGCAGATATACAACAAAAACGGATAAACAAACTTCTACTAGATGAAAATGGAGCAGTACTGCTGACTAAAGCCCACTAAAATGGAAAAGCAGCAACAACTGTCAAAAAATACTAGAAGCAGATTCTCAGCTATCACTCAGAAACTGAATGGAGTAAAGAAGAGGAGTCTCGGAGAAAACTGAACACGCTAACTAGGCAGACTTTTATTGAGGAGGATGTTGGTGCAGAGAGTTGTCAGGGAGATGTTCCAGTACTTTGCGTACACCAGTGTCTTGGTCTACAGTTTGAGTCCAATTAGGAGAGTATGTGCACTGAATTCAGCTGTCAGGTTCCTATCCGACACTGCTCCAGTATGAAAAGGCTAATCTGTGGGGAGCGCAGAAAGGAGCTGAACAGCTCGATACAAAAACAACTGGAGCAGAGTAGAACAGAGCGGACAGCGTTTCCCAGCAACCTTTCCACAAAAGACTGTTATTAGTGGCAGGGCTGCAGTTTAATTTTAATTTTTAAAAAGTGCTAATTAATCCTACTAAATCTTTCAGAGCATGTAATATGATCAAACCAATACAAATATTTAATCCAAAAATGCTTAGTTTTTTATAAGTACCAAGCACAATTCATTTAAAAACAACAACCAGGAACTAGTGGGTCAATGGAAAGAAGAGAAGGCAAGCAAAACAAATTTGCACACAGTGGTGTAAATTAAAAGTGAAGACACTTCTGCAGCTACATGAGTTGAAATGGTTTTAACGTCAGACATAATTAGCAAATCTCCTGAAGCGGTTCGTAAAGAGACTAGAGGAGAAAAGGAATTCCTGCTAAGTTTTGTGGATCAGTAATTGTTCTGTTGAAATGGTGACAGGGCACCATCCTCCCACTACTTCAAATTACAGAAAACATCTACATCTCATAAATACCTACATGCAATTATGCAGAAGACACACAGACTTGCATAATATTAAGTGAGTCAAACTAAACAAATCCTTGATTGAAAATAGCAAAGTTTCCCCTAAACAAAATAAAATTGGAATATTGTCTCTCAATGCGCAAAACTATTAAGTCCACACTCACTTTCAGCAGCTCCATCCTCACTTTTTAAACCAGCTGGTGTCTGGGCTGCTTCTCATGATGCCGGCTGCTTAGTTTTAATAAAAGGAAATTTACTACAACTAAAACATAGCATGATAACTTAGGCAACGATGTAATGTATAAGGCTCTTTCCTGTTTCAGCAGGACAATGATCCCAATGGCCCCATATACATGCATATATGCACAATAAGCATCAATTGAAGGCCATTAGGGTGAAAAAGACCTATCAGGGCATTGATTTGTATCTCAACAGGATTTACTGCACAGGGGAATGCAACACCAACCTGCACACATCCTATTGCTGTGCTCTCTGTATTCTACTGCACAAAATAGAGTGTGGTACTGCGACTCACCAGGTCTGCAGCGTAAGCCGTCAGCAGCCAGCTCCTGTCCCTCTGGACACACGCAGGTGTATTTGGCGGAGTGTTTGTTGATTTGTGGTGCAGGCAGACACATATAGCTGCAGCCGCCGTTTATACCCTTCTCTGTGCACCAGTTTGTACCTGCACACAAGAGGAAAAGATTACGGTTACTTTAAGAAACATAAAATATGCAGAAGCTACTTCAAGATGTATTAACCGGTTCAGTAAGTGAATCCTTATAATATGATGAAAGTTTTAGTACACAAATCATTCATGGCAAGACTAATTGTTGACATGAATGATTTGGCTGATATCTCCAATGTCAAAGCCTGAAACCTCTTCCGCTTCTTTTGTGTGCGCGTTTGTTGACCAAAATATATATATTTTTTTAACAAGTTGGAAATCTGCTCTGAGCTGTCAGACCGAGCTGCAGGACTTGCAATCAGATCTGGACCATCGTGTGTTTTTGTACTTATTATCGTGCAGTGGGAAAAAGAAAAACAGATTTCAACTGGAGGAAACAACTCAAGGATGTTTTATAAGACTGAGTTTGAAAGTTTGTGGAAACTGTGGAAAGTTCAATCTCACCTCAAGTTACCTGCAGTTCATTTACTGCTGCTCCCATGAGATATGCATTGTTTGCATCATCCCAATACACCAGTACTTGCAGATTTTCTCATGTGTTTCTCATACTCATACTCATTTCTTTCATTAATCTTAATAAGTAAATAATGATATTAGCTACTAGACCTGCGTTAGTGCTGGCTGCAGAATTACAGCTAAAATGATCATCATTATTAGTACTCCCTGTACCTGAATAATGTGGAATTAGTCATTTCTGATGAACTCTCTTCATTAACTCACAGCAGCTACTTTAAAAAAAAAAGAAATGGGAGGAAAAAAGGGCTTCACCCTGATGCTGCAGTAATGTCACTGAGCCTGCAGGAGTAATGATTGCTGAGCTGGAAAATCATCTTATTCATCAATAACCTTCTGCTCCTTCTGCCACTTCTCCCTTCATCCTACCCCAGCAGGTACTTACTTGATAGTTGTATCAGCTCATGGTACACGATGATGTCCTGCGGGTCATTCAGGTTGCTGGCCAGTGTCACAACATCATTGCCTGTGAACTTGTTTGCGCCATAGATGACTTTATTTTCTCCATCTGTCCAAAAGACACGATCCTGGAGAGAGGACCCAAAAAAAAACAAGCAAACACAAATTACATAAATAGAGCCAAAGTGAGTAATGCCACAAATTTCTGCCATTACTACAATTATATTCACAAGGCCAATTACCATAGACAGGAAATAAGTTTAATAATTAATTTCATTAACTAAAATAAATTATTTCTGTGCATCACTATTAATAAAAACATGTTTTTAAACAAAGTGGTATTTGATATATTAATTTTATCAATGTAGATGTTTTCCAAATGTGTGTGGGGAAATGTTAGAAGAGAAAAGAAATGGGGGATAGCGAGATTCTGCATTAAAAATTCAGCCATCTGTGTGCAGAGACCATCTGTGTCGTGTTGCTGCACTGCACCACAGAGACCACCTTGTCAATCATATTTAAGTCCATGTATACATGCGTGCTCTGTCTGTTCAGCCTTGGGGTCTTCCATTGCTCAAGTTGGCTACATTATTCTTATATATACACAAAATATAAAAACTACACATTCTGTGCAGCAGAGGATGTCCTCTATCAAAGAGCTACAAAACTGCAGGTGATGAGTGCATTGAACGGAAAAACTGTTTCATGGAGCGTACTTTATTTTCTGGCTAAAGGTAGAAACCTTTTAATATTTTACTTCAATGATAAAACACTTTACAGGATGCCATTTAGTCGAATACCTTTAGCTATTCAACTTTAGTTAACTACGGATTGCACAAATCACTGATTAACTGTCAACTGAAACTGTCAGCCCACTTTCAGGATTGTCAAAGACAGATGTTCATAGTAGATATAATGGTCCCGGATCAGGGCTACTGCTTTGCCAGTTTCTTCCTTTTTTATTTCCCCAATCAAAATTATTTTAGTGAGGACAATAAGCTGCACTCGATTGGAAAACATGTATTGTTAAGGAGAATTTAATAGCAGCAGTACCTCAAAAACAGTCAGAGCAAAGGGGTGAGCCAGGTAGACTGAAGACTGTAGCACTTTTTTCCTGTTGTCACCGTTCAGGTCGACGCTGCAGAGCATGTGCAGCTTAGAGTCGACCCAGTACAACCGGCCTTTGATCAGATCTGAGAGGAAGATGAAGCGTATGAAGAAACAGGAGAGACAAGTAGTAAAGGGTGAGAAATACAAGATGAAGACAGAAGAACGTAAACAGGGGAAAAAGACGAGGGGGAAGAGAATAAAAGGGAAGTTGAAGAGAGAACGGAGGGATGAAGGGCAGACAAAATACAAATCAATACATTTCATTAACAAGGAGAAATCTATGACTTTACCACTGTGTGTTGTGTTTAAGGGGGATGTCAGACGCAAGAAGAAAGAATGAACAAAGGACATTTGATTTAGTTATATGATCTGGACAACAGTGAAGGGTCTTAGGTTTTTTTTTTAAATCTAGTTAACACTGCTAATAAATATTATCCCTTTACATCCAGTGAATTCCAGGAAAGCCATTAGTACATGCATCTCAGATCTGATAAAACAGCTTCTACAAAATATATTTAAAAACAGAAATGGCTATAATCTTTCATTGAAGCAGTGAAAGAGGTTGAAATGTTAGTGGAAAACCAAAGCACAAAATATAGGTAGCGGATAACGAAGCACTGAGAAGAGTTGAAATATGACTGCCAATAACATTTAACATTTACCTTTTATATTGTTTGCTAGAAACCTCAGCAATTAACATCAGAAGTCAGGAAAATTTACAATATCCAGGTTCACAATTTGAAAAGGATCGCTCAAACGCATTAGAAATACAAACTATACATTTTACCTCAGCCTTCTTCAGTTTGTGATTACTTTGTGATTTCTATTTTTAAACGGCCTTCGATAACCCACAGAGAATAAATGGGCAGATATATGACAGATAAATTCATTGCTTATTTGTATAATGAAACTACATTTTTGGAAAATAAATTAAGACATTGTTGATACAATACCAAGTTAATGACTTGTCAGATATTCAATTTACTAGATTATTATACTATTACTATAATACTTCAGTCATGATGTGGCCCTTGATGATTTACTGGTTCTGTAGAGTGTGTGTGTGTGTGTGTGTGTGTGTGTGTTCTTACCCAGGGTTATTCCATTAGGCCACTGGATGTCTGTTGCCACCAGCACCTGTCTGTCCACTCCATTCATACCAGACTTTTCAATCTTGGCTGGCTCACCCCAGTCTGACCAGTACAGAAACCTACAGGACACAGACGAGACCGATAAATGTACATTGTAAATCGGTAGCACAGGGTTTACACTAGTCATCGTCAAAACAAAAACTTTCCACCCACCCAGACAGTGGATCCACAGCGATGGCAGCCGGTTCTTTGAGGCCTCTGTTGAATAGAACTTTCTGCTTTGTTCCATTGAAGTTGGTGACAGAAATAGTTTTGGTTCCGAGATCAGACCAGTACAGATTTTTATAGATCCAGTCCACAGCAATTCCCACAGGAGTCTGGACATTTTCTATCACTTTGTTGTGGGTGACGTCCTCTCGTTTGTCCAGCACAGTGCTGCAATATAAACAGACACTAAACTAAGACACACTAAAACAGTCGTACTACATATGTACATAATTATCCATCACTGACTGACTTAATAGACAATCAAAATGCAAAACAATGCAGAACAGAGTTTATCACTCAATCTTGCCTTAAAATTTAATGTCTCAGAAGGCTAAAAAGGTTGTTTACACAGAGACAAAAAAAGCTTTTAATTTGAAATTATATACACAGCAAGTGGCAAAACTGCTTTTTGAAAGCTTTGATATATCAAACTTGGCATTTAACAGACCAATTAGGACACCAGGTCTGCAATTATTTATATTGATGTCGGTCCCCCCCTCCGCGCATTTCCACTACTCTTATTTTGACTCTACGCATTTGTCTTTTTTGTAGTGTGAAAAAAAATTGCCATCGTCTCTCTCTCGATGACCTGTCTGGTGGAAAGAGATGTGATTGGTCCACGTGTACCCAAACCATATTTAAACTATGTTCCTATTCCTGTCAAAACTACCTGATGAGGGTTAGAGTACTAATACGTCACATTAAATTACCATTTTGGTGATTGACACTGTGCACGAGTTCTTTTTCTTACCTAAAAATGGCCTTCTGGCCCAGGTCAGCCCAGAAGATCATCTGCTGGCCAAAGTCTGCATCCAGAGCTGCAGTGTTCCGCTGCTGCTCCACAATCTGAGTGTACTCCTTCCTCTCCAGGCCGAGACGACGGATGTCACGACGGTTAGTGAAGATCAGGCAGGGCTCCTTACCTGAGGACAGGAGAGACTTTGAATGTAGTTCTGCGTTTTGATGCAGGAGCCTTTTGACATGTTTTAGATCTGATGAATATCTGAGGCTTATTTAAGGTTTAAAGGATTCTTAAACTATTTCAATTTCTTTTATATTCTTTCATGCAATAAATCTTTTAAGACAGAGAAAAACAGTGTCAAATTTCTAGAAGTGGTCCAATATGTGAAATGCATGTGTAAAATCATAATGGATGAAGATATTTTTTTTTATTATGAAACTTTAGAGGGTTATATGACAAATTATCTGAAAACAAAACAGTCAAGCTGCTGTTACATTACGGGGGAGTTGCGTATTCCCAGCTGTTGACTCACCAACAGCCTTGCAGACGCCAGTGGTCGGATCCATCTGGTAGCCGTTGTGGCATTCACACTTGTATCCTCCCTTCAGGTTAATGCAGATCTGGCTGCAGATGCCGGGGTTCAGACACTCATTGATGTCTGCACAGAAAGAGAAATGAGGATGGGAAAACAGGAAAACAGCTGGTATCTGACATGTCTAATCAGATCGAGAGTGCTTCAATCTGGCTAATCAGGCATGTACACACGAGGCAAATAAACTGTTAAAAACAGACATATAGAGTAGGATTTCTATTTCATTCAACTGTAAACTCATTTGAGCTCAGAATACATTACTCAAGGTCTGGGGTGTTTTTGTCTATTCAACATTATGCTTACAACAGTAAACATGTTGGTCATACTATTCTGGAAAAAATACCACAATTCTGCATTTTTCAGGTGTATTGTCAAATACTTTGGTGAAGGTCAATCAAGCACTTGGCGAAACAAAATGTGCTTTTGTTCCTCATAATTCCCTACAAAAAGAGAAACTTTCATAGAGTAAACAATTACACACTCCTTACTGTGAGTAATTAATCGGACATTTTCATTCTGACGTTTCTTTACAAACAATCCAGCAAAATAACCTGCCAAGCACATTTTGGATAAATTTTGAGTTGGGTTGTTTGAAGCGGACAGATCTACTTAAAAAAAAAAAAATAAAGGATTATTGCTGCCAAGAAACAAAAGCATGTTGCTGAACATCAACGACCCTTGGACATTTAAAATCAAACCTAGTAATTATAGCTGCTGGTTCATTAGTGGAACATCATTCTGCTGCAAGTTTGTCTGTCCATCACATTTTGGGTCAGGTCTAATTATTCTCAGGCCTATTTGCCTCCGGCTCCTGCTAGATTGAAATCAGGTCTCTTTTTTTGGAAAATGCACACATTTTCATACAAAACCAATATAGGTTTTTGAGTCAGTGTCAGATCAGGGCCAAAAATATGGTCGAAAAATAGCTTCATCGGTTGTTGAGGTGGAGGTTAATTCATGTAGTACTCCTGACTTTGCATTTAGGATTGATGCTACATTGCAGAAAATTGCTGAAATAGGAAAGAAGTCAAAAGGTCAAATACCGCCACAGGTCTTGTGGTCTATGAGCTGCAGTCCAGGTGTGCAGTCACACTCGAAGCCGATTGCCATGTCTTTGCAGATGTGAGAGCAGCCACCGTTGTTCAAGAGACACTCGTTTATATCTGAAACACATGAAGGAAAGACATTTTTGTATCGCCAAGGGGACAGATGTAACACAAGCAAGACAGCAGACTGGTTACAATTTTACACTAATTACAGTAATCACAGGAAGATCACAAAGATCGGTCTATATTCAAACTGGTGTTTTTGACGATGGTTTGATTACGCTCCAGTCAGCATATTTTACTACTCAAGTAATACTAGAAAAGGGCTTACGTTTTGAGGATATAGTTTCTAATTGAGCCTAAGGCTGAAACATTAGATGCAGTCTGAAAGGTAGTTCTACACAGCAGAGATTAAAGGGCCTTTGAAGCACTTGCAGGTTTGTTTCTACAAAAAGTGTCAGGCCCACCCAGACGACATAATCATGAACATTCAGTGTAGTTAAGACCACAACCAGGACAGATGCAACCTGACTGTTTTTATTAAGATTTCCCAACAGCAGTGTAGTCAGACCTCTCATCACACAGTAAATGCATCATCTGAATGTTTTCGCCACATTTCAATATAAGTTGGCATTTTCCTGAAAATGTGGATTTCAGCAGTTGTAAAATGGAACAGAAGTGTTTTTGTAGTTTAATTATAGTGAAAGTTTCTAAATCGACCTGAAAGATTTCACACTAAAAGGTTTATGTTCAAAATATAGCTCAAAATATTTAATAAAAACCTATTTACCCATTTTCTGCCGCTTGCCCGAGTTTCTCTGCCAACACCCGAGCACCTGGGCTAGTCCATGTGCTGAAAAGCTCCACAGGGAGGAGTCGTGGAGGCGCTCAAATGACCCTTCAACTTTTCATTGAAACGCAAAGGAGCAGTGGCCCCATTTGCCCTATTCTAAGATCCCTCTGGATGTCTGAGCTCATTAACCAATGTCAAAAGGATGTGTTAGCCTCTGAAAGGGAACTCCGTATGGCTCATTCTGCCAGTGATGACAACGTTTTAAATTATGACCACAGATTGGAACATAGTCTAAAAACTACATTCCATTATATTTTATTCATTGAAACCTACTCCAAGTATGTATGCAATGAAGGATAATTGTGCACTTCTGCATTTCAATAGGTTAAGAAGGATGAGGTAGATGCAGAGTGTGAGTTGTCCAATGAAAAGAGTAGTAGACCTTTAACAGTGCAGCTTTGAATAAACAATTTCACTCAATTCAACAAAGGTGGCAGTGGACTAATACATGAAACAGCATTAATAAACTTGCTGCCAAATAAACATTACAGTTAAAGATAGAAAGAATAGTATATTCTGAGATTTGTAGGATTCTTTGATGCATACAAATGTATTATTTACATCCTATGCCAATCTGCTTCCATGATTAAACTGTAGTACAGTCTGACATTTAGTATTCTTAGAGCGGAAGGCATAATCACTTTTGGCCAAGTTCTTTGATCAATGAAAGAGAATTATTTGGAAGCACTATGCGTTTTCTTACACTGAACTGCAAGACATCAAATCTATGAAAACTGAATTTATAAAAAACACATCAGCATAAATCAAAGTGGCACAGAGGGGAACATCATGTAGTTTTAGGCCCAAATTAAGCACTCTTCTGTTAGGTATGGACACTTTCTGACCACAGAAAGAGGCATCTGAATATATAGAAAAGAAAAAAAATTGTGTCCTGACCATGTCCAGAGAAATCTGAATGTTGGAGCTTTTTCCACTTTCTTGGGCAGCAACTGAACATAGCATCTGCTTTCTGGACAATCAGGTTAAAATATTTTTGTTCAGTTTCCCATTACTGGTATTTAGAGCTGCTGGCTGGGGATGCACTACAAGACTTTTCACAAGTGACATTTGCAAAGCTCAGCAGTAGACAAACACTGGGCAGATCACAGCTCAAACTATAAGCTCATAGACTAAAGCAAATAAAACTATGAATATAAATCAAACAATGGTCATGTATGCTGGTTTTTAGTTGGAAGGGCTGTGGCATTTGATTCTCCACACGGCTACACTTTTCAGACGACAAAATCTCTTGAAAGAAATGCATAACAGACAAATGTAGCTTGATCCTGGCTGGTAGGAAACCATTAAACTAGGCTTTAAAAGACAAAATATATTTTTTATTATTTATTTTACTTACTGCATTCATTAATGGGTTCGTCACTCCAGTCAGGACAGTCTCGGGCCTTGTTGCATACTTTGCTCATCTCGATACACTCCCCGCTGCGACACTTGAACTTCTCTGGTCCATTACACTGAGTCACTGAGGAAACATCCAAAGAATTGAACATGAAAAGATAAAGAGGTCACTTCTTACATACAACACTCTTTCTCCTTTTGACCACACTACATATCCGGAAACTGTTCCTTCTTTTTCTTTGTAGAGAGCAAAGAAAACCGTTTCCCTAGATCTGAACTATATGAACTTGAGCAAATGAAACATCAGACTACATGCAAACTGTGTGAGCACACAATGCTGTAACTAATTCAAAAACATCGCAGCTAATAGTTTTGGAAAGGTTTCATATGATTTTCTCAGTCCTTCAACAGGATATACTTTGTCAGGATGTTGCTAAAATCATTTGAACAACCAAATCAACAATCAAGTTACCTTCTTTCTTTCTTCTTTTAGACAAGCAAAACAAGGACACCCAGAAGTAGTGTGAGAAAGCGCTTCCCTGTTTAGAAAGTGCTTTTAGAGGCTTTTTAATAAACAAGCCTAAGGGGAATTGTGATTTTTTGTTATTCTTTGCAACGCATCTGTAAAATATGTAAACATGCCCACAGCATCTACTCTTAAAACACACAGCTTCTGAACCTCAAGACAGCCTGAGGTGGAATTTACCAACACAGATACCTCCGCAAGACTAAAAATAAATATAAATGATGCTTCTGCACCTGCCAATGCCCTAAGGACAAAAAAAAAAAAAATGTGTCAAGCAACACACGTACTATTTTTGCAGTTGACTTCGTCTGATCCGTCGGTGCAGTCTCTGACGCCGTTACACTGTCTGCTGCCCAGGATGCAGTTTCCATCATCACATTTGTACTGATCTGGTCCACAGGTGCGCACAGCTGCCAAAGGGACACGCCCGAGTTACACGTTACATGTTGTATGCACTTAACTGTTTGAGGGAAATTAGCACCAAAACCTGACAGTCTCTGGTTTTAAAAATGTTAACCTATCAGCTTGTATTCAAAGAAGTTCTGGTGGCAGACAGTTGTTATAGTCTATATGTTAGATTTGACTAAAAACAAAAAAAAAAAATTGCTGCATCCCTATACAGTATATAAGGCCAACAAAGTCTGTCTATTTTAGCTTAGTCTCAATGTAGAGTGGTTGGCAAATAGTAAAAAGCAGAAACAAATCCATCCTTTGCATCATCAGCAATACAAATAATATGAAGTGTGGGAGTCATAATTGCCAGAATATTTTCTTGTCAGGCCAGCTGAGAGAGGTGGTAGGGTGGGGACAAATAATGTAATCAAGGAGGGCTGATAATGACAAATTACTTTTTTTTATCCTCATCACTGCAGAGACTTATTAAGGGTGTATATAATTATAGAGATGGATAATTGAAGATAGATAAGTCAAGTAATGAATGTCAAATAATTACGGCACACATAATAGCCCACAGAGCTGTTCTTTTTAACATTAAGTGCTGAATTTATTTGGCTGAAACCATTTCATTAACTAAAATATTCTTGAATGTCACTCAAGTAAATTCTGATCGTTTCCTTCAGGACATAAACAGTGTTTTATCTTTCAACTAATTTAAAAATATAAAAACTGATGTACACGTTATTGCCCAGCCAGACAAAATGTCCTACATCAGTGTAAATGCCATCCATAAACTCCCAGAAGTTTGCCACAGTAACAAATATTGATGTGTTCGTAATGTTAAAATGGTCTATATTTAACATGTGAATGGCAGCCAGTCTCTACATACGACAGTTGGCTTCATCGCTGCTATCCTTGCAGTCAGGGTCTCCGTCACATCTCCACTTCTTGTGAATACACTCTCCTGAGCGGCACTGCATCTCACTAGATGAACACTTGGCCGGCGGCGTTGGGTGGCGGCCGCAACGAGTTGGTGACTCATCTGACTGGTCCTGCAGGGGACAGAAATGACAGGTGATGATTTTTAAAAAAGAACACTATTAAGGGTTATTAAAAATAGAAAATCAATATGTGGCGGCTAATCTTGAGATTTTATACGAAGACGATATGAATAAAATAATGTATGGGAACAACGGTGAAACGGAGGGTCAGATGAGGGGGAAACTCCAATACAGGGTGTGAGACTGTGTGCACCGTCTTTTGTGCTTAGTCACATATTCTTTGGCTTTTTGCATCCCAAGGGCATGAGGTAGGCTGCAACCCAGTAGTTTGGATCCAGTGAGGTTTGACTGAACACAATTTAGTTTATAGCAGCTCATACAGATTCAAAAGACATTGAAAATGTCAAACTTTATCCCATGGGTGAGGCTTGCCAATGTCAGACTGTATTCAGGCCAAGCTCCATTAGCAGAGCAGCGAACTCCAGTGGTAACGAAGAGACCCGCTGATCAACACACACTGCAGCATTAAATAACTTAAACCAACTCTGGGGTGAATAAAACAACGGTTTCACCTCAAAAATCCTTCACCACTCAGTTTCGTACAACGATGGCTTTCCCCAGAGCGAATGTTGCAGCAGAGAGGCTGCTCCCCACCACTGGAGACATCACGTTAATGAATGACTTTTAAATTAGGTCAAGAGCATCAAGCCTCAGACTGCTTTCCAAAAAACCCAGATTTGACAAAAACTGAAAGATCTCAAACACTTGGAGTCCCCGGCAATCCTAGCAGATCAGCTCTAAAGCAATCAGCCACAACTGTCTCTTTTATTATCATGAATGATAGTTGATGAAAATTATTTCCTTTTATTTCCTTTCCTTTTTTTTTAAATTACAGACACAAAGCACCTTCTAGCAAATGCTGCCATTTCTCTGGCACATACACAAGCTACGACTACAGGCGTGCACATACATGTGAGGAACCAGAGGAACTGCCATGTTCTGTATTTTAGTACAACTAGAGATTTCCAAATGATTATTTTCTAGATTTTCCTTTTAATTTTAGATTTCCCCCCTTTCAGTTAACGGTTTTAAATTGTATCTTGATTTGAATGTTCTATGTAAAGCACAAATACCTACATTTGTTTGGCCTTCATAATACAAGCCTGTATAATACTAACAATCAGACAATTCTGTAGTTTCCAGGGCTTTTCACAGGTATGAGCCACTAAAGAAAAGCATTAACAGAGAATCCCAACAAAAGACGTGTCACACACTGGTTGACGACAGGTGATCTGGGGGGGTGGGTGTGGCAGAAAGCAGGGCGTGTTTAGGATTTCAATCTCCGAAATAAAACTGGGCAATCGGAAAGAATGAGATTAAGAGGAGACGTAGGAAGGATTTCTCACACTTTCATCATCGCAGTAAGTCTGTGACTCATGTGGGAGCAGATTAGTGGGAGTGTGAGAATGTACGCCACTATGTATGTCTGCAGCTCCATAACTGTTAACAGGTCTGGCTGGGTATGAGAGTGTGAGGGACAACAATGACCTTCCCAATAAATACAGCATTTTAAATATTTGTAGGTGTGAGCCTAGCATCAGCCTAGTAATTTCCTGCGAGGTCGTCACGGTGATAACCACACAGCCAATTAACAGGTACGATGGAAAACGCAGACTCAGCGGAAGTTGTTCTGCTGTGTGTGAAAACACATTAGGAGTGTCAAAGTCAGTGTGTGCGTTTGTGTGATCATGTGTGTGTAAATGAGGCAGGTCATTTAACCAGTGGGTGTTGTGAAAATTGAACCGGCAGAACTGGTGTGTGTGTGTATATATCTGCTCAGTGATGTGAGCAGTTAAATAGCATGAGAAGAGGGTGTGTGTGCGTGTGTTTGCCAGTACAGCCTGTATTCTTTGAAAATGTGCACAATTACTGAAGGTGTAAATTATTAGTGAATGTTAGTAATGTATGTAGTATAATGTAAAAAAAAAAAAAAATATATATATATATATATATATATATATATATATATATATATATATATATATGAAGGTCAAGAGAGGGCAGATAGAGGAATTTAAACTGTCCCCCCATACATTAATTTATTTGTGGCATCCCGCCACAATAAAACCCACCACAAATTGTTTTCTATTTTTGGAGCTGCACACCCCACTCAAGCTCACTTGCCCTCTTTGACAAACTTGCAAATTAGTCTTACATAGACAGACCTATCTCCACAGCATTATGCCAGAACTGTAGTATGGTCTAGCTGCACCCAGTATCATTTGATATGAGGAAATGGAGGGGGGAAAAAAAAAAAAAAAAAAAAAAAAAAAAAAACTCAGAAAAGTCAATCGACACAAAACAGGGAAAGACGTTTCAGCATTCTGGTTACTAGCTTGTAGGTCGCTTTAGGAAGTGAAGGATTTTGAACACAGTAACATGCAGACAGTGAAAGGGGAGGAGAATGCTGACTGAAATATTTGGATGAAATATACAAACACTATATCTGGTGAGCCAGACTACTACCAAACAAAAGTGGTAAAACCCGCACCACAATTTGTTTTTCCCCTCACTGCAAGCAAACCCTCTCATCTCTGGGCTTTGACCTTTCAGCCACAAGGTTGCAACATCTCCACTAAAAAAAAAAATACTTAAATTTTGTGTGTCTACATCACTTTGTAAAACAGTCTATAAACTGTTGAATTTAGTTTACTTGTGCTTTTAGTGACTGCATATTTGCCAATGTGATATTTCAATTATACCCTTTTTTAAAAAGGAGCAAAATAATTCTAAAATCCTGTTTTCACTTCGTCATTATGGGATATTGAGTGCAGATTGATGAGGAAAAAATAATTTGGATCATTTTGGCATAAGGCTGCTACAGAAAATGTGAAGGTCTCAATACTTTCTGAACATAGTATATATAACCATACAAGACCTAAAATCCAGCAGCAGACAAAAATAACAGACTGCAGTGTTGGGTAAAAACTTGCTTTCATTCCCTCTTGGTCAGAATTTACCCATTTCTAAACTCCAATGGTTTTCCTACAGTACTGAATTTGTCTATGTATGACCAATGTTTAAAAAGATAAAATTGTACTGATTACACAAGAAGGAGGCAGGATTGGCTCCAGTAATTACCAATGGTTTGGCAATTTCAAACGGTTTTATGTAATCACTAGTTACTCTAACCCTCCAGTCGGGCTTCTTGCCTCCCAAACCTGTTGCCATGAATCACTGCACGGATAAAAGAATCGGGATAGGATTACACTTCTGCCAAAATCCTCTGACGGCACAAGAATGTAAACTTCACTCAGTACCTTCAATCTCTCACCTGGCAGTCAACGTCGTTGTCACACACCCAGTTAGCCGGAATGCACGACGAGTTTCCACACTGGAACTCACTGGGGCCACAAGAGGACGGAGCACACTCCACTTCATCCGAACCATCGCCGCAGTCGTCCTCACCGTTGCACACAAAGTTACGGGAGATGCACCGGCTGCTGGCGCATGTGAACTCGTTTGGAGCACAGGTGTTGTTACCTGGAGGCAGTTAGGAGGAAAGGTAAAGATGAGAAGGTAACCTGCTCAGTCTATTAAAAAAATATTACCAAAGAGCACAATGTCATTTTAATCCAATTTATTTGACTTTATTAATTAATCTAAAATCGAGAGCATTAATCCTGTATGATGCAAGTTCCAACTATTATGATTGTCAAGGTGTCATTTTATAAGATTTTGTGTTCATTTGAGTTGTCACACAGATTATGGAAGCCACTTTTAAACCATCTTTGATTGCTGCAGCTCGTTTTTGGATCTTTTGGATGCTGTTGCCATTTTTTCCTAAAATAGAAACCACAAAAACTGAGAGGCCAAATTACCCATGCGACTTTTTTTGATGATACACAGATCAGCGGACATGATCTCAGTAACAGGAGCAAGAAAATCAAGTATACAGCCATGTAAACATCATTGACGAATTTCTGCAGTAGCATGGGTTGTACTAAGGAGCTCAAGGATGCCATCTTTCCAATAATTCAATCAAATCAATCAAATTTCAGGCCTGCTAGATTTGCCCTGGTCAAGTGAAAGTGCAGTTATTGTGAAGAGGAAACATGAAGCGCTCAGCCGTGTAGCCGTAAGCTGCGCATATTCACAGAACAGCTGAGTGTTGAAGCAAGTAATCATTTGTATCTGTTGCAACATTCACTACAGGGATGTAAAGGGCCTTGGAAGCAACACAGTCAGCACAACGGTTTGTCAGAAGCTTCTTGACATGCCCTGCTTAACCTAGCAGCAGCACAGAAGCAGAAGAGGATCATGCAACAAGCTTTGCCTATAGCAATACAAAGAATACTGCGGTGGAAATATGTTCACCATTTGTCAATCCGAAGGATGCATCTGCATGTGGAAGGTTCGACTGGCCTGCACAGAGCCCTGACCTTAACCCCAGCCAACATGTTGGGAATTAATTGGAATCAGTCATTGAGCAGACTACTTTTGTGGGGTAATGTGAGGAAGTATCTGTAGCCAAGTCCAAAAAAACCCAAAACTGAATGTTGTACATAGTAGCAGAATGCTTCTATCCTCCATGCATGTAGGTTATCGCACTGTACGAGTGATTGTCATGCTGGACTGGCCCCGACCATCTGGTGGAGTGACCAGGTCATAAGAATTTTATTCACATGGGCCTGTGGCAGCTCACACTTAGAGGTATGTGGGCTGTTGAGGTTAATGCATCTTACTACACTGCAGTAAAACGTGCTGGTACACAATTCGAGAACGGGGCTCAGATTTAATGAGTGAAAAAGAAAATTAGCAAATGTCTACTCCTTAGCAACGGATTTCAATCAGAATCTTTTTTTCCCCTTTTCCAAGTCTTATTGGATAATAATTATATACCAGAGAGATAGATTGATAGATATTGTACAAGTTATATTTTTCTAACCCCAGAGATCTCACTGTCAAACACGATCAGCATCTTTAACTAGAGTGGAGGCTTCAAACCTGTTATAACTATAGAGACACACAAACGCGCATTGGTATCGGTGCTGATACAGCGCCTAGTACTTATTGAACATTGACATGTTCATTGAAGTGATTAACATCCTCCACCATCAGCATGAATGTCAAAAATGCCAAAAGCTGGGAGAGTGTTTATGCTGCACAATGTTTAGGACAATCAACTGAAGTATTGACGAGAAACTGACATCCACATACCTTAAAAACTAGGTCAGTAGTTGAATAGTTAGGAGGCATTAACAATTACACTTTAATTGTAGGACAATGTAACACTAATGAAAAATCGTGTCATTGCACTTCTAACAGTTTTGTATGTTAGTGCAAATGGATAGCCAAAACATTTTAGCAATTTTTGCAAAGTCTGAGGTGGTTTTATGGTTAAAACGTGTTAACAGAATGCATGAATGCTCCTTTGAGTAAATCTTGTTGGTCTTGGAACCATTTTTTGCTGACCCAAAGCCATTACCTTGACTACTTTTCATCCACTATTCTGCTGGTATGCATGTCAAACACCTTAATGTCTAATAATCCAAGCTAGCCCTTTAAACTCCATTTGTTTGTCACGTAAGCAACTCAGACCCATCAATGACACTGCATTTCACATAAAAACAAAGTAATATTAGATATAAACTAATTGTCTCGACTCTGGTTTAACTTTAAACCATAATCTGGTGATAAACTAGTGATGATGAAAGGTCCCACAGCATCATCTACTCTTGATGGCAGCTGTATGGTAATAAATTTGTGTAATGAAGTTAGACCATTTGGAGAGAATGTGAAGGTTTAGCCTGGCCTTCGGCTAGTCTGAGACATGTGCCATGGATCAACACATGGACACTTCAGTAGGGGAGAGACATGAACCAGGAGTTCAAATTCACTCCATTCAGCTGGAATGTATTACTCACATCCTATGTAGAGGACCTCAACAGAAACATACAATTTGAAAGAAGGGCCTTCTCTTGCCATTTTCCCCTAGTTAATTAACATTTCCGTGCTCCATTTATAAAAGCTCACCTTTTTTAATGGTCCAAAAGCAGCTAGTTAGATCTGTAGCTGCAATGTAGTCTGGCTTCTCACACACTCACTCTGAAAAATGCAGTCGCCCCCCCCCTACAAAAACACCCACTATGTTGTGATTGGCCTAGCACTGTTGGAAATGTCACACCCCTCAGAGAGCTGGGGTCTGTCCGAGAAGTCATTGTAGAAGCAGTCTGTGGGGGGGCGATAGCGACACGGATCCAGTTACAGACCTTCACTCCTGCTGTAACATCACGAGTTGTGTTCAGCTATATGTTGTGTGAATAGCTTGTGTTCAGCCACAACACTATAGAGAAGGCCAGACCACAACAGAATGAGTTGGTGGACAATTTCTGTGTTCATAGAAACACCAGAGACCTAAATATTTATACACCATTTTCCATAATAGAACCCCTTTAAATTCAGGAACCAACTTAAATAATTAAGTTGTACCTTAATGAGCACTATAACATGTGTAGCTAAAAACCATCAAGAAAAGTGCTTCTGAGGCAGACATACAAACATTTCTTCAATACTAGTGTGCTTATGTCCACCTACCGCAGTTGACCTCATCCTCTCCATTGTCACAGTCCTTCTCTCCGTCACATTTCCAGAAGACGGGTATGCACTGAGTGGAGCCGGATCCGCAGCTAAACTCATTCACACGACATGTCCTCATGTCTACATGAACAAAAACACAAAAAAACATGTGATGAATCAATTGTTTTATTACTGGTGATGCTAAGCTCAGGAGGAGCAGTTGAGATCATAGGATCTTCAGGTGTCACATTTATTCACTGACAAAAAGGCCCAAATCTCACAATGGTCCAATAAGATTCATCATGTCTTCAGTTTTACAACGACAGTTGCCATCTTTAATATAAAAGAACTATAAATGTTTAGTATAGTAGTAAAAGTCTGTCTCACAACATTTTATGTGTGTGGTCTTTTTGTACCAATGTAAAAACTAATCTGCATAGCTTTAGATTTTAAGAAATCTCACTTGCTTTGGGCAAAAGTCAATGCATTTAAGAGGCACATGTTTGTTTCTCAAATTCAGTGGCATAAGTGAAAGGGATACCATGTGGAAACCATACTCTAAATATAGCCTTGAGTTAGGGACCATTAGTGCCACATTATATTAAAAACTTAAAAAATGTACAGTTGTACATGTAGTTGATAACTGAACTGATATACTGAATTGCATCTCTGAATTATAATGAAAAAGTGGTTATATCTTTCAATTTATATTCAAACACTTTTCCTATTTATATCTGCACTGTGCTCAGGAAGATGAGCCTCTGTTATGCAATGACAAAGATAGGATGAAAGAAATTTTAATTTTTTAAAAAGGTGTTTGCAGCCACATCCTGAATCACCTTTCAACCTTTCAAGACAAATTCTGATTTACTGCTTCAATGAAGTGCAGAGTTTTTGTTACACTTATCACACAGTTTTACAATAGTGATAATATCGGGTAAAAGCCTGCAAAAGTTAAATTCATGTGACTATAAAACCTAAAGGTTATAATGTGCAAAGCTCACACAATGAAAGTGTGTTCTCAATGGTGTCACCACACAGCTGCACTGGCTCTACTTGTTGCCTTTTGAATGAGTTTCCCCCCTCATGACGACAGGGCCAAAAATAACAAGAGGACAGAACAAGGACATGGCAACTGACTTCTCAGTGGGTTGTGAATGGTGAACAGCTTTTGGAGAGTAATGGTGTTATTGAGCCACAGGCCATCTGAAAAATAAAAACATGTTTGCACTGTTACAGAGGGTGCAGATCTAATTACAACTTAGGAACTTTGAGGGGAAAAAGAAAAAAAAAAGAAATCACTTTTAGGCCACTTCATATTTGCCTATTTTATGAGCTGCTGGCTAGAAGCGGCTTTTGATATATTGCAATATTTTTCACAATTTGTTTAAACAGTTTTGCCTAGTCTGCCCTGCTGTGAGCCCAGGCTTAATGTCAATGTTTTGCATAATCCACAATTTATCCTGGTGTGTGGTTAATAAAATAGTTTTCATGTTCCAGATATGTGGAACAAACTCCCAGAAAACTGTAGATCTGCTGCAACTCTGTCATTTAAAAATCAAGGCTCCTGAAAAAATATGTGTGCAATACAATTATATAGTGTTTTTTCTTGAATGATTTATCCAATTTCAGTCCCTACAACTACCAAATATTTGATTCAGAATTATTTTCAGAATGTTTAATGGGTTTTTGTACGTAATGCCACAGTTCATTTTTAAAATAACAAAATTACAGCAAATAAATGTATTTGTTTAGATGGGGCCCATTTTTCCCCATAAAGGTTTGTGAGAAAGATTTTGTCATTGTACTTCTCTTATGTTCAATGGATTATTTTCCATTGCCTTGTATTATTCCCTGTAAAATAAGTTATTTTAATAAAAAGGTTGGACAACGGACATAAGGGAAATGAGTCCCCAGTCACCATTATTGAAAATACAATTTAGTTTACTTCGTTAATATGTAGACCGATCTTAAGAGAAGTATTTTATTTGATTTACTCAAGCTTATTTATGTGAAATGAACATATAAATTATATACAGTCAAAGTGTTGATATTCCAGATTGTAGTTTTAATTCACACAGCTACGTTTCAGATGTTATCTTCTAGACTTGATTTCGTCTTCTCCCTGTGATCTTCCACTGATGATTGAGTAGCTGGGTGCCACATAAACCCCTGTACTGTGATAAGGGCTGTTCAGTGGAGCAGTAAATGAAGAGGCTCCTATAGATGCTCAAATTATTGACTACGGAGATAGTTTAGTTGATAAGCAAGGTGACAATATGCTGCCATACTTCTGAATCCAGTCTGGCGTGTCAGCAGTGTTTGTTATAATCCCTTATAAGAATTACATCGCAGAATCTGATGATAAGACACAAATGCAGCATGAGTCCTTCACACAGAAACAGACTGGAGAAGCACACACACTTTTTTTTTTTTAAACTTTGTAGCATAGCACTGTTTTTTATGCTGTTCTTTTCAGTGTCTATACATTTATGCTAATGAGCCTTGTACCATGGTCCTGACGAATGTAATTTTGTTCTACTGGATATAGTAGGATGACAAATGAACTTGAACTACAAACTTGACACACGATTGCATTCCCTGCTGCCAAGTCATGTGTAACAGCTGGTCAAACAGTACAGTGATATAACAGCTATAGTCGCTGGCTCGACCTGCACGTACACCACTGCAGCTATAGCTAGAACTTAGCACAGCCTCTAAACACACACACACCGTTTAAAATCTTCACTTAACCGGCACAATTTGTACCACTTTAATCTACCCAAGCACAGCCCGATGGGAGGAAGTTGCTAGATCTTCAGTCTTGAAAGTTGTCAGCATGCAATTTGATGAATGTAAAAAATTACACAGGCGTGAGTTAAAAGGGTATGGATATTACATTTCACCAGAAATAAACACAGGGAAATGGAAAACTAAAAAAACAAAAAAAAAAAAACCCTCTCATGAGAGGCCATAATTAAATGAAATACTAAAGTTGATACAGCCACTAGGGGGATAGCAAAGTAAGAAAGTAGTCTATAAGTAGATATTATCACAGTATTTCTAATAAGATGAACCCATTTTGTTGACAAAATGGCAACATAACCAAGACCTTAGCTGACAATTTCACAAGAGTTAATGAAAATAACCTTTTCAAGAGTTTAAAATGAAGACCCAATTACATAAAATTTTAAAAGATTATATAGATTTCTAAAAGTCTTGTAGTATTTCCATGTACAGTATATATCCAAAAATCTATTTCTTTTTTAGTCACAGGACACACCACTGTGATCATCAGTAACATAATTAAAGTAGCAGCATGCCATACACCTGTATGTAACTCAGGGTCCAAGATTAACACCTACCAAACACAGGTAAATTTGAGGATTCTTGGGTAATGGAATTTGTATTAAGCCAAAGCCCAACACTGCAAGAAGCATTTCATTTCTCAATTGATCGAAAAGCACCTTTTAGGAATCACCCGCAATCTCCTTTGATCCTTGTCCTAAGCTTGGAATGCAGAGAAATAAGCTTCATACACTGAAACATGGCTGGCCAGATTCAACCTGCTATGGATATCAGTCATCTCCGGACCATAAAGCACTCCTTAACTTTTTAACTATTGATGATGAAGGCATCATCAATACTTTTCACCTTTCTATAAAAAAAAACAAAGAAGTTGTATGAATACTGGCTTGTAGAGAAACCTTCTCGACTGATAATGGATTTCAAAACCTTAAACATACCCTCTTGTAAAGAACTTTTTTTAAAACCTCTTTTTGGTGAATTGTTTGGGTGTTTCAGTAGTGGATGTTGAGTTTATGGGGGAAAAGAATCTGATAATGCTGGACCTGATAAAAAGAGATATTTGATATCTTCATGCAATAATAATGTTCCTTGTTGGCAGTCCAGTTTTGCAAGTTGGAGTTTCTCCCAACCACAGTGTGGTTCTTGAGAAAGTTTTATGTCAAGAAAGCTTTATGTCTCTATGAGAGTACTGAAGTAAATTAAACTCAATGGGCACCTGTAGAGTAGACATTAATAAAACAGTTTGCATTGCTTCTTCCCAAGGCAAACTTTTTTCATTAAGATGAAAACTATGATCTCAGTATGGCTCATCAAAAATGCCCAAGCAATAAAATACATCTACAGTCTGTAACAAAGGAAGCTTCTTTACCACATCTCAAACTTGAAACCTGTAAGGGTTTAGAGAGGAAACCATCTACTCACGGCAGATTTCTACGCTCTCGTCCGACCCGTCCTCGCAGTCTGGCTCCCCATCACAGTGCCATCTCTTTGGGACACACTGGCCGTTACGACATACAAAGTCCACCTCCGCACAAGTCTTTTTAACTGGATTGGAGAAAAAAAAATAGGGGGGGGGGTTACAATGAGAACAGTGGAGAGGTAGGCTTCATGTTCTGTAAAGAAATATTTCACATGAAAGAAATACACAGATAGGAAAGGAAGAAGAAGAAATGCACACACACCCTCACACATCCTCCGTGTGAGAACAGAGGGGTTCTCCTTGAGGACTGTCACTCTGACCAGAATACAAATATGAATGCAAGAAACAACCAATGCCAGTTTGATCCATGACAGCAGGAATTTGCAGTGGGACTCATTATCAGGGTTCTCTTTTACTAATTCATTTTAGATTTTCATCTTTAACAGACAAGGGCATCTCAGTTCTGTCTGGATTTACAGCATTAAAAAAAAGATTTCCCACTGACTGAATAACCAACTGAAAACAAAATCTAACAAAAGCTGCTGCGAAAGAGAGAGAGAAGGCCACATTATGTTTCAGCAGTGTTGAGCAAAAAAGTGATTTATTAAAAACTAAAGTATTGACTGAATTACAAGATTATAAAAGTAACTTTGGAATAACTTTTGCATTACTGTCAACTTAATTCTTAAACACTCACATTTGTCAGAGAATCTAGACCCCAACTCCACCCTTCTTTAAGATAATTTAAAATACATATGCATGTTCAATTTATAGAATAATCTGATTATAATAAAATGGACATAAAATGTATATATTTTAATGTTGCTGTGGGACAACGTGAGACTAGCCTCCAACCAAATGTCATGTATAAACCTCCTGCCCAGCTCTAGTCAGGTCAATTTGATAGCAAATCACAAATTCACCTGAATGGGCTTTACAGTTAATACAGCAGCACAACATCACTGGTCCATAGAACCTTACATCATACAAGGAAAAACTCCCTAAAAAACTACCTCTGATTGACCAACCGCTGAAATTTTACTCTTGGCCAACTGGTCAGTCATTTATGTGATTGTCTTGTAGTTACTCATCAAGGAAGGAAAAACTGTAAGAAAAGTCTTCGCTGCCCAAGTCAGATTTGTTGTGTTGTGAATCTTTTATTATATAAATAATTTAAATAGGCAACTCATGTTTACGTCAATATTCAAGTTTAAATTTGCAAGAAAAAAATCCACAGTTGGAAAACCAGCTGGGGGACATGAGTTACACGTCATGTCCTTTCTATAAAACATTTTTTTTATTGATATTTGGGCATCAATGTATAGTTATTTTATTGCGAGTGTAAATATTGTTTTTTGGTATTATTGCAATATTGATTTTATGTCCCAGTCATACTGCAAATTCTTTATATCTGAAGGCTTGTTCTAGTTATCAGTTTCCCCCCTCTATATTGCACTGCAGTATGAATCTGTTCATTTTCCCTCTCCCCCTCACTTTACTCCTATGCTCACTTATTTCCTTCAAGTTGCTTCCTCCCCACTAGTCTCTCATGACCCAGATATATGCGGGACAAAAGAAAATGAAGAAATATGTATTGGACACGCACGCACACACACACACACACCTCAAGTGTATCCATATTTAGCTCTGCGCTATCTGCTACCTTCCCATCACCAGGTCATTCTGTCTGAAGGGATTCTGAGAAGGTGCCTGCTGGAGCCAAGCTAATATGTGACATCTGTCATGTAGGACATTTCCCCCCCCCCCCAATTCCACTGGACACAACAGTCTTTCATTTCCTAAAAGAGGGTAATGCAGAGGTACCTTTTCAACTCTGCCAGTAGGGAATGACTAGCCAGATCAACACTGGTGTGCTTCCAAATACCCATCCCTAGAGACCATGGTTGACAAAATATCTCAATTTTCCACAGAACTAAAAACATAAATGAACCTTGGGTCATTTGAACTGGATAAAGTACCAAATAGATCCACATTAAATATGGACACGCAGACTGGGTCTTGCTTATTCCCAGAGACTGCAATAATTTAGAGAAAGGCATTCCTTTGTGACTTATCTGATATAGTTCCTACTTCACTCAGGTTTTCAATAATGAATTAGGGAGTGTTTAACCCTCAGTCAAACACTGACACAGAACCACAGAAAAGTGGTTAAAAGCATGATCAACAACTGTTTTTTCCCTAGATGAAGCCATCAGAGGTTGTGTGTGTAGTGACTATACCAGACTGTGGCGTTCATGCTAGCAGTGTGTTATAGCTGTGAATGTAGTGGTGCCGTTTTTAATAGTTTAGGGGTCTCATTTAAAAGCTGTATATGCACAAAACTAGAGGTTGTGATCTACAAAAACAAACTTAATGAAGGAGTGTGTGCAGGTGACTGTAGGTAAAATCTGACCTGTGTGTATGAACATTTTAGAGACCGCAGCGGAAACTGGCAACACACGTGTTGTGGTGGTAAATTGAATCAAGATTGTATAAGAACCTCGCATTTAATGTCACTTCATATCTCACTTTTATAGATCCACTTATCATTAACGTTTAAGCCAGCAGTGTTTTTTTTGTCAGCCATAACTATTCCATAAGCACCTTTCAATTTTAAAATATATAATCCACCTCAAATTGCAAATAAAAGTCCACTCAACAGTTCATGATGGCTGTCTCACCCGGAGCCAAGGACAGCACTGCTGAATAAGGTCAGGACGCTGCAGGATTCAGGAAAATCTGGCTTTCTTTTCTCCAATTAATAGTGTACAGATTATTTTTTTACTTCAACCAATCATTTGTAGAAATTTTTATAATATCTTTTAATACCGTACATGACAAGTCAAGTGTGAACACAAACTATATCACTGGAGATACCACAGTGGCTGTCTCTCACATTCCATTCTGCCTTCTACAGCCACATCATGAAAATACCATCACCTCTTGCTCTCATATATGGACTGTGTGTAAAAAGGAGAGTCCACTATCCTGGATTTTGGAATAAATATAAATAAATTGTGCTGTATTTTAGATGTTGAGCTGGGAACTGTGTTAGAGCAGGTTGCAGCTGCTAAGACCTTAACAGTCACTTCAAAAAACATTCCTGTGGGTCATACACATAACTTTGGGGGAAAAAAAAAATGGGGAAATAAGACCGGAAAAATATGTTAACAGGTGGTGTAGTGCTATCTTCATCTGCTTGATTGGAAGTGACAAGTGATTGGTCTCTGACAGAGGTGTGTTTTTTGTGCTGAAGCAACACATGCACATCAATATTCATGAAGGCTTTCCAGGTGGACAGATTTATAACAAAAAGGGGAACGTTGCCTAAACTTGATTAGGCATTTTTGTCACATTTTTCCCATGGATTTTATGCACGGTTTTATAAATGGTCATTTGTCAGTAAATGCCTATACTTTTACATTAGAGACGTTTCTGGGTGAACAACAGGTGCATCCACTGAGCCCTGTTAATAAACATGAGTAACAAGTTAATTTTAAATGCGTCTTGCCAAACTGTTTGCTGTCACTTTCCCATGGATCTGTTCCCAGATTTCTGTTCCCAATATGCCTGCTCACCAAAACTTTGCTCTGTGCTCCATGAGAGTAGTTAACATTGTGGATGTAATTATATCAGTGTAGGTTGGTGGTTTGAGACTCCTTCCCCAGAACTCCTCTTCAAAGCAAAATGGCCTGTGTCATATCCAGGGCGTCAGTCTCCACCCCCCAAATTGGCAATGCATAGGCAGAAATCCAGGGGATTTCTACCCATGCGCTGCTAAATGTAAAACAATGAGTTTCTTAATTGTCAAAAAATTATGACACCCCCCCTCAAAGTGGTTTCATCCAGATGGTGTTTTCCAATGGGCCTAACAGCTAATTTTCAGCTAGTAGCTAGCTAGCTACATGGAAGAAACAAACCAATATGCAGAAGCCACCAAGTCATTCATCAATGATTGTTATCAAGCTTTAACAACGCAAGTTATCAAGCAGCAGTGACTCAGGGGAGGGAACAGGAAGAAGAGCAGAGAGAGGGGGACCTGGATTTTCTTATTTTTTCCCCCCCTCTGATTCATGATCTCATCTGACTGACTGACACACAACTTATTAATTTTAATACCATTGTTTAAAACATCTGAAGATGTTGAGGGCTTAAACCTGCAAGCAAAGTTGCAAAGGAGAAGATGGGGCCAGATTATTATGGTAGCATAGTATTTTTATTTATTTTGTATTAAATATTTTTTCATTTTTTCATGTCTCATCCAAAAATGTACTGCTCATTGTCCCCCCCCCCAATCAATGAAATGGAATTTTCACCCCTGAGGCAATGTCATATTTTTCTTTGGCACCAACACCATCGTTGTTCCTGGGATGGAGCACAAACACCTGACCTCTGACCTTTAGGTGGTCCAACCTTTAAGGTGGAACAGCTATTCCCAATGTAGTTAATGCAACACAATTTAATTAATGGGGTGGCTGCACATCCGAGTCTGAGGCTGCATTCTATGGCATTCGTGTAATGTTTGGCGGTAATCAAATTTAGCGTCAGACAGTAATAGCAAAATAAATAAAATGACTGGCACCAGTCTTAACAATAAATGGTAATTTGCTTTGTAAGGTTACCAGTCAAAAACCAGCCAAAATGCCTTTTCAAAGTTTATTTACATTATTGACAGAAAACACTATTATAAACATGGTGTCATCCATTTACACGCACTACTTAAAAAGCCACATTAACAGTGTAAATAGTAATCGTTTACAGCCGACATACTGTCCAGGAGCGCTGGAAAAGGCAAAAGTATTTAATGCTGACAGCAGTCATGCAGTCAGCATTATACTGTATTGTTGCTGCAGCTCTCTGTGCTCAGTATGTGTCTACACACACACAGTGTGACAGCAGTTTCCATATTTTCTTACCACAGGAGTTCTCGTCGCTGCCGTCTGTGCAGTCCTCGTCTCCGTCACACTGCCAGACGGATGGGATGCAGCGACCATTTCCACACTGGAACTGGTTGGCCTCACATTCTGTCTTGGTTCCTACAGAAAAGATGGACACAGAGGGGGTATGATGAAACTTGAACTGTTTTATAGTCCAAAATATTCCCATAATGGCTGTTTCCCATTTGTACGGATGCAATTGCTTTGTGTTTAGTGCTAACAGGGTTCCCAGCACTGCTGCAAATTCAGAACAAACACTTTTAAACAAGCTGGCACTCAGATCTCAGCTACAGTGGCGATATGCCAGCTCCACATGTTCAATTTACACAAAACGGTAATTTCTCGTTGCCTTTTGATCGACTTGTTTCACATTTTTAAAACACCGTTCATTCCACCATCTGTTGGATCATGTTAAACTCCAAGCATCAGCAGCATTGGACAGTTTGTAATCCGCCACACAAAGATGTATAAAAAGGCAGGTAAAGTTGTGTAGCTTTCGTCATGGAGTCCACACTTGTTGTGTCTCGTTGCCATTATCAACCGGCCGATATTATCGGACATCACTGACACCTGAGACAAATTCCTCAAGACATGATTCCACACGGTCATATGAACATGTAGAAAAATTGATTCATTGTTGGGACTTGAGCCAATAAATTTGGAATAGGAGCATATTTAAGTGGGAACTGTATATAAATATAATCAATATTTCACTTAGAGAATAAAAATAAGGCAGCATAGTCTATTTTCAGTTACAGAAAGGAAGTCCCATCCTGAGATAAGAGAACCACTTCAATGCAGTCACAGAAATGCCCAGCAGCTGTTTCAGCCTGTGGATCATTATGAGGTGGTCAAAGGTATTGAATTCTGTATTATGGCTCAAACAAAAAACAAACACCCTCCATTATCTCAGTCATGCAAGATCACTTGAAACCTTTAGGAGGGCAATTTTAGTAGAGTCTTAGGAAAAAATAGATTGAAATTGTTAAACATCCTGTACAGATCCATTATTTGAGTATATTTTAGAAATAGGTCCTATATTTGTCACACAGGGAGAAGCTCAGGTTTGGTTTCTTCAACAAATGTTAAGAACCATAACCCTAATAAACCAGTACATTTATTCAGCATTGTGCATTAAGCATATTTAGGTCAAAAAGGGAATGTAAAACAAATATAGGGTTCCACTAAGCAGAGCCACTGATTCACATACTGAAGATGCAGTGTTTCTCACACACTGACCATTAATTATTTTGTCCGACTGGCATAATCTTGCTGTGCAACAATTTTGACATTACAGCTTAGTTCAAGAAAAACTAAAAAAAAAAAAAAAAACTAAAAATCCTGTAAGGCTCATAGACCTTACAAATCATTTTCAGATTTTTTTTTATAAAGCAAACACTGATTAATAGACCAAGTACATTATTACTACACAATATTTCTTTGCACAGCAGTTTGCAGTCTGTCACGTAGTAGAGACTTAAAATTTAAAAAAAAAAAAAAAAAAAAAAAAATCAGACGTTGACACACACACTTCAGTCTGAATTGCATCTGTCCAGGTGGGTAATCACGGCCAATGAATGAAAATTGGTCGCAAGTAGCCCTGTTAAAACTTTGCGGTTTTGCTAAGACAAAGTACAACAGTTTCATGAAGTAGCAGTAAAAAGTCTGGACACAGGTTCCCATTAACCTAAATGGAGAAACCTTAACATTCAATGTTACTTGTTAACTGAAGGAGTAGGATTTTATTATTGGATTGAAAGAGCCTCTAAAAACAGGATTTGTCACTGAAAACCATTATAAAGTAAATGGTTTAAGTAGTTTAACAGCTTCTTTAAGGAGATGAACGCCCTCCCACTGATTTCATCTGAACCTGAGGAGCTTAAAGGCCTTTAAATAAGGCAGCAATACAAGACTTTAAAATTGTGCAATGGTCAGTTTGGATATTTATCTTATCTTGAACATGTCATTCTAAATATGGAAAAATATATTTGATAGCCAAAGTGATTCAGTCATTTTTGTAATCTAGTAATTGTTCAATTCATCACGCTAAAATGCCACCAGCCTCCAGCTTCTCAAATGCAAGGATTTCAATAGAATTTTCCTACAAGCATTGTGAGGTAATGTTCTGGCTAGATGTAGGTCTATACATCCATTCAAGTGTCAGGGAGCATAACTGGATAGTAAAGTTAGATAGTAAAAGTTTCCCCATTAGGCAATTAGGTTTGTTGCTCAATGAGACTGGTGCCAACAGAAAAGGGGATGTTTACATTGACTCATTTGTTACTCCTGGAGATTTTCTCTTGTTTGTACTTTCAGATTTTAGCCTTAATTTACCGTTTCAGTTCGCTTCCAGCAGTATCAGAGCAGTGATGAAACCGTCTCATGCTGCTGCTGCTTTCGACTGACAAACTGAGGCTTTTATTGTGAAGAACTTACAAGAATGGCGATATTCAACAAGTTGAGGCATTGGAGGCATTCGTTTAGTCGGTCAGTAACAAATACTGCAGAGGGGAACAGCACAAGCAAAAACAGAAACCTTGAGATCACAAAGAGCTCCAGATGACAGGCTCCAAGTGCTTATTCAGCAAACAGCACACCTCCCACACGTAACAATTTTACGGGCCATGTTGTGCTGGGTAAACACATGGAGCGTGCCAACACGGCTCAACTACTCCCACCAAGGCATGGCTTCCCCCAAATCCATAGAAGTTCAGATTTTGCTATGTGGCACAGAGGACATTGTCACCGAATTATAGAAACAGATTCTCTCAGGCTGAGGAGAGGAGGGCAGCCTCAGATAATGCCACAGATTAGCCAAGAGCTATTAAGCTGTGTCTGCACATGATCATGTAGTGAGTAAAATGAGTTGCAATAAAAATGCAGTGTAGAGATGCTCTGCATTCTCTTAATTTACTGATTGATCCAGTGTTTCATGTTTAATCACCTGGCTTCAGCTCTCTGAGCTGCTTGGAGCACGCTCACGGCACACAAATCTTTACCCATCCACTCTCATAAGTTGTACGTGTGCAGTTCACACCTCTCAATACTAGAGATTAGGGCTTCTCGGGGTGATTTTTTATTGCGCCTAGAGCATGCTCAGAGCAGCTCTGTGCCAGCTGATGAACAGACTGCTTAGCACATTGGGGGGTAGGTAGGTGGAGTTTCCCCAGCATGCTCTGGGGCAATGTGATTTTAGAAATAATTATAGTGTTCAATACACAACATATGCTAGATGTACACTGTGATGACAGTGATGTATTTAGCAGTTTATAGTGGCTGTATACAAAAAGGCATGTTTTAAGGCTCGAGTGACATTACAGGCTTAGCTAATTAGTTCCCAAGGATTTTCTTTTCAAGACCATGTAATGCTCTGTTGAAAATAAGGAGTATTTGCCTGTCGGAGACTTCAGAGTATCACAGATCTAAGAGTATGAGGCACAGAGGTTGCCATGAATTCCAACAGTTTTTAGTTCCTGAGTTCTCAAATTGAGTTGAGATGCTGAACAGGAGTACAGAAAAAAAAGAAAACTCACAGGAGAGGTCCTTGCAAGTAATTTATTTTTTGGCAATGCCTTATACGAGCCCACTACCTTCACAGTGCAGGAGGAGGCCAATCTGCAGCCATCACTGCCACCAGCCTGCAGACTTTCATTCAGCCAACACTACATCAGCTGTAGTTACTATACCACAGTCAAGGGACAGAATAGAAACGATGCTGAGCTTTCATCTACATTATCATTCCAAATCACCACGTAATGGATCGCAGGTTACTTACCTGCATTCTAATCAGGACAAAACACATCAACTCACGCAACAAACTACTGATATACAGACAGATAAACAACACCTCTGGAATATTTATTCCTCAACAAGACTCTTCATGCTGCTCACCATGTTATCTGCTTTTGCTGTGATCCAGCCTACGTTTTGCTTGCATCAACAACTAGCAGCTCTGTGGTCAACAATGGCTGATTATCTTGTGGGGCTGTAGGAGCCTGGTACAAATGAGAATAAATTATTTATTTATTTTTTTTTTAAACTTACACACAGGATATAATCTGTCTCTCAATTTTATGCCATGACATAAAAAGGGACTTTTTTTAAATGAAAAAATGTATATTGCAATCTCTATTATCTTTCATATACTGAATGTTTATTGAACCCAAATCTTTTTCCTGTACACAAATTTATCATGTTTATCAATTGATCAAGTTTATCATTATATAGGTGAGTAAAAGCAGAAAGTTAACTTGATAGATGTATTGTTTAATTATAAGTTTTCTGCTGATCAACATTTTAACACTAAAGTGACTAACTGCAAACTATAGACGAATGGTTGTTAATCTGTATTGGAGAAATGAAAAGATTGGGTGGGAGGGGGGGAAAGAGAGAAAAAAAACCCACTCCCTAAAAATGTGTAAACACAGAACCTATTTTATGTAAATAGATGAAATCATTTCTGTTGAGAAATTGAAAGGGTTTTAAAAAAAATTAAAAAGAGAAAAACATTTGCCATTACCAAGTTGAGAGCTAGACAGGAAACAAGAGTCAAAAGAGTTTAAAAATAGACACCAAGATGGCCACAGGAGTCTCTTTTCTTCCTTATTTTACTGGAAGTGTTATGTTCTGGAAACTTGTTTTGCTTCCTTGAAATCTGATCTGCAAAAAAACAATTCAACACTTTCAATCCAGGTACAAGAACATTGTTTTTACAATTTGCCATGTGGTGGGGATCGCACACAGAATTAAAGCTATAATTTGCAATTTTCTTGATTAAATTAACTTTACTTTTTATCCACTTGTTTTGTTAAAACAACATCTTTAACAGGACTAATCACTGATGTCGGGAATTGAATTTTTCAGTACAAGCTGAGCTAGTTTGGTAGCAGCAATGGACTGGCACATTAAAACACAGATTGTTAACTTTATTCCGTGTTTTTGCAAATCTCTAATCACCAGGGCTGCTTTGCAAGATGCTGAGTTGAGGAAAAGAATAAAAAAAAAAAAAGTCAGCTATGACAAAGACATCTCCGGGGAAAAGAGGAAACGCATAAATAAGATTACGGAATCTCTTCATCGAAACTAAAAATATAAAAACATATATAAATTCATTGAATAAAGAGCTGTATGAAGCCTACTGCCATGCATGCAGTGGGTTGAGCTCAGGGACGCTACAGGACGTTTCTGAAATGTTTAAAAATCATTGCCAAACAAAAGGTGTTACATTAATTCAATTGAAGTACAATTCTGCAGGCTTTTCATTAGCGTATCCCACTGTTGATGTAAGTTGGGCCTTGTCCAGCATCGTGCTTTGTGTGGTGATCTAGAAAGCAGAGACACACTGGGCCAATTTAAAAGTTTGGTATGTCTTGTAATTTTGAGACATCAAAGTTTGCCAGGGTGCCAGACAGATTGGGAACAAGGCCAGAAGCAATCTACATCTCACTTGTATGCAACGATAAAATTTATTGCATTTTTTGCCATGTTGCCCAGCCCTCGTGGGCACATTTCATCACCATCTGCATTCCTTAAACAATGGAAGTACAAGGGAAAAGATAGAAGTTACCTGGATTTCACTCCAGTTACACAATTATAAATATATTGTAGGTGGTCCAATGCGGGTGATATCCAATGCTGAACTATAAATCAAAACGTACCTTGCAGGGATTTATGAAAGGACGGCCACATCAAGTATAAACCCAGCTCAATGATCTATCAATTTTACAGTCAGAGTAATAAACTATGAAAATAATAGTTGTAGTCTTATTTAACTGACTTTTACTATGCTTTTTCTTTTTTAGGGCTGGATATAAATCAATGGTTGGCAATTTGTTTTCATTGGTTAAAATGATGTGTCAAGTATATAAGTAAAAGCATAGCAGTGATACAACAGCATAAGTGCACAAACATCCACTATCCATGTAGCACTAATATATAGAATCTGTAGCGTAAATTTTGTTTTATCTGAATCAATATTCAAGGTGTAAAACACAACCCACAATTAACCTCCATTTAGTCAATTTTAAACAAAAAGTAGCTGCAATTACTGTTGCAACATAGACTTCATTCACAGATCCACTGCAGCCTCACATGGACATTATGCTCTTTAAAGAACAGGTTGTGTAGACAACAGTCAGAGGTAATGTGCCTACAATAACCACTTGTTACCACTCCTCAGGCAATCATCCTGCTCTCTTGTACCGCTTTTCAATAAGTGTAGGGATAGTCAAGTTGAAATAAACTATAAGCGAGCATGGCCACGCAAACCATCCTCTTGCTGTGCTAGCATTATCCACAAGCACAACATGCTTATATAGCACTGTGTAAACCTCATTGGAGAAGCTTCTTTATACTTAAGGCTTTTATTATTAGGGATTATGTGCTGTTTTTTAGATTCTGATTAGAGATTTAATTAATATTTTGTATGCGTTAGGACTGTCTTGTCGATTTTTTTTTTTTTATTTATTTGTATTTCAGCAGCTTCAGCCCCCACTAGACACAGGTCCACAAAACCACTGGTAAAGCAACCAACAGCCAGACAGTGGGTTTGAGGAGGAGGAGGAGAACACATTACTTCACAAAACTACATCTTGAATAACTGGCACTAAAGTTTTAGGATAACAGGTGTTGTCGCTGCGTTATTTAAGTGGAGACAGATCGCTGAAACCCAAGAATGCCAACTGAATGCACACATGCACACTGCAGAAACTTAATTTGAAAAAATTCTAGAATTCGAATGTCATGGTTATGATCAAGCGCTTGAAGCGTCAAAGCAGTATTGGCTACAGCACGAAGAATTACATGAACAGTGACCTTTTGAGTTACTTAATATATTTTACTTCCAAACTACTCAATCCAGTTGAGCTACAAATCCCCAAACTCTGAAAATTACAAAAGGCTAGAAGCACACACCAGTCATCATCATGAGTTGTCGCATAAGGGGGAAACATTACACATCAACAGTAAAAGTCCCGACTCATCACATCAGCCTGACCAACTGCTCACTGCTGATGTACAAGAAATGCTGACAAAGCGGGAAAGAAAGAAGGCAATCATAATAAAGTTGAAGTTTCAACTATTTTCAGTACCAATAACAAAATGATAGATACCTTGTTTTTGTGTGAAAATGTGTTTTAAAAACAAACAAGTCTAGGTAAAAATGTCTCTAATTGTTAAAATGGACAGTTTTACCAGACACAAGATGTTTTATCTGGGCTGTCTATCATGTTTCTTATTGTATGTCGAAGGCATGTGATTGATCAACCAGGGATCAATTGGTCGATATGGGCTCCAAGATATTTCACTGTAGACAATTCAATGCTGTGTAAGTCAACACCACTGAATTGACTTGACATCATGGCTGACGTACACAAGTCATTTGTGGTTACTGTGGTTTTCTAACGTAGCATCTTTACATCTGAACCCAGATAATTCACTTGATTTTTCCATTTCTGATGACAATTATCTACATTAAAAGTAACTTGGTTCCACTCAAGCTCTCTTGCTTCTCTCCTTTTAACACCTTAATCGCTGAATCTAAAGAGGTGCACACAGATCAGGTCATCAGGTCATTTATCTCCCTGAGCAGCTGCTTCTCCAACAATGTCTGCAACCTTCTCAACATGCCTTATTTGGATAAAATGATTTTTAATAGAGCTACAGTGAAAATTACCACAGCTTTCAGCCTGGCTCCACCATTTGTCCTATAGGCTTAGGGCCATTTCTTTGTCTCATGGTGGACTGAGGACAGACTGCACATTACAGGATCTCACTATAACCCCTGAAGAACAAAGTGGAATAACAAGACAACAGGCTGAGGCTAGCAGGTTAGCATGGTCATTTCAGTAAAGATCGCTGCAACACAATACATTTTTTTTTTTTTTTTATTTGGCCACATCTTATGTAATGGTTGTGGCTCAGTGGTCAATGACTGTCAGCCATTGCTCCACACCTAACCTCCACTCTCTGAAACTGATTACCCAATCTGTTCAATTATGAGTGGACTGTGAACAAAGAGAGCTACATCCTCTATCTAGTGCAGTGGTTCTCAAACATTTTCCACATCAAGGACCCTTAAAGTCAGAAAAAATAGACCATGAACCGCATCTCATTAGATTTGAGCTTTAAGATGTTTTATTAAAAAAAAAAAAAAAAAAAAAAAGTCAGAAACCCAAGGCCAAATTTGTGGAGCAGTGATACTGCCATAATCTAAATGACTCACTGAATTTTATTTTGAAATGTTTTTAATCACCTTATTCATTTTAACCTCTATATATAAAATGTAAACTAAAATTTTAAATTAATGAGCCATGGGAAAATACAAATAGAAATACATCTAAATAAAACATTTAAATTAAGCAGGCCTTTAAATAAATGGTCTTACTCATTGTGGAATTATAGTGAATAATTAACATTGTTTTATCTAGGAAGCCCCAGCACCTCTTCAAGGACCCCTGGGGGTCCTAACTAGTGGATGGTAACTAGTGGATGGTATCACATCAATTTCAGTTGATCCTCTATAAGTTCTAATTTGATATCAATTTAAGATGATCAATTTAACTATTCTGAACCATACCTCTGGTATTTGGATGCAGTGGCAGGTGAACATGTGTCAGAAGGCTACACCTTATTTCACTGTGCAAGATTTATATTAAAAGTCAGCATTGTATATCTCCTGCTGCTATGTAAATGTCAAAATGTCAATATTGGAGCCGACGTGGTAATGGCAGATATTTGGGGGTTGGTGACACTCGGCAGCCACCTTATCAAATCAATTTATGCATTACACTAGCAGCAGTGTTACTAAATGGATTTAACTGATCCACCTTAAATGATGGACCACCTTAAGTTTCCAGTTGAGTTCAGGCAGGTTGCCTTTATGCTCCACCACAACAGGCAAGAGAAACCTACACTGACATTTGCGTGTACTCTATCATGCAGAGGCTGCTAAGCTCGCACCAAAAGATGCCATGGTCTGCAAAGACAATGATTAACGGGGCTCAGTGGGTGGACATGTCGCTCCATCAAAAACCTCCATCAGTAACGACCTCCGATAGCATCGGCACAAGCAGAGTACTTAATTCAATAGAAACAAGCAGATGCCTGTAGGAAAATGCCTCGAGAAGACTAAAGCAGCATGCTCGCTGTACTGTTGCTCACATTAAGCATGAGGTGTAGTGAATGAGCTGCTGTTGGATTACTACTCCAGTGTCTGTGGGAAGGCTCATTGATGTGCTCTCTGGAAAACTGCACACCCTGCACTTTGGTTGAATCGGCTCGATAAAAGACTTCCATAGTAGCCTGAAGTAAACAACCATGTGGTGTCACACTCATTTTTAGGGGCCTCAGCTCCAAACTAGGAGCTGAGGAAGCTTTTACCACTTTGTATCATTAACTTGATGAAATGTCACTACCCCTTCCAGATTGTGTCTTTTTGTTTATGTTTTGCATAAATTAATGAATAAATCTGTTTAGGATGGGTAAATAATGAAGGTTTTGGAGAGCTAGAAGAAGAAATGTGTTGATGCTGGAGGGCACAGTTTCAAAAGATCAAACCTAAAAAATGGAAAGATGTTTAGGTCAGGTTTCGCTCTAATGTCTTCATCGCCAGGGTAGGCAGTTTACCAAACAGCAAGACTAATTACTTGAATTGACTAATTACTTGAATTAATCCAAAAGTTCACAATGCTTAATCCCACCTTTTCATTCCTTCCTGTTAAAACTCTTAAATAACTTTAATACAGTGACCATACATAAAGTCGTACGTTTTTGAGTCACCGTTATAAGTGGTGTAATAGTTCATGTACTTCCCCAAATCCTTTTGGCACAGCATGCTCAGATCATTCTGTGACTTTGCTTTCAGTACATGACCCAGACAATCACTGTCAAAATAGTATAATCTTCTTACTCCAGTGTACTGAATAATAATTCTAGAGTGAAAATTCTACCTAGGAGTCTACCCAGCGCACCACTTCGCTGTAGCATGCTCATGGATGGAGGTTTGCTGGCTTAGCATGGTTAGTGTTGCTGCTGTCAGACTGATAAAAAAAAGATAGAGAAAAACGGAATTATTGATATGATCAGACAGCACGTTGTATGGCTAATTATAAACTGGTTCTAAATTTAAAACGTATCTCATTGAAGCCTATGAGCCGTTAAGTCTATGACTGTCCTTGTATACTTAAAATATATTTTTTGTAGCTTTTTTCCCCTATAATGACATCATAGGAAACAATAGACAAGAGGTTTTAAAGAAATAAATTATGATTCCAAGTGCTTCCTGTCACATGACATCAACTTCCTGTCCCCTCCTCATAAAAACATTTACTCTAACAGCCATTAAAATGCAATTTTCTGCAAAGAAGAGTACAAAATGGGAAAAAAAATCATGCATAACGTGATTGTTAGTGAAATCTTTGAAAAAAAAACTAGGCTTAAATGGGTTCAAATAAAAACTTTTTACAGCCTGACCCAAAACTGATATATACAGAATCATGAAATTTGTATAGGGTTAGATCCCCAACTGTTATGCAGGCAAATGTGTTGATAAAAGGTCTATAATAACTCATAGAGCCAGGTTTCTTGATACAGGTATTAACTAAAAACCTGATGTTGAAGCTACAGATTATATACTACAATAATCATTCAGTTGCAAAATTTCTCTGTGGGTTTGAGAGATGTAACAGGCACGGCAGTGAAATGTCTCCCTCCAAAAATAGATGATCATTGTGCTTTATATAAATGCTGTCACACTAGAGGTCATGGTAATGCAATTTTCCCCAGTAACAGAAATGGTTGCAGTGTACTCCTCCTCCTCCTGTCCACCACCCCGCCCACTTCAAGAACCAAGCGCACCCCCCACTCAGCTCCCCCCCCCCTCCCCCATATAGCAGAGGATCTGGGTCTAGCATGGTATCACAGTAACCGTGGAGGGGAAATACATCCATTTTAATCAGGCCAGCATAGCTGCTGCTCTCGCCGTTATCTAATTTGCGTGACGTCTAGTTCAAATAGGCTCATACAATCTCAATCTGTGTGTGCGTGCGTGTTTGGGTTTGAACTGAGAATGAGGAGGAGGAGGAAGGGGGTGGGGGGTGTATTCTATGGGGGAATGTGCGCACATTACTAGCACTAGTTTTGATTCACGGTTCCTCCCAAAGGCCATTTTTCATGGTAGGTGGGAATTCAAGAGGCTGAAATCTGCACACGTCAGAAGCAGCCAAACACGGATCACTCTGCCTCTCTGATCCGGTTTTTGTGATTTAGCCTGCAAGCTAACTGCTGTTGAAATGATTAGTAACTGCATTAATAAAATGGTGCCAAAAAGTTTTGTACATATTTTATGTACCTGTGACTAAAAAGGAGCCTCCACAATAGCAGCAGCTAACCCTGATCCACAGCCATCTGAGTCGTGCATTTCTATCTCCCTAAAGTCTGATATTTTAGTTACCGATCAGGCTAATTCAGCAAGAGCTTCACCTAATAAAGTAATGCTTGGTAGGCATTGACATGTATAACAATGTAAATTAGCATAGATTAGGTAATCCAAGCAAAAAAATAAATAATAGATAATTGACTTAACCCTTTATTGCAGTGTTGCCATACACTGCAAAAAAAAAAAAAGCTGTGATAAAAATCTATATTTTTACAGCTAGGTGTGGAAAAAGGGGTGTCTTTTTGAAGGACATTCAATTTATGATATCACATGACCGGGATATCCAGTTTGCTCCTGGACATGTGAGCATCATTGTCTCACAACCGAAAAGGTGTCATTTATTCCGAATTTTAGAAAATTTTCACAAGTAAAAAATTTAACTCTATCTGGGGGATACATTTAATTGAATTTTTATGTTTTAAGTTTTTTTTCCTACCATGCTAAAATAGATTTTTTGGCATATGGCAATATGCAAATATAGAAATTTCCTAGTGCATACAACCTAATGGAAACCCATTGACTTGCATAGCATTAAACTGTTTATAACTTTTTCTTATATTTCTTAAAATATATCCATTATCTGGGCCATTTCAGAACATCTTACCATGCCAAAGTAATACTTCATGCAATAGAGGGTTAAACAAGTAATCATCAATCTAAAATGCCAGTTATCTGTTCCAGAGACTCAAAACAGAAAATGAAATCTTCACATATGTTACTGTTCCCATTTCTTCCATTGGTATACTTATTAAACACATTTTCTGCTGTTGGTTAGTTGTTGGAAAATAAGCAGCGTAAAGAATTAATATTTTCTGACAGTGACCTAATAACGATTAACCAAAAAGAGAGAGAAAAAAGGATGACATGTATGCATTTCATTTCAAGTGCCCTAGTGCAAACTGACTGACATGCACCAGCAGCTGGTAAGAATAGCTTAACCTTGGCCACTTTGCTCATAATTAGGCCTGCACTGGGATCACCTGTGGTCGCTAATTGGCCGCGGTCATTTCCCTACCGGCGGTAACTGCGGCGCTCCGACCCCAGTTGTTAATTTGATCGCTTCATACCAATCCACGAATACACTTCCACCCCCTTTCTAGCCTCAGTCGGCCGCCACTTCACGAATAAATAAATAAATTACCACCTCGCTGGGGTAGCGATGGTCGGCTATAGGCAGGAGAGAAGCACAGCGGAGTGAGACGAGAAATCCGGACGTGCGAAGAGACGCCGACACAGGCGCAAGAAGCGGGGGTTTTATTCGAGGCGAGTGTTTTTCAGTGTGACATTAATTGACCGCAGGGCTAATTGGCCATGTATGAGCAGCGACGAGCAGTTTGCCGTACAGCAGGCGACACGAACGGGCCTCTCCGCCCCCCCTTACCCCTTCCATTTCATTCTCAGAAGGAAAACTACGGAGCTAAAACACCCGAGCTCAACCAGCGGGTGATTAAAACAAGCACACCGCTTATATACATTAAAATAAAGAACCCGAACCAGGCTTATGTATAGCTCTCCCAAACCCTGGGGGGAAAAAGACGTTATTTCCGAAGAAACGCCAAGGTTGACTAGCTCAAGGTGTAGCCGCCACGCACGGTCATTTCTCCAAGGAGCGGACAAGACAGGTGTACCTTGCAGCTCGGTAATGTTAGCTAACCTCACAGTGCTTCCCCGCGCCGTGACTCACAACACACACATCTATACAACCCCCTCCGTACACACACACGCTCGCGCGCGCATAGACACGCACACGCTCGGGACTTACCGTGGACGTTAGTGCAGTGCTGGAGACATATTAGCATCGGCAGCAAAAGGATCCCCGGTGTGGACGTGACCATCTCTCGCACTGTGCGGTAACTGTGCGGCTGCTAGCTGAGCGCCTGCCTATCTGGCTGCGTCGCGCTGGCCTGCTCGCTCTTTAAACTGCCGGTTCACCGCCAACCACACACACACACTCTCTCTCTCTCTCTCTCTCTCTCACACACACACACACACACACACACACACACTTCTCTCTCTCTCTTTCTTTCACTCACTCACTCATACACGCGCGCACACAGCAACAGCACAGACTCTCTCTCTCTCTCTTTCTCGCGCGCGCACACACACACACCGAGCAGCAGAACAGAACAGTGAATAAACCCGAGGCGGCTGACGCGCGGTAGCACGCGCCTTTTTATCTCCTTCTGTAACCACGCGCGGTGGCCGTTGGGGCTCGCGTGCTCACCTCCTCTCGGGCTGAAATCATTTCCATAAATTCTGACGGTAACCAGCGACACCGGTGACCGGTTAGTTAGCGGCGCTACACCGAGCCCGTCACAGCTGAAGACGTTTTTTTTTTCCTCCTTCTGTACGTCTTGTTAACCCTTTACTGCCCGCAGGAAATAATATATTGATAAAGTAGGTTTTATTTTTATACAGGCAGTGGAACGAAGGTGTTCAGCAACAGCAACAACAGCTGCCTGGTAAGAAATGGTGGATTTTAACAGTAGTTTTACTCAAGTTTTACTTTAACAGTAGTTTTACTCGAGTATTTCCGTGTGATGCTGCTTTATACAGGGGTGCCTCCCTCCTACCAATCACTTATACACAAGACACGTTATATTACACTATTTCCTAATTAATTCAATTAAAACCTTAAACTAATTGCAAAAAATCCCCCATTACTTGTTTAAAAAATTAAAAAAAAAACTTAGAATACTCACAATAAGTTATAGATATAGTAGGATATTGTGGATTTTATACATTTCTGGGGTAGTAAATATTAAACTAAATAAAATGGTGTTTCTTCTCATTCATTATTAGCAATATCAAAGGGAACTTTCAGAAATAGGAAAAGCACTCACGTAAAAACAATATCCCTAAGTTATTGTGATATATATATATATATATATATATATATATATATATATATATATATATATATATATATATATATATGAATAATACACCGACACATGCACATTATACACATTAAGACAGCATATGGGGTTTAAAATGATCAGTAATGTATTAGTCTTGGCACATCAGGTAATTGTTTTAGTTTTTTTTTATGTCTTTAGAGTTAGTGATAAAATAACAATTACTATAATAACTCAGTGAAAAAAGCTCTACTTCATCAGGCTGCTCAGGAAAGCTGGGCAGAACCCTCGACCTCTGACCCTGGCCTACAGAGGCCTGTATAGGAGCCTCCTCTCCGCAGGCATCGCTGTCTGGTTTGGTAACAGCACTCAGGCAGACAGGAAAGTCCTGCAAAGGGTCATAAAGTCTGCAGAGACAGTCATGGGAACAAGACTTTCCTCCGTGGACTCCGTGTACACACAACTCTGTCAGAAAAGGGCAAACGGAATCACAAGAGACTCACTCCATCCAGCTCGACATCTGCTCAAACATAAAAGCTGCACATACACACACAGTCTGAGACACAGCAGAGCAGACAGCTTCATCACACACACACACACAACATTTTAAAACAGATTTTTCCCTGCTTCAGTCAGATTGATGGCAAAACAAAAGCATTGATGGTGTGCATACATATACACACTTCTCTCTACCTCCCTTCACCTGCATGTAAAATGTGCTATGTGCAATACTTAAAATCATCATTCTATGTGTAATGTTTAAACATTACTTACCGTGCATACAGGTGCTATTGTTAAATAAATATATATATTTTTTATAATTGTTCTCTGTATAATCTCCAGTGTTAATATAACACTTAAAGAGTTAATTGTAACACCACTAGTGTTAACTAGTAACTAAATGAACTCTTTAAGTGTTATATTAACACTGATGATTTTACTGTGTACACTACTATTTGTCTTGTCTTTTATTGGCTGACTCAGAGAGCCCTGCACTAATGTGTCTAGATGGCTGGGCTATGCACAAATGGTAAACAAAGTAACCTTTAACCCTTGAACCTTGAACCTCTCTGTATTATGAGTACTTCAAGTACAATTTAGCTGATAATATTTTTACTTAAGTAATATTTTGAACTCAGGACTTTTACTTGTAATTGAATATTTTTAGACAACGGTATTTGTGAGTAATTCGTCCACTGCTCGTAATGTAGTATGGTGATATTGTTAAAGACCTTTGATAAATAAATTAAAGTAGAGGTTACTGCTTTTCCACACAAACATAGATTACCTTTTAAAAATCGTAAAATGCTACTCCTTCTCCCTCATTAAAATCTCTCTCTCTCTCTCTCTCTCTATATATATATATATATATATATATATATATATATTCTGTAAATTTAAAAGTTGAACTGATGTGTCCTACTTAACTGTTAAAATAATTTGACAGATAAAGATGATTGATTGATTTATTGAGTCAATTAACCCCCGAGGTTTCGCGTTTTCCACATCACAACACTCGTGTAATTTTATTATTGGAGCAGGGTTGGTTCCAAACTAGTTGTGATGATTTTCTCAATTCAATTCTCAAAGGTCTCATACTTGTTTTATCATTATCTTGCTAATTCTGTCTATAGCCGAAGGAAAACATTTTAAAGAGAGCTATTTATTGCCTCTAAGGAGGAAAAGTCAGAATTACCTGCGGCTCATCGTCATATCTAAAAAAAAAAAACATCAATAATTTTAGCAACTAAAGCCTTAACACACCTTGTCAAAAGCACCATATGTTTGATTTTTTTTTTATTGCCATTTATCTTTGGGAGAGCAGATGTCTCATTCTTCAAGGAGGCAAAGCCCGATCTTGGAATCAAATTCTGCTCGTACATGTTCTCCTTTATGTCTGTCTGATGCAGTTTCTCACCATTTTGATCAGCAGGCCTTTGGATTTTCCAGAAGGATGCTTGCTGCCAGGTTTCATAGGCTGGAGTTCTTATCAAAGGACTGAACCTCGTCTTCAGTGATGGCTAACGGCTGCTGATACCCCCCCAAGGCTCGGTCTGTCCCAGATTTTTTTTTTACACTTTCCCTGCAAAGGCCACAAACCTCTGTACAATTCTCTAAGTGGAAGTCTCTCTCTCTCTCTCTGTCTTATCCTCAGTCACCTCCAAACAGCACACACACACACACACACACAAATTGCAGATCTAGTGGTTGGAAATAGGCTCTTATAAAATAGCATACAATTGTGAAAATGGCTCCCCAACAGGATGCTGAAGATGACTCCAAAAATATAAATCTATCAGCTCTGCTTTATTTCACTTGACAGCCAGCTACAGGATATAACTGCTGGGAAGGAGTGTAGCTTTCAAGGAGTTTTTTATTATTTTCCAGAGGCAGAGAATAATCAAAATATATTTTCTGGGGTTGGTGCAAAACAGTAAAATATTATCCTGGAAATTACAGTAACTCATTCAACTTTTTTTTGTACTTAGCCTCTAATCGGATCCATTATTGTTTTTTTATTTTCACAAAAAGAGTCACGGAAAGCGAAAAGTGGACTTCCATATCGGCAGACACGTGTAATGTAAGTTAATTCGAGCCGAAAACATATATTTGGTCAATTTAAACCAGGGGTGTCAAACATGCGGCCCGGGGTGCTAAAACAGGCCCTCTAAAGGGTCCAATCTGGCCCACTGAAAACATTAAAATAAAATAAAATAATAATATTGAAATATTAGATAAATATAGATATTTCTACTACAGATTTTGCAGCCAATATTAAAATCGCTGCATATCATATAATTTTGGATTTTTCTGTCATTTAGTTAATTTTTTAAAGGTCTTTTTTAATGGAACTGCTAGGAGGAACATTTTGTACTTTGCTGAAATGATTAAAAAGTAAGAATCCTTCACTTTTTACACATAAATAGAAATAAAATAACTATCGATCAAACTAGTCTGAACTTTTTAAAATGCTGTTAAAAAGGTGTGTTTCGTTTCAGCCATATATTTAATACATTTTGGGCAAGAGGCAAATCCCAAAGGGCTACGAGTAAAAACACGAGCATAAAAAAATCGAAAATGATCATAAAAAAATGGAGAAAAAAAATACAAGCAGAAAAAGGGAAAGGTTAATGGGAAACAGAAGGCGAAATTCCCACAGCTATAAAGAAAAGGCTCCGTTAAAAAGAAAGGATTTCAGCCGTTTTTTTTAAAAAGCTTTAACTGTGTGTGATCACACCTCAGTGTGAGCTCATAGCACAACTTGGATAAACATCACACCAAACATTCAGTACCTCACCTCTAGGAAGCAGTCGCCCGCGGACAAAACCAGCAGGAGCAGGGAAACGGCCATGTTGGCAATTATTCCCCTTAAAAGACGTTATCCTGAGATCACGGTTTGATTCATCTCGTCATCTTGAGAAAACAAAAGCGATAAGACGGCCATTTATCACAGGATTTATCATAGCTCAACTATTAAGAACAAGTGCGAGAAGCCTCCAGGTGTTTGGTAAAGACATCTGTTCAATATGTTGGTTTTTATTCCCTCAATTTCCTTCCTTTACTGACTATTAAAATGAAAAAAAAACACGCATGAAAGGAGCTAATTAACCTGCAATTTGGCCGTGACAAAGACATCATTGATAAAGGTGCTTTTAGTAATAATGGGTCCTTAATCTGATATTTTTTTTAGCTGAAATCAGTTGCTACAGTTGTCAAGATGCAGGCTGTCGTGGCTCTACTGATCTCTGATAGACATTATAATAAGAGCAAAGCAACTCTTGTTATAGTTTAATGATAAACGGGTTGATAATCGCATAATCTGGAGATAAGAACGCTTGATTTGTCAAGATAGCAAAAATAATGAACTCGTCATCAAGAGACAATCAATGTGTACACGCGCACATACACACACACACACACGCTTTTTTCACCCTTTAGACAAATACAAGTCCAGTTGTCTACTATTCAATTTTAGAAAGAGATTATAAAACCATTCGTTATTACTTAATTAAAAGCGTAACAGCATTCGGAGTTGAAGAGTTGGAGAAATGGGAGTTGAGAAAAGCCTTATTTCTCTGAGATTAGTTTATTTGACTCAACCTGTTTTCCAGGTACCGGTCGCCTGAATTCTCATCCCAACTGAACAATAGATGATGGCATCATCACATTGATCATTCATCTCGGCAGCTTCCCCTTTCCTTCCTGTGTCTTTGTCATTTAGTTGTAGTTGTAGTATTAGTAATGCATGTGTGCATAACTTAAAGTGAACATGTCCATGTCCACATTACTCTAGTCAAAGACTGACTTAAATTATGCACAATAATAATTTCCCTTAATTTAATTGTAAAATCATGATACTATTTGAGTTCACTATTTCCTACATACAGCTATGGAAACAAATAAGAGACCACTGCATTTTTCTCTGAAATCAGCATCTCTACATGTATTCCAGCCATTCTATTCCAGCGTCTGTTGAATTCCAACACATGAACACCTCATTCTGCTTAAAGAGGAACCAGGAGTGGAATAAAGTCACACAAGAACAATGGTAAAGACTAATGGAGAGCATGGCAAGACTGGGGTTAAAAGGGTTAATGCACCAAATATTGATTTCTGAACTCTTTTTAAGTGTATATATTATTATTATCTTGTTTTAAAATGAATTCCATCTTGTTTCTTTGCGTTGTTTGAGGTCTGAAAACATTCTATCGATTTTGTTATTTTGACTATTTGTCATTTTCTGAAACTAAATGCTCTAAATAATCATTTTTGTATTTGGAATCTGGAGGAAATGTCGTCAGCAGTTTATAGACTCAAACAAGCATGTTGCTTTTGCCCAAACCCATACCTATAAGTAGGAAAATCTGAAAAAAATGATAATTTTTCACTTATTTTTTTTCCAGAACTGTATTTTTTAGGTCTCAATGACACACAGCGAGTTTGTTTTTGTGTCGCTGTTCCCATTTAAACTCCACTGGATACCGTTAATGCCAGTGGTTTTGGGTTGAGATTAAATACACACACAGCACATAGTTTTGAGAGCTTACAGCTAGATTCATGCAGTTCAAAAGGAGAACGAATAGAAGGAACTCAGCTGCAGATACTGCATAAAGCCATTTCCATCACACAATGTGAAAATATTAGAATCCACCAATAGAAGCACCGCTCCTAAGGCAGAGGATCGCACGCCGCCTGCAGACAGCGACACTTCCTCCGACCAAACAACTTTATCCTCATCTCACCGGGAAGCAGCGGGGAGTGTCGCCGGCGGCTGGGAGCACATATTTAATCATGGCCAGATCTGGGCCAGGTTTATGGAGATGTTTGTAGCCAAAGGGGAAGCTTCTTTATCTCAGTGTGACAGAGAGCTGGTCGTCCCCCCCCCTCCTCACCTCTCTCTTTAGGATTTTTCATTTTCTCCACCGAGCCCTCAGAGGAAGTGGCTGAAAAGGCTCAGCTGTGATTTTTTTTTTCTGTCCAAAATGAGCTATAACTTTGTGAAAGCATAATACAGAGATTGATATCACAGCAGCAGTGAAACGCTGTGTAGGAACGTAACATATCGTCACCCTGTTAAAATAGAGGTCTATGTCATTTTTTCAAGTTTTTGGGAGAACACAAAAAACTTTACCAAATGCAGAGGATATTATATTTATTCATTATTTCAATCCAAAAAAGGCCTTGACAGTGGATGACTGTGGACATACATAGAAGGTTGTTCATTACTTATGCAACATTAAAGAATAAAGGGACTCAGGGACTCAGTTGTTGAATATTATTTACTGACTTTAGGCAACTTTAAACCTGCCTTAAACTGTCTGTTCATTCCATAGTGAAAACTCAAAACTTACATCACCTGGAGTTAAATTAAACAAATGTCAGATAAATCAAATTGGTCAGGAGGCAGTTCCCACGCCATCCTGGCCTGTTTTTTATAGAACGTAGCTCATTTCCAACATTTGCGGTTTCGACAACTGTTTTTCTGAGACTTTATTAAAGTATAGCTTGTGAAATTTAGACTAAATTACCGGTACTATAAAACATTATAGCTTATAGGCTTTATGATAAGAAACCTTATCACTCACCAGAAAGTAGAAATTGATTCAAGAATCCTGTTTAGGGCTTTTTTTCTGCACCATAGATTCTCTTGTTCCTCGAAGCAGCCGCCGTTATGGAAGCTTGTTAAATCGCCCAAGTTAAAGCATTTTATCCTAAAGAATAAAAACTTTGGACTTAAATAAAATTGCTTATGTTGCCCTCTTCATTTAATTCATTGTCTTATAGGACATAAAGAGTGTGATCCTTTCAACTCAGGATTAAGGTGATTTTACAGCATCATCAAGAGATGATTTAGGCCAAACACTAACTTTTGTCAAAAAATGACTTCGGCTATTATTTTTAATAGGGTGATGATATTGATAACAGGATGAGTCCTCCTTCCTGGTTGGGATGGAGCTATGGCTTTTGTCACATTTCACTTTCAGGTTTGAAAATATCTTGTTTATAATTGACATCTGTCGTTATTAAAAAGCAATGACAGCGTTTTTTTTTTTTTCCATCACCCTTTTTAACGATCAGTCTGGAATCGTGCTGTGATCTCTGTGTGCTCTTTGGCCCTGCAGCGCTGTTCAGCACCACAGACAGCGACACTCGGAGCTGATTACATTCATCTGGAAACGCGATTATTTCTACTGGGAAACACACTTCACAAGGAACTCGGGTTGTTTCCATGACTTTAAGATGCCTTTTTCCCTCTCTTCTAGATATAATGTGGTTACCAGCCTGCTCCGTTGAGATTAATTCTCATGAACAATTCAACTGATGATGCTTAGCAATCACCTGGCATGTATAAGGCGTCTAAAATTGCAAGAAAAAGAAACTGTCAACAAGTTTGACAGATCATTTAAGACACTGTATATCAGGGAACGTCAAACTCAGTTGCTCCATATACAGTCAGTCTATTGTTGCATGTTGTGCAATTCAAAACATCTATTCACTCTGCAAAAATGAAACCTTAACAAGGGGAAATATGTTGTTATTGGTACATTCCAATATTGAATAGAATTACCTAGAAATCATATTAAATCTGGTGACATTTTACCCTTTTTCAGTGTTGTTGCAGTCTTGTTTTTTTTTTTTTTTTTTAGAGATTCAATTATTTATTTATATTAATGTTTTATTTTTTCCTCATATTTTGGCCTTTTTATTTCATAATTGAAACCTTGAAATAAGCAAATTGATCTGCTGTGGAATAAGATCATTTAAAAAATGATTCTAGTAAATTGTACTAAATACAAGCCTTTTTTTTTTTTTGCAGTGCACTAAACAGCATTTAGCTTTTTAAGAAGCAGGTAAGGTTATCTCCTATCTTACAAACCATTTACAAATCAAAACTGTCAATATTTATCCCTTGAGCCCTCAAAGATGCTCACTGACTTCACATTTCTGTAAAGAAACAGCAACTGGTCCATTTTTTTTGTCACACTTTGAACAGTCATCCAGTGGGCCAGATTGGACCTTTTGGAGGGCTGGTTCTGGCCCCGAGGCCACATGTTTGACACCACTGCTGCATATCAATCAACATTCTGTGGTTCCAGATTTTCACCTGAATTTGTAAATTCCAATATCTTCCTTGACATTGGATGAGATACTATTGATGTCTTACTCAAGGGGCCTATTAGGCTTAAAGCACAAATGACAGACTCAGATGGTGAGCGAGGAAATCAGTACAAATCAAAGGCAAAAAGGCAAAAAGATAACAAAAGACAGGTCAAAATCACAGGAACGGGTGATAAAAGGAACACAAACAGGATCAGGAATAATTAAGAGTTAGGATCGAGGGGGTTGGAAATGTATGACTGAGGCTTCTATATGTAGGAGCAACTGATGAGAGAATGTGCAGCAGGTGCAGGCAATTATAAAATAGGAGCAGTGGGTGTAGTGAAGCAGGAAGGAAAGTGGAGACACCTGGTGGACAGGTGGAGCAACTACAACAGCTAGATGAAAAACAGAGCCAAAAGCATGTGATGCTGACCCAAACCTCTTTTTTTTTCCTCACTACTTCTACCCTGGAAGCTGAAAGCACAACGTTTAGATGCGGATATTAAAAAAAGACGATAAAACAACAGCAGGTTTGGAGTCATCTTTACATCATTTCAACATATATTTCTGTAGAAAACCACATATTCACATTTGTACAGTTATGTTTACAGTTTACATTTACATATAAATATAATGTACAGCATCAAAGTCAAACTGTATTTGAGGAAAGCTGAGACTTTTGCAGAGAAGTAACAAATAATTATGATGTTCTGGCTACGTTGTTGCATTGGTTTTGGCCTGTTTTTTTTTTACAAAAAACTATAAAATACACCTTTTAAAGTGAAGTTAAACAAAGATATGCACGTGTTTGGCTATGAAGAATGAAACAATGAACACGTGCGGAGTCGCCTGTTAATTACACAGAGATCACACAATGACGTTGCTGCCGTCTCATACATGGTTTTGACACTTTGGATTTGATTGTTTCAGAGTTTCAGGTCCTTAAACTGCTGTCTTGAGGCGTCATGGGGGATGCGCTGAGCTTCATAAGAGACGACAGCTGCTGTCTTAAACATGTAAACAGGATCGTATTTGCCATGGCTCATATATTTCATTAATAATAACTGATGATTACTTGATGCATTTATGGTAAATAATGTTTTAAGTATACAGGAAAGGACAAGGATTCATTGCTGATTTTAACTTCTAGTTTGTCTTAAAGCGATAGTCCGTGGTGTCCTAGCAGCTTAAAAAGCTTCTAGTCCTTGCTGGTTAACATGAAGCTATACGGTGCATTCTGGTGCAACCACATGAGAACAGTGAGAGGTATATGATCTGTTTTAATACATTCTGACAGCTATTGATCCGGGTGAGTTGGTGTCCGTGGGTTGCTGGCAGAGCATCGATTTCAGCCGACTCAGTTCATAGTTTTTTTTTTCTTAGGTGGACCGCGTTGATCAGGTGTTCGGTATGAAGGGATACTGCAGGCAGAAGGAGCCGCTGTGAGGGGGGAGGGGGTGGCTGTAGTAGTGTTCGATCAGAGCCGGCAGCGTGGGGAAGGTCACGTCACATTCCAGAAATATGCGGCCGTCCTGTTGGAACAACCCACGGTGAGCGACAATTATTAAAATAATAAAAGATCAAAGGAAACACCATTTGTATGTGAAGCTGACAGAGATCTGCAGGTCTCTTACCTCTTGAAACAGGCGGTAGTTTCTGGCTTTCCCGATACTAGTGTCCCACACCACCAGCACCTGGACAGCACATTCACATTATTACGGGACTGATACGTATAGTTATTCGATATAACAGGAGCATCTGAAATAATTATAATATTGTAAAAAAAAATGGGGGTTTTCATTGTCTGGAAGCCATAATCCTTAAAATTACAAGAAATATAAAATATGTCACGATATGTGCAATGGATCTTTATAATATTTGAGTTTCACTTTCTGAAATGATTGACAAAAAATATTATGCTTTTTCTGCATAGTCCAATAATTTGAGATGTGCACCAGTATAATAAAATATCAGGTTTTGACAGAGTTAAGACCATGAGATGAGACGCTGTCTAGGATTTATTTTTCACAGTATTCATCTAGTGTTTAGGTTTTTTGAGTGATTTTTAACGTTGTTTTCATTTTTAAATCACGTCGGCGTGGCTTTTTCTTTTCTTTTGTTACCTGGGAAGTTTTGGTTCCTGAGTTTCTGATGCCATAAAGTCCATCATCTGGCTTGACAAAGGTATCCCTGAATAACCTGTACAAAAGATAAGAGATAGTTGATCAAATGTATTTACTTCTCTTGGTGATTAGTATGAAATGCTGCGAATAAAAAGACACTTTTTTTCTGTCTGCTAAATGCTAAATTAAATTTAAACTGGTCGTAATAAAACACATAAAATAATCTACTTGATAAATAAAGGAAACAATAGAGACAATAAATGCCAATGAATGGGACACATGCAGTTACATTGTTTTGCCACTAGATGGCAGAAGCACTTTACAATATTTCAGCTTCTAGCTCTACATTTAAAAAAAAAAGGTGTGTATATCATACTTTTCTACGAAGCTGGTTTCAGTCGTGTCAATGAACACAGAGTCTGGAAGCTGCACCTGAAAAACAGTTAAATCTCTCTGTTAACCGGATCATTATGTGCTCAGATACGATAAAAAGCAAACAAACGTGTGTGTGTGCAACTTAAAGTTTGCGAATAGTTTATAGAGGAGTTTAGAACAACAAGTGAGAGCATCTAAATACCAATGGAGAGACAGATTCAAACCCAATCAGGCCACAGGTTTAATTTGTCACTTCATAAGCTCAAAATGTATTAATACTTCTATTAGTTGCATGCACAGAAGCTGAAAACAACATGACAGTAATGAAGGCGACAACGTGTAAGTGAAGTGTTAGTTCTCTCTTTAGTTCACAGTGTTTGGTTTCGTGCTTTACACAACTTGTATCTCAACATCATAATTTGCAGTTCTAGATAAATAAATTAAACGTTCCTATTTCTGTGAGGAGCTTCTGCTCGCCGCCAATTGTTTGCTGAGTCAGTTTTAGTTTTAGACAGGAATATGATGAAATATAAGACCGCAGGTTTTTGCAATAAATGCGTGTTATGATGTGTCATCTAAAGCAACATCTATACACGCAGTAATTCTGATGCTCTGAAGGTTAATATCAGGTAACCACATCGTCGCTTACATTCTCGTAATCATCATCAGACTCGTCTTCTCCACCGTGTTTGGCCGACCGCCGTTTCCTGAGCTCCCCGGGCGTCTCGTCACTCAGCGAACGAAAGCTCTGGCCGTCCGGAGATGCTCTTCTGGTGGAAACACATCTTAATAAGACAACGTCTACCATATCTTTGTAGAGGACACTTCTGACCCTTGAATTTAATTGTGAGGATGTTTTATAGGATGTTTTTTTTTTTTTGTTTTGTTGACAGCTGCTTCTACAGCTGATAAATTAGGACTGGGCACATGGGGTGTGAAGCACTTTGGAGTTGTAGGAACCTTTGACGAAGGCTAGGCTAGTTCTATACATTGCTAATGTGGTAAATGACTATTCTAGCTGCAAATGTCTGTTTTTGGTGCAATATCTACATAGGTGTATAGAGGCTCATTTCCAGCAACTATCAGTCTAGTGTTCTAATGGTACAAGGCTGATGCAATAAACGTTTCTATTCATTTAAAAATGTGACTTTTCATGGAAAACACTAAATTGTCTGGGTGACCCCAAACTTTTGAATGGTGTCTACAGCAAATAGAGTGAGAAAAAGTATATTTATTGATTTTTAGTGAATATTTTCAGGTATTACATCGATATAAAATATACTTCAGTAAAACCTAACCTGTAGTAGTTAGGGCATTGTGACTATGATGAACTACAGCAAACAGAGCAAGGAAAAGTCTAAAGTATAAATGTTTAAAATGAATTAAATTAAAATGATGAGTTTTCTCCCTATTGTTAAGGCTTTTAGGTACGTGCAGGTTACAGTTTTCTATAATTAAAGAGATTTAAGGGGTCGCAGACAGCAATTCATACTAAATTTGGGGTCATGACTCAACAAGGTTGAGAACTACTGGACTAGACGACCTGTAAATCGGACATTCTACCCTTTCATCTGACTCTCAGTGAAATACAGCAAATAAGCACTTTGTGTTGTTGAACTTACTGAAACGGCGCTGATGGCTGCTTGGGTTTGGTCACAGGCAGCGGGGGTTTGATCACTGGCGGAGGGTATTTGGGCATCCCAGGCTTATTTGGTGGTCCGGGTTTAGGAGGGTGACTAGGCAGAGGTGGGAGACAGCTGGGTGTCTGGGTGACAGGCAGAGAGTCTGACATCGGAGGTCTGGGAGCGGACCCTCCTATACTCCCAGGACGGGGGATCTGTAGGCTGGGCTTGCTGCGGTGGTTGCTTATCATCCCGTTGTGGTGGTTGCCCGTCGGCTTCTTGCCTCCGACATTAACGCTATGGGCGGGACCGTTCAGGGTCAACATGTTCTCTAGTTTTTCACAAATAGGCAGCGTGGCGGGGGACTGGACCATGGAGGCCGACTGAGACCACCGCTCTTTTTCGTTGCCGTGGCCCGCCACAGACGCCGCCCTGGTCTGAGGAGTTCTCTTCAAGTTCGGAGGTGGAGGGGGAGGAGGGGACTGAGACATGGACTTCTGCAGGTGGTGGGCGAAGGGGAGGGGAGGAGGCGGACCTTTGTTGGGGTCCTTCAGTATGGAGGGCGGGGGGACAGAGGGCGGGGGTTTTTTGGGGGGCGAGCAGGTCGGGATTCTGCAGTGCGACGGGACGGGAGGAGGAGGGCCTTTGTGGAAATTCGGGGACTCCGGTCGGTGCTGCAACACAACCGGCACCGGGGGAGGAGGGTAGCAGGGCGGCGGCCCCGTGGGTCGACCTGGAGACGTAAAAGAATTTAAAGATATCAGAGGACGCTACAGAGCCAACAGTGCAATTGTGATGTCAAAATGAAGTGCATGCTTTTGTGAGATCTTGCAAGTCCTACATTGTTCAACTCCTTAATTACCTCCACCAAGGAGGTTGTGTTTTCACCGGCGTTTGTCTGTCTGTTTGTAAGCAAAATACCTCAAAAAGTTTTAGACAGATTTTCAGCAAATTTTCAGCAAATGTTGGGAATGGTACCATGAACAAATGATTAAACTTTGGTAATGATCCGGAAAAAATCCTGGTTTCTGGATCACTTTGAACTTTTTGGGGGGTTGGTAACATTGTGGAAAATTACTGACTCACTTTGTTTGTGTGTGTGTGTGTGTGTGTGTGTGTGTGTGTGCGTAGTGCTACCTGTAGATATCTGCGAACAATCACTGTCTGGCTTCAGGTAGTCTTCCTCATCATCATCATCGTCTTCCTCAACATAATCTACACACAGAAAGAAGAAACAGGAGAGGTTAATAACGCACAATCATGACATGTCTCGTGTGTTTTCATTATGTGTTCTTACCATCATCTGTGTTATCAACGGAGTGTTTGATATCCATGGGCGTCTCAATTGTGCCGTAGAAACTCTCCGCATCTGACTCTGAGTCACTATGGCAACATAGAAAATATTGTCAGTAATACTTAATATACAGAAATATACGTATGTGTTGGAAGTGTTTAAATGTTGGAAATACAACTAAAATGTAGCTTATCTGTAAACTTTAGGCCATTAGCCTAACCACCCTTCAAACTGGTCATTATTGGTATAAGCTAATTTCAAGCTAGCTAGTTGGTTGAGCTTCCAACATTGTGATTGCTACTTACATTAAGTGCAAAAAGCTCAATTTGACAGCTAGCCAAAAGCTAACATTCAACTTTTGGGCTTCTTTAGCCCTTAGCATATATTATGCTACATGCTACAAATTGCAGGCTGGTAGCTTAGAATTCAAAAACATAATGAATAAGAAATTAACTTGCTGATTTAGCTTCAGGCTGGAAATGACTAAGTGCCTCTTTTCCTCTGGGTGAAAAAAAAAGTTTCGCTGAGCTGTCAACCTACAGGAATCAGTTTGCAAAATTCCCTCACAATCGATAAAGGTCACAGCTGTCAGTGAGAAAGGAGAAGTGTTTGTAGTGTACAGTGGAAGAAAATGACAGTTTCTGTACATTTGATTCAGAGTATCATTGTATTTTTCATTCATACTTTATGTATTTCTGTGTTTCAATTTTTAATCTCAGCACAGTGACGTACAGTCAAAAAAATCAGCCAGGGGCAACAGAACATGTATAATGAAGAGAGTGTCATCCCTTCTTTTGGTTCTACTCTGACAGCGCTGCCTCTCCTCTTCCAAAACTGCTTTCCTGTGAACTGTATGACACCTACGAGTCCACATTGTGTTGTGAAATATGATGTGATTCGACGTTACCTTGAAACCTGTGACTCTTTTCTGTCGTTATAGTGATCTATCTCCCGCCGCAAGTATCGCATCCATTTCTGTAACAGAGTAAAAACGATAGTTGGTAGTTAAAATATGTGTTTAGCCTAGCTTAACACAAGCACTGGAAACAGTGGGAAACTGTTAGCCTATAGCACTGCACAGTAACTTCAAACCTTGCCACAGCTTTTATGTATTTCACATACATATTCATACATTTAAATCTAAATTAATTAAACTGTTACCCACATTAGACAACAGAATGTGTCGGGCTGTACTCACCCTCCTCTCATCCTCGCTGGCTGCAGAAAAATACCACGTCCTGTGTTTTTTACTGAAGTGGACGATCTTGAAGGGAAAAACGTTGTTGGACGTTGTCTCCTCCGCTGCTCTCATCACTCTGGAAGGAGACGAGAGGAAGGGTCCATCATAAATAATGCAATGCTTCTGAACAGCAATTGTCCAAGCGTAGCTTCACATTTACCCACATGACAAAGGAGTGTGCATCGCACTAGTAGTAAGAGGGATACTTGTGATTTAAAGTGTTTGGAGAGTGGTGAATTTTCTTTAGTAGTAGCAAGGGACATGTCAATATAGGTATGCAGTGTAATCTAGAAACACACTTCTGAGAGTGCAGACCTCTACCAAAAGTAATCCGAGTGATCCAGAAACCAGGATTCCTTCTGGATCATTACCAAAATGTAATCATCTGCTCCTTGTACTATTCCCAACATTTTCTGAAAATTTGATGAAAATCCGGCCAAAACTTTTAAAGATATCTTGCTAAGAAACAAACAGTCAGACAAACGCTGGCAAAAACATAAACTCCTTGGAGGTGTTAATAAAACAGTCTCTCGATCATCAAATCGCTGATACTGACACTTACTGCTTGAGGACTCAGCAGCTGTAGTCCAGTGTGAATGTTGTCGAAGAACATTTTCACTATAATAAATGACTAAACTGCAACTATGACTAAAACAAAACGAAACAAAAACACTGAGACTAGGACTAAACTGTCAGATTTAACATTGTGAGGACATGATTGGATTTCACTTTTTCTAGCAAACTTTAGACATCCATTTTCATAAAATTGTGGTAATACAGTCACACATTAACAGCCTAGAACGCTATAAACACATAGTCCTCTAGCAAAATCTGTTGCATTAAATTGTGACTAAAATAAAACATAAAGGCTAAAATGTAAACATTAAAGATTCTTGTCAAAATGAACACTGCTGCAGGATCTTTACTGACCTGTTGTAGCCGTTAAGAGAGAATGCTCCCTGTGGTGCAGGAGAGGTGCTGCTCTTAAAGTAGTACACACAGCCCTTATGGATGATCGCGTACCGCAGCGGCCCTGCAACACAAGCAACACAACAAATACCATCAAAAATAAGTCAAAAACATGATCGAGGAGAAAATTTACTGCATAAATCAAGACAAAAAAGGCATTAGCAATGTATAGAGTGTATTTCTGATTAGTTTGAAGTTATCTAGGAAGGACATTTCTAAGTGACCCCAAACTTTTGAACAGTAGTGTATGTATGTTTTTATACATATTTTTTTATATATATTATATCCTTTCTATTCAATATCTTACTTATCTTATATTTATTATACTTGTAAAATACTCTTATTATATTTATATATAGATATTTATATAATTCATAATAAATTATATAATAATGTATAGAGAATAGGCAACTGTGACATTTATTTATTTCTATTTTTTGCAATAATCTACTCATCTGTGTTGGTGTTTTTTCTGTTTTATGACAGTGCTGTATGTGACGTGATGGATCTTTAATTTCTCTGAGGGAACCTCCCAAAGGGAGTAATAAATCTAATCTAATCTAATCTAATCTAATCTACCCACTCATTTGTTTTTTGGTTGTGAACTCACATTTCATGAGGCTGAACTGGCTGCCTCCCTTCTTGTGGAGGTATCCCGCTGTGGAAACTCCTCCTGGCATGGTGAGGAGGTTCTGAGCCCCGATGGCTCGCATCGGCACCGGCCAGCACACCTCTGGAGATGACATGGTTCTACACGGAGAGGGGGAGGGAAAGGGAAGAGCGGGGCTTGTTATTAAAAAAAAAAAAAATCACAGGGCGCAATTAAGAGCGAACGTTAAATCTCAGAGGGACATTTTTGGATTTAATCCCAGCAGAATCCCTCCCTGAAAAACACATTCTTGCTCAGATTCCTTATAAAATAAATACCTATTGTAGCCTGGTACTTTCATGACAGCTGCTTAGACCTCTACGCTGCAAAAAGAATGAAATCTTAACAAGTAAAAATATCCTGTTTTTGGCACAATTAGTACAATATTATGTAGAATGATCTTATTCCATTGGCAGATAATTTATTTTCTTTCACTGTTGTTTAGAATTTAGTCAATTTTACCTTTTTTAAAGAAAGGATTTTAAAGATTTTAAAAGAAAATTGACCCAAATCAGGAAAAAAAGAAAAACTTGAAATAGGCGAAATTATCTACCAGTGGAATAAGATAACTCTACTCAATTTTGGAATAATGGTACCAAATACTAGACATTTTCACTTGATAAGATTTTTTTTTCAGTGTAAATCAAAACACAATGACAGACAGTAATGGTCTGCATTAGCTTTCAAATGATCACAGTAGTCAAAACCTTTTACAAGAAGCCGTATCTTATAACATCTCAGCTGGATCTCAGACAGCACTAAAAAAATATATCACCTTGTTCCCCTGATAAGCCAGAACCATTGAATATAGTTTAGGTTTATGAACTAATGAAGAGATCATGTATCACCATTAAGGATGCTTTTTCATTTCCTACTTCTGTTATTTCTCTTAGTGAGGCACACGTCTATATAATATATATATATATATATATATATATATATATATATATATATATATATATATATATATATATATATATATATATATATGTATGTTGTCCAAGATCAGCTACAAAATCACCCATATACCAGTCAGCTCTTTATAGGCCCCGTACATGAAGTTACCGGTCGTCCAATCTGAAAGTTCTATATCCAGCGTTCAAATTCTGAGAGTGCCAGAAATTAAGTGGCAAATCCTCCCGGTGTACATCTACGTGGTAGCATCTGCTACTTCTTTTTCTTCTCCATCAGCGAATCATTCGTTTTCCTACCTCCTGTTGAGCCTTTTGCTGATGCTCTGAACAGCCATGCTGTCCCTCAGCAGGCTGTTTACAGAGGCTAACGCCGTGGACGCTAACGCCGGCAGGAGGTCCATGACAGAGACACCAGACACCCTACAAAAAAAGCTACTGCTGCATCTCTTCACATCCAAACTGAGAGGGATTCGTCTGCCGCCTCTGATCACACTCTGATGCCTTTTTCCAAGTGGATGTAGCCTCTGTTTCTCTCTCTCTCTCTCTTTCTGCCTTGCTGCCTTTCTTGATTTCCATCTCTCTTGCTCTCCCTCACATATAAACACACTCAATCTGAGATAGTGTACTTACGCAAACACACACACACACAGTTCAGACAGGAAACTTATAATGTTCTGAGTGCTTTTGCCGGGATTCAAGGCTTCGTGTGTGTGTGTGCGTGTGTACGCAGTAGTCAAAATAAACATCTCAAATTAAGTTCTTCATCTTCTAATGTGTTTATGCTCAACCTCCGGCTTATCAGCAGCATCTACTGACCACAGAGGGCGAGAGAGGGGGCGAGAGAGGGGGATGATATATGTGTGCGTGCACATGTGTGAGACAGAAAAAGCGTAGGAATGGTTGTTTGTCTACTATTATGCTGACACTAAACTACATTCGATGGCTTATTAATGCAGTTACAGGTCGGGGGAATGCCGCTGATTTTTTTTTTTTTTTTCATGTTTCAAGCTGAGTTGTCTAAAGACCAAAGTGTGTATGCATGTTCCAAAAAGTGTCAACGTCCTTGAGGGCATTCCTGGTGTTGCACTCGGTAGTAAACACAATACCAGTTGAAGTATTTGCACAAATAAGTAAAACAAAAGGGCTTGAAAGGAAAGATGCAAGTTAGCCTGATTTTATGGATTTTATAATGGTATTCATATAGAAAACTGGAAGCTTAATTCGATTTTTCATGTTTGGCCAAATGATGGTGTCTTGGACTGTTACCTAGTCTTAATAGACAAATTGTACATTGGGTAAGACATGGACATACATTGCGATAAGGAGAGACGTGCAGATACACTTATTGTAAGAAAAAGGCTAGAATTTATGTTGAAAGTGCAGATCTCAGTCTACATATCAGTTTTTTTTTTTAAATATAAATCTCTTACTTCGTACTTTTCCTGTATAGTGTACCAGCCTGGGCATGTGTTTATAAATAAATGAGTTTAGGTGTAGATTCTGTTCTGCTAGGTGATAGTGCTGGGGTTTTCTGAGGGCCATTGAACGCATCGTAAGACCCGGAATAAATTAGCAGCTGAACCGGCTAATGACTTAGCAAGTGGTTTTTGAGTTGACGTTGCAATACTTTCGTTACGTTCTGTGCCGGAAGAAACAAGACAATGGAACTTTGAATTGTAACTAAAGCGCCGGGAAGCGACATGAGGAGGAGTCGTAATACAGAGCTTCACACCGTAAATAAAGTGCTGCTGCTGGATATTGCTGTGACACATAAACCTATGGGATTTTAACTTTTTCTTTGTGTGGAATAGATGCTTTCATTATACAGTAGCTAGACAGGAAGCGATGGGAGAGAGACGGGGGAGACATGCAGCAAAGGGCCGGGACACCAACCAGGGTCTGCTGCTTAAGAGCTAGACTCTATATGGCAAGCGCTCTACCCCTACACCCCCACAGCACACCTATAGGAGTTTAACCTTTAATGATAATAATGATGGGGCGACATGGTGGCGCAGGGGTTAGCGCTGTTGCCTCACAGCAAGAAGGTCGCAGGTTCAAGACCTCCTGGGTCTGGGACCTTAGTTTAAAAATCATAAATAAGTTTTAATTTCAAAGTACTCTTCTTAGTATGTAGTATGTAAGTATGACTATTTTTATAAAATGGCTTTGATGGGGGAAAAAATAACAAACATACAAAACAAAGAAATGATGAGTTTCAGTCTTTCCCTTCTCCTTTTCCTTTGTTTTTTGCACTTCCATTTCGAAGTTCGGAATACTTCTTCAATTTTCCTCTATCTGATGTTTACGGCCTCAGTCAAATATAACATGATGGCGCTCAAACAGCACTGAAAGTGTTGTTTGGATGCCCTGTAAATAGCGGTATGTGGGCAGCGGCAGCTGTTTGAATTTGAGTTGGAGTATTCTAATGAAGTTACCGAGCAGTGGAAGAGGAAATAACACTGAAAACAAGACCTCCAGCTACTTCCTATAGAAAACATGAAAATGCTGAGTTCACAGTCACAGCACCATCGTGTTATTTCAGTTTTGTCCGCTGGCTGAGTGTCTCCTAGCTGTTAGCTGAACGACCACTTCTGGAAATCCTCACACGGGATGATAAGCAGCTGGTGAACTTTGACCCCACTCAGAAAGAGATGAGGTTAAGTTAACTGAGGAACAGATGCAGTTAATCTCTGTGTTTTTCTGCTGGTTATCAGTAAATATTACTACAGCGCTCTGGCCACGAGAACAAACCACACAGATATCTTTTGCGTGTCTTCTTGAAGTCCTCACACACATACACACACACACACACACACCGCAGAGCAGCAGCTCCACCCTGATGATTGCTTGTGTCTGAGGCTGTTTACGCCTTATCGGCTTTCCATTCTCACTCCCTCTCTCCGTTCCAGACTCCCATGTCTCTCATTTTCTTTTCCTTTTTTAATTCTTGAAGTCTGACACAATGTCCCGCTGGCTGCCAACAGGGAGTTACCGTTTAAAATCAACAGAAAGTGAGAAATCTTTCTCAGCTGTCGAAGCTTTTGAGCGTCCCGAGGAGAATTCCTTAATGGCTTTGGCGATCCCTTGACCCTGTTTTTGTTGCATTACTGATCTCTCCGAGTCCATCCTCTTTCCTCTTTCCGCCAGAGACACAGACTTAACCTTACAACAGTTCTCACAGGCTGAATCGAATAAAGGCCTCGGTTTGCTTTAAGCAAAGCAGCCAGTAGTTTGGCTAACAGTGTCTGGAGCCTCATTTCTAACAGGCCTGATTATATCTGACATCTATATATAAAGCAAGGAGCATCTGTGTGTCTGTGGTTCACGTATGTCTCTGACTGTTTGCCAGATCAACCTCAACTTTCAGATATAGCTTGCACATAGCACAGTGGCGTGCATCCTTTTTTGGATAGATATTTAAAACATCATTATTATCAGTCAGTCATTTTCTATACCTGCTTATTCCTCATTAGGGTCACATGGTCTGCTGGAGCCAATCCCAGCGCGTTATGGCGAAAAGCAGGGATACACCCCAGATGGTCGCCAGCCAATCGTGGGGCACACACACCATTTACTCACACACACGGGCAATTTAGAGTTGCCAATTAACCTGAGCATGTTTTTGGACTGTGGGAGGAAGCCGGAGTACCCGGTGAAAACCCACGCAGACACGGGGAGAACATGCAAACTCCACACAGAAATGTCCCAGACCCAGGACCAAGGAGGTCTTGAACCTGCGACCTTCTTGCAACAGCGCTAACCCCTGTGCCGCCGTGTCGCCCTGTTTGCAGATGTCTTTTTCTTGATAGCGGAGGGTTTATACACATCACTCCTGGTTGAGTAACAACTCTGACACACCCACCACCGAGGGCCTGTGAAGAGGAAACGCGTCGTTCGACCCGGAAACCCGAACTAAACTGTAAGCACCGTTTTCAGATATGTTGTAAGAAGAGGTCACTTCCTCCGCTCGGAGGAAATGATGAATGAACCAGTGACATACTGAAATCCTGACTAAGACCTCTGCAAAGTTAAGCACTTCCCTCCCACTTTATACTTCCCACAGGTCACATTTTCACATCATGTGGCTCCGATGTCATCGTATTGATGACAAGTATTAAAAAAAATTCCAAAAATCAAACAGGCTCATTTAAAGATTTGTGAATTCACGTGTATTGTGTACTTTTCCGATTTCAGGAAATACAGTCTGATGTTTTATGTAAAGAGAACAAAGGGTGTGTTGCAGCTTTGAACCTGCTCAACCCATGGCTGCTTTTAAACTTCTTCCTCCTGAACTCCGCTGCTGTTTGTGGGTCCGAGATGTTAATCAGAGAGCTGCTGTTTGTGAGGAAGGGAAGCACGGGAGCAGCTGCCTGCATACCAGACTCATTCAAACACATTTCCTCCTTACACACACACACACAAGCACACACACACACAGAACAAAGATTTGAAACCAGCATTTAATTTCTCACACTGTACTATTGCTGTGTTTTCAGGGCTAAATCTACTACGGACTTGATATTTTTAAGTATTGAAAACCAGATATCTTTCAGCCAAAACCAGAACCATGAAACCAGGAACAGCATCATATGTGGGGCGACGAATTTCACATTCAAAATGAACTAGTTTTTGCTGTAGGGAATAAAACTAAACTAAAGGCAGCCGCCAACAGATACAGGAAAAGGCTAAAAGGTTACAGAGGCTTCAAGATCCTTCAGATAAAATCACTACCTGACGACGCAAGGTGTTTGAACCAGTTTTTTTACCCCTTACGTCAATTGCTTGATTAGAAAATCCCTTATGAGAATACGTCCCGCCTGAGGTGAACTTGAAAACCCAGTTTACAGGAACACACTGACGTTGGCAGACTGACCAGACGCTTTTAAAGCAAACTGAAATTGAAACTGGAGCAGCCGTGAGCTGGAAAACCCCCAGATGAATCACGACAAATTATTCCTGGTAAATGTCAGGCTGTGGTAGGAGAAGATTTTTTGTTTTTTTTTATTTCTTCGAGGCTGAAATTCTGCGTTTCTTTGTAAATGTACACACATTGCAGTCGGTACACAGAGAATCAGAGCAGGACTGTACGGGTTCGATTTCTGATTTCTTGGATTTTCGAGGCTGTTCTTTCACATCCAGTGTGAAGCCGCAGCCTTTTTTATACACAGTCTGCCCATTTCATAACACATACAGGTAGGTCCATGTGGAAATGAATATAAATTTAAATAAACTCATCATATTTAACATTTGGTGTCAGAAGTCATGACGCACGGAGAACAGAGGACTTTTGCCAATGTTCTACCTGGACCACATATATACAGCTCTAGAAAAAGAATAAGAGGCTACTGCGAAATTAATCAGTTTTTCTGATGCACTTTTCACTTTTCCACTCCTGGTTCCTCTTTAAGCAGAATGAGGTACTCTACAAGTATTACAACTTCAACAGAATTTGTAATACATGTAGAGATGCTGATGTCAGAAAAAAAAAATGCAGTGGTTTCTTATTTTTTTTCCCCAGAGCTGTATATAGATTGGAAAGACGTCATTTGATGGTCAAAAACATTATATTTGGCGGTGGCAGAAATTTAGTCTTGTCTGGTAGGATAATTGTCCTACAGGAGGTAAATACACATTTTAAGTTATAATAGAAGAAGGCCTAATTACAGTCCGCATGCCGCTCTTCAAATACTCTACCTTTAAGAGAGCAGTGTGTGTGCACAAATCACACTACTGTGCAAGTGCGGTGGTTTACCAGCGCTCCATCTGGGCAGCGAGCAAAGCTCCGCACCATAGACACGCATGCAAACACACTCCAACGAGGCTGCTTGAAAGGTCGCGGGTTCCACCGCCGCCCCAGCTGCAGCTGATGGCGCTGCGCTGGCCAGGAAATAGATACTGCCGCACAAAGCTGTGAGAGAATCACACCCTCGCTGCCTCCACTACTGAAGACCAACCGCAATGGTTCCTCCGCTGGGTTCAGCTTCACATCAAGACTGAGAATGAGCAGGTTTTAGAAGTCTTCTTTTTCCTCCTCCACTGTGGCCTATTGGTCCAGAGGAACGTTTAACAAGATGCTGAAGACATCAGCGTAAAGCAACGTTTTACCACATATCAAGTATTTATGACGATCACTAATTGGTGGTGCGTCCAGCTCTAGAAAAAAATAAGAGACCACTGCATTCTTTTCTGAAATCAGCATCTCTACATGTATTCCAGCCATTCCATTCCAGCGTCATGTTGAATTCCAACACATGAACACCTCATTCTGTTAAACATAAGGGTTATTGCACCAAATATTGATTTCTGAACTCTTCTTTAGTGTAAACATTAGTATTATGTTGTTTTAAAATGAATTTGATCTTTGCATTGTTTGAGATCTGGAAACACCTGTTTTTGTTATTTTGACCATTTGTCATTTTCTGCAAGTAAACGCTCTAAACTATAACATTTTTATTTGGAATTTGGGGGAAATGCCGTCGGTAGTTTATAGACTCACACAAAAATGTTCCTTTTGCCCAAACACATACCAATAAGTAGTCAAATCTGAAAAAGGGATAATTTTGCAGTGGTCTCTTAATTATTTTTCCAGAGCTGTATATATGTGTGTTTTATTTGTTTATAGAGCCAGAAAATCTTTGCTGGGAAAATAAAGGAGGTGACATCATTTAACAAGATTTCACTGGTGAAATGCTCATTTCTGGCAGCAAAACCTCCACTTAATTTAATCGATTTAATGAAAATAAGAGGTTGGTGTGGAAACACTGTGAGTTTATATGAATGCCTGGAGCCTCTGATTGGTTAAACCTCCCTGCTTGACACTGTATTCTTTTTGACTTAATGATTTTTACCTGATGGGGTGAGAGGACCTGAAACCCTGAATACAAGTGACCAACTGTGTGGATTTTTTTTTGGTTCCTGTACAAAAGCAGAACAGAAAAATAAAGGTGACACACATACACATCCACCTGCAGCAGTGGGCTCACAGGAAGTTTTAATAGTAGTAAAACCAGGTCCTCTTTCTCTACCCGTGGCTTCTCCTCTGCATCATCACTTCCTGTGTCCAAATATGGCAATGCCACTCTGACATGAACTGTACAGCTGTCACACTTCCATAATACTTGTTAACACATCACCCATCACAGCCACACTGACTCTTCAAAAGTCCAAAGCTGTTTCTTTTGTGAAATCGAAATTGTAGCAAAGCGATACTGAAATAAATGGCGAGTTACAGAGAGCAGAGGCACAGGAAGAGAGGTAGACAGAAGTGACATTTTGCCCCGAGTACGTGCCCACCCTCCCCCAAACACGGGGTCGCGAATTAGAACACATTTCCTGTAAATGCTGCCTATGTTGCTGCGTGGACAAAAAGAAGAAATACAGCAGGCAACAACTGACAACTGAACTGGTCACAATCATTCTCCAGATAAAAATAATATATATTTGAAGGAGAGAAACCCTGAGATGGCATAGTAGCTTTGTTTTAATTAGTGCTTTCAGGTGAAAAAATCAATCTAATTATCTACAGGATTTGTAATTAATACGTCTAATAACATTTAATCACATATCTCCATTTTTTTGCTGGTAAAGGCCCACAAATACAGACTTGAATTTCAAGGACATTACATTACTGTGACTATTCAATTAATTATACTAAGAAGAATGCTTTAGAAATCCACATTTTATTAGTGAATATATTCCTGAGTTGAGCCATCTTGTCCAAACTAAAATTCAGCATTTTAGCTGCATGCAGTTTGTCATTGCAGCTTTAGTGGTGAGGAAATTATGTTTTACATCAGCTACAAATGACTACGTTCTTGATTGTCGATCCATGATCCAAGATCCAAGAACTGGTCATTGGATGGGCCCAGTTTAATACGCCTAAGCAGGCATTGCACAATTGTCATTGCGATCATTTTTATAACTCAGTAAATTGCAGTGTAATAATTAATCTAATTAACATGATAAACTGACAGCCCTAGTTCTATCCAAACACTGGACCTTCAACGGCAAAGTGTCACTCATTGGTTTGATGCATACGCAAGCCTTGTGTACTTGCATATGCAAGTATTGTGCATCTTCAAAGGTACATTGACAAAAATAATAATGAAATTGTCTGCTCACTTGTGGGAAACACCTGTGTGAATTCTAAACTGTGATTTTCCCTAGTTCCCTAATTTCTCTTTGTTAGTATATTACCATATATATATATATATATATATATATATATATATATATATATATATATATATATATATATATATATATATATACTTAAAATAAATAAATAAATATATATGGACGTGACCCAGCACACAACAACTTACTCGTGTCTGTGTAATAACAGGCTTTCCAATGCTGTTACATCATATTCAGCCTAATAACGCAGTATCCAGTATAACAACATCACTGTACAAACGTTTGATGGTCCCCTTTTTGTTTTGGTCATACTTCTTCCTTCTGGTTTCTGCTACAGTAGACACAACATTAATAGTATTTATTTTATCTGGCACACTTGTTCAAGACCAAACAGTTTTCTCCATTCTCCGCAATGAATAGAATCTGTGGGAGAAAGGACTGAGTCAAATAAACTTGACTCTTCTTGACCCCACTGTAGCTTCCTGTGTGCCGTTCTGTTTGAATGCACAGTGACGGCTTGAATGTTGAAAGTACAGTATGTGTAATTGGTGCCGTTGCTGCTACAGTGTAGGTGTTGCAGTTCGTAAATTTACTTGAAACTGATACCGCTGCTTTCTACTTCAAGCGAGTATCGCGTTTGGCGAATGCAGTCAAAATGCAACGTGTTCGAAACCTGTCCATGTTTACTTCACACACGGGTGAATGTTGGCATGTAGTGGTGGAAAGACTAGAAAGGTACTGTCTAAACACGGTTCATTTACCATTCTAACTTGCTAACACTCCAATTTGTTCTCAGTAGAACACCATTTGCAACTCAAAAGCATTGAGTCAAGAGCAACTGTACTTATCAAGATTGAATCTTGGAAGATACTCCACCTCTCATCCAAAAGCCTTTTTTGCTTATGAGAAATTAGGAGTTCCAATTTAAATTTGCAGGATTCCCACACTGACTAACTTGCATTGTTGGAGTCAATTATCTTAGTATCTATTGTTATCTTATTTCAAGGAGGGAACATTTCAGCCTCAAACGATAACTGATACAGACGTGGTAAAACCCTTGCGCAAAGTCTACATGATAGTCACGTTGATAAAAAAGAAACAATAAATGTCCAATATCTGAAACCAGGAGCCATTTTGGATAAAGACAGAAACCAACCGATGAGATACCGTCCCTCAAGACAGTTGTTAGCAGTGGTCACCCAACCAAACTCTACCCAAGGCTGATTGACTCATTTGGGAATATACCCATAGTTTTAGGAATATGAATTGGACAGAGGCAAAGACCAAAAATATGCTGTCAACGACACCGGATGCGGCAAACTCAGCGGAATGAAGATAAAGTCTGCACTTACATTCCATCCCTCTGTTCCCGAATACACATCCTGACGCTTGGCTTGACGCTCCGCACAACGGACTTCTTCTTCCTCACGGACGGCGCGGACATGTCAGAGGACATGGTGGTGGCAACAAAGTGCAATATATCACCATACTTTTCAATCACAAGGAGCGGTGGAGGAAGGGTGTACGGTCCGATGGACCAAGGGTGGGATGGATCGAACCACGGATTTAAGAAAGACGGAGGAGTCTCGGAGCAAGAACGCCGCAGGCGAGGGAAGACAAGAATAAATACTGAAAGCCTGAATATAGAAATACAGAGAAGGAGCAAACAGGCTGGCAGATAGAACAATCAGTTGTGTCGATTAGGAAGTCTGCTGGTGGTCTGAACCCGATACTCCCCGCCACTCATTTCCTGAAGGGGCCTGTTCCAGCAGCGTCGGCGTCTCATTGGTCGACCGGCCGGAGTGTGTTCCTTCCTGCTCCCTCAGTGCTAGTATGTGATTGGCCGCTCACGCCCCTACACAATCACACATGCCTCGCACACTTGGACACACAGGACCAGAGAAAGAGACCCGGGGAATTTCCATTCTTTTAAGAATGGAACAATGCTGTGTACGTGCGTGAGTGTCAAACACAGGCACACACATGCATGCACACACATGCACACACACACTCGTCAACAAATACAACCTGAAATGTTTGTTCCTCTATGAGGTTTCTAGTAAACTTTCATGCTTCTCTGTAGTATCTTTATGGTTGCATTCACTATCCTGGTTGTGTGGAGGTGTGGCTGTGTTATTTGTGCTTTAGTATAATTATGATTGTAATATGATATAATGATTGTGAGTTATAATAAAACTAAAGCGCAGTAATATATAACGCTTTATCATGACTACCACCAATCTGTAGCACCCACCTGGAACCCCCTACTCTTTGCTTTAAGTACTTTGACTCTTTAATGACCAGACTGAGTTAGGATTTCAGTTTAGCATCTCATACAACATATTGTCCCCATCACTGCACTCAGGCATTGGGGATTTTTTTTCTTTTATTAGGTCCAGAGGGAAGACTGCCCCCTCCTGGCCTACCAACCATCACTCCCAACAGCAACTTAGTTTTGCCAGGGGGTCTCCTATCCAAGTATTAGACAAGCCGACATCTGCTTAGCTTCAGTCATACAAGGAACATGTTGGTATGGCCGTTGACATGATTTTGTAGAGTAATTGCTGTTCAAAAACAACTCTGAATTATTGCTTTTTCTCAATACTGCCACTCCCTCTCTTCATTCACTCTCTAGCTTGCTTGGCCATTACTGCTCCCTCTCTCTCTCTGTTTCTTTCATCCTTTTGAAAAGAAAGGAAGCTGACAACAAAGTCAACAAGTAACAGTTTTCTGTGGACGTCTTTGGTCTGGTCGCTGGCTCACATGATTGGCCGCCACAGCATAATGCCAGATTGCCTTTTGGCAAAAGTCTTGTTTAACTTCTTGCAAAGAAGCTAGGTATTTTTACTGAACCACAGTCCCACTCCCGCAACCTAAATGCTCTAAATACACCTAAATCAACGTTTAAATGAATGGTTAGGGCTAGGGTAGTAGTATCAGTAGGATGGGTCATGATGTCGCCAACCTAGGGAAAAAAACAATCTTACTGTCATCCCTATGACTAAACCTAACCAACCCGACCGACAAAGGCAATGAGTATGAGTCAATCAGAGGTAGAGTCAGGCGGGTCACAACCTCGCTATCCCAGATAAAAAAAAAAAATTGATTCCCATCTCCCATTGGCTCTCTCTGTTCTGAATCATTGGCTTCTCGAAGCCTCCCCTGGGCAAACTTTGGCCAACTCTGGGAGCTTCATAAACATAGTTATATTGTGATTTTGCTTCCTCCCATTGTTTAATTGAAAATATATCCATGCATATTCCAGCCTGAATCCAATCCAAAACATGTGAATGACGTCACTAACAAGGGTAACGGAACAAACAACCTTTTATAGGCGTGCAATGATTCTTAACACACAGGGATCCAAGTTGGATTGAAATGTTGTCTTGAATCATTTCTGTGGCTTGTAGCACTTGATTGACTTTTCTTTCTAATATACATGTACCTAAATGATGTGCATATGATTTCCCTCCTAAAATACATGCACAAATTTCTAGAGAACTGCTGAGGCATTTTGGATGCTGTTTTGTAGAGTGTGGGCAGACCTCTGTTCAGCATTGTAAATTACAATGAATAACATAGCAGCGCAAAGTCTAATTTTGGTTGCAAGGCCTCTAACCACTGCCTACATCAGCTAAAACTGTCAGGTGTTAAAAGTAGGAATGCTATAGTTAGAATTTGAAAACAACTAAGCAGTAGTTTCTTATGCTGCTGCTACTGTAGAAGCAGGCGTATGATGGTTTTTCAAATGTTGGTGACAGTAAAACTTAGTTGCTTCAAGAAGCAACTTAGATGTGTTTTACCCATAATAAAATATTTCGGAATAAGTTGAGGAATATGACACTCAGATGTGAATACTATACACGTTGCTTGGTATTTTGTTTTAGTATCTTTGGCATGTATATTTATTTCCTAGCTTGTACTGTAGCAGCCATGCTACTACAGTACAAGCTACATTCCACAACCCACACACTGACCAACCTTTTAAACTCTAGGGAGGTTTCAGTAGATTTTTTTTATTTCTCTAGAAATTTAACTGTCTGTCTATTACAGAAGTGCTGAGTCATGTTTTAGCATTACAACATTTTGTCTGATCTGGGTCTTTGTGTTTAAAATTCTGACTTTCCAGTTGCTATTTAGAATGGGCCTTTCTTTTTAAATATATTTTGTGAGGGTTGAGCAGGGTTGAATGTAAAAACAAAAAAATGCCCAATCATATCCTCCCTCTAAATGAGCATGCTTTTGTCAACCATATCTTTGCCATCAAACTATGGGCCAATGACATATCGCCACGGTCCATCTGGTTCTCTAACCACAATAAAGTGAGATCTGTACACACAGAAGTACTCACAACTCGCTGAAATTTTGATCGGTTTCCTAATGATTTGGTTTGTTACACATTATTAGCTTATCTATGATAAAGGGTGATTAAAGTATTTTCACTTTATGGTATTTCCTAATGTGACTACCTGGCCGGCATTATCGTCATAAACAGAGAATTGTAGAAGAGGAGCTCCTTTCCTCACTCCTCCATGTCAACTGCCCTACTGCACTTTACAATTCTGCAAAAATATCTACAGTATATGTGCAGAGTATATTTTTTTAGCCTTTGCTTTTAGTCTACTATTTATTGTAACTAATTGTGTTGCCCCTGAAGTGCAACAGGTGCATTAAGCATTTCATTGAGCATTGTTCTCTGGCGAATACAATTATAATTTCATTTGGTCGGTTAATAGGCGATACTTCTGAGGCTACTTCTAAAGCACTATGCATTTTATTTGTTTAAAAGGTGATATATGAATAAAGTTTGATTCATTGATTGATTGATAAACTGGTAGTGCAACTATATGAACGTTCAGGGTGATATTAGCAACTCTTTCCTATACTTCGTTGAATTTGGGGAAGTTACTAAAGATATCCTCGAGTCCTTTTTCTCGTATAAAAGTCGAATAAATTGTTTGAAAATTAGAAAAATAACGCATAACTCTAACATTTTCTGTTGCCTATTCAGCACATTTGTAATTTTACAGTAAGCATCTGAACAGTTTGATGCTACATTTTACTTTCATTTGTAATCTACCCTTATCTCAGAGCTAACAAGTCTGACATGCAATAAATAACGTAATGCTCCTTTAAATTCTTCCACATGGACAAAATGGTGAGAGATCTATAGAGAGCTGCACCGTCCGTATGATTTAGGAATTAAATAAAACAAGCAGCGATGCAGTCTCCACTCTAAACAACAGACTTTAAAAAGCCAAACTGTCTCTTGGATCAAAAATGTGTGTCTTTTTGTTGTAAACTCACCCATTGAGTGCTCTGCTGTGTTGCTCCTCTGTCTGTGTCTGTGTCATCATAGCTTTGAGTCCTGCAGAACTTCGTGTCAGCCTAGTTTCCTCCCTGTCATGTTTCAGAGCTACTGTATGGTGTCGTGACACCCTCCCTTCAACCACAAGATGTAATGGCATGCAACACTCATTCAGACAGATAGACCAAACCAATAAGAGGAAACATGACTCTACTTAACAGCACAAACCGTTGAACAAACAGTCATTGGCTGTATGAGCTGTTGTATCTCGTTATATTGACCGTACCTTTTCTAGGATTTTGAACTTGAACCGCTCCTATCCTGCACAGAAATGACAAAACGCTGACAACATTGTGTACATGTATCAAATTTCACTGGCTGTATGACTGCAGCCAGAACTCTAGGACTTCCCTTTTACAGTGTGTAGACGGACCACTCCTTCTCCTAACATCTGGTCAGCAATTATCATAAACAAACACCCACGCACAGTTAACTATAAACCAAGCAAACCTGAGTGTGGCGAATAAAAAAGAAAAAGAAATCACCACAAAGACTGCGATACAGCCGGGGTAAAGTTTATTCTGAAGGTGGCGCTAAAGGAAGGGTCATTTAAAGTGAAAATGTTCATCTTCTGGGGAGCTTGAATATGAACTATTGCATGTTCTTTTCCCTGCTGCGATGTACATGTATGTTCTGTTAATCACATCTCCTGTTCTGTTTAAAAGCTATATGTTTTGGTCGTTATGTTTGCAATCTTCCATTCATCTGTCAGAATACAGTTCTCTGTCTACAATTTGTACCCATAATCATTCTGATTAGAGATTCCAACATACCTGTTTACACTGGCACTAAATGAAGTGATAAGATGTGTCTTTATATTCCCAAAGCAATTAATCACAATATAATGTTTTTTTTGACATGTGCAAAGTGGTTCCTGGAAATATAACAAATTAAGAAGAAGGAGAAGAAGAAGTGTCCCCGCTTGTTACAATCTTCACAATCCCATTATTTTTTGTGAGGTCTTGCAATACTTTGCACCACCCCTCTCCCCTAAAAAATGTCCGTCTCTTCTGATTAAGGTGGTTACATGAGTCAACCATGAGCAACCTGCTACACTACAAACAAAACATCAGTTTTCCTGCTAATATCACTTATATAGCTTACAAATATGAATGTTGAATGAGCCACCAGACAAACATTCACCAGGAAAAAGTACACCACTAACATCACTTAGCAGACTAGATAGCTTATTAGCTGCTACAGCAGCAGCAGCACATTAAACATGCTAACAGCATGTTAACATACCTAAAAAATATATTATTATATGAATATTGCTAGCTTTGTATTCACACCAGATAACTTAAATTAGCATGAATTATTCATTTTCACTCAGGTAAATATTTATAGAGGCTTGTTATCAAGTGAGGTCTTTCTGCTGAGCTAAATCAGCTAGCTCCTGGGGCATTTAGCATACAGATGTAAAAGTGCTAGCAATGCTTGTAAAAAAAAAAAAAAAAAAAAAAAAAAAAAAAGTGACTAAGCATATTTGCCTAAAAATATTTAACCATTCCCAAATACCTTTACCTGGATGTGCAAACATGAGATGATACAAATTCCCTCAGGTCAGAAAAGGCACTTGCTGTCTCCTGCCCTTCTGTAGCTGCATACTTCACAAGAAACCAAGAGGCTTTAAGAGAAAACTATGTACACGCCCCTATAAGCTAGCATGCCGACCACAGCTTTCAGAAATGTTTGAGCAGTAAAAAGAGCTAAATTAAATTGCAGTCTGCAGCTTCAGATCACTTTCATAACCTGTTATTTTATCATGGTAGTTTACCTCTTATGAATCTGCTGTGTTCTGGCTTCTCTTGTTGTCTTTGAGATAGAATATTGATGATTCAGCGCTACTTGTGATTCCTGTTGTGGTTCCAGACCTCCTCCTCCTCCATTTCAAAAATAGCATCCCAGCTAAAAGAAAAGCATAGCATTTCCTACAGATCAACAGTAATATCTGTCTATGCCACAGTATATGAACCTTATTCTATCAGAAGCTGCAACCCATGACTTTATTTAGCCATGATGAAGCTTGTGGCTAGAAGCCTTGATGGGGGGGAGCATGAAGAAGTGCAGACTAGCCTAATGTGAATGCTTTATTTCTGTTTAGAAATTAAATATAATCATATTTGTACAACGGAATTTATCAGACACCAACCTTTCAATAGCTTTGCATGCTTTAGACAGTAAAAAACAATTATACTCATACTGACCCATCACCCAGTACCTCAGCTCAGCCTCTGTCTGAAACAGACCATTTTATATAAATATTTAGCAACTTTTTGGTTGGCAAGTTCTTGGAAGTTGCTCCTTGGCAGACTTACACTAGTTCAACAAACCATTAAACAAACTACTTTTATGTGTTTCTTACTTGAAATGTCAACTTCGAAAATATATCTGTACATCTTCAAGCCCGAATCTGACCTAAAATATGTCATGAGGGGATTTTCAAAATTCACGAACACAACAGGTTGTTTGTAGGTCGTTATATACTAAATTTAAATCTATAATTGCGGTCATTTGTGGTCATTGAAAGTGATTTGCATATATAGCAGTGCTGCTCAGCACAGGTTGTGGCAGAAAGGGGAACTAGCTGGGCATGGTGTGTGGTTCAAAATATGAAATTGTGAACGCAATACAACATTTTACAACCATTTATGGACATCAGTCAGCGGTTGTTAGTATCTACGTTAATCAGTCGGATGTTCATATCTTGGGGAACTCCTGTATTCTGTTAACTATCAACTTTAGAAGAAGTCCTTAATTCATCCATTAAAGGTCATGCGTATAGCCACTTTCATGTTTTTATATTTTACTCTTGATATGGTCTAGGGGAGTTATATAAAAGCTGTCCCATGCATCCACACTCCAAAAAAATGGAGAAATGCACACAGCTGGATTTAGAAACTCTGCTGTTTTGTGTCTCGTTCATACTTTCTTGACTTTGTGATGTCATGCAGTACCACTTATAGAGCATGGCCTGCCTGCCCCCACTGTCATAGCCATCTACCCCCACCATTACACCCATCTGCCCCGACGATTACACCCATCCGCCCCCACCATTACACCCACCTGCCCCGACGATTACACCTACTGTATCTGCCCCCACCATTACACCCACCTGCCTCATTGTCACACTAACTTTTTTCAGTCTTCCATTTGAAAATTAGCCAATCAGAAGAGAGACTCATGAATATTTATGAGACAGTCCAAAAATGGAGCTTCAGGACTGTAGAACTATATTGAGTTGATTTTTTTTATATACTTTAAATTGTAAATCATGTTAGGGGTATTAAAACCTCAAATAAAACCCTGAAATAAGTGTATGATATGAAACCCTTTATTTTCCCACCCTGAGCGTTTGAGTCGACTATCATGGGAATTCGGTCAGCATGCACCTTTTCCTTCCTGCTGCTGTTGCTGTGATGACGGCTGGCAGAACTAAATTATTGTTGCTTGATTTTCTAAAACAGTCTTGCAATTTCTGCGTGGGAGTTACCTAGGTATCGCTGATTTGCATCTTGCGGCTGTCTTCAGAAGAAGGGACTCGGGAAATACATATAAAAAAGGGTGTGTAGGTGAAGGTAAAAATGTGGTAAGTATGTGGGGAGGTGTGCGGTGTGTGTCGGTAGGTGTGGGTAGACGGATGTAGAAACTGCTCACATTTGTCATTGTTCATCAAATGATGGGATTTTATGAGACTGACTCACAGGACAGGACTTTGTTTTACAAGACCGCCTACATGACTGCCCATATGTGTTGCTTATAATTTATTTGCATATAGAACAGGTTCTCTTATTCACCATCTTGTGCAGGTCAAAATAAAAATAATGTTGTTTTTTTTATAGTTTTGCACCATAGAGGAGAGTGTCATGCTCGGCATTTCCTGTATGTTTTGACCTGACTGACTCCTGTCTGAAGGATGTTGGCTTCCTTTTGTAAATGCTCCCTAAATTCTTATGAGTCCATCAGATATTTTTTGGCTTAATAGGGATATAACTGTTCAATACTTCCTTTATTTCTTCAGTACAGACAGCTTGTCAGCAGTATTTGCTGAGTTTGATAAAAAAAAAGTGTATTTATATCAGAATCATGGCCTCTAAGGCACAAAAACGACTTGGTGTCTTTTCCTCTTTTTTCTCTCAGGATAGATACAGGATGTGAGTTTACAACAGTCTAAATATCTTCAAATAGAAGCTATAGCTGATATATGGCTGGATATGTTTCTCGCTACCTTGTATCTCTATCTCCAATCTTGCAACACCCCATAACATCCTGCAGGCTCTGTCGATGCTGAATATATAATACATACTGTAAATTCAGGTCAAATGTTTCACACTGATTACATTGAAGAAAGAGCAAGTAGAGCATTGAATGGAAAATCAAATGTATCTTAATAATGAGCATCATTTCCCGTATAACTGAGCAAACATGAACAGACAAAATTCGAATTAAAGGGACTTATTTTAGTTCACTTCCAGTGACATCTTGATCCGTTTTAACTTCCGTTTTCACATTTTTACCACACATTTAGTGCCAATTCGGTCATCTGAAGGTCATTGCAGTGGGTGGGGGGAAACGTGTATGTATTTGTATGAGTAGCTGTAGCTGCATGCGTTTTTTTCCATGTACACAAAATGACATACAGCACCAAAATAGCCACAGAATTGACAACTTCCTGTGTTGAAAGAACAAATGCAAAAACAGCTGCTGCGTCATTTTCTGGCTTCAGAGGCCGTTACTGATGCATCCACCTATCTGTTGATTTATAGAAGGATGTATAGATTCATGCATACATAAAAAAATAAAAAGCACAAGTGAAGATTAACATATGTTGAGCTGTTGGGTGGATGGTTGAACCCTGACTTGTGGATATTTCCAACTGTGAGACTCTCCAACAGCGTTGCCAGACACAGTCGTTATCTGAGTTTTCAATGTGTTCACTTTCTTAAATATTGTGACATACTGGACTTTATTGGGTGTTACAAATGTCTATCAAATGTGTACATAGCTTATAGTCAATCGTATCAAACATGCATAAATAGTTTGTCGCTAAAAGTTGCTAATTAAAAAAAAAAAAATAGAATACTTTCTAAGGCTGCATCAAAAGGTAAATTACCATTTGCCGCCATATTGGATCCACAGTTATCAACAACGTTGCTTTGGTGTTTTGTCATCATCTTGTTGCACCCTCCCCCATTCTGTGATTGGCTCCCTATATGAGGGGAAAATCAGGTCCTTGGTGTCCAGACTAAATTTCACAGCGAAGTGAATTTGTGTGCAATGAAGGCAACATTTTTCAATCAAAGAACTGTGTTTCATTTTGCATGTGCATTGATTTTCTTCTGCTTAGGCTGTTGAATTTGGAGTTTCAATTGCTTCCACATCCATCGCCCCGCCTCTGATTCACTGTGGACCAGGTAAAACCTTGAAGTGGATCTTTCCCCAACCCTAAGGCCGCTTTCACACCACCAGCTCCATTATTTGGTCAACACCAGTCAATAAAATGTTTATTATATAACATAAAGACTCCAGCGTGGGCCACTGAACGAACCAAAGGAACAAACCAACCAACCAAAATTGGTCAGATTGATGTTTCGTCAATGATTGATGGGGAAATTAAATAATTATTATCCACTCCCATGATGCATCTTGAATAGTTTGTACCTGAGTTCACATTCTCACCAGAGATACCACACACTAAGTCAAGTGAACCACGACCGCCTCTGTTTGGAGGTCTCGTCTGCTTGATGTAGTGCACCCAAGTGCAACTGATGCACTATTGGGGTGAAAGCACCTTAAGTTGTTTTTTGTGCTAACACACAGGTCGGCTATGATCACATTTGCCTGTATCCATGTTTTCTAATTTTGTGTTTCTTTTTAGTTTGTTAAATGGTGTAAGCATGGCCAACAACTTCAATTTGGGATTTTTTGGACTACGAATGATGCAAATACATCTAGTTAAGTTGTTTTTTTTTAGTCATTTTTATCTACCAGAATTTATATATTGGTCCTTTAACTGAGCTACGTAGCGTTTTGGAAAAAAAAAACAAAAAAACACAAATCTCAATTGAGTTCCAAAGAAGCTGCATAAAAATAAACGTGTCTGCTTACGTGTCAAAGCTGTGAGTCTGTGTGTGTGTGTGAGTGGGTTAAAGGGATGTTGCTGTTCCCCGTTGTGACAGTCACAGTGGCCGTCCCACGTGTCGGCATTGCTCCTCCTCCCACGCTTCTTGCAGAGAGGAACACACATCGCTATTATTATCACTGACAGGAAACAAGTTGAACCGCACCAGCGAACTGAGCCGACTCTCACTCACACTCTTTGTCTGACTCAACTCTTCCTTTTAGTTGTTTAGTTGATGCTCTTTTCTTTCTCTTTCTTCTCATGCGTTTTGTTTTCTGCCCGTCCTTCTGCCTCGGTAACTTTCATTTTTTCAGAAAGTATTTTTTCCCCCTTTTGTCTTTTTCATTGTGTCCCTTCTTTCTTTCTGTCTTCCTCTTGTGACTTTCAATTGCATTAAAGGGCCAGTTCACCTGCATTATCTCAACTTGCGTCTAAGTGACAACCAGTCAGGCAGATTGCTCCAACATTTGTTGGTTGTAGCTTCTCAAATGTGAGGACCTTAACCTTTTCTGCATCATTATTTATTTATTTAATGTATATCAGTGACACAACACAGACAGATATTGCATTGCATAAGTTATATTTTTTATATCCCGAGACATCCTGCTGACACACACAGAAACTAAAATCTGCACAAATAGACACATATTAACCCACAAATAAAGATTCATTTCCCCTCAGGCTGTTTGATTTAAATACTTTTCAAGACATAAAAAGGTAAAAAATATCAAGATAGAAGCAAAAATTAGCGAAAAGTATGACAAATAACAAATGATACCAGCTGTTTTCACACCGGCGGAACAGACCTGCGAGCTGCTCAGCTACTACTACTACGGCTAATGGTATTTTTTGGTTTCTTTCATCAAACTCATCAAATACACAATCCGGCAACTCCCAAACTCTGTGGTGGACGAGTTGTGACCTGCGTCTAGCAGAATAGAAAGACAATAGTTGGAGATGATGCGATGATTTGCACGTGATGGCCATGGGAATCATTGAGTTATCCCTTTAACTGTCCACTGAGAAGAGTTGACTATCAGCATCGCCTAAAGAATAAAATAGTGAACGAACACCTTTTCAAATCTCCATTAAAATCGTTAAAGTTTGAGGATGTTCATTTTGGATAAATATTGAAAAGTCGACCCATCCCTGTCTGGCGTTTCAATCCAAGATTGACTTTTTCAATATTTAACCACTGTCTTTTTCTGGCCTTAAATAAGAGCTTTGAGTTGCTTAAACCAGTTCTTTCCAGTCTGCAATGCAAAATATTGTTATTTGTTATGCTAGTCTCTCATTTTTGGTTCTTTCTTGATAGGTTTACCTCTTCATGCCTCGAAAGGCATTTAAAACAAACAGTCTGAGGAGGGGACATGCATGAACATTATGCTCTATTTAAATCTCAAACAAAATTGGTTAGACAATAAGACAGTTTTATATAGTTTGGGGTCTTTTACTATCCTTTTTTTAAAGAAACCTGAGACTGTGATTTCTAAATAACTGCTCTGATTAATCTGGTCATTTGTGGGTTAATATATGTCTGTCTGTGCAGATTTTAGTTTCTGTTTGTGTCAGCATGATGTCTAGTGATGAATAATATAACATCACATGCAATATCTGTGTCACTGATATTAATAAATAAATCTTGGCAGAGTGAATGTGTTGTGCTTTATCTAAGAGAAGTATCAACAGCTTGTATCGACAAAAAAAGGTAAAGCACCTATTTCTATGACTCGTGAATCGTGACAATGGGCAAATTTTCAAAAATGTTGAAATGTCCCTTTAATGCATTGGTCATGCTGTGCAGAGATCCTTTGAAACGCCTGTCATTGTTCATAGAAACCGCAAATATGACATCATCATATCTTAATTCCATTATCAGAATGAATGTTAAAAATCCCAAAATGGGTTCTTGTACATTTCCATCAATCATGGTGTTTGCTAAGCATCAAAGCAGGAATAATCCTTAATTAAAGAGGATAAATGAGAAAATTAGTTGCTGTGTTGTAACTTGAATTGTTATGAGTTACCTGTTTTTTTTTTGATAGTTTACTTTTGCCCTAGCCTGGATTTGACCCCACATTTCCATAATCTTGCTCAGAGTTCTTCTTTAAGTTGCTGTGCTTCCCCACTATCTTTAGCACTGATGAACACAAACATGCAGAGAGGGGAAGAAGATCTGACTGACGATGGAAAATTCACCTTAGAAAAAATAGAAGAAACATTTCCACAAAGTCAAAAAGTCCCTTCATTCTTTTTTAAACTTCATAATGTACAGGTACTATGCGCTCAGAGTGAGATACATGTTCACAATGACAATATGACAGAAACAAGTGGAGGTATTTACTTTAGATAGACAATAGATTCTGACCGTATTGTTTATTCTAGTTACAACTGCATGAAGAGGAGGATGCTGACCTCTGCTGGGGAATAGTAGAATACAAGGCAAAAACCATGAAGATTTCCCAAAAATAGAAGCGAAGAACAAATGAATGTCTGTATCCAAATATAAAGAATGGCTCCATCCAGTGGTTAACTGCAGGTATTTCATGCAAACTATAAATCCACACCTTCAACATGTCTTCTTGCGTCTTGTAGATACAGTTAGAAGAGAAAAACATCATGTCACATGTGATGATTACAACATAAATCAAAAAAAGTGAACAAAAGAGGATATACTTTTCACTAAAAGTGTAACTCAATAAGCGTACTGTTAAATTTCACCTCTCTTTAAAATAATTTTGGAATTCTAAATGACGATATGGATCTTTTTTCATGTTTTCTTCCCTAGTTTCTCCCTCCTTCTCTCCTAGGATCTTCTTGATGCTCGTTAAAACCGGGTTTTACAAGCTTGGCACAAACTTTGCCAGGAAGTGGAGCAAAGCCCAGCTAGAAAGCCGTCAGTGATTAAAACGAGGAGTTATAAGTAGGCGGTGCAGTGTCAAATTAAATGGAAAAACACGATGAAATCCACCAAAGACAGCATTTCCTCTGATCGAACATAAACATGCTGAGTTTATTCTGGAAACACAGTCAAATGTCTCTACTCTCGGAAATAAGGCAGAGATTCTATCCAGAAACATCCTTTTTTTTCATGGATTTTACTAAGAGATCCATATAACATATTCCTCCAAATAACCTGTTTAGGAAGAAAGAATTCTTATAATAATAATATAATAATAATAACTTAAGTAACTCCAACGGAATGACGGGATATATAGAATGGAAAAAATAACAATGAAACAATGTAACAACAATAAAAAAATCAAGTTTATATTTTTGAGGAAAGAAGAAAAATAAAGTATGTGTAAAGCATAGCAAACAATATCTCTAATAATACTAATAATAATCATAATACAACTGTGGAGTTCAATTATTCAATCGCACCATCAAATCAAACCAATGTATCCAAACCAGACAGTACCAGCAGGGAAATAAACATCGGTTTCTAATGGAATGGAAATTCCACTTGGAACTTCACCCACTTCTCAGCTGTGCTGATCATCCCATAAATGCATGACCTGACAAATGGGACAATGTTCTAAAGCAATATTAACAAGTTTTCCAATGATATTTTGAAGATTTGAGGAGATTTTTTTTATTATAATATGAGACATTTAAAATATAATCTGTTCAAAGGCAGTCACAGACACATTTTTGAGCTGTTGTTCCATTATACAGCAGAAAGGTTTGCCCGGATTTAAGAAGTTTTCAGGTAATTGTAGCCAAATAATAAACAAGATGAATTGTAAACCCACCTCATTTAACTCATCAACATTTATTCCTGGACAGGTGGGTTTTAGAGGCTATCATACGGCCTCTGTACCATGTTCATGACCAACAAAAATGAAAACATTCAAAGCATTAACACATTTTGAAGATTTGTGAAGAGAACAGGGCTTATTCATAAAGTTCCTCTCATCACTCTCAACACTTTGACCCTTTTTAAATTTTACACCTACGTCCCTAATGACAATTTGTATTTAAAAAAAAGACCTGTCTGCAAATGTCATTTCAGATGCCAATTTTAGCACATTTAAATAGTGGTATTTGTGGTATATTGTAGTATAATGTAATTTTGTGTGATTTTGGAAAAGAAAATAGTGACATCACGAGAATATGTTTATATACCGGAGTATTTTTGGGATGACTTTTGCCTGAGCCAAACCTCTGCTGACGACAGAGGATCTGAGCTGCCGGATCCTATGAACGACGGTGATGATTTAACACCGGAGCTTGTTAATGAAAAACATCTCGTCATCATCATCACCACCATGTCTGCAGTAACAGACATGGTGATGAAAACACAGAAAACAGTGAAAAACAGAGTGAAACAGTCAGTGTTTTTCTTTCTCTCTCTGTACCCCCTCCTTACGTCTTCCTTCTCCCTCGCTCTACTGTTGCTTCTCTCCGTTCCAACTCGGAGTGGAAAAGCTGACGTTTGTGCAGCGTTCGTCCTGTTGCCAGGTCAGATTTTGGAAGTATGGGAGCAAAACAAATCTAACTTTAACTCATTATGACTGTTTTCCTTCACTGAGTTCAAACCAGTTAAATGTTCCGATGTATGTTTGCTCATGCCCATACGCGCTCGCTTTGGGTGTTATGTAATGTAACATCATTTTATGTATTCTGACTCCCATTAGCAATGCTAATATTTCACTTAACACACAGCTACTATGTTTAGCATGATAACATGTAGAACAGGGGTGTTAAACGTGCGCCCCGGGGACCGGAACCAGCCCATTAAAGGGTCCAATCCGGCCCAATGTGCAAAAAAATGCACCAGTTCATATTTTATTCACAGAAATGTGAAGTCAGTGAGCCTCTTTCAGGGCTCAAGAGATAAAATATTTACAGGTTTAATTTGTAGATGGTTTGTAGGGCAGGGGATAACTTCACCTGCTGCGTAAAAAGGTCATTATTATTCAGTGAGTAAAGGTTTTTTTAATTGAAATACATGAACTGAGTGTTCCTATTCTTGAAATTGTGCCTTTTTTCTAATGTCATCTCTCCTGTTTTGTACATTAAAGGTTGATTAATCGTGTAATACATACATTTTTACTGCTCCGGCCCACTTGAGATCAAATTGTGCTGTATGTGGCCCATGAACTAAATTGAGTTTGACACCTTTGGTCTAAAGCAGGGGTGGGCAACCCTGGTCCTAGAGAGCCACTGTGGATGCAGGTTTCATTCCAACCAAGCAGTTACACACCTGATTCTACTAATCAAACCTTAGTATGGAGCTTCATTAGTAGAATCAGGTGTGTTCCTGTTTGGTTGGAACAAAAACCTGCACCTCCAGTAGCTCTCCAGGACCAGGGCTGCTCACCCCTGGTCTAGAATAAAATCTGCAACATGTTACTTTACTGCCAGCTTCACCAGGGGGCAGTGCCCCCCACTTCATTCACTGTATCCTCACTTAAATAAAAGCATGTCAATGCTTCCTTCCATCGTTGAAGTCTAGAGATGTCAGAAATCCATTTAATGACTGAAAACCTGAAATGCAGTTTAAAGCCATAGTTTTTCCACCATTATGACCCATAGTGTTAGAAGTAGGAGGGCTTGGGGTGCAGCTCCTGTCTGCGGTTATTACAGACGTATCTGATTTAACCACAGAACGCCTCAGCTCTGGGAAAGCCCAGATCTTATGGGAAATGGTGTCGTTTCGCACATGGAACAATTAATGCTTTTAGATATTTTCCAAACAAAAAAGAAGAAGAAGTGAGCCACACGAATGATCCTGCAATTTACAGTAACCGGTGCATGAGGAAGATACTGCTCTTGGCTCGTTTCCTTCTCGCTGGTTTGTCCCTTCGTTCTCTATTTGACGAAAAACATATTTAGAAAACCAGAGCGCATATAATAACCTCAGCCCGTGTTGTTCTCAGAGTCCCGGAGTAAGGTTGCTGTAGGTCAGTGGCAGCAGGCCACGGATCCACAGGAGTGCCCATGTAAGGTCACTTCCTCCTTCCCCCCCTCTCTTTGCTGGGCTCCGCTGGCTGGGAGTGCCAGCCTGCGCTGCCTGGTAGTCTGTAATTACCGCAGCCTGGTCCAATGAGGGCCGGAGTCTCACAGGGCCACGTTAGCGTTCAGTTCAGATGTAAAAAAGAACTTCCTCCAGTGTTTCAAATTAGAGATGAAACACACGTGTAAGCATGTAATCACACGTTCACACATGGACCCGGTGGTTGATGAGTTTGTCAAGTGGTGCGATGAAGGCCTTCCTCCAATTAAACGCCTAAAAAGATATGGTCACTGATTTAAGGAAGAAACCGTTCCACCCACCATCTCCAGGCCGCCATCAAAGGACCTGGCATCGAATCTGTCGAAAAATAGGAACACCCTTTGAAAAATCATTGATGATGGATTTAAATTCAATGCAAATTGTGGTACTGTCTGTTCCTTTGGGAAGTTAAATGGTTTATGTATGTATAGAAAATGGCTGTCCTTGTTTTTTTTTAAATCTGTTCTCACTTTTGCTAAGATTGCCAGGTGTGGTAACCTGAACCTCAGGGACTAACACACCTCAACCATAAGTGGCTGGGAAAGTGATAGGCGTTCCACAGATCTTTGATCAGTAACAGGCCAGGCCCATTTTAGATTGCACTAACCACATGATTCAGAATATTACGGAACTAAAATCTCTTCCCCAGGGAATAACCCTGCTCAATTTTACACATGTAGCGTCATAGTGACTGATTTTTGTTCCTGTATTCTTGTATTTCTTTGGTCTTTTTTACTGTGCCATTGTTGTATTTGTATTGTTTTTTTTTTTATAACAATACAACATTGTCCCATTTCTTTCTTGTTACCATGACTGCAAGTCCCATCTGCATTAATCAAGTGAATGTAAAAGAAAACCAGGTTTAAACAAAAACATATGCTAATATGTATGAGAGAAAAATGTGCATCTGCAAAAAACATGTACTTTTACATAATCAGACATGTAACCGACTGTTTTTCATGCTACAGAAATGGATAAAGTTTGTCTATATGGATCATCGTCCTGGTGCATTGTCTCCACTCCAAACCCCTAGATTACCTAAACTTTCAACCATATATTCAGGGGAATTTTTCTGGAATTTTTTGGATGGTTCTTCAAAACATCATTATCCCAAATCCCTGTAGAATGTGGTGGTGTAGGGGTAGAGCGCTTGCCCTATAGAGTCTTTTTTCTCAAGCAGCAGACCCCTGTTTGAGTCCCGGCCGGAGCATTCCTTCGCTGCATGTCTCCCCCCTCTCTCTCTCCCACTTCTTCCTGTCTGGCTACTCTATAATAAAGGTATTTATGCCACAAACAAATCTGAAAAAAAAGAAAAAAAGTTTAAATCCCATAGACTTGCATATCAAAGCACTATCCTGCAGCAGCACTTTCTTTTACAGTGTAAAGCTCCCTATCACGGCTCCTTCTCATGTTGCTTCCCAGCGCTTTAATTACAATTTGTGCAGCCGACTTTACGAAAGTATTTTAACGTCTCTCAAAAACCACACGCTAAGATGTTAGCTAATTTATTTGCTACTTTCTTCATCACGCTAACTCAGGCTACTGTGGGCCACAGCCGTCTTACTCCAAGACAGGTTCACAGACCCTCAGGAAATCCCAGCACTACCACCTTACAGATATAACACATATAACAGTAACACGCCCAGGTTGTTGCACAATACAGGAAAAAGTACCAAGTAAGAGATTTATATGATATATGTAGATTGACATCCGCACTTTCAACATAAATTGTAGCATTTTTCTTCCTGTAACTGTATTTGCATGTCTCTCTGTATCTCAATCTATGTCCATGTCTTACCCAATTTGTCTATTGAGACATGCAAAACATGACAAATCTACTTAAGCTTCCACTTTTCTTTAGGAATGCATACTTCCTATGGGCACTGTGCTAGTACATATTTAATATCATGTTTAAAAATATATATATATTTATATATAGCAGAATTATCTGTCATCTTGTTCTTGTAGACTGAGACAGAATTTGTGATGGAAGGGTGCTGATTGTTAGAGAATAGAAAATAGAAAACCTCACATCATCAGCCTTTCAGTCATATAGGTAGTAATCTGCTGACTGGTTATCGGAGACCCAGTTCAGCACCGTTGGCAGTGGTGTGTGGTCGATGACGAGGCATGTCTGTGTATTCCTCAATCTTTTTCTGAATATAAGTGATGCATTTACAACCTCCCAAAACCATGGGACAGTACACAGACCAGACTGGGGGTTGAACACGGTTACAGCAGAGTCAGGCTCTATTTTATCAGTGGTTTTTCAGTCATTTCCCAGAACAGCTCTACAGTAGACAGGGCTGAGGTCAGTAATATACTGTAAGTCTGAGGGAGATTTTCATTTAGTCAGAAATCCTGTAGAAAATATAGAAAAGAACGACACATCATTAGAGTCAAATATACCGGTTCATTTATTTTATGTAGTTTTAAGCTTATCACAGATATATACAAGTATCATAAGTAACATATCAGCTGGATAATGATTAATGTGAAATAGCTTTGAATCTTGATTTATTCATAACTCTGTCTCCATTAGTAAATATCACATTCGTCACATTTTTCTAAAAAAAGTTTTTTTCAACATAGATTTCAACAAGTCATACATATCAGACAGAATAAATGTTATAATTTAAGCAAAGCAATGATGTTTTCTTTAGTATGAGAAGGCTGGTTTACTGTAGTGTAAACAGTCTACCGCATTATGATTAATGTTACTGGGCAGACGTTACTCAGAAGTTCAAACTTAACCTGGAACCAGGCAGTGACGGTTCTTTTGAGGTTCATGGATATGCATGTCATCAGCTGCGAAAGTAGATTCTGCAGCCATTTTTGGCACTCATTTTTTACACTCACATATGCGCTAAATGTGTTATGTTAGCACTCAATAATAAAAAAAGAAATGTGTTTGGAAAATGGCATTTTAGCCACAGCAGAAATTAATCAGATCAATATATTGGGTGTAAAAAAATATGTGGGTAAAGATTCTTTGCATTGAAGCTGCCATAAATGAATAATGAATAAGTTACATAAAATAATGTATTGTGGAATGCACTGGATATCTGGAAATTATATAATATGCATTTTCCTATATAAGACTAACGTTAGATATCAGTGTGACATGTCGTTTAACAGTAGATCAGGCTTTGAAAATGAATAAGAGAATATTTCCTCCGCTTTTTTGACACCCCTATACCGCCTAAAACAGATAAATGTACTACAGAATCTCTTTCAGAGCAAATCATTTATCAATTTTTTAGATTTTAAGGCTTTCTGAGTCAAATCAGAAGTACCAGCCAGTCTACGTTTCCGCCAGGGTGATCTGTTCATATTCTCAGCAACCTAAAAGCTGTTTCAGGTCACAGGATGTTTGCTGGGACAGCGACTGAAAACATGAGGTTTATGTCAGGTCACTTGCGGGTCCAGAGGCAACGGCTCCCTCACTTCCTGCATTATTTTAGGATGATACGTACGAAAGTGTACGAGGGCCCTCTGTGGCCACAAAACAAATTCCTGAGGCCACACTGAGGGACACAGGACATATGATGTGCCTTTGTGTCTGCTGTATTTCCTCTGCCTTTGAATGGACGCTGCAAATATACCAACCCTCAACCCGACCATAGCATGGTATGGATTTCCATTCTGACCACCAAACATATTTTTGTTCATATATCGAAACCATGATTTATGCTTGTGTCTGAATACATTACTATGTCTGCACAAGCTGCTGTAAGAGCAGAGAAATGAGCTGGAGTTCCGTTATGTAAGTTTATATAAATATTGTGCAACAAATCATTTCTGACTGAAACTGTAAAATATGCGCCAAGAATCCAATAAGGTTTTATCAAAAGCAACTATTTAGAAAATGCCAAAGATCTTATAAAAATGTTATCAAAGTCATGTTGCTAGTAAGAGTGATGCACTGTTTTAACATATGCTGTTCAGGGTACAGTTTGGGACTTTGGACAGTTTTGTAGTGATTTCCATATGGCCAGATTTTCATTATAGGAGAAGTGAACAGGGAAGATTTTCAGTAGTTCTTTCCCAAACCGGAAGGTACACAGGAACCATATGGTTTGATCTTTCTTGTTGTCAATATATTTTTTCATATTTCTTATTATATCTTCTGTTATATTGAAAAGCCGGTCAAAAAAAAATCGGTACAAAGCTCAATACTGGAGCGACTGGTCAAATGATGGTGTCCATGCTTCAGATACATGCAAGGAAAATGGGAAATGGGACTAGATGTCTAAAATAATGAACTATCCCTTCATCCTGCTCTTAAGATATCACTGCGCTTTCTTTGCACTTTACCAGGCCTAAAACAAGGCCTCCTGCAGGGGGGCCACCAGATTGTAGTTTGAGAATCTTTTTCTAACACTTTTTCACCCAAATTTTTATCATTTCTGAAAAAAACACATTAACATGAAGTGAATATATTATTTGCAAAAAAAATATGTATAGTTAGTTTAGTTTGATGACAAGCACTGAGGAGAACAGTGTTTAAGAGGTCAGAGTATAATGCTACTTTAATTTGTTGGGATGATGAGCGCAGAAGTAATTAAATATTTATGGTATTTTTTGTTCCCAAACCAGTGAGTCATGGTAGCAATGGACCTGATGGAAGTCATGCATTGCAACTGTTTTGATAAAATAAATGCTGAAGATCCCTTGATTAATTATTGAGAATATGCAGGAGTCAATTTGTTAGGAACTATTATTTTTCCTCTTATGCACCTGTCTAAATTTGTAAGACAAGTCCCTCTTTTATCATTTTTACAAACTAAAAACACATCCTTTAAAAATCAAACAAAAATGGTTTGAGTCTCTGGGTTTATTTAGTTCTAATCCTTTGACTTGATCGTAAAACATGGGACAAAATATGTAAAAGAAAACCTCATAAAACAAGTCACGCAGGCAGTCTCTTGTCTCCTGGCAAAGAATAGACACAAGTGACCACACGCTAAAATATACATGCGATAAAAACAACACACATACCTGCAGGCTCACATGCTGTAAAACCGCATGTTTAAATAATGCAGTAAAGCACACATAACAGAAAAACATGCGGAAATTCTACAAAAACAAGTTTTGTACGGTTTTCTTCATTTTGTCGGCACTGACTCATAAAGCATGTGTCACTGAGCTGACCACACACACACACACACACACACACACACACACACAGTGTGTGTCCTTTTTCTATTATTACTACTAGCGGTGAACAGTGAACCAGTGAGAAAGTGATGCTGAGTCTGTAGTCCCAGTGATTGCTGTTGAATTACAGTAAAATATCGGTGTGATTGATCGACCAGTGATCATAATTGAGTGATTTGGGTTCTAATATATTTCACTGCAGACATTCAAATATGTTTGGGACTTAAGACACAATAACATGTAAGGAATATAAATAAGTAATTAAGTTTACATTAGAATAACATAAAATTAAATGGGAAATATGCAAAAAGAAAAAAAAACAAGAATAAATAAAACAAACAAGAAAACAGAAACGGCAACCAAAAAAAAATACAGAAATATTGATACCGTTTACATAATTATCAGTTCCACACTTCATCACATTGTATAAACACAAATACAGTGAAAATAATACTAATAGTTAAAATGTATTGTCTCTGGATAATGGTTGAGTTTTATTCATATCAGAGAAGTTCATGGAAAACACTGTATCATAACACATATTTGTTTCTTTCTCTCCTCGTCTCAGACATCTCACAACGAATTAAAGGAGTTCCCCAAGATACAAACATAGGACTTACAAACATTCATAGATACGGACACCCGCTGACTGATGTCTATAAATGTTCATAAAACCCTACTTCACATTTTTCATAGAAGTTAAGCTTATTTATCATGGCTGATAAAGCTAGTGCTAGTGGCAAAACGCGTAAGAAATGCTAGGCAATCTCCATGGAAACAAATTTAATATATAACAACAAATAATATATAACGAACAAATGCTACAGCCTCTCGGAACCTATTGTGTTCGTAAGTTGGGTGCTGTCTGTGTCGCTAACGATATAAAAAACTGTCAAACCCTTTTCTAAGAGGAAGTGCAACACAGAAAGCTCAGCCCATTCACTTTGGTTTGTAAAGGGGTTGGAACACAACTCTCCTGTCGTGCTTTTGTGCTAAATTCTCCAGCTTTCTGTCTACGTGCTGCCGCGGCCACATGCTAACGACTGTGGTAGGTTTAATAATGGCTTTGATTTATCAGGCAAATTGCTGCTGCAGTGTGTAGGCGGGAAAAAAAATGAAGGAATGGACTTGTGTAGAGGTTGGGCCTCATTTGATCAAATCTACATCCAGTACTGACTGGATCCTTTTTTAAATCCCTTATCCCTAACATCTTGCTTCAGTTTATTTAACTCATTTAACAGAAGAGCTGTTAAACGAAGGACATCTGTGAAACTGGTTGGGTTTCACTCCATCACAACAGGCTAACTCAGCTCTTTACCTTAACCTAAAATGTTATTTATTTTGGCCACAAAGCTACTTCATCATACAAAAAAATCATTTTGAATTGATGTAATTCTGCCAGCAGTTTAAACTTAAAAAATTAAGTAGAAAACTTTAGCCTTTTTTTAAAATTTATTTTTTAGGTTGAACCAGTGTTTTAGATAGCTTATTGATTCATTTTTTATAGTGTAGATTAGCTGTGGCGTTTTGCCATTATAATGCTAAGCATCACATTTACCATATTACACACAAACCCTGTTCTTAGAAATTAATAAATTCAGGGGCTGGAAGGAAATCACATGTAGGTTTATAATATTAAAGAGGTTTGGGGTCGTTCTGGAAAGGAAAATGAAGAGAACCAAATGTTTATGTGGGAGTAAATGAGGCAAGAGTCTATACATAGATTTTAAATTAGGGAAAGCACATAAGATTTGGAACTATGAAGTGTTTTCTTTTCTTGGTTTGGTCAAGTCATTTAGGGTTTGTCCATGAGTACATTACAGCAAAAACACATTTGTCATCATTATTTACCAGCGGAAAAGTGACAGACATACTGCCGTACTGCACGTCCTCTGGCACACTTGAAATAAAGTTTTTTTTCATTACCATTTGTGGCGCCTCAAGGAATATTACTTTATTATCTATCAGGTCACACCAGGTAAGGTTTTACAGCTGGACAACATTGTGATTGCCAGATTGGATACAGTTTTTTGAAAATCATTTTAACTTAACTGCTTTCTTCTCAACGGGTGAGTCAGTTACAGCTTTTCTCATTGCTAGACCCTTTAGCCGACTGGTTCTGGACCCCGGGCCGCATGTTTGACACCCCTGTTCCAGGCACAAACTGGCTACCGTAGGCTTCAGCAGTTAGCAAGCGAGGCGCTAAAGAGCATTATTACTGTAGTTTGAATGCTTTCACCACTAGATGGAAGAAAAAAACTACACAGTATTCCTTTAAGAGCATTAATCTGGATCTTGCTGTGTTCATTGAAGACACTGATTCAGAGAAACTATAACCTGCTCATTACTCCCAGCCAATGAATGGAGGATGATACGCCCAGAAATCAGGGTTACAGTGCAGAGATGCAGCTGGGCTGAAGTCCACTTTGTCTTTAGTATTCACGGTCCAGGTTGACCTTGGCCTTGAATGTGGTTTTATAGGTCATTGTAGATTTCAGGTAGTTTTCAGGTCTGTCCCGAGGTTGCCTCGCATGTCTTTAGATTGTGGGACAAAACCTACACACACACATAAATGCCTGATAAATGCATCCTGCTGCCTGGTGTAGAAATCCAATGGACACATTTCCAAAAAAGCTGTGGCATTTTTAAATTTGCATCCAAAAGTTAAGAGTAATTCTACTGTTATCTCAATATATTCAGAACCTGCAATACGATCAGTCTGCCCCGGTTTTTCCGTAAAACACTGACCGCAAAGAAGGGGTTTTTCCAACAGTAGCTACCGCAGTTTATATCGTAGGTTTTGAAGAACAATAGAGAGTGTCTAAAGTAGCGTTGTGCCACAATGATACCATTTCACACGCCACAGCAAGGCTGTGTATGACATGAGGTCGTCTCATTGTCATAAGAGACTAAACTGTATCTTTTACTCCAAGAAACAAACTGCAGACATGACGTAGCCAGGTCACAGAGAAGCACGTTCTCACAGAGCTGCTAGCGAGGCTGCAGACTTTAGTCTGGTGAGGAGTTGATTATGCTGCAGGATTTCCAAAATATGACTAAATACAATGATTTTATTTGCCACTTGCACAATTAAATCCATTTAAAGTGCATATTGTGTAAAACTACAGACGAGTATTTGGGCATCAGTCAGTTAAAAGTGCTCTTATCCTGTCAAAACGCTGCAGTCGATTATAACTATTGACATTAAAGTTACAATTTCTTCTGATTTCTATTTCTCAACCTATTTTTATATCTCTTTTTACATACATCTTTTCCCATCTCTTCTCCCGTTCTCTCCAGTGTGTAAATGCCTGGTCCGACTGGAGAGTCTTAACGTCAACCGACCACCAAATGACCATAGACGTCCATCCTCACAGACATAAATACCCCATGCGGCTCTTCTGGAGCCACACCCTCACACCAATATAGTACAGACAGCATAGGATTTGGTGGGTGAACTAGACTGCACCATATAGACAGACCTTTACAGAGATGTAACAAGATTAAGCATTCATGAAAGATGGAAGTATTTGCACAAATTACATAACCAAAAAGCACAAGTGTTTATTTGGGTTCAGGAGAGCCACAACAAATCAACCATACTTTCTAATTACACCACAGAGTTTTGAGTTGTTTTTTTTCCAGAACAATGTCAGAGTGTAGCTTTGCATCTGTTTTTTGTTACCATGTTGCTTGTTAACCCATTTAAGCCTAAGAGCTGCTAAGCCTATGACTGTCATTTTATACTTAACCCTTAAGATTTCATGGATATAATTATATCAGTTTAGTTTCTAACAATCATGTTATATATGTTATGTTATGTATTTTCTTTGCAGAAAATAGCATTTGACGGAAATTATAGTTGCACAAAGATGCCCATAAATAAAAAAACTATGTACAGAATTCTTTTTTGGCGAATTATTCTAGAGACCTGAATGACTAAATTGATATATACATGTCAGGGTTGAAAATCATAAAAATCTACATAAAATGACTCTTTCCAGAAGAGTTTTGTCTGAGCTGTGTTCTTAGTAAAAAGGACAGGAAGTTGATGACGTTGTATAAGAGGAAGCACTTTTTTTTGCCTAAAATGCAAAAAGTTGTCTGCTATCATGTCAGAAAAAAAGCTATATGGGTAACATTTTGATTTTGTATTTTTAGTATGAAATGACAGTTATAGACTTAAAGGCTCATAGGCTTCAATGGGTTAAATATCATTGGTGAGCAGAATACCCCAAAACAAAACCAACACCCTGCGAGGCAGCAGCCATCCTGACCAGAAAACACTGGTCTGCTGCATAGTGAGGCATGAATGTCACTCAAAAGAAGCGTTCGTGGCGGTTCAACCCGTCACTGTCGTCACTGCCTGGGATGGAAACGGCAGCGAGCGGGACCACAGGGCCCCGTGGAGAGCGGTTTATTCAGCTGAGCACACAATTGGTGGTGATTTAACATGTCTAAATGGGTATTTACTCCAGGTGCTGCAGGAATAAGGCGAAGGGAATCACAACCGTCCGGATTTGCCCCTGCTGTGGTTGGGAAGAAGTTACGGGACACGCCAGGCCAGCGCTATGAAAACAATGTCGGAATGAAGTAAACCTACATTTAAATTGGGGATAATTATCATAATCTTTTAAGCTACGACCATATGGAAATATTATAAGCTAAGGGCTGGTCTACTTGGATGTAGTCTTTAGCTGTAGTGCTGCACTGCCACCCAGTCAAAATATAGAACGGAAACATCACTGCGTGGCAGCAACCAGCAGCAGTATCCTCGCTGTTTTAAGTCACCACGAGTGTCTCTGTCCCATACACATCACAGGTTCCTCATAGTAACCGTAAAAAGAAAAACAATGCTGAATGACTGATTGAATGACTTAGACCAGGGGTCACCAATTCTGGTCCAGAAGGTTTTTGTTCCAACGGCAGCAGGAACACACCTGATTCTACTAATCAACCACTAGCACCATTGCTAAGGACTTTCATTAGTAAAATCGGGTGTGTTACTGATGGTCCGGCCCTTCTGGACCAGGATTGGTGACCCCTGGTCTAAGTCATTCAATGTTCTAAGTCAGGGCTGCACCAATCCTGCTCCTGGAGAACTACTGTCCTGCTGGTTTTAGGAATCTCCCCATTACACCTGATTCTAATTATTAACAAGCCCTTGGCAACTTTCAGCTACTTGATAATGAGTTGGTAATTAGAATCAGGTGTTTTAGAATAGGGGTATTCCTAAAACATGCAGGATGGTAGCTTTCCAGCAGCAGGACTGGGCAACCCTGGTCTAAGTGTTTGAGTGATACAAAACCACTGGCCCACCCAGCAGTCTGGCTTCAGTTGCCCCGGTTGGTGGTCCAGTTCTTTACATCGCACCATCTACAGTACGGCTTGGAACTCATGTGTGTATGTTGTTACTGCCTCTTGGCTCTTAGAATCCTTTATTATTCCCAATGAGACACGACCACCATGTTTTCAGCATCACAGCAAAGGTACTAATGAACATGACCACTGCTTTTCTTTCCAAGACACTCACCACATCTGAATCTTTTGGTCAACCAGGACTTGGACTGACATAACAAACCTGGTCTTTGGCAGAGGTCAGAGAACTGTACACATATTTACAGTCGTTTTAACATATTACTGTTACATCAGTACAAAAATAATTAAAAGAGGGAAGTATCTCACATATACTTGTCACTTTTGAATAGTTTGAATTCACTGCAGTTACGAAATCTTTGTACTGTTTTTAGTAAATGTAAATTTGGTGATCTCTAACAGGATGACAAATTGATTTTTTTTGGGGGGGGGGGCATTTCTGCTTTTATTTGATACAGTAATGGAGAGAGAGACAGGAAATGAAGCAAGGCTTGCAGCAGGGGTCCGGATATGAACTCGGACCCCTTTCCTTTAACTGAACAGGTTTTCACCTGTTTTTTTTGCCAAATTGTGAATGTTATTATCTCACAATCCCTGCTATTTCTATTTGCTTGCCTGTTTCAAGACAATTCAAGACAGTTTCTAATCAAGACAGTCTTTCTCATTATTTCCTCAGACACTTAGCCTGTGGTAATCTTTTCAAGGACTGTTGCATTGAAATGAACCACTGGACTGTAAAAATGATATTTTTTCCATCCGCCTGTCAGTTTCCATCTGGGAAAATAGCTCCGACGCCTTCTTTCTACTGCGTGTTCATCTGAAAAGATTTACACAGTGAAGTTGATGTGTCACAAGTTAATTTGTGCACATAAACACAGACACTCCTAATATTTTTAACGACACTCACGACCACAGACAGCATGATGTGATACCAGCCCAAATCTGCTTAATTGTGTTTGTTTTACAGCTGACTTCATGTCCGTCAATATGAACAGGATTAGCTCCTCGGTCTCTTCCCACTTTGATTTAATCCTGTAAACCTGCAGCTAATTAAACCACAAACTGTCAGGAAGCAGGACTTACTTAAATGTCTAAAGAAGAATAGCTGTAGTGCTCGCTAATTAAAAACAACAACAAACTGACTACATTAAAAGTGGTAATGTCACACTGCATACTGGATGATACAAGTCTATAAACCAGCAGCAATTAAAACCACAAACTGGTCTTGATCCCTGTGAACTGAAAGAAGAACTGAAAGAGGAGTTGTTAGTGTCTGTGGTCAATGCTACTAGACACTATATTGATACCAGAAACTATACCTATACTAGCATTTGCAAATGTGCAAATGTAAGGTTAAAGGTTCATAACTTAAAATGTTTTTTTTTCATTGCATCTAAGGGTTGAAATTACCTTTCTTGATCAAAATATGGTTACTAGTTTTTCAACTTGCCAACCGATCAGAATTTCTACTAATCACTAGCCACCAAAACGTTTAAGAGCCACTTGCATTTAAACATGAGTACAAGTAAAAATTGAAATATATAGCATTAAAAGTTCTGAGAAGTTCTTTTTTTGGATATTTCACTTAATAGGGATTTTAAAAATACAAAAAAGGAGAATTCTGACAGAAATAGGCAGTTTAGCAGGATTATAGCCACAGTCTACCCCCAGACTACAAAATCAACACAACCACATATTATCTTATCTGGGATGCAAGACAAACCAAAAAGATCAGAGCAGAGATTGTCTGTGTTGATGGCTGTAGACAGGAAAGTGTAACGCGTCACTCGTCAAGTGGAATATAGAGCTTTATGTGGGCAGACTTTACTATACCAGCCCCGCTACTTCTCAAAGACACACACACACTTTCTCCCCAGGCGTAATTAGAAGAGGAATGTCTGAGAAAGGTTGTTAGGGAACCACCCTGAACTCCTCTCACAGACAGGAAGCTCGACATATATATATTTGAGACCTGTAATTTAGACACTGCTCTGCATCTCTGTGCATTAAACCGACACAGATCCCAGTGTCAAACCGCGGAAAAAAACACCTCAAATTTCTGCGGGGGCAGGGAAAGGGGAGTTTCCTTAAGGAGTTATGTCCTGCGTTTGACTGGAGCTCGACTGTAGCCGACTGTCATTTAAAATCACCGTTACGTAAGGTCTTCAAAAGTCAGAGAGGTACTCTTCTGGTCAAAATCCACCCAAGAGACGAGATTTAAAATGTCAAACGAAAAGTTAATGGGAGCAGCGAAGGATCGCTTAAAGACAAGAGAATTAAGAGGCAATTGGTGCCTGGCAGAGAGTTGCACCTAAAAGCGCATATTTCGACATAATGCGAAATTGAAACAAAAGTCTCTGTGTGCTGTTACAGCAACCTGAATTAACTAATCGTATCTCAATTACATAGATGCTTGAAATAGCCTAAATAGAAGCTATGCTGAAATCCATTACAACACACACAAGAAGTCAAACTCCAACTACTTTAAGCAGGTTTACAGTTTGGTTAAATTAAGGTATCAACTTAATTAAAGCTGTAATGTGGAACTTTTACGTAAATGACTGTCTGATCCATATAAATCCTTCATGATTTTCTGAAATTTCATTTCAGGGCTCTGCACATGACTGCCATGAATCACCCAGTCTCATGCTGAACTTCAGCTATCCGTCTCTGCTACAAGGAAGTCGTGCCTGACAGAGTTGTGTAACGCCAGAGATTTTTAGCGTACGACCGGCTCGAGAATTTTTCTTTCAAGAAAATGCACACAGATGTACTGGGTCTATATTCAGACTGTACGGTTAGGATTGGCAGGAAACTCAGTGGCCTATTTGTCAGTGCCAGACTACTGCAGAAAAAAAAGAGCATCTGTAATTAGCGACAGACAAGCTACTGTAATGTCAGACTCGATCCAGAAGGGAAGGAAAACTACACACTGGAACAGCAAAGGCTGACGTGATTATATGGCTTTTACAGAAGCTGAAAATGAAAATATCACTACAACTGCATGAAGCAAAACAATAAACAGACACACGGCCCACCTCTAAAAAAAACTACAAATCGGTAAGAAAACTGAGAGCATAAACTTGCACTGTTTAGGGGGAATTGTGTAGCAACGTGATGAATGAGCTGTCAAATAGTTGTAATTACATAATCAGTCGTAATTTCAAAATAAGTCATTTCTATTTTTGTTTTACCCTCCAGGTCACTGAGAAGTCACATCTTTTAAGCTATTTTTATGGTTGGAAAATAATTAAATGTTGGTCAGTGGGGTCCTGAGCGGCAACTACTACAGGCCTGTATGTCACACATAAAAACGCATTTGTTCAGCTATTATAACATCTAATAATAGCATTGCTTTCGCAAATTCACTGGCATTTGTGTTGTACTTATTTTCATTAATTAAATCCTGAATTTTGGAGAATTTTTCTTCCTTTTTCCTTATATTCTATTGTTTTTTATTAGGCATTTAGGTGCATTATATCCATGCTCTGTAATAAAGTGAGGGTTAGAGTGGTTACTTCTACCAATACTACTACTGCATTAAATTCTCCTACTAAGTCCTAAAATCCTCAAAATATTAGGGCTTTTTACAAACATGAGTACCTGGGTAAAATGTGTCAATATCCCTACTAGTGATGAAGGAGTTTCATTCCTACCTCCCACATTCAACACAATTTTCCAATAATCCAATCACACCTCCTCCAATTGTTGTGTGGAGAACAAAACAGACTCTTTAGAGAATGGATTGAACTCTGAAACTGCAGAATGAGTTACACACTCACCAATATTGCTCTGCTTGCTTGATTTAATACACCTATTGAAAACAGAATTGAGTTGGTATAGTTGTTATTGCAGTGCCTGTTTGGGTGACTATTTGGTGGCTATTTTCTCTATATCATTTTGTATCATTTAATGGAGCTACTTTTTCTCTATTACCTTATTATTCTTTGTCAGACGCACTCTGTTCTTTCACCTATGTAACACTGCATTTTCCTGTCTCGAAAAGATGCAGAATTGCTAGTCCACACATTTATTACTACCATACTGGGTTACTGTAATTCCTTATTGTCAGGCTGCTCCAACAAGTCTCTAAAGACTCTGCAGCCGATCAAGAATGCTGCTGCATGTCTATTAATGGTCACTAGAAAAAGGGATCATATCTCACCAGAATTAGCTTCTCACCACTAGCTCCTAATAAAACCAAGAATAGAATTTAAAACCCTCCTCCTCACCTACTAAGCTTTTTATAGTCAGGCACCATCACAATCCAAACAGGTCATAGAACACTGTGCTCCCACAATAGAGGCTTATAAGAAGTTCCTAGAAGTAGAATGGGATGCAGAGCCTTCAACTATCAGGCTCCTCTCCGGTGGAACCATTCTAATTCGGTCCAGGGGGCAGACGGCCTCCCTATGTTTAGAGAGGGTGTCTTGTCTTTGAAAAAGCTTCTGTCCATCTGTATCCACTCATGTCCCAGTAATGTATGTTTCAAACCTGTTATCTTTCCTGGGGTGCCGCCCTGTGATTTCTCGTCTCACAGACCCCGCAGGTTCTGCCCGAGGTCTCTTCCGATCAGAGGTAATGTGGCTTATGACATATTCTGTTCTGGTGATGCCCTGGACGCTGCCCTGGATTTGTCTCCTTCTATCCATTTTGTTATACCTCCTTATTCCTCACGGGGGTCTATTGAAGCCAACCCCAGCACAATTCAGCATGAGGCAGGGATACACCCTAGGCAGGTCACCAGTCTACCGTGGGGCACACAAACCATTCACTCACAAAAAAACTCACACCTACAGGCAATTTCGAGTCTCCAATTAACCTAAGCATAAAGCCTAAGAAAGCCAGAGAAAACCCCCACAAACACACGGAGGACATGTAACCTCCGCACAGAAAGGTCCCAGACCAAGGTCTTGAACCTGCGACCTTCTTGCTGTGAGGCAACAGTGCAGTTCACCTACATGCATGCCTAGTATAACTGAAGGTTCGCATGATCTGCGTTTTTCAGCCGTTTTAACATGGACAGAGATTAATCCTGAAATCAAATGGATTTTATACAGAATTAAATAAATTGATTTGGGGTGAGCATGTAGTAGTATTGTTTGTGATGTAGCCTAATTCAGTTTCACTCATGTAGTTCTGCTCCCTGATCAGGACCTTTTTTTTTTTTTTTTTTACTGCAAATAGAAACTCAAGTCCTCAATTTCAATCCTATAATTCTCCTCTGATTAAAACCCCCTGAACCACCAATCTTGTTTCCCTACATAACAATCAGCATGTACCACTGTAACAAACTGAGGGGCAACGCAGAATCCTTCACCGAGCCAACCTATCCTCAGCTATTGCCATTTAGGCAAAGGATTCAAAATAAACTGTAGTGGTAATAACACTACGGTTTATTTTCTTATTGCAAGCTGACTATTTTAAACCAAACCAAGGCATATAAAGAGAAATCATATGTTGCATAAGTAGGTCCTTTACTGGACGGAGTTTGGGTGGACTGTTGTTGTGCCAGGTTTGAGATTTTCTGATTCAAAACGGAGAGAGATCAGCCTGAACTCATAAATTTTGTTTTCCTCTGCTGACAGGAGAAAGTTTACTTGTTGGCTGTTAGATGTCAGCCTCAATCTTAGCCAACCCATAATCTTGGCAGCACCATAGTTCTCACGGACTGGGAGTTGTAATGTTGTTTTTTTTTATTTTGGTACAACCAGAATTCAAATATCATACTCAGTGCCTGGTTTTTGCATGGGTATAGGTGTTTTTTATTTAAACCATCAAATAAATTCAATCAATGAAACAATCAATACTGCATTAATTCTCTTTATGGCTACTTCCATTCTGCTGAATTCCAATGGACTGACTGACTCTGTTCTCTGTGGATGTTGCATGACCTGTCAGTAATTGGAATTTGATCCGACCACATGGATTCATGCAAAAAAAACACCCCATCAGTGAGTTACCCTTCTATGGGACCACAAACAGGACTAGAACCAGAAGGCCCTGGGCCTAAATGAACCAAACTATACATATAAAAACACCAAAACTTAGGCTACATTTATATGATGACGGTCTGAAGAGACAGAAACAGAAGACACAAAACCGGCGACTTTTTATTTTCAAATTTAGACGAGCGTGACGCAAGGTCAGAGTCAGTCATTTTCTATACCTGCTTATTCCTCATTAGGGTCACAGGGGTCTGCTGGAGCCTATCCCAGCGCGTTACGGCGAGAGGCAGGGATACACCCCAGATGGTCGCCAGCCAATCGTGGGGCACACACACCATTCACTCACACACTCACACCTACGGGCAATTTAGAGTTACCAATTAACCTCAGCATGTTTTTGGACTGTGGGAGGAAGCCGGAGTACCCGGTGAAAACCCACACAGACACGGGGAGAACATGCAAACTCCACACAGAAAGGTCCCAGACCCCGGACGAAATAGGTCTTGAACCTGCGACCTTCTTGCTGTGAGGCAACAGCGCTAGCCCCTGCTCCACCGTGTCGCCCGCAAGGTCAGAGTTCTTGACTTAAAGCTACAAGAGCATCTTGGACATAAGTAAGTTTTCACACAGTTTTCATTCATCTACTCCTTCCTCAAAGTTGTCCTACCATCGATTAGCTCTCCTAGGTTTCATCCAAAGCTCCTGAGCTCATCTCCATTGAAGTCTAAAATTTGATAATAGGTAGTTACAGATCCTTCTCTGTTCAGTAATCCTATCTATACAGATTTGGTACATTTCTTGGAATTACTTCTCTATATTTATCAGAGCTGCCAGAGCAAATAAATAATCTGACACGTTCATTTTCAATGGTACTGGCATGAATGTGACGTAAATACATATTCAACGTGTGCAGAGCCTTATTCAATGTCAAGCAAACTAAGATGCACAACTAAATTCAACATAAGATTTCATTCTGTTAATTGGTTAAATGTCTCAGGGGCATGATTGAAAACAATTGTTTTGCAAATTTGCACATTTTTGCTTGCAGACCACTTTCTCAAAATGGTCCTTCAATGAAAACAAGCCTGTATAATTGTTGTGTTCAGCCCAACTTATTCATACCAAGGCGGGACGTAAATCAGAGCATTGGAATCGAAATCATCTGCCAAGAAAATGGAAGAAAAGCCAAAAAAAAAAAAAAAATTAAGTGACTAAAAGTTATTTGTCAGGGTCACCTGATCCGACACACCATGAAAATCATGTAATTCCATGGAAACATGCTACTTTTACCAGGAAGTGAGATGGTGGTCAAACCAGATACAGGAAGTGCACAGCTACCCAGTCATCGTGGAAACTGGGGGTGGAAGCTAAGAATACTGCAGACCTGTGTGTGTGTGTGTGTGTGTGTGTGCGACTGGCCTGCAGAATCACATCAGGAAGTGATATAAGCTTGGAAAGAACAATTTTTATTTCTCTGTTTTTAACTTCAACCTGTTTGTTCCTCTCTTCCCGATGAGGACTTATTGATTATTTTATATTTCATTTCAACAATAATATCCCAAGTGAACTGTTTCTCGGGTTGCCAGGTCTGGTCTTGTCTCAGAGAGGTTTTTATTTAAGATCATTTTTATTGAAGAGCCTATCTTCAATCCACCAGATTAACTGCATTATGTTTACCGAACTCTGTGTTTCTGGTACATGCGGCGGAGGGGCAACGTATTTATTTTTCTGTCTCAACCACAGCAGCTTCTGCAGACTTTGTTTATGGGAGATGCAAAACTGAAGCGGCAAAGATCCAAACTTGCGGCTTGTCTAGCTCATTCAGAAAAATGAAAAAAAGGGGGAAAAAAAATCAGGTTTAACGCAATTGTTGTTGGTCAAACGTGACTGAAAAGATCTGGGAGAGTTCATTTTCTGGCTGCAAGAGAGTTGTTTTTGTTTAGTTTTTTTTTTTGCCAAAAATGTTGTTTTGTGAAACTGAAGAAGATTGTGTCCAAACTGATTTCACACACTCCGCCTTCCAGGCAGAAATGATAATGCAGTTTCCCTGCTCCTTGAGGCTACAGTGTTCATAACATCATAACACACAGTATAGAATAAGGCCACGTTCAAACCAAACACAGCCCTCTGATTCATTTGAACGGGGGCAGTGTGTTTATACTGAGGGGTGGGGAACACAGGGCCCGGCAAAAAAAAAAAAACAGTTCCACACTCTTCTCATTTATGTCTTGTTCCACTGTCTGCCAGACAGTGTTCCACCACCTTTCAAGCCCCAGAGAGTATATGTGTGTTTTTGCATGCATTTTACACTTATGCATGCTCACACACAGAACAAACACACAGAGACTCACATGAACAGAGAGCGGGAGAAAGGGATAAACTTCTCAGTCTATTTAATCTGTTTTTAGCTGTTCTATATTCCCATTACATGTTTTTCATGACGATTCCACCTTGCATACAGACGGCTTCGGCATTGTCGATGACAGTCAAAAGACAATGGCATTGAGGAGTTGCAGAGTAAATCCTGTGTTGTTGCTAATGATGATGTCACTGTATCACATGACCAGAAGTAGGAGCTAACAGTTGCGCGCTACCAATGCTGCTTTTGATTTTGATTGCAGCCCATGTAGAAGGCTTTGTATCCACCCTGGAACTCGTATCTCTTTACATGGACTTTGTAAAACAAATCCATATGGGTAGATCCAACATTGACTTCTTTATTGTCCATATTGTATCACTTTTCAATCATATATCATAGCTAGCACTGACGTTTTGTTTCCCATAATGCTTTGTGAGAATCTTTTGACTAATCAGAGCATTAGCTGCATCTGCATTAGCTCACCTGTAGTGGCAAAGAGAAGATTTTAATTGAGTCAGGCCTGAATATGAGACGAAACAGAAAAACATGAAATGTTTTTGGTACACAGGTGCAGATTTGCACAAAAAACTCCTTGCCAGAATGTGAAGCACATGCTTAAAACCTGAATTGTTTTGCAGTAATTTGTGTTGCAGTATCATATAGAAATAAATGAGTCTTCACACATTAAAAAAAATCATTTGTAACTCACTCTGAAAATGCAAGTGTTGCTGCTTGCAACTGGCAGTAACTCCGAACAAGTGCTCATGTCAGTGTCTTCTGAAACAACCATCATGAGCATTTTCTCATATACTAAAGTTAGTGAAAGGTGGTTGTCATGGCTTAAACCAACACTGACTGGAAACGGAATATAAACCACCATCTCTACTGTCAAAAGTCAGACACTTTGCATGCCCAACCGCCCACCTTGACCACATCCCTCAGAACTTTGTGGCGTTATAACAATGTCACCCACAGCCACTAAAGTTCTTGTCTGGTAAACATATTCTGTAGTTTGCCTTGTGTCACTTCAGGTTTCTACAAAATACACTTATTGTATAATAACTACAATTTTTTAAAGGTTTTTAATGAGGTAATTGGACTTCTTGTTGTGCAAGAAACCCATATCAGACACACAATATTGTTCTAAACAAAGTCTTTTTATGTTTTAATACATGTCCGGAAGGATTCTTTAAGAACGACAACATGAAGGATCCATAACCTGCAATTATCAAACACAGTGATGTGAGTGGTTGTGTAATTGTACGCTTGTGACTTAGAGGCTTCATCAAGCTGTCAGAGTTCAACATGTCTGTACGATAGCAATGATGGCATGCTGTTACTGTAATTGGACTCAATGTGTGTGTGTGTTAGCGTTAGCCTAGTGACAAATGGTGTTGAAAGATTAGCAGAAACTATCAAGTTTCTGTCTTATATTTTCATGAATCAGTGAATCAAATGCATTACCATGTGCACCAATGTGTTGGAAATGGAATGGCTGTAATACATGTAGAGATGCTGATTTCTGAAAAAAAAAAATGCAGTGGTCTCTTATTTTCTTCCAGAGCTGTATATTAAAGGAATATATATTTTTTTAGAAAAATGGAACCCCACATGATATCTATCTATAAAGCAATGAGGGTCTGTGTGTCTGTGCCTCGCAGATCAGCTCTCAGAAATAGCTTGTGCACGGCACAATGGTTTGTATCCTTTTTTATGGATTTTTTTTGGATGGATTCAAAACATCATTATTATCATTAAAAGTTAAAATCCCATAGACTTACTATCCTGCAGCAGCACTTCAGTTACAGTGTAAAGCTCCGTATCACAGCGCTCCTCCTCGTGTTGCTTCCCAGCACTTTCACTACAATTCAAAGCTCTGTTGCAGCAAACGAAATTATACAGGACAAACTGCAAAATATGAGATTTATCATAAGTATGGTTTTACATGGTCTATCAGCACAATTTAAAAAAAATGATGTGTAGATTGAGATCAGCATTTTCAACATAAATTCTAGCCTGGCTCACTCTGTGTGGATGTGGATGTCTACGCCGGATGTCCCCTGTGTTACAGTATGGTTTTCTCGTCTCCTTTCAAGTGTCAGAACTTTACTTTGGCCAAACATTTAAAAAAAAAAAACTACCCAAGCTTCTGATTTTCTATAGGAATGCATACTGTACTTCCTAGGGCACTGCACTAGCTGTGGTGAAATGAGACATCAAGTCCTGTGTGTGAGTGCGTGTGTTAGCATGTGCGCCTCCGGCGTGTGTTTACTGGCTGTATGTCAGTATGTCAGACATCAACTCACACAGACTCTGACCCTCTTACTGTAATTGCAGGGTAATTCAGGAGAAAAATGTCACAGCAAGTCAATCAGATGCTGTATAGAATCCAAAATTACATGAGCATTCAGACAATGTACGTCTGTCTCGATGCATCCCACTTGACTAATTTTTAACTCTTTTCCCCCAAATCCAGCCAATCATTGCATTCTTTCTGAGATTAAAGTCGGCAGCATGCAATGTAAAGTGTAGACTTTCTAAAGGTATTAAATCAAAATGATGAAGAGCTTCCTGTCAGAGAATACATACTGTGGTGAGACTCAGTGGTGAGGAGGCAGAGACTCTTTGACCTCAGACGCTATCTTCTCGCATGCTGAGGAAATACTGCTCCTGCACCGTTGGGAACATCTCTGCCTGGTTCAGAAACAGCAGCCGAGCAGGACCGCAAAGAGGTGTTCAGGCGGCTTAATACACAACTGGTGGTGCCCCCTTCCCCCAGGAATAAGGAAAGAGAATCCTAAGGGATCTCAACCACCTGCATAACGAAATGTTGGTGTAGATGGATCAGATGATGTAAAAGTATGGAACTAATAATCATATATGATTATTGTTATTTTTTGTGGTGTTTTATTATTAAGATTTATACATACATATATAAAATTAGATTGCACTATACTATACACAGCTGCAGAGCAATCATTTCATATTTATGCTTCCATGCTAGACAGAAGATTTATAGTTTCTCCAGTTTCAAAATTTGTTTGACCTCAAATCTTTGAACATATTCAAACCAGTCTATAAATCATCTAGTCATTGTACAGTTAAATGTGTCTCTTGTGGAATTCTGATGCCACTAACAGTGTAGTTGCTCCATCCTATCCTTTGTACGGCCGGTTTCTAACAAAGACAGTTATACACACACGCACATACTTATATAGAGGGAATACAACTAAACAGACATGCCTCCCCTCCACTTGCTCAAAGGTTTAAGACAAATCAGTCTGGTCTGGCAGACAAATTTCTCAATTATCCAGTGAGACCTCAGTCAGATGTGTTTTTCCTGTCTGTGAGGAAGCTGAATCACTGTCATACCACTCGGCTGTATATGTTGCTGTTTTTCCCAGAGCATGTCACTACATGTCCTTAAATTAACCTAACTGTGTGTATGTGTGTGTGTATGAAATAAAGAGGCAAAAAAAGAACAATCACATGCTTCTGTCTGGGCTTTAAGTGTCTGCATGTTTTTAATCCATGTATCTGTCTATGCATTGTGTGTGTGTGTGTGTGTGTGTGTGTGTCTTTGCCCCCATGCCGCCACAGAATCAACCACAGGAAGAGTGGGAGAGAGAGAGAAGAGGTGGACCACGGAGCGGTTAACCTCATGACATCACGGCCAGCGATCTGATTGGCTGCCGCTGGAGGCTGAAGGGTTTAAAAGCCGAAGAGGAGAGTCGGTCTCAGCAGCAGCATCACCCGGCAGCGAGCTACATCCAGGGAAAACCCAGGAGCATACAGAGACAAAAACTACATCCGCCCCGGTACTATCCGACTGAACTCCAGAAGCTTTCTCCCCGACTGCAAACAAGGTCAGGATGAATTTATAATACCGTGACTAGTGTGTTTCCCGGTGGTGAGATGAGAAGTGGGACTGCAGGTTCAAATGTTTGTACAAGCCAGATTTTTTTATAGCTTACAGAACACAAGTCAACATTAGGAAACTTGCAGTGTGAGGCCTGTGGCATGCCTTTGAATGAATCTTGTGGCTAAAATTATGCAGACATCCCTATGCACATGCTTTTGCGTACTTCCGGTGTGCAGCTTGGAACACAGATGGTGATCCAGGCCTTATCTCTGACAGTGACCTCTCCAGTTCTCTTGTCCATGTAAAATCCTGCATCCAGGTTCTGAAGTTTTACGGAAAGCTTTCCAAGAGGATTGAAGGCTGAAATAGCAGCCGATTAATGGCCGTGGTTCGGAATGAAGAGTAGGATTTGAGCAGAAAATTGTTTTGTTGGGTTGTCCACATACTTTGGGCCGTGTAGTGTTTTTTTATGGATTTCTATTTGCAACACTGTGAATGTAGGTAAGCAAAAACAACCAATGTATAGTCCAGAGCAAGCTTGAATGGAAATTGATAGTCCTAATAATAATATATATAATAATAGTATAATGATTAGTCTGTTTATTCAGTGTAGTTTTGAGACACTGACACTTATTTTGTAGTAATTCTTCAAAAAAGTTGGTTTTCACCGAAATACATAGGGAGCATCTGTTTTTCAAATTTTTGTAGACAATATTTAAAACAGGAAGGGTGTTTTTTTAGTCTTTGGAGGATTCAGAAGCTGTAAAAGTGAATTTTGGCTGATTAATGCACATCCAACATTATCAGAATGTAAAGGGCAGAGTTGAATGTGCATGAAACTTGTCGTGCCATAGGGGGATTTGGACATCAGCCATTACAGCTCTGCAGTTTATTGCAGTTAATTAGAAGTTACTTTTTAAAGATCTTACAGTGGTGGGAGTTTGCCTGTGATTGGTCAGCGGTGCAGCTGGTGCACCCAGCGTGTGTGTGATTGGTTGATTAGTGTCCCGGTGAAATTAAAGCGTGAGGAGGAAGCGGTGGGCAACAGGAAACTAACCTCCAGACAGTGTGTCACATGACCAGGGCCAACCCAGACTAACCACACTGGATAAACACACTCCCAGGGCAATTAACTAGCAGCTCAGTCAAACTAAAGCATTAAAGGGAGTTTTAAAGAGGTTTGGGTGTTTAGTTGAAGCTGGCCTCTTCAGTGTCCTGTCTGTATCTGTAATATAACACTATTGGGACAGTAAAGGAAATACTACAGATGAAACAATCTCGATAAAATTTTGTCTCTGCTTTATTTAAAAATCAACTTCACATTCCACCGGTTGGCAAATTAACTAGTTTTTACACCAGCATGGCCGAGCAAATTTCAGCTAACAAGTAGCTTCAAACCTTTTGGCTTTTGACCCCTTAAACCCAAATCCTGGCTGCTCACACCCTGATGGCATTGTTCCTTTCTCAGAGTGTCTCATTTAACAGCTTTTAGACACATGACGAGTGAAAACTCTTATAATAATAAAGAAGCAAAGATTAAAGCGGCTAGTTGCACGGCAACCTCATGGCAATGACTTCAGGAATTCACTCTACCTTGCCAAGAAATAGCCTGGCCCATTACCCCATGCAAGACATGCAAGCGTATGATTTTGACACTTCATTTTGCATGGCTCATACAAGCGAGTGGCAACATGTTAATCAGTGAACTTGACAGGTGTTGGTAGGCATGTCGGAAAGCGAATAACCCAAAACTATTCTTAATCCCAAGCCTTACCCTAACCTTTATTCAAATGTCAATCCAAACCAAATCTTACCCTTCAAACAGACTTTTGTTCGGAGTGAGGGCCAAACAAAAGGCCGCACTTTCAAGGTCTTAAACTTCGACGGGTCTCACAAAGATAGATGTACGGAAATAAACACATATAGTCATATGGGCGTCTGTCATGTTTCTTCTGCGCTGTGGCTTTCCAAGCCTTCCAGTTATAACTTTGTGAATTACATAGTATGGAAAGAGTCCGTCATTACAGATAGAAGTAGACGGCTCTGCCCACAAGCACTAATGTAACTAAAAACATGGGCTATTATGATAAAAGTTTCAGTTAACAAGGTTAAAGGTCTTAGCTTCATCACTGCAAACCTTAAACACGCTTCATACCTTTGCAGAATGATTGACAGAAGCTTAAACTTGACTCGCTATAATGAACTGATGTTGATCTGTTCAGCCAAACAGCAATCGTATAATTTCACCTCTCTCTAAAATCATATTTCCTCATGTCTTTTTGACCAGAACCATTCAGAAACCTCTCGTCTTAACAAACCATGCACTGAAACAATGTGATTTCCTTGCTTTGATGACAGAAAAAAGAGTCATCAGGCAACCATAACCACTCCTTTCAGCCTGTAATTAAGGACTTGATTGACTTCCTCTGATATGCCAGATCCCTAGGAAGTGCCGCTGCTCCTTGTGGCCATTTTGGTATCATCTGTTCCATGTTTGACGATCATGTTTAGTCGGTTTATTTTAACATGAATGTTTCTGTTATTTTTTTCTCTCCGTTCAGACCCCACATTGTAACACAATGAAAGTGGCCGTCGTTTTCGTCCTGCTCTTCGCCACAGTTCTCTGCCGCCCGGTAAGTCGTTGTGTCTTTAGTCAAGCTGTTACATTGACGCTTGTTTCGATCCGTATCGCTGTGAGTTTTGGCTTGTTCACTTGGTTCGTTTAGCTTTGTGGTCACACCCTATATATGTCTGCTTGCTTTTTAGGCGGGAAAATTTTCTATCAGCAGCTCAGAGAGCTCTGAAGAAGTGGTGAAGGCTACTTCAGCGACTCCAGTCACACCTGACAGCGCAGACGCTACTCCTGCTACTACCTCTGAAACAGACTCCGTCGACAGTGATGATGACGATGATGATGATGAGAGTGTGAGTAGGACCCTGGCTTCATATACAGTAATCTAATTTATACTATAATAATAATAATAACAGAAAAAAGCCTCATGTCTTTAATCCTTAACATAAAAGCCATCAGCAACATAAAGTTTTAAATGATCAGTGCTAAAAATGTACTAATTTACTTGTATGATGATTTTTAAATGATCCCTACTAGGGGATTTCCAGTTCCTAGAAGTTCTTTTTTTGTATGTAAGAGTCACAATAACAAGGAAAGAACAGACAAGAGACATTGCATGTAATGGTGTGCTGCTTCTTAGAACCAGAAAGCCTTTGCTTGTAATTTAGTATTTTTGGGTGTGTTTTGAGTGTGTGGGAGTGGAAACACATAATTTACATGCCTGAAAATGTCTGTATGTCTGTGCCCACCTCGCTGTGAGAGGTGGGCACAGACGCTGTTGTTGCCACAATCCAGAAGCTAACTCCAAACTAGAATAGCAACAATACAGCAGGCGCTACTTAACCCGATGGTAGCCGTCTAGTTCGGGTGACCTTCGAGGCTTTTTAAAAGCTTGTGATATATTGAGAAAAAAAGGCAGCTAACAGGATTTACCGAGACGTGAACTCACATGCTCTGCCTCTTCTTCTCCAAGGACGAGGACGATGACTCCAGCGACAGCTCGGAGTCGGGCGAGGCCTCTACCCCTGCTCCTACCTCCGCCATGGCCACGGAGGAGCCCATCGTACCTAGCATCGTCACCGACACAGACTCGGGCCGTGGTGACAGCTTGGGAGGTTACCCCGGTGACTACAAGTCCATCATCTATATGGAGGACAAATCCTACCTCAAGGCCCCATCTCCTTACAAGTCCTACGAATTTGCCGGCACAGGAAAGAAGATGGCCTACGACATGGGCCATGGCAACGAGGTGGAGAAGATGACAGTGTACAAGGTACAGGCTGCACTCCCAAAAGTAACACATATTGATGTGTTAATAGCTTTAATGCTTCACCAGCAGGTTAAACTCAGCAAACTCACTAACCTTACTGTGTCTCCTCTGCCTCCAGGCTCTTCAGGTCCACTCCGATCTGGAGGAAGACACCAGCACCCCTGAGGTAGAAAGCCAGGGCCTGGACGTCTCTAATGACCAGCCCTCCCTCCCTGAAGACGAGAGCGTTACCCCCAGCGACGCCAGCCCCAGCGAAGCTACCACCAGCGAAAGCGACAGCTCCAGCGCCACGGAGGAAGAGGAGGATGAGGATGAGAGCGCCAGCAGCGCCAGCGACAGCACCAGCACGGAGTCCGAGGACGAGGAGAGCAGCGAGGAGGCCACCGCCACGCCCGGGGCCGCCGACAGCGACTCGGATGAGAGCGAAAGCTCCGAGAGTGACTCAGATGAGGAGGCGGCGGCAACTGACGCCACCACTGACATGCCGGTGGTCATCACCGCGAAATAAGCCCGGGTCATCCAGGAAATGGAGTGGATGGTAGTGTCAGAGATTCACTAGAAGAGTGCACGCTGCACCCAAGGTGCAAAACGTCCCCTCCTGAACCACTTTCTACTGCAAGGGCAAACGGGGATAACCGAGGCTTAATCAACTATCACTGATTTTTATGTGTTAGCCAATCTGTCTGTGTTTTATTTGTGCACCTTATACAGTATGAGCTTTTTCTGCCGGGTTGTATTTAAATAAACCAATAACTCTTTGCATCCTGTGGTCTAGTCGCCCTGGTAAAAATCTAATTTTTAGCTCTGCAGGAGAAAGTAGTTGGTGTTGAAACTGACGACTGCTGCCTACGACAGAAGGTCAACTGACCTCGTGACCTCTGCCCGCTCCTCTCCTCCCTCCGTTTACTGCAGGGTAAAGGGTCAAAACTGGAAAAGAAGACAAAAAAAACAAAAGCAAAGTTGAATCCTATTATCTAAACCAGCACAAAACTGCATTCAACCAATAAATATTAACAGCAATTTGCAAACTTACATTCTTTATGTGCTTATTAAATAAGAAACAATGTACACGGTTTAATTTAAATATGTGCAATCATTCAAGCATAATGCTATTTTAAACTTGACATTAAGCCATACATCTGCTGCCCATGTGGTTTAGCTTTGTTGCTTGCTAGTATCACATTTGCTGGTATAGATAAAAGGATGTAGACATAGGGAAATTTATCCTCCAACACGGGATTCAATCAAGTACAGACACACACACCGTCCTGTTCATTTGCACAGTCCCTACCTACACTACATGTTGTTTGTCCCATGTTGTTTACTGTAATGTATCATATTGTACCATTTCTAAAGTATTAATAAAGTCATTTTACATAAAACAAGATGCTGGTTGTTTACATGTGTTTTATATCAAGAAAGACGGGCTGAAGCAGAAGAGAGAATTGATACACAGAACTGGGTCAGCCTATAAATAAATAGAAGGGTACATACCTTCTGTGGTTAGTCTTCAGGCTGACCCGCAAATGTGCAGCACAACCAGTGTGTGTGGCTATATTTCCAAAACTATTAGGATCATGCCTAGCTGAATTACCATTAGGGTCATCACAGTACCAGAATTTCTAAAAACAGCAGGCTCCACTGCCCAGAGGGCCCACGTTTTGCTGGAGTTCCATCAAATGATCAGTCAACTATTAATATTCCACTGACCAGCAGGAGCCACTAGAAACCACAAATTTCGATTTGTTCCAAAAAGTAATGGGTTTGTCCTTGGACAAATCTACCCAGTTTATTTTCTATAATCCTGTTCATAGTTAAACAGACAGAAGAATGGTACTGAAAACATCAATTCCTTGGTTATCAGTGTCTTGGTGACAGTAATGAAAATGGTTAACTGTTTAAAGTAGAGACACAACAAGGTGTCCTTGGGGACACCACATTGGGGATAATTTATTAAAGTTTGCCTAAAATGGCATTTTGAGAATATGTAACTTCCACATTGTGACATCTTTCTGGCATAAACAACATTGAAAAAGTATTGGGAAGAATCTGATTGGACCACGAAAAAGCAGAGTTATCCTAGCATGTGCAAGATGTACAGGTTAACGTCCAGTTTAAATTCTATGTGGACGACCACTCGCTATGATTGACAGGTAGATGTAATGATACTATTGGTTAAAATGGTCCTGGACAAGATGGTACAAATAAAAAAAAATCTAGTATTTTGAAATAAGTGAACAATATGACAGGGATATGGTCTAAATAGATTAAAAGGACAATGTTCATTGCAGGTGGACATTACATTTAATTACGTTATAATACATTCACAGTAAATAAAGCTTAATATGGCTTGCATTAGTTAGTCTCAATCAAAACTGATAACAGTCACTTTATAACAATCAAAGCCCTAAAGACTAAAAGAAACCTATAAGCAACTCCTCAATGAATTGAAACTAACACATAGAACACATTGACAAAATGCAACTTCAGGCAGAAAAGATGTTTCCAGGTAAGTTGGGAATAAAGTTTATTATATCCAACAATATAAGTGTTTCAATCTATGACACATTTATAGTGTATTCACAGACATGTTCATATTGAGGCACCTCAGTAGACACATAGTTAGACTAATAGCAGGCTTGGTATCAACAGAGCCCCTCTCAATGCAGCAGTGAAACCCCTCAGGTAAAAAGTCGAGACAAGTAAAATGATTAATATAGTCTCGGTGCAACTTTGATTGTTTCAAATGACCATAAATACCAACTCTAGCATCCAGAATACTTTATTGAATATGAGTGAGTATTGTATGCAGAAGGTGTTCTGTAGTATGGAGGGTTTTCAGACATGTATAAAAATCATTTAAGCTGGGTTTATAGTCTCTGGTGCAATGCTTTAGAACCGGAAGCCCAAGGCTGGCGATGGCGATGCCACCAGCGCGAGAGTCAATTTCACACCCAGCACCTATTTCTGGAAGTAACAATGACAGCTTTACCGAAAGTGTACACAGTGCACAGTGTCAGGGGCGCACTTTAAGGACAAGCAAATTAAGCAGCTGCTTGGAAGGTCCCCAAAGGGGGTAAGAACGAAAGAGGAAAAACTAGGTCTCTGATCACACGGCCTTTCTCTTGCTCTTGTTGTTATGACATTAAATACTTAATAAAGTAATAGCCTTACACACACAAAGTGTTTTATGCATGATCGCAAAGGAAGAACCTTCACATAAGCAAAAGCAGCAATACCATAAAGTGAAAACGCTTCAATACAGTCAATTACATGAATTAAATGAAAAGCTGCAATTTCTAAATATTAAATGATCCTGTATTATAGCTAAGTTAATCACGTGTGTAACAAACCAAACCGTTTGGAATTCGGTCAGAATTTCAGCTAGTTATAAGTATTTTTGTCTGAGTAAATCTCTTATTTTATACTGCAGTTTGCACTATGGAACACATTTAACCCGGAAGTCGTAATTTTCGACTCGGATCTTTCCGAGTTCCGAGTGCAATGGAACGCAGCACTAAGTGTCTCAGCCAATCAGAACGCAGAGCTGCCGTATCGCGCGCAGATTAGACCATAAAATGGTAAAACACTGAGACACCAGAGCCTGTCGCTGAGTAAGTCAAATAAAACGGTAAATATGCAATATAATGTTAATAAAACACTATAGTAACAACTTATACTTATTGTTAGCTCCTAAATATGTGTGTGAAAGAGGCCCCGCTTGACAGACATCTGCTGAAAGTCAGAGGGAATTCCGGAATTGCTTAGTCGCGGCAAAATTAAGTAAATAAATTCTGCGTCATGATATGCTAAGCTAAGCTAATAGTCCAAATGAATGGAGCTAGTAGCATTAGCTGGGGTGATTAACACTGCCACTGGTGTTCGTAGTAGAGCTCAAGTAGCTGTTTGTTCAAGTAAAAAAACAAAAAACTAAGACTGTTTTATTACTCAATGTTGTTATACTGTGTTTGAAGTTTCACTGCTAGAGTGATTTTGTTTTGTGTCACGTACCCTTGCCCTTTATTTAAAAAGGGGCTTTCACAATAAAAAAGTGTTAACATTTTAAAGTTACTATGTTGAGAGGTAAAAGAAACATTTATTTTCACATGATTCAGTAATTCTTTTGACAAAATGATTCCTTCAAAATCTTGATTGTTCAATAATATTATATATGCATATTTGTTGAAGTTACTCTACTGTAGATTCAGTAGATTTACTGAATTGAATTGTCCTAACCAGCTGGTCCTGGCCTGTCCTGTCTCCTCCTTCCACTTTGCACCTCAGGTGGATAGTAAGTCCATATAACTTCCAGTCCGCCCTCGGTCTAACATGAGATGAAGAAGTAGTGCTCGTTGGCCACTGGCAGCAATGGTGGAACCAGGTTGTCCCCTTTTTTGTCTGGATCAGGTCACCAATTCTTACACATTCGATTTCAAGGTAAGTCAGCAATTGACCACAATGGTCATTTTGAACGTTGAACTGCTATACATGACTTTTTCCACTAGATGGAGCTGAGTTATTGATGCATCTTTTGCAAGTGTCTCTGCTCCACGCTGCTCTGACTCAAAGGTTTGGATTACAGGCAGTATTCTGCTATTTTACTGGAACACAAACAGCCAGTGAGCAGATATACATTTGTTATGGACACTTGCACAGGATGTAGTCTGAACAATATGAGTCGGGAAAATCATTTTCACTCTTTTAGAGAGAGAGAGTTTTAGTTTAAAGAGGACAGGATTTAAGATAACTGTGCTTAAGATAGTTCCAAATAAAACAGTTGACAGTAAATCCTTTAGATTATCCATACTAATGGAAATGCTGTTGGTGTGTGTTTAGGAATGAGGTATATTGGTGAAGAATGGTTTAAAATGTCAAATATGAATTATATTCCTCTCAATTTTATTAGAGTATAGCAGCAGCAGGAATCTTCAAATACAGATAAACTTCAAAACCACACTCCAGTCACCCTTTGTTGACAAGGAGTATATATATATATATATATATATATATATATATATATATATATATATATATATATATATATATCCCCAGTTTCTAAATCACTGGACTGGGAACTCATATATATATATATATATATATATATATATATATATATATATATATATATATATATATATATATATATATATACTCATATATATATATATATATATATATATATATATACTCATATATATATATATATATATATATACTCATATATATATATATATATATACTCATATATATATATACACAACTCAAAAATAATATGATCTACTTGCAGTAGTTAATGATTTTAGAAGAAAGAAGAAATACTCTTATACACAACATGTACACTCTTGCACATTAGATCCAGTTAAACATTCAAAAAATGATAAAATCAACACAAACCAACAGCAATGTAAGCTGTTATCTTAAGCAATGTTTAATTTGGAGAAAAATAAATTCCCAACCCATAATTACACCAAGCCACTGTTGCAAAAGTTATTCCTACCTTCCATCCTTCCATACCTAGTTATTCTTATTTAGCACATACAGACAACAGATGACAAGACAAACAGAACGCGCCCTCCACAGTCTATAAACAAACACTGCTGTGGGAAAAATACTCTGGATGCTTTATGTTGGAGGGGCAACTTGTTTTTGGTGATTGTACAATTTTAATGCAATATACATGCATGGGTAGCTACTGAATAGTTTTTTGTGGTCTGATAAGACGTTGGATTGCTTTAATAAATCCATGATGATGGGCACATTCATGACAATCCTTATAAATCATCCCAAAATATTTCACACAGTATTTCAGAGGCAGGTTGACACTCTTCTCCTGTAGGATTACTGTAATTGCCGGACTATAAGCCGCAACTATTTCCCAATGATTTGAACCCTGTGGCCTATACAACGATGCGATTTTTTTTACAGCTAACGGCCACTAAGGGACGTTCTAAATCTGTCTCTATGGCCGGTCCACATCCTCCACCTTTAAGCGACGGGCTCCAGCAGGAAAGGTCGAAGGCCAGAAAAGTGAGCGAGACAAGTAGCGTGAACAGCGAAAGCAAATGTAGAACCAAATGCAGCACGAAAGATTTGAGATACGAGAGCGACAGCTGGTGTGAAGGAAGGTTTCATACACAAACCCTCATTATGGAAAACAAATAAAGAAATGCATATAACACAGCTTTTAAGTTAAAGGCAGTCAATCTGTCGAAGAAGGAAGTTGTGGTAAGTGGACACGTTTCGAATCCTGTTAAACGTGAAAGTTTGTGTGTTTGAAAGACAGTAGAGTTTACACAGTACATGTCCGGTACTATTGTACTAAATAGTAACACTTGAATAGATTATGGAAATATGCAACTTGTTGTTTGTTGAAATGTTAATAAAATGGAAGCTTCTTTACACTTGTAGCCTGAAACGCTTTGAGCGGTTGGAATACAAGAGAGTTGCTGTATAAATGCAATCTGCTAACCCTGATTCATTCATTCATTCATTCATTCATTCATTTGCTGATGTAGGTCATAAAGCAGCATCATGAGAATGTTTCATAACCAGCAAAGAATTCCTCATAGTAACTTTAAGAAAATAAAGTACAATTATTCATTCAAAGTATTTGGCAGTGTTTTTGGATGTAATTTGTCACTTTTGTCCCTGCTGTAAAACAGTCGATGGCCAGAAAATAACACGTTCAACACAACTGAAATCACGTTTACAGTCAAAATAACACATTTTTTATGTGTTGTCAATAATTTATTTATTATCAGAAGGAAGAAAAAAAAAGTCTTTGGAAAAACATAAATATAAGATGCTCCTTTTTCTTGGGGTGTGTGTCGGAGGCTTGTTTGATTGACGTTAGCTGGCGGGCTACTGTTTTTACACTGCACAGACAGAGACAAAGGAATACAGGAGCGGTTGTACCTTGTGTTACTATAAATGCAATAAAAGCTTGAGGCTGAGTTGCAAACAGAAATTATCTTACATGTTTATTTGCATGGAGAATGTCTGAAGTGCCTTCTGCAGGTATCCTTACATCCTGCTTAATGTGCTGGAACTGTGCAGCTAATTGGCAACCTAGCTTACTAACTAATGCTAGCGGCGCATTTCCCTTAAATATTTTCAAACAGAAAAATATTCATCCCACTGAGGTTTGATTCTCACATTTAGCCCCAAAAATGACATGAACATTTTCACATTCTTTATAGGAATGTTGTTGAATGACAGTTAGTTGTCTCCTCTGCGTTCAGTGGTTGTAGATTCTGTTGGGATCACAACTGTAACACAGTGTGGTGTTGTAGCAGCATCAGGTGTGACCGGTGTTCCTGACAGAGTAGTTATCTCCGTCACAGTCGGCCTGTCTGTGCTTGGCGTGCCTGGTTCAGGTGAACTCTCGTCTCCTGCAGTGACAGTTGTCATGGCATCGGTGGTCACAGCAGGCGTGGCGGCGGTTGTCGTGGCAGCGGTGGTCACATCAGCCGTGGCGACGGTTGTCGTGGCAGCGGTGGTCACGGCAGGTGTGGTCTGGTCGGTGATGAGAAATTCTTCCCAGGACTCCTCAGAAGAGTCGCTTTCTGAAGAATGACTTTCTGAAGATTCTCTCGTTTCCCATGAATCCTTCCACTCATCCGACTCAGAAGAGCTGGAAAACGACTTACAACATTTCCAAAGCTTCCAAGACCAGAAGTTATTCCTGTCCAGGCGTCTGAAGCCATTGTTTGTGATGTCAGCGTCACGATGCCTGCCCCAGCCAAACTTTTCAGGAAAGATCAAATGAAAGACATTTTAATGATGCTAGCAATTAAAAATTGAGCATATTCCATTACATAGACCAAAGAACATCCATGAGATTCATGAGAGAACAACATAGAGGTATTGTATAAATTCAAAAAGGAAATATCACCGATTATATTGTATAATTGTTTATAGGCCTTATTCACAGTAGATGTTTCCTCAGTAGGAAAGGTACAGGTGTTACTAATAACACTAGCAATGACTGTTCTAATTGTGCGTCACATTTAAGCCATGACAATTATTATTCACACTGCTTTATCAACTATGACGTGATAAACTCTTTATCTTTCAAAATCAAACTAAAACTTTAATTCTCCACACACTCCGCCCTGCTGCAGCTAATGTGCTTTTTTTTCCGTCATTTTTTTCCAAAAAGGACGAAAAACATTCTTTGTGAAACAAATACAAAACACACTCGCGTTGTGGGAAACCTCAAGCTGTTGGGTGGGCATTTCCCTTTTGCAGTTTGCTGATATTTAAGCGTTGACATAGCAAAGTGGCACGCTGGCAACGTCCGTGGTGCATGACTTGCAGAGATTAAATAGGCTTACAGCCGTGAGACTGAGTCAGTCAGTGTGAGAGAAAAGCAGCAGCGAGGGCGGAGGACGAGGGAAGATTGATGTGAATTGTTACGGGTAGCTTACCGGCTTAGCAGAGGTCGTTGTAAGTAGGACAATGATGAGGATGGATGTGTGAAGCTCCATCTCCTGATTGGTTACTGTCTGTGAAGGAGGGCAGTCACAACAAAAACGCAGACATACACACAACAAAGTAAAAGTCAGCTTTATTGTCATTTTCTCCACATGTACCGCAGCATACAGAGGCATCAAAAAATGTCACTTTTCTACAGTGAAGGAAATAAAGGTAAGTTAAAACATTTCTAAAAGACTAAAATTAAACAAAAAAAGCTAGAAACAATCAGTTACTTCAGCTAATTGAAATAAAACACAACCAGGCATTCTAAAGAGGTACAAGGTGAAATTCACATAACTGGTAGCAGTTTATCATCAACCCGTCATAAGATCACAAATAAATCACACATAAATTACATATGCACATTAAATTAAAAGACATCTTACCAGCTTTCTGTAGCACAAGATCTGCTGTCTTGTTCTTTCTTACTTCTCTTAAACCCTGTACAAAAATGCAATGAAACGAATTCTGTGTGGCTGTGGTCACTCACTGTTTCAGAGCTGAGTCTATCCTCCATGCGGGACTGGCTGCTGCTCATATATGCTGTCACAGTAGGGGGGCAGAGGAGGGGAGGGGAGGGGACCAGGTGGGAGAATTGGGTAAGAATGGATTGCCCGGTGCTGATGTAAAGGGGAGGGGCAGCAGACGAAGTTTACCCCACTTATGCATCACCCAAGATGATTTTTGCTTTTTTTTTTTTTTTTTTTGGTAAATGTAAGTAATTTACTCTTCAGCAACAAATTAGTTTTTGAATTTGTACAATTCAATTCATGAACAATTCAAAAATATTCCTGCATTAAATGTACTGTGATTATGTAACACATTATTTGGTATAGAGTTGTCACTATTGCACAAAGCACTGGTATTTGTGAAATTCGTCACGGCGATGAGGTGATCGTGATACTGTATGAAAAAATGAAAATCTAATGGGGCTAGACAGACTCTGGGTGTGTGATGCAGTCTGCGGAATTTTACAGTAGAGTCAAAGTTAAGCCACGCTTTGATCATAACCGCTGTCTGTCTGTGTGCGTGTGTGTGTCCGTGTGTGCGTCTGTGTGCGTGTGTATCACACCGCTGTGTTACTTCATCACACTGAAACGTTTCCCTTCCTCTATCTTCTCCTTGTGAAAACCACAAAACAACTATGAATCATAAACAAGAAGAATCATGGATAGCTTTCACACGACACAGATGACACAACAAACGCATTCAGAAATATGTTAAAATGCAATTTTTAAATCAATTATTTTTATTTATCATGGTCATTTATTTATTATTTGTTACTTTATCGTCGTTTTTGGAGGGGTTTCCTTGAATAAGCCCTTTTTTTTAACCTCTTATCTACTTGTTTCGGTATTATGCAAATAAGTGTTTTTAGGGCTGTAACCTGGACTTTTGAATTTCAGGAAGCATTTTACTTGCTTTCTCCTCAAGTTTTGTAAGTTTGTCCATGACTAACATCATCTAGCTTCATAATAATATGAACATTTTAAATATGTCACTTTTCTGACATTTTTTGATTACAACATTTGATACAACATATATTTATACACCAACCAAAGAATATTCATCATTATTATATAGTTGTACACAGACTGCACATCTTTCCTAATACATATCATTGTGGTGTGAGTTGCCACTGTGTGGAAAGATTACAAAATATCAGAGTAGATTTGTGGACCCCATTTTCTTCTTCGGATTCATGACGCGTTGGTTGAACTGCCGCGTTCAAAACAACAATGGCTCAGGTCATATCTGTGCTCTTGATACGTTGGTATCATTTGCTGCTTTACGGCTGAATTTAAGATAACGCATGAAGTGCCTGAACCCTGGATTTGACCTACTTGATGGCCCCTGAAAAAAACACTGGTTTTGATTCAGGCCAGGTCAGACTAGTAAATGGTGGGACAACTTTGTGGTAGAGGCTGTCGACGCTGATCAGTGGAGGTTGGCTGAGCGCCTTCTTATATAGAAAGGAAATTGACAAATACGAGATCTCCAATAGGTGTCTTAAAAAGGTAGCCTGTACCTTGTAGTACCTCAGCGACCAGGCGAGAATGAGGAAGACGGCTAACGTCTTTGATTTGGCCCCTCAATGTATCTCTAACAATTTTTGACAGGTAAGTATTATTATTTAACTAAATGTTGCTTATCGCCCACTACTGGTCAAGCATAGTATTGCAGGCTCTGTCTGAGATATGGACAAAAAATATATACATTTATCAGACAACTACCATCCTGAGATACACAATGGTTCTTCCATTTTATCAGACAACATTGTTTCTCAGCAAATCAGTGACATGCCAAACACAGCAAAGTTAAACTTTTGCTCATGGTTAAATTATACAAAAACTAAAAAAAAAAAACTTGATGATTTGGGAGCTGAATCATGAAGTTTACAGGAAAACCCCTTCGCATCTGAAACCTCAGACAACTTCCTTGTTTTTTTTTCATGACTGGGGCTAGTTGGTTATTAAAGTTATTTTAAGACATCATAAAGTAATAATAACCTAACGGTGGCTGTGGGCTGCCAAGCATTTCTCTTGAAGTCTTGCTCAATGACAGTATTTCATTTCCTGAAAGTGGTGAAAACACGGACGCTCGTTTAAACAAAGGCAGAGTTGTCTCATACTTCAGTTATAACAGCATATACATCAACACATTCTTATTAAAACTACAGAAAATAAATCATATTACTTTCTCATGACACCTTTTACAGTAGGGTGACACGGTGGTGCAGGGGTTAGCGCTGTTGCCTCACAGCAAGAAGGTCGCAGGTTCAAGACCTCCTTGGTCCTGGGTCTGGGACCTTTCTGTATGGAGTTTGCATGTTCTCCCTGTGTCTGCGTGGGTTTTCACTGGGTACTCTGGTTTCCTCCCACAGTCCAAAAACATGCTGAGGTTAATTGGTGACTCTAAATTGCCCGTAGGTGTGAGTGAATGGTGTGTGTGCCCCACGATTGGCTGGCGACCATCTGGGGTGTATCCCTGCCTCTCGCAGGGAAAAAATATGCCAAAAAATGAATTCTAGGCAACAGTTTAGATTTTTTTTAATACTCAACTTCAAATGTATTTTAAATGTTAATGTTAACACTGCAAACAGATGGGTGAGAGTATGAATGAACTGCTTGCTGTATTATATATATATATATATATATATATTATATATTGATGGTTTTTGTTCTTTGGTTTATGAGAGCCTATTGTCCAAATATCATTGTATTAAGTATCATTATATATATAAAATAGCTATTACAAGTTATGTATTAGTTCTAAAAATGTACTTGTTACTTATTGGTCCAGCACTGTTTCCATTGAATGATTGAAATAAATGACTCATGGCCAGTTGTTTCAGTACAGAACTGTCTGGGAGACAGTGTTGCCACAAAATCCATTGTCTTGACATTGGACATTCTCTAGACTAACGCATTTTTATCAGCCAGTTTACTGTAGACAAAAATCACAATCTTTTCAGTTGCACAACTCAATATTCCATCTAGGGGATTTATTGGCTCTGAGGCTCACAGCTATACCAGCTACTAACAGGCCTTAATTGCCAGTGTCAGTAAAAGGGGTCTCTTTCTTCTCCTTTTGGTGTCTTCTGTCCCTCAAATGCAAAATACTGCCTTGTTTGTGACAGTTTTATAATCCAATGATTCTGCTCATGAAAACTCACAAATGGTTAACATCTAGTTAGTTGAATATAAAATGTAACAAAGCTGACTTGTGATTTGGAATGATGATACAAGAACCCTGGAAGAAACGTGGAAGAAACCCATCAAACCAGCCAGTAAGTCATCTGTCACACTACTTGTTCAAACTTTTTTTCTAAATCAGGCTCTTTTTTAACAGTATGCTGGTTAATATTAGAACTAATGATCATTAACCACTTACTAACTTATGTAAGTTACTGTAGCGGCAGCGACTAGGGGGAGGGAGGAGGAAAATGAGAAAAACGAGTAGAGAAAGGGGGACATGGGTCCTCCACCAAAGATTTTCAGTTTTCCCCTCATGCATGATGCATGGTCTCATTTGACTTACATATAAATAAATATGGAACATTGCTATAACTACTGTTATTAATTTTATTAATGTTTCACACATTTGAACATGCTGAGTGCTCAAACCTGCAAGGCGAGTTGCAAAGGAGTTTTAGGGAGAGAGAAGAAGATAGGATCAGATTATTATGGTAGTATAGTAGTATAGTATTTTTTTTCATGTCCCCTCCAGAAATTATTCTACTGTTTATAGTCCCACCCATCAATGAAATGGGATTTTCACCCCTCGCATCTTTAAAAACACTCTTAAGCTCAAGTTCCCTGTGTTTTCTTAAAACTGCATTAAAAAAACAGGACAACAAATATGAAAATGGCACTTACGTAATAGCTAATTAATTAGCTAATTAAAGTTGGCTCCACCTTGAGTAGCCACAGCAGCAAAAGGCTCCATACTCATCAGTCTCAATATAATAATGTATAACAGCAATCACAGAGACAGATTTCTGCAAAATTAGCACTTTTAATTTCAGTACTTTAAGTATATTTAGCTGTTTTAGATGTACATTCACTTCAGTACAATTTTGAATGCACATGACACACAAGTTGTCCTGCGTGTTGCAAGTCCTGATGATTGGTGACATCTGCTGGTGATAAAAATCCTGTGCAACCTTCTCTGAAGGGAACAGAATAAGCATATAAATAGAAACCTCACAAGCCATCTATATAAGTGGATACTAGTTTTCTGTTTGTGTGACAGCTTCACTAAAATTACACATTACCTTGAGTAAAGCCAAAATGAGTTGCTGGTGTGTGTGTTATATTGCGTTTATTTTCACTGTAGTGAAATTAGAGTCACTTCAAACAAGTTTCACTTCATTTGAAAATCCCAACAGTATTTTGCAGTTCTGCCTTTTTAGTTACCACCTCATCAACATTGATACGGTTAAATTTGGATAATTGGAGTAAGGTTATAGCAGTTTGCTTTCTACAGAAGTTACATCTACTAATGCTTCATACATCACAGTATCATCTACCTTCTTGTCTTATTTTTGCAGGTCAAGACAAGGTTCATAAGTCTGAGGGTGCATGTAATCCTGACGTTAAAACATGAAAATATATGAAGAAACCAGAAGCATTTTGAAGCTTCAGTGAGTTCTTCTTAGCAGAGCAGAAACTGAAACCAGTTACCTGTTTTTCCATGTAAGTGAAACAGCAGTTCAGACACTAGTTTCCGTTCTGTTAGTAGATCTGGGTTAGTCTGTGTGTCGTTATGAAAGTATGAGACCGGAGTTGAGGTCTGTGGCCCTTCAGATTGTAACGGATATAATTTACTAAAAGAATTCCCCATTTGACATCCATAAAGAGCCCCAAATCATAAATGTGCTGTAAATATGTTAAGTTTCTTTTTTTAGCTCTGCTAATGGAAATTGCTGTAGAGATTGTAAAATCTGTCTTCTACCACTTCGGTCCAGACTATCATATCTCTACTACAAGCATATTAAATGGATTGGATCAGTAAGCCATCATCAAATCAAAATATCAACTTGTCCTATATGTTTGTTTGGGAGATTCTCAAAAGGATCGCTACGACCCACAAGGTGTGTATTATGTGATAGACGGACACATCCAAAGGCATCATTAGACTACTTTTCAGTACCTGTAGCTAGTAGCCTGTCTGTTTGCACTGGAGTGAAAGGGAAACGGTGAAGAACACCCCGTCTCAGCTGTAATCAGACTCACTATGAGAGAGTGAGACTGAAGGCGAAAGCGTGTGTTGCCAGAAGTGCGAGCATTGCGTTCTTCTTTCTATAGTCACAACAGCGAATGATTCACATTATTTACTGTTGTTCCACAAACACAGCCAGCCTCTTCTTCTTATACCTCTCGTTAGCTTCTTCTGCCTCTTCTGTTATTCATTGAGCAAGAAATGACATGTCCCAGAGTTGACGCCAACAGAAATAGAGGACTGAATTCAACTCCCAGCTTACTGACAGACAACTGCACTGTGGGTTATGTAGTCTGAGCAGAGGGCAGATCTGTCAAATGCAATGACTAGCTGCTGGTTCATTTGTTACGGGGTTTTTATATATCATATATATTCAGAAATAAAGTTTAAACATCTGCACACTCTGCTGCTGCCCAGTCATATTGTCAAACAGAGATGTGCCAGTCGCAGAAAGTTACAAATTATAGTGAAACAACGTGCCACAGTTTTGAGGTACTCACATGTACTTGAGTATTTCCGTTTTATTCCTTCAAACTTCTACTACTAAAGGATTTAAACACTATTTAAAACAATTATTAAAAGTCCTTTTGTAGTATATCATGGTGGAGCTCAACTGTCCAGATGCTTCTTATGTAAAAAAAAAGAAAAAAGGTCCCGCCCTTCCTTCAGTGTAATTATAAAGAAGAGCAAAACACATGAAGAACACAAACACACACTGCTTAGAGTATTTAGGGCCTGATAATTACGGTGCAGTCCAGAATCTGCTCCCTCTGTTATTACTGCTGCTGCTGCCCAGTGCTGATGACGTATAGAGGGATGTGTCAGAAGCAGAAAGTAACATTGCATTTACGTAAACTACTGTACAGTTGTCAGGTGTTTCCGTTTTATGTCCTTCATACTTCTTAAAGGGTCTAAAAAATATTTAATTGTTTTATTTGAAACAGAAACTATATGCAAGTCTCCATTGTCCACTGTCAATGCTGTTAAACCATGAAAAATGCAGATGTTGACAAAAATATTAATGAACAATCATCTCAGTAAACTTTGGAAAATGTGTTTCCCCATGATTGTCCAGTTTTATTTGTGCCATGCAACTATTAATGTTTTGGCCAAACGATTACAATAAACAGTCCGAGTGCTTGAATTGGCTGGATTAGCAATTTTAAAAGCTTGGTGGAGACGGTGTTGTTGATGATGGTGGAAAAATATCACATTGAAGCTCGCTACGGACATAAGCAGCAAGAGAGAAAGAGCGTGGGCGGGAGAGGAGGATGTAATGGTAACGGGCTTGAGAAAGAAGAAGAATGGGAGCAGTAACAAGGGCAGAGCAGTGATGACAGGACTGTTATTAGAGCTTCCTCTAATAAATGCCGAGGACCAGAGACAATAGACATCGAAATGAACCTCAGCATCCACACGTGTTTCATACACAGCCCAGTGTTGTATCATTTTATTGATCCAACAATAAATACAGCAAATTTGCTTTTGTATTTGGATAGCTACATCAGGTATTCTGGATAACACAGAAAAAAATGTCTTTAGCAAAGATGCTAAAGACAGAAGATATTGGCGTATTTTGTGAGTATTCATGGTCCCCTGAGGAGAGATCTTAATATTGTCTGTGACCTCTGATCTTTTGTTTTGCACTCATGTCAGTTGCACTGAAATATCAAATTATATCTAATGGATAAGATATAATGGATTTGCTGCTCCCCAGAGGATGAATCCTTTTGGTTTTAATGATAATTTAATTTTAAAGTAGAGAGCCTGAGGAAGTGGACTGTCTATGTCAATTGTTATATCTATTTTTTTAAAATATTAATACCATTTGTTATCATTGTCATTTCAACTTCATGTAAATGATAATCACAGGGACTCAAATTATTCTTTTATTTCACAAAGAAACGTAATACAATAATCATATTGCACAATAAAATTCAGTCAAAAGCATCAAAACTATCACATAATTATTATTAATAATTGACCTGAATGCAAACAAACAGTACTGTAAATACTGATTGACTCAAAAATGCAACCTGAGCTGCAAAGCACAGCAAATTCCACACAAACTCAAACAAATTCCACACACGTGATACTCAAATTTAAAAACGTACTTATAAATATTCATTAAAATGTATCATCAACACTTTTCATACAACACATACATATTATTAAGGCCACATTTGACATAATGGAGTTTTTCTAAAAGTTCAGATTGGATTAGAAGAGCTGTGAGAATATATTTTGCTTCGTTTCCTCTGTAGGAAGGTCAAAGTTAGGTATTCGATGCATTTGTTAGGATGAATGCAAAGGCTTGAAGACAGATTTGTGCTTTTTTTCCCCTCAAATTTGTCTCATTTCTGTATTGTTGTTGCTGCTTACAGTAATTACCCCTCTGTGTGACCTTATAATGCTCCAAATGCCTTTGCCTTGTTAATATATGTGCAGTAAGCTATTACCTTTCTGCTTAAAATTCAAACAAAACAAACCACACAGGAAAAACTAAATGGGTTATGTGCCACAATTTCCATTACTCTGACTACAAGTGCTTATTCTCTAGCTCTGCCTGAACTACTTAAAGGATATGTAAAAGCAGTATTTAGATGAGTGCTTTCTGAAGTCCAGTGTTGATAATAGACTTTTTATTGCGAACTATGGTTGATAAATGATAGTAAGGAAATAGTATTTCAGCAGTCAAACAAATTATATAAATATATAAAGAATATATTAGAATTTTCATTTATTCATATAGGTTTTTCTTATTCAAGCTGTCCAAACTTTTACTTTTCAGTGTACATTCTTCATCTATATCATCTATTTCCACTCTGCCCTGCAGTCTTTATTCAAATTTATTAATTTATTTAAGCTTTGGTTATACTTGTAAGTTGTTATTTCACTGTAAAAACATCCTGGTTCACATAATTCACTTCTAAAAATATCCATTTTTGTAAAAATATCCAGTGAGATTCATTATCTGGATTGAACGGCAGCCGGAGTAAAAACTGAAATCAAGTTATCAGGTCACATTTCATAGTTATAAAATCTGAAAGTCATGAAGTAATAACACACACTAAGAAGAATGGCTCTTTATGCGAACTTGAGGATTTTCGGTTTTCGGGGGTCGTCTCCGGTTTTATTGAAAGTTAAAAACCTAAGGTTCAAACATGGGGTTGTTGAAATTTGCTAAAGTGGGGTATTCATTGCTGTCCACAATACGGCCGTAGGACGGACGTCTGGATTGGTGCATGAATAGAAAGAATAGAGAGAATAGAGATAGAAGATAGAATGAAGTTGGTAGAAGTGGAAAAGGGAAAAGTTAGTTAATATAGGGCCAAACATCTGTTATTTAAATCTTCAGTTCAGTCATCGTCTTTAATTATCTGAACACATATATTATTATACTGTACACTGAACAGTTACAATACTGAAGGAAGAATTGATAAAAACTTCAACACATAAGACCAAAAAACGATCTGTAGTAAAGTGTTTTTGATTTCGATGAACAATGCTTTTAAAAGATTGGGCAAAAAAGTGAATGACTATTCAGTGAGGCAAGAAGTCGCCATGAGCTGTGAACTTACCTGATCCTGAAGTAGAACAGCCCAGCTAACACCACGATGACAATTATGATGAACATGCATACAATGGCTGCAACTTGTCCTGGAGAGAGATAGAGAAAGAGAAGGGAGTAAAATGTGTTTGTTTAAATAACGTTTACAAGGAACAAGGTGTGTTACGATGCTGACATTTATTTCCTGATGTTCTTTCCTCCTTTTACATATTTATTCCTAACTTGTACATCTCACTTAACTGTGGTCTCACTTATTGTGGTTTGTCTTTATCTCACAATGTACCATGACCTTAAGATAACTCGTTTCTAGCAGGCAAAACTAACCTTTGACTTTTATTATTAAGTAGCTAACTGCAACCAAACATTCCACCTCTTTGAAGTTGAATTTAATCAATGAACACAGCTTTGTTGCATTCTAAGGTCTAAAGTACAAGTCATTAAGCTCAGCACCAAGTCACGGTGAGCTGCGTCTATCAACATGTGAGCTGGAAGGGCCTTCCTCTTTCTTGGAGGAACTGTAGACAACAAATGACCCATTCATTGTTGGCTATTGACTGTATATTTCTCTCCTCCCATTTCATTTCAATCGCTGTCGTCACTTTATTATCACTGATAGGCATAAAATGAGCTAGCTTTGAGGTAGTGCACTGGGACTTAGAGATTTAGTGAGTCATTTATCAAAGGTCTGGCGTGAGTACAATAAATAGGTGTGCCAGAAGTCGACATGCTGGTACGATAGATTATCTGAGAACCATACATTTAGGGGCAGTATATTTTTTTTAATCTTAAGATCTTTCAAGTTTGGACTAAAGTTTTGGACAAGACAGACCAATCCTGTTGCCCATCCCATTGGCCAGTGAGGCTAAAATTTAAGGGCTTCAGGAAAAGGGTTCCCTTCTTTAAGATCGGAGGAGTAGACGGCTCCTTTAAAGCCCCCCTAAAAGTTCCTGAATGTCAGTTTCATGTGAACAAAAAACATCACTGCATGACTAATTCTTCTGTGGAAACATCTTGCCAATTAGTAGTCAAGTTCAACAAATACCTTCCTGGAAAGATAGGTCTATAATCAGATGTAAAAGCTGTTGATGTCAGGAAGGAAGTTACCTTTACAGTTCCTGGGACAAAGTACAAACTTCTAATGAAATGTGTATTAGAAACATTAAGGTAATCTGATAAAAACAGAATACAGCTAAAACATGACAAACAATTTGAGAAGATGTCATAAAGAAAACCGATCAGATCGTTTTCACGTTTGAGATACTAAAGACCTGATTGCAAACTAGACACAGAAGTGGAAAGAGTGAAGTTGTGTTTTATTGGCAGAAGTTAGCAGCGAGCTGAACTGTGTTCAGACATCACTAGTAAGTCAGGAGGGAAAACCTAGAATGCAATGAAGTCTTTTTCAGAGGCATGAGAGGAAACTGTCTCTCTCAAATATTAACCACAGATTAACAAAGAGGGGGTGGAACAGATATGTAATTTAATGCTTGTACTCTGTATGTGTATGTTTGATCCCTCTGATCAAGGAGGTGTAATCACCTTTGTCGGGTTCCTTTAGATATAATGTGCACCAGGCATTTTATCTTAGAGTCTGTCCCTAAATGTAAGTCTGAGAATGTGACAATTTACTTTAGATTTACCTGAGGAACAAATATTTAAATTTTTATATAATCTGCAGTTTGTTGTAAAAATATTTTACTATGAAACAAGTTAATGAGTCAGTGGAACACAGGCTGTGAGTGATTATAGCAGGAAATGGTTTGTAGTGAGTCCAGGGGGACAGTGTGAAAATGACTCTTCACATTAACCTTTGTGTTTTATTGGTGAGGTATTTTGAATTTGCCCGAACGGTTTCCAGATTCTACTTTAGTTCATCCCTACCTGCCACGTCTTGCCTAGATCTGGTCTCGGCAAGACGTGATCTGATCTTGTCTAACAGCAGCAGATCAAACTGACTTTTCTGCTCCGTCTGTGTTGAAACTGAAACTTGATGCCTGCGATTTACTTCGTTAGATCTGGTATTAACAGTTTATAGCTTTAAGACTTAATTATTTTTAGTTGGTTTTCTAAAAACACAAATGGTTTCAGTCCTACATTTTATGCAAGAAAAATGCAAAAATTGATTAGGATTAATCCTAAACTAAGAAAAAAAATAGTGTTTGGCAATATTGCTCCACCCTAGCATTATAATTTATTTTATTGATAACCACGCCATTGGTTATCTGACATAAAGGTTCACATATAAAACAAAAGAATAACAAAAAAAGACACATTATCTGGTAAAAATGTCTAACCTGGATAATTTTTTGTTGAAACAGATTTTGGTTCCATACACAACATTTTGTATAGGCCACCACTGCCTAGTGTTTCTGGCATTTGCTGTTTTTTTTCACTCCTCCCCCACTAAATTACACCCATGTGTCTCTAGAGTTAGTATAGACAGGGTATTCACTTGGAAATGTCGATATGTTTATTTAACAATACCTATAACTGAAAAAAATTAGTTTGAATTATTTCTTATTCGTTTGATTTATGAATCAAAAATTGCAGCTATGACATTGAAATGAATGAATATGAATTACTGTGAATGCTTTTTAATTACATTTTTGCTGGAGAATATTTTGAGAATTAAATCTTAATTAATTTTAATCATTTTGTGTTTAATATATTCAGTTTGAAAATGAAAAAGGATTCCTGTTAATGCATTTTAATTTATATTATGAGCCACATTTGCCTGCATACATGCCAGCTCAAAGTGATCCTGCCAAATTCGATGGTGTTTTGCCCAGAGGTGGTGCTATAATAATATGATGACTTTAAAAGACCATAACTCAATGGTTACGAGTTTGGGCATTTTTGTTAAATGATGAATTACCTTCAGTTTGATGCAGTGTGTTTAATGTGAGAACAAAATGAAACCGTGAAAAGATACTCTGTCTTGAAAAGCCTAGGAATAAAAATGAAATTGTTTTGATATTGGACTTATTTCTATAGTCACAAGAGATGAGGACCCTTCCATAGAGTTATAGTTTTAGATCAGGTTATCCTGGAATTAGATTCAGTTTTCCCGTTGACAGGTTTGTTTTTTTATAAAGAGTAATCTTGTAAATGTGGGTTCTTATTCCTCAGTGTGTTCAAAGTAAAACAAAGATTGAATGTGTCTATACGTTAGTCTGCATTAACACATTTTACATTCCACTTTTACTAGTGGAGCACAGACAGGAGACAGGAAAAACTTCAAAACCCTTGTGGTGGTGCATACCTGAACTCAGAGCCTTGGACAGGTGTGTCTCAAGTAGCAGTGTGGTCAATTTAGTGGTTCTGGTGGTGGTCCTGGTAGCAGTAGTGGTCCTAGTAGTAGCCGTACTACTGGTTTTACTGGTGGTTTGAGGGGTGGTGGTGGTGATTTGGGCAGGGCTGGTAATTTCACTGGGGCTGGTGTTGGAGGCAGTGGTCTTGGTTTGGGTAGTGTTGGGGTTGTTGCTGGTGGTGTCGAGGGCAGTGGTCTTGGTTTGGGTAGTGGCGGGGTTGTTGCTGGTGGTGTCCAGGGCAGTGGTCTTGGTTTGGGTAGCGTTGGGGGTGTTGCTGGTGGTGTCCAGGGCAGTGGTCTTGGTTTGGGTAGCGTTGGGGGTGTTGCTGGTGGTGTCGAGAGCAGTGGTCTTGGTTTGGGTAGTGGCGGGGTTGTTGCTGGTGGTGTCCAGGGCAGTGGTCTTGGTTTGGGTAGCGTTGGGGGTGTTGCTGGTGGTGTCCAGGGCAGTGGTCTTGGTTTGGGTAGCGTTGGGGGTGTTGCTGGTGGTGTCCAGGGCAGTGGTCTCGGTTTGGGTAGCGTTGGGGGTGTTGCTGGTGGTGTCCAGGGCAGTAGTCTCGGTTTGGGTAGCGTTGGGGGTGTTGCTGGTGGTGTCCAGGGCAGTAGTCTCGGTTTGGGTAGTGTTGGGGGTGTTGCTGGTGGTTGTTGATGTCGCCTCACTGGAAGTTGCTGTATAATGCCCTGATGGAGATTTCTGGGTCTGGGTGGAGAGGGATGTGGAGAGGTTTTCTGTTTGTGATGAACCACTGGAGACTGTAGTTTTTTCGTTATTGCTGGCTGTTGTTAGGGAGTATTGTGTAACTGTTGAGGAATTGGAATGTTGATTGATGACAGCAGAAGTTTTGGTAGCTGATGGATTCACAGCAATGGACTCTGGTTGTGTCGTTGTGAAGGATGACAGTTTGGCCGCCTGTTCTGCTGTAGCAGGATTCCATAGTACGCCTGTAATTCAAGACAAAAGATGTTAATTTTCCCTCAACCATATGTTTCATCACATAAACCATGCATTCTGGTTTCTCTGTTTATGCTCCCTACACTCTTTAAGAAAAACATATTGAAATCCAAACTATCATAGCCTTATAATTTTTCATTTTTTATTTATTGGTTATTAATTAGTACTGAAAGTGCTTTACTTTGTGGCATTGTTAAGATTTAAGAAAATAAGAATAACATATTCAAGAATAAATTGATTAAAATCAAGAAAAAATGTACATAATCTGCCTGTGGAATAAAATAATTCAAGATAATTCTACTCGAAATTGGTTTTATAGTACCAAAAACAAGATATTTTCTTTTGGTTATTACATCAAGATTAGATGTTTTGCAGTGCGGCTGCTGTGAAAAATTCATCACCAGGCTAAAACAAACTTTATAAATAAAGGTGAGTTGAGTTCTTTCCAGCAAAGTGAAGGCTAATACCATTTCTTTTTTACATATTTAAAAAATGTGTTTCTTTCTGAAATTACTGGGGCTTTTTAAAAATGCAAACTATTCATTTGTGACTCATTTTTAAAGTTTTACATAGGCTCGGGACTGGGGTAGGGAAGTGAGAAAGTACAGAGACAAATTAACATATTATCGGTTTGGGTCTTTTTATGAGATTTGTTTTTAACAAGAATATCCTTTAACGATACAGCCCCGATATCTGGGACTGAAAAACATAGCTTCACCAACGATTGATGTCACTCTTAGAACAAATATGATACGAGAGCCTCACAGTTACGTCTTGACAGAATTTTGCAATCTATGCAGGCATGCTTAGAAACAGTTTTTTTTCCTGTCAGTGGTTTAGTGAACAGGAAGTCAACACAGAGATCTGGCAAAGTTTCCTTGTCTTCATTGTATTCCGGTGACAGAGTTTTAAACCTTCTATTTTTATAAAAAACAGAGAAAGTCACTGGCTGACTCTAAATTACTACAAAGTAATTGAAAAACTGAGATTTTCAACAATAGACTGACAGAAAGTTAATTTCTTGCAGAGATAATTTAACAGATAAAAAGTACATTGAGTCCTTTTGTTGACACATTTTTCCTGTGACGTAAAATTTACATCAAACATTAGCCACAAGTTTCTAAACAGCATGGTAAAACCAAATCAGAATATTGCTTTGATAACAGACATATCTGTTTAATAATTACTGAATCTTAGACTGCATTCATGTCAGCACCAGTGGAAATACTAAAAAATCTCAATTGTAAAAAGACACAAATTCAATTGTGAATCAATCAGTAGACAAGTATTTTTTTTACTATTACTTACTTGCTTACTACTAACTAACACTTTACACATCGTAAGCAGTCACATAAGTGTGGAATCCTGCTGGCATGTTATGGTAATTTAGGTGATTTTAGCTAAATTAAAACATGTCGAAACACACCATGCTTTATTTACCAAACACTTATGGCTGTCTCAACATCATCAGGATGGAGGTGGAAGCGGGTGATTTTTCCAAAAATATTATTATAGTTGTACATAGTGTCTAGAAAACATTTTTTTTCTGCTCAAATCTAGCTTTAATGTGACATGAAAGTTTGGTCCCCCTGAATTCTCTGGCCCCTGTATCGACATATACAATAAAGGAAATGAAAACTGCAAAAACAGATGAAAGAGATGTCAGAGTTTACTTACATATTATCAGTGTTTGCAGGCAGAACCTCATCATTGTGTGTCTGTGCTGTACTGTCTCCAGAAACACTTGTGCAGCTGCAGCTCTGTGCTCTGTGCTCCCTTTGGACAGCTATAGTGTGTTTGGATGCCTGTGACTGTAGGTGACTGATTATAAGAGCCTGGGGGCGAGGCTACAAGATGACGGAGTCACATTCAAAGCCTTACAGGGAGGCCCGTCATGCTGTAATGAAGACTTTAAACCTACAGAGGTAGGAAGTGGCATTATGCAACACATATATACTGGTGCTATTTTTAGAAGGGCTTGAAGTCAATTATGTAGTTTAAACTAAGTTTACAGTGGGCTCATTTTACTCAATTCATTTAAATATGGCGTACCATATAGTGAGTACTGTAGCTTTTTATACATGTATGTCAAAATATAGTTTTCCTGTGATGTATGTTTTGCTGTAATTAAATATCAAATATATACTCGACACAGGATTGTTGTAATTAAATATTATTATTAATTTTGTTCATTTGTATTTAATTTTGTATAGTATATATAAATATGATTATATGATTAGATTATTGAGTGATACCTTAGTTGTAATTATTGATACACACCAGCAGAGGGTACCACATACATTCAATACAAATTGTAGGATTTCTGTCTACAGAGTGAAACTGTGAGTCTATGAAACACAATAAACGTAAGTAGTGATTGATTAATGACGAGTTATACTGCTTTACATTAAAAAAACAAAAGGTAGAATTGTGCAGTAAATATGCCTTTTTGAGATATTCAATATGATTTTTTTCTTATAAGTTTCCTCTACGTGTAATAATAATACTTACTTCTACTTACTACTACTTACTGCATACAAACAGTGTATTTCTCTCAAAATAAAACAAAAGCACAGAATTTACACTAAAATGGATTGCAACAAATTTTAAATATTTGAGAGAAATAAGTCTTTTGTCTTCATAGAAGAAATTGTAGCTCTCTCTTTCAACTCTGTTGCATTTACATATATGTTCAGTACAGATGGATTGCCATGAAATGTAAATGTAACAACTTTAGTGATTCCCTGATTTTTCATTTTTTGCAGCATTAGGTCACCCATCCAGTATAATATCTCATCAACTGACTGGAACAACATTTTGTGCCAACATTCATCTTTTGCAGACATTGCCCTAATCACATTAACTCCCTCATTCAGTTCTAGCTTCATTATTCATTTCATCGATAACCACTGCATTGGCACTGTGAGTCCCCTGGTGCAAAGGCTCCAGTAAAAAAAAGAACAACAAATAATGCAAAATTGTCTGGCAAAAAGTCTGGATAAACTTTTGCTAAAACAGTTTTTGCTTCAACTAATATCAACAAGAAAAAAATCTTTTTAGCTGCGTACCTGAACTCGTGGCCTTGGACTCAGGTGACTCCTGTGCCAGTGTGGTTATTTCGGGGGTACTGGTGGTGGTCCTGGTAGCAGAAGAGGTCCTGGTAGTTGTGGTGGTCTTGGTTTGGGTAGTGATGGGGGTGTTGCTGGTGGTGTTGAGGGCAGCGGTCTCGGTTTGGGCAGTGGTGGGGGTGTTGCTGGTGGTATCAGTTTTGTTCTCATTGTTGGCTGTCGTTAGGGGGGATGGTGTAAGTGTTGAGGTTGTGGTGGTCTTGGTTTGGGTAGTGGTGGTGGTGTTGCTGGTGGTGTTGAGGGCAGCGGTCTTGGTTTGGGTAGTGGTGGGGGTGTTGCTGGTGGTGTCGAGGGCAGTGGTCTTGGTTTGGGCAGTGGTGGGGGTGTTGCTGGTGGTGTCGAGGGCAGCGGTCTCGGTTTGGGCAGTGGTGGGGGTGTTGCTGGTGGTATCAGTTTTGTTCTCATTGTTGGCTGTCGTTAGGGGGGATGGTGTAAGTGTTGAGGTTGTGGTGGTCTTGGTTTGGGTAGTGGTGGTGGTGTTGCTGGTGGTGTTGAGGGCAGCGGTCTTGGTTTGGGTAGTGGTGGGGGTGTTGCTGGTCGTGTCGAGGGCAGTGGTCTTGGTTTGGGCAGTGGTGGGGGTGTTGCTGGTGGTGTCGAGGGCAGTGGTCTTGGTTTGGGTAGTGGTGGGGGTGTTGCTGGTGGTGTCGAGGGCAGCGGTCTTGGTTTGGGCAGTGGTGGGGGTGTTGCTGGTGGTGTCGAGGGCAGTGGTCTTGGTTTGGGTAGTGGTGGGGGTGTTGCTGGTGGTGTCGAGGGCAGCGGTCTCGGTTTGGGCAGTGGTGGGGGTGTTGCTGGTGGTATCAGTTTTGTTCTCATTGTTGGCTGTCGTTAGGGGGGATGGTGTAAGTGTTGAGGTTGTGGTGGTCTTGGTTTGGGTAGTGGTGGTGGTGTTGCTGGTGGTGTCGAGGGCAGTGGTCTTGGTTTGGGCAGTGGTGGGGGTGTTGCTGGCGGTATCAGTTTTGTTCTCATTGTTGGCTGTCGTTAGGGGGGATGGTGTAAGTGTTGAGGTTGTGGTGGTCTTGGTTTGGGTAGTGGTGGTGGTGTTGCTGGTGGTGTTGAGGGCAGCGGTCTCGGTTTGGGTAGTGGTGGGGGTGTTGCTGGTGGTATCAGTTTTGTTCTGATTGTTGGCTGTCGTTAGGGGGGGTGGTGTAAGTGTTGAGGTGAAAGGTGTTTTCACAGATGTGGAATCTGGTTCTGTCACTGAGGCGGGTGACAGTGTCGTGGATGGCTCTGCCATCTGTTCCGTTATTGCACCAAACAATAGTAGACCTGCAATTCAAGACAAAAAAGATTTGTTTTCCTTCAAAAATGTTTTTCAATTCATAAAGACCTTACATTCTTCTTCTTTATAGAAGCTATTTTTCATGTTTCCAAGGAAACCATAGTGGAACAACTCTAAAGATTCAAAACTTTCTGGGCAAAATAACCATACAACAGAATCAACTCCAAAATCTCGGAATCAGACACACAAATCAAATAACAATAAAAAAAAATGGCAAGTCAGTGAGGTTCATTGTTAAAATCATATCAGACTAGGCTAGCAGGACTGGTAGGGTGTTAGATGGTTAGATACCAATTAGACGTCCAAAAAGCCAATAAAACTTGAATTCTTCCCAGCAACGAGGTATACACCATGTTGTGTACTATATTTAGTATAATAATACATAGCACTTAAACTTTAAGAAAGTCAAATCTACAAGGGAAACAAAAATAATCTATTGCACACAAGGCTGTAAGGTAAATCCAAAAAAACGTCTATTTAAATATTAAGACCTCTAAGTTCTTATCACATGCATGCAAGTTTTTTTAGTAAATATATATAAAAAGCCCTTCTTTCTATGGTTAACAAACATATTGATCAGTCTTTATGAACTGAGTGACGCTTACATAAATGTACCCAATCAAATGTGACAACCCATCACAATAAACCGCATTGTTCATTAGTTCATTGTTTAGTTAGCAGGGCAACTGCATATGGCCTGTATTTGTATGAATACGAATATTGTATTGTATAAGTTTTGATTGATCCAATCACTTGCATATAGGATTTGACTCCAATCTCTATTGCAACTAAACCGTTTCAACATATTACTTTTCACTAACTGCGTATTTCTCCTGAAAATAATCCCCAACGAATTCTCGTTTTACATGTGTTAGAGTAGCATTAGTTACAAACGACAGAGCTGTCTTAGCAGTTAAAAAAAAAATGAAATAAATTTCTTACTCATTTTTAAAGCTTGATATTGGCTTGGGACTGAGAGCCACAGACAGGGGTTGGAAGGTCCAAAAGTATTTGAGAGACCAACTAACACATTTTTGGTTTGGGTCTTTTCATGGGATTTGCTTTTAACAAGAAAAATATAAAATAATGCCAGCCATATTCTTTAACAGTGTAGTATTGCTGGGTATTCCGGGAGCTGGGACTTATAAATGTTTGACATCACTCAGAACAAACATTAGATACAAGTGTCTCACAGCGGGAGAAAGTTACTCTATCATAATCATACAGTTCACTCAAGCCACCAGGAGAGGTGTGTCTGTGTGTTTGCTTTTTAAGATGGAGGTGTGTGTGTGTGTGTGTGTGTGTGTGTGTGTGTGTGTGTGTGTGTGTGTGTGTGTGTGTGTGTGTGTGTGTGGCGTAGGGTGGTGCCTCACTCCCCACTTCTCATGAAATATGATTATTTCATTACCTTTCATTTTCTCCTGCTTATCCATTTTCGGGTCGCGGGGCAGCCCAATACTATTATATCACTGATAAATAAAATTATTTTAATTCATTTTACATTAGATTTACCAGTCAAATTAATTTACTATAACCATATTTCAAATTCATTATAAAATGTTTAATTTCAAACTGCACTTAAAAATTTTGTCTTAGAAAAAAAAAAATGAAAATTTACCATAGTTAACATGAACAAGTAAGTTTGTTTGTACAAATTTAAGTAATTACTTAAATGTGTAAATTTTCAGTTGTACACATAACAGTACAGAAAGTACAGATGTACAGAAAATTACTAAATATGTACACAAAAAGTACTGTATATTATTTAAATTAAGCAGTTTATTTACAATAATTTAGGTAAATTAAACTTAACCTTAATGTATACCTAACTGTCATTAAAGTGAAATTTGAAATTTTAATATGGTTCTAATTCATATTAAATATTAGCTAAATTAGCTATAAGGTGTAATATGTAATTTCTACCCTAATTTCTAAAAGTAAATAGAAGTTTCTGGAGTGTCTGTAATGATCATGTGTGAGTTTAAATGAAAGGAATCAAACTCAGGGTATTCAAATTTAGCAAACTTGAAATAGATTTCCAATTATTCATCAGTACTTTACTGTATTGTTATATTATTAATATTTTACATATTTTTGTGAGTATCCTATATATTTTTGTAGTTGTATGTTTAATGCTTTGTAACTGTTATGTAAAGTGCTATTTAAATTACTTAATGGTAACTATTTTACTAACTATTTTATTTAACTAACTTTTTTTACTCAGTGATTGAGAATCTTCTTTTCTTGAATGACCTTTAATCTGCCTTTAAAAGACCCATTTAGAATGCTCAGTTTTCTTTCAGAAATATTGTATGTATGTATGATATATATCATATGATATACAGTATATCATATATTACACAGTTACACATTTACTTTAACTTTACCAACTCAAAGTGTAAAATTAGTACCTGACTAATTAGAATGTAAATAAATACATGAGACAGGTACATTGCTTAATCCTATATTAGGTTTGGTTTATCTGACAAATTTAATTAATGGATGAATTATTTATTTAATTAATTCATCTACTCTATTGCACATCTTAGATTTAGCAATTTAATCATTCCTTGGAGGACTCTCTCATGTCCTCAGCCTTGTGAGTATGTGACTCTGAGATAAGTTTCTTTTTCCTGAAAATGATGCAGTTACCAAGAATACCACAACCAGAAGTTAAACTGAAACTGCTGATTTACTGCCAGTTGTAATACAACTTGGAGATTTTATCCTGAGGAAAAAAATAGTTTCATCCAGCCTCAAGTTTTATCCTTTTAAAAACTATGTAACGTTAAGTCATTGATACTTTCCCCAATGAAAATAAAAGCCGAGGAATATGTATCATAAGATCAATTTAATATATTATAATTTGAAGATGAAGAATTTTAAATAGCAAAACTAAGTGAAAGAGAAAATAATAAATAATCCTGAATAAATCAATCTGTAAATACTCAAAAGAAGTTAATCTGTCCATTTCATTATTTTTGTAAAGTAAGGCTTAGAATTAGAACAAATTTTAATAAGTGTAAATTAATACAATAATCTTACCCAGTTGTACAATACTTGACAGTTTCCTGGTTATTTCTCAATTTTGTCTTATTTACCATTATTAATTGCTCACAGTAATGAACTGTTCTTTTTCTTAAATCAAGCGACACGGTCAATAAATAATTGTGGTGGGTGTAAATACATTAATCTGGGATATTTCTTGGAACAATAAAAATATCATCTATACTAGCTGGCCCTTTTTTATACAACATACCAAAATGAGTTCACTTACATGTTAGCAGATTCTGCAGACAGACCATCATCACTGTGTGCCAGTATGTTTCCCCAAATTTTAACCTTGTTGAGCCTCTGTGTTCTCTGTCCCCTGTGGAAAGCAGCAGTTTGCTTGGCTGAATGTGACTGTCTGTGGCTGATGATAAGACCTTGGGGGGTGAGGCCAAATAATAGAGGAAAGCTGGCCATGTTATGCTGAAAATTAAGGATGAATTCTTTGGCAACTCAAATTTATCAAAAAATGAACAAATACTTAAAATCATTGGGTAGGACGATACTAAAAGCATATATATGTAAATGTAAAAAAGCTATGACAACTACTAGTGAATCAAAGCAAGCCTATAAACTCTGAAATGGACAGTTTTGTTTACAGTCTTGTATTTGTTTTGAAGATTATACACCATTAAATACTGCAATATCTTATTATATTGTCGATATCGTTCATTACACATTATTAGAGACTATTTCTGATGCTAGAATTGGGACAAAAAGCAGAATTCAGAGCAGAAAAGCAGAAAAAAATGTAATCTTTGGGGGGAAAAAGGGAATTTGGGGGAAAAAAAAGTGAAGACATCTTTTCCTCCGAGCCATGTGTGCATACTACAGTTCTTGTTTAATTGTTTTATTGCCTATTTCTACAATAACTGCATTTATGGCTGTGTTCTCTCTAATAATTTTAGGGCTTGTTGTGGGAACCACGATAACTGTTTTGCAAGACCCAACACAGTCCCTTGATATTCAGTTACACAGAGTATGTTATCTGATTGGTTCAGGTATTTTGCAATTTCTGGAACGTGTTTACAATTGAGAGAAGTCCAGACTGATCCGTAGAGCACGCAGAGCACACACTGAGGCTACTCTTGTATCTTGAATTTGCGTCCACCTGCTCCACTCTTCTCGAGCCAACCAAACAGGGACCCAGCGGACAAACTCAGTGAGCGGCTTCACATCATGAATTTTTATAGCAGCATTTCCTATTTAGAGGAGACGGAAACAGTTCTGGAAATGCTACCCAGTAAGATCATATGATCTAGCTGGATTTACAGGGAGTTTGAAGACTGCTCTAACCTCCTTGTCTGCAAGCTGCTTAATTTTACTTACCTTCATTGGAAACTAAAAAGTTGGCTCTGTAAATCTTTGATGTGTGATGGGCATTTTTCATGATTGACTTGTTAACTATATTTTTCATTTTTTGCAAGTAAAACATTGCTTCTCTGTGCTTCATTGGAATCATTTGACCTCTGGTCTTTCATTTGTTTTAGCACAATTTGTGAGTCAGTGTAATTAAAAAATAGAAATCCAAATGATGCACAGTAATGTTATGCAATGTTCACTGATAAAGGCTGGCATTAAAAGGTTTATACATTCCTCATTGGGGGGGGGGGGGGGGGTGGTTGAGGGTGGAGGACATCTAGCTGTGACAAGCTGCTCTCTCTTCATGCTTGATTACATAATTAATTGGCCTGGCTGCTGATAATCTCAATTAGTTTGCAAAACAAATGAGGATAACTGCTGTGGTAATGAAACCTCTGTGGGAAAGGGGCTGGCATGAATGAATAGAGTGTAAATAGATTTACACGTTTGTAATATATGGAAAATCACTTTAAATTTCATGATAGTCGTACTTGAATCAGGAATTTGTTCCATTGAAATTTAAATAGCACTTAGAACCTGCAAGATGGAGTTTAGTGTTCCTTTACCACAGGAACATAGGTCAACATGTGTTTTGTGCAGGTTGAACTACTGCCGACACCTTATATATACTTTTTTTTAAAGAACTTGTTGCTTCATGCAGCTCAGGAGACATGTTGCTGCTGCTAAATATAAAGAAGGTAAAACATTAAAGGGATTTTTCAGGTGCCACTTCATCAATAGAATAATGGGGATAATTATCCATGGAGTGTTGAAAGGTCTGTTATTTAAATGGTCTGTCTGATTGGGGCTGGTGAATATATTCACCACATTACCTTTCCGTCAGACGGCCAGGGACGTTGGAACTATTTTCTGAGAGTGGATGTTGAAAGTATCGGTAGTGGCAGATGGGTGGAACCGCTCCTGACCGTTTTTCACGGTGCCCCACCCTGGAGTGTCCAATATGGTAGCGCTGATCAGACTGACATATTACTATGCCTAACCCTAGGCTTTTTTTAAAATATGAAAAGTAGATATAAGAGGAAAACAGCTGATGGTGACAGTAAAAGAAAGTCAGAGGGCCACAAAAGCATATGAAATCATCCTATGATGGCAATGATGTTGTACGTTGTCCATACAGGATATCCCCCTTAGACCAAAGAGTTGAACAACAAAATCACTGACAAAATGAGACAAGTTCCCTGCTCATGATTTATGACAATTACTAACATTTGAAATGGTGTGCCCTTTATTTAGCGAGGCAGAAAGTAAGGCTGTCGAGTTTGGGTGATAGATGAATATGAAGCAAATTCGATTTACGTGCACAACACCTGAGGTTGCTTCCTGTCCCAGACCTGCAATTTGATCTCTCCCAAACTTTAACTAACTTAGTCTAGACCCTTAAGCCACAGGGATGCCACAGCAGAAAAGATTATTACAAAATCTTAATGTTTAAATTAGGAGTGGGATATTAACACGTTCATTTTGATTAAATGATTATAAGGTAAATAACACGTTAAAAATATTAATGCATCTTATCACAGTTTACATGACAAACGATGCAGAACGTTTGCCAGTGCACCATGTCGTGGTTCTGTTCAAAAAGCGACCCGATGGAAGTGTTGGCAACAGTGTTGTTAATTGCAAACTGTGCATAAAACAGTTTGCATATCACAGAAGCACCAAGCCTCTGATCGCATTTAAATACAAAATATATCACAGGGGGCACAGAAACTCTAGAGCTGATGGCGATTCTGGCTCTGGTCCGAGTACAAACAAGTAGCCCGAACCCGAGGAAATGACTGGCTTCATCAGGACGAAAATTAGTAAGTCCACATTGGAACATTGCAAATGGCATATATGTCAAGTACAACTGGTAGACATATTAGGATTTCCACCTCTTTCCCATTTCTGCTGATTGTAATCAAGTGGTCCCGACAACAATTATGGCACGCACATAAAGAAACAAAGTTGGTAACAAAAACCTGACATGTCTACCATCTTTATGTGTGCACTACATTTATCATCCATGGGGGGTAAGTCCAAAACCCATCTCATGTTATGAAACAATTTGTCTATAATATATATGAATATATAATATGCAGTGGGCATTTTCAGTTATGAGTCATTTAAGTCATCTGCACACAAGTCAGTTTTCTCTTGAGTTTTTATTGAGTAAGTACAAGTAACAAAACAACATGTTAAAGGCAGAAATCAAATCAAGAAGTTCTAATATAGAACATGAACCAAACAAAAATTTTGAATGCCTATGAATATTCTACCAAATGCCAAAAGGTCACACCATTCGGGTGGGCAGGTTTACCTCACTGTAATTGATTTGATCATACAGCTGCTACCCGACACAGCAGTCCTTGTTCTCTACATCTTAAAAAGGCCCCTGTAATATTGTTGCTCTTTACATTGTACAGACGAATGAGCCTGCCCCCTTATGCTCGCTGCTCCAGTCTTGGCAATTGCCCGAACTTAATAGCCAGTGACCTTTTACAGTATCATTCTGTACAGACAATCTACTGCATGGTCATAATCCACACAACCTTCCCAGACTGTATGATTTGCATTTATATTGATGGGAGGAATGTGATGATTGATGCAGTGGTGGTTACAGTGGCTACAGTCTGGGCGCAGTCAGATAAAATTACATATTGGATCATCTGGGCACCGTTTGGTCTCCGCAGCCAAGCTAAAATTCAAATTACTTATTTTATTTTTCACACATTGTTCTGATGTCTAAGGGTCTTCGTTAAGATTGGGGTCAATGCCGATGATCAATCAACAGCTGCTGGTAAAAGATACCAATATACAAATGTCCTGGGACTCTTTCTGGCATTGCTAATCCCAAAAAGCAAATATGCACATATATTATTAACCATAATATACAAATTACAATTTCAAAGTAACATATATTTATCTTTGCCAAGAGTGTGTCTATCTGCAAGATGAACTTCTGAACTAAATCGGTGAAATTTGATTTACAAAGTGTCAACGTTTTAAAACTCTTTTAAAAGAGCAAAAGGAAAAACTTATAATAAGTGACAGAATTTTAAGTAGTTAATGGGGAACACATGCATCCCTGTAAGCGTGTACATGTCATATCAGTCAATTGCTTTTAATGGGTTAGTTTTAATTAACTGAATGATAAGTTGCCCCTCCAGGACTTTATCTTTAAGTGCTGGCCAACTATTGATTTTCTTGGAACTTTTGATTCCTTACATTACATGGTAGAAGTTTGTCTATGAGCACAAAGGAGGTTATAGGAGGTTTCAGTCTATCACTGCAGGAGTATGTCCTACTTTATTTATTGTTTCCTATGGAAGAAGATAAATCATGTAAACTTGAGGTGATCCATAATGTAAGAACCGTTTTATCTTTGTCTGGTGCAGACTGGCTGATGCAGTCTATTTCCCACTGCAAAATTGACTGGAAAGCATAAATGAGAAGAAAACTGCAAATGACACAAACTGCACCATTTTGAGATTAAAAGGGTCAGACTCTATTCCAGTGAAGAAAGTCATCCATGACAGGTAATTACTTTGTTGCCGTTATAATCTTGCAACAATGAAATGCTTGCGCAGATGGAAAAATTTCAGCCCTGTAAAATGTCAGAGACAGAAGTATGGCCTTTTGTCTGCCTATGCCTTTACTTATGCCTTTAAATGGTGTGGAGTATGACATAGTTCATTTATGTTTTTACAAGATCTGCTCTTCCAATACAATATCTGCCTTTGTTTATAGTTAAGTTAGTGACAGCTCTTTGTTAGTCTTCCAGGGAAAGATAATGGACTTTAATACAGGAAAAGCTTGCAGTGACTTTGAAGCACAAGACACAACTATTTACTTCAATAATGTTTTAACTGAACATATTTTCCTAATCTTAGCCAAGGTTATTTGTTGCTTAAATCTAACCGAACACCTTCCTCTTTGTACTGTGTCCATTAAAATTCCATGAACTTGAAACTTTAAGATACACCTAATGTAATCTTGGCTAAGGTACTCAATATTCAGTCTCTATTTGAAAATATTATTATTATTCCTAAAAAAATCTCATTATCAAAGAAAAATTCTACTTTTATGTTTGTAACTGACATAATGTTCTGTCCGTGAAGCTCCATTTTTCTGTCAAACCATGACAAACCAAATTACTTTTTTTGGTCCTGAAAGAAGTGCATTGTCATAAATCGTATTTCTGAAAAGGGTATTGAATGTCTGGTCACATTCATTCAGAATCTCATTCACCTCTTTGGCCAGATGTTCCCGGACTTTCAATCTAAATTTTGCCAATTTAGGCAAAGTGATTTGATGATTTCCACATTAAAGATTTTAGAAATGTGGCTTATTTTGTTAAATGGGAGGTGGGATGGGGCATTTTGTAGAAAACCAAGTTATGGTACGTACAATATAAGGGTTTGGCTATCCAAACCCAAGTACAACAGTTTCCCATAGCTAATTGTTCCATAACATCAAAATGTACATCACAGTATATCATTAGCATTCATCTCATATCTCCGCTGTACAGCTGTGGCTGAGACTATGGCTCAGATTGGTGAAAGTAAAAAGCTGCAGAGTCTGATTTGACCTTAAATACATACAATCCTGCATCCACCATACAGGAGATAAACCATTTCTTTCCCCTGGTTTCACCATTACAACAAACTGCCAAATTGTACTGATTCTTACCCTGCACTAGAGTTCACCATCTAAGAATAGCAAATTTGTGATTTGTATCTATAATGAACATTACAAACCTCACAGTGCCACACTTACAATGCTTTTCATATAGCTATAAAATCCAAGTAGTCTACATCACACTTCTCTCCATACGTAGTTCAGAGAGGATGAAGCTTCAGGGGACAAGCAGAGGATTTCTATACAACCCTTGTGATTTATATTCCAAGGCAAAAATGAGCTACAGGCTTCTTTCCTGCACCCACAGGCTGGGCCTCATGACCAGCAGCTGGGTTCTGACTTTAAAACTGGGAGAAAATAGCTCACACTGATTGGGAGAACACAGTGGGAGATGGAAACTGGGCACAAGCAGCGGTTTTGAAGTGGAGGTCAACCAACCAGCCACATGCGCCAGCACCACCTGGTGTAATCAGAGAGCTACTCAGACCATGCTGTCTAAACTACACAGGAAAACATCCAGTAAGGATCCTCAGACACCTGAATCCCAACAGTTTTCCTTCACTTTGAGTAAACTAAGTAAATTATTTTGGGATAGATTGAAACTCTTCCCACTCCATCTTAATTTATGACATATGGCAACATGAGATAAAATTAGGATGTGCTTGGTCACATGTGGCTCAATCTCACAATCCATCACTATCTGTCTGACGAGGATGTCACCTCTGGGGGCAATGTAAAATATGTTACTGTAGTAAATGGATATACCAAGGCCAAGACTTCCTGTTTTGTACACTGGTCATTGTAACAGTCGTATTGAGCTGGTCGTGATAAACTAAATCATGACTAAATCAAACTATAGTCGGTGGGTTCCAAGATTGCAGTTACACCTATTTAGCTCTCCACTGTTTACCTGCATGCAATGAAAGCCTGCTCAATCAATCAATTGGTCAATGTTACTTGGATTACAAACAGAAACTGGAAGACTTCCATTCTTGTTCCATTGCTTACAGATTTTGCAGGTCAAGGAAAGACAAGGAAAACCTTATTATCCCCAAGGGGCAATTTGTTGTACATATAGCAGCACCACACACTATCAGACGAAAGCAATAAATACAACAAATAATATAAATACAACAAATATCCAAAATATTACAGAGATTACTCATGCATATGATTGCCTGCAATCATATGCATATCATATCATCCTGTTTGTTGCTTCATTTCAATGATGCAAAACATGGCTTTTTTTTTTTTTACTAAGCAGCTGACAAGATGTATAACCGGTTATAAATAGTGGTTAAAGGAAAAAAAAGTTTAGTGCTGTCCTTGGTGCTGAAGATATCTCCTATAGTCCTTCAAATTAAAGTCCAAACGCAAACCAACCAACCCTTAGGTTATATAGTATAACTGAAATCGTCCATCATTCAGTCGTCTTTTCCATTGTTGGAAACACGAGCAGAGATCAACATAGGCAATGGTCCACCACCATAAGATGAGACAGCTGTAAATATCTAAAACTGTTACTGCTGCTGCATGATTACTGCTTATATCACAAACTTGAATGAAGCAAAGATTGTTTTGTAACCTATAACTCCATATAAGGTTTCCTTCCCACTGTAAATAATAATTCTGTTTTATGCGTGAACACTCCTGTTTGGCCAGCATTTATGCATCAAAAACGTTATACATTATAACAATGGAGCCACAAACTGCACTTATCTCACCCTGAGCGAGAAATATGTCTTGTCCTATTGATGGTAATCTGTGCTGTAGCACAAAAGTGAAATCAAAGACTACACTATCTTCTGGTGCCAAACTGTATCTGAGATCTGTCCTATTTACTGGAGTGGTGAGCAACCTTAACATTGCATGAGAACCTAATTGGATAGCAATTATTGTTCCGGGTATTGGTCAGGACCTCAGGCGTTACCAGGGAAATATATTATATTTTGAATTCGTTATATTAATTCGAGACTGAGAACAATCGGCCCTATGTTTTTCTAGCATGAAGTCTTGACTTACACAAACACACTCACAGCCTCGCTTTCTCTCTCCAATCCCTCGCTCTTACGCACAAACACAGGCGGATACTAAATTGCAAAGATCCTCTGACAACACACCCGGACAGGCACTCGCCGAGATGACTATCATTACAGTGCATCTTCTAAGTATTCCAACTCAATCAGAGGTGATACAGAAGGCCTTATCAGAGCTGACGAGCTGCCCTCTCGAGTCCCCTTCTTCCTTCTTCTGCTGATTGCAGCTATCAGTGGCTGTGTGGGCGAGATGTCTCCTGATAACTCTCCTCTCTCAAATGAGCCCATCGTCCATGTTAATACTCAGAGAGGTGACGTCCCCGCCGGTAGGTGTCATAACGTAACAGCACGCAGTGGGAACACACATAAAGGCGCTATATGATTGAACATGTGCTGAGAAATAGCTTCATGTTATGATGATCCCATTTTCCATTTTAAAAGGATAGTTCAGTATTTTTTAATCTGTATAGCATCCCTATCATCAGTGTCGTACACTCACACTGACTTACCTCCGGCAGTGTCCCGTGAGCTGAGTTCTGGTCCGGTTCTGGTTAAAATGAAAGTAGTCCGGCAGGTTTCCGGGGGACACTAAAATAAAACGTCTTTCTTCTCATACAGCTTGTGTTCAAAAGAGTGATTTATATGCATCGCAAAACCAATATCCATGAAAAAGTCCCAGCTCGTAATCACTTGGTCCTACTTTCTCTCCCTTCGTATCTCTGTGCACTGCTGCAAGACGACCGGAGCTACGTCCATCACAAAAAAGTTCACAGGACACTGTCAGGGGTAAGTCAGTGTGAGTGTACGACACTGATGATAGGGATGCTATACAGATTCATGTCAAAAATACCAAACTATCCCTTTCCTATCCCTTCCCTTTGTTATTACTGGTATTATATATACAGTATGTTAGACGTGTGAATTTATTGCACTTCGTGGTAGTAGATTACTGCACTAATCTATTATTGTGTAATCTAACGTGTAAGCAAGAAATACACTTTCTGTGACAAGATTGAGCACCCGTTGTTCATGAAGTGTGGCACAAGAACCCATACAAGGCTGGTAGAGGTCAGGAAGGTTGCACAGGATGTAACACTATAAGCGCTTTTGCAGGAAAAAGGAAAGACAAGGACACTTACACTGCTGAGAAACAACACAAAGACAAAAGAACCTCTCTCCGGATCTGAGCACTGACGCATAACAAGTTCAACATGCTCAGGTACAGCCTTTTCTGCGCTAAGAAAGGTGACTTTGAAAGTCATCGACTCCCTCTATGCAAAGACAGTTTAAGGCAAAGCACACTGTGAGCTAACTGTCAGTCTGGTATTTGGAAAAGATGCTTAGAGAAATACCCACAATTGCCAAACCCTGTTGGCAGAGGATAGAAGATGGAGGCAGAGAAGGAAGGCGAACAGTTGGTGCTGCATTGGACGGAAGGCCAGCCAGCACCTGAAGCTGTACGTCTGCAACTGCACAAAAAAAAATGTTCACTCCCAAAATGTATGTCTTGAAAATTCTAATGATACCAAGCACCATACTATTAAATATTGGTAAATGGTCTTACCATGAGCCTAAACCAGATATGCAACAGTGTCTAAAAAGATTAAATTTATCTTAAAATGTGAATGAGCTACCAGCCCTGCACTGATAGACCATGTATATCGTGTCAAAAATCACTGATAGCATTTCAACCCAGATAACTAACTATATCTGTTGATACAGAGTTGGAGCTGATACTAACTTACATAAATTACAGAGCTGCCCAGTGAACATGCGTCTGTTTTCATCTTATTTTATCAAAATGATCACATAGAACTGAAGTAGCTCCATTAGAAATACAATATCCCTCAAAGCACTGACCTAAACAACACTTCAAAAGAAAGCTTTTTGTACTTTCTAGAAAAACAAGAGCACACAGTGATCATAGAAAGGCTGAAAACAACTTATATTCACGGTCAAGTGACAAAATTCCCTTTAGGAGCTGTCTGGGGCGATGAATGAAGTGTGTGTGATGTTGTTATAGAGCCATAATGTCAGCCCAGTGAGGAGGTGAAGGTGCCTGGCTGCATCAACAAAACCTCATTCATGCAGTGTTAAAGGGCTTCAGTGCGTAAAAGACTGTTATTTAAGCAACAGCTTTGATTTTTTTGGTCAATTTTGTGCAATCAACTAAACAATGGATGAACAAAGTTGCGGAAGAAGAAAAGCCCCTGCCCCTGAGTCCATTAGACTCAGACTTCTACAGCAAAGTTACCCTAGCCAATTGCTCCCTAGCAGTATAGCGCTATATCCTGGTTAGCCTGCTGCTAACCTTTGATTTATGTGCAATTTATGAACCACCTTCAAAAGACAAATCTGTATTGCTTGCTTCGACCCCTCCAACCCTCGAGGCAGCATCACTTTCTTGTTGAGGTGCCAACACTCCTCTCCCCTACAGTACTATTGCATATTAAACACATACATACATGCACACACACACACAGACGGGGTGAGGTGGTGGTTACGTCAACCAGCAAGAAATAAAAATCAAAAGATTATTAGACTTATTTTTTAGATGGTTACCTCAGGTTTTAGAGTCTTCTCATCATCTGTGTTACAAACTGTGGGTGTGTAGTCTAATAAAATATATCAACTTATCGTAAATGTGGTATGACTTATACTAATAAGAACTGAAAGTCAGGATACTTCCACCTCTGCTGCTTTACTTTGGACCATTCTTTCCATATACCTGTTTCTCAGGGCCATGCCTTTAAAGGGATCATATTTAGCCATTTTCCTACTGAAACACCCAAACTGTTGTGATTGGCCTGGAGCTGTCGGAATTATGCCACCCTTCAGAGAGCTGGGGTCAGCTTGAGAAACAGAAATGAAGTTTAAGCACTCTGGAAGGGGGGAGGCTACATTGATCCAGGGGCATTAATTATTATTATTAACTTCCACTCCTGTTGTGACATCACAACCGGAACCATCTCTAAGTGGCATGTGTCCAACAACACTACAGAGGAAGCCAGACGACAACAGATTGAGTGAGTTAGCAGGAACACCAGAGACTTAAATATTTACACACAAGCATTAAAACATGGTTGTTCTTTTCTTAATAGTACCCCTTTAAGTCTTTTTGTTCATCAGTGGAGTATCTCTGTAAGATATCTACAGTATATAACGGTAACTGTATTAATATCCAAATAATAACTTGTGGTAAAATGATCCTTTACGTTGCATTCATTCTAACGGCACTAAAACCATCATCAGAGGGTTAGTAAGGGAAGTTATTGTAATCAAACATACTGTAATCACTGTGGACTCTTTCCTCTTGTGTCCTCATGCTGGCCTCAGTCAAACAAAGGCTGGTGGTTTTATCACAAAGAATGTTTGTTCTCCACAGCTGATGTTTTTGTGGCTCTTAAAGCTAAATTCAGATTAGCTTCTATCATACGTGTATCCACCAGTGGGTTTTTTTTTTGCAGCTAAACTGATTTGGACACTGCAGACAATTTGAATTGCTAAAATACCTCTGTTGTCCCTCATGTGAAAGGCTCGTGGCACACGGTGACAAATGCAGAAGCTTGGTTCCAAATAATCCCCTAAAACCTCTGTCTGCTGAAATCATGGCGAGCGCACTAATGATCCACTAACAAAGATGGAAGCTGGAGTCCTGGAGTCATTTATATCACTTTGGTGATCAAAGACAGTCTGATGGTATGAATACATATATTCTCAAGCAGTTTACATATATTAATCTTTTTTTTTTCCCCAATGAGTGAACAAGTTGTAACATAACCTTCCCTGACTTTCTGCGTTGACTCTAAGAGCCTGTGGGACTGATTTGTATGTGAAGGATGAAATTCCAAAGGATGATGTTCATGTGTGTTCCCTCTCCCTGTGTGTCCCTCTCTCTGATTATTAAAATCAGAAATCAGACGAAAATCAGATTTTGCAAAGGACTTCTTCATATCAATTAATACTAGTTAAATCATCAATATCTTAGCCATATTCCTGCTGAAAATCAGCTGTATCGTGTCAGAAGGTCATGTTTCGGTAGTGAGGTAATTTAAAAGTTTAACATTTACAACTGTTGCTTTATTTTACGTAGGTATTACAGAGAAGGCTTTAACAAAATCACCCAAAATAATAAAGGCAATAAAATCATATTTTTCTTGATTGAATTCTGTGTAATTTAGTATATTATTTATTTTAACTGCATTTCAATCTTTTTTTTTTACTTATTGTTGTGTGTGCCACTTTGGAAATTGTATTTGTTGGTTTTTTCTTATTTAGTAGAGATAAACAATATGTGTAACACTAAGTAAGCTTATTATCATTTTTTCTTCCTTGAATAATTAGTCTATTGACTAATAACCACCAGTTAACATGCTAGTTCTGGCCGGCTATCAGTTCAGAGGTTAGTTCACCAATTACACCTGCAATTAGTCAATTCAATAAGTTTCTAGAATTAAAAATAAGACAATATTTATTCTCATCTTTATATCAGAAAGCAATTTGTCAACGTTATATTATAGTTTTTGGGGGTTTCTTATCTTGGGTGTAATATCCAGTGCTGCCTCTCGGGGACGTTTGTAGACCTTTAACGTTTTTAGTCTTGTTATATGTCTTTGTGTAGTTCTCCTCTGTGTGAATGTGAGCATCACTGAGTATATTTATGCTCAGTTTGAGCTGATGGGTTTGGAAGGTTAAGCTCTTCAACGCTCCTTAGTGTTTTTTCTCTCTGACACATTAAACAGCGGTGCCAATTTCCATCCAAGCCGTCCAGTGATTGCTATCAAGAGTCCTAAATGGCTCGCATGTTGTCCTCTATACGTCTATTAGGACTCTAGACTAGACTGCTAGATGTCTTCATAGCTTTTAATCACATCATAGTCTTCCTCAACAGATATAGTTAGCTCAGTTGTTGTAATTCTTAAATAATAATAATTTTAAAATGTTTATTGTTGTTTAATATTTTTGGAAATATTGAAACCATTATTTTCTGTCCTATTATATGAATTCACAGCCAGGAGACTGTTGTAGATGGATTATTAGCTAGCCAGGCTAGCTGCTCCTTCCTGATTCCAATACAGTCTTTATGCTAAAAGAAAGCTAAGCTAGTAAAATAATATGTGAAACCTTCCTGCTGGTGCGTTCATGTGCTATATTGAAGGTCTGTGAGATTCTCCAGTTAGCTGATGCTTGGCTATGAGTACGTGGGGGTTGGCCTGTACTTTTTGTTTAGGATAAGTCTCATAATTAACATATGACCTTCTATAACACTAAGATAACTATATTGAATGCTCAAAGTTGAAACCGATTACGATATTTAACCCTGAGTAAAAGTTTCTAAAACTGATAAGGGCTGACTGAGAGTGAATGGGGACAGCTCAGTGACCAGGGGGCAGCCATGGCTGAGGGTCATTGTTTGATGACCTTCTAGTGCCCGCTGTGGGAAGCTGATCTGACAGTGAGGCTCAAGGCCACACACGTGAGCGTGTATCTACCAGGACAGATTGAGTAACTGACAGATATGGTGTCAGCAGGACCTGGAGAACGACACAGGGGTCCAACACTGTCAGCCTCTGTGAGATTTTAGATCGTCATGTGTGGCAACAACAACCAGCCAGCAGCAACATACCAACGCACCTGGAGTTTGTGGTTTATCTCACATATGCGAGCCTGGCGGAGGACTGGGAGGTGGTGAGCAGTTAGCGACACTTCCCACATCAATTAAACAGTTGAATGTAGCACATTACGCGTCTGCCTGACAAATCAAAGATTCCCTTTGTGTGTGTGTATCTGCTGAAGATCTGTAATGAATAATTTTAAAAAGGCCTGATTTAGTATTTGTCATTTAATTCAGTTTGAATATTACAGTGGTTATTAATAACTCATTATGAAATGTTATTGTTTGACTTTTTTTGCCCTTGTGGTTGTATTTCACATCCGATTGTGTTGAATTAACCAGGCTGCAGGCTGCACCCAAGGTTATGTCCTTGCTAATACGTCCATTGTATAATTTCACATTTATTATACATGGTATTTTTTCTCTCTAAATGTTAATATTTTTCTCTCTAAATGTTTAATTTACAGTTTTGATGTAGAGAAAGGAAACTTCCAATGACTTCCAATCATGGGAATGATGAATGAATTACTAACATATTGAATTCTATTGATTATATATATGACCTGTATATGATATCATGCAGAAAATCAAACGTAAAATGTAAAAAAACATGCCAACATCAATAATGCAACATCTGAAGAACAGCAATTGTTAAAACAATTTAGTACTGAACCTTGATGTTGGGGGACAACTGGATAAGAAACCCCATTCCCGGATATAAAGCCTTGAGATGCAGCTAAAAGTTCAGGGGAAAAAAGCGAATTGTTGAACCCTGTAGGGTCCGTTCACAACATTCTAATTCATTATAATCAACTACAGCAGCAGCACTGGCCACAGGAGACGTGGGTCCTTTCTAGTTTTTGTTTCTTGTCACGTTGCTCTCCAAGGGGTAAAAACTCCATGAAACTGTGTGTAAAATGAGTACGATCTTTTTTTAAAAAAAATAATTAAAGCAAGTCTCGCACCAAAGCCGATATGACCATTCTTACGTTTATTGCTTGTTAAGATAATTCAAATTCATTATCCATGATCTGATTTGAAAGAGCACATGCTTTACCTTACCCAGGTTAGAAATATTCTTCTTGGAATCTCTCTCAGCTATTTGCAACAATAATGGACTCTGTGCCGCAGGTAAAAACCCGCTGCGTTGCCACGTTGACGTGACGCAGCATCCAACTGTGAGAATTAAACCACGAGTCAAGATTATGTTGTCAACTATACCATTAATAAGGTCAAGAATGAAGAACTTTCATGCTCTGTATTTGCATATTTTACAAATATGATTTCAACCTCGCTGTCACCCAAAACCCGTCTCTTAACCAGCAAAGTATCGTTCCTTGTCTTTCAGTGCCCCACATTAGCATCACATCCCACGTACGATGAAAGAATCTGATTAACCGGCCTAATTTCTTTCAGTGATACGGCTAAGTGTCAGATAATGTTTCAATAAAGCTAGCTTCTTGTCGTTGGGGTCTATCCATTAGCCCTGTGATGTGCCACAGCCGCCACTTTGCTCCTAAGCTGCCTCAGCTCCAGAAAAGTGTCCAATTTCCTGATACAAATGTTCCAAATTTATCAGTTGAGCTCATAATTTCCTTCCACAGACGCCTTTTCTCCGTCAGTGAAACACTCCATGATCTTATTGACAATTAAAACCCAGAGCTCAGTCCCTGTCGCCGGCGTCGCCGCCGCGGCTCACCAAGGCGGATGCTATTTTAGTGTGAAATTTACATAAATACTGGTGTCAGTGAGCAGCGAAGTCTTCCTGTCACTGTGCCCTCTTGTGATTGACTTGACAGATAAGGACTAATCACTCCATATAAAGACTTTGAAGGAGAAATCACAGAGTACGCTGAATTACACATTTTATTCCAGAGTCCATTTTTTTCATGTAAAATATAATTCTATGAACGCTTTTTGCATGTAACTCTACACTCGGAGATCACCAATTCTAGTTATATGACTCATAACATAGATATACCATCTATATCCTACATCACACTAATTGTTCTAATTACAGCCCAGATTCAAAACATACAAACAAGCAACAATGAGTATTTTTTTAAACATTTACATTTTGAGATGACAAGAAAAATAAAAAAGGGGTTAGGGTCCTGAAAGGTTGTGGATAAATGCTTGTTAAAAAAGTTATTAGAGCACAGAAAAATCATCCCGAGCACATCTGAAAGTGTTGTTTTGCTGATTGGAAAGTGAAGAGCTTTGCAGATTTTATTTTATAGGTCTGATTGCTTGGCTATTTGGAAAAAAGGTCAGCTTGTCTTTTCTGCTCATGACCAATGTATTACTTCCTCCAGGCCAATCGACTGTGCCTTGCGGCCTTTGTCAGTAAATTAACGTCTATTATCAAGTTTCTTGATTGATGCACCCACGACGACGTGTCTTCTACGTGCAACACACTTCCTGCTACACACATCCTGTGTACATGCAACCCAGGTTGCATATACACTGGCCTGATGGATCCTGGCTGCTGTGATAAACTCAGAGCTCATGTCAGGTTTGCTTCCCTCAGCCACTCCAGGTAAAAAAACGGCTAAATTACATCTTCTGCATGTTTCTTCAGTACTTGTTCACCAAACCACTTCACCTCACCGTCCTTTACCAGGCTGTTATTTACAGCCCACCGAGCGCATATCAAATAGATCAGCTACTGTCCTCAGATTTACCCCAAGAAAGGAAAAATACAATCAGAGCATATAACATAGTGCAAAGTAAAAGTTCTTGGTGCTTGTGAACAATGTTATGATCACTGGAGCGCGTTTCAATATTTGATTCCTTATGCTCTGTTTTCGCTCCCTCTTTCTTTCTTCCCTCACTCTACATCAGACTTTTGAAGTAGATAACCGTCAGCAGGATGTGATTAACAGTCTTTATCTGTGTGCGTGTGTGTGTGTGTGGTACTTAACATGTCCCAGGTAGTCTTTAGTCCTACACACACACAAATAAAGTCCAATCACTGAACTCCCACTTCATCGGTCGGTGGCCTGCAGGGCTCTTCACATTAAGAACTCATGAATAGATTCACCTCTCTGTCTTCATTAACTGGAGGATTCTCTGCACAGCTTTGGCACCGCATTGTCTTTATCAGGTGCCAACAACATCAGCCTCCTCATCCATGTCTGCAGCATCGCCGCCATCATCATCACCACGTCATTCCTCTTCGTCATCATCATTTCACTTTTATCGTCGTTATCCTGATTTGTGATTTTTATCTTCACCATTATCACCTTCCTTGTATCTCCTTTCCTTTTCTCCTTATTCCTTTACCATCACTGTCATCCTCATACTCATCATTGCCATCAGTATCATCATCCTTTTCCCATTGTCTTTGACATCTTTACTGTATATTCATCTTCATCAACAGCTAAATTGTCACCTCCACATGCATTTTTTACATATTTATGTGCTGGAGTCGTGGGAAAGAAGCAAAATGAGCTTTGGGATGACTCAAAATGAAGGTTGGGTCTGTATGCTAAGATTATGCAATTCTATCTCCTTGATCTTTTCAAAATTCAAATTAAATGCATTTGGAAGCTTTAGCATGTATGCACCGCTGCTGTAATTTTGTAGTCAGTTTGCATTTCAGTCAGATGAGAAGCAACGCAGTACATTGGAAGTACTGAAAGTATTTGATTGAAGTTAGGAGGGTATGACAGAGCCACAAGCAACCAGAGATGACCAGAGATTCCTTTTGTCAGTCTGACAAAAATACAATTTTCTCAGTTTTTGGTCTGAAAAGTATACTTTTTTTATTCTGGGGTAAATTTGGTTTAAAAAATACTAGTGAGAAAAGAGTTGAAGAAATGGGAGAAACTTCAATAAGAGCAACAGAGCAGTGCTTCTTTTGCAAGAACACAAACTACAGAAACTACACTTGTGACTTCAGGCAACGTTTTAAAAATGTACTTTTTCCTTGTTGGGAATCTTAAGACACAAACTTACCATCCTGAAACATCTTTGGGAAATTTCAGCTATGCAGCAGCAGGTTCTTCCCCTTCAGAGTCAGCCATTTTCAGACTCTGGTCCATAAACTGCTTTGTCTCCAGCTGCAGCCATTACTCCATGTGAAGATGCAGAATAAGGAAACATACATTATTCATTAAGTTAGGGGTAGGCTACCCTGGTCCTGGAGAACCACTGTAGGTGCAGGTTTTTGATCCAACCAGGCAGTTACACACCTGATTCTACTAATAAAGGTCCTTAGCATGGGCTCTAGTGGTTGATTAGTAGAATCAGGTGTATAACTGCTTGGTTGGAACAGGGGTAGGGGTAGGCAACCCTGGGTATATAAATATAAAATAAAATTGGGTCGTATTCTGATTGGCTAGGGGTGAATGTGGGGCCACACCTCCAGCCAATCAGAGTAGGCGACCATTAATTGTTCAGCCTGCTGGAGGACAAAGGGGAACTGTAAGGAAAGATGGATTTATATAAATCTAAACAACTTTGAATGAAATGACTCAGATATGTTTAAAATAGACTCAGCATTTATACAAAAAATGAGGCAGAAAGGGCAATAACCAGATATTTAATAGATGCTTTGCCCGATGTCATAGATCAGTGTGATCTCTCTGGATTAAATAATGAAATACTAAATAACGTTTTATTTGGAAAATACAAGGTTCTTTTTAATATAAACATATGAACTCTTCTTTTTTGTAAGCAACCTTGAGGATATTGGTTATAGAATTAGGAAAGAGCTGCAGCAACTCTTCCCACTTCCACTCTATTTTCAGGTTTGACTAAACTGACATTGCACTAAATAAGGTCCAATATCACGTATCTGACAGTTTTGGATGGACAACCACAACATTGATGCATATGCAAAGGGGGCATTGAGAGGCAGCTGCTGTTTCCTTTAAATACTCAAAATAATTAAATTAAAGTTATTACATTATGAATTTCTTTAGGTTTGGTCTAGTCATTTTTTGACATTTCAATCCAGAAAAAAAAATACACATTGAGCTTTTAAGTCAAGTCTAAATGAAGTATGTGAATGAAGACACACATTTCTATTATCATCATTGTGGTTTTAAGAAAGAGTACAGCTCCTGAATCCTTTTTCTGGCAGTTTGTCTGAGCGTTCCACCCACACGCCTCCTCCCCACCGAACTACAATTGTTCCTCTGATAACAGATCTTTTAATATTACTCTCTTCTTCAATAACAGAGGACTGTGGGGGTGCCAAGCCAGAGTTTCTCCCTTTCAGCTTGGCCCGGCATCAAAACTTATTAGATAGATAAATGAGAGCTGTACCTGCGTCGGAGCGGGCCTCTTTCTGTGCCCGCGTCTCATTTATTCGTCTGCTGAATGCTGGCTCAATCAGATAGCGGCCAGCCTTTTCACGGCGTCCACCATCTTCCTGCATCTGTTGACCTGCGCTGGCACCGTGTCAGGACTAATGTGTGCTGCTTTCGGTGGCTATGAAACAGCCGTATCCCTTTCACTTCCAAACTCCTTTTGTTCAATCTGTTCTTTTTTTGCAGATAAAGCTCTGATGCAAAGGTCAGATTATGTGTATTTTTTTTATCCAGTACAGAAGCCTGTCTTAGCCCCTCAACACCAAATTGTAGAGTTTCATCCAACTATATCAGCTTGTATGTTGTGTCATATTATACATATACTACAAGTACTTTGCGATGTAGGCAGTAATTACTACCAAGGCTAATCTGGACTGTTTCCCAGTTATGATGTGGAGTCCCAAGTTTTTTAAGGAATACTTAAAGCTGTAGCACATCACTTTAAAATATGAATCAATATATGTTACATTCAAACGCAAGTGTTTGAAAAGGAAGTGACACAATGCTGATTAATGCTGCATTCATGTGGTGTCGGAATACATCGGAAAAATGAAATTCCAACTTTGATGTTATATAAATCACAGTAAATGTTTTTCTGTTATGTTTACAGGTAAACACCATATTCATTATAGAAAATAGATAAATGCAAGTCATCATTTGTCTGGTTTGTTAATGGTTTTAAAATTCTTTGTCACCACTCAAAAGAATGTAACATTAAAATTAGCAAAATGGCAAGAAACATCTATAGATACAATTTTCATGTTTTAATGTTTTTCCCTTTTAAAAGCTACTCTTTGTTTCTTTTGTCTTATATGCCTAACGATTAAGATATAAATCCTAAATAAATAATAAATTCTAATTTGTTTTCTTGTTGTTCACCCCATTTATGTTGAAGGAACTTGTGTATGTAGCCTGTATACCCATAATCATAAAAATAAACTTTTTGCTAAATAATGTATTATTTGTATTACCAATAACTAATAATATGTCAGAAAAAGCAATATTATAGTGGTTTTAGGGATTTTTCATCACGGGTTCCTAAAAAGAGAAAGGCGGCATATTATGAGTTCAAAGCTCTAAAGTCACCTCTAATCAGCTGTTAGAATGAAAAAGCCTGAAGCTGGAGCTTTTCCTCTTTGAAGTGTTGGATCTGCTCTTTCATTTCTGCCTCCTCACGGATCCAAATCTTTTCTTGGACCTGCAGCGTATCCTCCATACTGGTGTTTTCCATTCAGCACATAAGTGTTCAATGGTTCCTCAATGGTCTGTATAAGTGTCCTTCGAAAGCAAAATACCATTTTAAGGAGGATTTAACATTGTTTTGAAGGGAAAAGAGAGAGAGAAAAGTAGCATTTTGCCGAGTTTTTCATTTTGTGTGTGTGGTTTAAGGATTGGTGTTTAGAGTTTTGAGAAAATGAGTTTTGCTGAAGAGAAACTGTAAAGTCAAGTCTCAGAATATTCTTTTCATGAAGTGCTGCATCATGCAAAGTCTTCTAGATGCACAGTGAATTGCAGCTATCAACTTGAAAAGCATCAAGTTGTCTTGAGGCTAAAACTGGCAGGATTAATGTTTCCAGAGTGAAGTTCCATGTGTGTCTGGTGATTTGCAACACCATTTTGCATTATCTCAATTAAAAACTGGGAATATGGTTGGTTTGTCCCCACACATGTAGTATTATGTCCAGACTAATGTTCAAATCAAAACGAAGTCCATCAAAAAAAAAAAAAAGACCTTGACCAGTTTCCTGTAACCATGGCAATAGGAAGTGCTCTCCAATCCCATCTCTGTGTTGTGTGTTAGGGAAGTGCACGGTTTCCTGCTGTTGTCACTGGCTTCCTTCCATTGGTGTGTGCTCAGGATTCTGCATTCGGTCCTGGAAAGCCACACAGTTCCCAGCCAGTGTTCTTGTTGTGTTCTTTTCGATTTTTTATTCTATCAAATTACCACCAACAGTGCCATCAAAGCTTAATTAAGTAAGTCGCAAATTGTTTATTACTTTTTTTTTTGTTAATAATTGCATGAGGTGTTCTTTAAAAATGACATATAGTGTACGTCTTACATTTGCCTACATACTTAATATGGGATCAGAAATGGACAGATATGCATTCAATGTATTTTGGACCCCAGTGATACGCACATTGTGTTAAACTAGTAAGTAAAGTAACTAAAGTAAGTAACAAAAATGTAAAAATAACATTGTTTGCTTACAGGAAACACACAGGGCAGACATTTTAAATTTAGTAAAAAACAGAAATGTACTCTACGATGATTCATTTTATATTTAACATGTTTTTTCTTTTCTCACATCTTCTCCCTCCGTCATTGATGAATTCTGGATTCATGAAGCTCCGCCCACCACCTCTGCATGCTTCCTGCTTGTGTAGTCTTGTTATTTGTTAGCTCCTAATGCTATCAGCTTAGCTGTTACCTCCATTTAAGGATTATAATGTTATCTTATATTTAACTAGCAAACCAGATCCTGTTGATTTAAACATGAACCTCTAACATTAACAATTTTAACACAACAGTAACATTGATTTGACACCGGTTGGTTGGCATTGCTAATGTTAGACATTTTGCTAAAGCAGCCAAGCATGCTGCTTCAGATTTTTAAAGTATTTCATGTTGGTGTTGGTGTTACCCAATGTTTACAGAGTAATCGTACCATAAATACGATTTGTACAATGAAGAGAGAAAAATAAAATGAAGAGTGACAAAGCCCAATACTCTCGAGTTCTTCAGTTTTAAGAATTTTGACAAAGCTATTAAGAGGGATCAGGTCCTACATTTTTACATCATCTTGCAGGGAGTTCCAAGCAGAGTGAGCAGCATAACGAAATGCCTTTTTCCCCCGTTCTGTAGAAACATAAGGGACAGTCAGGGTGAAAAAGTCAGTGGATCGTAGGCCGTGATGTCCAAGTTTCTGAACAAGGTGAAATCCAAGATAGGAAGGGACTATATCAAGTAGAGTCAACCAATGAGTAAACCTCCTGACAGACAAGGACGACCATTAAATTAGCTAAAATAATGGAATATTAAATCTTTATATCAGTTCCCAATTAGGAACCAGCCAGTACCAACAAAGACCGGTCCTCAGAGCCCATCCCTAGTCCAAAATCTAATTTGCCTAGAGTAAATTTGAATCTCAGCTTTTAGGGGAGTGCACTGAAACCTCCACCTTCAGAATGTGGAGGAGTGAGAAGAGGGGACAGAAACATTAGAAACACACAGAGGGAAGTTTAAGCTTAACATTAGAAGACAAACTCTTTATCTTAAATTCTTAAAACCATTCAGCTAAGAACGTTAGAAATTACAATTTTTAATCTTAATGAAAATGAATAAAAGAATAGTACACACAAGGAGTCCTATATCATGAAAGCAATGTTAGAAGGTAAATATAATAACCCCCTTTTTTCATGTTAAATAGAGTAATAGATGCAAAAGACAGAATATAAGATGAATAAAAGAACACATGTACTGTACAAGCTTCTTTTTGCACAATGCAGTGATTGAGACTTCTTATGTTGCAGCGCATCACACGCTAAGAGCTGTTTCAAGCCTCCTTGGAGACAGCTGCACACACTTCTCATTCTATTCAACATGGGGGACTAAATTAAATCCGACACTTCTCCCCACTGGGTGAAACCTGGCAGCGATGCAGGTTGGTCATCGGGTCACCAGCAGCACCTCTTTCCAGAGCCCTCCCCAGCAGCCGGCTGCGCTCGCAAACGGACAACCACTCCTGCTAGCCATCATCAATCCCAAGCGCAGGATGGAGGGACCCGTCCAGTCCCAGACGCCGCAGCCTCCCAGGGCCTGCAGCTCACCTGGGAAACTGTGCTGGAGCTTAGATCTGAGGGTGGCAGTGTTTCTGCTGACTCTGGCTGGAGCTTTGATCCTGCTGCTGCTGTACAAACTCTTACAGCTAAGACACAGGTGTGTAGGCTTACAGGTAAAAAATAATCATATAATATTCAGCTATGCTAGATATATATGTGTCCACTTTTAGAGAGTTTAGCAGCATGGTTCCATGGATGGAAATGTCGATTAGTTGATTGGTCAGTCCACCGTTTAACCCAGGTTTAAATATTTCAACAGTTATCGGATGAATTGGCATGTTTTTTCCTGATCTCCAGAGGATGAATCCAAATGAGTGTGAGCGTGTTCTACTGACATTTTATATACTGGCCATTTACAATGTAGTGCCACCAGCAGGTCATTTTTATATTATAAAATCTTACATAGGAAACATTCATAGTTCTTGATTTCAACACCTTTGCTGGTCCCTTATGTTTTTGTTGACATTCTTGTTTTAGCAACTACTAGATGGATTGCCATAAGATTTGGTACAGACATTCATGTTTCCCTTAAGATGAATTGTAATCGGGCGACACAGTGGCACAGGGGTTAGTGCTGTTGCTTCACAGCAGGAAGGTCGCAGGTTCAAGACCTCCTTGGTCCTGGGTCTGGGACCTTTCTGTGTGGAGTTTGCATGTTCTCCCCATGTCTGCGTGGGTTTTCACCGGGTACTCCGGCTTCCTCCCACAGTCCAAAAACATGCTGAGGTTAATTGGAGACTCTAAATTGCCCATAGGTGTGAATGTGTGAGTGAATGGTGTGTGTGTGCCCCATGATTGGCTGGCGACCATTTGGGGTGTATCCCTGCCTCTTGCCGTAACGCGCTGGGATTGGCTCCAGCAGACCCCTGCGACCCTAATGAGGAATAAGCAGGTATAGAATATGAGAAGATGAATTGTAATCACTTTTCTTGATTGAGATATTTCCTCTGTCCCCATTAACAGGACAAATTTTTACATGACATTCTCATCAGCCTCAACTGTACTTTGTACTTTAGTGCTGATCAGCAAATGTCAAAATGCTAGCACGCTAATCTCAGACGTTAACTCATCCCTTCTTTACAGCAACAGCACACGCTAGCTTGGTCATTATGAGCAAGTTTGCTGACAGTAGCGTTTAGCTGACTGTAATACGCCTGTAAACGCACCATTACAGAGCAGCTACTTCACTGCAGTGTTAGCATGATATAAGTATCACATTCAATACGTTGGATCATGTTGTGTCCTGCAGACTGAGGTTGGCCAGGGCCCGCCACGCTCTGGAGTACCACAGCTTCTTCCACACCGCCACCTACAAGCTCAAACACCCCACTCCATGTGAGGACCTGATGACCAAGAACGGGACCGTCCCCGACGAAGCGTCTCTGCCGATCCAGACCGTTACCGCAGTGACGCCCATCGCCATCGCCCCCCTGCCGGTCCCCCCTCCGCCATTAGTGCCTCTCCCGCCACCGCCTGGCCTGCCTCCACCGCCTCTACAACCTTCACCTTCTCTCCCGCCGTCCCACCCGGTCCTGGCCCTCCCTTTCCCACTGCCTGTGATCCAGACCACCCCGCCCAGCCCGCACATGTCGTGGGGAGCCTGCTCCGACGCAGACGTGTACTCTCGTATCGGCGCTTTCAGGCCGTCCAGGCTCTCCAGCCTCTCCAGCCAATCCAAGGTCATCCTGTTCGAACACTCGTCTTTCTGACCTCTGACCCTTGATATTTAACAAGACTGTAGCCCCGACTAAATCTGCGATCTTCTGATGAAAAGCACTTTTGCTTAGAGTATATACACTACCGTGTAGATCCAAACAAGTGTAGACAAATGTTTGAAGTTTAAGCACTTTGAAGATATAGTCTACAAAAAGAATAACTTTGAGTTTTTCGACCAGATTCATCTACTATCCTTTAGAAAAAGTGACATACTTTGTGCCCAGACCTCTGCAAGAAAATTGGAGTTAGGAGCAAAACACTTCAAATATGTTTTCTTCAATTTGTTCAAGCTATTTTTTTTTTTTTTTGGAGAAAGCACAATGTGACTGATCCACAGTGGAAGTTTCTTTTGCTCAGGGCCTTCAAATACCTTCTGGAAACTGTTTTGGTGGTAAATAAGTCAATCTGAAGAAAGACTCGTGTCTTTTAAGGACAGTGTAGAAGGTAGAAAGAGAAAAGCAAGCAGTTTGAACCAAAATCACGGTTTGCCCTAATTTAATTTTGCTCACGTTTTGGTTTAAACTGTGCATTGTGTCAACTCACGCTGCAGCTTTGAATTGTTCAATTGGCCTTTGTGGTCATAACGTCTGATTTCTACATGCTACTCTGTTTGGATTAAAATATGTGGATGCTACAAATGGATAATTAGTTACAAAAATAATTAGTTACAGATGAGTGAAAGATGCAGGCAATACGCTCACAACAAGTAAGATACTACTCGGATTATATAAAAATGAGCTCACTACAGTTTATGACAAAGTTTCTAACATCAGCCATGTGAGAAAGTGGAATTGGCTCAAACCGGTCACTTGATGTTTGCCACAACATCCTTGGCAGAAATTTGGCTTTAATCCATCTCCTGTGTATGGAAAGAAACATTTCTGCCTTTTCCCTTTACTCAAACTGTATGATTTCTGGAGAACTTCACCATGCTGGAAAATCCATTCACATTTTATTACAGTGATTAAAAGAACATTTTTTATTCCACCACTAAAAACAGAGTTTTTTTCCTTTGTAATGAATTGCATTTTAAAGATCTCATATTGGAAAAAGTAAGATTTAAATAGCTTTTTTTTATTATATGTAGGTCTAGGTGTTGTATAGATAATTTTTCATATTCTCAAATGCTCAATCTGTAGAGAAATGACAGAAACTGTTCAGGAATTCAGTTGTTCTCAGGAATTCCTTGAAGTTGTGATGTCACAAGAGGAGAGGCTCATTGATATTAATACGACGGACGCGAAATGTTCTGTTCTTTCTAGAGCTACAGAGAGAATTTAGAGAGCGGTGATGTAAAAATAATTTTGGTACTTAAAACCACAACTATATCTTGTTAGGGTCAAATCTTCATATAAAACATATGGGACCTTTAAGACTGAAAGCTATCAGGACTCTATTAACACTAAATTTATCCTTATTTATGCCAAAGAATATAGGTTTTTGCAATTGTTCCAGGGCGTAGCTGTTGTAGCAGCAGAGCTCATTGTTTCCTGTAGTGGGAGGCATTTCCTGAGCTGATTGCTCATGGCAGGGTCCCCTCCCTGTTTCACACCACGCTCTGTATTCCCACCGTCGCTCCCCGTCTTACTCTGCATTTCCGCCGCCACTATGTAATCGTGTTTTCTCTCGTTTAGAATGCAGTTCAATATTTTTCACAAGTCACAAGGGAAGCTGTTTAATTCGATGGCTGTTTGCTGCCCCGTGCTTGCATGACATCCCTCTTTTGTCTTTCCTGAGTCTAAGTCTTCCAGCGAGGCCACCGTCTCCATACTAAAGGCCGGTTAATTCAATATGTGCATGTACAGGAGCATTGTCTCTTAATTCAATCAGTCAATCAGGTTTTTTTTGGGAGCGTTGCAACCTGAGCAGGGGAGACATTTGTAACAATATGCTGCTGCAGCGATTGAATAAAATCTCAAAATGTTATGTATCTATTCTGAGAATGCTCATTGAAATGCTTCCAGCTGCAAACAATACACACGAAGCTATTCTCATCATGTTAACTCTTACAGGCAAAGGTCCTGTGTTTTTTTTTGTTTCATGTGGACATTTGCTCCTTATATAACCATGTTAAACTGGCAGTGACCTCTGCTGGCATTTAGGACTCCTGTCTGTCAGGAACGAAGGTGGAACTGGTTTGATGTTGCTTGAGAACTAAGAAAGTTCATCACGAAACAAGCAGAGTCGGACGAACGGATAAACAACACATGTAAGTGAGGAGCCTGCTGTTCCCTTCCTGTTTCCTACCAGCTTTATTGTGGAAAGGAAACTCCAAACATTTTTTTTTTCACAAGTCCAAGTAATCCATCCTACTGCATTTGGAATATTCAAAGGCCTGCATGTTGGCTAACAACTAGAACTGTACGAATTTAAGAATAATTTAATTTTGTTTTCATTTGTGATTTTCTTCCAATCAAGTTCCAGTGTACAACATTTACCACTTAATAGAAAACTAAAGTCAAGAATTGGTTTCAAACATAGTCTTATTTAGTAACATGCAACAGTAAATGTAGCTGAAAAGTAATTGTAATCTATCTCTAAAGCAAGCGACCTCAGCTTTCACATATAGCTTGCACGTGGCATGATGGTTTGCATCCTTTTTTGTGGATTTTTTTTGTTTTATATTAAAACATCATTATTATAATTGAAAGTTAAAATCCCACTGACTTACCTATAACAGTGCTATCGTGCAGCAGCACTTTAATTACAGTGTAAAGCTGCATATCACAGCTCCTCCACATGTTGCTTCCCAGCACTTTCATTACAATTCAAACCTGTCGCTTCACGCACCGATCGTAACAAAAGTATACAGGAAAGAGTAAGAAGTAAGAGGATTATCATGAGTAAAGTTTTACTCGGCCTATCAACAGTTCAGAAACTAATATGCATGACCTTGTTCCTCTTTGACGACTCCAGGTTTATCAAAAGAAGCTTGGACTGATGCAAACTTGAAATACTGAAATGCAGGTCTTGATGCACATCTTTCATGATAAGCATGCCCGTCATTGTAGATAAAACCAACTCATTTGAAGATCATAAAATACAACCATTCTTATATTGATTGCATTATATACTAATTAAAACATACTAAAACTATTACATTAAATTCCTGCCATATATTTGATATAATAATCAAAATATGTAGCAGGCAGGTATAAGAATGGAATTATCATCTTCCTGTGATCTGTGATCATTAGAAAAAATGGCGACATGCATTAATGCAACCATACGAGTTGTTGTAGGTTGACATAAAACATTAAAAACATCTCATAAATAAAGGTGCTATTTCTGCAATTGCCATAAGAAATGAAAAACATCCTCTCTCCTCAAAACTGTTTTTCTTATTCATATGTAAAAAACGAAAAAAAAGGAGAAGCAGTGGAAATGCTAATAAGAAGATATAAATCACATTTTTTTTTGTTATGGCAACAGGCGGTTTATATATAATTGATATTTATATAATAATTGATTTTTTTATTGAATGATAAATAAAAATAGAGTTGAATTTGTGCAAACAATGCAAAAGTGAAAATGTTAAGTTTGTCATATGGACGGCACTGAGGGAAAAGTAACGCACCCATTAAATTCCTCTGGGAATCTTGCATTTTAGCAAAAAACAGTTAAGCTGTGTGGTTGTTAATCCTGGACAGATGATCTAAAACCATCTTCAGCCTCCTAAATGCATACTTTTTAAAAAAATATATATATAATGAAGCATCCTCCTTGCTTTGCATTGCTTCTCCCTAAATAACATGACGATGCACTAGTGAGAAATCCATCATTAGAATTGACCATGTTTTGGGTTTATAATAAGATAAGTGAGATCAGGAAATAATCGTCATTCGGAAAAACGCGGCTGTTGTTAAATTGATTTTAGCCTCAAAATCAGCTGGGGGGAAAGAACGGAAACGCCTGCAGGATGTATCAAACAGCAAAGGCAACAAACTCCGTTTGATGTCCGACTAAAATCGACTGGCTGTGAAACCAGAGAAGGCGACGGCACAGACACCTGCTGCAGATGCAGGAGGGTCAACTTCAGGTTCAGGAGCCAAAAACACACAAAGCTTTAAGCTTTAAGAGAGAGAAGCAGCACGTGAATGAACAAAAAACTACAGTCTTACCAAGACTGTATATGATAAAAAAAATGTCGAAAAGTGTTTCTAAAAAACATTGAAATGTGATTTAGGCAATGATTCTACGAGGCTAATGATAAATGTATTGCTATGAGTTATTAAATCATGTTCTGTAATACTGTTAGACTTGTTAATTTACTGTAATCCTTTTAATTCTTGAGATCTGATGACACACAATTCATTGATTTAATTTACTATTGTGACTAATCTGACCTTCAAAGCAGCAGATTCCAAAACCTATAATCCCTCTTTATGAATAAAGATGAATACATTTGTTGTTTTAGGTGTTTTTTTAATGTGCACTATAACGTGTATTTCTCTCATGGTCTAATAAATTGTATTGGAAGCATTAATGAATAATAGAAATTCAGGTCCCAGTTATTGCACATATATGTTTCAAAGAGGCAAAATGCTTGCTGTGGTCACGCTAGTGTTAAAGAGAATAATTATAATCCTGAAGACAGATGTCTTCATCTCTCCACATGCAGAACCAGAGCAGCAGAATCAAGTCCGGTGAACTGGACCCAGCCCTCGATTTGGTCAAGTTAATTTAATAGAGACGTAGCCTACACAAACATACTAAGTCATGACCTCGTTACCATTGGAGCAGCCCTTTGCTGCACAGACATCAGCGATGGCTTATAGCTGCAAAAGAGACACTTCCAGTGCATGACCACATCACCGGATCCCATAAACAAGGTCCCATCACCCGAGAATCACAAGATGCACTTTCTGAACTGAATAATTCAGAATCTTATGTCCACATATATACTTAAAATTCTTCATTTTCTACAATAAATTAAAAAAAATCGAAATGTTACTCATCCAGTTTTTTTACATGAGACGATAGGAGACAACTTAAAGGTTTTAAGCAAAAGAAAATGAAGTTTCTAAATGCTTCCTGCCATATGACGCCATCGACATCCTGCCCCTTCCTCTCAAGAACATTGCATAGATAAACCCTCCCAGAAAGAGTTTGTTTTATTTAAACCATTATAGTTTTCAACCAAGTACAACCAACCAAGTACTTTATCTTCATTTATTCTGTACTATGTTACAACTATGTAAAGACATAGATGCTATTTTAGTTCTTTAGTTGTAATAACTGCTGTTCATCACTAGCTGTAGCCTGTTTGTAGGGCATGTTTCTTCTTAATAAATAGGACTATATTTAAAATCGGATCTTGACTTGTTTCATTCTTGCAGTAGTTATGGCATTTATTGTTTTAGTATTATGATTTAAGATTCTGTGATGCTTATAAATTGTTTTGTCACACTTGATTTTAAGAAAATCATAAATGAAATCAAAATTGCAATATCGAAAAAATCACAATTAATTTTTTTTCTTAAAATCATTCAGCTCTGATTAAAACATATCTGATATAAATATATTCAAGTGTTTATTGTCATGTGCACAGTGTAGAAACAAGTTTCTCTGTACAATGAAATTCTTACTTGCTGTCCACACAAAATAAATAAAAAAAAAATAGAATGAAATAACATGCAAGTAACAAAGAATATGAATATTAAAAATATAACTTGGCAGATTATGTACAGATATTTACAAATAATGTGCAAGGTGGTCTGCGCTATGAATACTGCAAAAAATATAATGCATAACTATATATAAATATATAAATGGAAAAAGGCTTGAACGGGTTAACACAAGTTCAAAAATGCAAAACAACACATGAATTGACAGTCTACTGATTTCCTCTAAACTTGTTAACAACAGATCCGAGAACATCTATAAAAAAAAAAAAAAGAGGTGATGAGGACGGCTTCGCTCCAGCGGAACGTGATTCCTCTGACAGCAGGAACGCCACCGGCGTCTCTGCAGGGGAAACACGGCCCAAACAGTCAGAGAGCGCACGGATGAAATTGAATCCACGCTCTTCACCTTCTCCAATATCACAGGCCGACTAACAACCGAGTGCCCTCAGCAGCGGCCTGCGAGGAAACAGACGAGAACCCCCGGAAGGAAGACGCCAGCGTCCGCCATGATGAATCCCATGTCACGGCCTTGCACCTCATGGAACGTGACAGGTCCGCGGCTTTAAATCGGGATTTTGTGTATTTTCTCCAGTTGTTTTTTTTTTAAATGTCTCCCTGTCTCTCAAAGACAATTTAAAACCTGACTGATGAATCCTATCTGGTGAATACGGCTGCGTGAGTTGGGCATCGCAGCGAGCACAGAACAATTAACGCCTCAATAGGCTCCTGAATTTTACTGCTTCTTTTTTTTTATTTATTTGTTTTGTTTTTTTCTGTCCTGATGTGACAGCACATGAATAACATGGCGTCATACTGTGCACAAAAGCCACAATTCGCAAGACTGAAAATTGCCCACGTTTTCCATCAATCAGCGTTATTTACTCAGAACTCAATCACACAAGATGTTATACAACTGTAGACTGTGAATGTTATTTTTTCTCTCCATAAAGACATGCTCATTTTTTTTTCCAATCCCGAGCTGAGATAATTCTGACATCATCAGCTTATTTTCTCAGACATCATACAACTGTCCGGTGTGGACATTCAATCCTGTCAAACAATAGATGGAGAAACAAAATCTTAAAGAGGCCTATATTGCTATTTTCCCAGTTTTATCCTCACCATAATAAAAATGTACATGCTTTTTATGGCCCCCAAACCCCTAGTTCAACCTGTAGCAGCAATGCAGTCTGCCTTCTAACACACTCACTCTGAAAAACCTTGTTGCCCGCCCCTCCCCTCTCTACTGAAACACCCGCTCTGTTGTGATTGGCCGAGACCTGTCGGAATTGTCCCGCCCCTCAGAGAGCTGGGGGTCAGTAAAACAGACCATAGATATAAGGGTCAGTGTCAAATAGTGGTTTTCAAGATGTGAAAGACAAAACTTTTTAAATTACAGTTTGAAAAGCATTTAACAGTCAGTCATTTTCTATACCTGCTTATTCCTCATTAGGGTCACATGGTCTGCTGGAGCCAATCCCAGCACATTACGGCAAGAGGCAGGGATACACCCCAGATGGTCGCCAGCTAATCGTGGGGCACACACACCATTCACTCACACCTACGGGCAATTTAGAGTCTCCAATTAACCTCAGCATGTTTTTGGACTGTGGGAGGAAGCCGGAGTACCCGGTGAAAACCCACGCAGACACGGGGAGAACATGCAAACTCCACACAGAAAGGTCCCAGACCCAGGACCAAGGAGGTCTTGAACCTGTGACCTTCTTGCTGTGAGGCAACAGCGCTAACCCCTGCGCCACCGTGAGCATTTAACAGGTCTCTCAAAATGTACATTTTGTGGTTTCTTGTCATTTGAAAGTCCATTTATACCATTTTTTTTTACAAATGTGTGTAAACTGGTCTTGTGTAAACTGGGTCCCATGTTGGTGTTTCTTGTGTTCTAGCCCTTGTTCAGGTTTTGTAGTTTGTTTGATACATTGTAAGGATGCATCATTTGCCTTTTAGTTTCCTCGTTAAGAGTGATTTTCATTTTTTTCCGCCAGTTATTAGAGTGTTTTGTTTCCTCTGTGTAGAGCGACTTTTAGTTTCCTCATTTTAAAAGACTTTTATTTTGATAATTTTGTCTTTGGATCCAGAATCCGTGGCAGTAGGTTCAAGACCTTAAAGCTGGGATCTTTCTGTGTGGAGTTTGCATGTTCTAAAAAGTCCAAAAACATGTTAATTGGAGACTCTAAATTGCCCATAGATGTGAGTGTAACTTCACCCGCTGCTTAAAAACTAATGTTCAGTGAGTATTTTGAATTGAAATGCATGAATATGGAATAACTGAGACATCACACTGTTGAAATTGCACTTTTTTCTTCTTTTCTTCATGTCATCTCTCCTGTTTTGTAAATTAAAGGTGAATTTCTCCTGTAAATATTTATAATGTATTTCTTGACATAAAAAGAAGGGGAGAAAAGTGTAGGTGTTATTTATATGTTAATTTTTACTGCTCTGGCCCACTTGAAATCAAATTGCACTGTATGTGGCACATGAACTAAATAGCATTTGACTCCCATGATCTACAATCATTAATTGGAATAATAGACAAATGGTATAAAAAAAAATAAGACCCAAGCTGTAATAGATCAAAAATGATCCTGTGAAATGGTCAAAAAGAAAAAGTTACTAAGTGTAGATTCCACTATGAGACAAACACGACCCCAACACCAGCTTATTGTGTGTGTGTGTGTGTGTGTGTGTGTATGTGTGTGTGTGTGTGTGTGTGTGTGTGTGTGTGTGTGTGTGTTGGCTGCCAGCTGTGGACCCCTCATACACACCTCTGTATTCCTGTGTTGCTGCAGGCCTTTGATCAGGTAATTGCCCCTTCGGTCCCGAGAGTTGCACCCCCCCCCCACCCTCCGCATATGTTGCTATGGCGACCACCTCTCCAGTATCCATCTGTGTGCCCCCTTCACAGCCTTTTTTTTTTTTTTTTTTTAAATGGACTTATATGCAATGAGGCTACGAGTGACGGAGGAAAAAAGGAGGGAGAAACTCTACAAGCAACACGAAGCACCCAGACCACTTCAAGCTTAGTATGACGATCATATACACGTGTGTGTGGTTCTTTTTGTCTCCCTTGGTGGTTCTATTTTTTTTCATACACACACTCTCTCACCTCCACACACTCTTTGCCTCTCTATCTGTTCTCTGTTAGTTTCATCCTCCCCGGAACAATAAAATTAAGCTTTTTTTCCCCACCAAATCGTAGTAAGGGTTCTCAGAAGGTTTCAGAATCCACCCACACACACACACACACACGCTCGGGGGGGACTGGTTTGGAGGCTCAGCATGCTGTTTGAACACATAGTGTCTCTGTTTCAGGGCGTACAACTCCGACACTGTGAGGGCTGTCATGCACAAACTAGTCCAGTCCCCTTGCAACAAATTCAAATGAGCATTTTATAGAGGTTTTCTCCTTTTATTTCCCCATTTATAACGGTTATTAAAATATTCCCTTTCCACACTAACAGGGTCATGTTATTGTGTTTCATGTTGTTCCAGTGTGTGTTTGTCTTTTTTTTTTTTTGCATCATTCCATCAAATGGAAATATATATGTTGTGCTTCAATTTTTGACACATTTCTCCCAGATTTCAGCCCGACATGTTTGGCATGTTTGAATAACCCAAATAAAAAAAATGTAAAAGTTTGCAGTTATAGCCTGGGAAGGAAAACAAAACAAAGTAAATGAACAACTGTAAGTGACACCGTCGTACGGTGCCTTGCTCGAGGACAATGCGGCAGCATTCACAGCTGGAGGCCAGATGTTTAATAATTTCAATTCACATCTATAAATAGAATGCAGAAGAAGCCTGAATGAAAATCTTTCTATCTTTCAGTGTTCACTGTTTATTCTAAACAGATTGGTTTCAGCCTTTTATTGGGAATATATATATAGAATGGTGTCCTGGATAACATCTGGATTATTTTTCATTTTTCCATTTAACTACCACATATGCAGCATAAAGTATTAGAATATATAGAGTGAAATAATAATATTATTTGGTTTATTCAGTTAATTATACCATATATGAATACGGTATTATCTTTATTAATACTAATTTATTTTTTGTAATTATTTGTTCAAGGCGTAGTCTAAAAAACGTATTAAGAAATACAAAATTATTATTATTTGTTCAAGAACAAGTATTAAGAAATAGTAATCTTCAAGTTAAAAATAATCAATTTAAAAAAATACTCTTCAGTTGTTTTTTTACTGACTTATCTTTAGCATTAGAATCCTAATATATGTCCAAGTTAGTAATAATAATAATAATAATAATAATAATAATTATTATTATTATAATAATGCCTCATTTTAAAGCTTCAGAATTCATCCAGTATGCAGACTAGATTCAAATGCTTGATTGATTTTGCATCTAATTTGTAAAATGACGACTTCAGGGGAAAAAAATGATTATAAAGTATTTCTTTATTGAACATTACAGAACAGGGTGAGGGACATGGAGCTTCAACCAAACGATCACGGCTGTATAGGCTACACACCTCTGGGATATACGATGGCGATGATCAACAGTAACCATGATGAGCTTCTTTTTACTTTTAATGCCATTTTTTTTTATTTAGGACATCCTCTGTCTGATTGTTGTTTTTTATTATTATTATTTTAGGTTTTTTTTTTCCCTGTTGGGATCAGTCTTTGAGTCTATGATGACACCAACGAACAGTGAAACCTTCAGGGTCTGTTGAAGTGACACTTGATGATTTTCTTAAACGCGCTCTGGAAGTCTTTGTTGAAGTAGGTGTAAATGATGGGGTTGAGCAGGGAGTTGGAGTAGCCCAGCCAGTTGATGACTCCGGCCAGCCAGCCCGGCATGTAGCACTCGGAGCAGAAAGGCCTGACCAGGGCGACGATGAAGAAGGGCAGCCAGCACAGGATGAAGGTGCCCATGATGATCCCGAGCGTCTTCACCGTCTTGCGCTCCCGCGCCAGCGCGATCTTCCGCTTGGCCTCGGTCGCCTTCTCGTGCCGGCTCTCGAACAGCGGCGCGCAGCTCGGCGTGTTGGGCAGCGGCAGGTTCCCTTTGGAGCTGCCGTGCACCTCGATGATCTCCAGGGACTCGCCGTCCTCCGCGTGTTTCACCGAGCCGTTCACGCTCGCCACCGGCATCGGCCGCGGTTCCACGCTCCGCTTCCAGCTCTTGCCCCCCTGGTGCGCGTCCCCGGACGCCTTTTTTTGGAAGAGCGCCGGGGATAACCCCGCGCAAGTGTCGGACACTTTCTTTTTCTCGGTTTTACGCACCGTTCTCCTGATCCGGAACCGCGCCGCTTTGAATATCCGCCCGTACAAAACCAGCATCAGCGTCAGCGGGATGTAAAACGCCCCGAACGTGGAGTATATCGTGTACCACGGGTCCTGCCTGATCATGCACTCCTTCGGGTTCGCCCTGTCCTCCGCCAGGCTGCTGGGCTGCGAGCGCATGATCAGCATCGGCGGCACCGAGATGGAGAAGCCCACGAGCCAGGTGACGCCGATCAGGACCGCCGCCCTCCGCGGCGTCCTCTTCTTCAGGTACTCTATGGGCTCGGTTATCGCCCAGTATCGGTCCAGAGCGATGGCGCACAGGTGCAGGATGGACGACGTGCAGCACAGCACGTCCAGAGAGATGAAGATGTCGCACGGGACCTGCCCGAGAGTCCACCGGTTCAGGACCTGGGTGAGCGCCGCCATGGGCAGCACCAGCACCGACACCATCAGGTCGGTGACGGCCAGGGAACCGATCAGGTAGTTGGCCACGGTCTGCAGGGAGCGCTCCAAGGCGATGGCCGCCACCACGCACGCGTTCCCGAAGATTGCGCACAGGATGAGCGCGCCGAGCAGGAAGGACGTGACCACTTGGTAGCTCAGTTTCACCTCTTCGGGTTCGGCGGGGTCCTCCGAAGGGTTGTCGAAGCGGGACCAGGCCGTCGTGTTGTTCGCGTCCTCCATCACCGATGGACCCGACGGGGAGTATTGGATCAGTGTGCGGGGAGCCCGGTGCGCGCCAGACCGCCGCACCTCGAAGCGCGCATAGCTGGAGTGTTCGGTGCAGCGGAGAAGGACAGTCTGCAAGTGTCTGCTGCTGATGCTGCTTATTTATACCAGCGATGATAAATGAGTCACTGGTCTGTGAGGATGGACGGATGGACGGACGTCTTCCATCAGTGTAGCTCAGCTGCTGGAGATATATCATGTTGTTAGACACTTAAAAAAAAAACGTGAAAGTGCGGCTGAAAATCAATCATTCAATTGATTTTTGTTTTATTCACTTCATTTTCTTGATTCTAACGCTGCATCTGGAAATTCTCCTCCTTTTTTCTGTCATTTACTAGAAGTTGATGAAGTTATCTGCAGAGTATTGTGAGGAAAATTGGCCTGTACAAAAAGGTCGCTTTTATATTTTAATATATTATTACAGCTGGATATTTTACACAGTAAAAAGAAGTTCACATTAGTCTTATATTAAATCTTGGGGTTAATTTTGCACAATATTGGCAACAGTTTTTTTTAAATATAAGAATATAATGTTAACAGTTTTTTTTTGTTTTTTTAAACCTGTATAACATCAATGTACCTCAGTTATTAAAACAAGTATTGAAGCGTCATGGTGCCACTTTTTTGTCTCGACAGTTTCTGTTTTCAGCACCGCGGTCAGCGCACCCTGCCCCCCCCCCCCCAGGTGTGACACTGCCACCTGGCGGCGTGGGCCCACCTCCATAAAAATGATAACAGTGACATAAAAAAGGAAAAAAACACCTAACACGAATAGAAGGCAAGTCAAAAGAAAATCATAGAGTAAATTATTTATTTTTAAACCAAGACTTGGCCAACACACTATTTCCATTATGAAGTCACATTAAACCAGAATCCAGACAAAACTAATAAAAGTTAGATTTGAGAACTGCATTTTGATAGTATCTTGTTGATAGTATCTATCTCTAGTTCTTGCGAAAGAACTAGATTTACTTAAAATAAAACCATTACTTTTTTAACTTTTAAGACTTAATTGTAAAACGGGAGACAGTATCGACTGTTGCGTGTTTTGGACCATTAGGCTTGCCGTAGACGTCGTGACGTCACGGCTCGCTTAAAGGGAAAAGCCTCTCTAACTTTCTTGTTGTTGGTTGTTAATTGTTATTTTATTTCTTCGTTATCGCCACACAACACGTTTCCCAGCTCTCCGGTAGGTGTATTTTCTTCATAAATGGTTAATTTATTCGAATGTTATTATCTGCAGAACGTTATTTGTCGGTGAAAACACTTGTTAACAGAGCTGAGTTAGCAGTAATGTGTCTTTCATCTGCACGTTAGCGCTGTAACTAAACCCGATAAATAATAATAGGTGCATCACAACATTGACACCGTTATATTATGTTCTTTTCTACTCCGAGCTAGCTAGTCCCGGAGACGTTCATTCTAGAAATATTTTTAGCATGAGCTGTAATGCAGTATCAGTGTCTCCTGTACAAACGAGTGGTTCACTGCTATAGCTTCATTTACGTGTCTTAGAACTCAGTGAGGTGTCACAGGTCAATATTCTAGCATGTTTACTGTGTCTGCATTAGCTGCGTTTATGCTACACGCAGGGGAGTTTGCTTAACAATGTCAGTAGAATAGAAAAGATGAAATCATGGTATGTGAGGTTTTTTTTGTTGTAGACGTGTTTGATATATGCTGACACATACTGAGCCTACACTTTTAAAAAAGTCAAGTTATTTTATTCCTGTCAGTAAAACTGAACCTGAAGCATTAGCATGAATTATACTACAGTTGCATCTTTTGACTGTGGTCATCATCATCATCATCATCATCATCACAGCTGCAATAAAATCGTCCAGCTGGAGAGTCTGAAGAAAGAGAACCATGCTGCGCTGCAGGAGGTGTCGGAAGGGCGTCATAGATGAGACATGTTTGGCGATGGTGGGTCTGTCTGTCCTATCTATCTCTCCATCCATCCCTCTCTCCATCCATCCCTCTCTCTCTCCAGGTTCTTGGGAAATTTTGAGGGGCATTGTTCATTGTTGGGAGGGAAACACACAGCTTAAATAACAGCTTTAAGTAATAAACGATATCTGGGTGTCGTAGATATTTAGTGGGAAGTATTCTGTTTGATCGTGTGTGTTTTACATCGAAGCAGGTCGAGGCCGCGGATGAAGGCTCAGCTGCAGTCTGCAGCATTCGGCACGTGAACGTTGACACGTTGCCAGAGTGGATACTCACCTCGGTTCAACAGGTACAGTGGTGTGTTAGTTTAGGAATCACAGGTGTAATGTTTTATTTTTCTTATTTAGATTTTGATACATTCTTATCATATAGTTTCACATTTTTAACATCTAAATGTAACCCGCTCATGATGTACATTTTAGTTTCTAAATATCACTTTCACAAAAAACACTTCAGACATTTCAACTATTAGGATTTCTGCGTCTCTGGTTTCTGTCCAGGCCCAGTGGACTGTAGGGAAACTGAACTGCCAGAACTGTGGCGCTCGTTTGGGCCGTTTCAACTTCATCGACCGCAGTGAGTGCCCCTGTGGGCGGGACGCCACCGTCCACCTCAACAAGAGCCGCGTGGACTGGGACCACAAACGCTACGTCCTCCTCGTCCAGCCAAGGACGACGGGACCTGGGAGGGGACACGCCTGTTCTCTGATGGACGGCTCTCAGAATAAAGAGGAGGAGCCTGACTCGGGTAGAACTGCACCAGACGGCGTCCAGCCTGACCGCCCTGCTGTCACGCCCCATACTCCCCCTGCTGAGGCCTCGACGTCACTGACTCACGCTGGAAACAGCCCGTCGTTTCCTTTCAGTCCCCTTTACTGCATCTCTCACAGGAGGCGCCACAGTTCGGAGGATGACGCCACCATCAGGTCGTCGTGTTTTTGCGCTGCAGGACATTCGTACAGGTCTGCTGCTAAGGCGGCGAGAGCAGGGACTGGTGAGTTCACACGGTCTGCTGTCCCGTGTACCAGGAGCCAGCAGTTCAACGTAGACGGCGCCTCGTTCGGTGCCGTCGCCTGCCGTTCGTCCGTTTCTGGAGGGAGACGGGTGAGTCCCGATCGACAGCTGCTCCAAACTGCGGCCGATGACGAGGCCTCAGCAGAGACTGGAGCTGCACATGAGGAGCTTCTTGATTCCAGGCCGTTGGTCAGAGGAAGATCCACGTCTGACAGTGCAGCCGAGCAGGAAGAGGAACCGGTGGTAGGCTGCTGCTCTTTACAGTGAATTTTAATTAGGCTGTAATAATGTAATCTTTTGAGAGATGCTGATTTCAGAAAAAAAATGCAGTGGTCTCTTATTTTTTTTCCAGAGCTGTACATCTCTAAAACTATGAAGCATTGGTTGTTATATAACAAAAGCAAATCGAGGGTTCTCTTACCTCAGCTTTTGAGTCATTGACAAGGTTTGGGATCTTTATGTGTGTGTGGTACTTTCCTCAGCCTCAAGCCTCTGTGGCCTCCCAAACCTCGAACAGACTGAGCAAAAGGGAAAAGAACCGTCTGAAGAGTCTCCGGAGGAAACAGAAGAGGAGGGAGCGATGGCTGCACAGTCAGCTGGAGCAGGAGCAGGTGAGACCAAACCGGAGGCGATATCGTGGGAACATGCAGGACACTGCATTAGTATTGTTTGTGTCTCATACCCGTTTTATTTGCCTTGAGGTTGTTGGTGTTTCTGTGTCCAGGCTGACGGCGCGGGCGGTTTCCTGTTGGACAGTGACGAGGAGGACAGAGAAGGCCTCACCTGCGTCGTGTGTCTCGACGTCTACTTCAGCCCTCACAGCTGTCAGCCCTGCAGTCACGTTTTCTGCGAGCCGTGTCTCCGCACGCTCGCCAAGAACCGGCCGACAAACACGCCCTGCCCTCTGTGCCGCACGCTCATCTCGCACACCACCTTCCACAAAGGTGGGTTTTTCCCAGGACTCCCTCACAGCATTTAGGAGTTGCTGGATTGTGTATTTGCTGAGTTTGATGAGGGAAACCAAAAAATACCATTGGCCTCATAGTAGAAGCTGAGCAGCTCCTGGCTCTGCTTCACTGGTCTGGAAACAGCTTGTATCAACAAAAAATAACTCATGCTATAACTATAGGAATCATGATGATGGGTGAATTTTCCGAACTATCCCTTTAAATCTGAATGTTTTAGCTTTAGATTATGCTACAATATATTTTTCTCAACTATATTTAAGTTCCCTGTCAAGGGCCAACATTCAATTATGTAAATTCCGTATTTATTCCCATATGGTCCCATATATTCCTGTTAATTCCCATGGAAAGTTTCCAACTTTGAACATTCCTGTAATTTTGCAACCCTAGTTATAATACAAAATTCTAAAACACTCACTTATTTCAGTTTCTCAAATGTGAGGATTTCTCGGTTTTCTCTGTTTTATACCACTATGACTTCATTTGGGTTTCAGACTGTTGTAGGGACAAAACAAGCAATTTGAAGATGGAAGCTAGAGCTCTGGGAAAATGTAAAGGGTATTTTTCTACTTGTTTCCCGACGATTGATAGGGTTTCTCTACTGTTCAGGATAATGGTGTTTTTTCTTCAACAATCAGATTCATACAGTAACTTGTATGTGTATTTCACATTTCACTTTTCAGAGCTCAACCAGAGAGTAAAAACTTGCTTCCCAAAAGTCTACTATGCCCGAAAGCAGCACTTCCAGAACTCTTCATGTGTCAAATGGCCTCTGCCCAGCTGTCGCAAACGCTTCCATACCATCTGGGGTGAGAAATCATGCACTTTGAGATATATATATATATATATATATATATATATATATATATATATATATATATATATATATACATATAATTATTTCTAACCTTGTCGATGTCTTGGCTATATTTTCTTTTCATTTTACAACTCACGGTAATAAATAAATAAAAGTGTGACTTTTCATAGAAAACACAAAACTGTCTGGGTGACCGCAAACCTTGAACGGGAGTGTATATATCACATATTACCCAAAATTCAGTTCACCTCCAAATAAACAGATAAAACCAAAAATCACACAGTTTATTTCCACTATCCTGCTTTCCCCCCCCCCACACAACTTAGTGACAATTTTACACTACCGTTCAATTTGTTCAGATTATTTTGATATTGCACCAAAACATTTACCATATTAGCAATGTAAAGAGTGTATTTCTGTTTAGTTTAAAGTTATCTTCATTGAAGAAAACAGTGTTTTTCTTTCAGAAATAAGGAAATTTGTAAGTGACCCCAAAATTTGGAATGGTAGTGTACCTTTTTAACTACATCATTGCAGCAGTTGACATTTCACTCCCACGAACACGTGCACATCTGTATGTCAACATCATTGCACAGTGAATTTCCACGAATTACTGGATTTTCACGACTCTGTAATAATCTTAGCAACTAGTTGGTTTTGACATTTAATGTTTGAAAAGCTAGGGATACATTTTGTCTGTATCACTTTAAATACAGATCATAATTTTATCTGTTTAACTTCAGGATATCCGGGACAAACCGTGCACAGACGCTTGCACTTTTCCCTCGCAGGCTTCACGCTGGACGCTTTGGACCTCGCCGACATCCACTCAGTCAACTGGGTCCTGGCTTTCCTGCTCTTCTGTTTCCTCATGATTTACTTCTACTGCTGAGACACTGAGGAGAGTTCAAGAGTGGGCGGCCGCAGGTTTCTGTCTTCTCTCACCGTTTTCTCAGTGTTGAAGTGTCTCACAAGTTGCTGGAGGTGGTTAAGACAAAAGAAGAGGTGAGGAGCAGGATTTACTAGTGAATCTGAACATTCAGAAAATTTGCACGAAAGGTTGGACAAGTTAAAATTATGTTTCAACTGACTACACACTAGTTTTAAAAATGTAATCATGATTTACACAGATGTGAAATATCAATCTTCACATTGGTCTCATAAAGAAACCAAATAAGAGTAACAAACATATTATAACTATTTATTTAATGTAGCACAGGTTGATTTAAGGAGTCAGGCACTTTACTGAAGAACAAAAAAGGGAGGATCACTAATTATAACACGCATTCAAGCTTGACGCTACGAAAATGTTGCTTCTTGATCGCAGTTAGATTTATTTAAGCAATCGAGTTGATTGAGGGTTTAATAGCAGCAGAAACAGACGAGCTGACAGCAAATGTGATTCACAAATGGGTAAAATACCCGTTTCAATACGGTGCCTTTGCTTATTCTGTGCCTTCTGTCAACAACGCGAAACTGCACTTGGAACAACTTTGAGTTGTAGCTCTCTGGCACAGAATAACGAGCCAGAAGAACATTTAAACATTATGATGTTTTCAGTGAACGGTTTTGTGTGTGTGTGTGTGTGTGTTTTGTTTTTTGTTTTTTTTAAAGGAAAAAGACTTGCTAAAGTCTGATTTATAAACCCTCTCAGGGGTGAATTCACAAGAGGGTCGCACGGCTTTTGCAGCCGACAAACCTGAGCACATGGGACAAAAAGGAAAACAAACCACCCGCAAAGGACGAAATGCTCCGCAAACTGCACTGCCAAGGCGTCCTTGCTATCTGCACTTATGTAAATTAGGTAATATGCATACATAATTGGCTCCTTTCTTTGTAAATGAGCCTCATTGCGAAAACAGCCTAATTCACAAAGACCTAATGGATCAGGGGTAAATGCAGCGCTCTCTCTTTATTCATACGGGCTGCATTATTACAAACAACAGCCCCAAATAAACCAGGAATCGGTAAACAGATGATCTGTGCAGATGTATTGTAGATTATTAGCATCAGATCCTGACTGATCCAGTGTTAAAGGGATTCTGTGTAAGAGGAATTCCTTCTTAATAGCAAAGCCCTTGCATCTCATTAGCTATAGAGCTAATATCTGCAGTGTTTTTTCTAGACAGCCAGGGGTGTTTGATGAGGGTGGCGTCAGAAAGGGAAAGCACATGTATCACAAAGAATCCTTTGACTCCAGAATACTCAATGGAAAAAGTTGGGAGGGTCTCATTTTTACCTCCACCAAGGACATTATGTTTTTGCTGGCGTTTGTCTGTCTGTTGTTGGAATTTCGTCAAATTTTCAGAGAATGTTGGGAATGATACCATAAACAGATGATTCAATTTTGGTAATGATCTGGAAAAAAAGTCCTGGTTTCTGGATCACTTTTAGGTTTTTGTTGTGTGCTAACATTGCTGTAAATTAACCTTTAAACGGGCGCCATGGTTTGGCCCAAAAGACGTTCAATGTTGAAATAGGTATGAACTGGTGAGGCTGTAACTTGCAAACTTATTTTCATATGTATTTATACGACTGTTCAAAAGTTCAGGGTGACTCAGAAATTTCCTTATCTTTGAAATAAAAGCAAGATTTTTTTTTCAATGCAGATAACTAATCAGAACTACACTTTATACATTGCCAATGTGGTAAATGAATATTCTAGCTGCAAATGTCAAAAATCCATCGCACTAAAACTGACAACAAAATATGTAAATTGATTAACAAATGTTACACATGGTGCCTTTAATGATGTAACCGCTGCTGTGCTTTACTGTACATGAATGCATACAGCCTTTTTCTCAGACACGCGCATCGCTGTAGCTGCTGTGTGGTTGTGCAGCCAGCTGTGAAAAACATCCAGCTGTGGGAAACGAACAGAACATCAGTTTAATGTCTGAATATTACAATAACGTTCAGAAATATCAATCTACACATTTCAGACCGGGCGACACGGTGGGGCAGGGGTTAGCGCTGTTGCCTCACAGCAAGAAGGTCGCAGGGTCTGGGACCTTTCTGTGTGGAGTTTGCATGTTCTCCCCGTGTCTGCGTGGGTTTTCACCGGGTACTCCGGCTTCCTCCCACAGGTTAATTGGCAACTCTAAAATGCCCGTAGGTGTGTGTGTGTGAGTGAATGGTGTGTGTGCCCCACGATTGGCTGGCGACCATCGGGGTGTATCCCTCCCTCTCGCCGTAACACGCTGGGATAGGCTCCAGCAGACCCCTGTGACCCTAATGAGGAATAAGCAGGTATAGAAAATGACTGACTGACATTTCAGACCCGCCTGAGTCACATTAAAAAAAAAGGCTCCCCTCGTTGATTGATGCCTGAAGGTAAAGCATCCTCGGGTGCGTGCATCCCAACTTGCTGCATTTTGACATTTCCCATGTGGGCAGATTATGTAATGTTGTAGTAAAAGAATCAAAGTACACGGAAGTATGTAGTGTGAGCATCTGGTATGTTTCCGAGAAATGCCGGGGGATGAGGGGAGTAACAAATAAGTAAATTAACCCAGGGAGAAGGAGAAATACAAGGAAACTGAAGGTATAAACAAGGTAACAGAGAAGTTTATTTATAGAAACGGTAAATTTGGATTGATTGAATGGTAGCCTCGCCTTAACTCACACTTGGCAAGGTTTACAGTCAAGGACGCCTCAGCCAGATGCTGGAACACCACTCTGAGGGTTGGCAGTACTCTCTGCCCAGTCATAGGAGTACACAGCAACGTAATGGGGATACCCATTACAATGGTTTAATAAAAGGTGCATCAGGCACTGGAAGGTGGTGGGTGCGTTAAATGGTCGGGTGTCACACTTTTGATGTGTCAGACGCCCTGGAGGTCAGAGGAACGTGCCAGTACCCTTTAAAGAAATAAACACAGCAGGACCAATGGTGTCTAGACAGTCCTCAACTAGTCTAGTCACTAACCACCTTAACTAAGCAAAACAAATCAATGCATTAAAGGCTTTTGTGCTCTCTGCAGCCTGAAACACTGGGAGGTGTTCTGTTCAAGCAAAACAAGGGCAAATTGCACTTAGGCGATAAGCTTTGGGCATGTTTGTGTTTTCATGTTTTAGCACAAAATTTAGTTGTGAAAAGGAGCATAAGACATGGAAGGTAACGGGTGAAACAGATGCACAATTTATTCCACGATCCATTCCTTGTGAATTCACCCCTCAATATTGATATTGTGTAGTTTGTCTTAATAAAAATAAACTATGGGGGAAAAAGTGTTTCATTTGAGCTGTGAACTTTTTCATTTGAACATATGGGGGGTCCTATTTAGCATTATACATTGATTTTAAGTCAAACACCAGATTACCAGAGGTAAAAGCAGGATGGAATGATAGTGTTGCTAGCTGTGTGTTCCCAAACGGCTCTCCATCTACAGTTATCACTTATTCACTTTTGTAATTCAGCCAAATTTAGCACTGTTTTGACATGTGATTTGAATTGAAACACTAAATCCTCTGGTTAAAAATAAAAATGTAAAGACTAAAACTACTCATTCAAAAAACACTAAAATCACTGATTCAAACATTTAAATAAAATCACTATAACCACTGATTCAAAATAAAAGCTTTTTTTAAAAAGAGTAAAAGGCTCCCGAACAGACATGAACTGGCTCCCATGTTCATTTCCAAGAGCCGACTCTATGAATCGGCTCTTTCGACCAACACAGACTTAATAAAGTACACAATTTTCTTTAATGAATTGATTAATTAAAAGTAAAATTGACGGAAACACGCCCCCCTTTTGGCTTCTAAAGCGTTAATTGTGATTCCGAAGTCGGCGACTTGTTTTTTCCTGTTGGCGCGCTCTCAATCCTCCATACACACACGCACGCACGGACGCACACGCGCGCTCGCACACACGTGAGTGCGCGGCGGAAGAGAGGAGCCTCCCTGTCGGCCTTCAGGAGGGGCTGAAGGTGACTCTCCTCTCGGCTGGGATGCAGAGGGAGCTGCTGGGGCTCCGTCCGGTGCGGCCCGCCACACGGTTCTTCTTCTCCGGGGAGAGTAACGACACATCTCTGCGGCGCTTCACGTTCGCCGAAACCCTCGAATCCCGCAGCGGCTGACTTAGCGACCTATTTTTTCTCCCCCCCCCCCCTTCTTGTTTATTAGAGGACACGGCAGCAGCGACCAGAACCCCCCCCAAAAAAGCACATAAAACAGCGGGTGTCGCTCTCTCTTGAGTCTGTCTGTGCATGCATGTGTTCTGCACCGTGCGGGCGGAAAAAGCGCCCAAGATCCGCAGGGAGCATTTTTCCCGTCAGTAAAGCGGCGCAGACGGAGCCGGAGCGCCGGGAGAGCACGGAGGGGGCCGTGGACTGCAGCAGGATGGTGAGTACAGGAGACATGATGCATGCTGCACCAGCGAGGGACACGTTATTCTGTCCTGATAGACGCGATTTCATATGCATGTGCGACAGTGGCGCAAAGCTGCGCTTTTTTTTAATTTGCGCCGTGCATAGCGGGTTGTTGGTCGGTTTGTTGCAGACTGTCCAGGAATTCAACACGCTCGTAGCGCTGTACCGGGAGCAGGTGATCTGCGTCGGGGAGATCTCCGCCGACTGTCCGTCTCTGCGGGCGCAGATGCAGCACACGCGGGCCAAAGGATGCTTCATGGCCCGGGCTGCGCACCAGGACCTCGCCGTCATTTCTGTTTCAGGGTAAGAAAACACAAAGAGAACGAAATATCGATGGAGATATATTAAATATAACATTTAATACGTCTTCATCAATCGATACACACTTTAACCTCTTGAACCCCGGTTCTCTTCTTAGCGCCACACGGTGAAAACAGCATAACCTACATGCGCATCGGATTGTTCCAGCGTATCCTTGATGGTATATAATGGCTAAATACTGGAAATAATTCACTTTATTTATAGGCTATGTTGCGTTTTTTAAATAAATAAAAAATCAGTAGAAAATATTAGTATTGATGTACTTAAAGGTCCCATATTGTACACTTTTCCTGTGTTTTATATCCATCCATACATATATGTGGGTCAGAGGTTTAGATTTAACGGGGATGCAGGGGTCCCCCTCAATATTTAGAACATGTGCATTTGAAAGAATCAGAGGATCTTTATTTTGAAAATTTGTAAAATACTAATAATAAATGAAGAAACCTACAGGAGAATATTTGAAAGCAAATCAGAATGAGAGCCGAACTGTATTATGTTTCATTATATTTTCAATTATCACATAGTGCCTGAATTTTCGTTTTCTCTATACAAAAATAAAGACATTTACTCCATGAATCCATGCAGAAAACGTACAATTACATGAAAAATCACCAAAATGCAAGAAATTAGACAAATCAACCAGAATGCAAGAAATAAAGCGTTTGATGGTCAACATTTCATGGGGGAGGACCTTTAGACCCTGGCTTATGTAAATGCTACACCCATGTTTGTGGTTTTAAGTACAAAAAATAATCTTAATATCGTTTTTACATCTCCTCCCTCAAGATTCTCTATGGAGCTTTAGAAGGAAAGAAATAGGACCTTTAATTAATGAGAAAACGAGATAGGAAACATCTTGTTATCTCGAAAACGCGTCAGGGTTAAAAGAATTAATGTGTATTTTTCCCTGACTGCCATGAAGCTACTGGTTTCCATTCACTTCTGTATAGTAAGGATTTATATGCAGCCTTGTGATTAATCTCCAAACTTTTATTTGATCAGTTCTGCAAAACTGCAGTTCGCTCTCTGAACTCTGGAAACACCAACGATACGGACATAAACTCACAGTTAATACTGTGATTTAACTATTAGAAGTATCAAATTTACTGGGTTCAAGTTTCAAGTGTTAACAAGGTCATTTTCAATAATTTGCCTTCTTTGATTGTCTGTCTTTCTCTCCATTTTCCTGATATTCCTCCCTCCCTCTCTCTGTCTCTCCTCTTCCTCCTCCTCCTCTTCCTCTTCCTCCTCCTCCTGCTGCAGTCCAGAGGACGGAGAGATCCACCCTGAGATCTGTCGGCTCTTCATCCAGCTGCAGTGCTGCCTGGAGATGTTCATAACGGAGATGCTGAAGTCCATGTGCCTGCTGGGGGTGCTGCAGCTTCACAGAAAAAGTACCGTCACACTGACAACTTTATGATGTCACAACTTTCCTAGATTCACCAATACAAACAATGCAAATGCAGTAAAGGGGGCATATGTTATTTACAAATCAGGATATTTAAGACTGTGACATATTGAAAATTCCTTCAAAAATCGCTGTTGTGAGATAATATAAATCAGTCGGGGTGAATCACACTATAGAAACAGCAGAGGGCAGAAGAGAGCTGTTATTATATGTATAGGGAGGGCTTGGACTGTTGTTTTTATTGTGTTTTTAACTAAGAAATTATATAAAAATTAAATTCAACAGCAATTTATTAGTTTTAGGGCCACGGTTTGAGGGCTGAATAATGAACAAAAGGAAAAGAAATCATTCATTCCATCACAGACTTTTTGTTGTTGTAGTTGTTGACGGTGCTGCTGTCTCTGTTTGGACCCTGAAGGAACGGACTCGGAGCCGAAGGTGGACTTCAGGGTGGACGAAAGTTCGGACGTTCCCATCCTGGAGGACCGGTCCTCCTCTCCCATCGACTTCCCTCACGAGCAGTGGCTGGTGGGAACCGATATTGAAAACATAGAGAGGTACGACAACTGCAGCTGCTTCTGAAAACTCTCTCCTGCGCTGTTTAGTGACTATACATCGTTTCGTGTACTGTTGCGAATTCACAATAATGAAGATCCGTTCCTTTATCCTCAGAGATATGCGAGAGATGCGAAACCTGCTCAGCAAACTCAGGGACACGATGCCTTTGCCACTGAAGAACCAAGGTGTGTAAAATGTTTATAAAAAAAACACTTTTTTTTTTCTTAGATAAAAACATAAAGGTGTCATTTTTCTTCTGAACATTAAAATAGAAGATATGTATATATACACACCCAGGCAATTTAGTGTTTTCCATGAAAAGTTGCACTTATATTTACCACCATGAGATGTAAAATGTAAATGTTGTTACATTAACCTTCTGTTGCAATGAGCAAACACATTGTACCATTAGAACACTGGAGTGATAGTTGCTGGAAATGGGCCTCTATACACTTATGTAGATATTACACCAAAAACCAGACATTTGCAGCTAGAATAGTCATTTACCACATTAGTAATGTATAGAGTGTATTTCTGATTGGTTTTAAGTTATCTACATTGAAAAAACAGTGCTTTTCTATCAAAAATAAGTGAATTTCTAAGTGACCCCAAACTTTTGAACAGTAGTATATATGAATCCTTCGATGAGAACTGTGAGTTCTAGTTCCCAACCTGAGGATTCCACAAACAGTGTCATCAGATGAATAAAGGGGATAGGAAATTATGAAAAAACCCCAAACGATCTTAATTTGTCAGATATATAAAATGCTTATTTTAGCCTGGTATAAGTAGGACATTGCACCCACTCCATAATTAGGACTGTGCCTTATCCATGTTGTTTGTGGTTATACACCATGTATTACCAAGAACAATGTGATCTCTACAGGTCCTGAAAAGTGTTAAAAAGCCCAGAACTTAAGCAGTTGAAGGTAATAAAGTATGTAAAGTATGTCATTGCCAACTGCTGTTGGCAATGATGTTATTTTTTCAGGCTTTGTTGAGCTATTACATATCTAACCTACTAGTGAGATTGTTACGACACTTGTGCTGCAGGAAGCTGTTTGACCCCTTTTTGTTGTGGAATTTCATTCTGCACCATTGGACCTGTGTAAAAACCTTTTAAATTAAAATGAAATGAAATTATGGCAGTAAAATAAGTTTTTAATGAGTTAATCCATCAATCCGCTGTCTGCGACATTCAAAATCATTATATTGAAAGAATAACAGTAAATAATTCATGGCCATGTAATTCCTACTCATTTTCCATCATACTTTCCTACTTTGGCTTTGGCCGACATAATGAAACAGGGTTTTAATTTTATTCTATGTAATATTTAAACCTGGAGAGCCCTAAAGATGCCAGGTAACACTGCTGTCAATCTTAATTAATTTACATTATGATCGTTTAAAGCAGAAACACACAGTAAAGGTTGAAGTTTGAGTTCCAAAAAGAGATCAGTTTCTATAGTGTGGAAGAGGTTTGATTTTTTAACGTAACATCGGAGAAAGAATAAAAAAAAAATCACACAACAAAAGCCGCATATGCATCGAGATCTGTCAGGTTCATGATCGATCATTGTCTCACAGTTTGTATCGCGGTAACATATCAGCTTTCCCCATCTGTAACAAGTTAAAATTCCAATTTCGATATTGATAAGCTGGAGTCGTTCAGGTCAGTGGAGCAGGTCAGTCCGCTAAAATAGTTATTTTACAGAAGAGCGAACATCCTGTGGAAATCCCCATCGCCAAATCAGCTTACGGTATTGTGATGTTATTTTCAGGGCATATGATTTACCCCTAAGCGGAATGACGACATGATTTATATTTATAAAGTGTTGTTGTCCGTTGCAGACGACAGCAGCTTGTTGAATCTGACTCCTGACCCGCTGATCAGGCAGAGGAAGAGACGCTTCCCCGGGCTCTGCTGCATGGTGTCCGGCTGAGTCTGGAGCAGCACACGGCACTGGACTTTTATTTCAATTCGTGACATGTATTGATTTAAAAGATTCATTGAGCTTAATCTGTCCGATCTGTCTTTTTCGTCTTGATATTTACTTTGATTTGCTGGTTGGTCTTTTGATGCTTGAGTTCTGCAGCTCGGTTACTTTTGGAGTAGAGTTTTTGGTTTGGAATTGGTTTGAGTTTGGATATTTTCTTCTTTTTTTTTTTTTAGATAGAATCCTGCATCCAAATGCCTGGTGGGGAGAAGGAAAGACCAAAGTCAATGCGATATTATTCAGCAATTAATAAAAGGAAGATATGTATTTTTTCTGATTTTGGTTCTTCAGCAAGATTAATTGATCAAAATCAAGCAAAAAAATGGAATAAGTGGAGTAATTCTACCCAGTAACATGTTTTTAAAGTGTTATGATTTCATTGTTTGCAGTTCACTATTAAGACCTTTTTTTAAATTTTTTGCCTGGTTCTTTTTTTAAGGTGAGGCATCTTTGCATCATGCTTCCCCTTTCTCTTCCACACGGGTTCATTTCTCTCCTAATCTTTGTCATTTTCTATGATTAATGAGATTTAAAATGTACATATTCGGGCTATGCACAGGCATTTTTCAGTGTTCAGGTGTCTTACTGTGCTTGTGTCAAGCCTCCACGTCTGAATGTGTATGTGTCACAACGTGAGATGTTTAAAGTCCAAACGACCTCCAGACACTTTGTAGATGATGCAATTAATCTGCAGTGTTATGATGCATACACATAACCGGCTCCCATGATTCATACTTTTCAGCGTGTGTAGAAAATAAGCTTTTTTACGTCAGACGAGTCAAGGCTGTTCAAAAAAACTTGGCCTAAAATTTCCATTTTAGATGTTTTCAGCAGACTGTCAGGTTTTCTGCTTTCACCTCCATCATTTCAGTGATGCATAAAAGTAAAAATTTACATATAGATACCAACACCTACAAATTCCCCTTCTTTTTACATTATAAATATTTATACTATTAATTAACTTTCATCCTACAAAACGGGAGCGATAACAATAAAAAAAGAGGAATTTCACTATGATAATCCAGGTATTCCTATTTTGAAATAAATTAATCTTAACAAGTGAAAAATGTCTTGTTTTTAGTAGAGTTTTTCCAACATTGAGTAGAATTTTCTTGAAATATTATATTCCATTGACTGATATTTTTTTATTTAATTTTTTTTCTTGACTTTGGTGAATTAAGGCTTTTTTTTCCTTGAAATAAGGATCTGTTTTGTATTTTTAATGGCATCTTTGAATCCTATTTTAGACTTTTAATCTCATAATTCTCACTTTTTATCCAATGTTTTAGAAAAAATTAAATAACCAAAAATAAAAAAGTAATTCTACGCCTTATTGGACTAACTGTATTAAATACAGTATATTTCAGTGCACTGAACAATATTTAGTATTTTAAGCAGCGGGTGAAGTTATCTCCTCCCTTACAAAACAAATCTAGTAAATAAGTAAATATTTTACTTCACAGATCTTCAAATTTCTGTGAAGAAACAGGAACTGGTCCGTTTTTTTTTTTTGTCAAACTTTATGCATTCGTCATCCTGATCGGAACCTTTAGCGGTTCCTGGCTTTAAAGTTGCAGCAGCTAAGACGTCAAACTGCTGCCTCGTAGATTCATGGTCCCCAGAAGATGATCCTGAACGTACCGACCTTTCCTCTAGCATCAGCGTCAAGTATAACTATTCCACTCATACCCAGAAGATATCAAAATCTAAAATATTACCATCCTGAAAATACTAAAATGGAAAAATCAATCACAAGCCTGCTCCCCAGAGTATAAACCCCTTGATTTCCATGACCTCATGACATCTTCTAATGCTAGATCATGCTTCACATATTTATCTCCACTACTGATATGGTTGTGAGGTAAAAAAAAAAAATGAGAATGAAGTTGAGGAAATTACCATAATAGTAACATAGTAACAAGACAAATGCCATAATATTACAAGAGTGACTAATACTAGTGTTGCAGTATTATGACTTATTTTCTCAGCATATTATGCCTTGCTTTCAAGATAATATCTAATTTTTAACGTTTACCCTGATACGTTGTTTTAAAGACTAGCTAAATAATCACTTTGGTTCTATCCAGATTTCAGCTGTTTTTGGGTGTAATGATCATTGCAGCCTGTAGGGGGCACTAGAAGGATAATCTAGAAAACACCTACAGAGGGGGAATAACTAGGGTGAGATTGGATTTCATGTATAACAGCTCCTTTGAACAGTTTCCCTATATAATTTGAACTGTGATTGTCAATGCATCACCTCACAAAAAAAAATAAAATAAATAAATTTCACCTGTGAGGTTCTACTAGAGCCATCTTCCCCACTGAATGTAAGTGCAATGTACTGTATGAACATTTGTAAACTCGTGTTTGTGAAGAACTCTGAATGTGTTTGCTTTCTTTCACGTGAAGCGGTGACGTCTATAAATTGCTCCGATCTTTGTTTTTCGGCATGTATACGATTCCAACTAGAATTTGTGTAGTTTGTGTGTCCTGCAATGTAGAGAACCCAGAGCTAAACTTATGTACAGCTTAGAACATTTTATAATGTGAATAAAGTTTTATAGAAATAAGATTGTAGTGTTTTTAGTGTTTTTTTAAGGTTCAACTCATTGGGATGTATAGTTAAGAACCTTCACTCACCTCAATCATTAGAAATGAGTGATTTTTAGGGAAGCTCATGTGCTGAAACTAATGTTGTGACCTATATTCTGTCTATGACCAGTACTTCTAAGCTTCTCTGTATTATTATATCCGTATATATTGCGGATTGACAGTTTCAGTCAGATGTGATGAAACCTGAGAACCTCACTGTGTCAACAAGATTCCCTGCTGCCGTCTGTTGTTCACCATCAAACTCCTAAAGCGAAAAAAAAAGAAAAAAACTTGCTTTTATGATATTTAAGAGACTTGCTCTTTCCCCTTCCTGATAAACTAGGTCTGAAAACATTTGTTATTCTGACAATTTGTCATTTTCTTGAAAAAAAAATGCTCTAAGCGATAATATTTTTATTTGGAATTTGGGGGAAATGTCAGTAGTTTATAGACTAAAATATATTTAAAAAAAATGTTTCTTTTTTCCCAAACACATACCTATAATCAGTAAAATAAAAATATATATATTAATTTTGCAGTGGTCTCTTATTTTTTCCAGAGCTGTATGGTATGTAAAATAATGTTTTTTCTTTTTAAAATAAAATAAAACACATTAATGAGTAGTAAAAATCAGAAAAACTGCAATTTTTTATTTATTTTTTTATTTTTTGGAAAACATCAGTCTGCATATAGATGTGTTTTTAAGCAAGATAGATGCTACAGATTTATGTTTTCTTTTCCGGGAAAAGTATTAAGCAATAAGTCATCAAAATAAAAAAGCTAATATTTAGTTTAAAGAGTGTAATATATTTCAGAATAAATCTAATCATGCGGTTGACACCAGCCTTTACATTTCTGTCTTTAATTTGTCTTTTGATCGTCTTCAGTGCCAAAAAAACGTAAATATCTAAACAAAACGTGGAGAGAAAAGGTTTCTGCCCCTCGTTATCTGTAACTGTCGAGCCTCAAACACAAAACATCTGTGGTACATCTCTGCAGCCGGGAAACTCCACAGCTCCCTGCTTCCCGTAAGGATGAGGGACCAGAGGGTTATGTAAGAACTATGTTCTGATTATTGTTATTGGAAAACAAATCATTTTTATTTGGAGATATTTGTAATACAGATTAGGCGATTTGAGTTCAATACCCGCTCGATTCCCCTGAGAAATCCCAGAGGAGGGTTTTATATTCCTGCTGTGGGACACAGAGTCAGATTGAGCTCTGCCTGCAGTGCAGAGTCATACACTCCAACACAGCAGCTACTGAATTCTTTGCTGTTACATCTGCTGCAGAGGACTTCACTTCAGGTGGTAAGTCATATTTTGCTTCGTACACATGTGCTCAGCGTGTGAATTCAGCTACTTGAAAGAAAGTGTGAAAACGAAATGATGCAGAAACAAAAACATCATTTATAATCACAGTGAGAGCATTAAGACTTTCACCAGGCTGTTTGTCTCCTATTTGTCTGCTTAATGAAGGACATGGCCCAATATTATCATTGTACTAATACTAATAGTATTATTGCTTCCATTTGGAGTTTTGATAACCTTTGTATGTTTTAAAGATTTTTGTGTAAATATTTTACAATGTAAGTGAACAGGAGCAGATGAAACATACATAACATACTGCACACTATATTACTATACACAATATACACACAGCTCTGGAAAAACAAATAAGAGACCACCCTAAAATGATCACTTTTTCTGATTTTACTAGTTATCGGTACGTGTTTGGGCAAAATAAACATTTTTGTTTGATTCTATAAACTACTGACAACATTTCCCCCAAATTCTAAATAAAAATCATATCATTTAGAGCATTTTATTGTTGCAGATGTGTAAAATAACCTCAAATGATGCAAAGAAACAAGGTTAAATTTGTTAATAAATTAATATTTGGTGCAATAACCCTTATTTTTAATCCCAGCTTTCATGTATCCTGCCATGCTCTCCACTAGTCTTTACCATTGTTCTTGGGTGACTTTATTCCACTCCTGGTTCCTCTTTAAGCAGAATGATATGTTCATGTGTTGGAATTCAACAGATGGTGGAATAGAATGGCTGGAATACATGTAGAGATGCTGATTTCAGAAAAAAATGCAGTGGTGTCTTATTTTTTCCACAGCTGTATTATACACACGATACAGCACTACACACTATACATACTATACTTATACATACTAATACATACCCTTTTCATATTACAGTATGCTAATGAATGTGTCCAACCTAAAACTTGTGACATAAAATGACATTTTATGTGCTTTTTATATATAGTCCAAATGTAAAACATGTATTGGGTGGATGGAGGCACCTGGAAAAACAATTATTAATGAATATTTTCATACTGCACTTGTCAAATCAGCACCCTGATCTCCCCTCATGGCTCCATCCCAACGCCTGGTGCTGCTGCTGCAGCTCCTCGGCTGGTTAGCGGCGAGTCTGGCCTGTCACTGTAACCGATACCCCTGGAGCTCCTGGTCCGCCTGCTCCATGACCTGCAACCACGGGACGCAGCAAAGACACAGGTGAGACTAACGGGCCACACAGACACTCGCCAAACTCCACTTTCTACCTCAGATACAGGACACATTCTTCCTTCTTGCCGGAAGGCAGCAACTTTAGGAGAGAAATTATTACCAATCTGGTTCAAATACAGCACTTAGAACAGTATAGAAAGTCTCCAGGGATACGAGTGTGTATGGCTTTTCCTGTTTTGATCAGTTCGTGACCAGTGGACAATCAGTTTGTCGTGATTAAAACAGGCAATAATCATAACACCAGGAAATCTGTTTTGGCGAGATATCTGGTAGTACCTTGTTTTCAAGGATGTAGATTCCGCTTTACCCGCAAATCTAAATATGGCTCGGAACACAATAGTTTTGTTCTGTTGTTGGACAAAGGTTATTATAGAACAGGTTGACTACAAATACCAGAAACCCTTACATGACCTATAGTCACTGAGACCTCCAGGGGCTGTGGGAAAACCCCCAATTAAAAAAATCTGGCTCTAAACTGATATCTGGAGCTCATTATTTTTCTGTATCTGTTTTATTTCTGTTATGTTAACTATAAAAACACCCCCTCCCCCTCCAATATAAAGGAAAACACTTCATCTCTCTATCTATTACTGGAATATTTCTCAAGAAGCAACTTGTCTGTGTTAAAGTCTAAATCGTATTCACAAATAGTTCCAGGTGAAGATGATGCAAACAGCTGCTGTTCTCAAAGAGATTTTTCATATATTTTTGACAGGAATTTTCAGTACGATGATAATTACTTCTGGAAGAGCAGCTGTTCCCAGCTGTGTGATAAGACCGAGCGCCGAGCCTGCAACGAGCACGCCTGTCCAATCAACTGCCTGCTGACGGAGTTCGGTCCGTGGTCTGACTGCTCGCCATGCGCCAAGAAACAGGCAAAAAACACAGATTACACTGCAACACCCTGACATATGCACATATGCATAAATCTTTACCCCAGTCAAAAAAAATCTGGATTATATGCTTGTTCATCTGAATGGAAAACTTAGATGAATTCAGCCATATAGAAAAGAACATGGTGTAAAATAACATTCACAAAAAAGATGAAAATAAGAGTAAAAAAACAGTTTAACTCCACAACAAATTTACAAATCTGTGAATGTATTTTTTTCATATTATATTACTGTTCATATTTTAACTTATTAAATCCTATGAACTTTTAGGTCTATGACTGTTGTTTTATACTTAAAAAAAAATAAATGTTACTTACATGTTTTTTTCCATATAATAGTAAACAACTTAGATAAAAGTTTTAAGGAAATAATTTAAGTGCTTCCTGTCATATGACGTCATCAACTTCCTGCTCCTTCTTCCTAAGAACATGGAGAAGACAAAGGTCATTTTATTTAGATTATTATTATTTTCAACCCTGACATTTATATATCAATCTAATTATTCAAGTCTCTAGAAAAATCCCCCGAAAAAAAAGGTGTCCTCTGTTGTGATGTCACAACAGAAGTGGAAGCTTATAGCAAGTCTTTCTACTTGAGTTCTGTTGCACCATCTGACCCCAACTCTTTGAGGGGCGGGACATTTCCGACAGAGCTAGACCAATCACAAACAGGAGTGTGAGAGTGTTAGAGTGTGAGAAGGCAGACTGCATTGCTGCGACGAGGTGCTTTTAGACCGAAAAAGCATGCTAAAGCAAAATTTAGATATTAAACTGGGAAAATTGAAAAAAAGGGCTTCTTGTGAATTAATCTAAATCTAAAGCGGTCTTTCTCTCTTATGCCGTTGCCATAGTTGCGGACCCGCTCCGTCCAGAGGCCGTCCCAGTTTGGCGGTTCAGCCTGCAGCGTGGAGCTGACAGAGGAGCGGCCATGTTATCCCTCCACGGAGTGCAAGTTAACACCCATTGACTGCAAAGACGACTTTAAGTGTGATAATGGTAGGTAGTGTGATTCGTGGTAGTTTGATGTGAAATTGTGTATAGAAAATCCTACAATCCTAAACCCTACATCCTCTCCACAGGACGCTGCATCAACTCCACTCTAACGTGCAACAGACAGAACGACTGTGAAGATAACTCTGATGAGAAGGACTGCACCGAATTCAAAATTGTGTGTCCAGCGGATAAGAGAGTCGCCCCCGGGGCTGACCTGGTGCAAAACGGGTGAGCTGAAGGTCAAAAGGTCACTCTTGAGGTTACAACTTTGGCTTCAACGTGAACTGCTTCACATTCCTCTCTGCTGTGTTCATAAATCAAATTCCTTCCTGTCAAGTGTTTCTCTTCAAAACAGAACACGTTGCATGTTTTGCACTTTTTTAGTGATATTGTGTTATTCTTCTGTTTTAGTTACATTCAAAAATATCTTATATTACATTTAAACAAACAGATCTTGTTTCTTATCTGTAATTTCTTCATATTGGACAATAATACGAATCTTTCATTATTGCTCCTGCAAAGTCGAAGTGAAATGTGACTTGTCACTGGTTTGTTTCTGAAGGTTTGATGCTCTCGCAGGAGAGCCGAGGGGAGCGGTGCTGAACAACATGTTTATGGGAGGAAGTTGCATCCTTAGGAGGCCTAAAGGAAGGCATATATACCACCGAGTCCCTCACAACTTTAAGAACTTTGAGATTAAGGTAGCATTCTTCTTTGTAATGTTCGAATGTACGGCCCTTCGCTAAAGCTAGCTGGCGCCACACCTTCTGAATCACCACCCACATCTCAGATTTAATCCACCAATCAAAGCTTTCTGAGCGATAGTGATAACGTGGGTTTTTCAGGATTTCCTGGGCAAGACAGAAAAATAGCTAAGCTACGTTACCCAGACAAGGGGCTAAAGGAATAGTATGGTTAGTTATGTAACACTAACGTTAGCCTAGCTTCCAAAAGGCAACGCAAAAAGAGCCAGGAAACACAAATAGTTTCAAATCCTCAACCAATGCTACATGCAGGCTAGTAGCATCCTCATTAAGCTAATGTTAGCATTATTGCAGTGGCTAGCTTACTGATGCAGCATCAACAAAGCACTGACTACAACAACAAAGATGTCTTAAGATATTATTAGTATCTTTTCATCAGTGTAGAAAGTACAGGACTTATATAATCACTTTGAGTCCCGACGCTTTTTCTTTTCTTTCTTTCTTTTTTAAGAGACAGAACAGGAAGTAACATTTCAGAAATTGCCAAATCATGCATTAGCATAGCCCTGTACACCCCAGCTAATACAATACAGCATATATATATATATACACAATATCTTACATCCTACACACAGAGGCTATAATGGAAACGTTCAACCCAAGTGGTTTGGCACTGGCACCAGTTGCATTTAGTGTTTGTATTTGCAGTTCTTCTTGTTATGGACCTAGTTTTACAGATGTGCTTGTGGTCGTTCAGGTTGAAGAACTTGAGGACTTCAGCACCGAGCCGCAGGCGGTTCACACCGAGCCCGTCACTGTGAGCACATCAAGTGGGTCTGAAGGCTCCGACCCGGGCTATGACAGCACATTCTTCTTCTTATTCCCCATGCCCATTCCCTTCTTCTTCTACAATTATGCATCTAAGAAGCATTTCAGCTCTAACAAGGAAGCGTTTTCTGCTTCAAAGACAATGGTGAGGACACAAACAAAACACTACACACACACGCTATTTGTTTCTGAGCGTCTGGTATTTTTCTTCCTTTTTATCCCCATTTTACTTCAGAGAAACAAATACTCAACAATAATCTTCAAACATTCCAAAAGTTGCCTGAAACAAGTCAAATATTTCCAGATCTTTCTCTTCATTTAGCTGTTTGCATATTATCTTTCTCTTTGTTTTTCTTCTCTTTTTGTCAAAAATGTAATTTGTGTGATTAAAGTGCAGCATAATAACAAATGATAAAATGGCATTCAATAAAGTGAATGCTCAGTCCAGTTCCACAAGGTGGTGCTGTTGAGTTAATTGACTACACTACTGAATGTTTGGTGTTTGGTGGATGATTGTGAGAACCAGATAATTCACCATGCTTAATCTATTTTTTTCATGACTAAATTGCAATTGGTTTCCAATAGACTTGTTTTCCCTTCTTTTTAGCACCCATCCTTTACTATCTCTCCCTCCGTAGGACTCCTCATTTTTCCGGGTGCACCAGGTTCTTCCCGTGTCCACGTTTACGGTGAGGGAGCCGGAGGACCTCTCCCTGTCTTGGGTTTTCCTCCAGTACCTCCACGCTCTTCCCCTCGAGTACAACTACGCCCTCTACAGGGATATCTTCCAGCGCTTCGGGACTCACTACTACAGTTCAGGGACACTGGGAGGCCATTATAACCTGTTGTACCAGTATGACCGACAGGAGCTCAAGAGTTCAGGTACAACGGCAGAAACGACATTAAAATCTGTGTATAGTGTGTATAGTATCTTAGTTTGTGTACCTTTTTTGGGCAGTGGGGGATAGAACATGTAATGCTACAAGCCCATTTTGAAAAAGTTCAGTTAAAGATCCCCTCCAGACATGTTTTATAACATCTAAAAACTTTTTTTTAAGTTTTACGGCATAAAAATTCAATCTCTGACTTGAATTTGCAAGCGATTACTTCTAAATCACTGAAAAGTTCATTCTAAGTGTTTCTGCACTGGAGGATTTATGTTTCTAAATGTTCTTGGCTTCCAAACTAGCTGTGATGTCACAAATCATGTCCATACAAGTCTGATTTTAAGTGCCACACACACATACCTGATTCTGTACAGAGAAGCTCAAACATCCAAGTGAGAGAGCAATGAGTAATATATATGAGTGGATGAGAGACTTTAAATATTTTAAATGACGTTTCCCCACCTATTGTGTGACCTCAGCACTCCCTTCATTACTCCATGATTCATCACATTCACTGCAGCAGGGATGAAATTAAAGTGTGTGTTTATTGTCATGTAGTTTCCTGTTATGCTTCACATTGTTCCCCTCCAACAGGTGAAACCACGGAGCACACCGCAGGCTGCCTGAGGCGAGACACCACCTGGTCCATCATCGTCTATACTGAACACAGCAGTGTAACCAGATGTTCTAACAACAAGATGACTGAGAAATATCAAGGTTTCTTCTCAAATCTTTTTTGTTTTTTTTTTCCTGTCCCTGACTTTGAACAGAAGAATCCGCAATTTCGCGATATTCTTCCCTTCGTTTCATCTGTGATGATTTGTTTTGCCCAGGCTCGTACATTCAGGCGGCGCAGAAGTCGTTCTCTGAAGTGAAAGGGGGTCGGACCAGAGAGGCGGCGGCTCTGGCCTGGGAGAGGCAGGGCGCCACTCCGGACAAAACCTCCTACAAGAACTGGGCCAAATCGGTCCTGGACAACCCCGCTGTGGTGGATTTTAAGGTTCGGATCGAGGGCTGTTCTCTAAGACGTCACAATCAAATTTAAAGCTCAACAACAAAAAAAGGCAACTGTTGCGTTTGTGTGTGTTTGTCCAGTTGCTGCCCATCATTAACCTGGTCCGTGGGATCCCCTGTGCTGTAACAAAGAGGAGGCACCTGATGACGGCCCTGCTGCAGTACCTGGAGGAGTTCGACACCTGTAAGTGTGCTCCCTGCCCAAACAACGCCAGGCCAGTTCTCTCCGGCACTGAGTGCAAGTGTGTTTGCCAGACCGGCACGTTCGGCACAAACTGCGAGAAGCGGGCTCCGGACTACACCTCAGGTACGCAACACAACGTGCTCCGTGTCCAGGTGGTTCATTTGTGTGAATACGGGCGATCGGTGATGATTACATAGTTTTATTTGGATGATAAATAAAACTAGAAACGCGCAGACCTCAGCACATTATGACTCCTATTGTTATTATTGAATACACGCATTATTGTGGAATGAAAAGTATCAAATTTAGAATAAAATAGAATAGTCCTTTTTTGTTATTGAACATAACATGCACAACGAAATTGAAAAAAGTGACATTTGGTGATGCAAGTTAAAAAAGCTCTAATCATAAATGAATTAAATAAAAATAAATAAATAAAAACACAGTGGTACCTACAGCCACTATATTCACATGGCTTTCATATTTCGCATGAGGGAAGTTAATGCTATTGGGCAGACGCTATTTTTGAGTCTAGCTGTGTGTGATTTGCATGTCCTGTATCTTCTGCCTGGTGGCAGCAGCTGGAAGAAGGAATGTCCGGGGTGAGATGTGTCCTTCACAATGCTCTGTGCTTTTTTGGCACTGCGGAGGTTGCCAAATAAGGGGATGAACTTCTGAGTCGTGGTAATGATATTCTAGAGTGCTTCATTCTGTGCTGCAGTGCAGCTGCTGAACCACATACAGACACAGTATGTTAATATGGAGCACTGGTAGAAGGACACCAGCAACTCTGTGGAAGTAAAGTCTTTGCCGGTTCTTGTTCGCCCTCCTTTTCACCACAGTTGTCTGTAGACTTGGTTATGGATTACTCAAAACTAAACTTTGTGACTGCAAAGTGATAATGCTCATGTGTAAATAAATATTAAAATAAGTTAAAGTCTTTTAGTGTGTCGGGCAAAGAAAACAAGATACGCATGTGCAAGATATCAGCACCAGGTGGCCCCAAAGATGGCACCTTGTTTATACGTTACCACAATGTTACCAAACAACAAAACTAAAAATTCAAAGGGATTCAGAAACCGGGATTTTTTCCAGAACTTTGCCAAAATGTAATCATCTGTTCATGGTACCATTCCCAACGTTTGCTGAAAAGTTGAAGAAAATCAGGCCAAAACTTTTTGTGCTATCTTGCTACAAGACAGACAAATACCAGTGAAAACTTCTTGACGACGGTAACTCCAATTTTTGTTCGCAAAAGTCACCCCGTATCTGTCCGGCGGCTCTGTGTGTGATTTCCTGCAGAGGTGGTGGACGGTTCCTGGAGCTGCTGGGGGCCGTGGACCCGCTGCAGCGCCTCCATGAAGAGACATCGGACGAGGCGGTGCGATAACCCCGCCCCCCTGAGAGGAGGCCAAGCTTGCAAGGGTCCTCACAAACACGAGGATACGTGTCACATCTCCCTCTTTGCAAAGTAGGGGATGCCATTTGCTTAAATATATATAATGTAGTAATCCATGTTAATATACAGAAATATGACAGAATAAGATCCAGATTTAATGTCTTTACAGAAATGTAGGAATTATACACACCACCCCTCATGCTGGTCATTGTTTTTACACTGATATGTGCAGCATATCTTGGTTTCATTGGATTTATTCTATGGTTTGTTTCATTTTTTCGTATCTAGACAGGAGTCGTGTGACAACGATGACGACTTCACCGTGGGCTGGATTGATGAGCTGCCTCCTGGTGTGGAGGGCTGCCTGAGGCCAAAGAAGCCTGCCAACAGCTTCCTCAGAGTAAACACTAGCCCACCAGCCCACGGCCATTTATAGATTCATTGATTTTTATTGGTGGGGGGTGTAAGAGTAATTTTGTCAACGAAAAATTCGGAACAATTTGTCCACATCACTTTATTCAATGACTAAATTCTAACTATTGTAATTGTAACTATGAGGAAATATGAATGAATCAATTAACATAATCAATTAAATTCATAGTATCAGGAAATGCTGGGAAAACTATGATTGAAACATTGACTGAAAGACTAAAATTAAAACTGAGTTCCCCTGACTAGATCCTGATTAAAACAGAACAGAACAAAAGACTAAATATAATTATAATTAGAATATATAATACAATATAATATAATAATTATAATATTTTCATTTCAGAGACCAGGACTCAGACTAAATTAAAACTCTTTGTTGAAACAAACACTAAAAAACTGCATATAATTAAGAATAAATGCTCCTTTTTCACTCAAAGTCATTAATGATTTCATTTAACACATAGTATTTTTCACAGGAATATATATACAAAAATGGACAGTATATTTAAATCCTTTTTTAACTTTTTTCTGAACTTTAATAAATAATAATTTTTTTCCTTTGACTAAAAAAGCGGTATAATTTATTTTTTCATGCAAGGGACTAAGACGAAATTAAAAATCCTTGGCAAAATTAACAATGTGAGGAAATACAAATGCATTTTTCTATCAAACAAAAACACTTGACACACAAAAAAAGGGAAAATTCTAACTAAAACATTGACTGAAATTAGACTTAAATTAAAACTGCATCCCCCGACTAAATGCTGACTAAAACAGAACAAAACAAAAAAAGACCAAATACATATAAATGGATATTCCTTGGAATATAATTTTCATTTCAGTGACTCTGTGTATGAATTATGTCTCATTATACCCGAGTTATAAATAGTGTAATAACATACTGCAGGAACTGATATAAGGAGTGAGAAATGTACTGAAAAAAACTTTTCTTCCTTTTGACAGAAATCAAAGAAGTATTATAAGTTTGGTGAGGACGAGGAGTTCCAGTGCTACACTGGATTTGACCTGGAAGGTTTCCAGTTCATTAACTGTCTGCCCGACGGGACGTGGAGTCAAGCGACGGGAAGCTGCATCAGTAAATTAGTTTTTCTCACTAATTTCACGATGTCATTTGGCAGCCACGTCTTTGCAATTACAGCCTCTGCTCCTTCGTCCTCCGATAAACAGAAGTCGCTGCTGAGATTAACTTGCATTTTTTGTGCTTAAATTTCTATCTACTGTAATTTTAGGAAAGATCTGCCTTCCTCCTGAAATCCCTGATGGTATGACGCTGGTCCCCAACAAAGAGGAGTACAGAGTGGGCGACTCGGTGAATTTGAACTGTAACCAGGCGGGTCTGACGCTGCAGCCGCCGGGTTCCTACAGATGTGGCAGCCGTCTCACCTGGGAGCCAAGGATACCTGCTCAGCTGCGCTGCACTGACGGTACCTCACCAGACTTCACTGGTTCTAGCATCTTAATTCCAAGCCCCCAAAGTCATAAGAAATTCTAGGAAGAACAGTTCATGCATGTATGCCAAACATGAGCTCAATAACTTAAAGCAGGGGTCATCCGTGTATTTTCAGCCACATACAGTGCAAGTGGGCCAGATACACAAATGTATGAATAACAAACAAATTTCTCCTCTCTTTTTTTGTAAAGAAATCCATTAGAAATAGAAAAAACAGGAGATAGAAGAGAAAAAAAGTGACATTTCACCAATATATGTATGTACTTACCTGTGTATTTCCTGTATGTAGAGGTTCCGTTTGAACCTGTGAGTCACTGTGGTCCTGGACAGAAGCTTCAGGACTCTCAGTGTGTCTGCATCAAACGGGAGACCTGTCGGTAAGTTATGTAATGAAATCGAACAGGTCCATATTAAAGCTCAATAACATTTGTTGAGCAGTACAGAATTCACAAAACCGAACACCCAAACTGTAGAATACATCATATACCCTGCAAAATGGAGCACTGCAACCAAAACTACATATAACACTGTTAAAATCAAACACTAAACGGCACATACGTCATTCATATTAGTAGATTTTTGTCTATCCAACTACACACTGTTGGGCGTAATGAAACGCACTCTCGTCTTTAGTCTGCTTGATATTTACTAGTTTAAATTGTAGAACATTGCAGACTATGCACATATTTGCAGATACACACACAATATGAACAATATGCTCATGTTTAGAGTTTAGGAGACTTGAGAAGAAGTTTTTCTCTCTGTGTCAGTCTAACTAATTGTGCTATGCATGTTAATTTGTGTGTGTGTGTGTGTGTGTGTGTGTGTGTGTGTGCAGATCACACCTAGAGAATCTCTGTATCCTGAACACAGACATCAACGTCACCATGCCGATGTCCCTCTGCTCCTTCACCACCGGTCTTTGCCACAAGGATCCGCTTTTCTTCGTCAGCCAGACGACCTGCGCCGCGGTCAGCGCGGCCAAACTGGAATGGGCCAAGTTCAGAGCCCAACTGGCCTCTAAGAGCTCCGTCCACGAGCCCTGCGATCTGGACACCTGTTATGAGTGGGAGAGGTGCTCTGGTGAGTGTGTGTGACGTCATGTTTCTTTATAACTTGGGTCCTGTTTTTGTCTCTTTTGTTCTTATATCAATGGTCCAATGAATCCAAAGCTCTCCCATGATTTCCAAATGCAATTTCACTCTTTATCGTAAGGATTTTTTGCAAAAGAGGTGAATTATTTCCATTTTCAGGTAATATTTATACATTTTGATTACTTGTAGAACTCCCAGAAAACATTAAAAAGAACAAACAAGGTATTTTTTATATAATTAATGAAAAAAGTTACAAGAAACTGGTTAAAAGATGATAATTTAAGTGCCTTCAAATGGCAGGATCTTGTAAATGAGTTTAAAAAAAACCTGCAGAGAATCATAAATCACGTTTATATTTCTGAAGAAAGATGGCTCTCTAATGACTTGGCAGCTCTCTTGTTTGTTTTTTGGACTTCAGTCATCATTTTTGTTTTTCCAGATTCAGGCTTAAATTCATCCTCATTTTGTCCCCAGCATCTAGGAAGTGTGAGTGCAAAGCTGCTCGGAACTGTCCCAAAGCTGGACCGCACACATTCTGTGTGAAGCTGCCCGGGATCTGGCCGCCTCGCAGCATGGACCTTTGTTCTGTCGCCGCCCTCAGATGTTCCAGCTACCAGCTTGAGATCCTCAATGAAGGCGACTGTGTGTCCACATGATCTGTTTCAAGCTCCCCTGTGCCACGCCACTGTCTGGGTTCCTTTAAAGTCCTTCTGAAATGACTAATGTCCTTTTAATCCTTTTAGATCCCGTCCCTGGTAATATGGTTCACTAGATGTGCTAAATCATCTTTCTTTTGTATTTTTAGAACAAAATCAGGCAAAGAAAAAAAAAAACACACCTGACTTTTGTCACTTTGCCCAATTTCAACCAATAGTATAATTACATCCACCTGTCAATCAAGGTGAGTGGTTGTCTACGATAGAAACATAATCCTGTTCATGTCAGAAAGACATTAGAGACTCGAAATGCTGTTTCACATGAAATTTAACAGTGTTCAACAAACCAAAAATGTAATATTTTCCCTGTACAAACATGATTTAAACTCATGGTCAAAAAGTGTGACTCATTCTTTTTCTATTGCACTGTGCAACCACACATTTAGAGGCGTTATAAACATCTTGCACTGTTTTTTTCCTTTAAAACATTATGTTACATTCATGAAATAAAACTACACAAGACGCACCCAACTGAAGTGATAGTGACTCCAAAAGCATCGTAAATCAGGCTTTAACAGGTTGTTTGATATGTATATGATGGCAGCTCGAGACCAGGAAAGCAAAGTAATTGCAATAATCTTTTTAAAGTGAAGCATTGCTGGATTTTTATTAATTTAGTCTATTCCAAACTGTATTACACTGGAACATTGTATGAGTGAGATAAATACCAGCACTGCCACCCTTTATGTTATTCACATGAATTAATAAAAAATAAAATCATATCATGAATCACAACATGTCTGTTTTTTTTTCTTTTGGAAATTTTCACAGCACCATTATCATTTCAGTGTGGATGCATTAACAATTTCAAGAGCAGCTCAGAATATTTTTTTTAACCATGAAATTACATCAAAACTACATTACATTACACACAAATTAGTGAACACACTCTCATGATGCATAATGTAATTCAAGTAAAACACTTTTTACTACATTGCCATCAACATTAAAACACAGATGTACCATAATGTGTGTGAAGAGTGGAAATCAATGTGATTGTCATGTAAAATTTTAAGGATAAGACTATATTGAGCTATGAAATTAACTCAAATTCCTCATTTAAAAAACAAATGCTAGCACAGAATGTAAATGGTTTGGATTTATACATTAAAAAAAAGAAATTTCATTACAAATTTATATTTTCATGAGTCATTAATCTCATTTAGAGCTGCAACTATTTCCATGATTAATCGATTAGTTGAACTCTTACATTAATTGCCATTGATTTTGATAATTGATTAATCGACATTAAGTCATTTTTAAGAGGAAAATCTCCAAAAGGTCTGATTTCACCTTCTCGAATCTGTTTTTTATTGGTTTCTTTAGTCTTCTGTAATAGTAAAACATTGTTCTTTGGGTTGTGGACATATAACAAATAAATCATTCCGATAATCAATAGATTAATCTACTATTAAAATAGTCTTAGTTGCAGCACTAGTCTGGTTCCATATAGATTGCTGTTAATATTCTGGTCCAGAGTGGAAAAAAATCAGCCTGTGCTTCGAAAGATAATTGCACTTAGAAACCACCTACAAAATGAAAATTAACTACCGTATTTTCCGGACTATAAGTCGCGGTTTTTTCATAGTTTGTTCGGGGGTGCGATTTATTATGTGTGAAATTCTTAACACATTATTACCGGTATAATATTTCACATGTTAGTTTCACACTAAACCGCAAGAGGGCGCTCTAGGCTTGTGTTGATAATTTCAACATTGACGGTAACTTTTAAAAACTGAGAAAGACTTAACAAAAACGGCACCGAAAAGAAATCATATTCTGCAGATTACAAGGTGCAAGTAATAAAATATGACGTCTGACGTCAGCGACGTAGAACAGGAAGCGCCACGTCTTCTACTTCCGGAGTTAGAGTTGATGAAAAATGACACCGAGGATGAAGATTTCATTGGATTTTAGTGACACGGATGGTTTTGTTAAACTTCTTAGCGTGTTATTGATGCTATGGTTTTCGGAATAACTCTTAATATGTAGTGTTAACATACCAGGCACGTTCTCAGTTGCGTCAGCACCGTTCAGCCTGTTGTTGCCTCTAATTTTATTTTAAATTGTTCGTCATTTTAATTTTAAATGACATGTCCGTTATTGATGTTGGATTTTATCAAATAAATTGTTTTAACTTGTCAAAACAAAGGACCATAAACGCAGATGTTGCGTTTCACTTTTTATCGATAGACAAAAACAAAACATTCCTTCCACTTCCGGGGAGAACGACAAATCGCGCATGCGCGGAAACTTCACTCTTCTTCAGTAAACCTTGTTGCCACAATGATCACACAGCGACACCTACTGGATAAACAATCAATTGCCCCCTAATTACCTCAGCTTCACAACATAAATTTCCCCCCAAAATGCGACTTATATATGTTTCCTTCTTTATTATGCATTTTATGGCTGGTGCGACTTGTACTCCATAGAGACTTATAGATGGAGATAGCTGGTGGCTCTGGTCCAGACTGTATGAGAGCCTAATCATAATCATAATCACTGTAAAGTATACTGAAATCAACAGGTTTTAATTGTGTTGATACTTTTTTTACCATCAATATTTGAAGAAAAGTAATAAAACCAAAATATATTGTGAAAAGTGTTTTATTCCAATCATCAGTTCTGCTTGACAAATCGTAAAAAGACACCACAGGATAGCTGAGAAACATATTTACATTGTTCAAGTTAAAGAAGAAAAGTTTCTATTTACAATTTAGTCATTGAGAAATAAGTTGCTGCTTTCTGTACATTGAAGAGAACGTTCAGTGAAATAAAACCAAGCATTTTTATTGAGGACAGGCCTCAATACCGATCACATTGACCTGCTCCCCAGCACACCTTCTGGCCCCCACCTGGCATTCCGTCATCGTCGTGGCAACGCCGCCAACACCTGAGCTGACGCACAGGGGGGTGGAGTCTCTAGGGCATTCTGACACGTTCTGGCACTCACATTTCCCTGCTGATTTTAGAATTGAAAAAAAAGAATGATTATGATGCAATATAATACACATTATTATTAAATTAGACAGCTCTTGAAAGAAATCAGAGACCTCTGCAAAATGATCAGTTTTTCTGATTTTACTACTTATAGGCATGTGTTTGAGCAAAAGGAACATTTTTGTTTAAGTCAATAAACTACTGACAACATTTCCCCCAAATTCCAACTGAAAATATTCTTTTTTTTCATTTATTTGCAGAAAATTTTAGGTGTAAAACAATGCAGCGGTCTCTTATTTTTTTCCAGCGCTGTATAAACATTCTCATGTTTTATTTTGGTAGTTTGGACCATTATTTCTTTTACTCGGAGATCTGGAACATGCTAAACTGAAGTCCAACAGAGAATCAAGATAATTGGTGAAATAATCCCCCAAATTCACAGTTCAACTTTGCAAGCATTCAGCAATCAGGTATAATTACAACATTTCAATAATAATTATGGTCTGGCTAAATTTGTCACCTTTTAGACCTTTTACCTGAAGTCTGATCGCTTGTGTTTCTGACATTTCTGACGTTGTAGCAATGTCCCAGATCTCTGTAACTGACTTGTTGCAGTGTTTTTGTCGATGAACTGCAGGAAGAATAAAAGCTGGGAGACTCACCCTGACAGACTGTCCCTGGTTTGCAGTCCCCGCAGGTCGTGGACGCCACGTTTGGCCAGTTACAGTCGCTGTCGCTGGCCAGCGTGAAGCCCCGGCCCAAACACCGCAGAGCTCCCAGCTGACAGACGCTAAGTAGACGTGATCCACTCGGGCCGAGGCTGGCGCACAACTCCAGAGAAGTCCTACATGAAAAAACAGGTAGAAAACATGGTATATCAATAGTTTCAGTATTCATACATAGAAAAAAAGCATTGAAATAATCCTCAAAAACCATACTTACGAGCACTGAGACGGCATTTTACACACACACTGGGTTCTTCCCACTTTCTCCCATGGTTTACACTTCAGGCCGAGTGGAGGAGAGATAACTGTTGGTGCTGAGAAGAAAATTACATAAAAACAGGATTTGTCCACAGAAACCTGAATTACAATATATATATATATATATATATATATATATATATATATATATATATATATATATATATATATATATATATATATATATATATATATATATATATATATATATATATATATATATATATATATGATAAAAACAATGTACCATCGAATTCTCTGTGGGTTCATAGTTTCTAGTGTTGATGTACCGTAAATTATCCAATAATAGCCTGGGTGTTTATTTGTTTCCGTCACTTAAAAGAAGAGATGTTTATTTGAGATCCAGCAGTAATTTGGGACTGGAGATTAATCCCTTTCTGTCAAAAATCTTGCTCAGCAAAACTGGAAAAATTAGGTAATTTATTAAAATTCTTCGAATTAAACCAGTATGACTACCGTATAACTTTTTTTTTTAAAAAAAGTGAGATTAATGTAATGTAGTTAAACGTCTCGCAGCTGCTTCTCCCGAGTTTTCCTCTGCATGTAGATAGTTTTAATTTATTATTGTACTGTTTATTTTTGGCTGCACTGGAGCCATGGTGATTACTCAAGAGGGTGTTCTACAATACGATCCATTCTTTTCCTTAATTTAAAAAAAAAATAAAGTTCTTTTCCGAGTGCATGTAAAAAATATATCTAAGAAAGTCAACCAGGCTTTAGAGCAGTGACATTTCTCTCTGTAAATGAATGTACCTGCGTTACAACGAGCGTCTGATGGAGAGGGCGACCACTGCAGACTGGAACTACACATGATCTCTGACTCCTCACTGTCCAGCACTGACCCCGCTGGACAGGATAAGGACACCTTGTCTCCGATCTGATAGGCTGCTTTGATGGGCGTAGCCATAACTCCACTGTTGAGGGGAGGAATCCCACATGTGGAAGCTGGAACAGGAAGAGAGGTGAGGTGAGTTAAGAGAAGTAGGAAAATCTACGATAACATGAATGACTCATGACGCTTGGACTTTAGACTAATGACTTTCTCCCAAAACGAATAAATGTAACCAGTGGCGGATTTAGCAAATTGGGGGCCCAAGGCAAAGGCATGTATGGGGCCCCCCTCATATTATTATTGTCATTGGACAGGAAACATAACTAAATCTGTACAGAGAATCAACTCTTTATTAAACGGTGTAAAGGTCATACGGCAGCATAGACCAGCAGATAGAGGAATAATAACGTGTTTAGAACTTGAAATAAAAAGTGTAGGACATAGATTTGACTGGAAAGACTTGAAACGTACATGCAACTTGCAAAAAGAAATGTCTCTGTCCCCTTCTGCCATAGATTTATGCCCTTTTTAGAATATCTTACTAACTTACTTTGACAAGCTATCTGTCCAATCACCCAGTTCTGGTCTGCGTTGCATTCAGCCACACCGCTTCCCCTGAGGTAATAACCATGTATGCAGGAGTACTCCACCCTGTTACCAACCAAGTAAAAATCCCTGGGATTCTGAAAACAAACAAACAAACAAACAAAAAACATGAAAACATGTGCTTAACCACATTCCCGACTACTTGCCAAACCAGCATTGTTTGTTACACTGATGCAATAATTGCGTTTTTACATAGAAATTTCAGAATAAAAATAGAAATAATTTTCCAAACAAGCCAGAGAGTTTCATATGAATAATTCATATTCTGCAAACTGTTCTGTCTTTTTTTGAATGTTGATTAATTGGAAATATCATTTAAAGCGGGCTCACCTGAATGAATCCGTTTGGGAGATTTGGAGGTGGTCCGCATGTCTTCGGTGGACTCACGGACAGACTGAAGCACTGAGGCTCCATCATCCTGTGAATGAACAGTTTACAGTGAGAAAACTGAAATACAACATTTCTGAAACTGAGACAATTTGATGTGATCATGTTTAAATCTATATTTAGAAGAGGAGGACATGTTTCTGATGATGCTGTAATGCAAAACTTTTCCATTTTATGGTCCCCACAAGGTAAACCATAAACAAGTGTGTATGTGTGTCTCCTTACTTTAAGTATTGTATATCTGGGTCCTCGCAAGGCTTCTGCTCCGCCTGTAGCCCAGTGCATGACTGGCCACCTCTGCTGGGGGCAGGGTTGTTGCAGCTGCGGGACCTTGACCTTTGACCTCCAGAACAGGATCCCCAGGAGGACCAGCAGCTCCAGCTGCCGTGGATGACGCCTGAGACAGACAAAGAGAGGTTCTCTTTATTGTTATGTCTTGTAACAAACATAGAAAATAATATGTCCTTCTGATTTTATACCAAAAGTTTCTAATACAACTCTTCCAAATTGTGTTAATTGTTAGTCCTACTAATCAAAAAGCTTGAACTACAAATTAAACTATCATCAAACTACCTCTCCTTTAAAAATATACATACGCTATGTGTATAATGATCTTTAGCATTGTGCAAAACAACAGATTTTGATTTGAATTTGGCTAAATCCTGGAAATAAACCGTGATTAATCCTCAGTCTTCTAGTTTTTTTTACCCGCTTGCTCCCCGATCACGGCTCCGTTCTCACAGGCTCGCCCGGAGGTTCCCGGCCGGCAGATGCAGCGGCACTCGGAGCCCGTCAGCAGCGGCTGGCCGTTGTTCTGGCAGGGCCGGCAGTGGCAGGGATGCTCCTCCGCCAGGTACTCCTCCGTGGCTCTTTTCAGGTGGAGCTTCCTCAGACCCGAACACTGCACCTCCTTCACCAGCTCATACAGAGGGCGCAGCTGGGGTACAGGTACAACAGGTACAACTTTAATAGGAGTTTTCAGGAGACCAGGATATGTTATGAACAAATAATGCAGCTCAATCATGGAAAATCAATGAATCAATCCTGAAGTTTCAAGTCCTGTTGAGGAGTATTTAACTCTACCCTAGACACTCCAGTTTGCTGCATGTCCAAATGAGCCTATTCAACTCTTATATTGGAATCTAAAATAGGAACTATATCATTACAGTCTATGCACAGGCATCAGTGCATCTTGACCTGTACACAGAGTTGCAGTATATCATTATGTGTAATTTTTTCAGTGGGGTAACATGTGGCTAAATTAAATGAACCCATTCATGCCAACCAGCAACTATAGTTACGGATTGGCCAGCTGCAGTCATTGTGATACCTTCATGTCTATGACATCTGGGAAGTCTTTAACTGATGAGGCCCAGTTTTCATAGATCTGTCCATATGCCTCTGGGTTTTCCAAATTAAGAACAGCCAGCGCTTGTGTGAAGGACGGATCTCCACCGATCACGTTGACCTTAATGGGCCTGTTGTTCACATGCTGTCCTGCAGGAAAATGACACTTGAGTTCACGCTAGACAAAATTAAAGTAGTAGTCCAGAGCATTCAAACTTTAAATATGATATATTTCACTCACTGTTGTTGGAGGCTAAGGATTTTGTCAGATTTTCACAGGTGGTTGTCACCTTTTTTCTGAAGAAACGACGTTTCACCTTTCTCCAACACCTCCTGTACTCAATGTCTGTTGTACCTTTATGCAAACAAGACAGGAATCACACATATAAACTGTGGTCAAGGTGCTACAATTATCAGCTGACCGGCACCACATTTAAGTCATTAATAGGTCTAATTCTTTCTCTCTGTGTGGCAGATTACACGAGATTTATTAGCACTTTAACCCCTTAAGACACACCCCCGTTTTCAGGCTTTTTTGCGAAAATGGTATGCCCAATTTATAAGTAGAACAGTTCCCACATGTCACTATTGTTCGAAAGTACATTGAGGGTATGCCCTCATTGTGGGATTAACTGGGTCATACTGCTGTCCATCAAACCAAATGTGGTCAAACTTTCCTAGTTGGTCCTCATTGTCTTTCAAGCAGGCTATCACCTAATCCTATGCTTTCATTGGCTCACACATGGTCTCAATCATTGCCGAACAACTTCGAGACCATAATTGTTGCGTTATTTGCACATAGAACCCCCCCAACGTTCCCCTGTACTGCTTATGGTACAGTGTGTCTTAAGAGGTTAAATGTTATTACTAGGTCTGAACATCAGTAATTATATTAATAATATTCACAGAAAAAGTTCTTACTGGTTGACACAAGCGTTTGGCGGTCTATCTCCAACAAGCCTTGGTATTCGCCTCCGAGTGAGCCCTCGGAGATGTAGTGCGTGCCGTACGTCTGTATCAAACGGCGGTAGGCAGAGTAGTCGTATGTGAACGGCAGCGAGGACAAAGCCTTCCAGAAGCCTTCGGCAAGGGTCAGGTACTGGGGGGCTGAGTTTTGAAACTGAGCTAGCGCCACTTTATTCTTCAGGATTATAAGCCTGTAGGCCTGTGTGAGAGATATGAAACAATGTCTTGATGTCAGGGCCCAAGCACAGCAATTTCAGGCCAATCTGTCAGTTCAATCCAACACTTTTGTCTTGATATAATTAAGATGTCTGATCACTCTAATTGATTTGTGAATCAGGTTACAGAGCCGCTTCGTCACCTTCGTCTCAGTGACGTCCTTGTGGAAGGTGCGACGGTCGTGTACAAACCAGGCGTTGTCCTGGATGTGTTGCATGTAGGACCAGGAGCTGTCATAAGACTCATCATTCTCGTCATTGTTGACTTTCACCTGCAGCACAAAGCAAAATTCAACAATTAGATTCATCAGAGCAGCTCTGATGTTACTTGTATTTTATTTATCAGGTTGCTTTTCTCATATCTTCTTCTTTTGAAGTTCAATATTTGTGTGTTGTGTGTATTTCTATTTCTATAATGTATTTTAACTGTTTGTCTGAAATGGTTATTAGCCTTCTAATTAATGTTCCTTTTGTCATTCAAATGTATTGCACCTTTAAATTCGCTAACCCATGTAAAGGTACTATATAAAAAAACTGACATGGATAAAAAAGTTGTAGATTTGGTTCGCAAGTTTGGAATAACACTTCATTTTTTTTTTTTTAAACTTTGAAAAACCACAAGTATGAACATTAAGTAAGGAAAGATGGTTTACTTCAGTATAAAAATGTAAAGCAGCTCACATTAAATTATTCACAGTCTTGAGAGAGATCACAGAGATCAGGATGTAAATGCTACATATCTGTGAATATGAAATATTAATTTCCTGTTGGACTCACCTCAAAGTTGTACCTGAGGATGCTCTGCGGTAACCTGTAATAGTCTTGATGGTCTCCACTGAACACTTTCCTGCACTGGCCTCCAAAACTCAAAGTGTTGATCACACCAGCTCTCAGTTTCCCCGTTAGCACATTGTAACTGTAAAATATGATGTAAAAAATGCTTTTGATGGACCTTTAACTAATAACCAAAACATGGAAGCAAATAGTAGTTTGTGTAAAAGCTGAACAACTAAGTGAGAACATTGGGCCTATATTTTACTACGTTAATTAAATGAATAAATATGAATTGGTGACTGTAGTTGCAAAGAGCTAAACACAACAACAAAACAATTCAAAGTGTTTTAATATAAAACATAAAAGGTCATCAATACAAAATGTAAAAGAAATACAATAAAAAGACCTTTTTTTATAAATTCATCATGTATACAAATGATGATAATGAAAAAAACATTCTAATATTGTTGTTTTCTCAATAAAAAAGCTGTGATTTGAACTCGCTCCTCTACTCTTACAGTACAATAAAGCTTCTTAAATTGTTGGAGTGGTGGCTACTCACCCTCTGCCTGTGAAGTCAGAGTTGGGAGGTGTTTTGTCGAGGTCACAGGAGTAATGGCTGCTGCCTGCGTCGCAGCCTCTCTCATCCAGACCGTCCTCACAGTCCTGATCCCCGTTACACACCAGGGAGCGGCTGATACACTGACCTGCATCAGAGTTCCATTAGAGATTTTTCATCCCACATTGACATCGTTTAGGGAAAAAAAGTCTTGAATTTGACCATATGTGATAAAATATTTAGTAAAGATGATAACATATTGAGTGATATTTTATTTTTCATTTATATGAAAAGGAAGGCCACATTTTATAGACCATAGTCCTGTGAACATATTAGTAAAGATTGTTTGGAATAATTCGTAGTAAAAATAAGAGAAACCCTGATCAAAACTTTAACCTTAAAAACATTACCCACTATAATAACACTATAATTCTGCATACACACGTGACATTTATGTTGTTATCTAAATTATCATGTTATGAAACAATATTTTTTTCAAATACAATACACTGTATGTAAATGGAAACATACCAGAGGTGCAGCGGAACCTGTCTCCACAGCCTGTTTCTAGGGGACATCCTTTCTGTGGGACACAAGGCTGTGTTTGTGTGGCTTCTCCTGAACATGGCGCCCCCCCAAACTGAGCGTACACCTCCACGTGGCGAGTACGCACCTGAAAAATGGAAGTGAATTAAAGATGTGAACGATTGAAATAATGAACACGGTCTGACCAGCATTTTAAATAGCGAGATCAGTTCAGTTCACAAATCTGTGTAAAACGTACATTGTTGGGACTCAATTCCCCTCGACATAGAGGAGGTCCCCACAAGGTTAGCAAATTACAATGAACGGGGCATTTTATGATTTGGGTAAATGTTGTAATTAAAGTAAAATTAAGGGTTAGGTTTTACATATTGAGTGATTAGGGTTAGAATTTAAGCAATGAAATATTAAGTACTATGTCCTCATAAGTACAGCGAGAACATGTGTTTTTGCTGATGTACCTTTGTATTGGTGCAGCCATCACACTCTGACCACTCTCCATACGGCCCCCATCTGCAGTTTACAGGTGGCCAACAGCTAAAAGGAATAGACATCGAATTGATTAGATAGTAAATTAGAGTATAGAGAGTATTATGTTCATCTTTTGAGAATTTACTGGGCACATATCACCCATCTAACAGCTTACAATAAATATGAAAGAAATAGATTAAGAAAGTAGAAATAGATCAAACATTTTTATAAATCCCAGGAATATGAATCATTTATAGAAAAGAGAGAAGTTATTCATGCCTAAATTATTATCCATATTGTAATACTGACTAAGAGTTGTGTGTGTGTGTATGTGTGTGTTCACCTACCAAACTGGGGACAGAAAAACAAGCAATGATGTTAAAGAAGACAGGACTGAAGTCAAATCCAACTGTGGACAAGAAGCAAGAGGATCATTTACTTAATAATTTACCTCAGTCATGTAAAAAACAACAATAAAAAATTAGCACTTTTCACTTTTTGCTTATATTATGGCATTCAAAATTTACAATGAATGAAATCTAGCTTGTCTAAAAAACCTTCTTTGGTGATAGTGATCAGACACAAATGATATCAGAACAATACTGTCACATATTTAAGCCAATACTCTAGTTCTACCACATCTGAGTGGTGAATGTGTTGGGCTTTACCTTCATGATGTGCTCCTCAGAGTTGAGCCGTGTTGTCTGGTCCAGCCCTGTAACACTCCGTCATATATTCAGCAGGAACGTGTGGGATTTCTCAACAGGACCCCGAGCTCAGGAATTCCCACGGTGATGAAACACTGATTCATCAAATCTGTGCAACCGGATTTTTGTCGTCTGTGCCAACACAATGAGTCAGGCACAAAGACCCAGTGTTCTTTTCCACGGCTTCGGTCCAAACCCAGTTAAGCTTTTTTTTTCTCTCATTTATTTGAACTATGTGCTCTGAGTACTGAGCAGCAAAGGAGAAGTGTGATGAAATCGGCTTTTTCCGAATGGCCTGCAATAGTTGCGCAATTGTTTATCCTGAATAAGGAGTGTGTCATTTGGACAGAAGGTCAAAAAATACCAATTTAGCCAATATTTTAAAAACATTTGACTCTATGACTGTGTGAATATAATGTGTGTGGAAAAAAACAACTTTGTCGCAACAACTTTCTATTCATTTCAGCAGACAAGTATGAATTCAGTCCACATATATTTGTAGAGAGAAACACAAAATCTTAATTCAGTAATTCTATCCATTACTTCTTTACCACTGTATTCTCTGTCTTATTAATTTAATAAAATACCCTCTAAAATATCATCTTGTTAAAATTCTACATACAATTTCCAATACATATGTCAAAATGTGCTTGATAATGTCTTTTGAAATAGTATTTTTTTCCATCTTGGACTCAGTTAATCAATCAATTACATGTAAACTCCATGTTGTTTCACATTTTAATGTAAAACAATATGTAAAGAAGCCTATAATTAATATATTGTGAGGAATATATTAGAATTAAAGGAACACAAGAGAAATAAATACCAGCCATGCCGTGAAAGACTGTAAATCCTGCGCTTTAAACCACAGACACAAACTACAAACACAAATTACTGTGATCATACACCTGAAAAATAACATATTTCCGCTTGCTTTCGAATGGTGAACAGCAGCCGTGATAGATGTCAGGATAACAGGAAATTTGTTCCAGAGAACAACAGCAACATGACAAAAAAAATAGTCCTCACCAGATCTGGAGCTCATCCCGGGTCCAGTGAGAAAACCACCAGCTGATGAGCAGTGATGTCTGACCAGACTCAGCCAGTAGTGTGGTGTCATACAAACATTAAGCCTAGTTGTGGTTGCCATCTAGTGGTGACTGCTGTGGTGATTTTCATGGAGGCATTGAAGGCAGCTCCGAGCGCAGCTCTTTAAATTCCAATGCTGTAGCTTAGTTCTTCCATGCTGGTTTTGGGACATTCCTAATCATCATGTGTTTATGTGATAGCAGCTCTCAGAATGTGTTTCTTCTTTCCTAGTTGCCCTCTAAAGAAAAAAATATTTTTGTATAAGAAATGAATTAAAAGCTAAAACTGAAACTCAGTCAAGTCATTTTTATGTGCCTGACCTATTTTTCCTTCACAATTTAAACATCATAAAGGCATCTGAGCTGTAACAGTTCTGGATTTGGGGTTTATAATAACATGTTTACATTCGATTACACATACACATTACACATAAAGTTTTTTAAAGGCTTTTCTTTAGACTATATTGTTGATTGTTATGCAAAAAACGAATAGATTACATGAAATTGAATGAAACATATTTAGTATTCATCACTCTAATTATTTAACACAGGACTACAGGGAGATACAATGGTATAGGAAATTTAACAGTAAAATACCCCCAAGGTTTTTGCTGGACAGTAACTGATCCCCCCACCAGACGTCTATTAAGACTTAACCTGAGCCCAGAGAAACATTCCACTTTCAACAGATGTATGTGAAAAAAAGCTCTCTGGTGTCAAACTCTGCAAATACATCATTGTGTACATTGAAGCTCAAACACCCAACTGTAGGAACAAAAAAAAACGTTTTTGAGTGTTGGAAGGAAGGATATTAAATGCTTACAGTGAGAGGGTTTTTTCATGGAGAATTAGGATTTCTGTAAAATCCTGGGTACGATCCTGTCTGTATTAGAGTAGCGAGATATGGAGTTTAAACCTCAGCAGAAATGTAAAGCTGCCCTTTGGAGTTTACACTCAATTGTTATTGTGTTTAAAAAAAGGCTGATCTAAAATAATAGAAACAGGGTTATGCACAATAGTTTGAACCACAGCCAATAGAATAGTCAGAATTCTGACTTGGAATTCAAAGTTTTCCGTCTTGGAAGTAATCAGAGTACGATTATTTGCACCAATAGACAAGTTTTCTAATAATAATAATAATAATAATTGTAGAGGCACTTTACCATATGAATAAATCTAAGTCTGAAACAAAATAGCCAATTGAACATGGTTCACTTCTTTCTCCTGACGACTTGTGTCCATCAAACATATTTCACCTGGAAAAACACACTATGTGAAAATGTGGTGTTTTTTCCAGGTCAGAAAGGATTTCAGGTCATAACTGCAGTGGTTTTCTAGGGTCTGTTCCTCAGATTGTGAATTAAACATGATCATGGAGGCACTGAGCTGATATTGTTTAGATATGGGTTACTTTTCAGGAAATTCTAAAGATAAAGGATAATATTTTGACACGACCTGCCACAGGAGTACTCAGTAGAAAAAGTGATCTCTCACATAGTAGTAGCTCTAGTTTTTAAGTACTATATTAAATTCTGCATTGTTTATTAGCGTTTCCATTACTGCAGTTCTTGGAGGATTCTTACAGGCACCTGTTGATCACATGGACTATTGTGAATTCATTAGAATCATGATACTAAACATCAAATCTCACTTTCCATTTTCTACGCCGCATTGTTTTGTTTTTGCATGATCTATTGCAAGTCGGAAGTCAATATTTCCAAGTATTCATGACTTCCAAGATAAATGTATCCCAGTGCATTTGCTCTGGACCAAGTGTGCACAATAGTGGGAACCGCAGCTAAAAGCATAACAAGGTTGTTGTTTTTTTCTGAGTGCTGAGTACAATAGATTACAGCATAAGTCACACAACAAGAAAAACAGGATGGGCCGAATATATGTGTGTGTGTGCTATGCAGAGCATGTGTAGAGTAGTGGGTGGTCCCAGGGGTGGTCTGATGACATAGGATCTAAACCAAGTTGCTGCTGACATGTGATTGTGTGAGACTCACATGTACCAGTGACTGAACAAGTACTGAAATGTGACCCCGCAGCCTGGGAAGTACTATTCTAAAACTGTGGAGGAGCCATTCCTCTACACATAGATGTAAGATAACTTTACTCATTAGAAGAAATGACTGTTTGACTTAAAAATGAATTACAGTAAATATTGCACTTTACCAATGGTAATTTACTTGAATATTTCTAGTTTGTGAGACTCAATTTCACAGGGAACTATTGAATATATCACTTTATTACATTTGGAACAACTTCTATATTTATTGGAGGGACCCTTGACAAGACCTTAATTTAAGTTAGGAATATTTTCTACATCATGAAGCCAAACTCGACATGTGTACTTTATCAACAGCTCAACTGAGAAGTACACAGATGTTTTGATTTTGTCTATAAGTCACTATGTGCCAAAAATGTTAAATATTTTTTTCTACCATCAAATTCTTTCTTTTACTTTTGACTATTTTAAGGTGTTCTGCCCATATGTACACATGGGAGAAAGATGTGTTTGCTCTGCTGTGGTTTACCCAATGAAGAACTCGAAAAGAACAAAAGACAAATATAGAAAAGACAGGATAAAATAATAAGAGAGTAAACACTGATGGTACAGTTTTGTGTTGCTACCAGGGAGTGTAGCATTATTTATTATTATTTAAATTAAATGAATGAAATAAAAAGGATATCTTGGCCATTTTAATTCTTTTAAAAATCTGGGTCTGAGTCTCGTAATCTTATGAAATTACAAAACTGGGCTGCTGATGAAATATAGACGATTGGTTATTTCTGTCTTTTTTATTTAAAACGTCTGCTTTGTATGTGAACTTTAAATCACACATATAGGGTTCTTGTATTATTATGGGACGATAATTCATACTTAGCTGAAGATCTGCATTGTGTTGCACGATTAATAAGTAGGTATTTTACTTTGTATTATTTTATTTTATTTTCAGTTTGTTAAAAGATTGTTTTATTTAATTTGTATATATTTGTATTATATTAAATTAAATGATTTATCATTTATTACTCATATTATCGCTGACCCCCTCACCCCCCTACCCACATGTTTGGAAAACCACAGCAGAAGTACTTGGGGTCATCCAAGAGGGTAAATAAAACACGATAGTAGCTTACTGTGATGACATGATAAAATTTGATCCAACTATAAAAACCGGGAGGACATTATACAACATCTGAAATCATCCTCCTGCTATCTGGATATTCTGCCAATACTTTAAAAAGGTTTCCAACTGCAGGGCCTCAGATCTCCTACACATTTTAAACACATCTGTTGCCTCAGGTGTTTTCCCACAGATCCAGAAAACTGCAGCCATCAAGCCACTTTTGAAAAAGACCAATTTAGATAATTCAGTAATGAATAACTACAGGCACATATCAAATCTATCGTTCTTAAGTAAAATCATTGAAAAAGCAGTTATTAAACAGCTGACTAACTTTATAACACTGAACAACTGTTTTGATGTCTTCCAGTGTCTGATCACACCACAGCAGGGAGTCAGCGCTTCTTAAAATCTTCAAAAACATCCACTTAAAGACAGTTAGTGGCAGAATTCCAGTTCTAGTATTACTTGATCTCAGTGCTGCATTTGACACAGTTGACCACAACATATTATTAGACAGATTGGAGAACTGGGCGGGACATAGTGACACAGCACTAAAGTAGTTTGAATCCTCCTTAAAGGACAGAGACAACTTTGTGTCCATAGGTAACTACACGTCTGGACATACAGACATAACCTGTGGGGTCCCCCAAGGCTCAATTCTGGGTCCTCCACGATTCAACATTTACATGCTCCCACTAAGATTATGAAAGAAAATAAAATAAAGTACCAAAGTAATTTTGAAGTTATTGTTGTAGTTATTGTTTTCTCTTATCTGTTGATCTCTTTCCATTCAGACCCCTTAGATCATCAGGGACATGTTTGCTCTCTGTTCCCAGAATCAAAACTAAACAGGGAGTAGCAGCATTCTAATTTCTATGTTCTAAACTTTTTTCAACACAGACACACTGAAAATGGGCATATTGACATACATTTAAAATTCAGTATTGATAAATGCATTGAAAAAAAAGAATAATTAGTAAAAAAAAAAATAGATTTTAGAAAGACAGTCTCTTTGATTTAGTTACAAAATTATCTTTTACTATTTATCTCTGTTTTTAGGCAATCAATCAATTAGATAGCAATAAAATAAAATAAAAGCAGCGATAATATTTAAAACAATTATATCAAAAAGAGGGTTATAGGCAGACATAAATACATGAATCAAGACACAGTAATTACATTAGTTTTATACTTTCAATATATAAGTCCCATGCTTCCCTCCACATGAGTGCCTGTTAAATTGTAGACACTTTAAAATACTATCATGCAAATGTACGTGAAATGCTGAGGAGACTATTTTTGGTCACGTTAAGGGTCTCCGGCCCTGCTGACTTCACGCCGTCTGTCAGCGCCTTGCAGCCTATGTTTGCAGCTCGTGTGTCACCCTTGTGTGTTTTTTTCCCCGCAGATCTGCGGAGCGCCTGTTTTTACTGCCGTGCGCAGACGCCACCGACAGATGTCGCCGCGACCTGTGCCGCGGAAACAACAGCTGGCTGTGCTTTGCGGCTGCTGCTCCCACAGCCACAGACCGCCAGTCAGCCTGTCAGCCAAGTTTTCTTCGACAGCGTTTCCACGGATTTTCTGTTCCACACGCTCCCGGTTGGAGATTACAGGCTGTCCGCGGTCGATCTGTTTTTTTTTATATATATATCTGAGTTCGCCGTAGTCGCTTTTAATCCAATTCTCTGAAACGTTTAGGACTTTGCCACAGCGGTGAGTTACAGTCTCGTGCATGTCCTGCATGTTTATGTCTTTACGCAGCTGCGCGCGGCAGATAAGTAACCAGTTCAACTCATATAACCATAAACTGAAAAAATCTCTACTGTCCCCTGTGGAGCATTAAACTCACTGTTAACGTGCGTACGGCTGTTGTGCCAGCGCGCGCAGCTGTATATATTTACATTAACCATGAATATTACACAATCGCAGCCTCTGTGAAAGCGTGATTTAAATAAACATGCTGGAGGTGTGGTTCGCGCATGAAAAGTGCGTGAAAGTTTTAAATTCTAAGGAAAGGTTCGATTTTTCTAATCGTATAATAAACAAGACCAGTGTCTGTTTAAATATTGATTTGTTAAGTCTACACCTTCAATATAAAATATAATATAAAATACAGCTTTGAAGCAGCTTGGTTTCCATTTGGTGACATTTTAAAGGGATATTGCGCATTGTTTAGAAAGAAGATATCTATCAATTAATCATATGTAACATCTTGGGTGCAAAAATGCCAAACATTTCCTCTAGTTCCACCTCTCACGTTTGAGTATTTGCTCTTTTTTGCTGTCTCATGTGATAGTAAACTTAATATCTGGGGTTTTGGACTGCTGAATGGGACATTTGAAAGGATGAAACTTTGGGGTTTAAGAAATAATGAGTTATTATTCATAGAATAAACGATGAATCAGTGAATCTCAAAATCAAGATTGAAAATAAACATTACTTTCAGCCCTGAGATATTATTCCTAACAAATGTTCTATGTGTTGTTGCATAAACCACCACAGTTACAAAGATATTGCTTCTGCAGTGAATGACCTTTGTGGAAAAGGTCTTTTACCTTACAGGGAGTTCCCCCCGTTTGGTGCAAAGAGAAACACATCTGCTCCAACACAAACATATTATGTTACATGTTGATCTTACACTTTCTCATTTTGTTAAACCTTATTCACGGAAGTTTCAGTGAGAGGAAGCCTCTCTTTTACAGAACAGCCTGATCACACAAGTCATTTTTACATAGAGATTCCATTATTACACCTTTTGCCACAGTCTGTGATTTTTACACTGAACCAAACAAGTCGTGCTATGCCGCCCCGTGTGTGACTTTTAGACAGCACGCCGCCTTCTGGGAATCAAAGATGTGACCCATGTCATCTGTGACGCAACGGTGTCTATGTCTAGAGTGACATACTATTTACATCGGCTATGTCAGCTGGTATATATGTTTTCATTTGAAGCCCCTCTGTTTGTCTCTTCTATCTGCAGAACCGTTTTTATTTTGATGATTAACATCAATGAGCGAGTGGGTAGTTGTCCACATTGGGAAACACAAGTAGACAGACATACCAAATTTAGCACTAAAAGGAGCGGCTAAATAGTGACATGCTGTAAGGTTTTGTAGAGACTCCAGCAGGCTGCTGCTAAATGCTCTGATGAAGTTGTATAAAACATGTAGCGGCACTGAACAGTGCTCCGTGCTTAGTTTGCCATTGGCGTGTTTCACAGATTGGTGACAGGTGTGTGTATGTGTGTGTGTTGTAACTTGTGTGTTCACTGCAAAAACTGAAATCTTAACAAGTGAAAATGATTTGTTGTTGGTACAGTCAGTCTAATGTTGAGTAGAATTATTACACTAGCGAATAATTTAGCTTATTTCAATTGTTTTTCCTGATCTGTGTTAATTTGGTCTTGTTTTAGAAAAACAAGACTAACATTTTCTTCTTCTTAAAAAAAAAGAAATTTAATTAAAATTGACTAAAATCAAGAAAAAACTTGAAATAAGCTAATTTATCTGCCAAATACAAGCTATAATTACTTGTTAAGATTTTACTTTTTGCACAGTTTGTGTGTGTGTGTGTTAGTGATGTGTGTGTGTGTGTGTGTGTTACTGATGTGTGTCAGCTGTGTGTGTAGAAAAAGGATAATTGGAAGATGAATTCAAGAGAAGTCACACACACAGGGAGCTGTTAAACCGTTTCACCTTTGTCCTGGCCGTTTGTGGTGTTGCCTTTTACACAGATGCTGTAACACAGTCAATCTGCCTATATGTCTACCTCCACTGTCAGCTTGATTTTGGAACAAATCTGGAGCCCCCGTTTCACCTTCATACATTGTACACACAACAGTGAGGTGGCTGTACACACACATTCACATCTGGAAGCTGCCCACAGTCTGACCTGCTGCCGCTGAGCAGCTCCACTGGAGTTTTATTATAGCACCACATTAATCATCACCATATTGATGCCTATTCTTAATTGGAATCCACACAATAAGACAATACAATCATATTTTATCAGTGTTGGGCAAGTTACTTCAAAACTGTAATGCATTATTTATTACTGTCATTTGAAAGTGATTTGTTACATTATAATATTACTGGATTTAAAATAATGTATTACACTAATATTTTTTCCTGTAATGCCTTACATTATTGAGTTACAGCAAAAAATCAATGCATTAGAGTCATTTATTACTGTTTTAACGTGTTACTCCCAACACTGTTACAATACTTATTAACAGTCAAAGTAATAATAAGGAAAAAACAAAACATTGTTAGCATTTATGTGCAGATAGCAGAAAAGGCAATTATTATTATTATATTATACTTATTATACCCACTGTATCTCATATCATCGTCAGTTGAGTGAATAGTGAACATTAGAATGTAACAGTGAATATGTGATTAGTTGGTCCCACTTTCATATGATTTCTCAACCTTAATGTTATGTGACTCCAGTCTGAAGTCCCACAATTTCTGTCCTAACCTTGAGTGTGTTTGTAGAATCACCTGCCCACAGAGGCCAAACTCAGTCTGTGCCAACTGCAGCTGTGAGGGCAGATTAGTCTGTTGCCTTAGTGGGTCTTATCAGCACGAGACATCCCAGAGTGTTCTCAACCGTGTATGTAGGCTACCAGCGGCAAACACAGATTACAAAGTATGAGGCTACAGCCGCGTTCACGATACACTGAACAGGCCAGAGCCCGGTAAAACCTCCTCCTCCTGGAGCTTACCGCCGCGGAAAATACTAATAGTCAGATGAACAGCAACAACAACAGAGCTTTAGATCTCAACTATAACCCACTTAAGACAAGAAGTGAAAGGTTATGTAACGGTAAATATTTATAGCCTAATGCTTATGTGAACACTTGAACCAGACACATTGTGACTGATGCTGGTAAGTCCGGAGTGGTCGGATGTGGTCTGAACAGAACAGCTGGGTTCCAGCTGTTTGAAGCAGCCTGGGTTAACTATATGTCACGATAACGCTAGAAGGATAATACATAATTAAAACACTGCATTTTGTGACTGAGCATGACAGGAAAAATGTAATAGTAATGAATTAGAACATTGTATGTTTGTATTAATTATGTCTTATTTAGCTACTCTTCATTCAGTTCCCTCCGTATGGTTTAACATCAGCAGCAACAAGCATGAACTGAGTTTTTGTAATCGATCTGTTAAACCAAATCACAGTTTCCCAGAACCCAATGTGCCATCCTGTGATTGCTCAATTTGTCCGGCCGGCAGTCAGAAATAAAAGATGTTTCATTTCCAATCATGTAGAACTTAGAAAAGCAACAAATCGTTGCCTCGGAGAACCTGAAGTCAGCCAGTGTTTTTTGTATTTTTGATTGATAAATGAATTCCAGGATAAATCTCAATCAGAAATACTTTTTTTTTTTTTTACAGCTTCGCAATTATTTGACTAATCATGTCAGCGCTATTGGGCAGCTCTGCTTTCTAATCAAGGCTCACCATGTCCAGTTGTGTTAATTGATAATTTTGTTTTCAATGTGCATCTGGATAAAAAATCTATCTGTATATATAAAAAAATGTTATCTCTTGGATCCCTGATTTACTATGTTATGTACTCTCTCTTTACAAAACTTCTTTAGTAAGTTCTAAAAGGTACAATTTTTAAGATCTGGACTTTGCAGAAATGGACTATAATATACAGGAGTGTGTTTAATTAGTATATAATTCAGTTAAATTAAGAATTGTTGTATTTGTATTACAGATTGAGTCCCTCTTTTCATCAATAGAAGAGTACATGCTGTATCTTTTAAGGTTTTTTAAGGCCACATATAGAACTAGCTTCTCAAACTTTTCCGGCCATTGGCACAAATTGTTATGCCAGGAAATGATGCGTTTTGCCATCAAATTCTGAAAACGACATCACAATTTTCTTTTATCTCACTGATTACATTGTAGAGTATTTCGACCATTTTAAATAGATATTTTAGCCAAAGGCAGAGAAATCCAGAGGAAAACCTTGTGTCAGAGTATCACGAGAAACCCATATAAATCCTGCATGAATTCCCATGAACGAAAAAAAACCCTCCTATAAATCCCGTGTAAATCCCAAGGCAAGCGTCAGTAAACAAGATCTAAATAGGCTCCAGAGTGTAGTAGGGATGCATTTAAAATTTACAGGCAGGAATCTGTTGGCTGAACATGGATATCTTCTATCATCTTCAATCTAAAAGTGTTTACTTCACTGTTTTGAAGTGCACCTCTCCAGGAAATAGAAACAGAATTCCACGAAGACAATAATGAATAAAACATGCTCACACTCTGATTCAGACCGGCTGGTTTCTCCGTCTCTGTCCAGTATGTGTGATGTACTGTGACTGTATTGTCTGTTATTTTGAATGACATGGAGAAAAAAATGAAACACATTGACATTTTGAAAAAAAGAAATTCTCATATGAAATATAGCAAAAGAAGCCCTGAAGTAGATTGAATAGACAGTCAACAAAATTCGTGTGCAGCTAAAGTGCAAGGTTAATGAAGTTGAACCGCGGTGTCAGTTGAATTAAAACAATTAAAGTACTGAAAGAAGCCAACGTTTAAGTAAAATAATAAGGTTAAGCAAAGAAAGGAAATGATTCAGAAGCTGAGATGATGATTCAGAAGCCGACAGAGACGGTTTCAGTGAATATCTGAAAAGATAGTGTTGGTTTAAGCGTAAACGCTGAGAGCAGGTATCGGTTTAAATGTCAAATCAGCATTAATATCGTTTTCTTGCATAAGCCAAACCCTACACAGATCAAAAGCCTTTAATAACTTAAAGCAGTACAAGGGTAAATCTGATTCATGTTATTCAAGGTTCTACTGGGCTGAAAAGGTCAGAGTTCAAGGGTAAAATATGGTCGGAGTTCATCCAGCTAAATATCAGGATATAGAATACATTGATAAGCTGCTAGGCAAATCATTTAAGGCTTTTTTAATGTTGTATTTTATCACTATATGGTATTTTATCACGAGTGTACCCAACTTTCATGGGTGTTCCCAACTTGTCCTCTTTTCAAAAAGAGTAAGGAGTGGTCAGAGCGCCCCTGTATATAATGGTGGTGGTGGTGGTGGGTTGGGCCGTTTTGTGTCTTTCAGCTGCAGTCGCTGAGAATCTAACATTTGCCACATGTTTCCTCCACAGTTCGACACCATGGCTGCTGCTCTCCCCGTGCTCCTCTTCATCTTTCATATCTCCGCCGCTTCGGCGCTGCAATCAGCTAATGAGAAAGGTACGTTTAGATCACTGCCCCTCATTGGGTAGAATTTTAAGACGTCTGTGTGTACTTAAAGACTTAAGACGGGTTTGAAATCGTGTTAACTAATAGATAACTTGCAGCAGATTGAACAAATTGTGTTAGTTGTTTGCAACCTTTGTGTTTTTTGCACTAATGGTGGATCTTTTACAATTTCTTTCGCTTTTATTTGGTTTTTGAAAGTGGACCAGAAGACCAGATGGATTTGAGGGGAATCTGTTTTTTTTTAATGGGCCATATGCCTTTTTTTCAGCTCGGGGTAATATAAAACATTTGTAGTTTAACGGGCGGATTGTGCTGCTCTGGCGTTCAAATGGATATGAAGTGTGTTGCACAACAGCGAGGTCCTCCACAGAGAGCCACAGAGAACAGCCAACAGATTTCTAGTGAAGTGGCTTTCCAGGAATTCTGGACGGCGAAGAGCACTCCACTCCAACAATGGGCTGTTCAGTGTTTAGAGGCCCCCCTTTTCTACCAAACAGCCCTTCAGTGGCAGTTGAAATGCCGTGTATTTGCATACATGGATCGTGTTTTATCCACAGACATAAACTAGGTCTGCATTGACCATTAAAGTCACGCACGGACATCCTGTGCTTTGTCTTGTTACGTAACGCTGTCGCTAACTTAGCGCTGGTGTTTCCCAGCTACTTGAATTATTCTGGTTTTGTTTCATGTCTTCATGTGGGATTGAGCTGTGCTCTTTTCTGACATGACTGTACAGCTTGTTTATAGAAAGCAGGGATGCAGAGGACTGGGATGAGGATCCCGCCGGCCCATTGGGACTCCCGACGCAAATCTCACGGGACCCTGGTGCATGTAAATACATAAATAATGCAAATCCTAGAGTATATTTATTCTACAACAGGGTGGAAAATAGTCTGTGGCTCACCAAAAACATGAAGACGATCACATGATCCTTTACGAGAAAAAGATAGTGAAGCAGGTAGTGGAACGAATAGACATAGTGATGTCACACATGTGAGGGCTTTTAGCTGTCCATGCACATCTACTGTTTATTAGTGCACGGACACAGATATGTGGAAACTAGAGGTCTTCACAGGTCCAAAAATGATGGTTTGTTAACAATAATTTCATTCATTTTACAAGTAAAGGGTGTATACATGTGAGCTCAGATGTAGCTATATAAATGATACCTGCCGTTACATTAAAAAAAAAAAGTAGGGTATGAGCAGTCAAGAAAATCCCTGCAACAGCATGCTCTGCATATGTCAAATAGGCTTCTGAAATATTCTTAATGGGGCTTCCCCGATCTGACTGGATCTGGTCCTGCAAAAAAAAAAAAAGAGATCCGAGATGTATTTTTCAGAACCGATGATTTCTGATAGGTCTAAACAAATTGTGCTAAATATAGCCTGACCTATTGTCTTTTAATTTGCACGTAACCTAGAGAAAATAGTGGATCGCGACGTAGACTTGGCAGGAAACGGCAACCCGCTGAACTGAACTGGAAGGAGGCGGCCTGCTATCGAAATGGTGCCTTCAAACTTGTTTATTATATTTAGATTCAAGGAAATAGAATTGGGCCCAACCTTGAATTAAAAAAAAAAAAGAGACAAAAACAGACCCGTACAGGTCTCTTTGGATAGACCAAAGCCTGTTAAATGGTATTCTTCTGCAGCATTAGGTTAGTAAAAGGTTCAGAACTGTAATCAGTGATGTAAGTATTGTGGCCTTTAGCCAAGGGAGGAGATGTAATTTTAAATGATTTCTAAATGCACTGATTGATGTCTGAACACGTGACTCTCTAAATTACCCTGTGTGCTCACAGGAAAGACATTAATGAAACCCTTCCAGCAACACACTCTGCAGATGTTAATAAATGCTATGATCACAAAAACACACTCTGATTATCACCCAAGTGGGCACGTGAACAATGAGAGACAACAAGCTGTTTACCTGATAATTTATGGGAGTTTGTGGACGTGCTGTGAGTTGGTCCTTTTAAGGAAATTAATGCCTGCTGCTATTTCCTGCCCGCTTCCAAAATGACGGCTAAAGGGAAACACATCTGGCCTTATCAAAACACATTGAGCGAGGATGTTTTGTTTCACCCTGAAATAGCAGCAGCAGCTGCAGACAAATCACGTCGCAAACGCGTTAACTTCTTAGAATTGTGACTCTGCCTCACAATGAAAGCTGAATGAAAGCCGTACATGCGTATTACCGTCTTTTCTGTGTTTTCTTGCTCTGCTGACTGTGTGTGTGTGTGTGTGTGTGTGTGTGTGTAGATAGCGTCCGCTGCTCACATGTTTACTTACACCAGAAGTGAACTCGCTGCTTGGCAGCTGTTGAGCAAACACAGGAGCTTGATGCACGAGCACATAAATTCAAAGCCTGTCGGTTCGCAAGTTAATGATCTGGCGAAAATGTTTGTACTCTAGGTAAAGGTGAGTAATTAGGCTTCACAGAGCAATGCACTTTTCCTTTTTGTCCTTTTTATCTCTTTTATCTCATTCATAACACTTCTAGGAAGAAGCATCAGTAAGAATTAATACAATAGTCGAGTAGAAGTAGCAAAACCAAAATAGCAAAAGTCATGTAATCAACATTGTATTATATGCTGTAAATTGCATGTCATTATTTTCAACAGTTAAACTATAATATGTGACTGACAAATCCATGTATTGTTTGGTCTATAAAATACCACAAAAAAGTGTAAAATGTCAATCACAAGTTCTCAAATTATGTGTCCAAAAAATCCAAAATAAGTCCAAAAATCCAAAAATATTCAACTTATTGCTGTATAATAATGATAATATGTCACATTTAAGCAGAAAATCTTCACATTTTAGTGAACCAGCCAACTTTTGCCAGTTTTGCTTCAATGATTTCAGCAATTGTAATTAATTATCAAAATTGTGGCATATGCATTGATGCATGGCATCAAATCTGCAAATAATGCACACATATTTTGCTATCTATCGTCAAATCTGCAAAGTATAATCACTCCTCTCCTAAGAATTTTGTATAAATCTATATTATATACCACTAACTCACAGCAGCAGATACGGTGGCCAGTTTATGTTTTCTATCAGCGCCAAGTGGAAAATATTGATAGTGAACCAATGAAATCAAGTGAAATGTTCACTGTCTACATATATTTAATTTATTTCTATCTGGCTATATTTAGGCACTCACAAAATTCAGTTGAGTCTTGGGAAACATCATGGTTTTCTCATGGAGAAGCTGTTTATAGATAACCAGGGTGAATTAAATACTAATTAATGAGGTGTTTTTTTCTTTTTTTAGTTGAGATTGTTTTCTGATGTCTTTTACACAAATGTTACCGAGGTCAAGAATGAGTTTCCATGCTTCCATTTCATCGCATTAATGCAACAATCTTGTAAATACATCAGTCGATCGATCCTCTCATTCTCTGGGGTTGATCTTGATATAATGAAAACAGAAACTTATGTATAATAAAAAAAGGTGATCATAAAAAAAAAAAAACTGACCAAGAATGTACCTGCAACAGTCTCACACGTGGCAAAACGAGCTAAATTAATAGAAATATAGCAGCACGCCTTCTCTGTTACTCACACACGACCATCAAACCACCCACATGCCCTCATTCATCATGATAGAGCGAGCCACAAAAATGCTCCACATAGCTGAGCGTCAAATTGATTTTTCTCTTAACCCTGACCTCAGCACAGTTCCGAGGAGGAGTCGGGGATCTGGTAAACAGGTTATTTTTAACCTGTTACTCCCCTTCCGTGAAGCAGCCTAAGCAGGCCAGAGGTATTCATCGTCCGCTCCAAGTGCTGCCTCTCGTCTGTGAAGGAGCCTTAGGGGCCATCTTGTCCTCACACTTCTCGGTACTCGGTCCTGTGTTATTGTTCCTCCCTGAAACGCTGATGACTGCTGCTGCTGTCCCTAGAAGCATTGATTAGAGAGTCTCTTAGTAACACAATCAGCTGTGTTTACTTAGAGCAATGCAAAAAAAAAAAACTCACTCAGCTCTTTGCTTAAAGGGATAGTTCACCTATATTTAACAGACACGTTTTCTAACTTAGCTCTGGCGTGATTGAGGCTGGAATTTTTCATTTTATTTCAATATTTAATGACATGTTCAAATACAATTTTAAAGCATTGTGAACATGAATTGTACCGAACAGGATGTTTGCAGCTTAAAACCTCTCTGGTGAACAAACTATATCATAATAAATATTTTCGGAATGTCCAACATATCTTTGGTATTTCGTTACTGCAATTTCATGTTGTTCCTGCTCAGATACCAATATAGCTGTGATAAAGTAATATCGGTTATAAGGCATCAGGAGGATTCATTGTTTAGTCTAGAGAGCTTTCTTCACTAGGTGCACCACAAATTAGGTTTGGGCTGATATGCATAATTTTATAATATAAGTAATATTTTCCAGCTCAACTATTGTGATATTATGAACTGTATTGTACTTTCTTTATTTTCTCTGCAGCCTTGACTTAAAGGAACTGAGAGTTGCAGAAGACCTGCATTTTCTTTTTTATGTATTATTCCATATTATTCCATATGTGAAACATTAAAACTGGAAACACCGCACACCAGGGCACACTGTAAAAAATGTATTCAATACAAAAACTAAAAGTAATCACAAAACTTTTTTTTTTTTTTACATTTTTTTTTTTACATTTAATATGCTGCGTTATAACAGAAAGCATTGGATCGATTTGTAACTTTTTTTGCACAGCGCGCTCGAACAGACAAGACAGAACTTGTGACACAGCAAAGTTGCAAGAAAAGTTGTTGAAACATGCTTTGTGCACACATGGTTTGAGTTTGTGCAGCCAGTAAAGCAGGATCCAAGTGGTAATTCTGTGCAAGTGTGTTTCTTAGAACTGAGACACCAAATACCTTCTCCCACAAGAGCTGGGACGGTGAACTCTCTAGCCGCAGTTTTCGTTGAAGAGCAGTAAAATGACTTCCAGGAAACTTTTGATATTTGCCTTGTGGCTAGGCCTGCACGCCGGAGTTAGGTTACACTTATTATCCTGTCCCTGGAGTACAGCTCAGCTGTCCTCAAAGGCAAAAAAGACGTCATGAAAAAAAAAAATGAAAGTTTAAAAAATAATAAAAAAAAAAGTGTTATTCTCTCTCTTTTCCCCTACAGGCTCTTCTCAGAGAAACCCACACCTCACTGGCTGCGTGTCCACTAACATGGAGACTTTCCGCTGCAGATGGAATGTCGGCAGTTTTCAGAACTTGTCTGAGCCGGGGGATCTTCGCTTATTCTACATTAACAAAACGTGAGGGGAAAAGCTTTGTCATTACCGAGTGACAGAAGTATGAAGCTTGTCTGTGCTTTAGAGTAAAAGGATAGCCTCCACTATCCAGGCTTTCTAAGCATGAAAGCGAAGTCTATAATAATAACAGAAAATGAATAATTGATGTAAAGATACAAAATAAAAAGGTTCTATCTTTTTTGCAATCTGAGATTTTATTTTTATATACACTTAGATTTATAGGATTTTGTGTCTGGTATGGAATGAAGAGGTTTAAGAGAATGTATTAAACTTAAAGAAACTCAATTTTTATTTTCCCTTACTCATCTATTGCCAATCAATGTCAAGTGTTTCACTACTTTACAGCTCAAATGCACACATTGGTGTGTCCAATGTGTGTCTTTATCTGGCACCTGCTCGCTTTGTATTGACATGAGCCCAAGTTAGGTCCAAAGTCCAGAAGGGACTAAAGGGTTCCACTTTAGTTGATGTGTTACCCTTGCAGACCCCATATGTGGTAAAGTGACATTTAATTGCTTTTTGAGTTTAAGAATACTCAAAACTGTGCCTTAAAACCATTTTTGGTCATTTGATTCCTATTGATGTCTTTCATCCAACTTTGTCCACATCATACTCCCCAGAGGATTAACCTTCTCGATTATAGGCACCCCCCAATAGACAAGATAGTTGTATCAAGTGCCATTTTTGAGTTGAATCTATTAAAACTGATTGCATAAATACCTAAATTGATCTTTGCATCATTGGTTTCTCTCAATGAATATGTGAACATTTATGCTAAATGTTATGTGTAGGGGGGTGCTCAATGTACCGGTATTTAAAATGGTACAGATATATATTCATTTATTGTCTATTTTGGTCAAGAATGTTTTTAACAAACATGTGTTTCCAATATAACTTATCATTTTCTTACTTGTGTAATAAAAAAGAAATTCCAGTCCCCAGGCTAAAATCTGAGAATGTTTTTTTTCTGATGTAATGCTATGTTTGTAAATCAGAGTGTTTACTCTGAATCAAACTGTATTTTATCTTTCTCAAGATAATCACTATTGTCGTGAAATGAGAGTTGACTGAGTTTACTTCCAAGAAGAACTGATTTTGATTTGAACAACTTGTATGAGGTTTCGCTGAGCTCCACCTACAAGACAAGGGTCATATTTGTAGATACTCGCGAGGCTCCAGGAATATCTGAAACACAACCCATTTTTATGTCCTTTTATGACGCAAACATGCACAAATATTTAGAAACTGCTTTTAGCGTTTCCTTTGTGGTGCAGTTTTTAAGACGACGTGATATTTCTCACTGCAGACCCCCGCATGTCCCCCCTAAAGAGTGGAGTGAGTGTCCTCACTACAGCACAGACAGGCCAAACGAGTGCTTCTTCAATGAGAACCACACAACCATCTGGACATATTACAGCGTCCAGCTCCGTTCAAAGGATGAAGCCACGCTGTATGACACCAACCTCTTCCTCGTTCAAGACATCGGTGAGTTTACCACCTCTCTGACGTCTGGCCCACTCGCTGGCAGTGATGATCATTCATCAAAAAACAACCAAAAACATAGTTTGATTAGGTCTCTAGGTCATTTAAAGGGTGGAAGGGAACCAACCCCAAAGGATAAGCCTTTTTTCCCTTTTTGCTTGGTGCCCCTTCAACCTTAACACCCTGGGCAAGTGCCCTATTGCCCCTGTGGTTAATCCAGCCCTGTCCAGCTGTCATGATCCAGTGGATTCATGGAAAGACATGTTCCACAGTCATATTTATTTTGTCCATAACAGTGTCCAAAGCCTGTCAATTGCCCGCAATTTGAAAAGAATAATCTTTATTCTTTGCAGTGCAACCGGATCCACCGGTGGGCCTGAACTGGACGCTGCTGAACGTGAGCGTGACCGGCACGTTCTACGACACAATGCTGAGCTGGAAGCCACCGCAGTCCGCCGACGTGGAGATGGGATGGATGACGCTGCAGTACGAGGTCCAGCACCGCGTCGTCGACTCCAACCGCTGGGAAGTGGTGGGTTGGTTTGTTCATTTCAACACCCGACACTCCTTTTAAGTTTAATTTGCGGATGTGTGCTAACATACAGCTTAGGTTAAACATCGCTTAATTGCAGATTTTCATTTTAGGTTTGTTAAATACTTAATAATCTATATTACAAATAGTACCAGTCAAGATTTTGGAGTGAGAAAATGTGAAAAAAGTGCCCACAAGGCATTTAGTTCCTATTAAAACATTCTTTTGTGTGCATTAGTTAACTTCAGTATAGTTCACTTCTAAATTCTAGGATAGCTTGATTGAACTACAGAACTATATAATGTTGTTTGTACTGGTTAACAACAGTAAACACGACATAATGTAAAATCTTGAAGTAAATATTCTATTAACAAATATGAGAATGAAATAATATCTGTGTAATTCCCATTCCGTAACATTGTTTCTGGAATTTAAACATTATTTTCTTTCACCACAGGTCGACCTTGTAAGAAGCACACATTGCTCCCTGTATGGGCTTGAAACTAACAAGGATCATGAGGTTCGGGTCCGGTGCAAAATGTTCGGTGGGAAAGAGTTTGGAGAATTCAGCGACTCTGTGTTGATCCACATCCACTCTAAAGGTAAATGCTCGCTTCACAGGCTGGGAGGACAACGGGCTGTTAGAAGTGCTCTCAACAGTGATGCAGCCCTTGAGAGAACAAAAAAAAACACCTTTGGTTCAATTAGATTATTATTCAATCCCTCTTTGCAACGTCATGCTCTCATTGTGATTCATTTTGTAATTCTAAAATGCACATTTACATAACAGACACCACACAAGGATGCAGCCTACAATGTATATATACATATGTAAATTTGTGTTTGTTTCTTTTTAAGTATCCAGATTCCCTGTGGTGGCTTTGCTCATCTTCGGCGCCTTGTGTTTAGTGGCCATCCTGATGTTGGTTATCATATCACAGCAGGAAAAGTAAGTATTACCACCTGAAACAGTGTTTTCCCAGCGTAACATCTGTATCATATTGTTCAGCTTATATCCTACATTCTATCATGGAGGACCACTCACCTTGATTGACAGGTGGAGGTATCAGTTTGGCACATATAATACCGTGGAATAAGTGGAGTTTGACCATGGATGTAATCTAAATGGATTCATAATACATTTAATATCCTACTGGGTTTCTTTGCAAGGCTGAAAGGTTTTGAAAAACTGAGAGATATTAAGCGGGTCTGCTGTTTTTTTTGCTGTTTTTATGTTAAATGAAGCATTTCTATTTTTATTTTCTTCCTGAAGGTTGATGGTTCTTCTTTTGCCTCCTGTTCCTGGACCTAAAATAAAAGGGATTGACCCCGAACTACTCAAGGTATCCATCTGTGCTTTATGCTTTACCATGACTTGACCTAACTTATTAGAATATTGGGTATCAAAGTGATTCTTTGTGATGCTGACAAAGGTCAAAGTTAAAGCGAACCTGGGAGATTGTTTACTCATATTAGGTAGGTCGACTGCTTTAGTTTCATCAACTGTATTTCCTCTATCGCACAGAAAGGGAAGCTGAGGGAGTTGGTATCCATCTTGAGCAGCCCCCCTAAACTGAGGCCAGAGCTGTACAACAATGACCCCTGGGTGGAGTTCATCGATCTGGACATCGAGGAGCAGAACGACCGACTGACGGACCTGGACTGTCTCATGGATCGCTCCTCGTCGTCCAACTGCTCTCCCGTCTCCATCGGCTTCAGAGATGACGACTCGGGCCGCGCCAGCTGCTGTGACCCGGATCTACCCAGCGACCCGGAAGCTGTGCCTTTCCATCCGGTCGTTGCGAACGAAGAACTACTCGGTAAGGCGCAGGAGTCCTCCGAGCCGAGCTCGCCGATTCAAAGCCCCGCCGCCGGGGAGCCTCCGTCGGTCGCCCCGGGCAAAGAGGCGATGTACACCCAGGTGAGTGAGGTGCAGCCATCCGGCAAGGTGCTGCTGTTTCCTGAGGACCAGACCGAGGCGGAGAAAACTACCAGCAAAGACACTGGGAAAGGAATCATGGTGGAGAAGGAGATGAAAAAGAAAGAGTTTCAACTCCTGGTGCTGGACGCAGATCAAGGAGGTTACACCTCAGAGCTCAACGCGGGGAAAATGAGCCCAGGGGATTCGGCTGAACACTGTTCGACAGGAGGAAACGTGAGCTCTGGGCAGCCCCCGTCGTCTGGGGACTACCAGAGGCCTCGCCATGAATCAGAAAGTAACCCCACGCCCCCTCTGTCTCCTGCTCCTGTCTATACCATGGTAGAGGGCGTTGACAGACAGAACAGCCTCTTACTGACACCTAGCTCAACACCTGTCCCTCCGTTGATAATCCCAAAAACCATGCCGACACCGGATGGCTACCTGACCCCTGACCTTTTGGGAAGCATCACACCGTAGATCAGCGGCGAACAGCGCAAAGTTTAAAGACTATTCTATCAAAGGCAGAAGATGAGCTTGGGAACGGTCTTTAAGATTGACTGTTGGGGGTCTCAAGGTTAAGTTTTGAATGCGAACTAAAATAGTTGGGGAGGGGGCATCTGTGCCTGTCCTTCTACTACCTCGACTTCCTCTGACCTCCACCGCACCTTTCGACGAGGCCGCAAAGTCGACATAGTTGAAATTGTTAGTGAAGAAGAGCACAAGATAATATGTTGGTTGTTTAAAGGGAACCATTAAAAGGGAAGAAACACAACCTGGGGCTGGAAATTGCTTTTATATATTCATCACTTTGAAAATCTAAAAAAAAAAAAATTGCGTTTGTTTCCCTGTGTCAGAATAACCTGCAAACCAGCGATTGGACACTGCCTGAACACATCAATGTGTCTCACCACTGATGTTTAGCCTTTGAATTCAATACATAAAATTATTAGTAACTCTTTTTCAGTTTCATTCTTTAATGTTCACATATTCAGAATCAAAAATTCAACTTAAAAAAATAACTAAATGATATTCAAGGTGCTCAAGTTCAATGGGCCAAATTTAGAGGCAAAATTCAAATTTAAGACAGAATCGATTGCTTATTGATCTGAATTCGAGTAACTTGAATAAATAGCCTATTATTCTAATTACTTTTAAAAGTTGATTTTTTTTTCATTCCGAATTTTTGAACGTTAGATTCAGTGCAAAAAAATTGTGCTAGAAATTGGAAATCTGATCACACCAATATACTTCTCTGTAGCCTTAGTTAGCAAACAGTTAGCCAAGTTAATTAGCAAACAGTTAGCCAAGTTAGTTAGCAAACAGTTTTCATTCATTCAGCAGACAAAAAGCTACACGATCATTCATTTGGAGATGTCTTTCTATTCAATGGATGAGTGTTAGTTTTGCTTTAAGCTCTCCGTCATATCCTGAGAAAAATATCTGTCTCTATAGCTGCTACCTGCGCCACATGTTTCACCAGATAGTCATTAATTTTGCCTGTTTACCATTTGGTGCTATGAGCTAAAAGAGGCTAAAAATCTCTGCAGAGCTGCAGAGTCAGTGAACATATCCTGTGGTTTTATCACTTGGATGACACCTTTTACATAACAGGTATTTTATTCAATGTTAATATCAAAATATCTATTAATACAGATTTTCAATGAGAGTAACTGGCGTCTGCCTTACATGAAATATTTTGTACATATGTTTGATTATTGATAAATTCAGGTTGTTAGTAATAGATGTCTTCTGTGAAAATGCTTGTAAACATAAGGGAATCATGTAACCTCTATGTACGATTCCAATATTTTTTTTTTTTGTAACTTTTCACAACATTTTCATTTATTTCCAGGCTTTAAGATCAAAATTGCCATCATGAAAATGTTACTTTACAAAGTAACCTGTTAGTTTTTAATATTCAGCATTATCATGGTTTATACATTAGCTCATGTTGTTGCCAGCATGAAATCCTGAAAAGAGTCAAATGAAGAATGAGTTGTATTTTAGAGGATTAACTGGAGCATAAGATGCTTATCTTAATTAGTTCCATTACATATTCTTCATTTATGTTCTAAACTGTGAATATTTTCAGAGCTGACAGAAAAAAAAAATGGATTGTCAGTCTTGTGGGAAATGATGTATGTTCAGTCAGTATTTGTTTGCATGCACTATTAATGTTCTTATTTTTTATTTTATTTTTTTTTTTGGTTAGCAGTGCATTTAATGCAAATTAAAAGTTGGGGGTATGTGGTCAACAGTGTTCGATTTGTACAGTTCTTGCATTTTAACTGTGCAAAGTTAGTTACAAATAAACTACCTTTATACTTTTGCTATTGTCCGTCTTGTTATTTTTTTTAAACTAGTTCAGGTTTTCACATCATTGCTGCACAGGTGACAGAATATTAATGATATACATATAACTGATTTACATACATAAATATATATACAATACATATAAATCCTATCAGATACAAATACTTTTAAAATCCGAAATGAGAAGTAAAAGTTATATTTTATACTTAAAGTTTGTAATAAAATAACATACGTAATGTGTCATTCAACAGAAACAGTGGAATCTGGGTGATACTGGGTGAAACTAACGTCCAAAATTCAAAACAAGTAGAGCCAAATGTATTTTTTATGATTAATTTTATATTTACTATTATATTGGTGTTACCACCAGGAAGAGGAGTAACACCAGTGAAGATTTGGAATGAAAAAAATCTAAATTTTAACAAAATGCTTGCCATGTGTCTGACCACGTCTTCGGTCATATAAAACAATCAAACTATTCAGTGTAATCACTTTTAATGTTTAAATATTTACCCCCATGGTTATGAAATGAGTAACGAAAACGCCGCACTTCTAAAGTGTCTAAAATTCTAAAACAAATCATGAAATTTTAAACAACTTTGTCCACTACACTGCACTGGACCTCTTGATTGAAGAAAGAATTAGTATATTATTTCAATGCCCTTTTTTAATGTATGCAATGTTAATATAAATGTAATTGAGATTTAATTCATGAAAATATATTTATAATACATTTCTAAAATTACTTATTGGACATTAGAATCATAAACTTAGTTTTATTATTGCAAGGACATTATTTATTGATTGAAAATATATGAATATTAGGCCAATTTAAATGATTTTTGGCAAAACTAAGTGACTGTACAGCCACCGTTTTTGTAGAATGACCCTAATATACGTATTAAATGCTGAAGTAAATGCTATAGATTAAGTAGCGATAACAATAAATCGAACCTCGTTATGAATAATACACAGTCTCTCTGTGCACGAGCACACTGCACAGCCGTTAGGAGCGCGTGCGGTGAATGTGACAGTCACTTTAGCAGCAGGTTGATTAAGAAAACGCGGCAAAATGCTTGAAACTGAACCGTGATATTTAAATATTGTTATTTACTTGTAGAATTTTGTTCCTAAAGATGACCAAGTCAAACTGTATTAATCTGGACATGTTAATGGAGGAGTTTATTCTATTAGAACAGGTAAGGTAGCAGTTAGCTGTTAGCTAACGTAGGCGAAGTATTAGTCCGCGTTAATGTAATTTTATCTTAATTTAAACCTGTGTGTATGTCACCTCCTTTTCAGTTTGTATGTGCCTGTCATAAAAATACAATTCTTATCTTAAAGGAACGATTGTTCTCTTCAATATTGCGTATTTTTCAATGAAAAGTGTGTTTTATCTCGCGTGTGCAACCATTTCTCTCACATTTCTGTAATTCCGGGTTTCGCCTGCACGACAGTGAATCAGAGGCGGGGGCGCTGTGGAGCAGAAACTACACAACCGAAACAGGATTAGGAGAGAAATTAAAGCATACGCGAGGTAAAACACCATTTTATATTAAAAGATCCACAATATTGAAGAAAACGAATACACCGTAGAGTCGGATAACAACACTGGCTCTAAGTTAAGCTCTGTTTTTTCACGATTGGTACATGTTGAACAAATAAATGGCGAAATAAAAGGAGCCCATATTTTATTTTAGAGGAGTGACTGTGAGACTCAACAGTGTAGACCCTGGAGGGTCACGAGTTATGATAAGTAGACGAAACCCATCACGTAGGTAAATATATGAGTTGTAATCTCGGTCAGAGAAGATACCACCGTGATTGCCATAGTTGGTTTTTGCTCTATTTTTTCCAGTGTGGTGACCGCAATGGGTGACAGGTGTTGCTCTATTTCCTTTATCTCAAAGGGGAATTGCATTGTTAGAGATTCAGGCCACATAAAACAAAAGACAGTAACAGAATACAATAAAAGCCCTATATAACAAACTACAATGGAAACACAAAACAACTGCAAATAGATATTGAAGCTAAACCCATATTATTGCATAACCACAATGCAATATAGTGGGATGAAGAGAAGTCTGAAGAGTTTTTGAGGTCAACTCCATTAATGTCATCCAACAGAAAATCACAGAAGTCAATGGCAGAAACAATGTGTTGGAGATTATGGTGGAGGACGCCAACAGACTCATGAAATTCTCCACGACCAAGGAGAAAAGTGTGATTGAGGGTGAGTTTCTGTCCACATGAGATCCACATGTATTTATTTATTTTTTTAAACTACAGTTTGTTCCATAAGATGCAGCAGGATCTTTATGGAGCTTAAGTGTTTGTATGTCTCCCCCTGCTGTTTTCTTTTTGCCCTGACCTGGTGTCATCTGTTTCCATTTAAGTCAATTAAATCCTAAACATATACACATTACAGACAGGGCTGACACTGTATATTATTGAGTCTAACAAGAAATATTTCATAGTAATTACTTGACATTTAAAATGTTTATCCCACTGTATTTTGGAGTGCATTGAACTGACATATTTGAGAAGGTGACGTGTCCAGTTAGCTATATATAAATAAGTATAACTTATAAAGTAAATAACGTTCAGCTAGGCCATTGAATTGTTTCCTACTGGAAGCACCTTAAAACAATCAAACTACACAAGGGAAGCTGTTTATTCCTTTGAGCTGCCTGTTTCAGAAAGAGACAGTCTTCTAGTCACAGTGAACAGACTGCAGCAGACTCTACAGGAGCAGTGCAACCTCAGAGGTAAGTCTATTCTCATGAATTTAAAACAAAAAAAACAGTAATAAAATCTTTTAAAAAATTAAATTTCCTGAGCAGTGAAAATAAAGTTACAGCAGAATATGGTCTACTACAAATAAATAACCCCTCAGTTCTAGTTACGATAGTGTTGGTGTTTTTTTTTTTTATATTGTAATAAGTGATATCCAATTTGGCAAGTAAAAAAGAAATATCAATAAATCAGTTTACTTGAGGATTTCCATCATGTAAATATTCTACATGTTTCAGTGGAGAATGAGAGACTGAAGAACGATATGGAGGATCTGAAACAACGGAATGAGAGAACAGCAGAGGTAAGGACTGGAGCATGAGTGAATGCTGATAGAACTGTTCTTTTCATAGAAAAACAACTGTAAATAATCACAGTAAAGATGACTCTGTTCTATTCGAGTGTGGAATGTGCAGAGTACCAGAGCCCTGAAACTGAAGCAGCTGAATGGAATTCAGACATAATTATTATTATTTACACCTGTGTGTGTTTTTTATTGTTTCAAATGTTTTACAAGGAAACAGGCATTAAATACGTTGAATTAGACTGTGGCCTAACACTTCTAAAACAACATTTTCTGGCTTCGGATATTTTGACTTCCGCCTTTCATCACCTTTCTACCAGTACTTCTTACCAATGGTTTGAAACCCTTGAAACTGAGTAGCATTTCCACATATTTAGCATTATATTGGACCCATAGTAATTTTTTTTGTATAAATCATTTAAAAACTGTCAGGCTGTGTGGTGTGTGCCCTCGTGTTTTATCAGGATGGAGCGGCAGAGGTTCAGCGGCTTGTCAGTGAAATTGGAGCGGAAGAAGAGAGACACAAGAGGGAGCTAGAGACTGTAAGGCAGCAGTGCAGGAGAGAAGTGGAGGAGGCCCACAAGGAGGCGTTCTATCAATGTAAGAGCTCACAAAGTGTTCAGCACACTGAGATAAGACAGTGTTCATGTTTTGGGGAATACTGATGTGAATAAAGTACAAGATAACCCTAAAGTGTGGATCAAATATCTGCTGAAAAACACAGTTTCATAACATGAGCCCAAGGCAGCAGCTTAGAACCAGAAATCTAATAAGACAAAAAGAAAAAAAAAAGCACCAACATGCATGTTAAAGATAAATGTGCGTTCTGCTGCTGGTGTCTTGTTTCCTGATAGCGGAGGCTAAAGATGCAGATGTAAAGAAGCTGCTGAAGGAAAAGGATGCAGAGCTGGATGAGATGAAGAAGAGGCTGAAGGACCAGGAGAGGGAGCGGCAGAGTGAGCTCCTGAAGTTACAGATGGAGGTGAATTGAAGACGAGATTTAAGTTCTAACAGTAATGCTGTCACTGATCACTAATATGAAGGCTGTGGATTCAGGAAATAAAAGGTATTCAGTATATTCAGGAAGGCTGCATGAAACAAGCAGAAGTCTTGAGGAATAACTTCAACATAAATGTAGTGCTAGCTTTCCTCTTGGGTCTTGAATGATTAGATTCAGCTTCACCAAATGCTTTAAAGCTGTTTTTCTGTGTATATTTTGCAGTTTGGTGCGAAATTAGCCAGAGTTGAGAGTACAGCTCAGTGGAGCCAACAACAGCAGCAGCAGCAACAAGGATCTCACTTTCTTCCACAGAGTATCTTCAAGAAGGTGAGCAGCCCACACCAAACCCTTTACATCGTCCCACTCTTCCCATTATAGACCATAGTTAAAGAAGCACAAATAGAAATGCGAATCGTGGTGTGCAGAGACATAATTTTTTAGCATTTGTGCAGGAGTGAAGCCACTGACATTTTATCCTGTAAGATTACATGCACAGCAGGCTTCTTTTGTTATTCTCTGTATCTCCCACATGCAAATTTCAGCTGAGAGCAGAATATAGTCCACTCATGTTTAATTGTCTTCTTCTACATATCAGGACTATTCCCATCAGCATTGCCACATCTGAAGGGCAAATGTCTGTCAAAAAGAACAGCCTGCAGGGCCACTGCACTGTTTTGTTTTTGTCTTTCAAGTTAGAAATTTAAGGACCAAGCACATGTAGACAATATGGACACAAAACTTGACAGAAGCTCTATACAGAACGACATGTAAACACCTGATTATGTTGTTATGATCATGCTCATAGTTAAAATAAGCATAGTAACAGAAAAATGTGTGAATTATCAGATATTACTTGTATTATTTAAGGCCAGTCAAAGCATGTAACCAGCAAGCAATTCAATGTCTAATAGCCATCTATATGTAGCCCTGATGGCTGGGCCAAAACTTTGGGCTGTCAGGGAAAGTTTAGTAGGCGCCTAATGATAGCTGTAATAGCTGTACTGCCCATACAGCCTAAGTACTTGCACATGTGCGTTATAGCAGTACGGGTGTATTTCTTATTTTACTTTGTAATGTTTTCCAGGACATCATAATGGGAGCAGATGTCCTGGAAGCTTCTTGTTGGCCGCACACAGCCTATAAAATTCTATATTTATGACATTTTAAATGAAACATTAAATGTGCTGAAATTATGTCGTGGTGTAAGCTACATTTCACCTACCAGTGCAATATGATTTTGGAGAAACAGTTTCACACTAATCAACCAGTCTCTCTTTCAAGCTACAAGGTAAGTCTTTTTGTATAGTACATATTAACAACAAGGTAATTCAGAGTGCTTTACATAAAACATCAGCATCAAAGCATCAAGATACAATTTAAAAACAGTGGATCGAAAGGACAAAGTTGCAGTGAGAAATGACATCGGTAATAGGCAGCAGCAAAGAGAAGTTTTCAGCTCTGACTTAAAAACTGTGAGAGTTTTAGTGGACCTGAAGTACAACTGAACAAATTAAAATTGTATTAAAATTAAATGTGTAATTTTAATGTATTAAAATTATTAAAGAAGCTTGGTGAAACATTGATGTTGCAACTGCATTTTTAGCAATGAGGGAGAAAAGAGTGCTGGACGTTTAACATGATATCAAACAGGTTTCATCTAGAAATCACTGAACCACCGTGTTGGACATCATAGAATAATCACCTTTTTGAGTCACTAAGTTTGCCTTCCTGATGGAATATGCTTATTTACTTATTTCAAGATTATTTTGGTTAGAAGTGGGTCCTTTCATTAAACACAAAACACTAAAAGACCTTGTGAACACAGGTCATCATTTACCCAATGATGTCAGATGTTTTGCTATATTTTTAGAAATGTGTTGCATATCCTGTTTATATTGCATAATTTGAGTGTGTGTGTGTGTGTGTTTGTGCTTTCAGAAGCTGCAGCACTTCCAAGAAGAGAAGAACAAGGAGATTGTGGCTCTGCGTCAGAGAATCAAAGATCTGGAAGAGAGCCAGCGTGTCGGTGGTCACACTGACGGACGTCTGAAGAAGAGAAAGATGTAGTTTGTTTAAAGAACGGGTTAACCAGCTGCTGACCAATCAGCTCCGCAGGTTCATGAATCTGTGATAGATAGATGAACCAGTGGTCAGAAGCTGCCAAAGTGTGGTGAAATTTCCAGCTTTAATATTTAAACTGTGAAATTCAGTCCTTCAAATGAGCTGTTGCTCACAGGTGACCAGTGCGAAGAGAGTATGTTTACACACGGGCCGTATTTCTGTCTTTAAAGGCTTTAATCCAATTAGATGCCTGCATGGTAGGGAAGAACAGAGGAGGGAGGGGGAGACTCGGGAGAAACAAACTTCTGAGTGAATCAGAAAGGTGGAAGGCCAATCGCATTTATCCTAATTAAACCTGTTCATCTCCTTCATTCAAAGACGAGTCACTTTCCACTTTTTCCCTAAAGTCAAACTAAAAAATAAAAACAGCTATGAAAGCTTAATTTCATTGTTATTTATATGAAAGGATTTCCCATTGTTGATGTTTAGAAATACATGTATTTGCCCAATACATGTATGGCCACCTTAATAATTAATACAAATTAGTTTCTTTACCTGGAGTAACTTTGATGGGGCTATCAGGAGGAACTTAACGATTTTATAAATGTCTGTTTGCATGTCTTGTGAAGTACTGCAACATGTAAAAAATAGTTGTATAAATTCTTTTGTGGCTCCAAAGACAGCTGCATGAAGTCAGATGTCATTTGAGTTGGTGTTGGTTGGGGCTGAAGAGTTGGAAGTTGGAAAAGGAAACGTCTGGGGGTGTAGCTTTAGAAAGAAGAGAAGTTAACAGCCTTCTATAGCTCCTCAGGATAATGACTTGAGGCTATATTAGCTGCTACTAGCATTGTGCATTGTGGGTAATGTCTGTACCACATCAGAACAGTTTGTTTTCTTGCTGAGCCATTGCTAAGAAGATCTTTGATGTACAGTAAATACAAAGTTACTGCAGGACATTCTCTAAAATAACAAAATCCTACCTATCAGCATGTCTAAAGCTAACTACCCAAGATGTCATATCTCATTGGTTTCAAAGACAGGTGATGATATTGGGGATTATGTTCCAGAATATTTCTTGTCCAGGATTCAGGAAGTCACTGCTCTCAGACAAGATATTGCTGCAAAATGCATGTGCAAGAATATTCCTTTAACAAATTTAAGAATTTGGAACCAAAATGATTAGATGAATTGATGACAGCCATACACCAACAGGCTCTAATACACAAAGCACACTATGCTACATGTGAGACAAGATTTAAATGTGTTCGTGTAATGTGCTTGAGATTTGACTCAAGTTCACCTCATGCTTTTGTAATCTCTTTATCTGAGCTGCGCAGGCAGCGTCACAAAGGGAGCTAATCTCTATAGGAACATCAGCTAATGCCATTACATAACGTTTGGTCTTCACAAAAGCCTGGAGAACAACCTTGACCAAACAACCACTTCCCCAGCACAGGTGTGTTCTCTTAAACTTGAACCAAAGCATTCAAATCGCATATGTCGCATTCTCAGTGAGCAAATTTAAGTTTATATTTTGTTTTTCCTGATGATAGCCATTTGTAGGGATTACATTAGATTAGAGTTCATGACATGACTTAATCCATCGTCCCTCAGTGAGGAGGAGAGATTGCAGGTTCAGTGAGGTGAGGAAAAGCCTGTACTGTCTCGCTCCTCAGCTGATGGCGCAAACAGACCCCCCCCCACCCTCCTGTTGTTCCTTCCCATCATCGTACACCAGTCCACAGTAGTAGCCAGGTGAAGGAGGCTATGACGACACCGCACTGATCAAGAGGATTTCTGGAATGAACAATGTGAGGCTCCAGTATGCCAGTGACGAATATTCGATTTCCTGGGTAGGGCAGCGATTATTGCGATGGACTCTACAGCTGTGTTCTGATGCAGAGCAGCAATTTGGAAACTTGGTGAGGAAACAAGTCTTCTTGTTAATACACTGAGCATGTAGTTATCTCATTAGCTTTCTCTAGTCTTATTGAGACCTTTTCAGGGTTACCTTTTTGTAAAATAACAGTAAAATGTGCACTAAATGTTGCATAAGGCATCTGCAATTTTTGTATTTTAACTCCATTTAACTCAGCATGTTAAAAACACTGCATGTGGTACTTATGGTGATGTACAGCTGTTTGTCCATCCTGTTAGAAATTTAAGGGGTAGAAGTCTCTATACAAAATATGAGGAGGTAATGGTTCAATCATGTTGTATCATATTTTTGAAGATGCTTTCATCGTCAGCCTGTTGCAGAAATGCCTGTGGGTCAGTACCAGGTGACGAGGACCAGGTTCCACCACAGCCTCTACAGCCTGACAGACAGCTCCGTTGGCCCAGAGGATGAGGACGATGTCAGCCCTCAGCCCCTCACCCCCCTGCAGAAGCTCACTACAAACATGTGCAACGATAAGAAGACCATCAAGGAGCTGATTATAGGTCGCCGAGTCGGCTTCTACAAGGTCCGCGGGGAGATCGGCTACGGAACCTTTTCCAGGGTCAAACTGGCTTTTCACGCTCTGACTAAAGGTAGGTGGACGTGCTGTCTGACTGCAGCACCAATTTTCTTAGGTAGCAGAACTCTACCACTTATTTTCTTGATTTTATTTTCTCTTATTTTATTTATGTGTTCCCCCCCATAGACAAAGTGGCCCTGAAGATCCTGGATAAGCTGAGGCTGGACACTCAGGCTCAGCAGCTTCTCTCCAGGGAGATCAGCAGCATGGAGTCCCTGCAGCACCCCAACGTGGTCCGTCTGTACGAGGTGGTGGAGTCGCCGAGCCGCCTGTTCCTGGTGCTGGAGTACGCAGGTGGAGGAGACCTCCACAACCGGATCTGCACCGACGGAAAAATGTCCGACAACACCAGCAAGGTGACCTTCGCCCAGATCCTTTCCGCCATCAAATATATGGTGAGTGACACAGGACGTGAGCAAGACTGACTAGTCAATTATTTTGTCAGGATAAACAAAATACACCATATATCACGTTAAACTGGGCTTTTTGTTCAGGTTGATTGTTTAACAATTCTAATTGCATTACATAAATCCCCAAAGATAAAACCAGTGTTTTCTTTTTGCTCTCAAGTACAACTTTTCATCACAAAAATGCAAAGGCTAGACAAAGTTTCTGTTAGTCGCTATGAATTGATGAGTTGTGTTTGCTGTGTGTAACAATGACTTATATGTGATAGATAATTAGGGCAGAGTTGTATGTTTTTTGCTGTGGTGATTCTCAGGGTTAAATGAACTACCGTAAAGAAAAGCAGGATATCATTACAATCGAGATAATTGAACAGTCAGCATTCACATTTCTTTTCACTTTTAAGTTCTTTTAATTTCTTTTGAGAATCTGGATTTGTTTAAAACTTTTTACTTGATGTCATCCCAGTTTAAAGCTGTAAATAGCCTAAAAGCCTAAGACTCAGCAATTGACCCATTCCCAGCCAAAGATAAGATATTCCAGTCTTTACGGTTTTCACTATTAAACTCTGTAATGTGTTATGTTACGGATCATCTGACCAAAACTGATCCTTGCAGTAGTGTTTTAGCTCGGCTAATGCTACATGATGCGATTGCATAATACCCGGAGAGTGCCACGAACCAAAGACATCCATAAATATGCCTGTGAAAAGACAAGCAAGCCCCATGGACCCAAACTCCAATAACCCCAATAAAAAGCAGTTATCATAACTAACTAACAATGGAAATCATCATGGAGGGATATTTAGAAATTTTACCCCTTAATGTTCTACTTTGCAGCACGGCAACAACATCATCCACCGTGACCTGAAGGCAGAGAACGTGCTGTTCACCAGCAGCGGCTGTGTGAAGGTGGCCGACTTTGGGTTCAGCACGCGGGTTTCAAACCGGAGCGACGCCCTCGACACCTTCTGCGGCTCGCCGCCCTACGCCGCCCCGGAGCTCTTCAGAGACGAGTGCTACCTGGGGCCCCCCGTGGACGTGTGGGCCATGGGCGTCCTGCTGTTCTTCATGGTGACCGCCACCATGCCGTTCCGAGCCGACACCATGGGCAAGCTGCGGCGCTGCATCATCGACGGCGCCTACACCGTCCCCCCCTCCGTGCCGGGCCCCTGCCAGAGGCTCATCAAGGGCATCCTGAAGCCGGTCCCGTCCGAGCGCTACGCCGTCGACCAGATGCTGGGCTGCGATTGGCTGCTGCCCGTGGAGTTCCCCTGGTCGCTGGCGTCCCCCAAACCGATGAACCCTCTGCAGAGCCTGCTGGAGTCGGAGCGGGGGGACCTGGAGGTGGAGGAGGAGGAGGTCAGGGGCTTGATGGACGAGCTGGGGATCGGCCAGGGCCAGTGGAACCACGCACACAAAGACAGCCGCAGCCCCGTCACTGGGATCTATCGAATCCTGCTGCACCGAGTGCAGAAGAGGAAGGGCTGCGATAGTTTGCCTGTGGTCCGGGGGATGGTGAGGGACCCCAGGAGGGAGGGGCTCCGAGCCTACAGGGGCCTCAGACACACCTCCAAGTTCTGTGTGCTTTCATAACAGACTGTCAGGCCCCAGCTACAATAGTCTAGATTTTTTTTTTAAACAGATATTTTTGTCCACCATTAAAAAAAAAACTCCTCCCACACGTTGAGCCGATCCACAAATATTTTTGAAGACTTCCACATGAATATGATCTGCCTCAAAACCCTGCGTTACCAAGCCGATAAGCAAAATTACAAAAACCTGCGTGCAAGAACATTTTAGCAGTGCAACGCAGTAGGGATTTAAAAACACAGGCGGATCTACGTGGATTATACGATGTGGATGTACTTGCACTTCATGCAGTAATCTTAAATTCATCTGTAAAGCTGCAAACGATAGCAAAAGTATCAAGAGCACAGACAGAACATGAAACAATGCGACCAACGCTTCGCCTGGGAACGTGCAGGAACCACGCTTTGACGTCATGAATCTCAAAAAGATCCGGACTGGGATCCCTACACCTCTCTCTACTTGTTTATCCAGTTTGGCAAATCTGTGTTGGTGCGGTTCAGAGGCCAAACTGGATAGAAAAGTGTGTGGATAAAAAAAAAAAAATCTACATTCATGCAGTTAGGGCCTTAGAGACACTTCAGCACAGCTTTTATACACACTTTTATACCAACATGGACTTAGAAGCAGTTTTTTTTTTTATTTTGTTCTTTTTGGCAATAAATTGTATTGTTTATTTATTGATTGTATCTTTTGATATATTTGTTTTGCTCCGTTTAGTGCATCTTTTGGGGGTTTCAGACCAACCTAGCACTAATGTAAAAAGTGCCTGCTGAAATGAAAGAGTTGTGAAAGCATCTTTCTAAAACGATTGCAGCTTGTAGAAACCGCAAAATTGGATCTAATCTGTAAAACTTTTGTAACGGCTGCAGTAAGACGTCATATTCTAGGACTGTGTAAATATCGTAAATATAATAAATATCGTCGATATCACTTAATGTTTATTGATTTTTATTAATTGTTTTATCCAGGAATGAAAATGTGACCCCTAATCTCAGGTTATGGCCCTGCTGCTACGTGGACATAAGATGTCAACAGATCAGCTAAAAATGTGAATGACTTTAGAGGCCTGAAGAATGAGAGAATCCAAATCAGAAAACACTTCATATTATGTAATGAGACCCTTATTGAGTCCTCATGAGACGCTTACTGACATTATTATGCTTTAATATGACGATATAAGTGAAAATAATAGCATTATAGACATATTTATTGTTAGATCAGCCAGTTTGTGACAAGCTCTCTCTCCATCTTTCTTTCTCTTTTATTTTTTCTTAAACCTTTGACATCCTGGACCACCTCACATTTACTTTCCAAACCCCCGTGTTGAGAACAATGACTTTTCTATAATGTCAACACAAAACAACCTTAGCTAAATGCATTTTCTGTCCATCAACTAGTCAAACAGCTTTTGTCATCATGCGTTTTCAGCTTTTCAATCCGTTCCAGAGCACAGTTGATTTAGTAAATATGAACTCTCTATGTACTGAGGGAAAAACCTCACAAGCTTCTTATTGTTTATAAAAAAACTAAATAAAAAAAAGTTACTGCTGATGATGATCCTGCTTCTTTGTGACTTGTTTACTAAAGTTTCACCAAGTGCCAACAATAGTACAGCAAAGAGCAGCTGGCAGGACACCAGATGATACTCGGGGCCTCCTCCTTCTCCCTCTCTCTCCCTCTCTCGTCTCCAAAAACCGGCCCAAACCAGCCAGACCCGACCCGACCTGTCTTTCTTTGGCACCGGAGAGCAAACCGGGGCCCGAGCTCCTCCCAGCCCTGCCCCCCCGGTCGACCCCCACCTGCAGGAAGCGGCAGATGGCGCGGCGTGGCTGCGGAGACATCTGCAGGCCAGACAATAGGCGCTCTGTGCGGACCGCTGGAGCTGACAGGAGCGGAGCTGGCGCTATTGTGCGCTGCGCTATACACATGCAGATGAGGCGCGAGGGAGGAGGGACCGTAGAGGGCTGTTTTTTTTTTCTTTTTCACTGACAGATGACAAGCCTGAGCGCCTTCCACGCAAATTTGCTGAGTTTTAAACTTTTGTTAGTTTCATAGCTCCGCCCCCTCCCTCCCATCCTACAAACACACAGACACACACACACACACACACACAGGACAAGCCAAGAGAAAGTGAAGATACATAACACCCAAAATATGATTTTGTTTGTGTATTTTATTAAACATTTTACGCTTCACAAATTCCATTTCCAAAGTGAAACCGTTAGAAATTTCCAAATCAGTGTTGTTTCCAACATCGTTTCAACAGGATCAGAACATCTTCAATCAGATCTTTTAAACATTTCTAAGCTTCAGTACATCACTGGCTGCTTCTAAAAAAAGTATTTTACAATTCATTTTTCTCGTATTTTTTTAACCTTAACTTAATTCAGTCATATCTTAAAGTGAAACCTTTAGAGAACAGACTTTTTTTTTTCTTTTTTTTTTAAATATATATATTTTTTAGAATATTTTCTTGTCGTTGTTAAATTTCTAAAGTGAAACCTTTAGAGAATTAAGACAATTCTGGAAAGTGGGAAACATATCCGCTGATTGCAACTGGTGTGGTGTTGCTCAGCAAAGAGGACACCGTTAAAAAGTCCCTTTTTAACAAGGCCCCTTTCTCAGCACCGCTTCTTCTCCTGCTGCGCGTGCTTCGACGTGCGACGTTCGCTCCCCCTTCTGGTTCGGGGGGGACGCGGAACTCGCTTCTCCTTCCTCTCCAAACCTCATCCGCACAAAGAATGAGGGTCGATGCGTCGCTCCTGTGGCATACCCGACCTCATTCACATAAAGAATGAGAGTCATCTTGGCATGGACGGGACAGGAGGCGACGGTTCCACGGGCCGGGAGGGCCGGCGCCGCGCTGCCTGGACGGGAATCCTCCTCAGGAGTATCCAGGGATGAGCAGAAACAGGGTCGTCCCGTTTCATCGGGATGAGTATTTCCCAAGATAAGAAGCTTCACAGCGATCTGTGCAAGAGAGGAGCCGCGTGGCGGATCAACGGCCGGGCAGGTTGATCTCAGGAACCCAGTCGTTCAGACGGCGGCTCTCCTCACAGAACAGGTGCAGCTTCTCCAGAGCCGGATCCTCCCAAGACCCTTCAGCCGGGTTCTGATCGAACAGGAAAAAACGGAGAAAGACTTTAGTCACGTGTTTCTTGTTTGAAAAATGCAGCATCATGTAAATACATTTATTAGACTGGACTGGTGTTAACAGAGCTCCACGTACCGTGATGAGGACGCAGTGCGCGTCTTCCAGCTGCGTCGCCTTGTCGCCGACGATCTCGGCCAGACGCTGCACGTCACTCACGCGCACGATGCTGATGTCGTTGTCGAAGCAGAAGGACTGGATGAGGGTGAAGTGGATCTGGAGAGCGATGTCGCACTCGAACTCCTCGTCCACGGCCAGGACGCAGAAAGACACGCTGTCCGGGTCGCTGTGGGAAACAGGAAAAAAAAGAAAAACATGAGCTTCTGTCCACAAATAATAAAATAGCTGAAACAGCTAATGATGTGTAGAATAGTATCTTGAAGCGGAGAGTCGCATACTTACAGATTCATAACTTTTGCGCACTCGTAGACGCCCACGGTGAGGGAGTCGTTGTCTTTAGCGGTCACCAGCACCTCTTCCAGGGCTTTGCCGGCGCACTGAGCGCGCTCGGTGGGTTTCTGGATCAGAACTTCCTCGAGAGTCATGGTGAAAGTCGACGAAAGGATATTCCGCGAAAGCGAAAAGTGGAGTGAGAGAGTGAGGGCTTTGAGAAAGCGCGTTCAGAGTAAATCCGAAAGGGAGACGAGTGTTTTCAAATCCCCAGAACCTCCTGCTTTTATACTCTGCAGCTCGTGCGGCGCAGTGAAAGCGCCGCGCCCCGATTGGCTGGAAGCTGAATGGTGCATTGGTATGATAATGCTATTGTCACACTCCGGCTCGTGGCAGATTGATGGGGGTCATCGAGCCACGCAGCCCTCCCCCTCCTCCCCCTCCCTCCCCTAACTCTGTGTGCAGCAACCTGGCCTGAAACTAAAAATAGCTTAATTGAAATACAAATTTAAAAAAGGGTCTGATCACTCTGCAGCACACGATTGTGCAAATCACAGAACATCAGAGCATCGTCATAGCGCAGATTCTTAAAATCACTGAACCTCCGCGTCCGTTTCTAACTCTTAAACGCGCACAGCAGCTTCTTTACTATATTTTGTTTTAAAAATCGCAAAAAAATATGTATTGGATGATTTCAGCCGCGCAAAAGCAGCTTTCAAACTTCTGGAAATCTGGAAGACAAATATTAACTTCGCTAAAAACTCGACTAAACTTCAACACTAATTGTTTCATTTTTTTAGATTTGTACTTCAGCAGCAACTAGAGAAAGTGTGAAGTTCCCCCCGCCCCTCCTCCCCTCCGTCCTCTCTCCGAGCAGCAGAGAAAGGGCAGGTGGATGATGCCATCTGTGGACTAGAGGCTGGCCGTAAAAACGGCCTCATTGTGCGCGCAGAAGCCCCCTATTATCACAGTTCCCATACAAATGCAAATGGCCAGCGCGTGCCAGAACGCTGTGCGTGCTGCGCAATCTGCACCGCAGGCCCATGCTGACCACGTGTCCATCAGCTGTCCAGAAAATCCTTGCTTGTGTGTGTTTGTGTGTGTGTTTATATTATTTATTTACCCCTGGGAGTTCAGGGACCATATGAGCAGATTTCTAGAGGCAAACTTCAGAAGTTTATTGCACTTACTTTTGTTTGTATGTGATTCTATTAAAATCCATTTCTAGTACATTTCAGGTCACTTTTACGCACAACGCTATTTAATCTTTTCTGCTGACTAAGCAGCATCTCCCCCATATTAGCTCGTGCTTCTCGTTTCATTTAGTATATTGGCTCTATATCTACCAGATTTCGAATAAACGCATTTCTGCCAAGTTTCCATTAACATCTTTTATCACTTTTACGCACGACAGAACTTTTACGCACGGCTTTATTTTGTCTGCTATACACTGGATGAGCGGTTTCTCTCTAACAGCTCGTGCTTATTTGATGATATTTCAGCTGCATAATAATTCAAAAACACATCTTCAATCAGCTCAGACCTGCTGCCACCGCTGCGTAAACAGAAAATAAAGAGGGGGATGCAGTGAAGAGGCGGTGCAGGAGACACAGGTTGGCGGTGATTGATTCAGCGCTATTGTTCTACGGAAGGCAGGACGGCAGATGGAGAACTGTCGCTATGAGGACCCCCCCCCCCCTCTCTCCTCTGTCCTAAACCCAGGTCAACCCGACCCCAGGGCGCGCCGATCTTTTGTCTACCAGACTCCACATTCGCTCATCTGTTGTCTGAGTTTTGATTAAATTTGAATGCCAAAGAGGAGAGCTTATGCCCCAAACTTTCACAATAAAAAAGTGTTATCTCCAACCACACCAGACGAGCGCAGGCAGATTCTAATCTCGTTCGGTTTGAGCTGTAAACACGCGCAGGAATGCTAAAAAAAAAGTGCGTTTTGTTGAACAACAAGCACGCAATAAACGACGCTTATCTGGACATTATTGCAGCAACAAAGCAGTTTGTTTATTTCCAAGTTTCGTTTTTTTCTTTCTGTCCGTCTGCAGCAAACCCGCCAGCGCATCGGTGGGCCTGGAGGCTCCCCCAATTCTGAGCCAAACTTTGATCGGGATCCAGCTGATTGGAACTTCAACACTGCGCTATTTTAGGATCAGCTTGCATGGCCACGGGGCAGGCGCGTGCAAATCGATACCGACCCATTGTTACTGAAGCACATCTGCCAGACGGAGCCTCCCCGGCAGCGAGCGACAGGTGTTGGTGCTCAAAGCTCCTCTGGTGACCTGCGGCGACTCAGCAAAGCCGTAAAAGCGCTTTGTGGAGACGGAAAGTGTCTAAAACTGCGGGATAAGTCAACGTGGTTTTTAAATGTCTGGTTTGTATGATATTATAAGGCAATAATTTATCCCTCATCTATCAAACTGGATGCATTTCTTTTACCAAGAAAACATAGATACGTCTAAATTTGATTGATTTCCCTGAAGTTCGCCCTTCAGATTCGTTTGGACTTTTAATCATTTCTGCTGCGTAATTGAACAAAAAAAAGTAGCCTTTAGTTTGGCCCTCACGCTGAGCAGGTGCTGCCTGACTTCCATTGTCGTCGTCCCCCCTCCCCTCCCCACCCCACCCCACCCAGGACAGACAGATGGTATCTCTTGGTTGCTCCAGAGACGGATGCACAAAGCGAAATAAAGCACGGGGAGGCATCTCCAGATGCCACGCGCCTAGAGTGAGTCCCGGGCTTTACGCAAAGCAACGGCGCGTGCCATTATAGCTCTACAAAAAGGAAAGAGCTCATGCGGAGAAATTAGTCACGAGTTATAAATGTCTGCGTGGCATCCAGCATAGTTATACAGGTGAGTATATCAGCATCAGTATGTTTAAAACTGCAACTCAACCTGAAATGATCCAAATGAAATACAGAAATGGAAATGTCGAGCTCTCTATGCAGAGATATGGCCAGACAACACCTCTCAAAGTGTCATCTGAGGCACTCTAAGTCAGTGGTTCTCAAACTTTTTCCACATAAAGGACCCCTAAACTGACCAGAGACCCCCATCAGTAAGATGTTGTCTTTTAGATGTTTTATTACAGAAAGTCATGGTCAAAACTAGATAAATCTATCTTCTTAATAGTTGAAGAAGATAGATCATAGGATGTCAATCCTGGTGTTTTATTTTATTTAAAAAATATCCATAAAAACTGCCTGAGTACGACAAACAACATAAGTCAACTGGACACATGTCCAAGCCAAATAAATGAGGTTAAGCATTTTGCAAACTTTATTATATAGAGATTTTATTTTAAACATCGCAAATGTAAATGCCCTTTGATTTCCATTATATATATATTCAGAGTTTTGTCATTGTCTTTTCAAGTTGTTTCATTAATTAGATTTTAAAATGTTTCCACTTGGCCATTGACTTCCATTTATTTCCTTACAAGATGAAACTCACTTCATCAGACTTTTGCAACTTACTTGAAATGTGTAATCCATCCGGTATTTCTAATAACGTTACATTATTGTTGCATTTTTCAGCCTAAATCAGTTAAAAACTCAAGCTTTTAAGCTGTAGGTGTCGATCAATTTGCAAATTAGCTCAATAATTTCAGACTTTGGTGTTTAGACTGTTGAATCTGTCCATCTTCAACCAGTCCAGCTTTCTATTTGTTTTCAGTACAGTCTGAACATCATCTTTCTTAAAGGTCAAGGAGATTTTTTTCCTGTTCACATCTTCAACACGTTTAATGTATAATGTTCTGCTGTTGGTTTTCGGCTGTTGACATTCCATAGATTTTCAATCACTTCCACTTGAACCTTGTTCGAGTTGTCCAATCCATCACAGGAAAAATAAGATCGGCAATATTTTTACTTATTTAGGTTTTTTTTTTTTTAAATCATGTCACACTACAGGTTAACTCAATACATTTAAATGTAAAATAACAAAAACGGAATGTAACTTAAACCATATTTACATGCAATAACTTTGAGCAACATTTGATGCAAGTTGATCTACTGTGTTTTTATTGTATTTATTGTGCGGATGCTGCAAACTGTACTTATTGTAACTTTTATTGCAGCATTTCCCCCTAAGGATGAATAAAGTTTCCCTTAACTTATATTAATACATTTTCAGACCATGCAGGAATGAATGAAAGTCAATGGTCACCTGGAATATCTACAGTTACATTAAAAAAAAAAAAATCAGCAACCCCATATCATAATCTGCTAAATGCACTGAAGCTGTCAGTGTGATTGAGTGTCATTAGTTGATCCTAATTCTTCCAGAACTTGGAGGACTCTTTGATGACAGCAGTGGAGTCTTCCTGTGTGGTTTCATTATTCCTGTAAGCTGAAAGAAATCATTTAAAAGGTCAGAGAGTTTCTACGTCTGATCTTTTCAAGCGAGGCCGCCCCCAACTTTCTTTCTGAGGCCTCTTCTATAGGCACGCGCCCCTGTGGGTGGGGTGGGGGCCGCAAGGCCCTGTTGTAGCCATTGTGAGTCAAACAGCCAATCAGAGGGAGAGCGTGTGCCGCCTCTGTGGTATAAATGCTGTCAGACCCTTGGAGGCAGCACAAACACTCCTCTGGAGTTTCTGGCAAACAGCAGCTGAACTGTACAAGCTTTACAAAAGGTCACCATGCAGTCTCCTGGAAAATCCCTGAAGGAAGCTCTGCTCTGTGCTCAGAGCGAGGATCGACTCACCGTCGGAGTCTACGAGAGCGCCAAAATCATGACCGAGTAAGTAAACTACGCACGACTTTGCTCTTTCGAACACTAGACTCGATTGACGCCTGTGAGCAGCGGCTGACCTTATTTCTGTTTCCCACAGCGACCCGGACAGCGTGTCTTTCTGCGTCCTGGCCGTGGACGAGGAGTTCGAGTGCGACATCGCTCTCCAGATCCACTTCACCCTCATCCAGTCCTTCTGCTTCGACAACGACATCAGCATCGTGCGCGTGAGCGACGTGCAGCGTCTGGCCGAGATCGTCGGCGACAAGGCGACGCAGCTGGAAGACGCTCACTGCGTCCTCATCACGGTACGTGGAGCTCTGTTAACACCAGTCCAGTCTAATAAATGTATTTACATGATGCTGCATTTTTCAAACAAGAAACACGTGACTAAAGTCTTTCTCCGTTTTTTCCTGTTTGATCAGAACCCGGCTGAAGGGTCTTGGGAGGATCCGGCTCTGGAGAAGCTGCACCTGTTCTGTGAGGAGAGCCGCCGTCTGAACGACTGGGTTCCTGAGATCAACCTGCCCGGCCGTTGATCCGCCACGCGGCTCCTCTCTTGCACAGATCGCTGTGAAGCTTCTTATCTTGGGAAATACTCATCCCGATGAAACGGGACGACCCTGTTTCTGCTCATCCCTGGATACTCCTGAGGAGGATTCCCGTCCAGGCAGCGCGGCGCCGGCCCTCCCGGCCCGTGGAACCGTCGCCTCCTGTCCCGTCCATGCCAAGATGACTCTCATTCTTTATGTGAATGAGGTCGGGTATGCCACAGGAGCGACGCATCGACCCTCATTCTTTGTGCGGATGAGGTTTGGAGAGGAAGGAGAAGCGAGTTCCGCGTCCCCCCCGAACCAGAAGGGGGAGCGAACGTCGCACGTCGAAGCACGCGCAGCAGGAGAAGAAGCGGTGCTGAGAAAGAGGCCTTGTTAAAAAGGGACTTTTTAACGGTGTCCTCTTTGCTGAGCAACACCACACCAGTTGCAATCAGCGGATATGTTTCCCACTTTCCAGAATGGTCTTAATTCTCTAAAGGTTTCACTTTAGAAATTTAATAATGACAAAAAAAAAATTCTAAAACATTTTAAAATATAAAAACTGAAAAAAAAGGTATATTCTCTAAAGTTTTTCACTTTAGAATATGACTGAATTAAATCTAAGTATTGGAGAGAAACTAAAACCTTCCAATTTGATATATAATGACTGAAAAATTACATTATAGCGTTAAAATATACAATTGTACAATGGGATTGATCTGATGTTGAATCTTGAAATGTGAGAAAACGTAGTACTTCCTGTAGGTTTCACCTCAGCTTTCTATGTCAAATGAATGAACTTGTTCACTTGAATTTGAAATTTTTCTTCTTTTGTATTTTGTATAATGATGCAAACCTTGCAAATAAATCTTTTAAAGTCACTATTCCTTTGTGATTACTGTCCAATCTCTCATTTGTGGTTTAACTTTTTTGTTTTTTCAGTAAACCTGCTTCAGTCTAGTTTAAATTTTTGACTTTTTAAACCCTTTAGGGGGGATTTATTTGAAGGTTTCCTACAATTTCACATTTAAGTTTGAACAAATGCAGCTTTGAGGAGCTCCTCGAAACAGCATCATAGTGCAATATGCAGAATCTATTTCATTATTATCTGTTACTGTCAGCTGGGAAGCTAAGTAATACCTGAGCATGCAACAGAAGAAAATACCATGAATCCCAATCGGCTAATGTGCTGAATATGAATGATAGGTGTGAATGGTTAATGGGTTGGATGTTAATTAGATCCACAATTTGACCTTCTTAGGCGTTAAATGCAGTTTTTAGTAGTTTTAAGAGTTTTCAATTCTTAAACTGCAAAAACTGTCCTGGCCAATTCCTTATAAACTTATAAAAACTCTAAATCTAAATCTCTCAATCTAAATCAGTTTGGATTGATGTTTTTTTATGTTTTTCAGAATAAACTGTAGTTGTAATCCAGAACAGAAAGATTAAAGGAACATAATTGTTGTTTTAGATGCTTTGCTTGCTTGTATTTATGCAAATAACCTTTTTTTTGGGTTAATGTGCACTATAATCCAATCTATGGACTATCTCTTTGGCAAAAAAATGGGGAATAAATGAATCGGGTGAATGCAGTGTTAATTATGACAAGGACTTTTAATGTAGTATTAGTCACTTACATGAACTTTATATCAAGTTAAAGTCACATTTTAGTTTTGTTTTATTTTGTTGTAGTTATGATGTAATCATGGAATAAAATATTGTTTCCAAATAGTTATAGTCAGAATTTTCAGCGACAAAATTATAGAAAAATGCAAAATAAATAAATATAAAAATGCAGCATTTTAACATCAAATAAGACTTCGATCTGCTTTGTGTTTCATCTTCTCACCTCACTGGTCGGACGATTGACTCGCAGCAGTTTTTGTTTATAATACTTCAAGAAAGTGACTCTGAGCTGATCAGCTGTTCTGGGCCTTGCTGAGGTTCTGTGATTCACTGTTTAATCAGCAGTGGTAGTTTTATTTAATGACCTGCACTAAATGTCACATGTCAAGAAAAAAAAAAAATCCACCCGAAGTGAAGCTGCAGCTTAATGACGCTGATCTTTTGCTCTCGACACACTTTGGTTTTCTGATTTGTGATTCAGAACCTTTTAAAAAAGAGGCTTTTGTGTATCTGGACTAGAAGTGTATGGCACTCAGTCTGACCTGCATGCTGCCTGGGACTGCCAGCTATTGTAAAGTCAACAGCTGCTGCAGCCTACACGCCCCCACTGTGACACACACATACAGAATAAAAAGTTACATAAAAAGGTAAAAAAGAAGAGTGATCAATGCAGATTAAACCTGAACCAGCTTCAGAACTCACTATGTCAAACATATACACAAACAGACTCAGCAGTCAGAATAAAAGAAAGAATAATATAATAATAATAATAAAAACAAAAGGTTCAAGCAGGACCAGCTGAAACGCAATCACCCCTTTAAATCTCCTCGGCAACCAACCACGGCTCTCATTCCATCTGCCGTCCAATTTAATGATGAGGGAGAAAGGGACAGAGAAAGGGAGAGAGGAGGAGGAGGAGGAGGGGGGGGGGGGGGGGGGGGAGGCCCTGTGCCCGGCACAAGTCTGCTGCCATTCATCCATTCAGAACCAAATCCTGACGAACAACAGCTTCCCCTCCAAACACTCAGCAGAAACACGCCTGAAGTCACGCTGAGCTCCTGCAGGATGGAGCCGTGTGCACTTGCAGCCGCGTCACACTCCTCCAGGTGGTTTGTTCTTGCAAACGTCATCACAAATGGGTTAAAAATGCGCTTTAATCTGTCAACATTTCTGGGAATATTTTCTTTCTCTCTCTGTATGTGTGCATGAAGATTTGCTCTGAAATATAAATATATATATTTACTACATTGTTTCTGCCTCTTGGTCTCACTAAACCCTTTCACCCCGAGCACCCTCTTTGCCCTCTGTCTCAACCCCCGGTCATAAAGAGCTTTGCTGCTGCTGCTTCTGCTGCTGCTGCAGCCACATGCTGCTTCTCAAGTGTCCTTTCATTATAAAAACCTCCTCCTCCTCCACCAAAATCTTTTCTGTTCGCCAGAGAGCTGCAGCAGATGGTAATGACTGGAGCTGCCGGCTGAGTGCTTGTTTTTCTTTTCTTTCTTTTTTTTTTTTTTAGGTGGGGTGGGGTTTTGGTCGAGCAGGTTGCCTAGGATACCGGGCATCCACCATGACCTCCACAGCCCAGTTTGTGTAGCAAAAAAACACAATAAAGTTTTTTTTGTTTATCCAGGAGCTCTGACCAAATCGATATGGATTTAATCCAATTTAAGAAAAAGTTGGTTGAAATCCTGCATCTGATTAATTCAGCTCTTCATCGAAGCTATATCAAAATATTCAAAATCCATTCTGTACATTTATATCTTTAGCACAAATTTGTAAAGATAAACCCATAGTTGCCTTGTTCCGTCTGATAGCTATGCTAATATAATCATCCACCTTGATTATAAATCTGCACGGCGGCATTGTGCTACGTCACAGCAGGCTCAGGGTCAAACAACACACACACATGCTAAACACACTCTGTATACACACACACACACGCCCATTCCCTTAGTAGTCAGCTGTTCATGCTAATTTCGGTCTCTGATCAGTCGGCCTGTTTCGCTTATGATGAATCTAATCGCTAATTACATGAACTGACTTGAAGCCCCTGGGGCTGCTTTTCTCCTACTGGTGGGCTGAATAATAACAATTAAAAAAAAACAACAACAACTGTAGTTTATCCTCTTTTGCATTTTTGCAACAATTCAATAACCCAACACCATCGTTTTGATATTCAGGTTCACTCAACACACACTGCATTATTACAAGGTAATTATGATGCTAATTAGACACTAATTAGAGCCGTTAGTTGGAAGTGAAAGTACGTACTGTAGATTTGCATCAGATACGATCTGATAAAGAGACGAGAGGGTAAATAAATAAATATTTGTAATCTGTTTACATTCTTAGTAGCAGCTTGTGGAGACAGAGTGGGGGCGCACACACACACACACACACACACACACACACACACACACACACACACACACACACACACACACACACACACACACACACACACACACACACACACACACACACACACACACACACACACACACACACACACAGCCAGCTGTTGCCAAAACACTGGTCTGCCTCTCCATTCAGTGTTGAGGCCCTCAAGGGTCCTATTCAGATACAACCATAACACTGAGTGTGTGTGTGTGTGTGCTGCTACAGTGAACACCTGTACCGTCCCTTTCATTTCATTTCATTATTTATTTATGACTGAACATGAACATGCACAAATGCTCCAGCGCTCAAATTCACCCACATGTGCGATTGTGAGAAAAGGCTAAAGGGCCCCGAGTTTGACTTTTGCTGCAAATAGGGATGAAACTGCACCCGAAAATACGCACGGAAGACGATCATTGTTTGTGGTGATTCCCACTTTTTTGTGCACCTTTTTCCTCCGAGACACCGGTCGCAACCACAAAACGATCTTCTGTTTGTGAAAAGGTGCTTGCTAATGAACAAAGCTTCCCCGGTGAAAACAATAACTCATTACCACTGATTGATTTTCACAGTAGTCCTTTTAAATAAATGATCGTACTCAGTTTCTAGGCAAACAGGCCCTAAAGAAAACAGCTGAGTGTGCATGTTTCTGTTTAAGGGATTACTTGACATTTTCGTCTCCTAGAAACCCAGAGTTTGTGCATTGTGCCAGAATTCCCTCATAGACTGCCTTGTTGCCTCTGATTATGATCCATCTACCTCCCAGAATGTGGTAGGCCTCATGAGTTCAAACGGAATCAGAACATCCTTCCAAAAGGTGGAATCCTCTGACAACTTGCCAGGTGAGTGCAGGTGAGAGAGCTGGCAGTGTTTGGACTTCCCTCTCAGGTTTTGTTGCTTTTTGCGAGGTGCTGCAGTGTGTCTGTGCTCCTGCTCTGCTGGAAGAAGCAGATCAGATGGCTTAAACGCGTTCGTACGGCGCCCCCTCCGCCGCTCGCCATCACCAAAACAAAACTCAGACAAAAGCTTACAGCCAACACTCCTACACCCACGTCAATGGGCACAAAGAGCAAAAAAAAAAAAAAAAAAATGACAGGGGAGGGGGGCGACACCCCCGGCCCTCGCTCCCTCTTTTGTCCCGAAGAATGGCGAGGTCCAGGAGCAGCTGCTGCGGCTGGACTGGGTAGGGGAAGGGGGGGGGGGACATTTGAGACGGCCCCTTTTCACCAGAAACAAAGTCTGGAGCTGTGCGTGCACAGGCTGCAGTGCTGCAGGGAGAGAGGGGTGAAGGGGTGAGGATGGGGTGGGGGTCTGTATACAAAACGAAAGGCACACTTTGCCAGATCAACGTGGAGCTGACCCCCCCCCTTCCATTCAGCCTGCAGATCAGCAGCAGCAGAGGGAGGAGGAGGAGGAGGAGGAGGGGGCCTTAAAGTGCAGGAGGAAGGAGCCCTTTAAAAGTTGACATGAGTCACATCAGTCACAGCACAAAAGGCGTCCCAGAGGTCCGCCATATGGACGCAGGCACGTCGTCTGTTCAGGAATCACTCAAAGAAATCCAGGCCCGGCCAATGGGAGCTCAAGCTCAGCTCTGCCTTTACCCAGCGACAGCACATCTCTGGTTTCTCATTGGCCGCGAAGCCGGTGTCATTAACAGAGTGTCTCAATTAGCCCGATAGGTAGGTGGGCATTTTATTGCTTTAGTGCTCGAGGATTATCTGTGCGGATTAATTAGTTTTGGTGGAGAAAAAAGAAAAGGAAGGAGTTTCATTTCCTCTCCCTTATAGTTGTGCATGTAGTTCAGAATGTTTTAAAGCCACAAGTCATGACATTTTAGTTAGTGAGTTAGTCTTGCATAGCTGTATTTTTATTAACCAACTGATTTAAATAACAAATTAATAAGTCATAGAATGGAAGAAATCAATGCATTCAAGATGATCAGGAAATATATAATGGCTTCATTCCAACAGCAGCAATAAATGTCACAACACTTAAAAAAAGAAGCATATTCTCAGCATACACCTGCTTGTTTAAACGAGATGAGCATGTTATATGATCTGTGGAAGGCATGAAGTCTTCAGTGAGGTGAGTGAGGTGTCAGCACAGTCACAGTCACAGCTCCCTCTAGTGAGGAGAGAATATATTGACCCACCATGGAGGAAATGATTTCAACTAACAGCTGAGACCCATTTTGCAGGGAATTGATAAAAGAAAAGAGCACTATGCAAAATTAATTATATAAACTAAATAATTACATTATATGCATCAATGATACCTTACAATACTTTTGTATAATAAAGGGTGCAATTTAAGATAATAGATAATAATAATAATAATGTATGCATCTCTCTCTCTCTCTCTCTCTCTCTCTCTAATATAAAGTGATATTTCGATATTTCTTAATAAGAGGGTATTGCTGGTCATTTCAAACTGTCCTTTTCCCAATGTCAGCTTTTGTTTAATTTAAAATCAGCGTTTTGCTCAAAACGTTCTGTTCTACACTCACAGGTGGAATAAACAAAGGGGAAATAGTCCCCACATCCAATGAATTACATACATGTGTGTGATGAACACAGAGCAATGCTTCCACCTGCTGGTCAAGACTCCCTCCTACATGACAGCGCAATCTACAAGACGACAATCTGGTTTTGATTAAGCCACTCTTGATTAAAAACAAATGACCATAACGACTGTGTGAAATTAAATTCAGACCAAAAAATTAAGCCCCCCCCCCCACTCTAACAAATGTATTCAGTAGAACTCGGAAAGTAAAGTAACACAAAACACTTCCTGCATAAACATTCCAACGTTTCTGAGCTATTCGGTTTCCTTTTGGTTTATTTGGCATCCAATTATTCACACTGACTGGGATTGTCCAAGACATACAGACTCATGGAAGGTCAGGGATAGATACACTACCAGAGTGCTTTTGATTGACTATTGTATTTCTTTCATTACATGTAGCGAATCCTATTACTGTACTAGAACTGTATCCATTGCAGTTGTATGCAGTGCAGTCTTTGATTTTTTTTTTCTTTTTAGATAAAGGATTGGTGTTTTGTTGTTTTTGAAGTCAAATGAGTAACACAATCACACAATAGAAAATAAAGGAACACATTATATATATACACACAGGTGCACATACAGACATTTCCATGAAAGAGGATTTAGCAAGGGGACTTTGAATAAAAGTATCTGCTAAATGAAACATGTAAATGTAGAAATGAATGGGATGCTGCTCTTATGAATTTAGCATCTAACTATTGAAAAATGCTGCAGTACAATTAATGAAGCATAAGAGATGTTGCAGTTTGATCATAACTGCTGCTACTAATTTGATTGGATCATCTCAAATAATTTTAAAGATTGTAATCTATGGCTTTGCTCTTTGAAAAAGTACAGGAAAGTAATGTGAAATAAGAGAAAAAAAAGTGGAATCATCACCTGTTTAAAAACAAACTTCAAGGCCACTTGAGTATAGATTTCTGAGTTTGCAAGGTGCACTTGAATGCACCGTACACTCCCTTGTTGGCCCTATGGTTGGCACTTACAAGCTTAGAGTAGAAGGCAAGGTCAAAACAGTGAAAGAGATGAGTGAGAGACCAAAGAAGAAGCAAGGGGGCCAATTAGGGGAAAGTACAGCAAGGAAGCAGAGAAATAAAATGCTGGCTTGACAACTCAGCTACGGCTCCAGGCAGCCCAGACAGAATAAGTTTTCCAACAACCTGAGGAAACAAGGTAGAGATTAATGATAGCAAGACAGGAAACAGGATCATTGTGTAATAAACTAAGCGGTTTCCACTCCTCATTAATAATACATTAATTTCTTTTAAAAAAAAGAAAAAAAAGGCTGGAAGAAAAAGGGTCAGGAGAGAAAACTCTAAATTACACAGAGAGAACTTCAAAAACTGAAAGATTTACTCTGGAAACGGAGAAAGAAAAATGAATAAACTATGCAAAAGACTCCAAAGACATTGTGAGATCTCCCTCTCCCATGGCTGGAAAAATATGGAAAGCAGCAGGAAAGCAGAGTTCCAGACCACACATTTTGAAATTTTAACAGCACATTTTTACCTTTGTGTTTTAGACTTCACTGATTATTTTAACCCAAACCATGATTGTTCTCTGTTTGTTATTTGTACCAGATCCTAATCGCAGCATTTGCAAGTGTAAGCAGTGGTAGAATGTAGGTATTTACATAGTTACTGTACTTAGTTTTTTTAGTATTTTTTTTGTATTTGTACTTTACTGAAAATTTGCCTCCCGATTGCGTTGTGGTGCCGTTTGCAACTTCCAACCAATCAGGTAGGTAGCTGCCGTCTGGGACACACCCACTCAAAGCGGGAAAACAATGGAAATGGCCAAATTTGGATAAATTATTTGAATTCAAACACAAGAACGATTCATTGCTGTTGTGATTAGTTGCTGTTGGGTTTTCCTTTTACTCCTTATAACAGAGCAGGGTGTTGTAAAGTAAATGATGCAAATAAAAATAGAAACATAAATACATAATGTTTTAATGGTAAAGATTTGTAAGTAAGACTATACACAGTATTGCAGCAATGACACACACAATATCGACACCGATATTTTCAATATACACATATTGCTTGTGAGCACTGAGCAGTGACTTCCACAGAGGAATAAATAAGTATGTCTACATTCTTTATCATAATGCTACATCCCTAGCCTGGCTAACACCACACCTCACATCAATGTAGATTGTTATTCGATCTGAGAACAATGCTACAAATGTCCGTCAACTGTTTTTGTATGTAGCTTATAGTCAATCGAATCAATCGAAGTCAATGAAGGTTGGATATACCTAGTCTATCTCAGCCCAGAGACAGGCAACCCATTGCATGAGTACTGGTACTTTTATACCTTAAAGTCCATTTAAAAGTAAGTACTTATTACTTTTACTTCAGTAAGAGTCTTGATGTAGTACTTCTACTTTTACTTAAGTACTAAACTTCAGTACTTCCTGCACCATTGTGATCACCATTAGCGATGAGTCGCCTTCGCTTAGACTTGATCAGGTTGCTGATTGTTGCCTGTGGCATGTTCATTCCATTCCATTCCTCCTCAATGGCAGTGCCAAGTTATTATGAATTTTTCCCTCTATGTTCCCATTAAACGTCAGCTACAAGCTAATATCGGAAACCGTCGGCTATCGTATGACGACGGATTCGCCTCCGTTGGATGAGCGCCAATATTTCTGTGCATCTGGTGGATATCCGGCCCAAGACTTGATTTTCCATTCACTGGTCATTGTTTACAGTCCGACCAGTAACCCGAGACATGAGAATGGAGCTGTACGAGCTAATAAAAGCTAATAAAAAGCTAAACCGCTGACAGACTCCCTTAGGTCCCGAGATACCACTTGGCCAATGCGTTCCGCCTCTCTGCAGCTTGGACTTGTCATTGCATGTAACCACAACCATGGAGAAACGTGAGTCAATACTACTCAGATACAAAATTATTGTCATTGGACAACAGATTCTGCGTATATCTATTTATAGAGATTAGGTAAAAGCTGTTTGAGGCTTGTTTCCACGGAATCATAAAGGAAGAGGTTTTGCTGCTGATGTCAGCTGCTCATCTGCATCGGCACATGTTTAATAGGAAGTGGTCAAACCTGCCGGACCACCCACGCACGAGGGGACGGGCAGGCGAGGAACCGACAGTCTGACCACGAGTTTAGCTTACAGAGAGTGTTTGCTTAGTCAATAGAGGATCCGTGTGTGTGGTCGCAGGACTGTCAGGGATTCATCCGAGTTTCTCTCCTGACAGATCTGCAGCTCAGCGTGACGTACGTCAACAGAGCCAAAAGGCATTAACATGTTTAGCACTTCAGTCCATGTACAGTACATTAAACTGGCCGCAGACAGACAGATGAGTGAGTTTAAAGCGCCGTGAGACTCTCGCCGACACGTTTTGCCCGACTTGAGAAACACAGTTCAGGACTGAAGCCTCGACTTTTTTTTCTTTTTTTTCCTTTTCCTTCTCCCTCAGAGACGTCCAGCAGCTTCTCTCTCAGTCAGATTCTCAGCGCCTGGATCGGTTTATGCTCACTTAAGTTGTGAATCAAAGCATGTTAGGCCAGTCTGTGCGCATTTACGGCCGTGTTTCAACAAGACTGACGTCATGCCACACATGTCCGAGAGGCAGCGAGAACAAACGCAGTCCAAAAAAAAAAAAAATCAACCAAGAACAAGAACAACGTTGACCTCTTTGGGTCAAGCCTGCATCTCTGGCTTTTGTCTCCGTTTCCAAAAATGGGCTCGTAAAAATATTTTACACCCACACTTATTGGAGTCTTGGATCTACTTACTAAAATCTATTTAAACAGTGTCTTCTCCTGCTGCCAAACTCCAGATGCGAGAAGCTTTTTGGGTTATGGATTGGTGGAGCTTGTTGGGATTGTACCTAACGATCTGCAGAAAACATTTCAACATTTATTGTAAATGCAGGAAAAATATATTGTTTTTCTACATGTCTTTTAAAGCCTGTTTTTTTTTGCATCTGTACAGATCAGTTTTGTGCTTTTACTCAAGTAAACAATTTAAATACTTTTGCCCATCCCTCCCTTTCTTTTTTTTTTATCTCTGTTGTTTTCTCTTTTCCATTCCTTCTCCCTCTTTTAACCTCCCCTTCTCTCTGTCCCAGGGTGCACACAGAACAGACTGGAAGTCATTTCAGAAAGAAATTAACACTGAAGTCTAATACTCTAATGCTCCCCACACAGCAAATTGGATTCGTGCGCTTCAGTGCCTCTGAGTATCAGTGTGTTGCAGGACACAGCGTCTCCTGCAGCAAGTCAGAAACACAGACTCAGGGGAGAGATGGTTGGTGCTTCAGCACAGCTAAACTCGGGTTTCACATGTTTTTTTTGTTTTTTTTTCCGTGTGTTACTTTTAGTAGCATGAGAACAGACCATACAATGATGTGAACATCTGAACACTGCACCCATAAGTACGTCTGTTTTTTTCAATTATTAAAAGGACTCATTTTCAGTTCTATATTCTATTAAAGGAGTCCTTAAGAGTAGCTTTGCATGATTAAAGCTTAAAATATATTTATCTTATCCTGGTCTTTTATGCAATCTTTATGCAGCTTCTGTCTGAGTTGTAGCTCCTGCATATGGAAGCCTCTGATAAGCCAAACAGCCTTCTAACTCTGTATTTTAGGGTCTTATGTACATAAAAGTGAACATCAATTCAAATGTAAAATATTGTCATTTAAGTTTTGTGGTTGTGGAATTTATTTCATAAACCAATCACACACATGATGTGCTGAGGTGCTGTGGTAAAAAATATTGTCTCAGTTGCAAATGGTGAATATACTTTTAAAGAGGTGAATATACTCTTAAAGGTCCATTTAAGAAAAGGGAACCTGTCATAAGTTGATGCCACTTCCTCTAAGAAGGAGGGGAAAAACAGACTTATACCTGATTACATTCGACATAGTTATATTACATATATGACATAAAAATGAGGAAAAGCAAAATAGGTTCCCTTTAAAACAACCAAAACTGTCAAAGTAAAACATATTAAAACTTGTGTCACACATAACAGGAAAATACATGTTCACACAGAGAATCAGAGAAATCAGGCTGCACCAAAACACTTATTACATTTCAAAATGAGCAACTCATAACTACCAGTTCATTGACTCAAACTAAATTCTCCCTTGAGGAAACTAAAGTCCTGTTACATCTAAATCTAAGCAGCTCATTTCTCATTTTCTGCTATTATGATGCGGTATTGTAAAATGTTTCATTGCTTTTTCACCCTGCAGCTCAAGTGTTAATTGTTTTGTTAGAAAACATTTCCGAAGTTCCTGAAAAATATTTATTGCTGTTGCAGTTTTTACTATGTTTTAGTGTCTCTGCGGAGGATCAGTGTCACTGTACCTGCTGTGTTCTCTCTGTTCACAATTCATAATTAAAAAAAGGTGCCAATGAACTCATCATGCCCTGTAGTTGTTCTTTTCAAACCGCGCGAACAGTGTGTTAATATGCATTCATTTTGAGATTACAGGATATTTAACACTATTCTCACAGCATTTTATCAAGAACATGAAACAGGGCAAATCCATCCACCCATGTGAATGTTTTTTTCCCCTCATGTAATAAAAGATCTAGTGTTAATGAATGTCAGGCACTGTTGTCAAAGTTTAATCATGGTGGTAAAACAAATAGATTTGGTACACAGAGTTACGGAATGTTCGGAATTAAAAAACAAAACAAAAAAATCCCCAAAAAACAGTTATAGCCTCTCGAAATTCTCTTTCATCCACTCAAACCAAAGTAATTGAATTTTTCTTTCTTCTTTTTTTTTTCCTTTTTGATCGTAACATGAGAAAAAAGCAGAATACAGCAACGCACCACTGATCATTACATTTACTTTAGAGAGAAAGCACCTCAGTTACAACAGACTATGAATAAATTGGCAATATAGACTGTATTAAACAATATAGAGCTGTGGATGAATTCATCATTGTTAGAACTGAATTATGTCTTACTTAAAAAAATATATTGTCCATTTTTTGTCTTTGGTCAGAAAATTGGAACCATGTACAAGGCAGAGGAAACAAGATTAGGTCAAAAACTAGTATATGATTGGAACATTTATGGAAAACCCTGTTCTCTTCCCAGAACGTTAAATAGTGCAGTTTTGTCATCTGATGCAGTAGGTGCCCATACACCAGCGTAAACCCATGCATATCTTTAGTAGACCCATTTTCAAAGAGTTACTAATAATTACTATTAAAATGTAATTATATTGGTGTGAAAATGCTGGATTTAATGTCTTGTTTAGCCTGGTTAAAACTATTCACATGATGTAAACTCACATTTCTATTCACTCTACATATCAGTTTGAGATTCTCTCCTTTGAAAATGCCGATCAGCAGAGCAGGTTGATAAAAATCCAGTCACGACAATAATGAAAATGTCTTTTCCTCAGAGAAACTCTGCAAGTGTATACTCTGATCTTGTTTAAAGGGGCCCTATTTTGCCATTTTCCCAATTTAATATTTTTAATTTCCATGATGTATTTATAAAAATAGCATGATTTTAATTCCAAAAGCAGCTAGTTAGACCTGTAGCAGCAATACAGTCTGCCTTCTCACACACTCACTCGGAAAAACCCTGCCCCCCCTCGACCCTGATTGTTCGAGCGCTGTCAGAAATGTCCCGCCTCTCAGAAAGCTGGAGGTCAGTTGGTAATAGTTAAGTCAACTACAAGCAAGCGCTCCAGAAGGAGAGGAGTAGCGGCAGGGATTCAGGCGCGATTGCAAATAACAACTAAACCTTTGTTAGGTGATAGTGCTGGGATTTCCTGAGGGTCTGCGAACGCGTCTTGGAGTAAGACGCAGGTGAAAGGAGGAGTATCTTGTGTTAGTGTGAGGAATAAAGTAGCAGCTAAACTGGCAAGCTTATAGCTTAACTTTACCTTTTCTCTGGGAAGTCACTGCTTTACACTCCTGTGACTCTCCGACTCTCTGACCGGTTGCCAGGTGCTTGATGATGTGCTTTTTCCCGTCTTCCATCAGAAAGAATTGTAACGGAGCAGCGAGCAGGGATGTGGAAATTTTGTTTTTTACCTGGAGGGATGTAGGCGAGGCAGGGGGCATTTATTATAGAGGCAGCCGCCTTAACTATAAAGCACAGCAGGAAACTCTCTGATTAGACACAAGCACTGAAAAGATGTTTTTCTCACAATAGGGCCCCTTTAGTTGTTGTTATCATGTTTATTTCTGCAAATGTTGCATGTTATAGCGACTAACATTAATGCTCCTGGAGCCGCCATTACTGTTCTGCAAGAGACTACAACACAGTCCCTGATTGGCCAGTCAATTTTCTGTCTATCCAGCTGCCACCCAACCCGTCACCTCTGTATAAGAACATTTGTCACCTTAGACGTCATCACATCTGCCTCATTGAGTCTATTTCAGATATGGGAGTTAGTTATAGAGGTTCATTGGACTACCCTGCACCTGCACGTCGAAAAAATGACACTAAGGGGCATCCGGTGCTTACTTTTCATGTTTTTCAGCAGCCACAAAGCGTCATTATATACTTCAGTGATGGCCATTATTCTGTCACGCCTTCCACTTCTTGCCGCCTTCTCCATCTATCTGCAACCCCCCCCTCGCTTCCTTATGCGTATCTTGATTTCTGGATTGGAGACAGGTGTGCAGGTGTCAAGCCACCACCTGCCTGATCACAATCAGCTCAAGATGAGCTGCCATAGAAAAACCGACTGGCACCTCACCGCTTCACTTCATCGTAGACTATGTTCATACAGTTCGGTCACGTTTCCAGCCTTGACTAACACCTGTTTTTTCCCCCCCAATTCCTGCAGTAAACCCCAGCCTCCGGCTTGCTCCGCACTACTGTCTGGAGCCTGCCCCATGTCTGGATCCCCTCTGAATTCCCCTCTGCCCTGCTGGACCTCCGCCACCTGCCCAAACCCATGCCCTGATTCTCTGCAGCCCAGAATAAACTGCCTTTTTGCTCTTAGCCTCTCTGTACTGCTCTTGGGTCCTAGCCTGACCTTAACACTTTCCAACACTTGCTATGTAGCAGTGCAGTAGGGACTGTTTATGGAAAAAACAACAACTAAGGTTTACAGAATACTTATCGTTTTATATGTTTTATACTACTTCATTTCCAGACAGATACAGAGACGTATCAATCTTCCCATCAAACTCTCCTCAAGAAAGGAAAAATAGTCTTGAACACCTGCTTCTGCCATTTGGTACGTTAAAATGTTTTGCTGTGAAAGCAGCTCATTGTTCGCTAAAAAAACTTGCGTTGACTGACAATGACATCAGAGCTGCAGACAATACAGTTCATAGATAACTGTAGAACACTCGATGACTCACCCAACGCTGGTGTCCAATGAGCCGGCATCTGCACACGATTTCCATCTTGCCTCGCTCCCTTAGAGCGTTACGCCTATGGTGGAGAGAATATTAAAATAACCATGACTTACTCAATTTTAAACCTATTTTCAAACTATTTGGTTTGTTATAAACATCATCAATGTTATTATGACTGCGACTGTGGCTCAAGAGGTATAGTGGGTCTTTCGTTAATCACCAGGTTGGTGGTTCAATTCCTTAACTCTTTCTTTCCATGTGTTAAAGTGTCCTTGAGCAAGACACTGAACTTCAAGTTGCGCCTGATTGTCTGGCAGAAACTGTAAGCACTTTGGCCTGACCACATTGAAAAAAAGCACTATATATGTGCAGTCCATTTACCATTTTAGATACTTATAATTATGAATAATTATAATCATGAACTTTCATATAAGGGTAACATTCTACAGATGGATAAAGTAATAGCTATACATCCACAATGTGTTTTACACACGATCACAATCAAATAACATTCACATAAGCAAAAGCAGAAATTCCATGAAGGGAAAACGCTTCATTACAACGAATGATATTGCAATGACAATTAACTGAAAAGCTGCAATTTCAAAATATCGAATAATTCTATATCATAGCTATGTTAATAACGTGTAATAAACCAAATCATCAAAAAGAAAATCAGAAATTCAGGGAGTTCTGAGTATTTCTGTCTGTGCAGATCTCTCATTTTTATTGCTGGACCATCGCAATATGGCCGCCATTGAGGGGCATAAATTAATTTGAACCACATAAAGCTTTAAAAAAAAAGAAAAAAAAACACCTTTCAAACCAGCGTTATCATTTTCATTCATTTCAAACCCCTCTTTCTTATCCTTTGAGAGGCTCACGTCATTAGGAGGTAGTTAGTGAGTGTTTGTCAAACAAAGAACGCCGAACCTTCATTTTCAAGCTCATCCAAGTGACCTTTTGAAAAGGTTTCATATGGCCGGCATCTGGATTTATAAAGCTGATATTAAACCATGAAAGTCAAAGACTGGATTTATGAGGTTTGAGCAGGACTCGCATTATGAACAGCGGCTGCATCGCTGCACTTCTGTCGAGCTCCTTAAACAATTTCCCCACAGCTCATTTTTAACCTGCCACACAGCTTTCATCGTTGAGACCCTTAATACCATAAATTCACGCATAATCAAACAAATTAGCCTTTATGCTAATTTCTTGTGACTCAATTATGTTAAAAGCCTGGCTTGAATGACACTCATAATTACAGCCATAATGCGTGCAGAGATATTACCGGAGAATCATACGGTAATGGATATCAAAGGAGCAGGCTTCATCTGCTATATAAAGATGCTGCTGAGTGGGTTAGCAGGAGTAAATAAACTCTGATGTGCTTGTTGATGAGCTGTATTTGTTCCACAGCACCGCTGAGACAACACGGAGGTCAGACCCACAAACACACTGATGGATGGAAAGAGCTCCAGCATTTTGGTGGGATTTGATTTTCGGCCTTTTGCCCTTATTTGTGTTTTGTCAGGAAAGATCTGGATGGATGTGACTTCTCAAGGCTTTTATTTCAATCTCAGATTTTAAAGTTTTATTATTAAAATGTATTGTTGACTTTTTTGACATGTGAACTCCATATGATGAAGATGAATGGTACTTTGTACTTTGATATTATATATTCATTCTCCACTGAGGCGTGTCCCATCTGCTTCAGTGTTTTGCTCAACATAAACATGCTGGAATCATCGTGGAGACACAGTCACATCATTAAACTCACAGATGACACAGTAATTCAGTGGAGCCCAAACTTAATTTAGTTCATGGGTCACATTCAATTTGATTTGAAGTTTAACCTTCAATTTACAGAACAGGAGAGATGATATAAGAAAAAAGGTAAATTTTCAACAATAAGATGTCTCACTTATTCCATATTCAGTCAGTCTAGTATCGGTATCTTTTAGATGACCAGTTCTGGCCCCCGGGCCTGTGTTTGACACCTTTACTGTACTTGACAGTCACATGCACACCAAAGCAGTGAAATGTAAAGTGAAAAGCATGAAGACAACAAAACACTGTCTGAAATATATATATATATTGTGCAGTCTACAAATTATGCTGTGCTGTTTTCTCACTGACACAAAAGAGAAGGCATAGTCTGCTCAAAGTTATAATCCTTTACATTTCCATTAAATCAAAAGCCTATTTTAATGTTATTTATGGTTGGCATTTTTTTTCAGCAAAGGCCATTCCATCATTTACATAATCTAATTAGCTTTTCGACATAGTCTAGTAGTTTTCATTGTTGGTGGCGGAGTCACAGACTGCCATTCCAGTCCTGGAGTCAAATTGCCTATCTACACACACACACACACACACACGCACACATGTTTGGTTGCAATGCAAACAGATACACCACTTGCTCTTCTGGTCTACTTCTGAAAAAAGGAAGTTTGCTGTAGTAATGAAAGGCACTTGCAGTGACCACCAGTGACTATAGAATCAACCACGATTGAGGATTCCTAGCATGATGGGAAACATTGTTTTTGACTCTATGTGCTCGTTTTCACACAGCAGAGGAACTTGTGTTTCAATCAACACATTTTAAGTATCACATTAGGAAGGTTTGATGGAAACTTTTCGGAATCAGGAGGGACTCAAGCGCAGGACACTGATAACTTGGTAAGAATGAACAATGAGGCTTTATTTTTTAAGAAGATGGTGAAGGCAGGCATGAGCCGTCTGGGGAAAGACCGGCGGGCTGGCGGTGGTGTGGGCTGGCGACGGCGTGGGCAGGCGGTGACAAGAGACAGACAGGTGCCTGAGCAGATGGCAGGCAGATCTGTCACACGTGGAGACAACAGGTTGATATGAAGAAAACACGGGAGAGCTTCAAAACAAGGATCTACAGAGAGGACTGGCCTAGGTAGCTGCAGAGCAAGCAAAGCAAGAATCTGGGGACTAGTGGAGGAGTGAGCCGGTCTGAAATATTGCAGCGTTGATTAGGTGATGGGGGACAGGGGAGCGCAATCAGCCAGGATCCATGGAAAGGATGTCATGCCAGGGAAAGTAAGTGGGAAGGAGCGATAACTCTGAATTGCAGGAACAAGGCCATAACCTCTTAAGATACACTGTACCGTGAGTGGTACAGGAGAGCAGCAGGGGGTCACTTGTGGCAAAAACTACAGTTCAGTCATTGGTTTCGATGAGCAAACGACCCAACAATTATGGTCTCAAAGTTGTTTTGCATTGATTGACACCATGCACAAACCAATCGAGGCATGGGGGTTGGGAGTTAGCTAGATTGAAAGCCAATGAGGATCGACTACAAAAGTGAGACCATCCAAATCTCATAGCCAATAGCCAGGGCTTTCCAATGAAGTGTGCTACTTACAAATATTCACTAATGAGACTAAAAAAAAAGGGGGGGGGGGCGTCTTGAGAAGTTAACAGGCACGGCAAAATTCAAACATCCCCAATTTTGCAAGAAAGTTTCTATGCTTATATTAGGTGGGTTTTCGCCTTTTGGGTAAAAACAGTTAATGCACTAAACATAAAATGGAAACAACTTGGTTGAATAAATTCTAAAGTAGCAAACATTAATTCCTACATTCCATTAACATTGCAAGTCAGACCTGGCATTGTGAGCAAACTGTGTTGTAGTTTGCAGCATCTTGCCGATTTATTGCAACGTGGAAACACTAGTCAGAAGTGCTATAAACTGAAGATTACAGGAGATTCTTCTAGTGTTTACAGATAGGGCGGCCATCTTGGGATGTTATTACTGCCATGCATAAAGTAACCTATACTGCCATTTTCTGAAGGAAACTACACTTTGCACCTAGTTTATTCACTTTAATTTTGCTTTTTTTTGCAAGATTTCAAAGGTTTGCTCAAAATTCACATGGCAAGAAGATGGAAACACCACTAGTTTTTGGGATGGTAATGTATTCTCTTGCTTTGAACTGTCTTTAAGTGTTTTTTGAAGAAACTTTGAATTTCTCGGTCTACAAAGTCGTTTGTGATGCTGACCCACAGGTATTTGTGTTGGTGAAAAGGCTTATTGCGTTGTCAGCAAACTTGTGAGTCATCATGAATCTACACAGCATGTTGTAGATGATCAGCTGGTGCTTTGAGACCTACTTTTAGGACCGAACTGACATTAAGTTTTGATTAAGTTTAGCCAAAAAGCAAACATTATTGCCGCTGGCATCATAGAACTTCTGACCTAGAAAAAGCGGTTCAGCAGGAGTAAATATAATCTGTTACTCACCACACTGATAGTTTGTCAGCCCCAGCGAGATAAAAAAGATATCTCAATCATTCCCGGAAAAGAGAAGAGAAGAAAACAGCTCTTCTGGCAAATACGATGATTGATATCTTTGCTTATTAAAGCAGGAGTCATTAGGCGGATCTTTTTGGAATTGTATCCGATCTGTTTCAAAGCTTTGGAATTTTGTTCCAGATATAATTTTAATGAAATATGATTTTTGGCATCTAAAAATCACCGTTGGACTTGTGTCAGATAGCTGTAAAAAAAAAAAAAAAAAAAAAAAAATGAAATTAAGTCATGGTAGTTTCTCAAAGGAGAGCAGGAGCCAAGAGTTCATGTTGACAGAATAATGAGACCTTAAGAGACCTTTAGATTTCTTCGCGGAATTATTTTTCTTTGTATCAGGACGGATTGATTGTGTTTTGGAAATAGTTCATTCACTCCCCAGCTCCTCTGACCCGCTCCCCCTCGTCAATGATGGGGATCGGGGGGATGTTTTCCATCCGCGTTGTTTTCCAGTTGTGCGTTAGATGTTTGTCTTGCTCGGACAAAACACAAGGGCCCATGACTTTCTATCATTTACTGTAGTGTTGATAAAAGCGCTGTCTTTTCCATACGAATCTCTGTCCTCTGTGATAGATGGATCTGGAGCAACTGCGGCGTAATTGCATATTTTAAGGCCCTCAGATGAATTATCCAGCACTGATCGTTCATTATAATATTGAAACTCAGGCCATCATTTGCAGTGAGGAATGTTGCTCAACAGTGATATTTGCACAGCTGCAGGGGGTCATAAATTATTGCGATGGACACATTAGTTCAACTTTTTCATCATCAAGTTCTCAAACAAGGTGCCTTCACTTCTCCTGCATGTTACAAAGGAAAAAAAAAGCCTTTTACTGTCTGCCAACATCTAGTCTCCTGAATCATGCAGGTTCGCAGTATGAGGTTTAACAATATGTGAGATTTACGGTATAAACAACAATCCACACTGAGAATGTTTTCCTGAACTTTTTATTCGTCTGTCAATTGAAACAAAACCTCATTAGAGCAAGACTAAGAGTCTGCAGCCATCCTGTACTGCATAAACAGTGCTCACATCGTGTTAGCTGAAATAATTAGCTCTCTTTCGCTCATAAGCTAAAGATTAAAAAAAGAGCAGAGGCTGATAAACAAAAACATTAAGATAATTTGTATCTTTACTTTTATTCATTTTTTTTTTTGCAGGGATTGAAAGCATATGGAAAGAGAAGGGGTAGACATGTAAAAGTCCCCTGGGACTCAAACTGTGGATGAAGAGGTTATGTGGTATGCACCATTAGGCCACAGGGTGACCACACAAATTTGAAATTTCAGACCCCAAGTGTCATTAGGTGTAAAGTCACTGATAACACTGATACCGGTTTTAATGTTGCTAAGACATTTCACTTAAAAACCAAAAATAACATCTTGCCAGGCCCCTCCACAGGAAAAGACAGAGGATCTGGCTTATTAGGATTCATCCTATGGGGATCATGAATGTCAAAAAAAAATTTCACAGCAATCCATCCTGCCCTCTGTAGAGTACATGAAGCATGGATTTAGTATCACCTACTGAGCACTTTCATTCCCAGAGTAAGTGGCGAGATGTGGAAGGAAAAGCAGCAAAGAAAGTCCCAAACTTTTGCCATATATTGTAGGTGGTAGATCAGAAAATGTGTTTTTTTTGGAAGATATACCACATCTGTTAGACACATAACAGATGCGCTACTATTTTAACACACACATATGAACACAGGCTCTAAAACCCCCTTTTTTCCTTTTCTTTTGCATCTAATCAAGTCTAATCCTGTTAAGGATAACCATGGAATCCATGTTGCACTGTGTGAGTGACCCTTTATGGAGGTATTCAGATCAGGCAAATCTACTAAATTAAAATTTAATATAAACTGCATCAACAATAAATCAATGCCCTGATTCAATATGAGCCTTTTGGTTTGTAAACCCTCAGAGTTGGAAAAATAAAAAACATTATGATGTCCACTTCCACGTTTATACTTCTAATACACCCATACAGCCCTCAGAATTAGGTATTCATCTTTCAGTTCACATTGATTGACCTACGAGTTTTTGTTAGTTGGTCTATTTGGGAATGTTTGCAACAACCGTGGAATATGTCACACTAGACGCCGACGCTTGTTGCGTCAAATGTCATGCCTCTGATTCTGGAACACTTGCACTGTCTAAAATCACACACGGGGGTGTCATTATGACGTCGTTGTTTGATTCACTGTAACAAAAAAAAAACAAAGCTGCTATAACGAAGGATTTTTCTTTAAAGCAATATTGCTGGAACTCTGTGTAAAATGGACTAATGCCTCTGTTCTATTCAAGTGTCCCAATAGGCCGTGACATTCTGACAATGCCAACAATACCAGAACCCTGAAAGTGAAGTAGTTTAATGGCTTTAAGCCATCGATTCATTTTTATTATAAAGAATAAATGTAAATCAACACCTGTGCTTTTCATACAGTGACGCGTCAAAATGACTCCTGTAAAAAAGGCTTGTTGCATGATCTCTGAACCTGTGCAATCTTGTGCCTTGCTGATGCTTAGTTGATGTTTTTAATAGATTCTTGTTAATTCTTATATAGGCTACTCCCCAACATACCAAGGGCCTATGTAATAACCTTGCTGTTTGATAAGCATGTCGATACTTCACACATGTGATGTGTGGATTACCATGGCATCGGACAGAATAACCACATGTAAATGTTTGAGCCTCTTCTCCAAGGAAAACCTGCATTTTACGTTGCAAATTCAGTAGAAAAAAAAAAAACTGTAATAAGGCTGTGCAATTAATTGATTAATTAATTGATCACGATTTTGATTTGCGTGTCAAATGATCTCCAAATTCATATAATCAAGTTGAAATTATTTGACATTTTTCTTTACACAGTTCCTGACATTATCGTTTGAATAATTGTGATTTCAATGTTGACCAAAATAATTGTGATAATCAAGCAGCCCTAATCTACTGTCACTACACCCTGAAGAATAAGTCAGTTTAAAAGCATTGGTGTATTTTTAATGGATTTCTAGTAATTTCAGACAACTGAATTAAAGGCTTTAATATTATAAATGACCCATGGGGTTGTTTAATTCTGAGAATTTTATAATGTTTTCTGACGAAATGTGAAAGAATAATTTTATTGTGTTCAGAGAAAACATCAGTTTACTTGCATTAATTAAAAGATATGTTTCCTGAAGCCTCCGAAGGACTTTGCGTCGCCTCTGGTGTAAATTACCAGGTGAGGACGAGTAACGTGTGCAGATTTGTAAACCGGTTATGGTTACAAATCTGAGCAGATGTAGACTATTGGCACCGAAGTCAACATGATTCATTGAATGTATGCGTGCGTGTCTGAATTGATACATGCGTGTGACGTGCCTAATGTCTCTTCCTTCTTAACGACTCCTCACTCTCGTTCCGTGCAGGATATGGATCACCGCTGTTAGCCGCTCCGCTGCCGCTGCTCGGCGGCTGATAACTCTGTCCAATTAGATCACAGAAGCTGCTCACAATCACCGCCCTAGCTCGCCTCTGAGGGTGACAAATATGACAATTACCCGAAGCACCAGGCGCTGCTGTTCATTCCTTATTAGAGAATCAATCAGGTCAGAGCGCACTGGGCCACAAATGCACCCGGGGAAGAAAGGCTGGGGGTTATGCTGCATGCCAGCTCCAGGTTTTTTAAAAGGTGAAAATGCTTGTTGCTATTGTCTAAGAACAAGTTCATAGATATTTTAATACTCCACACATAAACTTCAAATCGCCCTTTTTTTTTTTTTTTTTAAAAAAGCATCAAATAATTCCTACAAAAACTATTTGGATATTTCTTAACGTATGTCCATATCTTAGTCAATGTACAATTTGTCTGTTAAGACTATGTAACAGTCCGACACATCATTTGGCCAAACATGAAAAATCGACTTAAGCTTAGACTTTTCTATAGGAATACATACTTCCTATTGTCACTGCGCTAGTTTTTTTAAATAGACAAAATTCATATGTGTGATTCATGGCACAAATCAAATGGGATTAAAAGATGAGTTGTCAGTTTTCATCATTTTTATCATCAGCCCTTTTCTCACAACTATCCAAGCCTCATCTCTTTTTGTGGAGCAATTTAAAACACAGTAGAGGAAAGTTATATAAAATGTAAAGATGCCCTCCAGACACGTTTAAAATATATATATATAAAAAATCTGCTTTGAATAATAATGTGTGTCAGATATGAGTTTCCACAAAAAAAGTCCAATTAAACTTTCTTTAAATTACATCTACTTCTTCCTGATTGAAGTATGCAATTCTTTCAAAAGATTAACCGCTGGACACATGCACAGGTAATGGGTATAAACTTAGATTTATACTAGCTATCATCTTCTGTGTCAATTTATAGTGGAATGTTCTATATTTATGTAAAGGAAAACACACAATTCAAGCCCCAGGTGACAACTGAAAACATAATGCTGTTTGGCTCTACTAGAACTATTTGTTCTCCTGCAGATCAACTTTTATCATTTAATACAATCCATGCTGAATCAACACACATTTTAACATGATTTACTATTTTCAAATTTGTTCAAAATAAAAGCTTCTTTTATGTTTATATTTGGGTACACAAAGGCTCATGTTCTAAATATTAGACAGGACCTGTCCACTGCATCCCCTCTGAAATCCACTCCTCTATGCCTTAGCCAATCAGAAATAAGTATTCTCTTTGGTCATGTTATAATGGTTATTTTAAATTAAATATTTCTACAACCTGTGTACAGTTGTTAAAACAAGTGGACGACAGGCTGCTGAAAGTCTAACATTATGTCTGGGCCTCTGAAGACATGTAATGATTCCAACAGAAAGCATGAAATAATTAAAACTACAGCAAGACGAAGCCAAGACGGTAAAGGTTAAATCTACAGAGCTGAGAAAACAGCTATTTTTTGCAATATTTATAAGTGAGTCTGACAGAAAGTAGATTTTGTCATTGAGACTGCAGCAACACAAGTGGGAAAGAGAAGTCACTGAGTAGGAGATATCGGTTGGTGTGTGAAATATTTCTCAGAGAGACATTTCCTCATTTGACATTAGTAGACAGAAATCACATTAATTCTGACTTATTGCAAAAATTATGAAGCGCAACATGAAGCTCTTCCAGCAGTACAGACCTTGGCCAGAGTGCATTTCTTAGTGAGCTGTGCGTTGAATAAACAACTCCACATGTGGCCTGAAAATGGATTTGATTGATTTGAAGCTGCTCAGAATTCTCTTTACAAGGATAAGGCATCCAGAACAAACAAAGGTTGAAATAGGACTATTAAATCCTTTGTCCACCACTGCACTTTCTTTTTTTTCTTGTGTGTTGTTTTTTAGTCACTGAATGTAGTGTATAGTATTTACCTCACAATTTCAGTTTCTCACAGGATAGAACTAAAAAACAGGAGACAAGAGAAAGCTTCAGTACCTACCCTAATAGCCAGTCCAATGTTTCAGTATTTTTCTAATGAATAATTTTAAATATAATTTTAAAAGTATAAAGAAAAAAAAAACACTGAAAGATCTGTTTAGTGGAAAATTCCTAAATTCCTCCCACAACATAGTAGGCTGCCACATTGCATGCGATTACCTTCAGGGTCACAATAATGACCTGCCCTGTCAAAGACCCTCCTTGCAGGGGTCCCAAACCACTGGTGCGTGTGCTATTTCCGGTCATCACTCTCCATTAAGCCTAGTTTATCGTTCTACGGATGTTGCTACGCCATTGACACACTGCAGGCGTTGAGCATTCAAAGTTTTGCATTAGGGGAACGCGTTTCCTCTGCCAAATTCTTGCTTTCTCTTCACAGCAAAGAATGGCAACTGTACAATGGAGTATAAGGGTCAGCAAATGGTCAACATTGGTGAATCTAATCAAATATAAGGACATTATCAGGAAAGAGAGGTATGTTCACTATAATCAGCTTTATTTATAATAATAGTCTCAGCTGTCATTAAGTTTGTGTGTATATTAAATTGGCATCAAAAATATCAAAGCCCACCCACCTCCTCTCTTCAATAGACTATCCTCCCTAGGGAGGACAAGTGGCACTATTGAAAAGACGCTGACATCACTGCCCCCCCAAAAAAGTCCAGTTGCTTACTATTTAAAGTCCTTGACTACAATGACCTGGATGAGTAAGAATCTACACAGACGCCCCTTTGCAACCCTTCTAGCAATTAATAAGGATATGATTGATGTATCCTGGTAATGGGTTCCACAAGACTCTGTTCAGGGCCCTCTATGTTTCTCCCTCTATATATGGATACTTGCTGTTGTCATCTCAACTTTGCTACTCTGACCATTACTGGGCTGAAGAGTGCTAAGGTGACAAAGCTATAATTGCAACAGTTACAAATTGTCTCCTCCACAGTCCACAAACTATCCAAGATCCAAGTGGAGTGGTAGCAATAAACTGATATAACATAATTCGAGGTGAAAGAGGTGACAAACAAATAACTAGATGATGCAAACACACAAAGATATTTAGAAAGAAGAGAGCTTCACTTTTATATATCCTTGCCGGTACAGGGAGCACAAGCCACAAAAACTTCATAGGAAGCTCACTTTTGGCGAGCTTTGTTGTTACCCTTGCAGAATCAATGCTGGAACTCCAACAGATTTCTGCAGCTCATTGAAAATACTGCTGCCGTTCCAGTGTTCAGTTTCCCTATGCTTCCCACACTGCTCTGATCACTACACTGTGGTACAGGCCTGCAGAGCGGTACAGAGAACAGCTCCTTCCTACCTTTAACCATGGTCAAACCCAACACTGCAGGGCAGCCATTGTGCGCCTCTGCCTCAGGATGAGCGACTGTCCCTGTCCTGGCTTGCAGTGGTGACTAAACTGAAGAGTCACAGGATGACAATTGCTGAGCTCACATTGCTTGAGAATTTGGCGGAGTGCTTCGCAGTGGGCACTCCTACAGGGACCATAGGGAGCTATTTACTGAGAGAGAGAGACGACTGGCTAATCAGTTTCGAAACAGGCAGAATGCCATCCCTATGCACGCTCAACTGGAGCCAGTGGTGCAGAATCTGGCCACTCCGACAGGCCTGCTAACAAATTGTGTGATTTGTATTTCTCATTTTCACAGAATTTAAATAATTTACAACAAGAAAATAACAACTTACAGCTTTGTGTTTTGCAGGCAGATGTTCTTTTTTTTTAAATTGAACCATTTATTGTATACTTCTGCTACTGTATTAATATACAGCAAAGAAAACCCCCAAAAATACGCATTAGCAGTGTGTAAGAGCTGATTGTTGTTGCTTGGATTCTCCAGGGTACCTCAGAGATGAGTAAAGGTCACTTTTACAGTCAAACAAAGTAGCTATTCAGTGAGGTTAATGTCGGGAGAGAGAAAGCGCAGAAGCAATGTTCTCGTTTCCCATGCCGCCGCACTGCACTTCTCTCTCTCAAATATAATTTTGTTTTACAGTTTTGTTCACCTCATAACCACTGTGATTACAGCTGAGCCATTACTGCCATTGTCATCCCAGCCATCGATATCCACACCTGATTTCATTTTAAGCACATTGCCTGGTGGGGAGCCTCATTATGTTGGTAAATTTGTTAGAAGAAATAATGATGAGTCACTTTTCAATGACATTCATTTGTTTTAGATGCGCATTCACTTTCATTTACTTACCTGTTCTGCTCAGTAAACACTTTTGTTTGGTCTCCGGAGCAGTTATTTTGTCATCTAACAACACTTCAGAATACACTTTGTTAGATGATGTTAAACTGTCGTTGGTGTCCATGCAACATTTGGCAATCTACACAACATTAATGTTGAACAAGCCCTCCACCGAATTTACTCATGAACTTCACTTTACTTGTAATGGAGATCATTATTCAGTCCCTGAAAACAGTTGCCTGGAGGGAGCACTCTGAAGTTTGCACAAAATAACCATCATTATAATGATGTCATAGTGTCATCAGGCTTGGGTTTGAAATTATGGATTTATACAGTAACAGAACGCTAGCATTACAAGCTCGAGGGGTGTAAAAGACTTGGGTGTTTACCAGGCAGGGGCCAAGGAAAGTTGGTTATTGAAGCTTTTCTTACATCTGTCTCTTGTGAGTCTCATAAGGAAGTGTAATACTAAATCACTAGAGAACTCTTTAAGTTTTAACTGTGCTCTGGATTCATGAATATACATGATTTGGAGAATTTACTTCTCTGCTCTTACTGGTATTCCTGGTTAAAACCGTTTTTTGTGGTCAATTGGTAGTTTTATGTGTTACTTCAACACAATAGACCTGTTCAAAAGATGATGCGGGGGGGCCTAAAGAGATAGAAATGACATTTATATAAAATTCACAACCAACTTTGGCTTCCAAACGATTTGTGACAACATAAGTCATGCTTGTAGGCCTGCCCATTAGTCTTTTAGGGAGCTCAGAGAAAGCTTCCAAATTTAGCAGATGAATGTGAAAATAGCCTTCAAGTGTTAAAGTCTGCACATGCATCATTTTGCACAGTTAAAGGCAATCATCCAACTGTAGGAATAAGAAGAAGAAAATGTTTTACGTGGATGTGTACTTCAAAATTTGCCATTATCTATTATACAGCTCTTGATTATAGCCCAATATTTAACTTGTCTGAATTAAAAATGACTATAAACTATGAACATATTATGTATTTTATAGAGTTATGTTCTTACATTATCCCAAATGTTCCAATAATTTTCAAATTTAGATAAATCTGTTTTTAATCAAGGAAATATTCTATTCTAATTGGTCGCCTTTCAGTGTTGTCATTTCCCTTTTACCCCATCATAAGGTAAGCATGTGTCTGCATTGTTGTTTCCCTCCAGACGCTCATAAATGGACTTTTAATGAGCATTACGTTTTAAAAGGAGCCTCATTATAGGAAAAAAAAAAAATAATAATTTAAATGCCTGTGCGTAAACATTTCCGTTTTTTCTGCTAACGCACAAACCGTAAAATAAGACCACCCACTCTTTCTGTTGTGGTTTGGCTTCCACTTTGGTGCTGCTGAAATCTGGCTGAACACAAAACATTTACAAATGGCTTCTCAATCCATGTCGCTGCGCTACAAATGAGGGATCTTAAGCCATCAGAGAAACAAGCTACTATATGTTAGCTTGTCAGGATCTGAACTCACAGCTCCTCCATCATTGGGTTTGGAATAAAAAAGGACAGTGAATGAGCTAGCATGTACAAACCAGGATCCTGAAACTGAACCAGCCAAGAGGAATTCAGCAATCATTCATTTCATACACCTATGCTTTTCCTGTTATGACATGTGTCTTCCACAAGAAAGGCCCGCTGGATTCCCACGTTTTCTTTTCCTTTCTTTTCTATTGTCAAGTGTTGAAAAAGTCTCAATTACTACTGATGTAGCATTTTCTCTTTTCATTAAGAACCATCTGGAAAGGTCATTGAAAGCAATATCCTTGATCAACAGCAGATATATCCTCAATAGATGTAATGTTTTACCATCATTTTGTGTATTTATGCAGAATATAGGTATTCTTTTATTTCGTACTCAAGTTATAAAGTTAAGTTAAACGGTATATTTTTCCTCATTCCTTTTTCAAGCATCGTAGTCATTGTTTATTATGTCTAGACTTAACTGAAAACATGCTTTCTCATCAGCTGACACACTTGACTGGCATTCATATGGACACATTATTTTCCTCTCAGGAATTCTCCCCTCCTGGCGACCCGGAGCGTCTCTTCCATACTCACGGGATGACCGATACCCGATCCCGTCCTGGAACCTCCGGGATCTTCTTCCCAGCCAAAACGAACGCCCTGTTTAATGAATAAATAACGGTTTGGCCCCATATGCCGGATCACAGGCAAACATGTTTTGAGTTATTTCTCGGCAGGAAAAGGCGACACAGATACTGCCGGGGAAATACGATGAGAGCAGGAATAACATTTACGAGGAACATCATAGCAGGTTTGCTCGAGATCTTGTTCACATTAGGACAAAAGGGAAGGGTGTGTGTATTTGATCTGGAATCAAACTGGGAGGAACAGGATCAGTTCAAATGGACGTAACATTGGTGGAAGTGGCGACTAGTGGAGGGATGGATGATGACTTACAGACGTTCACAGTATTTCATGTACGGAAAAACTAAATAAGAGCTAAAAAAGAAAAACGCCTAAAAAGATGTTTCATATTTACATGTATGTTTCATCATTGTTGTTCAGTGAAAATTATTTCTTTCCAGATGTGATGGTTTTAAATTCGATCATTTCAAAAATACCCTCACTGAAACTTTTTGTCACTTTGTCAAACATTTTGTAGATGCATGGTATCCATGGAAACAGACGGTGAGTATCAAAGGGTTTCCACCTCACACCAAGATTTACGATATGACTGCCAGCAGCAAAATACATTTTAATAAGCTTTATTCTGAAAAGATGAGATTTATTCTGGAGCATTTCAGGTTTGCTTACCTTGACATTTTATAGTTCTATCACCTTAAAAAAAGTATGAGTAATGGTTTTGGTATCATCTAACGACTCAACCTTGGCCTCTTTGACAGAAACTCAAGTTTGGAAGCGTTGTTAGGCTACTTCATCCCCGTTTACTGTCCACCTGTTTTCACTTTTCTGTTGCCTCTATAATCCAATGACTGCACTTGCTTTAAGCTGTGACAGTTTGGCCTCTTCCCAGTCCATGATCTGCTTCTCTCTCTTGTAATGATCCCAGATTATTGGCTTTCCAAAATGATAGCTCTTGTGTTCTCTAAAAGCCTGCCTCTCACACCTTATTGCAAAATGAAGCAAGAGTTCACTTAAGTACCTCTGGCCTCACATTTGTGTGACACCATGGACATCACTCCAACTGTGGCACTTCTTAGAAAGAACAGAGGCCTAAGAGTGAAACTGTCAGGATAAATGATGCTAATCTGTGAGCCAGAACACCTCTCAAACTGTGAGGGCTGAAACTATAGATAAATCTTTTCCAAAAGAGGTATTTAAAGCCAGTATGTGTAGGGTTTTTAGCACCCCCTGCAGTAGTATCAGCAAGAGTCTATAGCCATGCTACAATGGGAGTAGTGTGCTTTGGCTGCAGCAGTGTTGACATCATGGGGTGCTGAAAAAGTGAAAAAGACGACGCAGCGGCCGCCTGGCATGAAGTTAAAACAGGATCAACTTTTGCAGAAACGCAACCCGGCCACTCTGCAGTGGCAACGCTGTCTTGAATGGTTAGAAAGAAGGAGGAAATTTATCTTAATTTCATAATGTTAAAAGTAAAGCTTTGCTGTCGCGTTTAAAAAAAAGATGAGAGGAAAAAGAAAGAAAGAAGAAGGAAGAAAGGAAGAAAATGTGCATTCAAGCTGAGAGTGAAGAGAGTGAAAAGTGGTAGCTAGAAAGCTAGTGAATGGAGCAAAAAAATGTATTTTCTGATCTTCTCACAGCTGTTAGCACAAATAAACACACCCACAACTCTGCACAATCCTGCAGAAGGGTGCCACACTGCCTGAACTTGTGTCGAACAAAACTGGATAGGACATAGCCACTCATCCTTGCTTCTGATTGTTCCAAATGACCACTCATGGTATTACCAAAAAAAATCCCCAAGAGTGTCCCATAAACCATGTTCTCCACAGACTGACTTCCTTGATAAAAGACAATAGAAAACTGTTGACCCTAGCTCAAATTGCAAATAGGGTTATTTGTTGCTCTTGAATTGTGAAACTTTTAATATGTGAATATTTTATTTATCTTTTATCTTAAAAATATTCCCAGAACAGTAGAGAAAAGCGAACAGAGTAAAAACAGTACTGTGCATATTATGATGTTATTTTGATACTTTGAGATAACCGCTAACTAGGGCTGACCTGATTACCATATTTTGAGAATCAATTATTCAAGGACAAAAAAAAAAAAAAAAAATTGATCAAAGGTCCGACGGCCAGCGGGCATGAGCACATAGACCAATCCGTGGCGAAAACAAAGGGCCACAAATTGATTTCAGTTTGTTTTTTTTCTCTCAACGCGACGGTCACACGCACAGAAAGCCAGACAGTGAGTTCACCAGCCGTGCATACGTACACGTCAATAAGGGAACACTTGCACTGGTCTGACATTTTCAGCCAAGCCATGTCTGACTCAGACCTCAAGTTTAGTTGCATACATCCATGGGCGGCAGCTGTTTATCCAAGCAGGAAGAATAAAGACACCTGACCGGAGATGACGTGCGTTACTTTGACAACCGCAAACAATATTGGTATCAAGCACAAGTCAGGCCTCAAGTTAAGTTTAGTTAAAATTGTTCCGGACAATCGACTTCTTCGTCTATGTTGTATATACACTATTAAAAACAAAACAAAACAATGCAATGGTGACAATGCTAACATGTTTAGCAGGTATGACACTAAAGGCGTGTTACCATGCTAATGAGCACAGAGAGTACAGTTAAAGCAGAATAAATTTACCTTTTAGTTATTAAGTCATAGCTAACAAAACTTTACCTCATGAGAGCAGGGTAAAAGGTAAATTAAATGTTCATCTACCAGTGCTCTTACTTTGACATCTTAATTCAAAACTGTGTCTCCAAGAAAATATGCGCTCGAAAAATGCATTTTTCTTTGTTTTTTCTGAGCCTTCCAGACATTGGCTGTCAAGATAAAAGCGCAGAGTCGTATATTTCCAACGTGCTGAGTGACATAGTTGATTTGTTTAGATGTCAGTGTATTGGATATATGTATGTGTTTTGGAACAGAAGTCTTGAGGTGCTCAGATGAAATATTTTGTTTGGTCGAGGAGGTTTGTGCGTGAGCAGGAGCCCCCGGGGCCCTCTCAGTCAAGTCGGCCCCGCTCCTCATGTCACGACCCGGCTGTGACCCTCATCACTTCTCACTTCCCGCTCCGCATTTTCCCACCGACATAATGATGCACTCCTGATGGCCTTGCAGGCCTTTCTAATGTGACCGCTGCCACCTTATTTAATCTAAACTCTGCTGCGAGCCATAGGTCAAAGTCGTTCCAAAGATGTTTTCCTAGTTGTCCTTTTTAAAATAAACTCTTCCCCTCCGTTTTAGCGACAAAACAAAGAGAATAGAAAGGAAGGCTTGTTCTCAGATAAAAATGAAGTGTTAAAGCTTAGACAGTGTTTAAACTGCAGGTGAAGTGTGTTTATAGGTCGGTGCAGAGGTTCCTTTTGGAGTGACAACCTTGTCAAATAAACATCACGCTAAGTGTTAGCGCTTGTTCCCTCACTTCCCCACAAAAGTCAAACATGCCACAGTCATATTTAATGCTACCAGCGTGCACGTCTCTGGAGAGTTTGTCATACATGTTTAAACTGTATTTTAATGACCCACTCCTGAAGCATATTTCCTGGAAGAAAAGGCTGAATAAGAACCCTTGTTTTAATGAAGCGGTGTATAATTTGAACACGTGAGAGTCCACATCGCTAACAATAAAGCAAAGAGGGAAAACCTCAAGAGATACACATAATATTTCCCTGGATATGCTTTTAAGACTGTCCTACATCTGTGAGTAATGTGCTCCAGCCACACAGAAACTCCTAGGAATTTGTTTTTAATTGTTAATATTTAGTTCCCTTTTGCAATATTCATAGCAGTGGTGTTATATTGAAATAAGGCTTCTTCTAAGTGCATTCTTCGTATATGTTATATCATAAATCATATTCTGCACGTGCATAATATCATGACCTACAGAAATATTTACACGCAAGCACTGTAAAATTGTTCCTTTTATTATAGGACCCCCTTAAAATAAAGCTTGTTTTTTAGTGCTACCTCATAGACATTCTCTAACTTGATAAGATATGTAGCGACCTAATAGGTGACATTGCGCTGTTTTTCACTTTTCTTCTCCATTTCCTTTTCCTCTGCTGTGTCCCGTTCTTCAAAATTGGTGTATTCTCGAAATAGATAGAAAGAAATGTATAAATCAGCCATTGGCTCGTTAGTTGATCGAGTTGATAACTCAGCTGTGCTCCGGCGGCTGATAATGAGCAAGTTTGACAGCTGTGCTATAGCAGATGAATTTAGAACAGGTGATTAAACTTGAGCTGAACAACGTGCCCGTTAAAACTACTTCGATGCACACCTCGGCCAATCGGAAAAGAGAATTCACCCGGACGACGGTATAATTAATAAATAATCAATACAGGTTTGGACACGACAGTAGATTAATTGGTTGTTGAAGGACGGTTGTTAAAATCCCTGTTAGAAAGGTCGATGAAGCTCGTCATCAAACGCGCTGCTTATCAGAAGTGCTGTAATCAAGCAGCGTTACCCGACTGCGTGATTGCTGGGGTTGTTGTTGTTGTTGTTGTTGCTGTTGGCGCCGTTGGCTCTCGCTCTCCACCTCTTACCGACCTGGATCTAAATTTAGGGAACAGGGCTGTAGTAATGGGATGATAAATGGACTCAGCGAGGCTTAATTTCACAGGGCAGGAAATCACTGGAGAAAAGCTAAACCATAGAGGCTGTAATTATCCTTGGGGAGAGATCGCTCACAAACTACAATACAGGAAATGGGTGTATCGTGATTCATGGTAAAGTAACATGTTGTACATTCAATCTTCACTTCACTTGCTTGTGCCCGTTTGTGTTTGCTTTCTCAGGCGTTCTTTTCTTTTTTGGTTCAAGTGATATACTATTCAAATGACCTCATCTCATTACACTTCTCGGGAGACACCGAGACGTGCACTGCTGGTCCCTCATCGCTGTTTTCCTCTGCAGCTGCAGCCACACAACATGAGCTACATGCATATACAGAATATATTGTTATGTGTAAATAGCGTATGTAGAGAGATATACTACTGTGCATGATACATGGTGTATTTTGACTCCACGTGCTGGCCTGCACAGAAAAATACTGTCAGCATGTCTTTGCGACTTTGTTCTGAGGAATGTGGAAATACAAATCGTAGTGATTGGGGAGCCTTGGTTTTATACGCCTTACTTTATATGCATGAATATGCCTATAACTGAGTTTAATAACACAGACATCTGACATCTGTAAAGTATTTACAGCGGATCATCGCCTAACCCATAAAACACACTGAAATGTTGACAAAGATAACACATCATATATTTCCTATTGTCAACAAAACCCATAAAAAGACCAAAACACATTTCAGAAATATGAGAGAATAAATTCAGAGCTTTGAAGGCACAACTTGTTATTTTGAGGGTACAAATGACTAAAGAGATTGAGGCCGCAGAAATAAGCAGGCTGTATTGAATTCACTAGTAATTTGAGTTAATTATTTTTAAATCCAGGATATGACTCACTACTTAAAAAATACTGAGTTTAATTCATTTAATTCCATGGAGGCAGACCCAGTCCCCATCTAGATAATATTGTATGATGATGATTTTCTAGGAAAGGCTTCATCTGGTTACCTTTAGAATCAAAGTTGTTGCAGAGAAACAAACATCTAAGACTTTAAGCTCTCTCTTGAATTAATGGTTTATTTGTAATTTTTAAAATATATTTTATTGATTCTAGGCTAATGGTCTTTTTTCCTCACTTTGGCCTTGAGTGTTTTTCATGTAAGACTAAAAGACTCCTTCTTATATGCCCTTTTTGAACTTTTAAGGGCTACATTTACATTGTTTATAGTTTTTTTTACACCGCATGTATATTTTATTTTTGTTATTTATTATTTTAACAAATAAATATGTTGAAATAAGAATGTATGATCTAAATGTGATACTGTTATATATCCACAACTGCATAGATTTTAAGAAATGTGAATTAAGCAAAAGTTGTGCAAACCAGCTTCAGTGTGATGTGCAGTATTTTGTGATTAGTATGACAGTCCCAGATTCATTTGGAGATTAGGTTATTTTATTTCTGAGTGATTTCTACCCCACCTCTTAAATCTGAGCAGTGAATCAGTGACGATGTCCTCATCGACCAGCAGAGAGCGCCATTCTTTGCCAGTTTGATGATATCGAGTTCCTTTTTACATTTGTGTCAACCTTATCTTTGCCAGCCTTGTCGGTTATGTGAAACAACTATGGTGTAGTTTTCCCTCTGCGTCTGTGTGTGTGTGTGTGTGTGTGTGTGTATAAACCGTGTAATCCAAGCTGGTCCGGTCACAGTGCTGTTTGGCCTTCTGATGCTCTGGAGTAAATATGAAAATAAAGCTTCACTCAGGAAAGCCGTAATTAGTCTGTCACTCCAAACTTACCGTTCAAACACCCCTCATCACCACCACCACCTCCTCCTCCACACCCAACCCTCTTCAGCCCTCCACCTCCTCCCTCCCCTCCTCACCCGCAGTATTTTCTCCCCCTGTCAGAGTCGGTCATGAGTGTCAGATTTAATCTGGTGCAGGGGTCGACTGAGCCCCAGGGTGCAGGGAGAAACCCATCATTTTGAGTTTGTTTATGTGTGTGTGTACATGTGTGTGTGCGTGTGCATGTGTGTGTCTGATGGATAGAACAGATCGAGGAAAGGATTGGGCCGCGGAGAAGGAAACAGCCTGACAAATTCAATAAAACACCTCTGAAGAGCGCTCGCCACACCTTCTGCTTCACATAGCCTCAGAATAAATATGAGTTTGTCTAAAACCGCTGCACAGCGCATTACCGTTGTGTATAATTGTCTCATTTTTTCCGGACCGTTCCTCTGTTCCGTTGTTTCGCAGAGTGAATCCAATTACAGGTGTCACCATCACTCAGGGTGGTGGATGGAGCGGATGATGCGGGGATCTGGGCGATTGATTGGTTGTTTGCGAGGCAATCATATTGATTATCCGTGAAATGTGCCGACCAACCAGTTTCTATCACAAATGAGGCTCCAAAAAGCTCAACTTAAATTGTGAGGGGAAGTGAGGCTTTATTTATGGCCTGACTGATAACGGTTTCCTGTGAGTGGTGCTAAAAGTAGAGCCAGATCTTTGTCTTTATGTATTTTATCCTGTTTATCCGGGGGGGGGGGGGGGGGGGGGGGGGGTTCCCAGATGTAAATATCGTGGCCATCATCCTTCTGGAGGCTGCATATCAGAAGTCACTGATAAGGGGGGGGGCACTAGTTTTGGAGGGAAAGGAGAAAAGAAGCGTTTTGAGGCATCTTTAGCTATTTTACATGGGAGGACGTCAATAGTAAAATGTAGCCATCATCACAGTTTCTCCTGTTGTCTTAAAAGTGTGTTCCTAAACACACCTTCCAGTTGCTTTCAGTGGTGTCTTCTCTCTTTTTGGAATTTCCCAAAGATCTTTGTTTCTGGACTAGAAGCCTCGACTTCCTTCACTCAGTTTTATTACAGTGGTGCATTACGGAGTCTATACCACGACCTTCGGACCGCGTTCTGCATGATTCCGTCTAGTTTATTGGCTCCGAACCAGATGAAAAACACCTAGTTTTGCTTAAATTTAGCTCGTCAAGAAGCTGGAAACACAACTAGTGCCTGATGTCTGGCAGAAACGGAGATACAGCACACAGCTAAATAGAACCGTGGCATGATGAAACAGTGGAATGAACCAAAAACCTGTCAGTATCTCAGCTCGGTGAATGTCATTCAAACATCCATATTTAGAACATGCAACTTGCACATTTCACTAACCAAAAGAAACACCAGACTTGTGAACTCCACAAATCCACAAATCACAAACTGACAATAATTTGTAATGTTTGCGAAACAGGAGCCAAGTATGTAAAATACAGTGAAACCTCAAACAAAAATGACTGCCTTTGGAAAAAAAGGATACAGTCACAGAACACAACATGCCCGTTTGCTGGCCTTTGCAGGCCAACAGTAGGGTGTCTTGAAGTTGGAACTAAAACATAAGTAAACCTCATCCTTTTATGGTAGATAGTGAGAGGAAAACCAGAAATTTCTCACCACATCTTTGTCTACGAAAAAGAACAAAGCACAATGTGAGTCTGTTTTTTTGGGGGGGTTTTACCCTATAGGGTCACAGTTAAGTGGCAGGGTTAAAGGTGCAGAGAACTGGCCTGCCCTGAGTTTCAGGGGGCGAGGGCATGTCTCTCTGTAATCAATGGGCACAAGCCTTCAAAGGCTCGGGATGAGCGTGCAGACCACAAACACATTGGCTTCCCAAAGTTGAGCATAAAAGTGACACGCGGTGGTCTTCATGTGGCGCTAATTTCGTGGTCTCAACTGCTTATGTTTGCAAATTAATCGGCTGCTCCGATTCAATGACCTCACATCGCTTTCACATGACTGACCAGATTTAAATCTCTCTAAGCATGTGTGTAATGTGCACAGTTCACCACATAATTAGCACATCAAGGTGAGATTAAAATAACATCAACGGCTTATGGAGGCATCACTCAAACATCTTTTATTGCATGGTTGTCAATGGCAATAAAATGTGACCAAAACTTTTCTTATTTACTGTAATCTTAATTTATATAGTTTCTATGAGTTTTCATTGTTCTAACCACATTTATAAAGCTGGACGGACACTGTACAATCTCAATAAATGTGTATGTTGTGCTGACCACAAGTAGTAGCCTCTTTTTTCGTTACTCTTTCACCTCTAGAGATGCCCTTTTGCAATTTTCATTGCAGGTGCTGGTACTCAAGTTGGTTGCAATCTGTAACCTCTCCATTAGATGCTACCAGAAACTACAAAATGTACATTTGTTTGTAGAATACAGACTTATATGCATATATTAAATATCAATGTCTACTTTTCAATTATCTGATGCTAAACCATCATTTTATGTTTCAAAATGTTCATGAAAGTTTTCTGTTGCCTAGTTTCACGTTGCAAGACAATTATTTCCACTTAGAGGTGTCCACCTTTGTGGATGCAAGCTTAATTAAAACAATTGTTTTTCCACTGTCTGGATATTTCCAAAAGCTTCAGTTTGTTCCTTTTTCATATTTTTTTTTTTTTACTTGGAGGTTTCATTTTCTCCTCCACCTGTGAATTCTGCTCAATGCATGCAAACTACCTTGAACTGTTGATAATCAATGTTCACCCATAAAAAGCTGCTTGAGCCGCTCCCCGGGGCGAGGCGTAGTGGTGTCTTATTTATGAAATTCAATATGCGTGCAGAGAGAGTGGACCGGCGTCCTCGGGGGTATCAGTAATCGTCTGGAATAACTTTCAATTAATGAGCCAGATGGTATTTTCACAGTAACACCTGGGATGTCCAGGCACTCAGCGGGCGGGAATTAATTCCACTTAGAGTAATATTTCAAAAAGTGTTATCCCCTACATCCCTGTCTCTTTTTTTCCCCCATTGCTGGCTGCTTACAGCTGTAATAAACACCCTTTGCACTGTTCTAATACAGCTCGACTGATTCGCCTGCACAGGCATCTTCTCTTGTTTCTAAGAGTGGTTTTAGTCTTCGGTGATCCTTTTGAAAGACATAACTGTCTGAGACAGCTTCCAGGGAGGCATAAGAGCAAAAAAAAAATGGAAAATGGAAAATTCCATGTGTTGGTCTGTTTATAACTTAATATGCCACTCAGGCTCCTGCAGCGAGGAGTGGAAGCTCTGGCCCAGTGCACACGGGCTAAATCGCGTTAGTTAGGCAAACACTGCAACATGACAGGATTAACCAGGAATGTGAGTGAAGGCACAGCAGCGAGCAAGGTCCAGGATCAGCTCCTCATATTTTGTCTCGAGTCAGAATGAGCAATTATGACGAAGACCCGTCAATTTGTTGACCGCGAGTAATGAATGACTCTCTGTGGGGCTATTTGGAGACATGGATATGTTTTAGGTGAAAGGTTGTGTGCCACTGACTCACAACTTAAGCAAAATATATATATTTTTTAAGTTTAGGTAAATTCGTTTAGATTAATTTGGGTTATATGGTGGCCTTGAGATGGAAACAGCTTCTTCTTGTCAGAAGAAACGCACTTATCAAAGTAACGAAGAAAACAAAGCCATGCAAAAAATAGAATAGATACAATACAAAAAATTGTGAAACTAACACGGCAGCAATTAAAGCCATAAAATAACCTACTGTGCAACACAAAAGCACTGGATGTATCCAAGGCTACAGTTTGCTGCTCCGAGGATTTAGTATGGGTGGCATGAATGTCAAAAACATTACAGACAAAACAAATAGGAAGAGAAAATGACCAAGTGGAGCGCCAAACCGCAGCGCTGAGGTTCATGTCTGCTGCCTGGGCTTCAGGCCTGCACAGTGCTGATCTCTGACCAGTAATTAAAGCTTCCTTAACTGCATGACAGGGGAACTTTCTGTAACATTCAAACAGTTTTATGTTTTACGAGACGCGCCAGGTTATTGACGACGGAGACGATGCGGTTGCTTCGGTAATACTCTCAATTGATTTAATCACTCTAATACGGGGGTTTTAGTTTCACTGCAACTGATACAAATCGCCCACGATTTATAGAAGTCTAGAACATTCTGCGCGTATTTATTTGGAGAAGTGGCTCTTTTCGGTCTGTCATGTTTTATTGCACAAGCAATGCTGCTCGCGACTCCTCATCGCAGATTGCATCAGTCTGTTAGCAGTGGAGTTTCTCCCCCCCCCCCATTGTTAAACCCTTCACCGGCATTTCACAAGAGGAAAGTCAGAAACCATGAATGTTGAGTTGCGATATTTTGTTTTCTTCCTATTTTTCTATCCATCCCAAGGCCCCTCATTTATCTCGTCCATTAAAAAGGGCTCCGACCCCTGTTGGGACCCCTTGAGAAGGATGATCGGCCTGTTTGAGATTCAGTCTCCGCTTTACTAACTGCACCATCATCGGCGTGATCAGTGCAAATTAAAATTTCTCCCCGGGCATGAAGAGACGGAATAGATTACTCCTCTAAAGAAATGAACTGTATAATATGGTCATTATTCCAGAAGTGTAATAATTCAGTTTCTCAAGTAAAATTATTTGAAATATCTACACTTTTCATCATGCCATTCATTTGAAAAATATAAAAAAAAAAAACTAAGAGGAAAAAAAAAAGAAAAAGGAATTACAAATAATTAAACATGGCATGTTCTTATCTGTTTTGCAGTGATATTGAGTTCATATTGTCAACAGCGTGCTGTGATGAGCTGCTTTTGATGATCCTAAATGAAATCAACACTCATTATCATGAGCTTGTTGATCATCAGCCGTATTTTTTTCCCCCTTTATCTCTCCCCCCTGCTCGTAATGATCAAAGTCGTCTCAAAAAGTGTCTCTCCCCTGGAACTTCTCCTTCTCGCGGTTTCATCTTGTTTCCAGGGGCAGAGCTGCGGCCCGGGGGCTTGGCCCTCCATATGGAAGACATATGCACCCGGTTATTTCCTCATGTAGAGACAGCCTGCCTCTCTGCCTGTACTCTATGATGTAATTAGTAGCTTCCCTTGTCAAAAATGAGGTTACTGTTTATCTTTGTCGAAGCCCGTCCATTAAATCATTATTAGCTGTTTAAATGCTGCAGGAGGAGTTTCCCCCCCGCCTGCGTGGCCGTTTCAGTGAGTTATGACCGAATATCGCCCGCGTCTGACGGTCCTATAATTGATGGCTCTGGTTAAGCTCCGGCCGATCCATAAAGAGCAGTTTATGCACTGTGGTTAATACAGGCCTGGAAACCGAGGAAATATGAGCTAGAGGAGGCAGTGAGTCACAGGAGGACACAGAAAGTCCCCACATGAAAGCCAGAAAAGACATCGCATATATCCATGTAATGTAACGTTGCTCATTCCACCCGGAACACACTCAACGGGTATTAGGTTTCAGGGGATTAATCAGAGAAAAACTTTTTTTTTCCCTTCTTTTTCTTAGGGCTACATTTCTTTATATTACTGTTGTACAGAATAATGAATCTAGAATAAGATTAAGAATTTTCAGCCATGTTAGCAGCTCTGTGAGGCCACTCACTGACCATCTGGCCAAAGTGATGCTCTGAGGTAATGACACTGCAATGAATATTATAATGTTAATTATATAATGTTTACCATGTTCACCATCTTAGTTTAACATTTGCATTGGCACGGTTGAAGCTGATGGTAATGTCATTAGAATATAATGACATTTAGTCTCGGCAACAAAAATCTGGTCCCCAATACATTTTTGGGTTTTGGAAATGTTTATCCAACGTTCTTACATAACGTGCCTTAGATGTTAAACTATGTATTTTTACGTTCCCATAATGCTCTGGGAATGCTATGTTAAACAAACACATCTGCACAACATTCTTAGAACACTGTGGGAGGGTTAAACTAAAAAACTACCAATATGGACCCTCTGGGGAACATTATAAAAATTGCCCCCATGAAAAAAAAGAAAACATTACTTCATGTTGTTATAAGAACGTTTTGGGAATAATGTGTTGGACAAAAACATTTGCACAACATTCTTAGAACGTTGTGGGAGTGTTAGCAAATATAAGGAACATTTCAGGAATGTTATGAGAATCATATGTACCTTATTACCTGGGATATATGTTCTAGGATAACAAAAAAAAATAAAGTTTTAGTTGTTCCATAGTTCTTTTTTGTTTGCTTTTTATGATCAGCCATTTTATAACCAATTAAGCAGTGACATATTGTATTTTACATTTAGCACAAATGGATCTCTCTCACACACACACACACACACACAAAATACTGCAAGTAAATTTAAGATTTATATTCTATGGATGTACATCAGCGATTGATCGTTGCCAGACAAGTAAATCCAGCTACTCTTTAAAGTCTGTCCTGCAGTGATTAAGATCAATTCATTCTCTCGGGAGCTGAAAAAAAATCTGCTTCTATGATTCTGATGGTTGTTGTGTGCAAAGTGAAATATTTTGGTCAGCGAGTATGTCCAAAATGGAATTACGTATCCTCTGGGGAGCACGAATGTGTTCCGAAGATTTCTTGGGAACTTTGTGGGCTCTTGTACAATATGGATTTTCCTTTCGGCAAAAAGGGAAAACTTAAGGAGTAATGGTGGCGCTGGAGGAAAGGAAACATAAGGAATCATCCTCTGGGAACATGAATAACTACAGCTGATTCGATGTCAAGCTGGCACGTTGGATTCCTGACAACCGCAGAAAACGAGCTGTGTGCGATGACAAACGGTGCTTCTTAAACTCCTGACATGAATGTGAGATATTAAAACCACCTCGCACTGTTTGATGTCCGCAGCTCTTGGCAGACCTGTGGATGACTCGCAGGGAAGCGTCTGTTTTCAGCAACTCTGCATATGTGCATGTGTGTGTGTGTGTGTGTGTGTGCTTTTGTTGGTGCATATATGTGAACATGCTTCCGTGTCCAAATTTGCCAGGAAGTCTGGCTCTGTGGGCAACATGCAGAGATCCATAGTGGGAGCCTGCGGCATGAGGATATTAATTAGCTCAAAGGAAACAATACATGGCTGATTAACAGAGTGTGGGGGCACAGTGAAGGCTAATTTTCATGTAAAACTTAACTACCAGAGACTAACTATGAAACTTAGACAGACGTATACAATTAGCTTAAAATAGACATCATGTGACTAAACTAAACATTTCATATAATGACTGCAGTGATGAAAAACACACACCTGTCATTTATATGGTGGTACAGTATTAAAACCTTATATTCCATGAAGATGAAAGAGGACACGTTGCTCTGCGGAGAGATCCCAGAACAAACACACCGACTTGTTTGGAAAGTATTAAAAAACTGTCACGACGTGGCTCTGAGTGCAAGTCTTCATTACGGGGCTTCAAATTGTTTTCCAACATATTGCGGGAGTGGGTGGTGCCGTTCAACATCAGGTCTCACATCAGGCTTGTGGACTTTAATTGAAATTCTTTGTGCAGTGAATTCAAACGCATCTTCATGTTTTCACCCTCTGTGGTATTTAAATTGAGTTTTTGATCTTTATTGTGAGATTAATATTTCATTCCCGCAGTCAGGCATTCAATTTGAAACGGGAACATTGTTATTATACTGCATTACGACTGAATGAGATTGATTTTAAATAAATCATGTTTCACAAAGCGATTGAAAACAAGGGCGATTAAAACAAATACTCTTATCAGTTATTGTGATATGTTTATCAATTTATGCTTTGTGTACATTTTGTAAAGTCAAAAGAACTCTCAGTTATTGTTACTTTTGCATTGAGAAAAAAAAATCCCTTTGTTCCTGTTCTTCTGGAGCTCATAAATGAAATTAATAACATATGTAAAAATATGAAGCATATGTCCAAGTAAGTTTTTTTCTGTACAGTAAAATTTGAGGTTCAGGTTAATACTTGCAGCTGTGGCTGCCAGCATTTTACTGTATTTTACAGGTTCATGTATTTCAACAGTTAATAACTGTAAAATATTATTTACCTTTATATATATATATATATATATATATATATATATATATATATATATATATATATATATATATATATATATATATATATATATATATATATATATATATATATATATATATATATATATATATATATATTCTGTTTTTTTTTTCCCCAGCATTGCTATAGTAACCTACATTAACAATTCTAAGTGTAGGTTACCGTAACCTACTTTAAAAAATTATATTAAAATATATATATATATATATATAAAATATATATTTTGTGAATTGCGACCATATATAGTAAACAGACATTTTTCTTTAGAATTGGGATCTAAAATGATCAGCTCTATTTTACTTTTAAGAAATGCATTACCACTAAAACAGCATAACACATAAGGATAAGGACATTTTTATGGGACAGAATATTTATTATAAGGCAGCATAGTCTGCAAAATTGTAGCTTATATAATGTAGATGATTCAAATCAAATTGAATATAGAATAACATGGTTTGTCATACTTCAGTATGGCTTCTATTTGTTGGTTGGATACTGGCGTACTGCTCACTAGTTGTGTTTCCATCAAAGGATTTTAATGCATTTTCAAATATTGAAAAAAATTGATGGAAAAGGCAGGGTTCCAAAAAAATATATTTTGCAAAAACAATTTATGCTAACTTGTGATTTGGGATTTTTATAAAAAAAAGATTTGATGCACTAAATGTGAGATGGAAACAACTTTGTAGAAAAAGTTATGAGATCAGCACCAGCTGAACTGAAACTAATTTCCAAAGACCCGTCCATTTTTCTATCGCAGACTGGTTTTGTTTCTACTTCTACTCTCTTTATTACAAACATGCCTAACATAGGCTATACTGATATACTGATAGCTAGTTTGGTTCTCTTCACATTATTTCCAAAAAACACTAATAACTGCAGACGTAAAGTTATTGCAGATAAAAATATATATAAATGCTGCTTTTGTAAGAGTATTAGCCAGTCTAGTAAATTTAAATAACCATTGGAGGACCATTGGAGGTCGAACACCCCTTTCACGCTGCTGCTATTTTACAATTCAGACTGACACTGGACACCTGTAATATGTCTCCTACTTTTTAAAAAAATCACCATCATTGACACCTAGGAGTGGTGAGCAGGTACTGCGAAAGCTGATTTACTAGCCCACTAAAAACCTCAAAAGGTCGCAGCAGGATGTGAGCGGAAAACCGAGCCGACGCTCCGCGGTGACGAGGTGAGAGCTGTTCTCGTGAGGCGGCGTAACGAGCCGCGGCTGCGGCGGGCGAAGCTGCGATTTCCGCCCATTAAAACTGGAACCCCGGGCTCGCCCCGACCGTCGTTAGTCAAGAGGCAGCTGCGTCTGCGAGGGTCAGCGCTGACATGGAGCTGGAGTCTGATAGCGTGTCTCCGCCTAATTGTGAGAACACTCATTATGTCTGATAAAGAACCACATAAATCACAAGGAGAAGCTTGACCTGTGGCTGGCCCCGGACGTTTGGTGGTGGTGGTGGTGGAGGGAGAGGGCTCTCAGGGGCTGAGTCAGAACAGCTAAGATCTTGTTACATCTTGGTCTTGACAAAGAGCCAGCAGCATCTTTGATACTGCTTTCATACACGGTGCCTCTGTTCTGTGTGGCTGGATAAAAGCAACCCGAGACACCAAATCTGTCAGTGAGTGTGTGACGGTGGTGGCTGGAAGTCCTGCCTACCTAACTGAAAATATAAATGGTCTGTTAGTGAAGAGCCTTGTAATCCAGGCAAATAACCAGAGGTGACAGGCAGCGACGTCTCCGACCAATTACATTCAAGTGCAACTGTTCCACATATGTTTTGGGTGACATATGATACATACATGCTGTGCAATCGTCACCGATTTTAGTGGAGGACATGTTTGGGAAAAGCCAGAAAAATGTACACTAATGTTCGAAGGTTTTGGGTCACTTAAAAATGTCCTTATTTTTGAAAGAAAAGCACTGTTTTTTTCAATGAAGATGACTTTAAACTATTCAGAAATGCACTCTATACATTTCTAATGTGGTAAATGACTATTCTAGCTGCCTGGTTTTTGGTGCAATATCTACATAGGTGTATAGAGTCCCATTTCCAGCAACTATCAGTCCAGTGTTCTAATGGTACAATGTGTTTGATCATTGTGTCAGAAGGCTAATGTTCTATTCATTTTACAACTCATGGTGGTAAATAAAAGTGCGACTCATGTAAAACACAGAATTGTCTGGGTGACCCCAAACTTATGAACAGTACTGTACAAATTTACAATACACAATTTAGCTGTAGCTGACCTTCAAATTTGCAAATACTGTGGGCGGGGCTTAAATTATGAAAAGTGTCATATTTCCTGAACACTTTGCACTGCTGCCACCACATTTGCTGGACGGGTATAGATATCGTGCCTGAGCGGCCGTGACAAATTTGGTGTAATTTAACCAATAGGTAGCGCTGTAGCATCATCATAAATGAAGAAATCTCTGTCTGTATATTGTGACAGTCCTTCCATATATTGAGCAACTCTTCATCTGATCAACTTCACACTTGGTGGGTGGATTGCTGAGGACCCAAGGGTGCACCGTATCTAGTGTGAAGTCGATCGGATGAGCAGGTCTTGACAACGCTGCAAGCAGCACTTTGGGGGGGGGGGAGCAAGCAATCGGCCTCTGATAGCACATCCTGAATGGGCACTACTCTACTGATGCGAAAGCAAAGCAGAGGACTGCTGGATATATGATTTTAGCATGAACTAAAAGGCTAAACTTTTATAAAAATCAACCAGCTCATAATGGGATGTCAAGGAAATGATGTGTATAAACCTTAGGCTACTTAGACAAGCTCATTTGGTAACTAACATGTCAAAAGGAGTTAAAGCAGATTGGCTCTGCTTGAATCTCACACTGTGTATTAAGCAGATCCTCATTAAAAAGTGAGTGAAACCTAGCAGCCACATAAACATTGACCTGCTAATACGAGGCGCCACTTTTTTTTTTTTTTTTTTTTTAATCCTGCTTCTACCTGTTCATCATTATTTATGACATATGAGGTCCAGTTGCTGTCGCGACTAATAATGCTCATAATTTATTGTTTCTTAGTGAGCTCTTTGTGACACCGGAGAACATAAATAAGCACACGAGGTACGGTTAAGTGCAGCATAACTGTCAGTCACAGGAGTCTGACTTCATGTTTACAGCTCTCCGTTCATTTTTAATAAGTCGGGGTGAGAATCAACTGAACCAGAACTTACAGGAAGGAATGGATGAATTATTTCTTTGGTCCGGCACAAATGAGCTGAATAACAAGTGTGAAAGCCACATTGTCAGTTGCTTGAAAGCAGTATATCGTTATATAGTAGATGGACTGCATTTTTATAGTGCCTTTCTATTCTTTCGATTACATTGACAGTAATTTAGGGTTAAACATATATTGCTTAAGGACACGTTGACAGGTACTGGAGAAGCTGGGAATCAAACCCCCAATCTTTTAGGCTGCTCTACATTTAATATTGTACAGTATATTGACAGTCAAATTCCTTTATATTTGAGTTATAGAACAGTTATTTATTACTTGTAGTTGCTAATAAAACTTTAGTGCCCATTGTTGTAGAAATGGGTTTTTAACTACATCCTAAACATAAAGATTGATTTGAAAAATAGGCTTTTATGGCCCTGTGATTGGCTAATAAAACACCTCAGATATAGTTTATGAGTATATTATTTATTTTTTGGCATTTTTTTTCTCTTCTCAAACAATGTGCCTTGTTTCAAGTTGCTATTTTAATTGAATTACATTGTGTGTTCTTTTATTTGCATAAGAACTTTGATTTCTGTTATTTTTATTAAAACTATATATAGTTGTATGTTATTAGCAACATAATTACATGACTTATTATTGATTAGTTTGCATACAGATATTTAACTTTCCCTTTTTATTTATTCAGTTTTGCTTTATTTCCACCTTATTCATCTTTTTAGTTGATTTTTAATTATCTCATTCCTTCATCACACTTTTTTTCTATTTTTGTTGGGCATTGTCTAGTTCTCACTTTATGTCTCTTCCTCTGTTCTGTGTTTATGCACCCTGCACCAATAAAAAAAAAGAAAAAAAAAGTCTGTGTATCATGACTGTAAAAATGTTTTGATAACTCCCTACCATTCAGCACCACGTCCTCCATCGCGGAGCGAGTCTTTCCCAACACTTCGCCTTTCAACGGCTTCACAGATCATTGACTCGTGTGTGCCTGGGAACACTGTATCAGGAGAAAATGTGAGAATACACAGTTTTACTCACTGTAAACCCTGACCTTTAACATGGCCGTGCTTTGCTCTTGAACCGTTGCCTATGGACGTCCACGGCTGCAGCCGCAGCAAAGTGAGGTATTACTTAGAGCGTTCACAGCTGCGCATATTTTCTTGGAGCCGATAGAAGATGTTCAGATGTGGGGTTGGTAATAGGGTGGAGGACTAACTACATCACATGCACGTTTGGAAGTAAACACAATGAAATATGTTGTAAAGGAACGCATATTGAGAAATAAGAACAATTTTGAGATACTTCATTACACAATGTGTTTCAATGTTTTCTAAAGCAATCAGAGAATTTACTATGTAAATGACTTTTACATAAGTCATTATGTCGTATGTTGCAGTAGTAGAAAGTAGAACTTTTAGTATCTATACCTGAGGTACCTGTACTTTGAGTATTTCCATTTCATGCAACTTTGCACTATTCTACTCTTTATACATAAAACACATTTATACTTATTTACACCTATAAAGTTGTTTTATTTAAATTCCAATGGTATTTAAATCACAATGGACTGGCAGTATAATTGTAAGTTTAACACTGAACATGGCCGACAATTACTTTTATATACTTTTAGATAATTAAAGTAGAATTTGCTGCCAATACTTCTGGACTTTTATTTACCATAAGCAAGATTTTGAATACTTATAATTGATTATCTTGTGGTGTTGCTACTTTTACTTAAGTAAAAGATCTGCTTCGTCCACCACTGCCAATATATTTTCCATCAGCCTTCATTCTTAGTCCTTATAATTCTGTTATCATGTTCAAATGCCGCATTCTGTAATTTGTGTTCTGTTCTGTACACATCATCTATTATAAGCCTGCCTGTCAATGGAAGAGGAATCGCTGCTCTGTTGCTCCTCCTGAGGTCCGTGAAAGTGTTTTTTTAGGGAGTTTTTCTTTATTCGGTTCAAGGATCAAAACACAAGGGATGTTGTGTTGCTGTAAGAGTCCCTTGAGGCCAATCTGTGATTTGTGATTTTGGGCGTTACAAATACACTTCACAAGATTTGAATTGACATGTCTTGACATGTCCGTCTCCTGCTTTTCTTCCACTTCCTTTGTTGTTGTTTGTTTCCCTCAATTCTTCCTTCTTTGCTCATTCTATCCTTTTCTTCTTCACTCGATTTTAAATCGGGTGAAGGAGGGAAGGAAGCTTTCCAGTGGTACATAGTGCTACACAAGTTTCTCTACGTGTTAATGTCTCAAAATAAGTAAACATATATAAAAACTTGAATATAATTTATGACAAGATCTAAATTACAACCCTCTTGCACAGTAGTGTAGTTTGCTGCAGCAACACCTGTCTCTAAGCAATATCATCACACTAAACATCAATAACGTGTTAACATGTCAATTAGTTTTAAGCATTTTTTATGCTATTTTAACTAGCAGTGACAATAAAAATAAATACATTTTTAAAAAATGAAAGAATGAACAATGATAAAAAAGCCCACTTATCTTCTTGAGTCATCAGACCAACGCAGCGGTCTACAGCAATTAAAAGACACAGTATCTACATCACCACAACATTACCAACATTTAAGTTATTATAGAATAATAATTAGATTATATAAAGACTAATGTGGATGTTTGTAACTTTGTTGAATCCAGTATTTTCCAAGAAAAGAGTTGCGCTCTAATTAGAGAACAATATAATGAAGAAAATATCAAATATTGCTTCGTTTTTCTGTTTGACACTTATTATCATTTGTGAGCTGGCAGTTATCAAGGTTAACTTAATGTAATATGTTATAAAGAAGAATAACAGGAGAAGATATTGTGTCAGTTTGTCAACACAGTTTCATAGTGGTTTATACAACAAACCACATTACACTGAACTTATTTATGTTCTGATCAAAAACAAAGAACTTGTGCATATTTTATGTCTAATTTGTCAGGACAAACAGTCAACAGCTGACTGATGCTCTTCATTCAAAGCCTCGGCGGGCTGTCAATCAAACGACCAGATCCATCCCATAATATCACTTCATTAACAACAGCTTCACTCACCTGTTGCTGCTCAGCCTGGAGTCAGTTTAGCATCGTCCGTTGGTTTTCCTCCATCCTCAGTCCGGAAAATGAACCCAACAGATCAGCAAAACACCTGAAAACTCCTTCCTCCTCTTCTTCATGGTGATAAAGCTGCGAAACACCGTCTTTATCCATGTTTATGTCCCACTCAAAGCACGGTAAAGTGTTAGCCACATCCAGGCTAGCAGTAGCGTTAGCTTGATTAACCGTTCTTCGTCATCAGGTGTGTTGCAGTGAGATAACAGAGAAGCGCAGGATGCTATTAAACTGTTCTTCGTCTCTTTTCTCTTTGTGTTATAATGCAGCTGAGCTGTACTTTCCCTCCATTTCACCTGCTAGCTAAATACACACATATAAGTTATAAAACAAGATTTTTTAGCACAACACCTGGACGTTAACTTGACAGTGACGTCATGGTGCATTCATGGACACACAGGCTGTCAGCTTTTAAAACTTCGGGCGGCCCTGCAGTTTGCCCCCTGCATTTTAAATAAAATAACACATTGTCATTAATTAATTATCACATATTTTTAAGAGCTTAAATCCTTGACCTCCACTTCCAGTGGATATGTATGCATACCAGTGTTGTTTATACTTTACACGCTACTCATGCAAACCTAGGGGTTTTTCTGACCATATCGTTTTTCTGTTAATTGTAATAATTATATTTTTTTGTGAAGCAGTGCCACTTTGCAAACAAACTGGCATCTAAAGGGTTAAAATTCGGGAATTGAATGAATTTCTGGACTGAAGCTGATAAATAGATTTAAAAGAAAAGTTGTCAGGTAACATTATGGCCCCCCCGTCAGGAGGCAGTTTTACAGCGGAGAATTTGTCGTCCTCATGGGAGAATCACATGGAATTAAAGTTTACGTGCATGAAAATCTGCAATTGGGCGTTTTCGCATCGAGGTATTGATACTTTTAGTAATTCCTGCAGATCGGACCTTCTCCTCCCATGTGAACCTGGGGTTGGTGGTGGAGAGGGAGGGTCTCCGTTCAGCAGGGGGAAGTATTCGTTTGAGGAAGTGGTTGACCTCTGACCCTGGCTACACGCTACCTAACTGCCAGAGGGCTGACAGCACACGGCGTGTTTCCAACTCTCCCTCAAACACACCCTGGCTCTTTTCCTCCAGAGGAGTCGGCCTGTACGTTGCTGCAAGACTTTGACACACGCTGTTATTCTAACACATGGCTAATTTTCTGCCTGACACATTGAAAGCCAAGACAAATATTCAGTCTCCTGTGCGAGTTTGGATTAGCGAATGGAGGTTTGACAGCACAGTATGGAAACAGCAGACTGGAACATTTTGCCACTGTGGTGGACTGCTGAGTCTCATCTGAAAAAAAAAGTCATTGTTTTGGACACCGTGTATACTTTAACTTGACATGAAAGACGGGGACATGGGTATGTCTTCAGACAGTACGATACAGAGTAAACACTCATTATAAACATTTGCAGAACATTCCAGCACCGTGAGAATCAAGGCGTAGAAACATCTGTACACCCCACACCCCTCCGGACTCAACTTTTGACCAGCAGCCTGAGCCAAACTTAGTTCAAGGATCTTTGAGCATTTTCCCGCTTTTTTTTTTTTTTAAACAAACTTTTTTTTTTCATAGAGCAATTTTCTGCATGTGATTTAAGAATAAATAGGGAGGCAGACAGACCTTTGACGCTGAGTAATTTCAAATACATCATTTTGCTCCCTCAATGAACTTTTCAAAGTATCCATGGCAATCTCACGCCTCCTCAAACGTGTGACACAGAGACAAAGATCTTATTCAATCAGCCTCATAAGAGAAAACAGGCATGCTGTTGTCTGACATGCATTACGGTTGACAGCCAGTTAACATTTTCTAACTATAGTCATTGTGATTATGATTCATTTTTATTTGGAAGGCAGACATTATTTAAAAGGAAACTTCTGTATTTTTCAACCTGGACCCTATTTTCCTATAATTTTGTGTCTAAGTGACTAATGGGGACAACTATTTTTCAAATTGCTCCACTATTGAGCGAGAACGCTTCAGCCACCAGCCGCAAAATGGGCTACAATGTAATCCTTGTTGGCAATCTTTATTTTTAACATTTATTTTACTAGTAAGTTACATTGACAATGAAAACTCTTTTACATGAGGCTTAGCCCTGACAGGGTCAAGCAGCAGCAGAAGTATCAAATCATATAATACAGCATGAAATTACAAGATGTTTTTTTCTTTTTTTTTTTTTTTTGCAAAAACTTCTTATTTATAATTTACATACCATACATATTTACAGTGCAGTTAAAGTATAAAGTTCAAAGGATATGTAAATGCAATAGTAATAAATGAATAAGCAACAACAAATAAATTAATACAAAAATAAATAAATAAATAATAATGCCAGGGAGGCAAATCCAATCGAATTAAAGATCTTAAAGTGGGAGCACAGTTTCATAGTTTTGATCTTTCTTGTTTTTAGCATAAGAAATAAAATAAAATGGAAAAAAAACAGTGACCACTTCTGTTAATGTACCGACGGCCATATTAGAGCAGGCGTCCTTTTTTTTTTTTTGCATAATTCTCGTAATAGAAATATATTATTATCTCATTAACCAAGATATTCCAACCAGGGCCAGATTAACTATATGGGCAATTCAAAGATGGAGGGGCACCAAGGGGTCCAAGCAAAAAAAAAATTGCCATGGAATTTTGCCTGGTTGTTTAGGATAAACAAATACCTGCTCAGTTTTTTTGGTTGTTTTTATACCCCGAGCGCTCTGCTCGTGTCCCCATATAACAGTTTTTATTGTATTGTATTTTATTGTTTTATTGTATTTCTGATAAAAGTTTGACTGGATGAATGAATGATATTTTCCCAGTGCACCATGAATTCATAGTCTGGTTCCAACCCATGCAAAGTGAAGAATGACCAACCTATTGAGCTGCATAAGACAATGATGGGTCCTAAAGTCGGAGTTTGTGATATATACATCAGGGCTGATTTATACAGCGGGTCAAGCTTAGACAGGGTGAACGAGGAGGCAAAACCTTCACTCCTCAATTTATGGCCACTAAAAGTGTTTTTTTTGTTCTGCTGGTAGGCTCGGATTGTTATTATAAGTGTCTGGCAATGAAAACAAATGCAGAAACTCATCACCTGTAGCAGTATTATAGCTAACTGCATAGAGGACTATCTTTTCTGCTATGCATGAGTCTAAGACTGTATATAGAAAAATGTAACTATCATATTCATTTGAGCCAGAGTTCAGAAGAGAGAAGATAAAACTGGAAAAAAAAAATGGAGACAGAAACACACAACAGGGCCGAAAACCTACAGTAATGTTACCTCAGAGAAACTGTTGTTGTTCCTGCGGTCACTGCTCTGTTCTTTTGCAGAGTGAAGAGGAAAACTTTCACTGCGTAGTTGGACCTGTTGCGGCCAGGCTCGGAAAATCTAGAAGTGTTCGCCCCGGATTAATCCCAGCTGTGCAACTACCACGAATGGATTTACAGCGTTTATCAACATAGTTATCCCGGAGAATGTTTCACTTCCACGGAATCATCTGGAGAGCTGAGGCCGGACAGACCAGGGACGCTCAGCTGCACGCGGTAAGAAAAATGCATTACGGCGCGAGGAGTTACATTTTTATGTTTCTCCGTCGGCCAGCAGTAATCCACCAAAAACTGCACGAGTATGGATCATGGTTATTTTACGCTTAGTATTTGGAAACTTGCAGACGTGCACCGTTTTATGTCATCTACTAAGTTACAGCCGCTGAATTATCCGCAGCCTCAGATGTAAACACGCCGACGTGCAAATTACCCTGGATACAGATGGAATACTAGGCGGCTAGTTCCTGTGTTTAATGTTACTTGTCAGACACATATTATAATAACAACCTGAGCCTGTCAGTGGCAGAAAACAAGCACTTTTAGTGTCTGTACATTGACAGGGCTCAATTTCCCCCAAAGGATTACGTTGCTGCCAGCTGAAGCGCTCTTGCTCAATACCAGACCGATTCCAGAATTATTATCCCCATTACTTACTTAAGGCGCAAAATGATGGGAAAATAGGGTTGAAAAATGCCTAAGTTTCCCTTGTACCCCATGTGTACTACATGGTATGTTGAATTGTCCGCCTAATTCTACACTAGGGGGCGCCAAAATAGGATATTTTCACATTCCGTACATGGGGCTTTAAGGTGTTACAGAGATAATAGAGAACCCTCTTTTAAAAGATGAGTATATATATATTAGTAGTAGTATTCCTATAACAAATGAATTACTATAACTGAATATGCAAAAAAAAACAGTCAGCTCTTTCTAGCCTGGAAGAAGTCTAGAAAATCAAGCGACAAGCATAAGCAATTAACTGAGACAACTAAAAGAGACACAACATTTATATTTATTCTGGCCAGAAAAATGAACACAAGAAGGAAGCAAACACTAAATTAAATTCACATTCCCACAGAGTAGAAAGGTGGATTTTAATGTCCCTGCTTTATAAAACCCGCTCAATCCACAGAGAAATGCACAAGAAATTGTACCTTAAAATGAACTGTCAGGACTCCTGACGGCTCCTGAGTTGACCTCTCACACATGCAGGACATTGTCCACCTCAGACACGTTGACACTTACTGCTGGGACAGGATGTAAAACGTACCCTGTGCAGATCTAAGTGTTTACAGCGCAGTGAAAATCGCAGACAAGGTTACGGTTTTATCCGTAATGACGGCGGTTAGACACGTCTTCGGCATCTATTTGCGTGTAAAAATGACCTTCGCGTTTCACTCCGCTCGCATATATATTCTCGGTGTGAAATATTGCAGACTCTATAGGGGGCTGCCTGGTTAAAGCATGCTTAACCAGCATGCTTAACTCTGATCTGACCGATGACTGATGTTCACACGTACAGCTCGGCGGGTTGATGTCTGGATGGGTTCAGGCTTGCGGTGCATGTCTGAAAGAGGTCAGACACCGAGGGCACGCTCACACTAGGCCCAGTTTCCTTGTGCCGTGCTGATGCATGAAATTCCCTCCTCCCCACTCCCCCGCTGGCCCGCGCTCACACCGCGCCGTGCCTAACCTTTCCCGGGGCACGGCTACGTCTTCGCTGAGCTCTCCCTCTGACTCTCAACTCCAGAACTCCCCAGGGGTTGAACCGGTGAATCGGTCCAACTAATGTGTGTCCAAAGCCCGGAATATCTTATTCCTCTGTATCACAGAGCTCCATTCTTCTTATCCACGAACACACACATACACACACACACTGTCTCTATCCCACAGATACGTCCTGCTGATGGAAACGCTCAGTGTTACTGCAATACATTCATCCACCGCTGAAAATAGTCCTAATTAAATTCACTAATAACTCCAATTAGAGTGAAATTTGCTAAAACTACTGTTCCCAACTGACCGAGGAAATTACTGGCACTTTTTAAAAAACTGAACTAGAAAATGTTAATTAAAAAAAAAAGTCACATCATCAATATGGAACAAATATATAATTGAAGAGAGTTGCAGTTAATTTTAGTCTTAAATTGTGGTGGACAAATTATTCCGATACTTCAGTAAAAGTAGAAATACTTTCATCTATAAATACTCAAATGTTAAGTTAAAATACAGAAGTATTATCAGAAAAGTATCAAGTATTACAAGCAAGTATACAAGTATACTTATTATACAGTGTTATTATAGTATATTACATTATTTTTTTCATCATTAACAAATACATTGTATTGGAGCCAATTTTAGACTGGGTGGATTAAAAGTAAAAGATATTAGATTATGTATAAATGTAAATGTTTAAAACACTTTATACAGCACTTTCATATAAAGTATATAACAAAACAGAAAATAAAAGCTTGACAATTTAAATAGTATAATAAATATATAATATATGTTATTTTATGCTCAATATTCATGTTAAAGATAAATAAAGCTGCAGATAAATGCAGTAGAGTAGAAAGTACAATATTTTCTCTTTCTGAAATATAGTAGAGTGGAAGTATAAAGTAGTACCACCTCTTGGTAGTTTCCACCTCTGGTCCTAGGACTTTGCTCTTATTTTTTTTTAAGCACAATGACTGAGCAAAATAGACAGGAGGAATATCATGTGATTGGGGTAAACACCAATGCGATGGAAACAGTGAACAAAGCCCTGCCAGATGTCCAAACCAAAGTTTAAAAAAAAAAAAAAAAGCGTATAGTGCCGTTTCATTTTTCATTGTTGATAATCGTCCATCTCTACTTGGCCTGTTCAGCCGTGGAAGTGTTGCGTGTTAGTGGCGCTGCATGACTAATGGGCCGTGGTTACTCATCCATCAAACCATGCAAGCAGGCGTCTGCGAGCCACCATTCAAACTATAGGCTTCTGATCCACTGTACTGTAGCATGGGAAACAGGACCAGGCGTCGCCTCACTGTTGAGCTATGCTAATTAGCCAAGCAATAAAAACATTCAGGCTAATTAACAAAGAAAAGACATAAAAAGGAAGGAATGTCAAACAGAGAAGGGGGGGGGGGGGGGGGGACTCAAACGACGGCTCACAAAGGAAAGGAATGTCGGAGACCAAACACCAGCCGAGTGTGTGCTGAGCATGCTCCTGTCTGTCTGTGGGATTTCATCCGTGTGTGTGTGTGTGTGTGTTCCAGTGTTTTTGTATAGAGGTCACAATATGTGAGAATATCCAGCTCTTCCATATGTTGTCTGGGGTCTGTGTTTTAATTAAAGCCTCCGTCAGGTCAGGTTGATAATTAATTTTCCTCATCAACGTGTTTTTTTTTTTGTTTCAATTTTGACTTATTTATAACAATAATAATATATAAACAATTGAATTTGCTTCATTGCTCTAAAGACAGTGGATCCAGAAAGTGCAGTTTCAATTTCACTTAGGATTCCAATATTTGAATGAAAAACAGTAATAAAACAATAGAATTTTTTTTTTTTTATTCAGTATCCAAATCGCATCGGAAACACAAAACCAGCTCCAGAATAAATATCCATATCAAAATTAAAATGTAGAAAAATCAACATGAAATTGAGAAATGGATCCTTGCAGTAATCGCCTGTCATCATGCAGACAAGCCGGGATCTGTTCTTTTTGTTTGTGAAGGATATTTTTTTATATATATATATGTGTGTATCCAAATAATCACAGAAGAAAAATAAGAGCCAAGATTTCATGGTGCTATTCCCACTCACTACTCAACTAGACCAACATCACATATGTTGCATTAAATCAACCTCTTTAAAAAAAGAAATTCTCTCAGCTTACCTGATGGTGGCGCTAGAAGGAAAGCCTTAGACAAGCATCTAATTCAGTAGGATTTATCATCCAGGAACCATCAGTGTCGGTGCCCAATTTTCTGCAAATACATCAGGTAGATGAGGAGGTACTTCACTGGATAAGCAAAAACTTCACTGCTGGTGGAGTTTGATGAAAAGTCAAGGGTTCACCAAATCCATTTTTTTTTCATCCTCGGGGGCAGAATGTCGGCACAAAATTTCATGGCAATCAATATTTGTTGATATATTTCAGTCTGGACCAATGTGGTGAGCCGACCGACCAACATTACCATCTTTATAGTTAAAAAATGGCAATTTTCCCTCTCAGGCCAGACTTCAACAGATCTTTTCAATCCATTTACTGGAACTTGATCTATTTTATTCCAGCTAATTTGAGGAATAGCAGGCTTAGCCTGTAACTAAATCAGTTTCCTTCCTCTCATTTTACTACGAAATTCAATGTTTTTATACGTGCAACTTTGCTTCTACAAAGCAGCTTCCAACACTCAGACACTCAAAGAAAAAGGGCAGAATTAATTTCATTACATGCACAACAATCAGCGGTATTTTACTCAATAGGACACGTTTAATTCATGTAGATCATCGCACTAATAACTAATAACTTTCAGCTGAAACCCCCAAACAGAACAAAGCCAGCTGCGACAATGTGGAGCAGTAAAACAGACTGTAAAAAAAAAAAAAAGCTAAAAACAGGAAGAACGGCCCATGCTGGATCCAAGCACATCTGTATTTAATAGATGTAAAAAGTGTTTACGAGAACTGAAAAACACCTTCATGTTTTAACTGGATGAGTGTTACAGACTGGGACACAGGTGAACCGCGGCACTCACAAGATCACAGGTGCATGTGTTCTGAAATTGTTTTAATATTTCCCCGCAAACAAGAAAATATAATAAATAATAATGAATAAATAAAATATGAATTTAACCCCTTGATGCCTGTACATTTACAATTTTTTGTTGGACCGATTTTCAGTTTGATGAAAAAATGCGACAATTGGCATTAATGGTAAACAATGGTCATTCTTTTATTGAAGCCCAAAAAACGCTATTATTTACACTATAACTGAGTAACTCTAACTATATACTAACTATTGTACAAATACTAGAGACTAACTAGAATAGGGGCGTCAAACAAACAGTCTGTGTTCGCTGTTTTTAACACTTTGAAAAGTCATCCAGTGCACGAATTGGACCTTTTGGCCCTTACTCATGGAATTCAGAAAAGCAATTGTGGTTCTTGTTGAGGCACAGATGAACATTGTACTTTGAGGATTTGAAGACAGTCTGGCTTTTACATTTTGGGTTGCTGCTCACTTTCAACCACAGTATCTGAACGCACCTCCTGTGTTGGAATAGCCTTAGCTGAACCTCACTGTTTTTTTCTTTGGAAACTCACTTTCAAGAAACCAGCATTGGGGGAAGAATGCATACGCTATCTCTCGACAATCAGCGTTAAGGGGTTAATATTTGGCTGTATGTGATTTGTCTAAATAAGAAGAAAAATATTTCCTCTTTTTTACATTGAATGGCTTGTTTGTGTCTTTGTTGACAATACTGGAAATTGTGTTGCGGTGTATTTTCCTGTCCAGTGTAACTCAGACACGGCTGATTGCGGTAACACGGTGACACAGGTGTTACTAACAACATTAAAGGCGCCTCCGTTCTCTCATAGCGGCCCAGTAAAGCCATGACAGTGCGACAGTGTGCGTGATCCAGCATGAACAATCCCAGGACCCTGAAACCAAAATTGAATTCAGCCATCACTGATCCTATTATTTATACTTGTGCCTTTCCTGCTCCGACATGACAAATTGTATTTCGTGACAACAGCCTGTTTTTTTTTTTTTTTTTCCATTTATTTATATATTTATCTGTGTGGCCTTTACGAGGACCTCTGTTTCCTGCTCTGTGAGCCTGTTGGCGGTGTTTAGGATTTCTTTGAGCTCCCCTAATAAACTCACACATGGGCCTGGAATTATACTTTCATACTTAGGGTCATGTTTAGCAGAAGTTTGAATACGTTTCATGCTGTATTGCTGGCACCGCCGGGACAAAAGAAAGCATGTCGTTCAAACAAATACAAAAATGAACCGCCTCATGTTGACTTTGCAGCGTTTCCTCCTGACCCTGAGGACCCAGAGAGCTGTTTAAGATTCTGAAGTGTTGCGAGTGTTTTTTCTTTTTATTATAGTGAAAATAAATGATAAATTAACTAAAAAATCCAAACAAACTTGAGTCCTAATGGGGCTTAAACAGTTAGAGACAGAACAAACACAACTGTTGAAAATGGAGCCGGGGTAGTCTTGGTGTAATTGCCCATTTAAAAGCAACAGCTATGGGACGGCTGGGAACCACTTAAGCTGCTCGTCAGCTTGAAAACTGGAGGAACAACTCATGCTTTATGCTGTTTTATTCACTAAATATTAAGTTGGTGTTTTGAAAGTGTGAGTCCCTAATTTTCAACTGCAGATTTCACACACAGTGCTGTGGTGTCATGTATTGTTCCACTGACTTATTAATGTTTGTACATTTACATCTCCTAAAACACAGAATGAAGGTCAAATGAGCTCATCATCCTCTGTTATTCAAAGCAGGATTATGTCAATAAAGTTTGCATATTTAATTTCTGTTCACTGACGCTGTAAAAAAAAGGGTCAAAGTTGTGTCAACTCCAAATTTCAAGGCAACAAACTTTGGTAACATTTTAAGTTGGGCAATTAAATTTTTGCTCAACTCTGAAATATGATTTTCAGTAATAAGTTCTACTAACTTGTAATGTAACATTGTACTGACTTTTAATCCTTATTTCTCTTAACTTCCCTCTTAGTTGGACTAAGTTATAATCTTACATTGTAATATCTTTTAACTGTTATTTGTGCTAAGTCTGTTGGAAATTGCTATTGCTATGACTATGGGAATCATGAGGGTGGGTGAATTTTCAAAATTGTTGAACCATCCTTTTATCAAAACACCAACCAGTCCTGTCCTATTTGAATGGGATTGGCCCAGACAAGCTAATGTTAGTGGCTAACTACTCCAGCCCTGCTAGCATCAGTTAGCCGCTAACTGCTACTGAAACGCTGAAAAGTACTGAAAAGCTTTGTGTTTAAATATAAAAAAAATGTGCACATTGCTTTCTCCATTACAACACAACTCATAATAAAAATCCTGTATCAATTCATCAAAGTTAAAATAAATTAAATTAAAGGTTGTTTAACACTTACTTTACCTCCTGTCAACAAGATCTGAAGTGAAAAATGACTCAGAATGTCACCTTTCCTGCATTTCATAACAGAGAAAGTTAGTAGAACTGTTGTCTCTTGTATTGAACCACAACTTACTGTAAGGATTTAAGTATTAACAACTAGCCAAATTATTTTGGAAATGTGAATGGTTAAATGTGAATGGTTTATATTTTCAGGTTTTACCAACATAAATGACTGTTTTAGGCCAAAAAAGATAAGTTGGCTTTTTTTTTTTGCATTCTTAGTTAATTAACAAAGACTGCATCATAGAAAACAATGTTGAACAGTTAACGCCAATGAAAACTGCCATCAACATTTACATTATTCATACAAGGATAACTACTACTACCAGTGTTTATGCATGTTTTTGCCCCTTTAGTAATATGTTTTTTTAAGTCCTGTTTTACCTGCTACAGAGTAAAATTTCATATCTACATACATGTAGCTTACAGAGGCTACAATTAGCCATTTAAAATATGTATGCCTTTCTAATTGGCTGTAGGCAAATACAGGATACCTAAAGCAGGCAACAGTAGCTTATTAGCTATGTTGCAATTTAATTAAACCTTTTTCAATATAAATTTGTGCCAGAAAATTAAGACACAGGAGTCGATGGTACTGAAATGTGTCGAATTAAATTGACACAAGTTCACTGCCCCGTTAGCGTGAGCGTGCTAATTGACCATCAGGGCTATTAATGGACTGTTAGCAAGCTTGTTAGCTTTAGCTTCAATAAAACTCTTTGTTGCTATCATAAGAAGCCATACCAGGTGAGCAATAAACTGAATTTTTCATTGTTCAATATTATTTTGTTGTTTCTTGCTAAGCTACGTACAACTCAAACTGCTTTAATGCCAACCAAACCCTGTTTTTGTCTGCTCATTTTGAAAATATGATCTCACGGGTTCCATTTGAAAGAGTCTGTATCACTGACTGTCCCAGTTACTTTTTTACCCCTTTGTACTAATTCTATCCCCTCCTAAGAGGTCGTCTGTTGTGTGTGTGTGTATCTATATGTTTGGGTATGTGTTGTAGAGCTGCCCTGTCTGTGAGCCGGCTCCTGGGATCTCATACACTCGCATTATCGGTAACTGTGTGTGTGGCTTACCTGAGTGCCAGGTGGCCTCCAGGGGCCCAGGACTGGGAGAACACCTGCCTCTGCGGCGCCTGCAGCTCCATATTGTCCCATGTGTTTCAGCTTCATGTTGTTGTTGTTGTGTAACAGTTAGTGTAACACACTGATGAAGGCAGCATGGAGGCTGTCAGACAAAACATAAGTACCCTAGCCAACACTGTACACTACAGAAACTCCATATCTACCATAGAGTCTTCTCCTAAGATTAACAACTAATATTAGTTCTGGGGTGTCCTATCCCGGTCCAGGATGGTGGGTGCAGGCTTTTGTTCCAACCAAGCAGTAACACAACTACTAATTCTACTAAGGAAGGTCCTTAGCAAGGGCCTTAGTGGTAGATTGGTAGAATTAGGTGTTGAATTGCTTAGTTGGAACAAAATACTGCACCCACACCGGCCCTCCAGGACCAGGATTGGACATGATCAGACTACAGAGCTTGATGTTCAATTGCAGGATGGATGAATGCGACCTGGCTTTTTAGTCTGAAATTGTATGTCCAAGGCTCAGATATGGATCGTTTTAGGACCATATGTCCAAGTAACCTTGGTTGCATTTGAAAAAAATGGATCTGTGTTGTTCAGACTGTGATTAAAAGATAAGATACAGGTTGCATAGGGGTGAAAGAAAATCAGATTTGGGTCACTTCCTGCTGTGGTCTGAACATAATTTAGTTTAACTATGCTAAATAGTTAATAAAAGGTCACTTCAATTCACTTTACCATTTCAGTTAACATAAAAGATGTCAAGGTCTTAATATGTGAGATGTCTATCACTAACCATCAGAGGTGATGAAATGTCAGTGGAAAAGCTCAGTACCTATATGCTAAGGCATATAGGTACAGGAATATATATATATATATATAGACTCCACTGAAGGGTAAGATATTCAGACACTGCCTGGATGGACCTCGCTGGTCATATACAGTATATGCCGATGATAATCACAGGAAATTGTATCTCTGACATATTACAATAAACAGACTGCATTCAAACCAATATAAACAATGAGGTAGAAGGAGAAGCTGTCATTTTAACATCTTCTAACAGTTACCGAATCGAAAATGTGATTTGTGAAACATTTCCCTATTCTGCAAATACGGCTCTATGGCTGTAAAGTAGCTTTGAGACATGTACTGTATAGGCCCCAAATAGTCCTGGACCAGCGCTGCTAAAGCCCCCACACCAACTGCTGCACCCAACCGGCTCAATAATCGAATCCAACAGTTATTATTCTAACATGACATAATGCATAATAATGAAATCAGTGACAGACACAGTAACATTTCGGGGCTCTGGGATAGAGAGATATAACTAATGATCAATCATGATGTTCCAATCTGTGCTACACAAGTGCAAGAAGCCATTTTGCCAATATTGATTTTTCTTTTTTTTTTTTTTTTTTCAAAGGTACCCTCGCTGTATGTGTCTGAATAATAGATTTAGCCCCTTTCACTGGCCTTGAGTCAATCACGGTGCCTTGCTCTGTTTTCTCTGGCTCAGCTCTCTCCTTTCAGAGATCCCATTCAGCTCAGAGCCATCCACGGCGAGAGGAGCGAAGCGATGAATATGTTCTATTCCACTCAGTCTTTATTTTTAGGTTTTGAGTAGACTCACAGATGGCCTACATAAAACTGAATAGAGCTTCATTCGAACAGCGGGGCAGAGAATTGGCCGGCGTGCCATTGTGTGGTCTCTGTTATGGGAATACGGGGGAGTTCAGTAATACAGCCTGTCCCTCGCAACACGGCCAACATGATTTTCCATGATGATTTCTGAAAATGGGTTTGTCCTCGGGGTTTGCGGCTGCGCTGCCGCGCGGTCGAAGGTCGCCACTTCTGAAGAGGTGGTGCGAATATTTGGATGATATTACGCCCCCCACAAAAACTCCCCCCGATTCGCCGACTGCAGCCCGTCGCTGAATTCCATCTGCTCGAGCCTTCAGCTAAATTGAAGCGGACAGGAATAAAAGTTTGAAGAGGAAGCGTTGAGAATTCAAGTGGAGACATTACGGAGGTGTGGGAGGGGGAGGAGGCCTCTCCCCGGGAGATCAAATTAACACCACATGAGACGGTTTTAAGGGACGATGGGAAAACGAATCAAAGAAAAACGGGGGGACTTACGAATTAGAAGGTGTCGAAACTGGTAACATAGCATTTTCAGGGATTTCTGCTCCGCCTCTACGTCTTATTTCGACCTCGGTGCCAGTCAATGTACTCCCTCCGCTCTGATTTATTTTATTTTAGAGCACATAACTACATCCTGAAAATCCACATCTGTCAGCTATCTATTTTATTTTTCCCCCCACAGGCTGTCCTCTAATACCGGGATCAGACTATGCAATATTTTTATCTGTGGAGATGATCCCTGTGTCAGATTAGGCCATCATGGAGTCATAAATTCTTGCTGTGACTTGGCCGAGAGCCACAGGCAGACTGCACAGCGGACCCCTAACGGCTCGTAGCTTTCGCCGTCTTTCACAACTCGCGTGACGCACGTTACACGAGCTAATCCGTTCCACCTGACGGCACCGTCAGCGCGCAGGAAGCGAGCGACGCGAACGGAGGCGAAGCCGGAAGCGTCGCCGCCGGATAAGTGAAAGTGGCGTCCGTCTTTTCTTTTTTTTTTTTTCCTCCCAAGTCAGCAGAGGAAGCATGTGCATGTGCATGTGCGGCCTGAAAATGTTGGCGATGGTTGACACTGCAGCCACAGATGTGATTAATTAGGTGTAACGTTCCTGACCCGAGGACGAGTGTGTAATAATGAAATGGTTACGGGTTCAAGGAAATGAAATAAAACGTCGTTCCATTTTCGCTTTGCTGTGTTTATGGTGCAAATTAGGCCAAAGGAAAGGCAGAAAAAAGAGACTGGCGTGCTGTAGCGTTTCGTCTTTTTCAGCTAAGTGCTTTTGTCTATTCTTCCTGGTCCTGAGGCGTCCCAGAAGCTGCATCTTTTGTATTTTGGTACGACACGCTTTCCTCCCACATTCATCTCTTAAAGCTGATATCATGCGTTCTGATTAAGCAAATGAGCTATATTTTTTATTTTATTTTTTTTTTATTTTTAACGTTAAATTTATTTATTTATTTTTCTTCTAATAGATTTTTAACATTTTATGATTTATTTTATTTTTCTCAATACTTTGCATGAATACATTTTGACCTATAATTACATTCACTACTTCTCATTCGTAGCATGTTTACAATATATATATATATATATATATATATATATATATATATATACACACACACTACCATACCACCATGAGTTGTAGAATAAATAGAAAATTTTATTACATTAGCCTTCTGATGCAATGAGCAAACACATTGTACCATTAGAACACTGGAGTGATAGTTGCTGGAAATGGGCCTCTATACACCTATGTGGATATTACACCAAGACCAGACTTTGCAGTTAGAATAGTCATTTACCACATTAACAATGCATAGAGTATATTTCTGATAAGTTTAAAGTTATCTTCATTTGAAAAAGCAGTGCTTTTCTTTTAAAAAATTAAAAATTTAAAAATTAAATTTCTAAGTGAAACTTTTGAACAGTATTATATATATATATATATATATATATATATATATATATAGCTGCCATATAATCAAGAATTAGATGAGAATATTTATTTTTACAGTATGATTAAATTGTTCATTATTATTTTACTTCATTAAATGTTTTCTTTGTCTTATTCAGGATCTTCTTTCGAACGCCCACTGCAGCTGCTATGTCAGTCTTTACTTTATCTCTCTCTCTCTCTCTCTCTCAGACCAAACAGCAGCCACCAGACTCCACTTCCCGCAGCTGACATCCTCTCAATGTGGCAGGTTTTCCTGATTTGATGAAAGTGACGTGCCTCTCACCTCCCGCCAAGGCGTCTGCTGTGTGAGGTGAGCTGCAGATGGAGAAACTGACAGCAAACAGCTTCTAGGCTTTTACTGTTTTCAAAGAAAACCACGGGCCAGGCTTCCTGTTTGGGTCCTCGCTCTCAGGTGGTTTAATGCAGGATTACACCCAGATGATCGGCCGTGAGCTCATGCACGAACGCTCCCACGATGTCACGCCGCCGTGCGGTCTCGCATCTGCAAACGTCGGGATTTCGAACTCTCTAGAAACGATTAGGTTTTTTGTTTATGAGCAACATCTTCGCTCTTAAACCTCTCAAAAAAAAGCTAAAACAAGGCCGTTTTCACGAATTCATAGAAAGCTGACATCATAGAAAGATGAGTCGCGAGGAACACATCCCTCACGATAATCAGCAGCTTAAGTTGATCTATGTAACAGCAGCGTGAGATCCAGGATTTATCCCCCATGATCTCACAATAAGAGTTTAAACATAAGAGGAGTCCCACAGGTTAAACACTGTTTATATCCTCCAGGGAGAGCACAGATAACGTTGATTGCATGTTTATTTCTTGACACTTTATTCATAAAAATTCCTCTGAGCTCACGTCAGCACAGATGAGGTCACAGCCCGAAGAGACGGCGCAAACACTCAGGTTTTGGATTTCAATTTTAAATCCATATTTGTGATCTGCATTATCAGTCAGCGGAGCACAAGGAACAGGAAGTGGAAATGCCTGACAGATATATTTCTCTCAGACTCCAACACATAGATAGCAGGAGACTGGTTATCAGTGGGAAGTTGAGAGCGAGACATTCCCATAATCCACCATCTGTCAACATTAAACACATTCAGGAGAAAAGGCAAAATAAGAGAAAGAGCTCAAGGTGAATAGGGCTGCGGAGTAACTTAATGCCGTCTACATAAGTGGGTTATTATGTTGAACAACATAAGCAGCAGCATTCTGTAGATTGTAAAATAGTTCTGCCGTCAGGGATTTGATACGCGAGTTTCCATAACAAGAGGAGACAAAAGCTCAGAAAGGTCAGATCGTCTGCGGCTGAAGGCCGACGTCTGAAGTGCAGACGCTGTAAATCATTTAAAATGCCGGGAGGATTCATTGCGTTTGTGGATTTATGTTTTTCACTTTACATTAAAAATGAAACTAAAGAAAACCCAGTGCAGAGTTGCCCTACAACTTTTAATATAGCCACCAAAAAAAAAAAGTGTGATTTTCTGTTTTTCCTGATCCAAATTTGGATTTTGAATTATTTGATTTTCATTTTATTTATATATCAGAACAACATAGATCAACAGTTCTGTAAATGTCCCAACTTGAGCCAGACTAAACACTTGCCTCCAATTTAAAGGGGTATTTATATCTGCAATTAGGTTTAAAAGGAAAACACATTTGCTGCCTTGATTATGTTCCATTGCAACATTACATTGGAGGATAGGAAATACTATGTGTATTTACTCCACAGGGCAGTTCCATTAAAGTGGAAGCTGCTTTTACAAACACTGTAGATACTGTTCATATACTGAATCACATGTGATAATGTTTAGACAACAAAAGCACTTTGGTTAAGTTGAGTGAGACCTTAACTAAGTGCTGCAAATTAAATGTGTTGTCACTGAACATTTTACTGATATGTTCATCAGGATTTTATGATTTGCTCGCTATATTTAACACATTTTCCAAGTTATATTAATTAAAGAATCAAAGGTTCAATACAAAAGGTAGATAAATGTAATATCTGAGATAAGCTGTTCACAGTGGAAAACTACATTTTAATCCATCTTTCTAACTAAAATATACTTCACGAGTACTTTAGCAACCTTCCTCTGTCCATTTTCCTCTTAGAAAATGTGAAAGAGGCAGTCAGCTGCAAAAAAAGAAATCTTAAAACTTAAAAATATCTTGTTTTTAGTAGATTTATTCCGATATTGAACAAAATTATCTCATCCTATTGACAGATAATTTAGCTTATTTTTGATTATTTGGGTCAATTTGGTTTGTCAAAAGAAACATCTTGAAATAAGGTAAATTATCTGCTAAAGGAGTAGGATGATTCTACTTCATATTGGACTCATTTTTAAAAAAAATCAAGATATTTTCACTTATTTGTTTGCACTGTTGCTAGTGAACAATGTCATCTATATGTAGTACATCAACAGGAGAAGAGAGTTGCATCTTTTAGCAGCTGGTGCTACATGAAGTTGCAGCTCTTACCTTCAAGTTTGAAAGATTAAGCTGCGTGAAATAAAATCAATTACTCAAAATTTGCATAGTTGTTTGCATAACCAAGGACTTTCCCTTGAAAGAATGAGACTGTTACTTCTATCCACCTCTCTCTCCTCCTGCCTGTTATGCTGGTTTTAGTTGTTTTTTTTACTTGAGTCAAATTTCATATCCACGTATTTATACACATACTTAAAATAATAGTTCTACAGAGTGGTATTGCTAGTTGTATTTAATCCCAGGATTCCTGCTCCGCCTGTGAAAACAATGTCTGATGTCTCGGCCTCTGCTGTTTCTATTTGACCCATTCCTTCCAGCTCGATTTGATTCCGACACCTCATCTACACATTTTAATACTGTTAATGGAAAAAACAAGTTTCTACATCTCTATTTATAATGGATGGAATCTCTGTCTGTCTGTAGTTCTGCTTCTGTAAAAACCGTTCATCCGAACGACCTCACACTTGGCAGGCGTATTGCTGGAGACCTGAGTAAGTGCAGCGTGGAATTTGGTTTAATTTGGAGTCACATTTGATGAATATGTGTAGATAGGATGTCTGAATGACCATGACAAGTTTGATGCAATTTGATCAACAGCTGGCGATGTAGCACCATCATCTAGCCATAAAGGAAGGAATCTCTTGTCTGTATGTATGACTGTCCTTCACATATCTCAAGAACCTTTCATCCGATCGACCTCACACTTGCCAGGCATATTGCTGGGGACCTGAGTAAGTGCAGTGTGGAATTTGGTTTAATTTGATCAGACGGTGGCGCTATAACAACACATTTTTTAACCATACATCTCAGAATCCAAATTCTTCTCCTGCCTCCTACAAATTTTGGCTGATCGTCACTAATACTTTGTTGCTATAGCAACCACAATGGATATATGTACATTTGATGTCCGAATGACTGTGACAAATTTGATGCAATTTGACCAATAAGTGGCGATGTAGCGCCGTCATTCAGTCATAAAGGAAGGAATCTCTTCTTCGTCTGTATGCATGACTGTCCTTCACATATCTCAAGAACAATTCATCCAATCAACCTCACACTTGGCAGGTGTGTTGCTGAGGATTGAAGAGAGTGCGGTGTCAAATGTGAAGTCAATCCGATTAGCGATTCTTGAGAATCCTGCACGAAACCATGTTGCGGTTTTCAATGTATTGCCAGCAGACAAACAACCATCCCACACCGAAGCAGCACCAGTTTGCACCAAAGAACAATCTTTTTTTTTTTTTTTTTATTCTGTAAATGGCAAAGTCAAATGAAGGGATAGAGGGAAGGAAAAATAAAAACTGAGACAAAGGCTGAGAAAGAGTAGAGTGAGAAATTGAAGCAGACAGCAGGAGAGGCAGAGTGGAGCAAAAGAGCGTGTGAGACAAGAGTTTTCTTGGCGCGGCTCCCCGAAGTGCTGAACATTCCCGCAAGATTAATAGAAGCTGTTTCTGTTTTTATTTTTCCAGCCTGTGAATTACCTCCAGATTATAGACAAACAGCTGTTCACCCACTTCCCCGGACTCGGCCTGTGTGATTATGCATCGGGTGACAAGACAAACAGGCAGCGGTCGCCCGAGCTGCTCCGGCGAAGCCTTCACTCCTTCTTGACGTTCCCTCCTTCCCCTCCACAAACTGCCACTCATGATTAATAACACAAATCAGACATGATAATTACAACGACAAAGAAATATTTATTAAATCTTTTTTTTTTTTGTTCTGTTTGTTTTAGTTAGTCATAGCTGCTCCAACACGTGTATTTACAAACAAATGGCCTTTTTGTAGAAAAAATCTAGTGAGGGATTGAGCAGGAAACCAGACATTAGAATAGTTTAGATGAGTACAGAAGAGGATGGGGCTCATATAGGCACAAGGTACAGTTACTACAATGTTAAAAGAAATGTGCAGTTTTCCATGTCTAGTTTGGGGGGGAAAAAAAACACAGTTGTGGCTAGAAGTAATAAAAGCTTTCCCAATGCTAGATGCACTGCACAAAAGCACAAATCCTTTTCTTTTTTTTACTTTTTTTTTAAGATACAGAGAATGGAGAACAGACATTGCAAACCAGGGACGTAGTGGTGATAGGTTCAAGCTACATGGTACCAAAATCAGGTGAAGAAGAAGAAGAAGAAGACTCCTTAGAAGCCGCCCCCTCCTCGTAAGCACAGAAGACATGAGAACATCAGAATTCAACAGAAAACAAGACAAGCTTCTTACACTGATAAATGTCAACCGCGTCCTAATAAATCCTGCGAATCGTCACGGCGATCTCCGGGGCGTGGAAACAGCCGGGTGACGAAGACAGGCGAAAAAAAAAAAAAGAAGAAGGAGCGCAAAACGAGTACAAGAAACAATCCTGCATCCCGAAAGACACTTTGGATGCGACGATACCATGAACAAGAGCGTTTTTGTCTTTAAAAATCCCTCAGTTCTTTTCTCCCCCCGTTCCGTTTGATTCATGATTGTAACCCGACCACGCCGCAGGTTTGATATGTGCCGCGTTTGCACAGATTTACAGATAGAGGGTGCAATGTTGATCCTGTTTTCTTTTTTTTTTTTGCTCGTTTTTTTTAAAATGTTTCATATAAAAGACATATAAAATGAAATAAAGCATTGTTTTATATCAAACGTTGACTTTTTTTTTTTTTTCTTGCTAATCGCCCTTCAAAAGAGGTGTGGAAAAAAAGAGAAAGTATCTAACACTGTATGTTACAACAGACTAATTGTTGGATACACAGTATCCACAAAGCTAACTGATTGTTTTTTTGTTTGTTTGTTTTTTTCTCAGCGTGGCGTGGCTGGAGGCGATGGTTTCAGTGACAGTGGACTGATGTTTGGCCCGAACTCAAATGTACAGATGCTGGTACTGTAGGTGTCAGGAGGAACAAGTTCAAGAGTCGGAATATGTTTGACGGCGACAACCTGCCGTGCACGTGAGCAATAGAAGTAATCTGAGATTGCATAATACAAATAATATATGAAAATAATATGAAATAATCAACGTGACACAAGGAACGACCCATAGAATAGAGATGGACATGTGCATCAGTCCAGAATTGTATAATTTGAGGCAATTATCTTACCATTTAAAGGGGCATTCCGCAGCTTTTACAAACGAATTTGGGTTTAATGGCCGCTTAGCTTTCTCCTTCACAACAAAAAGTCTGTGTAACAAACTGGAGTTTAAAAAAACATGCTGATACAGTCCTTTTAAAAGACATTATTGAGTTGCATTATGGGATAGAGATCCAGGTTTTATTATTTTTTTTTTTCAATCTGTCTCTTGTGACTCCCTCAACTTTATGAATTGCTGGAGTGACCCATTAAGGTGGTAATTTATGAAAAATGTTCCTCTCTGACACGCGCAGTCTACTATATACTATGACAGAGTATTATGGACACTGTTAGAGTGTGTATATATACACACACACACCACACACAGACCTTCCCATTCACTTGTTTGAGAAAGTTTGTCCATGATGTCCACGATTCTTTTGCACATCTGAGAATTCAAGAGAAAAGTTGGAATATTTTGAGAAAACAAGCTAAATACTGCATACTGTTAAATTACACTTTTATTGTCATTTTATTATGATTTTTCTTTCTTCTTGATGGCTAATATTATGATTAAATTACAACTTTATTATTACCATAATATACTGCCCCATAGTATTCCGGCTTTTCCTTTTTTTTTTTTTTTTTAAACATGAATTATTTCTCATTAAATCTTTATGAAATTATCAATTAACTTGTATCCTCCTGGACTTAAGCCTTTATTCTCATTATATCATAATATATCCCGCTAAAACAGTTTAAGTTAGTTCAATTTATGACTTGATTCTCATAAATTCTCCTCCAAATACCAACTTTAATCTCTATCTCAGATGTTGTTTTTCTTCTCCAAGAGTGACCCTGATACTCTGCTATATTGTACTAATGAGCAGGTATTATAGGTTTGTTTTCAGCAGTAAACAGCAGGGTTGTGGTTTCACTTGTGTGTGATCGTGAATGGATCTGTGCTGCTGAGAGTGATTGGGGGTGTGTGGGATGTATGTTTAACTGCATGTTCCTGCTTTGCAAAAAAAAAAAAAAAAAAAGGAAAAAAAAAAATAGAAGAACACAACTATTGATCACAGCAGGAGCACAACAACGCTTCACATCTCGCTCTCCTTCTTCTTTCCCTCTCTGGTCGACCGGTGGTAGAGTTTCAGTTCTCTCAGAGAGAACCAGACACCTCGCTCTGTTTATTTCATCTCTCCTGGTGGTCGATTTTTCATTCCAGAAATAACCGAGGGTGCCCCCAGTGTATTTTTTGTACAGACGCCACTTTACACGACATCAAAGAGGGCAACTGAATCCCCCTCCATCACACACACTCTCTCTCTCTCTCTCTTTCACACACACACACACACTACTACTACCACCTGCTCTGTAACTCGGTCACTGTCTCACTGAAACATCTTTAGCCACAGAAAACTTGTGCTGCTTTTTCAGAGGCGGAGGAACATCCCCCCTCTGATTAAAAAAAAAAAAAAAAGACTAAAATTAGGCATGGACACATCCCTGAACTTTTTGTAGGAAATTTGCCTCTATATACAATAGTTGTGTTATGACAGTGATTCACAAAAAGCAATAGTGTAATAGTAAAACTACATTTGTGACATTCGTTAATAACAAATCCGAAACACAAATATTCTACGATTTCTACACCCTGATAGCACATCAGACTTTTTTTTTTCTTTTCTTCCTGGACTTTGTTAAAAACAATTAAAAACCATTCGCTTAATTCAGCGACCGATCCCAACAGACGCATAAGCTGTACGCAGTGTTTTCTGCCTGATTGTATCAAGTGAGCTGTATAATATGAGCTAACTGGATGGGTAAGTGTGGGTGTTTATTGCCTTTCTACCGCACTTACAGACTTAACCAGAACAGGAAAAAAAAAAGAAAAAAAGAAGGAAGAAAAAAAAAAAAACACGAGGACTTCACAATAAATAGGAAAATACATTTTGTCTGGTATAATACCATATCCACTTCTACGCTCTGCTCAAATATTTTACTGTACACCCGTGTTGGCTGCTACAATTGAATTAGGTGATTTATTAAAAAACAAAAAAAAACAAAACATCAATCGATCATTAAATCGCCACTAGCCCGATGCTAAAAGATGAGTGCTTCTTTAAATGTACTTATTTCATTCTCAACAAGGGTCCTTCACAGTCTGAGACGATGCAGTCGGCTATTTTTTTTTTTTTTTAACCTGAGAGGAAGGTTAAATCATCAAAGTCCGCCTCATACCCTCGGCAACAGTCTCCTAGCAACAGCATCTTTTTTTTTTTTTTTTTTTTTTTTTTAAGATATGTGACGTGTCGCTCCCAGATCTTCTTTTCGAAACCACCTTCTACTTTGACGTGAGATTTAATCGCATTACATGTCGGGGGGGGAGGGGCGGGGTTTACGTGATGTTCCTGAACACAACATGTGTTCAGAGTCTGTAAACTTTGCGGGATCCTGCTGTGCTTCTTTGCCTTTTTTTTATCACGCTAAAGAGTGTACTGATTGTGTAGTTTGTGTCCCGTTTGTGTATATGTTTAAAAGCGTGTATGTGTGCTTGTCTTTAATGCGAAAAACAACAACAAAAAAATGTCTAATATCTGCATACTGTGTAGTATGTGTAACAGTAGCGAGGCGAAGGGGTAAGAGACTCCGCCTCTTTCATCTCGGGGGCGCCTCGACCGCCCGCGCCCACCTTAAAAGTCAAAGAACCACACGAGTTGGTGTTTTCCAAAGTCTAAAATAACGAAGGCTTCAGTGTCAAAGTCCCTTCCTCTCTCTCTTTTCGCCGAGAGAGATTGTCAGTGTTTTTCTTTTTTATTCGTTTTTTTTTCGTTTTTTTTTCTTAAAAAGTGCTCCTTGAGGGGAGGGGTTGCAGGGTAAGGGGCGGCCTGTGGTCCAATCAGGACTGTCCATTCCTGGGGAGGAGGAGGAGGAGGAGGAGGAGGAGGAGGGGAGGCGTGGTGGGGGGGTGGGGTTCTTCGAGACTGGACGCTATAAGGACAAAATGGCAGCCAGGAGTATGAGGGCCACGCTGAGCAGGACGACCGAAGCCTGGCGCCGAACGGCGGAGTTCACGTCCCTCCGTGACGGCTCGGGCGACTCGTGGCTGATGTCGTCTGATGGTTGGGAGAGAAAAATAGCAGAGGTGTCAAAAAAAATAAGTAGAAATACTGTGCTACCTTACATAAGTAGAAAGTTTGGGCCTCTATACTTTACCGGAATAATTATTTTTACTTCTACTCCTTACATTTTGGCCTAGAAACCTATCCAGATATATTGAGCTGCAATAAAAGAAACCTGATCAGGTGAAAATATATGGGTTTTGGTACAATTTCATTTGGCATGTACTTAGTCTTATTTCAAGTTTTATTTCTTGATTTTAGACAATTTATTGAATTTTTTTTTTTAGTTTTCATTATTATTATTCCAAAATTAGTGAAAAAGCCCAAATTATTAGATAAAAAGACACAAATATTAGATAAAAAAACAGAAATGCATTACATTGTACAAAGCTTTTGTCTTTAATGGCCTTTCCCCTTCATATTACTTTCACAACACTGGAGTATCTACCACGCACCATCAGATTTATTTGCATTTACACTAAAGCAGAGCATCAAGACCCAGTAGAGACATTACCCCTTCTTATTACCTGCAACTTAAAATATGCAGGTTATAGCATGAAGCTACAGCCAGGGGCTTAACATAAAGACTGCAAGCTGCAATGTGTCAATATGTGTATGTGTGCGCGTGTGTGTGTGTGTGTGGGGGGGGGGGGGGTCAGAACTCTTTCTTAGCAGGGTGCAGTGACGCCCTGGAGTTGTGTTGTCACAGTGAGCTTGTCAGGCAAACGCCACAGAGACTCCAGGAATACACCGCGCTCTGTCAAGAAATAGCCCATCACATTATCCCCCATGAAACCACGACTACAATAAGATACAAGGTGTTAATTCAGGAGCTTTCGAGGTGCCCGCGGGCATGTTCCTTCGCATTCAGACAGCGCGAGGCTACAGTAGCTGTTTCTCCGAGGGAGTAGCTGCAGGAGTGATTTTATCTAACTCTTGGCAAAAAAAAAAGCAAATATGTATATTACTTTCGCCAAATTACCAAAAATAGGATCCCACAAGTAATTTTTCCCATGCAAAATCCTATATAGTGTAGACTAAAACATTAATTATGTGCATAAATACAATTCCTCACACACAATAGGATAGGAGGGATTATTGTAAGATTATTATAAGCATGTAACGGGTAAGAACTTATGTCTGTAAATTTATACCTGTAAATTAATGTGATACTTTTATTGATACTGTGTATATATATATAATATAATATTAGGTAACACTTTACTTAAAAGGGGGTTCATAACACTGTTATTACATTTTCATAATCATGACATGACAGTTGTTAAGTGTCATATGGTAAATAATGTCATTTTTGATACTATCTTACATTGATATGAAACTTAGAATTAAAATTAGATTAAATAATAAAAAAAATAAATTAGAATTAAACTGTCATATATGGTTTGTTTTGACATTAATATTATATGTTGTGCTTTTCATTATAATGTCATAAGATCATTAGTTTTTTAAAGTTTGACAGTCTGCTATGTCATGTTTATGATTTATAATTTAATTTGGCTTAAGTTTATGTCAATCAATGTCTACTTTGCTACTGAATGACAAGTAATAACTGTCAATAGCGTTCATTAATGTTCATAGCAGGTGTCATGATTATAACAGTGTTATAACACGGTCTTATGAACCCCCTTTCAAGTGAAGTGTTAGCAAAGATAATACTTTGTATTTACAGTGCAAAAATTAGATGATATATAATATGTGCTATAAATTAAATGTCATGATATGCAGTTTTCCTGTATAATCACGATAGTCAAAACAAAGTTGATCAAGTCAGCGTTATCACTTTTTGATTTTTCAGTCCCTTGAACTCTCCATAATGTACAGTGAAAGAATTCGGAATGAAAGGAAAAGAAAGACGTCATTACGAGCTGCTATGGGAAAGATAAATTCAGGATAATCCGCGTTGAGCCTATCGCGCCGTATCCGACGCGCACGCGCATGCGCACGGACACAAACGTGATGTAATGTGTGTTCCCACCAACCTCTGGGTTCAAGGGAGTTGTGACTGTTCTCGTCAAAGTCGACCCCTTCCTGCGCGCTCCCAGAGTTTTTCACACAATTGTCTTCGGGAAACAAAAGAGGAGAGAAGGGGATGTGAAGATTAGTCGAGTCAAACGTCACTCATCCGCAGCCTGATCACAAGCTGGTGCACAACAGAATGGAAAAAGTGGCAGTAGACACAACAATCAGCGACTCACTTTGAGGCCTGACGAAGACTTTGAGTCGCAGGCAGCTCCTTCTTCCCTTGTCGTCAGTGATCGAGGCTGCAGAGACGGAGATGAGAAGAAGAAAAGCCTTTAAACACGTGACACTTGACCTTTGCAAAGTACCTTCCTTGATTGAAAAATGATGTTTTATTTGGGGTGGAGCTCATTATTTAAGTTTTTTTTTTATCCTTGTTTCTTGCTGGATGTACTTCAACACTGTACATTTTAAATTCCTGGTACTTATACAGCTATCTCACAGGTTCTACCTTTATTTTAAACTGATGATCATTTAGAAAAAACCCTGTAGTTGTGGAGATACACTGCATTAAGTCTGGGCATGTCATTTGAGAGGTAGGCTGATGAATAGGCTTTATAATCTTATCATCATTTTAAATTATTTAAGACAATATGACCAAAATGTTGGGAGGAATTTCATCGGACCTTTAAAAAGTGGGCGCGTCCTAGCACGTTCAGCACGAATCAGGCGGCGGCTAACGTTCCTCTTACGTTGATTGACAGGTGGATGTTATGATACATGCTCTGGGCAAGATGAAAATTGTGACATAAAAATGTGATACAAAAATATGAAGAAATGTTTTGTAATATTTTTTGTATTGACCAAAATATTAGATAAAAAGACAAAAGTATGAGATGAAAAAATAAAGCTAGATAAATTAATAAGAAGAACATTATTATATAGGATTCTTTAATGTATTTGCATTATACTAAGCTTCAATACTTAATGGCAGTTTAAGTTGATACTTCAACTTCCACAGAAGTCATTTCAAAATCTAGTATCTAGGAAAATAGTTTTATTTTCCAACCAGGAATGCAAAATACTGTAAGCGAAAAATATGACCAGGGATGTGATCAAAAAGGATAGACTTCATTGTAAGTGATCAAAAAAGGGTATTGATTCTGATATTTTAGGTGCTCTATCAAACAAAACAACAAAATGATGCCAGCGTTACTTTGCCAAGATTAAGACACCATTACATGTCCATTTGATGGTTTTACACACCGACAATTATCTGAAATAGCAAAAATCACAGCCATTGTTAAATCAGATCGCCTATTGCAGTAAAACTGGATGCGACAAGTGGAAGCAGCATCTGTACCATGGCCCGCCCTCCAACATCATGGGATGATACAACTGCAAAAGCCTTAAACACATTTACCTGCTTTTAAGTACATCACTGCTCATTTTACTTTACATTGCACGTCCTGTAGAAATGCATCAGAAATGTCTTTTAACACTGTTCTTTTCTTTTTAAACATGTCTCCATTCTTAAATGTCATCCTGATTTGTGGAGTGTTTCACTCCCACGTTTGCCGACTGAACGACATGCCAAACAAGACAAACAAATCTACTGATTCTGATCCGATTTTGTCTCTTTTCTCATCTCGTCTGACAACCCTGACAAAGTGCTGCCTGACGCTTCTGCCTGTTCGCCTCGTGTTCTCGTCGCGGCCCGCGTTACGACACGAGGGAGCCGCCGCCGCCGCCGCCGCTCGCCTCCGTCTGCCTTGTTCGAGTCGCAGCTTGATGAGTCTGATCCCGAACACGACGGTTTTCTGTCCCCGGCTCCGGCAAACCCGTCTCAGCGCTCGTCCCCCCGCGACCTCTTCACTCTGCCGCGCCTCCCTTCATTCGTAAATGTCAGCTAAGCAGCAGAAACAAGCAATCTGACAAGGTCGATTGTCTCTTCGGCGGAGGTATTCCTCACTGATCTCCTTTAAATCCCCATAAAACAGTATGAAAAGCTTAATCTCACCCCCCTGAACTCCCCTCTCATCCTAAATGTGTCTCTGCTCCGTATTCGACGATAGAGTCCAAAACGATTCCACGTCTGATTTGGCCACCGGCGTTCATTTCCGCAGATGTTGGACTAGCTGTTTTTCCTACCTACAAACTCCCCCCCCCCCCCCCAAAAAAAAAAAAATAGCCATTTCCTGTGTTTGTTCATATGAAAGGCAAAGATTAAAATTTTCTTTTTTTGGTTTGCAGAGATTGTTTAGCGGAGCCAACAAAACTAATTGGTTTTCAAGTAGTGCTGGGGACAAGTTAATAGAGCGCCGAGCGTGTCTCCAGCTGTGACAAATTACTTCCACTTCTTTCTGCACTTTTGTCAAGAGCATTTTGATGTTTTGTCCAGCTTTATCTTCACCCACCCCCCCCCGATTGCCTGACCTCTGCCGGTTTCCCGCCGCCTGCCGAGTACCTACGGATCCCCGTGACTGTGCGTAGGGTATGTGTGCAAGCATGTGCTGTATGCGGTCGGCGGTCGAGGTGAATATGCGCCTGTATGCGCGGACGTGTCCACACTTTGTCCACGGTCACTCCTCTATCCTTTCACCCAGACGTGTGATTTGTTTCTGGACCGGCGGCGAATTCCTGACAAAAGTGAACCACGTCTGCGTCTGTGACTCTTATTTCAAAAGAGGCATTTTATCAGATGCCGGGGGCCGGCTCGCGATAGACGTCGTCTTTAAATCGTCCGCCACGAGAGGCGTTTAGGGAGCGGAGAGGCGGAGGGAGGACAGAAGCGAGGGAGAAGCGGTGTCAGTCACGCCACTTCTGTCTGTGTCAGCGGGTATCGAGTAGCTTACCTCACACCCGGCAGGCGGCAAGAGATCGCTGTCTCGGTTTCTGTGTCTGAACTCGACTGGTTAAACTCTTCAACTGTGATTCCCTGGGCTCTTCTCTCTGCGTTTCCATGGCTGCCTCTTTCTCTCTAACTTTCTTTGTCTCTTATACATATATATATACACACACACACACAATTATAAAATGAAACACACATATATTATAAAGATTCATTACACAGAGTGAAATAGTTCAAGCCTTTAATAAAAATAAAATAAAAATAAAATAAAAACTCCAAACTTTTCACGATAATCTAATTACTTGAGATGCACCGGTATATCAGGAACTGCAACGATTGGTCGATTAATGATCGACTGATCACGATGATTCGTTGCCACCTACAACACTAGTCGCCAGCTATTTTTGATAATCGATTAATTGCATTCAGCCATTTTTAATAAGAAAATGTCCAAGAATTTCTGGTTTCAACTACTCAACTCTGATTATTTCTCTTTTTCTTTAGTCTTCTGAAGCAAAGATCTTTGGGTTACAGATTGTCTTACACCATTTTTATGAACCAACTGAATATCATATACACAGCACCTTATTACCATGTAACCATAGCAGCAATGCATTCGCTCCACACTGTGTTGTTGCCAATTAAAGCACTGCTAAAATAGACTGACTACATATGTTAGCTGGCAACATATTAAAATCACGAATCAGCTGCCATGACAGTCATGGCGTATGAATAATGTATCGCTGCGAATGCCCCGACAAACACAACCTTTGATGATTGTGTCTACCTTGCAAATTCCTGTTTAATGTACAACATCAGCCACAGTCCTGCTCCTCCTCCATTGACAGTTCATTTTTTTTACTATACTCTGATAACATCAGACGTGCAATAGCATCTACCGGAGGCATCTGTGTAGCGCTGTACAGATCCAACGAATTAGGCAGGTCAGCTTTCTCCACTGGAGCGGCCATCTTTTGTATTAGTTGTAGTTTTAAATCACAATTGAAATCACGGTTAAAATGTAATCCTGTTTTTTTCCTTTACCTTTATGAAAAGTACTTCAACAGCTCTGGGGCCGCAGATGAAATGAAGCTATTCAGCTATATTTTGGAAAAGATGATGCCTGTGAATTGTCCCTGTTAAATGAATAAATAAAAATAAATATTGGGAATAGGTCATTTTTTGTAATTTCTGTTTTTTTTGTCTTTGGGAATGTCCAAAATGCAGATTCCAGCCATGTCTGTTGGTCAATCAGCAGCGGAAATCCCCCCCAAAAAAGGAAAAGAAATCGAAGCCGCTGCATAAAAGAGATCTCATAACTGCAGCTACTTTATTACACCGTTCCTGGGTTTTATTTAAAGTTTGAATGTCTCTAAAAAGATATAGTTCATCATCTCAATATAATTTTATAGTATCTCCTCTCTCAAGCTTTTCTCTGGAGCCCTAGAAAGATCAGGCTGTTTAGTGTCTGTCTAATATTAATGAGAATAGGGGTTTGACGATGGCAGTATGGTTGTGACATCACAAGTTCACAGGAGTCCTGACAGCTTGTTTTAAAGCACAGTTTATGAGTACGGACTGTGCGTTTCTTTGTGGATGGAGTGTTTTATAACATGGGACAGAATTTATTTATCTACATCTACATCTTAGAATCAAAAAGCAATTCACAGTTTACTTTACTATTACTCATTCTACGAGATGAGACCTTTAAAAGTATAAAAGCAAATGTTAAAATAATAAATAAATAAACCTCAACTCCTGGGAGGATAAAACACAGATGCTCTCATCTTTTCTTTGCTAAGTGATCAATGTATAAGCATAATAATGCACCCTGAGGTATCATATATCATGCATTATCATATATATATATATATATATATATATATATATATATATATATATATATATATATATACACAACCTGATCTTGCTGATAGTGTATTTTTGGAAATATTTATCTGTAAGACAGACAGTAAATAACCAATTTATTCTGGTCAAAGAACCTAAGCAATAAAGTATCATAGTATTTTTTTCTTAGGAAGATCCTTCATCCTTCAAAATATTGTCTTTTAATATCCGTTAATAACAAGCTTTTATTATACCTCAACAATGTGCGGATTCTTTTCTTCTGTTGTTTTTACCCTCGATATTTCATTCTTAATCTTTCTTTTAAACAGTGTCACACTGTCTTTCTGCCATATTATCCCTTTCTCAGCCACCCCCCCTTCACACACACACACACACACACACACACACACACACACACACACACACACACACACACACACACACACACACACACACACACACACACACACACACACACACATTATCCCTTCACAGATTCCAACACACACGCAATTACCCGACTGTCTCTCTTCCTTTCTCTCGTGTCTGCCGCTGAGGTCAGAGTCTGGGTTTTCTGTCCCGGAGCGACACAGCCGCGCATCGCCGTGACTGTAACTCCAGCTCTGCCTGCGACTCGGCAGGCCGCGCCTCGCCACGACGACCGCCGCCCCTCCGGGTCACACGCTCGACACACGGCTTTACACGTCCAGTCATGCGCTGCAGACCTTGTGACCGCACGTACGGCATCACAGGTCACCGAGCGGCGCCCCGGGAGGCCGGCCTTTTCGGCCAGGTGAATTGGACAGATCCTGATATAAGTATCAGCGGGATCAGATGTTTTTTCTTGTGATGATTGGTTTATCTTAGGAGGCCGGGGGGGGGAAACAAAGCCCTTTGTCTTTGCTGCAGCCGTGAGAAGCTGCAGGGGAACCGTCGGGGCCGTTGCGCCGGCAGGGTTCATGTCATTATCGATGTAGATCTGCGCTGGCTGTACGGGGCGGGACCCGGGCGTTTGAAGCGCGAGGGCTTTGCAGGGAGACAGTCATCTCTCTCACATGGGGAGAGCCAGACTCTCAACTGTCTCCTCTGAAAATTGGATTTCTATCCCCTGAGATTAGGATCAGGCTTCCCCCGCTCAACTGCAGCTCTATTAGAAAAACATGCCGCCCTCTGAGGCTGCAAGGAACTTGCAGAACAGACCTCGTCATCGTTCTCGGCGAACCTTTGACCTTCTAAGACCAGCCGCAACATTGATCCCACACCAGCGCGGCTTTTCCTTCTGGGTGTCTGTCTGTCTGTCTGCCAGACGGGCCAGGCCTGTAACATGAATGCATGACTGCAGGTGTCATCTATTTGACGTGGCCCCGCCCCCCTCTTCTCCCCCCCCTCCAAACGCCGCCGCCTGGGGCGAATGACGATCATCACGGACGAGGACAAAGGAGAGTCTGTCTCTACTGAGACGAGGCAGACATGAGCCCCCTTCAATATGTCATCTACACGGCCACACAGATTCCCAAAACCACATTACATGTGCAACACTGGTATTATCTATCGTTAGGCTTTAATAGACCAAGACAGTCGGCAGCTGATAAAACAACCAGCGATTCTGGATGTTTCTGCCGGTGTTTCTCATGTAGAAGAAGCTATCTTACTTATTCTTAATGTTAGCATTCATTAAACCAACCAACAACAACAAAAAAATCATCTTTAAAACTACATCGCGTGCACTGCTAACAGTGAGATGAAGCTAAAGATTGCAACCCTTTAAAACATTCAGCATCTTAAAGCACCACAAATGGAGGTTTTATACAGTATTTATACTGTATATTAAGTATTAATCAAACGACTGTGTAATGTGGAAGGGGTCACTGCTAATGAGGAACCCATTCATCACAGACTCTGTAGTTCCCTTCAGCTTTAAAGGGGTGTTTTTAGCATTTTTAGCTAGTAATATTTGTTTTGTTTTTTCTGCCCACTACTTTTGGTTTATTCTCATCGACCTTGTTTCCAGAAAGAGAAAAACCTCCAGTAAACTGACTCCACGCTAGCGACCTAGCATCAAAGTACCATAAAAAGCTCTGCTAAAGAGACACCTAATCCTACTTCTCTAATTCTGGCAGAGAAAACAAAAACAAGCTAGCAAGAGTGACTATCGTGTTTACTTTCGCCATGTGGCCGAATACACAAAATCCATGTGAATGCTAATGCCGCTCCGTGGATGTACAAATTGCGTGCTGGCACACGTTCCTAAGCTAATTTACATTTCAGACGTGTCAGAGTTAGATGAAGTGGCTGAGGCTCATGTGTATTATTGTATTTAGAGCCATCAATCATACTAAAGTTAGAGGAAAAATATGACGGGAGTTGTAGTAATTAACACTGAAGGCCACAGCATAAACCCACCGCTTCAATATTTTATCCAGGTGACTCCTGTGATTACATGTCGAAGAACACTGAAGATATCATTAAAAGAAAACTTTCCAATCTGAATTTAGCGGTGTGCAAACCACTGTGTCAATCTATATAATGTTATGTGAAACAGTTCTGACTCCGAGGCGTTGGTATGTTCCCTGAGGTGTCATTGTGTCTTGTTATTTCATCCTGTGCTCTGATCCTGTGTTCTCAGAGGGGGGAGAAAAAAAAAGTGTCTTTGGTGAACAAGGATCTGATGGATGAGTCATGAATCTGAGTCAGAGAGAGATAGTCCATATGGCCTGAAACAGCCCAAAGCCATATGGACTGTCTCTCTGTGATCAATCATCATCTGAGTCTCCAGGAACATCATCTACACTCTGTTTCACATCACCCGGAGCCAACTGAACAAATAAAGGGAGGATTTTGCAACGTTTTTTTTTTTTTTTTTTTTAAATCGATATCCAAAGAACTGCAATATTCTCCGTAATTTTGCTGAACAATGGGTCACATTTACAGAGTGGACTCGCCAAGGAACACAACGATCCCAGCGTAAACCTTCGACAGGACAATACATCACGAAACCACTGACTGCAACAATAGCGCCGATTCAGGCTTGGTTTTGACTCTCTCCGGCACAACCTTGACGATCCCGTGATCCCAGGCGCTCACGTGCAGCACCGGGATCAGTCAGGGAAAGGTGAAGGTGACACACGAGGAGAAAAAAAAAATCATCGATGAATTATTTATATTTGATATTCTAGCTGCAAATGTTCCAAAGACACCAAATCTGTCAAGATGTATTGGAATATTAGATACAAATATTAAGGATCTAGCAACATGGTTTTAGGATATATCTGATATTCTACAGCGGGGGTGGGCAACCCTGGTCCTGGAGGGCCAGTACGGGTGCAGGTTTTTGTTCTGACCAAGCAGAAACACACCTGATTCTGCTAATCAACCTTTAGGGCCCTTACTCTGGAGCTTCACTAGTAGAATCAGGTGTGTTACTGCTTGGTTGGAACAAAAACCTGCACCCACAGTGGCTCTCCAGGACCAGGGTTGCCCATCCATATATGACATTTCAAAGGGGACATCAGGGTTCAAAGTGTTAAATCCCTGATCGAAAGCCTTCTGCAATTTGGCCAATCGCGATTTCCAATTCAATATAAAGGAAAACATCCTGTTGAGTTTAGGCCGATGAGCCAATTTGTGTGTGTTTTTATGAATTCAGATTTTCTGGCAGCCCCCTGAAACACCTTCTCCGGGCCCCGGAGACTCGGCTGCGTCAACACTGTAGGGGATGTTTGGAGAAAACGCTGGTATCGGTTCCTGTTAATACACCGGCCAGCTAAATACTTTTAAAAAATCCACCATCGGGAGCGTTGTATCTCATCCAGTCCCATTCTGCTGCCCCTGCAGGGCGCCCGACTTTAGTTAAGGAAAACATGACTTCTCAGCTGCTTGTTTTCTCACAAGGAGAAGAAAGCTGAGCTCAGCCAGTCAGCAAAGACAGACACCGAAGACAAAAACCTCCACAGTAGAGATGTTTTGCTCCCTCTGGCTCATGTTTTGGCTTGGCCCTCATTCAAAGGACTTGCGAAACAAAGCCATTACATTGCCAGTGTCTTTTTGCAAGATTCCAGGATGAAACCGATACTGATCTTCTGATGTAACTCACTGTCAGGGCCGGATATTTTTTAAAATGTTGTTGTAGTGCTGATAGAATACCTGAGCTTGAGTCCCGATAACAAAATGATGCCTCTGTTTTCCGAGTTTTGCTTTTATATTTGGAGCAATTACCGATTAATCGTGTGTCCACTCCGATGCATCATGAGCTACGTTTCAATTTTAGTGCAATGTCATTTACTGCCAGTGTTTTTCTTGAAAATAATTCATATACTCTAAGGTCAGTCATTTTCTATACCTGCTTATTCCTCATTAGGGTCACAGGGGTCTGCTGGAGCCTATCCCAGCGCGTTACGGCAAGAGGCAGGGATACACCCCAGATGGTCGCCAGCCAATCGTGGGGCACACACACTCACACCTATGGGCAATTTAGAGTCACCAATTAACCTCAGCATGTTTTTGGACTGTGGGAGGAAGCCGGAGTACCTGGTGAAAACCCACGCAGACACGGGGAGAACATGCAAACTCCACACAGAAAGGTCCCAGACCCAGGACCAAGGAGGTCTTGAACCTGCGACCTTCTTGCTGTGAGGCAACATCGCTAACCCCTGCGCCAACGTGTCACCCATACTCTAAGGTTTTGACTATAACTTATATTTTTAGAATGTAATTTGAGTGTAACTTTAAAAAATATATTTAACTACCATGCTATTACATAGTTATTTTGAAGTACACTTGAGTGGGCATATAAATATATCTTAATAGAATAAACATGGATTTTTTTTCAAACCCTGTTTTACATCCCTAAAGATGTATAAAAACACTTAGTAAAAAAAAAAACCCTGACTGAGCTTGTCATAATTCATGCATGAGAGGGTAAAGTGACTATCGAAACAGTCGTTAGCTTCCCGTCCGAGTTGCAGTTAAATGATAATCGATGTGCTTCTGTGACTAATGCTGGGTGGTAAGTGCATACTCACAGATATAATAATACTCTCTGCCGGGGCGGAACTCGAAGCCTAAAGAGAAGGGCGTGAAGAGCTGGAACTTCTCCGAGAACTTCAGCGGCCCGTTGGGCGACAGGGGCCGGTTGCACTCCCAGCGCTTGAAGCCCTTGGCGGTGTGGTCGCAGGTGCTGTAGCCGTCGTAGTTGACCATGTAGAGGATGTAGCGCTCGGCCCGCTCGTCGGACACCGGGCCGACGTAATGCGGACAGTAGACGTCGAGGTAGTCGTTTATGCAGACGTCGATGTGGTAATCGCCCCGGTAAAACCTGGAGGACGGGAAGAAAAGAGAGAGATGTGAGGACACTGAATACATACGGGGTGGTCTGTGGCCTACAAAACACACCATATAAAACCATGTGTGGGCTGAGCATCAAAGAAGCATGTGACCGCTATGATCTGTGTTTCTAATTCATGGCAGTGTCCTTTTTTTTTTTTTATTGGCGCGTGTCAGCAATAAATACCCCGCGCGATTAATTTATTATCACTTACGGGGATGGTTCTCCGCGTTTCACATGCATGGAGAATTCCCAAAATTCCATCGCACGAGATGATGCGATCACTGATCCTGACCTAAAGATTTATTCGCCAGATGATGGGAATACATGCTGAGCAGGCACGCTCTCGCTGCAGCAGCTTGCCAAGCGTTTCTGTACACATTTCACATTCAGATTCCGCCTGAAGATGTGCCTTGCTCAAGGGCCTATCAGCTGTTTTCACGTCGGGGATGGATAAAAAGTTTGTTTGGGGAGTTTCTCTGTCGTGTTCCCCCCTCCCCCCGAAGAGTTCTGATTACCGCCGACAAGAGACGATACTCCAGGTATCTTGTTGAGGCTGCGGCCGGAAGATAAAGTTACCGCGTTTGCTCGGAAACGGAGGACACGCTGTGAGAGTCGCGTCCAGGCTCCGGCTCCTCTGGTTTTTGTTTACGGATCTCGCGGTGTCTGTCTTAATCATCCCGAGCCTCTTGTGAGACTCATCCGAATCTCTTTCCCTCCCTCCGCCGCCGCCAGAAACCTCTTACGACACACGCTAGTCAGGCCTAAGCCATATATCAATGTTAGTGCTCAGCGGCGATGACTTATGCCGGCGCTGAAATTAAAGTCCCCCAGCGATACGGGGCTAATCCCCTGGTTAGCATGTGCCTTTAGCGGCTTTAAGAGGATCCCTCTGTAGAATGAGATTTTCATTAGCCCAATATGACAGCGTGATGTAGGAGCCCCTCGTGGAATCCGCGGGTCTGGGAAAATGAGGCCTGTTCTCAAAAGCCCTCGCCTTGAAACAGCAACTCCCCCCCCCCCCAAAGAAAACTGTCTACTGTAAATCGAGTGGCCAGGAGAAGAAGAGGAGGTTTGGGAGAGAGTGAGATATGCCAGGTATTCCTTCCCAAGGCGGGTGATTGGAAACACATATTCCCATAGGTGCCGTATAAGGTTGCGTTTCTGAAGGCTTTTAGCGGAGACGGATTAGGCTGCGACGGGCGGCCGCTTGCGTCTCTGCTAGCTGCTAATGGCCCCTGGGTCAATATCAGTGACATGCTGCGGATGTCTTCAATACTCCGCCTCTGTTCATTGACACAGCGACAGCCGTCGGGGGGGGGGGAGGCGGCGCAGACTCACAGGAGCATCAGTCCCGGGCCTCGCTCCGACCCGGGCGGATCAGATGTGATGCCTGTACCTCGGCAGGGGGAACAGTGGCAACAGTCAGCTGATCTGGAAGCCAGGTGAGACCTGGGGAGGGAGGGGGAGGGGGGGAGAGGGAGGGACGCAGCTGTTGCCGCTGACACGTACATGTTCAGGGGGCTACGGGAAGCGTGAGCAGCGTAAAGGGGAGGTGAGCAGCTTGCCGGGGCCTGCCGGGGGTATCGGGTTGTCGTTACATGGATTGTAAATGTGCTGCAGGATTAGTGGCCGTCCTACTGGGTTTGCAGGGGCTGCACATGAGCGGATGTACTGTATGTGTGTGTGTGGGGGTTGTGGTATTGTCAGCCATATTCTAATCTTTTTTTTTCTCTCTCTAATTATAGTCTGGTCAAATGTGAAACCAAAGCCCTTGTTTTCTATTATGCCCCCCCCCCCCCCCAGCACCGGCTCAGCGTTTGGCTCCAGGCAGGCACAGCATGGCCTCCCTCAGCCTCTGTTTCAGAGATTCTCCTCCGATATTATGACTACCGAGGGTCAACTGGCTCCGCGGTATCAGGTCCTCGGCCACAAGCGCTGTGGGACGGCGCGCTTTGTCTCTGCTAAGCCCTAAATGTTCAGTTCCAACAAGTGTCAGTGGCTGTCAGTCAAAAGCCGACTCAGGAGGAAGAACTGAGATTAGTTCGGATTAAGTGCTTACGAACTAATGTCTGAGAAAGGTGAGAAAAACGTTTTGTTTTTTTCTTTTAAAAGGAGCTCTTTAAAAAACGTGCCTGCTTTGATTGAAGTATCTAGTTAGCCCTATAGAAGCAATGCAGTCGGCCTTCTCACACACTCACTCTAAAAATCCCTGTTTTCACCCTCTGTACTGTCATTGGCTTACCTCTGTTGGAAATGTCCCGCCCCTCAGAGAGCAGAGGAACAGAAGTCAAGTACCAGCACTCAGGGAGAAGGGCTACATGGTGTCAAGGGTGGTTACTGCTAACTTACACTCCTGTTGTGACATCACAACAGGAACCATTTTTAAACAGCTTGTGTTCAGAGGAAGCCAGACCACAACAGAAATAGTATGTTGTCTTATTTCACAGTTAACAGGGACCCCCCAAAATACATTCATCACAACACTTGAGTGCAGACTAATCTAAACAATAAGTGGACGGCCATCTTTAAATTTCCTAATTTAGCTGTGTTCTCCAGGTTCACTCTCTCTCTTTATATATATGTATATATATGGATTTGCATTGTACTAAGCTTTTGTCCTTAATGTAATTGTTTCCCCTTGTATTACTTTTGTACTTAAAGTATCTTTGAAACCAGTCCTTTTACCCTTTACTTGAGTAAAAAGTTTAACTTGATATTTTAGCTTCCACGGAAGTTTTTTTTTCTACCTGAGTAATGACTATGAATACTTTTGCCACCTCCGGAAATGTGAAAACATGTGGCGTGGCTGATCAGTTTCTCGTTTCGTGCCTTGCTGTCGCTTCGACGGTCAGATCGCCAGACGTCCGTTTTCCCCAGATGGCGGTTCTAGCCGTCCCGATAAATGTTCTGAGGGTGCAAACGCCATTAAAAAAACATGTGCTGCGCGCTTTGTGGCCAAACTATGCAGCAAAGGAGGATGTTCCTAACTAAAATCTAAAGTATAGACTGCTGGGTGTTTATTACAGAGGACGATAAAATGCATATTGTGCACCAGCACATCATCCAGCTGTTTGCCAGATGGAGGGTATGAAGTTTTTTCTTTTTTTTTGAGTGGCAGGAATGAAATATTGATCAGACTCCGAGCCATAAACACAAAGCCTGCCTCAAGATGTAGTCTGCTAGATGACATTTGAGCCTTTACTGTCTTTTTTTTTGTTTTTTCTCCTTTACAGGAAGCTGAGATCTGTACTGATCTCCACCCTGAGACGGATCCGTCCCCCCCCCCCGTCCCCCGCCGCTGTGGGCTGGACCGAGGCGTGAGAAACATTTCATTCATTTACCGAGCTGTAAACCTTTGGCTGTATACGCAATCTTCAGCATCAGGGTTCCTTCATTTTTATTACCGGCGAGATTTATTCATCTGTTTTCCTAAATGGCTTTGTTGTTATAGGCCATTTTGTGAGTCATTAAGCCTTCACAGGGCTGATCGAGGCAATTTTCAACAGTTGTGTTTCTTCCCTCTTGCCGCTGTTGTTCCTGAGCAGCGGGAGGCAGTTGATCGGGGATGGGGGGGTGGGGGGGGTTTGGTAGCAGGAGGCAGGATGAACGATCGAACCCTGACCAAGGGACAAAAAAAAGAGAAAAGAAAAAGAAAACCCCAGCATGGTTCAGCGATTTAGCGCCAGTTATAAATGTGTCATAATGAGCCATTAGCGCATAAAGGCACCTAAATCCATTTGTCGTGGGGATTAATGATCCCTGATTGGCTGAGTGACTCACGGCCAGTTAGAGCGGCTTATCGATGAATCAGTAACCGGAGCTCTTAGCAAAGCACACCTCGACGGATAATCCCTCTTTTCAGTGAGCCCCCCCCCCCCCCCCCCAGCTTGTTTGCTTTCTTTATCCCCGTCTAACGGGCCTCTGTCGATGTTTGGCATGGCACAGGTAGGCCAGAGCCAGCACGACAGCAAGAAGAAGCACGGAGTTTGGAGTTTTATTACATTGAAGGACAGAAGAGGAAAGAAGAAGAGAGCAAGAAAGTGAAAAGGAAGGAAGGAGAGGAAAGTAGATTGATTTTTAACATTTTTTTTTCTTTTTTTTTTAGGTTATTTCATTCATCAACAAGTACTTTTAAAGTCAATCTGGACTAAAACATCTGTCTAAGAACTCGGCCTCTGTTCGCCTAATAATCGTTATATAACGTCGTAATCGCTCCATTCCAAGAAACCCCTGTGAAAACTGTCAGGAAGTCAAAGCGTTGCCGTTATAGCGTCCAACACCAAGGTGCTGTTTCAAAGCCCTGCTCGCGCTGCCAGGAAATGCTTGTGGGAAAATAATTAATTCCACATAATTGTTTTGTCGGAGAAAAGCTGCCAAAAGAATTTAAATACGCTGGGAAAGAAAAAAAAAAATACTGGAATGAGCCTAAAACAATTTGGCAAGTGGATAAAATCCACTACAGTCAGCGGAAAGCCCGGAAAAAAACATGAAGACGTGATCCTGGCAAACCTCAACACTTGGTCAATTAGAGCTGCAACGATTAGTCGATTAATAAATTAAATTGCCAACTTGATTCATTTTTAAGCAGAAAGTATCAGCTTTTCAAATCTGATTACTTTCTTATTACTATAATTGTCTATAATAGTAAACTGGTGATGTTTGAGACAAAAAAAATACATTTTAGGTCTAAATAAACAGTGATTGACATTTTACACCTTTATATGGTCCAAAAAAATTGGATTAATTGACTATATAAATAGCGGTTAGCTGCGGCCCTAAGGTCAGAGGTCAGCATTTAGAAGTGAGTGGAGAGTAGAAGCAAAGTTTGAAAGAAATTGTAAAGATAATAGAAAGAAACAGAAAAGTTACAGGAACCGGAGGAGACAGGAGAAGATAGATAGTGAGGAGACAAGTAAAGATAAGAGAGTAAACAGGACGAGGGAGAAAAGGAACAACGGAGAAGTGAGGGGAGAAAAAAAAAGGGAAGAAAAGGCGAAGAAAGGAGGAGGGAGGATGGAAGGAGAAGAGGAAAAGGAGACGAGAGGAATAGAAAAGCGGCGGAGGAGGTAAACAAAAAAAAAGAGAAAAAAGAAAAGAGGAATGTAGACAAAACAAGAGGGCGAAAGAAAGTAAAGAAGGGGGGAGTAGGAGAAGGAGGAGGAGGAGGAGGAGGAGGAGGAGGAGGAGAGGAGCTGGGAGAGGATAAAGCCCTCCTGTTGTTTTCCTCATGCACACAGCCGGGTCAGACGAGGGGCAGCTTCCCAGGGTTATACCACAAAGAAAGAAAAGAGGAGATACTTTCAGCCCACAGAAACACATGGAGCTCCTGTCTTCACACACACACGCACGCGCGCGCACGCGATAATGTCTGCACTGAAAGACAAGAGCGCGCACGGACCACAGACTGCAGACCTCACGCTGCTTCTATATCAAGTCCTTCAATTTACTCCTCCGCAAAACCATGCGTGCCGCTGCTTCTTTAAAAAAAAAAAAAAAACAATTCCCTGTAGTTCCCCATCGCTGCCTCTAGGGGGAAGTCTTACCAAAAAAAGGGGTGGGAGGGGTCGCAGGGGTTGGGGTGAAGGGGTGGGGGGTGGGGACCGGGCTCTGGTCTTGTGACGTGATGTCACCAGACGGGGGTCCGTTCTGTTCTTGAAGCCCTCAGGGTGGGTGGGGGGAGTGGGTGGGGGGAGTGGGTGAGTTGGTCTTGGTCACCCTCCTTCCACCTGTCCCATCATTCATTGCTCCACCGCTGCAGTTAAAGGCCATTATTACTTAGTTGGCTAATTATATACACACACATCTGTCCAAAGACACACACACACACACACAGCATGTATTTAAACACATAATGTGTCTGGGGGGGGTTCAGTCAGTCTGACTGGGCGTCGACAGCAGAAAGATGGGAAAAATGGAGCCTGTAAAGTATAGACAGCTCTCTGTTGTTTTTTTTTTTGTTGTTTTTTTGCTTTTTTTTCCCCCTGCACTGGGAATAAAAACCAGGGGAAGGTGAATAATTGGGCTTAGATTGGAAACACATTGCTTTGTGGGAAGGCACCTCGGATACTTAGGAAAATAAAACGGGGGGGGGGGGGGCTGGAGATCAGGAGGAAAGAGAGGCAGGAAGAACGCGGAGCGTCTCTTTATGGCTCCTGGTGGTCCCGACCGTGCCAACCGCTAACCCGTCTTTCGATACAGCTGCAGCCGCCGCCGCGTGCCAGGCTACACGGAGTCAAGACAACGTGTTGTGTAAAGCTTCATGTATATTCTAATCTCCGTCTGTTTGCACATTAGGTCCTGTTGCCGTGTGCCAGTACGCACTGCGGGACAAACTGGAAACAGCTTTTTATTTTTTGTTTCATAAGCGCTGATACCAGAAGGATTTCTTTTTTAGCTCCTTGTATTAAGAAACATCACTTTTTCTTCCATTTAAGCAGAGTTGAAAGTCCTTAAATCTTAAATGTTGCCTAAACAAAAACATTCTCTTCGAGGCTTTATTTTCCAGAAATTCCTTAAAGGCACTTTCCTGGAAAAAAAAAAAAATGATGTAATTTGGCTGCACACATTAACTTTTCAGCATTGCGCCTCCCAGAAGTTTCGGGGACTCACAACAGACTCGATTTAAAAAATAGAAACGTTGATTACTGCAGCAGCAGTGACCGAGACGTCCTGACCTTTAGTCCCCCAGTATGGTTCAGGCTCCAAAAATGTTCTACCCAGCGTTTCCCATAAGGCAACTTAATGGTGTCTTTTAACGGTGTCTTTCATTAAGTCATCCCACTCTGTGCTCCCAGTGTGTCATGCTTTCTGGACAATATGAAAGCAATTAGCCTGATGACATCATCAGGCTTCAGAAAGTGAATGTAGACCTGATTAAAGGTACAGCGCGTAAGATTTAGCAGCAGCTAGTGGAACAGATTTGGTAGAAACTGGCTAGAATATAAATAATTTTTCCCATTTAGTCATTTAACAGGCAAACAACAAATCAAGTTTAGTAAAAAGTGGTTACATTCAGCCTTTTTTCTCCTGGTCATTATTATAAATGGTCGATAATTATTGTTATAGACTGATATGAAATATTTTATATCATTATATGTTCTCACTCTAATGCCTGCATCTACATTTATGTATTAAAAGTAGATCATTAGGATTAACATGCCCCCCACATATTTAACAGAAAATCATCAATAATTATTAATATATCAATTGTTAAACAAGTTTTTATCAATACTCTTTTTTAATATTACCCAGGCTTATTAAATATGTTTTAATTAGTTTGTAGGTCAATTAAACTAAGAATTGTTGTGTTTTTATTTATAAGGGGAGCGGGACTCTCTCCTCAAAGGCGCCACCGCCACGTCGCTACGGTAGCTCGGAAATGGACAAAACCAACCACTGTAGAGATGGAGTTTCCCCTCCTTTTTTTATTTTTGAAAGCTTCTTGGCTACTTGGTATTCATATCGTTACATCAGTCATTTGCAATCCAAAAACCTCACCACTAGATGCTATCAGCCACTACACACAGCCCCATTCACATCTGTCAATAACACTGGATACCGCGTTGAAACTCGCGATGTATTTTCAAGCTGTTTTTTTCACCTTAAATGACATCAAAGCTGTGACTAAAGCGAAAAACAGAAGAAAACCTCCTTTACTTGATAACCACAAAGTGATTAAGATGTCGAATTCACATTCTTTTCTATTTACTTCCAGACAGCCGACCTCCAGTGGAATAGACTCCTTTACAGGTTATGAACGCCGCAACATTTGCACAGCGTGTGCGTCATTTGTCTTTTTTGGGCCTATTTTTTTCTCCTTTTGTTCTGGTAAAAAAGAAGCTCCTTTGTGAAATGTATCAGAGACTTCTGAGTGACTCCTGGGAATGAGGTTTTCAGTGACCGGAGCCTTTTGGGATGAATGTTTCTGACCGCGTCTCGGGATGAGGGCTGTCCTCCAGGTTAATTACTGCCGACGCTATTCTGGTGTCAAGGGGGTCAAAGCATCAACGGCGGCATGGGGTTAGTGTCAGTCAACACGCACGCACGTGCACACACACACAGCAGGCCTCCATCATTCAGTCAGTGTAAAACCCCAAGGGGCTGACAGACCGACTCGTAAACTCCCTCTGTGCCAAAAATGCTTGCTCAGGTTGTCATGACGCCGGTTTACGCCGAACCGCCGAATTTGATAAACGCATAGCGTTCATACCTGGTGTTGTATACATGCAGGCTCTCATATACTCGGGCCACACACACACATATACACACACATGCCTCCTCTATCACCTCTAATGTCAAATAACTCCAGGAGGCCCTGAGAGGCTCCAGTTAAAATAACCCCAGTAAAAAAAAAAATGTCCCATCAGCACCTGCCGCGGGGCAAGTGCACCGAGGAACGATCCGCAGGACGCTGCGGGTCACCACGTATAAATCTGACGGCGATGCTGATGGTTATGTATGAATTTTCGGATTGAATTGTGCCTTTGAACTTAACGCGGGCGTTTTCCTCGCAAGACGAACGCGGACGGCGCAACCTCGAGCGTCCCAGGGCGCCCACGGCGCTCAGATGATATCGATCTGACACCTTAGACTCCGGGCTGAGGTCAGGGGTCAGTGACAGCCCCATTATTCAGCAACAGAGCCAGTGTTTGGTCAGTGTCTGAGCCCAGGTGATGGACTGACCTCGCTGTCGTCCATCTTGGGAGCCACTGAGAGACAGAGGGTGAAGTTTAAGCAAAAAAAAAAACTAAAAAAACTCAATTTGCCATGAAATGCGGTGTTCAACATTCACTTCTGTTTTTTTTTTACCCATGAACCTCTCATTGTGCTATTGCTCAAGTTCCTTACTGGTCATATTTAATGTTTTTTAATCATCAGAACTATTTTCTATTGTTTTTGTTGGACATTGAGATTGCTCCCAATCCCACTTTTGTTCCATCTTTATTGTTTCCTTACATTGTTACTCTTGTTGTCTGCTGTGTTGAGTTGCTCACTGCATAATTTATCACAAATGTTTTTTTTCATCTTTTTTTTTTTTTGGTAAAATGACCCAGACTTTCTTTAAAAGATAAAATTTCTTTCTTAATCATGTAAAAAAAAAAAAACACGCTATGGCTGAAGCAAGAGGACAGGAATGTCCGAGCTGATTCAGCAAAGTAAATCAAGATACTTCCCTGATGAAAATCATAAAATAAAAAATAAAAAAATCCAATACTGCCCCATGAAGCAGATCTGCTCTGTGATTTACAAGATTGCTGGTTTCCTGTTGCAAGAACTGTTAACTGCAGAAGAAGATAAACAAGAAAATATGCAAAAAAAAAAAAAAAAAAAAAAAGCAAATGAAAACATGGGATGTCGGGAATCAGGTTTTCTTCTTTTTCATCTGTTTAAAATAACACTTCTGTACTTACTGCTGAACACATATTAAATGACCACGTCTGCATGTTGCTTTGATGACTCAGTTAAGTATAAATGCCCCCGTACACTCCAAAATGGACATGAATGCAGACGTGAGGCTCTGTTTGTCCTTTATTGGACATATTCACACATGCCCACAGACGTTGTGGGTGGAACCTTATGGATCTGGGCTCTTGACGAAATTTTATGCCACATGGACCTTTGATCTGTGCAAAGAACTGAACCGTAACCTGCAAATAACCTGTCATGCAACTGCATTTTTTACTGTGTTTTATAGAGTTAAAGTTATGTTTCTATAGTCAATGTTATTTATTGCCACATATGATGGACTAATTTATAATAATTATTATTATATGTAAGCTACATATAAGTATATGCATGTTTTATCTGGTTGTTGGCTGAAACTAAACTGGGAAAAAATTATAGAAATATAGATGCAAATAACCTGTCATGCAACTGTATTTTTTTACTGAGTATTATAGTGTTAAGTGTTTATGTTTCTACAGTTAATATTCTTTATTGTCACATATGGACCTATTTATAATAATTATATGGAAACTATATATAAGAGAATGCAAATAACCTGTCGTGCAACTGTATTTTTTTTTTTACTGTTTTATCATGTTCAATTTATGTTTCTATAGTTAATATTCTTTATTGTCACATATGATGGACTTATTTATAATAATTATTAATATTATATGTAAGCTACATAAGTGTATGCACATTTATCTATTTTTTTTTTTGGCTGAAAACTAAACTGGGAAAATTTGGTCAAAAAATAGGAAGAAGACCCCACGACTACACACACACGCGTGCACACACATGTGCACAATCCAGATGTGAACATGCCTACGCAGCAGTGAATCCGACAGGAAGGCCCGCACCTGAAGCGTGTTTGAATAGCGCGGCCCTGATCCCCGCTCGGCACAGCCGAGGGACTCCGACCTCTGACCCCCTCCCTCCCCAGGGGCGATCGAGGCTCCCCGCGCTGCCCCTATCACTTTACTGCACCCCAGGGAGCCGCGGCCCCGCCCGCCCCCGGGCCCCCGACACACTCTGAACCCACAAACCCGGGCAGAGAGGAACCCACAACGTCTGGACTCAATCACCCGCCCATGACAAGCCTGTAAAGCTCTCTCAAACACACACTGCTTCATGCACAAACACACACACACACACCAACACCAGCACTTATCCACGAGTGAGGTCTCACACACATCAAAGTGCCGTGGAGCTGACTTGGTTGAGTAATAGGCGTTCTGTGGGGAGATGTAGTGTTCAAGGTTCTGAGAGGAGAGAGAAAGGGTGAGAGACGATTATACTTAAGGTATGTAAAGAGAGGAGTGGGGTGGAGTGGGGTGGGGTGGGGGGGGAGGGTTGACAGATTGACTAGTGAGAGAAATGTGAAAGAAGATGCCAAAATAATGTGAGAAAATTTGAGGACTGTGATAGAGGGGAGTGGGAAAAGTGAGCACGTCCTTGATTTAATTCTCCCATAGATCACATATAAGAGCTAGGAGGCCTGTGTGTGGGTGTGTTTCAGCATATAAGTGTGTGTGTCCAGGTTCTGAGACAGAAATTTAATTTATGTGACCCAACATCACATATAACGGTCCCCGCGGGTTCTACAGGCTCAAAATAGGCTCAAACCGCAAAATAGGGAAAAAAAAAAAAACTCCCACGATTAAGTAAATAACGCTCTCCTTTGTGTCCATTTCACGCGGATACGTGTGACTAACCATATGTGTCTCCAACGGAAAAATTCAACTGGTAACATACCAGCCGCGCTGCGACATGGCAGCACAGCGGGGACTGACAACAGGGAGTCTCTCAAGAGGCCGATACGACATGCAGAGCGAGGATCATGTAACTGACTGAGGCAGCTGAAAGAATCAGTGGGCCGCTCATATTGTATAAAAAATGATATGTGGAGAAGGGGCCTCTCCACTGTCCGGGATTTGTCCATTTAATAAAACACTGACTGCGTTTAACAGGGAGAAAACAAGGGCAAAAAGGCAGGTTTCCCCCTGTACTTTCACCGCTGTAATTTTTCCTGTGATTACAATGATCAGTATAACTCGCACGTCATGGTGGTCCCTCGAGATATTTTGGCGAGATGAAAATCTCACTTTTTCAATGATCCGTAGCTCAACTTATACTGTTTAACCCATTGAAGCCAATGAGCTTTTAAGTCATTTTATACTTAAAAAAACGTAATTTTTACTCATACAGCTTTTTTTTCTGACTTGATAGTAGACAACTTTTTATGTTTTAAGCAAAACAAGTGCTTCCTGTCACATGACATCATCAACTTCCTGCTCCTTCCTCCTAAGAACATTGGAGGAGACAAATCCCCCCCAGAAAGAGTGATTTTATTAAAATGACTATGATTTTCAACCATGACATATTTATATTTATTTATCATTCAAGTCTTTAGAATAATCCCCTCAAAAAGGAATTTGTACATGGGATAAATAGGTTTTTGTTTATGGGCAGATTTGTGCAAACTGCAACTATAATAGCTATTAAAATGTTATTTTCTGCACAGAAAAGACCACAAAATGGGGGGAAAAATATGATTGTTAGTGACTCAACTGATTATATATTATATGTATGAAATCTTTAAAAACAAATCTGGTCTTAAATGGGTTTGTAATCTTGTAATTGGTGCAAAACTCATCCTACTCCATAAATTCCATTGGCAGATCCTTTTGATTATTTGTTTATTTTTTTCTTTATTTAATCTCTTAACACCTTAAAACATCATATTTTCCAAAAATACAAAAAAAATAATTAAAATAACCTAAATAATTTATTTACTTATTGCACCAAATTACAAGATTTTTTAAAACTTTTTGCAGTGTACTGTGTGTCGCTACAGGATCACGCGAAAAATACATCACACGCTGCTGTTGGTCGGAAAACACGGGAAACGTGGGGAAGAGACAACGCGAGGGTTATCATACGTGCGACACTTGAGCACGACACTAATGTAACGGACGCAATAAAAGAACAAAGATCCGTCGAGGAGGCCTGCGGCGGGAGAACCACTTAGGGGGGCGCAGCTCCGGCCACTATTTTTTTTAAACATCCCACGGCGGGCCCAGTAAAAACAGCACATGTAACATCATGTAAGGAGGCTAAACATAGACGCACCCTCCGCGTGCCCCGCATGCCAGCGCCGAGCCGTGCCACCTGGCCCGCTCAATCTGCCGCTGCGGGGCCCCATAACACCCCCCCCCAACTCTCTCACACACACACACACACACCCTCCCCTTGACACAGAATGTCTGTCACAGTCTCGTCCATCAGCCCGAGACCATCTCGGATCCACGCATGCCTCGTCAAGAGCCTCCGCAGCGTCGGATTCACACACGCCGCCTCGGAAAAGGCCTCGGACTCGGATTTTGCGCGCTGCACCTCGACTTAAGGGGCTGTATTTCATATTCACGCCCCGCTGTTGCATTCCGGTGTCAGCGCCGGCAGAAGGACATGTTACACACTCCCCCACACCTCCCCGCATCCTCCCCTACCCCCCATTCACATATTCAGCGCCATGCGAGGCGTACAGTCAGTGAGGTAATGGCCTGTCTTTGGGGACTTCCGACGGGCAAATTTCAACTCATATAAAATGGTTTCCTACTGCTGCAAGGAGCATAAATGGGCCTGAGAGGTGCTCTTAAATTTCAAGCATGTGAATATGTACTTTTCTCCACACAGACATGCACACGCACGCACGCACACACTCACAGGCAGCAGAAGCTAAAAGCTTAGGAAAGTGGTCTCATGACTGCAAGGTTACTAGTTGTGAATCTCGAAACGGGTGAGACAATATGTGATATGGGAGGAGAAAAAAAAAAAAGCCGTCACGCTCTAACATCTGGTGCCCTCAGCCGCACAGTCAGGTCATTTTATTCCAAGCGAATCCAGTAATTTCAAATCTGGATCCTAATAAACACTTTACTCAATTTAGAAACTAGTTCCATGTATATCTGAGGTAACACGAGTTTCGAGTATCTAGACGGTCGATGTACCACTGCTGCTGTACTACAATGTGTGTTGCTGGTAATAAAAGGATATATTCCTTTTATATCCCCCAAGGGGACTACTTCTTTGGTGAGAAAGTAGTTCCTATGAAAAATGTCCAAGTCTGCAAATTATCTCTTGGAAAGACAAGCTTTAGTGCCATAAGTTAAAATTCCATTCACTTCCATTGAACCTGGATCCAGTAACTAACACATTCATTCAAGTACATTCAACTACTGTACTTATATAGAATATTGACACTCTACTTAGTGAATATTTCCATCTGATGCAAACATTGCACTTGTTTACTCCACAGTAAATGTATACAACACCTATTTTTCTAATATAAAACATGCTAAACTATCCAATGGTAGAGCATCACAATTTACTTTACTTATGAATATATTCCAATATTTTTACACTGTAGTATTTCTAAGTTTTTTAAGTAAAGATTTGAGTACTTCTTCCACCACTGTTGCGAAATCTCACACACATATCTTCAAATTTGAGCAAATAACTTTCCTCCATTGCTCATTACCACTAAGAAGAAGAGATCTTTCTATTATCATATTGACACCGATACTAACTAATCATTTGAAATCAACATTCAGAGCTGAACATTGTGCAACAGTTCACGTCTGTAATGCAATGTAGAAGGTGGTAATGTGGCTAACATTTTGTGAGCCTTAAAACAGGGCGTTGCAAAAGAATTAAAAAAAAAAAAAAAAAAAACCCTCCCTGGATAAATAAAAAGTTGAGGGGAAAAAACACACACATACAAACCAGTGTCCGCCCACATGTACACGCACTCTGCAGACACAGCGCATATTTTTCCTGAGCAAAAGGCCACAGAAGAGCAGCAGAAATCTGGCCCGGGACGAAGCGGACCGGTCCGACCAGGGGCGGAATGGCCAAAGAAAATATCGCCAGATGCGAATCCAACAGCCGATCAGCATTAAAGCATAAAAAAAAAAAAGCCCGGTCACATACAGAAACAGGCCTTTGCCTTTCGACCGCCCAAACAAACTCCCGTTCCCGAGAAGGAATCGCAATCGAATTGCAACACCTGACGCGTTTTCTCCGAGCCTCGTTGGCGACGGCGGCGGTCCTCGCCTCGGACCAATCCGGGCCCCGGTTTTGAAACCGTTATATAGGAACCACATGTCAGCAGCTCCTTGTCAGTTTGAGGAAGGATTTACTGTGTGGATGCGATGATGGAGAGGGCCATAAAGGAAAGATAGAGCCGCTGGTCATAGATCACTGCGGGCTCGTTTCCATCCCGTCTCTGAGAACGCGAGCAGGCTGCTCCTTCACCTCCAAAAAAACCCGCCGACGGGAAGGAGACATCATGACAGATGCTGATCTCTTTTTTTTTTTTTTACCCTGACAATCACAATGTCAGAACTTTTTTTAAAGCATTTTTTTTGTACACTGGGTTAACCCTTTATGCGCCAAAAGGATCTTTTTCAAAAATGTTTGATTTTGACGTCTTTTGAGGTCAAAAGGCTACAACTTAAGAGGAATAAGAGACTTTCTGTAAATTAGTGAACCATTAAGGACGACCAAAAGTTTACGTAGGGATTAAATTCACCCATCTAATTTGCATATTATGATGTCACAGGGCGGGAGCCAACTTGGATTGGAATATTCATGAAACCGCGCATATTTGAATCCTCTATTGCATAGTGTTGCCATATGGCAACAATTACGTTATCTTCATTTTTCCAAAAACCTGTGATATAATGTAATGTATTAACGTTAGGTGTGAAAAGGGGCTTTTATTTTGAAGGACATACCATTTATGAGGTCACATGACCAGGATTTCCTGTTTGCCCCTGGACATTTGACATGTGAGCATCATTGTCTGACAATCAAAGGTTGTCTTTTATTCGGAGTTTGGAAAATTATCACCAAATAAAAAATTAAACTCAAATTAAATTGTTTGTAATATGCTAAAATAGATTTGTTGTCAAATGGAAACAATATGCAAATATGGGAAAATTATAACCCTATTTGCTGTTTTATTCAGCGCGGCGTCTTGCCGACTGAAATGGACGGCAGCGCCTAGAGGGTTAAATTCTGCATTTTTCGCGGCAACCGAATCCTCCTCCTCCTCCTCCTCTGGCCGTCATTAGCGGCGTGTTTTAAGGAGCAGACTGCAGTGATTAGCCCCAGCCGCTGAACCGTGGGCCACCTCATTTAACACACCACTTGGTGTAATTGTTATTGGAGTGGCGATACTAGCCCACTGTTCACACCGCGACACGCCACTTCTCTTCTTCTCTGTGTCACTCTGACAGTCGCTGCCGGCACCGGCACCGCTACCTGCCCCCCCCCCTCCATTTTTTTGGGGGTGAGTTAGTAAAAAAAAAGTGCATGAGAAAGAAAAATCAAGGTTTGGCATGAGGGAGTTCTAACAGCCAGAGTGAAATATGGACGCACCGACGCCAAAAATACAGTCAAAAGAGACGGAGAGAGAGATAGTGAACTATAAACTATAGTTTTCATTGTTATTGGCAGAGTCGACCAGTGTGGAATCTGGATTCGGAATTGCGTATCCCCGCAGCCTGGTGCCAGAAAGAAAACAAAAAGAAAAGTCCACATCTTCTATTTGTTTAGTGTTTGTGCTCATTCCCCCTGGTTAGGAGATATTTGAGCAATCAGAGAGTTTTAGGCTGGATTAGGAATGGATTAGGAGACATGATCGTTTCCTCATATCTGGTTGACAGCTACACCCATGGAAAAAAAAAAACATTTGCATATATATGCCATATTGTGATATACAGTGAATACTCAAATATTTACTTGAGTAAAATTTGAAAAAAATGAATTGAAAACATATATATATAGACAATAGAATATTTTCAAAAGAAATAAAAAACATATCTACATTATACAGCAAAAGTCATTTAATTAAGCCTGAACATCTTTTGACCTGTATCGAATCAATCCTCCCTGGTATGGGACAGAGGTGACTTCACGGTGAGAGAGGGGACATGTGAGCAGTGTGAAACAACACAAAAAATTAGGGGGTGGCGAACGAAATGAAAAGAAATCGGAAACTGAGGAAAAGAAAGAGCTCAAACCGGGATAGAAACACATTCAGCGGGAGCCAGTGGAGTGGAGGTTAGGATAAATATACTCCCCCTCCGCTGAATGACAGGCATTCTGGTCTCTCATCTACCCCCCGGGGAGACGGAAAGAGAGAAGCGGGGCTAGCCCTGCCATCTTAACCCTTCCTCTCTGCTCATTTTACACTTCTATCCCCTTTCTTCATCTCGCCGCCTGCTCCTCTTCCACTCCTGCTTGGAGCTGCCATCTTAACCCTTCATCTTTAATCGTTTTAATACAACCCCTAACCCCCCGGCGTCTCTCTCCCCTCTTCCCTCTCCCTCTCCGCCGTTACTAACCCCTCTCTCCAGCCTTAAACGGCATGTGATCGCCATTATCGCCCCGGTGGAAACGGCAGCGTCATCATGTGCGCCGTCATCTTCATCCATAACCATTAGAAACGCTGTAAAAAGATACGACCGCTCTCACAATGCCTTTAAATGATGGAGTACGGGCGAGTGTTTGGGCCGTTCGCCGCCCGCCGCCACCGGCAGACGCTGTCATTACTTTTTACGGCTTTGAGTACTTTGGTTGTTAATGGACATCCTTCCTGTCCTTCAGCGCTTGAACCCGGGGAGGGAAGGGCAGATTAGCGGCGGGAGAGGCCATCAAAACATCTCCGCAACCAATTAGCCGGGGGCTGCTGTTGGGCCGAATCAATGGCCGGCGTTATTTGAACCGGGGAGGGGCAGCAATTAAATTCTACTGGTGATCATGTTTCAAAGGGAGTCACATCACAACGTAGCGCCGGTGTCAAGCTCTCAGAATGAATGATAGAAGTCACAAACAAATGCAGACTGTTGGAGCGGGAGCTGACCTTCGTTCGGAAGAAGGGTCTTTATGATTGGATATTTGTTGAGAGATTGTCACTAAAAGCCACAAATGTCAATCTCATGGTGGAGGACGAGGGGACGACTTTACCATCCATGGAGCCCATGCTGCTAGCATGGCTAGCATGGCTAAAAACAATCAAAATCTGTCACTAGTTATGTTTCCATCAATTTAACTCCCTTGATGGTGGTTTTAAAGTTTAAAATTATTGGATCTTCCACAGCCATAGCGGGTTAACCGCGCACCTTTCTCTGCCACCATTACTAAACTACAACCACGGACAGACTACAACTCAAAAAATTGTGCGCGATTTTTAGTAGGCTTTTGAAATCTTGCAAAGAAATAAAAACCCAAATTGGGTGTGTTTTCATAGACTCTCATGCCAGGTGTGTTAGTATGCGAGTTAATGTTCTTAAGTTATTATTTTTGTGTTTTTGTTTTATTGGTTTTATAAATTTTGCCATTTCTATCAAATTTTTGTCTTCTGACGCTATGAGCTAACACATTGTACCATTAGAACACTGGACTGATAGTTGCTGGAAATGGGCCTCTATACACACATGTAGATATTGCACCAAAAACCAGACATTTGCAGCTAGAATAGTCATTTTCTTTCAAAAATAAGGAAAGTTCTAAGTGACCCCAAACTTTTGAAAGGTAGTGTATATATATATATCACTTTTCATACATCATACAATCACTTTTTCTGCCCCCTCTACTCGCTTTGCTTTGCTCCAGTCAGACTCACAAACCTTACAGCTGCGAATGCAGAGAAAATTTGAGATAATGCCACCGAACAAAAATATGGTAGGGGTTGCTGAAAAGCTGAGGGAGAGAGAGAAAAAAAAATCTAGTGAAAAATGCCACCGCATGTTTAAAAATAAAATACATGTTTGCTGCTGCTGCTGAAAGGGCTTCCTCTGTACCCAAAAAAATGTTCCGCCCAGTCCCCTCTCACCATGTCTGCAGCGACGACCCGGACCAGGCCGACAGAGGCAGCTCGCCATCACGCCCTCCAGGCAGAACCTGAGTCAGATGAGGGTCAGAGTGACCAGCAGTACATTAACACAGCACGACATGATGTGTTAATGCACTGCTGAAGCTTCGGTTGGAATAAAGCCGCTCATTGGAATCGTTACAATATTGTATTTGTAGAGATTAAGCAGGCGATGGTTAAAAAATTCATTTTTAGTGCACTGTTCAAATCAGATAAGGTTGAAATAAAGTGTTATTATATGTTGTAAGTAGGGAGGATGTGTATAAAGGCAAAAAATGGGAGGATGTCTTGTGCCGTGACAAGGTCGGAACAAGCTTCTCTCCACCTAGGGAATCGTCAGTATTAAATTATGTGATTGATTATTAATATTAAACCAAAAAAAATGCAATAAACACTAGTTTCCTTATCTTTCATGACATTTTGCACATGTTGGATGACTAAATATCAAAATTATTTGTGATAATGACGCCCAGCCCTATCTCTGATCCCCAAAGCCTGTGTGAAGACTACAATTTTCAGCTTTTAAGACTGGTGTTGAGTCAGTGATAATCCTGGAAAGTCAAAAACATATGGTTCTTTTTTTTTTCCCTGAGCAAATACATAAATGCAGCCATGACCCAGGACCACTGAGAGCAGTGTGAAACACGCTATTTATATATGTCGGCTGATTGCTTGACCTTCGCTGAAAAGAAAAAAAAAAATCGGTGTACTATGACCACTGACAGAAACTGTCTGTAAGCAAGAAGAAACAGGCAGTTTAGATAAAGGGGGCAGAGTTTAAACTCACTCTGAACCAGGTTCAGTCAGCACACACACACTGTTGAACACACCGTACACACACTGGACTCCCCACGTTAACACACACACACACACTTCACAGGCTCAACACTTCTCAGATAGTGTTTACTCTCCTAACAACGGCCAATTGCACGGACAGGGAGGCTTTCAGCAGCTGAACCAGGGCCAGTATAATCACACAGATGCAAACATTTGGACATATTTTACGTTATTCTACATTCTGTTGTGTGGGTTGAATTAAATGAAGTGCACAACAAACCTCGGTAGGAATAACAACACTGCTTTAAACCATTTTTCAACCCCGGCTGTTAAACACTCCGAAACCCTTGGCTTGTGGATCCATATAAGGAAACAAAGTTTAATTGTCACCATTCATGAGAAGAGCCGCGAGCCATTGGACCATATCACTCCTTTGATTCCTTTCTTCTCAGATTGTTTGATGTCAAGGATTTTTAAGAGTTCTAAAGTGGTGAAAATATGCAGTACTTCACGAGACAAGTGTTAGAAACAAAATCTGGTGTTCAAAAAAAATGGTTCTAATCCCTTTAATTATCTTGTGACCCCTCAGATTTTTCCTGAGCCTGAGGTTGGGAACACACCACCACTTTATAGGGTATTATGTTGTCAGCTCTTCCATAAGTATTGGTCCATTTGCTGTGACATGTCAGTCAGCAAAGGTAATAAGGGTAACCAGTCCGAATTTTTCCATATAATCTTAAAGAGGTCCTATTTTCCAGTTTTAATATTTGAAATGTTGTGGTCTATTTCTAAAAAAAGCAACAAAAAAAGCACGCAATTAGACCTGTAGCAGCAATGCAGTCTACCACTTCCAATCTGGAAGGAGGGGGCAGCTACATGGATCTAAGGGAGGTTCCTATTAACGCCCATTCCTGTTGTGACATCACAACAGGAGCCATGTCTAAACAGCTTGTGTTCAGAGGAAGCCAGACCACAACTGCATAAGTGGGTGGACTTATTTGGCAGGACTTAAATATTTACACATTAGCACTGCAAATGTTTATTTTTTATTCATAATAGGGTGTCTTTAACCTCTTAACATGCACCCCCTGTTTTAGTCTTATTTGTGAAAATGGTATGCCCAAGTTGTAAGTAGCACAGTTCCCACATGTCACATGTTGTTTGAAAGCCCTGGCTATTGGCTGTCCGACTTGGATGATCTTGTCATGGGAAATTTCCAATGGGTCGCGCTGCTGTCTATCAAACCAAAGGTGGTCAAACTTTTGTAGTCTGTTCTCATTGGCCTTCAAGCTGGATGTCTCACGACTCATGCATGATGCTTTGATTGGCTCGTGCGTGGTGTCAATCAACGCAAAAAAATCTTCTAAACAACTGAAGTGTAGTATTTGCATAAATAACCCCCCCCCCCCCCCACCAAAGACTCTCTTAGGAATTTACAGTTTCATATCAGTGACTTTCTCAGAAATGATCTGGAACTATGTGGTCCGTAAAATAAAAGCGTTACCTCGTCGTCCCTACACGAATGAAATCTCTCAGAATCAAGTTTTCCATTAATGTTTATTAACTACAGCAGTAGCTCATCTTGCCAAGACATGAAAACGACTAATTGTCTAAAGCTTGTTTCTTGATTGACTAGTGTAGTTGAGTAATCAGCTGAGAGGCGGCGGCACTGAAGGGCTGTAAAATATGAACGAGCACAAAACTAAAGTGTGACTGCCGAGTCGTTTGAGGCCACTCGCGCTGGGAAACCGGTTCTGAGAGATCCTGAAGTGTGAAGACGTCACCTCACACGTTCGACCTGTCCGATCGCAGGAGCCGGGGTCATCGCAGTTGAGAAGAGGTCTCAGTTTAACGCCTACAGGTCACGGAGTGCACCTTTCCTCTGTCATTAGGCGCTAGCTGAGCCTAAACCCAGAGGGTAACCGGAGCCCTGCCCTGCTGACGGCTAATCCGCCTCAACAAAGCCTCTGTGCTGCTCCGAAGGCCTGAGCGATCATCAGTCAGGTAAAACAAACCGCTCCGACCTCACCACTATAGACACAGGTGGCTTCGCTGACCGCTCCGTGTGTTTGTCCGAGTGTGTGTTTGCGCGTGAGTCGGGGTGGTGTGAGGTCGGAGGAAACACATTTGATAAACAGTGTGTTCCTGCCTGCCTTGTGAATGCGTGTGTGTGTGTGTGAGAGAGAGAGACGTGTCCGGACCTGTTAGGTTTCGTATGACATGAGACGACTCGACGATGTGACCGAGCCTGCGGCCGTCACGGCCAAGACAGACTGACGAGGTCCGGTTTTCTCACGGCTCAAATCGACTCTGGCATCCTGACGTAGACGTCAACAGCAAATCTCTGCAAGTCTGACAAAAACTGGGCTTCATTTGGTTCAGTCATTCAGTCCAGAACGCTCGATTCTACTGCAGCTCTTTGCAGAGGTTTACGATGCAATTTACAGGACAAAGTGTTTACGCAATTTATATTTTGGTCAAAAAAACTGCAGAAACTAGGGAGTATATGTGTGTGTGTGTGGGGGGGGTGTATGTGATATGTGACCTTTTTCAACTGTGTCAACATGCAACATTTCATAAAAGATGCATTTCAACAATCTGCGGAGAAAATTGGGGGAATAAAATTTTTTTTTTTTTTAAATACACATTTACAAAAGTATAAATATTATTAATTAATAATATCATAGAATTTGTTTGGATTTGTATTAATTATTACTTATTTCCTGGAGGGACTGACTATTCTTAAAGGTAAAAAAGAAAAAAAAGACATTCTGCAGGCAGATAGTGCACTATTAGGCCACAAATAACTTCCCATTTTCCATTAACATACTGAATAAATAAGATTATATTATTTTCCTCCCATCGATTTAATTTTGATTTATGAATAGGTTAAAGTTAAGTTAAATATTGAATTTTCCCAGCGTCTGTGAAGCCTAATTATTCAGTGTCGATATAAGGAAATAACACACGTATGAAGTCATGTTCTTATGCTGTTCTTCATTTTTCTAATAACTACATCATGGCATAATGTTACATACCGTAGAAAGTGCGTTGCCACATTTTCATTTTAAGGTTTTGTAGTTTTAGGAAAATTTTATGAACATTTTTGAAATTCAGAATTTTATATTTTAGAAAACAGAGTAGGGACAATAGTCATAGGTTCTTTTTCCCCCCCATACTTATCCAGACCTGGAAATTGATAGAAAATTCCATATGAGCAAAGAAGAAACCATTAGTTTAATGTTTTACATCATAAGTCTATAAGTTTGTTTTTTATTTTCTTTTGACATAGACAGGGGGCGGCACATGATATTTAACCAACAATGGAAACACTTGAGGACAGAGCGGGTAACAAGGAAACTGCTGTGACATAAAGGGGAAGTGAAAGGCTTCCTATTTAAAGAGGCTGGTTGAGATTCTCAAGGAGATTCAGGTTAGCCGGAGGCAGACAAACAAAAACAACAATAATTTCCCCTCAGCAGGCTTTTGAGTGCGACGCAATTCCTTCATTTCACGAAGAACAAGACACACACACACACACACACATGCACAGACCGTGTCTACAGCATTCCTGAGCGCCTCCTGGCTCTCGTCCCTCCACACTTGTCACTGGGCAGCACAGGGCCCTGCAGCGTGTGCAGGCCGGCCTGAAGAGCCTCTCACAGGCCTGTTAGCGTGCAGATGGTGTCAAGTGACAAGAGCCGGCGCTGTGGGACACAGGTGGGGGGGAGAGGAGCTGCTGCTGCTGCTGCTGCTGCTGCCCCAAGACTCAGGAGTTTGTTCCCAAAATGCTACAACAACATCTCCAGTGGAATGAGTCACTTAAGCTCAACATTTAAGATCCCCGGGTTTGTTTTTTAAATTGTTTTAATTATGAACCGCTGTTGTATAATAAGCTATTTTTAAGTTGGAGCTTCAAAAATGTAAAGTAACAGTTGCCAGAGGTTGAAGGTTTAACTAAACTGGCTTGAATGTATCCAAACCGTGTAAAAGCAACATTTGACATTTACTTCATATAATTGACATTTACATGTATGTACCTTAATTTCTTTTACTTGCTACCAACATGAATACTATATGCAATATATGATTATGTAACATTATATAATGCAATATATATATATATATATATATATATATATATATATATATATATATATATATATATATATATATACTTAGCCATCTGATTAAACTGTACATGTTGTTTTTGTAGCTACTGGGAGCATGATTTTATGAGTTTTTTTCACATTCAGTAATAATTAAAGGGATATATCTTGTATATATGGTGCCTCTAACCTATATTATATTGTAATTATATTGTATTTATATATATATATATATATAGTCTATGTGCAAACTTTTTCTTTTCACTTGTAGTGTCTCTACAAATCGAAGCATCTTATCTCATCTTATTATATATATATATATATATTCTTATTATATATATATATATATATATATATATATATATATATATATATATATATATATATATATATATATATATATATATATATATATATATACACTGTGACAGTAACCATTTTAACCAAAAAAAAAATCAGGCACAAATAACTGCCCATTTTTCAAAAACATACTGAATAAAAATATTATTTTCCTCCCATTAATTTAAGATTGATTTATGAAAAATTTGCTTAAAAAAGTTAAATATTGAATTTTTCCCAGTGTCTGTGAAGCCTATTTTTTCATCGTTGCTGGATCAACGTTTCATGAAAATTTTATAACATTTTTAAAAATGTTATATTTTAGAAAACACAGTAGGGGCAATAGTCTGGAAACACAAATATTTTCCATAATGAGTTTATTTTTTTCCCCCCATACTTATTCAGACCTGGTAATGAATAAAATTCAAATTCCATATCACACACACTAATAATATAGAATACTGTACTTCCAGACACAAAGGATTTAAAATATAAAAGGTCTTACACTGACAAACAGGAATAACAACTCGCTAAATTCAGGGATGTTTGATGGTGAAAGTGACCGTAATACAACGGATTCAAACTATTTTAATACTTTATCAAACAAACAGTGACATCTGGCTGAGGGTGGACAAAGCCAAACCCAGACAGACAGACACATAGCGGTCAGTGGCAGCGATGGTGTGTTGGTGGGGGCTTTAATTGGGAGGAACAACATTGCTCTTTTCAGCTCAGCAGCAGATGTGAAGCAGTTTTAAGACAGCCAGCACATGAGGGGAATGTAAATGACCTCTCTGACCTTTTATCCGCCTATCAGACCCGGATCTCTGTCTCCTCTCGCTTTTTTCTCCCGGGGGCTCATTTATTAAAAGATAAAACATGTCCAGATTCCCCACAGTAAGGTATCAGGAGGTACTGATACCCCACCTCTAGTTTTCTGTAGTCATATCACTTATTAAGATATAAAACCTCCTCCTTTTCTGCCTCCCGGATTCAAAGAGGAGACCCCACTGACAAACAGCCACTTCCAACGGGCTTCATATCACTCAGCAGCAGAACGGGAGGAGGGAGGAGAAAATTAAAGAATGTAATTGGCAAGGGAGTAGAGATAATCGACTTTTTAGTGGTTTCTGCTCACAACACTCGCCCAGCTCTTGTCAACTAAAAGGTTTGTACAGTGTGTAAAGTACTAAATCCGCACAGATTACAGGATATTGAGTATTTACACGTAGCAGCGTGTGTATAGTCTACTCCGTACGGCATGATACGTCATGTCATATCCGTGTATGTTGTAATGTGACGTCCAGTTTACATTTGACCATATGTTTCTGTGCAAAGTCCCTCAAAACAAACAGCCTTGCCCATTAAATATCTCCCTTGTGACTAATTGACTCTTGTCGTCTTTTAGGCATTTTTCATTGTACAGAAAAAATGTGACGGAGATCAAACAAGACAGAAGAGCGGGGTGATTAAATCTAGAGAAAACTAGCAGATCTTAGTGACTGCTAATGAATCCATGAGACACTGGTTAATTCTCAAATTCTTTTCCGGCTCCGTCTCATCCTGTATTTGTCTTCATAAAGAGGAATTTCCCCTGTTTGGAATAAATATTCACCTCTGCTTCCTCTCTTTGCAGCGAATGATCTGACACCGGAGATGAGAGCTCATAGTTACACACGCACACACACACACACACACACACACACACACACACACACACACACACACACACACACACACACACACACACACGTACACACACACACACACACACACACACACCTACCTCCAGGCTGTTCTGTATCTCATTAACACTGCAGTGAAGTTCACAGATATATGCACATACACAGACATTTGTACATCACACACACACATATACAGCTCTGGAAAAACATAAGAGACCACTGCAGAAGTATCAGTTTTTCTGATTTGACTACTTATAGGTATGTGTTTGGGCAAAAGAAACATTTTTGTTCGAGTCTATAAACTACTGACGACATGTCCCTCAAATATCATCATTAAGGAAACGACAAATGGTCAAAATACCAAAAAAGATCAAATGTTTTCAGACCTCAAACAATGCTTTCCACAAGTCTTTACCATTGTTCTTGGGTGACTTTATTCCACTCCTGGTTCCTCTTTAAGCAGAATGAGGTGTTCATGTGTTGGAATTCAACAGTTGATGGAATGGAATGGCTGAAATACATGTAGAGATGCTGATTTCAGAAAAAAAAATGCAGTGGTCTCTTATTTTTTTTTCCAGAGCTGTATATATACGAAAGCTTCTTTCAGTAGAATCAGTCATCGTGCACGTCGGGCCGGTATTTGACGATTCTCTGCTGGCGACACACACACACATCGCAGAGCGGCTGCGTTTAATCACTCACTGAACTACTCTGGAAAACACTCCTGGGCTCTGCCAGCTCGGCCTGCGGGGGCCTCCCCGTCATGATTGAAGCACTCAGTGCCGCTCCGTGAACGGACGGGAGCGTCGGGGGTGGCCCCGGCGGTCAGGGGCGGAGGACCGGGGGCCCCGCCAAAACGGCACGTCGCAGACCCGGTCGACCCCTGGCGGCGGCGGCGGCGGTCGATCCGCGAGCATCTGCGGCCGCGTTAAGTGGACGGCGTTGACAGTGGACGCGGCACAATGGGATGATATTACAGTCGATGACTTTTTAAACGGCCCCGAGTGGATTCCTAAGCACAGACCATGGGTGTTTTTTTCTGTTTTTTTTTTTTCCTGCTCATGACTCAGCAGATGGTGGTAAAGGGACACATGTGGCTGAGAGGAATGGAGGGAATAAAGAAGGGAAACCATCTGAATTCCGATTATCGTCGCTGATTAAAAGACGTAATGGTGATGGAGAAAGAGCCGTCGTGGCTGTGGTGAAATTTAAGATCAGACGCTTTTAAAATGCGATTGAAGAACGAAGCTGGTCCCTGATGTTTCTCCAACTTGCTGATGTGACAACATAACACCATTTTGACCTGCCTCCCAGTATGAGATCACTTATGGAAAAAAACAGAGGTGGGGGTAGTTTGTTATTCATAAAATCACTATGGAGTCTAGAAAATATCACAAAGGTCTGAAAACTCATCCGTTGCACATTTCAGAGACTAAAATATGTACAAACTGTTATTATTATATTATATTAGATTTCCTCACAAAATATGTTTTGTGAGGAAAAGTCCCAAACCCACATTTAAAACTGCTCTTCTTTTCGTTGCAGTATGTTTTGACTATCACATAAATGCTCATTAAACTAATTCAAACTGAAAAGGCATGTAAAAGGCCTGGGTTTTGTTATTGTTATCACTTTTAATTGGCTATTAGAGGAAAATGTGACGCCTACAGCAAACCGCTCCCTCTAAAGCTGGAATTCAGATACAAAGCTATTTAAGATAAATAATGGCCATTAATAGTTCACTTTGCTATGTACGCAGTTATAACTGTGGCTGACCTTTATTGTTTTTCTTTTTATTTCTCCCTCCGATTTCATAAGATGCCATCTTATATTCTTCTTCTTTGAATATGGAATGTGGATTTTCACAATTCAATCAGTTATGCTATATATTATGCATTATATTATATGGTATTTTAAAGGTACAGTTTGTAAGATTTATCAGCATCTAGTGGAACAGAACCTAAAATAAAATGGTTTATAACATTCCCAAGTAGGTTTTTATTACTGTGGATGAAGCAGTTTTTTTTTAATCTACTATCTACTACTTTATCTAAGCCTACCATGTTTCTACAGTAGCCCAGAATGGACAAACTAAACAGTGGCGCTTGATATGCAGTTAACATTACTTTCTACTACATGTTGGGGTATTCAATCGGTTGCAATCTGCAATCTTGCCACTAGTTGCCACCGGAAACTACACACTGTACCTTTAAAATCGCCCCCTTTTCCCCACTTTACACACCTGCTACTGTACATGTCTTTTTACGGCCCTTATCATCTGAATTTGGAGAGAGAACCAGGTGGGTTTGAAAGTCCAAAGAATCTGGGGGCGTGTCGTTAGAAAGAAGTCACATGAAACCCGACCTTTGCGGCTCGAGGCTACTTTAGCCGCTACATCACACCCCACTGTACCTTCATTGGTGGTCAAGTTGCACCGTGGGCACAATGTAGAGGGGCAGGTTTCGGCGGGGAAGAAGAAAAATGCATGGAATTCACTTCACATCCACTCAGAAATCAAACGAATGTAAATACGCATATAATCTGCAAATGAACCGATTTGTAGTGTAATGTAAAAAAAAAAAAAAATCTGTGAGGAAGACTCTGGGCATTTTAGGCTGCTCCAAGGGGCAGGAAACTTACTGAGCCTTACTTAATTTAAGCCATGAAATGCCAGCTTCGGTTTCCATTCAGCTGAAAATCGCCAGAATGCCAGGCAGGCACAAGTATTTTTTTTTCCCCTTGCATGTGTGTGTGTGTGTGACAGCTGCGATAAGTCCCACTGTACCCCCTAAGAGTAGGGAACGGTGGCTGGTTTAAGGCAGAGGAGGGAGGCTGTGGGTGGGAGAGGAGGGAGGCTGTGGGAATGGTGAGGGATGATAGCCGGCCGGGAGGGCGGGTGTCACCGGGGGAGGGGCTTCCTGGCCCCCTTCGCCGAGGCTCTAATCCGCCTGGGCTCAGGAGAAGGTGTCGGCGTGGAGAGCGGGCCTGTCAGCACCCACACACTCCATCCCCCCCCCCCCCACCCCCCCTTTATCCTTCATCCCACTTTCTCTTTCCCTCCATCCCCGGCCTCGCATGCATTTCCCACATTCCCCAGATAAAATGGCAGGTAGAGAGGGAAGAAGCGGGAGGAGGCTGGATTGGGGGGGGGGGGGGGGTCAGCTGTGGCTCAGGGCGGCGGAGGTGCATCGGGCAAAGCCCACCACTGAGGCCCCGATAAGCGTATCTCCCTCTCTCATGTGTGCCAGACAAAACCCATTTGTTTCTCATCTGTTCCCCTGATTCGGGCCTGACAGCTCGGGGTGAGCTGTGGAGGACCAGCGACAGAGTGATAGAGGAGAAGATGAGGGGGAAAAAAACAGGAGGAGGAGGAGAAAAGGAAAGCGTGCCTTTGATTTCTCGTAGCTATTTGGTATTTTGGATTTCAAGTCGCGATGAATACAAGTTTCATTTAATTTCAATTTTTTTTTTTAATTAAGTGTGAAAGTGTAATGAAATAATCTCACCTCAACGTGCATTTAGCAGCTTTTCTATTAGTAGCTGCACACAGCTCAAGTTGTGTTTCCATCTACTTGTCAAACAAATTCCAAGCTAACTTTTGAAATATTGTGAAAAAAGATGATATGGTTGGAACACAATCATGCAAAGCTTCTTCAGGAGTTGGCGGCATAGTCATTAGATGGCATTACATATCAAGCCATAACAGAGTAGGAAAAGAAGTAAAGGCTATGACGATGGTCACGTAAATTAAATGTGTTTTTTTTTGGAGAAGTGAGGATTATTATTTTTCCAAATCTTTGACGTTTCTGTGAAACCTTCTAATGCCATACGTCAGAAATTTCATGGAATTGTGACGACAGTCTTAACTTTTTAATGCTCATCACAACTCAGCGTGGTGCTGAAGCCCTTTATGAAGCCTTTTTGTAGGGCCTATGACATGTATGCATGGCTGTTGATTTCTCTCTCTCTCACTCTCTGTACGTATGAACACGAATGACCGAATTATGTTGAAAAAAAGAGGATGTGGGACTAGGTTTTCATTCTGTGGCACAGCGCCACACAATGTTAAGTTCACAGAACCCAAGGCGACGTCCTGAAATGTCTTGTTTTTCTCATAATCAATAGCTTAGGGAAAAAAAACAGCTACCTTGTTTTTATTCTGTCACATATTTACTCTTGTTTTGCACAATTTTCACATTACGCAGACACGTTCAATACTCCTAAAACGGGCTTTAAAAGCCGTCTTAAAAAAAACGTGTTTAGTAGCTCTTTAAACATAAGCATGTCTGAAGCTCTGTAGGTGAAAGCGGTTCCATCAAACCGCAGACACAGCGTGCACCGACCACACACACTTAAAAAAAAAAAAAGAGCGCAACCGTGACCGAGGCAGCTGCTGTGAAGAAGCAGGACGTTTTTTTTCTAATAACTTACAGAAGCGGCTGCAGAGAAGGAGCGCTAACAAGGAGGGAAGAAGTGTGTGGTCCTGCACGGCTCGACTGGCAGAGTGTGGCACTGCAGCGCCGCCAGGTTGGCGGCGGCGGGGGCGGTGTGAGGGGGGGGGGTGCTTTCCCAACGGAGCCGCCATTGCTAAAAATGCATGTGTGCAAAGGTGCAGCGGTGCACTCTGGATAAAAGCGCTCTCGCTTTAAACGGCTGCGGGAGAAGAACAAAAGATAAGGAAGACGGGCGGAGAACCTCGCCTGTTTGTTAGCAAATGGACTTTCTCTCCTTCCCCGTGTTCTTCCCTTCATCCTGTTTTGTGCGGATGTGGGTCTCTCATCCCTCATAATCCCTTCCCCAAACACCGATGAGTAAGTCCTGACACGCAGCCATATTGCCAGCCTCGGCCCTGCCTGCTGGGGATTTACTACCTAAATAAACACTCCTCGCACACAGAAACACACACGCATGCATAAAAAATAAATTGAAGCAATAAATTCACACTGTCATCTGTTACTAGCGCTCGGTGTAGTTGGGTGAAATATTCTAATGGTGGTTCCTGAGTTTTGGTGCATATATATATGGACGTTTTCTTTTTTCTTTTATATTAATTTGACACATTTAATGTGATCTGAAACTGTAATTTGATTCAATTTCAATCAGGACTCTCTGCATCCTAGTGCTTTCCAAAATAAATCTTTCATTGCTTATAATTAAGAAAGATCAATATAGAAAACTAATAAGACATTCACTGGCAGCTTTTTCGCGCTTAACAGTTTTCGATGACTGCATCGGGTTCAATATCCATTGTTCCTGCTGATGATATATGTTGGCAGGAGGCCTTTCTTCACTCCACTTCCAGCCGTTCGGCAGCCTGCACCTAAGATGTCACACAGCCCTAAGAATTTAATTAGCGCCGTGTCTCAGCGGGGACTTTAAGTGGTGCATCAGCTCAATGCTTGTCCAGGGGCCAACATTAATTCTGGGGCAAGACCCAGTAAAACAAAGTTAAAATCTCATCTAAGACAATATAAAGTTTTATGTTCCTCCTAATGTGATACACAGAGCCGGAGAGACGAACGACTCCCAGGAGGTTTAGGTTTCCCTGCTTCCCTCTTCCTCCCTCGTCTGTTCTCCTCGCCCTCTTCCCTCTAATGACCGTGCTGCTTTCTGGCACATGGCCCACGTCGATCTGTAAACACCCATCTGGCCCGTATGTGCTGTCTGTGTGGGTTTGTGATGAGCCCATGATGAGTCCAAAGGTGCATGTGAATGGTTAAATCTGCGCGCGTGTGTGTGTTAATGTTTACAGCACACCTGCTCCACATACAAACAGCGCACGGCCTGTTAGCTCCTCTCAACACTTTCCATTGTGCCCTTAGCCGGCGTGGCATTGCTAATCCGCGGTGTTTGGGGTTAGAAAGAGGCTACCGCGCTTGCTGTCTTTACACTTGTGTGAACAGGAGAGGAATGTGGCACAGATGTTCACTGCGTGGACCTGGCACATGGACTGCATGTGCACTCGGCTCAGACACGGATCGCCAGCGTACCAACCTGTGTCACCGTGTTAAAGGATTATGAATTTTTAACATGTAACGTGAGATAATCCATCGTGTGGGTTCACGGAGCCACGATTTCCTCCTGATTTGCCAATCCAGATTAAGCATGAACCTCTAAAATAATCAATCATAACCCATCGCTCACAGTTTAACATTTTTTTTAAGATTTGTTGTATTGGTTTTATTGCGATCGCAATTGTTTAGTAGTACTGTCCAAATTTCATCCTATATCCTAAGTTTTTCAAATTTCGCAAAAAAAATTAAAAAGAAAGAAAATGCAAATGATGTGTGTTTCTATCAAGTGGTCTGGAGCAAATAAACTAGATGCAAGAAGCATGGTTTGGTCCGAAGATGGCGGTATAGGCTATGTTACACATGGCTGTAATAAACAGAGTAGAAGACGAAGTAGAGGCTAGGAGTTCAGAAACAAAACCTGCTCAGTATAGATGAAAAAATAATTAAAAAAAAGATCAATATAGCATATCCATAATGTCTGTACATTCACTATACATCAAATAGTAGCTTATTTGGCAAAGTTCCCATCTTCCGTTTGTGCTGAAAATGATTTATTTTGACATTTTATTGCAGTGATATTGTGGTCAGATAAAATGAATATTTCCTCCCCATCACATCCCACCACTTAAAGGTACAGTGTGTAATTTCTGGCGCCATCTAGTTGCAAAGTTGCAGATTGCAAACAACTGTGTAGGAGAGCCTGCGATGGCCAGGAGAAACATGAAGAAACATTTGGGTTTGTCAATTCTGAGCAAGTGTAGATGCAACATCATGCAGATAAAAACAGTCCAATCTAAGGTGATAAAAATGCAACATTTCCTTTTCTGATTCAGTTCTATACTAATTAAAACATACTTAATTTCTGCCAAATCTGTTTTACTAGATGCTGCTAAATCTTACACGCTGTACCTTTAAAGAAAAGAACACCAGAAGTGTACAAAGCTCATTGGATTATACAGGCCTCTGTGCAAACACACACGAGCAAATGACACAATAACAAAGCATCAGGATATGGCGCTGTCCAATTTCCCACCTACGACACATCGTTACCCGGTTACCTTTACTTCTCTGTCACTCTGAATGGCACATCCGCTGTGTAAAAATGACATTACGCTGCGTGACACAGCTGGCACGCGGTGAAAGCCTGTAGTTACTGAATGCACACAGCAGTTATTTTCACCAGAGGGTGACACGGGCAGCCAGAAGCTCCAGCGTCTTCAGTGTCTTGGTCAAGGACGCTTAAACACGGATGGACTCGGCGTTTTGTTTTTTTTTTCCCGCAGAAAATCAAACCGCACGAAACCCAGCGACAGGCCTCCGAACCTGCAGCTCTCGCTGCTTTCCAAGAAGGAAACCTGCAAAGAACAATCAGGCAATAACTCTTCCCCTTCATGAAAGGAAGCCTATTATGACAGCAGGCCCATTAGCTAAATGGAGAAAGAGCATGTGCAGCATGTAGCTCCCGCTATATAAATCTGCATCCTGACCTCCAGCAGTCACCCCCCTGTGGAGTCAACCTGGTATAATTCCAGACACCTCTTGATGGCCTTCGTGGAGCGCAGGTCACAGTAAATCTCACGCTGATCAGGCCCGAGTGACAGCCCGGATCGTCCCTTTGTCTCCATGGAAACGCGGTGTCAGCGGCCACGAGGCATGTCAAGGACTTTTGTCGTGACCAAAAAAAAAAAAAGCGCTCCGCCGGGACAGCTGGCGGGGTTTCGGAAGCGAGCGGGAGGGTCACGACTCCGCGCTTTTTTAGTTTCTTCCACCCGGGATATTTATGCGTCTCACAGCAGGACCTCGGCAGAAAAGAATCGACTGTGGCTAATAGCCATGTTAGCTAACGAGTCACACGTGCGTCGGGGTTAGGGAACGACTTCCCCTCCGTGCTTTAAAACAGATGAGGGCTGCGACCGCACAGACGCACAGTGAAAAACAGGACGTAAATTAAGGCCTTCTCCTTCGCCGCCGGTGGAGAAGTGTTCGGAGAAAATAACGGTCTTAAATCAAAGGCTCCAGCAGCCTTCAGCCAGCTCTGGGAAGCGAGACCTCAAAAATCCTCAAGTCATGGTTCAGCGTCATACCAGAGACATGAGCTGGCGGTTTACGGGCAACACGCGCCAGCAGTGACGATAGGAGCCCAATTCTGACCAATTTCGAGAAAAAGTCGACATTTTAAATGGATTTCAGAAGGGGAAAGGCAGCACTGACAGCACGAGTTCTACTAATGTGCAGTGCATCAGATGTATTTAAAATGAATATGCAGATATCTTTTTTAAAACTATAATCAGGGCTACACGGCAAATATTTGCTCAGCGCTTCAGGGCATAGACCTCTCGTTCACTGAGTGAGCAGAGAGTTATAATTATCCACTCCAAACATTTTAACTGAAGTTATTTAATTCTCTTAGCAAACATTATACTCTGTGTGATTCATTTCAATTCGACACAGCATTTACATGAGGAAACTGCACCAGTGATTTAATGGCGACAGCCATGGTTCGATTACATCAGGTAAGGAGCTCCAACAGGAGGAAAGAAACGTGTCAAATTGAGACATTAATATAAAGTAGATGTCTACTATCCTGTTCAGCTAATCACATTCCTCATCCCTGATGCCCTCGTTATTGATCTACGCATTTTGTGTGTGAGCTTCGGGTTGCGACTGCAAAGCAGCTTTTGGTGAGGTTGTAACGTGAAATGAAAGGAGATTAAAACCACCTCTGTGTCGCCGTTGCTGTGAAGGATGATGACACGAATTTGAATTAAAGGGATAGTTTGGTATGTTGAACATTTAGTCCCATTAATCAAGCTCTTGGCGTGTATCTGAGGCGACGGAGACTATAATTTCACCGATCCCTCCAGTGTTGAGTGTAGCGATTTCCCCCCGACTGGATTTTCAATATAAAGGAAGTGGACAGGGCAGATTAGAAACCTAGTAGAAAAAGCCCTTTACCTTTGTGAAAAAATGAATAAACACTGGTAGGAAGCTCAATGTGTAATAACACCTATCTCAGTAAGCGGTACCGTGTAATGTTCCCCATTTCATTCATTTAGTACTTGCTTCGGAAGCCTTGGAAACGAGCGTTACGCTTCTATATGCGACAGAGGAGCAGAGGTTTACTGGAGCCGTACTTTAAAGTAGTTCCAGAACAAATCTTGTTCCAGTTTCAATCTTCAGTTAGCAAGTTGTCTATAAATTGTAGGACAACATGTTGACAACAAGTCTGATTAAACCATGAGCTTCCTGTTTAGCTTATCATTTAGCAAAGACCTACTGAATATCTGCGCCTTTAACTTCCATTATATTGAAAATCCAACTGAAGGGAAAATGCTACAAAGCTCAATAGTGCAGGGATCGGTTGAAATTATGGTCTCCACGCTTCAGATACATGACAGGAACGTGGGGAATGGGGTAGATGTTCAGAATACCAAACCCACCGCTTTGAACTACAAAACACCAACATAAAGTGAAAGTTGACTATAGCTTCCAGCTCAGCTAAGGAAATGAGATCAATGGGAAAAATATTGACTATTACACAGTAACGGAGTGTCTGCCTCTTATTTGAAATCTTTTCTCTTCATCAACCACGAGTCACAACAACCATTTTCTAAATGGTTAATAAATAGTTAAGTAAACATTAGTTAATAGTTAATTCACTGTGTGTTAATGGTTGGTAATTGATTTGTAAACTGCCTTAGTAAAGACTTTGTAAGCCGTGGTTAACTTACTATAAACATCAACTTCGATCCAATCAATCCAGATAAAGTTTATATATGGTTTTATATATGGTTTATGAACCATTTACTTAACATTTACAATTAACAAAGAGTAACTATTGATTAAAATATAATAAACTATCCATTAACCTTTTGTAAATGATATGTACTATAACATGTGTTGTTACTATAAAACAGTCCTGCTCATTTTTTTTGCGAGATTTCCCACAATGTCCCGATACAAGTAGATGTATCAATACCGCGTGATGACTTTAACTGATGAAAAGCTTCTCACCACATTAGCAGCACAGTGCTGGCCTTTACAGGAGCACATGATAGGAAACCCACTCGAACAGCAGCCCCTCTGGGCTAATTCCCAGGTCAATGATGGCACTATCCCTCTCCTTCTGCCATAAACACCACGATATCATCTGCCTGGACAGGTCGCCACACACTGTCACGAGTCCTGTTCAAAGAGCCTCACTGATGGATGCATTCAGCTGCTTTTGGAGCATTTCCTCTCATCTGCTTTTGTTTGTCCGTGTGTGTTTGTATTGATGATCTCAAGAGCAGGAGGGGAAGACGGGACGCGGGAGGAGGCAGAGACACACCGTGATAAGCTCAGGCCTCCTTTACATCTTCCTGATAAAGCAGGACACACACTCACTCACACTCAGACGGTCATACCAAAGCATCAAAGACTGATAACACACCTTGGCTTTATCTTCCCTTAGCTTTGTCCCCGGCTACAGTCAGCACCACACATGCTCTTTTTATTTTCATTTCAGCCGAGCGGGGCAGCGCGGGGGTTTCAACAGGGGCGAATTCAGCTCAAAGACGTAAGATCAAAAACACGCGTTACCCTGATGAAAAGTCGGCCCCAAAAAACAAGATTCTTATCCATTTCAGAAGTGGATCCACCTTGACATGGATATTACCAGCAGAGACTAAAGGACCGGTGCTTTTCAGTGAATACAAAAGCTAGGTTAACTCCTTTGCTACTGTCAACTTAGGACTGAACAATTTTCGAAAACATTTCTAATTATGGTCATTACTTTATTATGATTCCCATTTTAAACACTGTGACGGGACGTATGCCTAATTTGGGCGTTTGTTTCGTACACTTTCTTTAATAAAACAGTTCAAATCTAAAGCAAATCCTATCAGAATCTGGACCCTGGGACAAAATCCTATCTAATTGGTGTCAGTTTAGGACACAAATTAGGAGGGAGCATACCTATGTTCCCTTTGTTCTGCGACCGGGGAAAAACGGACCCTTTTTCATAAAAAAGGGTCCTACCTTGCCTCCTAACCCCTTACCCTAACTCTCACTCAATTTCATACCCCTTACTTTAACTCTAACTCTAACCCCGACCTTAACCCTAACAAAGCAGGTAACATAGAACTTGGAGAACATAGGGTAGGTGTAGAACATGTTGTGTAGGTTAGGACTTCTCTGTATCACGGCAATATTTTATTTTACATGGTTTTCTCACATATTTTGCCTCGATTAAATGCTATAACTCCAGTAATTTGATAATTGCAGAAGGCAATGTCGCCATTTTGGTCCAGTTTCGATGAATCGTGCAGCCCCATGTCAGATGTGTCAAGGACGTGTGAAGTGGAGCATATATATCTTTGGAATTTCTTTACCTAAATCTGCCATTTTGTTCACAAATGACCTCTAGAGATTCGCCTTTTTTGTGTTTTGATTACTATTGATTGATTACTACTTGATTACTTGGGACTATTTTTGGTATCACCTCCTTTGGGGTTCCGAGATAACTGAGCGGTTATTTCCCGGGATGAGCCATGATGAGCTTGACACCCAAGCCTGACACCTGGCATCTTTAAATACCAGCATCAGTGATCGATTACTGAATTAACATGGAAGGAACATCGCTTAAGACCATGCCGTGGTCCGTGTCGGCGGTGGAGACCCCCCCCTTGTGTGTGCGGTCGGCGTATTTAAACAAACAGGGATAAGTATGTCACTGCAGTTTCACGCATGCATGTCATGACGACCCGGTCCATGTTAATTCTTGATGGAAACACAACGGTGCCTGAAACCAAACCAATCGGTGCCACGCTGAATCGCGGCGAGTCAAGCCGGTGCCCTCTATGGAAACGAGGCTTAAATATGCGCCCTGTTAGGAGCTGATACATTATTTGCAACAACAAATAAACTAAATAGATGCAAATTTTTAAGAAATCCAAGAACACTAAGTCAAGGCTGTCTCCAAGCAACTGAAACGCAGGCAAGGTAAACTGAAAATCCTTGGGCATTTTGACAAAAGCTAAATCTAGACAATAGTATTATCCCTCATCCAGTACAAAGCTCATTCAGTGAGCTCTTTCATCTGTGCAAACAGGGCAGGGGGGAACAGAAAACATTTGATCAAGTCAAAGTTAATCTTCCAACAGTTTGAACTCGCCGAGCTTTGTTACAGTGGGACCCGCTGCAGGATTTTTTTTTGCCTGAAAGAAACAATATCTTTTAGTTACCCAGTGTCCCTGCGTGTTGTCTAATGGCAAATATACAGTATGTGCGGGGGCGGGGGGGATGGGTTTATTTGAAGATGGCTTTCTCCTCACGTCTCTTTGTGTTTTCCTCACAGCTTAACACCTCTCATAGAGTTTCCTCATAACTTCACTCTTAAGTTGTCAACACATCTCTATACCAACAAGAAAGGAATTCTAATTAAGGTAGTGACAGCTAGATAGATTTTGCCTTTGCAATATCAAGTTCATACCTGTGAGAAAATCTTCATCCAAGGTTTTTTTTTGCACGTTTGATTTGGATTAAATTATCTTTTATTTCAGTTTGAGAAGAAAAGATCTTAAGATAAAAAAAATATGTCTTTTTAGGTAACACGCGCACGCTTTGTAGAGTTAAATTCAAGGAGAGACCTTGGAGTATTGACCCTGAGCTGCATGGTAAATAAAATGGCCCCCCGCGATTGTTGATAAGGGCATAAACTTGAGTTATTAAAGGGCATAAAGTAAACAGCCACGCGGAACTCGACTCCTCGGGCCCCGGGCTGGCACGGCGGGCGGCAGCGCCACCCGATCCTGGAGCCGAGAGGGCCGCGCAGCCGTAAATCAAGAGGCATCCGAGACGCTGAGCTCGCGGGTGAGACGAAGACGAGACTGCAACCAGACAGGCAGGAACACTGATCTATGTCTCCGATAACGCGCACGCACACACACACACACAGATCCCTGCGATTTCCCTCAGCGTTCCCACTCGGCTCACAATAGAGCCCCACAAACAGCCGAACAAGAGGAGATCACAGGACAACTGACATAGTTGTGTACACACTAATTAGGAACACTGGCACGGCCACAATGGGCTTTTTCATAGCCGGCATGCACGGATCACACACTCTCTCACACACACACACACACATACACACACAGGTTGGGTATCAGGGTTGGGATCTATGCCATGTTTGCTATGATACCCTCTTTGATCTGGGGTGAGAAGTTCTCTGCCCCCAATAGTAAAAAAAAAAAAAAAAAGAAAGAAAGAAATAAAGGAGACAGTCGATTTTTTTTGAGAAGGTGGCAGCGTTTGTTGGGAGCGTTCGACAGCCGCAGTGTGAATGGAGGATGCTGTGTTTTGTTCCGGCTCTGTATGAACAGGCGTTTTGTTTGCAGGATGACATTTAGACAATGGCCGCAGGACGGGTGGGAGAAAGGGGGGTGTGGGGGTGGGAGGTGTGCTGTTGGCAGTGATCATATGAGCGACGTCTGAAGCTTTTGTGGACGGCTGAAGGACGGAGGGTCAGCGGGTCAAGCCCGCCTGACCTTTTCTGACATCAAGGCATGAAATAAACATAAAGAGAGAGGAAACAATAATGCTTCCATGTTGGTTTTCCACCTCATGCCCCCCCCCCCCCCCCCCCCGCCGCCCGCCCCTTCGACATAATTCTGCTGTCACGGTAGACCCTCAAAACCTCACTACTGCTGTGCAGTTTGATTTAAGAAAGCTTATCTGCACACGGGTAGAGAAATCTGATTTATGCTGGAAACGGAGAAGGAGCGATCGCCCAACAAAAGTCCAACTGGGATTGAAATGCTGTCTGTTTCAATAAATTAGTGGTTTACTTCCAGAAGCCGTTGGGAGCTCAGAAGGGTTTTTTTTTCCAATGCACGAAATCACTTTATTTGCTCTCTTGTGAGGATGTGAAGAGTTAAAAGGAAGGATCGATACCACTCTCTGAGATCTTTATAACATCATGAGGTCACCGTGTATGTGTGTATAACCATAAAAAGGGCAAATTGCCATTTTTTTTTATACTTTGGGTTTAGCATGGATTAAACAAACATGATATAACATGTTAATTTGTTACCTTGGGCAAAACCAGGCCTGTTTTCGTGCTAAGATAAGATAATAGCTGCTGGCTGTAGCTTTATGTTTACCATACAGACATAAACGTAATCTATAGAAATTAAGGTATAGCAAATAGAACATTGTTGTTTTATTGGTTGTAATGCAGTGGAGTACTATAAAGCGCTGAAAGCAATAATTTCTCCCTAATTAACACGTTCCAAGAGGCTGTTAGACCGCCTGATGTTAGCAGACAGAGGTGGCAGAAAGAAAAAAAAAAAAACAATAATGTGTGCTAGAAAGAGGCGGATCGGTGAAGCTGTAGCTTATCTGCATCTGGATCTGTTGGTTTTCAAATTCAAAGAATGCAGTGTTTTATTTATTTATTTTTTAAATGCAGCAAATGCTGCAATAAATAAAACTGCTACACAACCATGAGAAAACGTCACCACGAGATACAGAATGAGTCACTTATAAACACACTAAGAAAATCTCTAAATCAGGGGCAACCCTGATCCTAGAGCCACTGTGGGTGCAGCATTTTGTTTCAAACAATATATACGGTAACGGAATATATGGTAACTGAGTATATTTGGACGAATATTGCAAAAAAAAACCGCAATGTTCAACCATCAGAGAGAGAGAGACGCTGCAGCGTTTTAAAGGAAAACTGGTCACAGCACGTCCACTCCGTCCTTCTTTGAAAAGTAGAAAAAGTTTGCAAAGCACCAAAGCAAAGTAATTCACAACAAAAACAGCAGCACGTCATAGACCTAGCCGCGGTCCGTTTCTGTTGCCGAGGAAACAAGACGCTCCGCTCGGTTGTGCCCTGCGGCGTTCGGGAAAAAAACCCCCTGTAAATGCGAACCGGAGAGCTTAAAAATGAATCGAATGAATGAAAGTCGCCACTGGCGACTGAAAGTTTGTAACACTTTACGAAAATGATTGCTTTTAATCACTACGTTTTGCATCAGCGTGTCTTTTTTTCCCAACCCGAGTCCGAACGGCGTCACGTTTCCTTGGACCGTGAAGCGCTGCTGTTCTGGTGCAGCAGAATATGTAGTTTCCGTTGTTGTTTGTAAGTCTTTTCGTTTCTGTGACTGCAGCATTTTTCTCCTGCAACGTTTTTTTTTTTTTTTTTTAGTTGCATTCGTTTTATGTTTATGTGCGTTTTTGGTTTTGCATCATTTCTCTGTTTGCAGCGTTTTCTCCTCTCGGATGTGTCCTGCCTAAAAATGTATTCTAGACTAAGCCAAGTCTTTTTATACTTTTTGTCTTCGGCTACAAATTTTCATTTGGGTGCATCCTCCCTTCATTAGTAGAATGCTGTGCTATTGCTTGGTTGGAACAAAAACCTGCACCCGTGGTGGCTCTACAGGGTTGGAGACCCCAGCTCTAAGTCATGTGCCTACTATTCCTACTGATCTTACGAAAACCACAGTGTGAACGCGATCGCCATGGAGAGACTAGAGTCAGCACCCGTCTGTGTGAGTGTGTGGAGTGACTTCCTGCCGGATGTCTGACGTCTTATCTCTGAACCGGCGGCTGATCGGCCGTGATAACACGGCCGAGCCTTCACAAAAAGAAAACATCCAGGTGACTCTACTTTTGTTGAGTCGCCGCCGCCCCGCCGCAGGTGATGACTCGGGCTGCAGCTGATATCCAAAAAACTCCAGGATGCTTTTTACAGTCAGATCATCTGACGACAGGCAGAGAGGGCCGAGCAGCATATGGGTGGAGCGGCGGCAGACAACAGATTAGGCTGCGGTTTGGACTCCCCCCACCGCCGAGACTGACGCAGCGTCTCAGTTGAGACAGAGATAAAATAATCCTGATTCTAAAAAAACCCCTCTGTTCCAGCAGAAACGTAGCCTTGTGAACCAGGTTTCCATAATGGCTTAGGAAACTACCCTCTCGCCTTTAAAAAAAAGACAGAAAAAAGTTAAACCTAGAGACTTTGGCCTTTATCCCCGCTGATTTAAACACCTCATCAAGCCGGCCTTACACCTCCCCCCCCCCAAATAGATACTTTCCATAGATAGCGAATAAAATAAACAGTCTATCTGTCCGCCGCCCTGGTTGGGGGAGAAGATTTCTGCGTCTATCAGCTGCTCCAGGGTAGCGGTTAAAGGCAATCACATGTTTGGCGTGACATGAGAAAGCTCTGTCAGATGAGTAGGAAAGCAAGATGTTGAGAAAGAAGTGTGTGATTGGAAGGGTGACCGGTTTCACTGGTCGCCTTCCAACTCCCTGACTCCACCTCCCGGCTCCATAAAAACAAAAAAAAAAAAACTGACTTCAGCGACGTGAGATAAAGAGAAACAGATTCACACAAGGAGGTTTTTTACTATGTGTAAAATATTGGGTGTTGATAAGTCGCTGTAGCCGCCGCGAAAAAAAGAAACAGCGGGAAAAGTAAAAAAAAAAAAAAAAAAAAAAAAGCGCCTCTGTCTTATTTTCCGAGGGGTTAGTTTTACCCATCAATTTCACTCGAGTCTCTAAAAAGGTCCATTAAGGCGAGTTGAGTAGAGCGGCGACAGAGGGCGACCTGACATCCATCACCTCCGCCGCCGCTTCAGAGCCCGGCAACGCCGCGCACACACACACACACACACCCCGAAAGAAAGCCGCTTTGAAAGAAACCCGGCGAGGTTGTGTGTGTGTGTGTGTGTTGCGCCCTCTTTTGTGCGCAATCCTATCAGTGTCACAAAGGTCACGCTCCCTCAAGATAACCCGCGGAGATCGCCGTGGGCTCCGGCGCATTTTTTTTCCCCTTCACCTCGCTCTGTTTTTTTGTGATCCGGTGTCAGCAGCATTTCCTTGGTGCGCGGACGACGGCTTTCATGTCGGGGGGTTCTCTCATGGTCTCACGGCCGATGGAGCCGCCCATTCAAATAACATGCAAAGCGGCTGCGAAAGCGCGAGTACACAATGTCTGTTTGTAGTCCAGCGGATCCATATCTGTCTGAGCTCTACAAAAATCCCCCCCCCCCCCACCCCCGGCCCCTTGCGCTTTCTGATGTCCATTGGCCTCAAGTCAAAACTGCAAAAGCGCAAAAGATTGTTCTTTTGCGTCCCATAACTGGAGCTGATTAATACAATTTCTTATCTTCAGTGCGTTGCGCGTGATATTCATAAAATCCTAATCTCCTCACATTGAGCTGGAGGTCCTGTGATTGGAAACACATCTACAAATGGGAGGAATGTGGCGGAAAACATTTTTTTTTTGAGTTTGCACACATGTGGCGGGACTGGCGGAGCACTATTTGGCAAGGACGCGGGAGAGCTCTGGAAACAAGACTCTGTTCCCCTGCCACCACTTGGGTGGACTGCGGTCGGGCTGGTATGTACTTTTTCTTTTTTAACATCGACTTCCCATTCAGTGCAGTAAACATTGTGAAAGGACCGGTGGAACCGCAGGGCTCACGTAAACCCAGAACAGGAGCCTTCAAACCTCCACCTGCGGCGACGATTGTAATCATGGATGTTGTGTTCGAGAGAGTTTGATTTGCCTGTTCGCTTCCAGTGTTTTTTTTTTTTCATAAACTCAATGTTATAACAGTAGTTTACTAGACAAATATATACACTACCGTTCACAAGTTTGGGGTCGCTTAGAAATGACCTCATTTTCGAAAGAAAAGCACTGTTTTCTTCAATGCAGATAACTTTAAACTAATCATAAATACACTTTATACATTCCTAATGTGGTAAATGGTGCAATATCTACATAGGTGTATAGAGGCCCCTTTACAGCAACTATCACTCCAGTGTCCTAATGGTGCAATGTGTTTGCTCATTGTGTCAGAAGGCTAATGGGTGATTAGAAAACCCTTGTGCAATCATGTTATCACAGCTGGAAACAGTTTATCTGGTTAGAGAAGCTATAAACTGACCTTTCTTTGATGAAAGCAAAGTTTAAAGGAAAAACGGATTATTTCACATACATTTGTAATCTTGCCAATGTCTCGACTATATTTTCTATTCATTTTACAACTCACGGTGGTAAATAAAAGTATGACTTTTCATGGAAAACACAAAATTATGTGGGTGACCCCACACTTCTGAACGGCATAGGGTAAAACAAGGATGCCTACTTCCACCTTATTTAATTATAAGGGACCTGGAAATACTAGCTACTAAAGTCATATCTGATTGCGGAACAGAGACCCTTGAAGTTGGTTGATATGAGAGTATAGATGTCCGGATGTCTTTTTTGACCCACATTAATACATGTTATGGTGTGTTATTCAAACAATAAAACTCCACTCTAACCTCAACCATTACTGTTAGTGCTCTAAAAACACAGAGATGCCTTCACTATATCAAAAAGCTTCCTCAGCCCACTCAGAGTCCTTGAACCTGGCACAACTTGCTGAAGTGGAGTCCAGGGCCATCTGCAAAACACACAGATCCAATAGTTCAAGCACACATTGTCTATTGTGTAGGACTGTGTAGCTTTTTTGTTATTAGATTCTTAATATTTACTGTAACTTCTTTATCTTTTATAATCAGCGTATTTGCTTTTCTTATGTTTGGTATGGTCTTATCTCTTAGGGCTTAGAATACAGGAGTTTTATCCAAGATTCACTCCCAAAAAAAAAAAAGTCGAAGGAGAAATCTGCGCTGGGACCTTGGTTATTATTCTTCTGATTATCTGGTAATGTGAGGGGTTTAGAGATCCAATCTTAAAGCTCCTGAGCGGCTCGCAGTCTCTACTGGGGCCGCCCCGGTAATTTCAAACACGCTATGATATATACGGTATGCCGTGATATTTAGGATTTCAAATCTGGATGATTAAGTTCTTTTCCTAGCACGACCACAACAGCAAATGAGAGACACCTGCGCTTCTCGCTGGACTGACCGCCTCGCCGCATCCACGCCGCCCACTTTTTTTTTTCGTTTCCTCACTGCAAAGCATTACTAACACGAGTTGTTGCAACATGTCGGTCTCCGTTTTTTGTTAACATCTGCTTCCCCGTGAGATAACAGGAGACGTCATGGCCGTGCCCATCCCATTCTCACCAAACACGATCCAACTCTGAAGGGTAAAAGCTCCACATCTGTATCCTGGAACACATTGCTCCAGAATTCCTGACAAAGACCAATATATTAGAGATCAGGACGACATATCAACGTAAGATCGAGGGTTTTTATAGTTTTATGGAGATAAAAAAAACAAGTATTTGGGTTAAGGTTTATTTGTAAAGTGTAATCAATCATTTGGTGCGTTTTAATAATTAATTTCATTGACATTCTATGTATTAAATAAATCTAAAAAATGTTGACTTTTACGTTAATGATGACCTTGCTACTGACATTTGGCCTTTTTGAGCCCTCAAAAAACCCCAAAACACATGTAAAACACTAAAGGCCAAACGACCTTGCCCCTGAAATGATGAAATTCCAGAGCCCGGTGCATGTTTGAGATCAGAGAGACAAACATCTGCGAAGATTCTCCTGATGTGCGTGATGCAAACTGGTTTCACAATCGCCCAGGACTTCAAAACTCCTCAAGTCCGACGCCGGCTGGATTTACAGCTGCAATTTCACTGATGCAGACCATCGACAGCGAAGAGCCAGTTCCGTGTACTTCACAGACATTAAAAGAGATGGAGAAATAGTTGCTTTCATGAACGTCCAGGGCGATAAAACTACACCTGAGAACTTTCCTTCCTTCATCTTCTCATCCGTGCCTACAGTGGCGGTTGCGTGTGTTTTTTTTTTCCCCCGTGCCCTCTCCCATAGCAGTCGCCGCATTCTGGCTGAGGCCTAAAATGTAAATGCGGATGTGATTTACCATGGGAACTTCATGGCATTCTTCTCGTTTTGGAGGTCTGTGAAAGGGGAACCGGACCGGAGCCAACTGCAAAGAACAGTGAGCTCTGACAGCCAAGAAGCGGCTGCAGTGAAGCTAAATCGAGAGTGCCATATAAATCTTGGCTTTTTTTAAAGAGAGCAACATCAACACGCCATCACACACACACACACACACATACACACATGCATGCACATGCACAGCAGCGGCAACATGTTTACAAGCCGATATGTTAATGGTTCATCCCGGAGCCGGTTTGGTGCCTGCCTCTGAAAAGATCCAGTTCTGATGAAGAGAACTCATTTATACATCGAGGATAGAGGAGAAACACAGAGAGGTGTCCTGTAACTGAACACTAGCTAGCCAGTGTGTGTGTGTGTGTGTGTGTGTGTGAAATATGCATGCAGTATGTGTGAAAGAGAGAGCAGAGGGAGACGGTGGTAGACGGGGGAGAGACAATGAGTGAGAGAGAGAGAGCGGTGCAGGCGTCAGACCTAAACGGCCTTCCCTCTGCTAATATGCACCTTGGGCAGAAATGTCAGCAGGCAAACGGGGGAGGAGGCGTACGGGTGAAGAATGTGGGAGAGAGTGTTAAGAGCAGTGGAAATGGAGTGAGGTGAACGGACTCAACTAGCGGCAGAGGAGGCAGCGGAGAGGGAGAGCAGCTCATCCCTCGGCGAGGAGCGTGGAGGAGTCAGGAGAGATGGAGAGGAAGCCGAGGGAGGAGGGAGGAGGGAGGAGGGGGGGATTTGGGATTTCCTGGGTCGTGATGTCACGGGGCGGAGGCCTAGACAGACTACAAAGCTAAACTCTGACTTCCCGAGCCTGTTTTTTTTTTTTTTTTTGATCCTAATCACCCCGGTAGTCACACTCAGATCCAGACTCTCTCAATCTCATATTAGATTTGTTTTATCTCCATCTGCCGCGACAGGTTGTTCAAACGGAACAATATGAGAGGGGGAAATATCTAGTTCGGCGGAAGTGCCGAGGACTACGGAAGTCACGAGGCGTCAAAAAGGCCAAACAGGTCGCCGGTTAAAACGCAGCACAGTTTCCAAATTGATTTCATGGGTGATTTTAATCTGAAATCTAAACGTGAATACGCATGACGTAACTTGAACTTGTTAGGAGGCGGCTCCAAACGAGATAAAAATGAAACAAATGGCGGATTTGGACTGCTTTCTTCGACGGTTCTGGCAGATGTAGTCATGGAAACGGGACTTCTTCACTGTTTCACGTTGTACTAACATGAGGAGGACGTAGCAAAAACCACGTGCACGTTTAAGATTTCTGGAGAAAGTGACCTCAATGAAACACGTGACTTCTCAATGCCTCCTCCTCCTCATCATCATCATCATCATCATCATCAACAGGTTCATTCAGAGAAGCAGGACTCAACAAAGGAGGAAGCAAGATCAATCTGATTGGTCACAAGATGAATAACATGGATGAGAAATGGTCAAAAACAATTTTTTTTCAAATTAATTGCCAACACACACACAAAACACATAAAGCCCACCTAATTACCATGACATCAAGTCTCACTTGACAGAGATGCTCATATATTTGACTCATTAAAAGTGAAAGTAAACACCAACGTGACTGCCACTGCAGCTCTATTGTTAGAAACATTTGAAAGAATCAGAGGATGCAACGTAAGAGGCTGCATCAATCAAAGTTGGGATTTATTCCAGCAGGAAAAGCAGAGGATGACCAGGCAAAGAGGAGGAAAGGTGAAAATTGTAATATTCCAATAAAAACCAATACAAAAAAATACAAGGTCATGTTCAATCAATTATTCATCAATATTAGGCTATGATCCTCTAACCTGCTAAACTGTTTTCAGCTATGCTAACATGATAGCATCAAGGGTTTCCTAATCATCCATTAGCCTTCTGACGCAATGAGCAAACACATTGTAATGATTAGATGGAATTAGAACACTGGACTGATAGTTGCTGGAAATGGACCTCTATACACCTACGTATGTAGATATTGCACCAAAAAACAGATATTTGCAGCTAAAATAGTCATATACTACATTAGCAATGCATAGAGTGTATTTCTGTTTAGTTTAGAGTGAAAAAACAATGCTTTTCTTTCAAAAATAAGGAAGTTTTGAACAGGTAGTGTGTATACCCCCACTAATTATGACTTAGAATGCCAGTATATAGAGAGAGAATGTTGACCTATTTGAAAATACTCTACCTTTTAAAGTAATCAATTTAAGTATGAAAATCCCTCTAAGTGTAAAGGTGTGTAGTTGAATAGCTTTAGATAATGCATTAGAGCTGTTGTTGATGTGATATCATACCCGATCATAGTTCGGACGTTTGGACTTTGTTTAAATCGTTTGCTCGGCTCATTTGCAAAAGCAAACTTTGCTTGTTTATTTGTTTCCCTGGGTTTTCCCTCCATTCTCCGGCTCGCTGAGCCCATGTTCACTGAAGGCCGAGGCCAAACACCCGCGGGGAGCGACCCTGTCCTTGACACCGACCGCCTAACGCATCGCGCGGCTTCTTTTCCCTGCCTCCCACTTAACCCCCGCCGCAACACACAAATATGCTGCTGACCCGCCGCTCCCCGAAAAACACACCAAACACGCCCCGGCTTCCAGGCAAAAAACGCAGCGGTTGGAGAGGAAAACGCGGATAAAACGCTGAGATGTAGAAACAACAAACAGCAAAAAAAAAAACTTACGCACGCTTGAAATCGGGTAGTCTGAACGTGACTGCTGCAACACACACACACACACACACACCCGCACATTCAGGTCCGCAGCAGAGCGAGGTGTCAGAGCCCGTTAGAGGCCTTTGGCTAGACGCAGCTCCAGAACAAGCCGGACAAAAGCGTTGCCTGTCTCCCCTCATTAAGTGATTTAAGATCCCGTGTTCCCCCGGCTCCTTTCATCGCCGTCCAAAGTGAACACACTTAAAAAGCCCAACAAGAATGCCAGGGCCCGCTGACATGAATGGGGTGAAGAGGGGCAGGAAAGCCAAGTTCACGGCGGAGGACCGGGGTCCAAAGGCGAGCTACGCTAGCCATGCCTATTAGCCCGCATGCGGATGGAGGGAAAAAATGGGGGGTGGGGGGGTTGTGGGGGGGGGGGGGGGGTCGTCTAGCTTGAATAAACCCGGGTTAACGATCGGAGGCCCGGCACCTCGGCTGGGAAACGGCAGCCACTTAATCCATTAGCAGTTCTTCCCTTCCACACAAGAAGCGACCTTTTTTTTTTTTCCCATGAAAGTTTTTTTTTTTAAATGCGCCGTTTTTTGTTTTTTTTTCCACATTCCTGGCTAACAAGGCGGCGCTATCTGAGGGGGGGGGGACGGTCGGCGGAGCCGCTGGCTGGAACGTCGACGGCAGCTTCCAAGATCAACCTCGCGAGATGGCGTTTGTTCTGGGGTTTTTTCGTGTCGTTATTATGAGTGATTAAAGCAGACTATCATATATCACGGTTACCGGGATTTGCTATGAAAACTCCATTAGCGCCTGTGATACGGGCCGGGTCGGGATTTGTCAGCGGTGCGGAGGAGGAGGAGGGGACGGAGCAAAGAATTTAGCAGCTGTTGCAGAAAAAACCTCCATCTTTTTTTTTTTACAGCCCTGAACGTCCTGTAAGGTTACACTTGACATAAGCGTCAGTATCCTAAAGATTTTTCCTTTAACAAGTGAACAAAATGTGTCGATCAATCATTTTTTAGACAGAATAAGTCAGCAGGGAAACATGTTACTAGGTTTTGAGTTTATTTTTTTTCGCAGCTCATAAATCCTATGAGGTAATTTCCATCAATTGTTGACCCGTGTCAAAAAAAACCCTTTTTTTCCCTTCTTCTAGAATGTTCTATAAGCGAGGGTTAGTATCTAGATTAGTAACAAGATTAGGAGCAATAAAGCAGTATTTTTGTGTCAGTCAAACTTAAATCTGATGCTGTTTCATGAACTTTAAAGACATTAATCTCCTGAAACAAACTGAAAAAAAAAAAAAAATTGTTGTCTCCTAATTTCAAAATTAGACCGATTAAGGTAAATTACTACTCTAGAATGAAGTCAAATGATAGGCCTGCTTGTATACAGCACATTAAGTGGATTTCTACAGGAAGCCAGTTTAAAAATAATATACTTTTTAAACTGTTTTAACTAAATAAAGACTTTCTTTCCTACTTGTGTGTGTGTGTGTGTAGGGGTGAATTTATTGCACACACTCACTCATAAACATACCACACACGGCTTCAATTAACACCTAAAGGCAGCCGGGCTCCTCTGGGGTCATCATGTCATCTGTTAGCGTTTCAGATTGAAAAATTTTTTTTTTGAGTACGCCTTCTCGGATGGTTTGACGCGCAGTAATGACGTCAGCTCTCGTAGACGAGGGGAGAGGAGACCCCCCCCCCCCCCCCGACTCGGTCCTGACCGCGTCGGGGAGAGTTGTGGCACTGCGGGAGAAATCTCTAACATGTCCGTTAAATTGAAGGGCTCTAATTCCGGAGCCGAGTGCGGTCTGAAGTGGACGGTGTACGGAGAATGCAGAAAATGCATTATGTTGGATCGGGAGGGGGGAAAAAAAAGGAAGAAGAAGGAAAAAAAAAAGATCCCCTGAGCAACCGAGGTCCAATTAGTGTGGTATACAATGTGGGATCCAAACATTTGTTTACAAGAGGCTGTGTTTTCTTCACCCCCCCCCCCTCAGCTCTCCCTCTTAGGGCCATGCCAGGGTGGTGGTAGGGTGGTGGGGTGGGGGGGGACCCTGGTTGGATTCCACAACGGCTCCACAACAGAGTGGGTGTGGCTACACCACACAAACCTCGGGCCTTTTGACATTACACTGCGCAACCATGAGGTCAGAGGAAGGCTCTTTCTTCCGAGGCACAAAGGGGTGATTTTTCACTCGCCCCGTGAGAACAGCGGCAAATAATGAACTCTCGGGCCCCTGGTATCACGTTCGGTTTCACACGCGTCAACTCCATTCTGGAGCGGAACAAAAGGGGCAGTAGGAGAAACATTCGCGGGGAGGGGAAAGCGGCGTGCCCGGGCCAACGCCACGGAGGACGAGCCCGAACCGCGGCTACCCCCCCCCCCACCCCCCCAACGTCTGGGACGCGTCGCCGCGCTTTGGGTTTGCGGGAAAATTTAGTTTGGACTCATAAACAGGGAAACGTTCGCAGTAGCGGACATATGCGGATACATATTTGGGTTCTTGTTCTGGCTATGGTCTGATATCACTCGCAGCTGTTGCTGACGGGAAAAAAAAAGAAATAAAGTCGCATAAAATTTTAACTACCGCCAATCTGCGGCAATATCCGGATGTACTCGCTGTAACTTGACGCCCTGCCAGACGGGGGAGCTTTTTCTAAACTCCGGAACAGTCTCAAAAAAACGTAGGCTTGTCTAACCATCCAATCGATTAATCCCGGGAATGATTAGATTCGATATACTTTATTCATCCCACAACATGGGAAATTTAGTTGCTACAGTAGCTTATAGAGGTTAAAAAAGAAGAAAAGAAATGCAGAGGCTAAAACACCTGAACAGTATCCACAAATCAACCATTCAATAGAGAATTGTGCAAAAACAAGTACTGAGGATATAAAAGAAGGTGCTTGATACAAAAGTATTTATATGTAAAGTGACTAATGTGTATAATATAAGTATAATTAATGTAAGTACTACTGGGGAGTTGTTGTAAGAGATAAGAATATTGAAAAAATAGTGCAAGTGAAGACTACAACATGAACCGGTTGGTTAGAATGACCTAAATGTCGAGTCTTTCTGCCGTTTACTGTAGCTCAGAGTAACCTACATCTCCATGTGGTGAGCGTGGTTCCAGTTACATTTCGTGTAGCAGGAATCCAACGTTCAGTGGGATTTTTGTGGCGTTTATTTTTACATTTATATATATATTTTTTTCTTTTCAATTTTAGAAAACTCGAAGCCAACAAATACACAGGTTTCTGTGAAAAGAGAAACACATTTTGACCTCAAGGACAAATATAAATCCTGCAGTAGATCAATCTATTGATTATTGAAACGATTAATCGATTAGTCGGTTGGTTCATATAATGTCTTTTTTATTTTGTCCAGACCAACAGTCCACAAGATCATCAATTTACTATTATAGACAACTAAAGAAAGACTGAAGATTTGGGACATTTTCTCCTTAAGATGAGTCAAATCCATTAATCGATTATTAAAATAGCAGGTGAATAATGCAATAGTTAACTAATTGATTAATTGTTGCAGCTCTAATTATACAAGACTAAAGAAACTAGAAAATAATCAAATCTGAGGAGCTGGAACAAGAGAATTTGGACATTTTCTTCTTAAAAATGACTCAATTATTAAAATAGTAGGTGAACAATGTAATAGTTGGAAACTAATTGCTTAATTGTTATGAATCCAATTATACAAGACTCAAGAAACTGAGGAGCTGGAACCTGAGAATTTGCACATTTTCTTGTTAAAAATGACTCAAATTGATTAATCAGTTATCAAAATAGTTGGCGATTAATGGAATAGCCGGCACTAATCGATTAAATCGACCAATCGTCTCACCCCAATGCTGCAATATATCACCTTTCGACTTTGAGTGAACAGTGAAATTTTAAATCCTGTGTAGATTTTCCGTCTTACATGCGGTTTAGTCCTGCGACTCTTTCGCTGATGCAGCTGAGCGACCGGGCGGATGCACCTGGTGTCTATTAGCTGCCGTTTCCCCGACACCTCCACCTTACTTTAACCGGCTTTAAAGTTAAAACCCCCCAAAAAAGGCTTGAACCCGTGAGTGCTGCCCGTATACGTTTATAGAGTAACTCTACTCTTATATGCTCTGAGGGGGATTTCTCCTCCTTAGATGCCCCGTTATAATCAGAGAGGGCAGGAATTTTATTGGCCTTAACAAAAAAACACCCACAACCGAGACCGAATCTTGCGACATTCCAGCTGTAAAGACGCAAGCGCCGCCACCCAGCCGCCCCGCTTCGTGTCATCTGCTCTGCTACACTATAAAGCGTTTTTGGGAAGGCCAGACGGATTAGGCTGCAGTTACCCTGACATGAAAAGCTGCACTTAATTTAAAAGCTCTCACGGCTGATTAATCACGAATTATGATCAAACAGCTGACTCGCACGATAAATATATGGCGCGCTGCTCGCGGGCCTGCGTGCGTGCGTCTGCCTCTTGTGTGCGGCCAAGGCGACGCTCGAAAATTCATGAAAACAGGGAAATTAAAAAGCCTTTACGTTAATCTCAACCTACAGCGAGTGTCCAGTGTGTCGCAAACATCGGAGGAAGTGACTCCGACACAAAGCGGGCGGCGGGTCGAGGAGTCAGCGGAGCGGTCAGGGGTGGAGGTGGGCTTTTTGTGGGGGTAGAACAAAGCGGTGAATTCTGAGAATCCCCTTAATCGCCCTCCTCATATCTGATAGCAGGAGTCAGCAGCTGGGTGACAGGCATCTGGACAGCAGGCGAGCAGAGGCTGCAAGAGCCTGGGCCGGGGAGAGTTTAGGGCCCCCTGAGGTGGGGGGGGGGTGAACAAGCCAAACACGTCAGCTGTTTCTAGGTTAATCGTGTGTCATAAATAAAACATTCAAAGACCTGGATATGAAGTGACTTCCGTCCAAAAGTTTGGGGTCACCCAGACAATTTCGTGTTTTCCATGAAAAGTCACATTTTTATTTACCACCATGAAAAAAAATGGATAAATAAAATGGATAAAAAATATAGTCAAGACATTGACAAGGTTAGAAATAATGATTTGTATTTGAATTAATAATTTGTTCCTTCAAACTTTGCTTTCCTCAAAGGAAGGTCAGTTTTATAGCTTCTCTAACCAGCTAAACTGTTTTCAGCTGTGCTAACATATAGCACAAGGGTTTTCTAATCATCCATTAACCTTCAGACACAATCAGCAAACACATTGTTCCATTAGAACACTGGACTGATAGTTGCTGGAAATGGGCCTCTATACACCTATGTAGATATTGCACCAAAAACCGGACATTTGCAGCTAGAATAGTCATTTACCACATTAGCAATGTATAGAGTGTATTTATGATTAGTTCAAAGTTATCTTCATTGAAGAAAACTGGGGTTTTCTTTCAAAAATAAGGACATTTCTAAGTGACCCCAAAATTTGAATGATAGTGTAGGTATAGGTGCTCTTCAAGTGTGATATAGCGTAACATTTTTTTTTTATTTTTAAATATCTGAGCTTTTCGGATTACACTGACAAATTCATGGATGCACTGATACATTTAGGGATTTAATGGTGAAGAAAATGTTGGCTTAATACAAATGACATGGTTTTTGGACCCTCATCACAAACCAGAGTGTGCTGCTATAAGAAATAAAATAAAGAAAAAATTAATACATTATGCCCAGAATTTGGTGCTACATCCCTAATTATGGAAAAAAAAAATAAATACAACAAATACATTGTTGGTTTATTACAAAACTTTTTTTTTTTCCAAAAAAAAACAATATTTTTTGGTTTACAACAAAGTTGCAATGACTGGTCAATTAATCGATTAGTTGCCAAATATTACATTATTCACCAACTATTTTGATAATCAATTAAATGACTTTTAAGATGAAAATATGAAAATTCTCTGGTTCCAGCTTCTCAAACCTCTAAAACAGTAAACCAGTGAAAAAAAAAGACAGTGATCAACATTTGACACCATATTTTGAACCAAACAAGTAATCGAATCGTTTAAATAATCAATTAATTAATCCACTATCAAAACAGCTGCAGGCGGTTGCAGCCCTAATTTCTGACAGGAAATAGTGTTAAAATTTGAGGGTACAGCAAATTTGTAGATTCTGTGGTAACAAATTATTTTTACACTTCACCAACTTCTGGGTAATTTGCTGACTCTGCCAAATTTCCGAGGCCACTATACTAAATTTGCAAAAGCATCACGGATAGAAAATGTGGTCGAAATGCACCAAACGTAGGAGATGTAAGCCCCATGATATGATCTGTCATGACATGTCATAGTATTAGTCATCGATGATACCGCCATGACTGGGAGATATAATGAACCAGCATGACAGAAAGCAAAGTCAGCTCCCAGTAACCTCCTAACATTCATACTGTGACACTGCAACAGAGTGTGTGTGTGTGTGTGTGTGTATGCATGTGTGTGTGTGTCCTTGCCAGTATGCACAAACACCATAGTGATAGTGATTAATTTAGATAGTTGTTGGCATTTCGCTTTATATCCCCCAGAAAGCAGTCGGCTGCTGCAGCAGAAATTCAACATGCTGCATTAAGAGCTTTGCTCCCTTCAGGCAACAGGAATTCTGGGTTATTTCTACCCTGGTGTATCTGGCACAGTTTTGGTTATCTGTGCTCAGCGGGCCAATGAAAGCACAGCTGCTCCACGGCTCATTGGCTGCCGCAGGGTTACGGGTTAATCCTGATTGGTGACTTTCTGAGAAGACACACCCCTGTTGTTGTTGTTTTTTTCTCTCTCTCTCTTTTGAGCTTGGAACTAAATTTGCATATTTATCCATTCCCACTATAGTGTGGAGCATTCGTAACCTAATTTCTCAACTTTTTGAGCTCCAAATTCCAAGGATGGCCGTAGAAAAAAGGCCTCTTAGCTGATGATCCGGCTTCCAAAGTTGTTTTTTAAACTAGTTTTCTGAACACCAGGATATTCAGTGAAAGCATTTAAAATGATTTTAAAACAAATTTTACACACATGCAGAGTCTTAAATCTTGTCACTGTACTTTAAGATGATTTAAATAAAATTATTAAATAAAAAAAAAAAGAGGTTCCTGATCAAAAGTCAGAAGTGTGTCAAATGGTGCTGCACCATAGCACCACATCTCCCACTACAGTGCTGGGTTGCTGGGCAAAATTTAGAATGGGCCTGCCTCCGTACAGGAGTGGCTCGGTGGATGGTAAATGTGTGTGACGTGTTAGCCGGCGTGTTTCTCTAACCCCCCTGTGTATCGCGTGTCTAGACCTCCTCAACCAGCGCTACTTCTGGAAGAACCATGTGACCCAGAGGGGTAGTCACAGGACTACATCCACACATTAGGCCTTTTTTTTTTCTTTTTTTTTTTTGTTCCTTCTTCTTCGATCAATTCTTCAGCTTTACGGTAGCCTGTAATCAGACATAATCAAATAAGCGAAACTGAGGCAAACTGACAGAAGTGGAACCCAGCGACACATGGCTGCATCAAAGCACGGTTCAACCCCGCAAATGCCAGCTCGCCTTTAAGAAGAGTTTTTTTTTTTTTCCTCCCCTCAGTAATTTAGGCGAAACGCATACGCAACTCATAAGATTCAAACTACGGCTACAACAAAAGCAAAAAAAAAAAAAATCGTATTGGATAATTTTTCTTTGAATAAATTAAATGACTTAAAAATGGATGTGAAATCAATAACTTTTACTGGTTAATGATTTTATATTTTGTTGAAAACTATTTCCTGCACATTTTAACATATTATAATAGATGTTAATAATTTTCAGTTAAAAAAAGTGTAACTTTAAAGTCACAGTACAAAGTGTAATATATATATATATATATATATATATATATATATATATATATATATATATATATTGTGAATTTATATATACACATATATATAATTTATATATATACACATATATATAAATTCACAATTGCATTTCTATAGATGTACAAATAATATATGGATATTACTATACTGTATAAATGACTATGAATTTTGATTATTTGTATCCATATTTCAAAGAAAACTATAAATAAAATTCAATTTTATTTTTTATTATTAGAATATTCATTTATAATATTAAAAAATTAAAAGTGTTCTTTTCAACATTATATTTGCTGTTTTTTTGCCCCATAACAACTTGAGTTGATTAATAATCTATTAAAACAATATATTTAAAATAGGCTTTTAAGATATTCTTCTTTGAAAAAATATACAAATAATTAGCATTTAAAAAAAATCTAAGTCACTGAATAAAATATATCTAAAATATATATATACATATATATAAATTGTGTATAAGGCATGACATATGCAGAATGAATATAATAATATGCAGTGCAGATGATTTTAAGTCATTCATAGTTTTAAGGATACTTTTTTTATTATTTGTAAAAATATTCCACTATAAAAAGTAATTTCTATTTTTCCTCGCTACCATAAAATCCCGCCATGTAACAGTGGAGAGGGGGACGGCTATTAATGAATAGGAAGGAATAATTAGTGAACTTTTGGTGATCAGGCTTTTGCTACTTACAAAAGTCCACTAAAACTTAATAGTCACCTCCATCCAGAGACAGAAATATGAGCGCTGAGCCATAAAGACTTCTGATGGAAACCTAAGCAGCCGGCACACTCAGGAAACAAATAAAACATCTTTATGAGCGGGGTTTTATGATCTTAATAGGCACAGTCCCGGTCCAGTGGCCTCTAAGTGCTCTGCTGGACAGGTCTGTGTTTCAGAGCCGACTTCAGACACCAGCTACTGTCTGCACAGCGACTCCCAAAACTCTGCACAACTTACGGTTTCCACAGCCCAGGCTGCTGGATAATTAGTACTTTCTCTGCCCGTGGAGTTACAAAAAATTCCTACTTGCTACGTTCACAATGCACATTCTGCATTTTAATATACAGAGTAATTGATGCACAAAAATACTGTATTTAAAAAAAAATTTAAAAAAAGTTATTTGCTGCATTTTCAAAACTTTAGTTTGGGAATACACTGCAAAAAATATAAATTCCAGTATATATATTTAAAAAAAAAAAAGTTCAATTAAATGGAACATTTTTGTTAATGAAGTGACTTTTTAAAAATTTTCATCATCCATGTTTCAGGCATTTTCCAATTTTCTTCACCTTTTTCTGAATTCTTAAATCTGTCCTAAATAATGACTCTTATTTCAGGAAAATTCCAAATGATTTAACCATTACGAGAAAATTATCTTCTTGTTTTTTTTTCTTTTTTTGTTAGATTTTGAGGGTTTGCATGAGATTAAATGTCATGTTATAGTTTTTGATAACACATCATTACTAGAAAAAAAAGTGATCAAGTAAAGAGAGTTGATAAATCATAAAAATACACATTAAGTACTAACTATATTATTTTTAAATGGTTAGAATTGGTGAACTTAGGTTTAATTCTCAGGAAATATATTTCACATAGTATTTATATGACTTTTGCAATTATTCAGTATTTTGTAATTGTCATTTTTTTTAGATATAATTTTAAAGACAATTAAACCAGAGTTTTTCCAGACTTTGGGGCAGAGTGTGAAACTCGTCTCTTCACCTAGTTTTTATTCCTTCCCTCAGAGTTCGTCGGCCCCTTTGAAGCAGGACGGGCCAGGTTATCTGTAACCTTGTTCCTTTTGTTAAGCAGACAATACAGGCTTGTTGCCCCATTAGTTTCCCTTTGTTGGGTTGGTCTAGGTGTGATATCCACCCTGTCACCGCTGATACTGCGAAAACCATCCTCAGAATCCACTAAAGGGACAAAAGAAGCCTTCTGAGGCCAGAAATACCCCAAAGTCATTTACAGCGTTCCTTCTCTACTCAAAGCAGAACCTCCGGTAAAATGCTAATTAACTCCATTATACTTCAGATTCAACCTGAAGCTTTGGCGCCACAAATAAGGAGGAATAGAAGCCGACAAGAGCTCTGAGAAGCGCTAATAAGCGAAGAGTCTCTTGTCCTGATTCATGAGAACGTAGTACTCTCGCTCGAGTGGAGGCGTCTGATTGGACGGGACGAGAGGCGCCCGCGATTGGCTGGGGCGGTGGCACATTCTGTGTGGAGTCAGCGCTGGGACCTGTTACGCCAGATGCCCTCCTCTCGTCCCCTGCAATGTTTGCAGCCCCACGCACGCGATCCCTCGCTCCGCTTGGCTGCACCCTCTCATCGCATTACTTCTGCTATTCTAACTCCTCCATCAATTATGCACTAGAATAACTCCGGGCCCTGATGGAGCCAAGACATAAAAGGGGATCATCGGCGCGAGCGCGAGCTACAGCTAGAGCTAGCGTCTGTCCCGCGCGCCTCCCACCCCCCCCCCCCTCCCCGCTCCACCGTACCGCCGCCGCAGCCATGAGACACGAGCGCCAAAAGGTACCGGCTCCAAACGAACGGGTCAATGGCTACGATCGCCATGGTGTTAGTAGGTCAACCAGATACATTCGACTAAGTCATAAGATCCGATTTCAACACGTTTGAATCTTACCAAGAAACAGAGCTAGATCAGACTGGAGCTGCTTTTGGCTTTCAGCGGAGCTCATAAGAAAGAAGTCTGGGGGAAAAATAAAAAATGGCTGCATCGTCGTCCTCGTATGTCAAACATCTGTTAAGAGAAAAGCGCATCACTGGCTCCAAGAATCAGACCGATATCTCGAATCCTGAACCGAGCCCAATTATAAAACTGAAATTTCTTGAAATTTCAGGAGTTTCTTTGCTCACGTCAAGATTTTCTAAGGTCAGACAGTGTTAGATATTGATATTGACAGTTTCAGAAGACTCATTCACTCTCATCTCATCAGGCGGACATTTTGATTGACACAAAGACATTTCTGTAGATACAGAAAAAGATAGAGAAGATTCTGTTTTTTGGTTTTTTTTTAAAGCGCCGTCTCCTCATTGTGATCTTTGAAAAGCAAAGTGATCCTATAAGTTTCCTATAAGTTAGATTTAGCGTAATTAGCCCCAAATGTTCAACTCAGCAATGTTCAATGCTCTACTGAACCGTAAAAACACTATTTTCTTCAACAACACCTCGTTTTCGTTGGCCCGCCTTGCGACGAGAAAGTTTCTGCGTTAACTTAAAGACAGAGCAAAAATCCTCGAAACAAACTATGACTTCATACGAAAGCCGTTTAATTTTATTTCAGTTTTGCGGCGGTTGAGCGTCAGCTCAGGAAAATATGAGAAACGGCTCGAGCGTCTTTTTTCTTTTTTCCCCAGGATTAGTAACCTACTTTTATTTCTTGAAACAAAATGGAGTCGATTTTGGAAAATGGCTGCCCGTGCCCCCCACCCCTCCCACACACACACACACACCACCCCCCCCCCCCCCCCCCCGCTCCGCGGAGAATAAAAAACAGGGGGGGGGCAAAGACGAGAAGTCAGACCCACAGCTATGGAAAGTGTACAGATCACGGCGGTCTGAGATTTCAATTAATGACCCTGCGCTCCAGTGGCGAGATGATAAAATGCCGAAAAAATAAAAAAAATAAAAATATTTAATCGCGCTCATTCATCACAGAAAGAAACACAAGGCCGGGGAAAGGATTTGTGAGAAAAAAAAAAATGAAAAAAAAGTGTCGACCCCCTCTATTAAAGTCGTGGCGGTCCTGACCTGGATTTCTCCTGGTTGCGTGTGAAGGTTTGTCCAGGCTCTACCGTGAGATCACAAACAGCTTTTTTAATATTTCATGGGTCCCAGAGCTCCTGGTGTGCTGAAATCCAACAGGAGGAAACACTTCGACTCTCAACGGACCTGAGAGACCCACCGAAGGTCCCGCAAAGTCGGCCCAAGTTCGCCAAACGGCGACCGTTTTTTCACACGCGGATGAATTACGTTTTTTTTTTGTTCTTTTAATATTTTTGCACTCCGGGAGACTGTACAAAAACGGCAAATAAGCAGAAAAACGTCCCCTGTGTTGTGGTCTGAAAGAAAAGACACACACAGCTCTCCAAGCCACCATCAGATAAACCCTCATACCCAAATGATTGCACGAGATATTTGAACTGGAGAAACAAAGGATTAAGATGGCAAGCGGTGTCTCCTACAAAAGCATATTTTGCTTCATCTGAGATGTTTTATGGGTTTTTTGGGGGGGGGGTTTTTGGACATTTTGCGGTTTGAAAGCGAAGCCGCCTATCAGACGCGCTGCTCAGTCACTGCAGCGTTGGACGCTCTGAATCACACATGATTCAACAGAACCTCGACTGGAAAAGTAATGCACTCACACATCAGCTTTTGTCTAATTTCTTCCAAAATACACACACACACAGAAAAGAAAAAAAAGTCTGAGAGCGCACAGCCATTTAAAATCAAGAAATATCGCCCTGATGAGGAGGGAACACATACTTTTTTTTTTGTTTCAGGCCTCCTTCCAAAGCCGCACTGACCCAAATACATTTCCAGAAACATTTACAAGGGAGGTTTTGGACCAGCTGTCGAAATGGTCACATTTGCTTTTTATCAAGGATAATGGTTCGAGACCGTTTTTTACGTTTGCGGGCCGCGATCGTGCGTTCGAACCCGGCGACGTGCCAATTTTTTTTCCCCCCCCCACTCGTTTCGTTACTTCCATTATCTTCAACCCGAAGAGACAGCGGAGGCGTCCCCCCCGCGCGGGAAATCCGCGTCAGGTACTACGCGGCTAAACGGGGCAGAGCTCCAAGAGGCTCGGATTTGACAGATTTCAGTGTGAAATAAAGCTCAATAATCGCTAAAACGATCCGATCACATGAGACAGAAACGACCGCCTCCGGATTTCGACCGACTCGTCCTTTATCGTCGTTCTACATTAACTGTGAAGAGAACCACTTGTTTTTTTGGGTTTTTTTTTTTGCAGTGCAACTATCCTATCAGGTACAATCTCAGACGTGAAACTCGGACAAAAAAACGAGAGCTATATTGCGAAAAAAAAAATTCATTTTGACCAAAACAAGCGAAGAGAACGGTTCCAAACAGAAGACTTTAAATAAAGCCAGCTGTTGCACCACAATCAGGAACAATGCTTGAAACGGGGTTGATTTATATTGGAAACAGGTTCAAATGATCTACGAAAGCAATTTTCGACATTCTATTCGGGTATTCCATGAAAGTTTTTACAGCGCTAACGAGGAGAAGCCTTTTTTTTTGCCGTCTTTTGATGCCCTGCGAACGGCAGCAGCCCTTCTCAGTCTGTGAGCAGCTTAGTGGCTCTTTAGGACCTTTTTGGAAGCAGTTTTTAGAAGCTTTACTGCAGTCATTAGGAGCTAAGGCTGATTAATGTGAATGGTCAGGCAGGGCTTGGCTTTCTGAGGGAAGAACAGAGAGGGGTGAAGGGTCCCACAGGAAGTGTTTTGTGTCTCCGCACAAAGGGAGGGCTGACCTCTTAAGCCCCTTAGAGCCTCTTTGCTAATACCCTCACCGGTGCCTACAAAGACACAGGGGATGCCATTTCAGCGCTCGCATTTAAACATTGTACACAAGGCAAGGGAAAAAAAGAAGAGAGAAACCGAGATTAAAACGGCAGGAAAGTGAACCTCTGTGCAGCGGAGTGAGACTGAGATTAGGGCCTGAAGGGTCCCACCCGCTAATCCATTGACTGTCACGCATATCAGACCCGAGGAGCCAAACTCACGCACCGTTTGATCTGCACGGAGAATCTTACCATTGTTTTTTTTTTTGATTTTTAATTTTTGATTTTTGAAAGTGGAAAAAAAAAAAAAAATTCAGTGAAACAACACTTCATCCTGTTTGTTTCATCTTCTATCGCATCCTCTTTAAAACCAGCCTCTTTCAAATTGCTGTAATAATAACACTTATTTCCTCCCTGGATCCAGGTGCTAGGATCTGCCTTCTAGTTCGAAAAAATTCTTGAAATTCTTGACAAATTACCAGCTTGTTTTATCGTTTTCCTCCTTCTGGAGTTATTTTTTTATGGACTCTATTTGCGGGCATTTATCTTGTCCTTCCTTGTATCGTACTAGCACTCGATTCTACAAAATTCTTGAATATTCTTGAATTGGTTGATATGGCTGTTGTCATTACAATAAGTAACAGTGTTAATTACTTCTCAAATTCTTTTATTAAACGATTATGACTGTATAACATTTTTTAAAAAGTAAGATTACAGTACTGTAGTGAAACATCCAACATTTCCTCGGCATATTTTACCACATAAAGTTTGAATTCCATCGCCATAGCGATCGACAATTAATCATTATTACCAGGGAGGGTGTTCTTTATCGTCTTTTGAGCATAATGATGCAGTCGGGACCGAGGTGCTTGCGAAAAAAAAGGCGAAGAAGAAAAACATGCAGCGTCACATCTTCTTCCTTATTATTTTTTTCATAAATTAGACTTGGCATCCAGCAGTTAGTTGAAACCCGGCTATTATTTGGTAATTTACTGTATTTGTTTTCATCTTTTTTTTCTGTTTTATGCTCAGTTATAGACATAACGAGGCAGAAATGTTCCATAGCGGTGAAAAAAAACGAAACATAAAGAAAGAAAACTTACTACTCTGGTTGAACGCGCTTGTGCCAGAACAAACCAATAATCCCGCCACACTAGTAACCTCCTGTGAGCAGCTCCTGTCAATCACCCGCCCGGCAGCCCGAGGGCCGAGGACCTGGCCTTATTAGACGGAGCGTAGAGGGAGGGCCGGGGCAGCTCTTCTCTGCAGGCAGGGTCGTACGGAGCATGAGGAATGACGGGCATCTCCACAGGGAAACCGACCCCCCTACACTCTATATGAAACTCACATCTTAATTGACTTAGGTAGGGTTAGGGTTAACTATTAACTAACTAACTATTCTGATTAATCTGAATAATTGACACGATTAACCCATTTACGTCCACTGGCGACTACAGTTGCTGTTGCATCTAAATGGTCGTTGTGTCGTTTTTTTTTTTTTGCAATGACATGATAGACAATTTAGACAAAGGTTGTAAGTAAAACTTCCTGTCATGTGACGTCATGCACTTCCTGCCCCTTCCTCTCAAGAACATGGCAAAGACCAACGCTCTCAGAAAGAGGTCGGAGGTTAAGTTTTCGCGGGTGTTTGTCTGTTTTTTTTAGAAAAAATATTTCAAAAAGTTCTGGCCGGATTTTCATCAAATTTTCAGTGAATGTTGGGAATGGTACCATGAACAGATGATTAAATTTTGGTAATGATCCAGATAAAATCCTGGTTTCTAGATCACTTTGAATTCTATGTTTGGTATCGTTGCAGTAAATGGACCTTTAAACACGGAGCACAAAAACTGGGCTTAAGTGGATTAATCGATTAGTGGTTAGGTTCATATAGTGGTGTATAATGGAGACTGGATAATGTATAATGGTGTTGTTCACATTATGTCAACGTATGATTTGCTCTAGGACCTCGACAAATTTCCCACCACTTGGGAACAGTCTAGGGCTGCAACTAACGGCTATTTTGACAGTTTATAAATCTATTGAGTATTGAAACGATTAATCAATTAGTTCATTGGTTCATGAAATGGTGTAAAATGTTGATCACCAAAGTTGAAAATTCAACGCAAAAGGTCTTTTTTTGTCCAGACCAACAGTCCACAGCCCGATGATCATCAGTTTACTATAGTAGAAGACTAAAGAGAAGCTGGAACGAGAGAATTTGGACATTTTTTTTAAAAATCTGACTGAATTAAATTAATCATTCATCAAACTTGTTGACTAACTGATTAATCACGAAAGATCCACTCTGCTCAATCGCTTAAAGGTGCGATTAAAGTACAGCAAGCGGCAGGGAGCTGATACGATACAGGCGATTTCCTATCGGAGACGTGATGCTCTTTCGTTGAAACCCTGAAGTGCTGCCGATGAGGCTTAATGCTTCCTGCACTTTGTAATAAAATGGAAGGTAAACCTCAGATAAGAAACCTCTCATCCACAGTTTATTGATACTTTCTGCACCCCCCCCCCCCACCCCACCCCCACCCCACCCTCCACCTCCACCCTCAGGACAGGAAATCACATTCAGTCAGCTCCCTTTGATGCCTTTTTAGAGATTGACACTTCCTCGGGGTGGAAACGCTGGTTCTGGCCCCACCCTGGGACTCGGCGGCCTGGACTCTGTCTCTCTCCCCCGCCACCCCCCCCACCATCCTTCCACCCCGTCATAGCCTCTGGCCTCTGAAGTTCCCCTCCTCGCCCCGAGCGACTGCGCCGTCCCTCCTGTTATAATCCACCACCCCCACCCCTCCCCGCCCCACCTCAGATAACATATGCACCCTCTCCACATCCACCACTCCCTCTCCTCCGTCCCTCTCTCGTCTGTCTCAGCTAAAAGCCGGCTATGGGCCGCTGAGTACGAGCGGAACAATAGCGGCCTTTCAGGCGGCCTGGGCCGGCGCTGGGAGAGAGAGAGAGAGTGAGAGAAGAGGGCTGCGGTCCTGAGACCCAGTCAATATTTGGATGTGGTCTCCTTTTTTTTTTTTTTTTTGGTGTCTATTTTTTTTTTTTTTTCTAATCCAAGCGGAACCTAGCAGCGGGGAGCAGGGTTGGGGTGGGGTGGTGAGGCTAGAGAGAGAGAGGGGAAAGCGAGGGTAAACACTGGGAACAATGCGAAACGGGGCAACTCACAATGCCGCTGGGAAACTATCACAACATCAAGCCCGGGCCACTAAGTGAAAAATGGAGTATTGTTTCTTTAAGTGGAGGATAAAAAAAAAACGAAGAAGAAAAAAATGGGACGGCGCGAGGAAAGCAAATAGCAGAGGTCACTCTGAAAATGCCAGCGAGTGTCAAGTAGAGGAGTTTTCCTATCGCCCGCCAAGAAGGGAGGGGGGGGAAGAAAAGCTCGCCGCGCCGAGGTCTCCCGAGTCAACAACCGCGTTCATATCAAACACGCCACTCACAGAAAGATTCTTTGATTGTGTTGCCGAAGGAATATGTTGCATCTGCTGTGGAAAGCTTGGGACGGGCATTATCAGGGATTAAGGGAAACCCCTGGGGTGACAGTGCTCTCGCAGAATGCAGGAATCCCTCTTCTCTTCCCCCCCCCAGCTGTCAGGTCGTTAGTCCCACCCAATGAGGTTCTTTGATGACGAGGGGGTATCAGTTTCCATGGCGTCGGAGACACAAACAGCTTGGGAGATTAGGGACGGAACTCGGCCCCTGATTCTCCGTTGATCCCACCTATCAGCAACAAATAAACACCTTGGGCCGCGGCTACGCCCGCGCGCGGGACCATATGGACCCGGGCGCGTTTTAATGAAGCAGCTAAATAGCTGGTGAGCAGGGAATTCGCTAATAGCTCCTTGTCAGAGAAGCGGTAAATACCCCGCTCACAGACTTTATTCCATCATTTGGTTACCGAAACAGGCGGCGGGGCTGACAGGGAACATCTGTGGCTCGTTTTTCTTACAAGGGGATTTTTTTTTCCCCAACCACCCCCCCGCTCCAGGTTTTAGTTCCGGGTTTCGGATCCATGGCCACGACCTCTGTCCCGGTGTCGCTGATCTAGTGACGTACACTTAAGATTTTATAATTGTACTTCATGGACTTTAATTCCTTGGATTATTTAATCTTACTAAGTAATCTACTAAAGAAAACTTGATAAAAAGGTCATAAATGATAACAAACGGCTTTATTGGTGGTTAATGAATCATTTATTAACCATTAATAAGGATTGTGTTCTTTTACTGTACTTAAATCCAGTTATTGATGACTTTTCAATGGCAGTATGAAACCGATATGACTGCAAAGCTTTATAGGTCATAACTATGTTAACATAACTATGTTCAATAATGATTCATGAGTAAATTATTCATGCTTTATAAATTATTATTTATAAGAGGATGAATACGTTGTACACTATGAATTCTAGATCATGTGTATGTAGCATTAATAACTTATTTATTGACTTTTAGTCAATCTGCCCTCAGATGTTTGTTTACCAGTTGTACTTTGCAAGATGGATTTTGTGTTACATTTGCAACATTTTGCATTTTTTTGTTGTTTTTTTTTGTCACGAGTGTCTCGTTTTCTAACGAGGCATCGTTGTAAATGGTTGTAAATGTTAGTGAATCATTAACAAAAGGTTCTTCTGCTACAATAACCTGCAGTTGTAAGCGTTAATCCGTTTGGCACAGAAATACTGTTCTGACAGTTCGCTAATTATGGATCTATAAATAAGAGCTTGTGATTTAATTATGTTAATTAAGTCAATTAGTTATTTTCTTTTAGAAAGTGTATGAACCAGGTACATGCAGCTTAGAAACATGACTAACAATGACTTGTGAATACGAGGAATTGTACCGAATTGCTTGTATGGGACAGAGACGTGTGACAAAAGCAGTTTTCCGCATGCTCTTTGCAGATTTTTGTAAAATTCCGACATTTTTTTTTCATGATTACACCCAAACGAGCCTCTCCCATCCGGATCCTTTTCGAAAGCTGCATAGCAACTCGTGTATGTGGCCCTGACTGATTGAACGACATTTCACCGCAGCCTCTTCACCGAGGAACTTCTGCTCGGGGATATTTGCCGTGAAAAAAAGCAACTAAGAGTCATTACATCAACTGTGCTTCAGCAGTTTCTTTCGAACGTGCTGGAGTTTCATTTAATTGCATTAAGTAGCACCAGCTACTCGCTTTCACCGTGGAAGCTTTTCAAACTCCGGACGAGGCTTGAACCGTCCTCTGGGCTGTAAAAATCCCTCCAGCACCACCACCATCGCTTCTCCCGCTCATCTGAGCCTAATCAGCGGCGAGCATCAGAGCAGGAAGATGTTTCCCTCAGATGAAAGCGCGGCAAACACGGATGCACCTTTATCTAAATTACAAAAAAAAAGAGGCTCTTCTAAGCGTAGCCCCACTTTGAAACAATAGAAAACACAAGACGAAAATATCATCGCATTTCCATTTTTTTCACGACTCACTTCCCATTTCAATTCCAGAGCTCCTGTAGGGGATTTCATGAATGGCTGAGTATGGACTGCTGCTCCGGATGAAAACGTTTCCCCCACTTTTTGGTCAAATATGCAGCAGAGAGATCAGAAGACGGGGGTATTTTTTTTTTGAAAGGCTCATCTGGAAGTTGGGACCGTACCACAGCAGGTTTCCCAGAGCTCCAATACTGAGCACGGTTCCATTAAACAGCAGGGATCCGGGGCCCGGGAGGCTGCTGGGAGAACTGTGAGGTTCTGCTGCAGGTCAGGGTGGTGGTGGTGGTGGTGGTGGTGGGGGGGCGGCCCTCAGCTTTAAGCATGGCCCCTCTTACATTATACAGCCCGGGTCAGGTTTAGATTAAAGCCATGAATGAGAAAAGGAGACAGTCATTTAGAGTTACTCATTTATTTAGCCTCCCATTCTGCTTAAAGACAAAGCCCAGGCGGGGGTGCCGCGCCAGGGCCGTCACCGGGCCCCCTCGGCCGGCGGCGCTGCCCCGGTTTTGACCCTGACAACGGTCCCCTCTGCGCTGCTTAACCCCGCAGCTCGCCCGGTTACTACCAAGTGTGTGACCTCCGCATGTGTGGATCTCTCACAAGACCCCGGCGCCCCGCTGGGCCTTGGCCGCTGCTGAAATACCCCTGTGTACCCCCCTCATTGTCTGCAGCAGCGTGAGCCGGGAAAAAGGGGGGATAGAGGGGACACTTGGAGGGGTACGGAGGGGGGGGGCATGGCAACCAAGAAAACCAGACTTGGGAACTGGGAATTGTTTGAAAGCCAAGAAAGTAAAAAAAAAACATGCAGCCTTGTGAACGGGATAGAAAAGCCATCATCGGATTCATGTATCTGCCTGTTTAGAAACTCCCGTCATTGGCTTTTGATGTCACCATGAACATTTGCATACGTGACGCTACCTTCCTGTCAGTTCCAACTCCTCTTTGCCTCAGGGTTGCTGTTGTTACAACAGACGCACAATTAGCAGCGTTGTTGCTCATGTTTGACTCCGAAGCTCCATAAACCAGTTTGACGTCCTTAAGCAAATGTTGATTTTGATTTTGTGTTTTTTTTATATATATATATATATATATACATGTAGCTTGACTCACACTGAAACTGCGGTTATGCTGATACCTGGGACAAATTAATTCTTGTTCAAACTGAAACAAAGTGACACACACTCATTATATCACTATGTCCTCAGGTGCCAAGAGTGAAGCACTGAGTCACCAGGGGAGGTGCTCGCACATACACACACACACACACACACACACACACACACACACACACAGAAGCAGGAAAGATGGTTAAATGTCATGTATCTCAAATAGAAGAAGCTGGCCTCCTACTGTGCTTTTCTTTTCTTCCTTTTTTTTTTCCTTTAAAAAGAAAAAAAAAGCCCAAGAATCATCAACCTAAAGTTTTTAACTGCAGGTTTATAAGTCAACCAACACATTAAAATACGACTCATCAGCACTTAATGAGCGAAGCGTTGTGCCCTAAACTCATACATATCAATAAATCGCAGCATAAACTCTGCATGAGGACCAAATCTCTCCAATGTCTCTCATCGGATGAGCAATTTGGCACAAATAAATAAAAAAATAACTACTCTGACACTGTCAACGCGTTTCCCGCAGCTCTAGTATTCCATTCCTTTTTGTTGTTGTTGGTTTTATTGGACCTGTACGTGGAGCAAACGCTTGAGCATCGGTGCGTAATGGCGCGTAACGATGCGTAATAGTAATCAAACTGTGGATAAAACATAAGATAAAATAAAAGAAAAGAAAAATACCTGTCCTATTTATTCGCGCTGCTCAGAACGCGCACTGTATCGCAAAAGCTTGACGCTCGACATGGCGTGAATATGAATTATTATCAACAATTCGTCAAAATGAGGAAACAACAAACAAAGCGAGCCAAAGAGTGAGGAACACGCAGTTTATCGAAGCTCGTGAGGCGCTTTCCTGACTTTTAACACTTGGGATTCTTCAAATTGAGCTGAGGAGTGCGCAGGCTGTGCGCCACCAGAGCCTGAAAACTGCCCGCGCGCCCGGTTACAAGCCCTCCGCGTGCGGCGCGGCGCGGTGCGGGATACTCACTTGGGGTTGGTCCGGTTCCAGTAGACGCCGTAGCGGTCGGACACCACCTTGGACGCCGGGTCCTGGCCGTACACGCACATCCCAATAAAGAGGATGAGGAAGAGCATCATTTCCACCTGCGGCATATTTGCTCTCGGAGGCAAAAAAAAAAATTGATTCCCAGTCCCGGAAATGTTCGGATTCGGACGTGTTCGGTGAAGTGTCTGCGATGAGAATCCACTTCACGCGTTTAAATCTCCTCACAGAGACGTCTCTCTCTCTTTCTCTCTCTCTTTCTGTCCCTCTCTATCTCTCTTCCTCTCTCGCTCTCTGCGGCGTTACTCGCAATTAAAAACTGAATTATCTTTCTTCCTTTTTTTCCCCCAGTTCACTCCGCGCAAAACGCGCGTTCTTCACTCGCTTTGGGTAAAATGTTTTAAAAAAAAAAAATCTACCTTCAAGTAGTGAACGTGACAAAACAAAAAATCCACGGTATGTTTTGCCTGAGTCACGGCTCAACTCCGCGCAGCGCTGCGAACAGTTTCTCCAAACTCGCGCTGAATTTTCTTCCTCTTCTTTTTTTTTTTCCTCCTCCCGGATAAATCGCAACGTTGCGAAAAATCAGAGAATAACTGTTCCTTCAGGAGATCAGAGAGCGCAGTAACAGTCCGCGCGCTGCCGCCGTTCTCTGGAGCTCGGGGGGGGCTTTCTCCTGTTCTCCGCGTGAATCACCAAGAAGCCGAAAAGAAGAAGAAGGAGGAGAAGAAGACTCGAACCGGCAGCCTTCAGCGGCTCCGGCTGAACGCGCAGATGCCCGAATCGCCACAGGAAACCCACGCAGGGGAAATCGAACCGCTCGGGTTTTGCGCAAACGCACGAGCTCCGGGGTTAAACGTCTCCAGACGGCTCCGCCGCACGAGCCCAGAGCGCACGAGAAGCGGTGCGATCAATGAGGAGGAACCGAAGCAAGTCAGCGCTCTGGCTGCTGCGGCCATGCTCTCCTGGACCAACCCCTACACCCCCCCCACCCACCACCCCCACCCTCCATGCTCTCTCTCTCTCTCTCTCTCTCCACCCCCCATACTGTGCCAGCCGGAGCACACTGCAAAAAATGAACGTCTTTGACAGTTCAGACTGTTGAATGTTTTTTTTTTTTTTTCACACACACATACGCGCGCGCGCACTAAATAATGATCAGTTCTGCTTGTTTTTTTTTCCAATTTTTTGTGATGATTCATGTTTCTGCAGGAGAAAATCTCTCTCTCTCTCTCTCTCTCTCTCTTACACACACACACACACACAATCATGTGCAGAAAAAAAGCATTAATATTTGCGATACGCAGGTTTTTCGTAGTTTTTTTGCAGACATTTCTTGCAGCGCAGTTCGACGGGCGCGCACCGTCTCATTGGTTTGGATTTTTGAATGACGGGGGCCGTTTCGCTTACAAAAACAACATCCCTCCTCCTGGGGAAGGTGGGATGTGTGTGTGTGTGTGGGGGGGGGGGTCTCTGCACTTCCCAGATCCAGACAGACTCGAAGTTCACATCCTAAACTCACTCACGCACAACCAGCTCCTTCACATGGCTCCACTCTGTTACCACTACAACAGGTAGTTAGGGTTTCACTCAGTTCCACTCTCAGCTTGTCCTGATTAAATGAGGAAAAAAAGTTGTTTTTATTAAGCGGTGGAAGTTGATCTTTAGCCCTTATGGAAAGTTTCAATAAAAAATCATTACAATTAAAAAAACCCTGCATCCATAATCCTAGTTAAAGGTTACACAGTAAAATTGTCAGTGTTAATATAACACTTACAGAATTAATTCTAACACTTCTAGTGTCAAAATTGACTCTTCAAGTGTTATATTAACACTGGTGATTTTATTGTGTAGAAGTATTACCAGCTAAATATACTTAAAGTTACAAAGACATATATATTTGTTTTGCAGAAAGTTAGGTTGTGACTCATATTAAAAACAGCATTTGTATTATTTTAGCTGGTTGAGGTGGAGCCATTTTGAGCTGCTTTATAAGGGCCATGGGAAAAATATGAAGGGTCTAAAGATCATAGATTGGAAATAAGAAAAAAATATAAAAAATATTCAGTTTAATGTTTAGTTATTTTTTTTTTTTAAATAATCAGAGTATTAAAGAGTTTTACCTCCCAGGGTTTCAAGTAGTTAACACAGATGAGGGGATATTTTGAAAGGAAATCTGTGTGTGTGTGTGTGTGTGTGTGTGTGTGTGTGTGTGTGTGTGTGTGTGTGTGTGTGTGTGTGTGTGTGTGTGCTGACATCTGACCTATAGATTTTTTTTCGTAAGGGGCCACAACCTAAGAAGTTTGTAAACTAAAATTGAACAATGCAGAGTTATTTATAAGCTCATCATAATATTATACTATAATAAAGCATTAAAATAAATGGAGTAAATTGTAGGATTTGGGGATTTTTCCCTCTGTGGGAAGTGGTGTTTCAATATAAAGTAGCATCAAATGAAATACTCATAGAGCAAGTACTTGAAAATTGCACTTATAAAGTAAGTTACTAAGTAAATGTACTTAGTAACTTTCCACCACTGCTTTTATATGAATGTTGACACAAGACGTGTGGCTTTTGCCGTTGCAAAAAAGGGAAAAAAAGCAAAAGCTGCCTGAGTTTTCATTGGCGACGCATTGTGTCTCACGGACGTGTTCAGGTTTCATCTGTGGATCCACAGTTTGCTGAACTGTGTCTTTTTTTTTCCAGGTCCGTGGCTCAGCGCGCCACGTAGTGGCGACCATGGGAAAAAGAGGGAGATGGAAGAAGAGTATTTGTTTTTTTAACCGTTCCTCTGCTGGATTTTATTATTGCATTCACTCGTTTATTTAACAGCATAAAACGCGGCTTTATATGTGAAATACAAAGCAGATGCTCCTGCATGGGCTTGAATTTAGGATTAAAAAAAAAGAAAGTACAAAGTATTGAACTTTAATATACATCCAATGAAATATGAACAAAGATGCAGATAGAGTGAGGAATACAAAGTATTTTGGCTGCATAAACATCAGCGGGTTCTGTTTTAGATTAGATAGTGAGCGTGGAGACAGGCAGACATCGGCTCTCTGGTTGGGTTAATCCTCCTCATGACAACGGTACCACTGAGGAAGCTGGTCCCAGGGCGGCCGCTGCTCTGACAGGAGGTTTGCAGACTCTGCCGGGACGCCCAGCAGTCAAACTGTGGCTTCTGTTTTACAAACAGGCTGATTTATTCCGCCCCGGACGGGCCCGCTGCCCCTTCATCTGGCCGGGGTTCACGGTTCTCCGCCGTCTGGTTAACCTCTGACGCGGCGGGGTTGTCCGCCCGTCTCTGAACTACCGGGTCTACTCAAGGACACACACGTGGTCTATGGAAGCAACAGCTGAGGGCGTGTAGCGTTCAAATACTTCTCCACGTAATGAGATTTTTCATTCTGAGTTGAGCACCTGTGAAATGGAGTGAAACAGAGAGGGCACCGGGCAGATCTCGCATCAAAAGTTTCATATATATCACATCGAGTGAGTGAGCAGCACAGCGGCTAAGTGGTTTACACCGCCGCCTCGGGGCAAGATAACCGGATTACGTTTGTATCCGACTACGGTATTTTTGTTGATGAAATGTTCATGTTATGTCAATGCATGTGTGGCTTTTTTTTTTCCTTCAGGAGCTCGACAAACCAAGGAGAATTTTTGATCTTTTCTGCCCCTTGAACTGCAACTGTGTAGGGCTCCAACTAACGACTATTTTTATAGTCGATTAACCGATTTAATTATTTGATTAATCGATTATTTGGTGGCGAAAAATCTGTGGTTCCCAAAGCTAAAAACTTAAAATGTCTTTTTTTTGGTCCAGAATAGTCCACAACTCAAAGATAATCAGTTTATTATTATAGAAGACTAAAGAAACCAGAAAATAATGTGATTTGAGAAGCTGGAACCAAAGAATTTGGACATTTTCCTCTTAAAAATGACTCAAATCAGTAGTTTGTGATTATTGTAATAGTTGGCAACTCATTGATTAATCAATTAATTGTTGCAGTTCTAGTTTGGATTGAAAATTATTGGAAACATTTGGTATTATTATAGGACACGATTTATAGTTCTAGTCATTTTTAGACATTTTAATCTGGGAAAAATAAGTTATATATTGGGCGTTTACACCTTTGAAATGAAATCGATGATTAATGTAATACTCGATTAATCAACTAACTGTTGCAGCTCTAGTTTGACAATTGTTGGAAACGTGTACCCAAAACCATATTTAAATTGTGCTCTCTTTTCTTCCTGTCAAAAATACCTGATGAAGGTCTGAGTACTGAAACCAGCACGCAGGAGTTCTTTTTCCTGTCCCAGTTACATATTGGGCCTTTAAACCTTTGAATTGGAACTGGTGATTAATATGAGTTGGCAACTAATTGATTAACCGTCCGATCACAGAACTCAACATAATATTTCACGTAGGTTTCACGTCATTTTTTAGACATTTTAATCTCGAAAAAGTTACACGTTGGACCTTTAACTTTCTGTTAAAAACTCCATTTTAGCATCACCTCTGATGCACCTGAGCCCACCTACACCGGAGGTAAACCACATGTGACATGTACCTGCTGCACATCAGCCATCCTCAAATCACCGGCGGCCGAGCTGGCCCCGACCTCCGCGGCGCCATGATCCTGTGGGCCCTGTTTACAGTAAATCCCCCTTCACACTGCATTTGTTTGGGTGTCGTGACGAGGTCGCCGGCGCGCACGCTTGCGCGGCGCGAACGTGCACGCGCGGAAACCTGCGGGGAGTGTTTATGAGCCCGTGAGCGTGACATTTCGTGTGCGTGCGTGCACGTCGGGGAGGCCGATGATCCACCTCGAACAGGCAGACTAATCCACGAGCGATAATCACCTCATCTCCCCAGCTAAAGTGCCTGTCCTACTTCATTTATGCTGATATACGTCTGTGTTACCCAAGACAATGGAGTCATTATAAATTAGGGTCAGTGGGGCTGCCGGCACACAACACACAGCAGTGCATCCCAATGTTTCTCATGGCCATATGATTCTCCGTGCAAAGCGTACTGTATGTCAGTTTTATCGCAGGAATCGAAAAAAACGCGCGGCGTGGCGAGCAGAGCGAGGGCGGCCGCGAGGCGACAAGAGGTGAAGATCATTCTTTAGAGTCCTGATTTGTTGTTTCCCCCCTCCTTTTCTATATGAATGCAATCTGTAATAAAACGGCGCCGTCAAAGTGCCACCGAGTGTTTATGTTGTGACACGGCCCTTCAGTCGTCTTCCATTAGCAGCTGGTAAACAGACTGTAATCAGGTTCTGCACCGCAAAGAAAAGAAAAAAAAAATAAGACGCCACTTCATTATGCTTATCTTGCGCTAAGAGCTAAATGCATTTGTTTGTTTGTTTTCTCAACACGAGTCGGCTATCGAGTTGCAAAAATATTCTCGATTAATGTGTCCGGATGTCATTTTTTGTGCAAATCATTTGTCAGATATTAGACAAATCCCATTATTTGGAGGACGATTACAGCCACATAGGGAAAAAAATGTATAAAACTTCCTTGAGTTCAGATTATTTGTCTGAATTAATAATAATAAAAAAAAAGAATATGTAATATCTGAGTAGTGATAGTTCCGATAGTGATAGTTCTTTTTCACAGCAGCTGTATTGACATGAAATAGTAGAGTAAACACAGGTGTTACCAACGACACGAATCGGATACCAAACAGAGTCAGGTGGCTGCTATTGTTCACGTCGGCTCACTGGAACAGGCTCTGCTACAATAAACGCAACACTTCAATATGATGCACTCCAGTACACCACTGTTTAAAATGATCTACCTATGATGTTAACAAAAACTGACCCAAGATTCAAAAGCATTTATTTGTCACATGAATGCAATAAGAATAAAAATGGTAATAAGGTATTAAACTTAGAATAAAATAACACATAAGTCACATGAAATATAAACTATAAGTAGATTATGACAGATATTTACAAGTAATGTGCAAACTATATAAAGTGCAAACTGAGAAGTTAAGCTCGGTATATTCAAATACAATTGTATCGCCTGCTAATTTGCTATGGCTAACTTTTACACGTTTACTGACTAAAATACCATATAACAAAGTTAGTTTTTCAAATACATGTAATGTCACACAGATTGAGGTTTATAATCAACATATTGAGGTTTTAAATGTTAATAATTCAAGTATCTGCACGATAACAGTGACAGTGAATTGGATTTCTAGAACATGGTTTCCCTTTTTTGTAAGCTCAGGTTGTTGTCGTGGTAAAACCACACACACACACACACATACATTTATTTGAGGGTACATCAAATTTGAGGGTTTAATTAGGTTGTGCACCATATTTGGAGTTTCTATGTGACAAATGTACATTCGCAAATAATAAATTGTAAGTACACTTTCTCCATAAAAAGTTTGTTTTATGGGAGTTCTTCCTTATTCGATTTGAGGGTCTATGGACAGAGGATGTTGTATTTCTGAATATACTGCAAAGCCCCCTGAGGCGAATCTGTGATTTGTGATTTTGGGCTCTACAAATCAACTTGACTTGACTTGACTTCAACAACTTCGGGTAATTTGCCAAGAAATTCAGCAAAGTTGTGTGTATAACAATTTTTTTTTTGGTCGTATTGCACCAAATGTGGGAGATGATATGTCATGATATGTCATAGTATTAGTCATAAATGATACGACTGACTGGAAGAGATAATGAACCAGTATGACAGAAAGCAAACTCAGCTCTCTGTAACCTTCTAACATTTATACTGTGACACTGCAAGAGTGTGTGTGTGTGTGTGTGTGTCTGTGTGTGTGTGTGTGTGTGTGTGTGTATCTGATAGCTCATTCAATTTTGAGAGTGCTGTTAGCAGTTTGCACATATCATATGAAAATCAGTGTTCATCATTTCCCATATTGACAGTCATATATTTTTTTATATTTAGTTGCATTACTGTGAATTTATATTTCCTCCCTAATAAGAATGACTCTGACACCGCACCAATCATACCAGCTTCAGTTTTTTGGAGGGTTCATTTTAGGTGAGATATCAAAGTTAAGGAAGGTTACAATCGCTTCTACAGTTTGCTCAGATTTTGGTGCGAAAAACATTTGTTTTCCTATACTTGTTTTCCTTATGTAGTTCCTGGGAGATTTCAATTTTTCATGCAAAACAACTGAAAGCTTGCAGTGATTCTTCCATCCGCCTCAAAGCCGTCTGTTCTTGTATCCTGCCCTAACTGCAGATTAATGTCTGGCTGTGGTTATGGTCACTTAACATTCTCCCAAGTCCTGCTCTGTTAGTTTTCAAGAGGGTTTTAGAAAAAAAAAGCAGAAAAAAAGCAGAAAAAAAGAGGTCAGGCATTGTTATTGGAGTAAATTGTGCATTAGATACAGATTGATGAGTCTTGTACTTCCCTCTCGATCTATCTCTTTTACTCTTGCTGCCCGTTGGACTTCTTTACTTTCTCTTCTCTTTCCTTTTGTTTTCAGACTGCTTCTAATGCTATCGCCAACTCCTCGCGGAAAAGTAAATGTTTATCTCTCCCCCAAGGGAGCGGTATATTTCTCTGTCTCTCCTTTTTCACCGCTCTGTCTAAAACTCCAATGTGAACCTTTCCAGCTGGCCTGGCATGCAGTCCTGTGCAAAATCGTAGATGCTGAGGTTGAAAGAAGAATAGTAACTAATAAATGAATTGGCCATGGTGAAAAATATACAAATTAAGGTGAAATAGGAGTTGAGAGGGGTTTGGGGTGGGGCGGGGGGGTATGTGGGGGGTGAGGAAGATGCATGATGACAGGCCGACATGGACCCAGATAGATGTGGGAGGTCTGAGTTATTCCTGTCGAATCTGCACTTGCAGGTCTGTGTGTGGCACCTGGCTGAACCCTTTTTTGTATACATGACCTCCTGCAAACACAAATACACAAACTCACACTTGCACACAAAAGGTCCGAGAATGTGTGTAGGTTCACACAAAGGCAGGCGGGCGCGCACACACACATATGTACGCGCACACAAGCGTGTTTTTATGGAGAGAAAAACTTCTCCCCATCCGTGTTTTCACAGCGATGTTTCCCTGCATGTAGGTAAGTAATGCCTGTGACCCGTAAGGCTGCCCTGCTTAAAGTCACTCAAAGCCAGGGCTGCTGACCTGGAATGTTAACTATGTAGGTGGGGGGAGGTTCTCACCACATTTGTGCATTTATACCAGTGGCGTGTGCAGGGGGTGGAGGTTAGAGGGGGCGGGGAGCTTCATTACAATCTTTATATAGAGAGAGTTATGAATATACACTACCGGTCAAAAGGTTGGGGTCACCCAGACAATTTTGTGTTTTCCATGAAACGTCACAGTTTTATTTACCACCATTAGTTGTAAAATGAATAGAAAATATAGTCAAGACATTGACAAGGTTAGAAATAATTATTTGTATATGAAATATTTTTTTCCTTCAAGCTTTGCTTTTGTCAAAGGAAGGTCAGTTTTATAGCTTCTCCAACCAGCTAAACTGTTTTCATCTGTGCTAACATGATTGCACAAGGGTTTTCTAACCATTCATTAACCTTCTGATGCAATGAGCAAACACATTGTACCATTAGAACACTGGACTGATAGTTGCTGGAAATGGGCCTCTATACACCTATGTAGATATTACACCAAAAAGCAGACACTTGCAGCTAGAATAGTCATTTACCATATTGGCAATGTATAGAGTGTATTTCTGTCTAGTTTAAAGTTATCTTCATTGAAAAAAACAGTGGGTTTCTTTCAAAAATAAGGACATTTCTAAGTGACTCCAAACCTTTGAACGGTAGCGTATCTTTGTCTTGATAGGACAGTTTTGTGCTTTGTTTGTGTCCTACTTTCACACCAAAAGTGTATTTAGGAGACCCAGATGCAATTCCAGCCACCACCCCCCCCAAATCAAAAGTTGACCTAAGTTAGCCTGGTTCTACCAGACTCAGACTCTGTGTACTACATTTCATTTGTACAGAATGTCTGGTTGCTCTCCATTGACAAGTGTATATAAACTCACACTCTTGTAGATTAGAATCACTGGATCTGCCCAGAAGCAATAGTCATGTCCATGATGTATGTTATGCCGGATCCAGATGAAAAAAAAAAAAAAACACCCAATATTGTTCTTGCTCCAGCAATATAACTGTAGTTATATTGCTCCAGCAATATAACTGTACTTGCTCCAGCAATATAAACCTAAATACCTGCAGTGACACTGTCAGACGGTGGGTGGGTGCTTTATCTGTTTGGTTTAAATCTCTCTCTGTGATTAATGAGAACGATTGAATTGTGAAGGAGATTCAATTTGTGGCACTCTGGGTTCATTCTGTGGCGCAGCACCACACAATGGTGGGAGTGTGGTGCTACCCTGCTGCGTAATATTCCACAATGGACATGGATGGTTTTGCCTGATTTTTTCTCAGTCTGCATGAGTGGACGACCATTGGCTGAATCCAACTCAACCTAGAGCATGACCTTAACATTGTCAGATTTGTCTGGAGAAAATCCACAAATATACAGAAAAAACAGATAGAGCACTGAAGGAAAAATGGAAATTGAGTGAGATACGTAAGACGAAAGAGCCAGGCAAGACCTGGAAGTGCCCTTCCAGACCGTCCAAATGCCACTTCGGTTCATCCAAGTGCAGCTGTGTTCAATCAAGTTGGTTGTTTAGCTAGGAAGCTAAAAGACTGGTAGTCTGGAAGTCTGACTAAGCATTGTTTCAGTGAAGGTTTGATTGAATCAACCAAAAGCCTTGCTGGTTGACAAACATGCCCCCCGGTCGATGAGTCTCTTCCTGTAGTTAACGAAAAGCATCCCCCCAGTCCCTTATGGTTGATGTGACTGGACTGTTTAACCGGCATGCCAGAAAATTTTTGTCTGGTTGAATCTAGTGCCTCTCTGTTCAACCGATTTATCACCTTTTGGCTGACAGAAGTGAGAGAAGTGCTGTAAGTGCTGTAAACCCTAAACCTGCACAAAAAGGAAGAGGTGGCCAGTCTCTGAATTTGATGTGGAATAGAACGAGATTGACCCAGACCTCTAAAAGCCCAGACTCGGGGCCAAATCAGAGTCACAGCTATTGGTGACCCCAAAGAGTAAAATGGTGTCATCTGAATCGAAGCCCAATCCGCCTCGGGGAGTAAACGCTGCTGAGATAAAGGTCCAAGTGCTCAGCTGCTCATTGATCGTCCCTTATTGCCCTTTCAATCAATCCTCTCTCCCATTCCTATAATACAATTTCATCCATCTGAAATTAGCTTATTTCTAAACCCTAGGAGTCGAGATTAGATTTAGTTCGGGGAATAAAGACAGAATGAAAAAATTGTTCGAATTTTATATTGAGTCATATTTTGTCCCAGTCCTGATACTTAGACACCTCTCCAGAAATCAGAAAAAAAACATCCTGTACGTTATGTGCGACCTGTAAACAAAAGCAGAAGGCCTTTTGAAGTAGGTCTTTGTGTTAATATCAAAGTGATTAATTATACACCCAGCACTTACACCTTTTACTTCACAAATGAAAAGGTCTGGAAATGAGCTTAGCCAGCTTTTTATTCATTAGCCTTTGATCTGAGGCATTTCAAACTGAAGTGGGTACTTGATCATAACAGGACATCAGGGAGCTGTGAATTGGACTGGTAAAACAAAATTGCTCCGAGCTTCGTAAAATTGATCAGAAGCCAGTGTTCGGAAAGGACTCAGCTCATGTGTCTGTGGCTGGGCAGCAGGGACTGCGTTGTCGGGCTCGGCTTCCGACATTCTGTATCTGTTCCCCCCTCCGGGAAGGTCTGTGTGAAAACGAAACGGACACTTTTCAATAAAGTTGTCGGTCTTTGATACGGGTCTTGTAAAAATAAAAGACTTGTTAGCTTTGGGAAGAGCCCCCAAAATCGAGATGGAAACATTTATTAAATTTGTGGTGTGATTTCACGTTCGAATACACAAAGACACCCGATAACACAAATAAACTATCGCGTTACTTGATGTTGTTGTAAGTATGTGATACTTCTCAAACAATTCAAATCAGATTCAAATGCAACCAGGCCAGCCATTAGCAAACAAACTCATCTTATGTACAAGGTTTATACTAGGGCTGCAACTTATGATTATTTTCATTAGTCATTCAGCTGATGATTATTTTCACAGCTAATAATGTAGTCTGCGAAAGCCGAAAGCCCCAGTTATTCTATTCAGTTTGTTATTACTCACCAAAATCAGGTCTTAAACGCAAATGCTCTGCGCTAGGCACATTAAAAGGTACACAGATACACAGGGATTGTGCAGCAGAGCATAAACATGGCTAAGTACCTAAAACCAGCACAACAAATGACATGTTCCTTGAAGGGTCAGATTAGGGCGAATATGTTGAGATAGTATTCTCATGTAAATTCATTTTCATGTAAATCAGTTGCAAAATGCATCCCTGCAGTACCAGACACTTAGATCTGACTTATGTCACCTGATACTTTTTTTTTTAAGTTTCACCTCTCTCAAGGTTCCTGAGCCGATACTAAAAGATGACATGAAAACACTGCAGACCTCTGATTGCACAGAATCAATCACTCGCATGACATGGGTCATCCTGCACTACCGCGTCTGTTGAATCCCTATGACAACTAGCTACATTTAGGGGCATTTATTAATTGTAGTGAAAAAGAAAATCCAAATTAGTATCTGGTACCAAAAGCGTATAGAGTGGAGCCGACATACTTGGCCTTCCTCTTCCTCTTTTGTATGTCTGTGTTTTTTGATGTTTGGCTCGGCACCAAGCATTCCTGCACAGCATTCTGCGAACAACGGAATTCACGAAACTGTCAAAGCGCCAACAGGAACCAGCTGCCATGTGTAGCACCGGTGTCATTTCAGTGACTGCTGAGACATGTGGTAACACCAGTATGTGGGCGATACAGGCGATGTCACTTCAAAGATCATCAACATTTACTGACATTTTTCTGCTCTGTGGAAAATAAATAGATTTCTTGGAGGTGGTGTGTTGAGATGCAGCTTACAGCACACATCATGATGATATGTGTATGTACTTTATGTAGTATGAAAAGAATATGAAAGTGTTTCTTATATCTCATGGTGCTCGGAACCCTAAGAATAACTCGTGTCATCATGTACATCAGCTTCACACATCACCAGGAATAAACTTTTACATTACATTATAATTTCGCGATCTCATTTGCAAACAAAACTTTTGATATAACAGCATATTTAAGCATTCCCTCATCTAAAATATCCGTTTTTTCCATGTCAGGCACACATGCATAACTTGTAGATGTTATAACACCACAGCTACTTCACAACTCCCTGCTTCTCCTAATTAGCAGAGAGCCTGCGGAGAAGTGTAAAGCTGAGGTGACTCTGCATTGGCGGTGGCTGGTAATGATGGATCACAGGCGCCTGTGCCAACCCAGCAGAGCGGCACAGCCAGGACTCCGTGGAGAGGGAGCTGCAAGAGATCTGCATGTTAGCTACTGATTCCATCTTGTAATGAGTCAAAGGATCTCTGTTGCTATTTTAGACTCCCGCTCTCCTTCAGATTGTGCAACTTTTCAGTTTTTTGCTATTTAGCGACCAACCGATTTGCTATCACCAAATGGGGACATTTGTCACCATATACAGACGTCATCCGTCTTATTTTGTACATTTCATACATTGTGGGAGATTTATGGAAATCTATCGGACTACCCTGTACTTTAAATAAATGATGCTAAAAATGATGCTAAAAAGTGATGCTGAGGGACATGATGCAGTAGTAATGGGCCAGTTCCAAATAGTAGATTAGATTATCTACAACAAAGCATACAACTTTGTGTGTCACACCTTCGTAGCTCCTTTTAAATCTGGAGTGTGTATAGCTTAACTTCTTGTCACATCATTTTTCTTTGGAACATCCTGACTCCAATGGCGGAGAAGTGAATTTTGTAATGGTTTGAGAAATTCTTTTGACTTATTCTTGTGATGAATCTGACACCGGCAATGTGGATACTTCTGCTAGAACACTGTGTACACTGATGGTGCCAGAATGAGTTTTCAAATGGGAGGGCATCCAGCTACGGATGACCTAACTAATCTTCCAATAACAAGCAAATAGAAAGCTTAGCCTGACTGAAAAGGAACGTCCTGGTGTTTGTTACAGATCATTATGTTTTCCCTCTGAGAACTGTTACACTCTAACCAACCAACCAACTGGTCAATATGTTTTTAACAAGGTTGTTCTAAACAGAGTCTTTGAATCCAGTATACCGCTAACATACAAATAGACACTGCAGCAGAATGAGTTTTAGTCCTCTAGGCTTAGACAGTAATACCTGGTTTAAACATTACCATTTAGTTACCATAACCTGAAAATGCTTTTCAGGCAACAGCATATACACAATGTACTTACTTACATAGTGTTCTCAGGGTAGTGCTGTCTCAAAAAGAACATACCCCGTTGTGCACCAGAAATGACGATTACAACTTTTGACGGCGTCTTCCCATCCTCAGGAGTTTCTACTCCTGCCAAGTCCTCAACGCACGAACCTGACTATACTGTGACAAAATAATTTAGAATCAAAGCTGCACTAACATATTTTTTCCTCACATAAAAATGATTTCATTGATTTGGGATCTTGATAATGAGGCACTAAAGACTTCCAAACCAAATCTTGAGATAAGTCATCAAACTCATGCTGGAAAGATGGTTGACTACTTCCAGGGAAAAGAAAATTGACTACAATTATGATCAGTGAATTTCAGAAATGTTTCCACTCTTGATTGAAATATTGGAAAATGTTCCGTGCATGAACATTACTGATGTTCATGCACGGAACATCCAGCGTCTCTCAGCTGACAGAGAAAATTGCTGAATCATTCCCCAAAGGATCCCAAAAACCTAGATCATGAAACCAACTTCTGTGCAATCAACCGAATGTCATTGCCCTGTCCACATGTCCAAGCTCCTGGACGTTTCAGCACACAGCAGCTTGAAGTTGCAGTGGGCCAAAGTAGACCTGGGCTCTCTCTGGATGGCAAACACATACCTGTGGGAATCAGGAGTCTTGATTGTAGCCACAATCAAGACCAAGGCCCAGAAAAAAAGTCCAGTACAAGAAAGAAAGAAAAAAAAGGAGTGTACAGTTAGTTGGGACTACTGAATTTTTAAGCTTCCTTCCTGCCTTTCTAAAATTTAATCATCCCTACTATACTGATTGACAAAACTAACAATTCTTCATTTCCTCTTCTGTAGCATTGCTAAAACTCATCTGAAGCCATTTAGAAATGTCTCCTTTTGTGAGGTCACACCAGGACTGAAGTTTAATTGGTACTACCCCTGGTTCCATAGCCATAGCGTTTTTTTCAGAGTTAGTGTGTGAGAAGGCAGACTGCGTTGCTGTTACTTTTGGATCATAAAAGCTAATTTGTATAAATAGACCATGAAAAAAAAAGGTCAGTTTTAATTTATTCACAGTGATCAGAGATATTGTGCTCATTTATTTAAAGGGCTGGTATAAGCTCAAAGTGGTGTTTTTGTCATTCATTAACTATTATTGAACTAGTGTATTAATGATTAATGCATTTTTTTTATGGGCTACAAGTATGAATAGGTGGACCTTGAAGTAGAAAAGGTTGAGAACCCCTGCTCTAATTAGCGCCCTAGAGCTAGAAGCACTCATTTTAAATAACCATCAACCACAGATAAAACCAAAATCATTAAGTTTTTACTCTTGTAGCCTTTGAATGCCTAATCCTCCTGTCATCCCAGCCCGAATATTGTTTCATATTGCATCAGCTGGCACAGGCAGCCCTTACCACTGGGGCAACCTCCCGAGGCTCCAAACAGCCTCCAAAAGAGCCCGAAAAACAAGATGTATGAACCATAACGCTAACTCAAATTTATGTCCCAAAATATTTCAGGGACAAAATTGCCGCACTCAAAAGCAGGCAATTCCAGATTACTGTACACCTGTGAGTCCATTCGAGGCAGACTTTATTCGGATGTTTATGGCGGCGTTTACACAACAAAAATGAAACGCATTCATCTGAGTGAGGCAGAGAGAAGATGTAAGGAAGATGAAATCATGGAGTAAATTGCTAAACTCCCAAAGGAAACATGTTACGTACTGATGGTGGTGGGGGGGGGGACATAAAAACAACCACCCGTGAAAAGATGTAATACAAGCTGGTGTGTGATGGTGAAAATAAATAAGGGAAGAAAACAGACAATAGAAGTCATTGTATTTGCCTGAAGTCTCTAAAATACGAAGTTGGTTCCTGTCCGATGGATGAAAACAGACTTGGCTCTCGGCAGCTGTCAAATGAGGCCAAAAATGTTCTCTTGTTCTTAAAGGGCACATGCTTTTTTGATTTTCTGTCATTTGTATAGGGTTATGATGTTGGATATCTGATCAAAGTTCCGAAATGCGAAGTTATATGTAGAAAAACTCCCTGCAACTCAAAACCCCAGGCTTCAACCTACCCTGAAGGTATTTTTTTAAAGACCTTTCATACATGCACCTTATTACACAATTATGATATAAATTTTACAATTTCAGACTCATGCTTGTATATGTGCCACAGGGACAGACATGGCAAGTTCTAAACTGAAAGTCAATTCCTCCACATTGCAAATATACAGAGAATAAAGGTCTCATTCTGTTCCACCTGGTTCAATGTAATAAATCTATCATTCAAATCTCGTATGCACAAAGCAGATCCGTTTAAAGGTCCCATATCATGTACTTTTCTCGATTGCAATAGAATTTTTCATACCCCTAACATGATATATTTGTAATTTAAAGTAGAAAAAGAACATCAACTCAGTGTTTTACAGTGCTTCATCAAGCATAAATATTCAATTGGCTTTTAATGCATTGGACAGTTTCTATATAACCACAAGGCCATATCTAGATTAAAAGAAAAATAAAGAGGCTATTTGCATTATATAGGACCTTTACTAACCGCAATATGCCATGAATGAGCCACTTGATGAGGAGGTTCCTCTCATTTTGGATCAGTTTATGAAAAATGTTTTTCCTCTTGCAGTATGGGGCAAAAGAGCAACAGCTTATATCAATTAGACCAAGTAATACATCTAATAAACGATGATAAGAATGTATTAGTGGATTCACCATGAGTAGCGAGGTGAGCTTCCCTTATGCTCCAACTGGTCTCTAATTAAGTCTTCATTGGCAAAACGATCTTCACTTCTCAGCTCACCAACGCTCCGGGGCCTCTTTTATTTTTTTTGCTCTCTGTCCATTATCAGGGGTTTTAGGGTACTTTAAAGCAAAATAAAGACTTTATTTCGTGTATCATCCTGAAAAGGTCACGCATACCAGAGGGGCGGAGGGCCCTGGCAGCAAATCAGTTTTTTTTTTTTAAAGCTTTTGCTCAAGGACACTTCAACAGTGACTGACACAAATTGATCGCTGTAAAGATGAAATGTGTGATTTCCACGTCACAGGATGCCCTCGGAAAACTATCAGATCGCCCCGCTGTCACAAACGGACACCTTGGTCTCATTCTTTATTCTTCTTTATTTCCCTGCACGCAGGCTCATCCCTCACCAAGTCTCCTTGAAGGCAGATTTAGCCTCCGAAGGTGATATATTTGTTTAGTTAATCTCCTTAACAATCCCCAAAGCCCTCACTGGTGAATTGTCAGCGAGGATTATTGGGTATATCTGTGAGGGGCTGCTCGGATTGGAAGCAGGGGTCACATTTTTCTAAAGGTGGCGAGGGCGTAGGAGTACCTCGGCTCGTCCTGGCGATTTTATTTTTCATTAAAAAGTTCAGGAATGCCAGAAAAAAATATGTCAAAGTATGTGTCTTTCAAAAAAAAAAAGTGGTTATTGATATAAAAATAATAATTTTTCTACTCTGGGAGAAACCGACACTTTGACATTGACATTTACCTGACAGGAGGAATACACTAAGTGAGTAAATTCCTCTCCGTCCCTGGTTTGTGTCACACAATGGTTGTGGGTGCGGTGATTTATAGAAAGGATAAATGGGAGATGGCAGTGATAGCTCAAGGTAATCAGTGTTTCGCGGTGCCGAGATGCCTGGTTATTGTAACCTTGTCATGGAAAAACAAAAGATTCTCATAATGGACTGCGCCTGAGCTCGGTTATAGAGAGCAGAACTCAATCTTCCCTGCCCTGAAAACGCCGGAGCCGCGGCGTTTTCAGAAGGCCTTCGATCGGCGGACAGAGACAAAGATAAAGCACGATCTTACGTGACGGTGACTGCCACCTCTGTGGAGGGAAAAAGCCTAAATTTTCTTGTTTCATCCTGTTGTAAATTCCCATAAACCATGTCTGTATTGACTGTGATACCTTTGTTCTCTGCCAATAACTCAGGAAGGCTCAGCTGCATTTTTTTCCACTGTAAAGAAGCTGTTGCAGTAAACGACTGAACAGTTATTCACCTTAATATCCAAATCGAAAAATATGAAGCGGGCTGCTTAGGCAGCTAAAACACAGCGCTATCAACTGCACCACATGGTAGTTAATCTGAGATCCAAACATAAGCTGATATTACTTGCCAGAACATTTGTTACAATGAATGGCCATGTATGCAGCTGTAATAAGAAACATAACCCTACATTCAAATGTCATGGTTATATGTGAGTATTATTGAGTAATGCAAGTAGACCACTAATGTAAATGTGGGATAAATTGTGTTTTTTTCCTTTTAGGTTAACTTGACTGCTATTTAATAGCTTTGATAAAGACAGTGCATGTTAATGAATATTTTCCCTGTAAATAAGCAAGAATGCAGCCATAGGCTAATTTCAATCAGCAGTCCTTTGGCAGCGCAAACAACGATACGGAGCCTAGTGATTAAAATGTGTTTATATTGATTAATGTAGATAATTGATGAATTGATTGGTGATTTTCTTTTAAATATTTTGGAAGGATTTTATGCCTAATGACCTATATTTATATATTGATATAAATTATTGACCATTTTTAATTAACTATTTTTAATAACGACCAGGAGAAAAATGGTTGAATGGAACCACTTTGTACTAAACATGACTTGGCTTTTTGTCTGTTAATTCAATGATTGCTCCATTGTCAAGGGAAATGTTATATTTATGAGCCAAGGAGGGAGCATCATTGGTTTATTGATATTAAATTAAAGTATTTGCTTTTTGTTTTGAAGATGTGGATGTTGACGGTATATATTGATGTTGTTTTATTGCCCAGGTCTACTTCACAGTACCAACTGAAAAGTAACTATATTAATTTATCTGAATCGTATTTGTGTACAAATAAGATATGCTTGTGATTAACTTTATACTATAGTGTCAGACAATTAATTTTACATATTCAAAATTATAATACACACAGGTAATGCCTCGCACATAAATTTACAGTATTAAAACAGCAAAACATCCAACACAAATGTCAAAGTCAATGAATTTTATGGTACAATTAAATGGATGGAAATATTTTTAATATATCACAGCGATATGTTTTGGACTGAGACAATATTCACTTCACCAATTGCTACCGTTGTTACCAACAGTCAGTAGTGGTTTAAGGAATATAACAACAATCTGTCCTTAACTGTAACCTTGTGTGTCCTTTGGGTACGAGTAATTGCTGCAACTTTTCAGGAGGCGAATAAATTCCACCGTGGGAGTAAAAGTGGTTTTGAATGGGTTAGGTGAACTTGTGGTGTTTATCCAGTTCTTAGGACCACGAAAACTTTAAATTCAAGAAACATGGAAAATGCCCAAGCTGGAGTTTCAGACTATTTCATATAATTTGATGATTTTCTGCAACCATTAAGGCCAATTCACAACAATGGTTTGTCCTTGAGAGTCTATTACTGCGGTGTAACAATAAGCCCTGCTGCGCTAGCAGAGCCATTAGCCTCGCGTTGCCTCGGCCTCTTATTGGCACTTTATGAATATGGTTTGTATTCCATCTGACAATTTGGTCAATGAATAAAATTACAATATCCAGTTTCTTTGTTTCTGTGCCTCCTGACGAACTGTGATGGAAACTTGACTGTTCTGATCTCCATCAGCCTTGCTGATGTGATCTATACGCTAACATTATGGCTTCATCAAAGCGCACGTGTTTGTGTGTGTGTGTGTATGGATGCAAATGCGGTCATGTCAATATATGCTGATCGTTTTGTCATGATAATGTGACCATTATATTGTCTCGTGGCTCCTCGGAGTGTTTACACATCTCGTTATTAGAGTTGATGGTGATACTGAAATGATTCTTTGCTTGTCAACCATCCACTGGCCGGTCAAGGTGCTGTCTCAGCGGCAGCTAGTTGAGGGATTCAAAGCCTTGCTAAACGACACTTCAGCAGGGTGGGCACTTGCAGGGCCCTTTATATACACCCAGTTGTGTATTATTGCTTATAGGCATACGATGAGATCATGAGGATTTGGACTGCATTTAAATAGAGCTTTTATCCAAAGCGCTTTACAATATGCCTCTCATTCACCCATTCAGATACACACACACAGATGGCTGATGAGCTACCAAGGCACTGGGAGGGATTTTACTTCAATGTCTTTCTCAAGGACACATTAAAATGTGGGAGCCTGGGATCTAACTGCTGAAGGGAAAGAGTATTTAAGTCACCATAACAATATACTAAACACCATGCTAACTACTAGAGTGTTAAAAGTAGCATTGGTATTAATAATAATTGTTGTCTTGTAGAACCAGCAGCAGCAGTAAAAAAAAATATATAGTTACCAATGATGCTGGTACTTGTTATTGAGTTAATAATAAAACGGCTGTCTGCACAGGCTGCACAGTGAAAGCAGCATGTCAGGGGTGCAGCAGCAGGAGTTTCAGTTCTCCATCACAATATCTACACAGATTATGCTAAGGCATTTTTTTTTTGGCAGCGGATATGCAAATGTTTTCATTAAAATAGAAGGTTTCTCCACAGAGGACTGACAAACGCAGCTCCGAGGCTCGCTATATCTCGTCACAATGCGACGGCGGTGGCAGAAGAAGCCGTTGTACCTGCAGCTTTTGCTGTAACGCAAGTCAATTTCCTTTTGGCAGCGGTAATCCTAGTTGTAGCAACAGCTGTAGAGGTTGTAGAGCCAGCAGCAGCCAACTGTAGCGTAGCAGAACACGCAGTCACAGCAGTAGTTTTTGTAGCAGGTGTTGCAGCAGTATTGGTTGTGTTACTGTAATAGCAGCAGCGCTACTTGTGTTAGCAGCGATGTAAAAAGTTTAGTTTGTAGTAGTATCACTAGTAGAAGTATTTTTTTTTTTTGCATTTGTAACAACAGACCCTTCCCAAGTCTTGTCACTCTTAGTTGCTGTTGCTAGGTAGGACTAGCATTGTCTATAAGTCCCCTGTTATCTATTGTAATTTTAAGTAAAGAAACTTTTCCTGTTGTGATGCTAGATGTTGTGTATGTTCAAGTAAATAACACCAAAAGTTACATAGGGGTGTGTGTAGCCTTACAGAGCCTTACAGAGATAAGCTAATATGTGGTGGTTGTGGCTCAGAGATATGTCCACCAATTCGAAGATTGGCGGTTTGAATCCCTGTTACAATCCCAAGATACTTAACCACAAATTGTTCCTGTTGCACCACTGGCCTATGAATGTGTTTGAATGATTAGGTTACATCCTGATAGGCAGTAGGCACTTTGTACGGCAGCCGCTGCCATCAGAATATGTGTGAAAGAGTGAATGTACATGAGTAACGTAAGGCGCTTTGAGTGGTTGGAAGACTAAAAAAGACACCATACAAATGGAGTCAATTTACAATTTCATCATATAATCATATAAACAATGGGATGTTAGCCTCATCTTAAAAATATGTCAGCAGCAAACTATCAGGAAGCATCCGGAATTATGATGATAATTCATCTTGATGTAGCTATACTCAACTAGCATTATGCTAGCATTGGCTAACATTAGATGAGCCAAGATAGAATGTAATGCCCATGTGAATATTGTGACACCAAAGTACATTTTACATAGTAGTGTTACCCTCTTCAAAGTTAGTTCTTTTTTGGTTTTGTGATTTTGGGCTATACAAATAAAATTGACTCAACTTTTAAACAGTAGCACAAAGCTTATCTCAGTATAAAGGAACAGGAAATGTTGCCAGAAGTTCTGCTGTTATTTGAAAAATTAGCAAATTTTAGCGCTAAACTATTTAATCATCATTGGGTATTGGGTACATAATCAAGAATTGGCTATAAGGCACATACAGACACATTTGATTGACATTTTTACCACACCTCAGATACGAACGCATGAATGGATTATACCCAAATCTACATTGATATCTGGTCTGGTGTTTGCCAGGCTATCGATCACTGGTATAAATAGTAGATTTCGCACAAGTGGTGGTGGTACATACTATAAAATTTTAACTAGTGTTCTGTATGCTGACTGCGTGCGTTTGTCTTCATGAATGAATGTCAACACCTTTTCACAGACTCGCATTAACATGTCAACCTGTCGGCTGCGGCTTTAATATAACAAGGAGTGTCAAAAAAACAAGAAGTTGCAGGTTCAGAGAGGTGTCGACAAGTGTTTTAGCCTCTGTGACACCCCGGCACTCTGAGAAGCTTTTCATATTGCCATCTTCTCCTCGACCGTCTTCCTGTGTAATGGCGGCAAATAAGAAGGGGAGCAGATGATAGATGATGATGATTAAAATAATACGCCTCTTACCGTGGCACAAAAAGCCTATCCGTGCCCACCGGTTCACGCGGTCGATAGCGCCTCTGTTAAAAATGAAAAGTATCGATCTCTTTTACCTCAAGCCGCTCAGCTGATTGAGCCTGAGAAAATCTGTATCAGCTGCCAAGCCTCACAAGCGGGGCCCAAAAATGATAAACCAGACGGAACGACTCCCGAGTTCATCTGAGGGGACTGCATTTCCTGTCAATATGATTTCAGAGGGGGGAGAGCTGAGTCACTTATTCTGTCCGGTCCCGTAAGTCACACTGATAACAGCTTTATCTCTGCGACATCCCTGTCCTCCATCACACCTGGACATCCTCCAGGTTTCGCATGCTTTTCGGGAGACCAGGCATGAACCCCTGTTTCCGCGCACGTCTCTAAACGGAGCTGGCGAGGTGTCCAAATTGAAGCAAAGGCCGCTCACTCTCACAGTAATCAGTCTGGGAAACAGCCGCGGGCTATCAGTCAGCCCAGACGCAGCTTGTCATTGAGGAAAAAGGTAACGCGGGTGACAGACCGAGCTCTGTTTTTCAGCGGGACTACGGTCCCTTTCATAAACGCCTGCTCACCCAGCTCCCAGCTGGATGATTAGATTAGTGTGACCTGTAATCGAATGACAGGGTCCGGTGACACAAACAAACAAACACGCCGCAGTAGGTGATTTCTTCTCCTGGATTGGTATCGCCAGATCACATGCACATACCAACACACTGAGATATGTCAGATAAATCTCAAGCATTGACACAAACACACATCTCCTAAGTGAATACTTCCAATCGCCGTGTCCATGTGTTTGCTGGAATATGAGATAATGAGAAAAGTGGGAGAGACAGAGGTCACCTCCTACATACTGATGAGGACATTGATCGTAGAGTCTGGTTTCAGGGCTGAGCGGCTGGGACTGAGCACAGACCACAAGGGTTAGAAATGGCTGCAGGCTACATCCACACTACTACGTTTTGGCCCCCAAAACAGAGTTTTTGAATTGAAGACAATCTCCGTCCAAGCAAGACATTTCTGGATTAATTTACATCCATATTAAATGCTATAAACAAATATCATGTGACCTTTTACGTGATTCCGTTGTACATACTCTGGTACAGTAAGTCACGGAATGCAATCCACCAAAATTGTCAAGTCAGTGAAAAACCAAGACTGGGATTTGGCAGATATTAGTATGGTACCAAGAGCATTATCCAATGCTCCTGGGTTAATGTTCTACCTTTGTTAACAAATATTCAAATACTTTCATTTCAGAGGTTAAATATTTTGAGTTTATACTTTTATAATCCCCAAACCAACCTAGAGCTACAAGAATTAGCCAATTAAATGAGTAGTTACAGTAATCACCAACTACTTTTATAAAGAAAATGTCCAAATTCTCTGGTTCCAGCTTCTCAAATCTGATTTTATGTTTTCTTTGGTCTTCTATAATAGTAACACAATGATGAAACCAAGCAGCTAATCCATTAATTGCTTCTATCTAATCAATAGATTAACCAGCTATCAAAATAGCCATTAGTTGCAGCCCCAAACCAAACTACTTTCAAGTGAAGTTGTAATTTTAAGGAAGTAAGGCAAGTTATTTGCCTTGCCTTTCAATGCCCCCTGTGTGCATAGTTACACTTTATTTCATAAGATCCAGAAACAACCAAGATCTAAAAAACAAATAGCAACGAGCAGAGCGCTAACTTGGGTATGAATGTTCTTTGATGTCGAACTGATTTATTCTGTGTGAGGAGACATCTGCAGATAATTCAGCTCCCTGTAAAAACCTCCTAAACGTCTGGATCTTATAGGGGTCCTATTATGAAAAAAAATAAAAAAAAAACCTTTTCAGTGCTTCTATGTTAAAATGTAGGTTTCTGGAGTTCTTGCTAGCACACAAACTGTGAAATGAGACCAACCGCTCATTCTGCTGTGGCGAGGTTCGCCATGGTTGATTTCTTCGGCAAAGTGCTGGTACACCACAGACTGAGCAGAGGTATCTGCTGGCTGGGATCATGATTGTTTTTTCTCCATAGGTGTGTGTGTGTGTGTGTGTGGGGGGGGGGGGGGGGGGTGATTCAGCTTGAAATGTTATTGCATCTTATGTGTCATCATGATGCTCTGGGAGTGACTTTTAAAATATTTTTTTATAAACTTCATATCGATTCTGAAGGAGTTTGACATCTGCTCTTTAAACACAGATGTATGAAAATATATGGCGACTGGAAAAAATGGCGGCTTTAAAACTGTTGACAGGAAAAGTCAAACTGGACTCTGAAGCTCAATTAGGACTATTGCATAATTTTGATCCATGGAGATGTTTGTTTTATTTTTTCCTCAAGTGAGGAAAGGAGAGTATCGCTGGTTACAACTCTCTCTAGGGTTTAGAGCATAAAAATATGTACATTGTTATAAATAGACCATGGAAATTGGAATATTAAACTGGGAAAAGGGCTTAATAAGGCCTCTTTAAATTATCAGAGAATCGAGCTGAGCTAATATTAGCACTCACAGCCACTCCGGATATCTTATGTCCACCAGAACAGTGTTGGATAATTACGGATTTTTAATGTGAAACACTTATTCAGCAGTTTTAGGCTTTTTAGCTTCCAGGAAAACCTCCTGAAAATGAACAGTGAAGGAATCCTAACAACGAGAAACTGACTGCAGATCAGTGAGGACAACTTCCATGAGCCCGCGCTCATGACGCCACCAACTTCAGATGAACGTGAAAACAGCCTCCAGGTGTGAACATCTGCATATACGTCATTCTGCCCAATGGCACTGAAATATCACAAGGAAGTATCAATTAATAAAAGACCTTTTTTTTCCGTAATTGAGCATGACTTTAATTTGGATCCCAATTAGTTTTTGCCAGACTTTCTGTGGCTGTCCACCTAAATTTAATGAAATGCCTGGAAGTGTTGCTCAAAAAAAAAAAGCCTCAAACAAATGTGAGATTCATGCTGATTTGTGCTTTTTAAAAACCTTGGTGCTGAAAACTTAGTCATTTCTATGTGCAACAGCAGAAATATTATGACCAGGGTGAAAGGTTCAGCACACAGTTGGTAGCAGCCATATTAAGATAATATAAATGCATAAAAGGAGGAGGCTTACACAGCCTTGAAATAGCATCAACTCATGCATACAAAATCTATAGCGTATTGGGATTATTAAAACATATAGAATTAAATCTGCTTAAATGAATTGTTGCTGGCTTCTGAAGGTTTAATATGTGCGATACACCAATTTACTTCCATTAGTTCATCTGTCATGGAGTCAGAGTCGTTTACACCTTTTACTGACACGCAGGGTTGTGGGCAACCTAACAATAAATTAAACACCACTGCACTTTCAATGAAGATAGTGAGGCAAGCTGAGACACCTTTAGTTAAAAAATCATTTGATTTGCATTTGCATACTATACCGTTAACAGCCTTACGTTAACGTTTTGTGTTCTTCTACGTATCTAAAACGTCAGCTGTTACACACAAAGTCCATTCATACATTGGATTGACAGGTCCTAGAAGAGTGGTTGGCATGGGGAATTGGGGGTGATGTGAGGATGGTTGAAAAAAAGTGAACTGGATGGAGAGACATTATAATAATGCATAATTTTGCTCACCATGGTAACGTGCCAATAAATGGTTGAATTATCATAGAAATTTTACCCGCTGTAATTGTTAGGCTACTAATGGTCGATAATCACGCAAGAGAGATTAAATAAAATTCAATAATGTGCAGTCCCTTAAATCAATTAATTTAACCCAACCTTCCACCAGAGTGGTTTTTTTTTTGGCAATCTGCCTCAAATCTTCCAATTTCTTACTATGGCCATGATGCGTATTTCTCCAACGTGCAGAATCCGCCATCAAACTAGCATTGAGAAACCACACCTGGCTTTTAAAGGGGGTGGGAGATGACACTCTACTGTTCATATTACACCCTAAACACACCTGTACAGGCGCATCTCAAATAATCAGAATAATGTGACAATTTGGGGGTTTTCAAAGTTAGAAGAAATAAAAGCTTGAAATACTTCACTCAATGTCTAATGAATCCATATAGAAGTCTCACTTTTTCATGATATCCTAACATATATGAGTTATATAGAGATATGAGATGCGACTGTAAATAATTAGCCAAACCTAGAAAACACTTACCAGCTATATGCTACCACTCTTTTTCTTCATTGACTTGATAGCCCACTCAGCCAATGCTGCTGTCTATAATCTCTCTTTTCCTCCTATCTCATCTTTTTTTTAATTTTTAAAGAGCAACAACAAAGCCTCACTTACTTTTAACCTTACCGAACAAAGTTAAATGTCCTTTCCTTTTTGTATCCCTCATGGCAGAGTTCTACCCCTCTATGACCAGTCTGATTGGGATTACGTGATTGGCCAGCGCAGCCTGACGTCTGCAAAAGTTGACTCTGTTTGAACTTCTTGCCAGACGGCCACTTCTTCTTGTTCAGCACCCCGTGCAATAGGCACTTCCGCTGCCAAAGCGCACCGCCCCCCACTCAAATGCCTAAAACATCATTCATCTTTTTTTATGGTTATGTTCAGGCGCTCACACCACCTCACTCAGATGAGGGAACAATTATGATCTTTGTTTGCATCAGGAAAACTCCACAGTAGCTTCATGGCTTGGCATGGTCATGGCTGCGTGTTTACCTTACCTCTATCACTCACTGATGAGCTTTTGTTGCCTAAACCTCAGGATGTGAACCCTGGTCTTCAGTGTCAAAGCAAATGTTTGCAACACAAATAACAACAGGATTGCGAATTAATTCATGCTGTCCGATTATGGAGGCGAACGGGAAGGAGGGAAAAAAAGACAGCAGGTTTGACTGATGAGAGACGTTGAGTAATGAATGAGAAACGAGTATCGAGAGGTGAGACGGGGGAATCGGTATTGAAAAAGCAGGAGAGGGTGGAGGAGAAGATGAAACGGCGTAAGAGGAGAGGGAGCAGGAGACGCGAAAGAAAGCGGTTACGTGAAATCTGAGAAAGAGGAGGAGAAATAAAAGCAAGAGGACAAAGATATGTAAAAGTAAGGCGAGAGCGCGGGGAACACGAGAACGGGGGAGCAAAAGATAGACGGCAAAAGGAAAAGCGCTCAAGTGGGAGGAGGCAAAGGAGGGAAGAAAAGAAGGATGGGTGGGCGATGAGTGACAAGGAGGAGGAGGAGGAGGAGGACAGGCACTGGGGCTCCGGGCTGCATCGGCAGCCCTGCCTGCAGGTCATGGAGGCCGCAGCTGAATCCACAGATGTTCCTCAAGTCAAGAGGATCTGACGGTGACCTCCTCTCTGAAAGAGGAGGTGATTTATCACAGAGGCCATAAATCAGCGCGTGTGACCTCCCCTGCACACAGCTCACATCCCGAACTGTTGACTCTACCGCCCCAGCTATCCATTATGTGGCAACTCTGATTCAACGGCAGCAGATATACTGACGATATACTGGTCACAGTTGCCCTGAGTGTGGACTATTTAATGTGTCGCACGGCCAGGAAAGTTAGAAGCACAATATGTAGTTTTCTGCCGCTATGGGTTTCTCAATCAAAACAGTAAGAAAAGGTGGAGTTGGTGATGTCAAGTAGCATGGTACCATGGGAGTTGTTGTCTTCGCCGCTCTATGATCACCTTACCCCGAGTTAGGAGTCATCCAGTGTTCATTGTTTAGGAGGGTTTTACCAAGAAGCTGAATTAACCTCAGAGGTCTCTCTCTCTCCGAATCAAACGGGCCAGTAATTAAGACCAGAAAAGATACTGAATAAAGCACTTTCACACTGAAAATCACTGAGATTTTCAATATGAGACTGCTAAGGTGGTGAAAAGGCTCGCTGGTTTTCCACTCCCTAATATCTTAAGATCCGGACATTCAGGAGGGTTTTACCGGGAGCCGGATTATCTGCAGACTTCTCTTCCTCCCCAAAGCAAACATCTGTGTTTCTCAGAGGCTGCTACCTGAGCTAATGCTAACGTTTGCTCTGCTTGTTGCTCTTGATAGCTTAAGATCCAGAAAATCCTAAAATCCTTCATCCGGTTAAAAAACAAAACAAAAGTGGATAAAAACTGGATGCGAAGGAAATTCATGACAGCTCAGTGGACAACACCAACACAGCTGCATAAGGAGTGGTGACTTAAGAAGCATCTATTGTTCCTTGAATAAATTAAATTCATGACTTATTTGACATAAATGTAGTCATCTTTCAGACATTGAGCTAAATGCATTCAGACTCACACACATAAGGACATTAAACAAGTCTTTCATGACATTCAATCCTATCACAGGTCTTTGTCTTTAATAGCTTTACCAGTTAAATGTCATTCAACTAAACACAACTGGTTCAACTAAACCATTAACGGTGCCGCCAGTTGCTTTTGGAAGGTGCATTACGAGCTGTCGGAGGTCACCTGTGGGGGAGGGGCAAAGGGAATTATGGGGAATTTTGTGTGCTAAAAGCTACTGGTAGGTCAGGGAGGCCAGGGCTAATACATCAAAATCAAAAAACCCATTTCCCCTCAAAATTACACTCTAAATGTTTTTTTTTCCCAAATACCTTTTGAAGAAAACGTCAATGTTGTTTCTAGTTCCAGTGCTATTTTCTTGTACTCAGACAGAATGAGGTGGTTGGGGTGGATGTTAGCGTAGGCTACAGAAATATGTGGATTATTTGTATGACCTTAACAATACCAGAAGCAGAAATTACTTCACAGTGATTGTATAGGTAAACTAACCTTGAACTAATCAACCTTAATTATCAGCGAACTGGGGAATGCATATACATTCACTTAGCCATTCACTCATGGCTAACGGAGGGCAGATTTACTTTCAGGTTGTGTCTTTGTGTCCCCGCTATCATCAGCAAACACACCTTAGGTTTTTACACAACAGAATAATAGAGATGTTGGTAATCATTTTCACATGTTACTGATTTCCCTCAATGATTATTATTCACTTGGTTCCATGAATCAATTTGACTGCCGGTGTATGGTAAATATAAGTCATGTGACCACATCACAGAACCACAGAGAGTATTTCCTACCATGCCTTGTGGCTCTAGGGAGTCAAGCCTGTTCTCAACATGTATTGGATGAGTTGACACACACACACACGGAGACATACATTTCATCTCTTACTGCTCAATAGTTTGATTGATAGCGGAACTAAAGAAAAGGTATACCTGTACAGCTAACACTTTGGTAACCTGTACCTTCTGCCCGAAGGCATCAGCTCATTCTCTTCGTGAAGGATGTGGTTCAGGTGACGTGTGAATTTCGGGCCCAGCTTCCTCACTGTCTCCTAGAATATCTCCTGTAGAGGCGATGAGGAGATCCCTTCTGATCAGGTTTTGGAGTTGTGAATCAAGATCAAGGTCAAGGACAAGATACAAACGTGAAGCCATATCAAATAACAGATTCAATGGCTGCCCTGCAAAACAATAAAGAAATGCTTTTATCCACTCCATGGAGCCTGAGCCTTTTCAAGAAATGAAGGCGCTGACTGATTCGTGAACATACCTACTTCACTTGATGAGCCCATTGTAAAGGAGAATGAAAGTGATTACCTACTCGTATGTTGTTTCCTGCTCAGCTCTCCCCCTTGATTAGAACTAAGCTGTGATCACCAACAGACCAGCGATCGAAGACCATTTCTTTAGTGTTTTTGACGTTGCAACATCGGGGTTTGCCACTCCCACCTCTCCACCACCTCGCTTATCTCTGACGTATTCATAGCGACGTCTGAACCTTTTATCAATAAACTGTGGCTGTATCATTGAGAAGGTTAGTTCTTTGTGTGCTACATTCATTTGCAAGAAGCTTACAAAGCCTTGAGGAACTCGTCTTCCTATGAGAAATGTATGGTACCATCTAATTATATGTCCATCTGCTTTAGCTTGTTGAACATGTTCCAAGGGTATTAAAAGTCTAGCATTAGTCTAGCACAAGCTGTAGTATTAGCAAGGTGATTTAGTGGTGTAGTGTTTAGAACATCTCCGGGCCTCTATCATTTCTATAAGCAAATCGGCAGGGGTCTAAGAGATGTACCTAGGCTCCCTATCATAATGCATTGAAGGGATTTCATTATTATATACATCAGTGTCCGAAATCATTATTTCCTGTGGGTAGGGATTTTTTTGGAACAGAAATGATGACAGCTTTTTTTTGTCCATATTGTTGGAATGGTGTGTTTCTTTGAGGGCTCCAGGCTGGGGGTCAACTCATCAGCAAATGTTTAAAGAAGAAGAGCCAAAATAGCGTCTGGCCCACTGTCCTTCTTATCGTCCAACATTTTCAAAACCTTGGCCACAGCACTTGGATCAGTTCTATAGTGTGTTGGAGCACATGTCACTGTAATTGGCAGGTTTCTACATTCATCAATGTAATCACTCCCTTCAGAGTCAAAGCATTTATAAAAATAGTCGAATTTGTTTGCTTTTCCCAGTACATGCATTTCCCTCTTGTCAGTGTTCAGGTTGGTCATTTCTTCCCACATTTTTTTTTTTGCTTTCTTAGTCGAAATTGCGTCTCTGACATATAAATTATCACACGCTTCACTTATTTTCCCATCACGTCACATCCAGATGCTCTTTCTTGGACGCCACAGCGTCAGTTTTCTCTGACTTTCTGTCGCTAGTATTTCTGACTCAGTTTAGATGCTGGTTTAGAAAGATAGTCTTTGTTGTTTGGGTATATGCGATTGGACTTTTTTGGCACTAAAATGTCGAAACGAAATGAGTGCACCCTGTGATCGCCTCTTCAATGCTGTCGATATGAATTTCCTGCTGGAAAACATCCCAATCTGTGGCCAGGAAGCGGCCACTTACCTCCTCCTTATTCCTATCCTGCCAGATAGTCTGAGAGACAGGTTTGCTTCTTTTAAGGATGGAGGTTAAAGTGGGAATTGTGTTTGTTTAAATGTTTTTCTTAAGATATAATATTTATTGCTATTTATTTGCTTTCATGATCCCAGATGTCTTCAACAATGCTGATTCTTTTTTATAAATTTATAATTTGAATTTTTAATTCAAGCTAACTAAGGGCTGTCTATCAATATGCTTTTGCATGTGTGTAGTGTTGTGATTGTCCATGCAAAACTGTGCAAAAAAGGTTTTCTTCAAATATGTCTGGGTCTTTATTTATCAGAGCAACAAGCTGCGCTAACTTATTTAGTAGCATCAGACTGCCTCTGTGAAACACAGATTGTCAACATGAAGCTGCTTTATTTGCCTTTTTAAACTTTAATCACTGGATCTGTTTGCTTTGGAGAAGAGGAGGAGACATACAGATAATCTGGTTTCCAGTTCAAAACAAAACAAAACATTGGAATCTTTGTTTTTGGTTATTAACAATGAAAGGTAAGCTAATCCTAGTAGCATTCCTGTGATTCCATGCTACATCATGATGTAGCATGGGAGTCATCATGATTGACTAGAAAATTAGATATGTTTTATTTATAAATTACAGGTCTTACAGTGTCTGTTATACATACAACAAATGTTAAGTCATACAGTCTGTTCAGCAACAGAAACCATGACAGTAATTGATTATTATGGTTAGCAGTTTGGATATCACTTACTTCAGTGAAGCCTATGAGAGTGAAATTAATCCTCATTGCAAAACCTGGTAGTACAAAAGATTATATAAGGTTTCATGGCAGTTAGCAGGATTTGTCAACCCCTTTTACGTACTTCACTGTTGTTTCAGCAGATTTAACCTCTTTAATTACCTTCAATTTCACCTTACTTTGATCTGTCCATGTTGGTTTTTGCATCTTTTTTAAAAATCATAAATGATAAGCAGTTTGTGTTCATTTCTAATGCATGAATTATGAAAAGTTTATTATTATGATTATTATCATTGGAGCAATGTGTGTAATTGTCATTAAATTTGGCATCAAAATAATTCTGTGTAATGAATTTCTCATTTTAATGAAGAATGGATTATGAGATATTGTGTTTTTGGTCAGCCACCGTTGCTTTTTTTTGTCAGTTTTCTTAAATTCAAATAATATATATATTTACAAAACTGGACTACCATTGAAAAGTACTACTCTCTTGCTGTGGTTGTGTTAACCGAGGTACTGCTGTCACCTTGTTGCTGTTTACATGATATGCTGTTTACACATCAGCACTAAGCTGAACTTGTCAGCAGTTCAGAATCACATCCAGATGCTCTTTCATAGAAGCCACAGGATGATTGTTCTGTCACCAATAGTTCCAGTCTGACCGCGTTATTGTTATGTCTTTAGTAAGCCTATTTACTCATCACGTCAGGATTTACTTAGAGGGCTTAATCAGTTTAATCTCTATGCGTTCAGTGGAGAGACAGGTCAGCTACCAAAAGGGAACACATTATGACTGTGCTCATTGAACAAGCCTATAAACATGTGCGCCGACATGTTTCTTGGCTCGCCGGTGGCCGTAAACTGTTTGGACTACACCACCTGTGGTCATCGGGAAGACAGAATCATCTGTTTTTCTCATGGTCGGAAGGGTGCGTGAGGCCCGGGCTTCTGAGTGCTGCGTGCAGTCGCCGGGGCTAATCTAGCTGTCGGTGGTTAGTAAACACCTCCTAATCAGCGGCTGGCTGCTCGTTAAAGCACGGCGGCTCATTTTTAAAGAGCGAGAAAACAGCCCTGATTCGACTCGGGTCACGGATCAGGTCTCGGTTGCCATGGGAGGATTTGCTAATAGTGTCTGACTTTTTCCTGCAACAGCTACATTCGCAGCGAGTGTAGTTTTGCGGTATTTCCCATACAATGGTGTCATCCATGGCTCCCAGCTCTGTTAGATGTTTGATAAAACCACATGTTATGACTTAATAAGAGGATTTCTAATCTGCGGTGTATTGTGCTAACAGAGGATTGTCCTCACTTTTCCGTGTATAATCTCTAAAGCTGTGTGAGCTTTCAAATAACAAGAGGGCCACTGGCTTAAGGGGGCGATGACATCATCACTGTCCTTCTCCTATTGGAGACCCCTGAATGACCTGCATCGCCTCCTAGCGCTTGAATGCCAGCAGCACAGGGTGGTCTGAGTGCACAGGATAATGATCTGTAATCAAATAATCACAATGAGATACTAATCCACTTAGTTCATATCAGCAAAGACAGTAGCCACATTCAGATGGAGGAAATTGAATCATAACCATACGAGGGTCTGGAACAGCACATGTGGGTGCGTTTAGCCACGCACTGTCACACCAATAATAAAAAGTACAAACATTCGAAACACGGCCAAACACAGTGGCACCAGCTTTAGGATGTTGTTTTGGGATTCGGAAAATGTCGAACGAAAACCATGAACCGCTGACCCATGGAAAATCTCCCTGTATCCGATGTGCATGAAATAAATTTCCAAACAAAGAGACCATGAGTATCAACAGCAAACATCATGGAAATCCAGCCACAAGTCTTTCAGATATTTATAAATGTGTTCAAACGGATCGAGCTAGTGTGGTATGGTAGGCCGTGCATAAAAATTCAAATAATGACACGTTTGGTGCAACATTATGGCGTTAATCCGCACACTTTTTACTGCTGTTTGCATAAGTTTGCCATTACATCCACTGCCAGTCCCACAGTGCCCGCTAAATTCCTAAAATGCAGCGTATTGTGTAATGTGATGTCACCTTATCACACGTCACGACAGCGCGGGGTGCTAATTTCCTCCAGAGCTTATGAGGAGTCCGCATTCCACAGGTCGGGCTCTCCTCGGACAGCCAGACAGGGGTCCTCATTAGCAATGACCTCCCTGTTGATAGTCCTTAATTTCACATGAGCGTGGCGACCTTTAGCACCCCGGGGTCAGAGGTCGTAGCCGGGCCCTCGTTAGCTCCGTGAGAGGACACTGGTTACATTTTATATCCTGGTGATTGAACCTGAAGCCGCGGCTCATTCCCTTTTCAAAAGAGTCTTTTCTCCCTGGGAGTTTACCCAACCCTAACACTCAGCTCTGTTTAGAGCCAAAGAGAGGACACGACCCCACGCCAAAGCTGGGTGCTTCAGAGAAGATGATGTACTGCTTTTCTTTTTTTTCCTTTTGACTAATTTATTTATTCCCTCCATTAACCCTTTAACATCCGCTGCCTTGGAAACTTTGTGGCTGCAGAGATGACAATTTTTGGTCAATACATCACTATGAACCAGATTGTCATATCTCAATAACTACTGGATATGTTATATTCAGATTGTAGCAGCCAATAATGTAACAACAGCAGATAACGTATTAAATTTGTCCTCTTTAAAATGTAATAGGCCAATAATATAACATATAACATAATAGCAATGAATTTGGCCATTCATGTAATAAAATTGCTTAACTAGGAAGGTAAGAACTTTTTTTGGCCAATAATGTGATAATTTATGACGGTATTAGCTTAGTTATTACATTTTCAAAAAGTTTTTTCACCAGACCAATAACGTAAAAAACAGCCGATAACGTAATTAAGTTATTACACCAAAAGTTATTACTTTTAAGAACTTTTATTACGTTATTGGACATTGTTGGTCTATTCCATTTTGAAGAAGGCAAATTTATTACGTTATTGGCAATCGCTCACCACATGATGTTACAACTTTAATGATTCCCTGACTTTTCATTGAATGCCACCATTGGATCGTAATAGAATATTAAATTATATGATAATATGTAGATTAAAAAATGCCTAGTCATTACTACAACTGCAACTCATTTATGGTTTAATGCTGTTCTTGAATAAACGCCACATTTCTTCAAAATACCAAATGTTTACCCTTATTGCAATCTTACATTTCCCACACATACTGAACCTTATAGTTCTTTATAATACTGGCGGAGCGTTAATTTATATATACATATATAACTATAACTAACTAAAGAAAATTGACAACCATTAAATCCCCATTAATCACTAGAAGGAGGGATGACACCATTTAACCCTGAGGTCAACATTTTCTCACCAAGACTGACGAGTCTTCAGATTCAGTGAGTTATCAGATCTGTGCCGCTGCATATGTCGCTGTCTTCCGAGCGTACTCATTGAATGATACGGTTATTTGCAAAGATTGTTGACATTTTTCCCCATGATGTCATCACAAGGCTCCTGGGGTGTAACTGCAGAACCTGCAAAGGTAAAGATCCGGCCAAACACAGCTTTTCACATCGAAATAAGTACGAAGAATGTAAATGCAAAGATTGAGTTTCTGAAAACAAGTAAGTAGCGGGGCACAGGGTTTTGTAAAATAAACCCTCCCTTGGAATTTATTCATGTTTCTGCTGTGATTCGATCAAATAAATGCAGATTGAATTCGGCGTGGAGAGAGGGAAAATAGAATGATGAAAGTCAGGTCGAGTCAAACTTCATTACAAAGGTTCTTTAACGCTGTGGGTTTGTCTTCATGAAGCACAACAGGACAAGAGACAAGATTATGAAGAGCAAGGGGGAAAGAAAAGAATATCACAGATGAAAGTTAAAGTACATCACTTCTGATAATACTTCACTTAAATATTTATGCTGCCTTATGCTTGTTCTCCAACACATTTGAGAGGAAAGTGTTGAACTCTTTTTATGCCTCTAATTTTATTTTTACAGTGGGTAGTAACTTCGCAAAAGAAGATTTTAGTGTTTCTGCTTCGATTTTATCGTCCCACTTGGGGAAGTTGGCTTGCAGCGTGGCACAAACAGAGAAATCAAAACAGACTCATCCAGGAGTACAATAAAAAAAAAAAGTAAGAAATATCCGTTATGAAAAGTAAGACAGCAGCAGTAAAAACAAGTGAGAACATAACCGACGAATGAAACAATAAGACAAACAAGAAACAATAAGATAACAAGACAAAAACTGCAGGAGTGTGCATATTAATTGCTGGAAGGCAAATAAAAAGGTTTTATTGCACGACTAATGTAGGCCCTAGGGAGTCTATACCTTCCCCTGAAGGAAGCGGCCCAAAGCATTATGACGGGAGTGATATCAGTTTGCCTTTAGTTACCCATTAACCACATGCATCAAATATATGATTGTTGTTATAGAATATCTGCATTAGTTAAAATGGGTAACACTTAACACAATCGTAGCAGCTGTCATAAGCTGCACATAAATCATTCATGGCTGTTTCATTAGATGTGCCTCAACATGCATACCAAACCTTTCATGAATGTGGAAGGCAGAATGATGGCAACTTGTCAAAATAAAAGTCCAACAATTGCAATGTCAACCTGAGTCAATGGGCTAGTCCAATGCCAAAAAGTAGGGCCGCGGCAGCAAGTGGTGCCATGGATAGAGCAGCCGTTCTATCCACTGTAGAGTACATATAGAATACTTAACAACTTGTATAGTAAAGTGACATTCGATGTAGACTTCATAAGATATTCATGAAATATTTACAAAGGCTGGAGAGAATACATTAATGGTATCCAGGTTACACAAATACAGGTCAGCTGAATGTAGGCTGGTTTGCCCATTGAGTTCATGACATCTGCTACGAATGTGTTATGAACTCACTCGTCAAGTAAAGTGTCACCGTTAAAATTAGCTACACCTGACCTGCAAACAGTGGCATATGCACACAGTAATTCTTTTGTACTTCTGAGCGCAGCACTTAAGTATTGTTATTGTCAATCCTAGCTAGCCATTGTTCCACTAGCCGCTGCAAATCAATGCAATCTCTCATCTCCCGACATAAGGGTTTCAGTCATTAGTCTTTATGAAAAGGTGAAAAGAATACCTATTTATATTCCTATCTACTATTGCAATTTGAATCCTTTGTCATTTCAACAATGTTAAACAAATGATCCGTATTCTAAATGTAAAGCTCCCGCTGAGTTTTACTAAAACATAAGAGCACTGTTTTTTCCTCATTGATATCTGAAAAATTGAAATTTAATGTTCATATTATGTACAATGAAAAGAATCTGCACAAAGTTCAGTGTTTTTTAATATTTATTTTTTTTACAATTGTGAAAGTATGTTAATGAGTCATGTTTTTTATACACTACCATTTAAAAAGTTTGGGGTCACTTAGAAATTTCCTTATTTTTGAAAGAAAAGCACTGTGTTTTCCAATGAACATAACTTTAAACTAATCAGAAATACACTATATGTATTGCTAATGTGGGAAATGCCTATTATAGCTGGAAATGTCTGGTTTTTGGTGCAATATCTACATAGGTGTATAGAGGCCCATTTCCAGCAACTATCAGTCCAGTGGTCTAATGGTACAATGTATTTGCTCATTGCATCAGAAGGCTAATGCAATAACATTTTCTATTCATTTTACAACTCATGGTGGTAAATAAAAGTGTGACTTTTCACGTAAAACACTAAACTGTCTGGGTGACCCCAACAGTAGTATAAAATACCTTATAATTGACAAAGGCATATTTTTTTTTAAAGAATTTCGTCATTGTTTTCAGATTGAATTATTAACATGTTGCTAAGCAAGGTTAGCAACATAATTATATTTACAAATATGTGATGTTGAATGTGTTTTTCTTCCTCTTGGAACAAAACCCAGAAGTTTAGATTTAAATCCGACTATCTCCTGTTAATAAAAGACACTGAGGAGGCTGCAGAGAAGACTGAGGGGATAAGATAATACATTATTGATCACCGCAGGGGGAATTAGGGAGATAATTACTAAGTACAAAAGCACACATATACAAAACATAATATGATCACCTGAGGGCCCATCAACAAAGACGTCAACTGGAACAAACATCGTGAGATGTCTACAAAGACCTAATGACAAAGTCTGTACACACACACACACACACACACACACACACACACACAGGCAGAGAGTGAGACTTCATCAAACAGGGAATTAATGCTCACAGTGGATGTGTGTCTCAGCTGGTGGTGTGTGGAGAGACAACACACTGTTCAAAGACTGATAGAGAACATGGTTGTGCATACTCACTGCTGATATTAGCAGGCGCCTGCTAACACCTCAGCACAGCAGGCAAATAATGCCACTAATGATTTTTGCAAATGCAAGTGGCAAAATCATTAAATATTGTGACAAGTAATGTTCTATTTAATGTGTACGCATCAGATACCGCCGTATTGTTGTTTTTTTTAAACAAATGTTTTTTACCTCAAACTGTTTTCGGGATGAGAAGAATAATAGGATCAGATGATTTCTAATTAATGAGATGGAAACAGCAGTTCAACATGTGGGATTGTGTGACATTAAGCCAATAGCACTGATTCATTTGTAACAGGTAACGAATGCACGAGGAATGGTGACGACTGCAAAATGGAAGTCACATTTTTTTTAACATGCAGTGACTTTTGCTGAAAAATGTGGTTAATTTGATCAGATTCACCTAAGATTCTACAACTTTGTCCACAAAGAGGATTTCAGCACTCAAAATAAATTGTATTAATTAGTTTTATTTAACTTTTGAACACTCTTGGTGTTCTCGTTAAAAAATGACAGGCCATTAGAAATGAATGGGGGAGACTAGAATTAATGTAATCAATTTAACTCAGGTACAGCTACATTTGTCAGATGGACACACACACACAGACACACACACACACACACACTATTCAAAACACAAAAAAATTCCATTTTCAAAACAGGCCATAAATAACAAATAGATGTTCAAAACTTGTAATGTTCACAAGAAGTTATGTTGATTAAAAAGTCAAAAATCAACAAGAGAGTAATACATGTATTATTACAGTTTTTATGATGAGTCTTCATGGAACGGTCAAATTTGACTGGAAACACCAAATTGATTCACATGAAACAAACAGGAATGAGCTGCAATGACAGAGCACAGCTTTGCAGATGCTTTTTGGACGTGACTGTGTTTTCATTTTCATGAAATAATTTCTGTACTTTTTCCTCAATGATGTCAAACATATATCTTTCAATATATAATATTTCTTTCTAAACCACATGTGTCAAACTCAAGGCCCGCGGGCTGAATCTGGCCCAGCGCTATATTTTCTGTGGCCCCTCGAGAGCTTGCACAGACTTGTGCAATTCACTGAGAGATGGGAAAGCAAATAAATGTTTAAACATAATAGAGGCAACCTGGTCACATCTTCTCTTGGACGACTTCACGGTGCACACCTCGTTAAGTCCGAAAACCTACCCACAAAAGTTGTTTAAAAGAGGAAAGTTTCCATTTTTCCTTATTTTCCTTTGCCGTAATAAATCTGTCATTACTTTCTTGTTATATAATGATCACAAAGCAACACAAAACCATAGATTCCAATCTTTGAAAATCCACAAAATCAATAATTAAAATTGTTAATAGAGGTTATCATGATTTTCGGGATGAAACTGAGTTTAATGCCCCTGATCTAAAGCAACTTTGTAGGTCGAGGCATCGTGTCCATCTGTCCATTAAATGCTTTGGTCCAGACCAAGAAATCCGGACAATACAATCAGTGAAATCTGCTGTGGATTTTCATGTCTGACAGAAAGTGAATTCTAAGGAATGATGGGTCATCTGGCACCACATCAGGACAAAGGTAATTTAAAACATGAACTATCTAAATCTAATATTGTTCTTTCAATTGTGAATTATTATAAGATTACATGATAGTAATACATTTTGAACAGTTTACAGTTTACTGGCCATATTCCTGCTCCCCGGAGGAGTAAACCTTTTGGCGTTGTGGTTCAAGTCCAACTTTAAGCAGCTGTACATCCAAGCGGAACATAATGTGTGGCGTCCCACGTGGCTCAATCCTTGGACCACTTTTATTGTTTTCTTCTATTAGGACAAATAACACAGAACAAAAAAAATCAACTATAAAAATGATAAAAAGAAAAAAAAATACAAAAATGTCAGTTGTTCATCAAGCGACAGTCCCATAGTCTCTTTGCAATTATACAGAACAAATCAATAATCAGATGTGCATGGACAAAAGTGAAATAACTGTTTTTGGTGCAAAAGAAGAATCAACTTTTTTTTTTTAATACAAGTATGAATACATAATACAAATAACTGGCCTTGGTTTTAATGAGACATTGTATCCTGAGAATTTAGGATGGCAGTAAGACTGGAAGATGGTAAAAACATTAGCAGGCTGCTTTGATGTCAAAGTCTTATTCATTCCCTTTTTATGTCTTATTTTTCCACTTCATTTAAAGACACAAAATTATTTATGTTGCACCCATGCAGATATATAGATTTAATCACATAATAATAACAGATTTCATGTTTAGTCTTGACATTTTAACAATTGGTGCTGCATGAGATCAGGATCTGTCGTCTTACGGTTGAAATGAAAAATAACTTTGCCTCAAGATGATTGTAAAATCGGAAAACAAAACATTGATAACTATAATAATGGAAATGAAGACGCGACGGCTGGTAAAGTAAATTATTTCGATATGAGCCCAGTGAGAGCATTCATTCGACCATTATTATGTTATAATGATCAATATTACCCAGCATCTACTGGCAATAAAATAACAGAATAACATTTTTCTCCTCTTTGTAAGTAATTCCAACCATTATGCAAAATAATATCAGTGTGGTCTTTAATGTTAGTGGGAACCTCATATGACTGATTACAGCTGTGCTGCAGGGAAATACCCGAGGAGCAAAGAAAAGCAGAAAAGCACATGAGCTCAGGAATTCTTTCAGAAGTAGAACAAAGGCTTTGGGACTTATTGTGGACACAAAACACCACTGCAAATATTTCCTTCTTCATGGGGTATTCAATATAGGTTTGGGTTAAAGCCATTTTATGAGTAAAGTAGAAAAATGGTCATGACATTAGATTATTTAATTTGCCTTTACTATAAACGCCATAAATCACATGATGTTGAATTTAACTGTTCAAAGAACATTGATGGATCAGGCCTGACACTTGAACCTCAAGCTGACAGACAGACATATAGAACACACATGAATAGACAGTTTTGTCCATAGGATTAAAATGAATTATTGAAATGACCTTCATTCACACACACATGCACAAGCGCACACACATACACACTCACACACACTAACTAATCAATCATTATTGATCAATCTAAAGCAACTAAAAAAAACCTGCTTATTTTGACAGCTTCATATGTCTAGTTATGTAGTGTATTGACATGATTGTGGTCAAGGCAAATGCTAAGTGTTGAAAAAACACTTGTATAGGAAAAGAAAATATAAATCAGACTTTTGATACAGTCACAAACATGAAATACTACTGCTTGTTACTGAACAGCTGCTGATATATACGATAATATGTGAGCATCTGTGTGTCTGTGGCTCGCTTATCTCTCTGACTAATTGTCAGATAGAGCTCAGCTTTTGGATATAGCTTACGTATGGCATGATAATGTATATCCTGTTTTGTGGAATGTTTTCTTTTTTTATATTGCTATTCAATCATCATCATTATTATCAATAAAAGTTAAAATCCCCTAGACTTATATGTCCTGCAGCAGTACTTTCATTACAGCTTCCCAGCACTTTCTTTATCAAAGCTCCATTGTCCCATTTCTTTCTGCACCGATTGTGCAGCCAATATGACGAAAATACTGTAACATCTCTCAAAAACCACACGCCTAGCTGGTTTAATTGCTACTTTATGCCTCGCGCTAACACAGGCTACTTAATCTACTTAAGCTTCCATTTTTCTATAGGAATACATACTTCTTACAGGCACTACATCAGTCCTATATAAAGTTTGCAATCTAAAAGCTGTCACTTCTTGATCTTTTTGAGTAAGGAAAGAAAGAATGGGAAACCAATTAGCTCAAATCGAACTCAATATTGATTTGAACGCGCTTCATCAACAAGACACGCAGCCAACTCACCACAAACACACATGATCGATACATTTGAAGCTATTTAAACAAGAGACAAAGCATTGTAAGGCACTTAACTACGAAGCCCTTTCGATTCTGACACTTTACTGCAAGTTCCAGGTTTGAGATCGGCTAAAAACTTTGCTTTTCATGAAGCAAATAAATTAGTTAAGGCCGACTCAGTCCGGCCTAGGACCTAGTTGTACTGCTAGAGGTTTATGCCCAGACGTGAGTGAACATGAGTGAAGGTAATTCTTAGGAGTTTTATGTGCGTGCGTATGATCTATTACATGTGTTCACCTTCACCTGTCTGTAACGGGCGCCATCGTATTAGACTGAACGGTATATTTCCGTGCATTTGTACATTTACAAATGCATATGTCTGCACATAAAGTGCGTATGCCTAATGAGCAGCTGCGAGAACATCACATTCCCCTCCGGCTACAGAAAGGATGCTGTAAACATGGACTTGCTTGTACAGCTGCGCACATGTGTAATGGATGACCTCCACCTCATGGCTGTCAGCATGTTTTTCTTATTGATAATCCTGTTGCCTCTCCTCACGCCCCTGTGTGCAGGTGTGCAGAGACTTGGAGCAGGCTTTGTCTGATCCATTCCAGCTTTGCTCAAATGTCTCGCGCATGGGACTATCCACAGTATAGCTTGCATGCTAACATTTAGTTGTGTGTTTACACCTAATAATCCCTACAGAGTAACTACCCTTCTGTGCTATACAACTAGAGTCGGGAACCTAGGTTTTCAAATAATAATTATTTATTATTATTTATTTAAAGCTCCAATAACATCTCATGGTTGTTTGTACAGTAACTTTTCAGAGCTAGTTTTGCTGCTTTTTAGCTGGTAGCATTTAACGTGTGGTTCAGTCCCAGTAATTTTAGCAAGCGTGATTTGACAAAGGTAGCCATTAGAGATGCATCTAATATGGCTGCAACTAATGACTATATTGATAGTCGATCAATCTATCGATGATTGAAATGATTGATCGATTAGTTCTTTGGTTCATATAATGGTGTAAAATGTTGATTGCCGTTTCCCAAAGGCAAAGATGTGACCTAAAATGTCTCTTTTAGACAGCCCCAAACCCCCAGATCATCAGTTTACTACTGAAAGATGAAAGAAACCAAAAAATAATCAGATTTGAGAAGCTGGAATTAGAGAAATTGGACATTTTACTTTTTAAAAATGACTCAAATCGACTAATCGATTAAAAAAATAGTTAGCGATTAATGTAATAGTTGGCAATTATTTGATTAATTGACTAATTATTGCAGAGATGAATTTTTTTTGAAGAAAATGGTGGAGACAAAATCACAGTTAAAGGAGAGTGAAAACTGGAATAAAATTTCATGGATGCATGGACACTCGTGGTGTGTGGATCAATACTGAAATATTGATACCTTCATACTAGAATATATTCTCATATTATCCCACAAATTATAAAGATATAGCCTGAATCTTCTAGACCTTTCCAAAGGCAGAATCTAATATTTTTGGACTTAGTATTTCTAAATTGGATTGTTTATGGTTAAAAATTAACAACACAAAAAATAATTATGTCAATAAAAATGTAATGATGTGCAGGCTGAGACATACATGTCTCAGCCTTCAGGAGCTGGTGGAGATCAAAACAGAGCTAAAAGGAAAGTGCATATTGGTTTTATAATCACCTGGTGGCCAGAAACACAACTTCATATTGATACTTTTAATAAGATATGCATATAAGAAATGTTTGTTCACATTAGCCTTGAAAATGACTGCGCTTATATGCACAGCTTAATCGATCTCTGCTCAGAATTCGGATTTGGCATCTGTTCAGACTTCTGTTCTTGTTTCTTATTTTACATGCAATGGAGAAAACCAAATTACTGAAGGGAATGTGTCGTCCTCCTCAACACTAGGGGGCAGTATGTGTCAATTCAGTGGGTTTATATGGCCCCTTTATAAGCAACGTTATAAACGTCCATGCATTTTAAAATATTCCACTCCCTCAGCAGGGTTAGCATGACCACAAAAAAAAAAAAGTCCAAAATCCAATTGAATTATCTGGGTGTCTTAATCAGAATTGGAGAACTCCAATATTAATCAGAGTAACATGTTTACAAGCACTTTATTTGTCCAGTTACACTTAAATTAAGGCAGTATTTTTTTATGTAAATGTACTGACTGGTATAAAGGTCTGTCAGTTGTTATGGAATCATTTCGCCCCCTAGTGGACAGTTTCTTCTTCCTGCTATAACATTATACTGAGGTATAGTTCACTATCAGGCCCTCGCCAAAACGTCCTTCCTCGCTGCACACCGCCTTACATAAACACACACAGATACTGTACAAATTTAGACTAATATCTACAGTCTGTGGTTCACAAATATACCCCGCGCTGTCCTTTTGCACCGTGATATCCTGTTGTCCTTGTAGCTCGTGTGTCATTATTATATTCGGTGAAGCCCGATTAGGTTTCTGGTCTCTGCCAATACAAACCCTTAAAAAGTTATTGGTGGCTGAAGCGATGCTGATCATCATAATATCACATTCCCATAGGGAAAACAAAGAGAATTCGATCTTTCATTTTTGGTCTCAGTTTTATTAAGCCGGGTTACATTAATTTTTAGAAACGCGGTGTGTGTTAAAACATACAGGCAGAGTGTAAAGAATGAAAGAGATATGTTGGTTAGGGAATATAACTTTTGTCCTACTTATCCAGAGTCAAACTAACTCCCAGCTGACTCTCCTATGTCTCTAATACATAGTTTAGAGATGGAAGATTAGCAACAATGGCTGGATGGATTGGCTAAATATAGGTATTTGCTTAGTTGCTCATATCATTTTTTTTTTTAACCAAGGCAGAAAAAAACAATAGATCTGGATGATAAGACAATTTGTTGAACAATTTGTTGGGTCCAAATTTTCAATGGTAGGAAAAATCCTTCAAAAATTCCCTAACAACTTGGGCTTGGCAATATATTTTAAAAATGCCTATAGATAAAAATGGGTTCATATAGATTGCTATCAAATATTATTGATGATTTTCTTTTAAATTTATAAAGGGGGGGCAGATTGACTGGCTAGTTGATACAAATATTGCTCCATATACATAAGAAACCCTTATCCTAACCGCATGATCCTACCTTCATCACCTCTTGTATGGCAACTGTTTAAAAAACAAAAAAAACTCCTCCACCAATTTACCTGACCATTTAGCCAAAATATCTTTACCCTGAGGCAGAACAGGTATTTCTATGATGATGATGATGAGGACGAAACCTGTCATTGCATCACTTTTCCCTTGTCAGCTTCTCTGTAATTCACTATGAAACATACACATAACATTGGCTCATTTGCAGTTTCCTGGTATCAAACCCCAGAAGTCCTTCAAAATAATTGTCAAAATGAATGCTGTCCAAATAAATGCATCAACTTTGGCGATTCATTTAAAATTATTAGCACAAATAATGCAAAATTTCATAAAACATGGGATTATTTTGAGTTTGTAAAGCAATTAGATGGATCACTCATCAATTAGATTACTACAATGGATTATGATTGATCCTTTTTTTCAACTTTTCTTGAATATATTTTATTCCCCATATTACATTCTGTTGCATTATTTTTGTATATTTCAGTGTTATAATATGTTAATATTATTTCCTTCTTTGTTTCTTTTTATTCATTTTTTTTATTTACCTACTTTTATGGATGCATTTGATAAAATCCATGTGTAAGCCTTGAAGGTTAAGAAAATTAAAAAAGAAAAAAAAAATGCATTATTGTCTATATTTCTTTTACATCTAATTCTATTTATACGAACCCACATGAGAAATTATTGCCTTCTCAGCTGCATTATTAGCAGATATTAGTTGTGCTTTGCTAAGAAACCTCAGGTGAGCCACCCGTGAAACATTTTGGACTCCCGTTTTAATGGAAGCCTGAATATCACGTATCCCGCTCGGTGCTTCATTCAATAAACGCTTTAACTCGTTATACACCAGTGGCGTCGGCGCACGTGGCCTCCTGCTTTGCAAAGCCGCAGGTACGGTTTGGGTTCTCGCTCAAGGTCGGCGCCAGAGACCTTCATCGCTGTGATCTTGGAGCATCGGGACGTTCTCTCGAACCGCCGGGACGTTGTTCATGTTTTTCTCAGAAAAAAAAACCCTCTCTATCCCCGCCCCCCGGCTGCCGCTGTGTTCTTGAACCCATGGTCGCTGTCCTTGCGGATCCTCGCCGTGAGCCGTGGTATTTAGTCTTTATAATATGGCTGCATTCACATGTGAAATGACCTTAAGAATTATCTAATTATTTATTCTCTTTGGCCCTCCGTCTCAAGCTGCGTCTTCCCTTTAATTTTTGTTCTTTTTCCCCTTTCTTCTTTTTGAGCTGCTCTTCCCCTGAATTGTGATTCCGCTGGCCTCGCCGTTCCAGAAGCTTTCTTTTTTTTTTTTTTTTTTTTTTGCGAGGAAGGCAATCTAACCCCGCACAGGAAACCGGCCAGCCTGTTATTGCTGGCAGCCAATGGAGCGGCCTATGTTTTAATATTTATCCACCGAACCCCTCGTACCACATAAATCAGGGCTGCAGAGGGGCAACAGCAGACCTCACCAACGGTTACAAAAAAAAACAAAAAAATGGCAGAAACGTCCTTGGACAGGAAGAAAAGGTAAATAGTTGAACAGATTGGCGAGGGAGGGAGGGATTAGCAGTGCCAACATAGGAACGGAGCTGGTACATCCATAAATGAGGAAAGAGAAATTCGGAACTTTTCGGAAAAAGGGGTTTGGGGCGGATCGGAGCGATGAAAGGACAGACGTTCTGCTCTTGATTTAGACTAATCAAAATCTAATTTACTTTGAGTCCCATGGCTAATATATGACAACATTCTGCTCTCACAACATTATACACATACGGTATATCACCGTTCAACATAAACTTCTGTCAGTCCGCGCATATTTCCTGATTTGTCAGGCTGAGGAGAAAAACGGTTTTGCTTGGAAATAAGTCTGCACTCATTTTAATTTGGGGATTGTATAGCATTTCAGTTGTCATATACAGCGTAACTAATGCGTTTCTGTGTAAATTCGTCTCTTGAGCCCGTGTACATAATCAGATTTCAGTCCAGAGCGGAGGAGGCGGCCAGGAGCAACAGTCGCCGGAGGACGTTTCGGGGTTGGGCTTTTTTCGGGAACAAACCTGGCAACTTCCGGGGTTTCGCGGCCGCGGACGGAGCAAAGTCGACGGGCGGAACAACAGCTTGATTAACGAGTCGTCCGTCATTACCCGTGATGCGTCCTCGCCGAGACTCCGCAGCGTCATCCCCGTTTCCCAGGCTGAGAACTGACAGCTGGATTCCGTCCGTCACTTCGGAAAAGCCAAGGCCCCCGAAATCTGGAGCAGGGGCGTAGTTAATCCTTCTGGGCGAACAAATTGGCTCTTATCTCTCCTCCGAGGAATCAACTTGTCAGATCATGCAGATAGCGCTTGTGCAATGAAACGGCGCAGAGAAACGCCGTTTAAAACGCGTAAAGCCATTAGCGTGTCATGTTGGAACTTAAGCGGGGTCCCTGGGTCCCATAAACCCAGTTTGAGTCCGGGTGAAGGGATCAGCAGCCTTGGAAGCATAAACTGGCGCCCTGACATGGATCCTGTCACCAGCTAATATGTCAGTTCTTTTTTTTTAAAATCCTGCACTTAACACGAGGGAAAACACTCAAGCCATCTACCTCTGACAGACCCTTGTGTGTTTTTTCTTGTTCTCCCCCCCCTTTGGTTCCGCAGAAACAGCCAGACCTCCAGTTCAGTCCGAGGCCAGCGTATCTTAGAATCCCCAGAAGCGTACAAATCTTGCGTTACACAGTGTAATTGATAAAGGATACAGGGCTTTATATGTTTTTAGGTTTGCTCATATATATCATAATTTAGTTTAATAGCGGGAGCAAAGGTGTAGCGGAAACACGGTGCACGTTTCTCTCGTAAACTCTCAGCCAATGGAAAAGCACAAAAGTGGTTCCTCAGCGTCCTAAAGGCCAGATGCCGGGGAGGGAGTATCTGGTGTCAGGTACGCCGCACATGCTCAGCCCTCCTCCCGTTTTTATAGAAAGCCCAGATGTTTTATTAGAAGATTTAGAAGCTATATGAGCTGCGGTCCGGAGCCGACGCTGTGCAGCAGACCGTAGCTTTTTTTTTTTTTTTTTATTTTCCGCCGGGCAACTGCTGTTATTGCGGGTTGCTAATTCTTTCAGGAGCGTGCAGTTCGAAGAGGAGCTATATGGGGCCTGAGAAAAAAGCAACAGCACCCGTGGGGGGCTGGCGATGTCAAAAGCAGCCTTGATGAAGCCTGCCTGGGGACGCCGAAGCGTTCATTGTTTGTTTGCTCTGAAGAAGGCGCACAAGGTGCCGAACGCGGTGCCATTTTGCCCGTCTGCTTCTCGGCGTGTCGACAAGCACCCTCTAGAGTATTTTTATCTTCTTCGCAATCGTGTTAACGAAAGCGGGAGGAGAGTGGAGGAAGATGGAGGAATCAACAGATACAAGGAGAGGAAGAAACTTTAATTCTAGCAAACAAAATATCAAAATATAATGTAAATCATATATATACGTACACACACACACACACATATATATATATATATATATATATATATATATATATATATATATATATATCTGTTACAATCAAAACAAGTTTTGTAAGTACTAGAGAAGACTAGAGGAGAGTGTATTGAATGTATCCGCAGGGAAATTAAAATGTTAGGGCAACACAAGGAACTGAACAAAAATGAAGACACAGTGAAGCAGAAAAGATTATAAAGCAATATATATACAGCACCAGTCAAAACCCCATTCGAGTCCGTCGAAGAAGAAAGTGTTTATATACAGTAGTGTTCAAAATAATAGCAATCCAATGTGATTAACCAGATTAATCTAGGTTTTTTATTATATTTACTATTGCTAACATGGCAAACAATTTACCCGTAGGTGCAGTAGATTGTAAGAAAACCAACAAGACCCAGCGTTTAATATATGCACGCTTTTAAGGCTTTTAAGGCTCTTAAGGCTGGGCGATTAGTTGAAAGGGGTGTGTTCCAAAAATAGCAGTGCCTGCTGTTGACTTTACAAAATCAAAACTATTTCGTACAAACTTTTTTGTAGGAATCATTGAACTAATATTTAGTTGTATGACCACAGTTTTTTTTATAGTTCAACCAACTTGTGGCACTTTTCAGCTATATATTCAATGGGATAATTGGACAGTTGTAAAGCAGTGCACAAATATGGCTGAGCAAATCTTTCTAAAGTATCTATCTGTCTGTCTGTGAGAAAGACTAAATAATCCTCAGCCCTTCTGCCTGTATGGCAAGGAAGTGAAAGGACAAAAGAGATAAAGAAAGACACAGCAGAAAAGGCAGAGGGAGAAACGTGCAAATTCAGGCGGACAGCATAGTCATCCTCGCCTCGGGCATTTCTGCCCAGATAATGACTAGGTGAGTAGAATCTGTGTCACCAGGTGGTGAGGCTGGCAGTGGCAGTAGCTGACGCTCAAAGACCAGCTGGGCAGTCGAAAAGACAAACAGACGGCCATTTTATCCCATTAGCGCTAATGTTAAACGCGTCTTGTCATCTTCGCTTCAACCAGGACCCGCGGCCCGGGGTTTGCCAGGAAACCTTCGGATGAACGAAAAGGAAAACGGACGAAAGCAGCGGGGAGAAACGACAGGACTTAACGCCGTTTGGTCCCCTGTGATTTTGAAGCAAGAAGACTGTCGCATAAATGTGACAGAAAAGACAGATGCAGACCAAGAGATAGACATGAAGCCTGATTGATAATGACTTCTGTATTCTCCTTCATTCATGTCACTAACAGAGAGCAGGGCAGGATGTAGCTAGTATTTTTATCCAGGATAGGATATGATCCTGATCTAATCTCCTCATAGCCGGGGGTGAAAGAATGAATCACACATGGATCGCTATTGGACATCAGGTCATTCAATATATAATGATATGCAAGGATCTACAGCTGTTGTTTGGTTTGTCCTTTCCAGGCTACTGTAGGAACATGTGGATGCAACATGGCGGAGTTTGGGGTCACATTTTAGTCTTTTTTCTGTTTTTTTTTTTTTTTTGTACACAGTATGGCTGCAACTGACTGTTTTGATAGCCGATTAATGTATTGATTAGTGAAATGCTTAACCGATTAGTTGTTTAGGTTCATAAAATGGTGTAAAACGTTCATCACTTCTTCCCAAAGCTGAAGATGCAAGTTAAAATGTTGTTTTCAGAGAGCTAAAAATAATCAGATTTGAGAAGCTGGGACCAGAGAATTTGGGATAGTTCTTCTTAAAAATGACTCAAATCGATCATATCAATAAAGTTGGCAATTAATGAGATAGTTGGAAACTAATCGATTAATCATTGCAGCTCTGGTACACAAAACAATATGCTGTATAAAAAGATTTATAATTATAATATAACATACATTTATATAATTGTGTCTGCAATTTAGTAGGGTACAGCTATTGGACTGAGAAGCAACATAATCAGTTTTAATCAATGTTTAATTATACAAACTGTAACAATTGCACTTAGTCATTTGTGAAAATATGATGAGGCATTTCCAATTTCTTGGAAGGAATGATAAATTCCAATCCGTTGTGAACAAGTGCACTGTTTTTTTTTTTCTTAAAGAATATTTGTTCCCATTTGTGAAATGAGCCAAAACAAGTGAAAAGAAAAAAAAAACATATAAAACAGGTTTATGAATATTATATTCAGGGTGTGATTGCACTAGGTTTGTCTGTTAATGAATTCGCCAACAGCAAATATTTAACATTAGTTTAATGTGAGAATCAACTTACTGTGAAATCCCACTGGTTCACCACACTTCCACTGTTTCAGCGCTGTCTTTTGTTGTTAGATCCCTTTCAGAAGCTTTATAATCCAGCCTTCAAGTGCAGTGTAGTGCAGAAACTTTGTGCATGATTCCAATAATGATATTGACTCTTCCTTCCGGTGTACTATCTATTTCCTCTTCAAAAATGTCCATTTTGTATCAAATGGTGCCTCTGACCAATCAGAGCCACTCTCAGGCTGAATCAGGAAATAGATACAGCAGCTGCGATACTGTGTTGGCGCCCTCTGTTGGGCGGTGGCCTTCAGAGCGAGTGTGATGACGAAACTTGTTTTTTTTTTTTTAAAGGAAATCGTTAATTTTTTTTAAATTAATTATAATAAATGTATGTATGGAGAATGGGTTATGTTTTTGTCATGATTACAAGAAATAGCTGCTTCTAACTGATAACATGGTAATTCATAAATTATTAAAATAAGATATTAAAATATTTATTAGACTATTAAAATGCTTAAAAATATAGAAAAAGAACATAGTTCAATATAGTATTGGTAGTTTCACTGAAAGTTTGTGTAAAGAAAAATAATAACACTCCCCTTGTAATGTGATTTATTTAACAAACACCAAATCAAGTTTAATATAAAGTGGTTAATTTCAGCCTTTTTGTCTCCAGGTTGTCAATAAAAATAGATAATTAAAAATGATCAAAAATCATTGCTATCCACAGACATGAAATAATTTATATGAATACATGTTCTAGCTGTATCGCCCACCTCTACATTTACATATTAAAAGGAGGTCATTAAGCATAGGATGGATAATTATCAAAACGATTTATATATATATATACTGTATATATAAAAAGAAAAAATTGATAGGATTTTTTTAATACCGCCATAAAGCAAACTATAGTTTTGAAAATGGACTTTAGAAAGAAAATAATGAAAGACTTTCAAGTCGATTTAATTTGATGTACTGACTATTCATTTCATTATGAATGTTTAAAAATAACGCATCTAGGTCCTCAAAGGCTGGATTTTTCAATGTCAATTGGCTATTTATTCTGCTTCAAGCCTCAAGTACGTAACAATTAAGCTCTTCAAAGGTTCAAGTTTCACCAGGCTGCACGTTGATGTATCCTTGGGCAAGCTACTTAACCAACAAATTGCTACTGAACGCTGTTTCATTTCATTGCTGTCGCTTCTCGCGCAAAGTGCTTTGAGTGGTCAAAAAGACTCGAAAGGCGCTACACAAACGCAGTTATTTTTTTCCTCTCATCTGATGATTCACGCCCTCTTTGTCCTCCCTTACAACCCCCTTTTTTCATGTTCCCGTTTTACCTCCTCTAGGTCAAAGTCCAGCTGCAGTCCCCCCCCTATCCTATTATCAAACCATTTCACCATGCAGCGGCAGCCTGCTGCATCCTCCCTGAGAGGAGAAGCCTGCCTTTCACAGCAAAGTGCTCCCGTTCCCATGAATACACGGTATTAATAGCGTCTCCCTAGCATGCTGCTTCCACCGCCGCCTCGGAAATGGAAACGTTCGGTAGGAAGGTGTGCGTCTCACGTTGCATCGCTAAAAGGAGCCAGAGGAGTAAGTGCAACGCCACTGGCTCTATTATGATTTTTGTTCGGGTTACGGCTGAATCATTGATCGCATTAGCCTAAAAAGAGTGGCGACTCACTGATCAATAGCAGCCCCTTAAGGTTCCATTAGCTCTATTGTTCAAAAATGACTCCTTCTTTTTTGCAATGCATGTAACTGGCTGTAATGCCTCTTCAAAAGCCTATTAACTCCATTCAACCTATATGAACCCTTGTTTAACAGAAACATGACATATGACACAATGGTCTGGCTGGTGCCAACAGCTTCTAACGGTCGATTGCATTTCGGTTCTATTAAACAAGCTCGGTATGCCGTTGTTAGGATGCTTTAAAGTGGCAACAGCTATTCCGCCCTTTTCTTTTAGTAAGAGGGCAGAATATGAGCTATGACGCAGCTATACAATATACAATTTATAGAAAATAATATCAAAATTGCTTATTGCACAACCAGTCAGGGGATGATTTAGACAATTTAGTTAAAACAGCCCAGTCAGTCCCACATAAAAGGTGAATTTATTCTGTTTGAATTTTTGTCGGTACAAGCTGTTTCCAGACCAGCAGAGCAGAGCCATGAGCTGCTCAGCTACTACTACTACTACTACGGCTAATGGTATTTTTTGGTTTCCCTTATCAAACTCAGCAAATACACGATCCAGCAACTCCCAAATGCTGTGGTGGGTGAGTTGTGACCTTCACATTCACCACGCTATGAAACAATAACTGTAACATCACAACACATGAAGCAAATACTCAGGACTACTTTCTTCAGTAGCCAATGGGCGGAGGGACACCTCACCTTTTTCTAAAATGTAGAAATATCCCTTTAAGAGTCATTTTCAATTTGACAGATTAAACATGATGCGTTTTGTTTTTCTACAGAATAGATAAGTAGTCAAAATAAATCTTAATTTATTAGTAATAACCTCACGCTGCCGGCTATAATCACTTCAAATGAGATCCTGTGGCTCCCCCTGTCCTGGCTTTGATTGAAATGTGACATTTAGAAACAAGAAACAAGTTGAAGCCTTTATACTATTTAGGTTGTTTTTTTTTTTTTCTGAAGGTGGAACTGTTTGATTTAGTCTAAGAACATTGTGTTTTTGTGGCATGGTTTGAAAATCACACACATTCACACTGCAAAATGACAACTGTGCCTCCTCTTTCCAGGGTTGTGCACACACATAAATACACACAAATAAAAATAAAATAATTTTTATAAAGACAGCAGCGCCACCCTCTTGTATTCACATTAGGCAAATCCATCTGAAACTATTCATTGTTTACTCATGTTTGCGTGATCGTTCTGTTTTAATTAACATTCTATTATCATTCTATCTGGTCACACTGAACTGACTTTGACAGGTCTGTTCACAATGCTGCTGTACAGAAGGAAATGGACTATTTCAAAATCCTCCGTTTAGTTTTAGGAAGCTGAAAATGAATGAAGTTTGATCGTATTTTTAAGTTTAATTTTGCTCTTCAGGCCTCTCTCCTCATGTCTGTGAAGATTGTTCCAAAAAACATTTTCTTTTCTTTGTCCATGTTTTGAATAAATGGACCATTTTTTTTGTTTTCACAGAATAAAGAAGACACGATTTGCAGAGTTGGTTAGAAAGAAATTGTGAGTAATTTCCATATTCCTTTTAGATATTTTGTAAAATTGTGTATTACGCATGCAGGGAATTTGACTCAACAATTTCCAAAAAGATTTTCAACTACTTTAACTTTTTTTTTTTTTATTTTATTATTTATCAATCATTTTTTATTGCATCCGGTCTTCCGTTTAATCGAGTCAAACTCAAAACTATAGTTATTATAGTGAAACATGTATCATAGAAGTATGGCAGAATAATAATTGGTAAGGTTTTAACTTAAAACATGTAACAGATGTTCTGTTATGTGTTTTTTAGTCAGATTCAATCCATTTGTTTTGATTTTTGATCTGACATCATACTTATAAAATATATATTTAGTCCTTGTTGCGTTGTGTTAGAGTTAAAGGTGCTCTGTTGGGTTTTCTTCTAAACATAGTTACATTAACAGTGCTTTTTTTTTTTTTGTCTGAATCCCTGAAGCCTAAGTTGCTGATGCTTTTAAATATTCAAAATCGAATCCATGTTTTCTACCTTCCACTATTTTTCCTTTACTCACTTACCACAAGTTTCTTTCCGTGTCACTGGTATCAAATGTCCATCAGAAGAATAGCATGGACAGCACTCAGGGTACATTTAATGTGGAAATCTGAAACTTGGAAAGTCAGCTGTTGAATTCACAAGCAGTGCTGTCAAAAAAGAAAATTTAACCCAGGACACAACCAGCAATTGTGGTTTTTGCCCATTAAAAAAAAAAAAAAAAAACGGCTGCTGTTTGTCAGCTCATAGTCTGCGAATGTTCCCATATTTTCCAAATTCCTCAATTCCCTTGTTTAAGGCTTGCGAGTATTTCCACACATTAGACAACTCAAGAGAGTTCTCTCAAAAGATGATCTTTGGCTGACATGAGACGTGTTTGTTTTTGTACATAATTCTATGTTACTAAGTGCCAAGAAAGAAAAAAAAAATAGTTTTCAATTTTCTCGAGTGAAAACTTGCAATTACAACACCCACATTTGGCATGAATGTTGAATTTAAATGTCCAATATTCACTTGTGTTGATGGTTTTTGTCATTTTCTGCAAATAAACGCTTTAAACCAGGGGTGTCAAACATGTGGCCCGGGGGCCAGAAGCGGCCCACTAAAGGGACCAATCCGGCCCGCTGGATGACTGCACAATGTGGGAAAAAAAATGGACCAGCTCCTATTTCTTCACAGAAATGTTATTATTATTATTGAATATTGTTCAGTGCACTGGAAAAAAAAATCTTGTATTTGATAAAATTAATCCAATATTGAGTAGAATTATCTTGAACTGGTATATAATTTTGCTTATTTCTTTTTTTTCCCAAGCTATGAGATAAAAGTCCAAAATATGAAATAAAGAAAATTGAGATGAAAAGTCAAACTATTTAATCCTATTTTAAGAAATGGATAAATTCACCAAACTCAAAAAAAAACAAACAAAACATTTTGAAATAAGCAAAATTATCTTCCTATGGAATAAGCTACGTATATAGGAATAAGCTTATATGTTTAAATTATATTACACCTTATTTGGCCCATGAACTAAATTAGGTTTGGTCAAAATTCACATTTAAACAATAATATTTTTATATGGAATTTGAGGGAAATGTTGCCAATAGTTTATAGACTCAAACAAAAATGTTCCTGTTGCTTAAACCCATACCTATAAGTACTAAAATCAGGAAAAACTAATAATTTTGCAGCATTCTCTTATTTTTTTCTTCCAGAGCTGTAGTCCTGTTGGTCTGACAGTGGTCACATCTGTACCGGACGCTCATATTTATTGTATTACTTCTATTATTAGAACAGGAGCAGCAGGATATTCCACCGTGGCAGTGATCCTCACATGGTAGCTGCTGTGATTTCTGAGACGTTTTCTAATTAAACTGCCAGCCTGCCCCGTGAGTGTGATCAGTGATCTCTGGTCCTGTATTGCGGCGTGAGCTCACTGTGGGGGAACCTATTTATTCTTGTAAAACCATGATGAATGCAAGTGGAGCAGGACCCGTGGTGCTGTGTGAGGTTTTTTAGAGTTTGCTCCTCTAACACTGACAAATCTATTTATGGAGGCCTTTCTTCGTTTTGTCTCCACTTGTTGTGCGTTTCAGTGGAGGCTGTAGGTTGTACCGTCACTTTAAAATATACATATTTATATATACAGGCATGAACACAACATCCTGACAGCTGAATATTACATTTCAGTCTATAATTGCCATTTGGGGTCATTTAAATGCCATTACCACTCTAAATATGAAAGTACTAGAAAGAACAAAGAACTGAAGAAGTCTCCTGGATGGGAGGTGAAATATCTTCAACAAACCAAAAGGTCCAGTTGCTTTTCTGTACAACTCTACCAGATAAAGATAACCTATCTTCAGTACAGTTCAAAACTTTGGGGTCACATAGAAATGTCCTTAGCACAGTCTTTTTTCAATGAAGATAACTTTAAAGTAATCAGAAATACACTCTATACATTGCTAATGTGGTAAATGACTATTCTAGCTGCAAATGTCTGTTTTTTGGTGCAATATCTACATAGGTGTATAGACGCACCATTTCCAGCAACTATCAGGCCAGTGTTCTAATGGTACAATGTGTTTGCTCATTGCATCAGAAGGTTAATGGATGATTAGAAAACCCTTGTGCTATCATGTTAGCACAGCTGAAAACAGTTTATCTGGTTACAGGAGCTATAAAACCGACCTTCCTTTGACATAAAAAAAAGTTTGAAGGAAAAAAATATTATTTCAAAAACAAATCATTATTTATAACCTTGTTAATGTCTTGACTATATTTTCTATTCATTTTACAACTCACGGTGGTAAAATAAAAGTGTGACTTTTCATGGAAAACACAAAATTATCTGGGTGACCCCAAACTTTTAAACGGTGGTTTATCTGTCTATCGATCAAAACTCCATATTTTCAACACTTCTGCCTTGTAAGATCCAAAGAAAAGGTGAGTATTCATAGTTCAGTTTCTGCCAAACCTCGGTCGCGTTCCATATTTTACTGACTAGACGTCCTCCGACCCAAAGGAGGAATGATGTTGATTATTTCCTCAACATGTAAAATCATTTTCCAACATGTACAATAGGTGCTAAACCTCAAACCGGCAGAAGGAGTCACAACACACTTCATCTCTTTTTTCTTTTTGTTTTTATTAATTCCAGATGTTCATGCTTAGTTCAGACGCTGCTTCTTGCCACATCTCACACCTTTGGTGAACACTTTGCCTCGTGCGTTAGGCCTGTTAACCTGGCAACAACGGGACTGATATGATGCTGCTTCGTTTCTCATTGGACGTCAGAAAGTAGCGATAAGTGGGCGTAAAATAAGACGTTTCTTCCTCCTGTCCTCCCCCATTTTGTCGTGTCACCATCCGCCGCTGGCGTGTTTCAATGTGACAATCCCCTCTCACACTCTGTAATCCCGTTTTAGTGGGATACACAGATGTTTTTTTTTCCTTTTTTCCTGGTGATTTTCATTTTTTTCCCCTTTTTTGCAGCAGTGGCGTGTCGGGGCACCGTGCTCGGAGGAGCCGTGTGCCGCGAGCGCGCTCAGCGGGATCTCCTCAGCCGTTCCCTTGGACATCTGACTGTGACTAACGTTTGTGGCTGGAATACCACCAAGCCTGTAATGAGCTAAAAACGAACACTGAGAAATCACCAGATGTGGCGGTGTCACCGCGGTCCGCGGCTCCAGCTCAATCTCCAATTCAAATCCCACACAGCACACATGGTGACGGCATCAAACAAACAGGTTATTTAGGAGATTGGCAGAGCGGCATTGTTAGAAGGAAAAGCCCGGAGCTAGGAACTAAAATATATATGTTTATTGGCGCGGCGTAATGATCGACCTATTTGTCACCATCATTTGTCTTATTCTTTTCTGTCGGTGAGTGGCCCTTTATTTAGTTGGAAGACATGAAAAGGATTTGAGGGCTCAGACGCCAAAGCTGCACAATGGCTGAAATACAAAGCGTCAACCGAAGAAGGCAGGAGTGCAGAATGCATCTCATCATATCCGCGTGTCATTTCTATTGCATGGACAGGAAAATGAAACTTCATACTATTCAGGGATGGCGTTTCTTTTTGTTTTGTTTTTTTTTCTCCCAGCAATGGTAATTAAATGTATTAACCGTCTGCATTTAACCTTTTTAGTTTTTCTGTCGATTTGGTGTATTTCTCACATCACTATTAACGTTTGCTCAATCTGTGCCACGCTTATTCATTTTTGCATATCGTAGTAGCAGCTTTTCATTGCTTTAAACAAACATGCATCAACAGCTTTCATACAACTCTATGCTATTTGATAACATTATCATTCACTTATGCCATTTCAATCAATATGAACTGTATTTTTAAATGATGACTAATCATTCCCTATAAAAATATATACAAAGTCATCATTTCATTGCTTTAAGTCAAACAAAAGTCTTGCAAACAAACTTGCAAATCCTAAAAATGTCTCCTAAATTGAAGAATTCCTCTCAGGTGAACCTTAGTTTGAGTGAATCATTAGTTGTATGTTCAGTTTCATTCCAATATTTACTGTAATATTCTTTACATTTGTACACAGCTCTACCCAAAAGGAGTTTATATTTGTTGTAAATAAGGGTGTATTTTTTTTCTTTTGCAATGAATTTCCTTTAGAATGAACTGTCCGTTTTGAGCAAGTGACACACTTTTGCAGGTTATCACCTGGGTTTCGCAGTTTGCACTAATTGTTTTGAGAAATGCAATAACTGTTGTGCAGATGTGAATTGTAATAGTGTAAAAATGCATCAAAGCCACTGTAAAAAATTCTAAAAATTCTAAAAGATAGTTTCAGAGATATTTCTTTAAAACTCTAACTAAAACTATATTAAAATTTTACATGTATACCGTCAGGACTTAATTGATGTAAAATAGAAGAAGAATTTGGAATAAAATATAGTCCTAACGTAGATGTTTTCTTTCCTATGAAAATAAACAAGCCTTTTTCTGCAAAAAACAGCAAAGCTGAAAAGGCCACACACCCCCAAATGTGATGTCCCGTGACTTATTAAATTAAATATACAGTAACATGAACTGCAGTACAGCCGGGTCTCAGGATATAGTAGTTTTTAATGTTTGTAGCAGAATCTGCTTCGAGTAAGAAACAATGTTCCCACGCCAGGCAAATGACTCACAAGGAAAAGATGCAGACACATACTGGTGACAACGTTCAATCATGAGTTTAGAATTATGGCATCAGGCAACGTTGTACTTCTTGTTGCATTTGTGACAAAGCAGTGGTTCAAGTTGTTTTATGGCCCCAGTGGTCAACACAGGCTTAAAGCCACAGGGAAACAGCCATTTTGGAGTCTCTGTTATTATGTTAGGTCCTGTATGTATGAGTGGAACTGAATGTGTGGGTCTTCATCGATCCCTCCTGCACCTTCAGATTTGCATTGTATCATTCAGAAGTGGGCGTGGCTTAGCAAAGACGGCTAAATTCAATGAGATATGGAGCAGTGAAGGACTGTTTGTCTCCACCACCAACAAAACCTCCCTCAGCCAAAATGTTGAAAATAATATGTATTCAATAATTATATAAATAATATCATCTAATAATATAAAACAATATATTTCAATAATATATTGCTGTGATTAACTACTGAATCTCTAGTTAACAGTCAAATGTGTAAAGATAATTGCCTCATGAACCACCAATTTCTACAAATACTGTTCCATTCTACAGGAAGAGAAAAGGGACAGATTTTGACATTAAAAGCGATCACTGAACATAAAAAAATAATAATTGAAACAGCTCATGTAGCCTTGAATAGAACATGGAAGTTAACTCTTGACCGCCATGTGTGACAAAATAATTTATCGCTCTGTCAGAGCTTTCAACTGCATCTGGCGATCTTTATTATCGAACAGAACAAGCTCACGCCTGAGCCAGTGCAGCGATGAAGACCTTGACATGAGATTGAAAGCTTAAACTAAAATGGTAAGTGTGTGTGTGTGTTTTTTTTTAGTTTTGGTCCACATTAAAATTCCCATTTAGCTGTTTCAGTTTCAGGGTCTTTGGTATTTTTTTTAATATATGACCAGTCAAAAGTGGCTCCTGTGAAATTGGCCGAGTACATTTGAGGATAAAAGGAAGAAGGCAGGAGGAGTCAGGAGTTCAAAAAACGGACAAAAAACTACTGAGTACAACAACAACAACAACAAAAATACACCGAAAAACATGCTGGTAGACGCATCATCCAGATCACATGGGCTCCGCTGGTGCTAGTCACAATCGGTGTTATACAAAAACAAGATTCAAAAGCTGAATTCCCATTTGTCCAAGGCTGATTAAACATGGTCACATGCCCGGCCGACACCAGGGGACTGTATTAAATCTCCCTTCATAACAGACGCTAAGAACAAGGGAGAGAAAAAACAGACAGGAAATGAGAGAAATGTCTCAGAGGAGCGAAGGACAGAAAGGATGAAGGAAAAGGAGAAATTAAAGGAACAAATAAATGAATGAAGGACATTTCATATTTTAAGCGTGGTAGATAAAACTGTGTGTTTGTTTATCTATTTATCTTCATGGGGACATTGGCCTGAATGATTTTTTTGGAGTTAAAACTATGCCTATGACTTTTAGAAAGGGTGGTCCCCACAATGTAGGTATTAGACCGATGGACGACCCCATGGGGTTAGATAAACAAGTATTTGTGTGTGCGTTTTCCATAAGTCCGTCCTTTTGCCTTGATGTTTATGTGTCAGGCCTGGTCTGACATCTTTCTACAGCTTCTACAATGTTCTTGGAATAGTTAAATGTAATGTGTGTGTGTGTGTGCGCGCGTGTGTGTGTGTGTGTGTGTGTGTGTGTGTTTTCTCCCAGCCAGGCAGCAGGTGCCGGTTTGGTCCCTGCTCCAGTGAGCTGTGTCTGGGTGTCTGGGTGGCTCTACTCCCAGCTGGGGCACAACAAGTTCAGGAGTGTGTGTGTGTGTGTGTGAGAGAGAGAGAGAGAGAGGGAGGGAGAGACGAGGTGAGCCTTCATGTGGACGAGGTGATTAGATCAGCAGCATCTGAGGACCGGGTGCCTGGCCGGGCGCCTGTCGGCGGGTCAGGGCTCGTCTCGTCACTGTACATCCGTGATTAGCGGCTGATAGGCGAAGTCACCCAAAAACTTACAACAAAGCCAACTTTTCTCGCCGGTAAACAAGTAAACAAGGTGACCGTGTTCCACATTTGCCAACATGTCCCTGCCCGTCAAAAATTAATGAGCTCACACAGCTGTGGGTTTCTTGGCCGTTGGTGAAACAGTCGGTAATGCGCGGTTAGCAGAAACAGCCCGGACGGTCAGCTGGATGTTTCACTCACCATTTTTCTTCTCTTCTGGCGTTCGCCTCTAGGGGCTTTTTCACGTTTTGCGCTCATTAACCCATTTAAGCCAAGATTTCATGCATATAATTATCAGTTGAGTCACTACCAATCATATTATATATGTTTTTTTCCATTTTGTAGTCTTTGCAGAAAATAGCATTTTAATCAATATTATAGTTTCCTTATGCACAAATATTCCTATAAACACTATTCCATGTACAATATTCTGTTTGGGGGATTATTCCAGAGACTTGAATCATAATATTCTAAATAAAATGACTCTTTCTGGGAGGGTTTGTTCATGTTCTCGGAAGGAAGGAGCAGGAAGTTGATGACGTCATGTGACAGGAAGCACTTAGAAAATTAATTTAGTTTCTGCCTAAAACCACTTGTCTAAGTTGTCTACTATGATGTCATTAGAAAAGACAAAACAAAGTTATATGAGTAACATAGACTTAAAGGCTCATAGGCTTCAATGGGTTAAAGAGCAAGGAGCTAGACTCAGGAATTAAATCAAGAGCTAAAATTTCCCTTTTTCCCAGTGCGTTCACTCTGTATTTACATCTGAGGAACTTGTGAAAGGGGAAATTAGGACAAATGCAGCAGTAGGACTAACAAGCTATTGTTCAGTTAAAAACAAAATGTGAGGGGAGGCGACAGGGATTCCAGATTAAAAGCTTTTCACCTGTGAGTCAGCCTTTTAAGTGAAGCTGCTACAGGAAATGTATTGTAATTGTCACCTATTTAGCAGAACCTTAATAACAGTGCTATCCTCAAAAAAAAAAACACACAAAAAGTCAGCCATACGATGGATTTGTGATGTCACCGGACTCGTGGCCTGTTCTGAAAAGGTTGCAGCTTGCTGGGAGGCTGTGAATTTTTATGTTTCATTTTAAATTATTTATTTAGTTTTTTGTTCTTTTTGTCTTGAACTTTTTTTTATTTTTTGTCCCTTTTTTTCACAGACATTAAATGCCATTTTTGTGCATGGACTCCTGCCTACAGTTCTGGCATTTTCAACATCGCCTCTAAGTTTTCTTCTTTTCATCTACTGCCCTTTATATGGAGCACTGGCCACTGAGACAAATTGGCAGCGAGGCTGAGTCACTGCACCATATCCAGCTCTCGTAATACATTATTGCAGACTCCACCTGCCAGACCCCTGGTCCGTAAGAAAGTCCTAAAAGTTGGGAATGAACGAGACAGCGGTATGGACATGTTTTCAACTTTTATTGTACATAAATGCTGCCCAGCACCTGCAACGTATTTATGATGCATGTTCCTATTAGAGAAAGTCCTGCTTCAGGGGCAGGTACTTTTTTTTTTTTTTTTTGCAGACACAGCAAGAGAACTAAATCTTGGCCTAGTTCCTGAATCCTCAGAAAGATTCATGGAAACGTTCCTGTAAATGAAAAAAGGCCTAGTTTAGAGATTTTCAGACCTCAAGACCTTACCACAGACCTGAGATCATTTGCTATTGGAATGTGGTGCATTCCATGTCATGTTTTGCTGCAAATGTATGTGATTCTCTCCATCAGTTGGGATATATGATGTGTGTCAGGTGTGTGTGTGTGTGTGTGTGTGTGTGTGTAGGAAAACACAATTCTAACAGGAGGGCAAGATTATTTGAGAGGGCAATAAACCCCGACACGGGACTGGCTTTAGGTTTCCCTCAGGGCCTAAAGCTCCGTGAAGGAAGCGATCAACACCACTTTGAAAAATAAGAGAGAATAAAGAAGCATGTTCACCGAAGAGGTAAATTGAAATCGTTACAATTTTATATTGAACTGGGGAACAGGTGAATGAGTTTTTTTTTTTTTTTTTTAGTTACGTTATTACTTCACACAAACAACACAAACAAGTAACTCTTTTGTATATTTTCACGCAATTTCATTCCCCACATTCATGAAAGAAAGGCATCAATTTTATTTTATTACATACTTTACATAATTGTCCTTTACATTGGCATGGACATTATCCAATACATCCACTAGGGGGCAGCTTAGAGTCAAAAGTTTATGACGATGTAATGATAATAATAACAATAATTAATTATATATATATATATATATATATATATATATATATATATATATATATATATATATATATATATATATAGTACTTTTTCCTGTACAGTGTAATGACCTGGGCATGTTACTGTTACATGTGTTTCTAAATAAATGAGTTTAGGTGCAGATTCTGTTCTGTTAGGTGATAGTGCTGGGATTTCCTGAGCATCTTTGAACGCAACTTGGAGGAAGATGGCTATGGCCCACAGTAACCTGTGTTAATGTGAGGAATAAAATAGCAGCTAAACCAGCTAGCGTCTTAGCGTGTGATTTTTGTGAGATCTTACTATACTTACTAGGAAAAGACGGGACAATGGAGCTTTGAATTGTAGCTAAATCGCTGGGCAGCAAATTAACGAGGTGCAAACTCAAAGCGGTGTCGTCTGTTTAAGAACAAGAGTTTATATGTCAAGCGCTCTACCCCTACACCACCACAGCAAAACAAAAAGGATACAAGCCATTGTGCCATGAGGTTGATCCAAGAAACAGTCAGAGAAATTCATGAGCCGCAGACACGCAGATGCTCTTTGCTTTATAGACAGATAAGTCAAAGCAAAAAACCTTAAATCTGTCTCTGTGGCTGCTTGGTATACGTGGACAAAGGCTCTCTTGCTTTTTTTTTTTTTTTTCCCCTCTCTTGTGTCTCGGCCACTTCTTGGCGGGGGCTTAACACCCATTACTGGTCACTTTTTTTGCGGCCGCTTGACAGCTTTAGCGGTTCGAGCCGTCTGCGTTAGCCAATCAATGCGGCTTACGGACTAGATTCGCCGAACGTTCCCCCCTAATCCCCACAATCTACACCGAGAAGCTCCGCGGCTTTCCGACCAAATTCCCTCTTCAAACAAACTTTTCGCTCTTTCACGTGTCCTTTTTCACGTCTTTGGTTTGTTGCTACAAACTATTGTGCTATTCACCCCTTTATAACACGTACGGCCATATTTCCACGTCCCATCTGAAATGATCGCTTTTGAATCTCAGCCCATCCAGCTGGCTGATGTTCATCTTTCTCTCAGTCTCTCTTGTCAGCCAGGGGTACCCAGGTGTGGTGCTGGAGGTACCCAGCTGTGAGGCCACCAGCCCAGGCATGACTCACAACAGCGTCCCCCTGTCATCCCGTCAGTCACGGCTGACAGAAGCCTCAGCAGGACACAGTGTGGAGGGTGTCAGGGCGTCTCATGGCAAGTTTGAAATATGGGAGGCCACGTGATTTGGTGTGTGTGTGTGTGTGTGTGTGTGTGTGTGTGTGTGTGTGAGCGTGTGTGTGTGTCATGGGAGCAGAAGATGCATTCGGGATGTCGTGTGCATGACTCAGTGAAGAAGTGTGGCATCATCGCCCAGAGAGGTGTGGGTTTGCAGAGCTGCAGTGCATTATGCTGGTGAAGCGCACTATTACTGCGCTTCACCAGCATAATGCCTCTCTCTCCATCCTAGGGATGGAGAGAGAGAGAGAGAGAGAAAAAAACAGAACTGCCCGGTCACTCTCAGCATGAACGATTCTCTGTTCTGTTCCCGTCGTCCTCACGCATCCGTGCAGCGTTCAGTCCTTTAGGGGAAATATTAACTCTGAGTCTCAGGTAACAATTTCACTGCACTGCCCTGAACAATAATAATACAGTTTTTTCTTAAAGTGGTTTTAAGGGTAGTGAAAGATGGATTGCATCAGGTATAAGGATAATAAATGGTGTTATGCGTTTAGGATCGGTGAAAAAAGTTACGCCATCTCCATAGTAACGCAAGCAGGTGGTGGAAACTGGGCCTGGGCAATAAACCAATATCAATATATATCATCCATATCCATATCATCCATGCAATAAGAAAATAGTACAATAAAATATTAGTTTCACTCAAGGTTTGTGTAAAAAAAAGAACCCAAAAAGCGAATGCTTCTCCTTCATCCACACATCCATTCAGTTTGAACTGCATTGATTTTGTATTATGTGGTTTGCTTTCATGTTTTTTTTCTCTGATTTTTCACATCGGTGCATCATCAGGCTGAACAATAGGGAAGAAGTTTTGGGTTTTTTGTATTTTTTTATCCCCCATGTGGGTTGTATTTAATAAAAAAAACAAATTAAAGCTTTAGCACTTCTGCGTTAATGAAGGGAAAGGAATTGGCAGTTATAACTGTAATGGTCTTGCAGATCGAAAAAAAAAAAAAACAAAAAAAAAACAGCATAATTTTTTTATGGCTCAAAGAATAAAAGCAACATATTTTTGTCTCCAGGAAACTCACTCCACTTAGATAGATGCAATTAGAAAAAAAATGGAATGGCCCATTTTTTCCTTTTTCACATGTTCCAAGAAACACAAAAGATGTTATTATTCTTTTCAAGAAGCTTTTTTTTTTCAATTTTGAGATATGTTCCATATGAACAGACTAAATGGGGAGATGGTTACTTTAAAATGTAAGAATTCAGGGAGAAAAGCTGTACATTTTGAACTTGTATGTACTTAATGTAGATAACGCCTACTTTTTTTGAAATGTTAAATAGGTTACAGGCTAAAGAGTGGGACAATTATCATGGTGGCTTTAACATTACTTTAAACAGCACAGTAGATAGAAAAGGAAGTCCTCCAATTAACTGTACCCACAAGCCTTTGTGAAGATTTCTAATCTCTTATGGGTGTCCAATGGGAACAAGTGTTCAAATTAATGTTTACAGCATCTTAGAGAGAGATTATAAGAGAAATATTTGTCCTTTTATCCTGTTTGTTATTTACACCCTTTAATATGTTGTCAGTATACACACACACACACACTACCATTTAAAAGTTTGGGGTCACATACAAATTTCCTTATATTTGAAGGAAAAGCACTTTTTTTCAATGAAGATGACTTCTATACATTGCTAATGTGGTAAATGACTATTCTAGCTGCAAATGTCTGGTTTTTGGTGCAATATCTACATAGGTGTATAGAGACCCATTTCCAGCAACTATCAGTCCAGTGTTCTAATGGAACAATGTGTTTGCTCATTGTGTCAAAAAGTTAATGGATGATTAGAAAACCCTTGTTAGCACAGCTGAAAACGGTTTAGCTGGTTAAAGAAGCTAGAAAACTGACCTTACTTTAATGAAAGCAAATTTTGAAGGAAAGAAATCATTATTTCTAACCTTGTCAATATATTTCCTATTCATTTTACAGCTGATGGTGGTAAATAAAAGTGTCACTTTTCATGGAAAACACAAATTGTCTATGTAATAATTGTCCGGGTGACCCTAAACCTGACTTTCTATTTTTAAGAGCTTTTATTAATTCATTGGGTTTTTATAAATTATATATATATATATATTCTTAATAAACACACATGCCCATAACTTATTCTTATATTCTGTTTTACTGTATATATAATTCATGAGTTAATTTTAAATATCAATTTGTGTTTTTGAAGTATCATTCAGATATAATAGTATGCTTAAATGTATTTTAACTCACCTGGCCTTGGTTTTCTCATCCATCCCCTTTCACCCACTGCCCTTCCATCTATATCACACCCTCTCTGTGTCTCATTCATTGTCTCCAGCCATGTGGAAGTGATGATCACTGAGCCCACCTCTGAATACATGTACTGTGGAAATGACCCGTCGTTCCACAGTTGGGCAAGCAGCACATATGAATAAAAGCCTTCTCCTGTTGACACCAGAGGTTCACACCTCCTGGTATTCTTTTTTTTTTTCCTTCCTCTCCTCCAGCAGCCTCCACTCTTCCAGAACTGCAAACGCACGCATTAATCCTTCTTAACACTATAATCTTCCTGTCGTTTCATAGTTGTGTACATGAATTTCACTTCACTCCGCGAGGTGAGAGTGAGTGAAATTAGGTGCGCCACTTAACGATACGAATGTCCCGGTAGCTTTGATTGCAGCTGAACAGCACATTAAATCCAGATGTACATTTTTACAGCGCGCATTAAATATGTAATCAGTCTAAAAGCTTTGGAAGTAGTCAGCGGTGCATTTGGCTCATTAATAGAAGGGATCGTTTGTGCACACATCCAACCAGGAAATAAAACCATCACGTAGCCCGGTCGGCGTGCCGTACTGTTGTTATCGAAATGGATTTTCGGGAAACGCTCGAATGCAGGAACAAGGAGATCGGGCCTTTACCGCTAATTATTACTAATTTCCCCTGTTTTATATTCCATCATAGTTTAGTGATTCTTCCCCTCATTTTTTTTCCCTTTTTTTTTTGTACATTTCTGCAGCACTAATTCATCAGAACAACACTCACATCTTATCCACCATCCTGCTGTTCTCAATTACCATTCTCTAACAGAAGTACAGCTTTTTATTACAGTATTTATTTCAAATACCTACTCAGAACACAGAGCTGTGCCACCTGTTGACTGTATATAAAGTGGACGACTCATGGCGCCATTTAAACAGGATAAAAAAAAGAGTGTCTTGCCATAGATTACCATACATCTTTCACCATATATATATATATATATATATATATATATATATATATATATAGACAAAATAGGGTCCCATGGGTGTTAGCAGGAAGACGAATACACTTTCTTTCTTTGTCTTTATTAGGCTCTTCATTACAGTGTGATTAAGGGAACAGGTGGTGGGAAGAGACAGGAGGATGTGAAGGACGTGACATGTGGAAAAACCAGCTGATATGGTAGCGAGGGAGCATCAAACGAAGGCAGAGATGCTAAAAAACATCCTCTGAGACATTAGGGAGGAGATGATGATGATGATGATAAGGTCTATTTTTACTGGCCTCATACATCAGATGTTCTCCTCAGACTGCTGTTGATGCCTCAGTCTCTTTTCCATCCGTCATAGCCCGAATTCATTTATAGGATGAATTGGAACATTTTTTTTTTTTTTTTTAAATAGACATAGATGTCATCAACAAGATATCAAATGTAGATTGGTAAAGGATGGTAAATGCATGCAACAGCATATACATGCTGGCATATACAGTCATAAAAGATCTCAACGCGGATAGTATATTTACGACAACAAGCAATTACAGAGGTTTGGGCTATTAGCTCTAAATGTCAATCTAATTATGGCTGGGTACATCCCATTATCTATCAGGTAATTCAGGAGCAAGCCTGTCCCCGCAGTGAAGTGCAGCAGATGCCACAATGCACGACAAAATAAGGTTTCAAGAGGGTCCTTTGTTGAGTGCGCTGCTTGAAAAAAAGAAATTATAATCCTTTTCTCGAGGACATGGATTTGCTCAAGCTACTTTTTTTTCCCCCCCTCCCCGTTTCGTATTCTTTCTTCAAGCCTCATCAAATGTAAAATTAATTATTATGGGGGAAAAAAAAAAGGCCGCTGCCTGCTCCTTCTTGCGCTTTGAATTTTATTGTCCCAGAGCCTCATTACATAGATAGATTCTTGGATTTGCAAAACGGAGGGGAAAAAAAAAAAAAACAAAGTTTCCACGTTTAGCAAAAGAGGTCGAAAAAAGAAGAAAATGTGACACGCAAACATCTGATTCCTTTGTTTATTCAAAGCGAAACCATCTGTGATCGTGTCTGAAACCTATTACCGGCTGACGTTGAGGTTTAATTCCCGGACGTATTCCAAAAAAACATTATTTCATAGTGTGGTGGATGTCAATATCGAATCGGTTTAATTCCTCCCATCCCTGCTAAACAATCACGCCGCCGCAAACATCTGAAACATTTCCCATCTTTGTCTTTTACAGCCACCAGCTGTCGCCCCGGCGAGATAGCGTGGCTGACAGATGTGCCGCCATTATTGACATGTCCTCGTAATTATAGAGCCACAAAGGTTGATTGTACCACGCACTCCAGAATGACCCATAGGAAACCTTCCAATGAGCTGCTTTCAAAATGTTTACAGACAAATAAAGGCTGGTACGGCATGAAAACACTGCGGGTAAGGTCTAGTTAGGTTGGTTTATGCACAAAAAAACACTTTGGGTTTGGGTGAAAATGGTTACTTCAAACGTGGTTAGTGTAAGTGTGAAGTTTTGGAGCTACAAGCCTTTATAGCATTGGAATAAAATGGTTTTAGCCCAATGTGAAGTTTTTGAACAATTTTGGAATAAACGGCCATCAGACCAATGGCACGTCACCATACACTCTAAAAATTATTTCGGGGGACCTTTTGTCATAACCACTCTAAATTTCCTGTAGGTGTGAGTGTGTGAGTGAATGGTGTGTGTGCCCCGTGATAGGCTGGCAACCACCTGCCTCTCACCTGTAATTGGGATTCCGCTGGGATTGGCTCCAACAGACCCCTAGACCCTAATGAGGAATAAGCGGGTATAGAAGATGACTGATTGACTGACTGACTTTTGTCATAAACCAAATATATGTATTTCTATGAGCCTTTAAATGAAGTTCTGAAAAAAAATGGTAGATTTTTTACTTGTAATTACCTAACACCAAGAAGGTTATGTTTTCACCAGCATTTGTCCGTCCGATTGTTAGCAAGATAAGTAAACTTTCAGTGAATGTTGGGAATGGTACCATGAACAGATGGTTAAATTTAGGTAATGATCCGGAAGAAATCCTGGTTTCTGGATCACTTGGAATTTTCTGTTGTTCGGTAATATTGTGGTAAATGGATCTTCAAACAGGCACCATTGGTTAGGGCCACATGGTGATGATATGTTACACCTGCATAGTCCAGGACAACAACATGCTAGGCGGAGGTCTGTACTCTCAGAGTGCTTCACTGGTTGTTATATTCTTCAGCTCTGATGACACGATCATGCTTGTTGATTTAATTCACTGTTGTGACTAATCTGACCTTTAAATCCGCAGCTCATTAGCAAATACCTCAATTTTAACTTCTGGCAATGGAAATTTGACAAATGGGCTTCTTGTGCTGCCATGGTGACAAGCGAACATGCAAACTCAAAAATGCTATTTTGGTCTTAACCAACCTTAAATAAATGTATATTGTTCATCCTTTTCTAATAATATTTTAAACATGCTTGATCAACTTAAATATTTACATTCATGATGACAATCGGTAAGTTCATGCTACTTAGAAATTACTTTGGCTGTGGGTTTACAGCTACTAAATATTATGTTGGATCAAGTATTTAAATCCATGTTAACATGTTACTTAAAAATGTTTTCTGTCTACTTGAAACACAATGTTGGATCAACTAAGCTAACTTTTAATCTTGGCTTTACTCTGGCTGTATTTTATGTGATATCATTTGTTATTTCCTACTGTATTTTATTATTGTGTCTTGTAAATAACCTTTAAAATAAACCTGTAAATACCGCATTGCATTGTATTGTGCATGAATAAATAAAGCTGCCCCGCGAGTTTACTGGATGATTTGGTTCTTGTCCCTGTCTTGTTTAATTTCATCCACTTAATTTATCAAATTGGACAGTTAAAAAAAAAAAAAAAGTAGTTACAAAGTTAAAAAAAAACAAAAAAAGAAAACCTCACAGAAAGCCTACTTCAGATGTCGCCAATAAATTACACTCTGCTCCAGTTTTCTTTTCTTTGAAATGCAGGATTCTTTTCCTTTTGCTTCATGGCAGGACGCCAATACACTCTGGACAGGTCAGGTCCAGGTAGGACTGTACTACTTTCTTGTTTGCAATGTACTCGCTGAACGCGTTTGAGTGTAAAGACAGATCTTGTGGATTAGAGTGCGAGTACAATCAATTTCTTTTCATCCCCCTTTTCCGAAATCCAGGGTAGCATTTCTCTGTATCCTGTGTAGCTTTATAACATTTGTCCTTTTTTGTTTCGAGTGCTGTTACTTTAACTTTCCTTGATTGTGAGTAACGCTCACCTGAACAAACTTGACTCAACTCTTTTCCCTTTAATTAATTTTCATTTACAGAGCCCTAAGATTGGGCGGGGTTTGCAGCAATGGCCGTCTCTGATTGGTTAAACACAAACAGGGCTGCTGCTTTCTGTATGACCTTAAAAGTAAAGGCTCTTATTTCAATTAAGATGAGAGGTCTAGCAGGGATTTATAGTCTCTACAGTCTTACAGCAGCGAGAGAAAGAAAAGAGGGCAATGATATAAATAAAACTTAAACAATTTACTGTGCAGACAGACGCTCTTGGTAATCTGGCAGGAAACACAAAGAACAAGCAGACAAATCTGTGTCATTTTTTTTTTCTTCCATGTGTGACGCTGTGTTTCAAGTCACATTTTCAGAGCGGAGTGCAACGAGAGACACAGCAGAGAGCAGCCGATGAGAGAAATGGCTTTTTTTGGAACCTGGACACAGCCGATCCTAAAAAAAAATGCATACATACACATATATATTAGGGGTGGGACTTGATTAAATGAATTTTAGTTGCTATCTGCAGCACATTTTTTAAACCCTTATCTTCAACCACTGATAGTGGTCTCCGGTCTTGGGAAATTCATCAGTGGTTCCAATGTTGACTCACCATAAAATACCAAATAAACGCAGGGTTTCAATTACCCCCGGGCCCTCTTTAAACTCTGGGTGCAGGTGTACATTTTCACAAATAACCACAGGTTCCAAATAAACGCTGAGTTTTATTTATTAAAAAAAAAAAAAATCAAGGAATGACGCTGCACTGCTGCATTCAGACCAAAAGCTGTGTGTGTGTCTGTTAGGACGAGGACCACAGACACAATAATTTACCATGTTAATGATAAATTAACACAAACTACTATAAATACACTGACTCAGTAAAACAGGACCACTCTGACTCATAACCTACCTGCTCCCACACTGAGACAGTGTACAGTACAGTACAGAATATGACGAGTTGTTGAAAAGAAAGAAGTTTTTTGCCACTATGCTCAAAATCATCACTTCTTGGGTTAAATATTGGCCCTTGGGTCTTGGAAAACATTTGAAATCCTTGCTCAGCTTCCCAAAATACATTTTATAGGTAAGATTACTTATGCATTTTGCCAAAAATGTAACCTGAAATATGCTCTTTAATATAATCCAGACCTTTCTGTGTGGAGTTTGCATGTCCTCCCTGTGTCTACATGGGACATGGGTTTTTTCTGGGTATAGAAAATATATGAATGGATGGAGCTTACAATATTATTTTGTAAGGAAGTGGCAGAACCTGATGAGCGTTGCATCTTTCTGCTCCTTCTCGAACTTAACATCGTCATTTACCATTACTAACTGTTTCTGTTTTCATGAAAATGGAAATCTTATGCTACTATAAGCTTTTGTTTTTGTCATTTTATAAATAAAAATGTGTATCAAAATGTGTGGGGGTGGGAGGGGGGAGTGGAAAGGAGTTTGAAGAGACTGGAGCTGCAGGAATAGAAGGTTAGAAGGAATTGATGGTTTCAATAGAACACAGCAGAGAAGGAAGGCTGCTTCACGGAAAATGATTTTTTTTTTTTTTTTTTTTACTGCTGTACTTGTCTCCAGGGGCTACAGCTGAGCTGAGCTACCAGCTCTGTGCTTCGTATCTCCATCAGAGAGTTAAGGAGTCCCAGGAGGAATATCAGGAGGTGAGAGAAGATGGATCACGGGAGAGTGGGGTCACACGTCCGATAAAGGATTTACCAGCTTAAATTACAGAAGCGTGGTTTTGCATGAAAAGATCCTGTAAGAATCTTATTCAAACTAATTTTTTTTTAGTAGATTTAAAGTTAAATGGTTAAATAAAGAAGGTCTTTTCTCTCATGATAAAAAGAGAAGGGTGTTCAGTTGCTGGGAGGTTACTTCCCTATCACAGGTCTCGCATCCACGATGGCGCTGACATGGTTTCATCCGACGAAGGAAGGAAAAAAATCGGTGTTGTTTGACAATCTGGTGATGAGCATAGTGTGTGGGAAGTTTTGGCTGAGATTGGTGCTGCTAATGAAAATCATCTGTCAGGGCTGAGGTAATGTTGCTGCTTCAGTTCCAGAGAAGCAGAGAGATGAGGAACACAGCAGGCCAATAAACACTGTGAGTTTCTGGTCTGTGGGACCAGGTGTGATCAGGTGGATTGTCACCATATGCCTTCGCTCTGTTGCATAAAAAAAACTCTAAAGTGCCCTTTTAAATGTCAAACACTAAATTGCTCTTTTTGAATGGCTGAACATAGACTAAAGTGTCATTTTTAAATGTCAAAACTTGCACTGAAATACCATTTTAAATGTAAAAAAAGAGCTAAAATGCCCTTTTAAATTTCAAAACATTGACTAAAGTGCCCTTTTGAATGGCTAAACATACAGTAAAGTGTCCTTTTTAAATACCAAAACCAAATGGAATAAAGTACAGTTTTTGTATGTCAAAATGTGTGACCCTTTAAATATCAAAAATTAGCTAAAGTTCCTTTTTAAATGTCAAAACATGCACTAAAATGTGCTTTTAAATGTCAAAAATTAGCTAAAGTTCCCTTTTAAATGTCAAATCATACAGAATGAACAAACAACAGATTCCACTGGGAACATTACTACTGCAATTACTTTCATATTGGAGCTTTTTTTTTTTTTCGCTCCATATATTTTGAGCCAAAACTACATCCTGTAGAAAAAGAAAAGTTTGGATTATCTGGCACTTACATGGTGTTAAAATACAACAGAATGCGGGAAATGTCATCAACAGGCAGGTGCTTGTCCGTCTCTCCAAAACCACTGCGGATTTTATCTCCGCTTCTTTCTGTGCTCCGGTAAAAGCAAGAGGATGTTGTTCTGTTCACGAATCAATTTTGTCCACCGTTGCTCCCCTTCCTACTCCTCCTCAAGTCCTCATTATACACCCCGCTTTTACTGTGGAGCAGATAATCGTAATTAAGGTAGTTTTGGATGGAGAGTCTCAAGCAAGTAAGTGGATGTAGTATCTTGAAAAAGGGCCATGAAAAGTGTTCATAGAAAAGACTGCATCTAACCACCTCACTGATTTGCATTTTTTCCCCCTTCCTCCCTTGTCACTATCTGTTGTTCCGCTGCCTAAAGGTAATCATTAAGTGCACACTAAAGAAATTAATTCGGGGGACCTTTTGTTATAACTCAATTATATATATTGTATGTATTATATGTATTGTATTGCGGTACTTTTGGAATTTTTACTTGTAACTGTTATATTTTTGAGCTCTGATGATACTCAAATTATGTCTATTGATTTAATTTACCATTGTGACTAATCTGACCTTCAAAACTCATTAACAATTGTAATTTCTGGCAATGGAAATCCAAGGCTTCTCGTGCTGCCATGGCAACAAGTGAACGCGCCACATTATGCAAACTAAAATATCCGAATGGTTTGGTTAATCAACTTAACCCATCAAGATGAGCCTTTAAGTATATGACTGTCTTAAACTTAAAATAAAATACTTGCTTCCTGTCATGTGACACCATCAATTTTCTACTCCTTCCTCCTGAGAACATGGTGAAGACAAACCCTCCCAGAAAGAAGTAATTTTATTTAGATTATTATGATTTTCAACTCTGATATGTATATATCTGTTTAATCATTCAAGTCTGTAGGATATTCCCCCCAAAAAAGAATTTTGTACATGGGATAAATATATTTATTAGACGTATTTGTGCAAGCGGCAACTATAAAATGCTTTTTTCTGCAAAGAAAATAGTGCAAAATGGAATTAGAAACTATAGGCACATAACATGATTGTTAGTGTCTCAACTGATATAATTACATGCGTGAAATCTTTGCATGAAATACGTTGTTTGTCTTTTGGAAAGTGTTTTTTTAGGAGAGAAAACTAACAACTTTTTTTCTTTTTTTCTGTTTTGAAAGAACACCCGTGTTGCCTCTTACCTGTCCATCTGATCCCTTACACTCATTCAGTTCAAGGACCTTAAAGGACCTTAATATGTAAAACGAGCAGAATGCCGACATCTCATGTCTCAAACTCATACTTGCAACACAAAAAAAACAATCCAGCAGTTGCCAGATTTGCTGCCAACTGTATCAAGTTACCAGCCTGCACCATGCCAAGTGATGAAACATACATAATGTCAAATATCAACTAATCAATACATCATAAAATGAAACATTTGTAACATTGAAGAGGAATTTGGTAACGTTAACTCAGTTTGCAAGCGAGTTAACTTAACTTACCGATCAATTGCATTTTGATGCCATCTAAATCCTTCACAAAGGCACAAAGGCATGATAGAAAGTTTAATTCTTATATAAATGTAATTCTCTCATGTTGCATGTTTGACTGACATTGTTGTTTGTATGTTAATAGGAATCTGTTGTTAGAACTGTTTTGATTACAATTGATTCAACAAATGGTTCATTTTGTTTGTGTTTCCTGAAAAATTGGAAAAAATGACCTCTCGCTATTGGCTGGTCAAGTAAACAGAAAGTCATTATCAAACCCATCAAAAAAATTTTAAATAATTAATTAACACTATTATTATAAATTTTTTTTTCCAGAAAAGCTAGACTTACTACCACAATTCTGTCTGTCCCCCTATGAATGCAGTGTGGACATTTTTATTTTTTTTTTTTTAAATATAGCTTATAATAAAAATTCTATATGTTCAACCTTAAATATGGAGAAAATCTGAATTTATAACCTGCAACACAGAAATGAAAGGTATTTTGGAGGTCCCCCTCCTACATGTCTCCATGTCTTTAAGAGGAGCTCATGTCATTTTCAGGTGCCCCTTAGCTCCCCTCCATCCCCCCTCCCCTCACAATCAGAAACCCTGCACGCAGAATTCAGAGACTTTCAGATTGGAAGAAAAGCCTTTGGCAAACATCGGACTTCCCGCATGTTATATTAAATGTTTAAAAGCATTTGGGTGGGAGGAGTTCATTCAAAGAAGACCTGCACACCGCCGCCTTTCGCACCGCAGCCGAATGTGAGTGGCATTGTCATTAGAAAGCCCACTCCTCCACTCTCCTCCTCCACTATCCACTACTCTCCTCCTCCTCATCCGCCATCCAATTCCCAAGGCAAATTGGGGGGAATAGTGGCGGCGAGGGTGGGAAGCGCTGCGTGACATCAGAAGGAATTGCAGAGGGGGGGGAGAGGGGGAAGCCAGAGTGTCACCTTATTAAAACCTGACTCTAGGGCACTGGATTTCTACCAGCAAGAGCTCGGGAGTCCGTCACTTATATCATGTCATACACACACTCCCGCGTGTAAAGGCGAGCACACACATGAGCAAATTCACCATCGCGAGTGGGAAAATCCGTGTAGGTAAAGTGAATAGTTAAGCCGCCCTTAAGCAAGGCACTGAACTCCTAACGCTGTATTAGAGCTACTCAGAGGAGGAATTAACTGCTCCCAAGTGTGAATGTGAGTCTGAAACGACATTCCTTGGTTAAAGATGATCAATATTTCATTATATTTGTAATTTATTTGGTTAATTATTCAACCTACGTGATGTTAAAGGCATCATAATATGCCCTTTCTCAATGTAATATTCTAAATAGCATAACCTGTTTATAGAAATGATCATGCTTTTATGGTCCAAACCTATTTTTTGTATTTTTTTATGCCCTCTCACACACTCACACTGACAAATAAAATGTATACTATAAAAAAAACATATTTAAAAGTTACTCGGTTTCCGAGAGATTCAGATTAATTTTTTTGTACATTTTAACGCAATTCCATTTCCGCATTTGTGAAAGAAAAGCATTGCATTGTTTAGGAAAGTCTGTGATAAACAATTAAATCTGATCATAAAAGAAACACATCTTAATCCTAATTTACAGATGAAGACACCTCATTTTGATAAAGCAGCTCCTCAACATGCACATAAACTGTGTATGATTCTGGAGCAAACCAGCTGTTTATAGTGAGGAACACAACTGCCAAAAATAGACCTTGGACTTATTTTTTGGACTAAATAGAAAAACGCATTAACAGAAATTGAATTTTTCAACATTTGACTCTGGCTTTTACACTATACACTATATAGGATACGGTTTTAAGTAAGAGATTTATTATAAGTCCAGTTTTACACAATTTCAAAACTGATATGTAGATTGAGATCTGCACTTTCAACATAAATTGTAGCCCTTTTCTTACAATAACTATATTTGCATGTCTCTCCTTCCCTTATTTTACTGTATGTCCATGTCTTGTACAATTTGCCTCTTAAGACTATGCAACAGTCCAACACATCCTCATTTGGCCAAACAAGAAAAATCCACTTAAGCTTCCACTTTTCTATAGGAATGCATACTTCCTACAGGCACTAGTTCATATAATGCGCAAAAGAGAGAACCTGTTTCAGGCAATGAGCTGCACAAGGACTTCTCAAAGGTGAAATTATCCTTGATATATTTGAGTGTGGCGCAGCAGGCTTTAAGAGTAGAATGACATTTGACGGCCTGGAGAGGAACCATGAATGAAGAATGAGAGAATCTCTGAGCGACAGCAGCAGTGCAAATCCCTCCAAAATACCTGAAAACCCCTTTTTCTATACTGTCTAATCTCTGGCACTTCTTATATATATATATATATATATATATATATATATATATATATATATATATATATATATAAAGAAAATTTCTGACCACTGAATCACACACACACACATGCAGACTTTTCACATGTGGTAATGCATAAACACGACACTCATGTTCAGTTTCCTCTACCTACGATTCTGATTATTAATCTTACCCCCGAATGCCTCATCTTTCGGAACGGCTCGCGTGCTTGCAGCGGGACGAACACTTTGAGCCCCGGAGGCCCTTGAGCTTTATCTCCAGTCTGAGAGAAAACACAGGCAGCGGCGGCTGATAAACCCAGACCTTAAAAGGCATGCACACGCACACACCAGACACACACACACACACTAACACACGTGCACGCTCAACGAAACATAATGGAATAAATTCACCACGGCTGCGGCCGGGGAGGAATTATAAAGTAACACCCGTGGCCGAGCGCAACGGCTACAATGGGGGAGATAATAACACCTTTCTTCTTCTTCTTCTCCGCCGGTGATTTACGATCACATTGGTTACTCTCTCAGGGCCGCGTCGTGTTGGTGTGACAACACAGTTTTATTTTCATTACACTGTCAAAGCCGGAGAGGACTCCGGACACGTGTGTGCACGCGCTCGGAATACCAACGACGGGCAGAAATTCATTTCCATAAAATGAAAAAAAATGAAATATATATATATATATATATAAAAAAAATCTGTGTGCACTGTGTTTGACATGATGATGAATTGCATATGTAATAGCCGTGCCGCCGTTCCCGGCTCATCCCGACATCCGTCGTCCCAGACGAGGCGAACTCACACTGGAAACGCACATTCTGTCCACTCATGCGCCAACGCCAGAGTCCGTGTGAATTGTTGCGCTCGAATGGGGAGAAAAAGTTGTATTTTGGGAGGAAATAGCAGCTTCTCCCGTCTCTTCCGCCCAAGCGTCACGTCACCAACTCCCCCCTCTCCCTTCAAATATCACCCAAAGGAAGCAATCAAGGAGAATTACAATAGCCCGGCTGTCTTTTTCTACTTCCACATATCCTGAGGTGTATGTAGGTAATTGCGAGACTAGTTCCGTCTTTTATGTGCGTAATAGGAGACTCGAGTAATTTCCGACTCCGTCTCCTGCTCTCCGGCTCCCCGACACGCGGTTATGAGGGACACGGCTCCTCGACTTCGCCCGTGTGATCTCGCCTGACGGAAATGGAACAGACTCCGCTGGGCTCTGAGAGGAGCCGGCGGACGGTAGGCCAACGCCAGCAGGATGTGGAGCCCTGATCATGAGGTGTTGCTGGACGGGGACGACAGGATCCTGACCATGAGATCACCCGCCGCCGCCTTCTATCGCTGTGTCCGCAGCGGCCAATCTTGGGGCGCGGGGGGGACTTGGCGAAGGCTTCAAGGTTATGAGTGGTCTTGCTTTTAGGTGCATACATGTCTGACATTTCTTTTCTTTCTTCCTACTACCTTGCTGGTATTTCATGATTAAGCTGAAAAGCTCCCCTGAGGTACATGTGGGAGACTTCTTTTTTTCCCATAAAGGAGCACTGAGCTAATTTATGAAAAGGGGGGGGGGTCACGGTAGAGCAGTGGGTAGCACTGCTGCCTCACAAGACCTGGGTCTGGGACCTTCCTATGTGGAGTTTGCATGTTCTCCCCGTGTCTGCGTGTCTTCCTCCAGCAGTCTAAGAGCACGCTGAGGTTAACTGGAGACACTAAATTGCCCATAGGTGTGAGCCCCACAATTAGCTGGCGACTGAAGGGGGTGTATCCCTGCCTCTCACCTGTAATGTGCTCGGATTGGCTCCAGACCCCTATTGAGGAATAAGCGGGTATAGAAAATGACTGGTCTTCTTTAGGGTTCCTCTGTGACCAGGTGATACGGCTTCTTCTTGTTTTTTGTGTTACTTTTACTTTCTGTCCCTTTCCACCTGTGTTTCACCTGTGCCACGTTTCCCTCACTGTAGTTGCCAATTGCTCCAAAAAGAGCTGGTCGTGGTCTGTTTGACTCTGCATCAAAAGACAAACTTCTCCAGATGCAGCCTATTTTTTTCTATCACTTTAGAATTAGATATTTTGACAAAAAGGGCCAATAGAGAGGATTCATTACCCGAACTGGATGCTCCACAGTGAGTCATCACTTATTTCTCCATTTCTATGAAGATAAACGTTGATGGAACATCAATCGGACCAACTTTGGTTCGTTTGCAGGTGTGAAAACGGACCAATCTGCAGTCTATATGCTAATTAGTGATAATTTCATTGCATGGTGTCGACCGAATAATCAATCTAGTGGTGTGAAGCCCACTGGTAACTATAGTTACCAAAATAACTCATTCTCTCATTCAATAAAATCGAACTGAATAGAAAAGTCTATGACTGTCAGTTTTCATTCAAAATATAAAATCTAAATTTTACCCATACAGGATTTTTTTTCAATAACATGATACTACACAACAAAAAAATCCAGCGCCTCCTGTTAAAGGACTTCATTGAATTCCCACAAAGACATTATGATTTTCAACCCCGCTAGTATACTATTTAATCATTCAAGTCTCTAGAATAACTCAAAAAAAAAAGATTCTACCTGTGATAAATCATTTTTCATTCATGAGCATATTTGTGTAAGCTGCACTGTTTTCTTCAAAGCGGAGTACAAAATTAGTAAATTATTGATAGTGACTCAACTGGTGTAATTATTTGCAGGAAAACGTTGGGAAAAAAATGGGAATAAATGGTTTAAGTCCAGTTTTCTGTTCCGGTTGTGTGTTTCAGCATCCCTTTGCATTTTCCACTACCCACCATGACAAAAGGCTAATATTCCCCTCTGAGACCAGTGCTACACATGTATTGATACTCAGGAGAAGAGGCTTTCACAGCCAATGATTGTATATGGGGGGAAATTGCTTTTAGAGCCTGTGTGTCATGTGTTCATGTTTTTGATGATTGGTCCAGAGTGCTGAGTTCACATGTGGGGGTCAAGATGTACAGAAATATAAAATCTGCACCGTCACACACACACACACACACACACACACACACACACACACACACACACACACACACACACACACACACACACACACACACACACAGAGTGGGTGTGTGTTGCTAGACAACTGCAGCTCACATCGGTTATCCATGAGAGGAAAATTGCCTGAAAGGACCTTCAGCAGCACTTCCTTCTATTCTTTTTCTTACAAATTACTTAATGGTCCTTTTTGAAAAGCCTCATTTCCTGTCCACCGCTCTACTTAACATCCTGCAGACTATCTAGGAAGGCTTCTTCTTCTTCTTCTTCTTTCTCAGCAGGTGTCTCCTGTTGCGCGCCGCAACATCTCACTCCCGATAAATTCTCCCGACATTGTTCTCTGCGGCACAAAGAAGGTTGTCACTCCACCGCCGAGCACCAAACACAATTCAAAGAACTGTCAGATTTCTGTCCCGAAGAATCGACACTGGCGGCGGCGTAAACGCCGCAAACAAATGCGCTTTTGTCTCCTGAAGGAAAACATACAGTAGCAGAAGACAAAAGGGAGAGAATTCCAGCGTGCACCAAAAAGTCAACAGGAGAGGGGCTCGGCTGATGAATAAAACATCGGAGTGTGAAAAACTATGTCAGCTGGTGACAGCAGTCAGTGAAAAGTAAAGCAAAGGAAATTATTCTTTTTTTTCTCCTCTTCTTTTATAACACGTTTTGTCAGATGAAACTGTCATGAAAAAACACACACATGCACAAAAAAAAACACAACAGCCACCACTCCAGTGATAATCAAATCCCTTAGCATGTGCCACAGAAACACATTTTCCTAATTACAGTAGTTACCAACGTCTAAAACAGCAGAGTGATCGAAAGGGAGAGACACGTGAAGAGCCGGGGCGTTTTTTTTTTTTTTTCATTTATTTTATTTTTTTTTTTTATGATAATGTGAGAGATAGTTCCATGAGACAAAGAAGAATAACAGGCCTGCTGTGTATTCAAAGGTGCCCAGGAGTGTCCAATTAGACAAATATGAAGCTGAGCACGTTTAGAGGTGACAGTCTGTGACACCCAGCCACCTTTTATCTTGTGGAAATGAGAGGAAAGGTGTGAAACAAACAGACAATTAATTTAATTGGATCTTTTTAAAATGTCAGGTACAAAAGGTCTGATTTATCTTTGTTTTTTTTCTTTTTTTCCCCCCAGATTTGTAACTGAAATACAAGTCTTTGTTTGAGGTAATTAAATATTTACATATTTTTACATTTTTTTTCCTTTCGCTGTTGAACATCGTCATTTGTAATACAAATGTGTTTTGGGGTTTTTGTTTTTTTTTGGGTTTTACCGAACAGTCGTTCATATTAGAGAAAACAAACACACATGTGTGCTGCTGTTCACAATACAGCATCTTTTTTATCTGGTTTATTTAATAGATGTTAATGTGTTATTGAATAATAGTTGTTATTGTACTTGTTTTTTCTTAAGCTAATTACTTTTAACTAAGTTAAAAGGAAATTTAAAAAATACCTACAATATATTCAATTTAATAATTTCTGCACCTTTTCCTCTACTTGAAGGATTTTCAGATTTTCAAGACTCTCCCTTTTTGGCAAATAAGTCATTTATAACCCTCTGTATGTTGTATCTTTTCAAAGTAAAATATTTGGTTTTGTTCATTGTCTACATGTTAAACTTATTGAAGGTAAGGACACAGAAAAATAGCAAAAGATTTTAGCTATATTGGATTACACTGACTAAATCTACATAAGTCATTTGCATTTTAATAATCACTTTATAGTTTAGTTTCAAACTATTAGTTTGAAATTCTTGTGTTTCTATAGGGGAAAGATGTGTTCTGTTTGTTTCTTTTATACAACATCAATATCTAATGTTTGGATCAGACCTCTTTTATTGACCTTTATGGGTCAGCTAGGCTACATGAATCAATAAAAAACAGAAAAAGCAGCGAGTTGATTAAATCAAACAGTGGGACGCAGCTGTCAAGTCCTGTCATTTCCTGTGGGTCTGAAAGCACAGGGGAAATTACAACGCAGCCGCTGTCTCTGTACAGAGAACAAATAAAAAGAGAAAAATGTGTATTTCATGACCTTTTACATGTCACAACAACCTATGACATCTGCGGAATTATTTTATAATATAACATTCAATGGGGATTCTTTATTAATGCGGAAAAAGGTAATTAGATTTGCAGATATGAGAATTTTCATCCAATCGCAGCAAAATCAAAACTCGCCTTCAGACCGGCTAGTTCGCGGGAGTGTGTGGAGAATATAAATCCTTCATGTCCTCCAAAGAAACCCCAAATACACAGTAAAGGACAAGCTTAAAGTCCATCAGAGGACGATGGAAAACGAAACTAACCTAACACAAATCCAGCTTGGAACTTCCTGACATGTTGTGTTCACTTTAATATAACTTCAGATTACTTTCCCCTTGAAGAAATCACCGCACAGTTAATAATGTGCTGAGTTTGCCAACTGTAATGCGAATATCCTTTTTGCTCCACTATAATGATGTGCCATTTGCTCCAGCCAAACAAATGGCAAATCAAATTCATCAGCTTATTGTTCTGTGGCGTCTGCGATCTCACAGTTTCTCCCTACAGACGTGAAATCTACATCTGACAATGCGATCATTGTTTCCCACCTTGTTTTTTTTGTTTTTTTTTTTAATTAAAAAGCATTTGCTGTAAATTTCAGGTAACCTGTCTCTTATATTAGGATGTAAATCTGAGATGTATTAGTGCAATGATTGGAAGTAGGGGAAACCGCCGCCATCGGCCAACAACAACAACACGGCTTTAAGTCAAGTTGAGTTTATTTGTATAGCTCGAAAACATAAATCACAGATTCGCCTCAGGGGGCTTCACATTCTGTACAGCAATAAAACATCCGCTGTCCTTAGACCCTTGAATCGAATAAAGGAAAAACTCCCTTAAAAACAACAAAAAAACTTTAATTGGGAAAAAAAAGAAAAACAATGGAACAACCTTAGCAACAGAACAATATAAAGCACTGAATCTGTGTGTATATGTGGATTTGTCCTTTTGTATATATCTAGATCAACTTCACACTTTTGTATTTGCCAGTTAAATCCCCCTGTTGATTAGAATAAATAAGCCATGAGCTCTCCCTGTTCCTTCCTCTCCAGGTGACATGTTGCCAACATGGCGTCACAACCGTGTCATTTTTACAGCCAAACACTAAAATAATGTTTCTGAGGTGAGAAATTCTGCAAAAGCAGCAACGTATGTGGAATCTCCATTCATATTTGTTAGTTTAGTAGTTTGAGCTGAGTTTCGCGGCGGGGGCTTCTGCCTTATCACCGTCCGCGGAGTCAATGAACGGGAATACAGACAGCGGCGCTCCGGCTTTTCAACCCACACCGTGGTCAGAGGGGGATTACATTCGTAGTGATGAAAACTTCCGTAGAGAATGAACTGAGAAAGTCAGGGCCGAGCTCTGCTATTCACATTCAACACACAGTGCAGGATGTCTGCAGTTTATCCGACCGACTTCAGCGCAAAGCTGGGATTGTGAGGCATTTAGGGAACATCGGTAAATTGCTGCATCTACCAATAGCCTGCAGGAGAGATTTTTAGGTAGCATTGGCACATTTTTAATCAACAATGCTCCTTTAATGCTAATAATAAAGATTTTCTGAGTAATTTATGTGAGGCTTTTTCTTTCCCTTTTTCTGTGGTCTATGTTTTAACACAGCACAGGTTCCTATAGAGTCACACTGAGCTTTGCCACTAGGTGTTGCTTCAATATGAAGGTATCTAAATAAATTTAGAATAGATGGGTCATAAACACTGCACTTCGATCACACCCCTATATTCAGAGGAATATAGGGGTGAAGTTCCCATAGCTAATTGATATGGATACCAATTAACACCATAATTAATGCACAGTTCTAGCACCTCATTTATATCACCTAAGTGAAAACGGGGGAAAATAATGCAGAAACACATCAGTTTTTAGTTGCAGCCAAATTAATATACACAACTTGTAGCTGCAAGCCTGAAAATGAGATCAACAGCGCGACATATAAAATGTTAATTGGAATCGACGTATGAGATATTCTGGAGTTGGTACATGGAACTGAAACAGGTCCTCCTATACTCTATATGGTTCTGGTTAGAACCCTTAGTTATAAGATTGTACCACCTGACCTCACCTTATTTTCAACACTCTTCCCATGACTAATCTGTGGGATGGTTATCCGGGTTATTGGGGACCTTGATGCATAGTATGACGGTCCCGGATCATGCCTCATCTCGTAGGTATTGCCTACAAATTTGTAAATGGTTCGAAATTGTGCAGCGAGTGAGGAGATATGTGCACTGATTTTAATCAGGTTGCTCATCTAAAGTCAGTGTGTACTGCTCTGCTCCTCTTGCCCACACTGTACAGGATTAAAAAAATGCTTGCTTTCGGATGCAGATCAATTGAATAGTCAACGTGTGGTCCAGATAGAGTCTGTGACAGACCCACACGGTTCAATGGAGATTGAGAGGAGGGCAATTTAGTTTGATATGAGACTGATATTGTGCCAAAGGGGAGATGGAACCCTATCAATCAGAGCCTTTGCCCTTAAATTGCTTGTCACACCTTGAGGCAAACGAGGCAAAACGACGCTACTCAAGTTTTGGTTCCAGATCCCTGATCAGTCGTTGGCCGGTTACAGACTGTCCAGCATGACTTATGGACGTCTTTAACTTCTAGTCACTGATCAATGGTTTTCTCTCCCTGTTGCTGTTGTTTCTGCTGCCCTCTGGGCACACTAAAATGAGTTCAGGTGGGATCATTATGCTGTAATGTCCAAGGATCGGCGAAAATAAGGTGTTCCGGCACAGACCTGTCACCTTTTTACATGCGATGAAATTTTAATGTCGCCCAGGGGGAGACCGAGGGAGTCAGAAAGTGACACATCATTTCCTGCCACTGCGATCAGCGGAAAAGCCGAGAAGATGATCTCTTTAAGAAACGCATGAATTTGTTATGGAATAATATGAATTTTATATACAATATTTAGGGAATATTATGCAACATGGCTATGAGAACTTAATGTGAATCAGCAAGTACTAGAAGGAGGTCAATATGTTTTTATGGCAGCACTGCACAGAAAGATAGAAAGTATTGGAGCTGTGGCTCCACTCCACTCTCACTTGCAGACTGATGTAAAATATGGCCGTTTTCAGCTTTTGCCAAGAAATTGTGATTCTGTAGAACTTATTTTTTTGCAGTGAAATCAACAAAAATCATTAATATATACACACACATATATATATATATATACCTTGTCAGTACTTTTAATTAACATACTGACAAGTTATCTCATGCTTGTTTAATCCGAATCATGTAAAACTGACAATGTGCCATTTTACATGGTGGTTATGTGTCAAACTATTTCCTGCTACCAGGCAACCAAAGAAACCATCTGGCACATTATCTGCATGGAAACTAGAAAATTGTGTTTTTTTAAAACATTTTTTCTTTGTTCTTTTTTAGAAACAGAAACATATAACATGATCACTAGAGTATGAAATGCGGGTTGGTAGATTTTAGTAGTCAGAGAGCCAGGGTTCTTTCGTTCTGAGCTGTGCGCTGATATGAGAGCGATATTGATCTTTACACCTAACTTTGAACTAGAAGGCTGATACAAGTAATTCCCAAAACTTCAGCTTTAACCTTTTCAGCAAAATTGTGTCCAGTTTTAAATGCCTAGATGTCCTTTTCGGCTGCAAATCATCAAAACGACGTTGACATTTTGGGCCGCAATTATCGAAATAAAAATGACAGCTCCTTGTTTTAAAGGTAAAGTTCGGTATTTTGGACATAAAGCCCAGTTTCCCATGTTCCTGGCAGATATCTGAAGCAAGGAGACTACAGTTCAGTGATTCCTCCAGTATTGAGCTTTATAGCGATGTCCATTTGACTAGATTTTCAATATAATGGAAGTGCACAGGGCAAATTTGAATCATAGTAGAAAAAAACATTACTATCACTCTGTAAATTTGTGAAAAACTGAATAAAAACTGGTAAAATGCTTGGTGTGTAATAATATATATCTCAGTCATCTTTACCATTTAGCTAAATGTCCCATTTCATTAATTTGTACTTGCTTTAAAATGCTTGGAAATGAGTGTTGCACTCCTATTTGTGACATAGTGGAGGAGGTTTACTAGAGTTGTACTTTGGTCCCCAAAATACTTCCAGAACAAATCTAGCTCTGGTTTTGATATCCGGTTAGCAACGCGCCTAAAAATTGCAGGACAACATATTAACAAGTACGATTAAACCATAAGCTTCCCTCATCTCAATGTACAGTTCATTCCTGCACGTGTCTCTGTGAGCATCTCAGCGCCTCGGGCTTCTTACCCCCTTAAATGACCTCAAATGGCAATTATAGATTCAAATTAAATATATAATGACTTACGAACAATTCGTCTTATGAACAGCCTCTTGGAAAGTCGGGCACTGTCTGCATTTCCATTTGTTTTTTCTAACATAATAACACCTTTCAGTGCACATTTACAGAAGGCCTAATGGTAGCACCTGTGTTACAGCTTTCTTGACACTTTTCTGTAATATTCACTACAATTTCCCCACATTATTTTGCATCCGATGTTGATATTACACTCCATTTGGATGTGATTCTGACAGACTCTGCATCTTGCGAGGACAAAATTTTGCATCTTTCAACAGCTTGAACTAAAGACTTGAAAGTATTGGCTGCATTATTTGTTATGACAGTGTGCTCTATTGTTTCAAACTGTCACATTTTAGTTGACATACAGTCATGCCTTGCAGTTCCCTTTGTTGTTGTGGTGTGCTAGTGCCCCCGGAGGGGTTCAATAGGAACGAACATTTTTGACGAGGATGCCCTTTATAACTAAGGACTGCAAGTAAGGATGTGGGCACAACTCATCACCTGCATACATTCTGCCGTTGACACTTCTATAATATGGAGAATTCCCAGGCATCGTAGCAAAGGCCAAAGCCTCACATCCAGAGAATGTCTCCCCTGCCAGGTAACATCTTTACTTCTGCTTGTTTGTGGAAACTCAGCCGAATAACAAGGCGAGAAGTCAAGTGGGACGAATTAAGGGGATTGTTAGAGATGCAGCCGGCATCTGATGGGAAGCAACAACACTTAAACAACACTTCGCTTTCGATCCTAACTCTGAAGACTATGACTTTGTAATGAGAGCAACGTGGCGCTCAAGACCTGGCTCTGTATTTATGGGCAGATTTGTCAAACCAATGAGCAACAGAGCCATTAGCTGTGATATTGGAAGGCAGCATAGCATCATTGGCCTAATGGCAAAGCCAATGTAATGTTACATTAGCGTTCGATTTAATAAAGAAGAGTTGTTGAAAGCATTGCCATGTGCCAATTACTTCAAGGCCTGCTGGTCAGCTCACTGTAATTTAAGGTAATTTTGCAGCCTGCAGGAACAATCAGGAAGTCCGAACTACCATTAGACCACTCTAGATTACAGTTTCCATTTACACAATTTGACAAGCACTACGTCATGCAGTCATTTTCTTTGACTTTCCTGTGTTTGGATCCTTTCTCCCTGTTTTGTTGCACTTGAAGGCACAAGCTAAAGCCTATGAGGGTTCACCGTGACGTAAAGCAGGGGAATTAAACTCCACAGTGGTCCGCGGTCCATTTCTGACTCGCAAATTATGCTCTCTGCTTGACTTTTCCTGTTCTGGCCTCCATCCCTCCAACTCTGTAATTTCTCCTTTAATATGTTTTCTTCTACCCTTTTCTTTGACTCTGTTCCTCCTTCCTTCCCTGCCTCTTTATTTTCCCTCCTACAACATCGATGCCTCTCATCGACCCCCCCCGACCGTCCTCTTTTCTTTCCCGCTGTCTCACTCTTTAAAATGTTCAATATCTCTCTCTCCTCATTACTTTCTTCCCCCCCCTGATCTCATTTCTTCTCCCCTGTCTTTTTATCCCTCTCTAACCAAGAGCTGACATATTGCCTCCTGCTGATAGGCCCTAATTACAGTGTCCACTCTGTCCGTGTGCCTCTTGATCCGCACCACTCCGGGTACATCATCAGAGGAGGCACATAATGATTGCGGGAGGGATAAATTTAAAGAGCAGGTTAATGGTATGATGGCGGACAGCCTGACCTGAGCCAGAAGACATGAATTACAATTAAAAAAAAAAAACAGATTCAAGCCAAAAAAAAATCCAAATCTGGCAGTTTGGTGCAACTTTGTCTGACATTGTACTGGTTTGTCCAGGCGAGGACGAATCTGTGTATGAAGTCGGAGCTCTTGATTTATCACTCGATATATAGAATCCAACCCTCAATCACGTTCATGACCTCAGGCTAATGAAGAAAATGATGAGATCATGGATGCAAGCAACTCAACTGAGTTTCCGTCACAGGGCTGCTAGGCTCATCTTGCTCCTTGTTGGAAGGAGTTTGTTGGGGTGGTTCAGGCGTCTAAATAGGACCTCTATGTGGAGGTATTCCAGGCATGTCCAATGGGAAGAAGACCCCAATGCAGACCTACACACGCTGATGCTTTTACATATCCAATGTGTTCGGGGTGGATAACCGGGCTATTTTGTTAAGGCCGCTATGCTATCACCACGACCCGGAAAGGCAGCAAAAAAATGGATTGATGGATTGACGGATGGATAGATGGTGCTGTGGCTCAATGTTTAAGCCTGAAAAACCTGACAATCAAGCACCAAAACATACCCTTTTTTTTTAAGATTATTTTTTCTGACATTTTTGAAGAGTGGCAGGACTAAGACAGACAGAATGGTGACATCTGATGAAAGACCCAGCTGGATTTGAACCAGGAACAAATATTTATACCAATACAATTGTTTCTGTCATCATTTGGTTTTATCTTTGCATAATTCTGAGCCTGCTTTACATCCCTATCATAACATTTCGGTAAACCTTACTTCCACTTTCAAATCTGTCTTCTCTTTCCCATATATCGCAACACATACTGATCCATGCCAGTCTATGTGAAGTATACTGTTTAAGAAACATCATATTTTACTCAGCATGTATCTGAGTGCTTCATACTCAGTACATCACCAGGGCTACCAAGTGAACACGGGGTTAAACTAAGGCCAGTAGGAGAAAAAAAACAACAAGCATGAACAAGTATGAATGTCAGCACAGCAGGTGGAAACCTGCACAGGATATGAATCCTCCGCTGGCTACCTCTTTCAGACGGCCTGAACGCGACCTTCTGCAGCTTTGATTTATCTGAGAACAGCAATATTCAGAACACCGGTATGACACTCTATAACCAAATCATGAAGCTGGCTCTGAATGAACACGATGAAAAGCCCGCGTTATTGGGGTGGTTTATGTTACCAGGTAAAACGATCCAGTAGACCCTGAAGCTACAGATGTTTTGCTGTTCATCCAAATGTCTTTTTCTGTTCTGTTTTGTTAATGGAACAGAAGAATACAGGTAAGAAAATCTCTAATTAGTCTGATAAAAAAAAAAAAAGATTAAAATCGCACATGAAAGAATTAATTGATTGAATGTCAAAATAAAACCACTTGTTTAAACAGCCTTTCCAGACAAGACATAAAATATTTGTGTCTGATGTGCTTCTTCCCTTAAGTTCAAATCCATCTGTAATTGGCATCTACTCCCTCTACCTCAGGAAAATCCAGGATTTATGAATATTTAAATATTTTTTGTAATTTTAAAAGATTTACGGCTGGATGCAGGTTGACCCCTACTTTACTGTCAAGTCCATTCTCAGTGTCTTGTGAAAGTCGCATACCGTACCATGACTAGCTAGTTGTGATGTCACAAAAACCTCCGCATAGGGTACACTTCTTGACCAGAGATTTTCAGTGCGCTCAGTAGCTGAATGTGGAAACTGTCTTCTAGTGTCATTATGAACATGATAATAATAAAAACATATTATTGACTAATTTTGGCTTTTCTCACACTGTGGTTCCAGGTTATTTGCTGCATATTGATGTATGCAAATATGCTATATATGCACTGTTCTTATCTTATGTTTTATCCTCTTACCTTTTAAATTTTCACAATTAACTTTTCATTTCATAGATTTGGATCATTACAGAAGTATCATCACATTCCTAGATATTACATATGATTAGTTTAGGCCCAGGTGTACCCTTTCCCCTTTTTTTCTTACTTCTGTCAAAGTTTTTAAAGTCTATGAACGATTGGAGGACACACACTAACACAAGTTTTTTCCCCAAATGTTTAAAAATGTTTTTCACAGCATCAACTAATTTAAGAATTTAAGAGCCACTTACATAGCCCTCCACAAGGCAAAACACCTGTTGTCCGTTCCACACTTCACGTTCAGAGATGAACGGTAAAAGCATTTCTGAAGTTCAAACACACTTTAAACCGCATCCCTCCAGGTTAGACATCTGTGTCAAATGGCTTTATTTGCACCGCAAGGCCAACCTAGCGCTGTGACATTTTGAGGGACTTCAGAGCAGGAGGCAGTGGTAAATGGAAAATGTCGACTGGAGTAAGCAACACTGGTGTGTAGGCACCAAGGACTAAACAATTTATATTCCTCCTAGGCCTGTGGGAGGGCTGTGGTGTATGGGGGACAATTTTGGGGCTTTTATTGTTGGATTTGAATGGATTCACAGAGAGATCGGAAGCCTTGAAAGAGGGATTCTCCCCTCAGGAAAAAAAGCTTTCAGCGCCTCGCAGGTTTTGGTGTCCTAAAGGGAAATGGCTGCATTGATTTAACCAGGCCCGACTGAATTCCAGGTAGGGTCCCAGCGGTCTGTCCTTCTATAGCGCCTTTTATCCCACATTTTCCCTTCTCTCCAGCTGCATCTGCATGCTTTCTGAGTGAAATTAGCCCGACGTGACGAGTGATGTGCCACTGGGACCCCGCTGATAGCTGCCAACCACCTCACCTAGGAGCAAACCGCCGAGACGGGAAGCAGCAGGCTTCCTTCCCGGCAGATAAAAACACAAACACGAATTGTTATTATTGTTATCCTATCTCCTGTCTCTCAAATCGGACCACGAATATTCAGCCACCTTCCCCCGTGGGTTAATAAAGGAGCCAAGAGCCTGCAAATCTGTCTGTTTATATACATCACATCAAGAGCAAATATTAATGCTCAATTTCCTAGCAGTGGGCCATCCTATAATGCATTTATCCTCTGCAAATAGCAAAGTCACGCTAACTCTGGGGAAAGGCGTCAGCTGAAATGTTATGAATAACTTGATCAAATTACACAGTCAGAGCAAGAGGGGAATAATAAGGCTGGTGCTGTGGTGCTTGGCAGCCCTAAAGGCCCCAGCCAGGTTAAGGCACTCAGCCAGACACCATGCCTGGAACTAAATGAAGCTGTTAGGAAATGCTACAGGTCGTTCAGAGACGCGCACATTGCACACCCTTAGGGCCCGCCATCTGCTGACACAGGAATTACCAAGAAACAAAACAAAAAACAAGTACTATAATACTTTTTAAGTGATGTTGGTCTTTTAGATCCTTTTAATTTTTTTCTGTAGACTAAAATACTTGTGTAGCTTTTCGCTTCTTCAGGAAGCAAATTATTTATTGCGTTAAATAGTATTTATATCCTATTAAATACATATATATTATATATGTATTTAATAGTATTTTATAGAGTTTTATTTTTTTTTTTAAAGGGAATTTAACAAAATTAGAACAAAAAAAGGCATAATAGAGATAACATTTGTATTGATGACAATAACAACTATGGGATCAAGTTAAAGAAATAACTGCTTTTGCTGGAAAAAAAATAATAGAATAATAAATACAAATATTTACAAATACAAATATATCAATACAGTTTATAACCTTTTAAATTAATTGACTAATGTATTACAGCTGATGCAATGTAAAGGGGCAAAAACGTCAAGAAGGAAAAACAAATCCTCTATGTGTTAATAAGTGGTGTTTTTCATAGGTGGTTATAATCTGACCTTTCGTTTTGACAACGCCACATTTCATGTCATGTGAAACCATAAAGATGTCCACAGACCAGACTTCATAAAGTACGGTGCTGTTTTTTTTGTTTTTTTTTTCCTCAAATGGAAAAGCTGCACTATGTCATTATGTCTCGGCAAAATAGTTCCCTGGTTTTTTTCATCACACTAATTCAATTATAAATCCAATATCTTTTCTCCCTATGCCAAATGTCAAGCTGTGCTTGAGTTATTCCTGACTACGTGCAGAATCAGTTGGTTTTGGCTAGTAAGATGTGAACTGAGGCCTGCTGGGATACGGCTGGCCCAGCTGTGTTTCTGCATACAGATTGATAAAGAGATTAGCCGCCCCCTACGTCTGACCTAAAACAAGGTCATCCAGGGCGGATATGGTTCATAAAGTGTTTCTCAGCCCAAAAAGGTATTACATAAAACAACCCCCATGGTGTGATGAAAGATGAAATTTCCTTGGCTCTTGCGGTTAGTGGCACCTGCCAATAACCTTTTAGATGATCTAGCTTAGTCACACATTTCACACTTGATCAGTCGTCGCGGAGCAGAAGACCGGCGGTTAATTGCAGTAGAGAAGACGAAGCTGGTGTCACTCAGGTGAAATGGAAAAGACCACAAACTGTAAATGTTAGGATCATACAAATGGAGACTGGAGTAGCTAATGACTTTAAGGCTAATTACCTTATTTGAACAAAACTAAAGCTAGCTGCTTAGCGAAGGCTACCTGTGTGTGCTAATATTCAAATGAAGCTAACGAACCATTGTCATAATGTTACTAGTAAAAACAACAAAACTTCTTTTGCACCTGTTTTTAGGCTACCAAATGTTGTTCTGAGGTACCAGATCTAACTTGTTTATTATTGTAGTTATTGTAAGTATAAATGATTATTGACCCTGTACTAAACCACTTATTTTTTTAGGACTACACCACCGCTGGCACCATAAACCTTGCTGAAATCTGTGAAAAATCTATCTGACCATCAGTCGCTTCTGTCCCAGACATAAAGAGGTGGGGCTAGAGTGATCCCATGCTGTAACATATATGTTGTATATTTCCTATGCAGGAATGTTTAAAAAATTGAGCAACTCCCACACCTATAGCATGCTCAATGAGGTTGGTGTATCTGAGAAGTGAGAAAAATGAGAATTGAGCGACTTCACCAGATCCACCTGACTGTCCAACCCTAACCCCGTCTAGACTGACTGTCTAGATGGTTCAGTTACTCAGAATTGTTGAGTTTCCCCTTTTCAGATCGAACTTCTAAATCTTCTGCGGTTACAGACGCCAATATGAGACTGTCAGTGGAAAGTGAGTCACCTTCTACTTCTGAGGCAGAGTGAACAGAATGACAGGGCTTCGATAAATTTACACCCCTGCACTTCATTCTTTATTCCTTCTCTCTGATCTGTGCACTACACAAACCCTGTCTGACATACAGCTTTTTACCATACAAGGCCCAATAAACTTTGCCTGGAATGGTAAACTAGACATAAGCCAAATCCTGATCCCTTGGCTCAAACAGATGGGTTTCAGTATTGCAATCAAGAATCACACAGGTAAAAATCATTCATAGTTCATTCATTTTCAACTCATCACCCAACACAACTAGTGGAGACTGAACTTTGTGTCCAAACTAGCGATGGGCCAAACACTACTATTCAAACGTTTGGGGTCACCCAGGCAATTTAGTGTTTTCCATGAAAAGTCACACTCTTACTCACCACCATGAGTTGTAAAATACATATTTTATTATATTAGTCTTCTGATGCAATGGGCAAACACATTGTACCATTAGAACATTGGAGTGATAGTTGCTGGAAATGGGCCTCTATACAACTATGTAGCTATTGCACCAAAAACCAATAATTGTACCTAGAATAGTCATTTACCATATTAGCAATGTATAGAGTATATTTCTGATTAGTTTAAAGTTATCTTCATTGAAAAAACAGTGCTTTTTTTTCAAAAATAAGGAAATTTCTAAGTGACCCCAAACTTTTGAACTTTTGAGTAGTGTGTATCGTGATACTTCCTCTCATAATATGATATCAAAAGACTAATGACAAGTATCATGATAGTATTGTTTGGTGAGTTACCCTGTGATTCCCCCCTAGTCCAAATAGCAGTTCATTCAGACAGAGACCTGAGATGTCTTGTGATATTAACCACCGCAGGCCCTGCTTCCAGTTCTCTAAGGATTTAGCACAATTACACAACATGAACTTAAGTGTCTGATGCTTGAGACTCAGGATGGTATGTACTGGACACCTGGCATTTAACCATTAGCCATTTAACCAACTGGGAAAACATGTGAGTCAGGAAATTACTTCCCTGGTAAGATTAGACCACTTTGGGGACAGCAAAGGTAGTCAGAACATCAGACTCAGACATATCACTGGCCAGCCGACTCCACATATACACTGGTTTGGATTTCGTACTGATTGGACGTCCCCCTTTCCAGTGGTCCTTGTTTTTACATGAATAACATATCTTGGCTGGATCAAATCTTCCATTTGTCCCTGGAACGTGCCTCACTGCAAGATGAGCGGGCTCATGGGCAACCCCCAGAGACTCACTAGGCCTAAATCTGAAATTCTCCCCCTGCCGCCCTTCTCTTTGGACCAAATACTGAGCCACTGGCATGTGTTAAAACGCATTCATCAGCGGGAACTGCAGCCACAGATGCTGCTTTCATTTTCCCCTTATTGAGTAAGTAGCATGTTGGACAGGCAATTAACTTATAATTGTGTGTTCTAACACAATCCAATCACACAAACCCTCTAAATGCTTTTAAAACCGCAACTTTACAAGGTAGAGTAAGCAGGATTTTCATACAAATTTAATCCCTCTCAATCATCACTAGACCCACTAGAAGTGTGTCACACTGCAATTATTTGCAGAGAGCCTGCCCTCTGTTTGTATTTTCTTATTTTCTTACAATTTTGCTATTGTATGAAATGTTTCTGGGCATCAACCTTTAGAGTGTAGCCAAGACAAAAACAGCAGAGCAGGGCGTGCAGCCCCTTCCCAGGTCATAAAATACACTTTGTCCATTCTATATAAAACAAAGTGGTGTTTTATGACAACCTAGGATGAGAATGGATAAATTGCAGTGTTTTTATTTGACAGTGCTATGAGCAGAGTGCTACTGGTTTGCCTCTTTGGCCGACACATACTCATACACAGGTTGTATTGAATGCACCTTCCTGCAGGGTTGTTGAGTTGTGGGTGTGTTTCTAGAACATGAAGTAACATTTTACTCCTCTGCTTCATGATGATATCCTTGCTGCCACAACTGCATTCACTCTCTAGCTAGCTCGTCCTTAAGTTTCGTTTCAGTTTAATTTTTCCCCTCGGGCTACTTTTCAGCAATTAAAAATGTTAACACAAAGGCAAAATTCCAAATCCATAAAGCCCAGTGAATTATCATCACATTAACTCAGTCTCACGTGACAAAGATGCTTAAAAAGCAAAAGAGATTTGTTTAAAACGAAAGTAAACACCATCACAAAGTTACTGAGAGCGCAGGTCTATTTTTAGACATTTGAATGAATCAGAGGATGCAACGTAAGAGGCTGCATCAATCAAGGTTTGCATTTCTTCCAGCAAGAAAGGCAGAGGATGACCAGGCAAAGAGGAGGAAAGGTGAAAATTGTCATATTCTAGGAGGATGGGAAAAATGGTGAAGTAGCCTACAGATGCATGCAACAGATAGTCAATAGAGATTCTAACCTGTGACCTACTGTAAATGTAGCCTAGGCTAAAACATGAAAGGAATGAATATGACTCAGTATATTAGTTATTAGTATCCAATATTAGCCTTTCTTTCACCAGAACCATTTTTGGTAGCCTGAATTCACCTCAGTAGGCTATTTTTTTCTAGTTCTTCAATCAGGTCAGTCATTCTATCATTGTGGGTTGTCATCTGTCATCTGCATCATCACCCTGGTGATCACCTGCCTTCAGAAAAGGGGTCCATCCACATCCACACCTCCATATCCTTGACATGTACAATTGGTCAATTGTACAACAAAAGGGTACTTGAAATAACTGTGGAATTTGAATCCTAAAGTCGAAGTTACTGGTATCATTAAGCCTATTAAGTATTATATTATAGTATAGTATTATATTATAGTATCTTAAGAGGTATACTTTTTGGGGGGTACTGTCTTTATCTTTACTGGTGTCAATATAATCCCTTTAAAACAGTCAGTTCATTGCTGGTGTTATTGGAGTGGACATTAAAGGTCTGATCCAACAATTAGGTAGAGAAACAACAGTTAGAGACAACCCTTATATTTCTTGATAACTTAACACTGTCTTAAAGTGACAGGTACATGTAGAAGAGGTAACACTTGGCATAATCACTACTTTCAACAGGACTAAGGGAACAAAAAGCTCTCTGGGCCTGGTTTTGGTTTTGTGCTGAAAACTAGGTGATAACATGAACCAAGGCTAAGCTAAACAAAATTTTAAAAACAGGGAATGAGAGGGAGCCATCTCAGAACCTGCCAGTTTATAAAGGCTCCGAAAATCCTGAGGTTGGAGGGGCCAGACCGTCAGGGAGAATCTGAAAAGAAGGAAGCAGAGGCCGGCCAACACAGATACTTTGGGCCGTCTGGCTATCATGTTCATCTGTGTGTCAACATCCTTCACTGACTATGAAAAGAAAACGGTCAGCTTATTCCACAAAAGTAGCTAACTGTTTTGGAATACTCTCCTGAGCTGAATGCTGACAAAGATAATATTTGGAAAGGAAAAGTTTTAGCCGGTGTTACTGAGCATGCTGGCTGTGTATAAAAGCAATGCTCTGTGTTGAAGCAGGTCCAGAAGACAGTTAAAAAGAAGATTTTTAAAGGGGAGTGGTCAGTGTGCACAGTCGTCAGAGACAACTTTAATTTCCTCTGAGTTATTGCCAGACAATTGAGCAGCACCGGCCATCACACCCTCTCATTAATCATCACAGACGTCTGCAGCACATCACTGGATTGCAGTCATTGTCCGGGTTATTTCACACTACTCTCTGTCATTTATATCACAAAAGGGGGCAAACTGATGCTGGGATTTTGGGGCTTTGGAACTATTTTTTTTTTTTTTTGCATTACAGATAAAATGGATGAAGAGTACAGTATCATGCGTTTATATGTAATTCAAAAGATGTGCTTAGTTAAATAGATGCAAATAGGCAACAGAAGAGCAGTGTTTAAGTCCATTTACCATACACTTTCTACTGTTACACATAACAAAACCTAACCAGACTTTAACCACAGCATTGTTGCACAATAAAACATAATTATAATAGACATAATTAGCAGTGATGTAACCACTGCAGATGCTAAAGGTGCACATTATTTAACAGAGTCCATAGCAATCAGCATAGCAACACTATAAACCTGAATGATTTTTCTCAAAAGTAACAAAACTCATAAACCATGATTGTATACAGGCAAATCTCAAAATGTCAAAACTATTTTAAAATGTTGTATTGATTTTTTATTTTTTAAATAATAGGAGGATCATCACCATCGTATGTTTGAGGTTCTCACTGCAGGGGCTTGCACAGCTCAACCAGGACTATGCCTGAAAAATTGTGCAGAACCTTTCACATAATATAACACAAAACCATTCATAGGGATATCCTTAAAACCATTTCAAAAAGGACGGCGTGTCTCTCTGCTGGTCATGATGCTGCTACCAGGATCGTCCTGATAAAAATGCTGCATGGCACGTCACTAACAAACGAATCAGCGGACCTGCTGTGGCTTATTTATCTCAGTAACTTCTGAAGCTTCTGGCTTCCAGGCGTGAGCAGGCAGCCTTCGCAGCAGCAGCAGCTTCTCTCCTTAGGTTAGAGTTCCCTGTTCTTTATATATATATATATATATATATGCTGTGTTAAAGTTTTATGTCTCAGTAGGTTATTTTGTTAATTTGTGTCTTTTATTATTTTGAAATTTATAGGTAAAATAAAAAAAAAACATGTATTTTAAGCCCATAACCTTATCCGCTCTCAGATGTCACACCTGTAATGTGTTTAAAAACACATGATGAAATGTGAGATATTTTAATGGACCTCTTGACCTTAACGCTCCGCCAATAGGGGGCTGACTCTGTTAATTATTTGTGTACATGTGTGAGGACCAGGGAAGATAAATGGAGGAGTCATATAAAGACTTCCTTCCCTTCCCCATTGTTTCAGACTCACTGTCACCCTGATTGTGTCCTGCTCCTCATTGTTATTCATGAGCTGTCTTGCCATGTGTGAGGATGCTTTATTGCTACTCTGCCATTCTGGCTGCAATGACTCTGTGATGAGGCGGTGTAGCCTGTAGTCAAGTTCAAAGAGTAATTTGCCGGAGTGTTATTTCAAAGGACCGAAATGGCTTCTCATCACAGGCCTTTTCCCACCCAATAATGCCAGGCCCGGCGAGCCGCTGCCGGGATACCTCGCAGAATCATGATGAGGCGGCTGTTTAACACACATTATTAAACACGTACACACGCGCGCGCACGCACGCACACGCACGGAGAAACACAAAAGGTTCAGTTTGGCGCGAGCACAAATGAGGTCCAAGTGTGTTGTTGATGAGTCATATCTGCGTCGGCAGCCTGCAGTCAATGTACACTGTGAAACTCCATTCATACAAATGCTACTGACATTTATCAGACAGGTGGGTTGCCGTTGAGAATCATCCACTTTGACCTTTGTTCACCTCTACAACTGCCAAATATGTAAATGTGTGCAAAAGCTAACATAATGTGATTCATAAAATCACACGCACGCATTCTTTCCCCTTTATAAAACAACTTGAAGGTAAACCTCATACACCTTTCAAAAGTTTGGGGTCACCCAGACAATTTTGTGTTTCCCATGAAAAGTCACACTTTTATTTACCACCATGAGTTTTAAAATTAATGGAAAATAAAGTCAAGACATTGACAAGGTTAGAAAAAATTATTTGTATTTCAAATATTTTTTTTTGCCTTCAAACTTTGCTTTTGTCAAAGGAAGGTCAGTTTTATAACTTCTCTAACCAGCTAAACAGTTTTCAGTTGTGCTAACATGATTGCACAAGGGTTTTCTAATCATCCATTAGCCTTCTGATGCAATGAACAAACACATTGTACCATTAGAACACTGGAGTGATAGTTGCTGGAAATGGGCCTCTATACACCTATGTAGATATTGCAGCAAAAAACAGACATTTGCAGCTGGACTAGTCATTTACTACATTAGCTATGTATAGAGTGTATTTCTGACTAGTTTAAAGTTATATTCATTGAAAAAAATAGTACTTTTCTTCTAAAAATCAGGACATTTCTAAGTGACCCCAAACTTTTGAACAGTAGTGTATCCTATCCCCAACAGGAGCAGTAACAGAAGAAAGTTTGAGAGGCTCTAAACGCGACAAACGGCACGGTTCTCTGCATTAAACAGAGTGGCCAGACATGGAGGTGGATGCCAAGAAGCGCACTGCTGCACACTCATAGGGTGGATTAGTTTAGTGGAGCACACTGCGAAATTCAAAGTTATCTTTATTGTCCCTATTGGGAAACTGATTTGCAGCCAGGATACCCAATAACACAAAAAACATCCAATACACTGAATAAAACAATCAACAACTGCTAATAAATTGTAAAAAAAACTGTAGAAAAGATTCATCAAACCAAGAAACACACACCTCTTGATATTTGCTAAGTCTCTGCTGTATTTAGACACATATAGGACTGATGAGACCACCCACTCGATATATAAAATATAATAAATACTGCTTTCATATTCAACCTCAGCATGTAGATGTTTCTCTATTACAGGCGGTGGAGGATGATGTGGCTGGAGGAGGCAGGTGGTGAAATGTCTGTGGCAACACGATGAAGACAATGTACGATGGTGATAGGTGATTAAAATGAATGAATGAGTGTGCTGTACTTTATTTTCTTTATTCCAAAATCCTACTTGGTATATGCGCTGTATTAGGGATATTATTCAAAATCTCTGTTCTGCAGTGATGTAATCTTGGATTTCTACAGCTGATGATTCTATCTGTTGAATATTGTGGTTGAAGTGAAGAGGAATCTGTATTTTCTCACTCAATATTCTGAAACAGCAGGCCAGTCTTTCCTGGATTTGGTGCTCAATTTAATTAATGACTCAATAATAAATCACAGATGTAATTGAGTTGGATTACGTCTTTTGAAATTGAAAGGTGCTAACAAATGTCACACTGCAAGTTTAGTTTTATAAATTCATTTTTTTTTCCATGGTAAGAAACGTTGTACAAGCTATATTAAGCAAACCATTTAAGCCCAGATGTTTTTACAGAGATTTCATGCATATAATTATAATCGTTGAGTCACTAACAATCATGTTATTTATCTATTATTTCCATTTTATAGTCTTTTCTTTGCAGAAAATAGTGTTTTAGTGCCTATTATTGTTGCCACTTACACAAATATACCCATAAACAAAAATCTATTTATCCCATGTACAACATCCTTTTTTTGGGAGATTATTCTAGAGATTTGAATGATTAAATAGATATATACACATCAGGGTTGAAGCACTTGGAAACTTGATTTTTTTTTCTTAAAACAAAAAAAGTCGTCGACTTTGCATTGCATTTTTTTCCCACTTTGAACCATTTGGACAATTTATTCCCTCAATGAGACTCGAGTCAATTTTATCCATATGGCACCAACTCATAACAAAAGTTATCTCATGACACTTCTGATAAGGCAGGTCTCAACCATACTGTCAGACTTGTGTTTGACAGAACAACAGATGACCTTTCACCTTTTGCTATGCTCCCGAATCGCCGGCACCATGACTAGTTGGGGAGTTTCTTCCTTCACCATCTGATCCATCTGGGTATAAATATTTCTGAAAACGGATAGAGAGATGTCAGGGGAAAAAAAAGAAAACGCAGCGAGACGGAAAGTGAAAAGAAAGAAAAGGATGTCTATGAAATCGCATAATTGCACTGCAGGGAATTTTTTAATCAATTAGAACTGCAGAGCTAATTAAAGGCAGCATTGTGTTTACTGACACAGATTGGCGAGCTTATGGGGGAAGAAAACGAGCAACTTCCTGTTGACGCTCGTATCTGACGCAGGAACCCACATGTTCTAATGGGTTCAGTTTTTTTTTTTTATCATTTTATCTTCCTGGGCCCCATCTTTGCTTTAGAAATGAAAACCAACATAGAGACCACTGCATTTTACTACTTATCCACCATATTGCACAATTCCAATCAGCAACATATTATGGGGTTAAACTGTGGAATAGTTTTAATTTAGAACTAAAACAATGTCCAAACATGATTCACTTTAAAAAAAACATGTACAAACACAATATATTCACTAAATACAGGGAGGAGGAGCCAGAACACTGAGCAGCTTCCATGTTACATGATCTGTATGAATGTACATAACTATATTAACTGTTTAATTCTAGCTGACATCAGTGTTACTGTGGAACTGCGATTATTATATCTTTACTGTATTACATTAATATGATTGTTATTGGTACTCATATTATTGTAATTATGAATGAAAATTACTATTATTTGCATATTGATATGAGTGATAAGCATGTAATTTTTTTTTTGTTGATGTACTTTTCAAATAAATTAACTAAACTAGGTATGTGTTTGGGCAAAATGAACATTTTGGTTTGAGTCTTTGCTTCTTTACACTTAAGAAGAGTTCAGAAATCAATATTTGGTGCAATAACCCTTATTTTTAATCCCAGCTTTCATGCGTCCTGCCATGCTCTCCACAAGTCTTTACCATTGTTCTTGCAGTGGTCTCAGTGGTTGCTGAGTTGCTGTTTTAACTTTTACATGTGCGCGAGGAGGCTGTAACGGAGCGAAAAAGCAGGCCCGCGGTTCATTTTTGGTAATTAATTTAAATTGCCAAGCGGACAGACGCAGTTGTGACAGCAGATGGAGGAGTCTGGTGGCCCGGCGTGCCTCGATCCACTCCAGTGACCCGTTTTGACTCTTCCGCGTCGTCCTTCATCACCTTCTCCTCCTCCTCCTCCCTCCCGTCAACCCGGGGGCAGGGTTACAGGGTCGCGGCCGGGCCCCCATCATTTAGCCGGAGGGGACCCCCCCCCCACCCCGCTAACTCCCTGGAAACATAAGACACCTCCGTTATACCCCTGCAAGGACTCCTCTATGATGTGAAGATGTAATCAACCCCTGACAGCTGCTCAGAAAAAGACAAACAGTAGGTTCTTAAATCTTCATTAGTCAACAGTAAATGAGGTTTGTTTTACACAGCAACACACACGCTGACAAAAAAAAAACGCGCGCGCGCACGCACGCTCATAAACTGGCCACGTGCATATCCATTACGCCTCAACTGAGGACCACGGTAATGGCGTCTATTGATTTCCTTTCTCCTCTTGACTAGTCAAGCATGTAGAGTTTGGATGCTCGGGTAATGAAATTACCTTCACTCTGGAGGATGTCGGGGGAAAATGTTACAGCTGCAGCGAGGCCCCGCAGTGGAGAGAGCAGTAAACACAGCACCTGTTTGCATCGCCGCAATTCACAGCCCAACGGAGGAGCTTCCTGTCTCAATCAAGCTGTTTTTTTTTTTTAAACCCCCCCCCTCCCACTCTTCCATCGAGGCAGTAATTCATTTATTATTCATCTCATCAGTAGCACTAAATGATGTAAATGACCTTCTCTGAACTGTTTGGGAGTCCATTTGGACACTGTCAGACACCATTAGACATTCAGTGCCCGGCTACGCACGAGGGTCATCTCTCTCAGCTCAACGCTGACAGATAAAGTGTGACCGGGCTTTGTGCTCGTTGAATGGATTTTGGAGCCCATGGACAATGCAGGTGTATGTGTGTGTATGCTCTTCGCCTTGCCCACTTTTAAGCATTAGATATACAGCTCTGGAAAAAAAAAATACAAGGCCACTGCATTTTTTTCTGAAATCAGCATCTCTACATGTATTCCAGCCATTCCATTCCAGCGTCTGTTGAATTCCAACACATGAACACCTCATTCTGCTTAAAGAGGAACCAGGAGTGGAATAAAGTCACCCAAGAACAATGGTAAAGACTAGTGGAGAGCATGCCAAGATGCATGGAAGCTGGGATTAAAGATAAGATAAATTCTTAAGTGTAAACATCAGTATTATGTTGTTTTAGAATTAATTTGATCTTGTTTCTTTGCATTGTATCTTTTTTTTGTTATTTTGACCATTTGTCAGTCAGTCATTTTCTATACCTGCTTATTCCTCATTAGGGTCACATGGTCTGCTGGAGCCTATCCCAGCGCGTTACGGCGAGAGGCAGGGATACACCCCAGATGGTCGCCAGCCAATCGTGGGGCACACACACCATTCACTCACACACTCACACCTATGGGCAATTTAGAGTCTCCAATTAACCTCAGCATGTTTTTGGACTGTGGGAGGAAGCCGGAGTACCCGGTGAAAACCCACGCAGACACGGGGAGAACATGCAAACTCCACACAGAAAGGTCCCAGACCCAGGACCAAGGAGGTCTTGAACCTGTGACCTTCTTGCAGTGAGGAAACAGCGCTAACCCCTGCGCCACCGTGTCGCCCACCATTTGTCATTTTCTGCAAATAAATGCTCTAAACCAAACTCAATTCAATTTTACCAAAAATGATCAATGACATAAAAAGGGAAATGCAATTTCAACACTATAATTAAAAAATGTATACAATTAGTCCAATAATGAGTGGATCTATTTTAGAAGATATTTTCCCTTATAATATTTCATTATTTTTTTGCAGTGCATTGAATTTTATTTCGTTTTTTTAGGCAGCAAGTGAAGTTATCTCCTGCCTTACAACAAGGAATCATCCAGTGGGCCAGATTGGACCCTTTAGCGGGCCTGTTCTGGACCCCGGGCCGAATGTTTGACACCTCTGCTCTAAACGAGATTTCTCATTTGAAATTTGGGGGGAGTGTTGTCGGTGGTTTATAGGCTCAAACAAAAATGTTTCTTTTGCCCAAACACAAATCTGAAAAACTGAGTATTTTGCAGTGGTCTCTTTTTTTTTTTTCTCCGGAGCTGTAATATTGGCAGAAAGCTCCCCGGTTATGTCTGTTCTCTCTGTTTGTCGTTACCCGTACGGATCATCATCACGAGTGCGTGGCACCCGTCGTTCTGTCTAACAGGCGTATCTGGCCCCTGCTAAGGCGGCGGCGATTTGTCTCTTAAATTCGAGACAACATCATTTTTGCGTCTCTCATTCCAGGGGCGGCGGGAGGCCGTCTTTGCCTCTCTTGGTGCGTCCCACTGTGATCTGTGGATTAGCAGAAGCCATCCTGACAGTCAGCGGCACAGCCCAGACCGCAAACATCCCCTTCAGTGATATTATTTTACCTCAACATAATAAAAAAAAAAGAAGAAAAGGATTTTTTTTTTCTTGTACAACCCTGCATTCGAGGACGCATTGTAGGAATGACACTCAAACTAATCTCAAACTTCACCCGAGGGTGCAGATCTCATTACAACTTAGGGCGGGGACCACAAACATAGAATTTTCTCAGGAGAACTTTTTGGATTAGATTCTTTAGATTTCGGCACGATGCCTATTTAAGTGATTTCTTGATTGAGAACAGGTGTGGCAGTAACCAGGCTGGGGAAATTAAACTCAGGTGTGATAAACTACAGTTAAGTTATGTTTTAACGTAGAGGGAGAATCACTTTTTCACACAGAACCATGTAGGTATTTTTGTCTCCCTTTCCAAAAACCTTAATTTAAAAACTGCATTTTGTATCGTCTTTGACTAATATTTTAATTTGTAGGATGATCTGAAACATTTAAGTGTGACAAACATGCAAAAACAAAAAGAAAAGAAATCAGGAAGGGGACAGACACTTTTTAACACCACTATGTATATAGGTATCTATAAAGGTGTGTGTAGTGTCATTTCTTGGGAATATATGTGTTGGTATACAGATGAAACTTATGAGCAATTATCAAATAAGCTGAAAGGCAATATGGCTTTTTAATGGAAGCTGTAGTAATACTATAGCGTTCTTTTTATATTAATAATAATAATAATACATTTTATTTGAAAGCATCTTTTAGGAAAATATATTCACTGTACAAATCAACATGTTACATAAAAGATGTAACATGGTAATTGAGCATCCGTGTTGCTGGATGACCAAAATCCATGTTTATCTGAAACTAATATGAAGCTTATGTCATCCAAGTTACTCAGCTGAAGTCAATATCATTCAATGTTATGTTTTAATGTCTCTTTCAATTTCATTTGTTAATATCTTTTGGTGCCAAATGTCCTCTTTCACTTACTACACTTCATTTTATATAATACATTAATGTGTATGTTATAGATTCTCTGTATTTATTGAAAGCCTATTTATTTAACTTACTGCTCACTAGTTTGATATTATTACCCTATAAATGTATAATGTGTATAAAGAGCCCTCAGGACTTCAGTGAAGTCGGCCATTCACAGCCATTTTAATCAGCCAATCATTAATAGTAATGAAACAGATGTGAAACAACATGTTCTGTTGTTTCTAGAGCTCAAGAGAGGAGATGTAAATGTATATTGAGATGATCCTTTGACCTGAAACTACAAATTTGTCTCGGGTGTGTAAAGTAAAATGTGTAAAATATGGGACCCTTTAAATGTGGAATATAAAAACTGAATGCTACTTCTCCATGTTTAGTTTTGACCTGTATCACATGCCATGAGGGACGGTGAAGGTAGCAGGTCTCCACATGATATGGCTAATTCATACTGTTGAATTCTCATATAAGCTTCTATTTGCTAGTATATGTCAATTGCCTGCATACCTCCTCACTTGAGTTCACTGTTCATCTTGCCTTACATCCAATGGAAACATAATTGATGTGCGGTAAATTGTGTGCTAAATGAATTCAACGGCTAATTAGTTCATATATCTACATGCTACTATTAATAGACTCACTTGGGGCAAACTAATTGAAACAATAAAAGCTCATCCTCTATATCATCACTTAATTGGCAACAGTCACCAATCACCTTAACCACTGGCAATGCTTAATAGTTATTAATTATAAGCATTTATAGACAATTAAAGCTGGGTGAGGGAATATAGAAATATTACAAACATACAATGGTGTTTAAGGTACAAATCCTGTGGTGAAAGATGAATTTATAAAAGGTCCGAAAATACTGCAGAGACATTTTCCAGACTTCTGTTTTTTTAAATTTATGGGGCAAAATATGAACACGTCTAGTGAAGCGCTTCATCTTGGCAAACTGTTTTCAGTATGAATCAACAGAGATGACACCAAATAAATCCACTTTGACAGCAATCTGTGCGGCGACCTCTGTGTCTTGAGCTGCTGTGGTGATTCAGATGTTGGCGGATTTGTCTCAGACAAAGGAGAAATGTTAAAATGGCCCCCAAAAAAAGATATCCCTAAGCCTCACTCATTGTTTGATTAATTACTGTGTAGCGATACGTAATGTAATTTATTTATTTTCATCCTTTATGACAAGCTTATTCATTGTTCCTTTTATTATTATTGATGTCTATTTCTAAGTATTCAAATGTCACATTGATGTGGATGATCCTTGGAAAGAATCGTGGCTAAATACAATGAAATCTCTTTTAACTGCACGTCCCCATGCTGTTCACCAGGACTCAAGGCTGCTGACAGCTTCACCCTGCAGTCTAAATCAATACAACCGGTTCTTTGAGTATCACATACCTGCAGTTATAGGATAACCTTGAGACAGATCTCACAACAGCGCAAAAGAATGGATGGAAAAGAGGAAAAAGACAGTGAGAGTGTGGGGTAAGAGAGGAGCGAGGCGGGGAATGAAATGGTTTTCCCTTCTGTCCGACTGCTCTGCAGGTTACAGAGGTCCTTATAGAACAGCCGGTCGATCGAATGCTGCAGTGAAGTAAATTAAAGAAGCAAAAAGTTTAAAAAGTTGAAACAAATCTAATGCTGCAACAAAGCCCACCATGGAAAAAAAAAAAACAGCAGCAGCAGGTGGAAAACTAGGTTCCCCCGAAACCACGATAACCACGTTTCATGTTTTGGGATTGTGATAAAGTTAAGATGGAACCCGCAAGAAAGAGAAAGATTTCGCCAGTTTGGGAACATTACCGTCAACCTGGAAACTCAAGAAGGGCTTCTGGTTGTATGCATCTTCATATATCCACGGATATGAAGTCTATAATCTTTAAAACTGTGACTTACATTAGCAAAAGGTACATATTTTAATTTTCTGTGACCGTATATGCGGAGGAATGACTAAACTGCCGTTAGCCTAGCATTGAATAGGCGGATGCAGCGTTGCAATGACGTGTTAGCCGCCGATTCTACTTGCAATGTTAAGCTAACAGCAGTGTTGCCAGTTTAGGGCAATGGCTGAGCTCGCTAAAAAGACTGTTTTGCTCACTTATTTAACTCTGGGGACAGCAAAGAATTACTAAATTTATCATAGGGTTGGAGAATTTAATGACTTTTGACCTTTAAATGACTAGGAATGTACATACAAACTGTAATGCACATACGCAGTCACAGACAATTTATTAACAAATTTGCTAACGTAAGTTTTAAAGAATTTAGACGAACCTTTATATCCATGATTCTACCCTCAAAGATGCCGCATTTTCAGCCGAGACCCTTTTGGATTGTCATAATTTTGCTTGTTTTATACACTTTGTCCATCAGATGGCTTAGTAGAGCAAATGAAGCCTCAAGAAGCTTTCACCAACAACAAACTACACTTATTCTAGGTAAACATTCATTATTTTTTTTTCATAATTTCTGTTGAAATTATATAATTCCCTCTTTACATATTCCTGGAAGAATATTCTGAGGGAGTGGATTTGGTCAGATTTGGTGCATGATAGTGGCCGGGGACTTTTCTAAATTACTCTGCCGGGGAAAGGGTTAAGTACAAAACGTTACTGAATTCATCTTACATTGACCCAGAATATAAATGATTTAAACTTTTCACCAGATGAATGTGAAAACAGCCTTCCCATGTCAAAATCACATACATCCCAGTGAAGCTAAAACAACCTATTGAAGAGACAAGGGGGGGAAAAAACATATATTTTTTTTGTCTAGAGAGGCACTTTCCTTCGGTTTCTTACTGATGTTTTTTGGCACGATTGCTTATCTTTTGCACAGATGATTCACCAAGCTCCAATTCTTGGTGGACAAAATGAACGGAACTTCCAGAACAGTACATATAGTTGGCAGAAATATAATAACTCCTCCCATGCTGCTTTATTTCCTGAATACAGTCCATATCCCAGATTTCAGAGCTTCCTGTCCACATACAGGCACAATAATTTATACTTTTCAACTGTGTTCTAGGGGAGATGGAGCCTCAGAAAACAAATACAATCGAATGGGTTTCAGTATATTCATGGTGACAGAGTACATCTCGAGTAAGTTTAAAGTGGGATAGGTCAAATCAAGCGGTCCGATTGGTTCTTAGCCTTGGTATATTGAGCATATACAGCAGCTTTTAGCTAGTTTAAACGATTCAATACACCAGAGACCACTGCCCGTTCCAGTCGCTTGGGTTGCCATCACAAAACATGATCTTTATATTACCGAAGATTATTATTCTGTATTATTTTTTAGTAAGAATATCCTGTACCTTGAGGTGTGACCAGTCAGTCGTTAAAGATGCCACTATATAAAGGCTGGAGTCGCGTGTAATGGCTGCGTCAGATGATACAATGTTCACAGGCGGTAAAATTGTGCTTACTCTTCATTGCTTCTAAAATGCTTCCGTTGTTTCAACCTCAGAACTGAACTAAAATGCTGTCCCTTTATATGCAAACCAGGCAATTTGTGGTTTGTTGGAAGCCGTTCATAGTAAATCATGGGCATGGTCAGAAGGCCCATGCACATGCTTGCAGCTGCGGATTGAGATGTATGTTTTATTTCTCGTTTTACATATTTGGGACCTAATTGCTTCCTGTTTTCCCCAGCTCCATGAAGAAATGATCAACATTGAGAGGGAGAAATGTTCACTGAGGAGATAAATTTGAAATTGTCACAATTTTATGTTGAATTTGGAAGCTACAGTGCAGCTACGTGCAGAAGCTACTGTAAATGACTGTAATGATGTGTGCTGCATAGTAATGACATAGTTTGAGTAAAATTATTGCTTTGTACACACAAATAATTGCAGCAGAGGTTTCGTTAGAGGGGGGTAACATTAGAATATATCATTAGTAGAAAAAGCCTGAGTTTGTTCATTCATCTAATGTACTGTCTAATCTCATCTTGTGTTATAAACCCAGCCTTCATATTCCCTGGATCATGCTGGGTGGCAGGCAGCATTGCATATTGAGGCTATATGGTACCAATCTAAACACCACTGTGCAATCAACATTAATTCCATAATGATAATTTAAAGCAAAAAAAGCTGTCTATTTCCACTTTAAGTGTCTACAATCTGATTTTCATAAGATAATGAATAAAAAAAATGGCACTCAATTGCACTCTGCAACTTTCTTATATGCTTTTTTTTATAATACAGCAGTAATGTAAAGAATATGGGGAAAAACACACAGATGTCCTTAGAAAAACAAGGCAGAAGCAATGTTATTTTCCTCATGGGTTTCTAAATCTGAATAATACCGGACAAATTGCGAATGGACAAAGTCTTATTAATTGTGCTTTTCAACGAAATGTCCTAATAGATGGATATATAGAGAGGGGGAAAACAGAGGAGAGATTTTCTGCAAGCTGGAAGTGAGGGTTATGGTTGTCCATGAAGAGAGAGTCTTAATTGTTTCCTTGGAGACGGTCAGAAAGTGCCCATGAGTTCAGGCGCTGACATCGCTTTCCTCATTAACAGAGTACCTGACATTCTGAGCGGTAAAAAGGGAACAACACTCTCCAGTGACTCTCTTTCACCTCTAAAACTGCTCCACAGCCAGACTGATGGAAAGCTTCTTCATTAGCCGCCTGTAATTCTTGTCGATTGAGTCAACAGGCCTTAAACTCGTCACAATGTCATGGTCCGTCCTGTTTATGACTGTTTATGAGCTGCGTGGACGCGCAACCACCTGCGTTACCTGTGGGCCGTGTATGGAACTTCTAACAAAGGCGCTACAGGCATCGCTCTCAACTTCGGTTGCGAAATGCGAAGAAAAAGCATCCATGGCTACAGTCAGCTGACGTTTCCACACTCAGATAATCAATCTGCGTGTGTAACATGACACAGGTTGTTGAGGAAAGGCCGCGGTTTGCGTCAAATGAGGTGCTAAATCAGGTCGTGTAAGAACATCTTGAACCTGTCTTTACGAGATGGAATAAACACTGACAAACACTGGCAGCTGCTTTGACAATTAACAAGCGGCCGTGGTCTAAAAGCAGCGCTATCCAGCATTGTTCTCCTGTCATTATCGTGAATAGAATAGAATTTATATATGTTGACACACCAATTGGAAAAACAGGACTCCATCTCAACCGCGTTGGGACTGGCCTGGCCCTTGGTTATGAGGAATTGAGTGGACCCGGATACTAAATGCATGTAAATCCTGTCGCTACCTTGCTAAAGCTAAAGCTATTGGCACAAGACAGAGAAAAATAGAGTTGTTTTTGTACTGGGATATGTAGCGTGTGTGTTTGGAGCTCCTCCGATATCAAAGAGCAAACGCTTTTATTGCAAATGTGGAAGCTCGGACAACAGAAAAAAACTGCCAAAAGCCCATTTCCCCTTAAATAACACCTTCCGGACTGTATGGACCAGACTTTTTTTTTTCCCATTTTGCCTGTTTTGTTTTTTTTCTGTTTTGTACCAGACTTATTTTGCCTGTGTTTTTTTTCTTGTACCTTTTTTAATCACCTGGTCTCGTTCGTACAACTGGGATGGAGCATGTGTGTTTAGAGCATCAAAAAGCAACAGCGTAGGGTTCTGCGATAACACCGTAGCTACGTAGGTATAGTAGCAAGTATAAACAAGGCTTAACTGTTGCTGTGCTAACCACTATTTATCCCTGTGGAGTGACCACGCCTACAAGTGCAAGAGAAAATGTGTAATGCTAATGCTAATTTAGCCAAGCCAACGTCAAGATTCCAGTGAAGTGGGGGCAAAAGGTAATTATGATAAAATTAGATTATACTGTTTTGTGGTACAACCCAAACTTTATTGTTTTTTAGCAAACGCTAAAGAAGAATTTTTTTAGACAACCTAAATGTTACAATTAACTTTTATAAATTGAAAACTTAGTGATGTACCGATCCAGGTTTTTCCGATCCAATCTGATACCGATCCATGGGCTGAACATATTGGCCAATACCGATCCGATACTACTGTTCACTGTCACAAATTCGTAGGAAACGGCGTACCATGCAATAACATCCTGAACAGTAGAGGGTTTTTTTTCATAGTTTTTACTTTTTCATCAGATTTATCAGTGTTCTCTGTACTTTCAATTCAGACATTTTTCTTTTTTCCATCACTGAAGATAAAAAACACTCAACCTCAATATTCCAGCACGAGTTCACCTGCGCCTCTCCACTCTCCTCCACCAGTTTTCACGTGTCCATGGCAACATTTCAGTTTAGCATTGATTTTGCCATTAGAACACTTTGCAGATCTTGTTATGCCATATTATTGCCAGAGCGAAATGTCCTTCTCTAGCCACTGGACTGTGCTTTCGGTTTAGAGACTCAGTGGCTCCATTAAGAGCAGGCCTCAGCCTATTTGGGCCCCAATGAAACACTCTAATGGTGCCATTAGAGCAGGTAGATTAGTCACACATACAGGCACGCTGAAATACACTGGCACACTTACTCTTTCATTCAGTGAATGGAGTCAGAAAGAGAAAGAAAAGGAAAATGTCAATTTATTACTATGTTCTCTAGAATGAGACTGCCAAAAATTTCATGGAAAATGTGAATATCTTACTTTGTTCTCTTAATATTTGGCTCTTTTAAATTACTAGCTTGAATTAATCATGTGCTTAAATGACTACATTGTGCTGAAATTACTGAGTTCATTCTCAACTAATAACATAGTATTTCTCCTTTTCCCTTTGAAACTCTTGCATTTAGTGCAGTTTCATTTAGATTTTGAAGAAGATAAAGTTCATGTTTTATTGAGAAAGGCAATGTTGTGTATCTTTATCATCCCTTAAAATAGTTCTATGGTAAGAATTACAAGATAGAGGTAGTGAAATAAATATACCGAACAGATAAATTATCAAATTAAATTTAGTGCCCGTTGTTTCGCATTTAGATTGAAGTGTCTTTATTGTCTCCATTTTTGGATTGTTCGATTGTCTTTACTCCTCATAAACAAAACAAATAAAGAAATACACATGTAAGATCAACACAATCATCCCAGTAAGTAAATGCCTTCTCAGCACTAGAGAACGAACCGAACAGTTATTTTCCACACGACTGATCTTATTTTCACGACTTGTAATGGTTTTTGATGTGAATAAAGCAACCAGTACCTTTTAATTATTTTCCATCTGTTTGCCGAAATGATGGAGCCAATGGAGTTGTTGGGGTCGACATCATCAGACTATTGAATAATTCTCCTCAAGTCGCCTTCTTGCTGGATGAATGCAAACTTACTATGGGTGAATATACCAGGAATATACCGGGTTGAGCAGCTGAAGGCTTTAGTTCAGCACTCAATTATTTTCCAGAAATGTGCAAAACACACACACACACAAAAACAGCCTGGCAGCCCATTTTATTTAGTAGCACTTAATGCAATCAAGCTGCAGCTGAGCTCATCTACATCTGTATGAATACCAGACTAAATTGAAAAATTGAGGCGACGCAATATTTAATGCGTGTCAGGACAACATGAGGCAGGCAACTGTAATTGCGCTGTGTTGCCTGTGCTGTGTGTATATTTATTGATTTATTGAAGAATTGTTATTGTTCTTGGAATTGGATTTTGTATCCCACATCCTACTCACTGCATATTTATCCACGTTTGGAAAATCCACCAGCAGAGTTCTTATCTGTGATAAGACCTTCCCTCAGTCATTGATAGTGTTCTTGTAATTGCTTAGATAAGAGATGGAATGTCTTTCATGGGCATGAGGAAACGTAAGTCGAGTGGGAAATCAGATAAATGACAGTCAGAAAGTCATGACTTGATCCCTCTCCGGGTCTCTTCTCTGACAGAACTCCTTCATTTCTCACCCCTCCTTTTCTCTGTCAATAGTGTAGCTGGATCTCTATTCCCCATAGGCTTCATTTAGAGTCTTATTTTGATTTCTTCCCATGAAATATCACTCCATCTTTAAAGGCCCGCGGGTGGCGTTCCTGCTCTGACCTTTCCCTGTCAGTCAATAAAATGAACCCTCCTTTCATCAGGAGAACCCGCAGGAAAGATTAATGCAGCATTTGCCGCGGCACATTTGCTCCAAGACCAGTGATTCTGAACGTTGTCCCCGGTGTGTTGTTTATTGGTTTACTGCGGTGCATAAAAAGGATTTTTATATTTTAGCCGCAACAGCGATTGGCGACAATGTCTTTATGTCAAACGTGCAGGAGGCGGCTTCGCTCAGGGCTCTCATGGCAGGTTTCAAATTGAGTTGATGCCCTGAAAATACGCTTCATTGCAAACACATTTTGTTCAACTCAGCGATCAACATAAACAGGTGTAATGTGATGAATTTTAGTTCCATAGGTGTCATATGCAGTTATAAAGTGCCGGTACTAAACATTTGCATTTTAGACACTTACCGAGCTTACCCAACTAAATTTGTCTAACTGCTGGAGTCACTGGTTAACTTTTCAGATTCAGACTCTACATACAGACTCAACATGACATAAATATTGTTGTTGGGTATAAACCTTATCCTTAAAGGTACAGTGTGTGGCATCTGGCGCCATCTATAGGTGAGGTTGCAGATTGAAGTAGGTTGCAAGATATACACAATAATGTATCTCGAGCCATTGTTTGATTTGTCCATTCTAGGCTACTGTAGAAGCATGGTGATGCAACAAGGCAGGCTCAACTAAAGGAGACCATGTAGATACAAACAGTTCATTCTAAGGAAATGAAAAGTTATCTAATTAATTATAGTACTTATTTTGATTAAATTATATACTACGTCTAAAATATTTATGAACATTATATTCAATTTCTGCTAAGTCTGTTGCACTAGATGCTTTTAAATCTTGCATTCTAGACCTTTACTGAAACAAATGTTACAAGCACGAGGCAAATAAAAGATAATATAGACGAATTCAGCAGTTCAATTATGTGTTGGATTTTTACGTGCCACCTTCATTGCTATGAGTCATCCCCATAATCTGTATAAAAATATTACCTCATATGTAGCAGTGGTTTTAAGATTAAAAATGCATAAATATGGGCTAATGTGTACCTGGATGGTTATTTTTTACATCACTTTAGAATGTACTCATAGCCGTGTCTTAGCTAATTAAAAACAAGACACATGCATACAAGATTTGCACTGCAAATTTCTGAGAGGTGTTTTAGGGGCTGCTGACGTGGGGTCCAGACAAACCGTTGGATATGCAGAGGATGACACCGTCTGCATACAGCGGTTCAGCGGAAAAAAATGAAACCTAAGGGAAATTGTCACTTGCATGAGAATCTCTGTAGATTCTACAGAGCCCCTAAGGGGACACCGGGCAGAATTGTTTGACAGAGTCACTTTCTGTGGATATAACGCTCCACTTCTATCGGTCCCTGTGGAATATATTGCTTTTTAAATTAAACTGATGTATGACTGTAACGATTTGCTTTAAGGATTAGAGAGGCATGCTTTCAGTAATTGTAAACGTTTCCAATGTGCGCAGTAATATGTGACTGCAGCAAATACCTTGGGACATTTAAGTAGCAAAACTAGAAAAATAAAAAAGTGCAGTTAGTACAGAACAGAGGAAACTCTCCCCGGGAAACAGTATTAAACCTTTAGCTTCTGAAATATGTTTGTAGACAGCTCCGTGTTTATCAGGATGTCTGCTTTATTCCAATGGATTTTTTGATGTGTACCCACAAGCACGTCATTGTTCCCAACTAGGGTAAAGCTCCTATTGGGCAAATTATGGCGACAGCTGAACAGTGTGATCCTAAGCCGCCATCATCATCATCATCATCCCATCATCACAGGCAGGTGTTTAGGATCGTACTTTTAACCAGCATCTGTCAACATCACGTGGAAAGTGGTTGTGATGGAACGCAAACTTTTTTTTCCCCCACCCATTCATTTTTTTTCCTCCCCCATGTCCCCTTAGAGACTCAGTAAGATTCAGATTTCAGCTTTCTGTGCATGTCAGAATTTCTGCCATCATTCATTCCAAGACTATTTCCAACAACGCCTGAGAAGTGTTTGCTGGGGGACAATGCGTCTTGCTGCTAGCTAAAATTTGACATGTCTGTGCCCACAGGCCTTTTGTCTCTTAGACCGACCGTGGTTAAATAACATTTTCAATGCCAGACTTTTTCTTTTTATTGTCACATGACTGAAGGATTGTTCTAGTATTTACTTATGTTAGTTATTTCTGTGTGCAGTGTTTTATTGTGTATTTTCAGTGCTGTGGTTTTAGATATTGCATGTGTGTTTGTGGTTATTGCTGCATGTTTTATATTGTTTTATTCTCAAAATCCTTCACAATGTGGTTAACGTCTCCCTTGATGAGACTGATTGGGAGGAAACTGGGAGAAAGGAGAAAAGGAAGGAGAGAGAGAGAGAGAGACCAAAGTGAGCCTGGGTAGGGAGAAAGAGAAGCACCCTGTTTGGTCCACCATGGAGACCAGGGGAGGGGTCGTTCTTCTCCACGCGGCTGAGGCAGCGAGGTCAGCACCTGCCCGGCTCTGGAGAGACGATGTCGGGAAGGAGAGAACAACAACAGTGAACGTGGGCAGAGTTCAGCGCTCTGCTCTGCTGAGAGCAGCTGAGGTCGCCTCAGCAACAATAAAACAAGCTCCAAGCTGCTATAGCGAATGATTCCTTAAAGGGGCCAGATTTTGCCATTTTCCCAAGTTTAATGTTTCAATTTCCTTAATTCATTTATAAAAATGTATTATAAAAATACCTAGATAGACCTGCAGCAGCAATGCGGTCCGCTTTCTCACAGACTTGCTCTGAAAATTGTTTTCTCCCTCCCCTCCCTATGGAAAAACCTGTTGTGATTGGCCTACCACTGTCGGAAGTGTCCTGCCCCTCACAGAGCTGGGGGTCAGTTGGAGAAGCAGAAGCCAAGCGCGAGGAGGAGGAGGATACATGGATCCAGAGGTGGTTTTTATTAACTTCCACTCCTGTTGTGACATCACAACAGGAGCCATTTCTGAACAGCTTGTGAGTGGGTGGTCTTATTTCACAGTTTGTGAACAGAGACCTAAATACACCACCGTTCAAAAGTTTGGAGGCAACCAGACAATTTTGTGTTTTCCATGAATAGTCACACTTTTATTTACCACCATGAGTTGTAAAATGAAAATATAGTCAAGGCATTGACAAGGTTAGAAATAATCATTTGTGTTTGAAATAATATTTTCCTTCAAATTGTGCTTTCATCAAAGGAAGGTTGGTTTTATAGCTTCTCTAAGCAGCTAAACTCTTTTCACCTGTGATAAAATAATTGCACAAGGGTTTTCTAATCATCCATTAACCTTCTGATGCAATGAGCAAACACATTGTACCATTAGAACACTGGACTGATAGTTGCTGGAAATGCATTTGCAGCTAGAATAGTCATTGACCACATTAGCAACGTATAGAGTGTATTTATCATTAAGTGACCCCAAACCTTTGAACAGTAGTGTATTTACACACAAACACTGAAAAAGTGTTTTATTCATATTTAAGACATATTTAACATTTTTCCTTTTTCTATTGGTTTTTAGGTGTATTTATTTAGATTTTTAGTTTAAATATTTTATTTTGCTTTTAGCTATCGTTTATTATTTGTTGTAATGGTAGGCTAATTGTAACCTTGTTTTAAGTAGTCCTGTCCACATTATTTTAATTCCCAGCAGAAATTAAATCGATTGTTCCAAACCACATTCTCTGGTTGCTATAGTATGGCTCTCACATTTTAAAGAACTGTTTTTTAACAAGTTAATACATGAACCCTCCACCTTTATCACATAATGGGGCAATAACCATAATACTATACTCAGTTACGAGCTGTACCTGCTGTTTACAATTCCACCCACATATGTTTTGGTATTGTTGCATAATAGGGTGATGTAAGCACACTGAACGTGCACATTACCCTACTCTCCGCTGACAGCTGCTGACTGATGGGTTGTTCACATGAGGGGAAGCAGTGAGTGATAAAGAGCTTGACAGAGTTTTAATTAATGGTGTCTACCCAAGGTCAGAGTGATCATGTCGCTGAGCTGCGGCCCCCCTTGATTGATATCATTCTTCTCCCACAGTCACATGCCTCGTCAGGTGACTCACATTGATCTGGCTCAGTGGAACTGCTCCAATGCTCCGGATACAACATCCATCTTTTCATCCATGCATTCATCCATTCATTCTTTTACCCACTCCTCCATCTACTTTTTCCCCCCATTCTATTATCCATCCATCCGTTATTCTACCCATTCACCCACTGTCCTCTTTCTGTTCTTTTATTCATTTGTCCACCATTTATCCATCCATTGTTTTCCCCCCATTCTACCACCTGTTCAAATGTATTATACCCAATCTATCATTTATCCATCCATTGGTTTATCAATTCCACTCATCCATTCATTATTTCACTCATCCATCCATTAGTTAAAACAGTCAAATTTATAATTTCGGATGCTACAAGTAGTAATTACAGGATGCTGCTGCAGGAAATGGCCACAATGATGAATGCAAGATTATATGACCACAACATGGGTGACAGAGGGCTGTTTACAATAGTCATAATTATACTGGAACTTTGACAAAGATGCATTAGTGTCTCTACTACTAATATACAGAAACAGTAAGTGTATCTGTTGATCAGAAAAAATCAAATTGGTGTGACTTTACACAAGCTGCCCAGCAGGCCACTACAGCTTCAATCTTAGCAAGTGAGCTGCTAGGTGCTAACTAAAGTTAATCAATGTTGCCATGCATAAGAATTCCTGCAGTTTAACTCTCTTTTCACACATGTTTCATCACCTTCATGATATGTCTATTAAGTACATTTACATAAAGTCACAGCAGCAACACACAGGCAAGGATCATAGAAGCAGAATCCAACGTTGCTAGCCAAACTAGTGCTGCAGTATATAGTTTCGCCAAAAGCAACATTAAAAAAAACAGTTATCACCGAACAACCTACTACTGACGTTGTTTAATTAGCTTCAAATGAGGCTCAATGTTCACAGTTTCTCTTTATTGTCCCCTAGTATTAGACCCAACATTGCTAGCCGTATTAGCCAAGTAACATGCGAAAACCAAACAGGCTAACAAAGGCAAATAAAGGGTAAAACACATCATAAAGCAGCAAAAAATTACAGCTTCAAAGTTTGACGTCAGATCACGGACAGCTGAGTGATCGAGAGCGTTGGTTTTCAAGTGATTCCTGCTTCGTTAGCAAGTCCGAAGTAATGGCTCTGCATGCCCTCGTAGACGGTAACTACTATTACCTGTCAGTGTGCCATCAAAATGGAGCATAGTGTTGGTTTAGGCAGGTCACAATGTCAAGCTATACACACAAACCCAGCCACATCACCTCACAGCTCAACTCTAAGCATTCATTTCGCAAATCACCGACAGTGCCGCTTATTTAAAGTTGCATCAGTCTGCCTACAGCTTTCTCTGCAAGCGTCTTGAAACCCACCTCCTCCTATGTCATGTCTGTTGGCATTGTTGCCTACTCCGTTCTATTCTTGGGATTATTTATTGCTGCTTGTCCTGATTTAATCTTTGCATGTAAGCCCATGGAAGGGCAGGGAGCAGCAAGAACAGAGCCATGCAGCCAAATACATCTATCACAAATGGAAATTAAACGTTTTTTGTTTTTTTTACAGAAGTGGCTGTGGATGTCCATTCTGTTTGTCTGCTAAAATCTGGCGTTCATACAAATTCCTGGCATGGTTAGCGGGAAACGAACAAAGTGGCTTCCACAAAGCCACACCACGCTATTCCCTGACTCCAGCCAATGTCCCTTCTATTCAAGTTAAAAAATCAACGCTCTTTCTCCAGAATCGATGACTCCACATATTTTTAAAACAAGACTTCAGGGAAGTCAGAGTAAGATTTTGCTGCTCTGATCTCTACAGACAGGTCCCTCCAGAGATCAGGAGCTCTGACAGAGAAGGTATGATTACCTTTGCTTCTTAATCTGGACCTTGGATCGAACGATCAGGAGGAAAGCACCTCTGCATGCTGATTGCCTGTTTCATGTCCCAGCACTTCATCACCCTGCAGTCAGTGACACCCTGTCACCGCATGGCTCCAGCTGACCATTAGTGACCCCTAAAACTGTCTTCCATTAATCACAGTTAGACACCACGTAGGGAGCCATGGTGGACGAGAAATGAAAGTCGCTGGGGGGTCGATCTGTCAGTCGGTCTGTATGCAAATGGATCAATGGTGCAATATGGCTGACTACGAGGGTTCAAACCTACAAGAACAGCTCTGAGGTGATTTTAGCCTCGTGGACAGTCTGTTTTACCGAATGAGGTAACACACAAGACTTTCTCTTATACACAATCATCGCAAAACAGCTTTAAAAATGAACAAGAATCACAACAGATGACTTGTTTTAAGTCAGAATTTGTGACAATAGTTTAAAACAATTGTCTCCTGTACAGAACACCAGCAGAAAGTCAGTGATTCAACCAGTTTGGCCAGAAAACAACTCTTTGTACACCAATGCTATGGGTACAGTTTGAAATTTTCTGATACTACTGCCAATGCAAGTTCAATATAGATAAACTACTTTTTCAATTATCTACATTGAGGAATGTAGATAAGCTACTTTTTTGTACTTGACAAAAGAAGCTGTCAAAGGTTATTTGTTAATTGTTATTAACAATAAATTGGTGAGCATTATTCAGTAGATACATGATGAAATAATCAAGTAAACAAGACTACAAATCAGACCAGACATTTGTTGCCGACTTTTGGGGGCAGACCAACCAAATTATAGCATTTGATCTTGTGAGGAACTGCTGCATCTGTTGCATCATGATGTAATCGGAATAATCACAAAGAAAAATTCTTCTTCTTCTTCACAAACATGGCTGACATCATATCATCAATAAGATGTACCACGAAGCAAGGAGTAGCACGTTTAAAAATTAAGCACAGATTAAGAAGATTCTCTGGAAGGATTTCTGCCTTCTCTGGAATCGTTGCTTGACAACTTTCAAAAGCCCGTCTGAGTTTTCTCAGTCTATCCTATACACACGCACACACACATCACTTTGTCTTTACATCACTATCTTTAACAGCTACTATTTAACAAATCACCTTTTGTATGTTTTTCAGATTGTACGTTACGTTAACCAAACTTCCTGCTGAGAGAACCTCACCTCTGTGTCAGTGGGAGTTTAATCTCCATAAAAACACTGAATTCTTAGCCGCATTAAGCACGGCCGGCCTATAGGTTATACTAAACGCAATAAACTGGTATTAGGAGTGTGTGACCTGCTTAATGCAGAGTGAGACGGAGTCCCGCAGGGAAACGGTTGGTGCTGCAGCAGCCATGGTCGACGCTTACGAGGGCGAAAAACTAACTTTATGTCTTCATGCAGCAACTTTTACAGACAGAGGGTTTGATCACATCCAATCAATATTCAAAGCTTTTTATGATACATGTTTTTCAAGTGGTGATGCTGATGATGGTAATTTATTAAATTGCTGTTTCTGTATTTTAGCGTATCTTATGTATGTTTTATTGTCTTGTTTTTTTTTAGACTTATTTATTTGCTTTACTTTCAGTGCAGAAATGTTGGACTTTCTCCCACAACCTGCTGACTAGAATGTGAAAAACAGCCTCTCAGTAAGGTCACATCCTCCTGACAAATGCATTTTACAACAGTGTAGGTATTTATGTGTGCCTATAGAAAGCAAGGAGTATTGTTGGCATTCAAACTTGTTGTCAGTGTTTGTTTGCGAGGTGAACGTTAAAGCTGCAGCATCGTGTATGTGGTCCTCTACCACCACCTAGTGGATGACTCAATGTGCAATTGTGCCATTTTTTTTTCTAAAAAGACCAAACAGTAATCCATAATCATAGAAGTATGAACGTGAAAAGGAGGTTTAGATTATTAGGCCTAATCTAAATATATAAGAATGAAATAAGTTTGTTCTTGAAAGGCAATTTCCATCCACCTTTGTGGATGTCTTGGCTGATAATTTGGTGCCAGAAACAACCAGAGCAGCTTTGGTGCTCTTTCACATCCTCGTTCTACAAGAAAACATTTTTTATTCGTGCTTTAACCAATTTAAACGCAGATTTTTTCAAAGATTTTATGCATATAATTATATCAGTCCCTAACAATAATCTTATGTATCTATTTTCTTCTATTTTGTACTGTTTTCTTTGTAGAAAATACCATTTTAATGGCTATTATAGTCGCTGCTTACACAAATATGCCCATAACCAAAAATCTATTTATCTCATGTACAAAATCATTTTTTGGGGGGGATTATTCTAGAGATTTAAATGAATAAATAGACTAAATTAAATGACTCTTTCTGGGGGGTTTTATCTTCATGTTCTTTGAGGAAAGGGGCAGGAAGTTGATAAAACAATTGTTTTTTCTACTTTTTTGCTTAAAACATAAAAAGTTGTCTACTATCATGTCAGAAAAAAAAAGCTGCATGAGTAGCATTTCTTTTTTTTTTAATTTTAAGCATAAAATGACAGTCACGGACTTATAGGCCCATGGGCCTAAACGGGTTAATGCTGATTCTGGGATACGACTTTGCATCGTGAGCCGCTGGAAACAGGAAAAACAGGCTCGAGAACAGGCATCAACTGGTTAAAAAAAAGTGAGAAACAATACAGGGCTGGAAGTGTCACTGACTGCGAAAACAGAGTCTACGATCTGACGACGCTGTGGATTTTTTGGACCGGGTCTTTATGGCAGGGCTAATCATGATGAGTGGCAGCTGGTTGCCTGACTCCCGCACACCTGTCTCCACTCCTGCAATTAGACACACACGGAACACAAGGAGGAGGAGGGAGAGGACGAAGCTGCATGCTCCGTGGAGGAGGAGGAGGAGGCAGAAGTGGAGGGCATGACATGACATGTTTTTTATACCGCGTTTTCAAATATTCAGGTAATTACTGAAAACTTTACTTGCACAGCGATTCACTCACAACCATGATGATCATCATCACTCATCATGTTTGCTGTGAATGGGAATTTAAGGAGGTGTATGTGTGTGTGTGTGTGTGTGTGTGTGTGACAAAGTTCAATCATTTGATTCCCCCCAGAATACCTGAAAATTGGAGTCAATGCCAGCAGGAGAATAAACTGTTTGCCTCCGGAAGGGAGATTTGACACATTTCACTTTGAACCTCATCCACTTCTCAGCTCTGCTCCTCATCTGCGGCTTTCCAATGATAAAAGACACAACGCTAATAATACACTGACAACTATGCAGTTTTGGGAGAGAATTCATACCCTAACGCATTGCACTGCACAATGCAAGTATCAATCAGGACGCAGTAAAATGAAAGTGAAGGGCAAAATCCTGGAGAAATGAAATAAAATCATAGAGATAAAACACTGATTAAAAAAAAAAAAGAATACAAGAAAAAGCAATTCAAAGGAAAGGCCATTAAAAAGCTCCGTCTTAAAACTGTCAGCTGAAGTGGCCCTGTCTTACATGACATGTTCCACATCCTTGGTGTATAATTACTGAAGGCAGCATCACCTCTCAGCCTCTTGCTGTTGGTTGGTGGCACCCTCAGCAGACTGGCACCAAGCGATCTGAGGGAGTTGGAACATACTCCGACAGGCATTCTGACAGGTAAGAAGGTGCTGTCCCATTAAAAGCTTTGCAGTAATTTAAAAATGTACACACAAAGTTAAGGGGGAAAAAGTTACAGCCAGTGCAAAGAAATCTCTCTATATTTATATAAATAATTATCTGTACAATCCAATATAATTTCTAAACTTTAACTTTTATTTATATATATATATATATATATATATATATATATATATATATATATATATATATATATATATATATATATATATATATATATATATATATATATATATATATATATAAAGATGAATTAACCAAAAACAGCAGGAAGAGGGATGATAATCATGCTTGAGTAAGATAGGAGGCAACAAAAAAAGACAACTTTTCTGAGAGATTACTAAACGCATCGGTTTGTTATCCTTTCAGTTTAGCCACTAAATGAGCCAAAAATGTTATATTTTGACATTACTTTCTTTGAATTTGTTAGTAATGGTTGAGCAATACAAAAATGTTCTGTAATTTAATAGCTTGGCTAACACCAACATCCGTTGATTTGTTCATATCGTATCAAACATACCCGATGATGTACCCGATACCCGAGGGCAATTAAATAGTTTAGCACTAACACTTGCTCATTTTTTGGAATAAACTCGTAGTCTAAATTATTGGAACACTTTCTCAGGCTGCATTAAAAGGTAAATTACCGTCTACCGCCATGTTGGATCAACAAAGAACGAACCCTCCCCTTCTCTTTGATTGGCTTCCTAGGTAAGAGGAAAATTGGGTCCTTGGCATCCAGACTAAATTTCACAGAGAAGTGAATTCACATGCAATTAAGGATGGGTATAACCCAGGCTAATAATTTAATACACTTTACCGCCAAAGGCAGTATAGCCAGCCGGGATTTGAACTGTTCAGAGCATGTTCACACGTGTTCGGGGTCAGTGCTCAGTATGGGAAGTAAAACATTTTTAGCTGTAGTTTTTTCAGCCTGAGCGTCTCCCGCCTCCTGCGGTAGGTGACCCCTCTGACGCTCCCTTAAAAAGTCACCACTGTTCAGGAATCCTTTTCCCGCAGTCCGTGCAGCGATACGGTTTTTCTACCAGCGTGGATCCCTCTGTGCAGCTGGAGGCGGCTGGACTGAAAGAACCTCTTGCCACAGATGTTACAGCCGTCCATCTTCTCCCCTAGAGTGAATTATCATGTGAACCTTCAGGTTGCTAGGTTAACTGAATGTTTTCCCGCACATGTCGCAGGCGTAAGGTTTCTCCCCTATGTGGATGCCTTAAGTGGTATTTGAGGCTGAGGATTCTCATGTGGTTCTGACACGCACCGGCGTGGCCACAGATCTCTCAGACAGGGCCCCACCCCAGAGCGCCCTGGTGACCACATGAGGACGAGGATGAGAGGAAGTCTCGCCTTGTATTCTGCAAACAAAATCTCTTGTCCCTGAAATATAGCTTCGCATATTTGGCCGAACTCTGTCGGCAGCTGAAGGTCTCAGGACAAAGCGAGCAGATGAATCCTCTTTTCCAGCGTGCAGCACATTTGCTGCCAACCGCCCAGAAAAGTGATTTGAGACGTTTAGGTGCTTGGTGTCTCCAGGGCGTGCTGGCGTATGCTTCTAACGAAGGTAGACTTGTGAGCAAACCGTCCCGCAGGCTGTGCATTTGTAAAGTTTCTCTTCAGTGTGGTGCCTTGAATGTGCATTGAGCCCCCCGGGGTCCAGCGAAACGTTTGGTACACTTCAGGGCAGAGGTGAGGTTTGGTGGGTGTCAGGTGGTTCACATCAAACACTTCCGAGTAAACATTCTGTCATAAGGAGGACATTCAATTGGCCCTGTGGTCTTCTTCCGTTTGATCTTAGATGTGGTACTTGAAATGGACTCTATCCTCCTCGCTGACGTTGGACAGCTCTGCCATCGTGGCCTGAGAGTGTTGTTTGTCAGGTTCAGACGTGGCTACATCAGCTACATCACAAGAAAAGGCTTTGTTACGGGGACTTGAAACAAGCAAGCAAGAAGCGCACAGCTAACTAAAGGTGACCATAGCTGCCGGCAAATTAACACCAGTCAGACATTTGTTATTTGATGGCATCCGTTTGCTGTATTTTGGTATTAGTCTTAACACTTTATGTCATGGTTTCCATGAGACCAGCGATTTAACACATTTGGATAACAGCGAGATTAATTTGCTCAAGAAGAAGGCAGCGTATAAGAAAGGAGACATGTTTCTATTATGTTGTGTTTTCATATACCAATTAAGGGAGATAACATTACTCATGCAGGTAATATTATACACAAATCAATAGAAATGGCTCTGTTCAGGCTTTTCCTGTAACCAGGACTATAACTTTGAATTTTTTTTTTTTTATTACTACCATTACAGTATAATTTTTATGTAATTTTGAAGAAAAGTGCTATTTGACTTTTACTGTATTTAATCAGTTTCAACCATTAATTCATGCACAGAATTCTTGTATTTTTACTTGTTATAATACACAGCAGCGTCTGAATCACAGCACATATCAGTTTGCAAACTAAATTAAAAGCACAATAACACCACAAAGAGATCATGTTTAAAAAGAAATTTAAAAATAACACTAGATTATTTTGTCTAAATCAGTTTCTTTTAGAAATTTAACAATGATACAAGCGATTTTGAGTCATTTTTAGAAAAATACTGCTTAAATGAAAGCAAAGTAGGATGCATGAGTATCATAAGCTTGATATTAATATATTTTTATTTTACTGCAAAACTAATGCAGTAAAGTAATGGTATGGTCGTTATATTATTAATATGAAGCATCAGTATTTAAAGAGCATGATACTACTTTATATACAGTTACAGTTATATCAGTTATATATATATAAAGAAGAAAAATCTAAGTTCTAATACACAAACCTCTTTTCACTTTTTGGACTTTATCTCTAATATTTAATTTTTTGGCTTAATATTGGATCATTTTAATATTTATTGAAATTAATCCATGCAGGAAGTTTAAAAACTCACTCGATTGGTGGAGCCCATAGACATGTGGAATGTGCCCCCAACTACATGCTGCTGTTTGTAAGATGTCAAAAGACAAATAACGACTGCAACTGGTTTGATCGTTACCCATGTGTTGTATTTGAAAGCTTGTTTTAATATCTAATGCATCAAATCTAGATCCGAAAAGTAGATAAAGATAAATATAGTGGAGTAAAAAGTATGATAATTCCCTCTGAAATGCAGCGTAGAGTATAAAGTAGCATCAAATAATACCTCAAAATTGTACTTCAGTATAGTATTTGAGTAAATGTAGTTAGTTACATTCCACTGCTGATATTGTGAATGTTGCTCCCAAAATGTTAGTCACATAAAGGATCATTGACACTCTCCCACAACCAGTTTATCCAAACAACATAAAAACATTCATTTTAATGAAAGCACATTTATATATTCATTCTACACATTTATTTATTTAGTTGTGCATTTAAATCAAATGAAAGCAGTTGTGTTTTTTTTAGTGTTTTCAGCTTTATTTTGGGAGCTTAGATCTATTTTTATAACTCATTGAAACAACTATTACCAGAACAGATCTTAAATTAACTCAGTTGCACTTCTGCATTGGAACCACTAGAGGGCAGTGAACACACATGACTCTACTGAATCTCCACATTATCACTTCTGTTAAAAAAAAAAAAAAAAACTTAAGTCAGTTAAATTACAATTATGAAAAGCGTCATTTATGCACAGCATATTGCATAATATTACATGAGCTATCTTTAAATTATACACAACATTTTGCACCTTTAAGAAAACAGGTATTCCTCTGTTGCTTAATGTCAGTCCTTCCTTTCCTGATACAATGGCTGTATCATGCTCTAATCTGCCTTGCATGCCACATGTGCACTGTACGCGCTCATTATACTTTTCCTCCTTGAGTTGTCTCCGCAGATCCTCCTCTTGCCATGAATGAAAAAAGAAAAAAAAAAAAAACGCTGTTCGTTGACGGGACTCCTGTTCCTGCTGAACTGAGCCAGTGTGTTTGACTGAACTGCTGTCAGCTCAGAAGGCACAAGAGGGGAGGCCAGATGTTTCCTCGGAGTACTGTCAAGACCACCGGCCAAAAAAAAAAAAAAAAGAAAATCCACTCGTGTCGTTCTGCCGGTGCCATTAAAAACTTGCTGAGAGAGGACATTAAATAAAGCATGGTAGGAATTAAATGTTCTGAGGAACCACATTTCCTTTACTGTAATTACTTGCAGGCAGCTAAACATCCAGCAATTATCTCCTTTCTTTTCCTACATTATCAGTTAACATCAGCCCTAAGGAAAACTCAGGCATTTCCATTGAATATAATATAATTGTTTGAGGAAATTTCTCAGGGATGAGCTCAACTGGCCAACTTTTAAGATGCATCGCTCATTCTGACAACACAAAGGAAGTTACCAAATTGGATCGAGGCAGAGAGGACCAGGCATGACTCACACTGTGAATCTTGTTTAAAAGTTAATCCAACGTGTAATTTGTCTTGTGTTGACGCTGTTGGTCGGAGGTAATCAACAACTCACAACCTGTCCTTTTACCCCGAAGCCCTATCAGACGAGCTTGAGTTGTCAACTACTGTTCTGGAGTGGCTGAACCTGTTTGATACTATCCAACCTGGTGGGGAACTGAGAGGCACGCTGCTAGATAAAGATAACAGCCAGTTTCTAATCATCTTCTGTGGCCAGAGTTTTGACTGATACAGAATACTGTCCTGGCTACGTGTTCCACATGGAAACATCACATCCCGGTTATGAGAGATCTGGATATGCTACCTGGAGCGCTCCCCTGAACATCCCCTGTTGGTTCAGTAATTAGTAGCTGAGATGTCAATTGATCACAGACACACCTGTGACAATTCAAAGGTGTGGATTCACATGCCGCCTTGTCTCATCATCCTATGCTTGGCTACACACCCCCATCTACACTGCAAAAAAGATATGAAAATATCTTATTTTTAGTACAGTTACTCCAATATTGAGTAGAATTATCTTATTCCACTGGAAGATAATTTAGCCTATTTCATTTTTCCCCCCTGATTTGGGTTTAAATTGGTCTTGTTTAAAGAAAACAAGGCTAGAATTTCCTAAGAAAAATTCTTTGACAAAGATCAAGAAAAAAACTTGAATTATCTGCCACTGGAATAAGATAATTCTACTCAATATTGGACTAGATGTACTAAAACCGAGGTATTTTCACCTGATAAGATTTAGTTTTTTTGCAGTCTATTACCTCTATTGCTATGTCATGTGTGAACAGGCTCAAGAAGACAGGAATGTTCTGGAATGGAGTTGAATGAATAGTGATAATCACTAGTGCTGCCTGGAAAGTGTTCCCAGGAATTTATTGGAACAATGTGTGAAAGGAGCTCTGGATATTGTAAGAACCAGGAGCTGAATATCCAGGTCTCTCACGTTCCATGGATTGTTCCCAACGACCAAAACCCAGATGTTAAAGTGTAAATATTTAATGTAAATGCTCTGAACAAATCGCAATATGTCTTCATCTTTGTATTTTTATCAAAAAAAAAAATCAATATAATCTAAGCTGCATATAAAATCATACTCTGAAAGAACTTCTTTCTCAATATAAAGGTTAATTTGATGAAGTATAATAAATACAAGATCTATTTGATTCTCCTAAGGAAAAAAAATGGATTTTTGAATTGTCACTGTGCTTAATTTGGGTTCCCTTCCACCGACGGATTTTAAAATAGCTCAAGAATCTTTATACAGTACATCCTCTGCATCAAATCCACCTGATTTATTCCAGGACTAAGTAGAGGATTATGTCAAATCTTTAGATCGTGGTTATTGAATGGACAACTCTACATTTTTTTGTTATCAACAAATTCCATACCAAGATATGTTTCTTTGTTTTTTTTTTTTAAGGCTCAGTAATTTCTTAAATAAAGGGAGCACTGTAGCCTTTAGCAAATGTTACTCAAACCTGAGGAGATGGTGCCTTTGCAGCTGCGGATTAATACACATGTTGCGCTCTACTGAGTATTTCCAGCAGCAGGACTGCCTCGAAATAAACTGCACTGTGCATGATAATAATAACGATCAGAGCAAAAGTGTGGCTAACTGATGTGGTTTGATAGTTTCTGAGCAACAATAGAGCTCTATGGAACAAGAGAATACAATATATTTAGCTTCTGCTACACAGACAATACTTCATTAGAATCAATTAATCAGTATTTTTTTTTAAATTGTTGACAATAATAAATTGAGCCTTATCATTTAGCCAAATTGATTTAGGATTTCTAAGCCGAAGTGACATTAAAATTAAATTCCCAGAGTTTCCTTTTACAGTTTGAACACAAAATCGAAATGATAAGAAATTGACAAGGCGATATACAGTTTCAGCGAGGAAGTGAATGAAGATTATTGTATCCCAATTCATAACAAGTGAAGAACTTAGCCACTGTGAACAAATTGCAAAGACTCCCTGTTCAGCAGTCGACTAAGCTCTGCACCTGATCAGAAACAGCAGATACGCACATGACACAACACAAACACACAAATCCACTGATCTTGCCTCAGAAGAGTTCTTCGTTCACGGGGATCCACAGACAAGGCGGCTTGCGTAATTCCTCTTTTTTTTTGGACAAATTTTGAAAAAAGGCAAACAAAAGCGTTGACACTCTCCTGGTATTAAAAACACACACACACACAGACACACACACACACACACACTTCTTCTCCTCCAAGCTCCAGAAGCAGCAGCAGACACCGTAGCAGTGTAGTAATCCCTGGCAATGTGATTTTTCACATTGTCCCAAATCATCATGCCAGAGACCCACACAGCCACAGCAAAGACGCCACTCCGTCCTCCAGGGGAAAAAAAAAACAAAAAAAAACGCACCCACCGCTCTCCTTCCTTTCTCCGTAAAGTCATCTCTCTCCTTTCTCCTGTGACTTTTTCTCTCACGTTCCGATCCGGTCCTCCCTCCCCCACTTTTCCCCTCTCAGGCTCTCAGGCTCCCATGCTCGGTTTAACTTTGGGTATTTCCCTCATTAACTGCTACGCCTATATCAGGAACTCCAGAGAGGCCCGAGGAAGTCTGGCTCTGGAATAAAATGACAGCGTGCTCCTCTGATAGTAACTAATGGTAATCACCACCTCACTCTGCTGGTTGGACAAGTCTCATGGCTCTTGTGAGGGCATTCAGGGACACGCGCTCCAAAGATCGTTGATTCACATGCTTCTATTTTCATTCAGTTGTCTTGACTGTCGCCTACCTCTTATAATAATGCAGGATGGATAGACAATTACATTTAATTTAAGTCAAAATCAGATAATTCTTTAAAATGTGAACATTATTGCATACGGCTTGGAAGGTTTTTAGCTCAACTCACTCTTAAAGGATGATTCTAGTGTGTTTATATATTTTTTCTAAATGTCGCCACATCCCATGAAAAAAACAAAACCAACAACTAACTGAAGGACCTGTCATATTAAAAACTACTAAAAATATAGCACTGTTGCACTGGGTGCCATGGTTGTTGTCCTTCTGCTGATAACACTTACTAAAGCTCCAAAAGCGGATAAATCTGCTTCTGAAAAAGGTCAATTTATTTGTCTTTGAGTGGCTTATATGAAAACTGCAAGTTCATGGTTGCTATTTGTAAACACAGTATCCATAAAGTTGGCCCCTCCCCCTTGGCTTCACTCCCTCAAGACAGCTAGAGTGAGTGGAGAACGGAGCAAGCGGTAGTATTGAGAACAATGCAGTGAAATAAATCATTATTTTCTGATTGTTTCACAGAGGTTATGGTCTAAAACATAAATAAACATGCCCACGTGGAGGGACATTTGTTTTGTTGATTTATAGGATATATAGATAAAGTTTTGTTTGCCAGTCAACACCATTTTTTCTATTCAAAAAATGTTGTTTCTTGTTCCATTGAATCATGTGGATGGGACCTATGCTGCCATCCATTACATATCTTCATTGGCCAGTCTAAATAGAAGTGAAAGTATAATAACTTTTTTTCAGCCTACTGGATATTTATTAGAAGAAAGCTATACTTGGATCATGGATCTACTGAATTAAAGATGAAGTAACCGTATATAGGCCTTTTCCAAATGTGTGGTCAGTTTATCCAACTTATTTGGACATGTAGTCAGATGATATCAGCATTATGAGGAGCCACCAGTGAGAACCGCTGGCCTCCTAAAATGATCTCAGCTCTTTGGTGATTTACTGCTGGCTCTTAAGTCTGTATAGAATTTTGATCTATGATATAATTCCTTTTGTTGGTCGAAATCTAACAAGCTGCCACATTAGTTTGTACACATGCATCATCTACTCACCACTCACCCACAAAAACAGACACGAGCTCAACGACAATGGCAAATATCTGCCTGGAAGCAGCTGAAACAACCGGTAGGAGTCCCGGGTTTGAGCTAATATCACAGAGAGGGAACAGGAGCTTGGGCCATAAATGGCAGTCAGCCGTTAGCAGCATTGCGGCCTCATTCGAACACAATAGGTTCCTAGAGGCTGTTCATAAGCTGAATTGTTCGTACATCGTTATATAGTAAATTTTGGTTGATTGCCTGGCATTTCTTACCACTATCACTATCATCACTTGCCTCACGCTACATTCATTTCTAAGGAAATGGTAAAGTTAAGGGTGTGTAAGATCTTATTTTATGCCAAACAAGATTTTTGTGATATACAGACAATACTTCCAATCAAATCCATCTGTGCCTGGCTCTCTTCCTCCTCCTACACTTCCCCTGTGAAACAAGAGGGAGCGTGACCGGTCATTGAGGCCCTGGTTTCCATAGCTGCTTTTAATTGGTCCTGACGGGGGACTCATGGTGCAATGGAGCGCCACCGACACCATTTAATGACGAGCAAAGGTTTCCAAATGGCAACACGTGTGTCCGGCAAGAGGTTATTGGGCCGTACTCTTGAGGGGGAAAAAAGTAGTAAATTACTTCCCCACTAGAGCAATTAAGTGCAAAATCCGGGTTGCATATTTGGGAGGTTTTGCCCTAAAATCTTGTATCTTTCAGATATTAATGAGAAATGATGATGCATGTGTGATTGTATGTGATGGTAATGGATGCATTCACCTAAAAACTTGGCGCTGGCAGATATAGTGCAAGTCGCAAGTGAGGACATGATCCTGCACAGCTGATTGTGATCCGTCAGGTTGCGATCATAAAATAAATCGGAGCCTGGAGCTACATGCCACATTGATGCTTCATGTGAAGACACAATTAAACAATCAATCAAACCTTATCTGTATTTCAGGCCAGTAACTGCCATTCAAAGTGCTGAACAACAATAGCAGAAAGCGAGAGTAAAAAGTACAACAACAGAGAATGATGCACAAATACAAGTTATGAAAATGTTATCATGAAATGGATTATTAATCGGATTAGATCATTTTAAAGTCTATAATAATAAGAAATGTAGTAAAATAAAAATGAGATTTTTGAAGTGGAAAAAATAGACAAAAACAAAAAGATTAAAAAAAGATAAGTAAAATAAAATAAGAGAATACAATTAAATTGGGTTAGGGTTAGGGCTAACTACAAATGATTCTTAATCAAAGGCCATGCTAAACAGCAGTGGTGGACAAAGGTAAGGTAAAGGATCCTGCAAAAACAGTTCAACTATGCAGCATTTAAAAATCCTAAAGTCCAATCCTCTTTCTTCAGACTTCCCCCCCTGAAGCCCCGCCTCCAGAGTACAGGAACAGAAGTTGAGTTTGATAGACAAGTCACCATCCAATAATGTTCAACTTACAACGACTGGATGGCTTTACACTGTAAAGTGCTGCTGCAGGATAGCACTGGGACACAAAAGTCAATGGAATTTTAACTTTAAATGATAATAATGATGTTTTAAACATCTATACAAAAAAAAGAAAAAAGAAAAAAAAACATCAAGCCCAAGCTTTATTCTGATGAGGTCGATCTGAAGAAACAGAAAGATATGTGAGCCACAGACACACCGATGCTCCTGGATTTATTAATAGATAGATATGTCAGAGCATTTAATTAATGGGTTGCAATCTTGGTGTGAAGGGGATTTTAAGCAATATGATAAAAAATGCCCTGGGAAAACATAATCTACCCCACCTTTCACACCTTAACCACGGCCTTGTCGCACAAAACAGCATCTGTGAAAACGTGCACGTATGAAACGTTGATGCTAACGTATCCGCGGCATCTGCAGACAAATCCATGTGCATAACTGTTTGCAGCGAGCACGGAATCACTATTAGGTGCTGGAAGGCTACTGAAACACAGTGCCAGCAGCGAATGGACGACCGTCTCAGCAAATCTGCTGTGATTTATGATTCGTGGCTCGCACTCCGCGGTTGCCCCGTAAACCTATCACTCATCCCGGTTTCTCATGTCTAATAAATTATTTTCACAATACGTGTTCCGTTCTTGCTCAATCCCTGCGAGACGCCGGGTTTGGAGTTTGAGAGAGTTCAAGCTAAAACCCAACAGCAACATGCTCAGGCTCATGACGGACTACAACACGCTATATGCCGAGGGGTTAGCGGTGCATGTGACCGCTGGAGCTTATTTAATGGGAATCATGCTACAATAACACGCTCGATCCCGCTAGCTGGGGTTTCAGTTTGTACATGTTTGATCTACAGCGGCAGGGCATGCCGAGCGTGATCTTGGCATGTGACCCCCGCCAGCTGTTCAGCCACCCAACCTACGACCTTTCAAACCCCTGGGAGTTAGAGTCAAATCATGCTTGACTTGGCGGGGCCTTTATGAAAGCCGGAGACCCGAGGACCCGGGTATTGCAGGAGAAGCATTAGAGCAACCTGGTGGAAGAAAATAGGTTTGAATTCCTGGTTTTCCACAGCACATGTTGAGTTAGTGTGTAAAAGCCACAGTAACAATACTGCATCAATAGGGTTATATTAATGAGATTATGAAGTAGCATATGATCACAATTACTACTTTACTTTACAATTAAATGTATTCTACAGCTTGTATTACCATCCTAATTTCCAATACATTGTTAATCTTCATATTCATATATATGCAAAAGTAATTGTAATTGTGTAAGAGGAGAATGTATGTGTTCATGGCAGCATCTAGTGATAAGCTTGTATATTGCAACCATTTAAGCGTGTAGGAGAACCTACTGTAGCTGCAAAAAATGCAAAAATAATAATAATAATAATAAAATAAAGGCTATTTGGTTTGTCCTTTCTGGGCTACTGTAGAAATATAAAGGGGGACCTGCTCTCCATCTAATAAAAAAAAAACAACAAAAAAACCCTCAACACTCAATCTCATGTAATGAAAACACAGCATGTCTTATTTTGATTGAATTATATAGTAATTGAATGGGAGCGTACTTATGTTCCCAGGGTCCTCGGTACAATATTCTGTGAACACACGTTATCCCTCCTATTGGGTTTGGTCAGTTTTGACCTGTTTCAAGTTAAAATATTTCCAACATTTTATCCATTTTTTTTATTGGAACAAGGCTTCAAAACAGCTATAAAAGCAGCGTATTTGACTTTTAAGGTCTATAATAAAAATCGTTGTATTTGTGTCGTTCCAGTTCCAGAGAGTAGAGTCTGGGGGGGGATTCTGGAGATAAAACTTTACTCAATCTTGACTCAAGGGTTGTGTTTTACCCACAAATCTTTACAATATGTTTTATTGCTATATCCCACATTATGAAAAAAACAAAAACTTTTGATTTTTTTTTTTTTTTTAAGATTTAATGATTTGGTTTGATGACATTTTCAACACCCCACCCTCCAACCAATCCTCAAACCCCAACCCAGACTATATTAGATATTTAAGTCATGCTGTCATGTTTTTTTTTGTCAGTTAGATGACAGATGTGAGGTTTGATAGTGATCCAAAACATATACACTAGGCTGTAGTGTATATGTTTCCACTTAAGGAAGCATTAAGCTACGGCCTTTGGAGATTCTATGACACCAACCATTTGATAAATCCCCTTAAGTGTAGGCCTATTATACTGAGAGCCATACAGGCCATACATGGGGAACAGAAAAACCCTTTGATGAGCTCCCACAATACCACATGTCATATTTAGAGAATAGGGTTGGGGAAAATCTTCTCCAGGTTCCCATTATGTGCTCTATAGAGTTGGGGAATACCCAACCCTGGGAATAAACGGAGGCAGAATCTTTTAAATATTACATTAGATGTTGCTAAAATCCACTAAACCTATGTCTCTCTCTGTTCTTCAACATCCACAACTTAAATCTACACAATTCTGATCACTGATCCTCACTATAAACTACCTTGATTAGTCCAATTCGACTAAGTTTCAATAATGTACAATTCTCATAAAATATACACTGTAGGTGCCCTTTTTTTCTTTTTGCCCCCACCCTTCAAAAAAGTTGTGCACGCCACTGTTACCAAATGAGGTTAGCTGTTAACTAGCTGTTAACTACTATAACAGGGGTGTCAAACATGTGGCCCAGGGGCTAAAACTGGTCCACTGAAAGGTGTAATCCGGGGCCACTGGATGGCTGTAGAAATTGTGACAAAATATGGACTAGTTCCTATTTTTTCATAAGAATGTGAAGTCATTGAGCATTTTCAGGGCTCAAGGGATTAAATATTAACAGTTTTGACAGCTAAATATGGAATAACTGAGATATTGTTTAAATTGTACATTTTTTGTTTGGTAAATTTAAGGTTAATTTAATGATGTAAATAATTATAACATATTTTTTCTTACATAAAAACAAAGGAGATAATTTGTAGATATTATTATTTTTAGGTTTATTTTAATGGTCCGGCCCACTTGATATTAAATTGTTCTGTATGTGGCCCATGAACTAAATTGAGTTTGACACCACTGCAATATAAGGTAATCATCTGCTGGCTTTAGTTTCGTATTTAATGAGCAGACAGTATCAATCATTACATTTACCGTTTCCTTTCATTCCAAACACTGAGAACAGGTTATCTGCCGCCGCGGCCCGATCGACCCGACCACAGCTAAACACAATGGACGTGAAAATGCCATTTTTCTTTTGTTTGTTTTTCTTTCGCTGGCTCTCTTAGGCTCCTGTTCCCGCATTCACATTCCAAGCACATTACCGAGCCTACACAATGCAGGCGCACTTCCCATCGCCCCGGAATCACATGAGTTCAGCCTGACAGGTCGCCGCTATCGTCTCAGAACCCGCCACATGCGACTCTACGCAAATAATAATAATACAAACGGCGGCCGAATTCCGTTTAGCTGCTTCAGTTACAAGGTTCCTGGTGTTGTGCATGCGGGCTCATTGTCATGAACCACTGACCTAGAACTGAGCCATTTATAATGTCATCCCTATAGCACCTGTGCTTTTCCTGCTACGACAAGTCAAGTGGATTTTGTATTAAGAAACCCATTTAGAAGCAAAACATGCCTCTTTGTTTCTGTGCCTCCACCAGCCCTGAAGGCTGTGACCTGAATGCGGGACACCGGCAGCCCTGCCCCCCCGTCGGTGGCCCCTGTGGGCGCCATGGGATCATGTGACAGCGCTTTGATCAGCACATACATGCCTGCGTGCCCGGGCCTCATTGCTCTGTGCTCCATCTCATTCTGCCGCTGTTCAACACACACACTCACACACACACGCCTACACACGCATGTATGCATGCTTACAGGCTTTATGCATGAGATTCTACAAAAAACACTAAAACCACTATGTACAATAATTTATTATGTGTAATAATCTACCCTACTCACTCTAGCGTATCTATCTTGTAAATATGTTGCATCTATCATATATTTTACATTGTAATATATTGTACTTCTTTTTTATATATAGTCTCTGTGCAATCTCTACTGCTACTAGTAGCAGCAGAGATTGCTACTAATGCAATTTCCCCACTGTGGGACAAATAAAGGTTTATCTTATCTTATCTTATGAGCACACATGCTGTTCAAGTGTTGGTGCAGCTGCAGCAGCGTTTATGTGTTTGTGTACCCGCTACTTCCCCCAAATCACAAAGAGAGCATCACTTCCTGTGCGACTGACCTACTGAATTAACACACTGCCCCGCGCTCTAATCTCAGAAAGATCAGCAATTAATGCAATTTTTTTTTTAAGCGTGCAAATGGGATCTGGGATATTTGTAACCAGATCATTACTGGTTCCACCTGAAGGAATCCTCCTCACCGCTTTTTGTGTTTCTCCTTTTTATATGTCACTAGTGAGTAATAGATACTTCAACAGGATTATAAATCAACGGAAACATGGACTGTTTATACAGAAAACAGAGTATTTTTTTTAGCTATAAAAAGGTGTTTTGCTTCGAAATTAATCTGACAACTTATTACATTTCACTTTACTCCGTTAATCATTGAAACCTTTAATTTGAATGATCTGAAATAATTCAAATGCATGTTTAAAAAAAAAAAAAAAAAATGTTGACTTACTGTAAAAACCAGTAAAAACTCATGCAGTGGCGGTGCCTTCCTGCAGCTTTGTCCTGTGTCCAGAATGCCTCATGCAGGAGGAAACAGTGGGCTGAGACCGCCTTTCTCTCCTTTATAAATCAGGCTTTTTATGAGCTGACATCGTGTTGTTTGTGCATTAGGCCCCGACTCTAAAACAATTCAAAGAACAGTTTGTTGGCATGTCCCTCGCTGGTACAAAGCAGCTCTTTCACTCAGAGTCTGCGTGTAGGAAGTTATGTTTTGTACTTCAATTCTCTCAATTAAGTACAACTAAGCTTTATTGGCATGTCATTTTAAATCAAACATCCTGGTAAGTAATAAATACAATGAATATATTAAAAAAAAAAAGTATTTATAGTACAGCTACTGATTAAATATTCCCAAAAGAGGAAATCTTTTTTTTTTTTTACTCTCCAAAAATATCTTTTTTTTTTCATATTCACTAATAATCATATGACTCGAGTCACGAGCGGCCACATTCGCAAAGTGGAACATGGAACAGATGGTTAAAACACAAGCGTCCGGATCAGACACGGGAGACAGACAAAGCTATGTAATAAAGTGTTTTTTTTTAAAAAAAGAAAAAGAGAAAGCAGAGGGTGATGGGGGGGAGAGAGAGAGAATATCCGGTGTATTATCATTTCCTGGGAGGCATACCGAATAGCAGATTAGATTACAGGTTGTGATAAATGAAACCTCTGAGGAACTGTAGAAAACAGAGCCTGCAGGTGGTTGGGAAGTGGATTTGTGCTCATTTCAATAGCTATTTTTAGATTTTGATTTCAACTTAAAAAAAAATAAATAAATAAAAAAATCATCCTGCTCATTTTTAATAATCATTTACGGCCTTTACAGTTCCTAGTCAAGACCAAGAATAAGCATGAGTTGGATTTGACCACTGCACCATATCTGTGTATTTACTAAACTATTTCGATGCAGGAAAATGGGAAACAGAAATTAATCCAATGTGTTAATCTGGAGAGAGCAGGTAGCAGTGTGAGGAAAGTAAAGGTTTCCTGTAGTTTTCTCAGTGCTGTTGTATTTCGGTAGGAAGGAGAACATCCTGCGTTCATTTCTGCTGTAGAACAAATAAATGTCACAAGGTGTCGCTCTTGCTTTACTCTCATGGATGCAACACTGGGGAAAGTATCCATCACTGTAAACCTGCAGTTTTTAACCACCACTAATTTACTTTATTAGGAATTTGGAGATTTTTTTTGATTTTCACAGAAATCCTTCAGTAATCCGCATGTATGATGTGGGGCCTCGTCAAAAAACACTAGTTTTGGCTGCATTAATTACATAAACCACACAATTATGATGTTAAATAGATTACGCAATAGTCTATTTTAAACATATTATTCATAACTCTGGTTGAATTTTGCTGTTATTTTTTTGTTCAGGCGCCAGTGTGGGAACTCCCTCTTCGTCTCCTCCCTCTATCCTTCACCAAATCCTAGAAGAACGTGTGAGGCACACGGGGGAGACCGTCTCCATGTGAGATTTCAGTCGCCCTGTGAGTCCGCAAGAGCTGCTATGTGGGATCAGATCTGGTCCTGGCCTCCCGAGATTTAAAGACCAGGAGATTTAAGCCCCGTCCCATCTGGCAAAAAGTGAACCGAATGAAATCCTGGAGCATGAGGGCGAGCCGAGCGCTGCAGGTGACCTTTATCCTGGCGGGGCTCTGCCAGGCCCGCCGTGACCCGTCGCCGGGCGACCCCAAGGTCCCGGCGTCCCAGTTAATGATGCTGTCGCTGGGGTTGGCTCACCTGATGCGGGTGGTGCAGGAGAACGCCGGGCAGCTGGAGCGGCAGGGGGAGCAGGTGGCGGCCGAGCTGGACGGGGCCACTAGGAGTCTGGAGAGCCTCCATAAGCAGAACTTTCAGACAGGACGGACTCACAGGCAGGTGAGGAAGAGGAGGAAGTACATTTATGATGGGGAAAAAAAAAACAAATGTAACCTTAACACAGCTAAAACCTCGAATTTGTCCTGTTTTTGAGACATCCGACCCACAAATTCTGTAAAAATATGTGTCTGTTATTAGATGTTTTTTTAAACATCTATTGATTTTCTCTTTTTTGGTTTCATTGATACAATTTCCAGGAAATTTTGCTTTCATACATGTCTTAAAACAATATTTACAATAGAATACACTGTCCATATGAACTAAAACATGTCTTTCTAAATGTAATTTCATTGGAAGAGATTATGAGGAGGTCCACAGCTGTAAATAACTAATATGAAGCAGTGTGGGTTAGACAGATCAAATGGATGATTTCTTAGCATCTGGTTTATCTTTATAAAGAGGTTACCATGGAAACACACAGCGGGAGTTTTGTGCAGACAAGACAGTAATTTTGGAAGATATTCACTTGATTTGATCATCTTGGACCACAGAAGCCTCATTTCATCTTTAGCTGAACATTTTAACATTTCATCTCCCATCAAAAACATATTGCAAATATGGGAAAAGGTAGAAACGGGTACAATAACTGTTCACTGAAACTTTCCTTTAATCTTTAACATCTCTCTTTTGTGCATAGTTTCCCATTGATTCCTGTTTATTTCTACTGCCACCTGTACAGCACTGACCAAAAAATTAGGTCAATTGGTAACATAATGTTTGGGGTTTTTTTTATTGCTGCACCATGACATCAAAAGCAGACATTTTAAGATTCATGAGTATATTTTTTCAAATATTTTCCTGCATCTCTAATTCCATTTGGTATTGTTGGATACTATCTCTTCTGGAGATCAAAATAAATGAACAAACACTTTGAAATCATGTGCCCACTAACCACTGACAGGAATAAAAGGCACTCCTTATTTCCACCGAAAGATGCTTTAGGCAAAATCATCTAAAAAATGACTCATTGTTATTATTATTAGTAGTATTACAATTAAAATATTGAAACTAATAAACATTGAATATACAATAACATACAACTAATTATGCATAGGCATGACAAATCAAATTAAAGCATAAGAGAAGATAAAAAAAAAGTAAGTAAGAAACACTTAATTGAAGATAATTACAGACAAAAAGTAAAATAAATAAATAATGATGTTATTTGTCAGAGTGTAAGATGCTTTAAAGATATACTAAATTTTATATTGAATGATTGGTATGTTGGGAACAAAAAGTGGAAGAGGAAGTCAATGAGATCTTCAAAGACCGTGTAGAATATGAATGTAAACCATCAGAAAACCATTTGGTCCACACAGATACTGTGAAACCCTTTTATTGCTGTGAATAATGTGCTATATGTACTGTTGTTCAGGTGAGGAAGGACCTGCAGATACTAAGTGCCAGAGGCGACAGGCTGTGGAGGGCAGTGAGAGACCTGCAGAAGGGACTGGAGGATCTGGAGAAGGAGCAGGGGGCCATGCGGTTCGGCATTAACCGGATCCACCAGGGAATGAGGAGCCTGACTGTGCCGAGGTCAGGGGGTCAAAGGCAACAAGACTTCAGCTCCATGAAGGTCAGGGGCAAAGAAATCTGAAGAAATGCCCTAAATGAGCACGAATTTGTCAGATTTACTCAGTTAAACTAGTGTAGAATCCACCAAGGATAGTGTGATTGCAGGTGAAGTACAGAAGTTTAGAAGAAGTTTAATATGCATTATATTTACTTATATTTAATGTAGTAGCAGCTACATATATAGTAACCGATTTGACCCTTGGCCCCTGAATTTTTGGGATCTTTAACGTGTTACAGCTGATCATCGCTAAACAGGCGGGACGACTCGCCAGTCTGACCTCTGAGGTTTCAGCCCGAGACAGAATGATTGACAGACACCTGCAGCGCATTGACAACCTAGAGAAACAGGTATTAAAAGCTTACTTTTTTATTATTTTAACTTTTAGACACCTTTTAGTTTCCCTAATTTTTAGATGTTTAAATGCCTTCATGCCTTTTTTGCTTCCCCCTTCCCCCTCCTCTGTTGAATAGCATCTATATGGAAAGAACACACACATATGCATATATGGAAATATATATGCTGCATATATAGAGCATATATATGCTGCATTTAGGCTGCATATAGGTCAAATTGAGTTGCATATTTGTGCATATGCAGGCCATATAGATTGGCCTGCATATGCTGTATTCTTTCCTGTATTGTTTCTTTATATCTAGATATAAGCCCTATATATAAATACAAGATATTGTCTCCTATATAGATCTTGTACCCAGTGGCAGGTTCTGGTCATACCCATTGTAGCTCACATTTCACGTGGCAAGTGTCATACACGATGCCTAGCTCCTACTTTTTTATTATCACAGTAATAACTGCATAATTGTAGTTAATGCACATATAGAGGTATCTATCTGTGTATAGGTTCTGTCCATGAAGTTTGCTTTTTTACTTGTTATTCTCTGCTTTAAATATTTAGTCCAAAATGATTGTTCAACGTGCTGCACTTCTTCTCTAGAGAGCTGAAGAAGATGTGTTGAAGGAAAGTTTCATTATAGACGTGTGCATTTTGGAATCATATGAAGTTAAATACAGAGGTTTAATACGGTTGTGTTTGCGCTATTATAATTGTCTATGGCTGTACAGTAACACATTTCAACTGTGTTTCTGAGCTGTGTGTGTTTATTTCAGGTGTCTGAAAGCCTCCCAGCATAATGAGGGCAGATTCAGACTCCTGTGTTCTCTGTGTCCGATAAGCACAGCTGCGTCAACAAGGAGACTGAACGATTCCACTTGCAAGCTGCTTCCCCCCTCCAAGTTAACAACGGATGCCGCAATCAAGTCACTGTGCATGTCTCGATTGGCAAAAATACAAATTTGGGCTCTTTTTTGTATTGTCCTAAGGAATTAATCAGAAAATAAAACGTTCCTGTCCCTGAATCATCATGTTGTGGCTCTGGTTTCCACAATGTTGTGGTCGACAACCCAAATAAACATGACGACTTTTTTTTTTTTTTTGTCACGTGGATCCCTCGCAGCCATGCATGAACGAATTAGGCTGAAGTTAGGATCTAAAATAAGCATGTTGTTTATCAAAATCAGAAGTCATTTATATCTTTTACGCTGTAATAATTCAAATGATTGTGGGAAGGAGTTTGTTGACACACAAAACACAAAAAAGTGGTTTGAGAAAATGTTGATGATTAAATGTCCAGTAAATACAGTGGTATTTTCTTTGTTGGACATATTTATCTAAATTAAATGTTCTAATAGGTCAAAGGTCAGGTTGGCTGTGTAAAAACACAAGTTGTGCAAGTCATTTAATCATACAAGCACAGGCATGTTTAAGTAAGGGCTGTCAAATATGTGGTAAAAAAGTATATACTATATTATATTATCTGACTAAATGATTTGAACCGAAAAATCTTCACTTCGCTTTCTACTTCACAGCGGTTTTGCAGCCTAATGTGTTGAAACTTGGAGGACTGCCCTGATATCTGATGGCCTCATGTCACTGTTGACGAGCAGGCAGTCCGTCCCCTCTGGTGTTCCCAAACAAACCTCCAACAACTCGATCTTTGGCCCACTTAGAGGACAAGAGAGATTAGGACAAAGAGCCGGGAAGGAGGGGTGGGGGGAAAAAAAGAAAGAAAGGCTGTGAGAAATATAGAACGGTAAATAAGGATATAAAAGTGAATGCAAAAAGAATGAGGTGGGACAACAAAAGGAGGTGCAGTGAGTGCGTCAGCACTATACACTGTCCACCACTATATTAACTAAAGCACTGGGTGGAACAGCAAACACGACCAGCTATTATCAGAAGGTTCGTCTTTGCAGAGAGAAGGTTCACAGTCAGAAAAGCATATTAAATTTGCATTTTAAAATGCAATGATTGAAATTAAATATAAAAAAAATGACCCGAGCATGAGTCATAGGCTTGAGGAAATGTTTTGAATATGTCTTCCAATAAAACTTGTAGAGTAAAGAGCAGTCAGCAACACATGATCCACAGCAGCAGAGGATTACCACACAGTACCACACAGCCAGAGCTGCAATAGCACCCCCTACAGGTGTGAGGGAAACACATTTGAGAACTGTTGTCAAAAGGATCTTTAAGTGTTTAGTCCTGGTGTGTCAAACAGGTGCAACGGGGGCCAGAACTGGCCGCTAAAGGGTCCAATCTGGCCCAAAATGGACCGGTTCCTGTTTCCTTCACAGAAATGTGGAGTCAGTGTCTTTCAGGACTCAAAGAATACAGAATTTACAGTTTGGATTTTGAAAAAAACTAAAAAACTAAATTTTGTTCAATGAGTAAATGTGTTTTTAATTGAAATGCAGTAATAAGGGAGACGTCCTATTGTTGAAGTTGCACTTTTTTCAAACGTCATGTCTCCTGTTTTGTAAATTGAAGGTAAACTAATAGTAAATTCACAAACAAAAAAAAAAAGTAGTGGAGAAATTTGTAGGTGTTATTATTCATATGTTTATTTTTTCTGGCCCGGTCCACTTGAGATCAAATTGCACTGAATGTGGTTGATTCACTAAATTGAATTTGATGCCCCTGGTTTACACTGTAAACCTGTAGAATTTACAGTACCTAACTGGCAACAATAGGTTACTGTAATTATTTTATTAATTAAGTTCTGTACTCATGTCAACAATTAAATACTTGATTTGATATGTATTTACAGTATTGGATGATTAACTGTATTATACAGTAATTCTTTGACAACTCATTTACTTTACTTGTGAGGGGGGTAGCGTTAGATTCTAACCCCTGAATTGTGGTTAATTGTTCAAACTCCTTTTAATGAGGAACCCAATCGTGTGCATTAAACACATGATTTCCACCTGTATGCACAGATTTTCTCCACCTGTGTGCGGAGGAGGAACCAAATGCAGAGAGAAGCAGAGCAGACAGACATGATCAGAATGCAGGTGAACACTGTAATAGTCCAGAAAGGTGGCGAGTAGTAATAGATGTGTTGCACAATCACGAAGGTTATTGGTTTGTCTCTGCAATATAAGACTAGTCGTCAATAAGATAAATACATAGAAAATTACCAGCCTCATGTTTTAACCCATTGAAGCCTATGAGCCCCATTTCATACTTAAAATAAAAAAAAAACTAAATGTTACTCGTGCAGCTTTTTTACTGACATGATAGTACACAACATTTTTTTTTACATTTTAAGCAAAAAAATAAGTTTCCAAGTGTTTCCTCTCACATGACGTCATCAACTTCCCGTTCCGTCCTCCTAAGAACATGGCGAGGACAAACCCTCCCAAAAAGAGTCATTTTATTTAGATTATTATGATTTTCAACCCCGACATGTATATATCTATTTAATCATTCAAGTCTCTAGAATAGGGGCGACACGGTGGAACAGGGGTTAGCGCTGTTGCCTCACAGCAAGAAGGTCGCAGGTTCAAGACCTCCTTGGGTCCTGGGTCTGGGACCTCAGGCCCTGGGACTCTGGCTTCCTCCCACAGTCCAAAAACATGCTGAGGTTAATTGGCAACTCTAAATTGCCTGTGTGAGTGAATGGTGTGTGTGCCCCACAATTGGCTGGCGACCATCTGCGGTGTATCCCTGCCTCTCGCCGTAACGTGCTGGGATAGGCTCCAGCAGACCATGTGACCCTAATGAGGAATAAGCAGGTATAGAAAATGACTGACTGAAGTCTGTAGAATAAGCTGCCAAAAAGTAAATGAGATAGATTGTATGGGAATATTTGTACAAGTGGCAACTACTAACGATTTATGACATGATTATTAGTGACTCAGATTTATTATACGCATGAAATCTTTGAAAAAAATCTGGGCTAAAATGGGTTAAATAAAGTGAAATAACTTTTACATATACCATTACTCAGCTGCTGCCAAACAAAGTGGATTGTCAAAAGTTACACTAATCACGATACATTCAGTTGTAGGCTGTATTAATGGTCGTATGTATTGTTTTTTTCTGCAGTTGTATTGTGAAGACACAGCCACTGGGAGACAGTATTGGCTCAAGCCAGCATCTGAAGCTGTTCTCTGGCTTTTATATGGAAGAATGTGATGTATTGAAGGTGCTGAAAGCTGCTCTCTCACTGAAAGGCAAATGCTTTGATACGAAACTCTGACTGAGGGACAGAGGATGTAATATTTACTTGATTAATTTAAAAGAAAACAAAAAAAGATATTAAAAAAATTGAGGTAGAAGAATTCACCTCATCCTGAAATGTTCTGTGTAACTTCATAAATTGAATTGTTGCGAGTGTTGTTCTAGTTGTCTTTGGTATTATTGTTGAAACTGTGACTATTATATCTTCACTATTATTGCTATCATTACTATTATTGATATGGTTGATATAGTAACGGGTATGTATTACAGTATCATTATTGGTAAGAATCCCAGCAGAGTCCTAATTCATGTCTTTATGGATGCGTACAACTCTGGGATTGTCAAAGAACCTATAACCAGTTCATACAATGGCATCGCTTCAGTGAATAAGGACAATACAGAAACATCAGTGGGGAAAAAAAAAAGAGTTGAACACTGATAACAGACGACATGTGGCTGAAATCCTGGGAAACATCTTTCACCAACTACTGGATCTGGAGGGACTTTTGTTGGAAAAGCCTAATTTGCTTTTTCGTAACTCCCAATTAAACATTCCAAACAAACTGGTACAAATCTGGCCTACGCAGACCAGGCCCATGTTCTTTGATCCTGCGTTTGCTTAGGAAAACATGGACATTCATTCAATAGGTGCACAATAGCGGGAACCGCGGCCAGTAGCATAACGTTATAGGAGTTGTGACGTCAGGCGTGTTTATGTCAGTAATTTAGGTTCGATGGATCTTACCCAAGTTTCCGACTTGAAAGACCTTTTCCGAGCATTTTTCCACGGTTGAGGTCTTTTCTTTTTTCCAGTTCCAAGAACAATGGATTGCACCATTATCCCAGAACAATGATGCTACTATACTATACGCAGGCCTTTTTACACGTGGTTTAGCCTTGGGGCAAAAGCTAAGACTCAAGTTAGCTCGACTCCGTCCGTTTTAAAGCTTTGGGTTCAGGTTATAGAAAGAGTAAAGTTTCCTTCCTCCCCCTCCTCCACAACCTGCCAAGCAAATGGTCGGTTTGACATCCCTGACAAGGAAAACTTCATCCCACTGGCCTTTCCTTCGCTTCGAGGAGCAGAGCGCTACCCAGCGGATCCTGAAAGGAAGCCTCATCCTCCCGACGGAGGATGCTGAAAGGAGGCAGTGTCCAGACACTCGTCTACTCTGAACCGGTAGTACGGCAGACTCCTGCAGCAGCATCACACCTGGCTTCAGTCACCGCGCTGCCGTTTACAATTTGGTTTTATCAACAATTTTATTCTGCTCTGGGAACACTCTTCTATTTTTAAATGTGTTGGACTGCATCCAAATTGAGCAGGTTCAAGAATGTTTTATTCCGTCCCCTCTGACTCCAGTTTCTGTGCAACGTACTACAACAGTGGCACCCAGGGCGTGCAAACTATTATAATTGTTATTATTATTAATGATAATAGAATACAAAAGAAATATCAAGGTGCTTTGCAGAAAGAAGGGCAACAGGGTGGCGCAGGGGTTAGCACTGTTGCCTCACAGCAACAAGGTCGCAGGTTCAAGACCTCCTTGGTCCTGGGTCTGGGACCTTTCTGTGTGGAGTTTGCATGTTCTCCCCGTGTCTGCGTGGGTTTTCACCAGGTACTCCGGCTTCCTCCCACAGTCCAAAAACATGCTGAGGTTAATTGGAGACTCTAAATTGCCTGAAGGTGTGAGTGTGTGAGTGAATGGTGTGTGTGCCCCACGATTGGCTGGCGACCATCTGGGGTGTATCCCTGCCTCTCGCCGTAATACACTGGGATTGGCTCCAGCTGACCCCTGCGACCCTAACGAGGAATAAGCAGGTATAGAAAATGACTGACTTTGCAGAAAGACAAGGTTAACCAAGAACACGGAAGGATTAAAAACAAATTGCACAAAGTCGGGTACTGAGATATTCAGTGATGAATAAGATTTAAGAGTAAGAGAATAGTTTTGGGGCCCAAGTTTAAAAAGAAAAAAGAAACACATTAGAGGCCCAAGTTTAAATTTGAAAGCAAGACCCCGGTAGGAAGGCCTGGAATAGGTTGAGTTTTTGTTTTAAATTTAAAAACAGCAAGAGATTCGGAAGCGCTAATGGCTGCTGGGAGCTGACTCGAGGTCTCCGATAGGTCGGACCTGTACAGTTTATAACATTAAAGACATTCTCTATCTTAAAGAAGGTTTACTGGGAATTTGGGTGAGAAGTCAGGTGGCACCATTTAGGATGCATTGTGACTCTATATGGTTACAACAGTCAAAGCGCGGACCACTTTTTACACATTTGCATTCCTCGGATGGAGTAATCCATCGGAGGAAGGGTGACAGTTTGTGAAAAGTGAGGAGAGAGAATATGCAGCGGCTGTTTATAATGATGTGGGGGGATACCAGACTCGCTGCCATGTATATAGCAGCAGGGAGTTGTTAACCGTCTAGAGATGGATGCGGTCATCCAGGTATTCGGACGACAGTGTCAAGTGTTTGTCAGGGGAGGTTTGTGTGTTGTTTGCACAGGAGTGGAACTTTGATGTTGTAGCAGTATTTTCCCCATTGTAAACTATGTCTAGCAGACATGTAACATGCTTAAAATACATACAAAATTGGTTTAACCTAAAAAAAAAATAAGGCAACATTTACCAAATTTTTTAAGGTAACTGCTAACAGAATTACATTAATTCAAAGTGTATGTTGAAATATGATGAATTAGCTTTTTGGCCAAAATAAATAACATTTTAAGTAACATAAAATTAAATACTGTTGATATTGAAAATGGCTTGGTGCATCCAACATTTCTAACATGATAACATGAACTTAAATGCTTGTGTTGAAGTTGATCCAACATAATATTTAGTAGCTGTAAGTCCATAATAAAATTAACTTCTAAGTAGCATGAACTCACTTATTGTCATCATGAATTCACATATTAAAATGGATGGAAACGTGTTTTAAATATGGGAAGAAAGGCGTGAACAATACAGACAGCAGCCAACTCACAAACAAAAAGGTTCGGAGAAGCTGTTCATGAATGAAGTGCGTTTTTAGTTGTTATATATTAAGTCCACAGCCAATTAACAAATTAATTGGGTCACGTTATGCAAACTCAAAAATCCAAGTGGAAAACGTTGCCACACTGTTTTGGCTTTAAACAACTTACCCTAGTACAGGAGTTCTCCCAGATATGAACATCCAATTTACCAACATTAGTATATACCATGGAAATGAAGGTTGAAAGGTCAGATTAATCACAGTAAATAAAAAACAATAGGAATAATAGTGTCACCAGAGCTGATGGATATAACAATTACAAGTAAAGTCAAACACTTTAATTTATTAACTCGCAATAGAAATACATATACTCACTTTACTCTAGAATTTAGACAAAAATACTTAAAGCAGGTCTAGTCATTTTAAAAAAAAAACATTTTGATATGTAATCAAATGTAATGGATTTATGTAATCCATCCCTTTAAAGGCTTCATTAAGCTACTGTTTCCACTACTTGTGGATGGATGGAGGGGGATTAAATGGAGGGGGGGGGGTAAACTCAGCTGGTTTATATGTGATATTACTGAAAATCCTTTTTAAAAACTCTGTTTACTCTCGTATTTATGTCAGTTGGAGATTATTATTATTATTTTGTAAATCGCATATCTATTTTCCTCTCGTTATGTATCTTTCTCCTCCCTCTCTCTCTCTACCTCTCTCTCTCTCTCTCTCTCAGTGGCACGAGGCAGACTGTCACTCATCCGCCGCTCGTGCACCACGGACGCTGCACGCGGCGGTTTCTTTTGTTGTTGTTTTTTTCTCTCTCCCTCTCTCTCTCTCTCTCTCTCTCTCTCTCCCTCATTTAAAGCGGAATGTGATGAATAATGTCCTGAGAGCCTTTTAGCCTTTAGCACGCACGGCAGCGTCTGGGTCGGAGGAACGGAGGCGGAGAGCCCTGCACAGGTGAGCGGGTTATGTCCAAGTTTTTTTTTTTTTTGTTTTTGGTCGGAGGTGGAAGGATGTTTCCGAGCTGTAGCCTGGTAAAGTTACACTTCTTTCTGCTTTAGAGTCGTGTTTTAGCAAAGAGAAACTTCAAACCGTTTTATTCAACATTTTCCCAATCGACATTAATTCATTGATTTGACACTGATGCTATCTCCACATCAAACCGGCTTCATTTTAGGTGTTAATTGTACTCATTATATAGTTTAAAATACATTTATATTCCAGTAAATGTATTTATATCCTATTTATTTAACTTACTGTACTAGTTTGATACTATTTCTCTATACTAATAAGCATGTGTGTGTGTGTATATATGATTATGTTTCTAGATTTATGCTAATCCATTATTCAATGTTGCTTTCTGATGATTTAACTAGTTCTAGTGCTGCTATTTGTTATTCTCTTAAAGAAAAGAAAGATGTAATGTGTATGTATTTTCTAGAAATAACAGACTTTGAGAGGAAAAAGTCTATTTGCACATATGAGACTATGTTAATGTTTTTGACCCCGGAATGAATGTTTAAGCTTTAGTTGAACATCCTTTCAGTTCAGCAAAGTCTTATCACTTGTTTTATGATGGATGGGTAAACTTTGAGTGGGGGGAATGGCATTCGTAAGAGGATAAGAGCATTTTGGTTGTTCCTGAGTCTTTTTTTTAATATATATATTTGTGAGAATTTGTTGCATGAAAAAGGTTAGATGTTGTTCAATTACCCTGAACGCATTTACCTGATCGCTGATGTTTTATTGCAGAAGTGCTGCGATAAATCCTTACTTGTCACTTTATTACCTAGAGTTTATCTGTTACAAACATGAACCACACACACACACACACATTGATTGTATGTACTCGGAAGCTTATGTACACACACACACACAAACAGGAGTGTAACACCAAATTTTTAATGTCAGTGGGTCCCTCTCTATGCCAGTACACGTGTAAGCAAACAAAATATAAAAAAAAAAATGAACAAGCATGAACAGGGGTTTAAGGTACAATCACATCAGATTATACTGATAATTGGTTCTTTGATTGACCACCTGAATTGATGCATTTGATCGCTAAATAATCTGGGCTCACGGGTCACATTCGTCGCCACTGTTTGCCGGTGGACTAAACCATTTTGTTCCTCCAAGGGGGGGGGGGGTCAGAATGTCCAGTATAGTACTGTGGCACAAAGATCATTCTCTCATAACGTTATCAATATACTTGACACCATATCAAACTATGACACTGATTAACTGGAGGGCCCCAATTCATTTATTTTATTCCCCTCCCCAAAAAAAGGATTTTCATTGGCCCTTTCTCTACTCTGGCCCTGGATAGTTAGGTCCACTTTCCCCCACTACCACGCCCATGCACACAAACAGGTAATTGATACAGGTAATGAAATATTTGGCTACTCTTTCAGTTGATTAGGCTTTTAATTGATTGTAAATAATCGATACATAGCAGATACGTAATAAGGTGTATTGTTTATACTATGTGAGCAATCTTTTTTATTTAGGGGGGGTGAACGTGAAAAGAGCAAAGTGTTCAGGAAGGCACAGAAGGTGGACTGAGTATAAATAATGACAGATCATAAGGAAATAATGAGTGTTTAATTTTTTTTTTTTGCTTTTTTTAATTCCTAACCTAAACCTCTGGTTACTTTCTCTAAGCCTGTCGAAAGCAATTCACCAGACAAAAAAGTGCTGCTGCGTAAATTTATCCGCTAGAAAACCTTTTAGTGAGACACTGGTTCCAGTTGAAACAAAAAGACCTTCGTGTCACACGATCCTGCAGTATTGAGGCAAGGCAGCTTTATTTATATAGTGTGTTTCATACCCAGGGGCAAGTCAATGTGCTTTACATAAAAACAAACAGTTAACAGTAAGAATTGGAGGCTAAAGACGTACAATTTTAAAAAGAAAAGCTAAAAAGCAACAATCAGAAAAATGAAAAGCAAAGCGCAGAAAAATAGAAAGAGAATAATAAAAACTAGAATATAAGAGGATCAGATGTCTGCAGCATGAAGTAAGGATTTGCTGTTAACCACTTGAGTCCAGTTTTCCTGACTACAGAAGTGTCGGAATCAATTTATGCTGCCGTTACAGAGCATATATAGTTAGAATTTGATGTTTTACTACAGATACAAATGGGCTAAATTGGGGGGGAAAATGAAAAAAGCGAAATTCTATAAAATGTAAAATCCAATGATTAATAAGATAAGAGTTCAAAAATCAATTATTTGTCCATAAAATCAGAACAAGAATATATTCTGTAAGATGTTTAAAAAGGAGATTTTAAAAAGGACCCAATTCAGCTCAAATTTAAGTTAAATATCAAATTAGTGGTTAGTTGCAGCCTATTACTGACATTATACAAAACCATTTTCTTATTGTATTGATGATGTGACGATATATATTGATACTGTAATAGTAACAATGACATTAGCATAGTGTTGTAGCTGAGGTTTTGTCATGTGATATATGCATATATGTATCAGGGGCTTTAGGAATTTTAAAGGTTGAATTGTATATACAGTTCAAATGAAAGTCTAAAACTCAAAGTGCTTAATAGCTGCAGTTCAGTGCATAACAGCTAAAAGCTGCTTCACTGTCTGGTTTGAACTCTGGGCTCCACTATCTGACCTGTCAGTAGATGAGCAGTTTCATAATGCAAAACATACTTGTCCCCCAAATAAAATACTTTATTGTTAATTTTGTTATTGCCCTCCAGAACAGGCTGTATGAGCATCTTCTGCTCTGCTTTTTTTTGGGAGGACAGCATGGAAAAAGGAGATCAGGTGTTGCAGATGCAAACAAAAGTGAAGCATGGATTAAATGTAATATTTTCCCTTTTCATGTGAAAAGGGCTATGTGTAGATGTAAGGGACACTCGTTACATTGATTTCCTCACTTCATTTTGCTCATTCTGTAAATCACAAACTACTTTTTTTGAAAAGTGCTATTGAACAACATTGCTGCTGTTATAGTTTAATGACATTTCCAGTAATCGCAGATGATTTTGATAATCAATTTGAGTCATTTTTTTTAAGAAGAAAATCTCCAAATGGTCTCGTTCCAGCTTCTCAAATCTGGTGATTTCTCTACTTTAGTCTTAGTTAACTGATCAACTTTTTGGGTTGCGGACTGACAAAAGAACAGGGAAACAGGGATCCACCTACAGGGAAATCCTAATCGATTAGTTGCAGCCCTACCTTTCATAGAGGGAATGTGTCAATGCACTGATTTAATCTTGTGTTAGATACAATTTCCTGAGATTTCATCAGAGGAGCATATGCCTTGAGCTTGAGGCAATTTTGGATCAAACGAAGTATTTAGAATTGGCAAAAGTCATTCACAGATCTCAGTTGAAATGTTTCCCATTTCAATGATGTAATGGCAGCTCAACAAGACAACGATGAAAACCCTCAGCTCACTCCTGTTCTGATCGTTTGCCTGGACTGGAGCCTTTGCTCAAGCATAAATAAAATGGACCATTTCCATTGAGTTGGACTGGTGCATAAGCTATGAGATGTAGTATGTTAAGAGAAAGGATGCAATGGCGTGACTTAACAGGCCATTGTTTTAATACTCCCTTTTGTAATAAATCACTTTCAGTGCATTTCATCCTTTGATGTGGTTCAGGCTTTTGGAATATCCGTATGTACAAAACCAGTCCAAACAGGATTTTAAGATATTTTTTTGGTCTTTTTTCTAATCAAAATGACAGATTTAGTGGCGGTATTTTTTCATAATTTACACCCTTTTTGTACTTGGACTTGTAAACCCTATTAAAAGTTTAAATAGGATTAAGACAAAAAATAAATAGAACATTAAAGCTGTGTCCCGAATTGCGTGATTCTCCACTCACACTTAATATTTTAAATATACAAGTGTGTTCACAGTCTGCGGTGTATGAAAGTGTAGTTCACTGTACGCAATTACTGGACAGAAGGAAGAAGTAAATGATTGTGTGTGCAAATATACTGCCGCCAGCAGGAGGTGCAGAAAATATATATGGGTTTTGTGAAAGATGGGTGGTATTTGGGGTTTATTTTGCAAGAATTATGTGACATATTTGCGAAAATTTGCGATATATTGTTTATTATGTGGGAATTCATGTGATTGCAAAAACGCGAAAAACTGGAGGGACTGCAAAACATGCTAGGCGACATGAAATCCATATTTTAGAGGTCCAATATTGAACACTTTTATTTTTTAACACTGTTTTATTTGAAGTTGGATATATAAAATATATATGTGGAGGTTTAAATTATGAAAAATCACCAACATAGATTTACATCTCCTCTCTCAAGCTTCTCTCTGGAACCCTAGAAATAACGTTGGGTGTGTCCTTAATATTAATGTGTCTCGCTTCTCAATTGGCTGGTTTGAATAGGTGGGCAGTGACTGTATAGTTCTGACATCACGACTTCACAGAAGCCCCGACGGCTCCTTTTTAGGCACAATCTCTGATCCTAGGCTGTGCGTGTTTCTCTATTGAGCAAGCATTTCGAAGCATGGGACGGTATTTATACAACACCCGATAATCAAAAGGCAAATACAATCTCACTTTCTGTGATAGGGGAGCCTTTAATTACTTAAACACACAACATATGCCCCAATAGAACCAGCAACCGACCTCCCCACTCATCTTCCCCTTAAATCGTTTCCCAGGAATAAGGACTCCCAGTAGTGAAACCTCTGGCAGCATCTGGAAAGAAGAAAATAAATAAAAGGAGATTTGTGAAAGCAAGCAGCTGTTGTGATTTACCAGCATCAGACAATTTAAATCTATAATTTTTGGAAGTAGAAGGCGCTCCTGCATCATCCAAAAATGTAACCCCCCCCCCAACAAAGTACAGTTCCAACACTGGCCAGTCACCATGAGCAGACTTGAGAGCCCTGGACGATTCCCAGGTATGAGCGTTAGTAAATGAATCAGGTAAAACAAACTGGTGCTGAGAGACAGTGAGTGTACTCACATAACCTGCCCTGGCAAAATGAAGGTAAAAACAGCACATTAGTCACAGAGAAAAGTGGTTTCGGGGATCAGCCCTCCTCCCTGCCTTTGCTAGAAACAGTTAACTTCTTGTCCTTGCCGTCGCCTACTGCGCTGTCCCTATTAGCCTCTCCCTGTAGACATTTAGGAGAGAGCCATCGCCTTCGGGCTAATTTTAGACCATCTGTACCAACATCAACTCATTAGCCTGATTCCCATGGCTAACCAGGCCTTATTCATTATCAATGTCACCTCACCCACGGCACCACATCCGTCTATACTTTTTGACTCTTATCAACGGCGATAAGGTATCAAATAGGCAATAGTGTGAATTCAACTCTCCGCCACTGATATGAGCACATTTTTGCAGATATAAAGCAGATATAGTAGCAAGGACAACTTGGTTTAATAAGTAGTGGTTTCCAAGCAAACAGATAATAAACAAGTGCACTTGTGGTGTCGTTAAGAAGGGGATAGACGTTTTATGATTGAGTTACCAGGCAACCAATGGGGTTTGAGAACATTCAAATTGCAGATCCTCTTAAGCCGAAAACGTTTGCTGAACCCATACAGTCCGGCTTACTTCCTTGTCTTTTGACGTTTATGATCAGTCTCCAATTATTTCATGCTTGTCGGGCGTTTTCTGACATCCTTGTGTGATCGGGACATGCAGGATTTTCCTTAAACTTGGATCTGTGGGCTCAGTCTTCTATAAATCCCTAAAAAAGGAAAAAAAAATCAAGTAGAAAAACACAAAAAGTGTTCCTCCCTAGTAGAAGTGAAACCCCAGCGCGATGATTTACAACTTAATGCAGTTACGATTCAATTTCCTGCTTACATGATCATGATCTATTCCTGGGAAAAACGTTGCTATCTCAAAGAAGCAGGTGATATTAGGACGGTATAGGGTTCCTTTTTTTTGTTTTAACTGTGTCAAGTACATGAGTTGAACGTGACCGTTTGTTCTATGAGGTAAGGTGACTTTATTCCTACACGGTATGTTGCATATTCATCTCTTCACTGGGGCAGGGAAAAACTTTCCAGAAAGGTTTAAGATCATTATGTAAAATAAGAACATTATGTGGCCCTATACCATAGATAAAAGTGTCACTGTACGCAGAATATGAGGTATTTAACTTGATGTTTCGCATGCATATTTTTGTACAGACACTATCTGCTCAAATATATGCAACGTACGAAGACAGTAGGTTCAGAATTTAAAATTAAGCTACTGCATTTGTTAATGAGCTGCTGATTTGAAGGTCAGGTTAATCACAATAGAAAATTAAAACAGGCATAATTTGTATAACAATTGCCTTAAGTAAAAAGTCTAATAATTTTTTCGGAACTTGATTTAATAACTCATAGCAATACATATATTTGAATTATGACAATTGAGTGTAGAGTGTAGGGAAGTGCTGTACTTATCTAGGTTTTGTATAAAGTTTTGACTTCCCCAACAAGATATATATGTGGTTTTAAGTACCAAAAAACATCTAAATATAGTTTAATTCCTATTAATCAGCTGATACTCAGATAGCTGTGACATCACAACTTCCTGGCAGTCCTGGTGGCTCGTTTTAAGGCAAAGTTTCTAAATACTGTGCCCTTCTGTCTGGATTCAGCTTTTTGAAAGATTGGATAGTATTCACTTAACATGTAGACCTTCTTCTCTTAATCAAATTTTTTTAAACTATATTCTTATATTTGAGTGTAAAATCTTAATAGAAAGACGCTTTTCGTTGTAAATTTTTCCTTCTCCATGGGTTGCCATGTCATTGTTTTCCTGAGCATATTTTAAGCACCATTTCCCGGCATGTGGATAAGGAGATACCGATGATGACAGTGGCGCTATGAGAAAGTGGAAAACTGATCAGTCCTAACTAAACCCATGGGGAGGCACAGGCTTTATTTCCACAGTTGGCCTGCATTTATGCGTGTGTGTGTATGTGCGTTCCCCACTATATTCTGCAGCCATTCTCCTTTTACCCCCTCCATCCAGTGAGCTGGCACCCTTATTGTGACAAGCCCAGCACGCTCAATTACCCACTCACAACCCATTACCCTCACCCACGCAGCTTTATTCAGAAGACTCCTTCCGCTGAGAGTTGCATCTTGTTCCAGTCATGCAAGCAGCAGCCTAGTGTGTGATTTAGTGCATCTCTGTGAGTGCATGGAAAAGTCAGCGCCTCTGCACCGAGGGAGAAAACCAGGAGGGCTTTTGATAGTAACCGTCGATGACACTATTGATTTGAGGGTTTTTCTGAGGTTCTTGTCCAGCCTCGTCGGTGCAGCAGGTTCATGTTGCTGCACGGCGGGCGTACAGATGATCTTTAGAAAAATAAAATTTGAACTCGTGGCTTTTTTTGGGGAATATTGTTTATCCTTTATTTGGATCCCTTTTAGTTCCCTTGGCAACAGCCACTCTTCCTGGTGTCCTTATGGAGTAAATACAGCATAATTGCACACATTCATGCTCACATGCAAGGAGATGATTGTAGATGATAGAAAAAAATGTGATCATTTTCTCTACATTTTTCTGAATCTCAAAAATTTCCTCCAATGCTTACAGCTATTAACAATCCTACCAGTTTCAATAATTTAAGAGTGGCAAGAGTGCAAGAGTGGCAATTTTCTGACAGTCGTGGCTTAGCTTTAAATGTGTCCATGAACTCTAGAGATTGGGTTTTAAATAGTTTTGGATAGGCCTTCTCTAACTTGGGGAAAAAAAAGGGAATCTGTTCTCCAGCCACATTGTGTGGTCCAAAATTTCACCAATCTCTCTATTTATTTCAGCTGCCAAATAAGGTCTTTAAACTTGGCTGAAGTGTGTCCAGATGCTGTCGACAGTAGTTTTTCAGCTGCTTCTTGCGCAGGCTGGTATTTTATAAAAAGACACCAGATTAACTGTCCTGTTTGCACATCACATGACCCCAAAAAAGATGCCAGCTAGTGAGGTGTGCGTTTGATTTTTGAATCTATTTTCTACCTAAAATTAGACATTAGCATGAGATAATGAGTTTATTCTCAGAGGACTGCGTCCAACAGGATCTGTAATAACTATTCTAGGATGATGGCCCAGTTGTCCGCAGAAGGTTGTGAGTTTAAGTCGCTGTGACTGCAGAAACACACATTCCATCAATTTCTCATCTGAGAAATATAACCAACACCCCCCCCAACAGTACTCAATCACTTTAGAAGAGTTTTTCCATGTGTTTTGCATCGGAGAAGACCAAACAAGAAGAAAAAAAAGGGAAAGAAATAAACACTGAATTTGAGGAGAAAATGACCTAATACTCATGAAATGATGTGGTGTCCAGGCAGCCAGAATAAAATCTTAAAATAAATCATATTCATGTTCAATATACCATGAACTCAAAGACAGAAACTAGTGAATAACGGATCTCATATTTCCAAATGCAAGAGTGTATATGTTGGCAAGCCCAGAGCAATTTGCAGTGTGGGCAGTAACACATTACAACACGTTATATTAATGTGATTATTTTGCTGTGATGTGACATGAGAGGGATTACAATTTGAATTTCAGTAGTGCTCAGTTACTTGTGAAGTGTGTGTGGGGGTGGTCGGCTTGTTCACCGTGTTGCTGGGAGTTTGATGGACGACTGATATCAGTTTTTGGTCTCTCTTTTCATCCGGGCTAACACGGCGTGGATGTGGGGAAATAGTTAACCTCTACCGAAAGAGGAGAAAATGCGACTCTATGCTAACTTTAGCCACGGGTAATCTCAGGAATCCCTGAAGTGTGTTTCACAGTTTACGGGTGTGGAAACTCTACAGGTTCCGCTGTGAGGAGGGACTGTGTGCGTTCATTGTGGCTAAACTGTTGATAGCCAGTAAATAGCTCCAAAACTTACATTGGCTACAGTGTTAAAACCACAGTGGCTTGTTTTATTTCTTCACCTGCAGGCTTTGGAGTGGTTTTGAACACGGCTTTAATAAACTTTGTAATATAACAGGCAGCCTAATATACCTCATTACTTTCACTGGTGAGCAATTGATAAACGTAATCTAAGTGCTTTTCCAAGACCTCATCGCAGCTGTACTGGCATAGAAAGATAACATGTCATGTGCCCAACCTCTATTGGTGGAATATGCAAAGGCAGAGGACATTTATTTGATTGCAAGGTGGTCCCTGGGTATTATATAGAAAAAAAAAGTGCTGGGAAACGAAGGTAGAGACAAAAACAAGGATCTGAGAGGTCACCACTTAAATAAGTTTTTTCCACAAAGGGCTTTAGAGACTTAAGGCTCTTTCCAACACAAATTAAAGAATTTTATGTGCGCTGGTCGCAGTCAAGAGTTCAGTGTTGCATGCTTCTACTGTAAAGTCCTTTTCAACCCATAGAAAGTGTGTTTGAGCGTGCGAGCTGCTGCTTCTGCTGCTGCATTATTTCATAGTTTCGATTGGTATCCCAAACCAATTTGTTCTTGAGCAAACAAAAATTCTCATTTCTCCAATTCCTCTGTTTCCTGCTGCTGCTGCTAGCTGTCAGTTGTGAGTGTTTGTGTGTGCAAGACCGGATGGCGTTTTTTGTTTTTTTTTGCTGTTGGCTGATCATTGTGGAGTTAAAGTGACAGGGGTTCTGCTTTCTGTTTTGTACTCTTTCGGTTCTGCAGCAGTAAAAAAAAAAAAAAAAAAAAGCAGTAAAAATATGTCTTATCTTCCCTAATGGTTCCATGACAATTGAGCAGAAGAGGCTCTGAACTCTCTCAAGCAGTGTGTGTGTGTGTGTGTGTGTGTGTTCTGCATTGATTGATCAGGTGAGAGAAAGTGGGGAAATGAGCAGTGAAATTCTTTCTCTTTTTCCTAGCAGAATTATTGCTGTCACTTTTCGTGTCTTCAAAAGAGCCCAACATTATAAATGGATGGAGAGACTGAAGATGTGCGTCGCTGTCCCCATATTTGAACATTTATCGCAGCTTGGCCCTCTCTATGATGGCCAGATTTTCACCCTGCCTTTGAGTGCGGAAAACAGCTATAAATACTTTTTATCTTTCCATGTGGTTGAAGCATACCAGTGATTAAATAAGAGAGTGGGCAAACGCACGCCAGTCTTTTGTGAGGTGCTGGTACTGACAGCAGCATCCAAAAATAGAGAAAAAGTACTGTACACTGAGCGACCGCAAACACGTTCGGGCTTCTGTCTGAAGCTCAAAGTGCATTCATTGCAAAAAAAAATGGTAAATGGTATTTAAATGAGTAAATAACACTTCTGCCACCAGTGAGCCCTGATCATCACATTAACATTTGGAAGCTGATTAAAGATGCGAAGACTGCCACACAGTCATAGGTTTTGACTTTCTATGATGGGAAAGATTTGAGCCAGAGACAAGAGACAGAAAGACAATTTTCTATTGGTCAATAACAGAAAAAAGACACGCAAATCAGCTTCTCTGGACATTTTGAGGGGCGCTTATTGTCCCGACTCGAAAACCTTTGCATTTCCTGTGCTGTTGCTATCACTTTCTTCACCTACACATACTATCTGCATGCAATCTAAAACATATATCATAAAGGGTTGCAGAAGTATGTCGCTTCAGGAAAAACTGAAGTAAAAGTGGGAAAGTGAAGTAATACTACTGCTAATAAAAAAAAAAAAATCAAGGATAATAACATTTCTCATTTTTATCATGGTCACCAAATAGTCGCAAAAAAAACTAACATCAGCAACACTTAAGTCGTTATCTCAATATTTACCCAAAGCCCATTGATTCCCAATGAAGATGAAATATTAAAAATGTCACATGATTGTTTTCAGCTGCAGATTTTGCAGGCTAATGAGTATTTAAGTAGGTTTTGTGGAGTTTTATTATAGTACTCACTAGATATGTCACCCACTATAACAGGGTGGCTCACTGATGATATGGAACAGAGGAATAAGTAAGGCTTTAGCTAGAGAGACAACACTTTTTTTTCATTATTCTCAAAAGGACAAAAGATGCTTAGCACCAGATTTATCTTACTCGCTAATTTCCACCTGTAGTCCCAGGATCAATTGATTGTTGCATTTGTGCTTTCATGGGATTTATTGGTAATAAGAAGAATATAGAGTATCACCAGTTTTATCCTATAACCCCACTTTCTGGGGCTGAATGAGTTATTGTCAATGTTGAAGATTGAAAATTGTGATAATGCCAGAAATGAGACACTGTGCCTTTAATTAACAGTGTCAAATCATATCTTTCAAAACCATGTAGATGACAACCACAGGGTTAATTTTTCTGTCCAGCTTCCTTTTAAATGCATATCATCAATGATCAGCAGCTACTTCTCAGCTTCACTTGGCAGTAGTTTGTTTAAGAGTCAGCCTTCCTTACTCAAATATTTAAAATCACAGGAGGATGGACTGGAGAGCATGATACCTCTCAGTTTCATGGCAACGGGACCGGAGTCTCCTCCTCCACATACAAATCAACAAATGTGCATGAGTAGCCCACACGCATGCACACACACAAACACACACAAAACACAGCTCAGCCTTCTCACAATCTGAGGTGTGAGATTATGTGAGAAGTATTTACTTCCCACCTGACAAGAAAACAAGTGGAGAGTTAATAAGAATTTAATTTGCTGCGGTGTTGTGGTCACTTTGCGCTACCGTTTAATCAAATTCATATGAAATCAAATTCATTGCAACTTTTAGACCTTTTGAACAGTGTAGATGATCTCAGTATCACTCCAGGCGGCATTCTGCTAAGAAGAGACATGGAAAAAAAAGATTTACCACTTTATATAATTTAACATGTGTTGTCAACAGAGAGTGAAGGCAAATCTGATCCCGGCAGTTGCATTTTTCCACCGATAGGATGCATGATAGATAGCATGAAGAGACAACTAGATATTTCTAGGGTTTATCTAGAATCAAGCAGAGTCAGGTTTTCAGACATCAACGGATACGCAGGTTGTGTAGCCCAGTAAATCAAAAAGTTTCCCAGATGGTGAGTGAGCATCATCTAATTACAGCTCACATCTGATGAGTCAGTCCTCCTACTTCTGTCTGTCGGTCTAGTCCGTATCATGTGATGTGATGTGATGCCTTGACCTGATCTCTTCTTTAAGCCTTTTGCACAATCTTGGAACACCTCCGATATTTCTCTGTATCAAGTGGCAACCAAAGGTTGTCCGGTCCAAGACTTCCCTTTTTTTTTTTTTCCTTTCCTCAGACTAGTGTTTTTTGTTTGTGTTTTAGGCCCAGACAACATTTTTGGTTAATCTCAAGACAATAGACAATAAAAGTAATAATAACCAGCCAATGCATTCCACCCCGTTGCAGCTTTCCACACGGACTTGTCACTTCAGCCTGCTCAAACCTGATTGGTCATTACACCTCGGGCTGCGAAAATAATTGTCACTCGCCTACAGATGCTGCATATTCATATGTAGATGTGTCTTTTTAGAGATTGGCGCTTGCATGGCATGGTTCCCTGTTTACCATCTTAGTTTACTGTGTCTGACTCTGAGATATTCATCTTAAAACAAACTATTGGGCAAATTTCAGGCGAAAGATCAGGCGACATGAATATTTGAATAGTGGTTGATTTCACTTAAAACCACACGATGAAAAGTCATTAGGATTCATCCCATTGGCACCTTGATATGTGTAGCAAAATTACCATCCATCCAATAGTTGACGAGTCACTAAGACTAAAAAGTCAACCAGATGGGAGTAAAGGGAACATAGGGGCATCACCAACCTCAGTGGGAAGTAGTAGAAACCCAACCTGTCTCAAAGACAGTTTGATCAGTAATATTATAACAATCACTAATAACTGTATGTAGGAAATATACAAAAACCTTCTCAAATCTACCTTATATGTCCTCTTCCCCTACTCTCAAGAGGTCTTTCTGCTCAGTTCAGCTCTGTCAGTCACATGTGAGATGGAAACGCTGAGCTGTGAAAACACACCTCCCTGGACGCACATCACACAGGAAATCCTGCAGTAACTCGTCAGAAATACAGCTCCTCTCTCCCCCCTCACTCACTCCCTGGTTTCTCCTTTTTAATGTGATGGTCAAATAGAGCTAATATTTTCTTATCTTTAAAGTCTGATGTGAGTAATAAAGCTGTAGCGGTCTGTCGTTGAGCGATGATTTGTGCTATGTGTGTGAGAAAGAAAGAGAGCGATTACCTTTTACTCTACGGATCATTCAAGATGCAAATAATAATCTGTATTATTGAAAAGTGGGTGTTGTAACAAGAATGGAAATGTGAATACCATCCGATCGGTGCACCATTGTTGAGCAGAATTATTCTGTCAGCAACTTGACATTTCATTTTATTTACTGCGTGTGTTTAATTAGTATTCTTTTGTCCTGATCATGGCCGGATTACAGAGCAGGCACAAGGGGTCGGGGCCCCCTAAAATAGTCTGTATGCTTCAAATAAGGAGCCAATTAATGGTCGAACAGCATTTGACAATCACTGCCACATTATGGAAAGCAGGCCTGATTTTGACTGTTTAATCAAGCACTGTTTCATAATTGACAAAAACAACTAAATCGTTCACCTTCATTTCCATTTGTACCATTCATTCATGATAAACACAATATAAACATGTGACCTTTGTCTTTTTTGATAATATTGATGAAAATAAACCGTTTTTTTTTTAGAAAAGCAAAATGCAGCATTTTAAAACAAGGCCAAATGCAGCCGTTTTAGGGCTTGTCCAGACAGGCGCTTCTACTCTGCTCTTCTATCGGAGTCAATAGAGTTGTTGACATAGGCTATAGCCGTAAAACACCTTTAGGGCTACTTGAGCACCATCTATGCCCAGTGGCCACATCATTTTGTAAAAAGAAAAAAAAAAAAAAAACATCTTACCGGTCCTTGTAAGTACAGTAAAAATGGAACATATGCTCTTCAACAAACCAAGTACTGCAGGAATGAGGATATGAGTTAGCATTTTATCACTTCCATTTCTCCTTGCCTCAAAGTCATTGGGTCTTTTTGAATGGCTTTTTGGTTGAATACGTAATATAAAGCCTGTATTTAAAACAAGCTTGAAGGTTTTTTTATATTTTGTTCTACATGAAATATGTCAGTAAAGGCCTCATTCGTGAATTTTTAAGCTTTTACATGTTTTTTGGGTTTGCTGACAAGTGGCTGAAGGAGACTACAGAGATATTAACTTGTTTTATTCCACCAGTAACAAATGTGACCGATTTTTTTTTTTGTCGTCGTTTCTTTTCCCACTTTCTGTCTGGAAGATCTCAAAGTGGTAAGTTTTGTTTCAAATTAATTCAAATTCAAATTAATTTTATATAAACGGTAACCACAGGAAGAACATACAAAATAAATAAAAGAAAACTTTATTTATTTATTTTTTTTACAAATATTCTTTAAGGAGTCCACTGATATAACGTTATATCAACTTTGTTGGCTGTTGGCTGTCGTACAACAGAGTGTGCTTCTATTGACAACACAGGTTGCTGCTGTCATGACATATATATGAAGTATAGTAATACAGTTATGTAGTAAATTCTAACCCTATCTCATCCTTTTTATATGGTATTTTATTTCAAATGTGTGAATAGTTCTAACTACCTATTTGCAAAATTTTGTAAAAAAGGTTCTGAATCAGTATTGCGACCACATAAAATCTATGATTTTACCAACTAAACTAATAATGAATCCCAAGGGCATGAAGATTGTGTGTCAGGAAGGTCTAAACAGAGAAATGCATGCATTTCATTCAGAAAAAAAACAATTTGAGATTAAACGGGTTAAACATCACCATGCTGAAGTGCAAAAATCAAACTAAAAGTTGGAAGCTTCGTGCTGGTGACGTTGAAATAACAAACTGTGATGTAACTTTTAACGTTAGTTTGTCACTTACGCTCTAGATATCACAAACTCTGCGCTCCGTTGTGAAAATCATCTCACTAGATAAATGCCTACGTTGTTTACCACGGAGCTAATTTTCTGCAGTATTCCGAAACTGAATTGAAAAATCACTTTGGCTTTTTGATGCAGCAACTGCGTGATATAAACTTCCGGGTGGGCTTACAAAAACGCTCCATCCCTGCAGCACTCTGAGGCTTTGGTGCTTTAAGCTCTGTGGGTTGTGTTATCTCTCTCCTCAAGGAAGTGGAGCCGTTGATAGAAAACCAAACACACTCCGTCACACTCTTGTCACCTCTGCTTTGACAATTGCATTCTTAGTACTTCTGATGCAGACTCGAATGGGTCAATGTAAGGTCAAATGTAAAAAAAAAAAAAAACAACAAAAAAAAAAATCCAAGATCAGTTTCACAGACCAGCGCTGCAGTTGAGTCTAAAGTTCACTGAGCTCATGACAAGATTCAGTCTAGTGAACTATGCTTACATAGGAAACAGACAGAATAAAGAAGTGTCAAAGGATAGTTACATAATAGCTGCCCTGAGGGGACCAGGTCATAGAATGGAGAGTTATCTGATGACATGCAGTAAATGGTGTTCCAGCTACAGGAAGTAAGCGATGTTGACGGGATCGCCGGCTGTCGCAGGATGATATTGACCCTCGAGTGCGATAAGACAAGACGGCGGCCATAAAGAAAAAGAAGAGGTGCAGTAGATGTTATAATAGGTGCTTAAAGCTGATAAGGCATCTAGAACTGCAGCAATAAAAGTCTGTTCCTCTAGAACAAATAATTAAGTGAAACTACTCAGACCTGAAACCTTTTTTTATCATTTCCTTGAAAACTCATCGATCAACACCATGTCACCAGATACACAGAAATAGTAAAGTAAAATGTCTTTTAATAGTAATAGTGTAAAAAAAAAGGGCAAAGGAAATATAACCTGAATGTCACATGAGACACTCTTGACTGCCATTTTGAAGCCTGGATTTAACTTCGGGGTTGGGGGGGTTGATTGTCGCAGCATCCACTGATGGTCATGGACTTCATTACAGAGCCGCAATTATTCAAGCAAAACACAAGAGGCTCTATAGCCTCGGGGCCAGAACTGGCCCAGGACTGTTCACAGAAATGGAAAAATATTTTTTGGATAAAATATTTAGTTTTGATTTGCAAATTTGCCTTACGGTTTGTAAGGCAGACGATAACTTCACCTGCTTAAAAAAGTAAATATTGTTCAAAATAAGTAAATGTTTTTGAATTGCAATGCATGCAACAGTAGAGTGACTGAATACTGAATAACGGAGACATTGTGTTGATGAAATTGCCCATTTATTCTTATGTCATCTCTCCCATTTTGTAAATTGAAGGTTAATTAATTGGGTAAATATTTGTAATGTATTTCTTTACATAAAAAGGAGCAGAGAAATTTGTAGCAGTCATTCATACGTTCAAATTTTACTGTTCCGTCCGGCTTGAGGTCAAATTGCACTGTATGTTGCACATAAACTAAATGGATTTTTACTCCTCTGCTCCATAGTGATCAGAATTTATCAATTTGATGGACATAAATACTTAAGAGTCCACATGGACAGTAAGACAGTGATTTAACTGCCCTTATATCGTTATCTCTGGCTGTTATTTACCAGACGGGGTCAGATAAAATCCCAGAATCTGCTAAACGTCTACCAGCTGCATTGATATTTGACCTCTGACCTCTCCTGACAGTAGAATAAGAAAGAAGAATTTCCCTTGTGGTACTCACTAAAGCATGGTATTAGTATTGTATTACAAAGACAAACTAACATGCTGATGGAATCTGGCAGGGAGAGCTCCTGCCGGTTTTAGCCTATTTGCCTTATAAATATCGCGTGCTTTCAAGCTGTGATCCAGTTACTTATTTTAGCAGCAAATATCACATTTTTGATGCCTGACTGCAGCCGCAAGACGGACAAACAACAAGAAATCCTGCCCGCCTGTTCACATAAGCCGGCTACTTTCTTTTTTTTCCAGAAAAATGTAGCATTACTGCAGGAGACAGAACAATTAGTGTGACAGACACAGTTTGTGTGTGTGTGTGTGTGTGTGTGTGTGTGTGTGTGTGTGTGTGTGTGTGTGTGTGTGTGTGTGTTTTAACAGGGCAAGAGCATGGGGTGATGAGGACTCTCTTCTGCTGACCTCAATGCAGATGACCAGTGATGGCCACAGCATCACCTCGACTGTAAGTCGCTAACTACAAACTGTTAGATTAAATCAGACAGACATGTTCTATTCAATCCCTATTCTTCAAACTGCGTTTATTAAACCATCATTGGTTCTTAAACTGTAAAAATAAGTTTACAGAAAGGTTAGCTTAAATGTACAATGAACTTTGTTCTTGTTTCTTTTGACCTAATAATTGCTACTAATTACAAGTAGTGATAATAGTTCACAGTACAGCTCAGTACACAAATAAATGCACGTCTTCAGAAAGTGTGCCATAAAATAAGTTGTCAGGTCTAAGGTTAATTAGTAGGACTGGCAATTTTATTTTAACAAGACAGACACTAAACTGTTCTTTCAAGAGCTCCAGAGAGATTGAGAGGAGACGGAAAGGTATATTGAGATGATTTCTGGTTCTTAAAACCACAAATATCTTGATAAAACTGGGAAAAGTAAATAATAATATATAATATATATACATTGCAAAAAAAAAAAAAAAAACATGTGACAAGCAGTCTTGGAACATTCTTGGTCAGCTGCAGTCAGCAGAAATGTATGTGTTTGAACACAGGACAAAAGTAGTCTAATGTTTAAAATTAAAACAATAATATACAAATACAAACAATAAAAATGATCATTTAGAAAGATTTGAGCACAGTTTGGTGTAATATCTCCCCAAAAAAAGATTTCTGATATCACATCTCAACAGAAAAACAATGCCTTAACCAACATAATACTGTACCTCTTTTCTTTTGTTTCTTACTATTGTTGCAGTTTGTCAGATGACGTATTAAACACGGGTGATCAACAGCAGCAGCAGCAGGAATTCCTAAGCTTGCTAGAGACGGTTGTTCTCACTATCTTCCTCTCCATCATCATCATCATGACAGTGTTTGGAAACCTGCTGGTCATGGTGGCGCTCTGCAAGGACCGACATCTACGGTGACAGCATTGCCTTTTTCCACCGTTGGGAGTAGTAATGATAGTCTGGTTTAAACAGTCTAAAAAATGATCATTGGATTATTTTCAAAATATGACTCTTTCATCAAATCCTAACAAATGAGCAGGCATTGGACAAATTATGAAATTTAACATTAAACATTTACTTGGAAAACCAGATTTCTGTGATTTAATCACTCTTGTCAGTTTTATACATTCAAAATGAGACAATGATAGACAATTTTAGGCATGAGTTTTGATTCTAACTTACTTTCTCTCCTCTCTCAGAAAGAAGAAGACCAACTACTTCATTGTGTCCCTGGCGTTTGCCGACTTGTTAGTTGCGCTGGTGGTGATGCCCTTCGCCGCGATCGAGCTGACCACGGGCCAGTGGCGATACGGAGAGATCTTCTGCCTGGTTCGAACGTCTCTGGATGTCCTATTGACTACAGCATCCATCCTGCACCTCTGCTGCATCGCACTGGACAGGTTTGTGTTCGGTATACGTGCGAGTATGTGAGAGATGCGCATATCTAACTCTGAGGTGAGACAGCTAAAAAGATGTAGTGTCATTAAGAAAAAGAAATTACAAATGACTGCAGTTTACACAAAATCCCTCCAAACCCGTCAACAATGACATACATAATGACAGAATGGAGACAAATGACAAAAGAAATGGCAACAATTCCAACAATAAGACTATAATAAGGCTAAAAAAGACCACACAAGCTTTCCACTAGCATTTCTACGAGCTACATAGTGTTCTACTGTATTTATGAACAAAATTTTTGAAGGAAAAAGCAATATAAAATTTTTAGAGGGAGCGTATTTTTGGCTGGTGACAAGTATTATACCTTGGAGGGCCATCAAAATAAAATATTGTCTATATCCAGTATATGGGATAACTAAAACGACAAATAGATTGGAATATAACGAATAGGCAGGATGGCATTTCTTGAATCATGATGTTTCATGTATCGTGTATCGGGCAGGACAGTATTGGATTTCTTTTACAGTTTTGTATGTGTGCACACGTTTTATGTTATTTCAGGTATTATGCTATTTGCTGCCAGCCGCTCGTCTACAGACACAAGATGACCCCGGTCCGAGTGGCAGTGATGCTGAGTGGCTGCTGGCTCATCCCCACGTTCATCTCCTTCCTACCCATCATGCAGAGCTGGAATGCCATCGGCATCGAGAACATTGTGAGTCTTCAGCAGAGAAGATCAGAAACGAAGGACACAATGAACTCAGAGACAAATTATTATTAAAAAGTATAACAAACCTGCATTAACCCAAATGTACATTATATTTTAATAAAATAGAGCATGGAAGAGTTCATATCTCCCTTAGGGCCAAAGAGAGAGAGAGAGAGAGATGTTCTTTCAAGGAAAACGCAGCATAAACCTTTCCAAGCTAATATTCTCTGTTTCTAATAACATTTCCAATCCTTTGAACAATGACATCGTAATGCAGTGATCACAAAACAATTTCAGTCCCTGTGGTGACTCTCTTGCTGCGAGCAATGACAGCACTTCAACAAGCATTTTCTGCTGGTTTGGATATGTTTTGGCGTGAGCTTATTTCAGAGCTGTCTTGAAATGAGCTGCAGGACTCCCAGAAGGCAGACGGGGATAGATGAATATATTCAGCCAGACATAATGAAACACACGGCATCCAAACAACAGTCTTTTGTTTTTAAAAGCTGGCTGAGTGGCCAAATTTGTTTCAGAAACACCGGACAGGATTTGAAATTATTAAATTATTTATAAACTTATGTCTGCACGTTCAGATTATTACGCTTTCATTAATTGAATGCAATCGTTTTGCGTTATTACCTCATTTCGCATGCTGTGTGTATGTTTGACTCGTCTTTGAACACTTGTCCATCTCAAATCAGGATTTTCCACTGAGCTCCTTTTCTGCCCCAAAAAGGAGTTGTTTCAAACTTCTTCTCGCTCCAGCTGTCCCAAAGCCATATACACTGATTTAATAATTGTGACACAGGTATAGTATGTCTGTTTGGTTTGAACCGGTGTCTGCTTCATTTTTACAAAAGAAAAAAAAAAGACTCTCCTTGTTGGAGATTCTGTACCCTTGAATGTTCTTAACAGGGATATATGTAAAAAGGAAATGTGAAGAAATTTACAGTTTTATTGGAAAATATATTTTGCCTTCTTCACGATAGTTAGATGAAGCTGGAGCCAGGAGACAATTAGCCTCTCTTAGCATGAACACTGGAAGCAGGAGGAAGCAGATCTCATGAACTTAGAAAATAACTATATTTTCACTTCTATAATGATTTTGACAAAGCATAGTGGCAAAAAAACTGCTTTCGTGTTCAGCTTGACCGGACTCCCTCTGCTTAGGTCACTTCCGGTCAAGCGTTCAAGTAAAAATCTATCACAAACTTATAAATATCCTATATTTTTCTAAGCATTGGTTTAAGGGCAGTTCTAACCTGAAATATGCTCTTTAATACATGGTATGTCTCTTTTTTCAGTGCACCAGCAGCTATGTAAAGTTGGAAAGAAGTTGAAAAGAACCGGGCCAGCTCCCTCGAATTGCTCCCAGTCTTTATGCTAAGTTGGGCGAATCACTTCCTGGCTCCAGCTCTAAACTTAATACAGATGCATGACTCCGACTCTTGAAGCAAATATTCCCAATAAAAAGAAAATTTATTCCCAAAATGATGAGTTGATTCGCGACAGAACAGAATTCCCTTCAGAAAGTGATTCATGGTGATGGAACTCAGTTGCATGTTTGAAAGCTATTGAAATTATCGTAATTCCTACTGGCTGACCAATAAGTCCATGATTGTTTACTGCTTATTTTTCTGTCTGGATTTTTTCCAGATAGAGGAGAGGCGAGCTTTGACCGGAGGCTCCAACGACACAAGTTGTGTGTTTCTGGTCAACCGTCCCTACGCCCTGATCTGCTCTGCTGTGGCCTTCTACGTCCCTTTAGCCCTCATGGTCCTGGCCTACCAACGGATCTATGTCACCGCTATGTCCCATGTACGGCAGATAGAGACACTGCAACGTGCCGGCTCTGCTCCCGTCCACGGGTCAGCTCCAATCATCACTGTGAGGTCCTCCACTTCCTCAGAACCTTCGGAGCACTACCGCCGGAGGACAAGAATAGGCTCCTCCTCTTCAGAGCAGGGTCACTTAGGGAATAACCGCATGCGCATTGAGACGAAGGCGGCAAAGACATTGGCAGTTATAATGGGATGTTTCTGCCTCTGCTGGGCTCCGTTCTTCATCACCAATGTGGTGGACCCCTTCATCCACTACTCAGTGCCCTGGCAGCTGTGGACAGCCTGGCTATGGCTTGGGTATATTAACTCAGGGCTGAACCCCTTTCTGTACGCCTTCCTGAACCGGGCATTTCGGAGAGCGTTTTTGGTGATTCTCTGCTGCGGGGATGAGCGCTACGTACGGCCGGGGAGCTTCTCCTACCGACACGCCCACAGAGTGTGCGGAGCCCATTCGGTCAACGGGACATCTATGGCACTGAGGTAAAGAACAATTAAAGGCAAAGTCACCAGTTTCTACTAACATTTGTATTTTATTAAATACATTTTAGGCTAGGGTGACACGGTGGCACAGGGGTTGGCACTGTTGCCTCACAGCAAGAAGGTCGCAGGTTCAAGACCTCCTTGGTCCTGGGTCTGGGACCTTTCTGTGTGGAGTTTTCATGTTCTCCCCGTGTCTGCAGTTTTCACCGGGTACTCTGGCTTCCTCCTACAGTCCAAAAACATGCTGAGGTTAATTGGCGACTCTAAATTGCCCGTAGGTGTGAGTGAATGGTGTGTGTGCCCCATCTGGGGTGTATCCCTGCCTCTCGCTGTAATGCGCTGGGATTGGCTCCAGCAGACCCCTGCGACCCTAATGAGGAATAAGCAGGTATAGAAGATGACTGACTGACATTTTAGGCTATTTTTCTATCCAAGGTCAAGTTTAAAAGTTTGAAAGTGACTTGCAATATTATAATACCACTACAAAATATGGCAATTATGTTTTGACGGTAAGTGAATGTGAGAGTGAGTGTAAGGTGGTGAATCTGAGAATGTGTGTGTTTGATGGTAAAAGTTCATCAATGAGGAAATTTAAGGCCTTAGACAGGAAACGTTTATTTGTCTCTTTCAAAAAGAGACAGAAGGACTGAGCATTTTTAGGCTGTGGGAAAGTCTGTTTTATATGCAAATGTTTGTCTATGTTTGCTTCATTGTACAATTGAGATGACAATGCTGGATTGGACTCCCGTTTGTTCCTTTGTTCGACTGTTTGACAACCAGATTTTAGCAAGATTTTTTTTTTTTGCAACAAAGCAGCTGTAATGTCCTGCAGATGGACAATTAAATCAGAAAAAGAAAACTGTGTTGGACTTAGACTTGTGCAACGTAAATTTAACAGTTTATTCAAGTAATTCAGTTGCACCCAGATGCATCATCAGTGATGTTACCTGGAGTTATTTTCAGGGTTTTCAAGGATCAGACACCCTCACCCAGGTGACCCAGTCGAGGTTTATCAAGCCCCATCTTGTGTCCAGATATCCTACCCCTCTCCTCTCGCCTGATTCACAACCACTTTAAGGCAACTTCCACTGCCTCGGTGGCCAACTTGATGGCCCTTTGTCTACTGGCTCCCATGAAGTTCATCATGTTGTAAACCAAGCAAAACGTATCGGCCTCCGAAGCCTTAGCCCCTTAGCCCACCTCAATGGGCATACTTTGCCTTTTTCCTCTTGTTGGCCTCCTTGATGCAGTCCTCCCAAGGAAAGATTTCTGAGATCAGCAAAACATCCATCCTTAGTGTAATTGTGGCAACATTTACTGGGATTTACAGTCACTTTCAGATCCCGGTCTGGAGCAGGTCCTGGCAGCTTTTGTTAGTTTCTCTCCAGCCCTGATGAAAGCGATGGTATTCTTCATAGCGCGGAGGCGCTTGCAAGTTGCTGATCCCACCGGAGATGGTGTTCGCTTTGGTCATTGCGCCTGGTAGCATTGAGTATTTTCTGAGCAGCTAAGGATGTACTCCCAACTGAGGATGTCCTTGGCACAGATGGCAAGTTGGTGACTTCACCTTTCCCCCATAAAAAAAAGAAAAGTTGAAAGGATGCTGTGTTGGTAGATCCAGGCCTTAAACTTACCTGGTAGGCCTGACTTGACCAGTGCAGCCAGGCTTCCAGTTCTTGGTTGGTCATTCGACTTGGATGCTGTGTTGCTCAGACTACAGTCAAACACCTTTTTTTACAGGCTTTTCACTAGATTCTCCGTTATGGATGGTATCTGGTTGCTGCCAAGTGTGAAACAGTAATTGAATACTACATGACACAAAAGCTGTTTCACATAAAATGAGATTAAAACGTCTCTGTTAATGAGACGTTAGTTGACTTCAATTAATGATTTATTTTCACAGTAGAATCATTGTTTTTGGCCCTCGCTTTAAATTGTATTGCCTTTTAAGGCCTCAGTAAAAAAGCTGACATCCTGCTTTTACTAAATGCACGTTGGCTCGAAAGTCATGTTGTGGTTAAAATATGAGTCATCTCAAAGTAATTTGTCTATGCACTATTACGTTTTTGTGAGCCTAGACTCATGTGAGGTGTTGAAATAATGATGGACTTTCCAAATGTGTCTTTTTTCCTTTAGAGCCTGTAATTGAATGATAATGTATAATAGCACTATGACAGTCCAACGGTGCTTTTTTACACAGCAAGGTTTGTGTTGACATTAATGGTGGTGATTTAGTTGTGTTTGTGCTCTCAGCTCCATCGAGTGGAGAGGATGATTGAGGGGGGTGACCCACTCGTGTCTGCACTGTTTTAATTTAACACAAGCACTTTGGCACCGCAGAGAAACAAAGATGGACACACTTCCACACATACATAGATAGAAACACCACACAGCTGATGTATTAATCAATATAAAAAAAATATTTTTATTTTAACTATGCGTTTCAATGTGTCTTTCCCCGTGTGTTTCTATTTAAGAAGTGATATGATAGGATATTTCTGCTCCAGTCGTAGTTTTAGTTGTAATGTGTAGAATGTGAGTACAGTGTGTGTGTTTGTTTGGTGTCGGGGTGAATTTTTGTGCTTTCTGTGTGTGTGTGTAGGAAACAGAAAGGTAAACAGTGTTAACTCCAATCTGATGTCCTCTCTTAAAATGTGTCTCGGACAGAAAACAGACTCAGACAATCGGATTACAGCCGGCAGGATACTGGAAACTTGTTGCTGAAATGACTTATTATTTTGTCAGTGAGGTCTGGGTGCGAAGGAACAGTCTGTGGGTGGACGGCAAGGATGTGTGTTTCTCAATATTCCAGTGTTTTTCCAATTACAAGCAAAAATGTCTTTGTCTTTTCTTTGTTTCCATATGTTTGTGCGCACACATGCCAAAAAAATGCTTAGTATGTTGGCCTTTCGAAACAAAAAGGAAGAGGCCAATTTGTTCTTTTCAGGATCACAATTGGATTTCTTTGTTTAATGCAGTGGACCAATTTTGAAAATATGTTAAAGTAGATATTGAAACTTTTTTTTTATTCAAGGAGGGGTGGGGCAATGCTGCCCCATTGTATTACTGATTAGAATGAGCTATTAATGAGCTCAACCCAGGGCCATAATTTGAAATATTTTGATAAAGTATACAGCTTTAAAAAAAAATAAAAAATAAGAAACTAAATTTAGATGAATTTATCTTATTAATCATGAAATCTTAACGGATAGTAAAAAATGCTAAATTGAAGGTACAAATATGTGTAGCCTACTTCTGAATGAAGGCTGCTTATACCATATAGTCATATCTCAAAAATATACTGTGTGAAATAGAAAATGAGGGCTGACCAATAAGGTTAATATAGTAAAATCAAATTAATAAATAAGTACATCCAGGGAACATTGCACGTTTGGACAAAACAGTTCTGCTTTATATTCAAGTATTTTTTACCCTGTAACGTTGGTATATTTGCTATTTATACATTCGTTGCGAGTCAACTAGTCTAAATTCTACATTGTATTTTGCCTGCATTGACAAGCTGAAACAAGCTGTCATGTATGCATATGGTTCATGTACCATAACCCTAACTCAGGACTATACAGACACCGCCACTGGTTGGCAAGCAGCCTGCATCGTGGCTCAAGGTGATGCTAATCGCTCCATATTTATTTACATCGGTAAAGACCCATGATTATTTCCAATAATCGCATCACTGGTCTATGAAAGCATATGTTCTTTATCTTGTAATGAAGGAGGAAAGACAGAAATGACAGCCAGAAAATTTAGGTACCAAGCTTGCGGCAGCTTATAAAACAGTTGATTACTCTTGTCTGTGCTCAGCGATTTGTTTTCTATTCTTAGTCTAGTGAGACAAAAGTATAATTGCTCCATAGCATTACTGGTACTCACAAACTCCACTTCACACTTTTCTACAATGGAAACCCTGAGGCTATTTCCCTGAGTGGTCCTAACAGCAAACAGACAATCTCTCTCTCTCTCTCTGTCTCTCTCTCTTACACACACACAGCTCTAGTAGACACTTGTTTGTGATTTGAGTCATAACAAAGACATTGTGTTGTGTCCACTAGAAGAGTGAGTGTAAAAGGCATCTAGAGCATCTGAAACAGGTTAAAGCTGTTGAGTAAATACAGTCTCACCACCCCTTGTGTCCTTGTGTTGCTCCAGTCAGAAAATATCAATTTGTTTTTACTATTTTGGCCTGTTCTTTCACCGTTGTTTTACCAGTATAGTATATTTATATTAACTGATATAACGCTGGAAGGTCAGACAATTTTGATTTTATAAACCTTGGACAGACAGCAAGAGGGAAGATGTGCAAGTAATCAATAAATACCAGTTGTAGAAGTAGTGGAGCATTATTACAGAATGAATGTTCAGCCGTAGTTTAGTTAAATGGATGGTCATTTCTAAAGAAATAGATGTGACACAGATATGTAAGCCACCAAACTGCAGATTTGCAGTTGCATTTTTTGCCACACAAGGAGTGGGACAAAATACTGATATTCCAATAATCGCAATATATTATTGATACACTAATGACATATATTGACTTATTTATGAATTTATTTTGTGAGAGGGCAAGAGGGGTATGACATTATCATAATATAATATTGCATTGTGGGTTACTCTGTGAGGCATACCTCTAATTTATGTATAAATGCAACACATTACCCAGTAAGTTTAATGTGATTACTGATGTTTTTTTTAAGTAATAAGGGGAACAAATTGAAACAAAGCCTTTATCCTTTAAATGTTGGTTTTTATAATTTGCATTTAAGGTGTCAAAATGAAATGCGTCTTAAGTAATGAGCCGCAAGCACAAAAGTTCTCCCTGTAGGTGTTAAAAGTTTGGGCTGGAGATCCCACTTTTCTTTTGTATGGCAGTTTTATCTTACCTCTCCTCTGGCCCCGTGTAGTTTCTCTATAATTCTCTCAGCTCTGTCATTTTACCTCCTCCGGAGCAGCTGACATTAATACTCAAAAACAGTGTGGGCCAAATGTGTGAGCTGGAAGTGAGTGATAAAAAAGAATGCAAGGTGTAATATAAGAGTGATACAGGTTTAATGTGCACAACTCAGACCAAACCACTACAGTCAAAGCTCAGCAGGTAAACTGAAAAGGACTGTATCATTAAATATTTTAAGTAAGCCAAAGTACCATTATAAAGCTTGTTACTACATAAGTGTTAAGTGTCCAGTTGGGAAATTAACAAACTACTCTCTTCCTGTAACAGTTACTCAGATTCAGCGTGATCCGTCCTGAATTCACCTGAAGCTCCAGAGATCACGAGTCCTGTTGACCTCCACAAATACAGCTGAGCAGCGGCCACTGTTATCAGCTGTGTGTAATCACTGTTATGTGACTGTGACACGATTCGACTGGCAGCCAAAGCCGAAGCAAAGCGCAGCTGTTAAGCGATTTGAAAACAGTAGAATTTCAAATCTCTCCAGAAAGAGGATCATCAGGGAGACGAGTAAGGTGACGCAACTCGAGGCTTGTGCTGCTGTGTTTTGATTATTAAGATAAGATGAACCATTCAACTCCTTGTAGGGAAATTAGGTCTACGCAGAGGAATTCAGTGGGGAAGGCGAGTGAGAAGAAGAGAAATGAGCCACAAGCACAAAAATGCAATGGATAATAAAAAAACTGTTGATATATTAAAAAAAAAAGAAGGAAACCAGAAACGTCTCTATCTTTCTCTCTCCAGATTGAATTAAAAGATGAATTCAATGAATGTCATTGTTTGCCTTGATTTGAAGTAAAGAGTAAGATAATGCATGGGAAGAGAAGATGTCATGCAAGAATTGTGTCTTCGCTGCATTATAGCACATGCTTTTTGATTCTAAAAGAAACGTATTAATCTTGATTATTAAAAATGCTTAAAAATAAAGTCAATGGGAGAGTTAAACATTGAAAAACTGCCACTTCTAAATGATAAAATAAGCAGTATAATCAGAATAGCCAGACTGTCTTGAACGCAGCCCTTCCTGTTCCTCTCTATGTGGAGGGCATCAGCTGCTGTCGTGTCTCTTCTTCTCCAGTGTTGGACAGTTTGGTGGCTCTGAACTCATCTGTGATTTTAAATGAAACTCATCTCCCACTCAGCCTCTCCGTTTGTCTCTGGCTGTGCTCTCCTCTATTATAGAAACATAGTTTCCTTGGTGACTATTTTTAGAATGGACCCACCTGGGCAAATCAGCTCTTTGAAATTCAATTACGGCAGTCTATAATCTGAGAGTAACAATAGGCTGCTTTGTTTTTGTATTTTTTTTTTTGTATAATTTTGGACACCTGACAACTTTTGCCTGGATGTTATTTCACTGACTTGAAACTCCATAAACCTGGAAACAAAATTTTAAAATATAATTTCATCCTCTGATATACTGTACCTAAATGTGTGACAGATATGACTATCAGTTAAAATAAAAGAAACAATAGTATGATAAAGTGAGGACATGCTGTAGGTTTGGTTTTAGATTATTATCAAGTTGTCAAACTGATAATCTTGATTGCCAGAACAATGTAAAATGTAAAAAACAAGAAGTGCCTCATTATAATGCACTTAACCGCTGACAATGTTATAATTCAAAATACTATGTCAAATGTCAACCATGAACCTTTAAACATCATAGTCGTGTATTTCAATCTTTACTACACATCGATTGATAAGCCCCAACAATCTACCAAGAGGACCGGGCAGTGTGGATGGTGCTTGGCAAGAAAAGTTTATAAATTATTGGCTATTCCTCTAAATTATGGTAATAACTGAAGGAAACTCTGATGAGTGTAGTAACATTGACTCAACTCAGAGCTTCTCTGATCGGCCGAACAATGACATGACAAGTTTAAAGGAGTTTTTAGTGGCACATTTAAAAACCTTGTAAGTTAATATGCCCAATATACCTTTATACACACACATCCAGCAGTTAAGTAGCAAGATAATTGTAATATTAACAATATAAATCTCATTTAGACATGTGCATGTACAAAACGTGATGGAGAAAAGGTTTCATTTGTTTGCAATAAATGCAGAATTTCTAATTGGCAGAATGACAGTTGTGCACTTGAAAGAGGAAAAATAGAAGTAGAAATAGTAAGTTGGTAAAAAGAACAACATTAAATCAAAAAAAGCTGGTCGGCAGCTGTCGGCCTCACAGAGATAAACTGTACTGCTAAAACAAACAGTGAAGAGGAAAACGCATCCCACAATAACTTCATGTCAGCGACTGAGTTTTAAAGTCTTTCCTGCAAACTAAACCCTGAGCCCTCACAGATTTAACTGGTATCAGCTGTAAGTGACTTGGTGGGAGGGGTCATGGGGCTCAAACGGTATTAAAATAAATGGGACAGCACATGCAAACGTTCATGTTACCATGACAACTGATCATGCTGTTGACACATCTTATTTTACTTGATACAACGTAGGCACCATCGTCCAGATTTCATCGTATTTCAAGCTCTTGATTTACAACCTGGACAACAGGTTGGTACCCCAGAAATTCTAATTGTTTGATAACATAATTATGCAATGATTTATAACATGTTTTCAACAAATGTTCATACAAATGTGTTAGATGGGGCAACGTTTTAAAGAATTTAATGTGTTCTATTTTTCTTAGATGCTAATTTATTGTTTTTCTTTGTGTAGGGTCACCAGCGCTTCCCATATGCTCCTTATCAGTTCCTTCGTTGTAGTGGGTGTCTGTGGTTATTTACTTTTGCTTCTGGGCTTCTTTTTAAACTGCTGTGTACGTCATAACACTGTGAATTGTGGGTAATACCCTTTAGCGGACTTACAGAAAGGGTTTAAAAAAAAAAAAAAAAAAGGATGCAACTGGGTTTTCAAGCATTTCAGATTTTGACAGCGGGAAACCCCTCAACCGTCGCCAACGTAGCATGAGTAGGTTGGACTTTGAAACTCACAGTAATTGAACTTTGCACCAGATCTCTTGCCAGGGGACTTACACTATCACTGATTCCCCGTCGTTCTACAGTTCATCTTTTCCAACTGACGTCACCAACAACACGAGCGGGAAAATTATGTGAGGACGACTAAGGGCATGATCGCACAGTCTGCGTTCCTTTGGTGCCTTCAGCTTAAATTTTGATGTTTTTTTGGTGATTTTGCACTCTGCTCTACTTTAAAATTACCTTAAAATGATTATATTTTAACATGAAGAAAAGCTACCATATTCGTTGTTTCATATAAACAACTACAACACCACCAATGACATTTTTGAGAATATATCTTTCGACACGTCATTTAGAATATTCTAACAACTTTGGGGTTTTCTTTATTTGTAAGAAAAAAAATCTTCAAAATTACAAGAAATTAAGGATTGGAAGATGTGACTATGTGTAACTAATCTATTTAATGTATGAATTTCACTTTCTGAAATGACTAACAAATTCTAATTTAACATGCACCTGTACATTGATACACAACGACGCTAATGACACTGTATGATAATCCTGGGATCCTGCAGGCCTTTTCTCTAAGAAATGGGAGTGAACTTCATTGAAAATTCACAGTATTTTCAGGGGTACCCTAAGAAAAGGAGGTGCAGGAAGTTGTAAAATGGATGGACGGCCATATTTGGTATTAAGTTGTATTTGATTATGGTTGAAATTGCAGCTCATTACTGTATTTTTGTAACTATCATTCATTGAGGTTTGCTCTTTATCCTTTCAGTGATGGTGTATTTTCTCAGTCACACACATTCATATGGTTCAGTTTAGCCCTGCGGTCACACAATTTGCTGAAATGCACATCAGATTTAAGATTATCTCCTGCCTTACAATGACTAACTACATGCTGTAATTCCTCCAATAAGACACAAATTTAAAGAGTATGTATTCCCCCCACAGAGTGTTTTTCGTGCTTTTTTTTTTTGTTTCCTTAGCAACAGAAAGCAGGTGGGACAAAATCGTAAACTTAACTCACGGGTTAGTTGTCAAAACGGATCACGGACTGATTACACTTAGAATTACATCCAGTGGCTTTGAATTCTAATAAAGCTGTAGAAAATTGAAATTAGGAAGAATGTGGTTCATCTGGAAAAGCCTGTGGTGTCTGCCCGGAAAATATGACAGAACAATGTGATTTTTTCTTTTTTATATATAGTGAGAGTGAACTCCAATACCATTTAATTTTGAACAATTTGTACTTAATGCGGCTGCAGCATTCTGAACTCTTTCAAGAAACAGATGCTCAGAGAAACCACAGGGGATTTCTGAAACACTGCCCTCCGTATATTCTGAAGCCATGAAATTACTGACATGCGGCGGATGATGGATCCTAATTTAGGACAATGGATGATGACGGGCATCTCGAAGCGAGGCGTTTTCCTCCGCCGTCGGATCTGACATACGCCATCAGCGCTGATGTTCTTCTACTGCTTTTAAGACACCGAAGGATCAAAACAAAATCATTTGCAGGGAACGTTAATAGGAACATTTGGTTCTTGCCGTGTGCCCTGAACAGAAACAGAAATAGGTTTCTCAGCACAATATATTTGTTTTTTAAATCCTCTTTAATTTGCTACCTGTCTCAATTAGCAATAATTAGTTTGATCCAATAATTACTGAACCCAATTTATATGAGCAAGATGTCCTTTCATTCTCCTTTTCTTGCACTGTGAAAAATGGGGTTTCCCTGAATGCACCAATAGTCCTGACATGTAGATAAAGCCCTCATAAATTGCACTATAAATCTCTGCAAATCTGCCTTTTAAGGTGATTTTATTTGAGAAAATCTGTGTATCCGTTGAGGGTAAACTGTGGAAAATAGTTCAAAGTGATGACAGCAGGAGTTAAATATGACAAATCTAGACTTTTACCTCAACTTACAGCACATACATCATGTTCCCAGGAGGATCCAACACCCAAGTGTTCCAACAAAAGCGCGCGCCAGACAAGGTTGAGAAATGCTGCGGCGATAGATTCACTGTATCATATTCATTAATGTTTGGATACGGGCGCCAAGATGTTTAATGAATGGACGAGATTTCACCCGGAACAATATATGATGAATATATGGATAAAAATACTTCCATTGTGGTGCCTTCGCACACGCGTACGGTGCAGGTTTAAAATAGAAGCAGCATCTCATTATCCGGTTCATCTCTGAGCAGGAAGTGAGTCGGTTTAACTTCAGTGGGATGAGGGGATCAGGTCGAAAAACGCAGTCAGATCAAATCTTTTTTCATTCTTCTCTAACAAAACACGCTCTGTTTTGAGAAGGGACGGGATTGTCTTTGTATTCTTGAAGCCGGTGCTTGGTATATGACGGGAGTTTGTACAGTTAATAATCACATCCGTTGCAGGATTTTTTTTTTTTTCTTCGTCCTAGAAACCCAGATCATGCTTATAAAGTGGCTGCAGGACATTAGTATTTTTTTTTTCCAACTCTTTTTCCCACCAGAGTAAATTCCAAGAGCCAGAGCTAGCATTTTGGACCAAAATTAAACTGATCTTTCAACAAACCCAGAATATTCTTTTATAGAAAATGTCCATAAGGTTTTAGTTTTAGAAACACATGTTGTTCTAACTTCATTTATTGTATTTTTTTTCTACAGATGTTTGAATAGAGGTAAACTTCATTGAAAAATCCACAAAGCAGGTTTGCGTTACAACTTTTTTTTTTAAACCTTTGACATTTGGATCCATAGTGTATATGTGTATAAAATGTGTAAGATTTATTTGTCCTAGAAACCCAGATCATGCTTATAAAGAGGTTAAAGAACACCAGTACCTTCTTTTTAACTCTTTTTTTCCCCACCAGACTATTTTAGAAGAGCCAGAGCTAGCATTTTGGACCAAAATTCAACTGATCTTTCAACACGCCCAGAATATTCAGTTCTATAAATACGTCCACAAGGTTTCAGTTTTAGAAACACAAACATGTTCTAATTTCATTTGTTGTATTTTTTTTCAACAGATGTTTGAATACAGGTAAACTCAAAAATCATTGCCTTCGGCATTTAGTATGTGTCTGATCAGTGGCTTATTTTTTGTTTTTTGTTTTTTGTGACTAATATCAGCTTTAACCAGAACATAAAGTCACAAACAGATCTGCTGCTGGAGAGTAAAGAAAAAAAAAACAGGAAAATTAATAAATATGTATAGTGATGGCCTGAAATTGATTGGTTAACATAAACATTAAGCTATGGCTGTTTGTTTATTGATATCCCTTCTAGAAAACACTCTTGAATAACTAACATGCTGATCACAAACAGTCATTGATCAAGGAATCTGAAGCCGGTAGCCGGAATCCTGCTTGGATGTCGGGGTCCCGAGTTTAACCCGTCAACTCCACGTTGATCTGTCCAACGTATTTGTTGTACTGGAAACACTAAAGCCATACTGGCCCGGATTCCAGGGTATACGGATGAATTCACCCTGACTATTAGCCAACGGAATCCCCCAGAGCGTTGGAGCTGTCGAGCTGTGCTTCAGTCTGTACTTGTTGTTCTGTTTCTGCTTCCAGTAGTGAGACAGAAATATGGTCGTAAAAATGTTGATTTATTGTATAAAGTTTCAACTCTTTTGACGTTTACGTATTAATGAACAAATTGGAGATTACAACTCAATCAATCACAACTCGTCTGTGTCTGATTCCATGTGTTCAGGCTGACTCTCCTAAAAAGAGGAGGCTTCATGTGCGTTGGTAAATGGTCATACGGCGGCGAGGTAAAGATTTAAAAGAGTAAAACTTCCTCCAATAACATCTGCCTGACTGGTCGAAGGATATAACTGACCTGCCGATCACACGGTCACGTTTAGCGTTGAGGCTAACGCTAACAGCCTGCTCCTCCGTGTTCCTACGGAAAAACGCGCCTTATCTTCCTTCCTCATCAGCGCTCCCTCCTCGCGACTTCAGCTCCGAAAGCACGGGCAATAAGATTGACAAATGTTTTTTTTTTAATGTATAATAATAATGTAATTAGCACAAAATTAAAGAAAAACAAACCTGTCCTCTATCTCTCTCTTGCTTGAGGTCACATTACAGATCAGATGTTTTCATGCAAGCGACTCTGTTTTGGAGCTGTGGTGGACTGATAGGAATTTTTGTTATTGGAGAAGTGCACCAGTCCTATTTGGCACATGGTTCCAGAGGTGTTTTTTAGGTTTGGACCCGAGATTGATAGATTTGTACAACGTGTTCTATGTCTTAATCAAAGGATAAAAATATATTAGGGTCAGTAAAATGTCAGGGTCAGGATTTCACTAGAGCTTGGGGAAAAAACAGTGTTAAACTTTATAAAGTTGAAAATGAACTTGCCTCCATTAGTTAGTATATATTTTTTTAATTCTGTGTTCTTCCTTTCGTTTTGTTATGTCACAGAAAGACCATTACATGGATTGTCATTAGAAAATACCACATGGTACAAGTAGAGGAAATAGACTACATACACAAAAAACAAGTTAACCAAAAATAATCAGTAAATATATTTAAAAAGCCCCATCTGCAAAGCATGCCGTCAGTTAAAATCTCCACCACCACAAACTATCTAAATTCCTTTAAAAATCTCCTCAAGGAGGCCAAAGGTCCTGCTTTCTTGGGATTTTTTTTCCTCACTGTGGAGATTCTCCTTGATCTACAGTGAACAACCTCAATTTGTCAGTCTGGAATGCGGCCACAGATCAAAATAACTGACAGTTAACAGCGAAGCTGGCAGTCGGCACGCGACAGATGCAGTTATGAACAGTACTGTAAGGTGAATATATGACTTGCGCCAGACTATTAATATATTAGCCTCATTTTGTGTGGAGAATATATTTTTATATATTAATAAATAGGCGCACACTATGACATGTATAGTGTTCATTCTAAAGCAAGGATAAAACATCCACACCTCCACCACTGCCACTATGTGGCTTTCTGGCCTGCAGGCACCAAGGACCAGTGCACTGACACCTAACACCCTGCACTGTAATTGGCCAAGGGCCACACACACACACACACACACACACACACACACACATATACCGCACAAAGGTTATTGCCCTTCAACATTCCAAAAACACCAAAACAATGAAAAAAGTAGAAAATAGAGGCAAAGGGCAGGGCCTATGCTTAAAAACACACCACCACACACTTCTAGTGAGTCCTAAGCAGTGGTGTAGTCTACTTCTTATGGTGGTATTCATTTGTCCTAGAGCGACACCTGAACACCATGAACATCATCATACACACACTAATGCATCTGGTTATGTGTTATCAACATGTCAATCAATTATGAGCATGTTTAAGCAACTGCAAGTGACATTAACTATAAATTAATAAAAAAAAATAATGACAAATGGTGGAAAAAAGGCCAACCTACCTTCTTATGACATTAGACCATCACGGTGGTCTCCAACATTAAAAAAACACAGCAATTTCCAACATCAGACCAACACAGCAGTCTATGATATTTAATAAATACAGTCGTCTACATCACCACAAGGTTTATCCAGATTAAAATTAGTGCTGGGATTCAATAAACAGATTCATCTGACTTTTTGACTGACTTCTTCATTACTAACATTTAAGTTAGTAGAGACTAATAATTATTATTATATAAAGTCTAATCATGGATGTTTTTAACTTTGTTGAGCATAGTATTTTCCAAGAAAAGAGTCATGATTCTACAACAGCTTCTACAAACCACAGTCAACAGCTGACTGATGCTCTTCATTCAAAGCCTCGGCGGGCTGTCAATCAAACGACCAGATCCATCCCATAATATCTCTTCATTAACAACAGCTTCACTCACCTGTTGCTGCTCAGCCTGGAGTCAGTTTAGCATCGTCCGTTTGTTTTCCTCCATCCTCAGTCCGAAAAATGAACCCAACAGATCAGCAAAACACCTGAAAACTCCTTCCTCCTCTTCTTCATGGTGATAAAGCTGCTGAACACCGTCTTTATCCATGTTTATGTCCCACTCAAAGCACGGTAAAGTGTTAGCCACATCCAGGCTAGCAGTAGCGTTAGCTTGATTAACCGTTCTTCATCATCAGGTGTGTTGCAGTGAGATAAAAGAGAAGCGCAGGATGCTATTAAACTGTTCTTCGTCTCTTTTCTCTTTGGGTTTTAATGCAGCCGAGTTGTACTTTCCCTCCGTTTTACCTGCTAGCTAATTATACACATATAAGTAATACAAACAAATAAAATAACACACCACCTTGCCGTTATCTTGACAGCGACGTCATGACGCATTCAAGGACACACAGACTGTCAACTTTTAAAACTTTCATTAGCCTAACAGTTTGGCGCCTGAAATTTCAACCTAAACCTAAATGATTTTTTTTTCTTTGGAGAATAAGCTAATTTGTACAGAGCCCCTTTGGTGACATTTATTTAAAAAAAAAATAATAATAAAATAATAATAATAAAAAAACACTTCTAGTTGTTTTTTTTTTGTTGTTTTTTGTTAGCAAAATCTCAATATGGTCTACTGCAATTGGGTATGAAACCCACTGACTCTCTCACAGTATCCATCATTTATTTATTAGGTAATAAAAATAATACATGAAATAATAATATATAATAATAAAAACAATTTTAAAAATCAGTCCACAATGCTGACTGATACACATAAAGTATCCCGCTCCCTTGCTTTTCATTGAACCACCATGCTAACTTTGGTCAAGTTAAGTCATGTTAATGCTAACTGCTAATTTCACATTCACTCACCAGCTAATTTTGTGATACATACACACATATGGTGCTACAGGGGAAAAGTCAGGAGGTCACTGAAGTGACAAGGATTCATTTGTTTGGGAGCCATTAATGTTTTTTAACATAAAGGAGATTGTGCCAATACATCTAGTGGATGTTGTTAAAGTTGTTAACCCGACGGATAAATCAAAGGATTTCATGGCAATTCCTCCAATAGTTGAGATGTTTCAGTCTAGACCAAAGTGGCGGACTGACGTGACCCTTCCTGCCATCCTGCCAGCACAGCACGGCTTTAAAAGGCAGCCACACGCAAGCTAATGAGTGTCCTCACTTCATCTTCATTTAGAGATTCCCATGAGCTCCCCTTCTTTTCTCTCTCCCTCTTAATCTATCTATGTATCATGTTATAAAAAAATCCTGACAGTTTTATGCAACGTTTCACTGCCCTCCAGCTAAACAAATGGATGGAAAATCCCCCACAGTGCACGAGAGAAACCTGACTTATTTCCCTCGCACCTTTTGTTTTCCCTCTTTTCTTTTTTTTCCAGCCGGACATTGAGGGAAAAAAAGAAAAGCGAGATGGATTAGTGGAAATCTCTGGAGGGAGTTAACCACTAAACAGTGCTAGCCCTGCAGGGTTTTTTTTCTTTTTTGTTTTTTTTCATGAAACCGATGTTATAAGATTTGATTTAGCTTGTGGGAAAGTTACAACACTTCCTTGCCCCAATTTAGTTTTTGTATTTTTTTTTTTATTTTACTCTGGGAATGCTCAGCTACGCGCTGAAAAAAAAAAAACAGATGAGATGCTCGAAATTGAAGCTGCTGCACTGAACGTCCGAGGGAAGACATACGCAGCAAAGTGGACTAATATGTTTAATGTGGATGTGTTTAAGTGTCATACATCATCCGACATGTAGTCAAAACATCTGCTTTGGCCTCAGATAAGATTTAAGGATAACATGGCAGTGTTTTGCCTACAGAATGAACAATACCATATATGTCAGTCGAGCACAGTGACCTGTATCTCAACTGAATTAGTCAAGTGAATTAATTGACGGTGATAAGAAGTAAACTGTACATGTGGATTTAAACGTGAATCAGTCTTAAGCTGCAGGATCAAGCTGAATCTAATATAAAAGTGTGATTCAATGATGCTACAATCAAAGGTGATGTGCTGCTAAATGTAAAACAATATTACTTAATTGTTGAAAAATTATAACACCCCCCCCCCCATTCCTCAAAGTGGTTTGGTCCAGATGCTGTTTTCTAACAGGCCTAGGTTAATTTTGACATTCAACTAGTAGCTAGCTAAGTGGAAGAAACCAATCAAACTAATACTAAAATGTAGTAAGGCATTTATCACATGACTTGTTCAAAATTTGTCCAAAATCAGACTCTTTTTTACCAAGATCAGACCGAATGATCGTTAACGAGCTCTAACGATGTAAGTTACCATAGCGACAGCGATTAGGGGGAGGGAGGAGGGAACAGGAAGAAGAGTAGAGAAAAGGGGACGTGGATTTTCCTATTTTTCCCTCATTGGTTCATCATCTCATTTGCCTTATGTATAAATATGGAACACGACTATAACTACTGTTATTACTTTTAATACTATTGTTTAAATCAGGGCTTAAAGCTGCAAGACAAGTTGCATAGGATAGAAGAAGAAGATAGGGCCAGATTATTATGGTAGTATAGTAGTATATTATTTCTATTTATTTATCTTGCATTAGTATTTAATATTTATTTTTCCATGTCCCCTCCAGAAATTATTCTCTGAAATTTTACTGCTTATTGCCCCCCCCATCAATGAAGTAGGATTTTCACCCCTGGCTACAATATACCATGAGGATACAGGTTTGCTCTCCATCCTCCTGGAGATGTTGTGTGTTTTTCTACATAACACAGGCTCAGATCTCACAGATAGGCATGGTTTTTGTTTACACTCATAAAGAGCAATGGATGAAAAGAATCCCGCTGCAAGAAGAGGCGGCTATTTAAGGATTTGACAATTCATAAACTCCTCCTCGGGCAGCGGGGACAGCTGTTGTTGGCACAGGTCGGCTCTTGACTCTGGACTTGTGGCTCCGAAGGGAAACTGCTGGATGTCGGTCAAGTTTTTTTTTTTTTTTTCCTGGCTACTACGTTACTCAAGTGTGAAGAATGCCGAAGGAGAAGATGCTCTAATTTCAGCGTGGTAATAGCTGTATCTGTCCAGGGACTACAGATGATAAACTGCCTTTGGCTAACTGTGGCTCAATTACAGCTTTATTAATGCACTCTGTCCTCTTCGGAGGGACTGAGGACAGGGGACGTCGTGTTCCTGCAGAGACTTTAAGATCAATAAATAAACTTGACCTGTTAAATAACCCTATAATAAATAACTCAATTAGCGTAGCAGGTTTGTTTGTCTGAAAACGAGGATATTTACTGTCTTGCTTTTAGATACGCTGTGAAACATCGCTGTGAAATCTGCAGTTGATTACTGCGTTAAACACAGTAACATTACTGTCAATTATTAGAGTAGATTGATGTATATTTTACAATCACAGTAGCCGAAGTATTACTAGTAAACTCACACTTACTAGTAAAGTCAAAGTTCTAAATAACTACTCAAGTAAATCACAGTAGTCAAAGAGTTTCTGTATTATAATACAGTTAATCTGTAAATACAACTGAAATCACAGTATTTATTTGATTTGTTGTACAATTAATAACCAAATACTGTAAATACTGTTGTATTTAATTTATAGTCAATCACCTGATGCTGTAAATACAACTTAAATTACAGTATTTTTTTATTTATTTTACAGTAAAGATACAATACTGTAAACAGAAGTACAGTACTTCTACTGAAACAAAAGATAAGCGTGAACTATGTTTTGTAAGGAATTTAACAAAGTACATTTGCTCAAGTAAAGTACAATTTTATATAATTTTGTATCAGAGGGAAATATCCGACTTTCTTTTCCACAGATGCAAATTTCACACAATGCATAATAAATCAACTTTTTAAACTTTGCTAGCAGCTCCACTGAATAGTTTTTTCTGTCTAAACTGAAACAGATTTGTGTATCAGAACTTTTCTTTCTTCTTCTTTCTTGTCCCATTAATCATCTCACAGCCTCACATTTAACCGCTGTTGGAACCACAGCTACAACAGTAACATGCTGCTTACACATTCATACGTCAGTATTAACAATCTAATAATGCTGCAGGAGCCATAAATCAATTCATTGTGGCTTTGAGAAGTAATTGTGGGTAATGATGATGTGATAATGTGATGGTTTATACGTATACGGGTTATTTTTGAGTTATTTTGCACAATCAGTGATTGATAATGACATCACACGGATATGGACGGTGATATAAGCACCTGTTTCTGTGGATCTTATTCTCGATAAAAGTCATTCAACACATTTTTTTGTATCTCAGCGAATCTTTTCACACAGTTATTGAGCCTCTCAGCGACTTTTTCCATTGTTCATTGTAGTCGCTACGACACTAATATCACATAGGGATGAAATGAGTCCTTTCACTTTAATACTTTAACTACATTTTGCTGCCAATGCTGAAGTCAAGCTTGATTAATGCTTCTCCGGGAAATAAAAGCACTCTCATCAAACGCTGCTCTCATCCGGTATCGATGGAGTCAACTCCAACTTTTAGCATGAGTCAGGACTTTTTTTTTTTTTTTTTTCCTCTAACACCGGTCTCTGATTTTTACACCCGACCATCCACCCCGAGCGCCTCCTCATGACTTTTCACTCGGTATAAGAATGTCACACTCCCTGCGTTGGAACAGATACGTTGCCAGCCAGCGTTATCCAGGCGGCAATTACATTTCTTCCAAAAATCAATTTGCCACGGCGCATTAGTGATGCAACGAATATAATTGCGAAGAGACAGCGTCGGGGGTTTTGTGGGGAGCTTTGTGACCTCAGACTGTCATTCTGTGTTTATTTGTAATCCGGTCGACTGTTTCCCTGGATTTCCTCCTCAGTATTTGGGGGTGGTATTGTTTCATTAACGCTGACCCCTGCCATGGGTGGCTGTCGGGAACTTTGTCTGTGACGATGCGACATAAGAGAAAAGAGACAGAAAGAGAGAGAGACCGAGTCGTGTTTGGACAGTAAACAGAGTCTCAGTACAGAAAACACACAAAACAGAAGAGCAGAAGTTACAGAACATTTGTGTTTATCTTTCCCCCATCGCCTCCTCACCCACCCTGGAGATGGAGAACGTGTGCGGCTGAATTATCTGATTCTCAACTCGTTAATCGCGGGGACTTACCACAAGGATTCTACTCAGGCTTGTGAGTGAGTGTGTGTGTGTTTTCCAATAGCTCCTTGCTCATGGAGTCATCCAGTCTTCACAGAGAATGGAATGTTTCCTCAACTCATTTGTCACGTTCCAAAGCACCAACAAAATGCTCGTACCTACAACTATGAGGAGGGTGAATCACAGTGTTTTGTCAAAGCTGTCATGCAAATATTTCAAAATTCTCTACTGATTCTCTCTACTCTCAACACAATCACTGAATATGTGTGTGTGTAAGAGTAAGCTACAACAATCATGCAGTGAAGCATTGTAGAAAGAGTCAAACTTCAAACAGTATCATCCCTTTTGGCCATGTTTGATGTGTATTGAGATTATAATAAAGTGTGATGTGAACTGATGAATAGACAAGGTCAGTGAAGGTCAATGAGGATCTGCACAGAATGCTTTTATGACTATTTATTCTGAATTTTAAAGCTAGTAAATGTAAAAAAAGAAAACAACAACAACAAATGTTAATGTGATTATAGCATATTTCAAATTATTCCAGTGGTAAGGATTTGTTGATTGGCAGTCAGCTAAAGTATGATTTTTAACTAGTTTTAAAGATCCCATATAATGCACTTTTCTGGGTGTTATTTGAAGTTTGAAAACCCCTAACATGATATATTACAACATTTCAACTCAATTTAGTTTTAGTTTTACTCTCTCACTGGAGTTCCAGAAGGCACGGGTCGTTTTCTTTGTCCCGTCTCATTAATATTCATGGTCCTCTCTTCTGATTGGCTGACTGTTTTCCGAGGGACAGGTGGCTTATTTCCACTTGGAAGAAAAAAAAAAAAGGTGTGTGATGGTGGAAGGCAGGTGGGCCATGTTGGCGACCTCTGCAGGAGGCGGATGCTACTGCATGACATCACAAAGTCAAGGAAGCACAAACAAGCTGAGAAAGCCTTTAAATCCAGGCCAGGTGCATTTGTCTGTTATTATGAGGGTTTTGTTGCATGGGACAGTTTTTACATAACCACTAGCACCTTATCAAGAATAAAAGAAATCATAGAAGTGCATGATATGGGACCTTTAAGGTGCTCTTGAAGTTGGCCTATAAAGATTACAGAGGGTATTTACAAAGATAAGACATAAGAGTGTGTGTTAAACTAACTGACATCATGATTTTGTAGCTAAAACATATTTATGTTCACATACGGTCACGTATTATTAGTTGAAGTTACCTGGGTTTGTTTAAAATCGGCGTGAGCAGAGTACAAAAGAGTAATATGTGAGCTTTAGGAAAAGATCTGTATTAAATAAAGAAGAAAAAAAAATTGCTGATGTTTTCTTGCACTCATTCCGTTCGGTTGAGAACAGACCAGGGAAAATATACAGCACACACACACACACACACACACACACACACACACACACACACACACACACACACACACACACACACTAAATTGCTAATTATTATTCCTTATTTGCCATGTTGTGTTTTTTCCTCTTTTTTTTTATGGGTACATTAAATAAACCGTGACTGTAAAAACAAATGCCGTACTCTTCTTTTACCACTTCATCTATTATCTGCCTGTTTCCCCTTTCAAAAACCCTCAGATGTTTCTCATGTCTCCCTCCTCTTGCTCCCTCCTTGGCACCTACTTTGAGAAGATTGCCGGCAACGGTTCCCAGTCCCTCTCGTCTTATTTCCCATGCCTATTACTCTTCAGTTCCCACTGACTCTGTCACAGAGACCAGACCCAGCCAGCAGAGCTACGATACATTAACTCTCTGAACCTTAAAGGCCCCTTCCGCACAAGAATGTGTTTTTATTTTTTGTTCATTCAGTCAAACGGTTTGAGCTTCGCTGCGCGAAATGATGAATGTGCAGATTTCCAAACACCAGAAGGCTGTTATCATATTTATCTGCCGAAGGTGAAAAGTTTATCTGTGCTCATTGAAAATCGGATGATTTGTGACATCACGGCTAATTGGAAGCCAAATAACCTCATAACTTGTGTTGTGGAAACTTGGATCAAGCCAGAGAACAAACTTTACAGTTAAATAGGAGACAATTCAACAGGGGTTGTCAAACTTGTGGCCCGGGGGCCCAGAACCGGCCCTCTAAATGGTCCAACATGGCCCATCAGTTTATATTTCAGCACAAAGTCAATGAGCATCTTTCAGAGCTCAAGGGATAGAATATAATATAGAATTTCTGATTGGTAAATGTATTGTTCAGTGAGTAAATGGTTTGAATTGCATTATATGCAAAATAGTGTATATGGAATAACTGAGAAATTGCAGTTTTTTCCTATATCATCTCTCCTGTCTTGTAAATTAGATGGTTAAAAGTGTAAATATTGATCATGTATTTATTTACAGTTCAAAGAGGGGAAACTTTATAGGTGTTGGTATTTATATGTTTTATATTTACTTAAAATGCATTATATTTGAGTTTGACTCCCCTGTTTTAAAATGAAATTGAACTGCACATTCATAGAATCTGGACTTCCTCCAGACTTTTTCTTTTGAAAGGTTTTGTTCAGGAATTTTCCGATTTAAGACTTAAAATTCACCCGAGACGTTTCTGCCTTTCTTTCAGATTGTCCTTCCTGCCAAACCGCAGCTACAGCGACAACGGACGCACGATACTGGCCAACGAGCAGGAGTCCCAGGACTCACTTTAAACGCCATGACGGCAGAGCTGCGACAGCTTCAGATGTGATGGACCTTTGAGACGCCTCTCCTCCGCTGTGCTCAGACCAGAGGACGTTACCTGGATATTCACTTTTTATGATTCCGCCTCATCGTTGCTTTTTATTTTTGAATATAAACGCGTGGATGCTGCAGGGTTAATACAGAGATGAACAGGTTAAACATCGCTGGGTGCAGAAAGTCAAATCTGACTCTAAATGAGTTAAATTAAGTGGATTGTGCACTTGTGTCCATGGATTGAAACAAATACGTTGCCAGGTTCTTTTTAAAACCCCAAACTGTTCTGCATCTGGGTGGATGTAAAGTGAGCAGTTTCCAAACTCGGATGATGGGAAACGTCTTTTCTGCTTCTGAATCTCTTTGATGACATTCCATAAGGACTTAAAACGGCGTCTTTTGTTGCCATGTTTGTAAAGCGCTCATGAACCTGCCGGACGCAACGTCACGAGCGGAGAGGTTTTTTTTTTAAACCCTTATCTTATATCCTGTTTGGAAATAGCTGCAAACGACAGGGCCGAAACAGAGTTAGGAGTGAGTTGTTGGATTTCTTTTGTGTAAAAACACGGCGCTGAAATGCATCCCTAAAACTTTTTAAACGGCACATACGTTTTTGATGCACTTTACCTCTTTGTGTTCGAATGAATATGATGTCAAGTTGGATCAAGATGTCGAAATAACACTCCGTGGATGACATCATCATCATCATCATCCTGCAAGAAGCAGCATTTATGTTCTTTCAAATCCAGAATCCTTTTTACTTATTTTTTTGGGGAATGCTAAGGCAAGAATATTTAGAATGGTTATTATAATATGATTTGAAAGCACTGAAAGTAACATACATTGTACATATTTCTGTACAGCATCACACAAGTAGCTTAAGACTAGATTGTCTATGGTCTGGACTTGTGGCATGAACGTGCGCTATCTGTGACAAACATGCCCCCCACCAGGAAAGCATTACACAATATGAAAAAGCCACATAACTTGAAACAGGAAGTCATATTTCACTTAGTGAATACACAATTATTTTTTGCACACAGCCGCGACACGTAGTGGTTTGGGTTCCACCGACTAACAGCGACCTGTGGCCTCGCAGCAAATATCAACCAGTTCTTGTTCTTTTTTTGGCCAAACACTTGTGAAAACCGAACCTGCAGCTGGGAAATCAGATTCAGAATGCTGACCCAACAGTTTGGCCTGAAATCATGCGACTAAATAACCAACATGCACAACAGATCCACTGAAGGAGGAACTCATTCATTTCAGGACTACTTTTTGATATTTTTAAGCGGGCAGATCTTTCTTTCGCCCGTCAGGAACACCTAAATGTCAGTTTCACACGATAATCAATCAAAAGGTACAATTTTCTCATGTTTTTTTATTCACATTGGGAATGAATAAACTCACAAATACAATGAAATCAAAATAAACCTTTGCTCGTTTTTAAGCCGTTGTTACAAATCCTTTCGGTAAAAGGAATCAGAGTTTCAGCAAATGCTCGTTTTACTTTAAAGACTGTTACACGTTACACATTTTGCACTGCACATGAACGTTACACAGCACAAAGACTCCGCAGTGGACATTTTCCTTTACATGTGGAGAGCTACACTGAAAATGGATAAAACAGCAGTTGATGTATATTTTACTCTATCCAGATAAGCTGATTTACACCGAGGTGGATGTCGATGTCTAATGTCACTAAAAGAAAATAATAAATACATTTTAAAAAATCCTTGTCTGGGTGTTGAAGTTGATTGATGGATGTGTTTTAAAAGCGGCATTCATTTGTTTTGACCACTAGAGGTCAGAAAGACTCAGAACAAATGTACAAAAGCATGAGATATTCAGTCGGATTTTGATCCATTTTGATCATTTTCTCCAAAAAGAAAAAAAAACATCATTTAACTATATCATTCCCCTATTAATGTTATTTTATTTGCACAACTGCAAAGTCCAATTTCAAAGATGAACAGCTGAAAGAATGTCAAGAATGATAACTTTTAATAGTCCACAGTGCCCTGTAGCCTATTTAAGAGAATTAGACCATTTCGAATTAGAATTAGAATACGAATACAAATTAGAAGTGTTGATTAATTTCTCAGAAAATAGATTTAGAAGTCCCTATATTGTCACTTCTTTTAACTTTTCCCTACACCAACTCCTGAATAAAATATCCGTCTTTTTAAATGCACTGCTATATTCATCAGAATAAAAGGCCGGTCCTCAAACCATTCGGAACCTTATTAAGTTACCTTATTAGTAAAAACACTTTAAAATCAGCCATAAAAGATACAACTTGAATGATGTGCTCTGTTTTATTTCTTTTTCTAATTAAAAGTGTGGGAGCAGACCCCAAAAAAACTAAGAAATACCCAACGTCATTGTTTTAACGTTTCTTCTTGGTAAAAGCATATTCACACAGTCCACTTTCACCACATCTTATTGCCTCCATAGGCAGATAGAAAGATAGTTCAAATCCTTCCATATGATATATACATGCAGCTATTTAGTGGATATACCACTAATTTTTAGCTGTTCACATGTACATTCTAAAAAGAAGAACAAACAAGCCTGATCATGAAGTTCCAGCCCTACAAATGACAATGAAAACGCAGCAACACATTTGCACAGTAATAACATAGCCTATTATAATTATATCATAGCCTCCAAAATTCATTTTGGGATCACCTGGAGGGGCCCAAACACCCATTTTGAGAACAGCACAAGCTTCTCTAATAATATTCTGTGTGGACGAGAAATACATTTTTTTAACGATACTTTAATATTGTTGGAGATGGAAGATGGCAATTACACACAAAGGCCCCCGTCGGGAGGCCTGTTTGGTAACAGCAAACGTGATTATCCCCAATCATTCCCTCTGCCGCCGAGGACAACCTTCGAGCTGATTCGCCGGGTTGATTGGAGCTGACCCCAAGTCTGCCGGCAATTGACCAATCAGGGAAGGAATTCATTACTCCGGGAGCCCTAAAGTCCCGGCTTACGTCCTGTCAAAAGCATGAAGATCTCAAGGCTTTGTCTCATCACACAGAAACCCAAATATATTTACGGATCTAATATTTTATCCTCCTGTGGGCTGTGGGAAGCAGGCTGAAAGTGCAAAAAGTCTCTTTGCTCACCTTAAATCAGGGCCCGTACTAGCTCCATTGTCTCCATTGCACATGCATGGACAACGGATTTAAGATTGGGAGACATCTCGTGTTTCTACTTGCATTTTAAACCAAAAACTATCTGCATATTGAGAGTGGATTTTCCAGTGAGGGAAAAGGAGTATGTCATGTTAACAATTTGTGATTAGTTCATTCAGGGGTGTCCAATCGTGGTCCTGGAGGGCCAGTGTGGATGCATGTTTTTGTTCCGTCCAAGCAGTTGCACACCTGAATAATCAACTAGTAGAATCAGGTTGTGTTGGAACAGAAACCTGCACCCGCAGTGGCTCTCCAGGACCAGGACATCCCTGACTTAACTGAACTTTTTGTGGGAAAACCATATAAAATAAGTATTTGCAAATGGTTTAAGTCATTTTATAAGTCTTGACACGTGTATAATTATTCAGACGTTGGTATGAATATAGAGGCAATTATGTTCTAACGTTCTTATCTCTTTACTACCACTAGATGCTGCTGCAACACCAGCAACTCAAATAGGCTTTTGTCATTAACAGTGTTCAGGTTGTCAGTGTATGAGTCACCATGGAGACAAAGCTGCGGCAGAAGGGTTTTTTTTCCACTAACTGGGACATCTAAAGAGTAGAGAGCCGTCATCAAATGCTGTGTTTTCCTACTCTAATAAATCCAAATGTTACATTTGTAGGACACTTTCTGCTGGATGAAATTTTTATTTCATTAATTTATTTGGTGGGGTATTTTAAGATTTATATGGATTTGTGCTCTACTCTGCCCTCTTCACCACTAAATAATGTTATTTAGTTGTTATTTAACTTGTATTCATTATTTTAAAAAGTCTCACTATACATGCATCAAACATTATTATAAGTTAAGTTATCTGCAGATTCTTCAAGTAAGATACAAAAAAAGGTTGTAAAGCTGCTAAAATGTATATATCTTTTGTTACCAATGGATCACATGACCACTTGTAAGAATAAAATACCATATTGTACTACAGATGCATTGACAAAACTGATAGTTAAGGGGATATTTGTAATTTTTTGGTAGACTACTATTTGAACACAATGCATTTAAATAAAGTAGAGAAGCTAGTTCTGTGGAAAGGTAACAATCAGATTGACTCAGAGGCTTCCAAAGTTATTGTGTCAATATTTACACAAATGATTGTTCATAGCTGACGCATTAAAATAGTCAAACATATTAAAAATATGCATCATACTACACCAGAGGTATCAAACCTGGTAATGCTAAAGGGTCCAATCTGGCCGGATTGGAAAATGGACCAGTTCCTGTATCTTCACAGAAAAAATGACATCAGTGAGCATCTTCCAGCGTTCAATAAATCAAATGTTATCTAAAGGTTTTGAATTGAAATGCAATAATAGACTGACTGAATAAGGAGTAGCTGAAACTTTTTCCTTATGTCTCCAGTTTTGTAAATTGAAGGCTGATTAATCTTGTAAACATTGATAATGAATTTCTTTAACCTAAAAACGAGGAGAGAAATTTGTAGCTGTTGTTATTTACATGTTTATTTCTACTGATCCGGCCCACTTGAGATCAAATTATGCTGTAGTAATGAGTTTGACTGCCCCGTACTAGACAATCTGCAGTAAATTATGTGAGAAGGGAATCCTACTTGAAGAAAACTTAAAGATCAAAGAGTTTTTGTCAGTGAAACTACCTTGTATTTGTACTTTTTTGTTATTGTGAGGCGTGGACGTTTTCCTGCAAAGCCAACAAACTTGCAGATGTTCCTGTGGTTTAATTTCATTGGTGACGTTTTAATTAAAACACAACAATTTAATTTTCAAGGAAGATGTCCTGTCATGTCAAAACAGCAGGCAGCAGGCCGTAAACTCTTGCACCTCTGCGTGATTTTCCCCTTTCATCACCTTTCATAGAATATATCTCTACTACTATACATAATATGTAAGCTTCACAATTCAGGTGCAGTTTGGGATGGTTGCATCACTGCAGAGGCAGCATGGCGATCTATAAAGTGTCTGGAAGTGATTGATAATGTGTGATTTGCTGTTTAGTTCTGGTTGTATTAAAACCAACATGAAACACTAAAACATTGGAAAGAGGTGAATATTTAGTGTGTTCTGCTGAGATTAACCTTCTTCAAATACTCAAACCGAGTCTTTTATCTCTCAGGAAGGTGATTCAAGTAAAGACTCAACAGCAGGAATCTCGTGCGATTGAATAGACAGCAGCACTCACTTATATCTAGTAATAAGTCATGTGTTTAGTAGATTCCAATATTTGCTCAGAGAAGATTTGACATTTGTTTGTAGTCAAGATCTGGAGGATTATTTTCTTGATAACACCTGCATAATAACTGCATAACACCTGCAACACATTTGAAATGTGAACTGTACCTTTAAGAACATGGTTGATTCTTGTTTCTTGGATGGAATTTAATGAAAACTAATGGAATTTTTATGCAAGACAAATCTTTAAAGCACCAAAGAAGGTGGAGCAAACCAATTATTTAATAGTTGGGTTAAGGTTAGTGATTGTAAATTGTCTCAAAAATCTATTGTCATTATTTGAAGTCTATATAAGTAATGAGTAAACTAATAATTTTCATCTATTGGAAGTGAGGAAAAAATATTTTAAGCAAACAACAGCTTTGTTTTACCCTTTTCAGTGTAAGATATAACAGTGTCAGATATAACAATATATTAATAAAACTTTATGGATACCTTTAAATGCATCAAATTCTGTGCACAAGTACATTTTTAGTGAAAAAGTCACCACCATTACCATAAATTAATTATGAAACATTACATTTTTTGTTTTTTTTACTGAGAGGATGTTGTCTATACCCGGGCATCAGCAGGGGCTTAGTCACCGTGGTAACCACTGTCCGCAGCCAGCAGTCCCTCCCGCCTGCATCTCGCTCCCCTCCCCCTCTGCCCGGCTCCAGTCAGCGTGCAGGGGGGGGGGGGATGCCACTCCCATCATGCTTTGCAGTAGGAAGCAGGAAGGAGCCCAAAGCAGCCAGTGAGCAGCAGAGTGGATGGTGATATACAGGAAAACAGGCTGATGTTGGATGAGGAGGCGCCGGTGAGGGAGGGATGGCTGATGTTGCCTCCAGGAGACGTTCGAGCTGCTCCTTCTCTCTGGGTGAGTGTTCTCCTATTAAATATAACAGGAATGACGTCCTGAAATCATAATGGACGGATGATGGAGCTTGCAGACGGTGGAGCAGACGTGTAGACAGATGGATGCTGCCGGTGGATTTAAAGGGGCAGTGCAGTAATCCTCTCAGCCGGCTGAATGGTGAGGAAAGACGACAAGACAAGACAGGAGGTCCAGTCATCTTGTGATTTTTTTTTGCTGTTTTAAAGCTTTAAAGCGTCATCAGAGGGTGGAATTCCATTCTTACTATGTTACATTTAATAGAACCACACACACACATACATACGCACACACTCACACATTTAAAAATAGACCCTCTTCTGTTTCTGTAGTGTGCTACAAATTTGAAAATCCTTACTGTGACTGAAGTAAACTTCTTCACGCCAACACTGACAATGATGCCTTTCAGTCGGCATATGATGCAGACAGGCACGCACACACCCACCCACCCACCCACCCACCCACCCACCCACACACACACACACACACACACACACCCACACACACAGACCCACTTTTGTTTGACACTAAATTTGAGCCCCATATTGCAGCTTGAGAGGCGCTTTATGAAATTGCAGTCTTATTTTTCTCATTAGAGATTATAAAACTATTAGTTTCAATGATGTCATGTTTACTATTACATTATTTATCTTAAGATAAACTTTATTTAAAAAAAAAATGTATCCCCCACACACGTTATCTGTGTTTACTTTCTAAATGTTGAGTTTTACTTTATTTATTTAACAATTGTATTACAGATCTAAATCGAATTTAAAAATATACAATAAAATCACAGAAAATACAACAGATGGCACATTTGGCTTCATGTCCCTGTAAGTGACGATATCCACTATGTCCCCAAAAAGGCTTAAAACCAAAGGGTGTGTCAAAAAGATTCCACACACACCCAAATGCTGCAAGCACGAGACAAACGGTACCAGTGTTCATTCATCCACATTCGTAGATTGTTTTCCTACACCAAGCAGCCATTGCAGTCCCTTGTTTTTAGGACCACGCAATTATACATATGCATGTAGAGTTGTTTGAATTTAGCTACCTTGAAGCAGCTAATCCAAAGTGGACATCAATTCTACCTTTTAATTTTGTCAGTATTGTGAAACCCTTGTGGTTATACAAGATTAATTAAGACCTACAAAATGTATAACCATGATAACTGTAGAATTTCAGACTGTATATAGATATGCAAATTATGTATATGAATAATTAGTATACAGTTCACACTGATAACAGCAACAGGTCTTTGCTTGTTGCACCTCAGGTGAGCCTCATGTTTTGCTGTGTAATCCATTCTATGTGCATGATATACTTAGACAGACATGCTGACCGATGAGTGCTCATTTTCACTCTTTGCAAACACAGTTGACGTTTGGGGCTTCAAGCAGCAGAGATAAACATTGACCAAGTTTAATGTGTTGCTCAGAGGTGCCTTCTCCACACACACACACACACGCTAATTTACGTTTTAGTTAATGCAAATGATGGCAGGCCCTGCCCACCCTGGGTGATCAAGCCAATAGGACAGAGTTTGAGGGTGAGCAAAGGGCTGCTCTTATCTCACTATTTATCCAGCAGAGATCACACTCACATCTTCTGCAGGCTGACATCAGAGGGAGAGACACAGAGACAGGAGGACAGAGACAGAGAGGGACAAGAAGTTAAGTCAGTGAGCAGATAGCCGGTTTAAATACAACACATCAGACTTGTGGTCCTGCTTGAATCTGCAGGTGAGTACTAATCATATTGTTACTCAGTGTTTGAGAATTTTGGAAGCAGAATAGCTTTAAATGTACAAGAAGGATTTTTTTTTGGAAAGCATCTGGAAAACAGCTCTTTGAGATCACCAGGTGTATCTGATGATCAGCGGGTGAAACGATGAGTGCATAAGTCAGAATAGGTGTAAATGACATTAATAAGTTTGCAGTCACATGAACTATTTGGAGGGGATCTGCAGTATTAATTCTCCTTTGCATGTGTATTATATTAACACCTTTTAGACAGGTAGGAAATCCAGAGTATCTTACAGTATAGTCTTCAAAATAGCAAATTCTGTCTATGGAAGTAATTTTAAAAAATGGCAACATATTCAGCTGACATGCAATAATCATGATTGTCATCTTTTCCAAACCACATTTTAAAAATCTCTCTCTTGTTACCCGCTATGCAAATTGTTCATGTTACATCCAGTTGTTTCATTATTAGCGTCTTGTACAATTGAGATTTCTACTAGGGACAATAGATTCTGTTTCAATAGCATTTTTCCAAAAGCAACACATTTAAAATCATAAGGTTTTAAATTATAAATCATTTAAATCATCAAGGCCCTTATCTGCATGTCCCTATAAAATACTATTGTCCGTATCTTCTGTCATTTTGCTGTGACGTCAGTATCATGTTAAGTTATTGCCATTTTTTCTTTAGACATAGAGAGTACATAAAAGATCTCAACACGAAAGGCGATGTCCGCCCTCAAAGGAAGCTTTCAGGTCATTTCTAAACACCGGTGGGGGCGCTTTTTATATCGCGTGATTAAAGGCGGAGAGGATCGATTTGTAACAGTCACAGAAACAGATTTAATCCATTCTTTTCTGTTCAGGGTTGACAAGAGAGTAAATTACATTTTTGGCGCTCTAAGGTGCTCAGTGTGACTCCTCTCATGTTCAGTAATTCATTAAGTGTTTGTGTTTCTCTACAGAAAGAAAACCTTGTTTGTTAGGCAGTTTTTATCTGTTGGTGGGACTCTTTGACACAAGATATTTCTTGCTCTTTTTCTGTAAGATGTTTTTTTTTTTTTGCCCTGGGATGAGCCTCAAAGCTGCATAGCTTCATAAATCATCTCCTGTGTCTTCCATCTGTTACAAACAGCAGCAGAGAGAAACACAATTCGGGCTCTGTATTGGATTGTTTTATGCAACATTTTCATGCAGAACTAACAATTATTGCCTGAAAAAGGAAATGCTGCTTGGAGACATCATCGGCGCATAACCAGTTATATTTCTGTATCCAGAAATGTAAACAAACTTAAACATGTTTGTTAGGTTTATGTAAATAATCATAAGAATAATATTTAGCTGTTCGTTATCCCTCGGCCATATCAGTCTGTGAGAGCTGCCAGTGCTGCCACAGGAAGTCTGAATCGCAACAAATACCAGTGTTGTGGTGATGGCAGATGCAGATAACACACATTTTATGGTTTCTGTAACATGGTGAGATGCAGCTGTTCTTTGAAAAAAGATGACTGTAACCTTATGAGAAAGGCTTTCAGCAGACCCATTGATCTCAGGCGTCATTTATGAGTGCAATGATGGTGTTTCATGAAGTGGTAACTATATAGGTAGCGCCATTTATGGATTTTAACGCCCAACTGAGCCCAACTTTAATGCTGTAATTTCCTGTGGAACCCATTAAAACACCATTTAGATCATCATGTGATGCTACAAATGTAGGTGGCTTCTCTTTTGCAGAAAACGCCCTGATCACACAGTCAAGTCACACAGTTGCACACATTCACACTTTGGAGGCGACCCAGCAAGTTTTGCAGAAACATAACGCAAGGTCACTCTGTGGTGGGGAGGATATTTCTCCTCAACTGATAATAATAAAACTGATACTGACTCAACTGATAATAAGACGAAAGTTAGGCTTTGCTGTTGTGCTTCCTGACATGTTTCAAAGAAGACAGGAGAAAAAGCATGGGCGAGCTACAGATGTGAAGAGAGGGAGAGCTATGAGCGAGGAAATAAAACATTATTTTAGGATTGTTTCACAGCAGCTAACACAAGCACACCCACACTTCCACACAATCCTGTAGGGAACCCTTAAAAGATAAAAGAATTGGAAGCATTTATCTTTTGAACCAGAGCTAACTGATATTAATAACTATTTCAGAACATCAGAAACTTCAGAGCTTCAAATCTCTCCTCAAAATCCATTTGTTCAGATTGGCTTTTCCCTACTTTTTGAAAATCACTTTTGAATCAATCAATCCACATTATTTAATGTCAAGCATCTTTGAGTGTCCAAAAAACACTATAATGGTCCAATGTATAGTTATCCATACTATATCAGTGGGTATAACAAGATTTGTATAGGAAAGGCTATTATATTAAGAGTTGCAAGATCTGTTCCTGAAACAATTGAGGAGGTTTAACTGTTCAGCTTAAAGCAAACTGTCTTAGTCACTGACTAACCGGTGCTCTGGTAAAAGAAGCTAATTAACCCCAGGCCAACTCTTAGTCCCTCACTTGTAGTTTTGCAAGGGCTGCACATCCTGTAATGTTGCATAACGATTCATTGAAGTTTAACACAATGGTTGTCTTGTGTTTCATTTGTACATTGTTGTAGGCTGCTATGGAAATTAGACAGTCATTCACCGTAACACTCCTTTATTCTATAATCCTGAGTAATCATTCACTGATTGCAGAATGAGATAACCAACTGATGATCTGTGTAAAGAAGATCACTATATCTCATCATAAAACAAGGCGGCAACATCTATTCTTCATTATATCTTCGAGGAATCCATAAAAGATTGAACTTTCAATTTTGGCCCCATATTTTAAGAGGGAAAGTTGACCCTCTTTTTGGTTTTCCACCAGTAGCGATATGGAGCAATATATGAATATATGCACGAGTGAGGTTTCAAATTCTCATGCAAGCACATGGGTGACTTGATACACATCGCTCATGTTAATTAGTTTTCTGAAAGCCATACATTAATCCAGTTGAGTTTTGGGGTCAATGCCCAATTTACACTGATGCATTTCATCAGGACTAATGCAATTAGGCTATGAGGCTAACGGTTTGTATTTGTCCCTGTGTCTCACTCTCTTTCCCTCTTTATGTTGACCACCAAGGAGCACAGCTGACAACCTTATCCTCCATCCGCCCTCCCTCTTCCCATCACTCCACTGCTACCGCCTCCTTCCTAAGACCATGGAGGAGGTCACAACAGTCACAGAAACCACGCTGACACCTCTCCTGGAACGGCAGGTTCGCCAGCGACAGCCCACTGCATCAGTCCTCAAATCCAAGCTGAAGAAGAGCCTGACCTGCTCTGTGCCCAGAATACGATCCACCCTGACCGGGTTCTTCCCTGTTGTGCGCTGGCTGCCTAAATACAAGCTCAGGGAGTATGTCTGGGGTGATGTGATGTCCGGGGTCATCGTGGGTATCATCTTGGTACCCCAGGCCATAGCCTACTGTCTGCTGGCTGGAGTCGAGCCCATCTATGGCTTATACACTTCATTTTATGCCAACATCATCTACTTCATCATGGGGACGTCCAGACATGTTTCTGTGGGAATCTTTAGCCTGATGAGCCTCATGGTTGGGCAGGTAATTTTTTTTTCATTTTAAACTCGTGTTTTAAAGCTATATAAAAAGCTGGTGCTCTTTAATTCTTAGGCTTGACTATTTCTACTAACCTGCAGGTGGTGGATAAGGAGCTGTTTATGGCTGGTTTTGACCTCAGTGAGGACTCCTCGGCTTCTGGTCATGATGTGTTAAATGGTTCATTGGGCATCAACCTCACAGCAGGTGAACTAAAAACCGTGGAGCTAATGGGCCTGCAGTGCAATAAGGAATGTTACGCCATCACCATTGCTGCTGCCCTGACATTCCTGGTTGGCATCTATCAGGTAAGCGAACAGTTACCTTCTTTTACTACTGTCCCAAAACTCTTCCTGAGGTTTCTTCCTTGTTTTGATGCTAATTTGATAGATGAGTTTGAAAGTTATTGCAGCTTCAAGTTCTAAGATTTCTGGTTACCCAAAACTCACTTCCCAGGTGGCATTGATGCACTTGAAATGATACTCAGCCAATATCTGCCAAATGCAGAGAAGGAAAGAGGACAAGTAAGAGTAGGATGATGACAGTTGCATCATAAAGTCACAACATATTTTCCAGGAGTTGGGTACATAACATAGGTGCACAGCAAGCACAGTATTCCAGTGAGAAAATGCTAAAACATGCTAAAACATTGCCCTCCTCTGCCTTCTGATCCCCTTTACCAGGTCCTGATGGCAGTGTTTCAGCTAGGCTTTGTGTCAGTCTACCTTTCGGCTCCCATGCTGGATGGTTTTGCCACTGGAGCCTCTTTCACCATCCTGACTGTGCAGGCTAAATACCTGTTGGGTCTAAAGATTCCTCGTCACCAAGGCTATGGCACAGTTGTCGTCACCTGGATCAACATCTTCGCCAACATTCAAAAGACCAACCTGTGTGACCTTATCACTAGTGCTGTCTGTATATCTGTATTAGGTAAATAAAGGCATTTCTATATGTATACTTACCTTGGATCCCAAATGAAATTAATTAACTATATTTGGGATTTGGAATTCTGAAAGTCTGAAAGGCATTTTTTCTTGTTTAGTGATGCTCTTGATTACTTTTTCCTCGTTTTGAATTATAGTGGCAGGGAAAGAGATCCAGGAGCGCTACAAGGATCGTCTAAAAATCCCTCTGCCGACTGAGCTGGTCGTTGTGGCTGGAGCGACACTGGCCAGCCATTTTGGCGAGTTGAACAGCCGCTATGGCTCCAGTGTTTCCGGTCATATCCCCACAGGAATCATCCCCCCAGAGATGCCGAACTTTAGCCTGATGCCACGACTGGCAATAGATGCCATCCCTCTAGCTGTCATTAGGTAATGTACAACCAATTTTTTGGCTTGACGTCAACAAATGTTTCTTATCTGCAATTTAGTAGTTGAATTACCATCTCACATGTCCTCTTTGACCAGACTAAGATCTGATCACTGATCTGATCTGAAATGAACAGAACATTTAGTATGTTTATATGATAATCAAGAAAATCAAATTACTGTGTTAATTTGACTAGACTTTTGCATTGCAAATGCATTTATACATCTTAGTTGGATTGAAACTCTGGAAGTGGAAGGAGATGGTGGAATTTCATGGTATTGTTACCAGGAATAGCAAACAAACAGTGGAGTGCTCAAGATGGCATTGTACATCAGTACACCATGGTCCACCATAGTGGATCTTTTGATTGATGGTAACCACTTTTTTAAGTTTCTCCTTTCTTGTAACTTTTTAACTGTTGAAACAACTGCATTTTTCCTTCCAGGACAACAATTGAGTCCTGTTTCTATGAGGGCAAACGTAGATTCACAATCTCAACTGATCAAGAAAATGTAATGTAATTTTCATCTATCTAGTTTCGCTTTTACGGTGTCACTGTCCGAGATGTTTGCAAAGAAAAATGGCTACACGGTTCGTCCGAACCAGGAGATGTTGGCCATTGGCTTCTGTAACATCATCCCGTCCTTCTTCCACTGTTTCACTACCAGTGCAGCTCTTGCAAAAACCATGGTGAAGGACTCAACAGGCTGCCAGACACAGGTGAATTTTGAAAATTACTGTTTCATAGTATTGAAGTTGCAAGTTGTAGTTTTTTTGTAGAGACAACACTAAAGTGTGTACTGAGGTTATGAAGACAGTGTTCACTGAAATCTGTTTCTTATCTGTTCCTCAATCAGGTATCAAGTCTGATCAGCGCCCTGGTTGTCCTTCTGGTTCTCCTATTCTTCGCACCTTTCTTCCAAGCTCTGCAGAAGTGTGTTCTTGCTTGTATCATCATTGTCAGCCTTCGGGGGGCACTGAGGAAGTTCAAGGACATCCCGGCCAAGTGGCGTGCTAGCCGGAGTGATGCCATCGTTTGGCTGGTCGCCATGTCAGCCACAGCTCTGATCAGTGTGGAGCTTGGCCTCCTGGTTGGAATCATCTTCGCTATGATCTGCATCATCTTCAAGACCCAGAACCCTAAGGTGAGTGCCTTGATGCCAATAATGGATTAAAAGCTGATTTGATTTGAGGAACCTCCACAATATCAAATATGAGCTCTATTTTAGTAATCTCATCCAATATGATGTCTGATCTCAGGTCTCTCTCCTCGGCCGGGCCGAAGACACTGATCTTTATGAGGACATGGAGGAGTACAAAAACCTCATGCCACCATCTCGGGTTCAGGTCTTCCGCTTCCAGGCTCCTCTCTACTATGCCAACAAGGATTCCTTCCTCAAATCCATCTACAAAGCAGTGGGGGTTGAACCTTTCTTGGAGATGACAAAGAGGAGAAAGGCAGAGAAGAAGGCCAGAGAGATGTCCATGCAGCAGGCCAAGACAAACGGGGAAAAAATCAATGGAGAGCTTTTCGTAGGACTTGTTCAAAGAGAACTTGATTTCCACACAATAGTTTTAGACTGCTCTGCCATCCCTTTCATTGACTCAACGGGCATGGCCACATTTAAGGGGCTGGTCAAGGAATATAAAGAGATCGGGGTGAGTGTGCTGTTCGCCAGCTGTAACACCTCACTTATCGATGCTATGCAGAAGGGACAGCTCTTCGGGAAGAACGACAAAGACATGAGCAGCCTCCTGTTTCATACAGTTCATGCTGCGGTCCTGCATGCAAACAGTATGCCTACAGTAGCACAGAGCAAGTCAGAAGACTCTGTGGTGTAGAGCAGCCTATGTAAACCTAAAAAAGGGAATTTAGAGTACAGTACTTTGTCTTTCTAGCTGTAACAATGCTGCATTAAGCAGCATTGAGAGTTTGCCTTTTAGAAAGCTTTGTTCAAGAAAATATAGGTTACCAAAAGTGTCCAATTAGGAAGAGTATCCCATGGCTCTACAGGGTGAATTCCTACAACAACCACAATAAATTGCACATGACGCCTTCCAAGGCTTCTCTTAGACCAATCCTTTTATGTGTACATAAACTGCAGTTGCCCTTTCCTTCTCTATATGTCCTCTAATTCCAGCAAGATTGTTTTAATTGACTAAAACAATATTGTGAACTGCTTTGTTTCCTGAGTTTTGGGGGGAACCCTTCTAACCTTCCTCAGAGGCAGGCCGGTAAAAAAGAACAATGAGAAACAATATACCCATAAAATTTTCTTTTACGGGCTTTAAATACCTATAATATTATTTCTTGGTTGTTTTAGGTTGGTTGCATTATAAACTTGTTTGCTCAGTGGGTGGACTGAAGTTTATGTTGGCGTTGCTACATTTCTGATCTCTCGACCCTGGCAGTTGTGGTCACTTCTATTGCCTCCTTTCATTTCATCCACTAACATCCTGGCCCGAAACAAGTTGCTCGGAGGAAGGAAAGGGAATTAGCACTAGGAAAGACTAAAGGAACACACGCATAGCTCTGTACCCCAGAGAGCTATTGTGGCTTATTTTTAACTACTGAATCTGCAGGTTTCACTCTCACATTAGGTGAAGCTCAAGACTTTTCATGATACTTAGTATTTCATGATACTTAGAGTGACATCAGTAAATGAGGTCCAATAAATGTAAATGCAAGAGGCATTGTCATATGCGTTGAGTCTGTACATGCTTGCTAATCTAGTGCTTTAATGAACAGTTGTTTTGTATGAATGTTAGTAGCAGATTAGTACCGGTCAAGACCGTTTAAGTTGTTCACATCAAAATTAGAGCTTAATGAGATGAAAGCCGTTTCAACTTCAATGCTTTAGCCAAAGTCAAGAATGTCTCTAAGCCAGGAGTCCAGAGTCCAGGCAATAAGACCGTAGATCACCTTAGATGTGAAAATCATTTCCAAAAGGAAAGTTAAATGCTTCCTGACTTAAAGACAAAGTGCTTATGCATTGCAGGTAAAAAGGCTCTGTGTGTCCTCACGAGAACGGACTGCTTTTTTTAGATTTATTCTAAAGGTGGGGCTCATTACAACACACTTTCACTCTTGCCTTGAACTCTGGTCACCTAACAAAAATCAATCGGTTCTCATAAAAAATATATAGGATTTACAGGCATCTGAAATCTCTTCTCAGGGGCTGAATGAAAGCAAGTCTTCATTTGGTGCTTCTGCAATTTATATTTTTATTGGAGAAAAGAAATGAAGGCAGCAGGTGATGCCACATTTTTGGTTAAAAGCATCACTGCCATTGGTTTGTTGAATCAAATATTTTGTGACTGACAGAAATGAGAGCAGATGTTGCCTCTTTGTTAAATAGTTCTCTTTATGTATGTACGTATATGCCAGATGTGAAATCCAGTTTGAAACAATTCATCTTCTTTTGATTTCTAATGTTTGCAATCAATCAAAAAGTATGTTTTTTTACTATTATGTCAACATGTTCATGTCAAGATATTTTCACTTGTAAATTTATAAAATGGCTGTTTTGTATTTTCATACCCTTATTTTGTAATTTCTCCCTGCAATTAATATAACCGGAATTGTGATAGTAATTACTGAGCATTCACTTTTTTATTTTTAAACAGTGTTGAAATTCAACATTCATATATAAACACTGCCTTAATGACTAATACTTGAATTAAAGGAGTTTTTAGTGAAGATTGTGTCTGGGACTGTATTATTGTACTAATTATGTAGATTATTACGTATGACTGAATTAATGAAAAAAATGACTAATTTTTATAAAAACAAAAGACCAAATAACTCTCATTGATGAGAAAAGGGTCATTTAATGACAAGCTACTAGATAATTATCACCTTAATGGTGCATTTTAGCCTCTTTCAGCTCAACTGTACTGTTTATGACAGGAAATATACAACAACAATCTGTTTCTGCTGAAATAATTCCCTAATATGGATAATCTGATGACCTTAATGCATTTTTAGTTAAAAGTCATGATAATAAAAAATCATTTCTTTGCAATTTGCAGCAAATGCAAATGACCTTTTACCTTCATTATACTGGGGGCATAACAGTCTCAGAAACCTATCTCAAAAGATCAGCATGGAAAACAAATATTTGCATGTTTGGACATCACACAAGTGAAAAATAAAAGATATTAAGTGTTTTCCTGTCATCTACCCGTCTTCAAAATTAAATTTGTTACCACAAAATGATGATTAAACAGTTTTTATACTGTCCTGCTGTGTCAGACTTTACCCTCTACGCAACTACCAATTATTCACCAGGGTGATATGCTCATGGTTATTATTTTCTAACATAATGATTATACTTATAAACACTTACAGTCAAAGTCATTCGGAATTCCAGCACCGCCACAGGATTTCATTTGACCACCCCTCCCAAAAACAGGCATGGACACATGTTTACATAGAGTTCATATAATTATCCATAGAATGGTTAAGCATTCAGGTATATTTTAGGGGCCCTTCTTTTACTTATTAACTGTAAACATGCTAAGAGGAAGCGGTTTGTCTGAACAAAGATTGCCAATGATTAAAGGGATAGTTCGCTAGCAGCAAAATACATTTTAGTCAGCTAAAAACTAAATCTCTATCAGTTTAAGTGTACACTGCATTTAGAACGTTTTCTCTACTTTAACTTACTGTCGACCCTTTCTATTGGTGCTACATTTTCTCAACTGTAAATCTTGCCACTGGTAGTGTAATAGAGTGCAGCACAGATCAGCAGTTTGGGTCAGAAAGTGCTGTTCTAAGCCAAGTGTAAACTCCTGTGTCAGACACTTTCTGCACAAATATTAATTACCGCAGGAGGTGACGTAGTGATGGAATAGATATTTTCAAACACAATTATCATATTTAGAAAGCCACAGAGTAAACATCCAGTCATTCTGGATGACAGCACTGCTATCAGAAAGGGCTTACTGTAAATCACAAGATAAAGAAGATTTTGTTCTCGATAAATATGACGTGTGATGAAACAGATTGTGCAGATTGATACTTCAGGCTTCTGAGAGTGACAGCATGAAGCACCTAATATGATCTTTGACCTGCTGAGTCATCATAGGGCCATTGTGTCTGACAAGCATGTAATTTTAAAATAGCTAACTGAAGCGATCCGCTTAACACTGGGTGAACAGAAAACCTCCCGCTCTGTACTGTAAATCGTCAACTTCTGCATCAACACTGGCCTCTATTGTTCGCTACCGTGAACAGCAGAAAATAAGACGTATAATCAGGCACATGATGCTCCCTGTCAGCAACCAACATGAGGTTATTATAGTAATTAAGGAACGCGACTGTAATCAATTCCCCTAAATGTGGTCAGACCTTTCCGCTGTCTGAACATGAACTCATAAAATGGCTAGATTTTAATGTGATGCTGCTATTAAAAGCAAAATGCAAACAGGAGTAAATCGGAGCTACTGAAGCGAAAAGATTCAAATTATTTTACAGCATTCTTTATTCATTCATGTTTAAAAATATATTTTAAATAGGCACTGAAATAAATACACATTTTGTAAGTCAGCGCCGGTGCTTTTTCATACAAATGATATTCAAGGGGAAAAAAATGCAAACACAGGATAAAACAAACAATCATGAGATCATTCAGGAAAAAGGATCAAGCAGTTCATGGAATTCTGAAGGTTCATGGCTCAAAAGTAAAAACACCAATTTAAAAAGGCAACAGATAGTCACTTGTTTTAGCACCTGTACAGTGCATTTTCTAGATCTGTAGCTGGAAGCGCTCTTAACATGATTCAGGAAATTCTACAATAGAACTAAACATACTGGCCTTATGTTGTAACATAAAAGCTAACACCAAAATATCGGTCCGGTTTTGTTCTGTTTCAGGTTCACCTCTTGACAAAAAAACAGTTCGTAACAGTAAATGTGCATACAGCAAATACTCAAAGATAATAAGGCAAGAACATACAAACAAGATTCACGTAAAAACGGAAAACATATCACAAAATTTAAAAGTGCAACTGTCCCAAATATGTACTGAGGGGAATAAAAAGGTTAATAAAATATTCCTGAAACACTTTACACTGGCATTATTTAAGTAGTATCTTTAGAAGCTCAGACTTTATTAGCCCTGTGTGAGTGGAATGAGAAACGGCCACAAGGTTGAAAACTGATAACCACTTCTGCTGATAACCGATGACCCCTGGTGGCTGATCAATTAGCTATGACCCAACGAGGGTCAGTTCACACAAATTTCTATTAATGATTCACAGTAAAGGGGACAACGTTTCTGACTTTTTAGAGTAAATATTTTTTCATGCAGAGTTTAACATTCAGTTCACCTCCATTGTCCTGGGCTGGTGGCAAGAATCTCATTGATTACCCTAAAATAACACAGCATTGTAGTATTTGTATAAAATAAATACTGTTCTGTTTTCACAGTATGTTTCTATAAGTTAAAGCTGCAACAGGCAAGTCAGCAAACTCGTATCAGAAACCAGACATCGGACCCAAAACCAAGAAACAGTATGTCAGGAGACAGATGAGAGACTACAAACAAACCCAGATATTGATAATTACAGCAAAGTTGGTGATTGTACAACATTTTGATTGACTTATTTCATTGAAGTGAAATCTTGCCTGGTGCAGCTTTAACGTACAAGCTTTGTTCATTTCAATGAGTTTCTGGATTTTAAGAAACTAATGCACCAGAGAATAAATATAGTTGCTGTTAAGGTGACCAGACTTCTTGAAAATCGTTGTTGTAATGTGGTTGTTTTCTAACTTTGTTCCTTTTATGGTTCATTGACATTGAATTTATTGCACTGGGGGCTGCACCCATCCAGTCACCTATCCTGCATTTCACCCATTCTTACCCAGTGTTGCTCACCTCATTAGATATTTCACACAAAACGATTCCCAGAGAGACATCCACAGTGTCCAAGTGTTGAATTTGTTGTTTCTTTGACATCTGTTATTTTTTTCTGTGCTTTCGGGCATGGATCAAGATATTTTTAATACAATCGCGTGTGGCAGAAAACAGAGATAAAATTAATCTAGAGGCAAATAAAAGAAAGTCATGATTTACAATGGCTATTATGTTTGACTGAAAAGAACCGTGCAAAAAAACAAAAAAACAACCATGATTATTGTTTAAAAACACCAAAACTTAGTCTGTTTCTACAAATAGATTCAATCCCGTGTCATGCATTGATCTAATGATCATGGTGCAACATTAAATGTCACACACCTTATTTTTTTTGTTTTATTTACATCGGATCACAGTTCCTGAAAACAGACCTCAATATCTGGTAGGTTTCCCGACACCAAGCCAACAGGCCCAAAGTACTAAAACATAACTGTAACTAATCCAGACTCTGGACTACTGACCTTTTATTCTGATTCTTGGTTTGTTTAAAATTCTCAGGAGCTCCTAGACACCGTTAGCTGCGATCTACTGGTGGATAGAGTAGACTTTATGGAAGGAAACTGGCCTTTAACAGCTTACCAGGACAAACTCGGCTAATCATCTAATAGTCAGGAGTTTCTGTAAGTGAGTGGTTGACTGATCTGTAGGTAGCGGTGTCTAAACAGCAGCGAAATGGCGAGAAGGTTTGGGTTATTAATGTAGTGAGTTTAGTTGGTTATTAGCCTAAAACTGAAAGGATTTGATGTGTTTCACTTAGCTACTACTGCTGCTGCTGCTGGTCCGGGTCGGGCAGGACTGGCTGTGCCTGAAGTGCATGATGTGTACAGCGGTCTGGTGCCACCAGTAAAACATCACAACCACCAGTATGTGCCACAACTGGTGGCTGGCGCCCAAGTAGTTCAGCTGGCCTGGAGGAGAGGAAATGGTTAACTCTAGGCAATCTATATACTGTTTATATTCATAACACTGGGCTTGTAACAAGGAAACGTCTGTAGATAAGAAAGCGATTAGGCGATGATGATGTCACTGGTCATTTTGCAGTCTCTGTTCATCATTTCCTTTTTGTGGGTATATGCATGAGGAAAGGACAAGTCTTTTGTCAAATGCCACAGTGGAAATTAAAAGGAGTAGTGATTCCAGTGTCCTGATATTGTAGTTGTACAGATTTGTTTTAATCCAACAGCTATGCCAAAGGTTTGTGGATGAGCACAATTCATAACAGCTTTAAAATGGAATTTGAATTGAGATTGTGACATTTTGTCTTATGGTTTGTACATGTAGAGGGAAACAACGAAGAAGAAAAAACTCACCAGGGAAATAGCACTCAGGGATCTTGGTGACGTAGAACAGGAAGGCGGAGCCAGCTATAAAGTACATGACCATCACACGGGGCAGGAACAGCTACAATTTACAAAAAAACAAATGACAGGGATTTATCAGTGAATTATTTTTCCTCCATTTTTCTAACAAGCAAATATGATTTTCCAGATGTCACAGCCACAGCATCAATGCCACAAAGCAGCAAGACTGAAGCTAAATAAGCAGCAGATTCAACACAGTCATGGTCACCGGTTAGCTCAGCGTCAAGTGAAGAGGATATTCTTTTATAGCCGTTCAGTAACGCCTGCTGCACAGTTTCCTGACCTGAACCACATCGGTGGTGAGTCCTCCATTGAGCCAGACCCAGTGGCACGCTGGGATCACACTGATACCCGCCACGCAGCAGAAGATCGCCATCCGCAGCCGCCGCCATTCGTTGCTGACGTAGCGGGGGTGCACCTGAGCGCAGAAGACCGCCAGGATCAGCGAGAGCACAGTCAGCAGGTAGACCTGCTGCCAGAACTGAGAAGACAGGAGAGCAACACGGCAGATTACACACAGTCCAATCAGAGCTGGAGGACATTTTGTTGAGATAAGTTTTTTTTATTAATATACAAAATTAATATTGTGGTGTTTTTCAAAATTACATCAGTGTCAGTATTTTTTCCATGCATGATTAGACTGCAGTAAATTAGCTTAGATTGACCAGACTAGTATTAACACAGTCCCTTTAGCAAACGGGTCTGACTTGTGTTTTGTGTCACCAATGATAAAATTATCTGCAGACGTGGAAGAGGATGCAGATCTTAGCTTCATGCATTCTTCATATTCTAGGACATGTTTGTGATGGAGGTGGTGAAGAAAATTGTTCATGTTGCATCAACAACATTTGTAGATTATGGTTATTTGATCAGCATCAGATTTTTTTTTTTTTTTAAAGACGAAGTATTTCCACACGACTGACCCGGTTCCTGTTTTTGGATTAGGTTCATCTGGTATTCGGTATGAACCGGTATACCACCCGGCCCTATTAGAAAATATAAAAAATGCGAACACACTTCTACAATAGCCATTTTCTGCCAACAAAAACATTCTGACAATAGTATGTTTTACCTAAAGGTGTTCAGCCAGCGGATGTCTAAACAGTGTGTTCAAACACATATATTGTTAATTGCTCAACAAAAAGCACATCGCTCTTAAGCAAAATTTAACTGTCATCCTTCCATATGTATTCACACTTACAGTATTACAGTAGAAAGCGTAGAAGATCCCAGGTACATAACAGCCCAAGATGCCAACTGAGATGCCTGCATAGTCCAACGCCAGCCAGCGGCGGCAAGTCTTCTCTGAGCGGTGACAGGAGAACAGGTGGTACCCCACTGAACACAACATGCACACCTGGGAATAACAAACACACACAGTACCATTACATGCTGGAAGTTGATGTACTGTAAACGTGATCTTTCTGTGTTTAGAAACATGGACGTTATCAGGATATAATGATTTGTAATGGCGATCCAATTACAACATGAAGGAGGCACAGAAAGGGGTTTTTAAGAGGAAGGGTTGCAGTGTGACATGTACTAATAAAAGTGTGACTCACACTGACTTTGTTATTTATACATCAATAAGTTTCCATTCACATTCTCAGCAGCTACACGACCTACAACACAAACCTAACACAGCTAACACACAGACAGATGAACAGTTCACCAGCTCCAGCAGTGACTCTGAACTACACTACATTCCTATTTCAGCTCTTTATGACGCAACAATACATCCGTGTCCCACCTTTACAACTGTTACACCTATATGACAGCTTACACACCTGGGCAGGTAGCGGTGAACTGAATGAACCTGTGGCAGGAAATGTTTGTTAAGGCACACAAATATATCATACTACTAATACAGGAAACTGTTGTACATTATTATTCAATTACAAAATACACAAGTGAAGATGGTTAATATATACTAGTATTTACGAGCAGCTGTCAGAACTGAACAAGCCAACAGGAATTGCTGTTTAAGTAGTAAAAATAACACGCACACACTAATCAAAAACATGATTCACAAATTTTAAGACCCAGATATCGAAATCCAAGACTTTTTCCACGTCTTAAACATCATCGTAAACTTCTCCAGGTTTAAATCCCAGCTTCCATCGGCCTTTGATGCTACATCGACATCATAAACGAACCATGACAGCATAATGTGTGCAGCTGTAACTTTTTTACCTGGAAGCAGAACAGTCCTATAGCGTAGATGACGTAGTCGTCCCTGTTCGCTCCTGAGGCTGGTAGAACCGTGGAAAGGTCGTTGACCCCCAGAGAGAAGAAGAGCAGGAAGCCCAGCAGGTGGCTCCAGATATTCACCGTCTCATTAGACAGCATAAAAATACTGAAGAAGAAAGGAGATGAGATTATATGAGAGAAAAATAGCAATTGTAGACACACTCATATGAATCAGCAAGATGATTTTAACGTGAATATGACTCAAATACAGCAATATAACCACATGGCTGAAATTAATTTTTTTAAACACTCCAAATAAGCAGAAAATGAACTTATATCGCAACGTACTCCCACCTTTTCAGGCAGAGTTTGGAGGGCAGGTGAGCCCTGTAGCCGTCTGTGATGTAGGGGTTTTCTTTGAGGAAGACGGGGATTTGTTCGTAGGTGTACAGCCGTATCCTCTGCGGGATCAGCACCGGCCAGTGCTGGTAGCTGCCCAGCTCTATGTAGTGGGCAGTCTTCAGCAGCTTCTGGGGCATCTTTAGCAGCATCTTGTCCTCAGCTCCTCGGGTACAGGTCGAGCTGGGGAAGGTTAAGGCTGGAGGGAGGGAGATAATCGCAGGTGGTCAGCAAGAAGCGCCAGCGCCCTTCAGTTCGGTTTAATTCAACAGACACTTCTCACGGCAGCCATGAATTAGTAGCTAAACATAGGTGTTACCTATGATACTAATAAAGGTTCCCTTCCATTCAGGTGCTGCTATTGTGGCTCTCTGAACGGACCCTTAATTAGTATCATTGGTAACACCTGTGTTTAGCGACTATTTCATGCCAGTATATGGCTGCGTGAACAATGTCAATTCACGTCACAAATGTATGAACACAACTCGGAGTAATTCAATTGCTGAAATAATCATTTTTTATGAATCCTACACTGCAAATGTTCCGTTGTCATAGCTTGCATCATGTATAGAATCATGAATTTGGCACTGAAAACTTGGAATGGTACTCGTATAGAGCTTCTTTCTAATTTATAAAAATTCATCTTGAGGTAGATAAGTGAATATTCTAGAAAAGCCGTTGCAAACTAGCCTCGGCTATAAACCCCATATACAACACAACGGTATCATGTTTTTGTAATTTGGTGCATTGTTTTTGTATTGTCCCTGACAAATAAACATAAATAATAAACGTCCACAATGCTTTGCTAATGTGTGCTTGTCATGTAATATGAGCTGAGTCCAGGACAAACTACCGCAGCCTTTAAAGTGACAGCTGCTGTAGGTGTTTACCTGTTAGCTAGAAGAAGCTAACGTTAAGTTTAACCTGTTTATCGAGTAACGGTATTTTATCCCTTTGTTCACCACTGTTATCTCTCCCTCTTTGAGATAAAGCTCTACAGGATAATAAATGCACACGCTGAGTGTCTGTCATGCCGGTTCCCAGTGTCTTGCTGCTGTTGTGTGAGATGCTAAACTCTCTGAGGCTAACCGTTAGCTCGCGATAACGCTAACCTTCACAGACATTGTTATGAGTCAACTACACTGATTAAACCAGGGTCTCGGGGCCCACCATCACCGTCGACGTCCTCGTTCGTGCACTCGAGTCATGTCCGGATGACTGTACAGCTGGCATTACATTTATAAGAATAATAACGTTAGATAAATTAAGCTAAACAACTGGATAACATCAGGCTAGCCAGCACCTGTGTTCTGTTTGATGACGTTGCTGCCATCACGTGGTCAGTGTGAGTCACTGCAGTGCAGGTCAAACTGTTAGTGATGGGAAATTCAGTTCTTTTTAGTGAGCCGGATCATTTGGCTCAATTCACTATCGGCTCCCAAACGGCTCTCCATTTTATTACTTATACGTTTTGTAATTCAGCCAAATAAAAAAAAATAAAACCTTTGAATCAAAATTAAAATAAAAAAAAACTGAAAAAACACATATTCTAAATTCAAATAAAACACTAAAACCACTGATTCAAAATTAAAATTAAACTGATTTAAAATAAATTAAAAAGCTAAAATCGACTGATTCTAAGTGAAAATAAAGACACTAAATACAATTTCTATAATAAAGCTACTGATTCAAAATTTAAAAAATAAAAAACAACAATACTATAACGATAAACATTACTTGTAGAGCACATTCCATACAAAAGTGCTTGAAGTGCATCAACAGACATGCTAAAAAAAAAAAACTGAAAATTATTAGAAGGAAAAATTCTGTAAAATGAAATAAGTACAATAAACAAACTTTCTCTCTGACTTAATTACATCTCACTTTCTCTATATATAAGTTAACGTCTTCTTTACCTCATCACATTTACCTGTAGTGTTTTGACCAGTTCCCAGTATGTAACTCCACCAAAGCTGAAACAGAAATCACACCCTTTGCCTCTGGCGACAGTTTAATTATAATGCAGCCTGTTTACTGACAGTGGTGGAAGAGATACTGAGATCCTTTACTGAAGTAAACGTACTAACACAGCAATGAAAAAATACTTCTAGCTTAGGATGTATTATCAGGTAATATTATCATAGTATTATATATTTTCAGGTATTATCAGGTTTAAAAGCATCCTATATTATCTATTGGGTCAGATCTGAATTGAAAAATTAACAAAAAAAAAGAAATATCAAATAAACGTAGTGGAGTATAAGGTACAATATTTCCCTCTGAAATGTGGAGTAGAAGTAGTATCAAATGCTCAAGTAAAGTACCTCAAAACTGTGTTGAATTTCAGTGCTTGAGTAAATGTACTTAGTTCCTTTCCACCGCTGCCAAAACATTTTTCTCATTTAATAGATACGTGACCACGACAAGAAAATGAATTTGTTTGTAATTTGTGGATGAGGTGATTCACTGTAAGGAAACATTCTGTTCTTTTTACAGCAGACGTTTCCAACCTTAAAGTTGGAACCATGAAGCAGATCATTAATCCCACATCTGGAACACACTGATGACCTTTCTTTTCTTTCAACAGTTCCTTTGACTTGGAAGAAGAAGGACCAGTCCTCCTCTGACACCTGCAGGATTTGAAAGGCAACATTTCCCATTTTTTTAAACTGAGGTCTCAACATCTTTAATTTCCACTTTAAGGTTGGAAAAGTCATCATTGTCCCAAATTGGTGGACAGTAACTATAATTAAATTACTCAAGTATTGTACTTAAGTGCAGTTTTTAGATACTTCACTTGAGTATTTCAATGTGATGTCGCCTTATACTTTCCGTTCTACATTCATTTGGCAACTTAAGTTACTTTTAATATCAATATTTTACACAAAAGAACATTTGATATATAAAATGTATTGTTATAGACTATTCAACAGTATGATTGGCTGAAATTGATGGAATATTGCCTCAAATAAATTCTCATTTTAGTTCTAATTTCTTCAGAAGCTTTGAATAATTTTCTGAGACAAAGCCAGAAAAAAAAAGGTTTTGAATTCATGCAGATTCACTTCATCCACACAATTAGATTAACTTCAGAATGTGCAATAACATAATAAATGACCCTCTTATTAATTGTTATCATGAAAGATCATTCAAGTGATAGCGTTTCACAAATAAAAATACATCAACAGAACAACAAGTGAACAATAAAAAGCGCTGACCGTCCCAGTTTGATTGACAGCTATGTGCAGCAACAAGGGGATAGGAAGGAGAAGGAGCACAGCCAGGAGACGGCATGCAGCTGCAGCACATCTGTAATCATCTTCCTACTTAAAGCTGCCTCTGACTCTTCCCCGGTGCCAGAGTATTATATTTAGTCGTCTTAATGAGTGAGCTGTGTTATCCTGCTGTCTGCAAACCTCTGCAAAAGTGTTTGTTTTCCCTGGTTCTCCACGGCTTTTTGTTTCTACCTGGATTCTGCCTCCTGGTTCTCCAGCACCTCTTGGTTTTGTATTTTACCTCCTGGTTTTCCATCGTCTTCAGTTTTTTTCCTTTTTATCCTCCTGGTTTCCAACGCCTTGAGTTTTTCTACTTTTTGACTGTCTTGTATTTTTTTTAATAAAGTTTTCTTTTGAACCTTTTTTAAGTCTCTTGCCAATGGAACTCCTGATAACTAAGGCACTGTTTCTGAATATGAGTTGTGCGCCTTTCTCTGTGGATTTAGATCTAGATTTTCTTATGATCAAAAAGCAATTCAAATCACACTTTCTGCGATATGAGACCTTTTAAAACAGCAGGTGCCCATAAACAATAAAGAGGTTTTCCTCAGTGTAATCATTCCTCCTTTAAATGCATTTAATTTCTGCCACATTTTAGCATCAAATTCCCTCCATGTTGTTTCCTCACTAATTTCCTGTTGAGTACAATGGAAGTATAGTAACAACAATAGAGGTTGAAAAACACCTACTCAATTTGATTTGGGCGGCTAAAGCTTCATATGAGCTTCAAATATGTTTAAATTGCATTTTATTTTGCACATAATGAGACAGAATTAAACAGAAGAAATCATTCCTTCATTCATTTCAATGTTCAGTTGGGAATCTGACTTCTGTTTTTAATTGTTTTTATTTTCTTTTTTGTTCAATGTCTTTGGAAACTTTAGGATCTCAACTATAATTTAAAAAAAAAAGTTATGCAGCTTTGAGTTTGTACTGACAGGTGAAACCTTTCTGGTATGACAGACTGCCGTTCTGCTGCAGTTTGCATCTAAGCCGCACATATTTCAGCGAATCAGCATCTCGAGGGCGAAGCCAAAGAGCTTAGTGCCGAAAACTGTTTCTAGCCACGTATATCAAAACAATGTTTTCTGTCCTGAAAGAGCCCGATTCTTCCTGCGCAAATAAAACGCAGATTGCAGGAATCCATCCGCGCCGGGGGGGAAATCCCTGGGTAAAATCACCACAGATTAGAAGAAACAGCAGAGATTTCCTGACACAATGACTCTGGTATGTTATTATGTCAGTGGTTTGCTGTTAGGACGCCATCTTTCTTATAAATAGTTGAAATCAAACCAGCTACAACTTGAGGGTTTTCAGCTTCAGCCTCCAGGATGAGTCAGGGCATTGCATGTCTGCAAATATACAGTAACACAACATGGGGAAAAAACAAAACAAAGCAAAAACACTTCAGGAGGAAGTGTGTTTTTTGAGATGCATGCTGTTAAAGAGGCGTTATCATCACCATCATCTCAGGAGACAGAGGAGTGAGTTTGAATTATGCTTCTTGGGAGAACACGTTTTGGATCATTCGAAACAACAGAAAGACTCTGACATATCAAGGGCGTTGTGCTAGTTTATTTAATTCTGCTCTCCATCTGCAAAAGATTTGCAGGAACATGATGCACTTGTTTGTCCCAAAAAATATGCAGGAGGCGTAGCCACTGACCCGATAATTGACCGAGGGTCAACTCTTAATTAAAGCTTGAAACATAATTGACTCTAAGAAGAAAGGCATTGTCTTTATAGTAAGAACGGTTCTCATGGCTATCTATTTAAAACACGGCGATATTTATGGTTCCAAATATGTTCTGTAATATTTATATACAGCAATCTGAGCCATCAGTCTGACATTCTTTGTATTCTTGTTACTTCAGTCAGTCGCTGTATTTATATATTCCACCAACTGCTCTGACAAAAGGGATGTCCTGTCTGAGATGCCAGGAGCAGCACGGGATGTTGCTTTCAAAATAAAAGAGCACATAAAGAAATCTAAATCATCTTGTTATGCTGTATTTTCCAACATACTGTATATTACGATACAATAATTGCATTTTTTAAAATCATTTTATAATAGGAATTTCTATTTAATTGAGCTAAGAACTACAATAAATAGTCCACATTATGGCAATATTACACCGTGAGTATAATCCCTGTACAAAAAAGAGAAATATTTTTTTTTTAATGAATGGATTCATTGAGTTACTGCACCTATTAATGACTGTTATTTTATTTTGAAGGATCCTAGAGGAAGTCTTGCTCTGGTTTACTGCTGCAGGAACTACAATTAAATGCTAATAATCCATATTACGGCCACAATATTACACCATGAGTATAATCCCTGCATAATAAAAGGAAACATAATTTTATGTTAATGGGTTCATTAAGTTACTGCACCTATTTAAATGCCTGTCATTTTATTTTGAAGGAATCCTAGAGGAAGTCTTGCTGTGGTTTTACCGCTGCTGGTTGTACAGTAAGTGTAGCAGCTGTTTTCCCTGGTCCTGCCCTTCATTTCATTATCAGCCTCAACATGAACAACCCACATGCCCAGTGTTACACACACACTCACACACTCACACACACACCGGTGACTCAACATGTGAGCTGATGCTGTGTGAGGATGAAGGACTCCTAACTGTAGCCTACCGGCTGATTTAAAAAAAGGAACTATTGATATGTAACATATGGATTATGGATCGGTTATGGATATGTTGCAAAATCCTACTTTTAAGCGCGTTCGTGAACTCATCATTGCAGGACGGGGAAGACGCGTCTTGCGATGGAGCGTTCGATATTTATTTTGTTTTAGACAGGTGAGTGGGTACAGATTGTGTGTGTGCGCGCGTGCGCGTGTGGCTTTAAGTCTGTTTAGCGCGTGTAAAGGAATAAAGAAGCGGGACATCTTCATCTGATATTTGCTCCCCCGGTGCTCAGGCTCCTCTCCATGTATGGCTGTGTTTAGTTCACTGCTGCTTCGCTGCAGCTTTGGCAGACTTTTATTTTTCACATTTTTTTTTTCCTGCACTGACTATGACTGGGGAGCGTTATCAGTGCTGCACTTAAATACACCAGTCAACTGACTTTCCACCAACAATGTGCTCTTTGTTGACTATTCATTGGTAAAAGAACTATTCAGATGCTTAACTGCAAGTCGAAATACTCTAAAATAGTATAAATGGTCTAAAAACAATCCTTTTTTTTTAGGAAAAACTCATGATTTCAAAATATTTATGGTGTTATTTTACTATAGTATATGTTATACGTGTATAATATTGTAGTTCATTATTACTATAGTACTGCATGATAATGAATGTCATGTGTTTTTGACTCATAATACTGATAATTATAATAAAACACTTTATTTTATAGCACTTGTTTAAACTAGTAAAGTAACTAGTTACTCTGAGATAGTTGAAGTATAAAGTAGCCTCACATTGAAATACTCACTTGAAGTTCAAGTACATCAAGATTTTTTAAGTATTTTAAATGTACTTAGACACTCGTGCTGTGTTTATTCTGTCATTTTGTGTGTGAAATGTGTTAAATGTGTGTGTTGTTACATTCATGCTATAATTTGCAGTTTCTTTGCTGCTTGAGTTTGTTTCATTGTAAATAATCTGCAATGCAATGCAATTATAGCGCAAACTCAATGAAACTCTCTGCTTTGCACAATGTTAATGCAGCATCCGATCGTCATTTATGGAACTCGTGTGGAAACTATGAATAAGAACTGTGTGTTGTCTGAATTGATATTTTAATGTTTGGGTGTTGTCTTGCAGGTCGGGCAGTGTGTCGGAACACTGGGGTGAGATCTATGGGTTTGTGGAGCAGCTCACCAACAGGTTTGTCAGGTAAGTTAAAGTGGCCGTTTTGTGCTTTTACAGTAAATGCATCTCCTTTTTAAAAAAAAATATATATATATAATAATCACCTATACCACCCCTCTTTGAGGATTATCTTAATTTTCCTACCCTAGGCTATATTATCCTAAGTAAATGTCTCTCTTCTTCTCTCCATCTCTGGCCATCTTTGTATTTCAGGGATATTTAAAGTTTGGATAACTTCTGAACATGTTCATAACTTCATATTTCACATGTCGAAACAAACTTAGAAAGCGCTTTAGAGACGACTGAGCTCCTTAAAAATAGAGTCACACGGAAGAAATTATATTAATGAAACAGCCTATTTAGACAACGGGGCGTGTCTATAGTCTTTAAATTACAATACAAACAGAGTCGAGCAGAAAGTAGGCCATGTTTATTTCGGGCAGTGGGCATTTTTACAACGCCACCAACTGCACCATAACCCCTCTGGGTAGCAGTGCACAGGGTGTGTGTGATTTAGGTTTAATAGCGGGTTACTAAATGTGAGAGAAAAAACATCCATCCAGATGGAGAAGGGAGGTCGGAGCTGACCACAACAGACAGTCCTGACGCAGCCTGGAGGGTCGAGCCAAGGAAGTCGAGCTGACGAGATTAGAGGCTCAGTTCCCTAATGTGTGCAGATCGCAGACGCTGATTGAGCAAACCATCGAGAATGACCTAAATGTGCCTAAATACGTTAATGATAATTAACATAGTTTGTTAATTATCATTTTTTTCACGTTATATTATAATACATTATGTGTTTTGTCATGATTTAAAATAAGAAAGCGTGGATGTAAAATTGGCAACTGAGAGTCATATTGTTTTCATTGTCCAATTGAATAAGCGAAGCTGGCAAAACCGAATTTAATTAGGGCTGCAACAGCTATTTTGATAATCAATTAATCCATTGATTATTGAAATGATTAACTGATTAGTTGTTTGGTTCCGAAAATGGTCACTGTTTCCTAAAGCTGAAGATTCTACCTATAATATGTTTTATGTGTCGAGACCAACAGTCCGCAACCCAAAAATCATCAGTTTACTGTTAGAGAAGACCAAAGAAACCAGAAAATAATAAGATTTGAGGAGATGGAATCAGAGAATTTGGACATTTTCTTCTTAAATGACTTCAATTGATTAATTAATTATCAAAACAGCTGGCAGTTAATGTAATAGTTGGCAACTCTTCGATTAGTTGATTAATCATTGCAGCTCTAATCATAATATATTCAGTATAATAGCAGCTGTCTTTAAAAGAGTATGTATAGTCAGAAAATAAATGACATAATATAAATAAAAAATATTAGCAAAAATAAATACATAAAAATAAGTTTTGAGTTTTTGGTGTTGTCAAGTCACAAGCTTCATTTGTGTGTGTGTGTGTGTGTGTGTGTGTGTGTATTTCAGTCCCAGGATGAGGGTTTCCTACATCGTCTTTTCATCCAGAGCAGTTGTAATACAGCCTTTAACCGGCGACAGGTACGCTCTCTTTATTTTAAAAGCTTAACCTTCCTTTCTCTCACATCCTCTCTTCATCTAACACAGATAACCAGATCACACAGAAACTGGGCTCTTATCAGTCTCTTATTTAAAGTGCTTTGAGTCGCATTCTTCTGATCTGGCCTCGCAGGTCCAGCATAGACGAGGGTTTGAATAAGTTGAGCCAAATCAAACCTGCTGGCGAAACCTTCATGCACGAAGGCTTGAAAGCGGTAGGTACGCTCATCTGAAGGTCATCATTTAGTTAGAATTTGCAAGATCTCCTAAAAAATAACAAAAAAAATCACCCATCAGGTGTCAGAGCAAATGAGGACACAAACCTCGATGCGGTCCAGCATCATCATCGTTCTGACCGATGGCAAACTGGACATCTATCCCTATGAACTGAGTGTACAGGAGGTAACGCATGCACACTATTTTTTCTTTTATTTCACTTTATTTTTATGTTTTTATGTATGTATTTTTGCTCAACCTTATGTAATATTATATATATATATATTCACGTTGTATAAGAAGAATAGTAAATGTAAAATGCAACATTACAAGTAAGAGTCCTGCATGAAGAATTCAAAATGTCTTTAAGTAAAAGTGCATAAGTATCAGCAACATAATGTACATAAAGTTTTACAGTAACAGTGTTGATCTGCTCCTCTGTCTGATATATTAATACTGAAACATCAGTAATATAAATGCTAGTTTCAAATACTTTATCTCATTCTATTAATACTGAAGGATCTGCAATATAAACAGTAGTTTCAACTACTTTAGCTCTCATCATTTTATTAATACTGAAGCTTCAGTAATATAAACAATGGTTTCAACTGTTTTATATATATTTAGCTAGTTTACCTCAGTGGTTCCCAACCTAGGGGTTGGGCCCCTCCAAAGGGTCACCAGATAAATCTAAGGGGTTGTGAGATAGTTTCTAAGACAAAGTTGTGATTCCCAAATCTTATCTTTGATTTTTGGTGAGATATTATATCATTTGAACATTTGGTGGTGTAATTTTAAAAGCTTGCTTTGTTATCCATTGTCTTAAATCTGCATATAACAAACACAAGTAATAGATGTGGTAAAAAAGTACAATATTTCCCTCTGAAATGTGGTGGAGTGGAAGTATAAAATCGTATAAAACAGGAAATACTCAACTCAAAAATTGTAAAACTACCTCAAAATTCTACTTAAGTGCAGTATTTGAGTTAAAGGAACTTTCCACAACTGAAGATGAAGATTGAAAAAGATAGAGTGTGGGTCAAAATGATGCTGCTGGAGGCAGAATCTTAGGAGACGTTTTCCTTCGACGTGACAAAAAGCAGTCGTATTCGAAGTGTTGGATGAACTCCGATAAGTTCACGTCTGCAGAAACCGTCCGACTTCACTCTCTGTTTTTCGCTTCCCAGGCCGACAAAGTCCGAGGTTTTGGAGCCAGAGTGTACTGTGTCGGGGTCATGGACTTTGACCACAAACAGGTAGGAGGCCTTTTGTGTTTTTACTCCTCTCCCACTACTTCCCTTTGTTGGCCCACTGCCATGCAGCATTATGAGAAATAAATCCATCCTGCTTGTTTAAACACAGGGGTTTCTGTTTGTCTTTTTGTGTGTGTGTGTGTGTGTGTGTGTGTGTGTGTGTGTGTGTTGAACCTCAATAGCCTGTTGTCTTTGGCCCAGATTGATTAACACACCTCGACCTTGTTGCTCAGTTTGTTCGAGTTCAGCTGGAACCCACTGAGGACAGATCAGCAAGCAGCTGGCAGGGTTTTAAAGTTCATCCTTTTTTTTATTAGCTGCTTTTGGTTTATGTAAAAACATGGAATACATTTAAAGCGGCAGCTTACATTTTGAGTTAATCATTTCCTGGGCGAGACTTTAATTTCATCCTGCGCAGGTATCGGGTTGTTGAAAGAGAGCAAAGAAGTACGGATGAACTCCTCAATGTTGTTTTCTTGCATATAAATGAAGGAATGGATGAATGGGAATGAACCCGAGTGTCTCAGTTTTATTTATTTTATACTATAAATTATTCATAATAGGATTATCCATGCCAAACGCACCTATTAAGAAATGAAATACGACTATATGTTAAGTGCTGTTAATCTCATCATCATGGCATTATTGATCTGTATAATAAGCATAGATGGGCTCATCTGCGTGGCTCCAAAGCTGCAGAAGTCGTGAGGGCAGAAGCCATCTTCTGCTCAGTTAATGACCCTGCGTGCTTTGTCGTTGGAAGAGGAAGTCATTACATCACTCTGTGATTAAATTATGCTAGAGCAGCTTCCTGTTCTGCTACCATTAAAGCAGGAGATGAAAGCTTCAGGCTGCTATCTGCGCAGAGCTTTCATCTCCTAGAATCTGACTTTGCATCCCCAAAAAAAAAGCTGAGGACCTCCCTGAGAGGCAGCAAGAAATAAAAAAGGATTAAATGTAAAATCGTATATAGAAAACATGCCGTGTTTCATTTGTGTTGCAGCTCGCCGAGATAGCGGACGGCACGGAGCAAGTGTTCCCGGTGCTGTCCGGGTTCCACGCCCTCAAAGACATCGTCAACTCGGTGAGGTTCACGTCTAAAGACGCACGAGACACGTTCATGTGCCACAGTCAGTGAGAGTGAATGCGGCCTCCTATTCTATCCCGTTCCCGTATCTCCGCACAGATCCTGAAGCAGTCCTGCACAGACGTGTTCACAATAGAGCCGTCGAGTGTTTGTGTGAATGGTGAGTTTAAAAGAGTTTGTCAGATCCGAGTAATGCGGCAAAAAAGCTTATAAAATCTGTTTTTTTTTATTTAAACATGCTGATAACATGTCACTTATCAATTTGGCTTGTGCTGTAATAGATATTGGAATATTTATGCATTTATTATATGGGATATTTTCCACAGTATCAAAATATTCCTTTTCTGGTTCCTTTTTTTTGTTTTTCATTTTTTACAATCTGCCCTGGTTTGAGTCCAAACCTGATTTTACTGCTTTTCTTATTGTGCAATATAACACTGTGTGTGGTAATAAAGAATTTTTATGTTTCCACATATCTGGAACAAATTCCTAGAATACAATACAATACAATACAATAGAAAGCCTTTATTGTCATTATACAAGGTACAATGAGATTTAGAATTTCACTATAAAAGGCACACATAAATAAACATAGGAAAAATATATACAACTAATATAAAACTACTAACAGCTATAACATAACATACATAAACTCTGCAGAACTTGTGGAAGGCTAAGAAGTACCAAGGCAGATTGAGGGTAGAGGTAGCAATGGCAGTTACACCTATTTCAGTAGCAGGCAACTAAAAACAGATGGACTGACTTGATATGATATTTCAAATGACAGTTTACAGATAGCTGTGATATACCAGTGCAAACAGAAATAGAGAACCGCAGATTTGCTGCAACTCTCAGTTCTTTCAAATAAAAGCTGCAGACAAAACAATACAATAAAATGATATAGTTATCACAGCAAATATTACTATCATCATCATATCATCATAATATCACGATATTATATTATGGATCTCAGCCTAAGTTCATAATCAATCACTGTATTTGCTTCTGTCTTAATTGAATTACAATATTACAGTGTAATGTGTTCGATGATGTGTCCACAGAGTCTTTCAACGTGGTGCTGAGGGGAACCGGCTTCAGTGGATCGAAGAGGATGGACAGCATCCTCTGCGTCTTCACCGTCAATCAGAAAACATTCAGTGAGTGTGTGTGTGTGTGTGTGTGTGTGTGTGTGTGTGGCTCGGTCACCGAGGGTTCGAGGATACAGGTTAACGCTGTAAACGCACTTCGGGAATATGATCGTCTACGAGGTGGAAACGCGATACGACGTGCAGATGTCCGCGCTGCAGTGGAAAGTCAGAGTCATGACATCCAGAAACAAACAGTGGGATCTTTTTATTGACTTCAGCCGGAGAACAGAGGCGACATTATGAGGCCGAGCAGAGGGAGGAGATGTTCTCTGTCTCATTAGTCTATTAACAGATCAACAGAGTTGTCCTCATTCTTTCTTTTGCCATCTCTCTTTATTCATCATTCCTTCACACTGACTATGATGTTTGTAATATACAGTGGTGGAATATCATTGAAGTACTTTACTCTATTACTAGTACTTACATTTCAATTTCTATTTCATGCTACTTTGTACTTATACTCCACTATATTTCAAAGAGAAACATTGTACTTTCTACTCCACTACATGTATTTGCCACCTAAAATTACTTTTCATAAAACATATAAAATATACAATAAGATTATTTTTGTCATTTAGTTAAAAGTTCCTGTTTGTGTGAAAACTGCTATATAAATAAATAGTATTGCTTGTTATTGGTGGTGATAGTAGTATTAGTATAAGGATACATATGATACATATGTATTATGACACAGTACTATTAGTATAAAGTATCTTAAATTGGTTCCACAGTGATGTGCTCTTATATCTTGTGTTGTCACATTTGTTAATGATAAAATTATAACAAATTGATATACTGTAATGATATAAATCTCTAAAGGAATCCAGTCTGCATAAGTTATACTTTTACTTTTGATACTTTAGCACATTTTGATGATAATACTGCTGTATATACACTTAATTTTGAATTCAGGACTTTTAATTGTACCTTTAAATTGCAGTTGATGGGAGGGATCTAAATTAGAATAGGAATTTCTTGCATATAATACGTTAGGAAGTTCTGGTTTTATATGCAATGTAGCATCAGGACAGCAGGGTAAAATACAGAGCATCTCCTCTTTGTTTCTTTTCATTTTGTGAAAATCAAAATATGTATCATACGGTTGATTTTCAAAAGGCTGTCGCCCAGTTTTATGGGAAATTCCTTAGTTTGTAGACACTAACGGTTCTCACGGTTTTTCTGCCTCTGTTCTTTCTCAGACCAGCAGCCGACAATAGTTAGAGACGGCTATCTGCTGTGTCCAGCGCCTGGCCTGCATGAGGTCGGACAGTAAGTGAACACGCACTCACATAAACACAGATGCATGTGCACATAGTTTGGCTGCAACGTAGACTCGTGCAATTACAATCATATCATTGCAGTAATTATAAGATGATCTGCTCTTTGCTATTTAAAATCTGATGTAAAGACGCAATTTTGTCGAAATAAACGGTCGCCACAAGAATTTTTTAATCCTATAGTTGAGAAAACCAGAATCGTGAAAATTGCGATGGAAGCTTTGATTGTGCATGATCACACGGTCTGTTTCTGTTCTTTCTGTCCTAGTCTAGTTTTTTCTTTTACGGTAAAAATCCCTCAAATCGGTTAATCTAGCATAGCAGCAGGACGTCATGGGTGCGTCCGAGCGCTATAATCCTTTTCTCCCACTGTCAATACAACACTGAGCGTGCGTTTACCATAAATATCGAAAAGGCACGAACCTTCATGACAGGAAGACACAGTTCTGTTCCAGGCTGACAGTTGGCATGACATCATTTTATAACATCACTACCTCGGCATTTATCTGACAACACCAGCTCGGCCCGGGCTTATAAAGAAAGTGCCTTTTTGGCTCAGGAGGCAACACAAAGCACACGAAGCTGGTGGAGGTCAAACACATCTTCTGCAATAAAACAAAAGTCGTACTGATCGATATGTAAAACAAAATGTTTTCCTTTGTCTGCGCAAACACGCAGAAGGTTGAAATTAGAAACTCGAAACCTGCCGTGCACGTGAGTAACGGAGAGAGAAGCGAGCGCAGTGTTTACACTAAAACTACATGCGAACAGCTCGAAGTGTCGGCTGAACCGAAGCCAGTCGGACCAGAATATCTCTGTGGCATTTAGAGCCAGCCAAGGCAGATTTGACTTCACCCACTTCAAGTGGAACGCTTTCTCTCTCCCTATCTGTCCCCCGGTATTCTCATGGCTCATTCCGGCACGTCTCACCCTCCCTGCAACACCTCGCTGCTTCGTACAGGGACGCTCGTGCGTCGTTTGATGCTCAGAAACAGAGCCGGGACCATCTCGGTTTAGCTCGACTTCAACAACAACAGAACAGAACAACATGTAGCCGCATAGTTTATTGGCAAGATGAGTTTATTTTAGATGAGTCAATGTTCTTGGCACTTGTTGGAATCGCCCTCCCTGGTGTCCCCTTTCGAAACAATGAACACTGCAAAGCCTAATGTGCGAGATAAGTGCCCTCTAGGTAACCTTACTGGAGGACAAAACATGGTAAAATGACATCTAAGGTGCCGTTGCAGTCAACAAAACATGATAAACTGCCCTCTAGGGTGCTTTTCCATTGGACAAAATGTGATACAGTGCACCCTAGGGTGCCGTTCAAGTGACAAACAGGATAAATTGCCCTTAAAGGGGTCTTTTCAGTGAAAAAAAACATGATCATGCCCTCTGGGGTGCCCTTCCAGAAGATGAAACTAGGAATGAAAATAATGATATGCCCTCTAAAATGGCCTTCCAGTGTATAAAACATGATAAAGTGTCCTTGGTGCCCTTCATGAATAATAATAATTCATGAATAATTGCCCTGTAGGGTGCCATCCAGTGCAAAAAACATGATAAATTGTCCTCTAGGGTGCCCTTCCAAAGGAAAAAAAAATAAATAATGATAAAATGCCATCTAGGGTGATGATAAATTGCCCCTTTTATTTTTTCCACCCCTGCCCCATAAACAGTTCTTTGCTATCTTTGGAGCTGGTGTTTAGGGATGATTGCAGTTGTTTAGTTTGTGTTCATTAATATGTGAACAGTCTCTTTTGTTTGTTAATTCCAGATCAATCGAAGTGCTTGTGAGCCTGAACAATGGACAATCCTACATTTCCAGTCCCATCACCATCTATGCTACAACATGTGTGAGTATCATACATACAGAAGAAGCAAAAAACATTTTTTTGGTTTGAAGGAGATCAGTGGATTTTTTTTATCCACAAACATACATATATATTTATATTTTATATTGTATTACTGGGTGTCATGTAATCCCAAGTGGGGGACACCATTTAAATGATATGACCAGAAAATTCATTTCAATTCATTAATTTTTAGCTACATTTATACTAGTGTTGAGATACAGATATTAAATTGTGATTGAATGCAATCCTGATAGGTTTCTAATAATTATAACTATATATTATTGGCTCTCATAATATAACAATTTAGCATTTTATGATAGAAACGTGACATTTCTAACAGGGAAGTGAAATTTGACCTCTAAGTTAGATTTCAAATCTAATATGGCTGCCAGCGTATCACAATCAAGGCAAATCTGTTGTTTTTATTGCAAGACAGCTAAATAAGACACATCATTGTGTCTGTGTAATTGAAGGGAAGCATTGTGTTCTGCAGTTAAATAGAGTTATATTGACATATCTATGTGTGTTTATTGCAGTCAGACGGGACCTGGGTGCTCTGGTTGCTGTTGGCTCTCTTGCTGTTACTGGGGCTGGTTTTACTCTGGTGGTTCTGGCCTCTGTGCTGCACTGTGGTGAGTTTAATATGGCGAGCCCATGTATGCGAGCCATGAACTCATGAACGGCTTGGGCTTACAGCTTATTGTCTGTTGCTGATGAATTGTTTCCTGCAGGTGATCAGAGACCCGCCCCCCTCTCGACCGCCTCCTCCACCTCCGCCAATTGTGAGTCACCACACGCTGTTCGAAAACATGTTTCATGTGACATCACTGGTTTCTGAAGGGCTGTTTCGAAGGCTGGGAGTGCAGGGACGCTACCACCTGTTGTCACCGAACGTGTGACTGGAAGCAGGAAATACAAATTTGGGAAAATACAGAGAAATGTAGGCTGAAGTGCGGGGGGACAAAGAAGTGGCATTTGCTGCACAGCAGTTAATAAATGAGTCAGTAATTGGTGTTTATTTATCAGTAGATGATCTTTAACCAGGATGTTTTTTATGGCTGTGTCTGGATTAGTGAAGTCAAATCTATCATTTCTGTTACTGTCTTATTAATATCCATGATGCTGGGAGCAAATAGTGTGAAAGTATTTTTTTAATTATTAATTCTTAATGGTCTATGACCATTATCTGGATGGTTATTATAAAGCTGCAACTGATGATTTTTTATACCTGGTTAAATGCTTAAAATAATTGCAATGTAATAATTTACCTAATGATACATTAACATTAATATTAATGCAATGTTCTTGTTCAATACATTTCCTTTTAGGCACTTGTAATCACAGCTGTTGATAATACAAAAATAACACCACCAAGACACCTAATAAAAGTTCATCATTAACTATTTAGACCAACATTTTGGAAAAATGAGTTTGTATTATAGAGACAATGTGAGGTTTTGATCAATGCTTCATGTTGCACAAGATTTTATGGAGACAGCACCTAGTGAATATTAATGGTACTGCAGCACATGGAATATTTATAGCAATACATTAAAACCTGGACCACTGTTTCAATATTTAATTTTTGGGAATACCAGTATGTCACTTTGAAGTAACTCTTATATTTCTGAAGGAACCAGAGGAGGATCTCTTACCCAAACACAAGTGGCCTACAGTGGATGCTTCATACTACGGAGGCAGAGGTCCTGGAGGAATCAAACGCATGGAGGTAAATAAAACACATGATTAAATAATCCTGGAAAATGGTGGCTGCAGGCAATTCTTATTTTTTACAAGCTTTTTCAATCATTTATGTCCATGTTTGTCCAGTGGCGCCACCATTCTGTCACTATCAGCAGGTTTCTGATATCTGACACTTGTACCTGGGTCCTGTAGGTGCGTTGGGGGGACAAGGGGTCCACAGAGGAAGGTTCACGGTTAGAGAAAGCCAAAAACGCTGTGGTCACCATGCCGGAGGAGGTGGAGGAGCCCATCATACCCCGACCCCCACCAAGACCTCCTCCAGTCTACAGCCCCCCACCGCAGTCCAAATGGTACACTCCCATAAAGGTGAGACGCTGGCCTCTTTAATCCTTATGGTCCACATTAAAAGTGATTTTTCTAAGATGAGGTCTCTCTCTTTTTTTTATTTGCATTTTTAACAATTTTATAACATAAAAAACTACCAAACATAGAAAAAGAAGACAAAACAAAATATAATACAATTTCTCACTCTCATTGTTACTTTTCCATTCTATATATCTCATTTACACACTGAAAAAAGAAAACAGGTGAACCAACTTAATTGAATTGTTTCAATTGGTAACACCTAAATAAATTAAGTTCATTGAAATTAAATGAATAAGTTGGAGTAGCTTCATATAATCAACTGAATTCAATGAAGTTGGTTCAACTACTTGCTTTTTTCAGTGCAAGATTCTTCCACTTGGAGTTATTTAAGTTAGAGATGACACCTCTTTTTATTCATTTCTAGATATTTACTGCTTTCAGGCTTTAATATATATCTGATTCTGAATTTGTCACTTCTATTCCTTCATATATGCATACACTACTGTTCAAAAGTTTGGGGTCACTTAGAAATTTCATTATTTTTGAAAAAAAAAAGCATTTTTTTTGAATGAAGATAACTTTAAACTAATCAGAAATACACTCTACACATTGCTAATGTGGTATTCTAGCTGCAAATGTCTGTTTTTTTAGTGCAGTATCTACATAGGTGTATAGAGGCCCATTTCCAGCAACTATTAGTCCAGTGTTCTAATGGTACAATGTGTTTAGTCATTGCATTAGAAGGCTAAGTTATTAGCAATCATGTTAGGTGGTAAATAAAAGTGTGACTTTTCATGGAAAACACAAAATTGTCTGGATGACTCCAAACTTTTGAACAGTAGTGTAAGTGATGTGCTTGTTGTTTTTATTTCTATATCTGTATATTTATGCCCTGTTTGACTGGACCTTCAGGGGCGTTTTGATGCGTTGATGGCGTTGCTGAGGAGGCAGTACGACAGAGTGGCGATCATGAGGCCGACACAACAGGACAAGGTAAAACACGTCTGCAGAAAACAACCCAACACTTAAGACGAAGAAAGAAAAGCACCGCCTCTTCCCGTTTACAGCTTTCAGTCTCATTCCTTCCAGGCATAAACCGGTAATATCATTTTTTGTTAGCGGTTAATTTGATTGGAAATCCGATCCACCCGCTTGACGTTGCAACAATTCGATTAGATCATTACAGAAAATCAAACCTGTTTTTTGTCTGTAGCTACAGACAGAATAACTTTCTACATCAACAGAATAAATGGCAGAATTTTATTTTGTGCTTTCAAAATGACTAAATGAATACGCATGGGCCTTCCAACCTTTCAGAATTGTTTATTAGTGTACTCACTGTCCTGACTTTAAAAACAATCTTTACTTTTTTTCTATCATCGAGTGTGATTTGTTACGCTGACTGAGCCGATGGAAGCGATCTCGAAACAAAAGCCAGAGATTGGCTTTTGTGCTTTGACCGGTTTTACTTGACCTATCAAAAGTGTTTCAAAACTGATATGTACTTTGACTTCCAACATAAATTGTAGCCTTTTAACTCCATTTGCATGTCTCTCTTTATCTCAATGTTTGGACTCAATTGGTCTATTAAGACTTTGTAACAGTCCTCATTTGGCCAAAAATCTACTCAAACTTCCAGTTTTCTATAGAAACACTTACTTCCTACTGACACTGCACTAGTTTGTTTAAGCTATAGATTGAAGATTTATGCAAAAGAGGAGAGAGCGAGCGAGAGAGAGGAAAAGAGAGCGAGAGAGAGCCTTAGGGGATGCAAGGACGTTTGTATGTGAACTCTTCCAAATAATTGTCATATTTCTCTGACTACTACGTGACTCAGACACATAAACAGAACTTTGGCTGCAGGCTTCGCTCAAGTCACAGAAAAAAAAACAAACACTTTTCAACATTTCGTCCTCGCTGAAAAGCAGATTTATGTGACGTCTGCGCCCGCGTTGACATGGCGACGCCCTACGCAGCGGCGGCTGCACTGGCTCCTGGGAGTAGTAAAGTAGCCGCTAACTGCCAGAAAGGGGCGTCTTGTCTGTTCTTACTGAGGCTGCATGTGGCTGCCATTTGAGAGGAACTCATAACAAAGCGTTTCAAAAAGAGACGTCTTAAAGAAGCCCTATCATGAAATATACTTTTTCGGGGCTTGTGGGTAAATATTTAGGTCTCTGGTGTTCCTGCTCGAGCACAAATTGTGAAACAAGACCACCCACTCTTTCTGCTGTGGTCTGGCCTCCTCTGTAGTGTTTCTGAGACCTGGTGGAACACAAGTCGTTTTGAAATTGCATAATTAGAATTTATTATTAACCATTCCTGGATCCATTTCCCTCCTTCAGTAGTGCTTGTACATATTCTTAACTGTAAGTGTATAAACTGTCCTAAGTGAATAAACTGTTAACAGTTTTCTTATTCATTATTATTTAACAGGTTTCATATAATCCAACAATTAATCTAACAAGCTTAACTAGGTTTATAGTATTCTGAACATGTATAACATAGGTATTGGTGCATAATAATGTTAAAGAGGTGTCTTATAAGGAATATTTTACGTATTTTTCTAGTTTTTAATAATAAACTCTCATTTTTTTGTTCATATTTTACTGCAGTGACTGTGATTTCTCTCCTTTCTTGTGTTTAGGGACGCTGCATTAACTTCACCAGAGTTCAGAGACACTGAGGATCAACACTTCTCACTTTATTCCTTTTTTTTCTACTAAAGATGACATGTATGCTCCAAGATATGTAAATGTTGGGTTTTTGTGTGTTTTGTAAATAAATGTCTTTATATGTACCCCGTTGTTGTCATTGTATTCAGAAATGCTTTTTATCTTCAAACCAAACCAACAGACAAAATGTGAATATTCAGTTTTTTCTGTTTATTTGAAAGAAAAAAAATATATAATTCTCTTTACAGAAAGATCTTCAGTACAAGTACCCTGACCGGTGACAAGATTGATACACAAAAGATTGGAAAAAAAAGCATACATGAACAAAACACACTTTATAAAACAAACATAAATGAGCTTTTCTTTTTTTAAAAAAACAAACAACATAAAAATGTAGCATTATGTTCATTCATAGGTAGATCATGCTCACGCCATGAAGCTGCAAATATACATATCAGCTTGCACTCCATTCAAACCCAAACACACTTCTTTGTCATAGATGCACTGGTGTTGTATATAAGAAAATAGCTTACATGTGACCGTCACGGAGCCAGCCAACCAGCAACAAGCTCATGGTGAAACTTCATAGAGAGTACATAAAGAAGAACAGATTTTCTGATACAAAATACGACTTAATACTGTAGAAAGACGCCTTAAAATAGGAGTCACGTAGTTCTATAATACAATACACAAAACCCCACTGATGTACTTGAAGTGCATTTGATTTACCTTGCATGATTAGCACGATTTCGCATCACCGATACACACGTCAAAGTGCACACATCACGAACGAGTTCAGGGCCGCACAGAGTGGCGTCTCCAAAATGGGACTGGAAATAAGTGGCTGATGTATTCGGGTTGTTTGAATTAGATAAAAGGGCCTTGAACGTGGCGGCGAGAGCAAATGGAGTATATGTGGTGCGGGTTTTGAAGCGCTCGACAAGACGACAGCAGCAGCAGCAGCACTCCTGAAAGCAGCTGTTAGCCCGTTATTTATAATACAAATGAACATGAATCACCTCCTTTCAGAGTGGATTGCTCTTCTCTGTGGTTTTGACTCGTCTCAACCACCGATTCAGTCTTTCCACGATATGAGTGTTATATGATGGAGTGGTTTATGCAGTAGTGTTAGTGTTTCCATGATGGAGGAAGTAAGTACGTTTTTTTTTTTTTTACTACTTCTGTAGTCGCCTGATATTATGTAAGTGCTTCAGACAGAGCTGATGTTGAAGAAGCACGGCTGATGATCCAATCAGTGATCCACGCTCTTCATTCGGATAAAAACGGGGGAACTTTGATCCTTTGGCACTGGATTGTTGCAGTGTCTGATTTGATCTAAAAGCCTGGGTAATATTTTCCACTGTTAATCTGTGGGAATATGATCCCGGCTGTGTGTGTCGAGTCCAAGACCCAACATTTGGTCATGGGAATGTGGAAGTGTGCCCGTAAAATATGAAGGAATCTGCAGCTTTAAAAAACACCTCGTTGTTTTACACTCTGTAGAGCAGAGGAGATTGTCTTTCTCTTACGACCGATTCTCTCGATGCAGGAGGGAGGATCTAGAAAGAAGAGATGAGCAGCGTTATTATACAAACATTTCAGGTGGTTGGTTACATGGTTACGAGTAAGTCAGTGTGTGTGTGTGTGTGTGTGCGCCCACCGAAGAGATCTCCGACTGTCTTTCTCCATGTTGTTCTCGGGTCCCTCGCTCTCGTACGAGGCCAGATGAAGCTCTGCAACAAACAAACAAGCCGGAGTTTTTAATTTGTCATCCCAGCGAGTGAAGAACTGCTAGAGCACACCTGACGGTATGATTTATGCGCGAGGGTGTGAAGGCGGTGATTTGCGAGATTGCACACTGACCGTCTTCGCTGAAGACGGGCGTGGTGACGAGGTACTGGAGGATCCGCCGGTCTCTGTCGAACGGACAAGCCACCTGGCGCCAAACCAGGAACTCGCTCACTTGCTTCGCCAGCTCCCACAGTTTCTGTTTAAAACACAATGACACAATAGTTAAACTCAATGTAAGAATCAGAATCTTTCTTGCTTTTGTTTAATATTTGCATATATTTTCAAATTCAACTGGCCCTTCAACATGGAATTTTTTTTGGTGTTAGTCATTATTTATATTAGCATATTTTATTGAAAATCTGTAGTTTACAAGAGAGAATTGGTGTATAAAATAAAAAAAAAATGCTATTAAATAGTATTTAAATTAAAATATTCTTCCTTTGCTTTTAATCTACTATAATTTTACCTTTGATTTATTACAAGCTTATTTAATTATGATTCATTTTAGAATATTTTACTATAAATGAGTTAATCATTTTCAATCAACAATCCTAATGGTTATATTAATGTTAATACAGGAAATGTTGCCTGCACGAACTCGATAAAGAACATGGATAAAAACACAGCATTGAGATGGAGAAGGTGTTTCCCTTCCTCAACCACAAGGGGGCGTGATCATATAACAGGAAGATGGCTTCTATCAGAGCTGGTAGTGAACTATTACTGTGTGGCAGTTACATAATCCCACACTGAATTATGAAACTTACTGGGTGTGAATGTGTCTGTTATTATTGGAGGCGACAGGCGAGTCAAAACACACAGGGTGTCATTTTGAAAGCCGAACCGTGGACTGACCTCGAAGTTGATGTGTCCGTTGGGCAGCCTGCTGGCACAGCCTTCGTTCAGGAAGTAGATGTCTTTGATGAGGAGGCTGAAGAAAGGAATCACAATCTGGAGATAAAATAAAAAGGGAGACGTCAACATTTCACATCAGGGATACGGAACTGGTTTTTTCTTTCTCGAGGCGTCCTGCGCGTCCTCTCACCTTCTCCTGGATACTGTGGGCGGTCTCAGACCTCTGGGTGGCGCCGCGGAGCGCGGTGCGGTAGTTGCTGAAGTTACTAGACGGGTCCATTTGGTGCTGAATGAGGTCAGACAGAGGAGACAGGCCGTCAAACACAAACAGGCTTGCACGCGGGAGAAAGAAAACAACAACTGCTACCAATGTAGTGACTAGTGGGGGGAAAAAATCCAGGCTGACAATCAAAGGTTTTCTTACCTCCAAGATTTCAAACTTGTCAGTGTTGACTTTACTCCAGGTTTTCCTCAGTCTGGAAACAGGACTCATGTTCATCCCAGCTAAGAGACACAGAGAGACGTATGTTTAAAAATACTATAAAGCACCGAGTCTATCTGTCAGTTCTTCACATATCTGTTCAGAACCGTTCATCCGATCCACTTCAGATTTGATGGGTGTATCGCTAGAAACACGAGTAAGTACAATTTTGGCGTGTAACCTTTTGAACTGTAAGTCCCAAAGTCAAAATTATTTGTTCCTGGATTCAGAGGGTCCATAAAATCTATAAATATAAGTGACACCTCTTTTTGTCTTTACACATTTCTCCAATTTTGGCACAGAACAGGCTGTCTGTGGAGGAAAAGGGAGTTTCTGTAGAACACTCACTGATGATGGCCATGAGGGAGTTGAAGTTGCCGATGTTAAAACACTCCTGAGCCACGTCGATGAAGAACTCAATGATGCGCGCTCTGTGTTTCTTCTTCACCGGCTGAAAGGAGAGAAGACGACAGGAAGTGAATTTAAAAGGCTCCTCGCTGGCCATGTCGAACATGTACCGATTTAACCACAGGCGGCCGGGAGAGGCTCAAAGTCAGATAGAGAACATGCTCTGATCTTTAATTACAAACTAATTACTTTGATACGATCAACTGTCACATCATGTCACTATTAGCATTGTGAGATACTACTGAAAAACCGCAAACAGAAAAACTGTGACGCAGAATTAAAGAGGCCAAGTGATGCAAAGACTCCACGTAACAGGCAGAATGCCGAGTTGTGACTGACCAGTCTGATGTGTATCGAAGCTGCGGATTAATTAACATAAGTGTCCTGCTGCCTTCAGAGGCTGCAGGGAATTAATGACCTGAAGGAGACGCTTTTTATCCAGTATAAAGCAGCTGTGGACAACAGATACCGTCAGAATAATATTCAATTATAACTCAATGCGGGCTACTTTAATGCTTTAATAAACTTCATATAGATATTTTTTCATACTTTTATTGCAATTCATTCATAAGTCAATACACCCATGAAACATCCAGGATTCTGGTGCAAGAAGTGAAAAGTCGATGACCATTTATCTTCGTCTTGATCACGTTCCAGAGGTTTTTTTGTCATTTTTTTCCAGAGCTGTAATAAAAATTAAAATAAAAAAAACAAACTTTTATTTCAGCTTTTACTTTATCTTATTTTATGCCGATAAGAACGCATGATTTAAAATTAGGGTTATTTTATATACATTTTTGTCTTTTTAATATTATTTCTGTGCTTCTGCTGACAGAATTCAGCAAAAATCGCTGAAGTGACGGCGAACAGACGTGGGTCTGAGGCGTCTATTCTCAACTCATTGTTTCAGCTGAACAACCCTCCCGCACCTGTTTGCTCCCCCCTCCTCCCTCCCACCTGTGCACCGCGACGCCTGCGCTTGGCACCAGAAGACACAGACGGGCAAAACAAGTCCAGGAAGCGTTCGTCTGGGTGCTGCTTTGCGCTAGTCGTTATAATCAGTAACCAGACGCTTCCGTCTACCCAGCTGTCTCCCTCGCTCGCACTCTCCCCCCCCCCCCGCCGCCAAAATGACCTGTTAGCTATACCATCCAAATAACAATCACGAGAAAAGTAATTCACAAAACGCCCCGGTAGATTGCTCCCGTGGCGGTTTGTCCTCGAACGCCTACGTGTCAGTATGAACACCAGTGTGTGTGTGTGTGTGTGTGGAGATTTCCTTTGAGAACAACGTACCATACAGATCTCAGTGGCCACCAGGAAGCTCAGTCTGTTGAACCAGTTCACGTAGGCCTCCAGGTTGCTGGTTTTACGCTTCCGGAAAAAACCCTGAAAAACACAGAGGGAGACGACGCGCGGTTACGACACGGACGGGTCGGCGGGATGAAAGGGAGCCGCTCTCTGGGAGGTTTTTATTGTTGTTGTCCTAAAAATCAGGTTCCCGTCAGAGTCTTGTTGTGTTTAGGGGTTTGATCCAAACAGTTAGAAAATGTCTGAAGACAATGTGACGACTTCCAAGTCAAGAAAAACAGTTGCGAGTATAAACATTTGATATTGATCTCGGAAAGAATAGTTTAAATTTTAATTCAAGGTCCATTTACTAGCCTTTCCTGGAGCTTTCAACCCTATCTCATGGTCTTTCTCAGCTTCCTCACACTGAGAAAACTGATGCATTTTGAAGCGGACCAGTGTTTATTTTTTTTGCCAAATTGAAACTATATTCATTTTCCAAGTCTTTTGTTCCAATTTGTCCACTTCAGACACATTGTCCGTTTCATACCATACGATAAATATCTTTTTTTTCATGAAGTAACGTGAAGAAACAGGCCGCTGCTGGCCTGCGATTTCCTTCTGGAGAGCCCTCACACCCACACAACCTCCGAACTTTCACGCCGGAGTCTGGTGTGATGTGTCTGCTGTTATTTTCATCTCACTTTTGGTTTTTCTGTGAGGCGCTCTGTGGTCAACTCTTGTTTGCCAGAGGCACGTTCGTATAAATAAACATTATAAAAGCCCCGTATAAATAAACTGGGGCCGTGATGATGTAATCCCGGAGATTCATGGCTCTATTAAACGCTTACACAACTCCGGCAGCCCACTCCACTCCAAACTTCCCCTCTACACTTCAGGGCCCGTCACGCTGACTCAACCGCTCTTTTTTACACAAAGTGCGTCTTATATAACCGGCACGGCACCGGTGCGCGGCCGAGACGCAGCGTGGCCACAAACACCGGCTGAAAGCTTGTTCTCAGTAGCGCTGATTGGAAAAAACAACCCTTTAAGTGACTCACAGGACCACTTATGAGGGAGAGAGCCCTTCAGACGTATGCAGAATGGCTCTTTCATACTGTTTTTGATGCAGATTCTAAAAAAAAAAAAAGAAAAATTCATATCCCTCTGCTGGGAGGGTTTCGAAACTAATTAGAAACAGACAATAGAACCACAATGACACTTCAAATCCAAATAACAGGAGGTTTTTTTGTACCATATCTTTGATAATTATAAGCATGTTGCTGGCTCCATATTGTACACTATTCCTGGATTTTTATCTGAGGTCTTGATATCCCTAATTAGATATTTTTGTGGTATTAAGAAGCAAAAAATATTCTCTCTGCAATCTTGTTTTTTTTATTAAAATTAGCTCAATATTGAGTAGAATCATCTCTGGCAGATAATTTTGCTTATTTCAAGTTTTGAAATTGTAGTCAGTTTAATCTTATTTTGAGAAAATGTTAGTTTTGATTTCTTCAAACAAGACCAAATTAACCCAAATCAGGAAAAAAAATGAAATGAGCTACTTTATCTGCCAGCGCGATAAGATAATTCTACTCAATATCAGACTAATTGTAACAAAAACAAGATATTTTGTTAATTTTTTGTTTGTCTTTTTAGGTTTTTGTAGTGTGGAGCTCTAGAAAGAACAGCTCATTTTGTGTATGTCTCCTTAATATTTATGAGCCTCTGATTGGTGGATTTAAGTGACTGTGAATGGGGCTATGATTGTATATTTATGACATCATAACTTCACAGAAGTCCCAGAGGTTCATTCTAAGGCTCAGTTTCTGAATACGGCCTGTGTGCATTTCACTGTGGATTTAAGAGTTTTGAAATGCGGGACGGTATTTATAGTGCACCCGGACCTTCTTATAATCAAAAAGCTATTCAGATCTCACTCGCTCACTAAGATATGTGACCTTTAACCCTTCTTTTCTTGAAACTTTCTTCGTCGCATGTAACAGATGACGCTGTGGTATCCGAGAGCGAGGTGAAACGCTGGAGAGAGAGCGTGAACACATGGGCGGCGTTCCTTCAGCGGAAACTCAATTATACCTTATGGTTCTCCAGAGGATCCTTCATGGCGAACGTCTGGATGAACTCCTCGGGGCCGATGAAACTCAGTCTGTCCTGAAGGCAGGGAAGAAAACAGTCAAAACAGTATATATGGTAAGATACAAGAGGATTTAAGAAAGTAAATAATATAGAAGAAAGAGGAAAAAAGGAGTTGCTGGAGAAACCGCGTGGCGGGAGAGTTACGACTTTAATATGGGTCATTACAAGAAAAAAAAACACACAGAGCAGATTTGTGGTCTTAAAAGTGACAGAAAATAACAATATTAATAAACATTTCTTTATGCAGTACAGACCGCACAAAGTGGTTTATGGGTAAAACAATAAAAAACAAGAAATAGCAATCATAAAATAAAAATCTAAAAGTTTTGCCGTTTAATGCTTATATTCACTACAGTTCAGAAGTTTGGGGTCACCCAGATAATTTCGTGTTTTCCATGAAAAGTCAAACTTTTATTTACCACCATGAGTTGTAAAATGGTTAGAAAATATAGTCAAGACATTGACAATATTAGAAATAATGATTTTTATTTGAAATAATAAACATTTTTTCCTTCATACTTTGCTTTCGTCAAAGGAAGGTCAGTTTTCTAGCTTCTGTAACCAGCTAAACTGTTTTCAGCTGTGCTAACATGATAGCACAAGGGTTTTCTAATCATCCATTAGCCTTCTGATGCAATGAGCAAACACATTGTACCATTAGAACACTGGTAGTTGCTGGAAATGGGCCTCTATACACCTATGTAGATATTGCACCAAAAACCAGACATTTGCAGCTAGAATAGACATTTACCACATTAGCAATGTATAGAGTGTAAATTCGCTATGTTTAAGTGTATAAAAACACAGCGACCACATTCATCCAAGACAACTAACTACAGATACAGTTACATTTATCTTCCCAAATCTAGCTTCTCACCAGCTCGATGTGCGTGAGTTGCTGCGCGAGGACGAAGGGGTCGTCGCACACGCTCAGCACGTCGCTCCGCTGGCCCGATGCCTGTTTGCTTTTCAGGGAGGCGGGGCGCTCCAGCGCCACGGCGTTCAGCGCCGCCACCGCCTCCTCGTACTGGCCGAGGGCGGACAGGCGCTTGATCAGCCGCTGGGTCATCTGCTGCATGGCTCGCCACGAATACTGGACGCACAAAATCGAACACAAGATTAGATGTCTTTTTACCCCCCCCTGCCGGTGGTCTTTTATTTTTAGCGACGTTTTCTGAGACGTGACGCTGACCTCGTCCCCCCGGGCCACGTGGTGCGTCATGTCCTTGAGGCATCGCATCATCCTCTCGTCCCTGAAGTCGTACGGGAACGTCTCCGTCCACTCGGTCAGCAGCTGCACCAGCTTCGGAGCCACCTCGCGGAAACGGATCTGAAAAGACATTGCGTCTTTTTGATCAGTATAAAAATCACGGTTATTTATTTTTTTTGGTTACATAATGCATTTTTTTCTACATGAGTGATTCTGTGCTTGATTGAAATCGCTAAACAGATAATGAATCTTACATGTTAAGTTGTTTCTGCTCCTCTTTGGATTCTTGGAACCCAATGTGTTCCTATATAAGAGAACGTTTCTGACCCTTTTTCTTGACCAAACCCTGCTATTTCAGTCTTGCCCTCTCTTTCAGAAACTGTGCTAAGAACAATCTGAAACCGAAATCGTGGCCGAAATTTCATTAATTGCACAGCCTTAGTGGCCGGGGGGGAGGATTTTATAGCGTTAATAAGCTGAATCCGTCTTGGGACAAAAATCTAAATCTAACTCGTTAAAAGTATCCACAGCTGTTTATCATTATCACGTGTTTTTTTACATTCCCCATTCTCGATTGTATCCCTTGTGCACACGTCTGGCGTGAAATGATTAATAAATAATAAATATGTCCGTTCCGAAAAAAGAATCACAGAGCTCTGGGTGCTTGCGTCTGTGGGTGAGAGCATGACGACGTCATAGTGGGTGTCGGTGTGGGAGAGAGAAATAATCACACCAGTGTCTGTCTGTGTGTGTGTGTGTGTGTGTGTGTGTGTGTGTGTGTGTGATCCGCCCACCTTATCCAGCAGGGCGTCTCCGGACCGCTGCTGCTCCACACACAGGTGACAAACTCTCGTCATGAGCTCATACGGGTGCAGGAAGAGGCGCGAGCTCAGCAGGAAGGTGAAAACATATGACCTCTGATGATGGAGAAACACAAAAAATTACATCAGATAGGACTTTTTTGACGGAAATTGAGGATCCAACACGTCACATACATACATACTGTTATAAAACTTAGGACACAAAAACAGAAGTGCAAAACACCTTAAGTACCAACATAGAGAAAATAGAATCAATAACAAGAAAATAAAAATAAATGCCTATACACCTTTGTTAATGCTACACAATTATTATTATATTAGATATATATATATATATACATACATATATGAGGAGGATGGTTTTATTCAGATATTTTACTGGCACTTACATCGGGGTAGTAGTCCACTGTAGGAACCAGGTGCTGGATCAGAGCCTCGAGAGATGCCGATACCAAACTGTTGTCATGGTAACACATCTCCCCGTAGCTGGCGGTGATGCTGTGTCCGTAGAGCCGGCCTTTCGGCGGGGCGGCGTTGCTACGGCAGGACTGCTCGCTGCCGCTGTTGCCGCCGCCGCTGCTTCCGCTGGCGTGGCGGTGCGTGCGGCCCGGACAGGAGGAGCCGTGCTGCCGGGGGCTGTGCGGCTGCGTCGGCGAGTACGGGTTCTCCGACACCGCGCAGCTGCTGTTGTGGTGGTGGTGGTGATGGTGGTGCTCCTTGGTGCTCGCCGAGCCCACGGAGGCGCTGCGGTACGCGGTGCGGGGCGGCGGGATATCGTAGGGATTCTCGGCGGCGGTGTAGGCGCCGTTGTAGACGTTTTCCTTCGCGGGCTTGGTGGCGGTGCTGCTGCTGCGGTACGGGCTGTGAGGCTGCGGGTGGTTGTTGTTGCTGCTGTACAGGCCGCAAGAGCCGAACTTTCCAGCATATGGGGTGGTGGGAGGCATGATGACCTGAGGGGGAAAGACAGTGATCATCGTTTCCTTTCGTCTTTGCATTTGGTTGATTAATTAGCTAATCATCTAGAGAAATAAAAAAAAAAAAATAAAAATATGTCTAAATAGTCCCAGAGACCAAGATGATGTCTTTAACGCTGTTAAAACCTATGGGCGATTCTGAAAAAAACCCTCTAAAACCCCCACCTAGGTGTCAATGTCTAGTATAAAGCTAATATCTCAGCCTCTGTAGCAGATAAACACTGAGAAAACTATAAAATATGACAAAAACAATAAAACAAATCTCCATCTATATAACACACTCGAATGGAATAAAGAGGCCTAATATATAAAAGTATCAGCTCAGGTGAAGTTAGGGTGAGAATTACACTTATTATGGGCCTATTGAAGCAGATTATGGAGGGTACTGACTGATAGACACTCTCTCACATGTATTCTAATGAGTAATGATGAATTTGATTGGCTATGAGTTTGTAAATGGTGACGTTAACGCTTTCCTGGCCTTAACGGTAGAAAAGCGCAACAGCGCCCCTGGTCTTAAAGGTTAAAATGTGAAAATGCGGTTCTGGTTTAAATGGGTGAAACTGCTTATGTTGTTCAATCAGTCCAAAACTCTGACTTATTACTATGTAAAAGAAGTAAATCTTCACATTTTAGAAGCAACTAATGAAAATGACTTCAAAACTATTCGCCTTGTCTTCTATCGATGGGCTAATCCAGTTATTTCACCAAATGTTTCAGCAGCGACATTAATTATGGTGCCATGAAAGCCAATAATGTGGCTAACATGTATTATGATTTTGAAAAAGATTTATAAATTTCACACTTCACTCTCTACATTAGATATTCAGAAATCAACATTCACTGCTATTGTGGACTGTCCATCATTCCGCCAAGAGAAGAGACCCTGCTGCTCCGTAACCATGACTACATACGTCACAACCGTGTTGTGTCGTGTTACAGGTTGACTTCCCACCGCTCTCCGTTTATTCGGTTGTTCCTTTTTGGCTTTGAATTGTTCAACAACGCCTCAGTGTGAAATTCGCATCCCATTAAAAGTCATCTGTTTGACATTTATACAAAAAGGGCAGATTTTTACTCTGATTTATTGCATCTTTTATCACATTCTTGAACTTGTTGGCAACAATTCTGCGCGGGGAACAAAAAAACAGGCTGACAGATGGAAGACCTCAAGACAGCAATGATTTTTTTTTTCTCTCTCTCTCTCTTAATGGTGAGGATAATTGGATCTGTGGTAGGTAAGCTGATCCCAAATCACCACCGAGGCGTGCTCTAACGCTGGAGCCATCTTTATCCTGCTACTGTTGTCCGTCTAGGAACCACATGCCGACGTAAATCAAACCGCACACACACATACACACACACACACACTCGGGCAGGCCTCACACAGCCGTGCACATGCGCACGCGTGCATGCCGTGCCAGAAAACAAAACCCCTGCAGGAATCCAGCAGACTTTTGTTTGTCCGTCACAGCGCCGACAGAGGAGTGTCTGCCTGAGCCAACATCTTACACACTTACACACACACACACACACCAAAACACACACACACACACCCCCTCGTCCACCATGGCGCCTAGCCCCATGCCGGTATAATCCAAACACACACACACATGTCACACATAAACAAATGATGGCTCGAGCGACACACACACACACTTGTGTGTACCACAGGGCCTGGCGTGGTGCCACTGTAAGCCTGTCCAGTGCCAGGCCGTCTTCTGAACTCTGTGATCTCTGCCTGCTGCTCTGCTCCCCTCCTCCCGGACAAAAGATTACGGCGACTTCACCTTCTCAAAGTTGCGATATGTAATCTGGAAAGAGCTCGGCCCTCGTGGTCAAGCAGAGATAAGGATCTCCTGAGTAATATTTACTCCGTTCGCGCTCGGTGGGGGTGACCTCATGCACAAGGAAAAACACACTTTTTTTTTTTTTAAAACCCAACCTTGGGATTTTCCAGACTGAATGCAAAAAATTTGACCCTTTCGGATGGTTGCGGCTTCCATCGCTCGCAGCGCTGGAATTCTTACTCCGTCTAAATCATAGGTTGGACTCTCTAAGGACAACTTAATGATGACGTTGGGAGCATAATTTCATATTGAAAGTATTGTTTACATTCTCCGTGTTTGTAAACTCCGAAAGATTGCAGCCTTTTTTTTACTTTTTTATTTTCACGGCGCGAGCTTGATGTGGTAATAAAAATACAGGAAATGCCAGAAATGCACGGTTTTGGTGGAACTTTGCGCCGTCAAAACCGTGTGTGTTTTCACGTGTGTTGCGTTGCACATTTTTAAATTTTTAGTGCCATTTCCCTTTAGTGACACAACAGACAATATCTCCTCTGTTGACAAACTTTGGTTTGATGCAATCTTTACTGTGTTAAATGTCATTAACAAGTTCATCAAAAGGTTAAAAAGAAACTATTCAACTTTAGACGGAGCTGCAGGCAAATATCTGCTAATGGATCTAAAAACTTGTTCGTGCTGCTTCAAAGAGACACACTTTGGTGGTTTCAACAAATGGAAGTTATCAAATGTCCTACTGTATGAATGTAGCCTTTGTCTGTCTTTTAATAAAATGTTTGGAAGCTTCAGAGCCTTTTTGACCCTGACGAAAATAAACCGACTGGGGGCGATGCAGGTGTTCATCCATTTGTTTTACAGCTGGATGTGGCTTCCTTCTTGGATCCCTGCCGATTTGCAAGAAAAAAAAGGAAGCAACTTCCCTTCAGTTGGTTTCTGAGGTGAAAACAAACTCAATCGTTCAACCTTTTAGGCAGATTACTTCATTCGAAGTCACATAATGTGGTATTTAAAAAAAAAAAAGGTAGGCCCAGCTATGCTGGGGCCAGTTGTGGCAGGAGAGGGGGGGGGGGGTCTTCAACAATAGAGGTATTATCTATCCTGTCATGGCATTAACGACCGCACAAAGACCCCCAGGAAGAGATCACAGCAGATCACAACAGATCAGACGCACACAGCAGCTTTCACACACTCTGCTCGCCGCTGTCAGTCCACACGGTGTGACGCCCCGGCGCATACCGGGGCCCGGGATCATTTGCACATCAGTCGAACCAGTAAAGAAGGCTGTCTCATTCTTCTGTGAAAACTCTTATCGTACCTTGACAGGCGTCATCTAGCTGTGAGCTCACACGCCGTAAATCCACGTTTTTATTTGCCTAGTGCAATAAAATGCACAGGAATTTGTTTTCAGGGACTTTTGGTAAGAGAGTATATTGAAACTCTCATTAGACGCAGATGCCAATGCACGTAGCCGAAAGGGCAAAAGGCAGGAGACTGCCCTTTGGTGCGAAAGACTTTATTACGTATGAACAGAGTACACTTCACAAAGTGGACTACATAACAGTCCTGCAACATGGCATGCAAGCCCTCGGCAGATAACATTAGCTGTCCTAAATTATCCTCAATCAAAGCCAATTGACCCCTGTAAGCATCTACGTGCGGTTGGACCTAATAACTGTCAGTGCCCAAACCCCCTGATGCTCAACAGGAGCCGAAAGAGATAGACGGAATTAGTCTGAAAAGACTTTTTGTGACATCTAATCAAATTTGAGGCCTTTTAAGTGGGGGCCCGGCAGCTAGAAAATGCTTAGACTTCACCGTAAATCACCCATTTTTATTTGAAGCTTCGCCATGGTTGAATCAACTCCATCGTGGCCACTTGATGTAAACCTCTAAAAGGCATAGTTTCCATCAAGTATGCATGCCGGAATCAGTGTTCACAAAAGGAAACGCCTATAGTGTGTAAAGTTCAGCACATAGGTTAAAACAATACGTATGGCCGGACGAGTGAAGAGAGGAGCTGTAAAGCAATTTATCAGCTGTACAGAGTAGTAACAGGCAATGAAACGCTATCTTTGTTCTACTTTGTACCTCGTGTACTTTGACACTAATAAGCTACAACAGCTAAGGAAGCGAGAGAGGCGTGTTCGTCTGAGGGAAACCCTTCATGGTCAGCCCTCTTCCCGACAATAAACCAGGTTCAAGTCCAGGCTGTGCTCATATCACTTACTCGCGGTTTTTCCTCAGAGCTGCACACTAAACTGTTTTCACACAAATACGCCCCTTTAAACAGCACTGGCATATATGAGATGACGTCAGTAACCAACATACAAGAGTATGTTGTTTACTGAGTATGTACAAGAGTATTACTGAGTATTTCATACAAGAGTATGAAAAGCTGCGTCCATGACGCCCTCTATTAGTTAATAACATATCAATAAACACTGTTTGAGCGTCCAGATGTCATTTTATTTCTACCCGGACGTTCAAGCATTACATGAGAACCCGCATCTGTCTCTTTATACCCATAATCTTTTCACGTCTTACCTCACTGGACTTCGTCACCTGACTGGAGTAGCCGAACTGCAGCAGGAGTTAACAGCCCCCTGGACTCGGACTAAAACCGCTCACGCTCGAGTAAGCGTACGGGGTCAGACGAGGCCTCCAGACGCTGCCAAAACACCAGACGCAGAGGCCCCCGCTGGCTGCTCTGATAAAAAACTGCACCTGCACTTAAAATGTGACAGCAGGCGAGCAGAGCCGGACACAGACACTAAAACTCAGATGGACTGGCGAGATATAACCCAGCGACACAATTACACCCACTGCAGGACCTGTTTGCTTCCATCCTTTATTCTCGCATACAACACGCTGCATTCATGCAGGAATTTCCTTGTGTGTGTAGGCTACACACACACACACACACACACACACAGACCTGTCCCTGTATGATCTAGTAGGCTAGTACAGTATTAACCTAGAGACAGAAAGGATAAAGACTAATTATCACCTCTGCTCCAAGGATATTATGAACCTCAGCTTGTGCACGAGTTCCCCTCACACACACACACACACACACACACATACACACACGCACACAAGTTCTATTGTCCATACACCTACAGATATGACAAACCCTCTGCATCCCATTATAATAGAGACATTCCAAAACTGAAAACTGAAAGTGGATTAGCCTGGATTGTTTTTAGACCTGGTGAAGTCCCAAATGTTGCCTTTTGTGTTAATTATTAAATGAGTTTAACCATTTAATTTTGGGGTTTATTCAAGCAGCAGAGCTTGAAAAGTCAGTCCAGTCAGTTCTCAGCATTGTTAAATGTTGCTGCTGGTTTATATATGAAGAGGTGTTTGGCTAAAGAAAAGAGATGACTAAAAGCTTCTTTTTTAAGTCTGTTTGGGACAAAGTACACACACTTTCTCTCGTTCTGTATTCTTTCCCCCACAGACTAACGCAATCTGTTATTCTCTCGCTCACACACAGTCACACACACACACACACCAGGCCACCATGCCTGTTCCACATTATGGGCTTCAGTTCTGACTGAGTCATAACACAGTAAAAGTAAAAGCTGACTGTGAGAAAGCCATGCTGTGCAACCACAGTCCCATCACAGGTGCTGGTGAGTAATGTTTGTTTGTGTCTGACAGCCAGACTAATTATAAACGCCTATGAGCTGGTAAACAAAAACAACAAATGCAGCAAACATTTTAAGGGACAGAAAAAAGGGAAATTATGGATGCTTCCACTGCCTTTTTGCAAAAGCGTTTAAGTGCCACTTAAAGAAAATAGGCATTAAGTAAACATCATAGTCTGTGCAAAGTGACGCCTTATTCCTAACAGCACGTTATATAATCACTAGTCATTTTTGTATCGTTTAATTGTCTCAATAAAACAATTCCAACAGCAATAAAGTTTATTGTCTCGATAAACATCCCCATCATCCACACTCACCTCCTGTGTGATGCAGCTCACTGTTCCGAATGCAATCTCTTCCACTGGCAGAAACTGTGAGGAGGGTGAAAAAAAAAAAGAACAGAAGCAACACTATCCAAACTATTTGTAATTTCCGCTTGTCTCGTACGTTTCCACACCGGGAGAAAGCTGCACGTAAGTTAACACAACACAGAGTTAAGTCGTTCAGCGGCGTGTCCGCGCTGTGCTCGGCTCCATTGTGTGTCCGCTCCCGATATTTGAGTCAATTTTGAACCAGCAGCAGCGCCGTAATGAAGCCTCAATGCGAGGCGTATTCAAATTAGCCCTCATAGAAGCCGGGAAAACGGACCAATCGCCGTTCGGAGGCGGTGTCTCTAGGGGCGGCGCGGGCCAATCAGAGCGGAGGAGTGGAGAAATCGAAATCTCGGGCGCCTCCGATTGGCTGGCCCGCGCCGTCCGTCCGTGCGAGTTTTTTTTTTCCTTTCAACCGCAGAGCAGAAGAAGCGAATGTTTTTGTTGGAGAGCCGAACTATGGAAGGTGTAAGGTTTCCTCCCGGAATGTGTTTGTGTGTGCGGCTGTAAGTTGGTCCTCAGTTACTCCAAACCAAATCATTGTGAGAGTATGAAATTGTTTTTTAGTTTAATGTTGTAAATTATGTCATTCAAGCGTAGTAAACTGGACTGGCTGCCATTAATTTCTGTACTGCGCACAAATCCGTTTTTTCATTAGAACAAACAGAAACCCATTATCTGACATTTATGACTGTCCTTATACAGTGAGTTTGACTTTATTAACATTTTATTACATTTAAACACAAGTGTGCATCCAGCTGAGAAACACAAGTGTTCACTACTGTTTGCCAGGTGATGAATATTTATCTCTATGTTCCTTTCAGCCACCAATTCCTGTGGGAAATACCTGCCTCTTTAGTTGTTAAATGGCTCCAATATGTTCAGAGCTTATTCACTGAGTTTGCGGGCCAGAAAACAAAAAAAATAAGTACTGCCAAAAATAATAAAAAATAATTGGCAGTTCCTCTCCGCAGAACTGAGGGGAACTGCCAAGTTCACTGATAATTCTCTGTGTTCGTCACTGCAAGTGACCCCTTTCACATTACACATAAGTCAACGTGAATGTAAAATATAATAATGATAATGCAGCTTTAATATGTACTTGGTAATGCAGCTGAAAGCAGGATTAATAAAAGTGTGGGTTGGTGATGTGTTCATGTTCCGGTGGTAAGCTCCAAAATCCAAGAATTTAGACTCTCAGAGTTCATTTTTAACCCTTTTGTAGCCCTTAGTGACACTTTTGCACACATGTTTGTGTGTAAAGATGCAGTAGGATGAACACACTTTCAGTCACACTTTCACAATTCATACACATACTCACACTGTTCATGTATGAACTGGATCAGCTTTTTTTTTGGTGAATGTAAACAGTTGTTTACTCTCAGCGGCAGTGTTTATGCTATTCAACACAGCAGATAGTGGAGGCAAAGCGATCATTTCGAGGATTTGTCTTTCTTTGCAGGAATTGCGCTAATTGCATGTTGTCGCATTAGCCTTTGAGAACAGTCACCATAACTGATTGCTTTGATAACCAGCGGGGTTTTGAGAGGATTTCACATGCCCACAAGGTTGGAGAAATTACTCAACCCATAACACAAAGTTATCCCTAAATTGAAGTGAAAACAAGAAGATTATCAAAATTAGGTTTTCGTGTAAGAACAGGAATATGTTCAGTGAATCCAGCTCGACTTTCATGCAGTCTTTTAATATAATGTGGGTCTTACATAGGCACCGGGGAGACTGCCCATTGGTCTTAAGGCCCATTATTCTGAAAGCCCTTTATTCCGATGGCCTGTTATCCTGAAAACAAAAGCCCATCGCTCCGGATGCCTTGCCATTGGTGTGGTGAATTAAGATCTGGTGACGTTTAGGCACAAAAACACTTGGTTAAATTTAGGGAAAGACCATAGTTTGGGTTAAAATGATCACTTGAAACATGGTGTTGGTTAAGGTTTTCATCAAAATACATTGAGATATTAAGGGCAAAAAAAAAACTCCAGGCAGTTGTATTTTTGGAGCAAAGGGCTTTTGGAGCAGTGGGCTTTTTCTTTTTTGGATATCAGGATGTCGGACTAATGGGTTTTTGGTCCAATGGGGAGTTTTTTTGAACTATTGGGGTTTAAGATTAATAGGCCGTCAGAACAATGGCATGGCACCAGCACCAGCAGGGTTAGAATAGGCTTTACTAGGAGCAGAATTCAGACTGTGGACATTTGCTTTTACCTTCACAGAGTATAAAAACACACCTTATCTCCCTTTCTAAATGTTTAGAATGTACTCTAAATATATATACTATCGCTCTCTCCAACAGTCTAATTTTCCCTGAAATATGGTAATTAAAGCAAGGTGGGTGCACTCTATACCCACCCCCTCAAACTACCACTGCACCGCTGCCATCTACCTCGGCCCAGTCCGGTCCTCTTCATTGCATAAACATCAAATTACATAAACACTGCATTTGATTTACAGTACGGCCGAGCCCAGGCATTGTGGGCGGCGCTCGTTTTTTTTTTTTTTTTTTTTGATCACCGACGCCTCTTACATTCTGACACATCACTGCTCTGGCGAGAATAGCTGATCTGCGAGCCTTTCAGGCTGCAGGGTTTTTCTCATTACAATAACCCGACTCCTACACCAGGCACCCGGGCACGCAGTTTCCGGCTGTTGCGCGGCCCCACGTGGATCGCAGACGCGGTGAAACAAAAGTACGCCCATGCACACACGCATATGCATCCCCTTCCGGTGGTACTTCACCATGAGGACACTTATGGGATTTTTTTTTTTTTTTTTTTCGATTGGCTGCTCATTGATGCCCACGGGCTGATAGAGAGCTGGTGAGGAAGACTTCTTGTCTGAAATCAAGGATGTCAATGATCAACCTCAACTGGTGGTTATCATGATGTTAGGATCACTACCAATATGACCTAAAGTATTAGTTTTATGGATGTGTCTCATGTCCCATGCTGTTCTATTTACAATCTCAAACTAGGGTTGGTTCTTTGGTCAATTAAATGTTGATTGCTCTTTCCCAAAGCCCAAGGTGCATCTTCAAATGTCCTTCTTATCAAAATGGTCGTTGACATTCAGTCAACCAACTAATTGATGAATCAATTAACAGTTGCAGCTTTAATCTCAAATATCTCTTTTTGTGAAATCTTCAAATGAAGTAATGAATTAAACATGTTTTGATTTCCTTAAAGTCCATCTGAAATGAAAATGTCTTCTCAATTGTTTTAGATTGCATCTGTGATCAAATTGTTCTTATATAATATAATTATATTTGTCAAAAAAAGTGAGAAAATTCGGTTCCTTTGTATTTTCCCATCAAGCTTCAATCACATGTTCTTTTATTTCCAACCAGTAACATAATTACACCTCAACTGTCAATCAAGGTGAGTGGTCGATAGGCGACGTACGCCTCTACATCTATATGACTCAGTGTCCACTTTTCTCCACATTTTCTCCTGCTCATATGCTGTTTGTACCGGGAAGATTTCACAATATAGATTGTTATATATATGCTTAAAAGTGCTGTTTCAAGTGGACCTCAAACACATCTTATATCACATTTACAACTTTTACACCATTTATCATCGTATGGCAGCAAATGACATTTCCTCAAGCATATAAGGCCTCCCAAACAGTAAAAATGAAAAAAAAAAAAAATCACAATCTTGCAAGTATGACCTCCATCCATCGATTTTCTATGCCCGCTTATTCCTCACTAGGGTTATGGGGGTGCGCTGGAGCCTTAGGGTGAGAGGCAGATGCCTATCATGGGGCATACACACACTTTTCACTCACATCTATGGGCAATTTAGAGTCTAATTAACTTACGCATGTCTTTGGACTGTAGGAGGAAGCCAGAGAACCCAGAGAAAACCCATGCACACATGGGGAGAACATGCAAACACACAGAAAGGTCCCGGACCAAGTCCTTGAACCTTTGACCTTCTTGCTGTGAAGTAACAGTGCTGCCCAAGTATGACCTTAATTACTTAATTTTTAATATGAGAAAATGTAATAATGGGATTCATTATTATTACATAATGGGATTGTTGCAGAGGCTTAATTGGTTGGATGAAAAAGGTGGGTTAATTAAATTTAAGTTGTTTCTGCTTCCCATCTGCCCGCATTGTCTCGCTAGAAAAGAGTCAGACGTTTAATGAAGAGGAGATAGTCACGAAAAGCTTAAAAATAGTCTGCGTCCTTTCGTCAAACCACATGTGTGAACATTTAGTGTAAAGGTCACTTTGTTCTGTAGCCACGCAAAAATACACAAACACCAGAGAAATACTCATCGTCATGCCAACATGTCGCGCGCACACGCACACGGACAGATAATGCAACAGATGTTCCTTATTTTGCCATTATTCATCAAAACTACTCAAGCTGATACTGAAAGCATCAGCAGGAGAAACAATGAATGAACAATCAATCTTGTCCTTAAATTTTGCCAATAAATGCCACACCAACAAATACTCCCTGCACTTCATTTTGAGAAAAATTTGTGGAATCTGATGTGATATGAACATACGCTGTAAAAACTAATATATTCATATAACTTTAGAAAAGTGACTTAAGAGATTACATTGGACTTTTTGAGTTGATACAATTTGAAGGCTTTTTAAGTAGATTGAACACTATCATATTACTTTACATGAACTCATACAAATCAAGTTGAATTAAAAACTAATATTACTGATAATGCCTTTTTGGATAAACATATAAGAAGATCGGAGGAGGAGAAAAGGAGAATATCTGTGGTTTTATGTACAGGGTGATGTGGTCACCAGTAAACTGACAATAACAAATATAGCAGTTTTTCAGGAGTTTGTCCTTTGAAAAAAAAAATCAATAGGATTTCTACCTTGCAATTCAAACATTGCTTGTTGCACTATATAATCCATTTTATTTCAAATGTTAGAGCATTTTCAAAGAGGAAACTGCTTAGAGTTAAACCCAAATGCCAAGAAAAAAAAAAAGTCGTGTTCAAAGGCTTTTGTCCGGCAGCATGTTTGGGATTTCAGGGAAATGGTGACAAGGACAAAACAAATGATGTCAGCAGCCACCAGCAGCAACAGACCTGTTCGCTGTAGTGTGTGTGTGTGTGTCTGTGTGTGTGGGATTACACTGACAGCTGGGTGAGATCATTACGATTCGGGAAAGAGGGGTGGGGGGGCGGGGACCCGAGAATCGGGGGAGGGGGACGGGGGATAATGGGTGTCGGGGGAAGAGGGGGGTTTAGTTTTGCTTTTATGGTGACATTCTTTTTCTCTGAGGAATGCACGCACTTGTTTATATGTTGTATGGGGAGAAAAGAAGAAAAAAAAAAGTACAAACATCAGCATAGAAAGAAATAATCCGGCAGCGTGAAAACACTCACGTTACATGCGTGGAGGATTTCACGGAGTAATCAGGTTTACGGCAGTAGTTAATAAGTGGATATGAGGAGGGGAGATGAGACTAGAGGGAAGGGGGCAGGGGGGTTAAGAGGGGGGGGGAGGAAGACGGGTGACTCACAGGCTTCCAGTAAGGGGTCTGACTCAGCTACTGGAAGCCCCCTGACCCAGTCTGGCAAAAATAAAAAATATGCAGGCAAAAAAATCTGTTTTTTTCCACAGAAAAGAGAGATAAAGGTTAAAAAACTATGGGTGAAAAAGAAAGCAAGGAAATATGGTAACTGAGAACTATCAGCACTTTAGCTTTTTTGAGGGTTGGGGTTAAATAGCCTTTCATACAGGTCCTTGTAAATTACAGTAAACACTGCAGAGATTGAAGCGTGCAACCTGTTGTATTTTTTTTTTTTGGAGCATGTTTCCGGGTTTTATTATTTATCCGCGGGATTCGATTTCTTGTGTCTCCCCCAACGAGCATAAATGATAGGGGGATGCATCAGAACAGTTTCCTTGACCATCTGATTTCTCAAAAATAGTTCATGAATCATGCATGTTGGCCTCTTCAATCTTCATCATCGCCTCCCAGAACAACACGTGCACTGTGTGTGTGTGTGTGTGTGTGTCCCACCACCACTGCCCTTTTTCATTTTGTTCAGTGTGTTGTCACTCACTCATACTAGATTCTTTTATGCTCTTTCTTTGAAGTGGTCCATCTTTCTTTTAACCCCCCCACCCTCCCCTTCTCCCCCCTGTGTTCCTATAGCGACCGGAAAGCAAGTGGATCCACTCACCCATGGCAACAGTAACCATGTAACGATCAGAAGCGCTGTTGTGAGTCACGGCTGTTGGACAGCTGATCTCTGAACTATGCCAAGTTTCATATAAAAATGTCCTTTTATTTTCTATGTTTTTGGCTTTCGTTTTTTGTGAAACGACGGTGAGATTTAGGGTTTGGAAATTGACGACGAAGGTTTGAGTGTCAGTTGTCTTCGGCGTGTTGAGTTAGTTCCAAACACATGAGAAACACATCCGTCCAAGCGAGATCGGTTCTCGCCTTGTGCTTTGTAGATTTAAGTTTCCTCTACATGGTTTGGATTATGTTGTCAATCCTAAAAATACATTTTTCAAACATCTCTGCACTGTTATTTGAGTTCAATCCAACATTGCTGTCACGAGGTTATATAATCCAAACTAAAAGAGGAAGCAAACAGGAATTCATACACAGGGCTCCACATGCTCGGAGCAATCGCGTCCTTAGTGAGAATCTTGAGTCTCGAGTTGCTTGAACTTCAAAAATAGCCGTTGAACAGGACCGCAAACTTGAGGAACTAATTGGTCTTGCCTGTTGACACAAAGCCCTCGTCCTCCTCACCTTCTCCTTCCTCCTCTTCCTCCAGTTTTTACTCGTCCATCTCTCGGTGTGGGAGTCCTGTGATGGTTTCTAGTGATGGATGATAGGCGGACAGAGGGCCTGTTTCCTGGATGTGAACTTAACTTCCATGTCACGCACACAGATATCCTTTGAGGATGGGAGGTACACACACACACACACACACACACACACATATGCATACATGACCTACATTGGCAGACAAACACACTAACACTATACCCTATTTCCTCTTTGGATAGGAAAACCCTACATTCCTTACATTGATCTACATCTGCTTTGCATTATTATTCCGCAACCAGTAAGACACTAAATCTAAAAGTAAAAATATTTTTATATCTACTATAAAGGTCAAATGGCTCTTAAATTGAACTTATTTTCCAATTTTTTTTGATGTTAGAGGATTTTTTTAAGTGGCTGCACTCGTGTGAATATGCAGTTAAAATACGTGACAGTAATGCGAGCATATGAAATACGATAAGTACCTGTGAAAATACGTCAAGCGAGCATCTGCCAAATACTATAAACTGACTTCTAAACGAATCCAAGAAAAACATGCGAATCACAGCAGAGAAAATTCCAACAGAGAACGAATCTCAGTCATACTGTAGTGTAGTGACGGCCAACTTAAGCAGGGGGAAGACAAGTTGTTCAGTTTTGGTGATGTAATTTATTGTGTTTTTATTGCGTAGGAAGTCCTTTAAAATACAAATTGCGTCATGACTTGCATTTTTTTGTGCCCATACAGTAATAGAAATGCGCACAGTCTCCTGTGCGTATATGAGAAGAACGATTTTTTTAAAGGTCTTATAATGCAGAGTCAGAATTTCTTTAGATAATAAGAATGTCTATTTGAACTATGCACAAATTGACCTGTTCTTTCTGAAGTTCCAGAGAGAAGCTTGTGAGAGGAGATGCAAAATTATATTGAGATGTCTTTTGGTATTTAAAACCACAAATATGACTTGCTAGGGATATCAAATCTTCAAATAAAACCCAGACAAATGTACATTATGGGACCCTAAAAGATATATCCATGTAGATGTTGCCTTATTGAGCACTTGTAATGTCACTGTGGTTCACAACCAGTTCACATCTCTCCTCTCGCTCTTTCCTCCTGCTCTCAATCGTCCCCCCCACTTATGACTCTATTTACTGTCTAATTAAAGCTGACATCCCTTGAAAAGTAAATATTTAAAAGGAGCCAGTGAAACCCATATTCATGCAACTGTCTTTAAAAGCAAAAGGCAGAGCGTGGGCACCCTTGGATTCCTTTCAGCTCTGTATCTGTGTAAAGTGCCCACTCTGCTGTCTCCCAGTCCTCCCAATAAAGCGTTAAATCTGGTAGAAGTCTGAGGTGGGATGTGAGCAGCCCACGCTCTTACTAAAAACAAAAGTAAGGATACATCTGGGAGCGAGCGCAGTCTGCAAGTGTTTTGATTTACTTCTGTAATTTCACTGTAGCTCCGGTGGTTTTTACTGTAAACCACTCCTACACTGTCTGCAGATGTGGCACTAGATGTAGTGGGAGGAATTTATTTGTAGTGTGTGTGTGTGTGTGTGTGTGTGTGTGTGTGTGTGTGTGTGTTTTGCTATGTCTAAACTTTCTGAGGAATTCTGTAGGTGTTTTACAGGAAACCGACTTTACTCTTCGCAATATAATTGACCAATCACTCAGATGATTTTTTTTTTATCACAATGGCTGTCTCTGTAGGCATTGCGCATGCTCTTAATTGACCTGATCTGTCAGTGGAAGGAAAATACAGTTAAAAAAAAGCCTAATTTTCATATATTTGAATGAGAAATTAGTGCACAGGATTCTTATTTTACATCCAAGAGGAAAACCTCATGGTATTTTGAAGCAGGTCCAGTCCAATAACCATTTGCATATTGTAGACAGATATAATATGACAATTATATTCCTCTATTTGTCTATTTGTCTGATCTAGGCTAGGATGGTATTATGTATTATGATATAGTGAATGTTTCCTGCAGACCAAGTGTACCCCCATTGACATGTATGTGTAGCTGCTGATCTCTATCTCTCTCTCTCTCTCTCTGTACATGTGAGCAAGAATGACAGAATTGCATCGGAATATAACGAAGAGGCGGAATCAATTTGTGGCACTCGGTTTTCATTCTGTGGCGCTGCGCCACAGATTGGTCTATGTATGGGAAACACTGATTGTGGTAAATTAGAAATCCTGAAGATAAGATTTTGAATACAGATGCTCCTCTTTTGAATAAACTGATACAAAGCTTGCTGTATTGAGTTGACTTTTAGGTAGCATCATGTTTTTTTCCAGAGAAATGGACATGACGCTACCAAAAAGTTTTTTTTATATCGAGAGGAAATTGCCCCACAAATGAATACATTCTGAATATATCTTTTATTTGTTGTTGTAACTGTTGCATAATCGCAATATTCCACTCAAGGGTGTGCTCCGCCATCATTATTGGCATGATGTGGTCGGGAATGAGGCGCTTGCACAGAGTTCCGTTGGCATCGCTGAAGTCAGTGAATCGGATAATTAACTGGTGACTCTGAGGTCGAAACTGTCCACTTCTGGGGAACTGATGAGCCTTGACTCATACACAACATTACCCAACATCCTCAAAAAAACAAAACAAAAAAAACCCTGAAAGCTGGCAAGTCCACTGTGTTTCTGCAGTTGAGTTAAGGTCATTTAATGCAATATCACTGCGATAATATAATGACAATCTATGACTACAAGGAGCCTGGCTGCACTCTCGACACTCTCACAGCATAATTATTGGTCATAGTAGGCAGCTGTTTTCAGAGAAAAAGGATTAAAAAAAACAGTGTTCACTACCTTCTCAGCATCAAACAGTAAGTAGATACAGTTAGTGCCTAGTTGGTGAGTATAGAAAAATCATTTAGCAGCTAAAGAGCTATTTCCCTCAGGGTAGGGATCAACCAGAGCTAAACAGTGAATATTGGATTTACATTTGGCTGATGGCCAGAATCATTACTCCAAGTGAATGATAATGTTGCTCTGTAACTGCTTGATGTGAAAAAAGCAAGTGATTGATAACTAGTTCAAATGTTTTTTGATTAGATTATATTTAACTTAACTGCCATTGCACATGTCACAAGTACAAAGCAACGAAATGCAGATAACATCTACGTTATATACAGACGATGTGTGTGTGTATATATATGATAATTATGGTGTAGTGTATGGTACAGTATACACACCTAGACTATGACAGAGACGATGACTATAGACAGGTTATCACTATGTTAATAAGTATGAATTATGATACAGAATATAAATAGGCGATGGACATACTATATAAGTATTTACAAATGCAATCGTGTTGGGTGATTGTAATATGATATAGACAGATTTTTTTTTTCTTTTAAAACCTTATCCAATCACTTTAGTGTATTTGTTTATCTCATTCATCACTGCCACCCAGCAGCATCATTGTACTGTAACAAACAGTAGAGCAGCTGGACATTGTTGCTCACATTCTTTTCATTCCTCTACATAATAAGATGGATATAGCATCTATATCCAACCCGGTGACTACACGTAAACAGTTGACCCAGAATGAGAAGAATTCAAAGGAATCTGGGGGCATCCTGGACTTTCTATGCATATTGTCAAGGTCAACAAACTAGTTTTTTTTTGCCCAGGAGCTGTATTGTTCCTGCACATGTGTTGTTGTGCGGTTGACGAATTTCAAGCACCCAGCGGAGGGCCGAGAGCAGCTGAAAGTGTTTACGCTGGCCCTTTAGATTGCAGGTGCACAATCGAGCCCCCCCTGGGAAGGAAATGGAGGGGAGGGGTTTGAATGCGACACAAACAGGAAACAAAGCTTTGTGTTCCCTCTTGCTCGGCGGCGCACGAGAAAAGGTTTATTCTAAACTTTGCACTTGTGCAAAGTAGGCTTATCTAGCACAACATCCTTTGCCAGAAGCTTGCATAACAGGCACCAGTGAACCTAACGTCACTCCATTTTAAATCTGTCATTGATCAAATTTTGAACTTTACCGAGGGCTCATACGCGATTACAGTAGTTGTGGGTAAAATGCCAACGGAAATTCGGGATATGTTCTCTTCAATTTAATATTAATGAAAATAAACATTTAGTGATAAATTCTCCTGTGCTTAAATGAAGCTGTAATATTATCCGTCCATCAATCCTCGAAGTTCATGCTGGGAATGCATTCAAGCATTCAGTTCATGGTTCAGACTAATTATATAGGTCTGTATGTCCAGGGAACAGGGTGTGTTTTTCTTGTGTGTGCATCCGAGGGATGTCCTACACAGTGTGGGAAGAGGACCCACCCCTGTACAGGAAAGACATTAGGAACAGCGAGCATAGAGGGGGGAGAGGGAGACAGACAGAGGGAGGGGGGCGCTGGGGGGCTTTCAGGGAAAGAAGGAAACGAAAAGAGAACACCCTCAACTTTTCATTCTCACAGCAGAACCCCTCCCTCTGTGTCCGTGTCCCCACTCTCCTCCCCCTCCTCCTCCTCTGCCAACAAGTGCGAAGTGGACCCTCCTCAACAATAAGTGCACCGCAGCGTGCCACAACAACAAATAGTGCGTCACTAACGAGTCACGGCGCACACATTCCACCCTGTCTGCGTTTGCCTGTCGTCCGTTTATTCCCGCCGCTTCTCCCTTAGCTTCAAATATGTTTTGGGGCAGACAGTTTGTTATGGGAGGGGTCCTCTGTGTGTTTAGTTCAAATGCTGTTTCAACTTGGTTCCACTGACTGACTCTGGAACATTGTTTTTTTGTTCTGATCCAGTTTTTTGTTCCAGGCTAAGCAAAAAAAACAGCTTGATTGTGTAAAACAGAAGAAGTAATCTTTTTTTTTATTACAGTCCCATTATCAACCATGTCTGGTGGAAACATGGCAGCTCCGAAATGTCAAGTTTTCATGGGAGGAAACAATCAGGCTTCTGAGTTTGTGTAACTCGGTTGAAAAGTGTTTCACACGGTTGAGAATGACCTCAGGTTTTGGATGTGCGTGGTGAGTCATTTTCACATGAATATCAGCACAATTGAACATAAGGCTTTCATATAACAACAGTGATTTGTGACCTGAAACTGGGCCACAAGCAGCTCTTTTGTAAACACCAGCACCAAAAAGGGGAGGGAAGAGTTTGTTTTCAGAGTGAAGTGCCGCTCTCGTAGGAGTGATTCATTCCTGTAGCAAGAAAGAGAGACATCAGAGAGGGAAAGTAGGGAAACCAAAGAGCTGCACTATACAGTAGCTGGATGTAATACAGTTTCTACTGGGTAGTAATTTTCTTAACTCATATTACATAAGTGCGACATTTCATATCATTGGAACAACTGTGAAATAAAGAGCAATCTCAGTATATGTATGATAGCAACAACAAAATACAGTTAAGTTGCTCAAACTACCTCTAGAGAATAATTTATTAAAAATGTTTATGTTTTTATGAGAATCCCCAGCAGGGATGGCAGGCTCAGGACCAGAAATCAACCGGCTCCCTGTGATGTGAAAGAGTCGCTGGTACTACCGATCACACTGAGAATCAACTCACGCTGAGGTGCTGTGTAGGTTTAAGGCGATTTTGGCTCGCAGCTTTAGTCAGTCACTCTGTGTGATTGAGAGCCAGTAGCTCTCACTAATTCCCTAATGTAAAACTGCTCCGTGCCAAACGTAGACCTCCCAGCGGGAACCAACAAAGTGTCACAAGAAAGTTGATCATCTAGCAAATCAAAGAAACTCGAGGTAACAAAGAAGCAAGAGGTGAACGCTGCAAATTGGAGACTTTCTGCCTCTTTATAGGTAAAGAAAATGGTAAAACCCGACTATCGTTTAAAATACTGTGTTCAAGTTTTTGTTCCACAATCCTTCATGCAATTCTTTTATGCAAAACATGGTCAGCATTTTTGACTGCATCGATAAAAATGAATGATGCCTTTAAGGCGATGTTATAGTTTGTTATACTCTGGCCATGTAAGGTCAATGAAGATTTTATTTAATTTTTTCTTTTTATTAAAATCTCCCAAAAATACCATTAAAAAAATCTCAAGGTTGATAACCCCTACTTTAAGGTTTCTATAGGCCATTATCTTCACAAGAGTTATTATAATTACATCGATGCATGTTGTGCAGCAAGTTTCAGTAAACTGAAAGTGAAGTAATGTGAAGGAGGTGAATGAGTTCATATGGTGACTAAATTTTGTATCTGTGCAGAACTCAATTATTTGCCCCCATAAAGTAGACATGTTGGATGGCAACAATGGCTGATTTATATCGAACCCGCTTAATCACCAGGTTGCAGTTTGACCTCCTGACCCAGGTTTTTGTACACAACTCTCAAACTTGGACTCCTAATTAGTCCAACCTTACAACTGGCTCTTTCATATCCATCAGACCCTGCATGGGCTCACTGTTGTTTTTTTTTTTAAAGGAGGTAGGGAGTTGTTATACGAGTTGTACTAGTTTAGCTGGGAGTGAAGGAATCTCTGACACGCAGATTTAAAAAGTGTGGGAGGGTTGAGCTTAATGCATAGGCAAGATCTTTATCGATCAAGTTGTAAGGTATTAAAGAGCATAACTTATCTGCATGTAAAAAAGAGCTGATAAACCTGATGGTGTGCTGCAGAAAGTACATTTTACTAATTTAGCTGTAAACAATTTGGTGCATTTATTGACTTAAATCAATCTTTGCACTTGTTCAGTGATTAACTGATTATAAAGAGAAATAGATTCTTTTGTGATTATAAGTAAGATCCAGGTCACTCAAGTACACAAATAAATGCACACAGCGGGGCGCTATTTTGCTATTTTCCCATGTTAATATTAACATTTTCTCTTTATAAAAATTAGCTGTGTTACCTGCGTCAATGCATTCTGCCTTCTCACACACTAAAACCCTTAATTAATTAGTTAATTTAGGATTAACTGATAGTTCTCCACAGAATCTATTAAAATTCAATCTTGGCCCTTTAAATATGATCGTGTTTATGCATGAGCACATAAGGGAAACTGCAAAAATGCTTTTAGTGAGTGAATAGTACACTTAGAAACATTATCACCATAGATAATCCAGTTAGATGTTGCATGGAAAAAAAGAAATCACAGGACAGCTTCATTGAAAACAACCAGATATTATGTAATGCATTTCCTGTTTTTTAAAACTCACAAACAAGTCTCTTTTGTTTTTAAGGCCAACAAGCACACTGGTCCAGAAGCTTTTGAAATATTTTAAAACTAACCAACCCGCCAAGTTGCGACAGAAACGACCACGCCCTCTGCATGTCATTGATCACGTGTATTGTGAATACAAGCTCAGTGAGTGAAATGATAAACCGTATCTGTCCTTTCTTTTAGTTTTGTGCGCGTGTTGTTTGGACCAGGACAGAAGCAGTGACTCAGACTCATGTTTTGCTTAGAAGCCATTGAATGATGTTAAATTGTGCGATAAGCTGCAGGGTCAAATGGTCTGGCAGTGAGTCAGACCCGCAGCTGCTCGTAGCCATTGTGTTTAGGGACTGACCTTTGTCAGTGGCGAAGAGGAAAAGACTGAAACAAGAGCACAACACTGTGTGATATTGTGTCAGGGGAAGAGCGAGCCATAGTGGGAGCAAAATTAAACGCATTTGTAATTCGAAAATGTGCACATATGCTTGTAAGCCTGTGTGTGCTCTCCAAGTGTTAAGTACTCGAAAATTGAAATCAGACGAAGAGCAAAATGCAGTTTCCTCGCATGTTTTTATTGGAGAGGTTTTGGAAGACAATCACCACTCTTCCCTGTGTGTTCGTAGTGCTGAACATGGGGAAAAAAAGCGGCTTTCTTCCAGGCTTTCTTCCATTACTTTCCACTTTGGAAAAAAAAAATAAAAATCTGGAAGACAACCAACGGTTGTTTCCTCTCATCTCTTCCCATCCTTCCCTTCCCTGCACTTTCCCTTCCTGTCTGTCTGTCCTCACTGTGAGCACTGATCCTGCAAATGTTGCCCATCTTTGTTTTCTCAGCGCCGCCGTCCATGTTTTAATGGCTGGTAAAAAGGAAAAGAACACGATTGTAATTATAAGACATTGGGGATGTGGTTGTTCAGTTGATTTAATTGTTCTGGGTTGTTTTTTTTTTTGTAAATTTTAAAGCCTGCTATATTGTAATGTCAAGATTATTATTCTTCATGAGTGTAATGCAAATAACTTGCAATTAAAAAAGCACATTTGATTGCCTTAAAGTGACACTGCATAGGATTTAGTGCCATTTAGCAGCATCTAGTAAAACAGACTTGGCAGAAATGGAATATAATATGCAGCATGTTTTAATTTATATAGACTGCAATCAAAGACTCAGAATGATTGTGTTTTATTACCATAGATTGAGCTCTTATTATCTAATTTGGGAGCGTTTCCCATCAGGTTGCATCGCCATGTTTCTACTATAGCCCAGAATGATAAAACCAAACAGACACACTAGCACAGCAATTGTTAGTGTCATTAGTTCCTTTTTCTGCAATTACAAGTCAAAAATGTTTTTATTAGCCTATTAGTAGTCATCTTCTTAAGTGTGTATGTGTGTTGTAAGTGCTAGATCCAATTATAATTTAATTGTATTTTCCAAAAGTATTTTCCAAAAGAAAATACAATTAAATCATTTATTCAGAAATAATTTATTGCTTTATGTTTTTCCCGGGACCTGCACCTGTGATCTTCTTTAATTGTATCACATCCTGTTGTATCCCGTTGTATTTTATCCAATCTTATCTTTTAATTGTGATTATTATTTGCCTCTTCTCATCTCATGGCTTATTATGTCTTCTCTTTCAACACATGAGCTAAGTAAAGTAGATGACTCAAAGTGACTCACAACTCAATCACTTTCCTCCACATTTGGATGCACTCACACACACGTACACACACTCACGTTCATGTCTTTTTATACTTATGAGGACCCTCATTAACACATTGTGTTGCCTAACCCCTGACCGTAACCATCGTGACTAAGTGCCTAAACTTTACACTTTACTGAAAGCCGAGTCTTTAAAAGAGCAGCCAAAACATCCTCACGATGCAGAAACATGCTCACCATGATGGCTTCAGACTGGAATTGGTCCTTGCATAGATGGCAGTACAACCCCACCAACCCACGCACACAAATACACACACACACACACACACACACACACACACACACACACACACACACACACACACACTGGTGCTCACACTCAAACAAAGAGTCTAAGGTGTCCCCAAGCAAATGTGGCAGCTGGTCCCAGCATCACATTGCACGTTTTAGGAGAGAAATATCAAATATCTGAGAAAGTTCCCCTAAACATTAGAAGAGGTGCCTCTGGGAAGTACGGTGACACACACATACACACATATACACACACACACAGTGAGAACAAATGAGTAGTATGGTGTATCTATCGGTCTCTTTCTGAGTTTCTTTCTATGCTTCTCTCCCTCTGAAACTGGCCCTCTTCTCTTACAGCTCTTTTTTTTCTCTCTCTGTTCTTATGCAACCGGCTCATAAATAGAAAATGGATGTGTCACTCAATTACTGTATTTATACTGGAAATGGACTGAAAGCTGGGGCCAAGGTTTATACCAGAGCCCACACAGTGTTTTAGCCCTTCTTCCATTAACTTCATTTTTCCTCCAGTATAAAAAAAAGGGTGACTCATTCATCAACGGCTGTACAGGTGAACAATGTGGTGGGGTTTTTGTTCTTTTTTTAAATGCCGATAGATATATGTATCAAACTGTTGAAATGTTCCAACATGTGCCAACCGCTGACTGTATAGTGGTGCCAACACTTGGCAGATGTGTTGGCGCATGGCACGGGATGCAAAGGTGAGGAAGGAAGGATGGAAAGCGTGGAGAGAAAACAAATGAAGAGGAAAGCAAATGTACCTCTTTCTTGTTGCTTCTTTATAAGTTATAATAACTATATTAAAACCGAGTTCATAAAGTGCTTTGACAAAGAAAACAGGACACAAAGAGAGCAATGAAACAACAGAAAACCAAAGCGTGAGGCCAAAACAAAACAAAAGCATGATAGAATTAAGATAAAGACAAGAAGACAAAACACAGTAAAAAAAAAATGACTGAAGCAAAAAGCTCAGTAGACAAAAGAAGATGAAAGATAAAAAGACTGCTAAGATGAAAAAAAAGATGATATAAAGACAGCGTCGTATAACAGCAAGTGTAGAAAAATGGGTTTCAAAAAGCGATTTGACATGCTCGGTTGTACGCAGCAAAGCGTTGGTGACGGGGTAAGAAGCAGAAGGACCTTTGAGGCTCCTCTACCCAGCTGTGCAATTTGTTGTTCTGTTGTTGTTTTAGCTGCTGCTGGAGTTAAATCGGTCCCAATCCCCCATCTCTTCCTGGTCTGCTGTGTTTGCTGTTATCCTCAGCCAGGTGGTTCCTGTTCTCTACCTTGTATTATACCACTTTCATAGCACTGGGCAACGCTCTGGATGAGTCACCAACAAATCTGCGAGCTGTTGTTAAATATTTAAACACCATCCCACATGTTTTTTATTTTTATTTTTGATTTATTTATTTATTTTTTTCAGAAAGGAGCAGAAAACACTGTTGGTTTTGTTTCATATTGCAACTTCAGACGATATTTGCGCGAAAGATATCCACTTCAAAACTGCTCAAAGCTACGATGTCCTACAACGACTCGGTTGGTTTTACAAACCTGACAATAGACCTGTCATTTATTAAACATTTTTCTTGCCAACTTCTTGTGCTTCATAATCACCCGCTGCAACATAAAACTGCACACACAAATATGACGGACCTACTTCTGTAAGATCTCAAATACATTGAATGCTTGAGGAATAAATACTACACCTTATATTAGGGCTGCACCTAATTATTATATTATTGAATTCATTGATTAGTCATTTGTTCTTTAAATTGTCAGAAAAAAACATCACCCAAGATGGAACCTAAAATGTCAAAAATCAAAATAGCGATTAATTTCCTGTTGATCAACACATCGTTGCAGCTAATCATCTAACATCTCTGTTTTGAGTCTAGATGGACACCTTTGTTGCATTTCATTATCTCATCCTGCATTTTCTGTCACCTCCATGTTGCCTGTATAAAATAAGCAAAAATCTGATTATGCATTCACATAAGAGACTGTGGTTTGCATCTGTTTATTTATGAAAAGGAGAATAAAGATCATCAAATATCTCCAGCAATAGAGCTTTATGCACAGCGTTTTATACATGTATGTATATAGTAAATGTAAATTCTTTTTATAAGTAAGCTTATTTCCATTCATGAGAATTAGAACTTCTCCTGCAGATGTGTCCCTAAGCAGAGAAAAGATGAATGAGTGAAAATTAGGGCTCAGGATAAACACAGTTTTGCTCTGTTGTCTATTAGTTTAGCTTTAAAGACTTTTCCAGGCTAGAAGACAAGATGGTAATCCTCTCAGCGTGGGACCCAAGCTCATTAAAACACACCAGCACTCCCGCCATGAGAGGACCCGTTACCGGCTGAACTGTGACCTATTTTGGGGCGTGACCCGTTCGTTTGAGAAACCAGGGCTGCAGGGTCTATTATTCCACATCCTGGGAACTAAACATAAACACAGCTCTCCGCTCATGGGCGAGCCAAGCCGAGTTTGAATCAGCAGCCGGAGAAAAGCTCTTATGTGTTCTTTCACTGCTTTAATGGACCAAAGTCTGTGTGTGTGTGTGTGTGTGTGTGTGGTAGGTGGAGGGATTCAGGATACAGACAGGGGAGTGTGTCCTGCAGTTTGAACAATCGCACCCAAACTTCCACTTCACCCTGATCGGCCACCTCTCGTTCCCCATTATTTCCTCTCTCTCCTCATTTTCTGTGATTTTTGCACACTCACTTTTCCTTCCTACTCTTTTCACTCCAATGTTTTCTTGCACGCCCTGCACGTCCATTCATTTCAGTCCAGTGTTTTTTTTTGTTTTGTTTTTGTTTTTTAAATGTTATAGCCAACTGTGTTGGAAAAATGGAAACTATCCAATTACAGATATCATCATTACCGTAAATTAGTAGCTCTGTTATATTTCTGAAAGTACTTTAAATCTTCATACATACATTCATTTAAATAGATTTTTGATTAAAGCCATTACTATATGTGTTGAATTTAAAAATATCAGACTTTGGCACTCCCCAGTGGTGGTATGAAGAACGACTGTGGCAGAGCCCAGTGCCTTTCTGATTGAAGAGTGACTCCATAGGAGGATGTTAGAGTAGATTTGTCCCAATATTGTAACTTTTATAATTATATAAACATAAAAAAATCTATTCTGGGTGGCACAGCAGAGGTTGGAGGTTCAAGGACTTGGGTTGGGACCATGTAACCATGTCCGCCCTGGGTCTGCGTGGCTTTTTTCTGGGTTCTCCTCCCACAAAAAACAACATGCTTAGGTTAATTGGCGACCTGTCTGAAGTACGCTGGAATTGGCTCCAGTGGACCCCCATGATCCTAGTGAGGAATAAATAGGTTTAGAAAATGGATGTATGGAAAAACCCTCTCTTATTTAACCTATGTTATGTTGTGTACTTTAATTACCCAAAATGTTTCCAGCCAATTTCAAACCTAAAGGAAATCATAATTTTACATTAATTTGCATCTAAACAGGGCATGTGACCCCAGTGTCCCCAGATGCTAGTTTTGTGTTTGTCCACACAGAGTGGTTGTAAATTGACTTTTCATCCACACTTTACAATACACAATCTTTTTCAAATTATCTTTAACCAGATGAAGGATTTTAGTTATCGGTCATGTGGTTTTTAAGTTTAAAAGAAGAAAATTGAGCATTACGAACAATAGCATTAGCTATCAGACTTTTAAAGTGAAACCTCTCTATTCTGCATTTTTACCTGTTTTAATCACCTTGCTGTTTATTGGAGAGAAAGACCTCTGAGGATAATTCAAAACTTTCAAAATGATGAACATGAAGAAATCCTGTCCAGTTAACTGCAGAGCAATGAAGACAACAACTCCCATAATCCCACGGTAGTTCATGATATAATCTCTCCAACCCTTATTGTTATGATTAATAGATGGCAGAAAATTACATATTGTGTCTTTAAAGTAACTGTAAATATAATCATTTAACTGAAGAATGTGGATTTACTGTTAAATTCTTAAGATGTACTTAACTGATTTCAAAGAGACAATGATTACAGACTTGTCAGCAGTTCTTTTGTTATAGTCTAATCAGGGAGGATTTTGTATTACTCTCTGAGGAACTTTTCTCTAGTAAGAAATCCTATTTATAATTTGGGATCATAAGTAAATACCAGAGCATTTGCTAATTGACACTTTATCCTTTTGACAGTATTTAGCATGAGATCCAGTCTCACACATATCTGTGGTTCTTTCTCTCCCTCTCTGTCTCTTTATGTGTTATGATGACACCTCCCCCATGTGTTCATGTTTGGCACTGAGCTCTACACCATCCAGGTCTCCTGTGTTTGAGGGGAGGATCTGTGGGTGGAGTCCCACCGCCGCTGTGCACCGCTCACAAGTCCAGGTACATTTTTTTAAAAGGCTGTAATCCAAATCCAGCAAGGCAAGTAGAGGCCGTCTGGAAGTAGTCAGTGGTCGAAATGACACACAGAACCAGTGGTGTAAATTAAAAACACTGGACAATACAGTCAGGCAACCAGATGTTGCTCCTGACTAAGTGCAAGTTTGATTTTGAGGACCCAAATAACGATGCAGAGTTTTGTGGCTGATCTGTTTCTGCTCCTGCTGCTTTCCACCGGACACATTTATGGAGGTAAGGTGCTGTAGAAGAGGGAAAATCACTTCTCCTCACTGTAATTAATTATGCTACAACTATATTGTTTTAAATAATTTCTCTCATTGCTGCAATAGAACTGGTACAGCTATAAAAAACAAAGCATGTATAAAATACCATATCATTTTAACCATTTTTTTTTCATTGTAAATGTATTTAGGTTAACTTCATCATACATACACTGTGGTTCTTGTGACTCTTTAAAGTGATTAGAGATGATAATGATGGTGCAATGTCAACATCCTTGTTAGAACTACATTTGATTAGTCAGCAGTTTATTGTTTAATCCACTTTAATAGTGTCTCTGGACATATGGGCAATATGGTTTTGGATTATATTTTAGCTGAATGCTTGCTCTTGCATATCTCATGCACAAAGACATGTTCTGATGCCATACTGCTTACCAAATGAACGTCTTCCACAGCGGTTGCCGTAAGATGGAAACTTCTCAATCAACACTTCTTAGTAACTAAATAACTGGCACCATAATATCATCATTTGCTAACAGTTTAAAGGGTGCAAAAAGAAAACCTGTGTTGGCTATCAGCAGAAAAATCAGCCCACATTCCTTTACTATTCTTACACTTGCTAATTCATTCAAGGTGTGGCTGTGACTGTAGGAAGATTACTAATAATCCAGTGTGCACTAGCATCATAGGAGCAGATTAGAGATACAGTAGATGGACACAGGAGTTAAAATGACAGTGGGCTTATAGGCTTTATGCAGAACAGCATGCTGGTCCGGCCTGCTGACTGAGTGCTTCTCACTGGGATCTGTCTTAGAGAGAATATTTTTTGCAAGCTGCCCATTAAAAAAATAGTAATTATGTAATTATGACAAATGAGGTTGCAGATGAGAAATTAACACAATAATCATACCATAAAAACATGTTTGCCTTATAAAACACTTTGTAATTGCTTGTTTTGGTAAGTGCTATGTAATTAAATTTTATTATTATTATTACTCAATTGCAATTGAACCAAATTAACAGCAGAATATAATCCAAATCTCAAGAAAACAATCAAAACTTAATTTGTAATGTTTGCAAACTTGGGCAGATACTTTGACCTGCTGCAAGAATATGAACAATATTCAAAAAGTGAATGCTTACTTAAGAATTCAGAATTCTCTTCATATAAAAGATAAAAGTCTAGCTTGCATTGAGTTATTTATTCATATTTATAAAGAAAATGTTTTTTTTCTTGCCCCTCAACTTTGTGGGTGTTTATTATTTCCTGTTTGAATCATGTGAATGTTTTCTCTTTGCATGTTAACTCACACTGCCATTTCATACTGCTGTACTGTTGGATCTATAGAGGTTTTAGAGTGTCACCCATCCCCAATCACACAGATACATTTCCCTGACCTCTATTCGCTGTGTGTTACGGTTTCCACAAATGGATGGTCATTTAGACAGAGTGCTTTAGTACCCCTGCTTTATAGGTCAAATGGATTGAAATGAAGACTCCTTTACTGTTCACAGATGAATGGTGGGTACACTGGCCTCATGACAGAATGGTACATTCCAATTACATATCAAGAGGTAGAATTTGTTTTAATGTTTTTTTCTGCCAAGTTCAAGGTCTGACTCCTAAACTTTAAACCAACTAATGACATTTGTGCTTCCAAAGCTGATTTCTTTCTATTTTACCTACTACAGCACACCTGATTCTACTAATGAAGGTCCTTAGCAAGGGCTCTAATGGTTGATTAGTAGAATCAGCTGTGTAAATGCTTGTTTGGAACAAAAACCTGCACCCACAGCAGCTCTCCAGGACCAGGGGTGCCTACCCCTGCCCTAGCGGGACAATAAAGTACTAAACTGAACTAAAGTGAGATCTACGATTGAGTGATTAAACAAACTAAAAGTCCAGTCTGCTTCATTTGGGTCAACAGTGAATTCTAATTAACATCAGGACATTTCAGGATGACCTGCTCCAGGATCCATTAATTGTCATTAATTGAATTCGGATATCAGGTATAAAGGGCAGAGTAGACACCACATTGGCAAGCCAGTCAATACAGGAAATTGTCTGTGCTCGGTTTTTGCCCACTGTTCATGTTATGTGTGCTAGTAGTTACTTTTACATACTATTTAATAAGGATGAATAGATAATACCAAATTGCAGGAACTTTATATTAGATTTGGCTCCATTACATTGTGCAAGTGTTCATGATATACTGTCTGCCCAGTATTTGACAGCATGCTAATGGGATAATTTGCTGAAATGATATATTAGTGTGAAATGCTCTCATTGGTATTGATAAATGTTCTGGTCAACATTCCATTCAGATTGTTTTATTACTACTAATTATTTAGACTCAGCTTCTCGTCTGGCTCCTCTTACATTGTTGCAGTGTCATTCTACGGTGATGGCTACATCCACCTGCGGACAGTGGAGTCGTCCATCCAGACGTTGCTTCAAATACAATTTCGAACCTCCAGTCAGGCAGGACTGCTATTTTTAGCAGCAGGATCCAGAGACTTCTTGCTGCTGGAGCTGATTTCTGGGCGTCTGCAGGTAGGCTATTAGGATAATACATATTTGCACAACAAGAATTATGAGAGGAACTGTATTTGTATTCAGGCAAGGGGAAGACAATTACAATATGGCTACAGATGAGACAAATTCAAATCGGTCTCGAGACTCTCACATAGAGATGTTTCACACCTTTAAAACAAGAGAAATACTTATCCCTTGGGCCATTTTAGCTCATATATTTGGTATTTACTATCCTGAAGAGAGCCAAAGAGAAGACTACGCACACAGCTTGGTGTCAGATTGCTTGCAGAGGGGAAGAAAAAATGCTGGCACTGACTTCATTTCAGAACAAGTTTCTTCATGACCAGGGTTAAGAGGGGGAACCACAATAGTTTAATAAAAGCTTCAAATACAAGTACAAGGGAGCTGCTCATGAACATTTGGTTACAATTTCTTGCCACTATGCCTTTTACAATGTAAACATAATTTTGGCCTGAAAACAGAAAGGTTTTCATGTGTTTTGGTTAAATCCCCTCTCAGGTTCGTTTGGATCTTGGCTCAGGTGAGCGTTTGCTGCACTCTGAAAAGGGTATCTATCTCAGTGACCTGGGGTGGCACTCCATTATGCTGACACAAGACCGCCATAATGTCACCATGACTGTGGACCGAAACTCTGTCACCAGCATCCGCATGCCAGGACCAGATCTGGGGCTCATGGTTGAGGATGGTCTTTTTGTTGGCGGAGTAGTAGGACTGAACCACCAGTACCTTCTCAACATTTCCAATGGGTTTAGAGGTTGCATAGATGAAGCTGTGTTCAATGAACATAATCTGTTGTCCAGCCTGAGGCTGTATTCTAGGAACAAGAGGGTCCACGAGGTATCTCTGGGCTGTAGTCTGCAATTTTCTGCAACGGAAGAAGATTCTGTCAGTTTTTTCAGCTCCAAAGCCTTCATCACTCTACCGCTGTGGGAGGTGCCACAGGAGGGGGTATTTGAATGTGAAATGTATCCATCTATGAGAGAAGATGATGGTATAATTTTGTACAGCTCTGCCAACCAGGGAGGTTTTATTGCTATAGAGATCAGAGATGGTCACCTGGTGGTAATGCTTGGAAACGGAGAAGGGAGTAAAACTGAGCTACGTTCCCTTACACATGTCCACGGCAACTTAACTTGGTATCCAATCCGACTGCACCTGCTACCTCAAAGCATCCACCTAAAGGTGGGTGAGGAGTTGGTCAAGGCCAACCTGAGTCCAGAGCTCCAAGTCATCCAGCTCAAAGGGCCGCTCTTCCTAGGAGGGCTAGATGAACAAGTGCGGAGAGAAGCAATGCGAGCTGGGCTGATGTCCACAGCAGCTGGAGGGCAAATTACTGCAGGAGGGGGCTCGTTTAAAGGATGTCTCAGAGATATCAGGGTAAACACTCAAAGAAAGGGCCTCCCACAGACTGTGATCAGCAAGGACATCACTGTAGGCTGTAAGACAGGGCAAACTCCAGATGCAATGACCATCACCAGCCCAACAGATGGTCCTGAGTTTGATATTACAACCCCACAACCAACTAGCAACATCAATGATGCAAAGAAGAACTCCAACTTCTTGTTGCTGAGAAAGTTAGAAGTAGCGGAGGGAAGCAGGGCACCACTGGAGCCCAAATACATTAAGGTAGGACTGATTGTTGCTTTTAGTTACATTGCACATTAATGGCAGTTGCAATAAATTGGAGATATGTTTTTTGATATACAAGTCCCTGTTTATGCTACCTTTAGGTGAATCTTGATTTTCGGAAGCTGGGCATCCATCCATCCCAATTTATGTTTCGTATTGAAGAGCAGCCTAGCCATGGCCAGCTCCGTCTGGACCTGAGTCCAGACCCTGATGTAATGCTGGAAGAAGGGCAAGAGAGGTCTATCCCAATGGGAGTGGAAGAGAAGGACAGGACTTTCAGTATGCTTGACCTGTGGCAGGGTCGAGTGATGTATGTTCACAGTGGGTCAGAGGACCAGCAAGACTTCTTCATATTTTCCGTCTTCTCCACCAATAAGAGGGAGCTTCCTGTGTTTCTGATGGGCAACCGTCTGCATCGCTTTGATATCAGTATCAGTCCTGTTAACGATGCACCCGTGCTCAGCCTGCCGGAGGGAAACCTATTTACTCTCCTAGAGAAGTCAAAACGACCGGTACGTACAACAGAATGCCTGGATATAGCTTTTGATTAAGGATAAAAAATTGTAAATAAATGTAACCTAAATGTTCCCAGCTGACAACAGACTGGTTGAGAGTGTCAGACCCTGACAGTAGTCCTGAAGACCTGGTGTTCAGCTCCCTGGGAAATCTCAACACTGAGGCAGGATACCTTGAGCACCAGGATTACCCTGGCAGGTTAGAGCTAACGGTTTGTGAGGCTTTACAGTGCCACACAGATCTTTTTACAACCACTACCATTGAGGGCTCATGGAGTATTTGGTAACTGGTTGCAAAATTTAAAAAATAAAGTAATCCATAAGGGAGGATACTAAATGTATTGAATTTCACAGCATTGCCTCTATTTTTCAGGTCTGTTAGCGTGTTCTCCCTGACTGATCTGAAGGAGGGTAAGATCAGCTTTGTCCACACTGGGATCCCCGCCTCCAGGCTGGCACTCAGGGTCAGTGATGGCAATAAGGTAAGTAATGTAGCCCAAGACACAGTAAATTTATAAACTGGAACACATAGTATGTGAATTATAATATTGGTTTAATTATTTCACTGCAACTGAGTTATTTTGTTCATTTTTTTCTGCAGCTGAGCAACACAGTAGTATTGAGGATAATGGTGGTAGACCTTGAACACAAACTGGTGAATAACACTGGACTAGAGGTGAACCAAGGTGGGGCTTCATTCATAACCACCATTCATCTAGGAGTACAACTTAATGTGGCTGACCAGGCAGTGGAAATCCGCTATAATATAACAGAGTTGCCACAATATGGTGAACTCCAGCGGTTACACTCCAGTGGTGAATGGAAGCCGACCACTTTCTTCTCTCAGAAACTCTTAGAAAAAGAGCGGATCCGATACCTCAGTACGTATCGTGGCCTTCAGACTAAGAGTAATATCACTGATCAGTTCAAATGTAAAATCACCATTGGTTCCAGAGAAGCTGAAGAGATTGTTTTCCCTATTGTGGTACGCTGGATCCAGTTCAAGGTCACACGAAGCAAGCTGGAGGTCAACGGTGTTCAGGAGGTTATTATCACTCCAGAGGACCTTCATGTGATTTCCAAGGGCATCAAACTCAATGAAAGTGACCTCCATTTCAGGCTTATAACAGTACCAAAGAAAGGTCAGCTTTTCCTCAACAAAAACGTTCTTCAAAGAAACTCAACCTTCAGCCAGAAAAACATCACAAATAACTTGGTGAAGTATGGGTTGCTGAACAAGCTGCATGATGACACAAGAGACACTTTCAACTTCCAGGTATTTTCTACACAGGCCAACTCAACAAATTATGACTTCAGAATCATAATCAAAGCTGAGTCAACCATGACCATTGTAAACAAAGGCCTTTCAATCTTGGAAGGAGAGAGAAAAGTTATTACCAAAGATATCCTGTTTACTCATACAGCAAGTAACAGGGAGGTCCAGTACAGCATAACTGCACGTCCCAGGCATGGGCACATAAGGAGGATCAACGTCTCCAACTCAACTTCCATTAATGACAACATTATGACATTCACGAATCAAGATATCATTGAGGAAAGGATCATGTACGTTCATGATGACAGTGAGACAAAGCAGGACTCATTCAATTTTAAAATCACAGTTTACAAACCAAACAAACTAACCAGCAAGAAGGAAGAAGCCGAAGACACCTTCAATATCACTATTCAGCTGGTCAATGATCAGCGACCTGTCAGGGTTGTCGATAAAGTTTTCCATGTAGCCCGGGATGGGCAGAAGTTACTGACATTGAAGGACCTTTGTTACAAGGATGATGACTTGGGCTTTGAGGACGACTGGTTGGTGTACACGCGGAGGGGGATTCCAATGGGAGAGCTGGTGCTGGCCAATGACACCAGTCACAAACTGTACGAGTTCACACAGCGGGATCTTGATCAGGTCAGAACAACTTATCTGAGATTTTTGGTCATTCAGGTGGTAGAATATTTGGAATCACTGAGTTAAAGTTATATGGATTTTCTCAATAACCTACATGTGTCTGCCAGTGTCTGAAGGATACAAAATAGGTAGAAATGAACAAGCCTCTTGGATGAGTGAGCTCATCAAACTATCTTATAGGAATCTAGTTTCTTGTAAATGTTGTCTATATACATTACATATGTTGATGTTTACTCCTCACCTGTCATATTCTCTTCCCTCAGAAAAAGGTGTTGTTTATCCACAGAGGTGTCAGTTTTGGGCGTTTTGTGCTTTTCGTATCAGATGGGAAACACTATGTTTCAACATTGCTGGAGGTACTCATCCCAAACCTTCATATATTTATTATTATTATTATTTTATGGTCATTTTGATTTACATTTTAATGTAATAAGGTCATTAATTTTTAGCTATAGCGCATAGCCTGATAAAGTACCCAAGAGTACATAAAGTAAATAAAGTACTGATAAAGTATAGATTCAGTGTGATCCAAAAATGTATAAAGTAGTTTCCTCTGCTTGCTTCAGTAAATAATTAATCTCTTTCTCTTTTCTGTTCTTGTAACTGGCTGCTACAGGTAATGGCCCAGGATCCTTACCTGCAGGTGGAGAACAACACAGGCCTTATGGTCCAGCGAGGTGGGATCACGATGCTGACCTCTGCTAACCTCAGCGTCTTCAGCAACCTCGACATTCGAGACCCACAGGAAGTGACGTTTGAAGTCTTCCTTCCACCTAAACACGGTGTCCTCTGCTTTAATGACCGAGCTGGTGACACTGTGAGAGATGCAGATACAATTAAGATATTCACCCAGCAAGATCTGGTGGTGGGGCGCCTGGCATATTGTCACGACGGCAGCCATGATGAGTTGTCGGATGGTTTCAATGTTACAGCAAGAGCAAAGGAGAAGAGCACAGAGAAGCAATTTAACAAAGGGAGGAGGGAGGTACAACTGGATATTGGTGTGTCTGTAAAAATCTTCCTGGAAAGTCACCAGAGGCCGCCAACAGTCATAAGAAACAATCCAGTGGTGGTGGCAGAAGGACAAAATATCTCTATAAGCAGGGAGCATTTAGAGGTAAGCCAATAAACCATTTGGTTCTGAAATTGTAAATTAAATTACTGGTCAAGGTTTTATTGTTTGATGTCTGTGACTGTGATCATATTATGGAACATATTGCTGTCAAGGTTTTAAAGTTGTCTTTTTCCCTTGAATGAAATGCTTGAGAACTGAAAATGTTTGACTTTGTTTTATGGAGTCAAGTGACGGATATCATCCAGACAATTTGTAGTGTTTTTTTTCTGTCTAAGGAGATAAAATCATTTCTATCTATATCAGACATTCTCTGTTCATCATGATACGTATTAGATTTCATGATGGATTTTGTCATGAAGGACCTCTAAACTGACAAATTAGATTAATAGTGAAGCCTGTACTTACAAAACTGAAATATGTGTCATTTTTTCTGGGGTTTCATGGTGGTTCAGGTGGTTCATGATGACAGCCAGCCGTCAGAGATTATTTTTACTGTCCAAAGTCCTCCCACACTGGGCATCATTCAGAGGTTATCCCCTGAAGACAAGCAGCAAAACAAGGAAAAACAGAAGCGCTTCTATCGGGTACGATCAACATTACAACCAGCTTTTAACTAAACCTTTGTTAGGTGTCAAGTAACTAAATGAAGCAAAATCCTCCACTATGTTTACCAGCTTCTTGCTATCTTCATCTGGCAGTTGCTGTACGGGTAGCTTACAGTATCAGAGTGTGTCAAAGAATTCACAATAAAGCAGTTGATATTTTCCATCCCGCCCTGCAGGGCTTCAGAGAGCAGCCAACAACCTCCTTCACCCAGGAGGACCTCAACCAGGGATTGATGGTCTATCAACAGCAGGATAAAGGAAGCACCAGTGACTATGTTTTGTTGGAGGCAACAAATGGAGTCACAAAGGTTGGACCTATCATGCTGGAGATTGATATCATCCCTACCCTGCTCCCTCTACAGGTACATAGCAAGTCTAAATATAACATGAGCCTGGTCTCCCGAGTTGTAAATGAGCATGATGACGACCATCACTCTAGTCACTCAGTACTTTCTTCTTGAAGGTGTCTGATTTGATCCTCGATGAGGGGTCATCTCTGCCACTGACCCCTAACATCATCAAGGTCACCAATCATCACTTCGCAGGGATGAACTACCTGTACCAGATCCTTGTTCCACCTCGACACGGACACTTGGAGCACAGCCGTATTCCGGGAATGCCCATCACTGCTTTCACACACACTGAGGTTTGATCGAACTACCAAATGAGTGAAATATTAAATAATTTGGTTTGAACTCTTGTTCTTTTTCAAGAGGTAATGCAGGAAGTGATTAGGTGTGACCCTATAAAATATTACTCAAAGTAACAATTTAAAAAAGCCATCTTAGTAAACATTTTGGTTGAGGCATCTAAATGAGGCTTAATTACTTGGAAATCACACAAAACATCTGACTGATTTCCCATGAATAATAATGGTGAATACTCTTCTGTTTGATGACATATTACACATTAGACTCAAGCCCCTCATGAATCTTCTGTTCCCAGGTGGAGCGTGAGTACATCTCTTATATCCATGATGGCAGCGACACTCTGAGTGACAACTTCACCATCGTGGCCAATCAAACGGAAATCAGGAAGCATAGTCTGCCCTGCACTATCTACATCACTATCACACCCGTCAATGATGAGACTCCCGTCGTTACAACCAACCGAGGTCTGAAGGTGCGAAGTGACGACATACACCCAGAGGACATGTTCATAGGAAGTGAACATGATGTAAATATGCGTACTTCTAGTGAATTTTTTATTTACCAAAAGGGGAAACATCTTGAAATGTCTAAACCACTTCTGCTCTAAAATATGCTAGCTAGCATTTTGGTAAAGACAGACTCTGGGAAAGGAAATTATGCACACAGTCTAGTTTCATATTTGGCGTACACATATGAGATTGGTACTGATCTTAGGAACAAAGCAGATTAATACATTTACTACAGTTTCAAACAAGTTATAACTGAATATAAAGGCTTTGCGTCCTTTCTTTTAATTGTTCCTCTTGTTTCCTCAGGTGTGGTTGGGTTCAGTAACAGAAATTTCTGTAGATGATCTCAGTGCAGAGGACTTGGACACTCCGCCTGAGGGGCTAGAGTTTATCGTCACTCCACCCAGCAATGGCCACCTAGCCCTGAAGAATGCCCCCTCCAGACACATCCTCAACTTCACCCAGTATCACATACAAACTGGACAACTGGTGTTTGTGCACAGTGGTGAGAATAGCAGAAATGGCAGATTATAGTTAGTTTCTTAATATATTTTCTCATTTGTTATATTTGTATGCACCATAGAGTAGCAGATAAATAGAATTTAAACTCTTGTTGTGTCTCTTCTTGTGTAGGTGCTTCGTCTGGTGGATTTCATTTTCAGGTCAATGATGGTGTGAACTTTGCCCCTCGCCAGATCTTCAGCACAACTGCCCACTCTCTGGTTCTTACCCTGAAGAGAAACCATCCGATGGAGGTCTACCCAGGTATAACAGCTCCCTCAGTGTAATTGAAATACCCTTGCTGCAATCCCCCTACCTGCTTTTCTCCTAATGTGAAATGTATTAATATATATTTAAACTATAGTGCAGTTATATAACAATGGCACTGGGTGGCATCACTTGTCTAAGCCTTAGACCAGTGCATTATGTTTCTACTGACACAAACAGATTACAGCACCTCTGTGCCCAGTCAGTGTCTTTTTTATTTTGGGCTTGCTAAAGATATATTAAATTAACCTATTGTATGACTCTACATGATCCATTAATGATACAGAAAGTAATTAAGTGCATGTATTCAAGTACTAAATATTCTACTTTGTACTCATTTATTTGACAGCTATAGCTAATTTTCAGATAAAGACTTGAGACAATAGATAATACAACATGCATTGTTAAAGATTGATCCGGTGGTTTGGCAGTGTGTGGTTGGGTCATATTTTACATGAGTTGTTAACAGCTCCACCAAATAGGGATTTTTCCAAAAATGGTTATCTGGGTTCTTTAAATCTTTTAGAGAAAAAGTCGGAAAAACACAAACTGATTTGTGTATCAGAACTTTATCATTTTTTTCTTCTTCTCCTATTAATCATCTCATGAGTTGTTATCTGCTGATAACAAGCTGCTGATAATAAGCGTGTTGGGAACCACCGGACTATCAGTACATAAAGTAGCTGAAACTAGTTCCGCCTCCAGCAGCTACAGTAACATGCTGCTTATACACTGATCCTTCATATTAATAATCTAATGATATCAAATATAGTAATATATCAGTAATATGACCGAACCACTACTGTCACCTCAATACTTTAACTACAATTTGTTGCTAATATTTATGTATTTTTAGTCATGCAGGACTTTTACTTGCAATGGAAGATTTTTGGATTGCTGGATTGGTACATTTTACTTAAGTGAATGATCTGAATAGTTCCACTACTGCATATTATCAATAAACTATGCTGGTTACAGTCATTTCTGCACACTAGTTAAATGTTCTTAAGTTGAATTGATGTAACATTTGCTTAATATTGGCCAAGTTTGGAGGAAGTTACCAAATAATCTGTTTATTCAGACCTTTTCTTGCCGTTTGGAAATTTAGTAATCCCCACAAATACTGCATCCGCTCCTGTGTTGTGAGCGTCTCCTCCGTCACTCTTCCCCATAAAGGCTCTGTGACACCCATCTCTGGGCAGGAGCTTAAGGTGGTAACCAACGACGACGTCACCGACAGCAGAAGAAGCCACAACATTGTGTTTTCAGTCACGGCTCCTCCTAAACTCGGCCGCCTGGTCCGACGTTTGCCTGACAACTCTACACGAAACCTTTCTACATTCACACAGAGCATGGTAGGGTTTGTTGTGTGTTACAGTATCACATACAGCTTATTACAGGTGCTTATATATTGTGTCGTTTCCAAAGTTCCAAAGTAATAATCTTAGTATCCTTGTACTTCATCTCTCTCCGTCTCTCTCTCAGGTGAATGATGGCGTTATTCTGTACGATCAGAACAAGCCACAATCAGTGGGATGGTCTGCTACAGACTCTTTCTCTTTCACCGTGTCCTCTCCTCCTGCTTTCCTTCCCCCACACACCTTCAGCATCCTCATCTCCTACCAGGCCAACGAACATCACGACAACCCTCAAACCAGGACCAGACTCCTGAACAATGCAGGTGCGGTACAACAAAATGAACACAGTGAATTACCACTTGATTGGGGCATATTCCAGTGTGAATTTATGATATCTAAATTATGGTTTAGGTCCATTTTGATTAAACTTGTTTTAGTTTTTCATATTTGAATTCCTTCTCTTCAAACCTGTCTTTCTGCATTCATAAAATTATTAAGACTCTTGAAAATAGCAGCACATCTTCCATCTTTCAGGCTATATAGGAGGATAAATGCTCTTTCTTTACCAGACAGGACCAAACATGCTTTGTGTACATCTTTCAGGTGCCGTGGTGGCAGAGGGAGGCAAGGTGATGATTGACAGATCTAAACTTGATGCCTCCAATCTCCTGGGGAAACTCCCAGAGCCTCACCGGGGAGGCCACCACATTCTTTACCGTGTGATTTCCCTGCCACGTCACGGGATTCTGTCCATACAAGGAGAAAACCTCACCAGGTCTTTGATAGTTGCATCTCAATAAATGTTGTGGAAACCAACAATAAAAAATGATAAAAAATATTGGTTAGCACATGAAGACTTTTAACGTAGCTTTTGGCTTCTCATCTTTTCACAGGGACCAACCAAATTTCTCCCAGGTCACCCTGAACAAGTTTGGCATCACATACATCCATGACGATTCTGAGACCACAAACGACAGCTTCACCTTCCGGGCCTGGGTGGCCCCTTTGGATCTCTCCTCCTCTCCCTCCTTGTCACCTTCTCTGACCGCTTTTCCCTCTGATTCCTCCTCCTTCTTCAACTCCTCCTCCTATTCTCCCCTCTACTCAGCATCATCATCCTCCCTTTCATCGCTAGACGTGGCTTCTCACCAGCGTGCCAAGGACAGGCTGGCAGTGACAGAGATGTTCAACATCACAGTGACACCCGTCAATGACCATCCGCCACTAATCAGGAACAGAGCCCCGAAAATGAAGGTTGTAGTCGGAGAGAGAGTTGTTCTTGGAACAGACTGTCTGCAGGTGGGCCACAGCTAAGAGCACAAGGGTATCTTTTGATAGGACTGCACAGTTATAGTTAAAATATATTATTTTAGAGTATATTTTATTTGATCATGATTTTTACTATCGTAAAAAACATTATTTAATCTATTCATCATTCAGAAACAAATATAATATTGTATGTCTCTGCGGTATATGCAAAACAACATCATATTAGATCATGTCATGAACTGTTATCACTGAGCTGTCACCAGTATACATGCAAAGCAGTGATTCATCTATCGATAAGATGTGCTGTTTTAAATGGCATTCCCTTTAAAGTTTTACATAATCATGCTGTCATCTCTATCTAGGTCGACGATCACGACACCCCTCCAGAGGAGCTGCACTACCTTGTGATTAGTAAGCCCAACAACGGCTACCTGACGCTGGGGGAAAGACTAGAGCCGGTGACTTCGTTCACTCAGTATGACGTCAACCACGGGAGGCTGCATTTTAAACAGCAGGTGCAGAACTATGCGTGTATTGTTTGCATGAGCGGCATCTGATAGGAAAGGGTTTTGCTAGTAGACAAATGAGCCTGCATTGTTGCTGCCGAAAAAGACACTTTCAGATCCTGCAAATGGAGGCTGTAAATTCAAGTTTTTTTTTTTCTTAGGACCACAGAGGTTTAATGCTTAATTCTAGACTTACATGTCACAAAAATGACCTGTGGATCCACTTCTATGGACTGCTTATTAACCTCCTAAAACATACTGAAACGCACGGGGCAGCGTCAGGGAGTCATTTACAACAATACTACACTTCAGTCGTTGGCTTCTTTGCAGCAGTGCGACCCAAAGGAAATTTCCAATGATGAGACCATCCAAATCTGATAGCCAATAGCCAGGGCTTTCGAAAGACATGTGACATGTAAGAGCTATGCTACTTAAAATTTGGGCATCATGAATAAGACTGAAATGGGGCAACGTCATAAGAGGTTAGTCGACGTCTCTGTTAATTTCAGTGTGATACAGAAAGATGCATTGAAATAATATTTAAAACTTGCTTGAGATATATGCTCCATCGGTATGACTCTTCAGTTATGTTACTGTTATTTGATATAACAATTGACAGAGGTGATATTTTAAATGTTGATGTCTTTTATTTTTTCATAATCTGTTCTCATGTATTCCTTCTATCAGGGCGAGCCTTCAACAGGAGTTTTCTACTTCAACGTAACCGACGGTCATCACCGCCCCCTCTACAAACTGTTTAGTTTGGAAGTGATCAAGCCCTCCGTCTCCATGGTGAACAACACAGGCCTATCATTGGTTCAGGGCAAGACCGCTGTGGTCCTGTCAACCAATCAGCTTGCAGCTCAAACAAACGGCCGCAGCCCGGCCAACATCACCTACACGGTCACCACGCACCCTCGCCACGGACGCATCGCCATCAACGACCATGAGGTCACGACCTTCTGCCACGAGGACCTCCAGTTTGGCCGCGTCGTGTACCACATGACTGAACTCAGCGAATCAGAGGACAGCTTCCAAATCTCAGTGTCGGCCTCGTCTCCCGATGTCGACTACGGGAATGTGACGGCCCAGACAGTGAAGGTAACCGTGCGGCCTCTGATGTACCTCAGGGAGCAGGTACTGGTGCCCAGCGGTATCGCTGTCAAACTGTCTAAAGGCATGGTCGATGCCTCTGAGCTGGCAAGAATCAGCAGAGCTGACCCCGTCTTTCATGTTCTGTCTCCACCAAAACATGGCAAACTAGTCAAGGTAAAGTTGTTTAATGGTATCTTTTGATGTGGTGTATATTATTGAGATATTTTTCATGGGACACCAATATTTTAGCTTGTTTTCCTGTTTTCCTTTTGTACAAGCAGCCTTTATTTGACATTTCTTATAATAAACTTGTAGAATATTGCAACTTACTTGCCCCAACATTAAGCACTTTTTTCCCCAAGCTAGCTAAAATTATTATCGCATGGTAATAATGAGAAGAATTTGAAAACTGACTTCAAGCACTGAGAATCTTCAAGGCAACATTCAGAACAGTATGCCAATGAAAGATGAGGAAAATGAACATATCCTTGGAGACTTGTGCTGCTTGATGGTGTAAACATCAAATTTCACTCTTTCTGTGCATGTTTGCAGATGACCTATGAACCTAACCGAGCATCAGAAGTCCTGAAGTCATTCACGTTCCGCGACGTGGTGCAAGGCCGGGTCGCCATCGAGGAGACTCTCAGCGACAGCAGCAACAAATCGGCGCTCATGGCCCCTCGGGGTCACACGCCCGCCATACCACTCAACGACTCCTTCGTCTTTCTGCTGAAGGCCGGAGACGTGCAGCCGGCGAAGGGCGAGCTCCACTTCACCATCTTGCCCCACCACCAGATGCATCAAGGCCTGGGCGTTCTGAACACAGCGGACGGCACGGGTCGTGAACACAAGACGACGCGCCTGCCAGTGAACAGGACTACGGCTGGAGGAGGACGAGGGGGGGGTAGATCCGGCTCCACGACAAACGGGGCTGGCTCAAACGTGAATAATTTGTCTAATAAGCAAAATAACAGGACACAGCACAAGCTGAGGTCTAACAACCGCTGGGCGAACCAGACACGCGGCGGGATTCTTGGAGGAAGCTTGGGGAACGGCGTAGAAGGGTCTGTAGGGAGCGTCGGCCCCGCCTCGCAACCCCTCGCTCCTCCTGTCCTGGTGAAACCTGGTACAGCAAACCCCCCCGACACCCACCCGGTCCACGTGGAGGTCCACCCTCGCCCCGCCGCAGACCCTCTCCTCATCATCCTGCCCCTGCTGACCTGCTTGCTCCTCATCATAATCCTCATCGTCTTGATCCTGGTGTTCCGCCACCGGAGGGAGAAACAGGCCCGCCTGCGGCTCTTCCAGGAGCTCGCCGCGTTGCACCTGCACACCGAGGGCAGCCCGTACCATGGCCGGTCGGAACGGAGCATGGCCATGCCCTCCGTGGTCGTCACGCCGCTCGGCCCCACCAGCTGTCCGTCCTCACCCACGGTGACCATGAGTCCCAGAAGGAGGAGCCTGGCCCCCGGGATGACCTTCTGGGGGCCGATTGAAACCGATTGTGATGAGAACATTAGAGGGGGTAACAGTAATGAAAGAGATCACGCAATTGGCTGTAACGTGCTCCCAGCTGGCACTGCAGGATCAGAAACTCCTGTGAACCCGAGGTCGCCCACTCCGACTCTCAGAGACGACCAATACTGGGTCTGATGGAAGGAATTCAAAGACTAACGGTGCCTTAGAGGAGTATTTTTGGTGTGAAAGGTAGAAATTATGTAATGATGTACATATATGTCATCTAAGGCACATCTGATCTGTTTTAAGAAGAGAACAAGAACATTTGTTGAAGCAGTTCTTTTTTTTTGATAGAAAATGTATGACCAGTCATATTTAAAACAATTTACTGAACCACCTTGAACCGAACACATTTTTGTTGTATTAACAATGTATTCACTGTACATTATGAGACGTGTAAGGCATTACCCAGCTACGTACGCGTTGCAAGGAACTACTTAAAGTAAACAGATTCAATTATTACTGCTCAAGAAGCAGTTTTTGATCGTCCTTTTAAGACATTTTAGGCTTTTGCAAACATTTATATGGGCACGGCCACTACTGGTCCCATCAAGCAAAAGTATCATTTTTGTAACCAACAATAATGGAGCTGTTGCTAAACAAGGAAGTGAAGAACATACACATTTATTTATCGCATTTACTGTATATTTGATGTATCAGAATTTTGATTCACGTCAAATATTGCTGGTAATTGCCTGCCTCTCACTTACAATAACTGTACAAACTTTATATGTATAGTTGTTAGATATGACATTTCAGATGATAGATTATACTGTTAATTTGTTCATGTGACTTAAGGTACTGTAAACTTCCAAAACCATACATGTTAGCATATTACTCCTTTGTTTGATACTGTTACAGCTCAAAACAGTGAGATGTTCTCCTGATAGATCAGACAGTATTAAGGATGATAGTGAAATGTAAAAACCTACTGTAGTTTTCCCCAGTTCTCATCTCACTTTTGCCCCCTTTCATGCCTGCATCTCTTTGCCATGCACTGTTAAAGATTTATTTTTAATAAACAATATTTCTTAAAGACTTTTGAACAGATATATTCAATCCACATCTACGAAGAGGATCTAAATTCATCTGTTTTTGAGTCTCAGTTTATCGTTTCAGGCAATGTTCGTTAATTTTTTTTTCCATGAATAGCAGCAGCGAGCTTGCCATCTGTTGACGATGCGGATGAACACTTTAATAGCCGAGTGCACGAACATATAAAAAGCTCAGTGTGTGACAATTACATAAATCTCCCCTCTAGGTGTTACATAACTTGCAAATGTAGGTCTCAACCAGCAGAGCCAATCAATAATCAAAGACAAATGTTTTCACATGCCAGTAGATAAAATCTGTATTTTCTAAGGAAACTTAATCCAGACTTCAAGGCCACCAGATAAATTCCAAGAAGAGTCAAATTGCACTTTTCATGCTCAAAAGCTATTTAAGTCATTATGGAGAAAATATTTCAGCATGACTAAATTATTGTGAATAAACTCAGTTGTTTTGACTCAAGGGGAGTTTTCAACCTTTTCCTGTACTGTACTGCACACACAGTTCTACCCTGAGCTGTAAAACTTCATAATCTGCAGCACTTAGATAGCAAGATAGGAAAGATTTGTTTTATATAATCTTAGTCTCTTGAAAAACTTTCCCATCTTTAAAACGCTTTTATGACAGAATTATAAGAATATTATATATATTTAGAATAATAAATGAAGAAAATGAAAACAAAGAGGGGGAGAAAGCGGCGGGTCTAAATAATGAAGGGCCTGCAGCTGCAGAAACCCGACCTGCAGTCTGTGAACTGTGGTGTTAGATATCAGGGACCGGGCTGTTGCTGCCTCCACAGGGAAAACAAGTGATAACAGGCTTTTCTTCAGAAAAAAAAACAAAAAAAAACCTTGCACTGGAAACACAGTGAATGCAGCTTTTATAAAAATACTAATTTAAACTTTAAGAATGTATTATGTTCTCTGTTGGAGATCAATATGAAAAAAAATGATCTTATCAGCTATTTGCTGCTCTAAAAAAACTTTTTTTTCATGATTTGAGGTTAAAACAATCAGTTTAAATCATGCATGTATTTGCATGTTTCTTTTAAAGCAAACTGAAATGTGCTGCTAATAGCAAAAGTGACATGTCTGCAGTAGAGTTGTGATATATTTTAATTAATATCAAATCCAAAGCAGCAGATTAATGTGTTTCATATACAGGAGATGGGCTCTGATTCTAGTAAACAGTGGTGTTAAAGGCAGAGAATGTAGGATTTAACTAAAAACTAATATATAAACTTATACGAGTTTATGAGAGACCCCGACCTCTACCCGTATTTTCTACTTTTTTCATTGTTTTGATGTGTCCAGTATGTTTTTAGGCCTCAATCTTGAAGCTGTGTGTGTACATGTGCATGTGTTAAAGCCCTGAGCCAATAACAGTGCAGGATGCCAGGTGTCTCTGCTCTCTGGTCCCTGGTTCCTGGCACATCCCTTCAGCATTGTGGGTAGTTATGCAGAGGTGTGGGTGTTTTATCTGTATTATACAGTACAGAACACAACCGCTGTGGCGGATTTTAAACAAACACCATTGAAGTTCTCTATTTAATGGCGTCGTTCTTGCCCAGGACCAAAGTCCTGGGCAAAGTCGATGTGCATACGTATATGGTGGAGATAAGGGAAAGGGGAACTAGTTGGAGGTGGGGCACGTTTCAAAATACGAATTTGCGAACGCAATACAGAATTTTACATTTATGGACCTCAGTCAGTTCCTGTATTGGGAACCTGATGCATAAACAAAACACGAACATTCATCAGACGACACAAAGCAGGTCAAGTGAAACTATAAGTTATATTTAAGGGAAAAAAAAAAGTTGACAGTAAAAAGCGTAGAGATACGTCATTGAAATACATTCTACTTTCATTTAGGTGCTGAAATGCTGTCCCGCTGTGTTACATTAAACGTGTTAAGAAAGTCACCGAAGCGAACAAGGAACCGGTGCTTCGTCCCATTATTAACCACAATGGGTGAAAATCCCAGTAAAGGAATGTGAAGCCACATCTGAATTTACAACATTGACCAGAAACAACACAGAGAAAAGCACGAAACATTGTAAACCATTCAATTGACTATCTCATTTATCTATGGTCAATTATTTTCCTTTTATTTGGGAGCACATTGATTCTATTAACCAGATCCTAACCCTCCTCTGGGTTGGGTACGCCCAAGCGTAGGCTCATTAGTCAGTGCAGGATGTTGTATGGCGAAAAGTTTTTCAAGATCGTTTTTTTTTTTTTGTGTGTTTCCCAACTGCTGCAGAAAATGTGGAAACCAGGGAGAACTGTGGTATCCTTCAACAGCCACAAAATACTGTAATCAAACTCGCAACCCAGTCTGTGATCTTATTCTGGTTACTTAGTTTAACAGGAATGTTTTGGGGGGTAGCAGGTTGGCATAACAAGTAGGCCAATCATCCTTACGGCCACTATATGTAGAATTTGAACATTCCCAACTATGGTACCCCTCCAAGTAATAGTCAAAAAATAAGAAACTAAAAAAAATTGTGCAGTACTATATGCCTCTGGTCTGACCTGATTACACTGAGATGAATGGGTTGAAAGCGACACACAGATTGTGCAAAATTCCCCCCGATTGTCTTTTTTTTAAACATAAAAACTATGTCAATAGAAGATTTTGAAATATCTTATCAACATTAAAAAATATGGGCTCAAACCCTTCATACTAGAAAGCAACCACTGCCCAAGTGCTTGAATGTGAGCCTGACCTCTGACCTCTGACCTCGCAGGACTGAGGAACAGTGGAAAGACAGACGTTGACCTTGGGTTTCAAATGGAATGCCCCGAAGAAAAAAAGACGACTGCTCCTTAAAACAAGTGGCTGCAAAAAAAAAAAAGAGCCGGAGCTGAATTGACTGTTGTGTTAATTCAGGCGACGCACATTAGAATTGAATCCAAAAACATGACAGGTTTAAAGATGTGATTGTGCCTGAGTTCGGACACAGGGCAAATTTGTGTACATGTATATATGAAACGGAGCAGGTACGTCCCATCAAATACTGAGCAGGTCATTCAAGTAAAAAGCAAACACTTAAGTAAGATAACAAAAATCATTCCGTCCGTTTAGTCCAGTCTTTCGATCATTAAAGTCCAGTTGAAGTGGAGGTTGGGGAGGGGAGCGGGGGAGGGAGCCGGTGGAATTCTGGAGACGTCACGTGACCCTGAAACCGGTGAATGGAGCGGCAGGCCCCGGCATATTGAGAGCAGCTGTTTTTAATATCTGTCGCAATCCTGCTGACTTGCAAGACGTTGCCTGTAGCGTCAGCAAAATCCCTGTTACAGCTACATTCATCAAAGCTGTCCACTTGTCATTCCACAGTCCAGTAGCCTATATATACTTTTTTTTTTTTTTTTTTTTTTACAGTGGCGTGTTTTTCTTCCAACACTTGTACCCGGGGCGCAGCATCAATCACAGTCTGGAGGTCTTCTCTCTTAAGGGTGATAACGTGTTCTCCATTACTGACGGGTGAAGCCATCAATCTTCCCCGTGCGCTCCCCCTTTTCCGCCCCCATTTTCCTCAAAGCTTTTTTTTCTTTTTCTTTTTTTTTTTTACTCCCAGTTTCCCGTTCTCTTCTACTGGTCGTCGTCGTCGTACCTCCGGAGCGCGTCCTCCAGCCTGGCGGTGATCTTCTGGAAGAAGCCGATCTGCTGCCGGAGGTGGTGCTGCATCTGCTGGCGGAAGTCCCTTACGCGCGTGCGCTGGAAGTGCTGGATCTCCGCCAGCGTGGCGCAGGAGATGATGTTGCAGCGGTCGTGGAGCTCGCCCTCCTGCTTTGGGCAGTCCTTTACCTTGGTCAGAGCGCCTGGAGAAAAGGGGCGGAGGAGAGGGAGCTCATGACTTAGCATGCTGATTCAAAACCACGTTGACAATCAGAGTGAGTGTGTGAGAAGGCAGACTGTATTGCTGCAACGGGATTGGACGTCAGAGGGGTCTGACAGCACTAGGCCAATAACCACAGAGTGGGCATTTTGGCATGAAGGGAGGCGGGGCTTTTTCAGAGTGAGTGTGTGAGAAGGCAGACTGTATTGCTGCTATAGCTTTACCAAGGTGCTTTTAGACCATAAAAGCATGCTACATTTTTATAAACACACTACCGTTCATCTCCATCCCATAAACTTTACTAAAGATCATGTGTGACACATCTGTCTGATTGTAAAAATATATATAATTTAGCGTTTAAATTGTCTTTAAGGTGTCCATTTCCATTGTGTATACTACTTTTCAAAAGTTTGGGGTCTGTTTTTTTCAATGAAGATAACTTTAAACTAACCAGAAATACATTCTATACATTGCTAATGTGGTAAATTATCAGAAGGCTAATAATTTAGCATGTTTTTATGGTCTAAAAGCACAGAGGTAAATCTACAGCAGCAATACAGTCTTCCTGAAAAAGTCTGAAAAAGCCCCCCCTCCCCATACGAAATGCCCACAATATTATATATATATTATTAATACTTTCGTAAATTTTAAATAAATAGATTATATTATTTTGTTTCAATATAATAATAATAGTTTTTATTTGTGTTGCACTTTTAATACACAAGATGGAGCAGCTCAAAGTGCTTTACAGTATAAATAAAATACTATTACTACGTCCATCTTTGAGGATGTTGCCTATCCACTTACTTTAGCCTTAGGTTTATCTATTTTGTAAAGCATATGTAAACAGATTATATGAAGTTTGTTTACCTTGTTTCTTGTTTAACATGTTGCAGCAGTTATTCTAACCTAAGACTTAAAGTACTTCCTAGAGCTTCTAAAAAATTATGACACGTTACTGAAATGCAGCCTTTAAAACCAGAAAGACATCCAATATCTTAGATGACATTGCTAAAATATGGATATATTGCTATATATATATTTATATATATACACACAGACACACATGGACCCAGGAACATCCCAGACACAGAAAACCAAGAAATGTCATAGTAGAATTGTCATAGTAGAAAAAGCCCAGGTGTGAATACATTTAAATATGAATGAATAAAATGGAAAATCAAATAAATGTACCATTTATGCAAAAAAAGAAAACATCCACAGATAAATAAAATGAATTAATGAAATGGAAAATAGTCACAGTCATTTATGAACTGACTAGTTCCTTTATTTATTTTTGTACAGGCGGTTTGATTCCTCCATGATTTTGGCCATGTGTTTCCTACGCTTTCTGTTATAAAACACCTAAAGCAAAAATCTTATCAGGTGGGTTTCTGTGGTGTTTGTGAGTTTAAGGGTCCTTGACATGAAAAGCTTTGGGAACCACTGACGTATAATATTAATTCACATTTTCCTACTGTCATAACGTCTTTTGGGAAAAATGTGGAAGCTACCGCTCTCTCGATGCTAAATGAATCAGTCCTTGACTCATTAAATTAATGAAAGGATACAATTTTATTAAGGTGCGCTGTTAGTTCATTTAACTTAGGATAGTGAACCACAAGTTCCACTTTTTTTCTCCCCAGAAAACTATTTAAAGAAAATAAAAAAAACTTAATAAGAGAGTTGAAGCGAAAAGGGAAACAGTGGCTGGTCCAGAAGTGACGTCAGGACCTCGGCTTTCAATAAAGTCCAGAGGAAATCAAAGCAGGGCGAGCAACGGCCGGAGATCTTCTCTGTGTTTTTCTACCTTTAAAGGAAACGCTAGAACATTTAAAAAAGAAACAGGCCTTCATCCCTCTCCCCGGCCGACCTCGAGTCTGATCGTGACATTTTTATGATACTGCAGGAATGAGCTGATCGCTGCATACTTCTTTCAAACCTTCCTAACACCCGGCCGGGACTCAGAAAATCTGGTTCGCTGTCTAAATCTTTTTTTTTTTGGATACGCATGATTCATAAAAGACAGACTAAAGAGGAACTTGTAAAGTGCTCAGATGGCAGCAGGAGGAAATGATGAGCAAGCGTCCGATCGTCTGGCACTGCTCTCCTTCCTGGCTTCTCTGACCTAATCCGTAACAAGGGGAGACGACGCGTGATCCGTCTGCACATGCACTCGCTGAAAACTCTCAGGGACACTGTAACAAACTTGGGAAAAAAAAAGGAGCAAAAAAAAAATCTCGGACTTTGCTCCGCTCGCTGCCAATGTGATTATGGGGCTGTAATCCGAACTCTTGTACTGTTGGCTGGTGGGAAACTTGTTGAGCTCTGAAACTATCTGCACCCCCCCCCCCTCTTCCTCACAACACACACACACACCCCTCCCCTCTTCTTCTTCCTTCTTTTCTTCAACTCGATGTATCACCGGGAGTACAGGGGGGGAAAAGGGAGAAGAAAAGAGGAGGAGGAGGGGAAACTAATCCTGAGACCGCTCCATTTTGCATTCCTGCAGTCCCAGGGCAACACAGGACAAGAGGCCCAGGAATCCCCCCCCCCGCTCCAGATTCAGATTAAAGATGCTTTTGGACCCCACAGAGTGAACCGGCACGGTCGGATGATACTGTACTGTCAACAAAGCCGTCCGCCCTAATTGCCCCACCGCAGTTGATAATCTGTGCTGCAAAGTTGCCCTGAATCTGTAATCTGTTTTTTTTTTTACTGGAGAAAAGCAGACATCTGTGGAATGTACCGTGGATCTGCAGAAAGCAACGGAGCTCTCTGAGCATGCAAAAAAACCTCTGCTCAAAAAGAGCGTCATCGAATGGTTTATTTGGTTAGAGAAAAAGGGCTCGTATCATTGCGCCAACGCAGGCCTTTCTCCATCATGGAAACTGTGACTAAACCAGCTTTTGTTCAAGGTAGTCATTTCGAGCCCATGACAAGCTGTGCAGACTTAGTTTCGCAGCGGACACTCAAAAAAAACAAGAAGTTTGCCGTGACGGCAGCAACGGATGACTCAGCCATGGTTCGGACTTTCGTATCTCAGTTTGGACTAATGTGAAGTTCATAAAGTTGCTTGTCCAACGACAGCAGAGACTGAGTCAGCTTATTCCAAAAACAGTTAACAAGTGTTTCACAAAGCTTTGGTAGCTACGGTTTCCTAAAATGAAAACCATGTTAGTATCCAAGAACCATCTTTCTCTTAAGCAATCTTGATGATATCATATCCTAGAAAGAAAATTACACAATTTTCCACATCCCTTAAAGCATGGGTGTCCAATCCTGGTCCTGGAGGGCCGGTGTGGGCGCAGGTTTTTGTTCCAACCAAGCAGTTACACACCTGATTCTACTAATCAGGAGCCCTGAGGACCTTCATTAGTAGAATCAGGTGTGTCACTGCTTGGTTGGAACAAAACCTGCACCCACACCGGCCCTCCAGGACCAGGATTGGACACCCCTGCCTTAAAAGATAGGTTCATTGTCTTAAAACAATGGCTAGGTTCCCTAGTTCATTAGTAATTTTCGAAATCTCGTAAAGAATAATTATTAAGAATTGTGTTTTCATGGACTGGTTTGAAGCGAATAAACTAGATCCAGTCATGCGAAGTGTAGTTTGGTGAACAGGTGGCGGAATAGGCTACGTTAGCTGTAATTACACGCTGCCAGTCATTTTGGTCGTTTACAAGAGACAACGAAAGATCTTCTCAAATTAGTTCAAATCGGAGAAATGGTAATTTATGTTGGTCAGTTCGTCAAAGTTGATTCCATCTCACATTTAACACATCAACTTATTTTCGAAAAAGGCAGAAAAAAACTTTTTTTTGGTGAAATTGAGGATTCACTTCATAATGCACTTTAATTTTCAAAATGACAATGATAAAATCCACAATCCCCAATTTGTGCAAAAGTGTATTTAAAGGTTTTAGGCTAATACGAAGCTCCAACTGTCCAAATAAGTCAACTCAAGTAGATATTTGTTGAAGTTACTGTTTCTTTTGTTACTATCCTTCTCATCCCGACTTTTAAACTTGATGACAACCCTTTCAAGGTTTTATTCCTAATAAAAAATTCCATTCTTGACTACGTCAAACAACGCGAAAGGAATTGCAATAACAGAAATGTCTAAATTTCCATCTTAAGAAGATATGGAGGGATCTTGAAACGTGTTACAGTTTAGAGAAACTGCGTGTTCCAAGGGAAGCGTTCAATCAAAAAGTAGGTGAAGTCCTGTCAGTCTACCGGGTCTATTGGGATTCAGGACGTGTTTCCATAGTCCCGAGCCCTGATTGTATCCAGAGAACAGAGCTCAGTGGACTATAGAAACAGTGCCTCTATGTTTGGCTAACGTCAGGACTTTGTGTGCCAGGAGCAACTCCCTCCCTCCCAACCTACAGGGATCTAACAGGCTAACTATGTGTGTATGTGTGTGTGTGTTTTCCAGTGATTGAGTACAGGCTCTCACAGTACCCAGTGCATTACAATGGACTGGCCACGGGTTTCAGTTTTCGACCCACATTGACATCGCGAGTCAGTAAATGAAAACAGATGTTGCGCTTGGTTAGGAAACGGTCCCAAATCTGGGTCTTTTGTATAGCGTCCGCCTTTACATTCGTTGAATGCCTTTTAAAAACTCCATTATATTCCCTTTTTTTTTTTTTAAAGGCAAAGTTAAAATAAACAAATCCGTGAGTCTCTTGTTTCATAAGATATTGCAGTCTGCGGCAAGGAGCGAGAGGCGTCATATGATTACTCATCCCTGGGTTATGTCTGCAACCCTCCGCCCTGCATTCAGCAAATCTCCAGACAGCTGAGTTCAGCTCTACTCGAAGATAACCCTTTGACCTCTGACCTTAGACGAATGCCATGCCCTACTTCTATCCTACTTTTTGCAAGCATGCATTTTTTGGGGTCAGATTTTCCGCATTCTTCTTTGATCACTCGCATCAACACAGCACTTTGTTCTTTCCTTTTCAGGGTTAGTTCCTTTACATTAAACAGACGTTTACATGAAGACACTAGGGCTGCTCGATTATGGAAAAAATCATTTTCTCACGATTATTTTGGTCAATATTGATATCACGATTATTCAAACGATTATTTTTTAATTACATGATCCATTTATTCACCATAAATGTCTGTGCTTTGGTTTGAGATGTTAAACAGATTAGTTCTATCTCTTTTTATAGTCCATTTTTTATTTTCTATTTATAGTCTATCTATCTATCTATCTCTTTTTATATCCATCTATCCATCTATCTATATCTCAGTGACGTGGTGTAACTATACCAGATGGTATATTAGGGAGTATATTTAAAAATGTATCATTCTTTTGTTCACCATTTGACATTTCGTGCCAAAAAATTGCACAAAATCTTGATTTTTGTAAAAATATATATATATATATATATATATATATATATATATATATATATATATATATATATATATATATAAACCTTTACAGTATTTAACAAGAAACACATAATGTACATTTTGAGAGATCTGATAAATGCTTCTTAAAACTGTAATTTAAAAAGTCATATTGCTAAACATTATTTCTCACTGACACATAAAAAGAGAAAGAGATATATAAATAATCGTGTAATCGCTCTTTTTCTTTCAAAATGGCGATTAAAACTCAGATAATTGCACAGCCTTAGAAGACACACACACTTCCTCACCTTTCTGCACATGGATGATGTCAGGAAAGTTGGCCAGGTGACCTCTGTACAGGTCCAGCAGGTCAGAAATTGGATCCAGGTCCTGGCGCGGCTGCTCAGCGAAATACTCTCCTATCGCCTCGTAGGACTCTCCGGTGTAGGCGATGGCCTTGTTCAGACCCACCGAGTACGCCTGCTGGTCGAGCTCGAACGCCTGGGACAGGAGCTTGAAGGACTGTCCCACCTTCTGGTACTCCTTCTTGAATCCCGTGATCTGTTTGCGGGCGAACTCGTTGATGGTGGCGTTGACGACCACGCTGTTCTCGTCCATCCTCTTGGTGAAGGTTTTAAAGCCTTCGATTTTGCTCTCGACTTCCTGAAGGTCCAGCGGAACATCCGGTGTGCTGATGGCGAAAATGAGCAACCATGTGGATTTATTTTTATTTAATCCTTGTTTTTATTTTATTTAGATATTACATCATCTTTATTACACAAGGTTGGGGGCACAGGTTATTCCACTGCTTTGCTTATCTCGCTCTCAATATCAGTCACTCCCAGTGATGAAAGCCATTTTCCAGCACGTTGAAACGAGGAAATCTGATTAGAGAGGCTCGCTAAAGGGCAAATATCCGCCATTAAACTTAACAACTGAAACAAATCTATGATGTAATCCAACACCGCATACTTGAATTTGACCTCTGTGACATGCTACAGCGCTGTTAATTATCGTTCTGCTCCATGTGTCCCCTCTTACTTTCACTTCTACTTATAGTGATTTACGACATTTCCCAGATGACTTTTCACAATCTCTAGGAATGGGGGTGAATTTGATGTCAGTCACATAAAAGTGACGCCAGAACAAAGAGAACAAAACACAATCTTTGTTATAGCAGCATTGCGTTCTATTCAATTCCTTGCTGTTAGTGTATTACTAGAGATTGGTTTCGGTTTCTAGACCACTTAATGAAGGTTTTTGGTCTTGTCTTGGAATCAACCACATTTTTACTCAGGCCTGTCTTGAACTCGGACAAAGATGAATTATTTCAAGAACGGTCAAGACCACAGCTGCAGGAATATCAACATCATTACTGTGATTGGGTGTAAATCACCTTACTTCAAATGCAACCAACAACTTGACTTATTTCTAGTTTGAAATACTGTTGACGGCGGCTTCCCCCCTTCACACATACTACAAAAAGTACAAGGAAGTTGTTGCTGATGTGGTCAAATCTACATAAAATGGGGTTACCCAGACACACAGAAAAGCTGATTCTTGGTTTTGGTATCGGGTCTTGGCTTGGTCTTGCCCTACCTCGGTCTTGAGCTCAACATGTCAGACTCTTGGTCTTGTGATGGTCTCTATACACTGGTCTTGGTCATTATTTGGTGTTGATATTGGCCTCTATGCCTCTTCTTCAATGTATTTTGCCTTGTATGTAGTGACAAACCAATTTAGACCAATTTAAACTGCTGGAACCATCAGGATGTGATGTCACATCATCTGCATTTCACACGTTTCAAATCGGCGACCCATCAGCATCACATAGTTTTTAGATTATAGGCTGCTAAATATATACAAATCTTTCTTTGTGTCTGTTTACTCGTAATTCAAATCTCAAATTCAGTATTAAAGCAGTAATTAACCTCCTACTGTACCTGATAGTGAGGAAGAAATTGGCCCCGACCAGCTCATCCCTCTCTGCCTTCCTCTTGCCAAGTTTCCAGGCCTTCTCGTCCGCCCCGCATGTTAGGAAATGTTGGAAAACGTCGCAGCGCGCCAGCACAGGATGGCTGGTCATATGGTTCATCCACCAGATCAGGCCCTTCCTCCGCTTGGAGATGAAGTCCTCCTCGAAGCGGCCGGTGGCCTGCTTCTCGGGCAAATGTGGCACGGAAATGACGGGGAAGCGCTCCACGAGCCGGGCGTAGAGCCAGTCGAAGTGTTTGTACCTGTGAGGAACAACATGAAAGAGAGGAGGTGTGAGGAACTGTAAGGATGTCTTGGGAAATGGAAGGGAGTATGTGTTGGTTTGAAATGTCCGACCTTCTACGAGAAAACAATGCGAAAGGTGCAGAGGGAGTCTCAGAAAGGAAAGGGGGGGATCCCTGAGGAATGTAGAGGGCAAAGGGCCACAGGCAGTTCTGTTTTTGTCATTTCGTGGGAACAATTGTGGCCTTCAGAAACATTTATTAGAAGTGCATAGGCGATTCAGTGAAGCAATGGAAATCCCAGGATTTCTTGGGAACAAGAATGTACCCACCTGCGATTGACTTGGACGTTGGTGCTTGTCGGGGTTAGGCCGTAAGACATGTAGCTCTTCATGCCTTTGAACTTGGTCTGCTTGGTGGGGTCGTCGATGGTGCACGAGAACGGGTACGGGTCCTCCTGCCACTCGGGCCCGTGCTTGCCCATCACCACGCAGATCTTGTCCCCGTCCTTCACGAAGGCCGAGGCCTCCCCGAGCAGGAAGGCCTCCCCTCCGGACTTGACGAAGGTGGAGAACCTGTTGAGGTTCCTCCCCACCGTGGCGGAGCTCTTGGCCTGCTGCTGGTGCTGCTGGGAGCTGCTGCGCCGCCCCGGCAGGGAGGTGGTCACCGGGTACATGGGCGGACTCGTGCCCAGGCCCCGGGGCGCGTCGGTCGACGGGGAGCTGTCGTCCCAGTCGTCGTCCCAGTCGTCGTCGCTCCCCTGGCTGGTGTGGAAGCTCCCTCCGCCGCTGCTCCCTCCCGCACCGAGCCCCCTCTGAGACTGGTAGTCAGGGGGGGTGTACACGGCGTGGGCGGGGGTCACTTTGGTTTTAGGGGAGGAGAAGCCGTTGTTGTTGGTGCTGGAGGTGATGTGGTCCTTGACGATCTCCACATAGGAGGCAGGGAAGAGGCCTGCCTCGCCCCGGCTGTTCTCCCCTTCCAGCCAGCCCTCCAGCTCCTCCTTACTGAACAGAGTCACCAGCTCATTCTCCGTTATGGAGATCTCCCCCGGGTTCTCAGAGTGGAAGTCGTACAACACTCTGGCCCTCAACGCCATGACTTCACCGCTACGATCCGACCGCAGGGTCTTGTGTTCCTGTTTCTGTCACTGAAAAGGTACCTGAAGGTCTTTGAAAACCTTTAAGAGAGCTCTGAAATTTGAGGTTTAAGTCAAATTTCTCCCCCCATAAACACACACACACACACACACACACGCACACACACACACACAATCAAGCCGGCTTGTATTCGAGATCCATGCATAAAATAACAAGAACTTGTACCCGACACCCACCCCCCTCCCTCTCTCTCTCTCTCTCTCTCTCTCTCTCTTCTGCGGGTTCAAATATCACTTGTTTCCCTGCACAACTTAATCCAAGACGAGGAAGTCTGGTCTTTACATGACATGCTCTGTCCGAGAGAAGGTGCCGGTTCGAAAAAAATAAATAAATAAAGTTAAAAGTTAGTCGGACTTCGCGACGTCTGATTTCCGTGTCCACGTTAAGCCGCCGGAGTAAAGTCCTTCGTCTCCTTCTTCTTTTTTTCCCCTTCCTCCGCTCTCCAACCGAGATGCTTGTAAATTGAAGGCACCAGTCCGAACACGTAGTGTAGTCTGCAGGCGGACTAACGGAGGGTGGAGCCAGCAGCAAGTTCAGTCAAGTCACTGGAGTCACACATGGAAAAAACCCACTCAACTCATTTATAACAGGCAGGAATATATTGTCCTGCGTGTTATTATTGTATCCCAGTCAGGTTATTAAGGAAAAAGACATAGGTTTAAAATTATATCTCTTTTCTGTGTCCTGGAACTGGAAATTAATGTTTGGTTTGTTTTGCTTCTTAATATAATTATGAATTAATTATTATTTTTTTTTTTTGGGGGGGGGGGGTTGTTCATTATAGTTGTTTATTATATGATTAGGATTAGGTTTAAAACTATAATATATCTATTTTCTGTGTCATAACAAGTTGAAACAGTTTTCTTTTTATATAATTATGAACAATTGATCATGATTTTTTTTTTATTGTTCACACATTTCATCCCATAGATGTTTATTATGTTATTAAGGTTAAGGACATAAGTTTAAAACTATAATATATCTTTTCTGTGTGTTAACAAGTTGAAACTAGAAATTAATGTTTTGTTTGCTTTTCTTCATAATATAATTATGAAATATTGTTTGTGATTTTTTTTTATTGCTCACATATTTCATCCCTTAGAGGTTTATTATGTTCTTAAGGTTAAGGACAGGTTTAAAACTGTAATATATATATTTTTTTCTGTGTCTTAACAAGTCTGAAATCCATCCAAACTGGAAATCCATGTTTTGCTTCATAATTTAATTATGAAGAATTGATTATTATTTGTTTTTTGTTCACACATTTCATCCCATAGATGTTTATTATGTTAGTAAATTTAACATATCTCTTTTCTGTGTCACATTTCATCCCAAAGATGTTTATTACTGTTTATTACCTAATGCGATGTACACCTATTGTAGTAATAAATTATCACGGAGGAGGCCTACAGGTTTATTCACTACACTGATTTGTCAATCTCACACTCTATTCTCCTACTGAATATTCACAACCCTCAGAAGAAGCAATTGTGTTTTGCTTATTGTTCCGCTTGACTCTGCAAGAACGATGTATCTCAGATCTCAGGGGTTTTCAGAGCGTGATGCGGGTCTCTCCCTGGGGGGGTTACACACCGTATCAGGGGAGGCTCGGTTAAGGGAAGTGAAAACATCTCAACAACTCTTGAACCTGTGACCTTCTTGCTGTGAGGCATCAGCGCTAACCCCCTGCTCCACCGTGTCGCCCCAAGTGAAAACATATTGGTTATCAAAAGGAGATTGTGTGGAGTGAAATAGAATGGAATGTGATTTGGTTGAATATATCGCTCAGGGAGGGCGACACGGTGGAGCAGGGGTTTAGCGCTGTTGGTCACAGGTTCGAAACCTCCTTGGGTCCTTGGGACCTTTCTGTGTGGAGTTTGCATGTTCTCCCCGTGTCTGCGTGGGTTTTCACCAGGTTCTCCAGCTTCCTCCCACAGTCCAAAAACATGCTGAGGTTAATTGGGGACTCTAAATTGCCCGTAGGTGTGAGTGAATGGTGTGTGTGCCCCATGATTGGCTGGCGACCATCTGGGGTGTATCCCTGCCTCTCGTCGTAACGCGCTGGGATAGGCTCCAGCAGACCCCTGCGACCCTAATGAAGAATAAGCGGGTACAGAAGATGACTGATATCGCTCAGAGACAGCAGTTTTGGCAGACTTTGTTCTTTTTCATGCTTATTTTTTACATTAGTGAGTTGGAAAGCGAGCAGATACGAAACAACGGTTCAAACGGCATTTGCTTTGCAGCAGAGCAAAACAGGTTTTGGACGACAGCACTGCCACGTTCTTTACTGGTCTCGAGTTCTTCCATATTTCACTTACTGTGCAGAGGTTTTGGAGCAATAACTCACTACAATAGAGCGCAATACGATACAGTCATAAGGCTGGATCACACTAACTCACTGTTCTTGCAGTCTAAACTTATAAAAACTGACTGATTCATAGGCATTTTTAAAGCATAAAGCCATTTATTACTGGAAAAAGCATTCAGAAAGCAGAGTTATAATTTAACCTGAACGTCAAATGTCTGCATCATCACCCTATTAAAATTAATAGCCTAAGACATTTTTTAAACACAAAAAACTGTATCAAATGCAGAGAATATTCATTAATCATTTAAATCAATGTGTCAACTATGTAACATTATATGTTTTAATGATAATAAACCTTATCACTCTCTAGTAGGAACTTATTCAAGAGTTTAGAGCTTCTTCTGCACCATAGCTTCTCTTGCTTCTAGAAGAAACCGGCATCGTGAAAGCTTGTTAAATATCCTAAGGCAAGGCATTTTATCCTAAAGGATTTAGGCCATCATCCTATAGGGCATAAAGAATATAATCCTTTCAACTAAGGATTAAGGTGATTTTACCAGACGTGGTCAGCCTCAAGACCAAAAACTCATTTTCATCAAAAAATGACTTAGGCTATTATTATATACAGCAAAAAAAAAAGAAGTTTCTGTGTTATAGTTTCAGGAGTTGAGTAGTTTGAATGAACAGCTGAGAATGTACAAACGAAACGATTTAAAAATAAATATAAAGAAGTGGTCAATTTGAGGAACAAAAGTGAGGCCCAGCTGTATGCTGTTTGTGTTTGTGTATTTCCTTGTTTTTCCTGGTTTTCACATGTTCAGAATAACCAAAAATGAATTAAACTAAAAATAAAACTTCCCCAGAGACTAAAAAATGCCTTTTTATGTTTTAGGCTTATCCGGCATTGTCTGAAGTTGCATTATAAGGCGTCTTGGCTCAACTGTTGAGTGTCTGTAGGATCTAATAACATAATTCAGGATTCCATATGCATCCAGGAGGTTTTTTTTTCCAGGTTTTGTCGAGGTGAGGCCAACCCTTGACGTAGCATATGTGCAGAGACTGTTTTCACATTCATCTGCTGCAGAGGGAAACTACAACCTGCCCACCGGTGGGTCCCTTCAGGCATGATGTTGTGATGTTAGAGCTATTTTGGGATCATAGCCGATCACAGTCCAGTAAGCAGTAAGTCAAGTGTGATGTGGGGGAAGGAGACTTTCGGGATACAAATAGATCAGACTCATAAACATGTCTAACAATTCAATATTTCTGACAGGGTAACTTTTTGGAGGAAAACACATATCAGACAGAACTTGAGAATTATTGCAAATATTATTTTTATATCCGTTAGTTATTGTACATGATTCATCCTTTAAACGTATTTGTTTCTTTTATTCATTCATTTGTGCAACGGTGGAAATTTTAAATTTGACCAATAGACAAGATCCTTGAAAATGCAGATTAGAAATACATACATACATATATGTTCATGCAAATATTAATATGATATGATATTATATGATATATAGGTCAGTGCCAAAACTGGCATGTGGTGTAATCCTACAAACTTGGTACCAGATAGTTTAACTCTCCTAAAAAGTAAAAAAAAAAAAATACATACACATACTACCAACAAGGTGGATTATATATTTAAAATGAATGAACTCTTTTTTGGTTATTTTTGTAGAAAACAATGATACAAATAGACTTTTACATAAAGAAACCAATATGAACACACAATGTACATTTTGAGAGACATGATGATTGCATCTTAAAACTGTATTTAATTTTTTTTTGACTTTCTCATCTAGGAAAATATATAAATATCACTGACCCAAATATGTGATAAAAAATTATTTAACATATAACATAACATAATATAATTTAATTTAATATATAGTATATGTGTTATATTATTTTATATAATATAAAACTAATTAATAAAGCATGATAATATAATATATAATATAGCATATTTTATATGATATAATATATTAACACTAATTAAACTAATGAGTAAGGCATGCAGTAGTAAACCTTTTTTCATATAATATAATATAATATAATATAATATAATGTAATATAATATAATATAATATAATATAATATAATGTAATGTAATGTAATGTAATGTAATGTAATGTAATATAATATAATGTAATGTAATATAATATAATATAATATAATATAATATGATATAATGTAATGTAATGTAATATAATATAATATAATATAATATAATATAATATAATATAATATAATATAATATAATATAATATAATATAATAATGGCCAGTAGAGGTCAGTGTTGCTTCACACAGCGACAGACAACAGTTCCTCCTCCTGTCCAGCTGATGGCAGTAAAGCGACTTTCAACTCGCATCGCAGCGATGTTAAACCTTCCAGACAAAGAATGTCATAATTAAACAAACGCTGAGTGCTGTTCATGTTTTATGAAACAGCATTTGCGTCATAACGAGGTTAAACAGTCTCTTTTGTCTGAAGCCGCCGCCGACTCACGCGATATAAATGGAGCCGATGTGAAAACCTGCCCTGACTCGCTGCTTAGAGATTTGACTCCATGATTTAAAAACAAAAGGTGAATATGGGTCATTGTTGATGAGGTTGACGAGGCTTCGTTTGTTCTGGTGCCTGGTGCTTTGGGCTCCGGCTGCAGACAGATGTGATACGTATGATTGACAGGTACAGTCTGGTTGACGGTCGGCCAGATGTGGCTGGTTTGATCCTACTTTAAAGAAGTAGAGTTGCTGTATACGGTACTTCACTTATCCAGCTGCTGGTTTGTGTTCATGTGCGTGCGTGCGAATATTAGTATGTGTGCATGTGTGTGTGCACGCGCATGTTAATTATGCACAATTCTCTGTATGAAATGTGACTATTCTCTCATTCCTGTGTGCATCATTGTTTGCATTCTTAGATTAACTTTAGATACTTTTTTTTTCATTCTCAAACGTGTGTTCTTTAATCTTTAATCACAGTGATGTAATGTAACCTTATAATATTTCTGATTGAACTGAAGGATTCAACAATTTGAGGATAGGAAGTAAAAAAAAAAAAGTTTTGAACTCTTTAAATGAAATTAAATCCGCCATTTACTGGTCCAATCTAGTAAAAAAAAAAATCCTGATCATTAATTAATAATTAATTAATGATTTATTAATTACAATCAAGTGAAGGAGCAGTGCAAATACTGCATGATAAAACCAAGCGATTCCAATGAATGACACACAATTTAAAAAAAAAACATCACAAATTTAGACATGAAACATAATTAAATTAATAAAAGTAATAAGGTCTGATCAAATGAAAATGCTCAAACATTGACATCATTATAGATTTGTGCTGCACACTTGGCTGCATATGTAACATTGAAATGTATGTCAACCAGGCAAGAAATATTCCAAACCTCATTAAAACACTAAAGCCTTTTTTTTTGGCAGCGTTAACATCTTTACTCTCTACTCCCTCAGGTCGGGCCACATGGCCTGATTTCCTGCAGTCTACGTAAAACGTGCCGCGTTTGTTCTTCAGGCTGCAGCCGTTGTGACGACCTGTCTTTCCTCCCTCTGCCGCAGGTCTCCATCATGTCCGACCCGGTTCAGACCACGGCCGACGGTCTGTGCAGACTCGTCCGCTGGGCTCACAGTCACGGCACCATCTGCAACCTCATCCCCAGTCTGCAGTACATTAGCCGCGGTTCCTATGGCAACGCGCTGACACCGGAACTTGGTCCCCATGGCGGCGGTGGCGGCGGTGGCGGCGGCGGCCCTGTTGTCGCGTGGGGCTGTGGCGCGGGACACGCCTACCACTGGCCCATTGGTAACCATAGCAACAGCTGCACGGGCTCAGCGAATACCAGCCAGGGCCAGGAGAGGTTCATAGGAGGCCGTTCTTCCAAAAAGGTAACGCTGGGTGGATTCACACCACCGCTCAAAAGGTCAGGGGTCACTTAGAAATTTCCTTATTTTTTAAAGAAAAGCTCTTTTTTTCAATGAAGATAACTTTAAACTAATTCAGAAGTACACTCTCAGCTGCAAATGTCTGGTTTTTGGTGCAATATCTACATAGGTGTATAGAGGCCCATTTCCAGCAACTATCAGGCTGATGGATGATTAGATAACGCTTGATGCTATCATGTTAGCACAGCTGGAAACAGTTTAGCTGGTTAGACAAGCTACAAAACTGACCTTCCTATGATGAATGCAAAGTTTGAAGGGAACAATTATTTCAAATACAAATCATTATTTCTAACCTTGTCAATGCCTTGACTATATATTATATTCATTTTACAACTCATGGTGGTAAATAATAGTGTAATTTTTAATGGAAAACACTAAATTGACCCCAAACTTCTGAATTGAAACAGTAGCGTATGCTACTGTTTCAATGTGTAATTCCATGTGTAATTCTCTGTTCTGCCTTCTCTTTCTTTCCCGCCTCCCCAGGTGGCGGCGAGGGCATCATGTGACCCCTTCTGCGGCGAGGGAGCGTCAGAGGGGGAGGAGTTCAGCAGCCGCCTGTTCGACAGCGCCGGGTGCGACTCGTCGGCCACGGACGAGGACGGCGACGGGGACTACGAGCCCCGCCCTCCCAGGAAGAGGAGCGCGACGCCGGGGGGGTCGGCGAGCTCGGGGGGGTGGGACGTGGCGAAGAAGGTCAAGCAGGAAGCGACCCCGGCCGAGGACTACGACGCAGAGGCGAACGCGGCCGGGAACGCGGCGTTGCCCGACAAGGCCCTGGCACCTTGCCCTCAGGCCTCAGGGGAGCCAAACCCGGACTGCGAGGGGCTAGTGGACCCAAAGACGGAGCCGCCGGGAGGGGGGAGCTACACGGCGACGGCCACAGAGCAGGTGGAGGGATGCTGCTCCGCCAAAGAGTCTCCAGAGAGGACAGCAGGTAGCTTAGCTTGGAAAAACATGGAGCGGCCTGGGATAGGATAAGTTGGTGTTGTATCATGGGAATGTTTCAGTAGGACAAGAATGTGAGCAAATACACTACCGTTATACATATTGCTAATTTAATGTCGTACATATACATATCCCAAATGTTGCGTTTCGATAATAATAAATAATAATTTTTGATTGATTGATTGATGCGGTTTGTTTTTCTAAATAATGATTTGTATTTGAAATAATTTTTCCCTTCAAACTTTGCTTTCATCATAGGAAGGTCAGTTTTCTAGCTTCTCTAACCAGCTAAACTGTTTTCAGATGTGCTAACATGATAGCATCAAGGGTTTTCTAATCATCCATTAACCTTCTGGCACAATGAGCAAACACATTGTTCCATTAGAACAATGGACTGATAGTTGCTGGAAATGGGCCTCTATACACCTATGTAGATATTACACCAAAAACAGACATTTGCAGGTAGAACAGTCATTTACCACATTAGCAATGTATAGAGTGTATTTCTGATTAGTTTAAATTTTATCTTCATAGAAAAAAGCAGTGGTTTTCTTTCAAAAATAAGAACATTTCTAAGTAACCCCCGGTGGTGTATATCAAGATTCGTGTTTTGGTTTGAAGTGAAGAACGATCAATTATTCAAACACTGTTTTCTGGTTTCTTCCCATCTGCTTTGCTTTTTTACACTGGTTTCCTCGCGTCGGCAAGGGGCCCAGAGTGAGGTGGAGAAGCTGCGTGCGTTACTTAACGCCGAGCATAGCCGGAACCAGCAGATGACGGAGATGATCTCCAGCCTGAAGCAGGACAAAGAGCTGCTGCAGCACGAGCTCGCCAAGAAGGCCGAGCTCATCTGCGACTTCCTGCAGGACAAACTCCGGCCAGGTAGAGTTTGATGCAGGTTTTCTCTAATAATCGGACAGAGGTTTACTGATCTACAGTAGTCCAGGAGCACAGATATTAGAAAATGAAATGAATCATTTTCATATACTCCAAACTAGGCCTGGGCAATAAAAAATATTAATTATATATTATCAATATCCACCTCATCAATACAATTTGGGAAAAAAAGGGTTTCACAATGCAATATTATTGGATTTTATGGTTTGAAAACAAGCAGTAAAATATTCAAATAAATTTTTAAACTCAATATAAACAAATTTTCATTGTAGAACACAGCACTACAGCACTTTTTTGTTGGTGCCTTAGGATTAAATTCAGTGTCGTGCTTTTTCTGTGTTTAACTCTAGAGAAGCGGTGGCCTCATTGCTCCAATCAGATGAAACCCGGAACTTCGCACATGATTTCATCCGACGACGTGACAGAGTTTGAGTCGCCGACGATATTTGACTCATTCGACGAAATCGAGCTCCACCCCCTGGAGCGCCACCGGACCCTCAAGAGCAAGAGGAGCCGGGACGGAGAAAACACCCGAGTCAGGAGTAAGGGATTAACAGCGCAACGCTGACTTTTACTGGTTGTCAGTAAATGTCGCTTTTGCTTAGAGCGGACTAATTGATTAGTTGCCAACTATTCTGAGAAAGGATTTGAGTCGTTGAGTCAGTCAAGAAGGAAAAAAATCCAAATTCTGTGGTTGCAGTTTCTCAAACCTTCACCGTGGAGGTTATGTTTTAGCTGGTGCCTCTCTTTCTGTCTGCCTGTTAGCAACTCAAACTCAAAAAGTCTTAGCCAGATTTTCATAAAATTTTCAGCAAATGTTGGGAATGGTACCATGTATAGACGATTCAATTTTGGTAATGATCCGTAAGAAATCCTGGTTATTGGATCACTTTGATTTTTTTCTTTGTTTGGTAACATTGCGATAAATGGACATTTGGGGCCACCTGGTGGTGATATCTTACACCTGCATAGCTTGATTTCTTTGCACAGTATGCCAGAGACACTAAAAGAGACACTAGACGCCATGCTTGGGATAGGTATGAACTGTTGAGGCTGTAACTTGGATCTTTGGGTTTTGGATTGTTGGCCTGAACAATCCAACAAGACATTTTAAGTTGCACCTTCAGCTTTGAGAAACACCGATCAACATTTTACACCATTTCATGAACCAAAGAACTAATCAATTAGCCGTTTTAACAATCAATATATTAATTGACTATCGAAATAGCCGTTGCAGCCCTACTTTTTCTGTGTGCTGACGTGTGTCTCCCCTCCTCTCCAGTGAAAAACGTGGTGGGCGTGATCGCGCGCTACATGGCCGCCCTCCAGGAGTTCCGCCGGAGCGTCTCCATGAAGGTGGCGTTCGACCGGGTCGGCGTGGACCGCAACACCATCTCTCGCACGGCGGCCATAGCCGAGCTCAGCCTGGCCGCCCCGGAGGTGTTTCACGCACTGGCGCCGTGGGACGAGAAGGAGGAGACGTTGGCGCACTACGCCCACCGCTGCCGACAGGCGATGGACGACAACATCAAGGCCAAGATCAAAACAATGAAGACAAAAGGCGAACTGCTGCCCATTGTGTCGAAGTGACAGCTACAGCTATCGAGCTGACCGACTCTTCCTTATCGTTGCACAAACTACTGCGGACGTCTTGTACATAGAGGAGAAAAAAAAAATCTAAGCACAAATCATCCTGTCGAAAAAGGAAAATCTTGGATTCTCTTCTTCCACTGTTACATCCTGTATCATCTGAGTTTCTGATGCCCAACAACACTGCAAGTTGGTTGTTTTTAGTTTTACCAACTTCTCTTAAATTACATAAAGTATGCATATTCATCTCGCATTTCAGTCAAGTTGTCACTAAAGTTGATTTTGCCTCTGAGCCACAGAACCACGGAGATCTGCGCGTAAGCGGAGTGCTTTCGGCCAATCAGAAAGCTTCATTTCCGCTCAGCTACCCCGTGCATGTTGTTAAAGGGGAAGTTCGATCTTAGCCTGCTGGGTGGGGAGTGGTGGTAGCTGGGCAAATTTTTGGCCTTGTTAGCTTGCTGTAGCTAGCTAGCTAGCTCGGCTGAGCGAGACTGTGACCACCTGTGAGAGCTCTGCTTAATGTTGGGAAGTAAAAGCAGAGCGACAGAAGTCAGAACAGTCTCCAATAACACTGGAAAAAGATGCTAATATTTGTAAAGTTGTCATGTTAACTTGTCTCGGAATGAAAGTTGAAATACGCTCCAGTTGTGGTGTTTTATATTTAAAGATTGCTCATTTGACATTTTGTTGCTACTCATAAAATCCTTTTAGGGTTGGCAGGTCTAACTTTAGATCATATGAGGTGAGGTGTCTGCACATTCCTGCAACTTACGGGATACAAATAAGGCTGCGATTTCCTGTGTCTCTTGTGCAAGATCGCAAATCTGTAATGAAAAAGCTCTTATACTCTCTTAAATTGTCCCGGCACTGTAAGAAAAACTGTTCACCCTAGTTTTATACTGCAGTCATGACAGATCCTTAGAATCCAGGTTCACAAAAAACAATAAAAAGTTACACATTTAAGAATTGGTTAATCTTCTACAGCAGCATTTATGAAGAAATTGGTGGAGGGGGTTTTAGGTTCCAGTCGACTTGTCAATGAGGGAATTTTTAAGGATTCAAGGTTCAGATTATGGAAAAAAAAACACTTTTTTGTAGTTTTTGTGTGTAAATATGAAATGGGACCACACCCATATATTCTGTATCTGTGGTCTGACCTCCTATGTGGTGTTCCTAAAAACCTGGTTGAACACAAGCCATTTAGAAAAGGCTCCTGTTGAGATGTCAACGGGATTTTTCACAGTGAGTGTGAGAAGACAGACTGCATTGCTGCTACAGGTCTAACTAGGTGCTCCTGGACCATGAGAGCATGATCACTTTTATAAAGAGAAAATTAAAATATTGAAATGTGAAAATTGCAAAAAAAAGGGCCCTTTTAAAAATTATGTATGGTATTGTACTGTATTTATTTCATTAAATGTCATTATTGTATTTATTTTTGTTGCACGTTTTGTGTACTGCTCACCCATTGTAAACAAAATTAATAATTATTGATTATAGAAAGTGAGATACTGTCCCATGTTTCTAAATACGCAGAGAAATGCACAAATCCAATAATAGTCACCACACACCCTTTCACAACCAGTGAAGCCTATCATTGTCATTGTATATTTAATACGTTACATTCTATATTCTCAGCCTTTTCATACTATCCCATTTTATTAAATTTGTGCTGTTTAATTGAATATTTTAAATGATTTTAAAATCAAATCAATTTAGATTCTTTGCTAATGTTAGTATTTTTTGCCTTTCCTACTGTGACATGTCAAAATGTCTGCACAAAAGAAGTCTTAAGATGAGCCTTCATCAACTTTAATGTAATTTTTAAACAAACCAATATATTATTCACTATAAACCAAACTATTTAATGCAAAAACAATTAGAACAAGTAGGATGTTTACATCCACATGTGATTATTAGACCTCAACCTCATTCTCCTCCATTCATTCAAGGTTTTCAGTAATATATATATATTTGGGTGATTTGTGTGGTATTCTTTATCAAGACTCTCAGAATCATAGGTCATTATGAAGAAAATCAAAGTTCAGTTGCATGTCTTCATTAGAAAAAAAATTTAGTAGACAAGTTTTTTTTATGCAACAATTTTACTATCCAAACATTAATACAAATTGATTACAAGTGTAAAAAAAACTGATGTGCATTTTATGGAAAGCTGTGTGATTGGTGCCATGATAGGCAACAGTTTTCAGCCTCTGGACAACTTCAACACGGATGATCTTTAATCCAAGTGGTTTTAAAGCTTTCCTCCAATCAGCAGCCTCCTTGTTAAACCGATGATAGATTCACACTTGTTCCTCTGAGATCGTTTACGATGTGACAAACAAATTGTCTCAGATATTAAAGAGGGAACTGGGAGGGATGTGGGTCTGTGTGCATGTATGTTGTGGGGGGTGGGGGGCAAAGGTGAAAGGTCATGATGACGACTCGGGCTCAAGGCGCTCCGGTGGGCGCTCCAGGCGTGGAAGGACGGGGAGGATGAGGTTCCCGAACGAGGAGTCCTGAGTGATGAAGAAGCCTGTGGAGTGTGCGTGCGCATGCTGCAAGAGACAAAGAATTGAGCTATGTAGCTGAATGTGGATCATTTAACACAATTTTAGGGGAACTGTTTAATATCTGCTGGTTGCCTAGCAACCTCATTGTGACCCCAGGAAGTTACGCCAGGAAACGGCTTTTCCGGCACCATGCTGAAAGTCCCTATAAAAACTCCTGAATTATTGTTTTCAATAGAAACATATTTGTAAAGTAGCCATGAAAAAAACATCTGTCTGGGTTTCCGTAGAGAATGTGTGAGGTGTTGGTTCAAACTGATAAAGCTTTTGTGTTTGGCAAAAAGTTTTGAAACTCCTGCCCTCGACGCATTAAATCCTTCGACAGCGTTGATGCACTCAGACTGATGCACCGACGAGCAGGCGGCGACTCTCATGCCTCTCTGTTAGATGTCTCATGTTGCCTCGAAACCCCACTTAACGGCAAATAACGATTTTCAGGCCTCCTGTTCAAGCTGATGCCTTTGCAATTTACTTGAAGTGCTGATGCATCAGTCACAAACCCTGATGTCTGAAGTTAAGTCTAATTGTCACGTCAAAATAAAATTAAAGTCAACACAACATCGAAAGTCACAACTAAACAACAGTTATATAAACACAGGAATCCAAGTGTGCGTCTCACCTGCAGGGCGGCTTTCTGCTGGGCAGCGATGTGCTGCTGCTCTGCGTTGTCTCTGAAGTCCTTCATACTAGGTCTGGAGAGTGAGATGCTGCAGGATGAGACAAAGAGAGAAATAGAAAGAGAGAGAGAAATAAAATAAGGGTTTATAATGTAGAACTGGAGCCTCCAGCCCAACTCCAGCCTTCCCGTTGACAGCTCTCACACTGAGAAATGGCTGCTTTGACCTTTCAGACTACGGTAAATAACTGAGAAGATTTAGTGACATTTAGCAGCATCAAGTGGAAGAAACTTGGCAGGAATGGAATATAAGTATGATTTAATTAGTATATAATTCAATCAAAATATAAATTCTTGTGACAAAACAACCATCAGTGCGAGAGAAATTCGCGGGGCGTTGACACATTTCAATTGGTTGCAATTTACAGACTCACCACTAGATGGCGCCACAAACCATACACTGTACCTTTAAAAACACTTTCACTAAGGTTTTGACTGAGGAAGTTCTTAAATATGGTGTGTTCCAGTTACACTGGCAAGTTGGAAATTTTGACTCGCACAACCCCCTGAAGTTGGATTTCCAACTCAGAAAGTTGGAGATTCTTACCAACCCTGAGATCAAAATCCAAGATGGCTGCTCCATGCATAAACGGTGTGAAATCTGTACTAATATACTGATTATTAGCATTTCTCTCTCTTTAAATCAGTCAAGGACACATTACTAAGTGTGGACAATTTTTTTTTCAAAACTGATAATTTGTTTTCAACTGTTTGTGTTGACAGTGGCTATCTTAGCATGTCTCTACCTGGCCCCAGGGGTGTTCATGGACTGGTTCTGCATCAGCCGTTTCCTCTCCTTCTCCAGCTCGGCCAGGATCGCCACCCTTGCCTTATTCTGGAAGCCTGGATGGAAAAAAAAATTACAAGAGTCAGTGACAGAAAGACAAAGAGGAAAAGAGAAAGAAATTAGGTTAATTACAAGATAGAATGCTGCTAAATCTGTACAGAGATGAGGCCTTCAGGGGGGCTCAGAGAAAAGAGCTTCCAGCGGAGACAGAACTAGTAGCTACGCCTCTGTTAAACACAATGACCTGCAATATCGCTATCGTTTGGCCCAGAACATTATAATTACCTGGCCCTGGAGGATTAGCAGCCATGTCGGTGAAGGCAGCGAGAGGAGAGGGAGGATAACAAACTACAGGAACGATTCTGTTAACGGTGAACTTATTTTGTGTGTGTTTCCGTCCGCCCGGCTAATGTTACAGCACTAACGGATGATATCAGGCAACGGTACAAGTCCTCCTGGGTTGTAAAGTCAAACTTTGACTGGATAAATGGCAAAATGCTTGCTTTTGTGTTTGACTATTACAGTAACTGAGCGTTTAAAATAATGATAGAACTCTTAATTGTGCGTCGCCGCCGCTGCTACTGGCAACTCGTATTCTACCTCTTCTACCTCTTGTTGGCGTGAACCGGTTATTCAGTTAGATCGCTGAGGCAGGAGGAAAAGAAGAGGGCTCACTCTGCCACTAGTTCCGGTTCGCAAAAAATACAAAATAAAAAAGTCATCCGGAGAGCAGTGCAATCATGAAAGTAGTATAAATAATAGGGAGAAAAGATACAAAAAATATAAAATTATGTAATAGTATAATGCAAGAAAATAATGAAAAACTTTTCCAATCATGAGATTGTATGTTGTAGAGAATAAACATAAAGAAAATAATATAATTAGAAACATGTGATGGCAAATTAATAATAATAGAAATATAATAGGAACAACAAATATTTAAGAAATAATAAAATGATGTGTTCATATACCTGAGAGAAATGATACGTCAATATGAGTGAAATAAATAAATATGAATATATGGGGAAAGCGGTTACAATAAAGCAGTGAAATTGTCTTTTATGAATCTTTTGTAACATTCTATAGAGGAAAATTTCTTTAAATAAATAAATAAACAATTAAGTTGTTTATTTGTTGCCTTTATTACCACCTTTCTCTTGTTGTATTTGTATTCTTTGCGGTTTTCGGGAACAGTACGCCTCATCGTCGCAATAGACGATCTTACGCGCCTCATTCGCCGCGCTCCGTCACGTGACACGTATGTTTACATCCGGGTTCGTGTGATTTCAACCTTCCGCAGCTGCGCAGTGCGGGTCAGCTGACAGCTGTGACCAACCAGCGGGCGGAACATCTCAACTGAGGAGAACCTGAGCGGAGCAAAAAAAAAAAAAAAAAAAGAAGCAGCAGCCCCTCGTCTTGTCTTCACCAGCCGTATCAGCCGCGGAGAGCCCGGACCGCCGGACCGCCGTTAACCGCGACACCCGGCAGCGTCTCCCCGCCTCCCCGCAGGATGAGTGTCGGCACTCCGAGAGGCCTGGCCAGCTCGGGGCAGAAGCCCATCGCGGAGATCCTCCACCCGCTGTCCGCCGCCGAGGAGCCGCTCTCCCCGGGGCCAGATGTCACCGTCACCGTCGGAGGGGACAAGGTACGGGTCTCTTTAAACCGACACCGGTTAACGAGAGGCGGGTTAACGGTTAACCAAAGCTGAGGTCCGTTAGTAACCTGTTCGAGGTTGGCACCAGCGTTCAACAGCCGTAATTACTCCAATAAGTGGCGGACAATTGATGGAAGTTTAACTGGGAAAAGGCGTGAATGTGATGTTGGTTATTTGTGTTGACGGTTTTTCTGTTAAAGTCTCTTTTCACTCAAAAAAAGGTGTTTTCCTCCTTCTTGTTCCTCCAGTTGAATGTATGCGCTCCACTGTGCAGAATGATGGATGTGCAGTTTATTTTCAGAGGAAAAGTTTCTCTGGGCTTATTTGGACGTCAGATTTTTAAGGAGGGCTGGTCTGTGAGTGTGAAGGTGTGACATCACAACTAGTTTAGAAGCCAACCCCGGTGCACTATTCCAACCAGAAGTCTCTTGAGTGTTCTGTTAAGCAACTATTGCCTAATAATTCCTCTCTAAATATAAACCAGACAGCTGATGATCTGCAGTCAGCTTCTCCTGGTTAGGATCATCGTTCAGGAAGGTTTTTGTTTTATCAAGGGAGGAAATATCCTCAGAATAAATGGATGTGATTTTAAAAACTGAAAAAAAATGCACTGAATGAAGCAGTTTCACATTAACAATCAGCGTTTCTCCGGACACAGGATGTCCACAGGGGCCGCGAAGCTGAACGTTTGCTCAGCTTGTTTCTCCGATATCTTAAGATCCATATGTCCGATGATGAAAATCCACCATCCATTTAAAGATATGGTTAAAAAATAATGAGATATAAATCGTGTATTATACAAATGTGACTTAAAACTAGGAAAAAAGTCTATTTATGACCAATAAAACGCACCGTTACCTTGATTTACATTACATAGGAAATAACGGCCTAAGTAATTTTTTGGCCAAAGTGAGTTTTTGGCCTAAATGATCTCTTGATGATTCACCTCTGGTAATATGCCCCTAATCCTCAGTTGAAAGGATCCTACCCTTTATGTCCTATAGGACAATGACCTAAGTGAAGAGGCTGACTTGGGCCATTGTAAGTTTTTTATTCCTTTGGATAAAATGTCTTGACCAGCTCCTTATCCCTGGCTAACCCACTTCTTTCTGTAGCTTTCACCTTTTATTTAAAAAGGGACATTGCGTATTAATGAATATTTACATCAAATGTGCCAGATTACAGCCATGGGCTAGTTTCCATCTATAGTCCCTTGGACTAATTCGTTGCTTAAGTTACACTAGAATGTTCAAACAATGAAAAATTATTCTTTAATGTTCCATAACTGACACACAACGTTCTATATATGTCCACAGTCATCCACCGTCAAGGCCTTTTCAGTTGAAATGATTCATTAATACAATATTCTCTGGGCTCTTGGGTTATTTGTTTTAATAGAATGAGGATATTGGGCGTTGATTCCACACGTGTGGCCCGCAGATAAACTTCAGAAATGGAAAAGCATTTGCATATCGCATAAACTGGTAATTCTTATTGCAAGAAGGAGAGTCTCAGTGTTTGTAACGTGTTTACGGCGCGTAAATTGGTATTTCTGCGTTCGCACGTGTTGCAATAGCAACATGTTTTGTACAGATTTCTCTCATTCCACTTCTGGCATCATTATCAGCACATGTGCGCTGTGCAAACAAGCCTGAATCATGCAAACAAACTGCAAAGCTCCCATTCTTCCTTCTGTTCGCTTTAGGAATCAATCGCCGGTGAAAGCGCTTGGTGATGCAGGTTAATTCTTCCCCAGAGGAGGCGCTATAACACGTCTGCCCAACAAAGCGACTTTTCAAACTGACTATGTTCTGTTAGTGTTCTGTTGTGTTTTTTAAATGCGTAAAAACCCGCAGGCAACATTAGAAAAGAGAAGTCTCCTACTACGTCTGCTGGGTTCTTCTTCCTCATCTGTTCGCTGAATATTTAAACAAATTCCCAATGGGCTTTAATAAAATCTGGTGGAAAGCTGGATTACGAGTCAGGGAAGAGGTTACATTAGTTTTTTATATCCAGATCCACGTGTAGTTGATTATTATTATGTATTTATTGTAATCATTTCTTAATATTACTTAATTTTAACCCTATTTGCTATTTTAAAAAGACCTACTGTGCCAGGGATGTTGGGCTGTCAAAATGTCATGTGGTGTAGTAAAAACTCTTAAAACTCTTTTAAAAGGGGTTTTAAATGAATAGAAACACATGCTGTCAACTGCTTGTATATTCTAGGTGGGTTAAATATTTAAAATGTATCATTCTGTTGATAAAAAACGATACAAATGGGGTTTTAAATGACAAGAAACCAACATGAACACAAAATAGATATTTTGAGAGTATGTATTTTAAAAACTTTTGGACTTTCTCATCTTTTCAACCATTATTTGTCACTGACCCTTTCAACGAACGTCCACATTCGGCTGCAGATTTATTCATTTCTCATTATTGAAATGATCCGTTCAGAGCATCGCGCCACTTCGGGGAATGCATGTTCTTCCTCGACTGCACTCTGCCTTTTCTTTTGTCTTCACATTTTAAATATTTATACACACAACGCTTTTTATCTGGTCCTTTTTAGGAACAAGGAAGTGTCGTGAACCGGCCACATTTAGTGTTGTTGCTGTGTAGCTGTTTTTTGTTTTTTTGTGTTTCTAAGACTCATTTTTGACAATTTGGAGCTTCCAGGGACGACATTATTGACTGATTCAGCTCCACAACATCAGTAATAGTAGTGTTTGGGTTAGGCTATTTTCACAGAGGTTTTTTTTTTTTTTTTGACAGAAAGCACAGGTGTAACTAATAAGATTGATGATAGCTGAATTCCATTGAGCTTAGAGCTGCAAGGATTAGTCGATTAGTCGATTAGTTAAATTAATTGGCAACTATTATTGATATTCGTGAGTATTATCTAATTACTTTAGTACTTTGTGAAGATCGTTAGGGTTGTGGACTGATGTTTGGGACAAATCAAGACATTTGAGGACGGCCCCTTGTGCTTTAGGAAACGGTGACTGCCGTTTTTTCACCGTTTTCTGCCATATAACTAACCGATTATTCTAGAAAAGTACCAACAGACAAATCAATCGTCATCATTCCTAATTTAGCTGCTTCAGTTCTCAGGGCGCTGGGAATTTGTCACACGAGCCTTCATTAATTAGTAACACTTATGCACTTTTCCTCCCATGACAAGACAAAAAAATATATACGCCCCCCCTGAGAAAAACAGAAACATGTATTTTCTCTCAGATAAAACTGACCCATATCCTGTTTTTGAAAAATTAGAACGAAAGCAGAACACAAATCTAATTCCTGTGTGTGCTGCATCTCTGAGCTCTGCCATGTGTTTAAACCAGTTCCGGTTCTTCTGATATAACGTGCTCAGGTCCTTTCCTCGCTCTCTCTCTCCTCTTCTCGTGGCCCGGTTGTTCATTGACAGTGATGTAATGATGCAACGCAATGCAATTACCCGAGCTGTGATTACTAGTGCAGGTTAGCGCCACAGCGCTGCACGTCGTCAGCAGCCTCGCCGAGCCTTCTTTTTTCTTTTTGTGAAGAAAATGTGCATCGGGGTGATGGAGTGACAGAGGGGAGCCACGCTGTTCTTGAATGATTAAATCAGGGAGTTTCACACATGCCCACCTTGGGCAATAAAAAAAACAAACAAATTAGATTAGATGTACTAGATCTATTCATCCCACAACAGGGAAATTTAGTTTTTACAGCAGAAAAGGTGGAAAAAAGTCAGTAGAGAAGGTTAAAAACATAACCCAATAACACAATAAACAATTACAACAAATTAACTTTCAACCCAGCAACGTGCAAAACAACAAGTACGGTGCCTGATATAAAAGTATTTATACACTACTGTTCAAAAGTTTGGGGTCACTTAGAAACGTCCTTATTTTTGAAAGAAAAACAGTTTTTTCAATGAATATAACTTTAAACTAATCAGAAATACACTCTATATGTTGCTATTGTAGTAAATGACTATTCTAGCTGCAAATGCAAATATCTACATAGGTGTATAGAGGCCCCATTTCCAGCAACTATCAGTCCAGTGTTGTAATGGTACAATGTGTTTGCTCATTGCGTCAGAAGGCGAATGGATGATTAGAAAACCCTTGTGCAATTATGTTAGGTGGTAAATAAAAGTGTGACCTTTCATGGAAAACACAAAACTATCTGGGTGAACCCAAACTGTGGCAGAAAAGTGGTTAACGTTGAACATTTGTCCCGATGTGCATCTCAACCTGTTTGAGGAAGAAAGTAGTTCCTTCCTTATATGAGGTTGGATGAATCCAGAGGATCTCTGATAAAAATCGTATTGTAATCAGAGATTTTTGCCGGTAGCTTTCATTTTCAGAACCAGTTTGGATGAGGTGGCTCAGCCTCCCTGCTGCAGTGTTTGGCGTACACTCCGCTCGGTGTTTACATTTAACATTCTGCCGCTTGCTGTTTGTCTAAGATCAGGCCGTCGATCCACAGCTTCCACTTCTGTTTTCTTTCTTTTTTTGTGGCCTCTTGCTGTGGAGCCTGCAGGCAGAATTAATAGTTACTAGTTGTACCTGTAGAAAAACTGTAGTAGTTTTGCATGGGTTTGATATTAAGAGATATGTTTTTGTTAGAGAGTTAGACAATGATTAATCCAGCGATTTGCAACATTTTTCATATCAATGACGCCTATTTCAGTCCTAATTAGGGTCATGGACTGTGACGATTTACCGCTTTTATTTTCGGTAAACTGAAACGTTTCTCTCTAGAATATTATCATTTATCTATGACGGCAGAAACTAACAGTGTCTTTGAAAAATGAAAAGCCAAATGTCTCCTTCAGCGGACCCGCTTCTGGTGGTGTCTAGCTGCAGTTTTCCCAGAGTTGGCGCGTATCATATGAACACTGTGGAAATCGTATCCCCCCGTCCCGCAAATGGCCCGTTTTCTCTCCTCTGGTCCATTAGACAGACAAGAATAGAGATGTTGTGTCAGATGATGCAGGGCGCGCATGCAGCAGCAGCCTCAACAAGAGCCCCATTGACCGGCAGAAACAACTGCATCACCGTCAGCGTCAATCTATCAGCTCTTTGTTTGCGGTTTGTCGCCTCCGTCCGCTGCATCCGAATTCCGCGTCACCATAGTGTCATATATATATATATATATATAAATGTATACGTTTATCCACACAGGAAGTGGGGCTGACCAACGGCACGCCGGTGGAGACGTCGAGTCCCGCCTCCGCGTCCTCGCTGTTCAACCGGCTGCAGCTGGACGACGACCTGGAAGCGGACGCCCGGGACCCCTACATCTCCACGGAGACCCGCGACCTTTTCGTCACAGTGGACGACCCAAAGAAGCACGTCTCCACCATGGAGACCTACATCACCTACAGAGTCTCCACCAAGGTCAGCTGTCAACCCGGTTTAAGGTGGAAATCCATCCAAACACGATCATTTTCCACCGTTTGGTTACTTCAAAAACTCTCCTTGAAGGATATAGGGTCACAATTTTCCAAACTGACCGCTAAGAGATCCCTTTATAATGTATTTCCAATGATAGGGGTGGGGGGGGGAACACAGTTCTATGCCAAAAAATATTTTAAAGTTTATTTGAAGCTAATATGAAGCTTCAGTCGTCCGAATTAGTCATTAATCAAGTAGATATCTTTATAAGTTACTGGCTTCTGAGTGCCAAATTCTTTTCCCTGTCCCTGGAGACACAAAGAAGGAATTTTTAGTGAAAAAGATTAACTGGAAGATCCACTTAATGCGACCAACTCAGACTGCTGAAGCCTTATATTTTCTTCAGATAAATCACTTGCATTGAAAGTGCATTATGAATGGGTCTTGTAACGGACAGCAGGAACAGGATGAATGATTACAGCAAGCAAACGCCACTTCAACTTCAATACTCAGAAAATTCTGATTACTCAGAAATTACAGAGATTTCTTCCCCCACTTTGAGAATCGATCAGATCGTTTTGTGGAGCAACTGCCAAACAATTTAAAGGGGAAAAAATTGAAGCCCGGTCTTTACATCCTGTTTCCTGCAAAGATCATATCAAATAAAAAAGAAGATTATTATTATTGATTATGATCTGAAAGCCATTCTTTTGCTTTGTCCTTATATAGTGGTACGGATCAGGTGCTTTTCCCTTTACCTTCCGATTACAAATATATAAATAAATTCAGAAGCAACAGCATGTGTTTTCCAGGTGAACCCTCTGTCAGTGCTAAACAGAGCAGGAAGATCACTGAGCCTCCACTCGGCCTGAAACAACTTAAATTTGTTCTCTCAGCAGAGAGCCGTAGCTTCCGAGGCTTATCCCGCTGTGTAATGAAAGAAACCGATTTAGAGGGAGACACTGCCTGGAGCCGCCGGGTGGCGTCATGACGACCGTTGCTATGTGCACTACGGTGCTCCGGCTCAGAGGCCTTAGACAAATATCACAGCCGAATATGAACACTAAGTGTTAATTGAGTGTGTGCGTGCGTGTCTCTTTTAACAGTGGAGTGTCAGTATAATGTGTGTGTGAGTGCACTGTCAGCTATATTTCAAGGTCAATAAGCATGACCAGTAATCTTATATGGGCTGAGATGAGCAGAGACATGGCCGCCCTCCAGCCAAATGTCTGCAAGCAGATATTCTACTCTTACTCTGTGCATGATGAAGATGAAGATGAAGATTAACAACAAATCTGACCACGAATGAACTTTAAAAGCCTTGTATCGTAGAAAGTGAGATGACAATTTCTTTTTGATTATTGATTATTGTGTTTCAACATTGTACAGAGAGCCAGTGTTCAGAAACTGTGCTTTAAAATGATCTGTCAGGACATCTGTGAAGGTGTGATGTCACAACTATTCAAGTTCAAGATCCTCTGGACATGTTTAAAGATATTTATTACATTGACAAGTTTAGAAATAATCATTTGCATCAGAAAAGCACTGTTAAAAATGCTAAAAATGCTTTGTGTATTTCTCTCAGACGACACGGATAGAGTTTGACCTGCCCGAGTACTGCGTGCGCCGGCGCTACCAGGACTTTGACTGGCTGAGGATGAAGTTGGAGGACAGCCAGCCGACCCACCTCATCCCCGTAGGTCACACGTGGAACCACACCAGCCTCAAGTCCTGCTTTTTTTTTTTTTCCTAATGAGAAAACAGCCTCATTTATATTCTCCTGTCTCCTCGTCCTCCCCTACCACCTCTCGACGCGTCCAGCCGTTGCCGGAGAAGTTCGTGATGAAGGGCGTGGTGGACCGCTTTTCGGAGGAGTTTGTGGAAACGCGGATGAAAGCTCTGGACAAGTTCCTGAAGCGGGTCGCTGACCACCCCGTCCTCTCCTTCAACCCACATCTTAACGCTTTCCTTTCTGCCAAGGTAAGACCCGACAAAGGTGGGAAGTTTTAGGGACATCGTTTAACCCGTAATGAATTAGAAGCACTAAGGTTTCTCAGAACATTCTTCCCATTTGATTATACGAAATTTCCTTTATGTACCCAACCACACCTTTTAAAGGAGAATTTTTAACCTGGACCATATTGTCCTCAGTTTCTGTTGAAATGATCGGAGTAGAAATTTCTAAATGTGGTCCTATAGCAAGAAGCACCAGCCCAGTTCACAGCAACATACTATAATGGAGGCTGGTGGGCATAGTTGAGCCTCTAGAAGTGTTATTTTGCCAATTTTCGGTTTAGATTGTTGCCATAATGTTACATTCACATCAAAAAACATTTCTTTCACACTTATGGGTAGCAGCTGTGGGGTTTGTGGAGCAAATTGTTCTAATCCCAAAAGTTACAAAAAAAATGGATTTAAATACAGTGTGACAGCCTTCTTCTGCACTCACCTTCTGCCTTTTGATAACAATATGAGCCTGGCAGATGTGAAAAATATTGCTCATAGGAACCAAAAGCAGTGGAGCATGCATTCCTGGTTCATCGCCATTACATTGCATTGGTTGTGGAGTGGGCAGGTGGTTCTTGCTCCGTACTGGAGCAAATTGGGAAAATAAACTGCCTTCTATGTGTTGCCGCCGACATCTGCTACCCACAGGCTGCCTATTTGGTCATATTCAAAAACTGTAAACGATCTGTCAGCTACAGCGCGCCATAGAGGAAAGTCGGCCCATCGATGCTTGAATATATTACATTTAAAAAATGTGCCAAAAAAAGGAGAAGCATATTTATTGACGGATGGCCCAAGTATCTCACCAAATTCTCTCCCTTTGAAGGTTATAAACTGCGGCCATTCAGAAACACCAGGTGGACAGTCGGTGCTTTTCCTGTCACATGCTACAATTTATTTACGCAGCTCAAGCGTACTGCGTGATGCTATGCAAATCAAACAAGATGAATCGTAGCAGTGATTCTCCAGTAAAGTGTGTTTGTGTGTGCGTTCTCTCCGTTTCTGCAATCAGTCACAGATTTCGTCTGTAAACCGCTGGGACACAAGACAAGACTTTATTGATCCCTGTGGGGAATTTCAGTTGTTTCAGCACTAAAGTAATTGGGTTCATAAAAAAGAAAGAAAACCATAAGCATACAAGAGCAGTATACAATGTAGGGGATAAAACGCAATAAAACAAAACGGAAGCAACTTCTGCATCCACACCCCCGACACGCCATCTGCGGTTTCAGCAGAAGAGGAAGATGGATCATTGACACCTATGGATTTTTGAAATTGATTTAAGAAATCACCGTGTGTCTTACAGGACCTGAACAAGCGTCAGGGTCTGGCGCTGCTGACCAAGGTGGGCGAGTCGGTGAAGCACGTGGCCGGAGGCTACAAGCTGCGGGCGCGGCCGCCCGAGTTCTGCGCCATGGGAGAGTACCTGGACACCTTCACCCAGAAACTGGGAACCATCGACCGCATCGCTCAGAGGATCCTCAAAGAGCAGTCAGGTAACAGAACAGCCGTGTCTTCTATTTATCAGCTGTATTATCATTTGTAGGGGGCCCAGATTTCTCAAATATTCACCGATAAGCAACCATATCTGGACTCAGAGAAGCCATTTCTTCATAGCTACTTCTTTTTATCAGAAAGCAAACATTTAAAACTGTGTGTGTCAACATGACCTCAAGTATTCCTCCTTAGACCTAATTTTGGCAGTTGTTTTTTTTTTTTGTACCCGCCACATTGAGCTTGTGGTTGGCTGAAATGTTTCAGGTTTAAGCTTGCGGTCGCCACTTGTACGAGTCGATCTCGATATGTTTACTTTGTTTTCCGCTGTGGAATCTGCTGCTGCTGCTGCAGCGTTTGGCTCGAGGAAAAAAAAAACAACCCACAGACCTTTGGGCCTTGAGGGTTGCACAGCCATGTTAGGAAAAAAAAACACGCACACACTCGCTGTCGCCATCTGTGATGGTTTCAGACGCAGCCTGTGGCCTGAAACTCTGCAGGTTTTTGGTCCCATATTGGTAAACATAAGATGGAAACTCAGGGCACTGTAGATAATGTGGCCTATCAGCTGACAGCGTGTGTAAAAAAAGAGAATGCCACGCATGCTTGACTCAGCAGTCTGGAGTTCAGCCATCTCCCTCCGTCATGTGTAATTGACAAATATATGGTAGGTTGCAAACCCTCCGTATCAGTTCTGCTGTTGTTACCCAATCTAGAGTATTTCTACCAAAAGCTTCAAATGTAGACTGCAAAAAATGGTGAGTCAACTTAAAATTTCAAGACAACAAACTTTAAAACTTATCTTTAATTTAAAAAGGGCAATTAAACTAAATATTTTAGTTTTTTTCTTTTAAGTTTGCTTAACTCAGAATTCAGATTTGGGTGAATTTTTAAAAATGTTGAGCTATCCCTTTAACACAATACCAACCAGTCAGAAGACAACAGGCTGTCTTATATGAATGGGATTTTGCCCAGACACGCTAACGTTAGCGGCTAACTGCTGCAGCCCTGCTAGCATCAGTTAGCCGCTAACTCCTCAGGACTGAAAAGCTTTGTGTTTGAATGTTGAAAATGTGTAGGTCGCTTTCTCTATTACGACACAACTCAAAATAAAATTCCTGTATCATATTAAGTATTTTGGAGCATACAACTGTCTTGCTTTGTTATGCTAACTTATTTCCTTAAATGGTAAAAAAAAATACAAGTTGGCATTTTTTGCAGTGTAGATTTAAGTCAGAATCTGAGTATGTGTTTATTTCCTTGCTGGGATGACTAACCACTTCTTTTTTTTTCTCTTTTGTTTCTCTCTCTTGTTTCCACCAGAGTATCTAACGGAGCTGCGCGAGTACGGCACGGTGTACTCCAGCTGGGCGGGGTCGGAGGAGGAGCTGCAGCGCCCCCTGGAGGGCGTGGCCACCAGCGTGGCGACGTGCTGCGGCGCGCTGGACGACCAGAGCGAGAACATGAGCCAGGACTTCCTCCCTGTACTCAGAGAGTACATCCTCTATATAGAGTCCATGAAGGTGAGGGGGGGAGGGGGGTGACTGGTGATAAAGCAAACAGAAATTATGACTTTAGTCTTTGTTGAATAGTCGGAAACAAGGGAGAGAGAGAAAAGGGGTTTGGCTTTGATATTACATTATATTATCATTACATGATATTACATCACCCTATTCATTTTAAAGGCCCCATGAAAGGAAAAATGCTCAGTTTTGATCCTTTATGTCCGTAATTGCTCATGTATATTTTCATATATGTTAATTATGTGCAACAAAATTAATCTTTGGTTATTTTTTAACATCAAAATCTAGTTGATCTTATCAAATTTTTTGGTAGTATTTCTATATTGAGGTAAATGCTGAGCATCGTCGACTTTCTTGTGGTCCAGTCATATTTGAGGATTTGATTTAAATCCCTCTCATGACTGTTCAAACCTCAAGTGATTGCCTTCACTGGGAAATAAGTCACAAAAGATTCACATTCACACACATTTAGTTTGGATGTTAAACACTGATTACTGCCATTTGTTGATACATTATTTCTGACAGGAAACAAAAGGGAGTCACCTTTAGCCCTAACTAACAGGAAGTGGCAATGAAGTGAAATTTTGCTCATGTCACATCCTGCCCTCAACGAGCTCCTGATTCAGCATCTGTCTCTCTCTCTCTCTGTTTCATCATTTTTGCATTGTCAGTGTCACTAAACCACGAATGAAGAATACATTTTCTGCGGTTGATTTTTTTTCAGAACGTTTTGAGGAAGCGAGACCAGAGCCAGGCGGAGTACGAGGGGCGGCTAGAAGCGGCCATATTGCGCCGACAGGAGGACAGAACAGCGCCTGTAAGCTTCCTCCGTCCTTTCACATAAAAACATGGCGTTCCATGTTGTCATTTTAGGGTGTGTCCCTGAAATTTCCCCATCGAACGGACACAAATGTGACGATTAACCATTTCGGCGCAAGCATTTCAAACTAGACGATGAATAAGGTACCATAGTCAGGCCAAATTGGGGAATAATCTCTTCAAAATAAAAGCTTTTAGCGCTGGTGCTTAGGATTTAACAGGTCGTGTTGGGTGAAAGTTATCCGTCGCTTTGCCAAATGTCTGTATCCTCTAACAGAACGCTTCCCCATCCAACACTCCCTCACCACCCAGGCCCCCGTTAGCTGTAGCGTTACGTCCCCTGGAGGCCCCGTGTAGCTGTAGCTGTCTCTGTCTCCCCGTCAGATGCCGGTGGAGGTGGAGAAATGCCAGGACAAAGTGGAGTGTTTTAACGCCGACCTGAAGGCGGACTGGGAACGCTGGCAGAGCAACAAGAGACAAGACTTCAAGCAGCTGCTCACCGGCATGGCCGACAAAAACATCATCTGCTACGAAAAGGTGAGCGGGGGCATTTAATCTCTTCGGAAGGCTCAGTTGTCTCCTGAGTATCGATTTATTTTTCTGAAATAGTGTTCACATGCAGATGAATATTCTCCGCGGTAAAGTCGGAGCACGGAGATCAACTTTTTTTTGCTCGTTTGCAGCAATAACGCTGAAAACGGCTGAGTTTCATTTTAAAAAGGTTGATACCAGCTGCTGAGATACCGACAAAATGTTTTCTGGGATACTTTAATCTGTTAAAATCCTATCTATTAGTTTTCATGCATATATCGCTTGAGAGAACCGCAGCTCCAACTCTAAATAAAGTATTTTTATCTGTAGTAAAATACGTTACTGTTACAGTATCAATATATATCATCAATATCCACATCATTAATACAATAAGAAAATAGTTTAATATAATATCAGTAGTAGGGCTGCAACTAACTACTATTTTGATACTTAATTTAGATTTCAGCTGTTTGTGCAATTATTTAATTGGGTCCTTTTATGATCACCTTTTTAAACATTTTACAGAATATATTCTTTGTTCTGTAATGATCCTTTGAGTGATTTCTATGATTTTTATGGACAAATAATTGATCTTTGAACTCTTATTAATCATCAACCTACGCATTGCATTCAGATTTATTTGCAATCAATTTAAATTTTCCCGACCACAATACTTATATTGTAATAGTAATGTACTTTATGTTTCTCTGCAGCTTTGATTTAAAAAAAAAAAAAAAAAGCGAGAGCTGCAGCAGACCTGCAGTTTTCTGGGAGTTTGCTCCAGATATGTTGAAGCATAAAAAGGGAACGCTGCTTCTTCATGAAGTTTGTTACCAAGCGAAGCAGCGAAATGATGTCGTGCAAAAGATATCGCATATTGAGGAAACACCATGATATTTCTATATATATATATCGAAAATCGGTTCAAACCTAGATTTAAGATGAGAGATTTAGTAGTTAGTAGAATATTTCTGAATATGCCTCCATCACTACTACTGTATTATTACAGCACACGTTTGATACCGAGCTCCAGTCACTCAATCACTTTGTTTCATTTCAAACTGCAGGTCAATAGTAAACAAATGGTAAATCAATACTGTTAAATAAGCTAATATCTGTAGCAAGCTGATCTGTGGGATCACATCCAACAGTGCAGCAGCTGAGATGAAGTGAGCCGCCTGTTGTAGAGTCTCACACACACACACACACACACACACACACACACACACACACACACACACAGGTCCTGAAATCAGCACACACACTTGCTATCGAAACACTTCTGATTATCATTTCTTCCTGTGTTTCACCCCCTCCCACACCCCCGCCTCATGTCAAATGACACTTACCCCCCCACCCCCCACCCCCTCCCCTCTCCAGTGCCAAGCAGCGTGGGAGTCACTCATAACTCTCCTCCAGGACAAACAGACTGAGGACAAAACGAGTGAGACGAACTGAAACACCTCCTCACCCCCCCGTATCTCTGTATCACACACACACGCACTCTCACACACTCTCATGCCAAGGAAAAGGAGCAACCGGGGCGGGGGGCGGCAGATTTTAAAACCGCCGGATTTTCCCCTCTGTTCTCCCGGGAGACGATTGTACGTACGGAGGGAGCCGCCGCCGCCGCTGCTCCGCAGAGGTAACGATCGGCGGGGAAAGAGGAGACAGCGACTATGTACAGACACTTTTCCTTTTGTTTCACGTCGTCCTTCTTATTGACTTTTTTCTACGTCACGTTTCCAGTTAACGGTCATTTGCCAACGCTTCTTATTTAACAAACAAGTCTCGGAGAGGCCTGTTTTCAGTCTTTTTGTTTTTTTTCCTCCACTTACAATTTCACTTTCAGAATTCTTCAGCGCTGCAGAAAGGATATGTAATGAGGGAATGAAGTATGAAGTACTCAGAGCATCCACCTTGTAAACAAATGAACACGTAACACTAAAACTCTCCAAAGAAAAGCATTTTTTTTTACCCGATTTCTTTTTTTGCAGCTCATTTCTCCACATTTCAGCCGATATAAACTCTCTTGCACTCGCTCGTTGCTGCTGACCCTCAAGCTTCCTCCATTTATCTCTGTACATTATGAAAAAAAAAAAAAATCAACTTGCAGACACTTGAAATCGTGGCATCTTCAGCTTCACGACACGGCCTTGTGAAGTAGGAAGTGTAGCGACAGATGTCGAAATGAAGACATCTGTAGAGGTTTCTGTCAGCTCTTAAAAGGGAAACTCGAGGATTTCTTTTATGTATGTTTTCTTTGTTTCACACCCTTTCAGATGAATAGACGGGAAGAAAATCTGCTTTTAACAGTGACGACACCGTTTGTGTGTGTGTGTGTGTCTGAGTTGAATGCTGAGCTTTTATCAGGAAAGTCTTTTTTTTTTTTAAACTTCTTTTTCTTATTTCATGAAGCTCAGCTCGGATCCAAAACTGCAGATTTTGTGTTCTGGAAGAGGAAAGTAGAGCAGCGCCACCTGGTGGTCAACCTGCTGGTAGTTTTCATCCTTTTTGAAAAACGGTAGCTAAACGTTTTGCTACCTCTCTGTTGTAAACACGCATATATACACATGTTGTTTTCTTTACTGTGGACATTTTTACCTGCAGCAGCAATTTCACCTCATCCTGACGCACAGGCTTTAATATCAGATGCTGCACCCACGCTACACAGGGCGGAGTCACGTGATCGGATAATGAAAAGGCACAGGACCAGGGAATTAAAGGTGGACGGTTTAGAATGTAATTTCCTTGCAGTAGTGAGACATTTCAACAAACACTGGATTGGTAACATGTGGCATTATCACACCCCCACTTACAGATTTTATATCTACTTCTAAGGGAAGTGTCGAAGGCTGGATCTGACCTAAAATAACCTTTTTTCTTTTTTTCTTTCGCATCGTGCACATTTCAGAGTCGGAATCAGGGAATTTCTTTAAGACGTGGAACAAATCGTCCGGCAGTAAAACGAGGCATTTGAGCGAAATCATTTGATACAGAGTGGCGAGATTCACTCGATTTCGAAAGCCTCTTGTTTAAAGAAAGTGACGCATTTCTTTCTCAACCATGTGGAAGCCGTTAGCCATGACCTCGACATGACCTCGTCCATGACTCAACCTTTTTAAGGTAGTAGTAGTTTTTTTTTTGCATCAAACTTGTTTCCTCTTTCGTTCATATCCATGTTGCTGGCGTGTCCTCGCTTTTAAAGGAAAAATCCACTCAGATATTCTGTCGTACATCAACGTGTCACTATTTTGCTGCACTCGACTTTTATTTTGCGAGATATCTTGACTTTTCTCTAAGTGGGGAGAGGTGCTGTAGGCTGAGGGTTCTAGCAATAGTGACACCAAGAGGAATAGAATAAACTGTTGAATGTTTCTTTTTCCTGTGTCTCCTCTTTGGTGATTTTCATTTTTGGTGCAAAATGAAGGTTAAAGGAAAAAAAAACAAGATTTTTCAGATGTTTTCGATTGCTAGAAATGGTGGATTTTTCTTTTAATGATGAATATCTGTTTGGTGAAACAGCGACATCTGGTGCTTCATGAGCATTTTCTCCCCCTCCAACGTCTAAAACACAGAATTCTTATCAAGAAAAAGTTTTAAATGTTAAATTTCAGAAAACGCAAAGCAGTTGCAAGATTTTAGAGGGTTTAAAAATGCCCGCCGGATAATTAGAATTTCTTTTTTTTTGCTTTCAAATGTAGTAATTTCTGTTTCGACTCTGAAGATTCAGTGATTGACATTTCAGTTTCTGTTAAAACGGACTCGCGTAAAGCAGCTACTGTTTCCTCTTATTCAGGTCAGGGAGGCGACACGTGAAGGAAATTTGTGTTTGTATTTGGCCGTTTTGAAAGCAGCCAGTTCCTGATGTTGTGGTCCAGGCAGCGACAGCAGGAGAATTCTCCAGATGCACTGATGCTAGAAGGCTAAAATACTGTATATGTAATGCCAAAATATTTAAATTCACAGGAAGAGAAGTGTCCGCAAAAAATAAAAATAATAATAAAAAATCTGCATTATCTGTTTTTTCACATTTACTGTAAGAAGCCGAGGACTCTACAAGAAGATGAGTATTTGATTTAAAGGACAGTTCAGCTTAATTTTTCCACATTTTCCATCCTGTCACAAACATGTCCAAACCTCACAGTTGTATTTACTCTCATCAAATGAGAATTAGCACAGAACTGGACCTTTGTTGAATGAAACCCTTTCAACTAATAAGAAATTTAATGGTACCCTGAAGGATGTTTGACCACTAGTGGAGATGCAGAGCCATGTTTTTGTAAACGGGTCCTCGATAAAACTGTTTACAAGAAAACTCTAAAGGGATCAGTCTATAGACTATAAAATCTATTTAATTTTGGTGCATTTCATAGTAAAGAACACCAAAAAGAATCGAGACAGCAGGGGACATCTAGCTTAGCTTCTTTTTTTTCTTTCTTTTTTGTGAAAATAAAGTTTTAACCAGTAGCTAATGTTCAGTCACTGCCCTGTAAATCTATACAAATGAAATCACTGCCCCTTTATCAAGAAGAAAAATCACTTTTAGTTGTTTTTTTTTTTTACTAGATCCAATCGGTACTTGGTGTTTGTTTGTTTACAGCCAAGCACCGTGAATCTTTACCAGTGGTGATTTTTTTTTTTTTTTTTAATAAAAATCCAAAAAACAAAAAAGAGGCATGGAATCATTCACACTAAATTGACATTTTGTTTAGTGTTAATGACAATATCAATATATATCCAGTATAGCCCGATGTACAGCTGAATTATACGATGCAGCTGAGTCTATTTTGTAAAGGAGAAGAGGAATTTCATTGTTGAATATCTAAATACCACATTTTAGAATCTGGCATAATCAAACTGAGGAATACAATTCGTAGTGTTTGGTTTAAAGATGCTTACGGGAACTCCAACAGTAGATCGCTGTATCCTTACTCATAGCCATTTTAACAGCTCTTCTTATACTTATACTGTGCCTGCTGATTAATTGTTGCACTATACGTAGCTCTCTGCTGATTTTTTTATTATTTTTTAAACAAAAAAAATCTGAGAAATTTTCTTTCTTTCAGTTGCCAAAAAAATGACAAACGGCTGATTTCCACACACAAGAGGGTGTATAACAAGTTATTTTCTTCTTTTAACTTACAAATCAAGTGTTTCTACAGCAAAATGCCCCCGTTTTCTTTCCCCTCTACTCGTTTTACTCGCACAGATTCACCCATGATGAGAAAACATGATTTGCAGCACAGTAAAATCCTGGTCAATCAAACCTGTTAGAACGGTTACACCATTTCTGAAAGTGTGAATCGATCTTCTTTCTTTTCTTTTCTTTTCTGTTCCTCCTCAGTGTGTACTGTTTACGTTCAGAGTCCTTATTGTACATTTGGATGTTAATAACATCTTGTAATTATTAAAAAAAAAACAAAAAAGCTTGTATATTGATGTTGTTTTGATGCAATTATCTTTACCTCAAATTATTTTTTTGGGATATACAGTATTGGACCAATAATAAACAAATGCATTTGATATTTTTTCTGCTTAGTTTGTTTTTTTGAAATATTTATTTTGAGGCTCATCCCTTTTGTTTTCACAAAAAAATGGAAATTTAATAAAAAAGATATATATTTACATTATATATGTATATATTAATAATTATCTTACAAGGTAACAAGAAAGGAGCTTTATTTAGAAGTTGATCCATACAAACTAAAAACTACAAATCCCACATGTTGGAATGTTGGAATTAAAAAAGAAAACACAACCATAACTATAAGTAATTCATTTTGCTCCTATACCCTTTACACAAATATTGGTAATAATTTAGTAATTTAGCTTTAATAAGCTTCATTTGTGTGCTTTGTGTCAATTAATAGTGCTATAATTGACATGTAAAATGAAATGTCTGTCAATCAAACCCCAACATATATCAAGATAAGACAAAATTAGGTGACAAATCAACCATAAACCATAAAAAAACAAAAAAAGAGGAATTACAATATAAGAACCACACTCATAATATCAATAGGCATATAAAAAATAGAAATACTTTATTCAAAAAGTTTTTTTTTTTTTTTGTTAAAATGTTTTAGAGATGATTTCTCAGTAGTTTAAAGATGTGTTTTTGATAAATTACTTAAAATTTTTCATGTTGAGATGAGCTGAAAAAGAAGGGTTAATGGAAATCTACAAAATAAAAGCATGGAAAGCTAATCCGCCTGTAAACCATCCTCGCCACCACATGTTTCCACATTCAGTTAGGATTGGAAAATGTTCCTTTTTATATGTGGTTTGAGCAGCATTCATGAGCTTTTTTTCATGTCTGACACATTGACAGACGAGCCTGATGTTGAAATCAACTCTGGTGTCGTGTTTCCTAAGACATTTTGAAACAAATTTCCCTCGTTGATAAAAATCTGTTAGAAGATCACGTTCGCCTTCGTCTCTGTCAAAAGTTCAACTTTTAATCGCGGTTTGGTATGTTTTCAAGCTGTGAACTGTCGGTATGTCCACGCAGGCAGTGTCACAAAAGACTGCATGTTGTTCCCTCATAGCAAACTCACAGTTTGCCCCCATCTGTCACAGTTGAATTACAGGAAATCCTTTCCCGTATCGTTTATAGGAAGTAAGATCATAAGGGCACCATTCTTCTTTTCTCTACCTCACATCACGGTTCTCTTCTTCCTCATGCCAACACTTGCAGCTGCTGATGATGTCGCATCCTCAGTCGTCCTGAATCCTCCCGTAGCTTTGCCTCTGAGGTGATCTGTAGCCGACGATACTGGAGGGAGGAGAGAGGAGAATATACTTGAAGAGATGAAGCCTGATTGTCTTTGTTTTTAATAGAATATACATGATATTTGCCATTTTGTTGCTGGAAAACACACAGATTTTTATAAAGAAGTAGGTTGACCTGATCGTTTTTTACTACCCTGTTTTTATGTTCTAACAGTAAACGCTTTGTTGTCTGTTCCTTTTGTGTGGTCACCACTCACAACACGAGTTTTTATAGAACGTGAACAAAAATAGGAATAGGAAGAAAAGCAAAGTGCGGCTTTTAAAGCTGTTTTCTTCCCATTTTCTCTTCGCTTTCTATAATTCGATTCAATACAAATTAGGTAAGACAGATGTCCGTTTACACAGTACAATGACGTTCTCGTTCTGTGAATCCTCTGAGAAAAACACAGCAACAAATGCATTCATCAGACCTTAGAACAAGTCATAAGGGTCTTTAAAAAGAAGAGGGCAGGACGTCCCTGTTTGTGCAATATAATGATCTGTGCAACTTCTGCAGAGTCCATGCAGCAGTGTGTGTCACAGGGCAAACTGCAGTGTTGGAGGAAGTAGCAGAGTGCTGATAATAAGCCTAATAACCACTTTAACCACAGCAGCGTATGTTAATACTGATGTTTCAACATTACTCACTTAGCACAATATATTTTAGGCTCTATGACGTATTCATTAATGTAGTTATTTTTATGTTAAAGTTCCTGTATCATCCACTTTTCTGGGGTTTGATACCTCTAACATGATATATTGTAAAGCACAGGTTGGTATTGGCCTGTTTTAGAAATATTCATGAGCCTTTCTTTTGATTTTCTGATTTTCAATCAGGGAGCGTTTGAACCTTTAAAGGCAGAGGGAGCTACCGCATGACATCACAAAGTCAAGGAAATACAAACGACCCGCAAAACAGGAATGTTTCTGATTTCCGGCTGTGTGCATTTCTCTGTTTACTGGTGCATGGAGCAGTTTTTATATATCTACAGTAAAATATAAAGAGGCTATTTGCATGATAGGGGACCATTTAATGTGTAATTATCCAATTTATTTTCTGTTACCGGACTCCACACAGTGTGTGTATTATCACTGCAAATTTTGGCAATACATATGTATATAGGATAAGTGTGTATATTGGATATGTATACTTTTTTATGTTATAGTTTTTGATTTCGATTTTTTTACTCAGTCATTCTCCCTTTATTCATTTTTTCTTCTAATTTGGAGCTGCTGAGTAAATTTGCCCCTGTGGGATGTGAGTTTTTTTTTTTTTTTAATCTTGTATCTGTGGTTCCCGCTTGGAAAAATATTTGTTTTTAGTTAAAAAAGATAAAGGAAATGGCTAACAATTCATACATTTGAAATGATGAGTCTCTAGATTTTCTGTGGCAGGAAAAATGAATACTAGCCTGAAATATTGAGCTTTAGGTATAGATCAATTGTTTCCATTGCCAGCAACGTTGTACCATCTGGATTCAGTAGATCTTAAAATAAAAGTACCTGACGGGAATCATTCCCAGTACCGACAGGATGCTGGACAGCATGAAGACGAAGCCCGGCAGCCAGTTGAGGGTTCTCTGGTAGATCTTAGTAAAGGCAGGGATGTAGGCCAGACCAGCGAACTTCAGACTCAACTGCAGGGAGGTGAGAGTGATGCCTGATGGGAAGATGAGAGGACACATAGGCCAAAGGAGAAATACTTCATCACTGTTCTCAAAATTGTCCTACAATGTTTAATAGATATATATTCTTTTGGGGTGAAATAATCCAAACAAAGAGCTCTCTTACGTTTACATATGTACATATATATATTATTTTCCTTGCTTCCTTTTGTGTGTGGACAAGGAAAAAAAGTCAGTTTTTTGCTGGCGTGGCTGTGTTTGCATTGCAGTGACTCTACAAACACAGTCACGTCAAAGCAAACATTAAATGGAAAAACCTTGCAATGAATAACCTTGCTCCTCTAAGTGTGTGTGTGTGTGTGTGTGTGTGTGTGCGTGTGCGTGTGCGTGTGCGTGTGCGTGTGCGTGTGCGTGTGCGTGTGTGAGAAAACATGACACTTGTAGCAGAACAGGCTCTTTGCGATACACCGTCTGTTAGAAACCAGCCTGACGGGTCAAACGTGAACCTAAACTAGATTGGGGGCTCCGGGTTAGTGGCAAACAAACAGTATTTTACTGTAAAGGAAGCGTTTTTCTGCAAGTTTTGGCCGAGTCGGTGACCTTGCGCTGAACTTCCGATGATTCTGGAGTTTCCAGGCAAACCGCGCCCAGGAGGCCTCATTCTGTCACCGTGCAGTGAAGAATCAGCCTTCATTTTCAAAATAAATCACAATCTAACACTCAACCTGGTCACATGGTTCAGAGTTTGGATTTTAAGATGATATTTTGCTCATCGACCCGACAGACGTTTGGCAGGTTGAGCTGTACAGTCAGGTTTAGTTTAATGAGGATGCTGCAAACAGAATATAAGATATGAACAGGAAGGAACAAAAATAGATGTTCTAATATAATATCTAGGCAAATAATTAATAATATAATTATTTTAAGGTGTAGTTTCACATTTCTGCCAGATTTCTAAAGTTTTCCTCAACTACTTACTAGAAAGAAATAATCCCTCCAAAGGGTCATTTTAAAATAATTTGAGTGAACTTACCCTTTAAATAATATCTCGAGTCTTGATGATATCAGTACTATTTCCTCTTTTTTCCACTTAGAATCGTATCAATCTGCAGTACGCGTCTATAATGTTCTTTAATTTTAATCTTTTATTGTTCCACTTTTGCTTTTACTGCTTTTATACCGTGCACATGCTCATACACACACACACACACACAGACACACACACGAAGGTTGCATACTCACCACATGAGCTTGCTGGAACCTGCTGCGAGAGCAGAGATCTGATCGTGGGCATCGGGATTAGAGCGAACAGGGTGAGCGAACGAGCTGCAAAGAAAAAAAACATTATTATTATTTTTTTTATTTCTATCCCGATTCCTCCCCCACCTCTTGTTTCCCCACCGCAATTGTAGCGCAGCATGAAAATTACAAATGTTATGGCTTCCATCCATTCTCAGTTCCTCCTCTTGGTTCCTGTATTGCCATCGTTTATGCTGATAACCTACATCTGTCCTGTTTGACGCGGCCCCTTACAAGAGCCAAGTATTGGGACAGCTCCACTTTTTTTTTTTTCACAAAAGACAAGGAGTCGCTTCCTCATTTTTGCTGAGTCAAAACCAACAAAACCAACAAAACATTGATGCTTATTTTTTTCCTGTGTATTCAAGGCAGATTCCTCCTTATTATTAATCTTCACTTATAAATAATAATAGTAGGAATTATAGTGGGAATCCAGAAGTGACATGAAATCCTGATCCTCACCAAGGTAGAACATGTAAGTTTCCGTGACGAAAGTCATGAAGAAGATCCCCGAGGCGAAGGACACCATGCCGATCAGGATCAACGACACGTCGCTGACGCAGCGGCGGAACACGATGACGCCGAGGAAGCTGGTTACGAAAATCACGCAGCCCGCCGCGTTCCCGTAACCCACCTGGAGGAGGGAATATAACGAAAGGAAGTAGCGTTTATAGTGTTGATTCTAGTCTTTTTTTAAAGCAGCAAAAGACCTTCATACTTCAAACAACTTTACCTGCGTGGCGGTCCATTTCAGCGGCTCTTTCAACACATAGGAGCCCAGTATCTCCATGGCTCCGCCCACTGAGGTGTTGTACAAGATGGCGGCGGCGAACAGCAGAACCACGTTCACCATGTTTTTCCCGACGGGAGCCTCAGCGGAAACGGTACTGGAAACGTTACTGGCGCTGGCGGAAAGGTCGTGGCAGTTCTCCTCCGGCTCTGTGGACGCTTGTTTCACCTTTGAAACACAGAAAGTTTATTAGAGGTCGAACTTAGGTCACATTCAGGGATATAAAAACGCTTTGATGAAATCGTGGTTCGGATAGAAGGACAGTTTATTGGCAACAGATTGAAATTCAGCTTGAGGGCATATTTTTTTATCCCTTTAAAGGGGCCCTATTATAAAATGTTCCTCCTAGCATCTATTTGCAGCTGTTGAAATAAAACTATGTGGGAGCCACATGGATAATTCCACATTAACATTACAACCGATGATCCAAACAATAGGAAATAAACCTTAACTCGATGAATGCAACGTGTTTAATACTGATCCAATAACAGATGATTTTTTTTAAACACACACACACACACACTGACCTGCAGCAGGAGTACAGAGTGCAGGAGGCTGAGCAGGTGCAGCAGCGTGCTGACAGACAGCAGGATGGTTCCATGTCCCACGCTGGAGCTGTAGAGCAGGAACAGGTGACCCGACGCCAGGCTGCCGACCAGCCCCGCCATCCCATACAGCAGCTCCACCCTCATTATCACCTGCACGGGACGCACACGTCAGTCTAGTCTTTTTTTTCACTAAAACTACAAGAAAATGAATTTTATTTGCTTTTAAGTGTAAATATTTAACATTTCAGGTGTCATTCACACACCAGGAGGAACATGAGTAATCGTATCTATATGTAACTAAGTACATTAAGTACAAATTAGAGGTACTTTACTTGAGTATTTTCTATTTTCTGATACTTCCACTACTGCCCCTACATGCATGTCACAGCTATAGTTACTTTTTCCGCTTTCAAATACGTGATCATTTTCTTAGATTAGAGCAGCGGCTTCATAACTCAGTTTAGTTCATGGGCCACAATCAGATCAATTTGACATCAAGTGGGTTGGGCCAATAAAAATAAGCATTTAACTAATAACATCTATAAATGTCTTCCCTCCTTTTTATGTAAGGAAATACATTATGAATATGTAGACATGCAATTTCAACAATATAACGTGTTATTCCATATCTAGTCAGTCTACTTTTGCATGTATTTCAATAGAAAAACATATACTCACTGAACAGTATTTAGTTTTTTAAGCAGCAGGTGAAGTTATCTCCTGCCTGACAAACTGTTTAAAAATCAAAACTGAAACAAAAAACACTAAATATTTTATTCCTCCAGTCCTGAAAGATGTTCAGACTATTTCCCCCCCAAAGAAATAGGAACTTTGTAATATTTCCTCCTTGAAACTCCTTGAATTAGATTATTTAACAGCATCATGCGTTGAAATTAGCTCCATGGCAACATGAAAATGCGTCCATGAAGCAATATTCTAGTAATTGATATGATAGTATATGAGTAGTTTTACTTTTAATACTGATGTACTAGGATTCTGGATGCAGGATGCTGCGACTTGTACTTGTAGAAACCACCCAGCTCTTGGGACTGAAGTTACCGACCTTGGAGCGTTCAGCCGCGGTGGATCCGACGGACGCCAGCGTCATCACGCCGGGCCAGTACGAGCAGAAGCCGCCGGACAGCCCGAAGACGACCGCCGCCCCGAACATCACCTGCAGCGGGAGGCGCAGGAGGACCACCAGGAGCAGGGCGAGCCGGGACAGCAGGTACCCGCACAGCGGCACCGCGATCGGGATCCGCCTCCAGCCGCGGTCGCCGACGCGCGCCAGGAGCAGCGAGGGCAAGATGGGCGCGAGCTGGACGATGAGGTTGTAGGTCATGTAGAAGTCCGTCATGGCTTTCTGCTGCGCCTCCTCGGTGCCGTTGGCGCTGCGGTCCTTCACCAGCATCAGCAGCGCCGTGTCGAACAGGGTGCTGCCCAGCTGCTCCAGCACGATCAGCGGCTCCACGCGCCGCAGCACGGCCGCGGCCGCCGGACACGCACCCAGCGCGGCCATCGGTGGTCAAACTTGTTGCCGACAGGGGAGAAAACGGCAGGAATCAACTTTTGCCGCTGCTGAAGTCGTTGTGAATAACAAGAGGACGCGTGGCCGCTTTAAAAATTGAAAAGCTGAAACAGCCCCTTCCTCTTCCTCATTCTCCTCCTCCTCCTCCTCCTCTTCACGGTGGCTTCTCAAACAAAGTGATGAAATAAAAGGCGTGTACGTGCGAAGTGTCCATGAAAGAGATTTGGGAAAACACCTTCTTATTCTCATGGACACTTTCCATTGGTCCCTTTTCATCAGAAATAACGTTATTATTATAATATTTTGTTACATGTTGTATAGAAGCCCACAACCACCTGTTTTCCAACGATGAAATTATATATTATATAATAATATAATATATATTATATATTGTTGTTATTTTATTTTTTTTATTTTGAAGAAACCACCATTTGATTTTTTTTGTTATTTGACCTTTTTTGATGAAATAAAAGGCATGTATTCTCTTGGACATTTTTCATTGGGTGGCTTTTTACCAGAAAGATTATTATAATTCCATTCATTATTATTATTATTATTATTATGGATAATAATAATGGTGATAATAATATATTATTATAATTCTAATTATTGTCTTTGTAATTGTTATTATAATATTTCATTGAAATAATTTTTTATTTGTTTTGATTATCTAAACTCTTATCTAAACTCAACTTTATTTATGTAGCATTAAAAAAATAAATAAATAAAAGCAATTCAAAATAGAATGAATAAAAGCAAAATTGATAACGATAAATAAACAAAAAAATAAACTGTAAAACATTAAAACCCGAGTAGAGTCCTGTGTGAGGCTTGAATGCCAAGGAATTAAAAATGTGTTTTAAAATGAGTTTTAAAAAACAGACAGTGAGGAGGTTTGTCTCGACTTAATCATTTTGTTGCCTCGAGATAAGAAAGCTCATTTCTTTATCTCATTATCACGAGCAAAGAAATGATTCCTCAACATCCTTTATTAACTGCAGTCAAGCCTCTGCATCCAAAAAACACTGTGAACCTACCCCCCACTTTGTTTTACAGTGCCTGTTTATACAAGGTATTACGGTAACAGGGAGTGCAAACTGATTTTTACAACTAAAGCAACGGTCAGGTGAACAGGATTTTGTCAGTCTTTCAATAATTATTAAAGACATGAGTGAAAATTAATAAATATTAAATAATTAATAAAATGTGTAATTAATAATAATAAAATACCAACACCTGCAGAGAAAATAATAGGATTTGAAAAATTACGCTTAGTCATTTTAGTCAAACGTGACATTTTAAACACCAAAAATTATTGAGAAACTTCCTGTTTCCATAGACTGACTTTGTTGGGGGGAGGGGGATCAGGACTGGTCCGATGTGGTCTATATGTGAGAGAAGCGGATCGGCCATTTGAGGAACTGGCAACTTGAGCTTTTTGGCACTTCCGCGTTGGCTCCGTTTTTCAGCACCTGACGTTGCCCCTTTGGTCTGCCGTCATCCTGAAGCGGTTTGTGGAAACAGGAAGTTTCTCAACGGCGGTCTGTCACTTTGATGCTTTAAAGGCAGATCGGCCTTTGGGAATGAAGTGTGCGTACGTGTGCTTTCGTGTCAATGTGCAGATCCAAAAATCCCATGAGTTCACACGTGACACACACATGAAGGAACCACTCAGAGATCCCACATGTACAGGTTTTGTTTTTAATGAGAAAATATTCATAATATGTATAGTAGGTGTATAACTGTGAGCCATACATGTGCTATAAAATAACAAAGCAGAATATGAGCATACAAGTGGTTAACATAGGAACAGAGGTTATATATTGTATAATATTGCGTTGTCACACACACACACACACACACACACACACACACACACACACACACACACATACACACACGGACAGGTGTGAGTCCTGCGCTGAAGCTCAGGGGGTGTGTCTGAGGAGGGGGGTGAAACAAGCTACCAGCATTTAAAATGATAAATAAAACCATTTCTGCACCATGAATTCAAACAAAAAGCATAATAGGAATAATTATAATAAATCACACGATTAGAACTCCTCGGTTGTGTGCATGATGTCGGATAAGATTTTTAAAAGTGATTTTCGTGAGAACTGTGGTTTGATTGTGTCATTTAAAGCAGGGACAAGGACGGGGTGTGTGTGTGTGTTTGTGTGTGTTTGTGTGTAATAACACAGTTTTATATCGTAATGCTGCAGCTGCAGTAAACTATGGAAGAAGCTGGGTGCTTTTGTTGCTTGAAACTCATACCGTGCCATGGACGAAGCTTAGATACAGGCCAGAAATAGGCGTCTGCAAAACTATCGTGCGTTACAAAGGGTCTGTATCTGTTATTCATCCAGTGGGGGGTTAAAAAAAAAGTCGTTTTTATGTCACGTAGCCCTCCAAAATCCAAAATCAACATACAGATACAAGAGGTGCTTTTAATACTGTTTGACGGCTCTTTTGTCTTCCCATCACTGTGTTTGAAAGCCCAACTCACTCTTTTGTTTGTCCCTTAACTCCTTAATTGCTGTCGTCGGTGCTTTTGCCACATGGCAAAAAGTCTCATTTAAAAAAAAGGGACACTAGTCCTTTAAATACCTTTTTTTCCCCCCCTTTCTTATATATTATTAAATGTGTACAAAAAACAATGATTCTTTGGAACCAATGTGTATTTTTTCATTTTAGGGTAAATTAATGCATCACCTATAGGCACAAGTTCTTGGTTCTCACTTCCAGATTTATGGACTTACTGGCACTGTGTTTCCCTCACAGAGCAAATTATAAGAAAATCAGATAATTTGCCTTAAAGAAACTTGTCCTGCACTCTAATACAGGATAGGATTGTCCCAATAAATACAATATATAATCATTATCATTAAATGACTATGTGTCCCATAATGTGTTTTTTTGTGCAAGTTTACCTCAGGGTACTTTTTATATTTCAGGCATTATAAGCTGAGGAGTTTATTATTATTCAGTGTGACTCGTGAGCAGGTCAGTGCCTTGCTGAAGGACACTTGGACAGGACTTGTGAACTCCTGACATTCTGATGCTGGGAAAAAAAAAGGAAAAATCTCAAATGGCTTCAATTGTCAAGCGAACAAAGACCGAATAGTAGAATCAAGTCGCTACTGTTCAGTTTAAAAAAACACATTTTTTTTTTTGTTTTATTTTTCATTATTATTTATCGTATTTTGCTATTTGGAAGCTGGCTGTTGTTTTTTCTACACCTGGACATGTCACGCTTACAGAGGCCGGTTATTGCAGTATCTTTTTTTCACTCGTTTGACGAAAACAGAAAATCACATCGTCCTGAAGCTCACTATAAATTCTGTAAAAACAAAAAACTTCCTGTCAACTGCCTCTTAATGAGCGTTTCTACTGATAGTCACAGCCTTATTTTCACTGCTTGTTGTGTTAACAAATATGTAAGGATTGTAATTCCCTGCACACAATTAGTACATCTTAAATAATGCTTAGGCGGACAGAGTTTCTCTAAATAACATTCTTTTTTTTGTTCTAGCAACTTTTTTTTTTTTTTATAAAAAGCCTCTTTTTTTCAACATTTTTCATCACACTTTATCCTCAGCTAGCAAGGGTATAGCAGATACTGGAATCTCAACATACATGTTCATATATCAAATACACAACCTACCTCAGTATAATACATGGAACAACTGCTTACATCAGAAAGCACAGGTCAACAAAGCCACGTAGCCAGCAAAAGGTAAAATAAGTGATTTCGTTAGAATATAAAAACCCCAGACCCCAGCCCTTTAAATTCATACACACACACACACACTCTGAAGTGACGCAAACACGACCTCCCCCCATCTCCTGTTTGAAGAATAGTGTTTGCATACAGATTCTCTAATGTGGTTGACTTATTTTCCCCTATGGAATCTGTAGCAATACAGGATAGAAGATAAAATACATCAATTACAGACGGTTCTAAGGCAAAGTAGATGCTAATCTGGAGTTAGTTTTGCAAAATTTCCTCATTAGAGGTGAAGTTTGCTGACCCTGGAGTCAGCACTTAAAGAGCGATTTAATGTGCTGTGGGTGCCTGAAAACATTGCAAGCGCTCCGACGTGTCATATAGATTTGTACTTGTGGCACTGCAGGATAAGTAAAATAAATGGATCCGCGTGGTTCAAATCCTGAAAAGACATCCCTGTCTTCCTGCAGCTCGATTCTGAGAAGTCGTGTGTGTGATCAGGCCTCACTGATCCATCATTGCTTGGTGAGCCGGGTCGTTATCAAGCACACGTTATCGGGAAAAAAAAAAGCCCCATCTTCAATAAGTCTCAGGCCACCTTTCACAATAAAATATCATGTCTTCATATCTCAGCCCCTGTTTCAATAATGAAATTGCAGAGAAGTGAAAAAAGTCCTATGAATATTTAAGTCATTCAGCGTCTATCAGCTTATAAAAAAAAAAAATAAACTGAATTAAATTCCTCTTAAACCACCGTAAAACCTTCCAAAGTGTCTCTTTGCGTCACTGATCCTTTTCCCTCCAAACTCACCTCAACACTTCAAATGTCTCTCACATGCTCAGCCGCTTAACATACTGTTACTGCCTTCAATCTTCAGGTCCACAAAATAAAAAAAAAAAAAAAAAAACTTCAACTCCTCGGTGCAGCCCCATTGGTCAGGCCAGTGGGTCATGTGATCATCAGAATACTATTAGTAAAATAAATACTGTTTCCTTTCCATGTCCTTTTTTTTTCCTTTGCCGTTTTTCCTCCAGTCTCCTCTTCCTCCTCCTTTCTCCTCAGTCCCCAACTGTCTCTGAAATGAGCTGTTTACTCCTCCTCCTCTTCCTCCTCTTCCTCCTCTTCCTCTCCATCCTCATTGGCGTAGATTCCGGCTTCCCACTTCAACGCCATGTCACTTTTTCTCCTGGTGACACGAGTGGCCTCCAGGACCTGCCGAATACAAAAGCAGCCAATCAGATGCATGCACATTAAGCTATGCACTGGTGTTCCATGCTCATTAGGATTCACTGTACTGGCAAACACAATCACAGTGACTTTAATATCATGCAGCGTGTGTCAAACACTGAAGGAGCGCTTGGTTAAACCATCTAACTGTTCAGGTTTCACCAGTAAAGACCATCTGCCACCAAAATGAAGCGCACCTGCAGTATTTGACCATTGAAGCTACAGTAAATTTACTCCATCTCAGCAAAAGTGTCATGCTTAAACACTTTTTTTTCCACATGTTATGCTCCCAAACACCTTCCACTTTTTTTACACAGCCATGCCAAAACATACACATAAACATGTCACACGTCACTTTGTGTGAAGGATTGCAGGTCTGACATGACTAAGGCAGTGGGTCCCAATCTTTTTGGCCTGTGATCCCTTAAAATAAAGCAAAGTCTACCTGGGACATTTCATCACATGTTGCAATGTCTACCAGTTACCAAGCTACTGATTATTGTCTTGATTCATCGGTTTCTCCACAACATTATAATCTACATCTCTTTTTCAGAAACAATGAGAAAAATATCACAGAATTTTCAAGATATATATATGTTGTTGAAATATTCTAATTTCTGGACTTTCACAAGCTTCTGTAATGCATCACTGCCCCAGTTTAAAAGCATGACTGACCTTGTCTTATTGAAAGTCATTACCATTAAATAACAGAGCACTCGTCCTGAGGTAACTGCAACATTCCACTGTACATTTTATATGTTGAAGGGGTGTACAGATCAATGTGCATGGGGGGGGGAGGGTCAAAGGTCACACCAAATCAATGGACAAGCACATGCAGCACCAACACTAAAGCAGTGAGACCACATGCAGACCTGGGACCAGATATACGATATTTTAGAATTCCACATAGCCAAGACTTTCAGGACAGAACAATACCATAAAAATTAGACATTTATATTTATATTTTCTGGGCTGGTTTCATGTCTGGCAGACAAGAAGTGGCACCGGTGGGTTTATACTGTTGACACATCTACCGTCTTAAGGAGGATATGAAAGTAATTGCCAGTGGGACTCCCCCTTCTAATGACCGCTCTGTATTTGGCAACATGTTCTCTTCGTCTGTTGACCTGAAAGCCAGTTGGCCACAAGGCAAAACGCAGCGAGACATAGCACAGTTAAGACTCAGTGAATGTCTTCAATCCATCAAATTCATTGGTTTTCCAAGAGTTTTCAGTTCAGTCTGACCCAGGTCTGACAGCAAATGCGGTTAATGGAGTAGTGAGGAGGTTTGGGGTGCGACTGGTGTCTCAGTGGTTACCTCGTTAGCCAGCAACCTACGGGCATACTGACCGACCAGCAGGAGAGAAGCAACAGTACACATAGTCAACACATGTGATGTCATTGTGGACATACAACAAGATCAGTATCAATGGAGAACATTAACACCGCTTCAGTGTGACCTGTTCAAGATAAATTCAGACAGATATCTTGGCAAATTGACGATAACTATGCAATGTCATGAATGTCGCTCGGGTTTGCGTCAGGCCAGAAATCCCCCAGAGATCGTGACTTATTTTCACTTTCATTTCCTGCTTCAGGCTGGGAAATTCCCTTCTGTTTTGCACAGTATTAGCTCATTATGCCAACGGGACATGGGTGGATGCATTCAGCCGCGCTGACGTTAAAAAAAAAATAGTGACAAATTCAACAAGGGCATAATGGCCTGAAGTGTATCAACAACTTCATAAATACATTTTTAGGACCAATCAGAAAAGCAGAATTTTACTAGCTGCTGGCCACTAAAAATGATTTTGTTTTTGCTATACTATACATGAAAAACTTTTTTTTTCCATTCTACACCTGCTTATTATATAAAATTATCATTAGCAATATTATTATTAATGCCTTTTCCTGGTATGAATACTCACGCTGTTGTCGTCCAGCTTCTCCCTCCTCTTCACCTTGTGTGTTTCATACTCTTCCATGAGACTCTGCAGTAAGTTTTTGGGTCGAGATCCTCCGGAGTCCTCGCTGCCGGCGTCGGACAGGGCTCCTTCGGAGGGTGACGGTGAGACAGGCGGCGCGGGGCGAACTTTCTCGATCTTTCCTGCAAATAGTCGCAGAGAAACACACAGAGAGTTAACGCAATCGCAATGAGCGTCCTGGCAGGACACAAGAGAGAGACGAACAGTTCGAACAGGTCATATAAAAAAAGAACAACCTTGTGCCATCTGTTTCATAGAGGGACCAATGAGAACGTTACAGTGTGGACTCACCTGGCGCCGTCCTCGCTGTCAGTGTGAGTCGACTTGGCAGGCTGTTGCTCTTCATCTTGTCCGCTGCAGACATGCTGGTCGGCCGGATCCCCGTCCTCACGGGACCGTGACCGCCGCTAGAGGTCTTGCTGGATCGGACGGCGGGTACAGGGAGCACCTCCCGCTGTTTCTTCAGCTCCTCCTCCCTCTGCTGAGCCGCTCGGATCTCCTCCTCGATCATGGACAGCGTCCGCTGCTTCTTGGAGCGCACGCGGAACGGGCCGCTGGCCGCCGCCTCCACCTCGGGGCCTCGCACCGCTGTGCTCCGCAGCTCCGCCGCTTCCGAGTATTTGCTGAAGTAGCTGAACTCCGGTTTCTCCGGGCTTGGAGGGGAAGGGGGACGGTAGACCGGTGTCGGCCTGGCGACGGGCGCCGTTGGGACCTGGATGGGAGCTGGAGCTGGGGTGGAGGATGCCAGTGCCCTGGCATAGGAGGACTGGATCTTGATCCTGGGGCCCCCGTCTCTGGGCCTCTGCGGTGGCGAGATGGGCTGAGCTGGAGGCGGAGAAGGCGTCTGGAGACGCTGTGCCGGGCTGGAGGACTGCTGCTGTCGCTGGGGTTCTGAGGCCGCCTCTTGGTAAACCACTCTCACCTCGGGCTGCCTGTCTGGCTGAGGGGACGGGTTGGACGGAGCGGGGCTAGAGGACACGGGCGACTGGAGGCTAGGGGCACCACCGGAAGATACAGGGGAGGAAGAAACTGGCACTGGGCTGCTTGTAGATGCTGAGGAAGGAGACACGGGTGTGCTCAGCTGTGAGGAATTCAAGTCAGGGAGCGATGACTGCCAATCCTCTCCGCTCTGGGCTGCCAGGGCATTTTCAATGGCGTTTTGGACAAGCACCCCCGCGTGGTACTCCAGCTCGACTTCCGACGGGCCGCCAGTGGTCTGCCCGTTGACTGGCGTGGTGGGCTGGGGAGTAGGCGGCGACACTGGGGTGAGTGGCAGCGGGGTAGGGGGCAGCGAGGCCCCGCTGTCGGAAACGTTATCCAAGCTAAACACAGTGGTGTCCTGAGAGCGGACGGACAATTCATCCAGTCCGGAGTCAGACTCCTCTGTGTGGAAGCCCGTGTGGAAGCGACCCTTTTCCTCATCCTCACGCAGGATCGTCATCACGGCTCTGGCGCAAGTGAATTCTCCGCCGATCCCTTCGTTGGACCAGGTCACGTGGCTCTCTCCGGTCTCGGCGACGACCTCGCCGCTCCCGTGGCTGCCTCTGGGTATGGCCTTGGAGAAGGGTTTGGCGGAGTACAGGTGAGGAGCGATGTCCTTCTTTGTCGACTCCCCTTGCAGAAATTGCTTCCTGGCGGATGAGAAGTCGATCTGTTTCTCCACAATGTCCTCCTTCCTTAGCTCGGGGTCAAAGGTCACCACTGTGGGAGGGCCTGACAGTTGGGGCTGCAATTAGAGAAGACAGAATCCAAAAGAGAAAGTTAGGAAAAGAGAAAACAATGAAATATAAAAGCTGAAAGAATGGTATAGTGCCTATGTGTGTGCTACCTGTGTGTATGCATAAGTATGACTCTGTTTCTGCTGTTTCCTCTCTTGGTATTTCCTGAGAGACTCCAGCTGCTCTTCATCCAGTTGCTCCTCCAAAGGAACCTTGAATGAATGAATAAACCAGAAGACCAATCAATTATGTCAACAAAGTTGACAGAGTAAACATAGAGAACAGGAAAAGATCCAACAGTGAAGTACCTCCTGAGGAGGATTCCACCAGCGTGAGGCGATGCCAGGGTTTTTCTTCACTGCCTGGTCTTTGATCAGCTCCATACGCTCACGCTCCAACTCCTGAACCTGACCAGGAGAATGAAAAGGAATAAATAATCCAATCAAAACCTCTTGCTTTGCAGTCTGTAATGTCTTTAGATTTGATTCAAAATGGTATGCAAGTTTGGATTCCCGGTCACAACTCCCATAGCCCTGTATAAAATACAAGCATCTAATTTATGATAAACATTAAAGTTGCAATGTGTAGATTTTGCCACAATTTATGTCTAGAAATCCAAAAAGTGAACTATAAGTATATGTAACTATACAATGGTATATGGAGAAATACTAGTGTTGACATTATGTCATAGGTCTCTACACTAGGTGTCTCTGTAACACAATATATAATTAGCATGCTATCTGGTTAGCCGCAGGCTTAAAACCACTTGTGCTGCCCCCCCAGTAGTATTACGTATTGCTTCATTCAGATCAGCCCACCGACATTTGTATTTTTTGCTGACCCATGTAGTTCTGTTTAAGTTGGACTATCAATAAAACTCTACTCTCTCTACTGTTGAAAGTTATGAAAGCATTTTTTAAAATTTCTTAAAAGTCTTGATTTGCTTCCAAAGAAGAAAAAAACACTCAAAACCAAGGTTATTTTCAGTTTTTTTTTCCTTTATGATGATCTTAAACTGTTCTTACACATGTATTCATCCTTTTGTGTACTGTATCATTCATTTTAAGATAAACCTAATCTTTTTGCCCTTGGCTCATCATAATTTAATGTTTATATTGTGTCTCGTGAACAAAACCAGCTGTTTAAACTGTCCCGTATTTAACTTAAAAGATGCTGTTGTAAGTAAAACACACTTACAGTGCATCTAGTCTGGCATGCTAATACTAATTACCTTATAGCCTACCTGCCACAAAGATAAGACCAGATAGCAATGTATGAATGTAAATGATAAACATGACTAAAACGGTCAATCGGACTGATTTTGGTTTGTTTACAGGTGTGAAAGTGGATCACGCTGGAATCTATATGCTAATTAGTACACATTTTATTGCCTGTCTGGTAATCAAACTAGTGGTGTTAAAGTACTCTAAGCCCCCAATGTCTCTAGTCTCCCTTTAGGTGTAGAAGTTGAGGTGGTTCAGAACTCTAAGTATCTTGGGCTGACAATTATCTGGACTGGACTGACCCATTCACTTGTAGCCAGTGCTCTGTCGTGTGCTGTTAGTTTGCTGGGGCAGCGTGACACAGACAGGCTACTTACTTACTTACTCTAAAGCACTAAAATGTCTGAACAAAGCTTATTAATAAGGCTGGTCAGGTCCTTGGTGTCACCCAGGACTCTGTGGAGGAGGTTTTGTATCTGTCACAGCTGAGTCGTGATCTAACCTCCTCTGTGGGTCGTCTCCTCGTCACCCTGACCGGCTGCTCCTCTATGGGGCTGAAGAGTTTTCCCGGCTGCTTGTCCTCCTGAAACGCCCTCAGCTCGAACTTAGGCCTGCTGCGGCCCGACTCCTCCGCCTGCGTGTGCCCGTTGGTCCACCCTTGGGACTCCTCCTGGTGGAGGAAGGTGGTCTGCCTCGGCCCCTCCACGACGATGGGCTGGTGGTGGTGGTCGTCGGGGGAGGAGGCCGTCACCCGCACAGCCGGGGAGGTTCCATCGACGCTCAGTTTGCTGTGTTCGGACGGTGAGGAGTTCCCATTGGTGGGCGCTTCGGAGGCGGCGTCTAACACCTGGTCCAGGTAGCGGATCTCCTGGAGACACAGCAGATGGAACAAAGTTTAGAAAATACAATAAGAAAGCTGTAAGCTGCTTTGAGGTGAAACCTCGAGAAAACGTCTCTTTCTTTACCTGCACCACCTCGCTGTCAGGAGTCTCTACTTTAACACCTGTGTTGTGGACTCGGTTACCGGGGCTGCTGAAGCAGCCATGTTGGATCTGCTGGCTCTCCAGCTCCATGGTTACGGGCCTGTCAGTGATAACGCTGACTGATTCCTGGAAACTGACGCTCTTCAGGGCTCGCTCTCTCGGCGTTGGGTCACTGACATCCTCGGCTGCCCGCCACGATTTCTGTAACGACAAGGAGAGACGGAAAAAAAAAACATGTGTTCAGATTCTGTATGAACGAGCTCCGTCTTGTGATGGATTCACTGCCGACAACCTTTGCTCAGAGCTGGTGTGATAACCTGTTTCACTCCAGAGGTCAGACTAATCCTCACATACCTGACACACACATGCATCTGTCTTTCTGCATTGCAGTAGGATAAGTAACAGCACGGGTGTGTTCTGACAGGTTCCCACCACTATGGGGCGCCAACTCCCACGCTGCTGCTTTATCAGAGCTTAGAAACAAACCAGTTTAACTATTTCATCTTCATCACTGATCTATGAATGCCCTGATTTGCAGAATCCTTGGCATTACATTTCTTCTTGTGCTTTTTTTTATAGCACTCAAGCTGGCAGATGGGATGGCAGATCTTTTATTGAATAGTTTTTTTTTTTGGAGAGGACTGTTTGTAGAGGAAAAAAAAAAAGAGTAGGGAGGCCTCTTGAGCTTTTCCACCTGCCTGCAGAGATTACCGCAGCCGTATGTTCTGGACGTAGCCATTACAACCCTTTTTAGTCTCTCCTGATTAAAGATCTGAGTGCGATGGTGTTGTCTGTAATCATTGGCCATTTTAACATAATACATGTTTTGCACAAAGTCGTCTTAAGTGAAGCACTGGCTGAGGGATTGTCAGCAGAGATACTGTAGATTCTGCAGCTTCAAAGGTACTTAAGCATTGATTTATAGGTAGCAGCAGCAGAGAGCGATGTTTAATCTGTTAAAATTGTATGAGAAAACCTTATTATGAGTAAATAAAATATATTTAAGTATTTTATAACTACTATAAGTATTTTTATCTGTAGTGAAACACAATGTTACTTTTATAGTATGGATATATATCTTCAATATTCACATATTCAGTACAATACGTAATTAGTTTAATTTTCTATGATTTTATGGACAAATAATTGTTCTTTGAACTCTTGTCTTATTAATCATGAACTTTGCATTGCAGATAATTTAGCTTATTTTGTTTTATTTTGAGTTTTTAAGTATATTTATATGTAGTAATACATAATTTTAGATTTCTTTTGCAATATTCTAACTAGATTTGGTCTGTAATTAACATAAATTGATCCTGACACTCCTGTGGTCACCTCACATGTAGTTTTCCTTTGATACCAGTACAGGTACATAACCTTTGTGTTTGTAGGGATATTCCATAGGTATTATCATTTATAGGAGGAAGAACAGTCCTGGTTAAATCATCATGTTTTTTTAGGACTTGGACACAAAAAAACAACAGAAGAAACTATACTGTACTATATTATTTTATTGGTGATTTATTGAAACATTCATTTACCTGTCAACTGCAGCAAACATTTCTTCCAGGAAATGAATTTCAAAATGGTTTCTTAAAGGTTCCATATTGTATAAAGTGAGATTTGAATTGCATTTTGATTATGGGGAGGTCTAGGTGTTATAAATACCGTCTCAATCCACAGCCCGTATTCAGAAACCGTGCCTTAAAACGAGCTTTCAGGACTTCTGTGAAGTTGTGATGTCACAACAATACATTCACCCGCCCCCCCAATTCACAGCCAATCAGAAGAGAGGCTTATTGACAATATATATAGACACAAAACAACTTGTTGCTTCTAGAACTCCACAGAGAAGCCTGAGAGAGGAGATGTTAAAATATATTGAGAAGATTTCTGCTGCTTAAAACCACAAGTCTATCTTAGGGTTAAGGATATCAAGACATCAAATGAAACCCAGCGTGGGACCTTTAAGGATATGTTGTTTGACACATTGGTATGTAGAGATCAAACTCATGACCTTCAAGTTTTATGACCCTTCGATCTGACACATTCCAGACCTGCTGGTAACTAGTATGTACATTCGCACACTCCTCTCTTTACTGACCTTTTCTTATTCGTAATGGGCCTCTAACTGTTGGCTTTCTGATTTACTGCCCTGTTCTCATTGCACCTCTATTCTAAGGACGTGTTGACTTCCATGAAGGAGTTGTTGACCCCTGTCTTTGTAAAATGTGAGTGTGTGTGCGTGCAGGTTTAATGAAGATCACTTCAGTCAATTGGCTCACTGTTCAGTAAAACACACACGCACACAGACATAACAAAGAAGTATCTCCATTTTAACCTCTCATACACTTGAAACACACTACCAGACTGCTCCAATCAAATCAAAGTTCAAACTTCACACTCAAATCAAAGATAAAGACGAATGTTCCATACTAAGTCATTGGAAGGATATGTAATTGTCCAGAGAGGCTGAAATATGATTACAAGTCCTTACCCCAAACCTGATATTGATAAAACATCACGTGAATTAGGATCATGAGGCGTTTTTGCATAATCTGAGAATCTTTAATATAAATTAGATACTTTTTGCTTCCTTATATTCACATTATCTTCTCTCACTTTGTTTCTTGGTCTTCATCCTGCTGAATCCTGTCTCTACCCCTTCACCCTTTTTGAGTCTTTTCCTTCCTCTCTGATTATTACAGTGGAGAACACAGTGGTTGCTGAAGTCACATGGTTGATTATAAGGCCATGTCCCTCCTCAAAAAGCCTCCTGCTGAGTTAACACTCCCCCGTACGCTCCTCTCTCCTCCTCCCATGTTTCTTCAGTCCTCTCTCCTCCTCCCGTCCATCTTCCCTTGTTTATACTGAGAGAAAACATATTCTCTGAGGGCATTTTGGTGAACCATGTGGCTCAGTCACATGGAAATTCCTCACTTGGCACATTCTCTTAAGTCAAATTTCAAATTGAAGTTTCTATAACATGCAACACTTTAACATAATCCCATGTCTGTTTTACTACTCTATAGGTTCTAAAATAAAAGTGTTTTACTTCTTCTAGAACTGTTTCTGTCTGTATGAAAGTTGCTCTTCTTGCTGTTGCAACACAGAAAGTGTTGCACTCTGTGTGATTATGGTATAGCCATGGTATAAGGTAAATGTGTTTGTTTTTATTCATATTTCCGAAATATTTCCACAGTTGAAACCCATGAAAACCACTTTTTTCATCCTACAGCTGCTTTAGCATAAAATCATGCATTCGATTTTATAAGGTTTTCAAACTTAAGCTCAGGCTTGTAGTTTGAGGCATTTTTTCTCTCTTTCTTTAACCCTTTGGGCCAAATGCATGCTATTTTCCTGGTTTACATTAGAGGATGTAACCCTTTATTTAGATACTGCAGCCAAGTTTATTACAGCTTCAATGAGTTGGAGGTGTAGTTAGGGATGTCTAAATTCAGTACAGAAAATTTATTGTGTGGGTGTAGACACTCAAATCCTAATGGAAAATAAAGGCCTGATGTGAACCCATAAAACCCATGCAGAAAATATTTTTTGATCCCATGGCCATTACCGAATAAAATATTTCATTCTATTTCATAAGGCTTTTAAACTGCAACCCTGGGTTTAAAATTGTAGCTGGTTTCAAATTATTAGAGCCATTTTCTCTTGATGGCCCTGAAGAATGGCAGTGCTATTTGTTGAATTATTGAGTTTTGAAGGCCTTTAATGCAAATTTATCTATCTGAAATGTGTGTGTTTCTGATTGAAATAGATGTATGTGTGTATGGAGAACTTTTAACTGTCTGTGTATGTATGTGTAAAGAATGAAGAATGAATGAATAGTATTATGGTATGGTATGCTGAAAGGACCCTTTTTTAAAGGCACCAAAAGTTCATTTTAATTTGACCTGATAATGGGGCTAGACGAAAATTAAGGGGATCGTCAAAGTTTTTACAATTCAATGTGAAGAGGATGTGAATTGGCACATCAAATTTGATGCCAATACACACAACAGCTGTTGAGACAATTCACATAAAACTGACTCACCACCACAAAAGGACATTACTATCACATTGTATCACCACTTTCACTGCTCAGTAAGCATTATTACATACAATGATAGAAGAGCATTTCTCATTTGCACGAAGCCGCAAGCTACTCTATCAACTTTCCATTCCAGCAAAGAAAAAGCTTTGATTGCTATAGAACTTGATTTTATTCTTTTCTATGATTTCCTTTGTTTTCCTCTCACTCTCCCAAACTGCAACTCAACGATTTAAATGATTTCCCATCCAGTTAATGATATTAGTGGCCATGTGACCGGCGGTCACGTCTGTATTCACGCTCACACACACCTGGTCGACTGTTATATTTGACCCATACTGTATGTGTAGGTGTGTGTGTGCATGTGTAGGAATGTGTGTGTGTGTCCAGCAGGCGGGACAGTACAGAGGGGGAGGATATCCTGTTACTGCCTGAGGAAAACAGTACTACAGGAATGTCTCATATGCAACTCTATTCTGCTACGCTAACACACACACACACACACAAAGCAGTGATGCATGCTGGTGGGAGTATGTTCTTCCAAGTGTGTGTAGTTGTGTAGCAGGTGTGTACGCATGTGTGTGTGTTTGTCTCTCGTTGAGGTTAACTGACATTCCAGGCATATCTAGCTGTCCTCAAGGCTCAGACTATAACGCTAGTCATGAGGGACACTGCAGACCCTGCCTGGCCAGCTAAAGGAGCAACGTGTATTTATGTGTGTGTGCACATCCTCCATGGTGTGTTTGGAGTGTGTCTGAATCATTGGATCAGCATTTAATTGTCTAGAACCTTTTTAAATGCACATACATGCCTATGTAACATCTAAATGAATGTAAAATATAGCGCTCGTAGTCATAGCAACACCACACCCTCAGTTATAATATGACCACTGTGTGAGTGTGTGTAATGGGTTTTTCCAAAAAAGGGAAAAACCTACAAATGACGCATATTACAGTTCTATTTTAGGATTAAAACAGTGTAGAGTCCAGTATTAGTATTAAGTTGTTTAAGTCACTTTAGTTTTACTTAAGTGTGTGTTCTTTTAAGTCTAAAGTGAAGATTACAGATTTGGGTTTAAAACTAATATTATTTTGTTTATTCTAACAGATTTGAGTTCAGGGTTTATCATATAATAAGGATCACGTTGGGGTTCAGCTGAGGCACTGTGACGTTGTAGGTTCTTATTATAAAGGGTGGATCGACTCATCCAATGGAAATACAACAGAGCGACTAATAAAAACTGTGAGTCAGCTCACTCTTGATGCCTAAACGCTGGCTCATTCTCCGCCTGTCGCAATTCCCCCATCACATCTGGAAATGCTTACTCTCCGACTGTGATGCACAAGAATCACACACAAACACACGCAGACAGACACACACATGCTCGGGGGCTGCATGCCTGAGACACTGTGTGTGTGTGTATGTGTGTGTGGGAGGGGGGGTTTAAGTAAGAATAATTACATATTTACCAGAATACTCCCTACTAATATACCAGAGACCGGTGATGGCCGTTACACTGGAATCTCTCAGTTTCTCTTTATCTCGTAAACAAACATGTTTCCCGTACTTTCAATACCACGTCACAGTCTTATGTCAGGGCTCCACTTTAGCCAGAACACATGGCCCAAGCCTGATAATGGATGTCCGTAAAACACACACACACATGCACACACTGTGCAGCCCAGTGCAGTCAGCCTTCCCGGCTCCGTTTCCTTTGCTAAATATGATCCTGTATCGTAACTGGAGCCCGCTGCTGCTGCTGGTTTAGCCTGGTGTCCTCATGTTCAAACCACCAGCGCCAACCAGTGCTGCCCAGCACTAATTCATGATTTCAATCAGCCGTGGAGGTGACGATTTTACACTTTCTGACATGTCACGGTTTGACAGTGTCAGCAAACAGACAGGTGGTTCAAACTGAGGGAGCTCAGCTCAGTTGGAGTTTTCCGACCCTTACGATATATTGTAACACATCTAGTTAACTAGAATCCAAACTTTAACATAATTTCTTTATTTAATACAAAATGTGTGTATGTATATGTCCTTTGACCTATTCTGACAGTTCTTCCTTCCCCTCTGCCATTCCAGTATTCCACCTCCCATGTTGCTGATATTTCCAGGAATTTTAGGATAAACTGAACTTAATCTCTTTCAACGGCTTTGAGGCAATGGAATTTTGTTTGTTATTGATTTATCTACTCTTATGTCTCATTTTCCTTACCAAACCAAAGTATCTAATAATACAAAAGTTAAAGTATAATGATCAAGTTATTAGTACTCACCTGCTGCTCTTACAAGTATCTTGTCTGTTTCAGAGGCATCTGTAGATCCATTGTATACTTTTTAAAAGCATCTCACTTCTGTAATATTACAGTCACTCTCTACCATTCCGCCTATGTGTGTCTTCTTCTTTTCGGGAGATTTATCTGTTTTCCTATTCAGCTCCGTTCAGTTCAGTCCGGCCTGGGTCCGTCCTGTTCCAGATAGTGGGAGTGCCGGACTTTTCCCTGGCCAAGCCTTTTCCTCCTCTTCTTCTCCTCCTTTTCCTCCCCTCCCGTCTCTTTCCTCTCCTCCACAAAGCCTCTCCTTTCTCAGTAACATTCCTGTACTGAGTAAGCTGTGATGTCATGGGCTGTGTGTGTGAATGTGTGTGTGTTTGTGTGTGTATGTGCACGCTCGTTTCTCCAGATGCCCTCACGCACAAAGACCCCTTCTGTGCAGCCCCTCTTACACACACACACACACACACACACACACCAAAAACATCCACCCTGTGGCTCCCCACCCCTCCCTTCCTGTGTAGGAAGACCCCCCCCCCCCCCCTCCATACGTAGGCCACTCGCCCGCTTTCCCTTTAACCTACAGCCCCTGTCTAAAATCAGAGAGGCCATGATGAAGAGACGATGACTGAAGAAAGGTGGAGTAGATGATAAGCGGGTGATGGTATTTTCTCCTGTCATCATCGGTGTGATAATGTTGACTCAGTCCCACACCAGGATTAGACGGATATACTGACTGCATTCACCTGTTCATGAAAATCTAATTAAATGAAACCTGCTGCCTCATCCTGCATTAAACTATTTTATTATTCATGCTTTTACCTAAGCGGGTCCTTAATGCTGTTTTAAATCACCTGTCCACCTTGGCAAAAGTAGGGATTAGTAAAATGAACATTCAGGATGCAAACCTGCAAATTTGACAGAAATCAAGGTTTTTTCATCCAGGACTATATATACGTGTGTGTGTGTGTGTCTCGGGTCATAGGATCAGGCTGGAGGAAACCTGAGCCGGTCATGGTTCGCTTTCCCTGCCCACAAACACTACATGGAAACACTTTCTTTGAATTTACAAGAGCAATTAGCAATATTGTGTTAGCGGCTGCTAAATGATGGACGAAGGTGCTGCAAGCGCTGATCTCACAGTTTAGTTTAGGAGTCAAACTTCATACAACATCAGTGTTTCGTGTGTAGCACCTTCCTCTATCCCGCAGCTGCTAACACAAAACTACTAATAATTAATCTTTATAATATTTATTCCTTAAGCCACTGAAAATGTAGCTCTACTGACAGAATGATGTATTACTTTTCCTCTCTTCATTACTTTTGCTCTAATTAGCTACTTTGCTCAGCTCTACTGTGGAAACTTGACCTTGTGTCAGTGACAAGAAACTCAACCAGTTGCAAGCTTCATCATTCAATGTCTCATTTGAATATTACACCATAAGACAGTCTTTACTCCAACAGTTTTTTTTCCCTATAAACTATATTTTTTTATTATTTAATGTTAATGTATAGTATTTTATCAGTATCTCATCTGCTGGATTTATTGCTCTATATTTTTATATAACTTTTTACAGTGTACAGTAGGACTGCGATATCACCATTCAAACTTTTTTTTGTCCCCCCCGCATTTGATAAACAACAATGCAAGGAAAACATGCTTCTGTAAAATCCTTGAGGATTATGAATCATTCATTTTGTACGAACCTGAAAACTCATTCGAAATCAGTAAGCCTGTTGATGACAGCGAGGCGGTCCAAAGGTCAGAGAGGTTATTCTTTTCCGCCATAGGTGGGCGCTAATAAACGATTAATGGAAATTATCCTGCTGGAGTTCTTTGACAATGGCTCGGCTGGCTGATTGTTATTTGGATGTGACGGCTAAGGGATCCTTGTGGCGGGAGACAGAAGCCTCAGTCACTGATTATAACGACCAGCGTGGCGAGCAGCGCTCCAACTGTTTCCTGGACTTGTTTTGCCCGTCTGTGTATTTTGGTTTCGATGCAGATGGGAGGGGAGGAACAAGCAGGTGTGGCAGAGTCATTCAAATGAAACGGTGCAAAGCGAGTTGCTGGTGTTGCTATGCTGAGAATAGAAGTCTCCCGACATCTGTAAACTAGCGCTTCAGTGATTTTATCAGCGATATCAAAATCTCTCAGCAGATTGCACGGAACTAACAGAATAATACTTCAAATATAAATAAATTCTATTAATCGAACGCTCCCCAGCCAATAGATTCCTTTAAATCGGCATTAAAAAAATTAAGTATAATCAATGCTGCAAAGTAGTGTGCATTGATTTCTAAATTAATACGATTGATTCTAACAGAATCTGTTGTACACAGCTGCTTTATACTGCTTCTCCTTCAGGTCATTAAATGCCTGCAGCATCTGAAGGCTGCAGGACGCCCATGTCAATTAATCTGCAGTCATGATATACATCAGACTGGCCATTACCCGACCTCTATAATCTTGTGCATTTTTTTTTTTAGCAGTTCGTGTTTTTGAAATGCAGCATGCTTTTTTGTGACATAATGTCCTCTTACTGCACTAACTGTATATTTCTGTAGATGCATCATTGACTATAAAGCAAAAGAAATGAAATGAACGTGAGCTGTTCCTCTCATGCAAACCTCTCGCTTTCAAATGAAGAATTGCGAGTTCTGTGAGGTCCCAGGCTAGAAATAACTCAGAGCCATATGATGAAGAGAAATCAGTCACAGAAAATTGGGACAGTAACCCAATTATTGTTTATAATTCCTCGATGGGTTGTAAAACACAGTGAGAGACTCGTGATGGCCATTGCAAAGGCGATTGTGATTTATAGAGCAAAGAACTAACCTTAGAGTCCAGTAAGGGACGAACTGTGAAAGACGAACAGATGTATTGTTAGAGACAAATTAGAGAGACAGAGGGAGACAGAGGGCGTACAAGTGACGGTTTATTTGTGTGTGTGTATGTGAGGTTATGCAACTGGGTCAAAGCTATCGAGTCAATACAGAGCAGTGCCCACGAGTCTATGGAAGTTGATCATGATTGATTAGAAACACTGTGGCTGACACATTAACCTCACAGCATAGCAGACACAAATGTCCACAGACACATATTGTACACACACACACACACACACACACACACACACACACACACACACACACACACACACACACGTACACGTACACGTACACACATACTACATGTATAGTAGAAATGAAGAATTTGCACATACAGTAAGAAACTCAGGTGTTTGCCTCAGTAGGAACAGAAACATGCACTATTTTGGCAATAAGGTCATGTCCCTCATCATGAAACTCAAGCAAAAGTGGAACATAATGTGGAAAAAAATATGAGAACATCTGAAAATATATGGTTTTGAACCAATTTGAGCCAATTTTGAGAAGAAATATCTTGAGTTATCATATTCCACTAGCAGATTCTTTCTTAAAACTATATTATGTTTGGGGAAAAAAAGAAATAGAAAGTAAAGAAGAAAGAAATAGAAACTAAAAAAGTAAAAAAATATTAGATAAAAAGTCAAAAATATGAGCTATATAGACAACATTATGCTAAAAGGTAAAATGTATCTTGTTTTGAGGAAATACAATTAAATTGACCAAAATTAAGAAAAATTTTAAGTAAAATTATCTGCATTTGGAATGAGATATTATAGATATATAAGTCTACTTAATAATAGATGAGTAGACTAATTGTAGCAAATACAAGATTCTTTTTTTACTTAAGATTTGACTTTTTGCAGTGAAACTATCCAATGAAAAGTCAGGTTTTGAGTTTACACTAAACATACAAAAAGACAGAGAAGAGACTAAGATTCCTCCATAAAGAGGAATCAAGCAATTAACAGAATCATCTTTTAAACCTTGAACTTAGATTTTTGGTGGAGTAGAGCTGCAAAGATTAGTTCATTGATCAATTGCAAATTCTCTAGTTCCAGCTTCTTAAATTGTGAATATTTTCTGGTTTATTAAGTCGCAATAATAATGAAAAAATAATAATAATTAAACAAAAAAGCAAAAAAAAAAATCGTTGGTTTCAGCATTTATAATGGTGTATGAGTTATTGTCAAGCAGTTATTTTAAAACCAGTCAAGAGCTGATGGATGGTGATACCAATATAAAAGGTGGGAGGTGAGCACTTTTAAGGAACCGAAGATAAATGATGCTGCGAACTAAAGGAAGCAGCTGATTGGATAAAAGCCTATCACGGCTAGCTGGTCATCTAAACAGGAAACCAGGAAGCAGTGCTTACTTGTATCTAAGGAAACGGTCCTCGACACGGGAAATACACTGAAAACCAGATGCCACCTGCACTGGAACACACACAAACTCAGACTGCAAGCGACGTGCTGCTAAGTTCACCAAGGTCAGGAAAAATAAATAATCTGAACTCCAAAAATATACTGCAACCATTCAAATATTCGGGTTTCACTTTTGTATGTCTGGAAAAAGAGCTTTTTTTTTATTTTACATATTTAAATTCTATTAACCCATTAAAGCCTTTAAGTCATTGACTATCATTTTATACTTGTTACTCATACAGCTTCCCCCCCCCCCAATGACATGATAGTAGACATCTTAGACTAAAGATTTTAAGCAAATAATTTAAGTTTCCAAGTGCTTCCTGTCATATGACATCATCCACTTCCTGTTCCTTCCTCCTGAGAACATGGCCAAAACAAATCCTCCCAAAAAGAGGTCATTTTATTTAGATATATATATATTTAATCATTCAAGGGGAGAAACAGTTTTTTCTTTATGGACAGATTTGTGCAAGCGACAACTATACTATTGCCATTGAAATACTATTATCTGCAAAGAAATTAGTACACAATGGAAACAATAGATACATATCTAGTTGTTAGTGACTCAACTGATATAATTGAATGCATGAAATCTTTGAAAAACAAATTTGGGCTTAAAAGAGTTAAATGTACATTTTCAAGACATGGTTTAATCTAACGCAATGTCCACAAGGAGCTGTACACAATCGATAAAGCAAATGCTCATTTTCCCCTTCAAGGACTAACATAATAAGGCTGGTGTGTCCGTCGTGTACCACCACACACACGCACAGACACACACACACAGCATGGTGACAGTGTATTGCAGAACTGCAAACGAATAATAATGAAGGCGACGGTCACCTACCGACTGCCAGAGAGCGTGAAGCAACAACCAGACTGAAATCATGTTAAGACGCCTTTTTTGAGCTCCGAGTGCTTGCAGGGGAATGCGCTGCACGTCGGAACTCATGGCAACTACTTCTGTCCCTTTTTCGAAGTCCCTCATGACACCACTCACGCACAACTCAGACCCCCCCAAGACCCCACTGTGAGACGGCAACAAAGGGCCCGACAGACGCTGGAGGGGGGGCGAGACTCTCCAGGCTGAATACTAATGGTAGACTTCCACACACAGATGGAGAGCTCTTCTGAAACAGAAAGGCCTGAAGACGGTGTGTGTGACCGGTTGTGTACACAAGCTCCGAAAAAGCACAGCACAGGACAGGAGAGCTAGATTAACGCTCCCGGCACAAGTTCGGGAATATCTGGGACAAAACAGTGTCCGGCGGTGACACTGAACAGCCGTCCATTAGCGGTGATGTCTTACATCGGAGCAGGAGACATTGACTGTTTTAACTGGAGCCCAGAGCCGGGCGAAAAATAATAATTCATGCTGTGAAAGTAAAACAGCCTGTACTTTGCTGGGCGGCTTGCCCGGTGAAATTGTGCTCTATGTGTGTATTATGTGACGACTAATGGACAGTCATGGTTACAAAATAAGCTCTGTCTAAAATACAGGTCGTCCCGCTCATGAGGCAAATTATTTACTGGCGCGATTTACTCAATTCTGCCAGCAGGAACCAAGAAACGGCTATAAATCCAAGGTGCTGATTAGTATCCAGTAAACACAATATCTTAAATGAGGAGTAACATGGTCAGATATGAATTATTTTACCACCAAAGACGAGGTATCCTGTCTTTTGGTGCCACAGGCTGCTAGAGATGACGGAAAACTTTTTTTTTTCCTACAGAAAGAACAAATAATTCCGTCTTTCCGTCTGTGTCACGCAGTTCCGTGTTTATAAAAGCATCAATGTTGCATGTCAGTATATGACAATTTTATTACAGTTGTGTTTGTTCTGCAGTGAAACTTGTAACAATTACCCATGTGCAAGAAAAAAATACGGAGGAATGTTGTTCAAATAATATAGGATATCTAATGAAAAGTAACTGTGTATTGGTGTAAGTACTTGGTGTCTGTGTCACTCTGTACTCAAATGAAAGTACTCAAACAGTACTCGTTTTTGGAAAAAAGTAGTATTGGTGCATCCATACCCATGCCCCCATTAATGTATAAATATATAGAAATTGGATGGATTGGTTGGATGGAACTGCATATCAAGTGCAATAAGTCTCTGACAGTCGGTCTGAAAACTGGATTTTTTTTTCTGAAAGTGACCTACATTCAAATGTTTGTAAAGGAAAAAAGGACAAATGAATATAGAACAAAATAATTGGGGGCGTTGAAAGATCAATGGATTTAGTATGGTACTGGTGTGGCAGAGAGTGTTAAAAACACCTGTTTATACGTAGCCAAATACATTTAAACTACCACCAGGCCGACTGTCGTCTAAGCATGTCGCATATTTTCATGTGAAAATCTGCTTATATGTAGGTGTATTAGAGGGGATTAGGTGTCTGAGAGATACAAAAAACACCCATTTCCAATGGGTATTATGTAAACAGCAAAGAGCAAGCAAATCTTTGCATTTGTCCTTTCACTTAGGCGCTCCCACTAAAATCTGACCTTGTTTGACTGCGTTTTAGATTTATTTACTGTATGAATTCTACTGCGGATGAATATATCTCCTTCTGTCATGTTATCTGTGATTGTCCACTTATGGAGGAAATTAGAAAAATGTCACAAAACATCTCCTCCTTTCCTCAGCCTCCCCTGGTTATGTAACCATCCGGCTCTGTCCTGCTGCTTTAACAGCAGGACAGAGTACTTTGCTGTCAACTATCATTCCCTTTGTTCCCTTTGATATCATTTCACACACACACATACACACACACAGACGCATTGATGTAACGTGACTATTATGGCTGCAACCCTTTCAATACACCGCTCTATAACAATATAATGAGTGACAGATCCAGTCTTACAAGTGCAAGAGAAAACTGCTGTGATAGAAAAAATAAGAGCAGCAGCATTGAGGAGGAAATAAGCAAATGATAACCATGAAGGACCAAAACTTCACCAGCAGAGGAGGGGACACACATGGACGGCTGGGTTTGAGGGTTTCGAGGATGTGGTGTGTGGTGTGTGTGTGCGGGATAGTGAAAAAAAGAAGAAAAAAGCCACGAGCATGTAATTGTAATCCTCTCCCTGCATGAATCAGCCCATTTTCCCATTTTGTCCCACAGGACTCTCAATGCCACAGAGACCACACACTGAGGGTAACTGGTTAAAGGGTCTGAATATAATATAAAGCAAAAAAAATAATGGAAGAGGCCATACACATAATGCAAAATCAGCCGGCTTTCTTTTATTTGTAGTTTCCCACACAAATTTTTATTTCACACTGCCTTTGGTTGGGAATCTGCCAGAAACACATCATTATACAACAGGTAGTTCCGCCCGAGCTGCATGACCTTGCATCATCAGCTTGCTCCTCTTCGGCGTGAGCTGATTGATCGCGCAACAGACCGCCATTTGCACCGATTCCAGAAATAGCGTCCCGTCCGTAGCGTGTGACGTCGCGCGGTCACAGCTGACCCGAGTTCTAAAAACACCCGGTCATCAGACCGAGCTTATCAACGCTGTAGGTCTGAGAGAGCGGACCCCTTCCCGGCGTTAGCTTATAGCATTAACTAGCTCTGCTCTCACACCGGTGGGAGCAGTGGGTTAATCACCCTTCTATTTCAGGACACTAGCTCATTAGCCTGCAGTATTTAAACAGAGGAAGGAGGCATCACACAGGAAGAAAACAGCGCGTGGGTGGCTGCTTGCATGCCTGAGCCTGACCGTTACTATATCTCCCATTGGTGTTACGTCTGAGAGAAAATGAAAAGATTCATATTTCAATAAAGTGCAACCAGACGAGAATGGATTGTGTTCAGTGCTTGTGTACATTTTATGACTTCGTTAAAAAAAAATCAAACATCTCAAATAACTTACTCCCAGTAAATTCCTGACATGCTCATCAAATAACAGAGTTTGTGTAACCATACTGGAGGACTTGACATGACACCTTTATTACAAACCTTAATGATTTTATCCAGAAGTCCAGGTCTTAACCTTTCGCTAACCTTTAAGGAACACTCCTCCTCCTCCTCAGCTCCTGTTACACAGCAGTCTGTGAAGGCCACTTATTTTGTGATGAAGTTTTGTCATCGACTGTTTTGACGTTCTGAATTTCACTACCGCCATTTTTCGAATTCCCCCACAGCAAGCTTCCATCAACCCGCAGGAACATCCCTAAATTATTACTTATGACGATAGCAGTAAGACAGCGGAGTGATTTTTCACAGATGGGAAAAAAAAGAGTGAGAGCTGCTCCCTAGGGGTTTGCGCAGAACTATTTTTTTTTTCTATCCCTGAACCACTGCCCGCAAATCTGTTCGCCACATCCCGGAGGAAATATAAGACTCATGTACTTACAGATTGTTCTTAAGGCGATGGGAACGAACAGTGGATCTTTTATTTATGGATCGGGTCTTCCACAGCAACAGATACAAACCAGATGGTGATGAAACATCCGACTTTAGAGGAACAGTGATATTGTTTATGAATCAGATTTGGATTAGAGGGCAATTTTCTTGACTTTTATCGTGACAAACTAAAATGAAAAAAACGTTATTTGATACTGTTTTTAGAGGCATGTCATTTGCTGGAAGACATGAGTCTCTTATATTAGAACATTCCATTTTATAAGTCTAAGATATCCCTCAACTACAACTTTTGATCAGGGTCTTCTGGGATCCCAATCCCTTTGCGAATCTTTTACTGTGCCCACTGTTGAACTGACTGCTCTTTGTCTTCTGGCCTGGGATTCTAACTGGCAGAACACAATGAAAAGATGTTTTCGTTTTAGTAATTTGTCAAACACAAATGCCAAATGTCATCTCACTTCCCAAAAATGAAGATATCCTGCTTTTTTTCCCCCTGTTTCACATTGTTGTAAAGTCATTATCTGTGGATTTGGCCTGCTGATTGAAGACACTATCTTGGGTTTTGGGAAACCTAACAGCTTAACCATCAACAGATCCATAAAACTAAATGAAAATTATAACCCTGACGTAGAGCCTTAAAGAAAAATAAAACATACTTTGAGGGTGCAACACTCTCACCGGAATAAGAGGGGACAACACCCACGACGGCACCCTGGCTGAGCTCTGCTCACACATTCTGGAAAATCTAAAGCACAAATGGTATTCTGACATTCCAGTCTCAGCCTGGAATGTGATGAAAAGACTTGCGCAGCCTTTCACCACCAAACACAGCGAGGTGGTACGAGATAAAGCCCTGACATGAGAGGTCAACCTCCCTCCTGTCCTGATTTGGAACTATACTGTCCTTGCTTCGAATGTAATCAAATTGTTCATGATAAATTGTTCTGTGGTAAAAGAAATAAACGCATGCAATTCATCTCCCTCCGCTCCTGTCAGGGAAGCATAATCCAATTCATATTGTTTTAATACTTTGACATGTTCTGTTCAAAGATTTCGTCCCGCATTTTTCATCGTCACGTGTGTGTGTTTGCTGTAAACAGTATTTGTGTTAGCAGGTGGTTTGCGCTTTGCTTTGTGTTAAATCAATGACTTCTGCGGCACAGCGCAACAATAGTCGGTGGATGTTGTGCACAATAGTGGGTGGCGGAGATTGTGTAATGGTGGCCATCACATGTCTGGCGTGTATTGTTGCGTTTCCTGCATCCCTCTAGTTCTCTTCCTCCCTGGTGCACAAATACCAAAACACTGCACAAAATGCTTTCCTAAGATGGAATGCGGCGAGAAAATGACTCTTTGACCTTGGTAAGTGCTTCATTCAAACAATTTTTTTCTTTCATTGTCGTTTTCAAAGCACCATGAGTCTCAGCTTAATATCACAGTAAAACCTCTGGCTGCTTTGAACTGTTATGGATTGGGGCGGAGACGAATGTCTGTTCCTGACCTTGATCCTGACCTTAACTATATACAAACGCTATCCTCTGAACCATCGCCCACATCTCAGATTTTTCAATGAATAAGAGCTTTGTGCACAGGATTGGTAGTATATTTTATCGTTTTTTTTTTGTTTTTTTTTTGCCAGAATCCAGTTTGAACAAAACTGGTGACAAGGATAGGATGAGCACAGCCATACACTGACAGAAATGATCCAATCTTAACCTTATTAAGACAATACTCAGATTAAGACAGTGCCATATAAACAGTGTTTTCCCATTAGCTTAACCTAAATAAGGTCATAGTCAGAGTAAGCATTAATAGAATTGACACATGTGGTGTGTTCCAGTCTTATTGTAGACATTTAAACCCCTTCATCACACTATGACTATGTCCATATTCGCAGAATATGAAAAACACTGAAAAAAAAAATTGGCTTAAAATGAGGTTAAACGTTATGTCACCATGGCAACTGTAAACAACAGCGACTTTCAGTGAAAAACCTACAGATTGTATAAAATATCTGATTTGTCACAATAAATAGAAATATGATTGGAACATTCTATAAGCAACTTATGTAAACACCCTAATCAAATCATTGTCAATGAATGAACCCTTTTAAGTTAAATATTTCAATGATCTTCTTGTAAACATAAGCAAGCTTTTATGGTCTAAACCTGTTTTTGTAGTTCTGTAGCAGGAATACAGTCGCCTTCTCACACACTCAAGAAAAGCCCTGTTTCCCACCTCCCTTCCCTGTGGAAACACCCTCTCTGTTGTGACTGGCCAGTCGCCCAGAGCTTGAGAAATGTCACACCCCTCAGAGAGCTGGAGTGGCTGAGCAGAAGCAGACTCGACTGCTCACAAGCACTAAATAAATGTTATGAACTTTTTTTTTTTTTTAAAGTCACTCAACTCGTCACGAGCTGTTAACTGTGCTGCTTGCTGCTCAAGCTCGGTGGACTTTAAATGACAAATGAAAAGCTTATGGCACAATTTATGTTGAGAAAAACTTACACCATCGTCAGTTTCTCTTTGGATAGTTGCCGTGGTTCTGGCTTTCAAAAACAGTATTTCAGCAAATCCTGACTTTTATTGTCCCAGGTTGGTGGAGCAGTCAGGAGAAAAAAAAAAACGCTTATCACAAACAAACAGCTGTTTGGTTTCTTTTCTTGGGACGCTGCCACCAAAAAAATAAAATGAAACCGTTGGGCTTTATTGTCCTTAATGGCTGGTTGGAAGGCCCTGCAGTTCAAAAGTAATACTTTGCACATTGTTTTGGCCTGGATCAGCTTCTAAGCGAGTGGGAAAAAATGGCTGCCATCCTAGGAGCTTTCCGGAAACTCCTGAGCAGAATAGGTGGCACCTGGCTCGGAGGGGCAGTGACTAGGCTGGATTGTGTTCAATCAGCTTTCAGCAACACTACAGGGGAAGCCAGACCATGACAGAATGAGTGGGTGGTCTTATTTCACAGATTCAGTATTAACAGGAACACCAGAGACTTAAACATTTACACACAAGCACTAAAAAGTGTTTTTTTCATAATAGAGACCCTTCAAAATAAGGTCAATAATTAGATTATTACTGTCCATATACAGTAAGTGTGGTCAATAACATATTTGATTGGCATGATTAACATGTGTTACTGTATTGCTGCCAAATAACATGGACATGTATGTCAGTTCTAGAGCTGCAAATAGGGACTAGTTAGAAATGATTAATCGATTAGCTGTTTGGTTTATCAAATGGTGTAAAATGACAATCTCTGTTTCTCAAAGCCGAAGATGCAACCTAAAATGTCTTTTTATTGTCCAGACCGGCAGTCCAGAACCCAAAGATCTTCAGTTTTCTATTATATAACTAAAGAAACCAGAAAATAACCAGATCATCACCTGAGACCAGAAGATAGCACTTACATCTCAGGTGGTATACGCTATTATGCATTTCCATTTTGGCTGACGTGATTGCTTTTATTTTGAAAAGCCTTCCTCTCTTCCAAGCTGATCTTGTCTCACTGTGTCATGGTGACTTCTTTTGTGCGTATTATCAAAGAAGAAGCGACAAGAAAGAAACAAGAAACACTGTGTCCCTTCGCCACTTTTCGCTGTCGTTCCCTCCCGTGGGCCAAACAAAAATAGCCACCAAGTGTCATTCACGCTCCCGAGAACTACTTAAAATTCCAGCTTCTTCAGACTTGCACAAACATGAGGAGGCTTTGTTCAAACACTGGGGGAAAAAATTATATTCAAGCCTCAGTCTGAGCAAGCCCGAGGGGTGCTCACATGACACGCTTTCTGATGACAAACACCCGAGCCACGTGTTTTACTTTTCTATTCATGTCACGGTCAGCTGACAACACAAATATATTACATTTTGGTGCGGAGACGTGACGGCGTAGACACGACGTGCGCCACAATCGTGCATCAACAACGTCGTATGACTTCAACGTTTGGGACTTCATCCAATAACGCGAGGCGGGGGTATCGGTCTCTTTCCTGGAAGGCCCATCAACGGTCGGCCATTGAAAGGCCATCGGCCAGTTAACGTCAACAACACTTCCAGCCGCATGAGGCTGAACAGACTTCCTACCGCCATCCTCCACCTCCCACCCTCACTCCCCTCGCAATCACCGCTCAAACACACACACACACACCTGCACCGCCCATTATCTCTCCTTGTACCCATTGTTCCTTGTCATCACCCCGGTCTCTCTCATCCCGTCTCTCCTTCATTCCCGTTTCCACCTCCTGTGGAGCATTATCAATCACCCAGCCGTTATGTAACCTGTGATTATATATCTGTGTGTGTGTGCTTTCTGGGAAGGGAGTGCAGTTTGAGGGAAGAAGACATCATTGATAACTTTGTTGTTCCTGTCAATGTTCTCACACTACGATGGTGCCGACAGGGGTGGGGACGGAAAATGTAGTGCAGCAACACTAACAGGCACCGACTGTCTCGGCGGGACGTTCAGTATGTGGCAGGTACCTCCTGTCATTGACTATCTAATCAAATCGGAAAGCTGGCTGTGATTTTTTTCTGTCCCCGGGCCGAGCGGACGTATTGGCAAACGGTCCGTCTGAATTGGCAGTTCGCTTCGCTTCGTTATTTCCAGAATCAGCGAGCGAACGGTGACAAAACAAAATGATGAGCATGGCTGATGAGCTGTTCTAGACAGAATGTGGGCAATAAAAGCAGACTGAAACTAGGCTCGGGTGGTATCTATTTTTTTCATACCTTCCTGACATTTGTCTAGCCTACAATGGTTTGTGTCTGATATGCAGTTACCCTACATAAACATCTCATCCTGGGTGTCAATACATATGGCTCACAGAATGATGATGAATAAATAAGCGCGCAGTGTTTTTTGCTGCCACCCAAGTGAAGCGTATTAGCCCTGATTTTAGTGACAACTTTGGCTGACTTAAGGTGGACCAACCTTTAAGGTGGACCAGCTATTTTTCTTTTAGTCAGTGTGTTTACATGCACAGCTTAATGAGCTATGCTTCAAATTTCAAGTTTTGGCATCGAATCAGACCTTTGTCCCAGTTTACATCCACCAAAAAAAAAACGAATTACCGATGGAAACAAATCCTCCCCCTCAACAGTAGAGGGCGATATGTGTTGTTTTAACAGATTCATATGGCCCCCTTTCCATTTGACTTATGATGTTGTGACGTTACATCTCCATTTCTTGGTTTTTGCCTATATTGTTTGTATTCTACTTCTGTGACTGCCTTTCTTGGGTGTTTGTGTAGATGCCAGCGTGGGGGTTGTGGAGCATGCGCACATGCATTGTCTAGTTTAACTCCGATAAAGGCGTATACATGCCGGAGAAACCATGAAGTTCAGTCGCATTATCTGGGTGTCTTAATCAGAGTTGGAGAATACCGATATTAATCAAAGTAACATGTTTACATGTACTTCAGTTGTCCAACTATTTTGATAATGAATTTATCAATTTGAGGCGCTTTTATGAAGGAAATGTCCAAATACTCTGGTTCCATCTACTCAAATAATCATCTAATATATGAACCAGACAACAAATCAATTAATCGTTTAAATAATCCGTTGATTAATTGACTATCAAAAGTTTCAGCCCTATACCCTATGCTGTAATACCTTGATACCACCAAAGGTTTATCAAAATAGAGATTTTGTCAACCACTGATTTAAATCTTACCAATCAAATGTTCCCTAATGAGATTTATTGCCTCCAAAATGCCCTTCAACACACCGATTGTGCATTCTGTGCTACGATGTTGATAAAAAATGTGGGGGGAAAAATGATCTAACGCGATATCTTTCTGTTTTTGGTGTTGCCTTTGCCTGTCTTCTCACAAAATAAATAAAGCTGTCCAGTATTTACTAGAAATAAACACATCTCTTTACAAAGCGACCGTTGCCTGATTTCTGGAGCCTTCATCGCCCGTTTTGGTATTGTACTGTCAGCTGCATTCAGGCAAAATGTCAGTAACTCCACAGCGAAGTAAAATCGATCAGCATGATTGAAAGTGATGGTAAAAACAAGGTCAAGCTAAATTGTTTCCACCCCACCACCACCACCACCCCAACAGCTTTTTCAACTTGAAGTCATTCTCTGCCAACAGCAGGAAGACTCACTCACCTTCAATAACAGCATATGGCAGGAGTATAACCAGTACTTCAGCAGTGTGAGTATGCATTTTAGAATGATTGTGAAATTTGTCATTTAATAGCTGTAACACTGAGCTGTACAGAAAAAAAGACTGGTATGTTTCATCCAGCAGCAAGAGGACAGAAAACATCCGACAACCAATTGGATCCATCGTGGCTTCGTGTCCGTCCCTCGCTGAGCTTGGACATTGTCAAAGTCTGCTCTCAATGAAAATGCGAGTTGCTTGGCAACAGCTAAAATTCACCATGGGAGAATCTGGAGCAAACAAGTCTGACTTCTTCAGGTAGCTCGAATATTCTCTCGCCAGTTTGATTCCCCTGTGCACATTCATATTTTATGCAAGACGCAATATTCAATATTCAAAGAGGCAACTAATAAGTGCTTTTTGGCATGAGTGGGCCTGAATTTGTAAGTTTTTTTTTTTTTTTTTTAAATCAAATCAAGTGTATGTCAGCCTAAAGAAACACCACACACAAGTTTCCCAGTGATTTTAAATGAGCATTACAGAAGGTAAATGAGACGCTACGACACCAGGAGGACGAGACAGGAGGAAATCTATGTGTCTCTGCCAAGTCATTCAGCCAGCGTGCATGATGGAAACCAGGTTAAGGTCATTCCTATATGTAGGTTAAAGTGATGCAGAGGAGGAGGAGGAGCGCAAGAGGGAGAGAGAAATAGAGACTACTGCAGCAAGCAGCCTGGTCCACTGACCTCCTTTGGTTGTCTTTCTCTCTGGAGAGGAGGAGGGTGCAGTATCCAGTGTCCTCTCCCCACTTTAAAGCCAATCAGAGTAATTACAGCCTCTGTTTCTATGAGCTAACACACATATCCGCACAATATACACAAACACACATAACTGAGAAGCCTGCAGGAATAAAGCCGGCTAATATCCTACACCTTCACTGAGTTTGCCTTTTTTTTAGTTTTAAAAAGCGGGTTATATTTGCAGTTATCTGCTAAGACTTTAGTTTATTTTACTTTACCTGTGTGGTGAAAGACGTGAAGCAAAGCGCTGATCTCTCCGGAGCTCCTTAGGACCAAGTAGTTACCAGCTAAAGACCGGGGGATTAGTTTTTTTTTATTTTAAACGGCGGAGGCGTTACCGACCTGCTGCCCCCCTACTTCTTCTAGCGCTACTTCTTCCTTTGTCTTCGTCCTCTTAATAAAACGAAAAAAAAGAAAGAACATCCGCCGCCGCCGCTGCTGCCGCACCACCGGCCGGCGGCACCGTCAGATGCGTAGAGGAGAAGCGGCGGAACGCACGCGCGCGCGGTAGGTAATGACGGAAACGGCGGCAGCCTCCGACTGGGATGACATTGAGCTGCTTTTACGCGCCAGCCTCTCTCTCTCTCTCTCTCTCTCTCTCTCTCTCTCCCTCCGCCTCTTCCTCTCCCCGCTTCTGTCGCTTCTCTCCGTTGTCCGGGCACGCGTTCTGAATAATGCAGGGCCGCGAGGTCCCGGGAGTGTTTTCTGCGCTGTTCCAGCGTGGATACACTACACAAGTATAATGTGTTTCCAGAGACAATCAGTGAGCGAGCCGCCACGGCACAATGAGGCCGGCGGCGCGGATCAGGTTACCGCCGCACTGCCTTTTTCATTCATTTATTCAGCTGCGAAACAATCTGACCGCCCCCCCTCCTCCTCCTCCTCACCTCCTGATGCTGCTGTACCCACCGCTAGATCTGACCACCTCCATCACCTAAAATGTGCTCAGGTAGCTTTTTTTCCCCCAGGTAAACAACAAAGTCCGAAACTTCCAGTACAATCGGTGGTGGTAGCTTATATTTACTTATTACAACTTTACATTTAAATGGCCTTTCCACAATATTAGGCCACTTCATATTACTCCGCGAGATTTAAAGAGACACTTTTTTAAAAAAATAAAATTTAAATTAACTCTGGCCCCATCAAATTTATATTATATATATATTTCCTTTTGATTTAAAGTTATTGCCTTTATTTATTTGCTTACAATTTAAGTAGCTATACAAGACACAAATAAAAAATAAAATAACAAATAACTTGTATAATAGATGTCATTAATATTCATATTAATTATAGTAATAATAATAATTGTGGCGTATATTATAATAAACAAGGAAAAGGAAGATCCTAATAATAACAACAAAAATAAAATAAAACTTCCACAAAAGTTGGAATTATTCTACATAATGAGTAGGCCTAGTTTTAGTTTAAGTCCATTTCAACATTTCACCTGTGTACTTGCTTGATAGCATATGTTTTTAATTTTTTAAAACCTGTTTTTAGGGTTTTACCACATGACAGTTTTGTCACTGATCTGTGTGTGTGTACAACAAAATATAATCTACTATAAAGGAATGATCATAATCTGAAAATTCACTTCATTTCTGAAACAAATTCCTATATATTCCTATAAATATACTATTAGGTTCCACAGACATATTCCCTAATATAATATAATAGTGATTATATCAAGTGACAAACAAGGGCTTCATAACTCTCAGGGGTTTCCTGAGTGTCAACAGGTTTGTGATCTTGTTTGAGACCTACTAAAGCACAGAATCGACTGAAGACATGTGCAAAACCTAGTGTTAAGACCTTCAGTACATAAGTTATGTGCTTACATGGTACAAATTCTTCAATTCATTTGTGTTATCAGATTCCTGCACAGCATATCTGGGGCCAGGTAGCATTCCAGCATAACTGTACACAATGCACAGGAGGTGGGGAAACAAGCATGTATGCCCCGGGGCCCCCCTGCAGGTAAAGCTGATAGAAATACCAGAAAGTGCTGTAAGGTTATATTGAATTTACTGTTGCGTGCCATTAACAGAAAAACAACACAGCAACAACACATTTTGTCCACATTCTTGAGGTTATCGTGTTCTTCCTAGGATTTGTGATTCACGTTGTTTTTGAACTCCCCCCTCCTCCCCCCCTATCATTGCAAAAGAAAATTGGCCATGATCAGACCAGTCTGACACACACACAGACACAAACACACCATTTTAGTGAGTGGATAATGGAAATCCTGCCTGTAATTCTCTGTAAAAGGTGACCAAATAGTCCTCTGTTTATAATGGCATCATAAAGAGATTCCTACTGAGATAGTGGCCTGTTATTTTTGCCCTGTTTCACAGAAACTCTGCTGATTTTCTCTCTAACTCTTTTATCATCAAACAAATACTTCTGACACATGTTAGAATACTTTGTGTGTAGCTTTATACAGTGGTTCTGCGTGTAAAACATCTGTCAGACTGTAAAGGATTCAGATATTCAGACATGAACACACACTCACTCGGACACACACTACTCACCATGGCGGTGTGAGGATGTCTGGTTGGAATCGGAGCTTGATACCCATTTTCTGTTGTCACGGCAACCCCTGGATTTTGGCCAAAGCCTACGATAAAACAGAATGATTAATAATTGTTACCGATTGTCATCTTTGCTAATTGTCCTCCTCTTCCATCATATTCATTTGCACATTTGTGCTCTCTCTTAACAGCATATGAAACAAATTAACAATGATATTAGCTCCTAAATATAACTTGTCATGTTCTGGCTTGTTATCTGATTTTCAAATAACAGGATGGATCCTTGCAAATGAGGTGAAACCCCAAGAATCAGTCTGTCTTCCATGTGTAAATCTGCGAGAAGCTAATGATGCATCTCTGTAAATGACTGACATCTGTAAATTTGATCATGTGAGCAGCTATATTGCTCTATAATTGTGCAACCTGCACATATGGCTGTATGGTGGATTGTAAATTAGATAACCTGTAAACTGAAATCATCTTTTTATTCAGTAATTCACACAATGAGCGACAAGAACATCTATATTTGACATGGTGTATCTGTATTTATATCTCCGCACTATTCTTTGCTTCACCAGTATAGAGTTCATTTCAATATTTCTAATTTATCTCATGCTACAGCTTTTCTTTTTACTCAATTACATTTATTTCACAGCTGTAGTTACAAGTAGTTGCAAATGAAGCTTTTATAGCCATACACAATGTGTAAACGGGCCCTAGTATGAAAAAAACAACACATTTTTTCAGTGCTTGTGTGTAAATATTTAGGTCTCTGTGGTGTTTGCTAACACACAAACTGTGAAATAAGACCACCCACTCATTCTGTCATAGTCTAGCCTCCTCTGTAGTGTTGCTGAGGCCTGACTGAACACAATTCAGATTTAAAAATGGCTTATTTTCTTTATTGCATGACATAATTCTGTATTTCATAAGCCACAGAGTCATGTCCTTGATATGACACAAAATCATGTCATTGTTGTACTCTGATTATGGTTATTATTATCAGTGCTGCTGTGGCAAATCACATTGCGATGAAGTATGCTTATGATGCATGTTTTTCCGATGCTGACGCGCGTATCATCTTCCTGTCATGTGTGTCTCAGACTGTGCATCAGCATCATCATGTGCAGCCTTTGTCTAAAGATAAATCAATTAGTGTTCATTATCATGGAAACATGTCCAGCCAGAGTGTGTGTGTTTGTGTTGTGGATCTGAATAATCTATTTTCAGATGTTGGTTGTCATGACGTCGCTGATATAATCATGCACCACCTTGCATTATGTCTTCTGAGGAAGCATGTGTCATGTTTTTGTAGCCGGTGTTTTTTCACAAGAACAACTTACGCCTAGTCCTCATTCAAGATAAATACACATTATCAAACAAAAGATGAGATAGTACGGTATATTTTAAATATTTTCCAGGTTGCTAATGTACTGTTCTGGACTGCACTATTCCCAGTATTCATGTGTCTGCTCAGTTTTTGAAGTTTTCAGTCGTGTCAGTAAAGTTAGATGAGAAGGCATGCAGTGAGTGTTGGTGTGCTGTTGCAGGATTTCTTGCAGAACCTACTAATCATACTGGATTGATCCCAGTATATATTTACCCTGTTTTCATTCCCCCCATTCCCTCCTCTCTTGCTTTTTATCTTTCTTCCTATTTTCTTTTCTTTAACACCAGCTACATCCCTTCCTTCCTTCCTCTTCCCTACCCTTCTAAATACTTACAGTACTTACCTTCCTTCTTATTATTTTTGCAGCGTGTAAGCTCATTAGACGCCACAGACACAGTCCCCACAGGAGTGTTGCCGTAGGGTAGAATTAGAGCGTTTATTTTTCACAAGCAGTGGTAAGTCATCCTCCATGATATTGTCATATTATAGTCTTATCTTTAATGTTTCCAGTAGGAACAGACCTATACCATGGTGAAAACATGTAATGGATTAATTATGGCCACACTAACTGTACATGAAGCTAAATTAATGACTTGCTATTTAAATAAAAGATATGCGATATGTGTAAACTATGTATTTGTGTATTCTCAATTTTTCTAGTGTGACCTGTCAGGATTTTATTACAATATATACTGTCTCCTAATAAGTATAATGAAAATACTAAAGTAGGTCTCAGTGAATCAAAGGAGTAATTTTGTAAACCTGGATTTAATTTCTAACTCACTAGGACTGCAGGTTTAGTCTTGTTTGTTAACTTAAATAAATAATGACTCCAAAAAGTTTCTTATATTGATTATTGAACATTCTGTGTGAAATATGAGTTTCATGAATGCAGGAATGCAAGTTTTTTCTTTTGAATTTGATTGAGTGAGACCACCAAAACCTACCTTGACTACCATTAACTCATTCCCCACCAACGGCGAAATTTCCTGTCTTTTGGTGTTTTAGATAAATAGATAATACTTTATTGATCCCTTTGGAAGGTTCCCTCAGAGAAATTGAAGGTTTTTTTTTAATTTATTTGATATTTTAAATATTTTTTATTCATTACTATATTGCAGGGGGGCACTATAACCAACCAACCGACCAAATTCGGTCACAACATGAAATAGATACTAAAACTACACAGGCAATTACTACATGATGCCATAACACAGTACTCTGATGGTAGCCAGCTTCCACATTAATTTCCTCACAACTTCCTCATTAATTTTTTAAATCAAAAAACGGGATACAGGCCATTGTTGTAGCCACTGAAGCAGGAAAAGACACGACATATACTGAGACATGTGGCAACTTTTCTAAATTATATCTGACGGGGAATGAGTTAAAGGGAGAAAACAAGTTGCTGGACCCTAAACTCTACCCTTAAATCCTTTCAACACCCTTTTTGTAATAAGGAACTATTACTGTATGCGTCTTACCCGCTGGACAAATCATCATCACCTATGTAAATGTAAATTGTGTGTGTGTGTATGCATGTGTGCACTTGTTAGTGGCAGTGGGTGTTATGACAGATAAGGGGTGCAAATGAGGATAGCTTGTGATCTCTTTGTCAGCAGCCAATGAAAAAGTGAATGTTAGAGACAGATGGAAAGAACAACAAGCAAGAGACAGCAGGGGGGCACTGGAGAAACTCAGCTTTATTGACCAAAGATAGAGAGAGGATACAGACATCAGAGAGAGAGAGAGAGAGAGAGAGAGAGAGAATGTGACAGAGTGAGATTGAACTAGAGTGAGTAGTCATAACCATAGAAAGAGAGAGAGAGAGAAGTGTGAACAATAGAAAATGGCTCCTTTTTGTTTTAACAGTCCATACAACTGTGAGGGCAGGCAGACAAGAAAAAGAGGGACCCATACAGAGCCAGAGGAGTACTGCAGGCATGGCAGTGGGGCTGCTAAACTCGTCCGTTGTTCACGTACAGCTCCTTGCGTTACATCAACGACACACACACACAAACCCAAAACAGGCAAACTAGATTGGTCAGGTTCCATTCTTGAAATCGGCTTTACAATTTTAGCTATCTTAAAAAATGCTATATCCTTGTGTAGATGTGCTTTTTTTCCCACTTTTTTTTTCTTTTTTTGTTGCACATCGCAGTGTGTGTCCGCATCACACACACAAACACTACACTTCTCTGCATAGTCTCCACACTCTTTAAAACCTCTTTAAAAACAGTCATGCACTGAATGTGTTTTGGCCAATTTGCATACGCTGAACATGGCAATGTTGGCAGTCGTCTCCGGCTTACACAAGCTCGTTGGCTGTAAGCTTAAAGAGGGAAAATGGCTTTTTTTAGAAGAACCATCTTGGTGTTTTTTTGATTTTTTTTTTCTCTCTATGAGATGTATGGTGGTAAAATCAAACAATATGTGAACATGCATGTTATGAAAATGAATACTGTATATGAATTTCATTGCTTTTTTTGTTTGTTTTTTTAAATCAATGACATTATTATTTGGCAGATGGATTTCACCCTGTAGCAACCACTGAACATAAAATTGTAATGGATTATAGCGGTGAATTACCTAACTCAAAACAAGTTGAGCCAGTTGCTTTACTAAAACGAATGGAAGTCAATGGCTAAAAAGAACGGAAGTCATGGCTGGTCTGGAAATCATTCGGAAGACTTGTGATGGAAAAATACTCAACAGAGTTGTGAAATAACATGATTTGTGGGTAATGGGGTAACATGCAAATCCATTGGCATCTTCAATTAAGATCCTGCCTCCGCACAACGTTTTAAGATTTTTAAGATGCCTTCAAGGCCAACCGTGACACGTCTGGGAATGGGAGTAGTCGTCGAGAGATCAAGAATAGTGGTAATTTATTTTGTTGTCGTAGTCCTTTGTCTTTAGTTAAAAGTCTGAGCATTTTTTTTTATCTTACTCAAAGAAAACCATAACTATTTTAGCATAGTTTTAGTCTCTTTTTATCCATCGTATAGGCTACAAAACACAGCCTCTATAATATAACACCTCCCTCTTACTAGCCTTCTTAATATAGCTTTAAAAAACAGCCTAACATTACCACCAAGATATTAAGCAACCTCAATTTCTACATGTCTCTTCAGGTTTGCGGTATTCTCACCAGCTATTTCATGGCCACATTTGATTCCCTTCTAATGAAGCAGTTTTTCTTCACAGCCTCATTGTAACGATAATGGGCCCGAATATCATCTTCCTCCTGACCATGCCATTATTAACTTGCTTTCTGTGAAGTAGATGTACTTCTCGCTGTGCTCATTGTGCTGGTGTAGTCCTGATATCACGCGCAGTACAGAAAAACAGCTGCACGTCGTATCCATTGAAAAGGATATTTTTGTGATATTGCATGTAGATACTAGTAATGTAAGTTAATGACGTCTGTGCCGTCTCGTCATTGTCTCGTCGTCTGAGTCGTTGAAAAAGAAGGTCATCGACCAATGTGTTAAGTCAGAGTTTTCTCTGCCGAAATCCACGCCAGTTCAAAGAAGGTGTGTGATGGTCAGGTAGGGTTAATTGCAAGAATACACACAGCAAAGCAGTGAAGTTAGAGAATGAAAATATAAAAAGCTCTCATTCGTGCACTCATACAGTCATGATGTGGCATCGTAGGACATCATAATAATGTCTACTACCCATAATAATAGTAATAATAATCTCTAGACCTCTATATAGATGTGGAAAATAAAATAATCACTAAATAGAATATATAGAGCATATTTACATTCTTTATCTACACAGGAAACCCGACCCCGGGGCCGGTAGTGGCCAATCACACAGCCAGCTGGACTGAGTGACAGCAGCAGCGGTGGCCAATCACATTAAAAGCTTGTTTGAAGACCCAGACCTTACAGTTCTGCACCGACAGGACAGTTTAGAGAAGATGCCGAGGAACGCGGTTTCTGTCTTTCATTGATTCATTTCATGACTTCCATCGGCACCCGGTGCGGAGAAAAATGTTCTTTAGCCTACGGGCCAGGACCAGTGAATCAGTCAAACAAAAAGGACCAAAGCACAAAAGAAATAAATTCAGAATGCACTCTTTAAAAAGGCTGTCAAGGCTCTTCAGGTGCCTCTGTATTACAATAGGTTGGGCTTAGATTAAATCCTTCTTTTGTCTCCAATTTATTTAGTTTGGCTTATTTTCATGATGCAAATAAATTATATTAAAACCCCCAGGTTGGATATGAGACAAGGACATAACGGCCACAACCTCTAACTAATATTTTTTGGATTTGAAGAGCCTCTCTAACCTTTTATAACAATATCTTCCCCAATCGTATATCTGTCCAAAGTGTAGTCAAATGAAATGAAGCAAAGTCTTTCCAGAGAGTCCATTATCATTCAGCAGAATGAGAATGATTACTACCTTTTTGAGAGGTTTCCTGAAAGCCAGCCAAGGAAATGACCTCGAGTATAATATAGAAATGATGTTATAATGACACTCAGGCCGCATTAGCTGTAGCACCCTTGAGAATGAGGGGCCTGATTGGTGACTATAGCAAGAGCTGGCAGTGTTTTCAGTGTCTTTGAATTGTAAGGAGCAGACTGGATCTCTGGCGGCCTTCAGCAGCGATTCAATTAATTTAATGGACAAAAAGATGAACGTGAACATTATGTTCGTCTAAAAGCTCAATTTGAGCACAGCTGTCATTTCTTTTTTCTTTTTTAGTCATCTGGTAGGGTTTTTTAATATCTATTATTCTCATCTTTGTGCCTGGCGTGTTAGTGGTAACCCATGTTTATTGTCATAGCTGGAAATACATGTTCCCATCCTCGCTGCCATAGTGTACTCATTAAGCTGCCGTTAGCTTCCTGGGCACTTCAGCCGGGAAAAAAAAAAATTAAAAAATTGGCTGTGTAGATCCTACTGGCTGCCAAAGGTGTTCCGCGGTTTCTGATTGGCTGCTGAGTTAGGAAGTGATAGAATAGGAGGAAATGACCTCAGCAGTGGAATAGCTGGAGTTAATGGACAAAACACCAGAGAGAGAGAGAGAATAAGAGAATAAGAGTCCTGTTACTACTAACTACAATGTCAAAACCTCCGTTTCCCACGGAAACCGGCGTCCCAACAATTCAATGGCCTTTTAAGTTTCAAAACAAAAGAGGAAAAAAAAATCAATTAACAACAGCAAACTAAAATAAAAGTCTAGAATCTTCTATTTTTTTTTCTATTTTTTTTTTGTTATGACTATTTAGTTGGAAGAATGAAGAGGCACGTAAAGAAACCAAGGCAGCAACCTTCCTCTCCACCCTGGTCAGACAGCATCTGTGCAACATCTCCCAACCCACCACCCCCTGCTGGGTTGTTCGAGTTCATATGTTGGGTGTGTGGTTGTATGTGTGTGTGTGTGTGTGTATTTAGACAACAGGACATAATCTGGTGAGAGTTGAGCGTTGAGAGAAAAGGAAGTGGGAAGAGAAATTTATAAAAACAAAAACCTGAAACTGTGTTTTTGAATGTTTTATAAACTGTCTTATTAAAGGCGACGATCTGGTTGATTGTCCTTAGAGCCTTAGAGCTCTGTTTGGTTAGACAGCATGGCAACATGACTGATTGTCCGTAAAGTCTTGACTACTGAGAGGAGTTTTATATAACCTGGTTTAAGCTGTTCGGCTACCAACATCAATTTTCTCTATTTGTGTCTTTTTTTCCCCCTTTTTTTTCTCATAAATATAGCAGCACGAAAACAGCTTCATTCCTGCGCATTGATGTCAACTGTAATTTCTGAACTATATTGTGCTGTCTGAGGAGACAGGAGGCTGGAGGGCAGAGCCTCCATGTTGACAGATAGGATTAAAAAAAAAGAAAAAGCAAAGATGTAGGGCTGATATTGTAATTGAGCAAAAAAGTCAAAGGTCAGGCGAGTGCGTGCGTGTGTGTGCCAGCTGATCAGAGTCCAGAGGAGGAGAAGGAAGGCAGGGGGGGGGGCGTCTGTTAGTAACCATCCATAGACAGAGGGGAAGAGAGGGGTGTTTTGTGGGTAGTAATAAAAGAGTGGAAGAGGGAGAAGATTCAGTCACATGAGGTTGCAGCACTCGCAGCGTTTCCTCTTGTCTGTACCTGTGGCGGGGGTGAGGCTGGGCGGGGGGGCCGTGTTGGCGTCAGGGTTCGCCGGCGGCGAGGAGGTGCTGTCGGGCTCGCGGCCGTCGGAGGACAGTTCCGTGCTGGCCGCCTCGGACGTGGCCGGCCGCCCCGACACCAGGTCGGCCGCCGTGCCGTCAATGATGGACAGGTCGGTGACCGTCTTCTCCCGCAGCGACTTCTCGTCGTCCTCATCGATCAGGACCACCTCGGCCTTCACAGCGCCGTCGAAGCCCAGCAGCCGCCGGCTCTCGCTCGTGTCGTCCACGTCCTGGTAGCCAAGGAACACCATGGTGACCGGGTGCTCGGCACTGGCTTGGGGCAGCGAGGTGAGCTCGTCACAGGGGTGGCCCGTGGCGCCCGGCTGGGTCGTGATGGGAGCGGCGGCAGGGGATTGGGGGGGCATCATGCCCAGCCGGCTCTCCCTCTGGAGGGTGACCTGAGCCGGCGGGCTGGAAGGGATGGATGGCGGGGCGCAGGAGGGCGGGGACAGGTCGTCCACGTCCGCCGGTGAAACGTAGACTTGCGGCGCCGCCGGCGGGGTCACCGACACGTCGCAAGGCCTGGCAGCCCGCTGGATCAGCTGGTCCACCTGCGCCGAGCTCCAGCCGTTCTCGACGGCGGTGGTGGACACGCCGCCGGAGGAGGTGACCTCGTAGACCACTTTGCGACCATCGTCGTAGACCTTGACGCCGCGCGATGCCGCGTCCAGCGGGCTCACACGGCTGGCGGACAGGACGCGCTGCTCGCCAGTCTGCGGGTCGTGCTGCACGTTGATCTCCATGGCGAACATTGCTGTTAGAAGGGGAGGGAGGGGGGAAGGGTTGGGGGTGGGAAGGTGAGAGGGAGGAGGGAGGGGTTGATGCAGGAGTGGGGTTTGAAGGAAGGGTGAGAAGGTGTGGGGGGTGGGGTGGGGGCCATTGGGAGGAAAAGGTGGAGGGAGTGAAGCGTGAGGACGGGGACACAGTGTTCTCAGAAAAAAAAATTATATTTGTAATATGAGTTCCTTAATCAAACTGATATCTATGCAACGAGTAAAACACAAAATGACCTTAACTTGCAGTGTGAAACTATGTGATTAAAAATGTGGATGCTGCTAGGATTGGCCTAATCTAAAATATTTGGACATACAACTTCAAGGTTCAGAGGTTGTCTTAAGTTCAATTATTCAGGATCCAGTTTGAGAAAATGGTTTGAGAAAAAAAAAAAAATCTTGGTTTGTCACCCAAAAACTTCAAGGACAACTTAAGATTTCAATTAAGTAATTGTTGGGTAAAAGACGGAATAGAAAAAAAAATGGTGTTTCCTGATACCCAATAAAGATGAATAATACTTGTTTACATACCTGAGGTTCTGTTCTGATACTTCAAGAACCCTTACTGCAGATAAGTCATGAGCACAGCTGAATAACTTTATCGCACAGCCTGAAAAGTTGAGCCTTTACTTTGAAGAGCTATTCCCCACTGCACAGTCAGCAGCACGTAACGCAATAAATCAAACATGTAAGATAATGAACTGAACGCAAGCTAAGACTTTTTTCTCTTTTATTTGACTAAAAAAAAATAAAACAGTACAACTGCTGCTCTAACTAAGAGTAAGGAAGAATAAAGAATAAATCATACACAAAGGCAAATAAAATGACTCATACTGAACCAACAAATAATGAATCAAAGCTAATAAGACCCCTGAGACGCAACCCTGTACTGTAATACATCACAGTAGCACTACACTTATACTTACTCAGTGTAAAATTCAAATCATCTATCAAATCAATTATATATATACATACATATATATATATTTCACTAATACTATTACATCTAAAAGTGTTGCTAATACAAATACTAATCGTGATGCTGCTACCAAAATAATATATTATAATATATATAATATTGATACCTATATCTGATACTAATAGATATTAAATTTATTTATTATACTGATATATAGTATTAGTAAATGACCCCTTTCAAATTATTCAATGTCTGAATTGTAACTTTGTCAAAAGTTATTGCAAACACAAACTTGGACACAGTCTCCCATAGTGAATACAAATTGGTGCAGCACCTAATGTGCATGTGCTCTCAGTGTACGTGGATACACAATGGGTTTCATTCTGGGTGTATGACTGTGTTGGTTGTTTGTTTTCCTTTAAACACACAGACGTGTAAAGTTTTGAAGTCTATATGAGATTAAGTATAATTATTATAATAAGTGCAAATGTGCGTGTATCCCTGTCTGTCCACTCTCCATGTGTGCGCAAGTTTGTCCTGTTCTAATCCGACTTGGCTGCAGCCCAAAACCTTCCTCCCTCCCCCCCCTTCTCTCCTCTCTCCCCTCCCTCACCCTCCCCCTGTCTTACCGGGTCTTGGTATGGCGTGCTCTCCAGAGGCAGGTGGGCCGGTCCGGGGCTGCGTGGCCAGGACGAGGTGGTCGGGATCGGGGTCCGTGCAGTCCGAGAAAGGGGCGGACATGCAGCCGGTGGCATCTATTGAGCAGGAGCACGGGAGGGGAAATGACACATTGTCAGTGGGATGGTAGAGGCCGAGAGTGAGAACCATGCACACTCACGTGCACATACACACACACACATGCACACACGCACGGTATGTGCACATACACGCACCTCAGTGATGTGCAACCACACCCTGACACAACAACACACACACACATACAGCCCGCTCCCCCCCACAGAGAAATTAACCACACCCACAATTGACACACATGACAACTCTAGCAGCCCCGATGTTCAGTGCTTATGCAGCAGAAGTATGTGTGTGTGTTTGTGTATATATTACTGCTTTGTGTGTGTATTTGTGTGTGTGTGTCTGTGTGTGTGTGCAATGTTGGGAACAAAGCTTTAGGGGCTTACAGGGCTTGTTGGTGAATAGTGGGGGGATAAAGCCAGCGGCTGCAGGCTGCAGAGTCATGGCCTTGTGTGTGTGTGAGCTTCAATAGCCTCGCTGAGCAGAGTTCTGTGTGTAAGTGTGTATGTGGTATATTGTACGTGCGTGTTTGTGTGCAGGAATATATGTGTGTGTGTGTCTGTGGCTATGGGGGTGTGTGTCTGGGGGTTCGGGAGCATGCTCTGGCCTGCATCTCTCCTGCCTCAGCGAGACTATTATCCACACACACACACACACACACACACACACACACACACACACACACACACACACACACACACACACACACACACACACACACACACACACAGAAACTGAGAGGACCCCATTGCTAGGAAACAACAATAACTGCAGTTCAGGGTAAAACGAACACTGTCCAAATGAGGTGTGCGTGTGTGTGTATGTTTGTGTGTGTGTGTGTGTGTGTGTGTGTGTGTGTGTGTGTGTGTGTGTGTGTGTGTGTGTGTGTGTGTGAATGAGCGGTCATACCTCCATCCTGTGTCATCAGACTCTAAAAGAAGAAGAGAAACCCATATAAAATTTTTATATTTTTTTTTAACAATTATTCAGTGATTTGCAGAACAATCCACCACACAATATAATTGTGGTGGAACCAACGATGGATTGTAGAAACAGAAAGTACCACCTGGTTAGAGCGGAACAATATCAGTGTTAGTGCTCTGCAGGAACCTGGAAAGCTCACACAAGGTTCCATGTGGTCCATGTTCATGTACCTTCTGCAGGTCTTCTATCGAGCGCTCTGTCTCTTTCAGGCGTTCCCGCAGAACCTGCTCTTTGGCCGAGATCTGAGACTCTTCACTCTCAAGTGCACCGATTTCAGACTCCAGCCTGCAAACAGAAATAAAAAAGAAGAGAAGTATCTCTGATCAATTGGACTTAAATTCATTTTCAAATGTGCAACGATGCATGCCTTCCAAACATGTTTCTGCTTTAGGCTTGGGGATACAGAATTCATTCATACAGTACAGTATGAATGTGGCATATTTATGGCAGTGAAGCTCAATAACTGCGGATTGCAGTTTGATCCTGACTGAATTGTTAATTGAGATTAATCTGACATAAAGGCTGAAGGATTACATGATCTGTACAAAATATCCTGTAATGCTATTCCCATTTGCAGAAGGTGTGCGTATTAAAGACTGTTTTTTTAGCGTATAGTCAACTAAATCCTGTTTTAATTGTAATTCTGAGTGTTATTTCAAGTCGTCAGTCTAGTTTTGCACAAATATAAGAGATACACCAAGTCTTCATGTATATCATTCCAGAAACGTCCATTTAAAAGGGATGTGTCATGCAGATTTCCTGATATTTATCTGATATTGGCTCTTTACACAGCCCTGTAGTTCACTGATTGGCCAGCTCCTGCTGTGTCCTGGTAACTTTGGAATTTCAACGGAACTGAAATGTTATAGTATAAAAGTAAAAACAACATTAGCAACAAAGGCTACCAATGGACGTCAATGATGCAGATGTGAACAATCTGATGTCATCATGAGGAGGAAGTAGAGCTAACACTGCAAACGGAGCTGTGACTTTTGACTGTCAGGGAGTTCTTTTACATAAGTTCACCTCAAGTTTGGGAACGTTGACGATGTTTAGCAGAGAAATCTGATGTCAAAACAGAAAATAGAAAAGCAGAATATGTCCCCTTTAATGTTAGGAAATCATAGTTGATTATAAACATAGATATTTTAAGGTTGATTTTCCGGGTGAGGACAATTTCTAGAGGTCGGTAGCATTACCTAAATCTCATGCTCCTAAAACGGGCTTATGTACAAACACACACATCCACGCTCAAGTAGACATTTAAGACATGGATGTAAAAACAATACTAGGAAGCAGTCAGGGAGGAGGACCAGGTTTGCTTCCTCACTGACTGCCAACACTTTAGAATACATTCCTTTGGGACGCAAAGAATTTATCCCTTACTCTGCATGTGTGTGTGTGTGTGTGTAGGAGAGATACTGAGGTTCAAATTCCGTAGACTGTTCCCACAATATTCCAGAATCAATCGAGTGCACTCATCATATCAGCATCAATGACCATGAATGATCACTGGTACACATTGTCCTGACTGTATGATTTATTATTCGAAAGACTATTTTTTTTTTATATCAGAAGCACTTCACAGAGATGGTAAAATTCAGGTTTTAAGGTTAAACTGACCAATTTCAACCATGATTTTTTTTTGTGTATCCAGTTTCACAATATACAAACAGTGACAAATAGTGACAGTGGTGACAAAATCATGGTTTGTCTCTCAATGTTTGCAAGAAATTGTTGTGGTTTAAAGTGAATTTCATTGCAAAAACACTTTTTGGGCATTAGTTCTCTTTCACATTGCTGGGGCTTTGGTAATTAGTTGAGGGATGCCTATGCCCAGGCACAGGTGTGAGTAGCACCAGATAATTGGTAATTGATTGCACCTGGGTGGAGAGTATATAGAGAGAGGCTTTGCCTCAGCAATTTGCTTCAGTGTTGCCTATACACAGAGCCGGTAACAGCTAGTGGTGGTTCTAGCTTGGGAAGGCAAGAAAAAGAAAATTTCTCAGTGCAAAGAGGGTCTTTATTGTTTGGAAGGCATTTTGTTTTTTGCCAGTTTGCACCATGAGTGTGCGCTTTATGGTTTTTTTTTTTGAGGCTCTGGTGTCCTACTTCCTATGTTTTGGGTTGCAAAAGGAGCTGAAGACGCAGCGTTTGCAACTTGGGGCTAGGAGTGTAGTGCACATTATTCCTCTGTTTTATTTCCTTTTTTTTTTTTAAGTCTCTTTGTCTTCTAGAGGTAAACTTCAGTTAACTTTTAGTTCCCTGGTAGTCGCGCTTGGAGTCACACCAAACCAAGCACCGACCACTGATTTTTTTTTTTTAATTATTTTTTATTTTTTAAACCAAACAAATCGAAAAACATGCTTGTTTTCAGTGCTTTGGTCGCTGTAAGAAGCCTTCTTCATTGCTAAACCCTGGTCAAATGATTTATTGCTGGGTTTAGGTCAGGGTCAAGGGTCGGGGGGCAGGGTCAAGGTCACTGGTAAGGTTAGGTGCAGTAAAAAGTAAAGCCTTCGCTTAATCTGTCACACAAAGCTGCTCTCAATGAAAACTTGAACAAAACCAAAGACTATTTTCTTAGCAATTGCTTCTCACGCGACTGTGCCCTTAAACCATTATCATGACCAAAATAATTACCACAGTTCGAGGGCGTTCAGTGTTGTTTCACAATTCAAGGTTCTATGTATTCAAAAACAGTGTAACCTATTGTCCGCTGCAGCAACAAATATAGCAACACAGACGCTATTATAAAACCACTGTCATTAGGAAGAGCATCTTATCAGAGTCCATTATAATGCAGTGTTTAGTATATGGCTCATTTGTACCGGAATCATTTACCTTTTTTTATTTTGTGATACCTGAGTGTGTCCCGTGGTTAAGGAGTGGCGACTGCAGCGAGACAGTAGATATAATGCAGTGATGCTGGGTCGTACATCCTATATTTAACTTAAGCCTTGCTGCTATGAGAAACAATTACCCAACCTTGGGTTGTGTTCCAAGGACTACACCACAATGAGTAATCAGTTCATCTAAGTAGTACTACTTGAAATGTATTTGTAGACCACTCTAGACAAGAATATATGATGCTGATTGTAGAAATAAATAAAGTCCATATACTCCCGGGTCTGAACCATCTATCCAAACAACTCATTCCAGTGGAATACCCCCCACTGTTTAGTGTATGTGCTTGCTCAGGCAAAGTAAAGCCAATTTTTCATGTCACTTTGAGCTTTGGTGAATCTCAAAGTCACACTGGTGACCAAAGTGAGCTCCCTTGATGGTGCTGACCTTTGATGAAACCCAGAACGAGTCTGAAACAATCGGAGCGATGGTAGCTTGTTAGCAGCATTTGCGCATTCCGCTTGTATTCTTCTCTGCCATGTAGACATACTGTATAAACTAAACAAAGCAACAGCTTTGCAGACAGTTATGAAATGGGAGGTGATGGCACATGTTTTGAATAAACTGTGTGAAGCTAAAGTGTAGAATCCTAGACTTGCTGTATATTAGTAACTGTGACAAAAGGGTTTGATATTGAAGATTCCTCTGTTTGTGCTTCACCTCTCTAACCACAGAAGATATACTGGACAGTGTTGCCTCCCCTGTAGCTTTTTATTGCAGTCCTACCTCGTTTCCTCCTTTTCCCTTTCTGACGGGAAATGGATTGTACTTGTGCTTCCCCTGAGCAGCGTGAGGTCTTGCCAAAATGGGCGAGAAGCAAGATTTGTGACCGGTGGAGGATACAGGTTGCTGTAGTTCAGGGTATTTTGAAGTATATATTACCACCACTATTGATGATTGATTATACGGAGCATCCTACAAGACAAAAGTTATAAATATTCATGGTTTGGAGGCGTACCGTTCTGCCTTGTATGAACCCTTGACAATCATTTTCTTAATCCCAATCATATATTTGAATCTAAAGCCTTCTCTGTGGGGATGACTTGTCAAAGATAATGAAAAACCACTCTAATATCACTGTAATACTCCTGTAGGGACCCATTTTGTGTCTGTATCCTTAAATGACTTCATATTAAGACAGCAAGACTGTATGTAAGATGTATATCGAGAGAATGGAAGTAGTAATCTTCACGTTTCCCGACGGACTATTACATCGTTAGACTAGGCTTGGGCCGAGTGTTTTTTCAGTATGTCAACGGGCATCAACCCCTCTATATGAAGAGTAGAGAGAGCCAAGCTGGGAACGCTTGGGTCTGGCACCCTCTAGTGATCAAACGTCAAACATGACAAAACTCTGTGAGCAGAGAAGGAATAAATGACATGATGCCACTCGTTTGTTTCATGATACCTGTGATAATGCCTGTGTATTTCCAATTAACATTTAATACTACTTATAGGAGGCATGGAGTCTATACATCTATAAAAAGGGTGAAACATTATCAGTAGTCCTCTCTATCAATAGATGTTACTTCAATGACTCTACCTACTTCATTGCTTTTAAGTCTGGGGTCTTTTATATCAAAACGATTGACCAAAGACCTCCATTAACCACCTAATTAACTTAAAATTGATCTTTTTAAAGAATAGGTTTTGTTTCTGTGTGAGAGATGTGGTCATGACCTTATGTTTGCTATCCCCCCTCTTCTTGATATAGTCTTTATTGTGCCTCCTTATATTATATTATATCCTGACTGACAGTGTTACTATCTCTGTGGCGATCCTGAAAGAGACCAGTGATGTCACTGTCCCGCCCTGTCAACCAACCACAGACCAGTTGCCATGGATACGCCCGGGGTGGGCAGCGCCTGCTTTCCACATCATACAGGAGGAGGAGTAGGAGGCAGAGCAGACATCTGGTTTTATGTGTGGTGGATGGTGTGTGTGCACATTCGGGCATGAGTCCATGTGCATACAGACTGACAGACACACAGAGGCAGACAAAAGCAATGACAGACGAAAAAAGGAAGACGGTCTGACCATGCTGTAAAAAAAGTATGTCTGATGGTAGCAAAGTTGCTACCATCAGACACAGCAAAGTAGCAAAGGTACACTTCTCCTGGAGGTTTTCTTGTGTTTTCCAGACACAGCTATTGGAAAGATGAGATAACCTTATTGGCGGAGGGGAGGCTTATTTCATGTAGTTCAGGAAACTTAGTGACAAAATATGACAGCTATGAGCTTTATTTGTCACAGATGTACTGTCACAAGGAACATGTCAGTTTGTTCAATGAAGTCAAAGTTGACATAAAAAAGGATTTTGTGTTTTCATATATTTTAAAGAGGCCCCAATTTCTTCTTGGCCTCTGTTTCTTCGACCGACCCCAGGTCTCTGAGGGTGTGAGATTTCTGACAGCTCTCGTCCTATCACAACAGACTGGGTGTTCCGGGGAGTGGGTGTGTGAGAAGGCACACTGTATTTGTCCTGTCTGTCCTGGAAGAGGGATCCTCCTCTGTTAATCTTCCTAAGGTTTCCTCATGATGTTTTTTTTTTTTTTTTTTTTTTTTTTCTTTTGGGAGTTTTTTTTTCTTGGATGTTGAGGCAGATCTATGATTTGTGACTTTAGGCTATACAAATAAAATTGACCTGACTTAACTAATTCTACTACAGATCTATCAGGATGTTTTTGAACCATAAAAGCATGAACATTACAATATTAACCCAGAAAAATATATGGCCCCTTTTAAAATAGCGATGCATTTGTAAGAAGCTGAAAACACTTTAAGTCAGGGGAAATTAAACCAGTCAAATATGTTTTAGTTCTATTCAATTTACAAAGGAGCTTTTGCTTGTGGGAAAGCTATATGGGACAGTATAAGAAATTATTATAGAAAGCAAAGTATTTTCACCAGCTGTTCTATTCCCAGGCTTTGCTGTCATTACATTAACGGCTTCAATTTATTTAAGATCATCAATCTATTTATCATGTCTAATATGATATCACCGTCTTTCACATTCAACATTAATGAAAACACTTAGGCTCAATAGCTTCGGCATAAAGGCATCCACTCAATTATGCGCTTCCATTACATTTATATTTCCTTTCAGCACAGCCATATACACATTAAGAACATAAATTTAATAACATATATGGCCCCTTTAATTTTATTGTTGCAAGATGCCATTTTCTTAATATACAGGAGTTAAAGGTTTTTTTCCCCCAGTCAGTAGCAGACTGATGGCTGCATATTTTCCCTTACTAAAATTGTTTTTTTTTTTTTTTTTTGGCATTTTTAAGTTTGCTTACTCACTCTGAAAAGCCACATCATAACCTGCAGAGCTCTATCAGCGGGTTGCCCTTAGCTTGCCCTCTACACTGAGGCAGGTTGAGACTCATAACATACTATTATACAGCACTCCACTCCTTCCTCTCCGTGTCCTGTTTGCGATCCGTGCTCCAGATTGCAAACTGGATGTGAAGAGTGACGCTTGGCATAAAAACAGAGGCGATGCTGCTGTTTCCGTGACAAAGACCAGGTGTGCAGGGCAAGTGAAACCTCTTGGCCCATGTTAATTTCACAAAATCAAATTGACATCACTCCGATTATGCATGGTACACTCTGCGCACATTATCCATCCCGCAATTCTCTCTACACATCCTATTTTTGGCCTTTCCTATTAAAGTGATATCCTCATTTAGATCTATGGGAAAAACATCAGTAAGTATGAAATTGTTGTTGACGGTGCACATTTGATCACAGTGATGCTCGTGCTTTAGTGAGACGTCTAAGGACAGAGAGAAGAGAAACTCTTCTTCTTTGGGTGCCTGAGAATGTCAAATGTAGGACGTGATCAGACTGTCAGCAAGAACAGTCCGTCCACAATTACATCGGGTGGATATTATAGTAGGGTGGCAGTGCATAAACCTATAATTACAGAGATGAATGTGCATTTGAGAGTTCAAGTGGTGCAAAAAACCTATAGACACTGGTCTACAGTGATGTGGGAGAAAAAAAAGAAGAGATATGGGCAGATGAGTCATGCTTTTGCATGTGTGGCATACACCAAGAGAGCAGTACAGGCCTCGAATGCTTGACCCCTGCAGTGAGTGGATCCGGTGGCTCTGTGGTGCTGTGGGGAATGTTTTTCTGGCAAGGTTTGGGTCCTTAGAGCAGCAGGGATGTCACAAAATGAAAACTGGGGACCAGAACCGGCCCCCCATAAGGGTCCAATCAGGCCCCTGGATGACTGTATAATGGGTGACAAAAATGAAACTGTTCCTTTTCCAACTTTCAGGGCTCAAAGGATAAAATATTTACAGTTTTGTAAATAGTTTCTAAAAAAATCAATGTTTTGCACTAAGTATTGGTTTGAACTGTAATGCATGCAACAGTAGACTGACTGAATATGAAAAACTGAGACATATTGTTGAAATTGCACTTTTTTCCTTAAGACATCTCTCCTGTTTTAACTTGAATGTTCATTAATCATATGAATGTATTTCTTTCTTGGGTGTTTTTATTTAGAAGTAAATTTTTACTGGTCTGGCCCACTTGACATCAAATTGTGTGGCCCAGGAATTAAAGTGAATATGACACTCCTGCCTTGGAGGGAACGCTCACTGCACATCAGTACAAAATTGCTCCAAGTGATCATCTTGATCCTATGATGAAACATTTCCATGCTGATGAGAGTGGTCTTTTCCAAGATGATAATCCCCCCACTCATAAGGCACAAGGGGTCACTGAATGATTCGATGAGGCTGAAAATGATGTGAATCATATACTATGGTCTGCACAGTCAACAGATCTGAACCCAACTAAGACATTTGGGAGATTTTGGGCCAATGTGTTAGACGGTGCTCAACACACCAAAAAAGGGAAACACATTCGAGGTGTTTAGGGCAAATTACAGGCTGTAAGCGATATGACAGGGCCAGCAGTATGAATGCTAATCTATACAGAGAGTACTGCATTAGAAGTAGAATAACAGACATTCATATATAATTTAAGTTGTAATTTACTGAGCAGCACTTTTACTGTGTATTCAGTCTCTGCAAAAAGCATTTGTTTTGAAGACGAAGGTATCCACCCAGGCTACTTTCTGTGTATTATATGCATTTAGTTGACCTTAGCTGATTTTAATTGAGAACATCTGTTTAACAGGCTTAAATTATAAGCCTGCAGCATCAACCAAAAGGACAAATGAGGGCAAGCGAGGATGAAAGCCAGATCACAGAGCCCCCCGCTATTCCTAAGGAATCATAACCCTCATTCTTCCGGACAAAGAACCTGTTTCGTATGAAGGGGGAAAAAAAGATTTGTTTTAATACTGAGATAGATACCAAATGTAAATTGTTTTGGTTGTTTTTGGAAGGGCAGAACATGAGTGCAGAGTTTATTGTAAGTTGAAAAGTAATAAGAACCAGGAGGCTCTGCTGGAGCCGAAAGTTTCGTCATCAACGTGACACATGGCCGACGAAGCCGTCCTCCTGGAGTCTTTGTCTAAACTACCTCACATTGGGGGACTGGTGTTTGGACTTTTGAAGCACTTCTGTTCAGCACAATTGTGGTGTACGCAGTATGTTTTCACTGCGGCTGCATTCAGCCCGAGGTAAAATAGTGTCTGTCTTGTCTGGTGTTAGGTCTGAGGTTAAGAAAATAAGCCTGGAGCAGCAATATTTGCCAAGCAGCTGCGTCTGACTGGAAGAGCTGCAGAGCCTCATCATACTTATCTGAACTACATCTAAATTTAGAGGCATTTAGAAGAGCATATTCCTAATATGTTACTGCAATAGGTGAATAAACGGTAGATAGATACACACTACTGTTCAAAAGTTTGGGGTCACTTAGAAATGATCTTATTTTTGAAAGAAAGCACTTTATTTTTTCAATAAAGATAACTTGGAAGAAGATAAAATACACTGTGCATTGCTAATGTGGTAAATGCCAATTCTAGCTGTAAATGTTTTTTTTAGTGCAATATCTACATAGGTGTATAGAAGTCCATTTCCAGCAACTATCACTCCAGTGTTCTAATCGGATTGGGCAATGAGATGCTACATAAAAAGGCTCAAAGACAACAAAAATGTGCATATCATTGTAAATGTATATAGTCTAAATAAGCTTGACCTAAAAAGCTGATGTTAGCTTGACTGTATTTTTTGGATTATGGTTCTGAACTGGCTCCAAACTTTCAGCTCAAAACTGCAGTTAAGCGATCTGAACTCAACTGCACTCGCACTTCTTTTTTTTCTTCTCCCCTGGTCATTTTCATTTCATTCATGCAACCACTGCAAGGCGAAACAAGTATTCTTAGATGGTTATGTAACACGATACGAAGCACTTCAACGGGCTCGCTGCAGTAAGTATAGTCCGCCGCCGCCAGATCGCCCGCTGGACTTCACGTAGCCTACACAGGCTCCGTTTGTCCGAGTTGAGAGACCTTCTGATCTGGTAATTGATTGACAGACAAGATAAGACGAATCATTATTGATCCTCCACGGAGAGTTAAGGTCATTGCAGTGGTGGGAAAATAACAACAATAGTCTTAGCAAACAGATAAACTGGAAAACTGTGCTTTTACATGCACTATAAGCTTGTGCATTAAGTGTTGCTGTAACGCAGTAATGTAAGGCATTACAGGAAAAAAATGGTAATATTTTATTCGGTACAAATGTCAGTAACATGCTTTACAATGTGTTTTTTAACCTGGAGTGAAGTGGGCTTTTTTTTTTCTTAATACAAAATTGCTAACATCACCGCAAGATCAGCAGCAGTGAAATGTCTGTGCAAAAATGTTTCACTTCCTTTTCATTTGGGCTCATCAGACAGAAGATGGAGATGAACCTGCAGAAAACGTCAGATAGCCCATCCTCCAGACGGACACACGCTCATTACTTTACGTTTGTGAAACCTCAGTATTTAAGAACATTATCGTCGAATGCACTTTGTGTTCTACACCTAAAGAACTGTCTGCTTCCTGAAAACGCACCTGTAATTTAAAGAAGGAAGTAAGCCGAGCATGAGTGTCAACAAAACCACAAAACTAACATTTTCCCTGCTCTGAGATTCTTCGGCATCAAGAGGTTAGGAGACTTGTGTCAGAGGATGTTGAGGAAGACATGAGAAACACTTTTAACAGTGGAATCACCAGCTTTTTGAAAACTTGAAGTAACTTACCCTAACCCTACATTTTAAATACAGTAATATAGAATGTAACAAATTACTTTGAAATGACAGTAACAAGTAATAACACATTACACTTTTGAAGTAATTTGCCCAACACTGACTATAAGTATAAATACATTCAGAGGTGAAGTCTGCAGTTCGAGCAAATCTTGCTGCAGTGGCCTAATTTTATGAAGGCTGCAGAATGTCATTCAAACTCCTTCTCCTGGCTCCCCTGCAAGGCCAGTTTCTCCAACTTGTCCTCACACACATTAAAAACACACACCTCTCCCTCATGATGACGGCTAGTAGTGCAGTGTGGGTACAGGTCGGGTCGGGGCACCACATTGTGAAAGAGCCTTTTTTTTTTTTTTTTTTGGCTGCACACATCCCTCTTCTCTGTTTACTCAGCCCGCCCGAGTAATGATAGGGATATCTGTGCATGTCCCACTGCTACTGCCACCGCCGCGTTCTCTCACTCAGTCTCCTTCTGTCTGGTTAGGTCTCCGGCCTGCGTTAGCGTCACAATGGCCGCCGTCTCTCCGTCACCCCACCTTGCGTGTCTTGCCCGACTTGGGGGTTACAACCGACAACAAAAAAAACAAACCTCTCAAACTGTTTCTATTTCCCCTCTCTCCTTGTTTTTTTTCCCCTCCTTTTTCTCCAGCCTCAATGACCTTAGGTATGTGTATGTAATAACCTGTACAAAGATTGCACTGTTCTCCCCCCACCCCACCCCCTCGACGTGATTTCCAGTTTAACCCATTTAAGCCCAGATTTTTTTCAAAGATTTCATACATATCAGTTAAGACAATCAGGTTATTTATCTATATTTTCAAGTCTTTTGTTTGCAGAAAGTAGCATTTTAACGACTATTATAGTTGTCGTTTGCACAAGTATTCCTATAAACCAAAAAATATTTATCCCATGTCCAAAACCTAAATAAATGGATACATACATGTCAGGGTTGACAATCATAATAATCTAAATAAAATGAGGGTTTGTCTTTGCCATGTTCTCGGAAGGAAGGAGCAGGAAGTTGATGACGTCACGTGACAGGAAGCACTTGGAAAATTAATTCTTTTTGCTTAAAACCTTTTTGTCTTAGATGTGTACTATCATGTCATTAGAAAATACCAAAAAGCTGTAGGAGTATAAAAGTATAAAATGACCTGAAATAAAGGCCCATAGGCTTCAATAGGTTAAGGTTAACAGCAACAGACACTTACAAAGGCGCCTCTGTTGTCCCCACGTATTTGTGTTTTTTTTTTTTTTTGTTAAACCATAATGTGTTTTCCATTCGGTTTTACATAATCATATGGATAATCTGAAGGGACCCTTCTACTTTCCGGCCTCTTCTTCTTCAGACAACCGCTCCTCGTCTTTCTTTTGTTTATGTGTTCCTGCCGTAAAAGTGTCCACTGGTGCACGTGTGTTATTAGTTTAACAGCCGTGAAAGTGAGAAGTCGTCTGGGCTTCTCATGCTTTTAGTTGAGATGGTTGAATCTGTATCAGAAATGTTTATGAGGGGAGGTAGATGTAGCTTTTAATGGAACATCCAAGTTTATCCATGATCGTAGATTTGCTCTCTCTCACCCTTTCTCTCTCTCTCTCACACGTAAATAACTAGCTCACACACACATGCTCATTTATCTGATGCTGTGGGGTCCTCTGTCAAATACCTACACTCTGGGGACCACTCCTTCTAAATGAGATATAAATAGTTTCAACTCCAAAAAACTTACAGATAAACACACACGTTCGTCCCTGCTATTCACCTCTGTCCTGTCAGTAGTAGTAGACTCTGGTTGCCCAGGCAACCGGGTATTCTGTCCCACAGGGTGTAAATACAAAAACTACACTACCTGAAATGTACACGCATACAGTGTTTGTGTGTCCAAAACATCTGAAACACCTCTCACATGTCAAAATGCCTGAGCTTTTCATAATTTAAATGCCCCTATGGTGACTAGTTAAAGGTTATTTGTGTCAAATATTTCTGTTATGTGGTTTCCATTTAGGATTTTTTGTGAGTCAAAGGCCTTTGACTCCCACACATGCGCTTGTGACTTTATTGCACCCACTGGAGTAGACTGTTTTCCGGAAGCCTTTCAGAATTCAGTCCCAGACAGCTGAGCTCCTCTTAAAGTGAATTTCATCACATAGCTGAGACACTGGCTCGTAATGATAAATGTTTTTGCGACAATGCTTATGAATAAACACAGAGCAAGGGGGGTAACCAACTGTGCTCGGAACAACACAAAGGGTACGTTACTTCACAAAAGCATCCGCTGACTTATCCTTGGAAAATTTGGAATAGCCTGGGAAAGAAAGGCATCCAGGAGCTGTGGAAATGCAGAGTATATTTGCGCTACAGTTATCCAGTGGAGTCAGAAATCTGCCCATATGTCAGCAGCTTTGGTTTTCTTGCTTCCCTGTCCGTTGCTATACAGAGAAACTAAATAAAGCTGGAATTGGCCGCGCCGTAAAAAAAAAAAAGAGCAAACAAGCAAAACCAGACTGAACACAAGACAGCGTAGCACATTAAAGAGTTGTCTTTGTGGTTTTAATTGGCGAATGGCAAACGGCAATATGTCCCCTTTGAGAAAGACCACCAGACAACGCGTCTATTCAGTGGCATCAGAATGAACTGAGTCTCTCACACACACATACACACTAAGCTGCTCCACAACTGTAGTTTGGTTCACAATGCTCTCTCTTTGACCATTCACTGCGTTCTGTTTATACCAGAGCCAATATGTTATCCTGGCATTGGCGATGATGGCGATGTTGTTCCAGCGCTGGTGATAAGCTACAGTAGCTGGTGGCTGACAGTCTCTTTCATGCACAGACTTTGACAGATGAGTAGGCAGAGAGCGCGAATCTCTGACTCACTGATGCCAAGTTGACCCAGAGACTCTCCACGAGCCTGAATTTTTGATCTCCATCGCTCAGATGCATGAATAATACATGTTCTCATGAATATGTTTTTTCCTCTTGTTCTAACAGTCAAATGATTGAGTTTCACTCTGCAGAATGATGGATGGATGTTCTCTGCTCATTGAAAATCAGAGTTTGGGGGGGGGGCATGATTTGTGTCATCACAACTACTTTGGAGACAATCTTGGTCCATTATGTAATAAAAACAAGTGAGACGTGAAGGTTAGACGATTCAAGGTGCATATGCCATTTTAAAGATTTTAACATTATACTTTTGTTGTTTAGAAACAATATCAGAGTATGTGTATATGCCATAATACATATCTGAAAGGGATCTTTAACTTTACTGGCCTTATATGCACTTTCAAGGGCATTTTTGACAATACTTTTAGATGAGTACAGCTTGCTGACGATGCAAACTCAGCAATATTTTCCAGACGCTGCTGCAGACCACCTTCACTGTTTTCAGTGCGTAAGTAATTCTGCCGCCAGGTTAACCCATGGGGACCATATTTCGGAAAATATTGAATATGGTTGTGGTCGAGAGATAAGATAGTTTTTGTTAACTTCTACTGCTACACAAAGTTCTGTGCTAGTGGGCCGGATTGGACCCTTAAGCGCATCAGTTCTGGCCCTTGGGCCGCATGTTTGACATCCCTGCTTTAAAGAGACAAACATCATATGTGTAATGATTACCATTGACTATACTTTTTTTTTTTTTTTTTTTCTGAAATGGGCTCTCTAAAGTCTATGCTTACTCACTGACAGTTAATGGAATTGAAATATCATTATCATCATTATTCACTCCTGTGCTTTTCCTGCCTGTGTAGTTAACACACAGCTCATTCGTTCATTTTACGCAGTAGAAGTTTCGCTTGTTCCATCTCAGACAGGACAAGGTGCAGCCCTGATACCCACACACACCCTGGAAAACACTCAGCATCATGATAACAGGAGCTGGCACTTTATTCATAGCACCGGTGATCTCATGCCCCCAACTTCATCGGTGGGGGGAATAAGTGACTACTATCTTGCAACAATGCTCCATAGGAATCAGGAAGCTCCTCCCAGAGACACAAATGCAGGAAGTGCACACAGGATCACATCACTCTCTCCTTTTTTCTTGTCCTTTTTCAATATTCTGAATAACTCACTCTCTGTCCTCTGTAATTACGCCCTGCTTTCACTCACTCCTAGACTGAATCATTCTGTTTCTTTCCTTCCCTCCCTCTCTCATTTTCTCCTCTTCTTTTTCCCTCCGCTCCACTTCATCATTCTCTCCCTTCATTCCTTGTCAGCCCTTGTTAGATCTGTTTTTAGAGAGGTTACACATACTGTGCTTGTTTTCAAAGCTTTGCATAAGGGACATAAAGATTTTGCTCTAAGGTTACAACACCGCTGGATTCTTGCCCTGCAGAATCCCATACATCCAACGCTTCTCCAGTTACAGTGTGTGTGTTTGTTGGGTGCTTGTTTGACTGCTGTACAGAATGAAGAGAACGAGTGCGTGTGTATTGAGCCACATAGTTACTCCAAGTTTGAGTTCTATTTTGGGAATCTGGTGTGATGCTGACATATTTAAAACAATGTACATAACCCCACTACACGCAGACATTGATATTCGTGTCATGTGAAACATATTTTACTGTTATTGTGCAGCATTAACAATAAGAAGTACAAATGTTTTATGGTATTTCCAACTCTGACCGAGGTGAATCCAAGAAGATACGATCTGTGTTTTGGGAAACTTCTCAATTCAGTCAGAAGTGAAAACTACACAGAGCCTGAAAGGAAAGCAGATGCACTGTAACCAAAACAGATGTGACAACTTTTGTTATTGTTCCTCTGTCACTCGCATCTGTTCAGTATCCCTTCATGATTGTGCCGATAATGGAGAAGGTACGGTTAAAAAGTCCACCACCGATCTGGCTAAAGGATGCTACTGTGTCAGTGTCATGTTTTTTGCCTCACATTGGGGCTGTAGGACTTGTGTGTACAATTTTTCAAGAGTCCATTGAAGTAACTGCGGTTCAGCTGATTTCTATATAGGGTGACCGATGCAAAGCTACAGGCCTCAATTGATTTGCAATCGTAGCCACAAAGCCACAAAATGTGACACAGTTGTCGCTATACATGTTGTGCTACTAATCAATGCTTCAATGTCTTTCAGCACTCCATTGATGAGGTAGAGCCTCAACCAATCGTATGCCACTCGCCTTCTCTTTCTCTCTCCCTATATAATTAAAACATCTTAATGTAGCATTGGAAATGTAGCTTTTGTAGCCGGCATTTGTTGTGTTTACTGCTGCCATGATGATGAAAGTTACCCCTAACTTTAAGGAAATGGTATAACTTAAACCAGTGCCATGTTTCAAGCGATCTTTGAAACCTAACCAGGGATTTGTAATGCCAAAACCTAACCAGACCTTAACCAAACCTTCGGCATCGTTGTGCCATAAAATGTTAACGTGATACCATTTTGATTGGAAAACATGTTGCAACCTACAACAAACCAACTGTCCCAAAACAACAACTTTGTGTTTATGCCACCGGCTGCAAATCTACAAGCTTCAATGGTAGCTGGCACTACAAAGCCACAAACCACTTGTAGCTATATGTTTTGTGCCACAAATCAAACTTGAGCTGGTTTCAATGTCTTTAGCGCTACAATGATGAGGTAAAGTGGTCGTATGCTTTTGATTCACCATGTCCATCTGTCTTCTCTCTGTCTCCCAATATAATAAAAAAGTCACTTGGTATTCAATAAATCGTTTTGTAGCTGTCATGTTTTTTGTCATTGTGTTTACTGTTCCTGTGACAGTGAAGGTTGCCTCTAACTTTAAGGAAGTAGTATAACTTTAACCCATGCCATGTTTCAAGTAATCACTGAAACCTAACCAGCCAGTTTTCAGGCCGAAACCTAACTTTAACTATGGCGTCGTCGTGCAATAAAACATTCACGTGATACCAGTTTGATTGGAAAATGTGTTGCATCCTACAGACAGTACCTGTGTATCATGTCTTCCAGCCTCTTCCCTTGTTCTTCGTCCTGTTCCAGCTGTTTCCGTCGTACCTCCTCTTCATCCGCTCCCATACCCTGGAGGAGCCATCGCTCACGCATGGCTTTGGACTGAGGAGTAAACAGACACATGTTCCATTAACACAGATTTAACAGTTTAAGTTAACAGAGATTCTAGGTGACATACCGTGACATATTCTGGCAGCCATATTGGAAGTCCTCCATAGCTTGACATTGAGTGAATTTTTGATTTTCCTACCTCATCAGACTGTTTAGACTTTAACACAACACTCCATAATGGAGACTAATTCCTGAGAGATTATTGTGATGACAGCCAAGCACAGCTCTAACACATGAATAAACACGTGGGCCTGCACATTAGCAACAGTTTTTGCATAACACAAATAGACTTTAGCTGTTACTCACAGGAAAACACTTCGCTAAAGCTGAGGCCACAAAAACTACAGTAGCTGATCTATACGATATATATAATTTATTTTGATATGTTCACATTTAAATACATTCATATTTTTGCACCATCTCTTAGAGAAAATCAAGCTGCTTTGCCTTATTCCCTTGACGTTTGAACAAATTTGTCCTTTTTAAATTCTGAAGAATCTGCTTCTGTTTGGGTTTCTGCTCTTTCTATGACTTTGACAAACTCTGCAGTTCAGTGAGTTCGTGCACTCTTTGATTGGCTTTCTGCTGCGTGATGAGAGAGTCAGATGGTGTTTTGCTGTACAAATATTTATCAGAGGCAGAGCTGAAAAATCCAGCTATCCAGCTGCTGCCTGAAGATGCATCAAAATGTCATCTCCCCCCTGTTGAGATGCAGTGCCAGTTCTATTTAAAGTTTGCAGAGTTTTATTCTTAAAATAGTGAGAAGACACAGTTATGCTAGAATATACAAATGAAATTTTTTTTTTATGTTTGTTCATATCTGCTGCATTCATGATTTTGCTCAGCTGTCCTGAGGCCAAATTAAAAAAAAAAAGCCAAATGTGAAGTGGATGACTAGTTTGGATATTTTTTGTTAGTTTTTTAGAGGTCAGGCATGTGATCTTTCTCCCTTCCCCCCATTTTTTTAAAGATGACTGCTGAAAGTCTGTCTTTTTTTTTTTTTTTTTCTTCTGCTAGAGTCAAGCAGGAAGACTTTAGCTGCACCTTTGGTTGTTTACCATCAAACAACCTTGGCTCCAAGTCGTAGAGCTGACAATTAACAGACATGAGTGTCCATGCACACACACACATGAGTAAACGGTCCACACAATGGGCTCTGCAGAAATGATTCCAAAGCATTTTACCACCTGCTGTCAGAATGTTGCAGCTGGGCTATTTGTTTCTGTGTGTGTGTGTGTGTGTGTGTGTGTGTGGCTACTGTGCGCCGAGAGAACAGAGCTGACCTCATCAAGTGCATCATGTCTTCAGAGTTTGTCAGCCAGGAACTTTTAGAATGGAACTGAAGATGAATACAATAGATTAAGTGTGTATGTATATATCCCCTCCAAAAATAAAATCTCTCAGGATCTTTGCTTAAAAAAGTCAGTTGGTTCAATTTTGAGATTAAATGATTATGTGTCATCACATAAATTCTTCAGATATCCAAAAACTAGGATTCTACAGCCAACCTGGGAGTAAAATCAATGTGTGAACCTTATTTGAGTGATCCATCCAGTAACTGTTGAGATTTGCTTTAAAAGGATCTTCTGTATAACTTTTTGTCAGTCATCTCCTGGTTGAATAAAGGTTTCATAGATTGGAAAAAAAAATGGTGCCACAGTAAAGCATGCAGTAAGGTTTCACTATTTTGATGTTAACTTGAGCTGACCTTGACATCTGGCACGAATTATCTCAAAGTAGTATTCCACTTCTTTTAAAGAAGTTCCAAGTTCAAGTTTCAGCAGTAAACAACACAATGATGCTTTAAAGTTGTGTAAGGTGGTTGACCAGTTGTTTCCTCTGAGAACCAGCCTGCTCTCTGCTCTCTCTCACGCTGTTTAAAGAGACTTTCCATTTCCTGTCAGGCTCTGACACACAGCCGCTCTGATCCGGACTCTAAAAGGAAAGGTTTACGGCTATTAAGGTCTAACCTAATCCCACTTCAGCCTCCAGGGACAAATAAGCATCTCAGAAACCGAAATATATATCCTGCATCTGGTAGTTTACCTACATTTCTACATTTTCTTTGAGCTTACCAATTTAGAACACACCCCAAACTATGGCCACGACAAGACTGAAACTTTTGTGATTGTTTACACGATTCCCAGACTCCGATCAACGCCTCCGTTTCGGAGAGCCTTGAATCATGCAGTGCAGGGGTCCTTATCACATCTCAGGGCTCCAGTCTCCATTTCCTCTCCCAGGCCACTACGTCTCTGGAGAGCACACTACAAAGCCCGCTTCATGCTGCCTGGCTGCGTGGCACTCAGAGTTAATGGCCATTAAATGGGACTGTGTGACCAGATGCTGATTACATCTGAAGTTCAGGCCCTGGCTGGTGTTTGTATGCCGGCAATCTAAACAGAGCAGCACGCTGCATATCAGAGTTTAAGGTAGGGGCTCGATTCTCAATTCAGCTCAGTGGCGAAAGGCGAAGCGCCAATATGTTGGGGCTAGTATGCGTTCAGGTGACATGTGGTGTTATCTCTGGGGAGAAGAAGCAGGCCACCTAATGTACTCCTGACAACCGGAGGACTTTTTTTTTTTTTTTTTTTCTTCTTCAGATGTTCTGAGTTTGAATTTCTGCAGGTGCTCCTTTCTTTGTTTAGCTGTTTTCTATGCAGCAGGATGGAGGTTTTAATGTCAAACAACATGTCATTACTATACCTGCATGTTATTACTCATTTTAAACATTTACTATATTATGGAGTATACATATTTTTACATCAGCAAAGGAGGTTATGTTTTCGCAAGATATCTCAAAGTTCTGGAGGGATTTTTGTTAAAATTTCAGCGAATGTTGAGAATGGTACCATGAACAGATTAACTTTTGGTAATGATCTGGAAGAAATCGCTTTTGGATCGCTTTGAATTTTCAGCTGTATGGCAACATTGTGGTAAATGTACAGGCACTTGTATAGGATCACCTGGTGATGATATCATGTAACCTGCATAGGACAGCAATGTTGGGTGGGAGTTACATTATGCTTGGCAGAGAATAATGGTAAAGGGATTTTTTTATGCATTGCATTTCGTATAGTCCCTTTCTACTATTTTCACTACCCAAAGCATGTTCATTCACTAATGAATCAGCTCATCTAATGGGAGCAATATGGGGGTTAAGTATTACGTATCTTGCTCAAGAACACATTGACGTACAGCCCGGAAGAATCGAACCAGCGGATGACTCCTCTTCCTCTGAACCATAATGTACTTGAGTTGCTCCAGTGCAGCACTGTTTGAATAAACCAAACCAGGTGAATCACTGTAGTTCCTGTAGAGTCTATAAAGGTCAGTAGCCGACAATACAGTACGTAAGTTTGTTAAATTTGTTACTTTTTTACTGTTCCGGCCACATCGCCATTTTGGATTGGGTTGCCCTGCTTCAAGAAGGTTGAAGACTTAAAACAAATTGATGCAGTAACTCATTTCTGGGCTTCGTCAGTGGTCAGACAGAAAAATATACTGTATAGTTTAATTTTTTAAAACATAAAAAAATGTAGTTAACTTTTCTGGCGAAGCAACAGCCACACCAAGATGATCAGTAGGGCTTCGATCAGTTTTACAGCTGAGACTGTAGAACCCTGGACTTGAGGCTATAATCAACACTTTAATGGCCTGAAATACACCTGGCTTTAATCAGCTTTCCTCTTTTGCTCGATATTTCCATAAGTGGGTGTTTAAATGCTGGAAAGCGCCAGCACGTCAAACTTATTTAATAAAGCATGCATTCATGCCAAGTGTGTTTAAAGGCCCTAATTAGAAGTTGGAATGTATTTTTATTGCAAAAATATTAAAACTGGCTTCCGCATATTGTATATCTGTAGTCTAATGACTACATGCTGCTGACTCCCCACCCACACCGCGTCTCTGGATGAAATTTAGGGCTGCAAGCTGTTTCCAAATGATTCTTCTCGGAGGTGAAGCAAAGATCCATCAACATCACAGTATGCAAGATGCAGTTATTAATGATACCTTGTATAATAAATCCAAATAATAATGCTGCTTCTAATCCACCAACTCCATCTGCCCCTTTGTTGTTAATAACGTAACATTTTGTCAATTTATGATATTAATGTCCTTCAATCCTGCATATTTATTTAAATATATTCCCTTTAACAAGTCTCTATAGCTTTACCTAATTATTTCACTTCACTTCTTTTTATATCACTCTTTTTGTGTTATAATATGGTATTTGTTACTTTTGCTGTTTTAATTTTGAGTAATATTATTTATTTTATCCTATTATTTTGGGGATGTTTCATGGTGCCAAAAAGAAGAAAAAAAATACAAAGTACAAATTGCATCAGAAAGTTACCATCTATGTTTCTATTACAACCTCTTTGATACTTCATGGTACACAAATAGTTCAACAGTACCACCATTATTTCCCTATGACAAAAACTCAGTGAACCAGCAGCCAATGAATACAGAACCACTCATTTACAGTGACTAACAGCAATTCCGTCTTGTCTTTGCAGTTTTGTGATGAAAAGTTGCACTTGTAGCAAAGAAACGCTATTTTTAGTCATTTTGTTTGTTTGCAAACTATGTCAACTTCAATCCCACTTCACTCACCTAAAACCCTAAAAAAGAATCTAGCGCTTAAGAGGCTAGCTAAGTAGGATCAAACATATAGTGTCTATATATAGAGTTCAACTTGTTCTTCCTTATTTCACATTCAAAATGACAACTAAATATGTATGCATTAACGTTGCCATAATTAGACGCTTTGATATTATTTATTTCAATGGATATTGCATAAACATAAATTGCAGACACTTGAAAGCTAACTAACAATCTGCCAGCGGATCGTTTTCCCCCACTTACGCAGCACTTATGTGAACGTCAAACGTATGTTTACTTGAAAATCTTGGCTTTCCAGTAGCGGCTGGCAGCAATTATTGCAGAGAAAAATATCTGTACGTGTGATTGGATTTGATTGCTTTTCTGGAAAGAAAAAAAAAACAAAACGCCAGGTCCGCTGTACGAGGCTCCTACGCACCGGGAGCACTGAATTTTGGACGTTGAACATAATGGACCGACACCCGACGGCCAGAGACTGACGATCGCGTTTATCACCACACGCAAGCTGTTAAGCACACACCCGTGTGTGTGAAAAGCAGCTTGCAGGCACAGGGCAAAACTGTAAAACAAGGCACATGACGTACTTCATCTCTCTCTGAAACCTTCACCCTAAACCCAATATCTGACTCAACCAGCATCTCATTCCTCACCTGCAGCTCACACACGTTGAGTTATGTTGAGTTACTTTCATGTCTTGAGATAGAATACATGTGAGTAACAGAGCATAAAAGGGACATTTCATTGTTTTTTCTAGTCATTTGAGGAGATTGTCGATCTACACTAGAGGCTACTTCAGAGCTAACAGAGCTGTCAGCTGTTTTTCATTGTTTTCTTGTTGGCTAAGGTGTACAGCTTGTGTACTGTTTGCTAATAAATTGTTTCTTCCCCCCCTGAAGGACACCACAGTATTTTTATGGCTTGGTGGGTCCAGCCTGGGAAAAAAGCCATATACTGAGTCAGTTGGGGCTCTATCAAATCCAACCAACACACTGAATTGAGGATGGTTTTTAGACTGGCCAGCGGTCATTTCACAAGCAGCGGCACCTCCCTGTAAAGATCCCCTCCAAACATGTTTTAAGCCTCATAAAAATAAAAAAATACTTTGCTTGGAATAATATGCGTTTTCCCACAAAAAGAAAGTTCAAATTCCTCATTAAAAGCCTTTAAATGACATAAACCTTCTTTTCCCAACTGTAAAATTCCACAATCTATCAATCTTTCATTTCAAAAGATTAACTTCTGCACACAAATGTCTCCTACTTCACAGAAAAGGATGTTGTCAGTGTGTGTACACATTTTGTGTAACTTGTATACTGTAAGATGCATAAACCTCCCTCCTTGTTCAGCTTTTCAAACATCTAGTTGGAGTAAGAATTATCTGCCAATGGAATTAAGTAATTCTACTAAATATTGGACTAAACACAAGACATTTTCACCTGATATTTCTTTTGCAGGGTACAGATATTCCTAAATTCCTTAAGCTACTAACCACTTATACAAGAATGCACACGTGCAAACACACACAAGCAAACTAACCTTGAGATGTTGTAGCTGCAGCACCAGATCATCGAGCTTACTTCTTTTGTCTTCAATCTCAGTTTGCCTTTTTCGCTTCTCCTGAGGGACAAAAAAGGGGAAAAAAAAATGAAACATGAAAATGAATTAATATCACAATAAGTCTTTAAACATTGTATGTTCCATTTGCTCCGTTGTGGATTGATCCTGTTGGTAGTTTCATTTATTTTTTTTTTTTTTTGCAATTAAAATAAAGCTGAGCATTAAGGTTAATGCAGGTTGATGGCATCTTATGTTATTCTTAATATATTGTCCAACTTCATTTTGTAGATGATACAGTTGTGTTAACTGGTAAAGAAACTACATCCACGTTCTGTCCATTGTGTGGTTTCAGCTACTAATAAGTGAAATTCCACTTAAACTGCAACTCTAAACAAAGCTAGCATTCCTTTTTAATAATAGGTTTCGTTACTGCAACAGCAAATCTCCCCTATCCACTCTCTATCGTTCAAACTTCTCATTCTGGGGAGACATTCGGGGAGACAAATGATCCCCGGGCGCACGCAGGAAGGAAGTGAAGTATTAGCGGGGTCAGAGGTCAGGGCTTATCGGGAGTTTGAGGGGGGTTAGGGTCCACAGGCTATCTAAAGAAGGAGGGATTAGGCCTTGAACCCTCAAAATGGATCTAAGGTTGAACTTGAGGTGCGGAGGGGGCGGGGGGAAACAATCCTTGAATTCATGTGGAGATGAATGATGTTGGGAGGGGCGGACGATGAGTGGGAGGTTTAAAGGAGGTTTAAAATTCAAAAAAGGAAGTAGAAACAAGACTGAGCCAATGTAGGGTAACTGTCAGCTTCACTTTGTCACATGGGAATGTTACACAGATCCCAGGACAACACTGCTTGGGGCTGAAGGGCATGAGATACTGTAGATTGTGTGTGTGTGTGTGTGTGTGTGTGTGTGTGTGTGTGTCTCAGTGGGAGCAAGGGATTTCTGGGACTCCTTCCTGTTTGTTAAATATATCCATCATGGAAATCCCCCAAAATATGCGACTGAACGGTTAAACCACATGTCAAAAAGAGGAAACCTGAACGGTGACGTAGAATTTGACAAAGGGGGGAAAAAAAAGAACGGCCTTAAATGGAATAAAAAATGTCCAAAATAGAACAGAATAGCAGGCCGGAGTTGCTGGAGTTCCCCAGAATGGGGAAGAAAATTGAATTAAAACCAATACATAAAAAACACATCAGGTTGCCAGGTCTTGAACAGAACCTGCGTTATAATCGGCAGCTTCAGAGAAAGCGACGGTATGGATGAAGAGGTGGTGTGTGACATTGTTGTAATGCCGCCAATGATCCGAGGGAGGAGGGTGGGGTGTCTGCTGCCGTTTGGCGGCGGCTGCTGTTCACATCCTCTCTTCTTCCACTAACACACAAGTGCTTGTCTAGACTTAATCAAACTATTTCTGTCAACAGTCACATGCCTTGTTTAAGGGAGATCTCGGGCAAACGATCTGCTTTTGTCATTTAGGTCGGACGGGGAGGTCATATCCCTCGCCACCAGAGGACCTCGTTCCATGGTGAATAGTCATACTATTATAGTATAATGTGTCAGCTTTTTGAAGCACAGGAAAAGAAAAGAACGATCCTTATGAACAGAACAACGGAGACGTGAAAAATCGGACTGAGCAGGACAGAATGAGGTAAAACAACTTGACGTTGGGGAAATGCATCGCGACACTGCACCACAGGCTGTAAAAACATATGCCCCAATCCTGAGGTCATCTACTTCTCTCTCTGGCTCCGTCATATACGCACACACACACACACACACCACAGCAGCCTACACAGCAGCAGTTCCCATGGTTTGTGAAGTTACAGAGAGCCCGATCAAGGATATGGTCACCAGATGTCAGGGACTGTTAAGTACAGTACATGTGGTCGAGAAAAAAAGCAAAACACACACATGCAAATATAAAAGCCACAGTACACTTACAGGCACGAGTACACACGGATAAGTAGAATTTAATATACTCAAAACAGCACTTGGAGAATTCCTGACTATACAGTGACTCACACACACGCGGACAGATGCTCAGATCAAAGATCGGGTGCCTGTTTGCATCAAGTTTTATATGTAAAATATATAGCCTGTATATTTCCCATCCACATTAAAGCTTCCATGTTAAAAAAATGTATTTTCTATGGTTTTTGTACTGTATAATAAACTGTTCCTTTTAAGATGGACACTAGCTCTGTGGCAATATTGTGACACAGACTATTCATTCATTTAGGCAACAGAGTGGGGGTGAAAAAAAACAAACAATACTGGAAAAAAAATTAAGTTGCCACAGCCCGATGCAACATAATCTGCATTTGCAGCAAAGTAGCAGAAGTTAGATTAGAGCTTCTGGAGAATGAATTGCATTGACAAATGGATCTCATAATATACTGAGGGTAAGGCCCAGCCGTATCATACAGTATTATTGCTTTTTGTTCCCAATATGTCGTCCAAGTTTGATCCCTGCCGTAGTTTCCTCATGGTTTTCCAAGAGGGAATCTTAGACATGGATTCTGCTAATACTGCAAACTCCTCTGGTCCTAGTACTTGTCTTGTCATCCCCCCTCAAATAACAACAACATCTTTAAAAATGTCTTCTGTAGCGTATATACACACAAAAGCAGACATTCATAATAAGTTAGGGATGTTGTGAGGGATTTCATACATTTTTGGGGTAATCAATAATAAACTAATGAAAATGGTGTTCTCATTTCTTATTAGTAATTTCAAAGGGAAGTTTTACTTATTTAGTTTAAACTACCAAGTTTTTAGGGTTACACTACATGGCCGTTTTGTCACTGCTATATATATATATATAAAAATGAGAGAGACAATTAAACTGTGATGCTTCATTAAATTGTTGTACTTGTACATGTCAAATGAATAGAAACACTTTTTTCTCACTGTCATACTGTTACTAAGGAATTCAGGATCACTTCTCCAATTCATTCAATGAGTCACTAGTTATTGCAACACAAAACTTAAAAAGCTAATGAAAGAAACAACTCCAGTTGTACAGTCAAACAAAGACCTTGAGATGTGCTCTGTTCGCTGTGTTTCAGAGAGCACGTCCTCCCCCTCAGGAAAATATGTTAACATTTTTGGTGACACACGCACGACTTCCCACACTCTGACCCTCGGAGTGTTTGGCCCCACTTGGCTCCCCGCTGGAGCTCTTTTTTTTTTTTTTTTTTTTTCCAGAGGGAATCTCATTCCCTGCTACTGTTAACACCGATGCTCCAAACACAGGAGCCTGTGTTGGATATTTACAAACGGTCGCGTTGCGGCTGGGTTGCTTTTTCTCTGCCAGACTTTGTTAAGGTCACGCAAACATCATCACAATCGAGCTCCGCTGATGTCAATCCCCGCGAAAAGATGTTACGGAATCGGAACGGGTCACATTCTGCACATGCCGAACACTCCCAGCAGAAACATCTCATGGGGGGGAAAAGATCATCTTCCAGTCCGCCATGCCCCAACGCTGAGAGAACAGGGAGTGAACTGGTACCAAGTCATCTCCCAAGAAAAAAAAAAAAATCAAATGTCTGCTGCTGCCTTCACTTTCTGAAACTATACGACTATAACTTCAAATATTACTACTTAACTACCTCATACAGCTGTGACTGTTTTACCAAGAACATGCACCTGATTCCTGACTTTTTGCACTATTCATACTGCTCATTCCACCTTGCACATTACTTGTAAACATCTCAGAATCTGCCTATTTATAGTTTATATTCTTATGTTCCTTGTGTGTTATTCTATTTCATTAACATTAACATTTCATTTCTATTAACACCTTATTACTATTATTATGCCTATTGATATGGAATTCATGTGGAAGTAAGAATTGTACAGAGAAACTTGTTTCTACAATGTGCACATGACAATAAATGCTTTAAATAAACTAATGAAATTGGTGTTCTTATTCATTATTAGTAATATCAAAGGGAAATTTTACTTATTTCATTAATTCAGACCAAATTACAAATCATATATCCTTTTAGAAGAATTGGATCAACAAGGACATAGTTTCTAGATTTAAAATACTGCTAGGTTTTTAATATGATGACAAATGCACAGCAAACACCTTCAGTTAATAGCTGCTAGATGAGTTCTTTTTTTAGACAATGCTAATTCACGTTGTACGTTAACCTGGTTGCTCTTCAGCTAAAGGTGGTGTTGGTGAATGCAGACTCGGCACATCGCTGAGCTGTCTGGGGTGCCGTCATCATGCGACAGCAGCAGGTGGGGACTATACTCATCGTGTCCAAACCGAGGAGAGACACGTTCGCATACCTCTGCGCCCACGTCGAAACAATCCTGACGTCTTATTAGGGGAGCAGTGAGAACGACATTGTGTCGCATTCGTAGCCGTAGCTGCTAAGTTGCACGCTGCATGTGTTGAAATAGCTGCATGTCACAGCCTCTCTGGGCTCTGCAGCAGCACTTTTCATGTCAAAGACCCCTAAACTGACCACAGACACCCCCCCGATACGATTTTTGCTTTTTGATGTTTTATGACAATACATGTGAGAAACCCATGACCAAAGTACTAACATGTTTTGTCATTCTGTTAATTGATGGATGGAATTATAGTAAAAATAAATTACCCTTTTTGCTGGGGGGGCGCTAGAACCTCCTCAAGGACCCCTTTGGGTTCCCGGGGCCTCGCTTTGAGAGACGCTGTTCTGCAAAAACTGAAATCTTAACAGGTGAAGAGATCTTGTTTTTGGTACATTTAGCGCAGTATTGAGTAGAATTACCTTATTCCACTGGCAACTAACATTGCAAACACTTGAAACAAGCTAAATTATTTGACAGTGGAATTAGATAATTACACTGAACATTAGACTAATTGTACCAAAAAAACAATATTTTCACAAGATGTTAAGAGTTTTTTGCAGTGTGCTGTGTTTTTCTGTCCTGTCAATCTATGCTGTTTACGACGCGGCTAAACTCAAATGTCACAAAATAATTATAAAACCACTGGTTCACACTGGAGCTGCATTCTAACCCCTCCACCCCTCCACCTCTCAAGTATGTGTGAACCCCATTCTCACACACACACACACAAACACGTACACACACACGTACACAGGCCCTAGCACATTTAAGCTTCACCCCAAAAACAAATGCAAAACTCCCACTAAGGAAGCATGCAAATTATGTGCACAAAAGATTAATAAATAATATATATATTTATTTGATCTATTTTTAATAGATCTATTTATAATGGATTCTTTTGAAACGCACAACTAAAACCTTTCACATGATATAATGTCACTGCATTATCACTGCGAGGTGCTGGGAGCATGTTAAGCTTGTTCCAGTGCATAGTGAAATTTGTTTGTTCTATCCGGAGCCCCTATAGCTAGGACCTGCATGTACACATGGATGAACGCACACGCGCACACACACACACACACACACACACACATACACGCAAACATGCCAGATGAGTAGAGTAGGCCCAAGACAGCTGCTGCTAATTTTAGCCGGCATGTAATGCCCGGCATGCAACAGACCCCCCTACTACCAAAACCACACCCTCCTGTCCTCCACCTCCTAACCCCCCCACCCAAAATGACTTTGCCCCAAGCACACTACCCCCACCACCCCCAATAAACCACTGTAGTCCATAAACCAAGCCTCCTGTCCACTCCTGCAGCCAACAACACCCGCTCTCACATACACTCAAAAGACACTAGTTCATAAAATATATACTGAGACTGATACATCCAGTGATGTGCCGTAAGAGCCAACCAGCTGTGTGCTTCGTGCTGTTATGGTTTTCATTTACATGCATGCAGAGAAATGTTACATTCAACACCAGTACAAGGATTCATGCGATTTGGCAGACAATCTCATACAGATTAGTTCTTTTAGGCATTTCCTGTTGTGTTGCAACACAAAGTTGCAATCAGTTATATCATTATGATTAGCTATGATGAAATTGCTGCAACAGAGAGGCTAATCTGTTTGGAAGCAAGGAAACTTAAACAACATCTTTGCTGTAAAAGTGTTGTGAATTTTCAGTGTACATGCGTGCTTTCAATCAAAAGTTTGGGGTCACTTAGAACATTCCTTATTGAAAGAAAAGCACAATTTTTTTCAATGAAGATAACTTTAAACTAAACAGAAATACACTCTATACATTGCTAAATGGGTGGTAAATGGTAAATGGTCTGATGTTTGCTCATTGCATCAGAAGGCTAATGGATGATTAGAAAACCCTTGTGCAATCATGTATCAATCATAGCTGGTTAGAGAAGCTATAAAACTGACCTTCCTTTGATGAAAGCAAAGTTTGAAGGGAAAAAAAAAAGATTATTTCAAATCCAAATCATTATTTCTAACCTTCTTAATGTCTTCACTACATTTTCTATTCATTCAACTCATGGTGGTAAATAAAAATGTTTTTCATGGAAAACATAACTCCAAACTTTTGAACGGTTTTGTATGTTTGACTAGCACCATTAAACCTGGGAAGGGAAAAACCCTCTGAAAGTGATAAAGCTCAGTGAAAATGTGATCACAGCCTCAGGTGTCTGGAGAAAACGAGTCACCACATTTGGACAGCCTTCATCAATATTGTTTTCAGGGTTTTCAGCGCAGCCGATATGTCAACCCCTGAGTATGCAAAACTTCACAGACTGAAACTGCACATGCCTGCCTTCAGGCAGCCCAGCCCCCTCCTCTATTTACCCCTTGTAATGTAGCCCATCACCCCCCGGCCCTCCGCCGCATGCCACGGTCACAAATCTACCGCATGCCAAGGTCTAGCTGTTGCATCCCCCTTTCACCCTATCCCGCTCACTTCCATCTGTTAAACCCCGCTAAGTGGATCCAGAAAGCTGTCCACCCACCACGGCGGCCGCCGCTTGCTCATCCGGATGATCGACTGTTGGTCGATTCCAGGGACGAAAATAATTCATAACTGGACTTTAATCTGGCGGGATCGCTGTTACGATATTTAAATGCGTACGGAGGGATTAGGATTTTGAGTCTGAAATATTTAACTCTCTGCCACCCACGGTCCCCGTCTCATTCCTAGCTCCATTTCCTCATTCATTTGGCGTTCTTCTACCCAGACACACACACACACAACCATCATCTTCCAACTTCCTGATTCCCCCCCAAATCTTGGCCCCAGACGATTTGTGGCCTCAGCTAAGAGTCCAAAGGGCTGAGGTCATCTGTGTAAACATATCACTGACACTACAGAGAGGTGAATGAGTGTGTACAAAGACACATACACACACACACCCCTCCACACACAAACACACACTTTTGTATATATATTTTGACATGCTGTCGGTTGGCAGGCCACATGGGCAATGACTAATTAAAAAGATGAAGCACTCTCCATTCATACAGTGGTTGATCTCAAAACCACACACACACACACCAGTTTTTTGGGAAACCCTGAGCAGGCCTTGTTCCCTCCCCACTAGTATAATTACATGTTAATAACACACCAATTACAGGTCTGGATTTAACGACATGACATCACAACTGTTCCCTAATCTGACCAATTAGTCACCATGGAAACCAACACGGCTGGCAGCTGACAGTCTGTAATCAGTATCAGACTGTGGGAATCTGTCTGTTTGCCTGGGTGCAGGCCCGACGAACTAATCAACTCCAAGATTAAATGCAGCGTGCAGCTCATCCTCTGTTGTACCGAATGATTAACACTCTCCATAATCTTGTTATCTAGACAACAAACATGAGACACATACACACAAGCATATTTGCAGCATGTGGTCATGCGAGTGGTGGGCGATCAATTAACACAGTGGGTCTTTGTCGTCGTTAAACGTGTAAATTGATTAATCACAGACCTGCGATGAGGGTTTAGCTTTAGTTGTCTGGAATCAGGACAGTGCTGAACATGCTGATCACAGTAAATTTAGTTTTCTGACATTTTTTCCAGGGAATATCTCCCTCCCGACTGCCGATGAGCCGACAGACAGGTATGTCGTCCTCTCAGCGGGGCTAAAAAAAGAAAAAGGCCCAACTGAGCCGCCGTAATTAATTCCATGCTTTATTCATGATCTTAATGACAGCCGCTACCTGACAGCGATTTTCAATTCAAATAGACAAAACACAATCCTGAGTATGGCATCATGAATCAGTGTCCGACTCTGTGGCTCTGTGTTTAGACAGCTGAGACACAGAGGTCGGGGCTGCTCGGAATAAAAAAAAAAAAGACAAAAAAAGAAACACTTGGCTCTGATGTTTGAAGACGCGTCCAATTGGGCTCGAGATCTGCTAAAGAATTGATGAGGACAGACGCTGTTGATGGAGCTGACAATAAAAATCTCAGAGTATCAATTATTGATGGAATCATTAGCATGTCAGCTGCAGACCAGACACATTACAGTAGCACCTCTCTACAGGGGGGACCAGTCATGCATTTTCGGGAGCCAGAAAATGGGAAGATGATTAAAAAACAACATATTTTTAACTTCTGCATCCCAAAGGCTGTCACTGATGACGCATGTTAACCCTTTTTTCTCCTCATATACCTCTATTTTAATAATTCCCTGTCTCTCCATCCTTGCTTTTTTTTCTAGCACCTGTGACCGATTGAATGTTGTTTAAACACTTTCATCCCAGCGATTTGGGCTCTTCTGGACTTGCTGAACTGATTAAGAAGTATTAGAGGTTTTCATACAATCCTTCACTTTCCATGCGCGGCGCTCCAGGAAACTGGGTTCCAGCTCCTGTGTTTACACTGGGCCTGCGTTGCTTGGCTCTTTGTGAGGCTTACAGAGTGCTTAGCCGCCTCGGGGAGTTGTTAGTACTATTAGTGTAATAGTAACCCTTCTCTATTTAAGTACTTTGTTGGGACGTGAGAGCTATTAGCGCCGCCATTGTTTTTGATATAGCGTACACACGCTCGGCTGAGGCTAGACAGACGCTCATTTGGACGAGACAAAGGGGCTCAAATGGTTTACTGGTATTTAATGCCTGACCGTACTTATGTCAAAGCTGTTGGCACCTCCAGCACGATCTCCAACACTCCTTCAGGATAGATTCAGACCGCTAGATAGAACGTTGGTTTGAGTCTGCAACAGCTGCTGCCACTGGAATATTCTGCATGATTTGAATAATGTCAAGTGTGTTTGTCTTGGTCAAAACTCCTTTACATGATCAGTGTTCTTTTCACACGTTTATTTTAGCCAGAAACACGTTCAGTAATGATGCAAGGAACAGAATCGCTGCTCCACTGAGAACTTTCCACTCTCCACCACTTGCTGGTTTTAAGAAGTACATGCAGCCTGGTACGGCTGCCATGTTTCAACGTGGCCAAAATAGTTTCTCCATCTGCTGCCGCCGCTGCTGCACCCCCCCCCACTTGTGTGTGTTTGAATGTGTGCGTGTGTGTTTCTGTGCGTCTCTGAGTGTGTGCGGTATGCTGTGGTTCTCCCTGGCGCCAAATTTAGTCTCAGGCGGTGAACTGTTGCTCCTGGAGTCCTATCAGGACCCGAGACAAAACACTTCAACAGATGACTCCCGTGATCGTGAAACACACCAGGTATCGGAACGAGAAATGGCCGTACCTCACAGCAGCTGAGGGTCACCCAACAGACCCCCCCCCCCCCAACTCCCTACCCCCCACACACAAACACACACCAAGAAAAAAAGAACAAAAAAGACATGGAACATGATGAAAACTGACACGAGCGGCAAGACAAATGCAGCAGCAGTGTGAGATCGAATGGAAGTGAATGAGTAAAGAAGCTCATTACAATCAGTGCAGCAAAAGTCAACTTATATGACGCACATGGGTGTAGGGAGCTATGATGTCATGCAGCGGGACTCCCAGCGCATTCACCTTTCACTTTAATAGCAAAAACAAGTAATCCAAACTCTTGTGATGCAATCCAGAGTCATCAATGAGAACTGACATGCAGTGCACAATCTGCGTCTATTAAGCCAAGAAGCTAAACCGGATGACAACAAACTAAAGTTGTAACACACTGCGTAGAGCGTCGATACATTTGGCAATGACGGCTCCACGTTTGAGCCCCAGCCGAGGGGGTCATGGCCACATGCGGCACCTCTAACGGTGTGTTCATAAAAACTCATCAATCGGAGTTGGATGCTTCTTTCGATCCTTTATTATTTTCTCCCGCCTTTTACAAGTGTTTGAGTTGAGTTGAATGAATGATGAGGCGGGTGATAGGGAACGAGGCCAAGGAAAGAGGCAGAGAGGCAGGCAGAGTTGCGGGAGCTCCGGGGGTTGTCGCTTTGAGTGGGGAAATTGCAGTAAGCGGAGGTTGGGTAATTCCAAAAAAACAAAAAAAGTGAGACTGGCGGCCGTGAACTAAACGGATCAGTGAAGCTAAACACACAGAAGGTCAGAGTATTATACAAAAAGTACAAAAAATAAAATAATTAGAGAGATGAGCAGAAAAAAAGAGACAGTTTAAACACACTTTGACTTACCGCCAAGGCCTGCAGCCTCTCTTTGTGGAGCTGAGCCTCCTCACACGACATCCTGAGGGGGGAAAAGCAGGGGAGAGGGGGGGGCGAAAGGAGAACGAGAGGTGAGACTTTAGGGGGAAGATAGAGAGCCGGAGTCCCTCACAGAGACGAGGAGAGGGGAGGGAAGAGAAGGAGAAGAAGTGGAGGAGGAGGAGGATCCAGACGAGGTCCTTCCTCAGCAGTAATCCAACCACAGAGAGGAGACAGTGGAACAAGGAGCTCGCGTTGAAGATCTCTCATTCACTGGCCATGTGCCTCACACTCAGCCCCACTGCTCGCATTCTCTCTCTCTTTCTCTCTCTCGCTCTCTCTGCCTCTGTCACCCACTCTTTCTTTTTGCTCTCTGTCTCTCCTCCCATTTGTCCCCTCCCCTCCCTCGCTTTTTTAGGCATGAGCCATGTGTGATTAAACAGCTGGGAGGAGCAGCTGAGAGAGAGAGGAGAGGAAGGGGTGGAAGGGGAACTACATGGAGTTGGTGGAGGGAAGGGGGGGGTGAGAAAAGGGGGGAGGGAGGAGAAGGAATGGAGGAGAGAAAGAGGAAGAGCTAAATTAAATTGTGGAAGAAAGGGGGGGGAAAAGGGAAGCAAAGGAGTGATTTGTCATATTTGGAAAGGTGAGGGTGCTAGAGATCAAGACAAGGACAATACAATGTCATAGTCTGAGGAATAAATTATTCATCTCTCAATTTCTAAACTTTGCTCGGATTGGCTGTATTTCTTCCTTGGGATAAATCACTCTCCTGTCCTGAATATCGGTTGCTTAGTTTTCCTTTTGAAGCTGTAGAATAGTTAGTTCCTACAGTTTAAGAGCACTGCGATCTTTGTTTCTTTCATCGTCTGCTTCTGTATGATTTATTCATAGAGTTACATATTGATTTTGGTCTTTCAACACATCAGCCAGACCACCATCTCTATAGTTTACAGACTTTTGCATTTTCTTTGGCTCACAAACTTGGAAGAACTCCTGAAACGAAGAATAATTCTGTCTCTGTATGTGTTGTGGACACGAATGATAAATGATGTCAATGATATATTATAAAGACTGCTTTGTAAGATGGACCATGAAAAAAAACAGAAACATTAATTATGGTTTGGTAAATGTCACTTCAATGAACTGCATTATATTGCTAAGTTGTGCACATACCACATAATGGAGTGGTCTATAACTAGTGCCAAACATCTTGCTGCTGCTGCTAACTGCTACTCCTACTGCTAATTGACTTGCCAAATGGCCGTAAAGTTAAGTAACCAAACCTAAGGTAAATAGTGAAGAGGAAAAAAAACACAAGTGTCAATGGAAAACGAGTAAAACTCACTACAGCAAAGAAGAAAAACAAAATAAAGTTTGTTACATGACTTGCTGCCTCTGTTGTACATTTCTGTGAACATGTCAAATTTATCAAGATAAAAAAAAACATCTGTCATCACTTTCCAGTTTCTATATCATCACTCTACAAACAAAAATTCCCTAAAATTCTTTAAATTCCTTGGATCAGAATGTCTGATCAGAGAAATATCAATTAAAACGAGGACACAGCTCTATTCCAATGTAGTAAACACAGAAAAGCAGCCACCTATAACAATAAATTCATCCTGAAATGTGTAATATGTATTGCATACTTAGATATTCAGAATTTCTCGATTTAAAAGTGTGTAAGATTTAGTGGCATCTGGTGGAACAGAGAGAATATAATTAATAATAATAATAAGTATGTTTGAACATGTCTATTATTCAATCAAAATCTTTTTTTTTGTTTTTATTATCTTAGAATGAGCTTTTTTTACTATATAGAATGGGAAGCAAGTCTCCCTCCACTGAGCCCAGAATGGACAAACCAAACATTGTTCAAAGTAACGTTAGCATCACTGATTTTAACCATGACCTATAACTAATTAACATTAGCGTTAGCTTGTTGTCAAAATAAAACCATGCATCCCATAAAACCTGGAATGGACAAAAAGAAAATTTCTACAAAGAAGTTTTAAAAAGAAGCTACATTTTGTAAGTGAAGTAAAGCAAAAACAAATTGGCTAGCTAGTTAATATTAGCACCCATTATCGAAAAAGCCATTCCTCTAATATTTCTTCTACACTATTGCTATTAAATGCAAAAAAAACTGTTTTAAAAAAGTTTATATGATTATAGTTATAATTTCTGATAAACAGGTTGATCATATACCTGAGCTAGCTAAAGCAGATCACAGACCTTTTTCATAGCAGCCATATTGACATGAACTAGTAGGTAAACACAGGTAGTAATTTTCATGTTGGCCCACTGAAAGGGCTCTGCTACACTAAATAGAATGGTAAAGGTTGAATCTGTAAAATGTGTAATATTAAAAAAAATACATCCACAGTACACTAAGAGATTTACAGAATAAAAGTATAGTCTATGTCTTATGAATTAATTATTTAAAAAAAAATTGACGGGCCTTACAATGACTTTATGCTTACACATACCAGCCCAAAGTGACAGGAGCATTGCGGGTTGCCTCTGTGTGCGGTATAGCAAGGCTACTGGGTAAAAATGTCAGTCTGCAAGTCAGCGGCAGCTTCAAAGCCCTGGTGAATGGTGCGTTAGGAATCACAGAAGCAGAGTGACTGGAGAAGAGCAAAAACTAGAGTCAATATCAGTGAAGTATGAGCTAGATGGAATCATAAAAAGTATTTCCATGGCATCACAACGGACACGAAAACTTCTCTCCTCGATCAGTAAGTTAACTTAGCTAACGTTACTTGTCGGTCAAATTCCTCTTCAACATTACTTGTTGTCATTGTATGAATTAGTTGTAAATTCGTAGTTACCCTGTATGCCTCATCAGTTGATAGGGTAGACGCAGTTGGTTATAAACCTGGAAACTCGACAGCTGGATTATTTCATTTTACATATACCTCTAATTAGTATCATTGGTAGCACCTGTGTCAACCTTATACTTCATGTCAACATGGCTGCCATATAAAAAAAGGTATATTGCTGGTTATGATATTAATGATGTTAACATAACACATTGTGTCCCCTTTAAAAAGCTTAACTGCATTAAGTACATACAAGGTCAGGATAGGTGATTATGTGCAATTTATTTCTCTCACTTTTAGAGTAAGTGCAGTAACCTGTGTGGAGCACGTATTCAGATATTATGATGCTTTAGTTTTGTGAAACAATATGACGCCGCCCACACAAACGATCCGACAGCTGAGTCTTAAGGTTCTATTTCTGGTCATTCTGGTCATGCATATATTCCAGCGCCTTTCAAAGGGACATCAATAGAAGCACTCTGGTTTAAAAAAATAGGAATGGGTGGAGGAAAAATGGGGGGAAAAAAGATAATTGCGTCACTTGTTCCATGTACATGAATTGATTTATGCAGATGAGCGTCTGTCCATTGGATACCTTTGAAAGCTGCAATGAACGGTCACGCGCGCGCGCACACACTCACACACACGAGCAGGATTTGTTTAAATGGGTCATAGTTACCCGTGTCCCAATTTTCTTTCCCCACTGTTTTCACTTTCTAGGTTCACCTGAGTTTTATCCGCTCCTTTCTCTCCTTTCTTGCAGCGCTTTTACATTCCTCCTCTCCTTCGCTCAACCTTTTCCTACATCCACCTCTATTTTCCTTCCCTCTTTCCTTTGCTGCATTCCTGCCCTCTTTTGCACATTCATCCCTCCTTTGCAGACACATTCCCCTCTTCCCCGTTCCATTCTTGCTCTCTTTTATCTTTCATTTCCTTTCCTACAGCCCTCCCATCCCTCCTTTCTGTCTACACCTTCTTTCCCTTCCAACCCAACTCCTCCAACCTTCTCCTCCCTCTTTCCTCCATCCCTCACCTGATTCCTCAATCCCTCCTCTTTTCCTACCTTTCTCTCCTTCTATCTATCCATTTCTTCCGATTTCTTTTCTTCCCTCAACCCCCCCCCACCCTATGCTCTCCTTTTTTTCTCCATCCCTCCTTCCAGAAGCAGACCTTATAAGGACAAACAGCAGCAGCAGCCCTGATCAACTCTTTAGGGAATACAAAAGCATGTAACACACACACTCACTCACACACACACACACACACAGACATAACAGCCACTGCGTTACTCCGAGAAAAAAAATGGACGTGGACAGTAAATAACTGCAGCTGGAGAGTATCTGTCCTGTAAAGCCACCGAGCAGCTGCGAGACTTGAATAAATCACAAATGAAGCTACAGAATGTGTCCCGTAGCTATCGCGTCTATATTTGCATGTAAACTATTAAATCTTAAGGTGCTCTGGGGTTTTTCATTAAAAGAGCTGTTAGGATTCAGGTGGACTATATGAGGCCACTTTGGATGTTGAGTTGTTATATCATTTACAAACTAATGTGCATAGATGAGGAGTCTCAGAATGATGGATTCGGGAGTGCTGACATTTTTATCTACTGGGCTTCTTTAGTCTGGCAGTCACTTGAGTATGACATGGTGAAATTGCATTTTCCTAGTTGGCTTTGTTGTACAAGAAGAGGGAAACATTTACATTGATTTCACTTCTGTTTTTACATATTGTCTATCTAGAAAAGCAAGGAACATCCGTGTGTTTAAATCCCATAGACTTGCGTATCACGGCGCTATCCTTACAGTGTAAAGCTCTGTATCACGGCGCTCCTCCTCATGTTGCTTCCCAGCGCTTTAGTTACATTGTCCAGCCAACATAAAAGTATTTTAACATCTCTCAAAAACCACATGCTAAGATGTCAGCCGGTACTGTCTATTTTATTCTTCATGCTAACACAGGCTACCGTAGGCTGCATCTGTCCTACTCTAAGACGCATTCACAGACCCTCAGGAAATCCCAGCACTATCACCTAACAGAAAAGAATCTGGGCCTAAACTCTTAAACTTTATTTATAAACACATATAACAGTAACATGCCATGGTTGTTACACTATACAGGAAAAAGTACCAAGTAATATCTTAAAGTCCATTTTTACTTGGCCTATCAACACAATTTCATAATTGATATATAGATAGACATCTGAACTTTCAACATAAACTGCTCTTAATTCTTGTGGTTTAAGAAAAAGATACTTGTGCAACCTGATTTCCTTATAAGGTAAATATTACGTAGTCAAAGCTGCAGCAATTCTACCAGTCACTTCCAAATCCAGTGGCCAGCAAAAATAAACTCCCCGTATAAGCGAAGTACCTCAGCAAACCAGCGGTGGAGCATCAGGCAGCTAAGGAACAAGATACTTCAGGAGTTGGTGGGGTCCAAATCACTTTAAAAAGAGAACCTACATCCATAATAGGCCTGATTTGAAACCCCATTGAACTGAATGCAAACATTGCTTGTTGTCTCTGGAGGATGAACAACAGGATTTTTTCAACTTTATAAGATGATACTATGTGGATATAGATGTTTAACCTTCCTCTTAGTGTTAGTTTAGTGTTACCATCATTATGTTAACAGGTTAGTTATAGTCTTAAAATACACTTAAAACTATTATCTATCAACCAATTTGTTTCTCATCTTGTTAGGCTTCCTTAACCATGAAGTTTTAATATTTTTAGTGTGGGTTTCTGGGTCTTGTTTTTGTCAGTATACCCCTCAAATTCAATTTTACTGTAAAAAAAATGGTAAAATGAATCTGAAGAGAATCTAGAGGGCTTATATATATAAATATAAGTAAATAAAAGTTTGTTGTGTGATCTGACTATTCCCAAGCGGTATGTGAACACATTTCTTGAAGATTTTTTTTTAAATAAAGTTTTTTGTTTAAATATAATATTGTTTTAATATAGATCCATATTTATTTACTTCAATAAAAAAGCTAAAAAATCAGAAATAGAACAAACAGCAAATGAAGATCAGAACATGTCATGTTGGCTGACAGTGCACTTATTTTTATCGTTAATCTTTTTCAAGTTCATCTTGTTTGCTAAGATGGTGTTATGTTGCAAGCATGTGATTTTCATAATTTTGTTTATGGCTTCAGTCGTACAAATCACCACCTAAGTTGCTAAAATTATAATAATAATAATAATAAACTGCACTCATTCACCCTGGGACCTGCCCTTGCTCCATCTTTAATGTGGGCACATGCAGGTCATAGACCATGATCTGTTTGGGGTAACTCATAGTTTATGAAACCAGGCTCAGCTCTGCAGCTGTCTGACGTTACAGGCAGCGGCGGTCCAAGACTCAAGTCTGGCCTCGCTCAACAGTCTCTGTTTGACCTGGATATACACCAATCACATCATTATGTTGGCCCGCTAACACTGTCATTACAAATCATTCCTCTTCACTTAGAAGTTATTCTACTTTTTTTCTTACTTACTTACTTTTCTCCTCTCCTATACTGTCATTTCCTCTTCCTCCTTCAGCCCCTAAAAGGGCGAACCCCCCCCTCCCCCCTTCGACCCCTCCGATCTGGCGTCGGTCACGCCGGTTCGGTCGCCGTTGGAGACAACAGCATCATTGTTCCTCCGCATCGCCACGACGCTGTGATGACTTCACTGCAAAGCCAGTCCGGCCCCGCCTTCCCCCCTATCCAAGCCCAGAGGTAATGGCCTCCAGATGTGGAACCAGAGGCAGGAAAACACACACACATGCACGCAAACACACACACACACGCACACAGAAATATAACAACATGCAGGAGTGTGCTGGAGGCAGAGGGAATGAGCAAATATTCACAAAGAAAGTTATAAAAAAGTTGAATAAGCATCTGTATACATGTGTATGAGCATATGTGCGTGTGTGTGTGTGTTAATGCTGCCATCCCCTTTGCCTGCCATTTCCTGAGTTTAAAATTTTCTCCCTAAATCACCAAAGATAGAGCTACACGTCCAGATGGACTGCCTCTGCTGCAGACTTATTGTGTGTGTGTGTGTGAGAGAGAGAGAGGAACCCAAACAGATATATTTCTGGCTATGGAGCTGCCAGACCTTGATCTCATTCATATTTTATACATTACGGAGGAAGGGCTGTGTGTGTGTCTGTCTGTCTACACACAGAGTTTAACAAAACTCAATTTAATAGTATAAGGGAATCTCAAATCCTTTTTTTCAGTTTATAAAGGCCAATTCCCCGTGTGCTGCACTGCTTTACGTGGCTAACCATGTTGGTTATTGCACCAAATTTGATCGTACATTTAACATGTGGGTATTTATAAAGGGCTTTCAGAAGAAAATCAGATAAACTTGGAATTGAATAGCAAAACTTACTCACCAGTTAGTTTTTAGCATGACTGGTGATACGCATTAAACTGCATGAGAAGGAAACCTTCACTCATCTCATATTTGACTTTAAATCTGCATTGATTTAACTTTTTTGGAACTCTTAGGGGCAGCACAACAAATATTCATGAGATTATCAGCATAGAAAGTTAATATTTCAAATCTGTCAAAATAAATACCTGGATCTTTAGCTACATGTTCCTCTTTCTTCACCAGCTTGTGACGGATTGTTTGAAATGAATCATCATGTGCTATGTTTAGGAAAGTGGATGTGCTAGAGAGGAAATGGCGTGGGAACATCACAAAATTGAGTGCAGTTTCATTTTTATTTCATGTTTAGTCTGACTGTATTCATGTCATCAGTTCATCAATCAGTTCATAAGCCTGCAAATTAAAATAAATAATGAAATGTGGTCATCACAATTTCATAGAGCCCAAAGGCACATCTTTATATTTCAATTATGTAAAACTGAAAAAAAAGAAAAAATAGATGTATGATCACATGAGAGCTAAAAATGTTTGATACCTTTGCTTGATACATGACTAATCAAGTAACAATGAATGCAAAAACAGGAATATAAATTCAATGCTCTTGCTACACTTGTAACACTCCCTTGCGTTTGTAATAAATAGCAAACTGAGAACGGGCCATCTGCCACTGTGGCTCTACATGACCACAAATACTACTTTGTCTTTCTGCTGAATCAGCGGACAACCCGGGGAGAGTACGGCGTGCAGATGGAAGGAAAGATAGGACGTGATTGACTCACTGAATCATGCCAGCACTGTCTCATCTGACCAATTAGAACATTAACTATTGATGCGCCAGCAGAGCACGTCTGCTTAATGCCTCGCTGCGCCTTTCTCCGCCTGCCTCCGTGGGCGCGGCCCTGACGGCGGACGCAAAAATCACTCTGACCTGTCAGTCAAACTGCTGATTAAGACTCTCAGCCCATAGGTGAGCTGTAATATATCACGCCGGTTATCACTCAGGCCAGCTAACTCCTCAGCATCCTCCAGTCTGCAACACAGTTTTTTTTTTTAGACTTTTAGATGCACAGGCTGTGTTACAGTATCATCATAATCAGTACATACTGTACATATCCTGCACATAATACACTATGCATACCATGCACATAACATTCTGCACATAACATTCTGTACATACCTTGCACAAGGACACATATGCAAAATGCATATTATGCAGCCAAAAGGGCAAGCAGCATAATCTATACTGTTCATAATCTGTATGGAAGTCATTATAATAGGGTATATGTGTGCATTTTTTTATGATGATGGTGCAGGCGGGCATGAGTATGTAGTGTTTTTACTGTCTGTATTTTATGTGCTGTTGTATGTATGTATTTGTCGTTTTACTGTTTATACTGCAGACACTGCACAGGCTAATTTCCCCACTGGGACAATAAATTCTATTCTATCCCATCCTATATCCCATGCAGCAAACTGCAATATAAGCCTTTTGGGGGAAAAAAAAGTTTTAGCAGGAGACACTGGAGAAAAAATAAAAGCCATTGCATTTCTGCATTTTTTTTTTATTTATTTTTTATTATTTTTAAGCAGTTTCATGAATTCATCCACCAGCAGTGGCTTCCATAGAAAAGAATGCAGTACACCCACAAAGAACATGTGGGTGCATAACTCTTTTGTTCTCATACAGTATCACCTTCACTACTTCTCCTCTCACCTATTTAATTAATCCCCACGGTTGAATGGAGCAACCAGTTGTTATTATTATCACAAGTTTTTAGGTTTGAGTCATCGATAAGTAATTCTGTGTTAACTACCGAACTCAGTAGTTTGGATGTTTTCCACAACTTTCAGATGGAAGCCTAATACCGCTGTTTCAATTTAGATAATGTTGCTCAATTTAGATAAAGTGGTGTTTAGGTTTGAGGCTCTAACCTGTTTGTCACTGCCTTGTCTCTTGAAAAGTCCTGCAAATTAAGAATACTTTTCAAACAGCACAAATATTCCTGTAAGTATTTGACACCTGAAATATTGTATCTTTCTATTTTCTATTGTATCTAAAGCACTTTGAATTACCTTGTTGTTGAAATGTGCTATACAAATAAACTTGCCTTGCCTTGCCTTGCCTTTTATTGGCTGGTTGCCATTTTGCACTCACTGTCTTTTACCATCATATTCTGTGATGGTGAGTCATGATGGTGTCCATACAGTATTTCTTGGTCATTTTTATTTCCAGTCCATTGCACTAAAGATATAAATTCCAGTCTCTTCAGTGTAACAAGAGCTTGCAGAAAATTGTCAACTAAACTGGGTTTACTGGAAATGACCTTATAAAGGCAGGAAAATGGCGGGAAAAAAACTCACTAGCCCTTGGGTGTGTAGTCTTTCTAATCGGGTCATTTTCATATATCACATATATATCTTCCTTGATGGTAAATTGACAGACATGTGAATAACCGTGGCACCATTCGAATAGAGTTAAAACAGCAGTTTTTGTCTCTCACCCTTCACTATCACATTTTTTTTTTCTGAAATCGGGTCCCGTGGTGTCCCACGTGCTCTGTGCCAAAAAAATAAAAAGAGTACAACATACGAACATAATTTGAAACATATCACAGGTACAGTGATATATTGGAAGGTAAGGCTATAGAATTGCATTACAGCATAGCTCCTGGTATGCACTGAGCACGTCAGATCCATTGTAAAATATGTGATTGTTGTATGCCTTTCCATGCATATAACAACGCAAACGATACTTGCAGAAAATGCAGTGGAAAATGCAGTGGAAGGGTCAAATTGAGCTGAAAGGTCTGCTGACATGGTGCATTCCCAACACTTAAGGGAAACAAAGTCAAAGACCTGACAGCAACTGAGCTGAGCAACACTTTTCTATCTGAAAAGCAGCTCCTAGATCTAGATCTTCAACACTGTTTGCCTACTATTATTTTATATATATATATATATATATATATATATATATATATGACAGGCATGAATATAATAAAGGTTTAAGTTTTTTTTTTTTTTAGTTTGATGTTCATACTACATGCTGGTGAAATTACAAGACAACCAATGTACCTTTCGTTTTATATCTTTTTATCTTTTGCATGGACATTTATTTTCCCTCCCTCATGTATGTATTAACACACCCACACACCCACACGGACACACAAATCACACACATGCAGCAAGAAGGGGCCTGCAGCATGGCGGACTCTGCTGACATGCTGAGGCTGGACCAAGCCTGCAGACTACGCTAAAACACACACACACATGCACACAATAGCGTATGTAGCATGATGTTAGGCGAGAGGGACAGTGAGAGGTTGAGGAAGATGAGGAAGGATGGATTTGAGATGATCACGGCTAGAAGACACAGGAGGAAGACAGAAAGCGAGAGAAGGGGTGTAGCTGAGAGGTGAGAGGTTTGCTTGAAGGGGCGTAGGGGGCGAGCGAAGGAAAAGTGAGACAGGGAGAAGGAGGAGTGTACACCGTGTACACGCCGCGTGTCTTCCTCTCCAGTCATGACTGAGCAGCAGGCTCACCATGACGGAGCTCCCGTTCCCATGACAACCTCCCCCCTCTCTCGGTCTCTTGTCAGATGGAAGGGAGAGGGATGGAGGGATGCGGGGAAAGATGGAGGGGAAGGATGGACAGAAACAGAGAAAAGAGGAGGCGATCTACTCACAGTGGCGCCGCGGTGCCGTTCCTCTGCAAAGGTGTGTCTGACATGGCTGCAACACCCGTCTCCTCTGCTCTCCTTCCCTCTTCCTCCTCCTCCTCCTCCTCCTCCTCCTCCAAGTCCTCTCCTTCCCCTGTCCACCAGTGTCTTCTTTTTTGACAGAGTTGTGTCGCCTCTGTTTCTTCTCTCTTCCTTCTCTCCTCCTCCTCCTGCACACCCCTCCTCCTTATCTTCTCCTCCTGCCTTTTCAGGGTGTGTGTGTGTTGGTCACGCCGGGATGTGTCAGTGCAGCTGCCGCCGCCGCCGCTCCTGCATCACCAGGCTCTGCCAGCAGGAGAGGATGGGTGTAAGCATGTTGGTGTGTGTGTAAGAGAGAGAGAGAGAGAGAGAGAGAGAGATGTTCCCTGTATTAGTGTGTATAAATGTCCTGGTGATGATATCAGTGTGAAGGAGAGAAATGAGCCAGATGAAAGTGCAGGATGGAGAAGAGAGGATGGCAGAGAGGTCACAGATAGACGGTGAGAGGAAAAAGCCTCAGGGGAGTCATGTTATAATGAAAGGAGTGGCCAACCTGCCTCGCTCTGGCTGCTACCCTGAGAGGAACCTTTTCCCCTCTGAGACCAGATAGGGATTCATTTAAAGGGGCGGATAGGCTCCTCCACTATCTCACAATTGCCTCTCAGAAGGATCTAAAGCAAACGAATGGACGGACGAGACCGAACGATACTTCAGCAGGATTCTGTCTGACACTCAGCTGAAGGCAACAACAAAAAGGCCAATTAAATTTCTCCTAATCCTGATGTGATGATTGATTTTCTTGCTTCAGAAGAAGAAGATTACTGTGAAACTTTGCTGTGAAATCAGTTATTTAACACAATAACATGACTGTAAATGATTATTGCAGTAGATGTATATTTTTCAATAAATCACAGTAGTCAGAATATGACTGTAGAAAGTCAAAGAATTACTGTATTATAACACAGTTGGTCACCTAATACTGTAAATACAACTGAAATTACAGTATTGAATTGATTTTTATTTTACAGTTAATCATCCAATACTGTAAATATGACTGAAATAACTGAGTATTTAATTTCTTTTGTTATTATTTTACAGTAAACACACAATACTGTAAATAGAAGTACAGTACTTCTACTGTAAAAATAAGTAAAGTAGATATAGAAAATAGATTTCTAGATAATTGCTGCCAGTTAATTACTGTAATCTTTAAGGTAACGGTTTTATAGTGAAGAAGAAGAAGGAAGAAGAAGAAGAAATTAGGACACGTTAGACAGCACCTCACTGCAGGCTGCTGAGGATCAAAATCCGCGACAGTCGGAGCTGTCATGTTAATATCAAACACGCCTGATTTTCACAGCTGGAGTCTGTTTAAATGTGAAGCAGCAGCCCCATGGTTACAGTGCAGTTTACACAGATTTGTGTCATCTCATACATCTCACGCACACATCATCTCACAGTCCAGTGACAAACATCAAATCTTTTAAAAGCTGGGTACAATTTTATTTTAAAAGACCCATATTGCAGACTTTAATTGCTTTTTGATTATAAGATAATACCGCCCCATGTTTCAGAGAAATGCACACAGCCTGTAGACGGTGCCTTAGAATGAGCTATCTGGACGTCCGTGACGTGATGTCAGAACTATACACTCGCTTTCAATCAGAGGAGCGGTCTCATTAAGATTAATGAGAAGAACACACAAAACGATCCAGTTCCTGCTGAGCTCCAGAGAGAAGCTTGAGAGCAGAGACGTAAAAGTATATTGAGATGATTTTTGTCTTTTTTTTGGTACTTAAAACTGTAGATATATCTTGTTAGGGGTGTCACAACTTCAAATATAATCCAGTAAAACTGTAAATACGGGACCTTTAAAAGTCCATTTCGCTGTGTTACAGAGCTACTGGGGATAATCATTAATAGCTTGTCAAACAAAAAGCTTAGCAGCCTTTTTATTAGGTCTTAAACCTGCTGGATGAGCACTTAGCAGTGACTTTTTACATTCTCCTATTTCTCCCTCCCATCTTATCATTTTTGTTAGTATTATTCTTCCTCCTATGTGCCTCTGTGTGACTTTTTCTTTTATTTCTTCTTTCTTATTTTCTTTCTATGAATAGATGAACCCTAATGTTAAAAAAGCCTAAGAATCCCAATCCTAAGCCTTACTATCCATGTCACTGTATTTTACCTTTTGCTGTGCAACTGCAACCTTATCACTGAATATATACTGTGGCAAAGGTGCAATAGTGTGTTAATAGATTTATTGTGTATAGATTACTCAGTCATGTGTATTCAGCCAAATAAATTCACACATAAAGTAACAGGGATGATCATTAAAGTCTTAAATAGAACTATACAAATAAGGTTAACCTACTTTGAAAGGGATGATAATGTTAACACATCCCAGCAAATATAGCTTCATGTCTTGCACAGGCTCAAAGGACAATTATAAAAGTCACATCACTTAAAGTGCCAAGATGTTTCACATTCCTGTCTGGCAGACACTCAGAGAGAGTTTCTCCTCAACTTATCTGCCTTCTCGCTCTCTCTCTCTTCGCCTTCCCGACAATCCGTGTTGACTCCTCGGTTATCATATTGCGTGGTATGCCAGTTATTCCGAGGCTACTCTTTAGGTTTAGGTAGTGACCTTAAATGGGCATCATCACACATGCAGCCTCGGCTCTCCCCTCTCCCCTCTCTCCTCTCTCCCTCTCTCTCTCTCTCTGTGTTATGAGGGTTTTCAGTGAACGACGCTTGGTTTTGATTAAAATTCAGATTACAGGAACTAATCATGTGCATCTGCATTCATGCATCATCACTGGGAATCAGTGAGTGCTGCCGCTCCCACATTTCTGATCATTCAGGTTTCAGACTTTATCTTCTATTTTGGAAATTTTAAAGAACTAAGCTGTAATAAGTACAAACAGATTACAATTTCACCAATAATATAAAGTGAAGTAACTTATCCCATTTAAAACCACCTGCAACTACAGTTGCAGAGGTTTATGATTTATCATTTTCTATTTAAAATGAAAATAAAAATATTATTTATACATTTTTTCAGTGACTTACTAATAACAACTTAAGCAAAGGTTTTAAGAAAAAAAATTGTTCATGTTTCTAGAATAACCAAAAAGATGTAAATATTGTTTTGTTTATGAGTATATTTGTCCATGTGGCTATAGTTGAAATATTATTTTCTTCAAAGCAGACTACAAAATGAAAAAATAGACATATAGCTGTCTGTTATTGACTCAAATGATATAATTATATGCATGAAACTTTGAAAATAAATAGTCTTAAATAGGTATTTATCAGACCTGGAGTCAGTATTATACCTTATTGGACTACATACATAATTTGTCACCTTGTAACAGTTTGTGAGCATGTGTAATGCTGTATGATGATAGTGATCATGGTTAATATAAGGTCAGAAGCATGGACTATACTGCCATCTTTTGGATTTATAAAGCCACTTCAAAATATGTGACTTTGGTGTCTCCTGATGGCAACAAGAAATAGGTGAAAGCCATATTTAAATTATTCAAAATATTGCCTTTATTCTATACCACAAACTCGTCACACACGTTTTAAGATATTTAAATACGTCAGAAAATTGTTAATTTCCCATGAAAAAGTCAAACAAATTGAGTTTAGCTGCCTTCTGCTGAAATTCTCTGGTGTTTTACATGTAAAAAATAATGTTATACTTTATTCATGTATACATTTTCTGCAACAAGTGGATACTAAATAAATAAACACAATACAGAATAATACAGCAGCTGCCACCATAGCTGCACAATCATTGGACACCCAGTAGAGGGCGCTGTCTGTTAGAATTTAAAGTAATTTTCTATCATATTTTGTACTTTTTAAGGCTTTTAGAATATCACTGCAACTTTCAGCCATAACTTCTAGCAGCTTAACATACTCACTCATACTATGACTATGCATGTGGTTAAATTGATACAGGATAAGAAAGGATATGATAGAGAGGAGTAGGACACTATCCAGTGTTTTCAGTTAATTAAGTGAAAGACATAGGCCTGAATTACATAATATTTAACAGTGATTGAAAACTGTGTAAACTATTTAAAAGCAATTAAAAGAGTGATATGTATTTGAAAGGAGCTGATCTTGCAGTGATTCTCACTACTATTTTTTGCATATCTTGCAAGATTCTGTCATGTATGAGGTTCTGTTGCCTTTATTTCATTCCTGCAGACGTGCAGTTCTTCACGCTGCCATTCTCTTTACAGCACTTCCACCAGGTCTGTTTGCTGCATGTTTTGGGGCAGATGCACGCAGACAGGCACGCAGGCGTGGATAAAACAGACAGTGGGCGATGCTTTCTGCTGCAGTAGGTTTTGGTTGCTGATCCAGAAAGTCTGTCAGTTTAGATAAGCCGGCGATACCACAGGAACCACATCTGGGATTTACTCTGACCCACTTCAAGAAATGCGCTGAAAAACTCTTTTACTGTACAGCATATTTCTGATATCTTACAACAGTGAGTCAGGGACAGAGGGAGCTTTAAATAAGTCCAAAATTGGTGATTCGTTTCTGGGTTTTAATACAAAACGTCAATCCTCACAACGCTACGCTGCGTTTTTTTAATATAACATTGATTATTCAGCGCAATTCAGCTCAGAAATGTAGAAAAATCCCCTTGTCTGATGAGCAACCCACAAAGGGCAGATTTATAAAGATTATATAAATGTATTTACTTCTTATTATATTAGATAATCCCCTCTCCTTTAATAATAGTGTCTGAAAAATTATCAGTAGTAATTAATTAGGTGCTAGTGATGATTTGCTATGTAGGAATAATGTTATATTGTTATGATTTTAGCATCTAATTATTAAAAATCCTGCAGCAAAACATGGAAAATCATTTCAGATATCTAGAGACTCATACAGGACTGTGATAACTAACAATTAACAATTTTATTTATTTATTTTATGGATTTTCAAAGAGTGAAATCTATGGTTTTGTGTTGCTATGTGATTGATTATGTGTGTATTTAAAGGAAATTGAAAAAATGGAAACTTTGCTGTTTTAAACAACCTTTGTGGCTAATCGAGAATAGATTTCTATAACGAAGTGTGCTTGAACGCACCTTGAGGTCATACAAAAAAGACGTGACCAGCTTGTCTCTGTTAAGTTTAAACATTTATTGGCTTTCTCATCTCTATTTTTGTTCCTTTAAAGGTGCAGTGCATATTTTTTTTATAGTGGAATCAAGTGGCGAGGTTGCAGATTACAATTGGCTCAGTACCTCAACAGGTAGGAGAACCTGTTTGATTTGTCCGTTCTGGGCTCCTGTAGAAACATGGCGGTGCAACATGGCAGCTTCTGGGAGACCATTGCCCCATGTACTTAAAAATAGCCCATTTTAAGCTAATAAAGACACAGCAATTCTTATTTTGATTGAATTACAGACTAATTAAAGCATACGTAGGAATAGGAATATTACTTTTGCCAATTCTGTTCCAGTAGATGCTTCTTAATGTTACCAAATTTCACACACTACATTTAAAGGAGCAATTAAACATACAGCACTTACATTTATATAAACATTTATGCTTCTTTTTATTTTTTAATGAATTTATTTATAAGGTTTAAAAAATATACAGAATAAAAAAGTAATACAACATATAACAGATTAGTTAGACATTTCTTGTTGGTTTTGCACACTCTGCTGCAGCCACATTGATTTGACACTGAGCAAATCAGATTATGCTAATTCTAAATCTAATTCCGTAACAATTACAAAAACTAAAACAGCTGAATGTCAGTGTTTGATTTTGTCCTGAACCAAACCGTTTAGCACAACTTTAAAACTTTGAAACAGGCAGCAGGGAGTACAGCGGCGTGACCCACTTTAATTGAGCAAATACACATATCTGCAAATGGTGGCGATGAACAATTCATTAACATCCAGAGCAGGATTCGGGGGGGGAGGAAGGATGGTGACATCCTTCTTGTCAGTACAAACTCATTAAAACAAATGAAAAATTAAACACAGCTCTATATTTTTCATCTGAAGAGTCTGTTATCAAACATGTCAAATAAATGGACAGTGACAAATAGTTGATTCAAATGACAGCATGTGATATAAATGTGGCAGAAGTTTGTCAGAGTTGACATCGCAGTTCTACTTAGTGGCGTGTTTTCACAGGCTCATTGGAATGGTCATGTTTCCGACACATTACACCCGCATTTCAGCACATGAACTATGCACAAAAATGTTGTGATTATATTTTTATAGATGTTGCATATAACCTACATCATGAAGGGTTTTGGTGCTAGATCTGCATTTCAGTCAGGACACTCAAGCTGATTAACGCAGCGATGCATGTTATTAGTTTGGCCATGTGTGTATTTTTTTTAAATTAAGATTGACACAGAGCGGCTGAATGATCTCACAAACCCCCACTGGCAGGGCTTCACAGCATTTGCAGGCTCCATTATTTATACATATTATAGCAGGGGAGTCAATCTCAATTTAGTTTATGGGCCATGTACAGCACAATTTGATCTCAAGTAACCAGTGACCATATACATTTACACGATTAATTAACCTTCAATTAACAAAACAGGGGACAGGACGTAAGAAAAAGGTACAATTTCAACAGAATGCTTCAGTTCCATATTGAAAATACAATATATCTGAATATATTCCGTCTTTTAAGCAGCAGGTGAACTTATTTCCTGTCTTATAAACCATCTACAAATCAAAACTGTAAATATTTTATCCCTTGAGCCCTGAAAGACGCTTATTGACTTCACTCTTTCGTGAAGAAATAGGAACTAAAATGAAGCTGAAGACTCAGTCTCATCACCAATATGTTTGGGTAATAAATCCAAACTGGGCTTTTCATAGTAGCTGTTTAAACCCAAAAAATCATGAAATTGTCCAGCAAAAACCCACTATCCAAGGCCACATGGGGTCAAATGATGGTTCTCACGGTTCAAGTGTTTTGATCAGCATTTAAACCATCCTCTGTAGTTCACTGCTTCAGCTTCAGGCTGTTGAACTCAACTGATTCTTGCTGATGTTTTTTTTTTTTTTTTCAATGCTCAAGGCTCCCGGCGAAATCTCAACTTTTTTTTCCTCATCTATAAGCGATGTGAATAAAACATCAGAACGGGCCGTGTTAATCTTTCATCAGCGTCCGTCCACTGGCCGGCCGGCTTCAGTAGACACTCGCAAAAACCACACTAATTGCTCAATTTAGGAGTGTGTGTGTGAGAGAGAGATATTATAGAGCTTTCTGTCTAGGGAGGAACAGTTGGGAAAAACCCTGTTAACTGGGAAATCCCAAGCACTGGTTTGGAGGAGGGGGGTGGGGGGGTGAGGGGGCTGTGCTTAAAGGGTGATGGGGCGGGGCGAAAGGTGTGTGTGTGAGGGAGCCTTGTGAGTGCATACAGTATCTAGCAGTGTGTGGGTCAATGCATTGTCTGTGTGCGTGTGTATGTGTGTATTAAAGAGTAAATGTTTGTTTTGTGTGTTTAATGTATTTGTAATTGTGATTTCTCCAAGTCTGTTTGGGTAAATATGTGTGTCCTGGTATGTGTGTGTGTGTGTGCAGCTGTGGCACGCAAAAGAAGGCCAGGGCCCCTGGGACAAACGTGGCCGCTTACTCGCGCGGTTGCCATGGTGACGGGGAGATGGGAAAGGCTCTGTCGGAATTGCCATTAAAATGGAGAGCAGCACACCACTGCATGCCTGCACACACACACACACACACACACACACACACACATGCATTCACATGAAGACAAAGCATGCATACAATGTCACACAAACATCAACACACTCACAGTGTTACAGGCTTCCTCTGCATCAGTTGCGTTGTTGTGCTCTTCAACAATCGAAAGATGTGATATATTTATATAAAAAAAAAAAAATCGTATAACCCAGCCCCAACTACGACATCAATTCCACAATTAATGGCTCGTGATTCCCCTGGGAATATGTGTGTGTGTGTTGTAGCATGTGTGCACGCATGTGTGTGTGTGCGTGTGTGTTTAATAATAGGATGACATTAAAATAGTGCTGTGGAAGAGAAAATAGCTGGACCCAGCAGGCTACTTAAAAAAGAGAGAGAGAGGTCTGTGAATGCAGTTGAATCTTTTGTGTTTGCAGTTTCACCTCTATCTCTGAGAAGTCCTTGAATGAGAATAAGCGTATTTTTGGAAAGTGAACATATTTTGGGATGGCCATCACTTTAGCAGTTTGAAGGTTAGGACTTGGTTTTACAGTGGGGTTTGAGGACTTTTGTCTAGGTTACTTATCTGTTTGATTTTGGTTTTCTGTTATTTGAATACTGTCAGATGGTATGTAAAAAAAAAAAAAAGGCCCTGAACACCTCACTGCCGCATCTACTTCCTCCTAAGTTGTTTTATGGGATGTTCTGTTGCTGTGTGGGCTTGTGGTGATATGTGGGGTTCTAATATTCTTGTCTGTTTCTTATTTTTGTTCCTTGAAGCATTTGGTGTTGCATTTTAATGCATGAAAGGGGATAATTAAATGAAGTTTGATTTGGAGCAGATGTGGCTCAGGCAGTACAGTGGGTCTGCCGCCCACCACGGGGTTGGCGGTTCGATTCCTCAGCTCTTCCTGTCCATGTGTTGAAGTATCCTTGAGCAAGACGCTGAACCCCAAGTTGCATTTGATTGTCAGGCCAGCTGTTCGTATCTATGAATGTCTCTAAGTAGGATGTTTGTATCTTGGGCAACTGCTGTACAAACATGTTTCCTTGAATTTTGATGCCATTGTCTCAAACTGAAAGCTTTGCTATGACCTCCCAGACACATAAACACCTACCCTACACACACACTGACTCGCACACACACACACAAACAACTGAATGGCTGCCAGTCAGACAGCTGGCTACAAAGGCATAAAGCCAGTGACATTCTCATCCTGCTCTAAAAGTACAGCAGACTGACACACTCAGTGGATCAGCAGCTCAATCAGCCCTTTGAGACTGTCTGTAAAACGTCCACAAGACATTCTACCTCTAAAGGTCCCATATCGAGCAAATGGGCACTTACTTTGTTTTCTTCTTGTCAGATAAGGTGTAGGGGGTTATGTAAAAACTGTCGCCAGCCTGAAAAAAGGCACAGGTGAGATTTATAAATGTTTTAACGGCTTATTTGTACCTCCCATAACTCAGAAAAATATACTCATGAGTCATTTCTTGCAGGATTCTTTTATGCATTTATTTGCATCAACAGCACCATTGTCATTGATTATCTGCTGCATGCAAACCTCATAGAAGCCTCACAGGACTACAGCTGGTGTTGCTTTAGCACAGTGGGCACGCTCTGAACTGCAGATCACAGGGCTCGACAGTAAATACCATTATGAGAATGAATATAATGACGTTTGAAATCTTCATGTCTTCTTTAATCCAAGCTGAAAGCCGTGACCTAAAACGAACTTGGCACGGATCTGTTTATTTGTCTGTTTATAGCCTGGATAAGGGTGTCTGGTCCAGCCACCCGTCGCACAGAAAGGTTAAACCAAATGTGGCGAACCTCGGGGCAAACGCTTAATTCCGAGCTGACTTCCACGTTTGCTCCGTATGAAAAATGCATTCGGCTGAAGTGGTTTACACAGCAGCGCTTAATGTGCTGCGTATGACGGTGTTTTGTTTGAAACAATGGGATTTTGTGTGGGAGATTGAGTACCGATGCATCTGCATGTGTATAAGTGTGTTTTTTGTGCGTGCTCTTCAGATGGCTGGGCAGGCTTGTGTATTACACCTAATAGATTCACATTGTCGCCCAAGGCCACAGCTGCAAAAGTACAGTTTCGTAATACAGCTTCTTTGTTGCCTGCATAATCCCTTTTATTTTTCTCCGGATCTCCCTGCCTTCATATCTTTTTTTTTTTTAATCTGCTCTCTTTTCTTCTCAGATTCACACTCCTTAATTCAGGCAGCACCTCCCACTCTTTTCAGAGACAAGAGACAATCACATTCTCTGTTTACTGTCTCCCTTTACTTCCAAGTTCGTTTTACTATGATAATCTATATTTCAGCCTGTTTTTTTTTTTTTTTAAATGTGAACATGATGAAAACTCAGTCGGACTTTTGGTAAAAACACCAGGAATTCACCAGGACTTAACTTTTTCAGCATTAACAAGATGCTGAAAAAGTCTTGCCCGCCGTTAATGCTTTTCCACATGCTCATACATGCTGTTTAAATGATCACATGGCATTGTGTTTCTGGGCTTGTTCACCTACTGTACTTCTGTCTCAATTCCTCTTCCTTTTATTTTGGACAGAAATGTTAATTGGTCTATTTCCTGTAAAGAGAGGTTCAGAATAATTTCTTAAGCCAATTACGAGCATAGGAAGTTGTCTTCTGTTGCTTTGTGGAAAACGGTGACAAACAACAAAGCCTTGGAGGAGACTATAATTAGTGCGGCATCCTTCTGTTGTGCAGCTCATCTTCAAAGCGTTTCGAAAAAGACAAAGAGATTTCAGAGGAACAGGAGTTTGGCTGCAGGTTTGACAGGTTACTTTTAATTGCATTAAAGCTCTATACTATTTCCGCAAAATAAGTTTTTCATGTTATAAAATGGATCAGTGTCATGCAGCGTGAGCAAGAATGTACAACGTTGAAGCATAATGATGTCTCGGTGCCGCCGTGACACTGCCAGAAGTCGATAGACTCGTCCTTATTTATGAATCAGACTATAAACATGTTAAATGGAGGCAGACAAAGCAGAGCTGACAGTGTGATGGCACATTCTTCTTGGAACACAATGACTTCCCAGTAAAGAGCTTTTCAGGGAGGCTCAATGATGCCGGCGTTCTAGATCTTGAATTGTGCCACGGCTATGGGCTGCAATCCGACCGACTATCTACAGGTTTCCCTAATCTCATTACCTCGACTGCCGGTGAGAGAGATGTATAGTTCAGGATACTCATAACAGAGACATTTGCTCCTGCATTGTTCCTGAGTGGTTCCCCGTTGTTGCCATGGTCACACGGAAAGCCGGGCTGAGAACGTCCATCCATTGTCAATCCAGATGGCGGTTAATGTGCAATTTCATGAGAGCGGCATCCATTCTCGCTGTCGCCCGCCTTCGTGTCACGACCGGAGGCGGCAGGAATACCTGCTCACAGTCTGAAGTTGTCATTTCGTTTTAGAGGAGTTGCTTCACTTAGCTTCTAATTCTGTCAGGTTTAATAGTCAAAATCCGGCTGCCAGAAAGATCCTGTTGTCAGAACGAAGCCAAATGAGATTCTTGTAAGGAGTTTGCAAGAGTTGTCAAAATCAAAGTGAACTATTCACTGATGTTTTAAATTAACCCTTAACTTCTTAAGACATGCCACCTTTTTCAGTCGTGAAAATGTTCCCACATGTCGTTCGAAAGCCCTGGCTATTGGCTATCAGAATTGGATGGTCTCGTCATGGGAAATTTCCATTGGGTCTCAGTGCTGTCCATCAAACCAAAGGTGGTCGAACTTATGTAAATGGTCCTCATTGGCTTTCAAACTGGCTATTTCCAAACCTCATGCTTTGAATTGCTCATGCATGGTGTCAATCGATGCAAAGCAACTTCAAGACCATAATTTTTGCATTATTTTTGCATAGAAACCAACGACTTGGATTGGATTGCTGTAAATGACTCCTTGCCACTCCCCCGTACTGTCTTAAAAACTCAACGTACAAGTACCTTAAAACTGTACCTAAGTGGTCACCATCACTATTTCATATCTGCAAGAGTTGTCAAAATCTCCATCGCTTATCCTTCATTTTTGCAAATCAAACTAGCCAAGAATTCTTTGAATACATTTTTGTAGGCTCTGCAATCACAGAATCATGTGTCACTTAATATCTTTGTTTAAATGCACAATATCATTAGCCTCATAGTATAATTGCCTAAGTCATATTTCAATGTTTTTGGAAAACAAGAAAAAAGTATTTTTTTAGAAATCACAGTGGTATTTTTTGAAATATTTTTTGGCAGTTAGTGTTTTTAGATTCTAATATATATGTTGTGATTGGCCAATGACATAGGCCGAAACACAGGATGATGTGGAGAGCAATGTTATGCAAATATCTCAATATGACCAAAAAATGACTTTGGCAATTTAAATTGGTAAAACGAAAGAATAAAGCAGTTTTGTGTTAAAAATCAGTTTTTTTCTCCCTGCTGCGGTCAGGAAGAAGGTACTGGATGCACCAGGCCAGCACTGAAAGGCCAGCACTGAAAGCTTCTGTCCTCCTTCTCCCCCCCACTGACACAACACTTGGCTTTGTAAAATCATTGCATACCCTCCACTTAACTGAGTGGTCCTGAACACATCTTGTCACTAAATTCTCAGACGGATGGATCCTTTTTCTTTGCAAAGCTAAACGTCGGTTCACTAAGTCTGGACAATGATTGTGTTTTTACCGATTTACTCTAACAGACGGGGATACTGTAATCCAGTGGCATCAACAGAAAAGCGATGTCACTGCAGGCCGCCCATATTATGTTACGCCGCTCTCATATTCTGGTAATGTAATTACCTCGGAGTTGACATTTATAATGTCAGCGGCATCGCCTCGATTTGTGTACTAAATAAAACAAGTAAGTGCTCCGATTAAACATTATGTCCACATCAGTTCACCGTGTTTATGATGACAAGGTTACATCGGTGAGACATCGGTGACCTTTGCAGCTTGGGGGAGCATCGGATCTAATGAAAATATAAGATGAGGAGGCGTTCTGTTTCATCGTGCTCTATACTGTCTTGATTCGGTGACATGAATCTTGCAGCATTGAGCGTGTTTATGCACAGACGGGGCGGCACATTTGTACTTGTGCTCACTGACCCGCGACGCTCTCGAGTGGAGGAGAGTTGACAAAACACGAGGGGAGAGGAGGAAGAAGGGATAAAAAAGGTTGTAGATGCTAAAAGAGGGCGGAGAGAATGAAACAAAATTGTGTGTTGTATTATTTATCTCCTGCAGATGTAAGTCTACATTATTTATCCTCATGGGCAGCACATTTTGCTTCGGCCAGCAAGTAATTTGCACTTCTTGGCGCAGAAGATGGTTTTATTTATTTTTAAATAAATATTTTTTAATTATTATTTAGAGATTAGATCCTCTGTGGGAGACTCCGGTCTATTGTTTGGATCTATATGGGAGAATTTAATTAAACGAAATCCACAAAATATGAAGTATTTGGGGTATTTGAATGTATTAACATTTTTAGATCTGCTCACTGTTAGACACTTCAGTGCCCTGAGCAAACTCTGTTACTAATGTGTTTGCTTCTCTGTATCCCCAGTGTGTGTGTGTGTGTGTGTGTGTGTGTGCCTGTTTGTGTTTGTGATGAGTCACTGTTGCCCACATAGTCTTTCATTGCTCTGAGAATGCTGCCTCCTCCATCTTAAAACACTGATTTAATCACAGAAATAGGCATCCAGCTCACCTCTGTGTGTATGTGCCATGTTTGTGTTGGTTGCGTGGTCGTTCAGCTCAGGCCTCACAGTACAGAATTTTTTGAGAGAGCACCCCAAGGCCTGTGTATGAAATTGCCCTAAAGTTTATGATAGTGTGTGCGTGTGTGTGTGTATACATGGTTGGGCAAAGAGAGAATTATGCGTTTTGATCCTGCCGCTCGTCACATTTTTAGTTCGAGTTATTTTTGGTCAGAATGTGGCTTTACTGATGAGATTAGAATTATGATTAAACTGCCCAAGGTTTGGTTAAGCATAACCGTTATGAAGAGACAACTTTGAATTTGGTAGTTTCACATGATGTTACCTGAGAGGCTGAGATTAAAAAAAACAAAACATTTTTTTAAATAAGTAATTAGAATTATATTGTGTCAAGATAATACTCATTCTTTGATTGTCACTATTAATGAACGACATACTTAAGTAGAAATAGAAATATACTTACATTTATATTACAAGTAAAAGAATTCTAAATGTTACTTAAGTAAAAGTTCAGAAATTTTATCAGGAAAACATACAGAAAGTACTGTGTTATATTATTATAGTGTATTATACTATGCTTATTATGCTTTTATCGGTAGCAAACACATGAGAGCTTTAATGTTGTAATGAATTACTATGGAACCAAGTACTGCATCATATTATATTATATATGTGTATCACATGTTTATTTACTTGACCTTTTACACAAAGTGCGATACATATGAAAAAAAAGGGGGGGAGACCGTTCAAACATTACGAATGTCAAAATATATTATTTAATATCAAATCTGCATTTGAAAATACACTAAAGCAGGAAATGGAAATACTCAAATAAAGTACGTGAGTAGCTTTGACTTGACTATTTGACCACTTAGTTACTTTCCACTACTGGTTATCATCACTGTTTTCCATGTGCAAGGGCTTATGGGAAAATCTTTTCAGTCGTGCCGTTCGTCACTTCAGCTTTTCGCACGACCCTGGAGGGGAAAGGACAGTCCATTAAAGAGGGGGGGGTCTTAAGTGTGTCACTGATTATTATTAATTATTTATAGGCCTTATAGCTTTCAAATCAATATAAATCATTTAAATACCCTCCCTTAAACATGAATGATTTGGGTTAAGATAATGCAACGTCAACTTGAGAATGATTTTATTCAGAGGAAGTCAAAAAATGCATGTGTCAATTAGTGCCTATACAACTCACTGTGTACGCCTTAATTGATGTTACCAAATGCAACTATTTCAAAACCAGCATTTGCTGACGTCATAACCGCGTTCATGCTTCCTATAAGCTTCTCAGGCAACATCCGCTCCCTTTCACTTCAAATCGCTCATCTCAAGAGGTGACAACTGATCATTAGGTCGTCACCACTGCTCACAGATCCGGAATCGGTGGAACAAGGGAAGCGGGGGTTGAGTGGATTATTTTCAGTGTGCAGGTGTCATCTTTTACCTTGACTTTGCTTTGCCCCTTGTGAAGAGCATAGGAAGTACAACTGATTTTGAGTACCGATCTTTGTTATTGGTTTCCAGTATTTTAAAATCATAATTTTGCAGCAGTCTCATTGAGATGAATAGGAAAACTGGGCCACTCATAAGCTGTACATTTACAGAATTACAGAATTTGTATAATACCCGAGAATGACTGACTGGGCTCCGGTTTCAATTTATTTTCTTCGTTAATTATTTAATGTTTTCCCCCTCATCTGTAATTAAACACGTTTAGTAAATGTGTCACCGGCCCAAAATTGTCATTCCTGCTGGTGGGAGCTGATGTGTTACTTTCACTGAAGGTCTTTTCCAAGCATTTCCATAGAATCCGCGTTCCTCTGAACTGAATCCTGCTAATATTCTGGATGTAGTTCAGGCGCAGCGACCAACAAACAGTTTGAAACATCTGATTCCATCGCTTTCTGTCCTCTCCAACCCCCCCGTACTCCAAAAAGTTGGACAGACAGACTCTAACATGGCTCTGAAGCCAAACTTTTCATTTGATCCGATTTTTTTGGGGGGGTGTTTTATGCTGCGAGAAAAGAGGAAAGCTTCTTTTTCTGCAACGCTCTGGAGGGCTACGTTCTCGTGGAATATGCCTTGGGAGATCCGCAAATGCAAAGAGAAAGAGAGATGAACGAGAAGCTAAGAAACGGCAAGGAACTGTTATAAAGTGATGATTCCCCGCCGTGTTGTGTTCATAATCAAACGGATAAACTCAGAGGGAAGCGGGACAGGAGAACATCACACAATGGGTGTGATGATTTATGGCTGATGCAGATGAGAAGCTCCCGCTCCCTCCGCAGCGGTGCTGGGCTTTTGTCTTGTCTCACTAATCCTCCCCTGCTCCCCCTTTCCCCCTTTTTTTTCTCTCTATCTTCCTTAAGCCCACGTCCTCCCTGAGCGTCTCCAGTCTGCTCTTCTTCCCATCATCCCCGCTCGCTATTGCACCTCGCTCCCTCTCCGGCTGCCTCTTCACCCCCCTCCTCCCCTTTAACCCTGTCTTTTCTGATCTCCCCTCACACCAGCGTTGCCCTCTGCTCCCCTTTCGCGCTCCCAGCTGTGACCCCCACCCTCCTCCTCCTCCCCCGCCTGTGATCCTGCTGAAGCTTCTTGTCAGCGTTAGCGTCTGCTCACACCGCAGCACGCAGCGTATTAGACAGGACAGATGTAGGATGTGCACGGGGAGGAGGCTCGCTGGCGGGGGGGGGGAAGGTAGAGGCAGGGAGAGCGAGGGTCAGCGCCAGCATCTGTCCTGCCTGGCCAATCAAATGCAGGGAAGGGGGGCGGATGAAGTAGGGTGAGGGGTCACTTTAAGGCCATCAATATGCATTGACTGTTTTACAGTGTTACCAGTCACTTGACTCTATATGGGTCAATCCACTGAGCAGGATACACAGGGGTTTAAAAAAAAAAAAAAGGTTGTGTTGCATGCGTGTTATTTCAAAAGCGGAGTCAGCTCCTTTTAAACAGACTTTTCCAGTTACATCGTTCATTTATTTAGTAGCATTAAGATTCCCCTTCCAGGAATATGTTGGAGGACTCGGTCTCTGCTTTCCCTATTCCTGTTGTAACTGTGACGATTATTAACCCATTTTAATGACATGATAAGCAAAAAAAATGAAGTTTTCAACTGCTTTCTGTCACATGACGTCATCGACTTCCTGCCTCTTCCTCCCGATGACACTCCCAGAAAGACTAATTTAATAGTTATGATTTTAAACCCCAACATGTATATGTCTATTTAATCATTCCAGTCTCTAGAACAATCCTCCCAATAAAGAATTTTGTACCTGAGATAATTTTTTTTTTTGTTTATGGGCATATTCGTTCAAGCAGCAACTATAATAGTTGTCAAAATGCTATATTCTGCAAAGAAAATGATGATGATGATGTTATATGCATGAAATTTTGAAAAAGATCTGGGTTTAAATGGGTTAAGAAGTCACTGCTCACTGTACATAAACCCCCATGAATCAGCAAATTTGTCTTTTTTTTTAAACTTTGCTTTATGTACAGATTAAAACCAATGAGATGTTAATTGTGACCTTAGGCTGAATGTTTCCGCTAAACTAACCATCTCCTGGCTCCAGTGTGAGGTTTTTGCACTCTTCTCAAACGTTTCACCATCACTTTGTCATCATCATTTCATTTCGTCCACTTTTTATTCCTCCTGTTTGTATCACTTGCATCTTTGATTCTTTACTAAAATCATTTTCTTTCCCATCCTCCCTCTACTACACTGCCCCTTCAAAGGATTTGTTCATCTTTTCCGCCTTCCCTTCCCTTCCCTTCCCTTCCCTTCCCTTCCCTTCCCTTCCCTTCCCTTCCCTTCCCTTCCCTTCCCTTCCCTTCCCTTCCCTTCCCTTCCCTTCCCTTCCCGATCTCTTACCTCCGTTTTCCTTTTTTTCTCCTTCCGTTGAATGTGCTTTTCTCTTCAAGGAGCCGAGCGTTCCCACCCTGGCATCAGTTTGTTGGTTGCCATGACAACCTTCTGAGCCAAGTTATTTATAGCAGCAGTTCAGCATGACTCCCACACAATTGCATTTCTATTTCAACTCAATTCAACTTCCTTAAAAATAAGTTGCTGGATGCAATCGTTAAATTGAAAAAAATAATAATTAACTAATTTTATTGTAAAAGGTGCACCTATGCTTTTTTACACTAACATTGGCCCAAATTATTACATGTATGTGAACATAAACTGCTCATATAGTGACTCAATTTTGCAGTTCCCCTCAACTCCAGGTAGCAATTTAACATTCAGTTTTACAGCCCGCAATTTTCCTTGTTTGGTTCACTGCTGAGGCAGTTGTTTACTATAAAAAACAACTTTACAATCCCATTGGAAGCCAACTGTCCAGCACTAAATAGCAGACTGAAAATTACTGACTAGCTTGTGAATACAGTGGAACTTTTAGCAGCTGAAAAGCCAGGATTTCCCTCTGGAGTTGGCAGACACAGAAACTGAGCATCCATCTAGATTCTAATGTTTCTGTGTCGCCTGGATTCTTACAGTAAATTAGCAACTTTGTGTTTTCCCCCACGTCAGCTTTATAAGATTATAATACATCAATGATGTGTTTAAATTGAGACTATTTAGATTCAGACAAATATCAAATGGGGTTGAGCAAATTAAGTTTTGTACATATTTTTATTTGTTTTCTGTTTTTTTAAATATGTACCGTACAAACAGCATTATACTCAGATTTGACTTTACTTACTATGTATCTTCTTATTTATTTTGTTATATTTGTTATAAATTAAATTTAAAAAATGGGACGATTATTTATTCATCCTTTTGCACCGTAGCTTGCTATATTACTACAGGTATTATCCTTGTGCAGTGTCTCTTATTGGTATCTTTTCTTTTATTTAACTCTTTTAAACCATATTCAAATTGTCTTTTTTTTAACAGCTTAAAGGTGCAATATGTAAGATTTAGCCATAATTTAAGTTTTAAAAAAAATCACAAATGAAATATCACTATCAAAAGTATAGTGTTAAAAGTATGGCACAGGCCTCTATCTATTGTGCTGCAGCTCCACCAATGCGATTAGCATGCTAATCTGATTAGCATCCCATAAAGAGAACGTCCAATAATGTCACTTTTGCTTCGGGGAAGTTGGGCTATGTTATCAGTAAGGCTGTATGCTTTTAAGCAGAATCTGTATTCATATACATATATAAAATAATTTATATAATTTTTCCCCCCGCTGGCGCTGAAGCTGCTGCCTGCTAGCAGACATCTGCTGCAGTCGACCAGCCAGCGGTGTGGCTGCATGCCCGGCTCGGGCCAGCTGCACTCGTAGCCAGTTTTCTCCCTGCAGCCTACGGTGCTGCAGAAGATGTCCCCCGCTGTGGCTCTCTTCTAAAGCAGCACAGGAACCAAACACCTGACCCCCTGTACTGTTATTGGCTCATACACACATATATGCGTTCCAAAGGCTGACATCCCATAGAGATTGAAACAATGAGAAAAGTAGAAAATAGAGGCAAAGGGCAGAAAGACACCACCATATGTCATAATTAACTAAATCATGACTTATGACTCGCTAGAAGTGGATGAGCGTACATTTATATTATTATTTATTGATTTTTTTTTTTTAGGGGAATGCTGCATATGTTTTATGTAAAGCTATTTGAAAGATGCAATGAAAATGATGGTACCTTACAGTGTGTACTGTATAGTACAGCCAAATAGTATTTAATTAATGCAAAAACTCTAATACACATGTGAGCATTAACTGTGTTCTGATCTTCAGTGAACAAAGCTGAAATAAAAGGTTTACTACTGGGATCTAAATCAGTCCAGTTGCTTTGTAAAACTGACCATCTTCCTCATTGTATTTCTTTATTATCACAGAACATCGTATTGAACCTAAACATCGAAAAGATGACAGTGATGTAAAGGACAGATCATGATGAATCTGTTGCATCTTGATTGACAGACAATGGATACAAATAAAATAAAAAAACAACATGGGCAGATCTGTAGCATCTTTCTTTTTTCTATTTTACTATCATATAGATTTAGAAAATTCATACTGCAGGTAATTAACATCAACAGCAAATACCGCATCATCAAAACGCTACCTAGGAGGATCTGAGGGGTTATTTCCTTTTATATGAGCTTACAGTTCATTACTTTCTGTCAAGTTAATAACCTGCACCTGAATAAAATGGAATGAGGCCACTGTGGGTGATGCTCTGTTTTCTATACATTACTTCCAGTAGCAATAAAAGAGGTAATCTCTGGGTAGCAAACAGACAGTAGACCATTTAAAGCCTTTCCATTGTCTTGTCTTTAGGCTATGTGTATGTCCTTGTGTGTGTGTGTGTTTGTGTGTGTGTGTGTGTGAATGGACGTTTGCAAGTCTCTCCAGCAACATTGATCACAGCCAAGGCCGGTGCTTCGCAGCCAGCCTGTTACGTTGCCATGGAAACGAGCCCACCGCTTAGGAGCCGCCGAGAAACCAAACCCCCCGATCAATAAGCTTCTTGAATAATGGGGCCCGTAGACACACATAAAACACACACACGCGCGCTCGCGCGCGCACACACCCTTGCACAGCAGTCTCGGTGTGACTGAAGCTCCATCAATAAGTAGTATAGTTGCACAAATGCAGCCACTTATTTGAGCAGAGTGCAGTGTGCAGTGTGCAGAAAGAGTCTTTTGAAACCCACTGAGACACTGAGAGAAAGTGGGGAAGTGAAGGAGTCCTGACAGGCAGTTGGCAAACTGCTGAAGAGGAAGATCTGGAGTGTGACTATCATCCGGCACATTCCCAGACCCTGAAACACCCAATGCTACTGTGGACATGAATAATGTGACCATCAGTTTCCTCTGCTATTAGATTATGAGGCAACAGTATTAAAAGGCGTAACCACTTAGTCTATTTGCTTGTCACATGAAAACATAATGAATACTTTTGGTTCTTTTATGTAATTTAGGACTTGAACTTATCAATATGTCAAAACTAGGGCTGAACAACAGAACATATCAGTAATTTTAAAGAAAATACTCCATCAATATTAGTATATATTTGCAGTTATGGACTGTATAATATTTTACCTTTTATTTTGTAACATGTTTATCTCCCTGGTTTGGTTTATACTGGCGTGGGTACATTTTTGTGGTCAGTATATACTTTTCTTTTTTTAATTTAATGTTTTTCATTCCATTAGTTTATTTAACTATAAGAACATGCCAGTTAATATCATAGTAAATGTGCATCTTAGCCAGCTGGCTAATTTACAACTGCTGTTTTTTGGTCAGATGGTCTAAAACTAATATAATTGATGGTTAGAAATGATAGAAGACAAAAGCTGTCATGAAGAGAATAGCATCACAAGTGCACAATGAGAACATGAGCCATAAAGAGCAATAGAAATACACCAAATTGTTACAATTACAATGATACAGTGACCAATTTGTCACATGCAATACAAGGCAATGGAACACAACCAAGCAATGCTGATTATAACTATATAACTATATATGTAATAATCATAATGCTCATATTTATAAGATATTAAAAAGGTGTAGTTGCAAGTTAGTACCTCTAAAAGCCATACACAGTTGTAAGATACAACTACAGACCGCAACACATGGTTAATGAAATCCAAGAGCCTTGATAATTAGGCCTCCCCCCAACCACTACACTCACACACACTCTCTCACACACACACACGCATACTCAGACACCAATAATCACCCATGTCAGCCGGATAGTGGCGCTATAATAACAAACTTTACAATTTAGACTATCATATTAACCTGTAAATCAGAAACCTCAATATAAGTAAAACTCATTTGCTCCTAGAAATTTCCCATGACTTCAATTTTTTTTGGTATACTGCCTTAGGGGGACTGAGACAGAATATGTGACTATAAATGAGCAATATCTGTCCAAAAATATGTCTGTCATCAATCATTTTTTTAATCAATACAGAACTTTACACATATTGAGCACCTAACTGGCTGCATGGTTTTGTAAGAAAATGATTTTACATGGTCTTGAATCAGTTTGGTGCTGAATGATTAAACTGGGCTTTGCTTATTACATTTTGACTGTTGTCCAGAGTTTAACCTTTAAACACATGTATTCTGGCTCAGGTGATGTCATGCCTCAATCAATGTCACCTTCTCTGGGGGATAAAAATTCAATTTGTTGAATTTCAATTCATTTCATACATTTTAATAAAGAAAGAAGCGTTTGATTCCTCTTGCTCCTCATTTAACAGGATAAACCTACAGCTGCAGTGACTTTTTTTTTAGTTTTGCGAAGCCTGAATCCTGATTGAGCGTGAAAAGGTTTGAACCCACAAATCGCAGCTCGCGGCTATATTTGTTTCTAATTATAGCATATAATTGTAATAACATCATGTCCACCCACTGTTTTCACGTCCTACTCTAACCCCGTCATCTAAACCTCAGATTAGCCACATAAATATTTAACTTTACACTGTGTTCTTAATGGAATCTGATATATCATTATGCATCGACAGATCTGGTTAATAATAAGACTCCATCTCGTTATTGCGTGCCCCTTTGATCATCCCCTCACTATTACTCTACATGCTTTGTTCTACTCTCACATCATATTGGTGAAACGCTGCACAGTATTGCCGGGGCCCGTGTCAAGCTTCTTTTGGCAGATGGGAAGACTAATGCCAGGCTTACAGCGTATGAGCTGACAAGCCATGTGATGTGGTGAAAGATGATATTCCTCTCTGTGTACAGGCACCCAGGGCAAAAGAGTGTATGGATCTACAACACAGGCCCAATAATCAAATGACTCTAGCATCCACTGGTCAATTAATCTTTGACTCCTTTTGTTTTGCTTGTGTCAAATGGAACAAAAGGAGAGATTATAGGAAAAATGCATATAGAAATACAGTTAAATTCGCCAATGAATGAATGGTATAAAACTCTATGGCATATACCATTTTGACCATTAACAAATTTACACCTATCATGAGCAAATTATACATGCAGGAATTCAATTCTCAAAATATATTAGTAGTGGACCCTTTAAAGAATATATGTACAAAATATGATATTTCAATCAGGTGTTTTAATGTAATTTAATTGATATTTTTTAGAGGAATGAGGAAGACATCTTCTTCCAGAGGAAAATGAAAGGAACTGATCTGGTTATGTGACTTTTCTCAATAGTCAGATGACATCAATAGATTTTAAATCAAGATTTTTTTTTCTAACCTAAACTAAACTAAAACATAACGCTTTGAGAGTTCCAGAAGAAAAAGACTCACTACTTGAGTCAACGTATTTAGTTGCTTGCATGGAAAAAAAAATCCCCTTTAGGGACTTCAGAGAAAATTTTGTGTAACTTTCCCAAATATATTTGAATGAATGAATCTTAAATCCCACAGCAGACACTTTTCTGAGCTTAGTTCAGTCTACTTAAAGGTCTGAGGTGTCGAGATCCACTGAAAGGCCCTTTTCACTGTGCCTGTCGCCATCCTGGGTTTGTGTACTTGTGGCTCAACTGTTTGTTTGAATGACTCATCTGACCTCTCTCTTGTCAACAAGCATTTTTTAACCCTCCATAAAGTCTGCAGCTGACGGGAAGAGCTCTTGCCTTGACCTTTGAAAAGGACTGTAGAGCAGAAGAAAATAGAGAGGTCAACTGTTTTATAAGATGCTGCAATTCAATCTCAGCAAAGTGCTTTTTTTTCATGAAGTCTTCACGAGAACTAACTGAGCCCTTTTGATCTGTATGCTTCATATTTGCAGCTTTTATTCACATTCTTCAACATCTCATTTCTGTTTGTCAATTCTTAACCATACTTACCAACGATATATTTTTTCTTCCTGATGAGACTTATATTTAATACTTTTAATTTGTTGTTTTTTTAAAGTGCATAAACACAGACAGGGGGTATAGGTATTTAAATGAGTGAGAAAACATGAATAAATATAGTCAATACTCACCAAAGCCCTAAATTAAAGGCAAAAACACATAAAACAAAACTAATATTAATATTACTAAATTATAATTTGCAATAAAGAACAGAATAATAGTATAATATGCCAGTCATTTATTGTGACAAGGAAGTGTGTATGTGTGTTTGGCTACAAACAATGAATATTGAATTATGGATGAATTGGAAAAAAAAAAGGTAAAAAGAAAGAATTAAATAATAATAGTAATTTTATTATTAATACATTAAAGAGGAGAATGGGAAATCCAACTTGACAAAGACAACAAACCATTGTTGAAATCAGGGGTCTTAGGCAGTGAATTTGGCTTCTTGCACTATGAACACTTCAGTGCTGCTCACTCTCTTGGAGCAACTAAACAGTGCTGACATGAAAAAGATTACTGTGGAGAGATGCCTTTAAAAGTGAAATTTAATAAAAAAAAGAGTGAAGGGAAGCCAGAGACAGATGGGCTGAACCACAAGAGCAAGGTTGTTGGCTCATGTCACGAAAATGAAAATCTCTGACAATTCCTTTACCACGGCTGAGCTCCTAAAACTGTAATGGATACAAATGTAAACGAATGTGACCGGAAAGATACTGCAGCCAGCGGATTAAAAAGTTGTTTAGCAATAATCATATCAAGTCTACTGAAAACTGAAATGCATAAACTGTGTAGATGTAACGATCAACTGGATCAAATTCTGCAAATATTTCCATGACCTCGGGTCTGAACCCAGTGCCGGTGCTTTTATGACTCATTTGTAACAGCAAATACATTCAGACAGAATGTAATGCTGCCCTGAATTACTTTTCTATTACCATAATGAGGAAAATTGGTTGTGAAAAGTGTTGCGATGTTAGGGCAGATGTCTGTGATAGTGACAAACAGGTGTGCATCATTAGGTGCACGAAGCGGATGTTCTGCAAATGACATTCTGTATAATTTGGTGCAATCGTGGCTGCGAACATGTGCCAATAGAAAATTGTGATTGTCAGCAGTATCAGAGAAACCCTATATTAATGCTGTTCTAAATGATTTGAAAGCTTGGTATCACTATGGTAACCGGTTGGCAGGTTGCAGTGGAAAAGGTGCAGGCATTGGTCTAAGACTTCTAGGTGAGGCTGCTTCTTTTTCTTTTCTTCAGTGTGATTTTATCTTTGGTGTCAAAGTGTTCCACCTAATTATTAGCAAACAGGTTTATTCTTCCCAGGTCTGATTGTTGTCAAGTTCAGGATTGGTATTTTTTCTCAGAGCTGACAAAGCCTCACACATCCATTGAGATCTTTGCACCCCTGGTTGGAAACTACGACGATACCATATACTGTATATGTTATATACAAAACTATGCTTGATTGGGAAGGCACTCAAAGCAATCTTGTAATTCAACTCAATTTCAACCTTAATGTCTGGGGACTCAAACTCATTCTCAGGTAATGATGACTGGACTTGGACTCAACTTGGACTCTTCTTGTGACTTGAATACTGAAGGTGTGAGACTCCATTTGGACGTGAGACTCAACTCAGATTCGAGACTCGACTCAGACTCAAGACTTAGTGTCATTTTAATTAATTGAAACACATTTCATGTTGCTCTACCTATGTACCTGCCTCCCCCCTGCCTGCCTGTGTGATGAAAAGTTATCAAAATGGTGAGTTGAAATGAAATTCACATGGTGTGGTCTACACATGGTATACTTGTGTCATGTCATCAACATGACATGACAATATTAAGTCACCCCCTACTGGGAACAGGGCGTTATTGTAATTTGGCAAACTTCATTCAATTTAACAGAAATGTACATGTAAATGTACATATACAGTAAAATTCCAGGTGAATACTGCCTCTTAGTTACAACGCCACCTGCTGGCAACATGAAGTTAGTGTAATCTGGCAAACATCATCCGATTTACATGGAATTTACATAGTGTGGCCAACATGTTATACTATATACAATCATATTGGTGTTTTCTACTGGTACATAGTGTACACAATCAGTGATATTTACCCTCTTTGTACAAGGTCCGACTGCCTCATGCTACGGCATGTGTGAAGGTACATGGGCCCATTTATTGCTGCTTTCAACTTTAACTTTGATTAAATTATAGACTCATTAAAATATCCTTGTATTACAAAACAATATTATGTTATGCCTCTAAATCAAATTGGACCTTTTAAAGTTTGCCAGTGTTCCACACCCACAGTGCTGAGTGACATCAACATCCAGCAACTAGGCAGACATCCCTCTGCAATAATCTGGGAATTTGCAACCCGATGAGCTTGAACGTCTTCCTCAAGATTTCCACTGTCCCCCTTTTAGATCCAGTGCAATATCTCAAATGTGGAACCAAGTATCCAGCACATCTTGAGACCAGTTCAGCACAGATGTTAATTATAGGTTGTGCTGACTGCACATTTCTTGATTTTACAGCCATCTCAGTTTTTCTGCTCAGTTTGGTTAACGTGACTGAAGGACAGAGATGAAGGATGAGGGGAGGAGTGAAAGAAGTGGGTTGAAAAAGCAGAGGACTGGAAGGGGGTGGGGGTGGAGGGGGTGTCTGAGTGCAGAGTGTAATGTAGCGTGCCCTCTGAAACTAGATCACTGCACACACCAGTGTTTCTTCACTAATTTCTTGTTGCAGAGATGGCCACCCTGGTCTCACTTCAACGTGTCTGTCCCAGACTTGGCAGCGGTGAAATCATAGCGTTATGGTTACAACTGGCTGGGTCACAGAGGTTGGACTGTAGATTCAGGCTATCCTTTGAGACAGGATGTATTATGCAATAAGGTAGAGCAACAACTGAAAGAAGAAATGGAGGGAGACCGTGATGACAGTCGGTTAGTTTCTCAAAGAAAGGGCCTTAAGTCCTTATGTCGGGGTGCAATCCTAGAGCATCTGGTAAACTGAACATTAATCAAAAACATTTGTATTGCGGTTAGCTGGTGTTTAGGTTTAGGGTTATGGTTAGCTGAACATTTTTGTCCCTCAGAAGATTCATATTTTGTCCATTTTGAAGACTGGTTGGAATGAGAATGCTGCAACACCCAAAGTCAATTGATGCAGCATGGCTACCAATGTAGAAGGTTCCAGCACCTTTGCTTGGCAACAACACAATATCTTCTGGCAAGGCACCAGTTAATTACATGTAAGTTCATTTTTCTTTGCATAAGAAACTGCATTTCTACTGTTTAGCTCAGGGTCAGTGGAATAAAATATAACATAAAACAGAAGTCTTAAACTAAAATTAACTAAACTAAAATTCTTCGCCAAAAATTGCCACAGGCTTCGTTCTGGTGAAGATGTGTTTTTTAAACCCTCAATTGTTGTGTTTCCTTGAAAATTCCAATTATTATTGCATTTGCTGTAACTTTAATGTGTAATACTCGTTTTAAATATTAATCATTTCAGAAGTACAGTACTTTATAATTGAAGAAAGCACATTACAGTGATTTCATTTATTGGGACCACATTTAAGATGGGTTTTGCATTTAAAATAGATTATAATAAAAGAGAGGCTACAAACAAATGTATAGAATGGTCTGCATTTAGAACATGTGCAAAAGGTACATTTTCCACTCTTTAATACAACATATTCACTGTTACTTAGCTTGTCTTCTGTCAGTGTGTTTTTCTTGTTCAGTCACTTCACTTGTCATGCAGTGGCTGGCAGTGATCCTTCAGAACACTTCAGAAATACTCAATAAGCTTCATGCCCAGTCAGAGGTCTGATTTGATTGGCTAGTGTCATGCCAGATAGTAAACAACCGAGTCAATGCTCCACCAAAGTAGCCCATGCAGTTTCCTGCAGAGTGAGAGAAAAACAAAAACCTTCATGTCATTGGTTTAAGCTAAAGGGCTAGGGTCTGGACTGGACTGGATTTAAAATGACTGCCTTTACAATGAATATTCATCCAAGTATGATATGAGCTTTTAAGTGCCAACCTTTTTGTTTGGAAAAATTTGCTTTTCCATGAATAACTTCACAGTCTGAGATTTTGGAGTCAGTGTCTCGTGGTCATCTGAAGATCTCACTGATTTCACAGCAAAGTGAATTTGCCTGCAATGAAGGATGGGTATATCCAGGCTAGCACCTCACCTGCAGTTTTGAATTTTCAATTTCTACTAAAGACTGTGAGGCAAAAATCCAAATAATCCTACAATTCTGCCTATCCTCACTCATGTGTTGTGTAATGCTAATGAAAGTCCATTGGAAGGGCACCTTCGAGGGGGATTTATCACGTTTTTTTTCCACAGGAAGGGCACCTTAGAGGACATTTTATCATGCTGTCTTACACACTGCGCCACCATAGAGGGCACTATCATGTTTTATCTACTCTCTTGGATGCCCCCCAAGAGGGCACTTCTGCAGTGTCTTTAGAACATGGTCTTGGTGGATAAGAGCATGGGATATATCAGTTTCTACGACTCTAGAAATAAACCTTATTCTACAGGATGTATTTTTTTTAATATAATATTATTATTGTAAAATATATTTATCTCTGTATTTAGTGGAGACTTGATGTAGTCCATAATGATCTAAATCAGCAGAGTCAAACTCAATTAAGTTCATAGGCCACATTCAGCACAATTATTAATATTTAATAATTAATAATTTCATGTGGGCCAGAGCAGAAAAAATGTATGTATAAATAACAACACCAACAAATTTATCCCCTACTTTTTATGTAAAGAAATGCATTCTAAATATTTAAACGATTAATTAACCTTCAATTTACAAAACAGGAGAAATTATATTAGACAGAAAAGTGCAACGATTCAGTTATTCCAGATTCAGTCAGTCTAATGCTGCGTTTCAATTCAAAACATTTACTCACTGAAATGATTTAGTTTTTTAAGCAGCAGGTGCCTTGCAAACCATTTACAAAGCAAAACCTGTCAATGTTTTATCCCTTGAGCCATTAAAGAGTCTCACTGACTTCACATTTTTGTGAAGAATCTTTTGAATTTACCAAAACAGAATGTGCAACCAGTGTTGGACAAGTTACTTCTAAATTGTAATGCGTTATTTATTACTTGTTAGTGTTATTTCAAAGTGATTTGTTATATTACAACATCACTGTAAAGTTAAAATGTAATCACTACTATTGCATTACTTTTAAGTTCCTCTCACCAAATTTACTGGAAATATAGATTTGGCGATCTAAATATAGCTCATCTTTATTATTATTATTATTGCTGTATAGATCTTGGATACGTTTTCAAAAAGCTGATTCCACTGTTGAAAGTAGTTCTCATGTCTTCAGCAGCAAGTCTCCTAACCTCTTGATGCTAAAATACCTCAGAGCAGAACATTAATTTTGTCTGTTTTGTGGTTTTATCCCCACTCTCATGCTCCTCTTTACTTCCTTGTTAACTTCATGTTACTACTGCACCTTTGTAAATGTTAAATTACCGCTGCTGTTTCAGGAAGCGGACAGTTCTTTAGGTGTAGCATGCAAAGTGCATTTGACTATGACGTTCTTCAAATCCTTATGTATCACAAACGTAAAGTAATGAGCGTGTGTCCATCTGGAGAATATGTGCTATCTGTCGTTTCCTGCAGGTTCACTCATCTCCATCTTCTGTCTGATGAGCCCAAAGGAAAAGAAAGTGAACCATTTAACCGCTGCTGATCTTGTGGTGATCTTAGCAAATTTATATGAAGAAAAACAACAACAACAACAAAAATCAGGTTAAAAACACAATATAATGCACGTTACTGACATTTGTACCGAGTAAAATATTACCATTTTTTTACAGCCAAAAAAAAAAAAAAAAATCAATGCATTACAGTAATTTATCACTTTTGTAACACCCAACACTGTTGCAGCTACCACAAACAGCCACAGCACCACTTCACCTTCACCTCACCCTGCCTCTGGTGGATCTCCACGAGCAGAAAGCAGGATTGAAAGGACACCATCTGAGATAAGGAAAAGGCGAATAAATAAATAAATAAATAAATAAACAACAACACTGGCGCCTTCCAGCAGGATCTAGGATCTGGAGGGGGATCTACGGGGGCAGGCTGCCTGTGAATATGCGGGCTAGACAGCCGCCTCGATTGTAACACAAGGTCCCTACACAGCATTAGATACGCTCCACGGGAGCCGAGTACGCGTCTTGTCCCCGCCCCCTCCGACAAAGCCCAGCATCTCTCCTCATGCGCTCACACGCTGCGTGATCCCCATCACAAACTGAGGGGGAGAGAGAGAGAGAGAGAGAGGCTGCGCTGAACCGATGGAGTAGTACTATAGTAGTAGTGGGGATTGCTCGCGGCTTCCTTTCGCCGTTTTTCCTCCTCCTCGTTTCCCTCTATTAATGGATTCGCCTTTTCTCTGGAATACCGCTTCATCCCAGCGCGGTAAGTGTGCGTGATCCCCCCCCCATCCCACTCCCTTCTTCTCCGGTAGTGATAGTACGATTGCGGTGCGGGATTGTCGGTGTGAGAGAAGATAAAAAATAGAGTAGAACGGGAGTGTGTGTAGCTATTGCTATAAAAAAGGGACAAGTTCGGACCTTTAATCAAGTCCCGTTTGGATAAGAAAAAAATCGGATCACCCCCTCCCCGGGGTGGAAGGCGTGCGGACGGGATTGCTGTCTTTTTTTTTTCTTTGAATGATTATGTATGATTATTCTTTGAAAGCATCGAAATGGGGTATTTGAGACGGACACCTGTCTCCACCAGCAACAGTGACCGCCCTCCGGCGCGCATTTTTACGCCCCCTATGATATATGTGGAGATAAGACACATCCGCCTCGCTGAGCGGTAAACAAAGATCCGTGGGGAATGTGTAGCCTCCGTTTTTTTTTCTTTCCCGAGAAAATCAGTCCAGCAAAGAAAAAAAAAAACATTTGGTCCACCCCCCCCACCCCTTCCCTTCCCTCCCTCCAACATCAGCGGCTGTCCGTTCCTCCTCAGCCAGGCCCCCCTCCAGAAGGCGCAGCTGGATGCCTTTCAGACCACTAAAAAAGACTGGAATCCCGTGCTTTTCTTATTAAACAAGCCTTGATGAGCTGTAGGGTAACCTTGAAATTAATTCCGTGCAGCATGTGTCATCACCCCCCTCCTCCTGATTGCCTCTCCTGTCATCAGATTCAGATAAAGGGCGGCGTGGATGTGGCCTGCTTGAATATAACAACTCAACAACCTCATCTTGTGTTAGTGTGAGAGTAAATTTGTAGTTTTTTAACCCACATGGTTTATGTTGCTGTTTGGGGCGGGGGGGGGGTCGAGTTGCATAGCGACTACACGGTGTTAGATTGTTACCTTCAGTTTTGCTTGTTACTGGGACTAAATGGTGCAAAAGTGCAACAAAATGCATGAAATAATACATCCGAGTTGCAGGTGAGGGGCTTTGCAGATGAGCAGGATGGCTCTGCAGACCAGTAACCCATTGTTTACTGGACCCAGGGAAAGTCAGTGTTATACTGTATGTAACAGGGCTTCGATTCGCTATTTGGTTCATAAAATGTAGATTTTTTTGGCCAGACCAACAGTCCAGTCCATAGAAGACTAAGGAAAATAAGGAGACCAGAAATTATTACATTTGAGCATCTGGAACAAGAGGATTTGGACATATTCTTTTTAAAAATAACTGAAACTGATTATTCAATTGGTAAAATAGTCGTCGATTTATAGATTAATAGTAGCTGGCAACTAATCAATTAATCGACCAATCGTCGCAGCTCTAATTGGTATCGTGGCGTAAATGCAGTATCTTCATTAAATACATTAAATTACGTTATTTTAACTAACAAAATTGGTAATCGAAGGGGTTTTAACCGAAAAATGTTGGTTTTTTTTTGTTCAGACCAAATCGAATCTATGAATCAGATTTAAGGAGTTGGAACGAGAGGATTTAAACATTTTCTTCTTTAAAAAATCGATTTCTCGATTATCCAAATAGATTAATGAGATATTTGGCGACTGATCGATTAATCGCCTCTAATATGTAACTGCAGGTGGGAAAAGTGCTGCACAGGTGTATTAACAAATGGATAATTATTGCCCGTTTGCATGCATTTCCAATCGCTTCCTTTCTAACTGAAAGCCGAGATCACCCGCGATGTTTACCGCCGGCTATTTGTAGCGGTAACGGGTGAATTTTGTAGCGTTTTGCCGTGTGTTTGTATGTGACAGGTGTAGCCGTGCTCTGCCTCCCTGTAGTATAGCAAGAGGATGGTATTATTCAGCAGACAGATGGCAGGTGGCTGGGCATCAGGTGAGCCTTTGCTTGGCTGTCAGCAGGGCCCGGTGAACGCAAGACACCACTTGGCGTACACTCATGTGTGAATACAAGATCCATACAGAAGGCTTTCCCCTGATAGGTTATGTCACTTTGGACCAATCAGAAAATAAGTCACGAGTGACATCATCGTGCCTGGTTGTAGTGATGTTTGCATGTGACAACACCTACAACATAAATTAACAGAAAAATGCATCGTCATCCTCATTTCATTCATTTAAATTGTCTCCTTCAGTAAATCACATCATTGATTGGTCAGTAAAACTGCATTGAAGATTTGACGTTTTATTCACGCTGTTATTGTTAAATGATCAAAGACGTTTTATTTTATAAGCTGAATACGTGACGATAAGTTTAATTTAAAATCCTGCTTAAAGCAGTCATCAGGGTCATTGTGGTTACACACGTGTGTGTCTCATGATGAATTTCAGGGTCATGCTGCGGCGTTTTCCGAATAAACCGACCCGCTTGTCTTATCACCTTAAATCTCCCGAGTGAAGGACAATGAGAGGGTCACCGGCGACCGAGCGGAGAATCCCGCGGGACGCCGTCGGGTTTGTCAGAATTAAATTCAGCCCTAGTTGTTGAGATTACTTCCTGGTGATGCAGGGGTTTAGGCGAGGCGATGAATCAAACCGTGTGGAATTCCAGCATGAACGAGTGAGCTGTCATGGGAGGGGTGGGGGTGGGCGTTGAGCCTTTTTTTTTTTTTTTTTTTTTTAAATCAAGTCAATTTTATTTTTTTTTGCTATTTAGAATGAATTGTCTCTTTTTATTCCTCGCTGCGATTTTGGAGCCGCAATCATGCAAAGCTGCTATAATTCGCTTAGCATTTAAAAACAGAAAAGAAAATCTTTCCGGTAATTTTCTGCGTTTTTCTGAAAAGATGGTTAAAATGACACCAGCTGAAGCCTTATGTTGCTAAAACGACCCCCAGACTGGTAAATGGTAGCGAGCCTGCAGGAAAGAATGACCTCTGAACTCTTGTCTGATATCTAACACATCCTCCACTCCCACACTAGAGACTGGCTATTGATCACATGCACACACACATACACACAAACATTCACACACATACACATATATATATATATATATATATATATATATATATATATATATATATATAAATTTACAGCTCTGGAAAAAATAAGAAACCACTGCATTTTTTTTCTGAAATCAGCATCTCTACATGTATTCCAGCCATTCCACTCCAGGTCCGTTGAATTCCAACACATGCACATCTCATTCTGCTTAAAGAGGAACCGGGAGTGGAATAAAGTCACCCAAGAACAATAGTAAAGACTTGAAGAGAGAGTGCCAAGATGCATTAAAGCTGTGATTAAAAATAAGGGTTATTGCATCAAATATTGATTTCTGACCTCTTCTTAAAGTGTAACAATTAGTATAACATAGTTAAATGAATTTGATCTTGTTTCTTTGCATTGTTTGAGGTCTGAAAACATTCTATCTTTTTGTTATTTTGACCATTTATAATTTTACTGCAAATAAATGCTCTAAATGGTAATCTTTTTATTTGGAATTTGGGGGAAATGTTGCCAGTAGTTTATAGACTCAAACAAAAAGGTTCTTTTTGCGCAAACACATATCTATAAGTACGAAAATGAGAAAAACTAGTAATTTTGCAGTGATCTCAATTTTTTTTCAGAGCTATATATATATATATATATATATATATACACACTAAGACTGCCACACCCCTTTCCACCATGCTATTGATAACAGGTATTTGATTACCACTAGACGTGAGGGCAGTGTTATTAGTGCAGTGGGGGTGTCCTGATTGGGCAATAGATCTGTCACGGTGATATCTCGGGGGGGTTGGGGTAGGGGGGGTGGACTGGCCCTAGGGTGAGATAAGACCCGCCTCTGGAGATTGAGTGGTCTCTCTTTTTCTTCTGATCCATACAGATGATCTGGCGTCGGCGAGGAACAGGAAGAATGATAACACCAGCGCCACTTCATAAATATTGCTGCTCGGTTTGCCAGGAGCCAGTCAATAGAATGGCGGCTAATGTGGCTTAACATCTATATTTACAAGGATGCTTGATTAATTTGGGGGGGGGGTTGTAGGGGGGGTGAGCGGTATGTTGTTGGCTTAAATGGGTGTTTTTATAGCCTGCCAGGATGCCGCTTGAGCTTCTTAGCTCAGACTATATAATTAGTCCGAATGTGAATGGCAGCTAACGAGAAATACTTCAAATTGCAGCCAAATATCGCTGCTGGTGGAGAGCCCCAGTTGTGTTGGTTTTATACTTGGTGACTGACCACATTAACGGGGGATTTGAGGAAGCTAATTTTTCTCTTTGTTTGGGTGTACAACAAAAGGAAAAAAAAGGAGCTTAGGTGTTTTTTGTGACGAGAAATGTTATCTGTTTAACTGTTCGTCTCAAATCTGAAAATGTCACCGGCTAATCTATACGTCGTCCTACCTCAGCAGCCGTGGCAGCGTTTAGATTTGATGCATGACTTTGGATTAAATAATTGGTCATTAAACACATTATCTTAGCCAGATTGAACTGAGAGTGATGTCCACCCTCAGCAGGACCGATTTGATAGACAGTTTCCATGATTAATCGATTAGTTGTCAACATTTTTAAGAAGAACATCCTGATTATTTTCTGGTCTTTTGGTTTTCTTTGGTCTTATATAATGGTGAAACAATGATCTTTGGGTTGTGGACTGTTGGTCTGGAATAAGACATAAGACATTTTTGGTTGCATCCTCAGCCTTGGGAAACAGTGACCAACATTTTACATCGTTTTTCAAGCAAACAACTAATCAATTAAACATTTTAGCAATTGAAAGATTTATCAACTAGCAGGAGTGAACTGAAAGGAGGTTTAACAACTTTAGTGGTCTGTAGATGTCTGTAGTGGTCAGTAGTGGTCTGTAGATGTCTATGGTGGTCTGTAGATGTCTTGAGTGGTCTATGGTGGTCTGTAGATGTCTATGGTGGTCTGTAGATGTCTGTAGATATCTGTAATGGTCTGGAGTAGTCTGTAGTGGTCTGTGGCCTGTAGCTGTCCAGTCATAGTCGGCTTTTTGTCATCTCAAACTTTCTCTGTGTTCATTTATTTTAAATGTTGATATAGCTGACCACAGCTGCTGTCATTTCCTGTCCTACTCCTGAGGGGATGTACTACGAAGCGAGATTAATGGATTATCCAGCTATCTTTGAGCTCAGGTTTTACAGAATTGGCTCACATTTCACCATGGTAACTTATCCTGAACAACTATCCTGCTCTGGAGCGGGTTAATTATAACAGCCTATCAACACTCCAACCACTGACCAATCAGATCACTGAAAGAAAAAGGGAATCATCTTGACATGAATCCAGAGGTTCTCTCACTGTGGAGAGAACCTTTAAGCTTACAGGGTATCATCCCCTGAATATTTCCCTTCATTAAATATGACTTTTTGCTGTCCCTGAAACAGAATTTATATTTTAAAGCAGGTACTTGGTACAACCGTTTCATCTCATATCATGTGAAGTACTTCATTCACGGTTCTGATTATGCCACTTTTCATTAACAAGCTCGTCGCTTTTGCCTGAACTTACTCGGAGCTGGAAAACCCAGAGTTGACTGAGCTCGTTGATACTGGTCATCTGACATCAACGTTAGACTCAGTGAAGCAGGTAACCCAACGAGGCCTCTGTCCAACTGGAGATTTATCTTATTTTCTATTCTTCAGGTGTATATCTCTGATACGAGGTCTCTGAAAAAAAATGTTTGAAAATGCCAGTGTGGACCAAAGTCATTTTCAAAAGGACTTTTGATCTTTTTTTCTGATCTAAATATAGATGGAAATCTGGCAGTGTTACAATGCAGCAAAAAAGTCGTTGGGCAGCATCATTCATTCACTCTGCATGCAGGGGGAAAAACGTGTACACAATATGGAGGCCTTGAAGCGCTTGTGGATATGAATTTTTCCCCCTCTCCTTAAAAAATTACATTCATACATATGCAAATTCACCTGAAGCGGTTGCACTTGTTTACTAATGACATTTGTTGGGATGTGGAGCAACAGCCACCGCCCCCACTGGATTAATTCACTGCATATACTCAACCAGAGCTGTTGACCTGGAATAGATGAATATATACATTTTAATTTAATCGCAGTAGAAATACAATAATATAGAACTTAAGCTACCCCCCTCCCATGATCAATCAATAAGTCAATAAAAGCAGATTGTTTAAATAAGGAATCCCAAACCTTTGACCCCAATTAAAGTGTTGCCACACTGTGTTTATAATACTGGCCAAATTAACTAGAAAAGTGTTTTGTGATAATGAGGTAGGTGATAATGAGTATGCGGATGAAATGATCAAGCTTGTGGAAATGAGCTAAAATAAGTGTTCCCGATAAAAACTACTTTGCTTAATCAGGAAAAAGATGTTAGGGTGAAACACAGGCCAGCAGTTAGAGGCAAACCCTCATGTGTTTGAAGACTTTCAAGACTGTGTGTCTGAAGAAACCGATTTTAATATCTCCCCAGCTATTCATGTCTGGCTTTTCTTTCTCTCGTTAAGTCTGTCTGTGGAGGAATGTGTTTTTCTTCTTTTTATTTTATTTTTTGAGAAGTTTTCTTTTCTCAAAAGGAATTTTCCGTTTCGTCTTATCCTCTCAACTTTGTTCTGTGTCTGATGTCAGCGTACTTGCCTCTGACATCCTTATCTCCTCCGTATATCAGATTTTCCAGATAAAATGTCTGTCAGAGAAACAAAAAAAGCGATTTCCATAGCCATTTCTTCCACAAGTTGTTTTGTCTCGGAGCCAGATGGGGACTCAATTGGATACTAACCATCATGGTGCTTATCTGAAGAAACAATCCTGACTGTTTTCAAAAAGAAGGGTCTCTGAAGACTTACCATTTCAACTCAGATGATCTAAATTTGGTATATTATTATGTCACAACAAATTCTGGAAAAAGCAAAAGAAAAGCCCCTATAAATCTTTCAGTAGTACCTTTCTACAAAAAACTATCTTTGAGATACTTATCCAAGAGCTTCTTCTGTCCCTGGAAATATGTCCTGTTGTCATCTTTTGTCACCTTTCCAGAGCCCTAACCCTAACCTCACAATTCTTCCTTCTTCTTTCTTCCAAAGTGGCAAATCCTCGTCCCTTCAATCCCAATGTTAGTTTCTCTAAACTGTATCAGATTATAGGTGTTAGGCATGGGTACTGGTAACTAGTATTTTTTGTTACCAGTTCATAAATGGAGAAGCGATAAGCTTTAGGACGAATGGTACTCTTAACTATGTGGTTATGTTCAAAATGTACAACAATGTTGAATTAAAATGCAGCTAAATGCAAAATATGTAAAACAAAACAACAACATAAATATGTATATAACGGGAAACAAAGGCAATGTCATGAAACACTTTCTAAACAATTGTAGTATAAATGTGAATGGCGTGCTACTTACTGCTTTAGTAAAGCAGCTAACACCCTTGCATCCTCAGTCTAGCCCCCTAGCTTCACCTTCAAGTCAAGGTAATGCTAGTCATGATGAAAATGAAGTCTATGTTGCTAACAGTAAATAATCCCTAAGGCAATGTCTGTCAAACGGAAACCACAAAGTGATATACAGCACTCCGTAGCCATTGAGTTGAATTTTAAAGTAAGGGCTGTGGTCATGTCCTGAGGAAGTTTTTTTTCTCCTTCATATCCAGTTCATTTAGCTTCAGAGAAGCGTTTCTATATAAGGTTAGCTTCTCGTCAATTAGCAGTAAAGCACATCAGATCAGACGCCATATGCGTGGTTGGTGTGTGTGCTAGCTTCTTAAACTGTGCACCCATATGTTAGCTTGCTTCAGATGCTTGTACATCGGCACCTCGCTCCTCTCTAGGGCATAAAGCCAGGTGTTTCTCAGAAGAGAACCTGTGACTTGACTTTCATGATGTTGCTGCTGTTACTTCTCTATTAGTAACAAATTAACTGTTGAACCTTTTAGCATCTTTTCATGTCTTGTTTTTACTTTTTCACATCAAATTATAGTGTTAGGAGTATTGATGAACAGGAACACAGTTCACTGTTCCAGTGGGTTGAGAACATGTTAAAGGGCCATTCCATATTTATTTGAATCTAGAAATCAGGTAGTAAGCAGCGTGACATTAAAACGCCTTGCATAAGGTGTGTTTTATGTATATAGATGATTTTTTTAGCAGCTCATAGTGAGATTTTAGTTTTTTTGCTATCCTGCAACAACGGGTTGATCCATTACAGGATTCCCACAACTGTACATTGACAATTATATTTGCTGGAATGCATGATCAATCCCAGTTCTTAAACCGTGAATGCTAACACTCCTCATTTTTAAATTAAATTGTATTTTATGTATAGTGAAAAGTGTCAAATATCACAGGGCAACAGTTTCCTTACACATTTATTATCCAGGCTATTTTATTGCTAAGGGAAACAGTGGAATTATACTTATTCTATACAGTAGTTGTCCATTAAATGTATTGAACATCTCCGCTAGGCTTTGAGCGTTTTAAATATGAAATAATAAGAAACAGCGCCATGCATCTTTAAAATCCATATTGAACCATGAACGTAACATATGTACAAACTGTAGGTGTGATTATGTGGAGGCAAAAAGAGCTGTGGGTGCCAGCAAGAAGAGGAACTATTTACATGTATAAAGACATTTGCCTGCATGTCGCTTAAGACAGAAAAAGATGCATATCTCATCTATTTTTTGGTCTCTTTCCATTTTTCACTCTAATAGCTCTTTCTCTGAGTCTGCCGTGAGTCAGGGCCCTGTCTAATGTTTAGCTGTGAGGGCAGATAGGAGAGGAAAGATGACAGTGTTGTTTTACGTCAACATACACGGGTGTGTGTGTGCGTGCATGTGCATTAAAGAAACACTGACAAAGTTTGGAATTAAATTCTTTGATAAGGTTTCAGAATGAATGTGAATAGGGAAAAGGTAAAAATTGTTACCCTTCTATCTATGGATGAGACCTGTTGGAATTAAATTATAATTAGCAGCACACATGTACTGTATGTGGTGATAGGAATTGTACTTTTTGTTGTTTCCCACAGTCTGAAAAAAAAATCATTGAGCCACAAGGGAATAATGAAAAATGCCTATTTATAGCAACAAAGAAGCTCTGTTGGCAAGTGTAATAGCCATGGGACTATTCTGTGTCTGTGGAGAGAGTGTGAGAGACAGAGTGTGTGTGTGTGTATGTGTGTGTGCTTGTGTGTGTCAGCAGATGTGGAATACAAAATGAGATGTATACATCTTTTAGACCATGAACCATTTCCTCAGTTATGATTTCAGAGAGTAGTGCTGTGGGAAAAAAAAGTGATTCATGGTCTACAAGTGTATTATAAATGTGAGAAAATAACCATTTCATAACAGTGGGAGCATTTTCGGCATCCAAAAACCTCCAAATGAATAAAGAAATAAACAAAATAAAGGCACGACAGTGTAGGCTTGGGCACAAACTGGCATGCTGAGTTGACACGTTTCCTAGCAAAACATGTTTCTCGCTTGTTATTTTTTTTATGCAAGAAAACCAGCCTAATTTAGGGTGCTGTAACGATAAAGCAGTTAAGGATACAAAATCAGTCATGAACCAACGATCTCTAGATATGGAAAGCGACTTGGATGATATTAATATTAAAGTGTTTTTTTTTTTTTTTACAGAATACAGCGGTAACGCTGTAAACAGGTTTGTCAGGCCCAGCCATAATAAGCGTCATCGACAAAATTTTTTTTGAAAAAAAAAAAGAGACCAAAGTTGATTCTTAGTGTCAGAACACCAACAACGAACCATTCAGTGGGGGAAAAAAGGCAAAGGACACGCTCGCAGAGAACGTCTGTCCCTGATTGGCTGAGTTGACGAGTGTCACCACTTCCTGTTTCCATCATATCAAATCAATTGATTGATTGCTCTCAGCTGGTATTGCTAATGAGCTTATCTGACTCGTTATAATGGAATCTGTAATTCCCAGCTCCAACTCCAATTTCTAAGATCAACAGCATTAATATGTAGATTGGTCTTGAGAGACGTGCTCTTTAATTTGTTGATTTATTTTTGGTTCCTTGGTTAATATATGCGAAGCTAATTTCTAAGTTAATTTACCTTCCTGGTGTTTTTGATATCTCATAGTTGATTTAATAAAGCCTTGATTATTTCTTTCCATTGCCAGTGTTTGACGCCCAGCTCTGTCACCGACTGTCATCGTGACAGTGACAGTTTAGTCACGTTCCGATGCACAGTCAGGCAGAACAACTCAATCGGAGGCCGGGAGATGGTCAATCAGATGATATTTCTGCGCTCAATATTTCACAGCCCGCTCTAGCCATCTTTTGAGAGCGGAGCAGTCACGTCTAGACAAAAGTCATCACAGCCCGGCCGAGTGGAGAGCGGATACTGATGAAACCCGACAAGGCCTGTAGGCTCCTCGTTTGATGAGCTCGCCGCCGGGAAGACGATCTGATCACCTTTTCCACTGGCTGTAATTAACTAGCTCTTTGACTCGGAAGAGAAAAGGTCCTCATTTATGATCTTCGGGAAACTATGACAACCCGAGGTAAAGGGGAAAAAGAGACGTCACGTGAAGTGTGACTGTAGGTCCGACTGTTCAGCATTGGGACTCGGAGGCTAGGGAGTGAGAAATTAATGAGTGTGGCGTAAAGTCTTTGACATTGAGTGCTGCCCCTTTAAATTTCCTGATTCAAATCATCTGTCACAGAGCCCCAAGTCAAATCACCAAGCTCACAGCCCAACTGCCAACCATCAATCTGCACCATTGCCCACACACAAATAGACCACATATTTCATAAAAGGTTTGGAGCAGCTTAGAGCGTCATAAAAGACAGGGCTCATCAGTTATTTTAAGCAACTGGCGAGTTCTTTGCCCTTTTAGGCAGCCACTAGCCACTAGTATCCGCTCCGTTTTTCTCTCATTTTGTTGTTTGACTGTTTGTCACCAGTCATTTTGTAGTTTCAGTGACTGGTCGATTTATATCATGTCGCTGTTAAACTGAAAGCTCCAATTTTTGAATGGAAAATATATTCTAATGTAACTATTATTTGATTATTTGTTTGGTTCATAAAATGTTGATCACTGTTTCCCAAGAAGATGAAGAGGCAACCTAAAATGTCTTTTTTTTTTAGTTCTGACCAAACAGCCCACAAGCCAAAGATGAACAGAGTAAGACTAAAGAAACCAGAAAATAATCAGTTTTAAGAAGTTGGAACCAGAGAATTTGGATATTTTTTTCCTTACAGATGACTCAAATCAATGAATGTAATACTTTCCAAATATCCATTAGTCAATCGATTAATTGACTATTCATTGCAGCTCTAGTGCAAAATGTATCATGAAATTATATGGCATCAAAGTGAAGGCTACACAGCGATTGGTGAGGTGTATATTTTACAACGTATATTCAGTATACGTAAATACAAATACATTTATTATTCCTCTAATTTAAGGGGAAAAAAGCCTTAGTCAAAGCTCAGCTGCTGTCCCTCAGTTGCAAACCTTGTGAGCTGCTGGTGGACATATCCCCCTCACCTTCATTTCTGCTCTTCTCGTGGCTACATGCTATTGATTGTGGTTTAAATCCTGCGGCGCCTGGGCTAATTCCCTGCTTCATCTGGCACGTGGTTTATGTTGCTTTCAGTTCTGATACAAGGACTCACATCACAAACGCAGAGTATCGGTGGTGCAGCGTATTCCCCTCCAGGTGTTGCTTCATTTTGGATTAATCTGTGCATCAATCAGATCAAAGATCATTGATCTTGCTTCAATGATGATTGAAGCATGTCTGCTCCGAGCATTGATTTAGGAATTTCATTTTTTTAAATTAGCATTTACTGAATAGCTGAGTGTATCAGCCTTTGCTGCATAGCGGGTTGTTACTGGGTGTAGATTATTCCATTTTATTTCATTAGATAGCCTATTCCCCTCATGGTCTAAGGTGCTTGGGATGGAAATGGCCCCACGGCAGCTGGTATCTAGGCCCACACATAACAGATTACTCATAATGGCTGGCACTGGGCTCTAAATAGACCCTGAGCTAGTTCAGGCAGCTTCTGCTCCACTCACATGTCATATCTTCTCATGATAACATATATTTAACGTTACCTGTATTTACCCTCCACCCCAGCGTCCACCTGCAGGATCTGGGTGTCGCTTCCTATCGCCCTGCTGTATGAGATCAATGTTTCTTCACAGGGCGTGACAAGGTCTCACTGTAGTGAGATGAGGCGGAACAAAAGGGAAGAGATCTACCTTCATTGCTTTTGCTAAAGCTTCATTGCCATTATCATGGCATTGTTGTTACATCACATTGTGACTCATCCTGTGAGATCCACCCTAGTCTCAACCTCTTTATGTTCCAAAAGTGACCAGTGAGATGAAAAAAGTCGAATAATAAAGTTGGCTACAGAAACTTCCCATTTGACTGGCATGATAAAAAATCAAGGCTCAGTGGAGTAAGATGTAATAATAAAATATAAAAAATATATATAAAATAAATAAAAAAAGAGCCCTGTCTGCACTTTCTGTACTTGATGCTTTTCCCAACTGCCATAATATGAATAGTCCTTGAGTCACTGGAGGACAATTATAACTTTATTATGCATTTAGATAGGTTGCATGAATGTTTGGCTGTAGTGTTTTTAATGGATTTTCTCAAAGCAATTAAATTTACATGGCATGTACGAGTTTTCAGGTGGGTGCCTGCGGTTTTAGTGAATCAGAAGAAGATCGGCCAAATAGAATACATTAGTTCAACCTCGTCTGACAGTTATCCAGCCTGCTGAAATGTCCTCAAAAAGGAAAGTAACTGATCTATGTATGAGAGAATGAAAGTCATTTTTGTATTTTATTTAGCAGGTATATAAGTAGAACTTGGACAAAACTGGATATTTTGGGCCAATATTTGGAAGCAGAAAGTTCAAGTAATTAATATATCAGCTGATATTTGTAATGATGCCTTAAATGTGGTTAACAATAATGTATACAATGGAGGTAGGACATTATGCAGTTTAACAAACTTTATTATCAAAAATGACATCAATGCTATAAAGCAGTAATCTTCACACAGTAAATAATTATACCTGTCTTGTTTTTCTTGTTTTTTGTTGGTCGGTAAATAGGTTTTGGCTGCGTTACTAGCCTGATTTATTTGCAAACTCACACTTTGGGAGAGGCCATTACTCTTTTGCATGAGTGTTTGATTGGCCAATTATGATGTCACTCAGGATGCTGGCTGTGCTGGTAGTAATGGAGTCGGCGTACAGAACAGCCCATTTTCTAGATCAAGTTCTGTGAAATAATTGAGCATATCACCAACATATATGCTGATTCTGATATACCTGTGATAGGGCCATATTGGCCGATTGAATTGGTCAAGCTCTAATAATAATAATAATAATAATAATGTGGTAATTCTGCAACTATTTAAACTGAATTGACATTGAAATTTGATCAAACTCACAATATGTCCTAGACTAGAAAGAGTCCTCCTTTGCTACAGATCTCTAACAGGTGTTAAACGGATAAAGGATGACATTTCATGATTCCAGGTCTCAGTGATGATTTGTAACTGCTGGCGTGTCATCCACAAACCTCAGCAGATGCTTGGTTTTTGCTAAGCCATTTATCCCACTGAACATCGCGCTGTGTGAGCTGTGATACTGGCGGTCAGATGGTTGCCATCCAACGTCGGGCTGATTAGCCTGGATTGAGTGTTAAATGAGATGGGACAGGCACTTAGGGACTGATTAGACCTGCCAGCATCTCTGTGTGCCTGCCTCTAATGACTCACTGAGATTGAAGTGTTCGGTGTCAAATAGCGATGATAGTTGTGTGTTTTCCATTGTGTCATCCATCCATCTGTAGAAGATGCTTGTGCTGTCACTGCTACCACAACTTAACCATAAACAATGACAATTGCTCTACATAGAGCGTTATGACATGAGCTTCATGAGCTTCATGGTATGCAGTATTAAGTCTGATATGACAAATAGAAAGGGTGATGGTAACCAAATCATATCGCCGATTCACCTTGAATTCCAGGGCTACACAGGTTATTATACAGTTTCAGTTTTTTATACAGTTTCTGGTATGAAATCATATAGACATTTTCCCAATGCAGCTGCAACAGTGATGCCAGCAATGTCAGGTTATGGGGTTATATATGTCTAAATATCCACCACTGATTGGTCTCATAGTCATTTTACGAATGGATCAAAGGGGTTGTCTTGAGTTTATCATATGTGCGTTTTGGCTATAACATGAACTTAATCATTTCATCTCCCATCCCCTATAAAACATTTTCACCTTTGGGCATTGTTACATAAAGTGCAGATTTGGCAAGTTGGAGAGATGGTATGAAATATGTATATTGGGGTAGATTGGCAAAAATTGCTCTTTTGATATAGCCTGGGTATACCCATCCTTTATTTGCACGTGAATTCACTTCGCTTCGCAATTCAGTCTGGACACCAAGGACCCAATTTTTCCCTCAGCGAAGGAGCCAATCACAGGATGAGGGAGGGTGCAACAAAACAATAACTAAACACAGAAGCAAATTTGTTGATAACTGTGGATCCAACATGGTGGGTGATAGTAATTTACTTTTTGTTATGTAGCCTTAAACAAGTAATTTAGACTGCAAGCTTATTTTGAAAATTGAGCAACCTTTTATGCTAAACTATTTAATGATCTTTGGGTATCAGGTACATCATCAGGTATGTTTTTTAAGATTGGCTATGATGTCTATAATGCGCATTTGATAGACATTCATAGCGCCCAATAAACGGCTCTGGGCTTTCATGAACCACATCGCCAATACAGACAAATGAATGAATGGTTTCCAGACAGAATATTAATAGTCAGGCTATTGGTGATTGGTTGAATTAAATTCATTGATTTCAAGAGGTTGTACATTATTTAGAATTAAGGGGTACTGGAAGATTATACTGTGCTAATTAATCAATTTAATTGGGCTATTAATCTCTGTGTGCTAAGACCTGCTTTTGGTCAGTCTTAGTGCACATTATTAAACTACCCTTAAGTTAGCATTGTGCTGTTAATGCTGATTATGTCATGCCCTTATTGTTTTACCATGTCGACATTCTAGGAGTTCATTAGATGACAAATAAGTTACGAGACAAATGTCTGTCCAATCCAACAGAAATGTATGTGTACTTGTTATGTGGTAATAAGAAAACAGAAATGCAGTGAGAATGACACATGTGTCTAAAAGACCTTTTAATAGATTTTAGAATATTTACACCGGTATCACCCCTGAAGTCTGTGAGATCTTGTCGGCTGCTGTGATCAGTGTTATGCCTCAGACTGTTTGGGGTTTATTTAAATCAGTTTTTCATCTGCTTATCGCAATCTGAAACTCCACGTTAAAACCAGTAAGTTGTGAACTGGTATTTGGCGCGCGAAATGGAACAAAGGTGTTAATCTTGTCACCATTCGAGCAGAAATATGGCACTCTCACATTCAGACGAGCTTTGCTTTAATCCTCTCTTCAGTGGCTGAAATTGACTATTCACCATCTGGAACTAAACAAAAAATGAGTTTGTTAAAAAAAAAAAAAAAAAAAAGTTGGAACTGCAGGATTTAAAACACTCCACAGCTCTGTTTTCTATTCCAACTTGGCTCCACTACAAATCTCCTCCTCTGCAAACTCGCTGCCTTTCATTATTCAAAGTTGCACAGCAGGCTGCAGGAAGCTCACATCAGGAGCAACATGACTCTTTTAATTGGGGCTCGAGTGCAATTACGTAATACAGGAGGCCGTAGCTCTGTTGGTCAATAGCAGTAAATCAATTACTACTGAAATCTCAGTCAACAGAACACACCTTGTCTGCACCCACTGAAGCCACGAGAAATCTGCTCCGACGCCAAAAAAAACAAAAACACACCTAGTGCTGCAATGAGTGACATGACTTCCCGACGTTCTGTCTGTTTCCAGGAAAGCAAATAATGTGTCAGTTTCTTTGCTGTCTTCTCCTCTTCACTGCACATCTCATTTTTATTCCCCCCACTCGCACTAACAAGCTTCCTCTTTTTCCACTGGGAAATGGCATGTTTTTGCTCGTGAAAATCACAAGCTACGGTATAAGAAAATGCAATGAAACAAGACAACGGTGTCTGTGTGTATGTGTGTGTGTGTGAGTGTAGATACTGTAAGAGCGGATTCTTATAGAACTTGTTAGTAGGTCACATACGCCTAAAGACGGTGCAGTGCACAGTATGCGCAGCTGCTATATGTGAACAAGCGGGGGCATTAGTTCTCGCCTTAATGAATCTAATTAATATCTTTCAAACAGATATTTCTTGAGGGCAAATTCAGTTTTGGAATGCTGCTGCTGTAGGATGCAAATGAAGGATGCTTTAACCAAATCTGAGAAATGTGTCAGGATACAAGCCAGAACAGATGAAATAAAGCAACAGGAACAACATCATGCATATGTTCCACAGATGGATTATTAAAGAGTTTTAATCTGCATCTGGAAACCTGCACAGGTCTTCAAACACCTGCTTCTTGTCAAACTGTCTTTGGCTTCTTTTTGCCTTGCAGGCGATGAGCCCAACAAACCTGTTTATTAGGGCATTTTCACATAGTCCGCTTTTGATTTACTCAATTAGTTTCCAACTTTTACATTAATCATCTTCTATTTGAGTCGTATTTAAGAGGAAAATATCCAGTGGTCACTGACTTATTGTTGCAGCTCCATTAGACCCTTAAACCTTTAAATTGTCTAATAAAACCCTTTAATTATAGCTGGCTAAAGGGGTTCATTCATTCGAAGAATACATAGTTCTTTCTGTAATTTGAATGGATCACTTTTGCATTATAGGTAAGCTGCTTCATTAAAGCTGCACAAATTGATCGATTTGAGTAATTTTTAAAGAAATTGTCCATGGGACAATGGGAAACAGTGATCGACATCGACACACCGGCGATTGATTCAATTGAACTAAACAAGTCAGCTACGAAAACGCCGTCAGATGCTTGTCTGGTGGCGCCACGCAAGGCCTATTTGCAGCACATTAAGGATAGCTCCAGTCCACGTCCCTTCGGAGGCTTTTTGGGCACAACTGAAAGAGGGATTGCATCTCCAAGCTGCTCTGGGACTTCTTAGGACTCCCTAGAAGATTTTTTGTTCTTTTCTGCTACTGAGACCCAAAATAAGCTGCTCAAATGTGAACAGAGAGATGGTTGGATAGGGTAGATGGGATTTTTTCGAGTCCCCTCCCCAGATATGATGCTTTGCTCGTTGTCGTTTCTGAAGGGTAAATGATAGGATTTGGGTCTAGTGCTGGCCTGTTAGAACTTCAAACGTTTTGTGTCTTTATTCAGTTATAAATATATGGACACGGATGTTGGGAAGTGCAATTAATTGTCATAAAGTCTTTAAAAATGTGATAATCCGCAATAATGACACACTCTGTAGCTGTAGGTGACCGGTCAATATAGAGTGGTTCTCATTGATGCTGCATTCCACCGAGGCCTCCTGATAACATAGATGTGTGTGTGTGTGTGTGTGTGTGCGAGAGAGATTTGTAGGAGTTAGGGGTGGCACTAGTGCATCCGTCATTTATCAGATAACCCGTGCTGACACTTGATGTTCCCGTCTCTGCAGAGTGAGCCGCCGTGAATCCTGAAGAGGAGAAGTCTCCCGACAGGAGACAAGATGGCGTCCAACAACACCCTGCGCAGCTACTCCATCATCCCATGTTTCATCTTCGTAGAGGTGAGAGGCTCTTTAGAGTCTGTGTGTGTTTGTGTGTGTGTGACCATGCATGGCTTCAAGTTATAGTATGTATAAACTGTACCAATTCAAGCATATGTTTTTGTTTTTTTTAACTGATTTTGGGAAATGTGCAAGAGTTGGTCCATGCATTTGAGTGACAGTCTACCCATTGGCAAATGACCTCGTTATACACAGTTAACCAGAGCGTTAAGTGTTGGAATGAGTGGAGAGGAGTGTGTGTGTGCACGTGTGTGTGTGTGTGTTAGTTGTGCAACTCTTCCATATTTAATTACCATGTCAGCTGAAAGTCCTTAATCAGAGAGATGTCTCAGGACGCCTTGAATTACTTCTTCCCCTATCTCTCTTTCTCTCTCTTTCTCTCTCTCTCGCTATCTCTCCCGAGTCAGACACACACATGCACACACGCACACTCATCTGCTGTCTCAAGTCGATGAGAAGAGTTCTGCTGCTTTGACCTCTGTCTTTCCTTTGCCTCGCGCCTTCTTTTCGAACCGACCTTCGGGGTCTGACTCATATTTTCTGACAACCACCCCGCGAGAAGAGATATCGGCCCCATGTGGTTCAGAATGCTCTACCTTGCTGTGTTTTGGAGCGACCTCATGTGTTGAACTTGTCTATTATTTGGCACTTCTTATGTAAGAATCCAGTCATATCCATTTGGCTCGCTCCTTTTCACACCTGAAGGTGTTTACACCGGGGCACCCTTGGGGTTATTTATCAGTTTTATGTTGCCATAACAAAGTAGATATGACAAAAGCGCCCAGGATTTTCTGTTCGACATTAAGTTGTGCAGCATTACAAGGAGTCAGCTCAGCTCGGGATATACTCTAACCTTCCTATAACAACTTGACTGGAGGACAGCCGACTATAGACGAGATAACGGCAAGATAACAGCGCAAAGATCAGGTTCAGGTCGTGCTATGATTGCAGGGGGAAAATTTCATTCCTACACAGACAGATTTGAAGAAATCTCCCTGTACGACTGGCAATGACATAACTAGTGGATACAGACACATTCCAAGCATTGTCCTCTCTCTGTGACTCATCATCCCAGAGGGCTTCAGCCTTTGTAGGAGTTCCTTCTGTTGGGACAGCCTGTCATCATTGTGCAGGGGAGCTTGACCTGAGTAGAACTTGGCATGAAATGCTCAGTTGGATATTTCCAGTCATGGATCTGCAAATAGAATATTTGACTATAGATAAAGATGATAGATAACTAGTAAACTATTGGCGACAACAGCATCTAGGTTAAAGATTATAGTCAGGCTGCTGCCTTAATATCACGCATTAGTGGTGGTATTTCTTACAAGTGCAAAAGAAAAAGAGACAAAATATCATCACAAGAAATTGAGGTTGGTTTGAAAAACTGACAAGAATCTGCCTCTTGGCTGAAGAGTTAAAAGGTTATGTTTTATAACATTCATGTATATCGCCTATTGAAACGATTAACTGATTACTTGTTTGGTTCATAAAATGGTGTAAAATGTCAATCACTGTTTCCCAAAGCTGAAGGTTCAACCTAAAATGTATTTTTTTGTCCAGACCAACAGTCCACAACCCAAAGATCATTAGTTTACTACTATATAAGACTAAAGAAAACAAGAAGACTAGAAATGAACCCAATCTAGCTGGGACAAAAGAATTTGGGCATTTTCTTCTTAAAAATGACTCAAATCGATTATCAAAATAGTTGTCAATTGATGTAATAGTCGGAAATCAATTGATTAATCGACTAATTATTCTAGTACGAACTGTTACACTGCAAAAATATGTTTGCTACATTTGAAAGATGTGATTTTCTGTTCACATCCGGTTTTATCCCTGCATTCCTATAGCGTACCTTTCGCCCTGTTGATAGCATTAGCGTTACCATGGATACATTTGTTTCTGGAAGCCAAAACTGAAATGAAGCAATCAGCAAGATCATTATCATCATCATCATCAAGCTTATTGGTTATTGGCGAAGCTCCGCAAGGGTTTGACTGTCTGGTGATTTTATTAAACATGAGGAAATTAAAATCGTTACAAGGCTGGCTGCTATATTTCTTCTTTTCTACATCGATTAGTATCACTGAGGAAAATAAGAGAGAGGAGAATATTAACAGTGATGCTCATAATTATTCATGAGGCTGGAGTACAGTTTTATTCCTTCAGTTTCTTTTTTTTTTTTTTTTTTTTACCTGGGTCAGTTAACAGCTCAGTATTTTAACAGTTTAAACCACAGGTTTACTTCAAGGCATTTGTTAAAGGGACTTTACACATCAGGTTCAGTTGAGTTGTCATAGAGACTCTTTTCTAAAGTGGAGGTCAAGAAAAACTTTATTATCCTCTAGTGGCAATTTATTGAACAGCCAACAGTACAGAGTTTTGAAGGACCCTTCTCATATTCTTTATCTGGAGCATAAAGTATTACCTTCGAGGGGACACTATATAAACAAGCAAATCTAAAAAGTAACTGCTATAAACACTTCTTCCTTCCAACTTCTAGAACAGGGGAGTCAAACCCAATTCATTGAGTTTCAAGGGCCACATGAAGCACAATATGATCTCAAAAACATAAGAAAAAATGTCAATCTCAATTATTTCATATTTAGTCAGTCTATTGTTCAATTCAAAACATCTTGTCGCTGAATAATATTTCTTTCTTTAGGACGCAGGTGACGTTATCTCCTGTCGTACAAACCATTTTACCATTTACAAGTGAAAACTGTAAAGATGTGATCCCTTAAGGCCTGAAAGATGCTCACTGACTTCCCATTTCTGTGAAGAAACAGGAACTGGAAATGGCGGGCTGGTTCTGGTCCCCGGGCCGCATGTTTGACACCACTGTCCTAGAGCTTAAACGTTATTTCATTACTTTCTTGGTAAATTATTAGGATCTAGATTTATTATTACAATTGGTTCTGTATCTCATTTTATCCCAGTGTATAGTAGTGTTATTATATATTTTTTTCTCACCTTATTTATTTTATCCTTGTGGAACAGCATTGCTTCTTTTACTACTATTTATATATCTTATATTACTGCATCTGGCTTCTACTATTGACGTTTTGACTCATTTATAGCATTACTACCTTTTGTTGCAATGTGCAGTATAATAGATTTAACAGACTAGGTGCAATACTATACATCATACATGGTCCTTCCTTGTCCATTGACTCACTGTGTGTTTTAAAAATTGCTTGATTATCTCATGGCTGTTTTTGTCTTCCTGATTCACAGCTTGTGAACAGTACTGTGACAAATACTGTATCTCTCAGGGGACAATGGAGATCCTTTTGATCGTGAAAAGACCACAAATGCAACATATCACAGGAAATGAATACAACCTAATATCATAATGACAGTCGGAACTAATGGATTCCTGAGCCTGTTGGTCCCTGTGAATAGGCAGATTGTGTCTGTGGCCAGATGGAAACAACCTAACCCCCCCCCCCCTGACAGAGGATGGAGCCAGGACTGCTGCACACTTTAACTGCACCATGCAGCCTGACAGAATTGTAATTAGCATAATGCTAATGAAACTGCTGTTCGCTGTTAAACTGACATCAGATTAAGGACAATTACTGCTTTGTTGGTTATTTTCTCAATTAGCTGATTGGTTGTTTGGTCTATAGCATGTCAGACGTGTTGATCAGTGATTCTCTAAGCCCCGAATTTTAACCTCAAACACCTTGTTTTGTATCCAATCGGCCCACGACTCATAGATTCTCAATTTAGTAGCATGGAAGACTAAAGAAAAAAGAAAATACTCCAACTACTGCTGCATTGTTTTTTAAATTCTCAAAACAATGAATCAATTATCAAAATAGATTTAGATTTATCGATTATTCAACTGATTGTTGATTAATAAATACATAACCTTTAAATTATGTATTTAAACCCTTCAATTACTCATTTTGTTTTAAAAAAAATCACATGTTGTAGTTTTAATGCATTTATATTTCTATCATGATACCAATTACAGCTGCAATAGTCGATTAATCGATTAGTTGCCAACTATCATATTAATCATCAACTATTTTGATAATTGACCAATCTCAGTCATTTTTAAGAAAAAGATGTCCAATTTATCTGGTTCTGGCTGCTCAAATCTGATTCCTTTTAGATTTTGAGACGTGAGATGTCTCGTTTTCTTGTTTTCTTTAGTCTTCTGTAATCTTAAATTGATGATTTTTCCAGCTTTGGGGAACAGTGTCCGACATTTCACCACAGCAAACGACCAATCAACTAATCCTTTCAGTAATTGATAGATTCACCAACTGCCAAACTAGTCGTTAATTGCAGCCCTAATAATGATGAAAGCTGACGCGTTTAAACACCCAATTTTCACTTTTACATTTTAATTTGGTGTTAATGTAAAATATTAAACAAACAAGACACAGTGAAATTGAATCCTTAATAATTGATTCACATGCTGAATGTACCACAGCTCTTCCATATCGCAACAGATCACACTGACTGTAGTTTAATTCTCACTCCACCATTTTCAGTTACCCGATCTTTTCTTTTCTTCGCAGTCATCCCATCCATCTCCCTGTCTCACTCTGCCCAATCGCTGTTTCCTCTTCCTCTCCCTCTTTGATGTCTCTATCATATCCTCACAGCCTCCTGTCTCTCTCTCTCTTTCTCTCCCCTCATCCCCTCCTCTTTTTTCCTCCTTTCTCTTGCTCACCCCGCCTGTCAACACAACAGAGCGGCGGCAGAAGGGAAAAGTGCCGTCACACGGACCGAGACAAAGCGCCCCGATCAGAGGAGCCGGGGCCCCCACGTGTCGCTCGGCGGCGCCGGAAGCGGTGTGACAGGGGAAGGGATGTTTATTCATGGCGATTTTGTTTATTTAGTCATGTAACTTGTTGCTTTTTTTCCCTCTTTTTCTTTTCATCCGTTACTCAATCGCGAGAGCATCGTTTGTTGTTCGCCGCATGGGAGCGAAATATAAAGTAAAGAGGAGATGAAAGGGGGGGGGATAAAAATAAGAAAAGGAGTGCAACAGGAAGGGGGGACGCAAGGGAGGAGGGAGAAAGAAGAGATGAAGAGGTGGAGGTGGTGGTAGTGGGGGGGGGGTGCAGGAATTATGAGAAATTAATTAAAGGAAGAGCTGGAGAGACAAGCGCTGAAGGATATATCCTGTGCCTCCCTCTGGATGTGGTTATGTAATAGGCACGGCTTTCAGTAACACAACTGGGCAGATTGCTCTCATTCCCACTGAGTCAAATGTTGCCGTTCTGTCGTTGCTGTTGAAACTTCAGTGTCATTTTTGCAGAAACCTTCTATAGAACAGATTGATGAGGCCTTATAAAGTCATATAAGGTGAGAAGGTGGATGGTTATATAACTTAACAGATAGATATAACGGATATTACCACCACCATTGGCTTTTTACTCCTGACAAAGTGATTTTTGTGCCTAATCAATTCATGGATGTCATATACAACTGGATACCGGACTGAAAAATGGCCGCCATTCATTTCAATGGAAGTTGCTCGCCTGGCGCATACGCAGAAAAAGTTCCTGACTTCCGGGTTTATTTCCGCGTTGTGCGACCCTGCGACCCATAGAGACTGCGAAGAATAGTCACCTCATATGATGCTCTGGGGCTTCCCATCATGCCCCAGGGCGATGAAAATGTGTAAATTGCGAACAAACATTTGATTAGTTTAATTCACTTGCTGACCACGTTAAAAAGCATTTGAAGAAAAATAAATAAATTTAAAAAAAATTAATCAATAAATAAAAAAAACCTGTCCACGCTCCCGACACACAGCAAATAGAGAGAAGGCATAGAGGAATAGGGAGTTTTCCAGAGCTTTTCTGGCTGTTAGAAAGGTTTTTGACAGATAAAAAGTCCATATCTTAAAAATATGGAATACAAAGATTTGTAATTAACAGGGTTATAGCTGGGGGTGGCCTGTCAACAGTTTTATCTGCTTCTCTTTTTTGGGTCCCATGGGATTTTTTTGTTGCAGTACCATGAGTGGCCACTGGGAGAAATCTGCATACTGCTGAAAGGTGGAGTCATATCCAGGCAGAGCGCCCCTGGTGGCCGTCAGTTGTAAAAATCTATTGATTAGCCGCAATGTTGTATAAGGTAAGCATGTGAAGAAATTAGCGGTGTATAGTCTAATCAGACAGAAAATGTGCTATGTCATAATATGTATTATTGACTCACAGCCTCTGAGAGTTTTTTCCTGTTCCTTTTGTATATTGTTACGGTCAATCTCCTCCACTGACACTGACATAACTTTAATATTTTCTCCAGGCTGTCATTATTTCAAAAACAAAACCATAATAAATAATAATGATAATAATAATAAAAAAAGAGATCCACACAGGATTTGATTGTTTTTGATCCTGCTCCGTCTCTCCCTTGGCTGCATTGATGCAATGTTATTCTTTAGTTGGAGGGTGTTTCTAATAAAAGGGACTTTTATCCTGGGAATGGGATATCAGGTCTAGCTATGGAGCAGCACACAGCCTAATTAAACCTGTTAGTGTTGTTTACAGCGGAGTTTAGACAGATAACGAGCATGTGTGGGATCCCTATGGTCGTAGATTTGGACTGAAAGCTGCACAGGTACCAGGAGCTGCAGATACACAATGAAGGTGTGGGAGTTCTGTGCTGTCTGTGATCCGCCCTCGTTAATATACACTTGTTTTGGATGTCATGTTGGGATCCACAATATGTCATTTTAAATTAGCTGTGTCTAGAATCTGAGTTTGTGTTCTTTGTTGTACGTGAAGTTATTTGACAGTGTTAAGTTTCAATTATATCCCAGTTTTTTGGAATACATGTCGGAAAAAGCAGAAACCGGACAAAGTAGATGTCTGTAGAAAGTAGAATAGACGTTGAAGTTGAATCATAAGCACAACTCAAAATATACTTCCATTGCATAGCTCAAACTTTGAAACTAAGCAGTGCCGATCAAATCTGAAAATTTTTAAACTTTTAAATTGACTTGATCGTGGGTGTGTTTTCTTGTGTGCGAATTCAACATTTCATTTACATAAGCAAGATTGTGTTCATTCTTTTTTGAAAATCTACATGTTTCCATTAACGTATTTGAAGTATTTTCTTAGGAGGAGTTTTTTTTTGGCATAATTGAAAATAGAGTCAATCTGTTCTACATGTGAGACGGAAATGACTTTTTTGGTTCTGACGTAGCGGAAATTTAACTCTTGTGACTGATTGGCCATTTTAGTCATGTGACTGGTCTCCATAGGGCATTTAAAAAAAAAAAATTATGATTAGAAGTTTTTAAGTTGCATCACTGAACGTCACCTTTTATAATTTCATAGTACATGTTATGTTCAATGACAATAATACAATAATCTATTCTATTCTAAACAGTAGCAGCTATAATAAAACAACTGTTACAATTCACTAAATTGAGGAAAACATTCCAGAAGATCTCTCCGATCTCTCCGATCTTCTCTTGTCGATGACAGATTTTGTTTCAGAGCTTATCTACTTCTTCTACTCTATCACATCCAATGAGTAACGTAGCCTATACCGCCACCTTCTGACCAAACTATGCTTTGCATCTAGTTCAGTCAGTCATTTTCTATACCCGATTATTCCTCATTAGGGTCACATGGTCTGCTGGAGCCTATCCCAGCACGTTACATCGAGAGGCAGGGATACACCCCAGATGGTCGCCAGCCAATCGTGGGGCACACACACCATTCACTCACACACTCACACCTACGGGCAATTTAGAGTCTCCAATTAACCTCAGCATGTTTTTGGACTGTGGGAGGAAGCCGGAGTACGCAGTCATGGGGAGAACATGCAAACTCCACACAGAAAGGTCCCAGACCAAGGACCCAGGAGGTCTTGAACCTGCGACCTTCTTGCTGTGAGGCAATAGCGCTAACCCCTGCACCACCGTGTCGCCCGCATCTAGTTCATTCACTCCCAAATCAGCTGGTGGAACTTCACCTGATTCACATTTCTTTTTTTCTGAGAGAAAATTGCTTCAGAATGTGTAATGTGGTGGCAGTAGGACGTTCATGTCCTCACCAAAGTGAAACACTCTCCCTAAAGGCATTGAGGGCATGCGAATACTTGACAGACGTAGACGTCTGCATGAAAATATGGAAATGCCCCGCCAGACTCTCGGGTAAAAAAGGTGAATTGGAGGCCACTGAGGGAGAAGGATAATGGCACGCTGCAGTAACTTTGTATAACCATCTCGCGACAGCCGGCCTCGTCAGTCTGCCCTTCAAACGGCTAATGCAGCATGAAGCTGGCTGGGTAGTGGATATAATGGAGCCACAAGTCGAGATTTATTAAAGAAAAAAAAAGACACTTCTCCGTGTGTAGAACTGTGACAAAACCAACTCGTGAAAAAGTCACAGAAATGGAGGGCGGCCTCCGGGCGTTAAGGCCGCGTCGCTATTTTCTCTTCAGTGGAGTTGGCACATTTCAACATCTTTGTCAAAAGGTAATTACATGACCGGCCGACTTAAAACCAGAGCAAAGGAACGGACAGGAAAGACGGAATCGCTCGTCTCCCGCGGCACGTTTTTTGGTCATTTGCCGCAGATGGGGGAATCTGATTTATGGTGGGTGTGTATGGGGTGGTGACTGTCTGATAGGGGGAGCTATTCAAGCTTTTATAGAGATCTAGAAGAGGGAATCCGATTGGGAAGAAATGATCCAGAACTTGCTCAAGGGCACTTTGACATTCCTCCGCTCCGTACCGTCAACCTCAACTCACTGAAATGTCGGCTGCTGTTGTGACTGAGCTCGAGGCGGCGCTTTGGCTCTGCTTTTCTTTTTCCCTTTTTTTTTTTTTTTTTTTTTTTAAAGGCAAATAAGCTGAAGGTCAAAGTAAATGAAAATCACTGTAATGATAGTAAAGTTCCACAAATACGCTCTAGTGTACACTAATTAATCTGTCCCAGCCATTTTTCAGGCGTTTCCTTGTAAACATGACATCCTTAGGTACGTGATCTCATTAGATACAACGCGGCCTTTCTGGGAGCGAAGGAATTTACATATTTTTTCCGAGGCGAAGCTATGAATAATGTTTTAGCTGATTACCCTGCTGGAACTTGATTGTGGAAACCGTGCACTTTCGTGAAAATGATCCCGTATCCGCACGTCTCTGTAAGTTTGTCTACTGTATGGATGGTATGTTAAGATGGAGGATTTTTGCATGATTTCAAAAACCTGTAAAAGGTCATTTGTGCTCATCCCAAATGGCTTGTGATTCCTCATAGCACTACCTGGAGTTGCAAATACATAGAAAGTGTGTAAAAAGTGTTCTCCGCAGCAGGATGTCTCTGTAATAACAGAATGAAGCCGAAAATATTGCTAAGCAGATCGGAGTTATTCAGTTGGCATGAAGCACCCACACACACACACACACTCCCAGCCACACACACCTAGACTTCTCAGCATGGCCATCTGTCACAGGACCATAATTGCCAAATGTTTTTTTTTTCTTTCCCCTCTGCTTATATAGATTTCTTGTCTTTTTCTGTGTCTGCACCCGACCGGCCATATCGTCCAGTCTGGTCAGTTTTGCATTAAATAACAGTTAGTTGTGGCCACACGTGGGAAACTGGGATACAATGTATTGTGGAGCTGCAGCGATCAGTGGATTAATCGAGTAGTTAATTCACTCCCAAGTATTTTGATAATCTAATAATCAATTGGAGTCATTTTTAAGAAGAAAATGACCAGATTCTTTGGTTCTAGCTTCTCAAATCTGATTATTATCTGGTTTCTTTAGTCTTCCACATTAATAAACTGATGATCTTTGGGTTGTTGTTGACCAAAAAAAAAAAGATTGTTTACATTTTAAACCATTTTATGAACCAAATATCAAATCGACTAATTGTTTCAATAATCAATAGATTAATATAGTAATGTCTTACTTAGGGAAACCAAAAGAGTTTTTGACTGTATTCTGCTACTAAAATTGGGGGAAAAAAACATCTATAAACACAAAAAGAACAAAAGTGGATACACTGATTATTTGGAAGCTGACCTGACCATGTTTCGACTATGATGTGCATAATATCCATAAAAAAGAGCTGAAGCAGCCCCGGAGCGGCTGGGAGCAGCTCAGCAGCTCCACCACGGTTTAATGTCTAAAAATCAAGGTGCTGGCCAGTTCTAACCTGTCGGAACAGACAGCCCGAGAGTTACAGAGTCACACGATGAACCACGAAGAGGATTCTCCTTTGTTTCTGTGTCTGCCAGCGACTTCAGTCGGAGAAAATAAACCAAGTTAAATGTAGAGAGTGTTATTTTAAAAACTACTTCTGGCTCGAGTGGGCGGCTTTCACAGACTCGCACACAAACTGGGGGAGGTGGGTGTTAATGTACCATTTATATGAATTTCATGATAGTAACGGACATCTCTATAGCAGCGGCCCTGATTGACCTTTTCAGAATGGATTTTACACAGCAGATGAACAATTTTCAACAATTAAACAATTTTCAACCCACAAACTGGCAATTTTTGATATGTCTATGTCAATATTAACACCAACTTTAATATATTTCATCATCTCACATAGTCATATATTATATATCACATATATATAGTATATATATGAGTACCTTTTTTAATTAAAGCTGCAGCAATAGATATTTCTGATTAACTTATCTTTTATTTTTATTATGTTATATAATTATTTTTTAATAATCATTTACTACACAAACATGTTAACGTCCATAAATGATTGATTGGACCTGACATATTAACAATTTATTAATCAATGGTTTGCTGCTTCAGGTATCCAAGAAAAAAAAGGAACTTTAATTCTCAACCGCTTAACATTTGATAATTAAATGCTAATAAAAGTAAAAGTGAACAGTCATAAGTCTATTGTAATAAACGTACTCATTGTACCATCTGTGTTATATTAGAGTATTTTATACTAGTTGTTTTCAATCATTATTACATATGATAGAAAACAACTTAGAAAACAAATATTAATTCAAATGCTAATAATACTAATAATAAGTACTACTGTCTTTTGGAAAAGCAAACACATTCCTGTTATGGTTTAAAAATGAAATGAATAATTTATAAGGTGCCAGCAGGCGCTTGAGAACACTTCTCCTGTTGTACTAACCTCCATGTGTTTTCCATCTGAGGTAACACCAATGCATCAGCGGTGACGTAGCGCCACCTGGTGTTAGAGAGACATATTATATTGCATTTCTTCACCATGTTGGCGAGAGCTTTAAGACATTGCAGGCAACAGCGCTGCTCTGTAATGCAATGTAACATTCAAAATCCACATTAAGTGTTTATTTGACTTTTTCTATGGTGTGTCTGCAGCTTGTCTCCACTTCAGCTGCACTTACACACCAAACTTTTATTCCTAAATATATTCTAGAATTTATTTATTATTTTTTTTTTACAGAGGAGTTGGTTCATATATCATTCATAGACTGATTTATATAACATTTTATTCCTAAAAAAATGGCAAAAATAGATGTTTTTCTTTTACCCTTGACAGTATTTTTAGATTTTGAGTGGTAATTCCTCATTTGCATATTCAAATATCACATTTTAGAAATCTTGTAATACAAAGAAAATGCCTTAATGGAAGCAAACAACTGTGGGAGTTCCGTGGTGATATATATTAGAGTGTCCCGCCTTTAGGTTGACTAGATCAACAGAAATACAGGCACATTAGTGTCTAAATAACACAAATGCAGCTTTTTTTCATAAACCACATTAAAAATCATTTCCTATTCAACATCTTATGTTCTGTATTTCCAGCGTTGGCTTGTTATCGGTGACTAAAGATACCATACATGGAGGGAAAAAAAAAAAAAAACCTAAATTGCCTGTAGCTGATTCTGTAAAGAGCACTAAAGGAGGTCATAGACAAAAGATGATGTTGGAGGGATAAAAGGATGAGGGGGTGAGTGAGGAGAGGCGGTGGTAAGTGATGGTGGTGGTTGTGGTGGTGGTGGTGGTGGTGGAGGGGGGGCTCTGTTCACGACCACATTTACAGAGAGAGAGCAAGAGAGAGAGGGAGAGAGAAATGTGGTTTCTGGGGATTTATGTGGTTGTTTGTATTAAAACCTGTCAGACAGACGTCAGAGCTGACAGAGGAGAGGGGGGTGACGTTCAGAGGGTTTAAGGCAAATCGACTGTTTTGACCACAGAAAACCTGCATCAAGGAGAAGAACCTCCAGTCCTGCACGGATGCACCTCTAACATCTACTTCTTCTATCCATCTTTCTCTCCTCCTCCGCCCCCCCCGACATGTTTTTCTTCCAGCTCGTCATCATGTCCGGCACGGTGTTGTTGGCCTACTACATGGAGTGCACGGACCTGTTCAGCGTGCACGTGCAGGGCTTCTTCTGCAACGACGCCGAACTCATGAAGCCCTACCCAGGCATGGAGGAGTCCAGCTTCATCCCCCCCCTCATCCTCTACTCCGTGGTGGCTGCTGCCCCCACCGCGATAGTGAGTAAAGCTTTTTTTTTTTTTTTTTGCTATATTATAACCACAACAGCACATAAACACAGGGACGAGTCATGTCATTTTTTATGATTTGCGCTGCACGCCGGAGTGTAAACAGGCAAGTAACCTCGGCTGATTATAGTGCAGCTAAAATATCATTCTAATTTTACATTTGGCGCACATAAGTTACTTCAGTGTTGAACTGGTAGAGCGCAGATCTCCACTGGGTGTTTCCCCAGTTATATCAGCGTGAGAGAAGTAGAAACAAAGGAAGACAATATGCAAGTGTTACACTATATTTGGTAAATGGATCGCATTTACAGTATATGGCGCATTTTATAGTCTTTTCTACCACCAAAAGCCTACTCACACGCATTTATACACTGATGGCGGAGGCTACCATACAAGCAGACAACTGATATGATAATTCACAAATTGCTGGAGCTGCCTTTTGGAGAAATTTGGGAATTACATAGCTTCCTTAAGTGTGTGCTGCAGTGGTGTAGGGGTAGAGCGCTTCTCATATCGAGCCTTACTCTATATGAGCGGTCCTTTGCTGCATGTCTTCCCATCCTCTAACCCATTGCTTCCTGTCTGGCTACTGTATAATAAAGGCATCTATGCCACAAAAAAGTCGAACCACCGATCCCCCGTCTGGTGGACTCTAACCTGAGCCACAGCTGCTGATTTAGTGACCCCCTTCGGATTCTGGGAAATGTCCCTGATATTCACTCAGCCATATGCTCCCTAACCTTAAAGGTCCTAGAGCAGGGGTGTCAAACTCAGCCTAGTACATGGGCCACATACAAGGCAATTTGATCTCAAGTGGGCCAGACCAGTAGAATAAGCATAACAATAACAATACCTACAAATTTCTCCCCTCCTTTTTATGTAAATAAATACATTATTAATATATACATGACAAATTAAGCTTACATTTACAAAATGTTGCAGTTTCAACAATCTAACATCTATTATTTCATATTCAGTCAGTCTACTATTGCATGTCTTTCAGTTTATAACATTTACTCACTGAGCAGTGTATATTTTTTTAAGCAGCAGGTGAAGTTATCTCCTGGCTTACATATCATTTACAAATTAAAACTGGAAATAGTTGATCCCTCAAACCCGATTTATTGAGTTTCATGGGCCACATACAGTACAATTTGATCTCAAGCGGGCCGGATAAATAAGTTACACATTTCTCATTTTTATGTAAAGAAATATATTATAAATATTTACAAGATAATTTACCTTAAACAAAATAATTGGAGCGCTGACATCAGAAAGAATGTCTCAATTATTTCATATTCAGTCAGTCTATTTTTTACATTTCAATTCAAAATGTGTTCTCGCTGAGTAATATCTATTTCTTTCAGAAACAGGTGAAGTTATCTCCTGCCTTACAAAGCATTTACAAATCAAAACTGTAAATATTTCATCCCTTGAGCCCTGAAAGATGCTCATTGACTCTATATTTCTGTAAAATAATGGGAATTGGGCCATTTTTGTCATAATTTATACAGTCATTCAGTGGGCCTGGGTGAAATAAATATTTAATAGGGGTTAAGGGAACAGGGGATATGGGGATAACCCCCCTAAACCTAAGCAACCCTGTGGGTGTAGAGAATCTGATGGAACACTAAATACATTGCATCACTAGTTACATTTTAACTGAAACAGGTGACGAGTCAGCAGTCAATGGTATTATGATTTTTTTTCTTTTTTTCAAAAATCATGAATCACTGCCCTGAGAGGTCCCTGAGCGAACGTGCACAAAAAAATATTAGGCTAATGGGTCCAGTAGTATGCAAGATTAGCTGTGGACAGATACACACACATGCTCCCATACACACAAACCCATAATCCCCCCCAGGCTTATGCCTTGCAGAGATAATTACATGTTATGTTCTCCAATATAAGTTCTATTTTTACATTCTAGTCAGAGTTGTGCTTCAGCCGTGCATCCTGTTTGTAACCAGCTCTCTACCCCCTGATAAACTCCACTCTCTCTGCCAAGATATGGATGGAAATGTCACAGTGAACTGTAAGACTGAAAACTGTTTTCATGTCTTTTTTATTTATTTTTTTATGGGTCAGCCGATCATGTCGGCACTAAGATTCACACAGACTGAACTTGTCTCCGTACTTTGATCCGAAAGCAGTGTCTCGCTGTCTCGACACTATAAAACTTTTAGGCCAAATGTACCGGTGAAGAGTAAAGTCAGAAGGTCACAATGCACAAGAATCTCAGCGGAACTCCTTCCACGTCAATCATCATTTACACCTGTTTGTTGAAAAGGGACAAAATGAAGTATAGTCCTGGAAAACAACAGTATTTAACATTCATGAATACATGCTCAGTTTAAAGGATTTGGCTGGCGATTTTCTATATCTTTTCTTTTCCTTATTCAACGGATCAATATGTGCAGAGCCAAAAAAAATGATGAATTGATCCTACTTATACGTATTGTGGGTGTATCCAAAACCAAAAGCTGATATATTGTTTTCCTCTGGGCCATATAGACCTTCATTTTTGTGCATAAAAAAACAACAACAAACTATTAAAAAATGTCAATGAGCCACATACATATATATATATATATATATATATATATATATATATATATATATATATAAGTATCAGGCTTTGGATAAACACAAATGCATACACACACACACACACACACACACACACACACACACACACACACACACACACACACACACACACACACACACACACACACACAGTTCTTTTGTAAGTATGATAAGTTCATTGTCGGCTTAGCTCTGCACATGAGAAAAATACTAAAAATCACTAGCCATATGCTTTGATTGACATCCAACATTGCCCATATTGTATTATTTCTGGTTCGTAGGATAATGACTGTGTGTGTATTTACTATTTAAACAGTATTATTTGTACATTAAGAATCTGTATGGATTTGGGACTCACCAACAAACCTTAATAGACCTTTTTTATGACATTCCTTCATTTAGTCAGGATGTGAATGTCAGTGAGAGTACAGCCTTTCATTATTTGTTTGTTTTATTGCAATCATGCATCAAAACATCTGCAAGGAAGCTGCTGGTGTTTAAATCAGAGCCGTGAATAAGTTGGTAGAAAATTAGCCCCAAAATACCTCAAACATCCAGTAGCAACATCCAGCCACCAGGTGGCAGTTTCGCTCCATGCTCGTCGACTCAAACCCAAGCACCCGAGCCCAACGCCATATGGGTCTGGGCCCCCTGGGTCATCTCATTATTAAACCCATGTCAATTATTTTCTGAACACCTTCTGAAGAGTGTTTGCCTGTTTAATATTATAATTTCCATTTTCACATTTGACACTGGGGCCGTATGTGAAAGATAAGAAGAGCCAATCCCAGAATACAGATAGGGAGGTTCAGGCTGTTTGAAGTAGCTGATGGTGTGAGAGGCCCCAGTATGTTTTAGTATCAGTATATTTTAAAGAGGGCAATAATGCTTCATGTCACTCCAGGTAGAATACATCAGCTGTCCCGGGTGCTTTGAAATTCAACACATCAGCTTTGGCTTCAGCGCAGGTCATCCAGTCAGGTGTTGGAAAAAAAAGCACTGTATCAAGATAAATCTAAGAATACTGTATTTTATATAAAGCTTTAAGTTAAAATGCTGTTAAACTAAATAAGGGGTGTCTAACATGCGGCCCAGGGGCCAGAGCCGGCCCGCTAAAAGGTCTGATCTTATTTTTTATCTTATTTCATCACAGAAATTGAATGTCAGTGAAAATCTGTCAGATCTCAAGGGATAACATATTCACAGCTTTGATTTGTAAATGGTTTGTAAGGCAGGAGATAACTTCACCTGCTGCTTCAAAACCTAAATATTGTTCATTGAGTAAATAGTTTTTTATTAAAATACTAATAATCTCCTGTTTAACTAATTGTGTAAATTGTGCATCTATTATTTCTTTACATAAAGAAGAGGGGAGAAATTTATATGTTTATTTTTACTGGCCCGGCATACTTGGGATCAAATTGCTCTTTATGTGGCCCATGAACTAAATTGACTCCTCTGACCTAAATGTTTATTCTCTTATGTGCTTAATTAATCTTGTATGAAAACTCACATCTGCCACAGGTCAGATCAGTGCCAACAAATTTAACATACAGTAATTCACATTTTGAGTTTGTTTGAGGTTTTTATTGTGTTGTCAGAACCACTATAGTTCACTAAAATCTACAGAAAGGTACAGTTGCCAGCTAACTAGCTAAATAGTGTATGGAGAGTGGCATTTTAACTAAAACCGCAATAATTAGGGAATTGGCTGGCAGTGTAGATCTATAATTCCAGCAGTACAGCCACTTCTTTAGCTTTGGGAATTAAGTGTATTGTATGCGTATCTTTTGGCAATGCTGTATATAGCTGCTCCAACACCATTAATAGAAAAACTGTCCACAAAGTAGTCCACTCATTTTTTTTTGCGAGATCTGTGTTTTCTGAAAACCGTGCCAACCGGAACCAATCGGCTAAATCTTTATGGTCCAATCAGCAATGCCTTCCCTTATCTTTTCCTCCTTATGGGCCCCGTTAAGTGCACTCATAAAACAGTTGTGAAACGGTGGCGTTCATTTAAAGAACTATCAGCATTTCACAGCAATACTTCCTGGCGTCGTAATCAAAAACAACTTGGAGCAAACAAAGTGCCAATTCTAAGGTGAACAGCCTTCCTTTTCTATTATGATTTCAATCAGGGATGTGATTGGTAAAGATGTCTGCTTCCTGGATCTATGCCACTCCATTTATTTCTAATGAGACATATTCCTTATTGAAAACATTTCATCCATTCTCTCTCCTGTCGGGTGCTGTTACCGATATTTTAGGCAGAGGTAAAAATCTGGATTATACTCCTACTATATATCTGGGTTAAACTACCTTTTTATTAAAGAAATGAAACATATCCTGCCGCCCACACTTTTTCACTGTATCTAAGCGTTGTGCAGATGCATCAACAGTCGACAGTGTTAGAAACCTGTGCGCATACTCATAATAAAACAGAATAAATCGGTTCAAAATCCAGAAGAGTGCTCCAATTGGCCTGGAAATGTGACAGACAGTGTTATATACAGCTGATTTGGTGAGAGTGCATCTGTGTGCAGGTTTTGACAGTCTTCTGCACTGACTACTCTGCAAATAAAAGAGAAAAATTGGATGCTTAGTCAAGCATACATCTTGGTACATGGTAAAGATGTAAATAATATTCTGTTGAATAGGCAGAAACCAAGGCACCTTATATAATTGTGGATGGTGATGACAATGGCTGTGGGAACTTTGCAGTTGAAGAAGGTGTCCTGGACCCTCTCGGCAAGGGGGTGCAATGAGGCAATGAGGGTGCGTGAAATTTCTTCCTTCTTCCCTTTAAGAAGACTAGAAGTAGAAGATGGCTGGCATGTCTGGATCCTTCACCATTCAACAGGATGCCGGAGACTGTCAAGGCAGCAGCTCTGATGATAGATTTGTCGGGTCTAACTTTTGTTAACTAAACTGCTGAATGAAACAGTTTATTTAACTCAGAATAAGTGAATTTTCTTGTCATCGAAATCAGAGCATTTAGCAGCAGCCACCAGAGACTTCTCAACCAAACTATGGTACGGCACTGTGTAGGCACTCAGTGGCTAATTCTAGCTCTCTGATTGGCTACAGAGTATGTCTATTTCTGCTGCACTGTGTGCTTTGCAAACTGCACAGCAGAAGAGAGGATGGACCTACAGTGAGTGGTAGTGGCCTGAATGACAGATTCACTGGCCGATTCATCAGAATCCCACATTTGTGCCATTTTACCTCATGTGTTCCTTTCCTCTAGCTGTTGATACAAATGTTAACTATCTACTGTAAAAAAAAAAAATCCGGGAAAAATGATGGAGTCTTGTTGAGGAGTCGGAAGACAACAACCTATTGCCACCGCAGTGTCATCAACCTGTGGTCTCGCACCTCCCCCACTCCCCCTTCCCCCCCTTTTCACACCAATAACGCAAATCTCCTGCAAATTACCACCCTTAAAGGCAGCACTTCACTTAGCCCCGTCTTTTGGCCAAAAGAGTAAGTGATTCATGTGCACTCAGTCTCTCCATCTTGTCTCATTACCGGAGATGACAGGAGCTCAGCCACTCCGAGGCCAAAATGAATGAACTGAGGCGTTCATGCCCCGAGTCATAACCAGCTCTTTCAGATCGAGAGTTATTTCCTTGGAAGATTTTTTTTTTTGATTTCTTTTTTTTTCGCCCCCTCCATCCTTATGAACAGAAACGAAATGAAAGAAACATCGCTGACTGCACGGCGCGTGTGTCGTCTCAATATGTGGCGCTTCCGATGGACACAGCAGTCGTTTATGTGTTTATAGAGGATGATTCTAGGGGACAGAATGGCGTTTGCCCCCCAAAGGGCTGTGTGAATGTTGTACTGGGAGGAAGAGGAGGAGGAGGAGGAGCACCCGCATGATGTTCATCTTCCTCCTCCACAGCTCTCCTCAGAGAAATGGCAATGGAACATGTACAGTGGACTTCCCTTGGTAGTCTCTATGTGATACGTCAGTATCAGACGTGCTTGGCAGGCCAGTGACACGCTGTCAGCTCCGGGGGTTGCGTCACCAAACACAGTCATCACTGTGGAGAGCTGTTACACGTTCTGCAAGCTGACATACTTAGGCTTCATAAAGGTTTTGGATCCGCTTTTGCCCTTTTGTGATTTTCTACAGCGAGTGATTACCGCCCTTGCTTTCTCACGCCAGCAGGTGCGTTGTGCGAGACGTTGCTGTGTCTTTATTGCGCTTACGATCGTCGTAAGCTGGCGTGCAGCACTTGTGGACCCAGCTTCACACCTATCCCGTGTTGTACCATAGCTCCGGATTGCATCCCCACAGTGCAGGCATGAATCCGCAAAGCTCAGCAGGTCCCCAGTTGTCAGTTTAAGAAAAAAAAATGGCTTAATTGGGAGCCTTAATTCAGGTCATGCAAGGTCTTATATCCTGAAAGTGGACCTGAGTGGGAGAAAATCGTCACAACTGTAAATACATGCGGATGAACCCATTAGAAGGATAGAATCTGGTGTTAACATGTGCAACCAAAGTTCTGTGCTTTATTATTTGGCTTTTGTGAGTAGTTTTAAATACAACAAATTCAATCCTAATTCCTTTTCCCTCTCCTCAGAGAGTGCCGTGTCAGCTGTTGAAGTTTTGCTTAACACTGCTGGTCCTTTCCATCTCATTTCTCTCTCTCTCTTTGTCTCTCTCTCGCATTGGAATATATAGCATACAGAATGTGGCCTTTCTATTTTACTCCATTGCAGTCTCTTGATCAATCTGTATGTTAAACGAAACTTTTTTTAATTGTGCCCTTTGAGAGTGCTGTGTCAGGTGCTGAAGTTGCGCTGTAGATCGCTCTTTCTCCACATGCATCATAAACCAGGGAAGCAGCCAATCCGAATTAATGATGACAGGGCTGGGATGTTGGCCAATTAGCATAGAGTCAGTAATTTATGCAGAGTGTTCCACATGGCTGGACCAATGGGAGGCTGCGGCGTTTTAGATGGATCGCGTTCACGCAACAGTCTATAAATCTGCTCGGCCATGGCCAGGAATCAGAAAGTCAGTCCTTCACCCTCAGAGCCGAGATGATGAAAATTATTGTTCCATTAAACAGAGATTAAAGCAGCGATCATGTATTTTTGGTCAGTTCAGGGCAACTGAGCACTAGCTGCGATGAAGGCTTTAAAACTTCCTTTAAATCCTATAAAAAGACCCTATAAAAATATGGTGGATGCGTTAGCAAAATGTTACCAATTGCAACAACCAGCAGACACGGAACAACCTTTGGATTCATTTGAAGTGAAGTTTCTTCTCTGCAGCTTTGTGCTAGACTTCACAAATTCTTGAGGGGAAATATCTGGGTCATAAGCAGCTAAAAGTGCTCAACCACGTCGCCATCTTCGCCAACTCTGCAGTTCTGTGATGGGCAGGTATCAGAGGAGTAAAAAAAAAAAAGCTGCTTCCTCCTGCATCTGGAAACTAAATTAAATAAAAGAAAAAATGATGTGAACTAAAAAAAAATAAATAAATCCATAAACCTCCCCAGAATGAGCTGAAAGGCACTGAGACAGCTGATAATAATTCTATTCTGGTTTGTCACTACATGCGACACCTTCCTCATTACACCTAGTCATTTCATCCATTATTTATATGAAAATATTGATTTAGCTTTAAAAGAACATTTTTCTTTGAAGGTGTTTTTTTTCCCCCTTTTTTTGTTTTTTGCTAGACTGATAAGTGCCGCAGCCCGACAGTATTATGCTCAGCCATGGTGCTTACATGTCACTTGCTCATCCCTCCTTTGACCCAGATTAATTGTTATTTGCATACATAAAAACTATAAATTATTCTGTTAAAAAAAATGATATTTTGCATAACTGGGTAAACAACTTGAAGGGTAGAAAGCTTGGTAAGAAGGAATGTTTAGACTTTTTTCTAGGTCTATTTTGGCCACCTAATAACATTGCATATTTCCAAACATACTTTTAACCTGTTTTATTAAATATAACCAGACACGTATGAAGATATATCTACGTATATATGTGTATGTCTGTATAATCAAATCATATCAAATATTCAAATCAAATCATAACGCTACTTTGAATAATAATAGTAATAAGGTTTGGGTAATTTTTTTTCATTATCTTGTTGAAATCCTGAGAATTGCATCTACTTCTTCTCCCTCATTAAAAATCCATAATCACTGAACATGCAAACCTTGATTTTACACAAGATGCTTCAGTGTTTGTGCAATGGAGACTTTAGGTCGAATATTGGACCTAGATTGGCTCCAAAACTATTTATGATGTCACAAATCTGGCTCGTGGGCCTGCCCCTTATACTTGACCCACACTTAGCACAGAGAAAACTTTCCACTTTACGCAGATGAATTAGAAAACAGAATTTCGTGTCAAACTCTGCACGCACATCCTTCTGCAAAGTGAAACTCATACATTCAGGAAAAAAAAATGAAAAAATTATATTTTTGAGCGGAGAGCGAGTTCAAAAAGTTAAAAGAAAAAAAAAAAAGATCGTCACATAATATTACCAGCTTATAAGAATGAAGACGCGTTTGCCTCAGGCTGTGAAGTTGATTGTTTTCTTGAAAATTCTCTACTTTTGGCAGTTCATTAGAGGGATAAAGGACTCGCCCCATGAATCATGAATAGCTTTTCCAAAGGGGACAGCTGTTAAATCTAATGTGTGTGGGAGGAAATAACGCAAATATGGAGAAATGCATTAAAAAAAGAGTTATTTTAAATACTGTCAGCAGTCACTGTCATTTTAATATCACAGGTAGTGTTTTATGGACCTTGGGTATTGCAGTCCTGAGCTCTTATTAGTGTGTTACACTGGTGGATGGCCCAGATAGCGATTCAGAAAGCGATTTTAATGAAGTAAATTTTTTTTTTTCCAGTCACTGGAAAAAGGTCCACCTACAAAGGGGTCGAAATGAATTTCACAAAGAATACATAATTAAAAGATGTGTTTATGGAGTCTTGCATAAGCCCGCTACAAGCAAATTACAAACAAAATAATTAGTTTGCTCTTATGTAATATACACACGATGCTAAGAGAGGAATAATTAGATACGGTTTTCCTCTAAGCAACCCAAGATTCATAAAATGATATTAGTGACACCGAAGTACATAGTACAAGTTGCCTGCCCCCTGCAGTTAGAGTCTGTTTGAGGATAAATGTCGCTCTTCTTGGTTATGTTGCCTTTGAAGAAGGATGTTTCTAGGTCATTATACATTAGAGGGAAGATGATGTATCTGTCATGATGCATTTGATGGCCTGTTTCATTCCGTATTTGCATGCTTCACCGTTCAGTGGAAGAAAATATTAATTCGGCTTCCCTCCCTCTGAGGGAGACGAACCCAGCGCGACGCTTTAAAACATTCATAACCGTTTAATGTGTATCTGTCAGGCTGTCTTTATTCTTCTGTCTCCTTCATCACAACTAGGCATGAATTGAATATCACAATATCCAGCCCAAATATATTGGGGAAGCATAAGCAAAAATATGTATATTATTAAAACACAATATAATTATTTCCTCTGTAGCATTGATTTCAAATAACTAAAGGTTGCACCAATTTTCTTGTTTTTTGTTTTATCTTACCACGTGCAACGATGCATTGTACAGTGAATGTGTTCAAAGTGAAATGAAGCTCGAACAGGGCAAAAAAACACACCAAACAATGCAATTTTGCCACAATAATCCACAATGGTGGAAATATCGCAATATTTTCATAGACTGCAAATTGTCCCAAGAAAGAAAGAAAGAAACAGTTGCATTCACGAAAGCATGTCAGTGATGGAAAAAACATTCACGAGGGATGGAGGGATACACGGGAGGTTTGTTGCCTGTCCTGGGGCTCGAAACAAACTCTTTTCATGAACACACACACACACAAACTAAAGGCCAAAAGCGCATCTGCCTGCACATATACACACACACACATTTGTGCAGCAGCCTGCCTTACCCTAGGCAGCTGGCAACGAGTTTTATTTTGTGTGTCCAGCAGCAGTTTTTCCATTAGACCTGATGCAACATCCACATTTTAATGGACCTGAAGAAAGGCTGCATTAAGACACAGTGGTTTATGTACACAGGCCAGACACTGGGGCAAAATGTACCTCTGCCCTATAATGTGATGCCTGACTTAATGTTTTTCTCTTCCTTGTGTGTGTGTGTATGTGTGTGTGTCTTTTGCTTTATTATTCTGTTTCTATATCCATCTTCCTGTATCTGCTTTACCATTTTTCTGTTTCTGTGTGTGTGTGTGTGTGTGTGTGTGTGTAGATTTTCATCGGCGAGGTGTCCATGTATGTGATGAAATCCACGCGGGAAGCTCTCTTGGCCCAGGAGAAAACCATTGTGACAGGCGACTGTTGTTACCTCAACCCGCTTATCCGCCGCATCATACGCTTCATAGGTAAGAGAGCGTTCGTCCCCGAGTGCTCAGAACCTCGCCGAGCGTGGCTGACAAGTACAGAATCGCTCGAGAAAGTACACGCGGGTGCAAAATCTGGATCGTTGTTCTTGTGTGACACCCTTTAGCCCTCAGGATGGAAACAGCACACAAGCACCACTCCTACTACCCGCCACGACCTCAGGGGGAAACCACGACAAGGCGGATTTGGATTTTAGTCGTGATCCTTAGATTAAATGCCTTCATGTGAAACTACAATGGGTCGTACAGACAGATGAGGAGGAGCTTCTTAGAATTAGAAAGTGCTCACGAACAGAATCAGGATGTCATCCAACACATGCCCGCATTAGTATGTTGACCCGCCCAAAAAAGGAAGATAAAGGTTTCAAGTCTGATGTTTGTGATTGACTACAACAATCTCAATGGAAAGCTTGTTCATTTTTTTCGCCCAAACAAGTATTTTCCTGATCTATCACTTAAGGCAAGACATTTTTAACATTTAAAGGCTAAATTTGACAATTGAAACAACATATAGAGATATCTGTTATACAGTTTTGACTATACACTACCGGCCAAAAGCTCTACTGTGGAAACTTGACCTTATGACAGTGGCAAGAAACTCAACCAGCTGTTTTACACAGGGCAGGACTTTATCCAGCACTGGTTAGGACAAGCATCATCATTCAATGTCTCATTTGAATATTACACTGCAGGACAGTCTCTACTCCAACAGGTTTTTTCCCTGCATTTCAAAAATATATGAAAATGTCCATGTGAAATAAATGTAGTGAGTGTACATGTGGAATGTAACATAACATAAAAAATGTGTAACTCTTTATATGATCTAAAATTATATTACACGTTCAAATGTTTAGGGTCACCCAGGCAATTCAGTGTTTTCCATGAAAAGTCACACATTTATTTACCACCATGAGTTGTAAAATGAATAGAAAAGTTTATTACATTAGTCTTCTGATGCAATGAGCAAACACATTGTACCTTTAGAACACGCGAGTGATAGTTGCTGGAAATGGGCCTCTATACACCTATGTAGATATTACACCAAAAACCAGACATTTGCAGGTAGAATAGTCATTTACCACATTAGCAATGTATAGAGTGTATTTCTGATTGGTTTAAAGTTATCTTCATTGAAAAAGACAGTGTTTTTCTTTCAAAAATATGGACATTTTTAAGTGACCCCAAACGTAATTTCTAATCTGAGTAGATGGAACTAAAGTTACAGATATCTCCCATTTCAAATCTATATCTATAACTTGATAATAGGTATCTACAATTACATTTTGATTAGTCATATTTCCAATTTGATTCATCTACAACTGCATTTTGACTAGTCATAACTCCAGGTATAGATACCTTCAACATTGTCATCACATGAATTAAAGATATCTTGAATTGGGATTATGATTAGTCAGACTCAAATTGTACATCTCAAACTGGCATTACTACTGTTACAGATACAGGTATCTGTAATTTACATAGTCACAAAGTGAATTATAGATATCTGTAATGACAAACCCCATACACATGAACGGCAGAAGTGATGCCTTTTGTCCTTGGGAGATTGTAGTTTATGCATATCTGAAATAACAACTGTGGATAGGAAGAATGGATATCTCAGATGTGCTTTTTGACTTGGCAAAACTGAATTACAGATATCTGCAGACTCACTTTAAAATGTTAAAATGACTTGCCATAATCACTGCATAATCCTCATATTCATGGACTATGTTTTACAGCATGAGACACATGAATGAAGCGGCACTGATTGCTTTTGACTGTGTTTTGTTCCATCTTGGATTATGTTTAGTTGAGTCTTCTGATGTTTAATTTAGTACGGACCCACAGAAGCACTGTTTATGAGGTTAATAGCTGAGTAAACCTTTATATTTCTGTAGCTCTCGCAGTCTTTCACTGTGAGCTTTAAAAACCGGGAAGCCACATGCTGTATATCACTGCTAAGCTGACAGCTGTGAGGGCAGCTCTAAAGCAAAAAAAAAAAAAAAAAAAAGAAAGCTACTGATTTTGGTCAGTGACGTTTGATGATTCAGCTCAGCTTTAGCCTTTGGTGAGAAAGATACGCTGCAAACCTCTAACGGATTGGAAGACAATCTGTCCCACAGAGGGATGGAAAGAAGGAGGGGGAAAAGGATCGTGGCCCTCAATATGGAATACAAGTCATGTACTAACAAACAGTGTCATCAAGGAATCTGTGAACAAAATTGACAGTAAAAGGATGAAATGAGACTGAGGCCGGGAGGAGGAGATCAAGACTAAAGACGGCGTATTTGCAAAAGTAGCTAAAACACTGCAAAAAAAAAAAAAATTGGTAGAATTTATCCAATATTGAGTCTAATTTTCGAGAAATATTTTTTTTCCATTGGCAGATAATTTAGCTTATTTTCAAGTTTTACTTGATTTTTGGTCAATTTAGTTTTGTTTTCTTAAAATAAGATTAAATTATTATTATTTTCTTTTCTTTTTTTCTTTTTTTTAACCTTGAAACAAACAAAAATATCTAGCAATGGAATAAGATAATTCAAGACAATTATACTCAAAATTGGAATAATTATACCAAATATTTATAAAATATGTAAAAATAGAATAATAAAATAGAAAATGAAAGCTCATTTAGGATAAGGCATTATTAATTGTCATGATTAAGTATTTTTTTTTCTTAAAATATGATTAAATTATTTGACTTTTATCTTGATGTTTTTTGTGACTTTCTATCTCATAATTTTTTATTTTTGTTTTTATATATATATTTTTTAAAATAAGTAAAAATTAAAATCATCTGCCAGTGGAATAAGATAATTCTACTCAAAATCGGACTAATTGTAATTAATACAAGATATTTCCCTCATATGAAAACTACAAATACATTGAACTACAATACATTTTGTTTTTCATGCATTTCATAATTATGACTAGTTTTATTTTTTAACTTGAAATAAGTAAAATATCTGCCAATGGAATAAGATAATTCAAGATAATTCTCCTCAAAATTAGACAAATTGTACTAAATATAGAATACTTTTGCAGTGAACTACAATCATATCCATTATTATTAAAATAGAAATTGAAAGCTTATTTAGGATATTGTCAGTTGATCCATCACAGCGCCCCCCACAGGAATATCTTATTCTTTGAAGAGTGTAAAGAGTTAACAGGCTTCACATCCAGTACATTAAGGCCGACAGTTGCAAACACCTCGCTGCTAGTTTGAAAAAAATGACTTCACGGCATGAATCACGGCAGTATTTAAAGGAATCAGTCATGTTCTGCACGTAGTTTAGACCTCATTGATTACCCACACCGGCTCCTGCTGTATGGCCTAAATGAGGTAATACTGCTGGTTGAAGCTTTGCAGTTTAAATACAGCAAACCGACCTGACTGAACGGATTTCACTAATTCGTCAGTGACGGGGAGCCGATTGGGATCCGGTCCAGCTGCGATGCATCTATCACCGCTTCTCTAAAACTGCATCAAGCCACCGGGGGCAGAGTTGAATTTAAATATCTTCATCAAACATGATGGATCATACAGTACAGAGAGAAGATTTTTTTTTTTTTTTATCCCCATCACAATTCCAGGTGGAGCTGGTCCCCTCGCAGGGCTGCCGCTCGTCCCCATGGACTAACCAGACATCCAGTTGCGGAATTTAAACTGTTTAATGGTCACTTTCTTTCATAAAGGAAGTAGAGTAGAACTGGGCAAACTGACTGAGTCTTCGCTGTCTTTTCCAACAAGGATATTGCATAATCCGAAATACGGTCCATTCTTAAACAAAACCCCTTCGGTTAATAAAACACTCATCAGAAATTCATTAGGCAATTTGCATGAGTTATATTCCCGTCTGTTCCCGAACAATCTCTCAAATTCGGGGGATCATTGAGGCTTTTAGGTTTCCTGCTCTCTCTCTCTCTCTCTCGCTCGCTCCCATCTCCTCTCACCCTAAATCCCCCCTTCCATTCCTCTCCTCTCGCTCTCATTTCCTTTCACACAATCGCGTCCCTGTACCCACAATCCCCCTCCCACCCACCCACCCCCGTCCGTCTGCAGCCCCCCCCTTGAAGAGAATACAAAGCAGAGTAATTTCATAGCTAAGCAGGTCAGATAATCAGCAGTCATATTTCACAGCAAAAGGAATGCAGACGTAGACACTGGTCAGGGTCGGTGGGCTGAAAGTGTCGCTACAATCGTTCATATTAGCAGATCTTTTTTTTTTTTTTCCCTGTGTGTTTATGTTTCTTTCTCCGTCTGTCGTCCAGCGTCCTTTTATACATTTCCTTTCATTCCAACATTTTGCCTCCTCTCCTCTTCGCTTTCCTCTTCTCTTCATGGGAGTAAAAAGGTACTGGCTGCAGGAAAATCACATTTTTGGAAACAGGAATATATATAATGCTACAGGTTTTCTACACAGACGTAAAACAATGGAACTATATGCAACACAATTCTGAAAACTCAAAGCTGGGTTCCAGACCGCTAAACTCTGAGCTCAATTCCATTGTTCTCACTTAAATATCCTTCTGAAATACGTTTTTTGCAGAACTCTAAACACAAATGGCGTCATTTATCACGTGTGTTCACCTAGAAAAATGCAACACCCTCATTACCATTTGATCTCGCTCATGTCCCACCTGTTCAAACTCAATTAGCAAAACACTTCAATTATGTGTCGGAGCATAAAGACGCCTCAGGTGACCTCTGCTGTGTTGGGGACAAAAATGGAGCAGCGTGGAGGACTAGAGGGAGGGAGAGAGCAAAGAGGAGGTTTTTCGTCATTTTCAGCCGATGTCAAACTATTTTTTTTTAATTCGGCTTCATATTTTACTGCATTACCCTGACAAATACCTGTTTGCTTCGTTATCTTTTTGTATTTGTCTGATTATTTCATTGTTTAATCACCAGAAAGACAGGTTCCTACTACAGCTGTATACGAATATTCGAAATTTGAAAATAGTTTAAAAAAAAAAACCAGAAATTCAAAGTTGAAAATACTCTAGTTGATCACTATAATAATCAAATATGTAGTGTATTGACATATTCACTACACTCTGAACTATGCTCTTGTAGTAAGGCAGTTGTGGTTTAACTTTTTTTTTCACTACTCTGCATGATTACTACTTAGAACATGACAAACTCATGAGTAGGGTATAGATTACACATTTACTACACATCAGCTGCACGAGCCACTATTACACCAATGGGTTTTGTAGGAGTTTTTCATCAGGATAGATCTTACTATAGAGCTTCAATTGTCAGTGCAATTACTGTGGGTTTTTGCCAAGAAAAGGAAACACGTATTTCAGAACTCAGCAATATTTTCAGTATTGACTGTTTTGAGCAGAGAGGATATGGTTTTGAGTGCAGCGTTTCATTTTTCAAGAGAATTGTAGTTGAAAAGAAATTGAGCCACAGTTTCTGTAAATGTGTTTAAGTATTTTGGGGAAAAACTGCAATATTAGATATTCTGTGGATTAACTCTGCCTAATGTGTCTTTGCTTTGCTAAGTTAGAGCTGGAGACTTTTCTTTTTGCTGCTGCCTATTGCTGATGTCATTTCTTAATTCTGTTCCACTGCACTTTAACTTTTTTATTGTTTTTAATTTAAAATTTTTCCCCTTTTAATCAGCTGTTTTTTTATTTCAATTTCTATTAAATTGTATCTTAATGCTGTTAATGTTTTATGTAATTCAATTTGAATTATCTTGTTGAAATGTGCTATACAAATAAACTTGCCCTGCCTTGCCTTGCTTTGCTGTCTTATGTACTGCGATTTCTCATTGTGCTTCTGTGTGTGTGTGTGTGTGTGTGTGTGCCCCAGGTGTGTTTGCGTTCGGTCTGTTTGCCACGGACATCTTCGTCAACGCGGGCCAGGTGGTGACGGGAGGTCTCTCGCCCTACTTCCTGTCCGTCTGCAAGCCCAACTACACGGGCACGGAGTGTCGTTTTAATCACCAGTTCATCATCAACGGCAACATCTGCACCGGAAACCCCGTCGTGGTGGAAAACGCCCGCCGGTCCTTCCCGTCCAAGGACGCTTCGCTGAGCGTCTACTCTGCTGTGTACCTGACGGTGAGTTCACTTCTAGTTCAACGTGACTGTTTTACAGACAGAAAATAAAGGGAAAAAAAACATCTAAAAGATAATTATCCACTTTAAATACAGATGTAGTTAAGTAAATGTACCATTTGGCACGGATTACCCCTCATCTTATCTCTGAAAAAGCTAAAGCTAGTCTTTATTTTCTCGCTTTATTTTCTCTCTCTCCTTTTTTTTTGCTGGTTCATTTGTTTTCCTGTGATGTGTGGATAAAATGTTATTAATGATATTTATCTGCTCTACTAAAAGATCTGACTTTTGTTGCTATATACCCAAGTGTACTGGAATTGGTTAACAAAGTTAAAGTCAAACTAAGTACTATTGCACTGAAATACAGTTTGAAAACGACTGCTTTCATTGCTTTCATTTATTCAATTCCAATTTCCATTTTCCAGGAGCAGAAAATATGTATTTTATTTCTATTTGTATTTGATACTCTTCAAATAGTTTTATTTCTGTTACTTTTTTTCTCTGATGGATTTTTTTTCAACATCAACATCTGAGCAGAGTTAATTGGGAATCAATGTCATTATATACTTGTAGCGCTAGAGTTACTCATTGGGGACTGAATGTAATTAGTTCAAATTTTGCAATGTTTAAAAAACACCCAAACAATTAGAGATTCTTTTTATTTGACGCCAGTCTGGTGTAAGTCACACCGCAGATCTTGAATTTTAAAAAGGCTCTGAAAAACAGTTCTATGTACTGTAGCACCTGAGGCCATTGTTAAAATCTCAGAAAATATGTCAAAGTGTGTGGAGAAACAGGTCATGAAGGTGCAGGTCGGGGTTTTTTTTGCTGTATGAGCACATGACAAATGGATTTTTGAAGGTATTTTATGAAAAGCCTCTATTCAACAGAGGGGCTCATCTGCTAAAAAAAAAACAAAAAACAAAAGAAGGAGCAGAAAGACAGACACCAGACAATGTAAAAGATGTAGGAAAATACATGTATAATGACCAGTTTTTAAGATTGAATTATACCATAAATTACCAAGTAATAAGTAAGTAGTAAGTAGTAATTTCTAAGTAGCTGAGTTTTAATTAACCACAGAATTCTTTAAAAGTCCTTGAAATGCTGGGTTCAAAAGAATATAGAAGAATGTGCTCAAATCAAGGATGTATTATAAGAAAAATTTTAACACATCCATGGCTCATATCAGCATAACGGCACAGGTGATTCATCACTCAAAATATTACTAGCAACGTTGTATTCATCTCCATGGCAACACTGCAAGAGCCAGAGCAGGAAACAGCTACCGAAGTCACATTTATAGAACAATTAAATCAATTAAATCAAGCTACATCTCCGTTAAAACATAGCTGTTAATCTCCTGTCCCGAATTGCCGCCTGGTCTCAAATAAAAGCCTGATGCGTTAAGCGATTAAACAAACAAACGCCTCGCCTAGTATTTAGTAATTTACGGTTTACTAATAAAACTTCCAGGTGTGTGCCACTAGATGCTGCACACTGGACATTATACTGCTTTGTTATGCAATGGAGGCTTTCTGCTGTCATGAAATGGTAAATTATTTCTGTGGTAACACCTGTATGAGAGTCACTACTGTGCGTGTCCTGAAAGTCTACGCTGATGTAAGAACATTTCAAGACTGAACAAAGACAATCTTTTTTTTTTTTTTTCCCATTTTTCAAACTGTTATTCACGTCAAAGCAGTTTGGGATGCAAGTCTCAATCTCAAACGTGATGAGATCAGAGCTCTGCTAGCCGGCTCTGGTCGTGTGATCAAATTTTCACCAGTATGATTGATGTCCGAGGATGTGTTTTAGAAATGATAGAGCTATGGGCAGAGGAAAGGGGGTGTACTGATATATAGCTAAGACTTGATTAAGTCTAAAGAGGTTTCACTATGTGATAATATATCAATCGAGCGCTTGAGTATAAATGTCCCACTGTTCCCACGTATGGAATTTAATATTCTGGTAGTGTACTCTCCCACAGGTTATGCCATACTGTTCTAAGACAGAATGTTACAACAATTAAATTTAAACTTACACAATTGTGAGCTACTTGTCTTTGAAGATTTTAATATAACATTGTAAGATATATACAACTCAAATATTTGACCCGGAAATTCAATTTCCATCAGACTATTGGCATAAACTTCTCCATATTAATACTAATAGAAATGTTATTGCTTTTGATGAGGATGATGTCAACTCATTTGAGATCAGGGAAGTTGTCTGGAAAGCTAATCACAATTTAAACACCACGTTGTCTAAGGAGATGTATAACTATACTGTACAGCTGCAATCTGGTTCACTCACTTAACTCATCTTATTAATGTTTCCATCAATACTGGGCAATTCCCAGATGGATGGAAAAAAAATGTTAAATGCCTATCTTGAAATCCCGGGACCCTGAAGAGATTAGCAACTACAGACCAATTAGTCTTCTTCCAGTCCTGTCTGTAATGCTGGAGAAGGTTATCTCAGAACAACCATTACAGTACTTGGAGACAAACCATTATTCGCAGCCTCGACAGTTTGGTTTCGGACAGAAGCGTTCCACAGAGTCAGCTACTCGTTTCCTCTTAGAGAAAACAGTCATTTAATAAAGGCAATGTGTTCATGGATTTAAAAGAAAAGAAGACAATTGATACCATAAATCACATCTTGTTAATTTCAAAACTCATTATTTAATATGTCAAAAAGGTACACTACCGTTCAAAAGTTTGAGGTCACTTATAGATTTCCTTACTTTTGAAACTTTTTTTTTTTTTCAATGAAGATAACTTTAAACTAATCAGAAATACCCTCTATACATTGCTAACGTGGCAAATGACTATTCTAACTGCAAATGTCTGGTTTTTGGTGCAATATCTACATAGGTGTATAGACGCACCATTTCCAGCAACTATCAGTCCAGTGTTCTAATGGTATAATGTGTTCCTCTTTGCATCAGAAGGCTAATGTAATAACATTTTCTATTCGTTTTACAAAGATGTTTTCTGTTTGTCAGTGTTCACTATATATGTACCTATCATATAAATCATGAAGACATAATTAAAGTCATCTTATCTAACCTTTGGGACACAGTAAAAACCAAACTTCTTATATCCTTCCAGATGTACATCACCAGCACCATCAAGACCAAGTCCAGCCGCCTGGCCAAGCCCGTTCTCTGTCTGGGAACGCTCTGTTCGGCCTTCCTCACCGGCCTCAACCGGGTCTCGGAGTACAGAAACCACTGTTCGGACGTAGTGGCCGGATATATACTGGGATCAGCCGTCGCTCTGTTTCTGGTGAGAAAAACAGAAGCGCAACACGATTGAAAAAAAGTGGTGGTGGAGGTGGTGGGCTGGGTGGATTAGAAAAGAAGAGAGAAAAAGGAAGGAGTTGAGCATCATATAATAATCATTTTCAGCTTGGGTTTGGAATTCACCCAAACAAGTAATTACATAATTAATTCAGGTTGCAGGCCTTAGCAAAGTCTGCAACATGGATTTGGAGCCTTTTTTTAAGTCAGTCTTGATGCGAGTTTAGATTCTTTTTAGTGCATAGAATTTATGTCTTCTCTTATACACAGCAGATTTTTTTCATTTAGTTTTCATTTGTAAATTGGAGAGCCAGTGAGAGCTGGCTGTGTGCCTGTTCAGTCAGGTGTAAGGAGTTCCTTTGGGCTTGTACGTGAATGCTAAACACTGGCTTAATAAAGGACGTAAAAAAAAACGGAGGATGAAAGGAGGATGTGAAACTTAGTTCATACTGGGCTTGAAGTACATTCAGACACCGGTTATTCAGGATTGGGGAAAAAAGTTGAGGAAGGGTGCATGGCAGAAGGGCCAAAAAGTAAGAAAGAAGCAGAAAAGCTAGTTTTAATTAGAGGTTGTGTTTAACTCGGAGATGATGGAGCGAACCGATGATCTAGGTAATTCTGTTACCGTATTGTTGTTAGCAGAAGAGGGGAGGCGATATCGTTATCTGTCTTATTAAAATACATTGTATACGATTGTGCGGAATGTACTTCTGTGTTCTCAAGCAAGGCAGAATATTCTCCGTCCCATTAGGCTTCCTCAGCAAATTAAAACGGCTTTGTCAACATCAGATTTAGTGCTGATGCTGTGAGTCTTTATGATGTAATGATTACAGCTGAAACCCTAAAGTTGTTTTTTTGGCCGAAGCGCAAAACCCGCTGGGAAAGGAAGGAAGGTGAAGGGAAACCCCCACCCCACCACACACACACACACAAAATCAAAAGTGATTTATTTAACGGTCTCAGAGCCTTCATTACGTGTAATTACAGCCAGGTCCCTTCGTGCCAAAGGAGGAAGGAATTTGAAAGAGGAGGAGGAGATTGAAGGAAGACGAAATGTGGGATTTTTATTCGTGCTTCGGCAACTGACGGCTGATTTGATAGCTTTTTCATCTAAAGAAAGATGAATGAGCACCTTGACATGTATACACAGGGGAAGCCTCATATATTCCCCCTGTAATCAAATGTACTTATTTGTGAAGTCTGCATGGGAATGACATGACGTCTTATGTCATACACACGCAAGATGCAAAACAACTGTACCTTTATATGCAGCGCAACTACAAATAAGAACATATTTCAATGAGATATGCAGGTCTTGAAAAATTAGAGACCACTGCAAAATTGTCAGTTTTTCTGATTTACTACTTATAGGCATGTGTTTGGGCAAAAGGAACATTTTTGTTTGAGTTTATTAACTACTGACTGAATGGTCAAAATAGCAAAAGAGTGTTTTCAGACCTCAAACAATGCAAATAAACAATATCAAATTCATTTTAAAACAACATAATACTAATGTTTACACAGAAGACTTCAGAAATCAATATCTGGTGCAATAACCCTTATATTAATTCACAGCTTTCATACATCTTGACATGCTCTCCACAAGTCTTTACCATTGATCTTGGTTCAGGTGTTAATCACCTAATCAGTACCTCCTTCAGCAGAATGAGATGTGCATGTGTTGGAATTCAACAGACGCTGGAATAGAATGGCTCTAATACATGTAGAAATGCTGATTTCAGAAAAAAATGTAGTGGTCTCTTATTTTTTTCCAGAGCTGTATAATATAAGACACTAGAAACACATTCTGAGAGCACAGACCTCCACCAACCATATGGCCAAGCTATGCAGGTGCAAAATATTACCACTAGGTGGCCCAAAATGAGCACCTGTATGAAGGTCCATTCACCCCAATGTACCAAACAACAGAAATGTTTAAGCAATGTAGAAACCAGGATATTTTCCGGATGGTTATTAATGGAAATGTAATCATCTATTTATGGTACCATTCCCAACATTTGCTGAAAGTTTGACGAAAATCCGGGCAGAACTTTTTGAGTTATCTGAGACAGACAGACAGACAGACTGTATTCACTCGTGAACCAAAATAATGGACAGACATTTTGACCTGTTGGTTGATGGCACCAAAGATAAAAGGTAGGGAATTGAATTGTCTGTGCAAATTTCAATCCATACAAAAGTTGTTGAAATATTTCAGTGCAGCCTGTGGACAGACCCCTGAGAGACTGAGCTTTCTAACCACGGAGCCATAATGATATTAAGCCCACAAGTCAGACTTTACACAAGGGGTCACCAACCCTGGTCCTAGAGGTCCAGGCTTTTGTTCCAACCAAGCAGTTACACACCTGGTTCTATTAATGGAGGTCCGTAGCAAGGGTTGATTAGTATGTAACTGCTTGGTTGGAACAAAAACCTGCACCCACAGCAGCTCTCTAGGACCAGGGTTAGTGACCCCTACTATAAACGCTTTGTGCACCTAGAGACTAAAGACACTCTCTCAGGTTTGGTTGCTGAAAAACTGAGTGGAAACAATTGGAGAGTTTGAAAACCGAATGCATTGCAGAAAAAATGCGAAGTCTTTACCGCAGACCTTCATACTCAAGCGGTGACGACATGCAGTTTGTTGACGTGACTCGATTGTGGCGAAACACATTCATCAGTTAAAAGGAAACCTAATCTTTTATTAGGACATGATTCATCCGTCTGGTCGGGCTACACGTCTGCCTTAGATGACATTACAGGAATTCTAAGTTTCACTATATATATTAGGAGAATGGGGGTGGGGACAGCATCATTTACAATGGGTGTAGGTTTGTCAGCGGTTGTTCTCACCTTGCATTACAATTCCCCAGATCGCTTATCCTCTGGTATCGTATGACTATGCTGCTATAATCATATCATTCAAAAAATGTTTGTTTTACTATGTGGCATATATACAGTAGAAAGGCATTATGAATGGCCTTGTTTTGCATCTAGACTTTGAAAGCAATGAGGTGCATGAGTTCCCTCACTGACCTGAGTAATGCATGTGTTTGCAGACGTCGTACAAGGAGATTGGTTAAAACCCTGTGAAAATGTAGGACAATAAATAGTGACAGCAGTGAAATTTACAGATGCTGTGTGGGGTTTGCAAAGTGGAAGTGTTAGGAGGGCAAATTAGTTGGGACAGTGGACAATGTAAAGTGATGTTAGATTTTGGTCTGAATTGATGGCTATAGGGGAAGTAGTTGGAGTTTGTGGCTATGAATCCCACTCCTGTCTTTGCCAGGAGTTGTGAACTTCATTGGTGGAGCAATGATGTGTAGTGTGGTCAACATGGAGCAGATTATCCTGGAGCAGGAGGAGCCACTCTTTAATGAAGGATATAAACTTCTAATGATTAACCTATAAAGGTTGACATACGTTGAGTCAATGATCTCCAGGGAAAGATCAACGCAAGAAAGTCAATCATCACCTCAGCAGTTTTTAAACCAGTTCATTTCCAGCTTCTTATCAGCAAACCATGTACTTAGGAGGGCTGTCTTCCCCTAATGGTCTTAATGAAGCTCATCAAGATCTTGTCATCAGAACTGAAGCTTGACGGACAGCGAACTTGAGGGAAATTAATTGGCACAAAAGGGAGTGGAATCCAGGCGCAGATTAGATCACTGTGCTACCAGCGTTCACAGACAGACAGCCAGAATGGAGCCAGCCCATCAAACAGAAACTGCCGATCAGTTACACAAGAGGTCTGTGTGCTGCCAGCAGATTGAGGGATCAGTGTTAAGCACTTCCTGGGGGGGTTTCTTGGTTGATGTTAGTAAAATCCTAACATAGGAACCAGATGTCCAAAACAGAGAAGAGTCACATGCGGACTGTCAAATTTGAGGCTTTTGAGTCTCTCCTAGAAGACTGGTTTTCTTTCTAGACTTGAAACTACTTTTTCTACTCTCAACTATACTGCCATCTTTTGATGCAGGATTACATCTAGTTTATTTGCCCCAAAACAGTTGATGGGAAACGCATCAAATTTGCATTTTCTTTTTCAGGAGATTTCAGAAGTTTGCTCAAAATTCGCTTAACAACTGTGTCTAAACACAACTAGTGTGGAGTTGACACTTGCGACTTGTTCTCAACTCCATGTCCTCAACATAAAGTTCAGATTCACTGTACCAGACTTTTTTTTTGCAAAGAACTCAAGTTTTTGAATCCCTGCTCTGGGAGCAGTACAAAAAGCAACTGCCCATGAACTGTCGCCGACAAAGAAACCTCCAGGATCCAGTTCAGAAATGCAGTAACTATAATTTACAAGAACTTCAACAGACATATAAAGGGGAAAAAAACTGGGGCATCGGTTCACCGGCTGGGCACAGCGCCAATGCCACAGACACGAAACACCCAAGAGCATCATCCGTTGACTGTGTTAAACGATGGCTGACTTTTGTAGACTCATACAAAGTTTGATTGAGCATTTACACCAATATGAACTTTATATCACAGGGATGATGGTTCTAAAGCAGAAAATATGAAGAGAAAAAGAAAAACAACTCAAGGGTGCTCTTAATTCCTTTCAATTGGAGCCTAATAGCTCCGTGACAGCAGGGTTGCTATATTCTGGAAATGGAAATATATTTTCCACGCTATCTATCTGTACATGGAACTAGGAACTCTGGGTTTCATTAAACCTTATCTGTAGATACAGATTTCTATTTAGCTTTTTTTTTACAAAATGTAAATTTTGTGCAAATACCAGACTGTTCATGTCAAACTGTCCCCATTCTTTACAGGGTATATGTGTTGTGAACAACTTCAAAGGCGTCCACAGTGGGGCAGCTAAACAGAAGACTGAGGAGTACCGCGGTCTTCCTCTGATGACTTTCCCCCGTGTAGAGAGTCCTCTGGAAACCCTCAGCGCACAGGTAGCTAAAAACACTTAACCTGGCATCCCAAAACCATAATCTCCATGATGCACATTATCTTTCCCCATTAATTGGCAGAGGTCCCTGAAGGCTCTGTGCTTAAAACAGAACCCCTCCCCCTTCGGGCAATTTTTTTGTCCACTGTATTTTAGTTTGTACTCTACCTTGCTGTAACTGTAATTTGTTTAAATTTCTTGTTTCATGGCTTTAATTAGTTAATCGTACACTACCATTCAAAAGTTTGGGGTCACTTGGAAATGTCCTTTTTTTTTTTAAAGAAAAGCATTATTTTTTCGATGAAGATAGCTGTAAACCAATCAGGAATACACTCTATACATTGCTAATGTGGTAAATGACTATTCTAGCTGCAAAGTATGTTTTTTGGTCCAATATCTACATCCATCTATAGAGGCCCATTTCCAGCAACTATCAGTCCAGTGTCCGAATGGTACAATGTGTTTGCTCATTGTGTCAGAAGACTAATGTAATAAAATGTTATATTCATTTTACAACCCATGGTGGGAAATAAAAGTGTGACTTTTCATGGAAAACACTAGATTGCCTGGGTGACCCCAAACTTGTGAATGGTAGTGTATGATAGTATTTCCCAGAATGCCTACTGAGAAGGGTGTACTTTCAGTATCAGTTACGTTTGGTTCACCATGTGTTCTTTCTTTCTTTCTTTCTTTCTTTCTTTCTTTCTTTCTTTCTTTCTTTCTTTCTTTCTTTCTTTCTTTCTTTCTTTCTTTCTACAAATAGAGATGACACATGTTCACAAGAACACACACACAGGCATGACATCATGCACTACTTCCCAAATGCACACAAACACACATAGAGCCTTCAATTGAAGCACTCCTGACACTGCTTGACAATGATCTCCTCTACCTTTTACATTTCCGCACCTTTTCCCTCTCCTGTCTCCTTCCATTTGCTTTTTTTTCCTCCCCTCCTCATCTTTTCCCCTTCGTCCCTCCTCCCCACGTCCGTTTGCAGAACCACTCGGCGTCGATGACGGAGGTCACATGACTAAGGGGGCAGCACCGGGTCACGTTTGCGTCTCCACAGCACTTCCAGACACAATGACAAGGACGCATGCCACGTGGCTCCGAATGCTTAATGAAAAAAATAAAAAACACTCCTGATATCTCTGTATAACTCACCTGGGGGAGAAAATACACCATGTTTGCAATGGTTCTCATCACGTTGGGCTGTGTTCAGTTCAACCTGCCAAGGCACACAGATCACATTAGTGGCAAAAATATTGCAAGGCAAACTTAAGCACAGATTTTTTTTTGTTTTTTTTTTTTTTTTTTTTACATTTTTTTCCCAAGATACCTGAAACCATTTGAAACATGGGACATGTTTTTCCTCCAACGTGTTCTGTTTGTAGTTAGAGGACGGTGTTTTGTACATTTTGTATGAGCGAGTGCTGTAGCCTAATCCTGACGGTGTTAAACCTGCACACTTCCTGTCAGCCGACTCACTCTGTTTTACATCACATCCTGTCAGGTGACTTGCCTCGTCGATCACCGCATCTATTCCCCCTCAGTCTGAAAAATATGCTATGGATAAAGAAAAAAAAAAAAAGTCGATGTTGTCATTCTGTGATGTTTGTCATTTGTACAGGGAAAAAAAAGAGACAGAATCCTTCTTTTTATTATATCTGTCTGTACATTAATTGACCGTGTCAGGTCATATTTTGTAAAGATTTTTGTTAATCTGTATGACTATTATGATCCATTTGGACCTGTTTGCCTGCTGTAAACCTGGATATGTTTTGGTATCAGTACGAACCCTCTCCCTCTTTGGAGGAAACGACAAGGAAGAGTCAGCGACATCCTCCGAGTCAGAAAATGGGGTTTGGCGCCTGCAGTGCCACGTCATCAGCCACAATGTATGAAAATATGTTGAAATCGTCACTACAAGTGTTTCCTCCCCCGATTTCCTGATTCACTGTGATGTTAATAGGAATCTCTCAACAGAGAGGTCCTAGCCTGTGCCAGAACTACCTGAAGATTTCACTGGTATGACTTTACGATGGACAGAAATGCTCTTTAGAGTGAAACTAGAGTTACTTACTTACGGCCTGGCTAGTCCTTTTAATGGAAACCAGACTAATGACTCCTGCTTCACTTTTCCTCCTTGAGCTCCCCCCCTCCCCGATCCCCGACCCACCAGTGGATTGTGATGCAATGTTGTGACTCCATTTCCTATTGGAAGATATGCCCAGCATGAAGAGAGAAGTCAAGATGTTTTATAGATATTCATGATTTGAATTATACTCATTATCATTGTGATTATAATTGTCTTTTACTTTATGTGCAAAAAAAAGTGTTTCATTTGAAATGCTGCATATATATTTTTTTTCTTAGTTTGTCCACAAATTAAATAGTCAGTAGCAACAATGTCTTCCTGTGTGTTTTTCATTATATAGCAGAAAGCTGATTTAAATCTAACTATATAAATAAAAGGGCATGGGGTAGGTTATAGGTTAGAATTATAGAAACAGTAGAAGCTGCATTCCTCTCATATTTCTATTTAAAACTATCCAAAGAACTGACAAAGAATGTAAGAATGAGCAGTTGGTTTTAGCAGGTTACCTTGCCGGAAGAAGAGGGCAAAATATATGTCTGTCCTTGTGTTTGTTTGAATATATCAGATTTTTTTTTTTTAAAACTTGAGTGAAGCCTCACAGGCAGAACAGAACTTTTTTTTTCTTTTCTGCATATAAATCCCTCCAGCTGGGATGGGCTCTAACCTTAACCGTGACCCTTTTGCAGCCATAAATGATGTTTACCACCCTTAACAAAACTGAGCCACATAACGCTGAAGATTCCACAGCTGCAGGTGGTAAAATTTATATCGAAGGGATCGATCGCGGGAGTGATGCTTTATTTTCCCCAGGTTTAGTAATATACTAAGCGAGGCGATGGCACATTCCAGAATAACTTCTGCAGTGTTTACAGAGATCGATTTGTGCACATCCATAAAGTCAACTATGTCAATTTCGATTGAAGTGAATGGGTGAAATATGGGGCAGGATGGCCGTTTCATATCAGGAATGAAGTGAGTAAAGATAATATTTAGGGACTGTTCATTATTTATTGCCAGAGCCACCGGAGGGATTCCCATCACTGTTCGCCACGGGAAAATATTTCCCATTGACACCGACGCGTCATCCAAAACTATCCACTCTTTGCCTCTTCGTCTATATAGGAAAACCTGGATCCCATTATTCGGCATTCAGTTGGCATTCCCGGAACCTTTCTTTTTTGACTGTTTCCCTTTTGTAAAAAAGAGGAAAACAGTTCAAAGGCAAATTCCGTGTCTATGATAGCACAGGGCATGGCAACTCCTCCAACATTACTTCAGATTGTCTGATTTGTTAATTAATCAACCTATCTTGTTCGATGTTTCCTATCCTGACAGTGTCTGAAGTGATTTTTTTCCAGCTTGCAATGCACTCTCATCCATTTTGTTTTCAATCTGTGATTGTGGGTAGGTTCAGGTGTGGAGTTTTATGGGGAAAGGGGGTCGGTCTTTGCTGGGTCAGACCCGCCTGCTAACAATGGGGTAGGCGTGAGAAACATATGCACCAAACAAGTCACTTTGCCATTTTGCCGTTTCATGAATGCAAAAGTTGGATGACCCTCCCCTCTAGACTAAAAATGTTGTGTGGCCCTCCATTCAACAATGAGAAAAAAGACATGACCCTTCCCTAATTTTACTCCGATGGCCTCTTCCATAAAAATTCTGAATTGTCTCTTATTGTACAAATAATGACTGTCAAATTGCATATTTATAAAGTCTTTGGCTATAGAGACAATAGAAAAAGGAGAATGTGTCACTGTGCTGTTGGATAGATGTGACCAACACATACTGTATGTCAGTGTGACACTCCGGGAAATGACAGCGAGGAATTATGTGAGAACATGTATGAGAGATGTGAAGGCACCAAAGAGAATTAAACTTAGAGCCCTGAGCGTGCAAAGAAAAAATAAAAAAAGTCTTCTTGTCTGAACTTTCGCTAAGCTATATATAACCTTTCAAGCAGTTGAATGGTATTTGCCATGGGCGATGGAAGTGCTTCAGTTCAGGGAAGTAAAAACCCTTCTTTGCTTTTAAACGTTCTTCAAATTTATATTCAAGTATGATTCTGGAGTTGAAAGTAAATCTTTGGAGATTCATTGAAGGGCAATTTCACTAAATTTTGAGTTTGAAATGGATCAGAAGAAGCCTGACGCCTTTTCCTCTTAAAACTCTTTTTTTTAGTGAACATAATGTTTCGAATGTGAATATATATTCCTGTCTCATGTACAGTGTGAGGTAGTCCTTTCCCTTGTCACTCCTGTCCAAGCACACACATTTCCCAAACAAGCGATTAAAATGAGCTTGGATGTGTTAAAAGCAGGCTCCTATTCAGTTTTTTTTTGTTGTTGATTCACGCCGTTTTACTACCGCATCAACTTCAGTGATGTGTATGTCGCTGCTGAGCGAGGCATACACTCGCTGGAGACACAAAGAAAGCTGACGGCTCGGCCAAGTGCATTCGCTCTTTTGCTCCGTCAGGCGTTCATTTCAGCTGTGACAGCCGGCGCTTACCCTGCAGACACACTGGCTAAATAGATAGGGATGTGTGCATGTGTGTGGCGGAATTTAACTATGCCACATGTTTCATAAAATGTCATCCTTGGCTGTTCTGAGGATGCCTCTCTGTCCAAATTGCTGTCCCCTAGCAATATGAGTGAAGAATAGTGCAACACCTAAACATCATTTTCATAGTAGGCTGCAAAGGTCTGACTAGGTTGGTTATGTACCCTGCAGGCTGTTTATTAACCATAATGGAATCTATTTTTTCGATGGAAAGGAATCGAGTAGCTGCCAGTTACATTCCCAGCTGCCATTCTCGTTTCACGATTCATCTTTGTCTCTTACACAGGAATTGGAAAACTGTGATCACTGAAAGAAAATCCATGGGAAAAAAAATCTCTTGAAGTCACGTCAGTCTCTTGAAATCGTGAAACCATTGGTCTTCATTTGATTCGGTTGTCAATGTTATTTTAGGGGTATAGCTTCATACAGTTTCAAGGTTAGGTGGAGGAATTAAAATTTCACACTGAACTGAGGTTCAACCATGAATAAAGCTCGAAGGCTGTGAATGTTTAACACTCTGCTTTTTTGATTTGCGCTAGAAATTGTAAATGGCTGCGATAGACAAGGAAACATTCCAACTCTATGAAATGCAAACAAGAGAGGTAAGTCTTTAATAACAGAACACATCCAAACCCCAAAAGATGCAAGAAAACAGGTCTCATCACAGAGGGACTGTTTGTAATTTTGTGAATGTTCATCATTTATTAAATAACATGTCAGAGTCTGACTGGTGGTCTCTGTTCGCATTTACTTTTTACGTAGCTAAACTTAATAGTGGTCTTGTGTTTGTTCATGATATTACTGAAGAGCACCAGTAAGATCTCAAGAGGCTGGGCAAAAAAAGGGAGTCTGTGTTGGGTTGTTGACTGAAAAAAGCTCTTAGATTTATTACCATTTGCTGTGTATTACTTCTTCTGATCCCATGTTGTTTATAACCCTGAAGCCATAATGGAGAAGAAAAGCTTCTGGACCACAACTCAAACTATGACAAGTTGAATAATGATGTTATAGGTGCAGTTTTCCAACCAAGAGTGCATCAGTGCAGGACAACATTATACAGAGATCCATAAAACACAATTTCATATTGTCCTATAATCCACCACAAGACACCAAACAGAGGGTTGGTGGGCGGTGTCTTGCCAAAGCTTTATGTCTTTTGGTTCGGAATGATTGATAGAAAATAAATGAACTGAGTCAAATCAAATGCATTGTCAAAGATCAAAAACATGAGGATGTCCAATAAAATCAACCATTTCTTGTGGTTTATTTCCTTCCCCCTCTCCCCTCAAAGATACAAGGCTTCAGCAAGACATGAAGGACATAAGAATTCAACTATCTGGGTTCAACCTCCGGTCATTTACACTCTCAATGAGTCTAAATGTAAGACTCGTGAAGACTCATGTGAATTAGCCCATTAAGCTTAAATACCTTCACATCTATGATCAAGCTTATTGTCACGGCAAGCAAATCTGTACCCTTTAACAGACAAGGCTTAGAAGGAAAGGCTGAGTCAAAGATGAAAAAATGCCAGGATTTGAAAGGTGAAAAGAAGGACATGGGGGGGAAGGGGTTGCACAGCTCTTCAGTGACAGCAACAAGCTAGTGAGGGTCTCAGAACAGATTTGGTTCAAGGTCCCTGGTTCACCTTTGTCGAATGCCCCTCGCCTGATCAAATATCATGTTCCAGAAGTTGGGAAATGTTTTACTGGAGTCATACAAAGCAGGATCTGATCCTTGGAGGACGTTTCAGTCCAGCGTTCAAGGAGATGCCTGAGCCTAAAGGAGAATTCATCTTCCAGAATTCTGTGAAGGTTCCAGCTCCAGAACTCAAGCAAGGATCCTTTTTCCAGAACCAACAGGAGGTTTTGGAAACATGTCCCATGTCTAACCAGGTTCCTCTGAGCAAGAGAATAGCTTCAGAACTCCGGGAGCGTGTTTGTGTGTTGGTTAGTCTGCTGGTGGGACTGGGTATACTGAGGAAACTGGTTAGACTGGTGCGTGGTAGGCTGGCTGGGTGCAGTCTGGTTTGCTTGCTGGTTTTCTGATTGGTACTGTTCTAACTCTCTCTTCCGCCTCATGGCTGACTGCAGCTGCTGCTTGATTACGAGGATATGACCCTCCAGTTCTGACAGCTCCTGAACCAGTGAGTTCCGGCCCATGCCCACCCCGGGGCCGCAGTCACCCACGCCCAAACCCCGGCACTGTCCTGGCGTTATGCCCTGACCAGAACTCCCCTGCCCCGATCCCAGCCCTTGGCCCAAACCCCGCCCTAACAGGTCGGAGCGTCCGTTCGTGTTGGTCACTATGGGCAAGTGTTTCTCCAGTAGGGGGAGGGAATGGGGATGAGGCAGGGGAGAAGGAGGTGGCGGGGGAGGAACGTCCTGGGAGGACGGGCGCTCCAGGTCATTCTGCATCTCTTGCGGAAGGACTCTACGCCTGTTACAGTGGGAGAACTCTGCAGGATTCCAGGAAGCCGATTGGTTGTTTCCCTCATTGCACCTAGAGATAAGACAAAATACAGAGACAAATATAAGGTTTCTTCATGAGGGAGGTGTGAGAATTGTGTATGATCTGACCACATATTTATAGGATGAATGCTACAAAAATCAGTAACTTAGATGGGTTATTTCTCCTTCACTATTGCAGAGACTGCAGCAGACACATTCACCTAACATAAAAGTATTATATTCATCATAGGAATAATATATTTGATGGGTTACCATATTATTTTGGACAGAAATTCATGTTTCCCAGAGAATCCTACTAATCTTACTTTTGCTTTGGCACCTTGATGACGACTATGAATTAGCTTGAGAAGTCTGGTGCAGATATCTGTGTCCCTCTCAGACTAAATTGCAGTAGCTTTATACTTTAGTTGATCCCTTACCGTTTTATTGAGCATTATCATCTGGTCAAACATTTTCATTTGTCTACAATACTTTTCTTTTCTAACTGTGGCGGCCTCTGTTGATGTGTTGCAACTTAATTGATCTTTCTGGACCTGCAGCACAGTAGCCTAATTAGTGCCTTCTAGTCTATAAAGCATGGGCCTGCTAATCATTCTCACTGTGCCTCCCTTTACCTCTCTCAGGCACTTGGGTTTGGTGATACAGCAACCTGAGTTTCTTAACCTTTTTACTATTTTATGCACCCTCCAGACACCCTCAACCGCACACTCGCCACTCACATGCACCTCACGTTTATCTCACTGACATTCACGCCTGTATGCTTTGTGATCCTTGGTTAAACATTTTTTGAAAAAAAAAGAAAAGTTTCTTGTTAATAAACTATTTATGACAATCATGTGGTGTATCTCCTATTTTTTGCTGTGGCTGTGACAATGACCAAATACGAAATGCAAAACCACTGTCATTGACATAAAGCTTCAGCTGTATCTAGTGCTATTAAGAAATTCCCATTGTTAATATGCTCTCAACTGAATGACATGCTAACAATGACATTATAGTCACTCAAAGCATTGCTGTGGCTAATGTACACAGCCTCACAGCCACAGGCTGTAGACTTTTATTTTAATCAGAATCCCACCACTTTCATAATTACGTCCGTGTTTATACCTGCTCCGGTCTGTACAGCACTTTGGTGAACACGAGTTGTTTTTAAATGTGCTTTATAAATACATTTGGTTTGATTTGACTGAAAGTAGTCGGGATAGTTTTGATGATTTATTCTCCATTTGGGGGTGTATATGATAGTTTTGTAACGATCCAAGTCGTTTTGTAACGATCCAAGTCACCTCCTGTGTCGTGGGATTTTCTCTATAGAGCCAAGGGCCATCATTTGATTGTCTTGGCTTTCATGTTGACATTTATTGTTGCACAGTATGCCTTTATTTTTAAAGATTAGGACAAAAAAAGGTTCTTTCAGAGAAGCTATGGTTGGCTTGTGGGTCAATTTATGACCTTATTGCTCTTTTTTTTTAAATCTACTTTGGTAGGTGTCCTTATCTTATAACAAGCTGGTTTAATTACTGTTACCAACATCAATTTCTGTTACCAACATATCCATTACAGTTCATATAAAGTGGTTAAATAAATTCTTTCTCCATATTTATATTTATATTCTTGTGATTAATATTTACAATGTTTACCTATTAGGGGAAAAAGGCACCAAAAGCACCTGTAGCAGCAATACAGTCTGGCTTCTTACACACTTTCCCCACAGTCACAGAGAGTACATTTACTCAAATACTGTTCTCAAATTCAATTTTAAGGGACTTTTCTTGAGTATTTCCATCGATGCTACTTTATATATATTATACCCACTATATTTCTATGGGGAATATTATAATTCTTTACGTCTTTATCATTCATTTCACAGCTTAAGTTACTTTTCACATGAAGATTTGATATAAAATAATACATTTGGTATATATATGTTATGTCATTTAAATAGTCACTCATATTTTACAAAGCGTTATGCACTTTGTAAAATATTAGACTATACACTGATATAATATAATACAGTACTATTACTATTAATATACTCATAGTATCTAAAGTTGAAAACAAACATTATAATATGCTATAATAATACGATATCTGCATGACAAGTACTTTTACTTTTGAAACTTTAAGTACATTCTGCTGATAATACTTTTATACTTTTACCTAAGTAACATTTTCAGTTAAGAACTTTTACATGTAATTGAGTTTTTTTTTATGACACCGACCATATATTTTATACATAAGTAAAGTATTTCATGCACCACTGCATTGTCATGTCCTTGATAAAATTTAATGCAAATAACCACAGCGTTTCCATTCAGTCGTTTAATGAATAGCCCTCTACAACATGCAGGCGTTCAGGACAGAAAATAAGAGGACCTTGACAGTAAAGGCCCGCTGGAGTAAATCAAGTACCTGTCCAATTAATTTACTCTGATGCCAAGACTAATGCACCCAACTGCTCCCATACAACCTGGAGGTCTACCTTCATCTTAGAGTTAATGAGCTGCAGTAACGTGAAATGTCATGTTCTGTCAAGGCTGAAACATGCATCATCTGACACTCGGAATAAAAACTTTCTTAGCGCTGCTCCAGAGTGACGAAGAGCCAAGTGATCAAATGCCAAGTGAGCATTTGACACCTTATTTGTTAACACATTTACAGTATTCCTACAAAACATATCAAACCATGGAACAGCGTATCCATTTGTACACATTATAGGAAGGAGACAGGGAAAAAAAGAGAACTTTCTGCCTGATTGGACCTGTCTGTTACAGTCATTAACAGGATAGTTTTGACTCGCCAGAGATTTTTCTCTCCCGAAAAGAAAATGCTCATCTACTCATTTACTGGAGCAGACGTGCACACTGTAAAATAACTAAGGTTTCATTAAAGGAGTATAGAAGAAGACATTCCCAATCATATGAATTCTATCCAAAAAAAAAACACAGATTCAAAGGATATTCAGCTATGATAAAAAAAAAAAACTGACAAAACGAAGCTAATGAGATACTCCTGACTTCAAAGGGGAACCAAGATGTGGGACGAGCCGCACAGAACATAAGAACATGAAAGATTTTCTACTCTGAATGATATACAGGTATGCAGCTCTTGACAAGAAAAGGCACCTGTGCCTGCATTGTGGCACATCAAATGTCTTATGTTTTAAAGTAATCGCTGTATTCTCAGCATCTTCATATTGTAGGCATTACCTATTCATTGTCAAGAACTGTCATTCCTGGTTACTGTTTTGGACTGCCCCCTTTTTTTTCTCTCTGTCTCCCTTGATTGAGTAATTGTTTGCCACCTGCTCCTCATTGCTCTGGCCCAACTGATTGGTGTGCCTCCCCTACTTATTCGCTGTTCACCCTGTGCCCTGTGTCAGATTGTCCTGTCCCTTTCCCAGTGTGTGATGTTTGAGCTCCTGATCTGTAGGCTTGACTACTACTTAATTTTCTGTTGAATTGCTGCTGTTTTTTCTGCTCGGCCTTGCTCCTTGTTTTCTGATCTTTTTGATTCTTCTGTTAAAAAGCCAAGATTTTTGTTGTGGGCTTTATATTGCCTTTCTGGCTGGAGATTGTGCTTGTGCAGTACTTTGATGGGTTTTTTTGGACCTTTTTGAGCGTTTTTTGACTTTTTGTTTTTTATGAACTGTTGAGTTTTGGATCCTCTTTGTTTTGCCTCTTCTGTTTCGTCTGGAATAAAAACTCTGCAAATGCAATTGGGTCTCCTCGTCTATATCGTAACATTCATGCTAGAATTTGCTGATCTTCAGAGCACATGTGTTCTGTAACTATCATTGCTGTCCAGCAGAAATCTGGCATCTCCATATGTAATCATTATTATAATGCCAATGGACACTTTTATGTCTGTATGAAGGATTTTACAAATATATAACCAACATGTGACTAAATCTCTTCAGGCAAAACCTCATAGCTCCATCTTGAATGACACATGCAAGTATCTGACCTATTAAAACCGATTATGGGACAATGCAAACCAGCAGAGGGCAGTCCATAGTGACAATATACAAAATCAGGCTTCTCCAGTGAATGCCTAAAACTCACTTTTACAGACTCAAATTTACGTTTTTATTTTATCTGTTCTTGCATGCACTGTTTTTGCTCGAATGAGTTCATCTTCTTTTGTCTATTGATTTATTTTGTGACTGCTCTGACAGGTGCTACATAATTAACTTTCACTCTTAATATTTGTTGTAACATAATCGCTCAGCGTCTCGTCCCTCCACACTCGCCACACTACCGATGTCATGATATGACTGCTCATGATGTGCAGGACTGTCATTTAACTGGTAAATATATAAACACAAGCTTTTTTTTTTTTTCTTGCTCGGTAGAGATTACCACAGTGCTGTGTGCCACCAGAAAAAAATAATGATATAAAGGTCAGGGAGGGGAAATGTGCACCATGCAGTGTTGGCAGTTGTGTCCAGCAGATGAAAAGCATGCTGAAAAAAAAAAATCATCATTTTTTTCCCCCCCAGACAGTTAGGTTGTCCTTCATGTTATCATTATTTTCCAACATGGTGTGTGTCTGTTTCATTTTTTAATTTCTTTTTTTTTTTCTAAAACAGGTGCATTTAAAATATCCATTACTCACTTCTTAAGTATTTGTGTTGGGTGGAGGATTATGTGCATCTGAGAGAAGAACTACACATACAGTAAATGTTGATTACTCATGTTGTTCTTCATAAGATCTGAGGCCTTCTTGCTTATCCCCAACTCCAAAAAAAAAAAATTACATTACATTATGTATATGAAGAGACCGGGAGCCTTATTTACAGAGATAATTAATTTTGTTTTCGTAACTGCAGAGGGTTGGAACCCCTTCTCCTTTACCAGATCCTTCCTGCCATTTACTCTGATTCCACCATATAATCTCCAGACATATCCACTCCAGGTTTCATATATATTGATTTTCTCCCCACAAAACACAACCATGAGTGCAAGTAATCGCAGAAACTTTATGACAGTGATTAAACAAGAACCAGACTATGCACAGGTGGATTTTCTCAGAGGAAAGGAGGTTTTTATCCATTCTCCCGGCTGGATTTGACAACTTACTGAACATCCAAAGCTGTTAGACAAATGTTCCAAATACATGACTGTTACCACTCGGAACTTCAAATAACTGCAGGTACATTTCAACCGGTGCATGAAGGGAAAAGGACAGCTCGCCGCAATTCATACTTCACACGTTAACCCCCCGAATTCATCCGCAGCGCTGCGGTTCTCCGCGCTACGTCCTTGGAGAAGAATTAACAGCGGTATTTCACAAGCCCCATCTGTCGGTACAGGTGTTGCTACCCGCGGTCATGGCGAGACACTTGCATGCAGGGCTCGTAGCGCGCCGGAGAGGGAGTCGGGCCATAGGTGCAGCAGAAAGGCTCCCTGCTGAAGTGTCCTTGATTAAGAGATTGAATCCCTACTGGCTCAGGGGTGCAGCTCTGCACAGCTTTGAATGACCTCCTGAGCACCGTGTGAGCGGAAAAAAAAATCCATCCAATTACCTGACATTTTGTCATTTTTAGATCAAAAACGAATTCAAAAAGTTTGTCTCCTTGTATTGGACGGTTATACAAAACTGCTGTTGTGATAATTCTAAAAAATACGATGTTGGTTCACATGAAAACATACATATCTCATTGTAACAAATTAGATAGCGTAGCGGCCCAAGTCATTTTTTGGCCCAATTGAGACATTTGCATATCTTTCCTCTTCTACCACTGATGTATCATCCTGTCTTTCTGTCAATGTCATTGGCCAATCACAACACTTATTAGAATCTAAAACCACCATCTGCCTAAATCATTCATTTAACTTAGGCAGTTTTGATACAAAGCAAAATGAAAAAGGGGAAGCGGCTATATTTCTTCAGCTTTCTAGACGCTAAATGTAATTTCAGTCAATCAAAGGGATTATTAACTGCCTATTTAAACTTACAATGACCGTTTTGCACTAAGGTATAATATAGTTCTCATTTATGTAAGACAAAAATGCCTAATTTAAGTAATTTTTTATTTGTGAGACAACTGATGAGGGGTCAATTTCTTTTAGCATATTTGTTAATACATCTGGCTAAATTTCCTGCTAAAATACCAATAAAAATATATAAAAACTAAAATGTGTTTCCAAAAACATTGAAATATGACTTAGACAATTATGCTATGAGGCTAACAATAGAAGTAGAGTTATGTACCCTGGGAAATGAGGATTCCAAATAAATTATATATAAAATGTCTTCTAAAGTGCATATGTTAACATAATTAAAATTACAATGATATACAAGTCAACAAGAAAACAGACTGTAAACCATAAAAAATGGAAAATAAATGTGAACAAAACCGGATTTGAGCAAGTTTGTCAGTAAAACCGATGACAATTTTAACCGCTCGTCGGAGGAGCAATGATCCTAAATCGTCTGAGTTCTCCGTCAAACAGAGAACAGCGGTGACCGACGTCCCTGATGCGCTGAAAGCGACAGATAATCTCGTTTTAGCATGGACTTCACTCAAAGGTCTTTTCTGGTGCCACACGACTGCATTTGATACTAAATAACAGGATCTTAATTGGCCACCGGAGAGACTGTTTGGGAGTATTACAGGCACTGCTCCTAATTCTCTCAGACAGACAGGTCTGTGATGCCTTTGGGTTTCTCCACATCCTTGTTAGCACAGTTACAGAGTGAATCGCGGTCAAAGCCAATTTAATTTCCGCCCATATGCTCCGTTTTGGTTACACAATGCCTTCTTTTTATTACGCCGATGAAACACAGGAGCAGAGCACATATCGGTTACTGGATTAAGAACTTATCATGTTCGCCGAAATGTTTCCATGGATATTTTCCTTGTAATGAATCCTGAGCCGGGGTAATTTACAGCATCCTATTTCAGTACAACGCGGACGTTTTTGACACGCAAGGTTTCTGCAGGACACGGACAATGTGTAATAATTCCCGGCTCTCAGACAGCATGCAGGCAGCTTGATTGAATGAACATAATTATGCAGGTAATCCATCCTCATTACCACTCCGTAATTATTACGTGCATTTAATCCCCCCGCTGCCAGTGCTCCACCTGAGTGTGACTTCAGTGTGCGGAGCTAAGCGGGCAGAGTTTTTCAAACAGAGAGAAATGAAATGAATTTTTTTTTTTTGCTCAGGAAAAGCTGAAGGGTTGTTTTGATCTCCCTGTAGCGGCCTAAAAATAGTTTCAATTTCCCAGTTTGCTTGCCGTCGGTGCATCTGACATTAGTCATGCTTATCTGATCGCAAAGTGAAAGATCCCAAGTCATGTTGAATCATAGTAATGCGATGAAAGAGTGACAGAATATGAATGTAAATTTGAAAAACATTAGATTTTTTTTTTTTATATAAACAGGTGGGACAAAATGTTTGGAGGAATCTGATTGGACCATTTAAAAGTGGTCGTAAAATACACATAATGTTATCTGGGTCGAAATTGACCCATAACAACATAGATGTCATTATATATAATAATATTAACTGATTCTTTACACCTTTGGTAGCAAATATAGTAAACTGACCCATAACACCATAGATTTTATTATATATAATAATATTAATAGGAAGAAAATGTTATTGAATTTTGATATGAAATACAAATAAACTGATTTACACCTTTGGTGGCAAATATAGAAAAAACAAAGATGAATATCACCAGTGAGGTGATTTAAATTACATTTTTCATTTCAGGTTTAAAGACTTTTATGAACTTTTACGACTTAAGAGAATCCTTTGTAATCGATCACCTCTCTCTCCTTCTCTCACTAAAGGTGCTAAACAATATTCACTGACATCAGTAGGAGATTATTTCCTCAATTTATCTTACTGATAATTAACACCGGAAAGGCATTTAGTTTCTGAATAAAATGGGTCCCTTAACTGCCACTTGGATGTTAATTGATGTCACTTATATTAGCCTGATAATTTCGCTGATGGGCCATTAAAATTTGGAAAAGTGTCCTCCTGCTAGAAATCCATCAGTGCATATTGAGGGTTAGATGTGGGCTCATGTGACCCAAAATGATATTCCAGAATTCAGCAGGGCCCCTAGATGTGTAAAATGTGTGTGTGTTTGCTGGCCTGCGGTTATGACGTTAAGTTATAGCCGTTATAGACGTTAAGTAGTCTGATGCCAGCACGCGAGGAATAACACAACATAAAGAAAGAGAAACGCAGCACGTTAAAACTGCTCGGTCAGCAACACTCAGATTTGGGAGCTGTCTAAAGTGAGTTGCAGGTGGAGTTTTGCATAACGCAACTGGACTGAGTTCATGGAAAGTTCAACCGGTTAGAGAAGGGATTTTCATACATGGGAAAGCTGAACACAGTGTTACAGTTTAAATGCTTCGCCTGGTGAACTGGGAGTGAACTGGGGTCAGCCTTTACGGACGGGGACAGTACCTCTTCTCGGGCTTGGTAACAGTCGGTAGTTTGTCATCAGTGAAGACTGAGTTGAGGGCTCGGTGTAATCTCTGGAAAACAAGCAACACCAGCACATTAACTGCCACATACTTGCTGTTAATGAGATGCCTGTTATTCTGTGATACTAATATATTTGAACTATGCATGAACACAGATATGACTATGAACTACATATGAAAAACATATTAGTTCATGGTGAACTACAATATAGATAATATGTAGTTACCCATGAAATGAAGGGTTAAGTAAATTGTAACTTTTATTTCATGCCTTCCATTCTTCACACAGAGTATTTTAACATTGTGAGGTGTGTTTGTGTGAGAGTTCAGTACCTGGCTAGTGTGCAGCCAGTATTTAAAGCGCGGCTCCTTGACCCTGGGGATCACCAGCTTGTAGACGATGTGTTCCGCTATCGTGGTGAGTAGCGACAAGGCCACGCCCACACACAGCATCACAAACAGGCCCGAGAAATGCTTTATACCCATCTGCAGCGTCTGGAGAGAGAGAAACGGTGTCAGTAAATCAGAGAAAAAAAGAACACAGAGGACATAAACTAGTAATAGTTAAGCATTACAACAGCTTGCTTGTGGCCACCCTTATCTTATTTAAGCAGGTGTTGTTTTCAGTAGTAGCTGTTACTTTGCGTATGCAAAACTGTGTCCCCAGCCAACACTTTAAAGATAACGCCATTGTAAATTTGCCATTATTACCCCTAAAATGTGTGAAGTCAGAAGTCTTGACTGTCTATTACAGCAATTTTCGGTGACCTCCCAGGAGTCATTGGCTTCCATTGATCACAAAATCCAATTAAAAAAAAAAAAAATGGCTTGCAATACACCACATTGGCAAATTTAATGCATCGTGTATTTTTTTGGTGTCCTTAATTTGATTTTAATACACCCCAAATGCAGCGAGACCGTCCCTCCAGAAAGAAGTTTATCAAATGGTCTACTTTGAATAACAATTGGTGTATACTTTTTTGTTTCTACAAAGTTCAGTTACCTCATTAAAATTTTAAAATTACTTTTTAACTTTCAAATAAACACTCGGAAATATTACAGCCCATGAAAAAAAAAACAAAAAAAAAAAACTGCTGGGCAGAGTTATGTGTACAGCTTCAAAAATAATTGCCTGGGAACTCCCCACCATCTCGATCAAATCTACAGTCAATGGCAAAACCCAGCCAACCCCCTATTCAATCATCTCCCTTTGGGGAAAAGACTTCACCGTATCAAGACCAGAACATCTCACTTCAAATAAACTCGCATAAAATCCTTGAGCACATGCAACTTAATTGGACCGTGTGGTTGCATTATTCGAAATACTGTAATAAAACTGGAATAGCATTTTTATTTTCTGGTCACATCTTGCATGTATTTATCTCTATGCACATGAAACAAATTCCAAAGCAAGTGTGGCAATAAATTATTGAATCTTCACATCTACTCGTTCTCTCTCATTAAAAATGACAGAATTTATGAATATGTGAGTATTGTTCTCTACAGAAGTTGAACCTCTGGACAAAAAGATGGCTCCTTCACTGTGAAGTCCATTCTAAGTGTCTCATTTTATTGCACTTATATAAGTTGAATCGTGAACCACTAGTGGATTCAAGTTTGGGGTCACCCAGACAATTTAGTGTTTTCCACGAAAAGTCACACTTTTCTTTAAAACCATGAGTTGTAAAATGAATAGAAAATGTTATTACATTAGCCTTCTGACACAATGAGCAAACACATTGTACCATTAGAACACCGGAGTGATAGTTGCTGGAAATGCACCTCTATACACTTATGTAGATATTGCACTAAAAAACAGACATTTGCAACTAGAATAGTCATTTACCAAACATAAGGAAATTTCTAAGTGACCCCACACTTTGGAACGGTAACGTAGCTGTTTCACAAATCGTTCTCAACCTAAAATCTTTTTTTTTTCCCTAAAATATTTTCTAGGGTTAAAATCTGCACATACATGAATTCTGCAATGGAAAAGAAGTCTTAAGACAAAAAAACACATTTTGGAGTATAAAGATCGGGAACTTTGTTAGCACTGCCATGAGAAGAAAAAACAGTTTACAACAATGGAACAAGTGATACTAACCTCCAAACTGAATAACTAATTGAAAAAAAAAAAAATACAACACATGTGTCCAGGACTGAATGAAATGGTGCTAAAAATGACTTTGGAATTGAAATGGCAGACTATTCTAGAAAACTATTGTCCATTTTCTGATTCTTCTGAATCTCTCTGAGCTCGTGGTCATTTTCTGCCCCGACATCTTTATTTGCACTCGTCCCATTCTAAACCTCTAATGTGTCCACACAGGGAAATGTATCATGAGTCTGTAAGTGTAGCCCTGTGATATCACACTTTCCTTAATTGAACACTTGTTGCAATTACTGCAGGAGTGCACCCTTATATGAATCTTTTCACCGCCGAGTACGGAACAGCTTGTGATCCAGCTGCAGCTGAAATGATTGCATTATAAAGTCATGTTGGAAATAAATACATGATAGATTAAATTCGCCATTGCAGTATTGTGACTCGGCGGGCTGGCTGGTAATGAAATTTCGGAGCGCGGGATGGTTCTCGGGAAGTCAGACAATACAGACAGACAGCAGAAACTGACTGCTGAATGCGTTTTAAACTTCGTGGGAATGAATTGGAATGGGGGGGGGGGCTAAAAAATAAAATGTTATTATCCTTTAACAGTAGTGAAAGCCCGCTGAGGACACATGACGTTAATCTAATACTCAGCTCTGCTGAATAAAATGCAGTTTAAGTTAGTGTGTATCAACCCACTCTAACATTCCTCACAGTTATGGGTGTTCCTTGAATCAGCACATTTTGAGCACATAAGCTACCAAGTTCTGGCAAAACACACACACACACACACACACACACACACACACACACACACACACACACACACACACACACACTTTCTGTCTAGAACAATCATTTTTCACTGTGATCTTATAATTCACAACTACACCTATTTTTTTTTACCTTCACTCATTGATTAATTGCATCAATTCTTCAAAATAACTTCAATTAAGCACACAACGCTCATAATCGTCATTACTTTGGATCACAATTTATTTCTTGGTATTGTTAAATTTTGGCTCGCTTAATGTTAGGTAATAATAATATGTCATTTATTAATATTGATTGTATTATTCCAAATGGGAGAGTGTTCTTTAGGTTGACAGAGAGCTGGCTGTGTGCCAGAGAATTGCCTCACTGAAACCGATCCATCAGATTTTTCTTCTTTTCAGACACCCCAGGCTCGCCGCCGTTGCTGCTGCTGATGGCGGCGGCGGCGGCGGAGGTGTCATAGGAAAGTCTTTCATTGGGGTAAAAGATTGCTGAAAAAAAAATGCTGAGCAGGACTAAACTGAGACAGCCTTGTCAGTAACTCATTGCTTATATCGCATGGATTTTTCCTGCCGACTGCCGTCCTGTGTCCCATTTTTCGACACATCGTGACTGTGCCAAAACATACTGTGTCATTCTACAGCATATTGCCCCTTTTCCCCTTCATGCCCAAGGTGCCCTTTTAAGTTTTTTTTTTTTATTTTTTTTTATTTTGTGTGTGTCAAAGCCTTCCCGTGGCCCTTCAAAATAACAGTTAACAAAATTATAATACCGGTAATTGACAATACCATTCAAAAAGTTTGGAGTCACTTAGAAATTAGCTTATTTTTGAAAGAAAAGCGCTGTTTTTTTTTAAAGAATAAATAGTCTACTACTATACTACTATGTTGGCTATAATAAATTAACAGCCATGTAATAATAATATGGAAAAAAAATAATTCAAACTGTGATTTTCTCATCCTCTCATCTACCTGCCCCTCCAAAGGTCTCTGCATACGAATATCCATAATATCCATAATATGACGCCTGACTGACATTTGTGTGTAAAATTAAATGACTCTAAGGAACCTGAAGCGGTTTAAATGTCTGCAAATGTAGATACCATCTAAAACACATTTACACCGTGGAAAATGGTTAACACCAGCGACACTGAATCTGCAGCACCGCAATGTACTTCTGATATACCAGAGTGTGGGTTTACTGTAGGTAATGCTGTGACTCAAAGGCTCAGTACAGCTGATTGTTTCTTAACTTTCCAATCACACATCGTTAAAAGAGAGAAACAGAAGTTATATGCCCTTGTAAAAGGAGTATGAAAATTTGGAGTGTGCAGTCCGTATTGCGCTAGGAGACACTTTTGGGGATTCTAAAGTCACAGCTGCGTGGAGAGACAGCCAAGGCTGTTAATAGAGCTAAGTGCTCAGTAATAGCAGAGCAGAGTGGACCACGGGGTCTGGACTGCTTAGGAGCTGAAGTTGCGGGAACACAGCTTGGTTAGCAGCTGGAGGGTCAGGGGCCAGGGTTGGATTTAGCAAGGAGCAATTACTGCACATGGGGCCTGTGGAGGCAGCGTCGAAAGTATTTTAAGCACAGCTCGGAGAATGGTCAACCGAGGAGCCAAATCCTCGGCCCTTTTTACCTTAACAGTGCCATGACAATTATTGATACGTAATCTACCCAAATTCACTTAGTACTGCTGTAATTAAAGATGCATCAATCTGCCACTTGGAGGCAGCTGAACTAGGAAGTAGTGTAGAAAAACACAATATTAGTTCATATTATACTATTATGCTTACAGTATAACATTGTTAAAGGGAACTCGTTAGCAATGTGTTATATGCAACGTGATAAATTGCCCTCTATGGTCTCCTTGCAATGGCAAAACTGGATAAGGCACCAGTTTTGTGATAAATTTGCCTCTAGGGTGCCCTTCCAATTACAAAATTGGATATTCCATCTCACCATGTGCCATGATTATGTTTTTTAAGCTAGTGCCCTCTACGCGGCTCTTCCAGTGGATAAAACATGATAAATTTCCTACTAGGGTACCCCTCCAATGACTAAATTGGATAAGGTGCCTTCTAGGGTGCCCTTCCAGTGCACAAATTGTGATAAATTTCCCTCTAAGGTGCCCTTACAATAACAACATTGGATAAATTGCCCTCTAGAGTGCCCTTCAAGTGAATGAAAAGGTGATAAATTGTGCTCTAGAGTGCCCTTCCAATAACAAAATTGCATAAGGTGCCCTTTCAGTGGTCAAAACAGGAAAAGAGCGATTTAGGGTTCACCGCCAATCTATACAATTGGATAAGGGTACCCTTCCAGTGAACAAAAAAGTGATAAGTTGTCCTCTAGGATGCCCTTCCAATGACAAAATTGCATATGGTGCCCTTCCGGTGGTCAAAACATATAAAAGAGCTCTTTAGAGCTCTTTAAGATTTGATAAGGTGACCTCTAGGGTGCCATTTAAATGTCAGGATAAACTTCCCTATAAGGTGATAAGGTGCCCTCTCACCATGCATCATGACTTCCTGCACACTGGTTGGTTGTGCCCTACCCCCCCCCCCCCTTCTTTTTTTTTGTTGGGGGGAACTTGTTAGCAAAGTGTTCCACGCAACATTAGAATTCATTATGAGTTGTGTTCATTGCCCTCCGACAAAGACATATCCTTTTAGTCTGTGAAAGATTACATGGGAAATATCAGACTCTTAAGCTGCCAAATGTTCAAACAGAGCCAGTTTGTCACTCCCCAGCATCAATTTTTCACACGCCGGGTTACCCTTTAGTGTCATTTTTCAATGTGCATTCTGAAATACTTCTACAGGACTTACACAATGTCTGAAAAAAGTGAAATGAAAGCTGATGGTGTCTTATATAAGGTGACAGATGTTCTTATTCAAAGTTGGCTTGTTGGGTAGTGGTTAGATCAAGTATCAAAGATGTAAAATCAGCAGGAGAACATCGTTCCAGGCCATTCACCAGACATTTCACATTGGCCAAACAATGATCTTTCCCTAAACCTAAACAAGTGCTTTTATTTTTTTGTGCATAAACTTAATCATACCTTCACCACAACATGGTCACACCATACAACACAATTACATTATTAACAATAATGGACAGATGCAAAACCATGGGATGAAAACATGGGATTAGTGTTGGGCATACAATTAATATTTTATCCTTCAATAAAAAAAGAAAACATCTGCCTTTTCCTGCCTGAAATAAGAAGGGTGAGAGAAGTGGAATTGAATCAAATCAGTTCAATTTTTAGGAAGCTAAAAAAAAGTATGTTTGTGTTTGGTGAGTTTGCCATCATGCGCAAACTCTCATTAAACAAACATTTATATTTGAACCCTTATGAAATATAGTACTTTTTGACATGCTTGGCAGGAACAAGCATCCTGTATGTCTGTGGAAGATCTGCATCTCGCATGTCCCCATCAACAGAAACAAAAGACGTTGTCCTGTTCCGCGAGGTTCTGTTCTTACCTCAGTCACGGCGAAGCTGCGCTTCCCACAGGGCACAACCTTGTACCATTTATCATGCAGCATGTCCATGAAGCCATCGGACTTGTACTGACTAACGAGCTCCGAGATGTTGGAGGTGAGAGGAGAGTTCTGCGGGAGCCCGATCCCATAGCCTGCCAGCGGACACACATATAAACAATATATAATTGCCAGTGCCATTGTTTCTGCTGTCACAACAGCAACAAATATTTCCATCTCAGCATGAACCACCATTATATTTTTTTAAGCTAGTGCCCTCTAGGCGGCCCTCCCGTTGAACAAAACATGATAAATTGACTACTAGGGTGCCCTTCCAATGAATAAATTGGATAAAGTGCCCACTAAGGTGCCCTTTCAATAACAACATTGGGTAAATTGCCCTCTAGGGGCTTCAAGTGAATGAAATGTGATAAATTGCTAGAGTGCCCTTCCAATAAGAAAATTGGATAAGGTGCCCTTCCAGTGGTCAAAACATGAAAAGAGTGATTTAGGGTTCCCCACCAATTGATACAATTGGATAACATGCCCTTGAGGGTGCCCTTCCAGTGACCAAAACATTACAATTGCCTTTGATGGTGCCCTTCCAATGACAAAACTGGATAAGGTGCCCTTCCAGTGAACAAAATGTTAGAAATTTCCCTCTTGGGTGCTCTTCCAATGACAAAATTTCAAAAGGTGCCCTTCCAGTGGTCAAAACATGAAACAAGCCCCTTGGAGTTCTCTGTCAATCAACAAGATTTTGATAAAGTGGCCTATAGGGTATCCTTTGAATGACACATGATAAACTTCCCAATAAGATGATAAGGTGCCTCTCCACCATGCACCACGACTTCCTGCACTCCCCTCCCCTTCTTTTTTTTTAACTGCCCCTCAAATAGTCCTGAATGCAGCAGGTACGTGTGACAAGAAAATAGAAAAAGCCAATTAGTGGAGTACCTCGCCTTGCTAGAAGTACAGTGATTGATTTGTATTGTATCTAGAAGGCTTAAGGGTGCATTAAGTAATTAACAACAACGCTGGAATCTGGGACTGTGGTGGACTGTAATGGAAATAACCACCATGGGAGCATGTTCACAGTGGGAGGAATAAGCTTGCTAAATGGATCAGAGATTAACAGTAGACAGTGGAAAATGTAAGCTTTTGAAAGCCAGAAGATTAACTGCAGTGCAAATGTTGAGCGATTGATATTGGTTTTACGGGGGATTTTCAAAAATGCTCCTGGTCAGTTAGTCTACAGTCATGCAGAAAGACTTTGTGTCCTTACAGTTTTGTTTTTTTTCCCAATTGCTAAAACGCAGTTCTTCTAACTAAGCTGGTTTTATCAAAATATTTAACACAATTGTTAACAATTGTTAAAAACATGTACTAAAGTTCCCCTGTTGGGATCTAAAGAATGTGTTAAAGTGCCCTCTTGAAGACCAAATGTGTTCTAAAGTGCCCTCATGGCAGCCAAAACTTGTGCTAAAGTGCCCTCTAGGAGCTAAAATGTGTGAAAGTGCCCTCTTCAATGGCAAAGACATACTCTATGTGCGCTTTTTTCCTCTTTTCGCCCCTGCCTTTCAAAATTTAACGTGTGATTTTGGAAAAAGGTGTGTAAAGCAGAAAATGTGTTTAGAGTTTTGGAGATTTGAGAAGCCGATTTACATAATAAAGCAATAAGTCCTTTGTTTTTCTCTTACCTTCTATAGCGAACGGTTTTCCGACTGTCAGTGTTTTACAGTCTGCATCTATGGAGACCTCGTAATCCAGCAGAGCTTTGTCCATGATGAACGCGTCCAGTTTCTGAGGGTCCTCCCTGTGAACACACAGCCACATGATATACTGTAGGTGCACAGAAAGTGCAGACGTGGAAAGCAAACAAAAAAAAAACAAACATTTTTTGCAGATAACAAAAAACTGCCGCCCTGTTTACTCCACTAAAAAATAAACTGTTGTCTGTTCATATATGTTCACGATGTACTGGGACTGATCCATCCAATGTTGCAGCAATCTCTCATTCTACCTTCGAAATCAACCCCAGGAACACGGAAATGTTTTTCTTGTGAGTCTCATTTTCATTTTCACATGAAAATTGAACCTAAACTTTAATTGAACATTAAATTAACTTTAACTTAAATTAACTCTACTATGTCATCTTCTTCATGGCCTCCTGTTTTTTATCTGCTGTTTGTCCTCAGGTCACTGCTCTGACTCCAGAAAGTAAATATAATGTGGCAAGCCATTTTTTTCAATCTGTTCTGGTATGGATTTGAATTGAGTTGAATATATATATATATATATATATATATATATATATATATATATATATATATATATATATATATATATATATATATATATATATATATATATATATATACTTGTGAGGGTTTTACATTCAGCTGCTTCACAGTGACTCAAGACAGACAAGGTCCAGAGACTGATAAAGGACAGAACACTACTTAACAAAACAACACAGCGTGCACCATTTGATATGGATTCTGGATGAGTAGTGAATAGGGAACAGAAAGCGTGTGAGAATGAATTATTTTTCTTTGTGCTGGTGGGGATTTTATAGAGCCTTTCAGCAAGGCAGTTTACCACAATCACTGAAAATGGGATATAAACAAACCCCTCTCAACCTCTTGACTCACATTCTTTTTAGATTGCTCTTCTGTATGTGTGTGTGTGTGCGTGTGTGTATGTGTGTGTATGCTTGTGTTTTTTTGTTTTTTTTTTATACTTGCACTGGCCACATGCCTGTAAAATTACGGAATTTCTGCCAATTTGCTCTCAATTTATATTATTCCTTCCACGTCTGTTACGCGGAGGTGAGATATTAAGTCACAAACACCATCAGTGAGGCTTTTACACCAACTCTAAAATGTCTCCCCTGACAGCTAAAGCCTTCTGGGATACAAATGCTACAAAGGCTTTTTCAAGATACACAGGATTTTTTTCTCTTGCTTGTTATAAAGTGCAGTATTTACAATCCTCCACTATCTCTGACCCACAAGCTGGCTGTTTATTATTACAGGTTGAATTGGGTTGCAGTTATGCCCTCAGTCTTTCCACCTTGATACTAATGTAATTATACTTATTTTATGACCAAAGCTATACTTTAATACCGATGAAATAACTAACATATTTAAAATATGATGAAGATGCCCTTTTGTCTGTATCCATCTCAAAGATAGAAAACAGAAAATAACTACTTTATTTGGTTATTACAACGTTTTGAGGAATATTATGTTGAACAGAAACATTTGGAAACATTTTGTTCAAGGGTTTTCCAAGTAGAAACCTGGAACGAATGTTGCAGGAATGTTATGGGAACATTATTTGTCAGCAAAATGTTAACATTTTTTTCAGAAATACTCCAGCTAGCAGATGATGCAAGAGTATTCAAAGAAAATAAAAAAATAATAATAAAAATAAACAATATAAAATCGAATGATGATGAAATTGAAGAAAATTCAAAATAAAAAAAGTCAAAATTTAAATCCCTCCCTTATGGGTTCTGAAGTGACTTACAGTGCAGGAGCCTCATCACAGAAAAATAATCCCAACTGTTTGCAGGAGTGTAAATTAAAGGTCCCATATCATACACTTTTCTGTCTTTTTTCTTTGAACTTTGGATCCCCACTAACATGATATGTTTGCAGGTACAAAAACTCAACCAAATATAGTTTTACAGTGCTCTCTCAAGCACCTCGCTGGAGTTACAGAAAGTTTGATCTGGTCTCATAAATACTCATGAGATTCTCTTCTATTTCAATCCCTTGGATTGAAAAAAAAATGGTGGAAGCAGATGAGTCATGCTGGGACCCTCTACATGTGGAAGAGATACTGCATGACATCACAAAGTCAAGAAAATACAAAAGAGCCGTGAAAGTTCCTAAATTCAAGCTCCGTACATTTCTGAGTGTTTGATGTATGGGGCATATATTTTTTTATATTACTCGTAGACTTTATCTACAGTATTAAATCAATTAAAGTGTCTTATTTGCATGATATGGGAGCTTTCAAATCCAGGAAAAATCATATCTTTCTATTACAGAAGTGTTTCCTTAGCTCATAGCTGTGTCCCAGACCTTATATCTTATCTTAATTTAAACTGTAACTTGATTCTTCTATCGCACTCATCCTGTCCTGTCTCTCTTCCCTTGTGACTGGCTATAGCTAGCTTCCTATAATAAAAAGAGGACAGATATTCGATTTAAATTTCAGCTCCAAAGCCAGATGTAGCACATCGATCAAATTCCAAATCAAGCATCTTGGCAGTCAATTTACATTCTCCACATGGTACAGGAAATGTGAAGAGTCATGTTAGATTTTGCCATTTTATTATTTGTAATTTAGGATTTAGGTCTATGCAATCAGAATTTAGGAAAGATTGTTCTCTATTAGTTAAATCCATAATCTTAGATTAGACAGGATTGGTTTACTAAATACAGTTAGGAAACATGTGTCTTTAATACCAAAAATTCTTAATGGCATCTGAAAGTGCGATAAAACAGGATTTCAGGCTTTACAGAGGTTTCTGTAATGAGGCCACAGATATATATCCTGTAGTGGACAAAAAAAAGGCAATTTGACTTCAGTCTGAATTTAACACAGTGTAATGTGAGATGGAGAAATTCAATTAAAGTTGAAACTCAGAGGTTGATTAGAGAAAAGAACTTCATACCAAGAAATACGACCTGTTAGCACCCAGGTTAAAAATCCTCTTTGATACATCATTTTATTTTAAATTCAGCAGGTCTGCTCTATACGTGAAACTAATCACAAATGTACAAAGTAACATTGGAATAGCGTTTCCAATATGAATGCCATGAACAAAAAACACCCAAAACAATGCAAGACAGTGGTCCGATGGCTAATATGTGATATTCCTTCGGGCGATGCATTCCTTTAAAGCTCTGTAATTATAAAGCAGAAAATCTGCAGCATAACATCCCCGGTTGCTGTAGTGAAACGTGTTCATTAAGATAAAACACTGTAAAAAAACGTTTTGATAATTTGTCCGCTTCTGTCATTGCAATTTAGATGCATAATATTATATGAAGATAACACACACTGAATAATTGTATGATTATGTAACTAATAATAAGGCCCAGCCCCTTGGGGAGTAAATCCTGTTTAAGGGTGCATTACGGCACACTTGTGCGCTGTCATGTTCACGAGTTGGAATTTTTTTTCTTTCTTCCTCGGACCCCTCTAATCAGCATTTTACTAGCCTGTTTAAAAAAAAAAGAGCTCAGAAAAAAATAAATCTCATTTCATCCATTCAAATTGTATCCTAACAAGCCACAGCCTGCATTCCAGCTGCCTTTTTTTTTTTCTCACTTTATACTGCGATGCTCCACAGGGATGCCGGGTTGCCAGTTGGATGTTGAAGCGGCTTAGGATGACAGCAGTGGCAGGGTAAAGAGGAGGGTGAGATCTGTATTCAAACAGGCAGGCTTGCAATGGGGAGTGACAGCAGCAGGGATCCATTTTTTTTCTCTCTCTCCAATTTTTTTTCAAATTTTAGTCATTCTTTGGACATGCATCTCAATTTTCATTTTGTTTTAACAGTTTTTGTAACTGAAGATAAGTTGATTTTCAAGCAGCAATGCAGCAAGACATACGAGATACCATTATAGGTGATGCTACAGTGGCATGCATGGGTGGGGGCAGTTGTCCCCTAGTTGTCAAAAATGCATGCTAAATTGCCACCTGGGAGCCAAAACATTTGAGAAAGTGCCCTCTTGGAAGCCAGAGTATGTGCTAAACCGCTCTCAAGGGGGCCGAAACAAATACTAACTAAAGTGCCCTCATGACAGCTAAAATGTGTGCTAAACTGCCCTCTTGGGAGCTAAAAAGCCTGTTAAATTGCCATCTTGGAAATCAAAAGGGTGGTAAAGTGTCCTCTTGGAGCTAAAAAGCATGTTAAAGTGCCCTCATAGTAGCAAACAAGCGTGTTAAAGTGCTTTCTTTGAAGTCAAAATTCATGTTAAAGTGCCCTCTTAGGCTAAAAAGTGTGCTTAAGTATCCTCTGGGGAGCCAAATCTTGCTAAAGTGTACTATTGGAAGGTAAAATCTCATGCTAAAGTGCCCTCCTGGTTGGCAAATATATTCAATTTAGACACACACTCTCTCATAAGGTCACAGTGGACACTCACCTGCACTCAAGGGAAGACCTGCCCCTATCTGCTTCTGATTGGTCACCTGCCCTGACCCTAACCTTAACCCGATAGTAGGCCCACTAGCCAATCAGTGGTAGGGCAGATCATCAGAGAAACAAAATGAGGTGGGCTTAATGCTGACTAAGTTGCAATCACAACCGTGCATGCTACTGCTATATGAGGTAGGTAGCTAACCAGCTAATATAGCAAGCTGTCTCTGGAGTTGCCAATTATGTATTAATAAATATTAGCGTATGTAGCCTGGAGGTTCTATCATTAGGTAGAGATGCCTATTGCATGTTTAAGGAGGAGCAACCTAATTATGTCTTGTGGGAAAACCTTTTCAAAGATATGCGTATTGTTTCCTGTGTGATTTTATTACAGGGCCCTTTTATGTGAAGAAAACACATTAAACTCCAGAAGACTGTTGAAGAACCAAGAAATACTATGACACATTAGTGTGTTGGGCCCTTTGTTGTTCTATATTAAGCCAGAACTATATCTCACAAAAACAGTTTGGATTATCTGGTGCTAATATGGTGTTAAAATGCACTTTAATACATTCCTGTCATACTGTGTGTTCTTCACAGTCCAACGTTGAATCCACACAGTTCTTATGGATGCTGATCCTAACAACAAACTAACCTGAGTACACTGAAAAAAAGTGTGTTGGATTTACATAATATATATATTTGAATATTGGTTGCACATATTAAAGTTATGTTTTATTCAATTCATTTTTTTATATTAAATAAATGTGTTTCTTTAAGGTGTATTATCATCAGTTGGATAAACCCATTTTTTGCATGAAGCTAACCTTAATTACACAGGTAAATTGGACACTATTAAGTTTGGTATATTTTAAATATTTAAATCAATTAGCTAATTTGTAATTTAAGAACTTAATTCATACAAGCAACCCCCACTTAATTGAGTCCAATCTTTTACCTACATTTAACACTTCAGTCAGTTTTAAGTTTGTATACATGTCAAAAGTGCCCTCTTCAGTGGTGAGGATGCACTATATGTGCCCTTTTTAATTTCCTTTACGCCCGTGCCCTTCAAAAATTCTTTGCACGCCACAGTTTGTGTTTAGCAGTGTGCCGGCATGCTGTGTGAGTTCTGTATGACAGTGAATTACTTGAGAAGGTGTATGCCATCTGGTGTTGCCGGGACATTGTATCTTCTCATGTACTCGTGCATCTCAGGGAAACTCTTCTTGACGTAGTCCTCGGCGCTGCTCTCTCTCACCGTGGCGAATCGAAATCCCTGAGAGGGATGGTGCAACTGCAGGAAAGAAGAAAAAGAAAAAAAGGAAACGGAGATGTTATCTTCCGAGGGCTTTCAAAAAGCATTATTGTTAATTATTTTCCCTTTTTTTATTCTTTAGAGGCCGTTATTTATTTTAAGATGTAGAGGTAAGCCTTTTTTGCATTTTGTTCTTTCTAGGAACATACTGACTTGTGATTCAGAGAGTGCATTTGCAGAAAAAAAAAAATAATAAAAAAAAGCAATTACCTTAATCAAATTACCCTTTAAAACAGTGTTTTAATTATAGAATATAACTGCTGACTTCAAGTTTAAAAAGAGCCCACTCTTCAAAAGAGGAGGCTCTTATAAAATTGAGGAAACAAACAACTTGACCTTCTACTCTGCAGTTTTATCAGGTGAACTTTTAAATTGCTGCATATTCTCCTCGAGAGGAACTAAACTCACATGTTTTGCAGAGACAGACATGAATTAAACAATGGTGGACCAGAAATACATGGAACACAAGTGAAATCATGTCAATTTCAATTTTTAATTTGAAAAACGTGTTTTTAAATGCCAGAATGTTGCTGCCTGGGAATCTAAGGTGATTAAATATTAACCCTAATGTTATATTCCTGGTCGTATCTAACAGTTTCAAAGTTTTTGTCGCTGAAAAATGTGGTTAATTTGATCAGATTCACCTTTGATTCCATGACATTGTTTACAAAGTGTATTTCAGCACACAAAATAAATTGTATTAATTTACATACAATTTTGTGTGTTTTATTCAACTTGTGTACACTCTTGGTGTTCCCGGTCAAAAGTGACTAAACAGGTACAGCATTTGCCAGATGGGCATACTCTCTCTCTCTCTCTGTCTCTCTCTCTCTGACCCAAAGTAGTCTGTGCTAAATAGTAGACTATGTTTCATCTGATTGTTATAGTCAAACAATCCAGAAATTTAAGTAAAAATTCAGATCAATGAGAAATACAGGCCATAAATAACAAATAGAAGTTCAAAACATGGAATGTTCCCAATAAGTTATGTTGATTAAAAAAAAAAAAAAATCTAACACAACAAGAGGTGACAGTTTTTATGATGAGTCTTAATGGAACAGTCAAATTTGACCAGGAACACTGCATTGATTCACAAGAAATGAACACAACATGAGGGTTAAACTACAACAAAAGTTTGATTTTGTTCAGTTTCCAGAACCTGTAGTGTCTCATTCTTTTGACATTTGTACCTTTGGGTCATGTATCCCTGTCAGTTGTTCATAGGTCTTCTCCCCGACCATGACAGCAGCCAGATTAGCAGTGTATGTGGACAGACAGAACAGACAGAAGATGGCCCACAGGTTCATCAGCAGGCGACCCGTCCAGCACTTCGGGGGCTTGATGGCCACCGTCCTCCCGAAGAGAATGGCGTAGCACACGTTGAGCGCCGAGGAGAAGGAGAACACCCGGTCGCGGTTGCGTCCGCGCGGCGTCATGCCAAACGGGCTGTGCCACTCGTACAGGGTGAGGAAGATGGCGGTGACGTGGAGGGAGACGAAGATGCCGAGCCACATGGACCAGTGGAGGGGCCACATGAAGGCGCCGATGGGTGCGGCTGTGTCACGGGTACGAACCTGGGCGGAGAGAAAAGGGTTTGCACTGAGGAAAGTTTTTCGTTCATCCAGTTTAAAAAAAATTCAGGTTAAAGGTTCACATCTATACTGTATAAGTTGAGCCAATAAGTTGATCTATATTGAATAAGTTGAGGAAAAAAAAAAAACCTTAAACTCAAACTGTAAGTCTTCTAAGTCCTTGGAAACTATATTATAAAACTTGGCCAAAATCATATTTTCTTCTTAAAAGAGGTCAATTATTTGAATTTCAAATTTTATCTGAACAGAAATATATAGCTTTTTATCAAACAAATATTTATTATTTAAATATAAATAAATATAAATTATTAGCTTTTTCCAATCAAAATGATATATATTTTATCAAACAAATGTTTATTATTTAACTAAATAGATTTTTTTTGTTAATAAATAACAAAATACAATACAATACAATAATAAAAATACAACTTCTCATATTAAACTGCATGGAAAGGCAATTATAAATTTGATAAGGTGCAGCTCTAAAATGTATTACAGTGAGGGAACCACCTAGGAAAAAGCCCTAAAAAATGAGACGTGTCTTATCCCAACTCGGAAAATTCAAGTGCCAAGAGTGGATGTGTTATGTGGTATGAGATAAGAGGAACTAGACGAAACCAAGGATCACAAAAGTCGTGGAAGCAAAAAGTCAAAAAGTGAAACTGTGCAAGATGGAAAGAAATGTAATGTATCACGTAAAATACTGAGCACAGTCTAAAATGTTCCTGCAAACCACGGCTACAGAGAATGTCAATGTTTCAGACGTGCTGATGTAGCTCTGATGACCAACTAGAGGGTGAATGTGGTTACCATGACTGCTCTGCTTTGCTTTGGTTCTTGGACTGGAGGTGGAAAAATCGCAGCAGACACCACTGTTAATCAGACATTTCACATATTTTTCTGGCGTTCAAACATTTAGCAGATGTTTTCAGTTGTTTAACAGTCATTTATATGTGTAAAAATACATTTATTGAAAAAAACAAGTCTAATGTTGCAATTCAAAGTATCTGCGGAAACATTTTCCTCTGTCAATTGGGTAAAAAACACCATATTTGGACGAAATTGTGCTTCGTAACCCGAATCAATAGCAAATCTACCACGGTGCTATTTGTGACACTGTTGTTCCGTCCAGGAAATAGAAAATAGAAGAGACAGTCACTGCTAATGAAGCAGAACATCTCTTTCGGTAAGAGGAAGAGAGGACAAAGTGATTACCATGACTGCTCTGCCTGTCTCCTGGTGAGACCGGGCACTGTAATTGCAGTAATAGGGTCACATCACAAAACTGGACACTCACCAGTCTAACCCCATATTGGGGATGGCATTAGAATCCAATAATGTAAGGCTTGCAGTAATAAAAGCCATATTGATACTGACCACCGGCATACCAAATGGAGGGAGTTGAGGTGAGGTCAATGACAAAGGAGGAATGGAGCAAAGAGTAACAAAGGGAAATAGAGTGAAGAATTGTAAGTGAGAAAAAAAGCAGCTGTACTGACCAGAATTCCGAGGCTGGTGGAGAAGAAGGGAGAGGTGAAGTCGATGACCTGGCTTCTCGCTGAATTAATGCTGAACGATGACACGGCAAGATGGGCCGCGCCGCTGAGCAGATCCCCCACCAGTCCCGTCCAGCGGCCGTTCTTGAACGCCCCGTATTTCCCGTCGCCGACGATGTACAAGTCGAAAGTGAACCCCATGTCCTCGGCGAGTTTCTCCAGCAGGTCGATGCAGTAACCGTAGCAGCATTTCTTCAGGTCCGTGGAGACGGACCCGTTGGGTCCCTTGAGGTTCTGGAAAAGTCCCTGCAGGACCGAGGACTCGTTGGTGAGCGGGTCCAGGCACAGCTGCCCCGCGGGGCACAGCCCGTCCCCGTCGACGTCGCGGGTGAACACGAACGGGTGCTCCACCAGCGTCACCACCCTCATGTGCAGCCGCGTGGACCTGCGCCAGTCGCCTCCAGCTCCGGAACCCTGGTGGCTCGGCCAGGCCCTCTGGTCCATCAGGATTTTCCCCCTGCGCCAGCGTCCCAGGCGCGTCCAGGTCGGCTGGCCTAGAGGGTCCAGCTGGAGGGACCAGATGTAGTGGTGGGCCTCCGAGATGACGTTCTGGCTATGGCGGTCGCTGGATATATAGCCGCTCTGACCCTCGAAGGATGTGTTGGATAGAAATCTGAGGCGAATGAAGGGAAAGAGAAAAACAAATAATGAATGAAACAAGGGAAGGTGACGGAGAGAGGAGGAAAAATTATTAATTAACAAATGATTGTGTCGTTTTTTTCTGTAATGTAAGTTAGAACATTTCATGTTTCCAAAGTCATATCTGTCCTTTGTTAGTGTCGTACATCTTTTACGCCACATATCAAAGACACAGTGCATTAGATCCCAAACCAAATTACATTCAGAACTATTCAGAAAATACTGTTTTGGACTATAGGGTCAAGATGTCAGCATTGGTCAAACAGTCAACCAGACTGGGTTGAAATGTTTCAGCACTATAGACAGAGCAGAGTGAAGCCTGTCTTTGTTGCCCACTAGTGGCCACATGTGGTAATGCATACGGATAATGATTATTATTTTCATGTAGTTTTATGTGCACGATCATAGATGAAGTGAAGTGAACTTTTCTTGTAAAGCAAAAAAAAAAAACAGTATCTGTACACATTGTGTCTCATCATAATACATTTCCTTCCTCATAACACATTTTCAAAACTGACTCCAGTGATAATATTCACGTTTAACTTGCTCTTCTTGCATTTCTTGGCTTGTTACCTCCATTTGTATATAAAAGGAACAGTGTGAAACCATTGTCAGGAAATGGCAATTGTCTCGCCTGCATGCGTGACAATGTGCATCCCTGTGAGTAGCTTTGCATGAGATGAACACAATCATGAACAACAGCTTCATTGCACTACCATCAAAAACTCCACCGAGTGAGTTTAAAGCACCAAACATTTGATGTTGACATTTTCTGCAGGCCTGATTTTTTTTTTTTTGTATTTCATTTGCCATTAAGAAAACCTTTAGATATATTTACTGTTAGAATTTACGGCCGTAAATGCTACTCTTGGTTAGTTTATACAAAAATCCCAATATAATGGTGCACCGGAGAGGTGTATCTTCTTCATGGCCTCAGTGGCTAAAGTATGTGTGTGTATGTGTCGGGGTGTGTGCGTGCACGTGCCTCTGTGTGTGTGCGTGTATCTGTGACAGCATAAGACAAACCACGGTCCAGTGATCATGCCATCTTTCTCACTGAGCCATGCTACTGGCTGTCTGAGAATGTCAGATACCGGAGCAGCTGCACACACTCACAACAACAACAGCACACACACATATACACACACATGGAAAAAAAAAACACACACACTATTGGAATGTATATGCCGTACGGATGAAGAAAGAGGTGAGAAAGAATGCAAACGTCCATTCTGTGCAGGTAGATGCACACGTCTCCGATACGCCTTCAGGAGTAAATGAAGTAAATGATGTGACCTTTTCCGAAATACCTTTTCCGTGTCACCTTGCTCGCCGGGAAACTTTCCCTCCCCACCACCTTGTCTACTTTCCTACAACTCTACGTGGGCGTTTCAACTAACCTGACAGCTCAACTAGTTTGTCTGAAGGTCAGCATCTGCACTGTAGCTTGTAGATGTTAAGCTGCCCGGGGATTTTGTCTTTTTTTTCTCCCCCCCCCTCGGCATACACAGCTGAAGTGACGTGCTCCTGGAGATTCCCGTTTTTTTTGTTTCACATCTTAGCAAAAGGTCACATATTTTACAGCACTGGTTCATATTTTATGTTAAGTCAACGCATCAGTAACATGCAGAGCGTTTCATTGTTTAACTCTGAAGATACATGCGGTGTCAGACAGCTCCACAATTACGCCTGCAGCGTGAAAGTCTCTCCTCCAGTGCTCCCTCTCTGCTTGTCTCGTTCACTCAAACGTTGCTCCAATATTGCTCTCTCCCACAAGTGCGGCAAACATGACACGCTACGACAGACATGGGTGGAAAATGTCTAAGTTGTACCCATAAACGTGCTCAGTGTGCATGTGAGCCAAGTTTTCTTTTACTCAAATTCAATTCAGTCGCGTTGCGCAGCGGCGTCGCATACAAAATCAGTTCAGAGTGCTTCAGTCAAGAAGCGAGATAATTAGGGGATTTGATGGACCATTGTCTCTCATGCATCAACACACACAGGGAGCGCAGGCAGGCAGCAGTAAACAGAAATGCCAGACTGGAGTGAGACTGCCGCCGCTCCGCTCGCAGAATCTCAAGTCGAAAGGGACTCATTACGACTGCGGCTGATCGGCTCCCCTCATTAACGCGTTATCGATTTCCTCTTATCAGACCACACTTTTGCCTTGGCTGAGCCGACACACCCACAGCGACGCTCCGCTTGTGGCGATTTGGGATGAACTCGACCGTGGGACGTGGATTTGCATGTTTGCCTTCGCAGGCTGGAAGAAGCAGCAGCAGTGGCCATGGGGATGTCATTTCCCTTATTGTGTATGAATTATTATTTATCAGAGAGTTGCATAAAACTGAGTTTTTGAAATGGGTCACGCTTTCTTGTGCCTATTAACACTACACCGGTTCAGGTGGGTATCATATAATTGAATCAAAAGCTTTGGCTCAGCTCAAAGCTATGGTATAAATTATCTTTTTTTTTTTTTTTAGAGAATTGAAGAATAGCTCATGTAGTTTTCAGGCCACTTTTGATTGCTTGATTGCACATTCCGGGCTGCAACTAGGCTTATTTTCATTATCCATTAATCATGAATTTTCTTTTCTTTCTTTTTTTAAATAATCTTATTTTTGAGACCAAGAAAACCATCATATTCTAACATATATGAACCAGGGAAATAAAATAACTGATGAAAATGGCTAATTAATCTATTATCAGCTGCTGATCATCTTATTTCCAATCCACTATTTGATTAATAGGCATCTCTGAGTAGCTATAAAAAAAATAATAAAATTGTCTACCTTTTTAAAGATGTTTACTCAGACTTGAAAGAATCAAAAGTTGATTTGGAAAAGCTTGAACAGGCTGCAGGCTGATGGCGAGCAGCAAGGACAGGTGCATGCTGGGTACCGCAGATCTTTTCAGAGTCGCTGACAGTCAAACACGACCCCGGCTTCCTCTACGTCTGCTAGAGCGCTTCCCACGCTCCACTTAAAAAAATATGGTTTCACTTTTCATACAGTGCAACGTGATTCATTCCCACGCGAATGGAAAAAAAAAAAAATAAATACTAATATAAAATGAAGCAGAGGAGTCTTGATGGTGTTTCAAGCCAAAGAGTGACATCTGGGTGAATCACATCCATGACATGCCAACATGAACCCAATGTCACGTCCTCCCCCGTGTTCGCGCATCATGAGTCACCTAAAAGATTTGGAGCAGGCCGCAATCACAAAGTCCTGTTTATGCTCACATGAGCAAAAAAAGGAAAAGGCAGAGCCACTGATGTGAATATATTATACAAAATAGCAAATCTGCAGCTTTTAATACAACAATCATAACTAACACTAACGTTCAAAAGTTTGGGGTCACTTCGAAATTTCATTATTTTTGAAAGAAAAGCACTGTTTTTTTCAATGAAGATAACTGAACTAATCAGAAATACCCTCTATAAATTGCTAATGTGGTAAATGACTATTCTAGCTGCAAATGTCTGGTTTTTGATGCAAATCTACATCGGTGTATAGAGGCCAATTTCCAGCAACTATCACTCCAGTGTTCTAATGGTACAACGTGTTTGCTCATTGCGTCAGAAGACTAATGGATGATTAGAAAAGCCAGAAAACTGACCTTCAAAGCAAAGTTTGAAGGAAAAAAAATATTATTTCAAATACACATCATTATTTCTAACCTTGTCAATGTCTTGACTATATTTTACATTTATTTTACAACTCAGGGTGGTAAATAAAAGTGTGACTTTTCATGGAAAACCCCAAATCGTCTGGGTGACCTTAAACCTTTGAATGGTAGCGTGTAAGGCAGCAACATAGTAGAAATAGGCAAGAATTGATAGGAAAAGGATGTGTGGGAAGACATTAAGAGTTGACAATTTGCAGGAGCTATTCGTGATTTATGACATTTGTGGGTATAGCAGCCAAAATGTTGTGATGCTCATCTGAACTGAGTCGTTGTGTTACTGTGCATGCTGTGGGTGTCACTTTGCTACTGTCTGAGGTTCATTGTGCACGTCACTGCTGTCGTCAGGTGTTTGACCCAGAAGGGTAACCGGTTTTTGACCGCTGTGCCATGAGCTGTTTGGTTTTGATGGAAATGGAGAATAAAATGTTGACTATCAGCATCATCTAGAACAGCATGAGCGTGCAGACAACACAGCAAACCTTAATGGATGTGCCGACCAGGTAATTCCGGGTCAAGCACCTCAGTAGCAAAGTATAAGGCTTTGCTCCTACAGTGGGATTTATTACACAAAATCTGGAGATTTTCACCTTCTGGCAAATGTAACAAATCCCTGCAAATGTAATAGTGATTACTGACATTATATTTTGCTTTTGTGGGAAAATTAGAGGGATTATTAAATAAAAAGTTCAGATTTTTATTACGTTGGGCAATCTGAATGAAAATGGAATGGTAATGCACTTAAATTTGCTCATCCCATCAACAATGTTTACGTTGGTATCAAAATCATCTTCTTCTTATAAAAGCGTCTGCCGAGAGCATTCCTCCCTGTTAAAACAATCCCTCCCTGAAGTAAAAGGGAAACTTGTTTTACTTGCACTGATTCAGGAATTACAACCCTCAGAAGGTACTTTTATTATGTTGCATTTTGTATCTTTATAGCTCAGGCAGCTGGCACGTTCAAGGTACTGAACTGTATCGCTTTAAAATGAAATCAAAAAGGATTGTCTCAGGTGGAGGAAAAAAATGACATGAATAAAGATAACCTGCTGATATTTTCCCCGGGTTTATCTTATCTATTAATCCAGGATTTTTGCTCCCTATAGCCTGTCTTTGTATCTGCATCCTCAGGGGTTATATACAGCGTTTATTTTAGTATTAAGTGAAAACCTTTCTCTTTTCATCTCTGTCTGCCTACTTTCTTCCTCTGCACCCTTCTCTTCCTCTCCCTCTGCTTTATTATCCATTATTGTGGTGAAACCTTCACCGGTTTATACGCTTTTAGAAATACAGGTACTTTGGAGCACTGTGTTGCTTGTTACACTTTTATTACAAGTAACACTGACCATGAACCACTAATTTAAATGGGTATACATCTGTGTTCATAATGGACATTCATCACGTCAAAAAAATACGAAAAGACACCGTGGCAGTGTCATTTCACCAAGTGCATAAAAATGTTTGTGTTCAAGTGATAAAGCCTCTAAGAGCTACAATAATTATGAGGGAAGAAAAGGAAAAAATGTGCTGTTATTATATTATATGACTGCTCTGAGCTAACATGGATTGTGAAGAAAAGAATAATGTAATCTAACAGCTCTTCTAGGCTATGTAATATGGCTTTTTTAGGGATTCTCAAGTCTCATCATTGCCATTTTGTGGGAGTTGTGTGATGCTCTAAACAGTTTAGCCGCTGTTTTCCAGCCACAATACAGCCGATTTCTTTTTTTAAATATAACAACTCTGTTATCAGTGTAATATGCTCTCACCGCCAGCAGATGGAGACAGAACTCGTACACTACAGCTTTAAGCACTTATCAATGCAATATTTAACACAATCTACAATCAAAACATTTTTTGTGCAGAAACCTTATTGACAAGTGTTGTCAAATCATGCCATTTATATTTTTTATTACAAAAAATTATATCCTCCTACTGACAACTACTGATAATAGGGGTTGCCAACATAACCTATGCATGTTATTCTACACTACAAAAGGACCAACAACATATTTTGACATGTTATATACAGAGGTTGTTGACAATAGATTGACAGATGGTCTGGGTGGTTAACCATATCCAATGTTCTTTACATTTTTATACTGCATAGGATAATAACAATAATTACATAATTATAATAAGATTACTTGGACTCGTTCCAACTTTGGCTTTCAAGTGGAAATATAATTAATTATCAGCTTAAAAATTTAAAAAAGGACATTAATAAATCCAATGAATCACTATGGAACAAAGGCAGTACAGCAAAGGAGTGCTCACTAAACAACCACAAACAGTGGTTGCCCAATCATAGCTTGTAATAGACACTATTTGAACAATATATAATAAGAATGCCTGGATATATATAACCTTTCCCTATCTCATTCTAGTACTGTGTGTAAGCTAAGCAACTGATGTTACATATTTCTTGCATACTGGGAATAACTCTAATGTAACACAAGAACAATGATGTTCCTTTAACCCCATGCTGGTCAGGATACTTTTTTTTTGAGTATGTCTTGGATGAGCAGCTTTAACCTCAGTCTTTGTGGTGATAGAGGAAAGAATTCAGAGACACCAACTGGGCAACTCTCTCAGCCTCTGGAGATCATGGATATCCACACATCCTATTAGAGTTTTGTATTCATTGTTTAAAACCAATTTTAGTGTTTCTTTTGAGGATTTTCCCTGATGGCTGCACATTAGCAGTATAATTGGAATTTCTGGGAGACAGGGTTTTGATGAAAGAGTCTTTGCATTTTGCAGTCCCATCTAAGTGTGGCATCACTGCGCTGATCTGTGTGTCCTGTACACTTTATCATCCCCGTTTGGGCTATTTCCTCACCTTAATGCTAAGTGATTTGTCCCAGAGGATGAGCAACGAACAAGCTCTTAAAAGTGTTCTGCAAATGGAGCTCAGTGGTAAATAGAAAGAAAAGATCCATGGTGTGACCATCGGGATGGAGACTTTATTCACGGTAAAGCCCAACCCTTCTTGATCCTTTTTGGATCAAAGCCGGAGAACGCAAATGGAGTGAGATGGGAATGGAAGTAATAATGAATAAATCAACTACATCCAAGCAGAGTAGCCAGCGCTAACTGATTAACTGTATTTGAAATAAAGAATTATTAATCATCTGATTTCTCATAATGGGATCCGTTCCATTTCAATATTATACAATTATTTTTGTTTCATTTTCCATCTATACATTATTTATGTCTGTACGGTATATTTAGCCAGTAATTATTCCAAACGGACAGAAGGAGTTTCATCTTGAGACATTCGAATTTTTTTCTTCAGTCGTAAGAATGGGCAATATTCCCTAAGAATCAATTATTAGGAATAAAAAAAAAAAGATATTCTATAGAGTTTTATACCCTAAGCATTACACCACAACTGGCGGATTAGCTCCCATCATTTGAGCAATACTACTACTACTGCTACTACTACTACTACTTTTATACATATGCACGCCTACCTACAGTACTGCATATCATAATGTAGGTGCGTTCAACATCTGCAGTGAGCAGAAGTTTATATGTTTTACTCCTTAGTTATGAACCAACGGCACCAGTTTTGTAAAGAGAGCAAACCTACAGTCAATGGTGGAAGAAGTATTCAGATCATGTATTAAAATAAAAGTACCGTTACTGTAATGTGAAAATACATACTTAGAAAAAAAATCCTACCTAAACAGCTTTAGGAAGAGTTTTGCTAACACAATAACGTCAACCTTTCACTGTAGATCGGGGAAAAGCATTATTAGCGTCACCGCTAATAAGATGTAAGCTAATGTTAGCTTACACCTGCCCAACCTGACTACCTGGTAGTGATGTGGGAGGTTAAGGAAGAGCAGAGTATATTCTCTCACCCTTTATTTGTTGCATCACGGAACGTAAAAACCCAGAATACATATACCTATAGTATAGTCATGAGAGCTAACAGTGCTGACAATATTGCTAACAGGGCTAACAGCAGATTACAAGCAGAATGGGCAGAGAATGGTGTTGTATCAGTTTTGATTTCTATTGTTTGTATGACCTCAGTATGCATCTCCATGGCTCTGGTTGGTGCCTGCAGACTTTTTGTCCTTGACGATAAGCTAACAATTGCACAACTTGTGTGTTGGAAGCCAAGACACAATGGGACAGCTAAGCTACTTTTTTTTTGTCAACAATTCTATCGTGTCTCACACTGTCCTGGAGATTACTCTCTCTAAAGAACTGGGTAAAAGAACCTCAGCTGACAGAACGAATAGACAGTTGTAGAGAGTTGTTTGGAACGTTTTTACAAAGTAAAAACCTGCAGCTCTTAAAATAATTTTCTTGTTTGGCTGACTTTTGAAGACTGTAAGAAAGCACAACCTTATAACACACTGTCTTTTCTTTCTCAAAGAGGGAAATCAACATCAATTTCCTACAAAACAGCAGCTGGGCCCAGAAGTTCAATTGCTCTTCATGTCTTCTTATTTTTACTGAACCCTGAATACGTCAAAGACAAATCTCACATGCTGTTGTTGTGTGGACAAAGCCTGTAAGGTTTGGTGCATGGGAAAGTTTTGATACAACCCCAAACCTTATGTAGTATAAAGAGAACCATGGCTATTTTTGCGGCTATTTGCATGATATAGGACCTTTAATACTGATTCATCAATTTGTGTAAGCAACATGCCAAATCTGTTCTGTATCTTTGAATAGTAGAAGATAGGAAGTTTAAAGTACCTCAAAAGTACAATAGTACAATACCTGAGTAAATGTACTTACTTTCAGCACTGCCTACAATTTGTTAATTAGGGGGTCCACATGATTTTCTTTGAGTGACTCACACACAATCTGTCACTTCTGGAAAGTCACCCGTTACCACCATCCCTGTGGAAGCCCTGTATTTGACTGTTCTCCAGTTGAATCACATATCCTGGAGGACAACATCTGGATAAAGTCTGGTTATCGTATGCATGGTTTTGCTCTTCAGTTTGCAGCTGTTTGTCTAATGTGAATTACCATATCCAATTCTGCATGGCCAGGATTTCTTATTGCATCGATTGAAACAATACTTTCTCGTTTCTTGAAGATTTTTTCTTCATTAAGGTCTTTTGCTTACACAGATCCAGCTTTTAATTGCTATAAAGTCTGCACTTTTCACATCCTGCTCAACAACATCTGGCTCTTCCTCTCTCGCGTGGGCACAATGGAAGTAGTTTGGCGTCCAGCTGGCGGGTTTCTATCACCTGCCGTGACCCCCCACGACACTTTGTACGATGACAAACACCTCTATATGTCATCAGCTACTCCCCCGTGTGACTTTTTGATTGCCCTGCCAGCGACTCTACTGCAACCGTAAGTCCATAATCACTGCGCAATAAATTCCCCAGAGGGTTTCAATGAGCAGATTGAGAAGTGCCACAGCCTCTCTGCTGCTCATCTCTCACATGGTTCCTGGCTTCAAAACTATTGTGGTGTCAACAGTTCCCTTCAGGGCAACTCATCACACTAATCACAACTACTCCACAATGCAAAACTAATTCATAAAATGACTGGAAATGACTGCAGGTTTAATACTTAGAGGGGTTCAACCTGTCGTACACCCAAAAGGAAATATAAAGAGTTCAAAGATAAAATAGTTAGAAATATATCTAATATATGTATTGAAATGCTGAAGTTATATTAGCTTGGGTTGTGCAATTGTGGTAGTATATGTGAAATGTACATACCCATAGCACACTTGCACACTGAAGAGTAAGTGCAGGTATTCACAGAACACAATGTGCTACAAGAGCTAGAGGATTAAAAATAAAGCACTGGATAGACATGGCTTTGTTTTAAAGGGTCAGAAGCCAAAAAGTTTGGAAAGCACTGGTGTAAGACAAGGCTTTACAAGCTCTCAACTGAAAAGTTTTACTTTGTAATTTTTATTTATTTATTGTATTGAAAACAATGTTCCATGAATCTCTGGAAATACATTTTTTTTTTTTATTTTCCTTTTTTCCAACAAAAGAAAAATGGTATTTGAGTACACACGGTGTAAACGAGAACACAGAGAAAGCGCAACACAGAATACAGAATACCCTTCTCCCCAAAATAAATAAATAAAAAAAATAAAATGAATAAGTGAAAAAATGGATAGTTCGAATGTTCCATGATAACTTAATAAATGCTTACTTTACAATGTAATCCCATTACGTTTTTTATTTACAGAAACTACATCTAGAGCGGTGAAAAGGGGACTTAGATAATTAAAAAAAAAGATTGTTGATTATGCTCTTCCTTTAATATTAAATCTCAGTCTTTTCATGTATCTACTAATATTTTGAGAGTATTTTATTTTTTGCACAACAGGTTTTTAAAATCCTTTTGCATAATGTTTGATAACCACTAAGGATGACAGAGTTATACGCTTATCATTACTTGTCATTATCATTGTTTAAGAGACATTTACTATGCGTGACACTATGTCACTTCGGTTTATATCAGATTAATCATGGTAAGACTTTGTTAACAAGACCTGATGAAGGGAATTTTTAGGACAGCCGATACCAATGGGCACCGCAATAGAAGTCTGAGCTCCAGGATGATTGACTTATGATTTTATAAAATTCAATTTCTTAATGATGTAATGATTTTCTTCGTTGGAGCTGTGCTACTACTATTGTAAAGTCAGTCACTCCAGTCGTGCGTACCGCCTAAACCCACCTGTCCACCGGAGTAAATAGTGAGCATTAGTCTACTTGAACAGGACTATGGAGCGCTGACATAAACTGTCCTGAACAACAGCAACCGACTCCAGCCGCCAACCTTTTTAGCTCCGTTACTTAGTTTGGGGAGAACCTCTCCTGTTTGTCAGCTCCTTTCAGCATCTTCTACTCTCACCGGCGGCTCTTTTTCCTCACAACGTCTAATATCAAGTCTTCCCCGTGCTACTTTTGGTTTCAGGATGAAATCCCTCTGTCTGGTAACATGAATTCTAACTCGTGCTATTTTTATCAGCCTGTTTCTTTCATGTACATTAAAGCTGTAGGGTGGAACTTTTACATATAAAGGCATGTCCGATCCGAACAAGTCCACACAATGTCAATTAAGCCTATCGCCACCAGGTAAAACTCTCTGGATGTGTGTGAAACTTTAGCAGCCACTAACTAAACCCTAGCTACTACTTGAAGGCAGGAGCACTAATGGGCAGACCATGAGCAGAGACCTCTAATGGCTACTTCAGGGTAGTCCTCTGCTAATTTAACCCATTGAAGCCTATGAGATTTTAAGTGTATGACTGTCATTGTATACTTAAAATAAAAAAAATGTTACTCATACAGTCTTTTTTCTGACTGTTTTATGTTTCAAGCAAGAAAATTAGGTTTCCAAGTGCTTCCTGTCATATGACATCACCAACTTCCTCCTGAGAACACAGCGAAGACAAACAGAAAGAGTCATTTTATTTAGATTGTTATAATTTTCAACCCTGACATGCATTTAATCATTCAAGTCTCTAGAATAAACAAAGAATTTTGTACATCGGATAAATAGAATTTTGTTTTTGGGCATTTTCTGCAAAGAAAAGGGCACAAAATGGAAAAAAATAGATGCATAACATGGTTGTCGGTGGCTCAACTGATATAATTATATGCATGAAATCTTTGAAAAAATCTGGGCTTAAATGGGTTAATTGTAAATAAAGTACCATAATCGTTTTAGACTCTTAAGTGTTATCAGACCAAATGGACCAAATTATGATAATGAAACCATTTCGTGGAGATTGTGTGCCACACGAAACATTAAGTGCAATCTCTAGTGTTTTGTTTTTCTTTCTCAGTGTTTGTGTAATTATTCTCACACTATCAGCAGGGGAAGACAAAAATCCCTCTCGAGAGATCAATCAATTAATCGGCCAGCTGATTATGTGTAGTGGGCATTTATACTAGTGGACATTTTATTGAAGAAAAAAAAAATCAGTCCACTTACATCATATTGACATATTGGGAAGGCCAGGAATTTTGCCTGTGGGCTTATTTTTCCCCACCGATAACAATATCTCTTTATAGCCTATATACTGATATTCAATAGAAATTCACAATAAATTTCTCTTACGTGTTCTTCAACTTGTACAATATCATAATATTAAAATGTAAATTTGACTATTTTATTTTAGACTTCTCATCAAATCTTTTTTTTTTTTTTTTTTTACATTCTAGCCTGTAAGGCACATAATATTTGATATCCTGCCCAGCAATAAAAATGATTAGTTAAATACTTACTCTGCAATCTAAACAAACAGGTGAACATGGCTCTGAAACCAAAAGGGAAAGGAATGAGGAGGAGGAACTAGCACAAATCCAATTAGGGTGTGTACACTATTGAATGTTATTGTGTCACTGTGAATTAAATTAGAGCACAATACATCATTCATATGATCAGGTTGGACTACTTTATTCAAGTGAGTTATTGTTGCATTACAGAATAAAATAAATTGCAACGAACACATTTGCCCATGTTAAGGTTGGACTATACCCTATATACTGTATAATGTTTGATATTCATGTTTTTTCTATTTGATGACTTATGGCCCACGTTGAATCTCTCTATTTGACAAATCTCTGGATAAGTGTTGCGTTGGTGTGATTAAGAGAAAAATTCTGTCCAAATTTTACACATTGCACCTTTAAACTATTTTAGCATGAGGCTGAAACACAAAATGTGAAGAAAAAGTAAAGGCATCTGAATAATTTTAGAATGCACTGTATCCCAAGGGGCCTGTAGGTATTTGTTATCTCTCCAAAATGTCATCATTTGCTCCCTACTTGCATCCATTCCTCATTGCTATCCCCAGAGCCCCAGCTGAACCCAGTCTCGATAAAATATCATTATTATAGGATGCTATGAAACTTTAATGCAGCCGGGCACTTCACCTGGGCCTAAATATCCTCCCACCCAGAAGCAAAACAAGCAAGGATCGGTTTCAAAATAACTAAATAATATATATATATATATATATATATATCTATATATATATATATATATATATATATATATATATATATATATATATATATATATATATATATATATATAGTGACAAATTATCCTGAGTGTATACTGTAAGGAAGAAAACTATGAGACAAATGAAAATTGGACATCACAAAAAACACAAGATCTAGAGCTCATACGATGATGAACTTAAATGCAAAATATGCGACACAATTGTATTTTTAAGTTTATTTATTGCCAATCTTTTCAATTTGAAAAAAAAATTGAAAAAAGACAATATTTATTACTCCTTGTAGGATGAATCTGATCAGGCAGTGGGAACATTTCTGAGAGGGAACAGCCTTCCTTTATCTTTGCAGTCCTTTCCCTCATTCCCTCAGCTTCAGCTGGTTATATCATATATTACTATCTCAGGCATATGGCTGACTCTTCCAAACCCCCTGTGTGTGTAACAGCTTAGATTAGGCCCAGTCTTCAACGTGGGAAAATAAACCTCCTCAGGTAAATCCCCTATAGGGTCAACAACAGGGGTCTAGTACAGTGGGTAAAAGGTGCTGCAACGCCTGTTCTTTGTTCTGTGATATGCAAAACGCTGACTGACTAATCAACAATTCATAAGCTGCTTAAATATAACCGAAGAAATGTAAACAAAATCAGAAATCTCCTCCAGCCCCTTCCAAGTTCACCGTGTTCAAATAATTCTCTTCCTGGGACAGCCACGCTGCTGAATCAGGTGTTTTCGCCGGATCTCAGTCAGAAAGGTCAAACTCTAATTGTAATGCAGCGGTGTGTGATCACACACTCTTCATCACTCATATCTCAGCAATACAAAGTAGAGTGGGCCAGCTGCAGATCGCAGCGCTTCTGCTGCTAAATGCGATTCCTAACACGTTATCATTTGACCACAGTGTCGCAGCTACGAAGTGTATGCAGCGCCCCTGTATATGCGGATGTGTGTGAAATACAGTGTGTGGTGGATTTTAAATCTTTTTAGTTGGACTGCAGCAACACATCTGTATGATGTGAGAAGTAGATTCTGGCACGACAAACGGATTACATGGAGACAAAGGGATAAACAGGAATAAACAGATAATTAGTGAGGAGTGAAGGTGTGAGGGGTAGAAAGTAGGATGTGGTTCAGTTCACAGCTTATTGGAATAAGAGTTAAGTTTGCTTGTTAGCGGCAATGGATCACATGGCTATTAATAAGAAAAATATCACCCAACTTCACTGTTTTGGCTCAGGCTTACCCCCATCATGTTCAACAAGCAGTTATGTCATGAAAAATGTCTCAAAAAAAAAACCTAAGGGTACACTTTCTGGGCAGCACTTAATGGCGAATACATAGAATCATACATTTCCATACAAGACCAGTGTAAACCATAAACACAGATGTCAATGTGAATGTAAGTAACACAATGCTAAAAATAAACAAAAGCCTAGCCAAAGTGTAATGGGGACAGACGCTGTGGTCTCACCCATTTTGTCAGGAGTAAGAGTAAACCAGCACACAGAGCTAAGAAAGTGAATATTAAACCTAAATCCACCATGTGCCCAGACAGACAAGTCCTAATGAATCATAATACATCTGCTAAATATATAAATAGGTAATAGTGGTTAATAAAAAAAATGTGTTGTGTTCGCAGCTCATTCCCACTCCCACCTAAGCAGCCAAAACAGTCATTTACTGCGGGTAATTGGGGTTAGATGATCATTATGTGGTAATGATCTGCAGACTTTTCCAACTCTTGTATAAGCAAAGGTAAATTGCATTACCAAGACACAATAATGTAACACTGACGACAAACAAATCCAGGTATTCTTGAAACATATTCAGGAAATCGCTAATAGACTTCCAACCTGGGTAAAGCAAAAAATGCCTGGAACAAAGAAACAATGATTAAAATTTCAGCATGGTTATCAAATTGGTTAAATAGGATCTAACCCAGTTTTGACTAACCTTGCTCACTAAGAGTTACTGCCCTGTATGTGTTAGGGATCTCCCCACTATAACACACCTGATTCTAATTGTTAACTCTTTATGAAGCCCTTGGCAAATTGCTTGATAGGTTAACAATTAGAATCAGGTGTGTTAGAGTGGCATGTTTTATGACCATTCTATGACATTTTGTGAGAATGAGTGGGTGCAACAATTTCTAAAGTATCCACACGATGCCCTACCTTGTCAAGTATTCCCCTGAGCTGCCATTGTTCTGTTGTATATCCATACAGTTGGTAGTCCCAGGTATGAGTGCGAGGGCTGGATTCTCTTGGGCCGCGCTGCCCACTCCCCGAGCCACCAGCTCCAATGAGTCGTGGACGTATTGATCCAGAGAAGGAGAACCCATGATCCCGTGGGCCAGTAGCCCCAGGGGCAACCCGTCTGTTCTCAGCTCAGCCACGTTCTGGCTGTCCCCCAAGACCCAGTGAAATTCCGGGAGCGTCATCCGAGTGGCCAGCGTCCACAGGCGGCGCACCTCGCGGATCTCGCACCCGAACGTCACCAATCCCGTTATGGTCGAAGGTTCTCTCAGGGCCTCCAGTTGCCGCATGAGAGCCTGCTGCTGGTCTGTTTTAGAGGAGGAGGCGGAAGAAGAAGCCCAAGACGAGGCGGCGGGGGAAAAATAGGGCAAAGACGGCGATGAGGACGACGCGTCTGCCCCCATCGCGACGCCCGACGCCACTCCTGAGGGCGATAATAAAGATGACAGTGACGAGGTTGAATTGGTAGTTGTCAGGTTGACAAGATTGCCCAGGTGGAAGCGGGTGTTGTTCTTGATGAGGAAAAGAAAGTCACTAACATCCCATTCCTGGCAGAGCAAGACGCTAATATCCCACCAGCCATTCATCATCAGCAGGGAGTAGAGGAGACGGGACGGCGGAGCCTCCACGCTCCGCATCGCCATTTGGAAGTGGAGAGGATTCTGCGAGGTGGAAGAAAAGAGGGGTGGAATGGGAGATAAAAGGGCAAGTGGTCATGGTAGGTTTATATGGAGGAAGAAAAAAACAAAAGAGGATGAAGGTGGGAGACTCAGAGAAAAAAGATAAGGGTGCAGGGGAGGAAGGAAAAAAAGAACCGATTGGGTAAGATTTAAGTGAAATAAAATGGATGGAAGAGATATGAGGTAAAAGCCCAGGGAATGAGATTATGGGATAGAGAGGAAGGACAGTTAAATAAACAGGAGCAAATGCAGGGGATTAAAATGTTAAGGAGATGGGAGCGATAAAGAGGTGGTGATGGGGTGGAGAATGGGTTGGTTTGATTTCATAGAGGGCAGAAAGATAGAGGAAGAAATATTAGAGAGCGTTTGTTTTTTTTTTCAATGAGAGACATGTTGGAATACATAAGAGAAGAAGAAAAGATTGATTGTCAAAAAAAAGGATAATGGAACAATGGTGCAGGCAGAGGGGTGCAACATTCAGGATGGGGAAAAGAAGGTTAGAAAGCAACAAGAATAGGAAGATGAGGCATCGGAAAGGGGAAACAGGTGTAGCAGAGCGGAAGGGGAGAGAACAGAAGGAGGGAGGAAGGAAAGATTGAAAAAAAAAAAGAGGTTATAACTCCAACAGTAGAATTACTTTCTATCTTAGAATTCAATTTGTTCCTTGAGAACAAACACAGGCTGCTGGATATAATGGATTTCAGCCTCCACTTACCTGTTCCCATGAATATCGTTATTCACATCACAGGCAATATACTACATCTATTTTTATTTGTACTCCAGGGGTCTCAAGCTCAAATTACCTGGGAGCCACTGGCCAGAGTCTTCTCTCTCTGAGGGTGCTTGAACAAGCAGCCGAAAAAAAAAATCCTGTTAAATTTTTCAACAATGATTCATAACTATAGATGGAGACCGTTCATTTTATCAATACTGATGTCGATATTTTTCTATCAGATATTTACATTATGAGGAGAATAAAAATGTTGCCCCTTGAACACATCACAATGCAAAACATCATGGCACCTTTTTTGAACTGGACTTGCTGTTTCAATGTTAGTTTAATGCCAGTTGGTTGGCAGCTAGATTTTATTCAAAATCTTTATTTGACAACTGTTATTTGTGCAGGACTGACTGGATTTAAATATAGAAAAGTTTTCTGTAAAAATATATATATTGTGGCCCAATTGTTGAAAAATGCACGCTAAAGTGCCCTTTTGGAATCCTAAATACATGCTAAAATGCCCTCATGGCAGCCAAAACGTGCTAAAGTGCCCTCTAACGATTCAAAATGCATGCTGACGTGCCTTCCGGCTAAACAGCCCTTTTCAGTGAGAAGACACACTATATGTGCCCTTTTCCCCCTTTTCTGCCCCTGCCCTTCAAAAAGTCTGTGCACACCACCAGTGAACTCTGTTCATATTATTAAGCAATAACCTAAATGTAAAAGAAAAGACAATTTAGGTCCATTCAATAAGGCCTTGTTCCACTCCAATTGAATTAACACTGCAACTTTGAATCGGTTGATTGATGAGGCCTGCAGAACTATCTGTGATATCTGCCTGGACCTAGAATGCTAAAAGTGTGTGGCCTCACTGCAATGTGATGAAAACCATCTACTTTATTGGCTATGAATGCTCAAGAAAGTTGGTAAAATTAGAGGCGTGATTAATATGCTCTTTTTTTTTTAAAAAAAATCTAAATTAATTTAGCCAACAGCTTCATTAGATTACCAATCATTTTTTGTCCTCAAAAGAATCAGTTCATGGTTATTATTATGATCATCGTGTTATAGAGAATGTTTTGTAGAAGTGTAACATATGGATGATTAGTTGATATTTGGCTAAAAGAGGACAGCAGATTCCCCCAGTGGTTTTGCGATAGGATCAGTGCAAACCTCACACATACAGTACAGTGCTGGATTATAGTGTGATAGCGGATCAGAGCAGATAGGTTTCAAAGTTGACACAGTCATCCCTCTAATACTTTCGATAAAATTAAATAGGCCAGATCAGACCGGATGAGCTGCCAGATCTGCTTCAGCGTACCTTGGCACACAAAACGCCAGTCACCCGGGCAATCAATCTGTCACGCACATGCTTGCTTGCATACACTTATACTTACACTCAGAAGTACACACACACACAAAGACCTTCAGGCAACTGTTTAATTGACTTTACAACTTGTACACAGGCTTTGCACCAAAAGTCCATTAGAGCCATCTATTGGTTAATTTCATTTATCTCATTAATCACTGTATCCACTAGGCATGCAAATTAGTCATTATTCGTCGTCTTGTTGCCTATGCAGGGATGGATTATTGCTCCCACAAAAGCACCAACAAAAGCAATACAACGTGTTTTATTTTCAGATTAGGAAGTGAGCGTCTCAGGGAAGGAAACCGCTTCACATCCCCCTGGAGGATTGGAGGATTTATTCTCAGCTGCACTGTGATCGCCATGAATCTGTAACCCTCTCTTTGTTTCTCATATAAATAAAGCAGGGGGAAAAAATTTGCTAAGAAGTGCCGCTGCCTGCTCTCTTTGAGGTGACATACACTACCGTTCAAAAGTTTGGGGGCACACAAATTTCCTTACTTTTTTGGAAAAGCACTGTTTTTTTCAATGCAGATAACTAATCAGAAATACACTCTATTCATTGCTAATGTGGTAAATGACTATTCTAGCTGCAAATGTCTGGTTTTTGGTGCAATATCTGCATAGGTTTATAGAGGCCCATTTCCAGCAACTATCACTCCCGTGTACTAATGGTACAATGTGTTTGCGTCATTTCATTGCGTCAGAAGGCTAATGTAATAAACTTTTCTATTCATTTTACAACTCATGATGGTAAAAAAAGTGTGACTTCTCATGGAAAACACTAAATTGTCTGGGTGACCTCAAACGTTTGAACGGTAGTGTACATTTTATTGTCATGGCGCAGAATTCTAAGATGAACCTTGCTCTGCATTCTTGAATAATAATAATAATTAAAAAAAGAAAAAATCCACATGTATATGACAGATAAAAGCAGATAAACCAAATAAGGTTTAAAAGATACTTTTAGAATAGAATAAGAATAAGAACATATTGCACATATCTGCTGCTTAATGCATTGGGAAATCCCAGCTCTGTTTGTCACCGTGCTGTCTTTCACACAACTTTCCGCAGCTGAAATACATTTGCTGGGACTTTTTTTTTTCATGCAGGGAAAATTGCAACCCTTGCTGTATGGCAAAACTGCAGGGTCCTGCAGAATCATGAGCCAGCGGACAAATCAAATAAACAGGTAATGACTCGGTTATTGATCTGTCCTTGATTAGATGATTCATTGTAGGAAGTGTGAAAACTGATTAAAATGCATTGCTTTAAAAAACAAAAAACCAAAAAAAAACCACAAAAAAACAATATTAAAGAAGTTTTCTTTATTTTCCAAATAGAAAGCAAAAACAAAGCCTAATTCCATGCATTAGCTCTAATATTCGTGCTGCCATTATTAAGGATGGGACAGTGAGAAATTCCACTAATTCCCTGCACAAACATCAAAGCCTTATCATTCATCTGATATCACAGGACATAATTACTGCAAAATCCTAATCAGAGGAACCAACTAATTAATTTACTAGTATGCAATTACAGGATGTGCAGCTGTGTCTTTAATAAATCTTATTCTTACATTTCTGTTCTTGACAAAAAACAAAAAAAAACATCTAGTGATTACTAGAAGACCTAAACATGTCATTAGGTGTGAAGAATAAAAAAGGAAATCAGTGCAAACCACTTGTTGACAAAAATAACTATGAAACATATGAAACACTGGGCCAAATAATCATGAAAAAATTGCTTAAATCATTATTGAAAAGCTCAGCCGGGACTGTATTGAGGCACAGATCTGGGGAAGGCTACCAAAAAAAAAAGAAAACATTTCTGCTGCTGCCGCACTGACGGTTCCCAAGAGCACAGTGATCTCCATCATTCTCAAACGGAAGAAGTTTTCAACCACCAGGACTCTTCCTGACTGAGCAATTGGGGGAGAAGGGCCTTGGGAAGAAAGGTGACCAAGAACTAGAAGGTCATTCTGGCTGGGCTCCTATAGAGAGCCTGTGTGGAGATGAAATAATCAACCAATCACTGCAACGCCCCACTGATCTGGGCTATACGGCCTCTCCTCAGTGAAAAACTATAGGAAAGTCAGCTTGGAGTATGCAAACAGATGTGCACAGAGGGGGGGCAAAGGGGGCAGTCTCCCCCCTTTATACTCCAATTGTTAAAAAAAAGCACCCTAAAGTGCCCGTTTAAAATGTCTAAACATGCACTAAAATGCTCTTTTTAAAATGTTTAAATGTGTAAAAAGTGCCCTCTCAGGTGGTGAAAACACATACTCAAGATTCCACAGGGACCAAGAAATGCTATCAAACATTACAACTGCAATTACTTTTAGGTTGGGCCCTTTTTTGCTCCATATATTTTGAGCCAAAACTGCATCTCACAGAAAAAAAGTTTGGGTTATCCGACGCTGACATGGTGTTAAAATACAGCAGAATACAGGAAATGTCATAATTTCCTCCTTGCATCCATGTCACTCACCATGTCCACAAGTTACATTTACATAATTGTGATCACTGCTCCTCACTACCTTGACCAGTTAGACTCAGTTTTAATAATGTACAATTCATAAATAATATACATAAAATACACTGTAGGTGCCCTTTTTTCTTTTTTCCCCCGCCCTTCAAAAAATATGTGGACGTCACTTTTGCAAAAAAACTCCAAAGGATTCTCAAGACTGTGAGAAACAAGATTATCTGGTCTGATGAAACCGAGATTGAACCTGTTCAAACAGAAGCGTCATGTCCCAACGGGGGGTATGTGTCAGGGCTGAGAGAAGGATGGACAGACAACAAAGTACAGAGATTTTCTTAATGACTCGGAACCCTCAGGATCCTCAGATTGAGCCAAAGGTCCTGTTTCTTTTTTCACTTTTTTTTTTTTTTTAGGACAGGGGATATTGTATTGTTGTACTAACTGTAAAGTTCCCTGAGGCCAATCTGTGATTTGTGATTTTAGACCACACAAAGAAACTTGACTTAGTGTGACCTCCAACAAGATAACGACTCCACAAGCACGCGGCCAAGACAACGCAGGAGTGGCATCTTGCCAACTCTGTGAACATCCTTGACTTGAACCCGTCAGAACAGCTCTGGAGAGACGTGTTCTCTGACTGTCCAACAACGGCCACCGTCGGAACTGAAGAGAGAGAAGAGCAGGAAAAAGTCTCCAAGTCTCCAAATCCAGGAGTGCAAAGCTTGTTGCATCAATATCTAAGTCCTCATAAAGATTTGCGGCTGTAATTGCTGCAAAAGTTGCTTAACCTCGTACTAAGTGATGGGTCTGAATGCTTAAATGTTTCGTAAAATTCGTAAAATCATGTTTTCGACACACGTTTCGCGTGTCTTTGAATGCATTGAATGCTTCAAGCTGAGAGTGGAAATGCTGTTTCTCAATTTTACACAAGCTCTAGTGTTGTGGACCAGCCTGGGATTAAAAAAAAAAACAAAATTGGATCTCATATCAGATACTGTGGTCTATCACAGGGAGATTCCTAGAATGCTCTCAGTGCATGTGCATGTTTATTTGAAAATGTTCAAATCTTTGCCTCTTCCAAAATTCATCATCACCAGCACCCAACCCACATGGACCCGGGTGACTCAGGTGCCACTTCATCCATGGCTCCATAGCCTCATGAAAGCTCATCATATTGACATGTACAGTTGTGTTTAAAATAACAGCAGTTATGCATGAGTAAAGCCAAACTCCTTATAATATTTTTTATGTCAATGTCTTGGGGACACTGCATGTAATATCCTAAAATGTGGGGATTGGGTTGACACTCCAATTTTTTTTTGGTTTGGAACCAAGATGTTGTTGGTTTACTGGTGCGTTTGGAGTTGTCTTGTTTAAACTCTCTGTCTTGTTTAAACTAAGGCAACATGACCTCTTCAAGTATTCTGGCAAACCCAATCCCCAAACCTTAATCCAATTGAAAGCTTGTTAGCTGACATCAAAAATTTCCGAGTTTCTGAGGCAAAAACCAAGAAATCCAGAGGATTTGTGAGACTGAAACACCTGTTCATAGGAGCCAGAAATCGGTCGACTCCATGCAAGATGCTTCACAGATGTGAAGCAGTTCTCACAAAGAAATTAAAACAAATATTACTGTCGTGATTCACAGGAAAGCAAAAACTCACACACTTCTATTTTTTTTAACAGCCTACTATTCATTTTTCTTCATTTTCGGCTAAATAATGCAAAAACTGACACATTTTCATTCTTAAAATTCATTTAGGATGTAAATGCAATGCTCCCAATGCACCGAAATAAAAATTATTATAAGGATTTTGGCTTTAGTCATGTATTTATACACACTGCTATTATATACTGTATATAGAGAAATATGAGCGTCGCTCATATTCATATTCACGTTATGTCATAACAGTGTTTAATCTTAACTCTGAACTTTTGTAATAAAAAATAGGGCAAAGGTCAAGCAAGGTCACCAAATAACCTCTTAATGGGATCCGCTCATAAAACATTTAAAAATGTAATCCCACATTTGGAAACTGTTTCCACCTTCAGTTGGGCTTTTGCTTGATGAACTCAATTGAGGAGGCTGTTTCTCTAAGTCAAACACGTGGCACCGCACAATCTGTTTGCACGATCTCTGTTTGTTTGTTCACCTTAACCCTCCACACTCCATTTTTTTCTGCCTGCTCAGCCTTCATCTACCCGTCGTCCCTTTCATCAATCAGCCCGTCTATGTCTGACCCTCCATCTACCTGTTAATTCACTTTTAAGAAGCTGTTTGGACTTTGCCTAATGGCTTCTTACAGCAAAATGCTTCTTTGTGCATAGAGCAAGAAATTTGATGTAATGCACACACACACACACACACACACACACACACACACACACACACACACACACACACACACACACACACACAGACAGATACTATAGCTCAGTAAGTGGCAAGTCTCCCAGAACCCTTCAGCCTAACTAATGGTATGTGTGAGTGTGTGTGTGTCTTGAAGACAATGATGCTCTTTGCCCCTCCCAGGAACGTAGTGTGTATGGAATGCCAACACACACACACACACACACACACACACACACACGCACACACACACACACACACACACACACACACACACACTTTGATATGCAATAACCTCCCTGTTAGTGTCACCTAATTAAAGAGGTTTACGGTGTATAGTTGCACTAGATTATTTCCTGTATATGTCTGTGTGAGGGTGGGTCTATTTGTACTTGTAAGAGAGATTTTTACCTGCGCACATACACACACACACACACACACACAGATAAAGAAAGAGATTGTCCATCACAGTTATGTATGTGAGTGTTACATTTTAAACTGATTTTCTATCACTCTTATATTCCAGGTGAAAACAATGCTGATAATTTTGAGTCAGCACATTTCAGACAAGTAGCTTTTCAGCTCATGAAATTGGCCAGGCTCATCCCATCTCCTAACAACAGTCAAGGTTGATTTTCATTAAGCAAGCCGAGGATCTTTTCCAAACCCGATTGTTGCTTAACCTTAACCATAAATCCCCAGGGGGGAGACAGATTCGGAAAACACTTGTGCGTTATGCAACAGTTATTTTACAACGATCTTATTTTGTTGTTTAGTCGTCAGTGAGCTGCAGTGCCAACAAACACATCATATCTCCATATTAATGCACACGTTTAAAGATGGACCATCAATCAAACGCCTGCTTTTCAGCCTTGATGTTTCCTGATGAGAGGTTTCTACACTGGATGTGAGAGTGTGAAGTGACATATTAAGTCATTCAATAGGTGGCACATCACCATTTGTGTCATTTTTTTTCTTTTTTTTTTCCAGATGAATGAAACCACTTAGTTTAAGAAATGCACGTTGGTAAATAGATATTGTTTGTAAAATAAATGGTACTGCCACAGTAGAATATTAACATAATTAATATACTTAATGATGAAGCTTCTATAATGGTGTTTTCCTGCAGAGCATGTACGTTATATTGTTGAGGAAAGGATGCTGCTCACATAGTTTAGAGAACTGTTGAGGATAAGAAAGTTTGACCTGGAAGTGTAGCCACAAGCTTAATAATAATAGGATCAAGTCCAAGATTTGAGTTTAAACTGATGGAAGTCCAAAGCCAAGGGATATTTGGTAAATCCGACCTGTCTTGATATTTAGTTGGTAACATATCGCAAGGAATTATTTTCAATAATAATTCATCAGCTGATTATTTATCCGCTTACTATCAGAAATACCTAAAACGGTGAATAAAGGCTACATGGCATCAACCCAGATACCAAGATGATGCCTTCAAATGTCTAGTTTTGTCTGAGCAAACGTCCAAAAACCCAAAGGCAGGAAAAAAATAAAAAATAAACAGCAGATTCTTAAAATTGAGAGGTAACTACTAGAGAATTGCATTTTTTACACTTGAAAGGTGATTAAAAAGGATGAACCAATTAACAAAATAGCCGTCAATTACTTTTCTGCGGATCAATTAACCGTTTAACCGACTAATAGTCACAGCCTGTGTGATGAACTTTGATGGAGAGAGAAGGGTTATTTTCTTTGTTGAAAGGAAGTCGGATCAATATTGTAGATGTCAGCACAACCTTGGGTTAGCCTAGATTGGTACTATTGTGCGTATGTGTGCGTGTGTGTGTGTGTGTGTGTTTGTGTTGTGTGTGCATGGGTTCATCAAGATGTCCAGGACTATAATTCCGAATGGAATTGCTTGTTATTGCACCACAGCAAGACCAATGAAGTTGTATACTTCACATTGACTGCGTTGCTCTCTCCGTGGTGCTGAACCTCTGCTGTGTGAACAGTGGGATGGTGAATACCAACACTGCTTGTTTACTGATATATACTTCAGGGCATCTGCTGCTGGGTGCAGATTTCCTTCCATCAAAAAAAAAAATGGTATTGTAGCGAATGCAGCCTCCTTCTCCTCCTCCTCCTCTGCCTGGAGACACCCTGTGCATGCTGTAGGTTTCAGCCCCATGGACAGATTCTACTCGTGCTTTTCTCCATGCTCCTTAATCCCTGATGCCTGCGGTTTTCTCCCCGATTTTCCGATTGCAGCTTTTTGACAGATGCATTTGGCTTTTTTGGGGTTTTTACGCACGAAACAATTGCTGGTCCCCTGATACACAAACGGACATGGGGATGGACAATCGCACCCCCCCCCGCCTCCTCCCCTCCCCCTTAATATGTGGGCCACTGCACTGCTATGACACTTGGGAATCCACATGAACTCGTTGCGCTCTTTAAACTGTGATTAATGCTGCGTTTATGCAGTCGTTGGCACAGCCGTGCGCGTTTTTTCTCTTCTTTTCTTTATCACATCAGTGTTACGCCTGCGTATTACTGCTAGTAGCGTGCAGAAATCAACAGTTAACAGTGAAGTTGTAACTCAGACATAACTTTTTTTTTTCTTTTTACCTCGCTCTGGCGCTTGAACTCCCTCTGCACGACGCTGACGACCGGCACGTGCAGCGCGAGCGACACGAACTCCAACTTGACGAACTCGTCCCGGTTCCGCGGGAAGGAGATCATGGCGGAGACCCCTTGCACCACCACGGTGTGACACACGCTCTCCAGGAAAGACAGCGGGTCCTCGCTCTCGGCGCTGCCCGCGGACGTGAAGGAGAACGCGGGCAGTTCGCCGAGTCCCGACCCGACGGCCATGACCAGCTCCAGGGACAAATTGTAGGGCAGCAATCCGGCCCGGTTCAGAGCCTCCACCGCCAGCAGGATGGAGTCCCGGGGCGCTAGCACGCGGTTCTCCCTCGAGGTGTTCTCCTCCCGCTGCCGCGCGTGGCTCTTACTCCTGCTCGCGCCCCTCTGGCTGTTGGCGGCGCCTCTGGTCCTGAGGCTCCCGTACCCGGGCGCGCCGGCGCTCGCTCTAACCTGCTTCTCCAACTCCAGCCGCCGCTCCCCGCTCTCCGCCAGACCCTCCTCGGCGTCCCAGTCCTCAGAAGCGCCGCCGGCGGTGGACAGCAAACGGGGCTGCACGTGCAGGGCCCCGACCCGAACCGTGTGGCCGATCCGTTTCAGCACCTGGCACGGCTGCGGGTGCGAGCGAGCGCACGGCGGGAGGGAGACGAGGAGGGCGCACAGCAGCAGGCATAACGGTGGCGAGACCGAGACCCCGGCGCCCGCTCGGGCTGGCGGGCCGTTCGTCATCACCGTCACCACCGTCTTCATCGTCTCCGCGCCACAGCTGCGCCGGACGCCCCGTCCAACAACCGCAGGACGGCCGAGCACCGGGGCCGCGCCGTTGGTCCCCCGAGTGTGGCCCTGGTGCGCCGCTCAGACCAGCCGCAGGCCGCGCTCCGGCTCCAGCTCCGGATCCGGCTCCGGCTCCAGCTCGTGGCAAAGTTGCGCGTTTCTCCACCGACACAAACAACAGGCTGCTGAGGCGCGCGATAAGGCACGAGCCACGCACAAGCACAAAATGAACCCCAAAAGTGCCGTTTTTCATCTCAAAAGATTTTCATCATTTCAAGCCTTTTGATTACTAAACAGGTGATCAAACGGCGCAATTTCCACATATCCCACTGGCAGGAAAGAAAAAAAAAAGAAGACGAATGCAGCAGAGTGTGTAGACAAACCCAGATGAGGAAATGCCGAAAAAAAATAGGCTAATGCGCATCAAACACATTCCAAAACAGTGAAATCCACCGCTGGAAACATCTGACGGTAAAATGATCCCATTATCATCCAGAGCGCAGAAGCCAAGACGGCGTCACTTCTTCGTCCCAGCACTCAGATGAAGAACAAGAAAAGAACATTTTTTTATTATTATTATTTTGGTTCCTTGTTAAAACAGCCGATTAAAACAAGCAGCTTCTTCTGCGTTACCACAGCGCGCGCGCCTCTGCTTGGCTCGGGTCTGCTCAGACACCACTTGTGCCGGCGAGACCTCCGGCACGCGAGCGCGAGTCTTCTGCGCACGTTCCAATGAGATTTAACCCCGTCTTTACTTCACCCCCCCCCCTCCCCCCATCCCCCTCCACACACACACACACACTCTTCACCCTTCTCACTACTGTCAGGGGGGATGAATAAATAAGTTGCGTAACCCAAAAATAACAAAACGACTAAACGTGTGTATATATATATATATATATATACGTAAATTTCCCAATGCATGATAAAGTTTTATGCCAGATTGCAGACATTTTGTAAGATGTGCTCTCTCAACACCATGTGGATGATATTGCACAGGTGTCCAACCCCCTTTTTTTGGTGCAGTGGATCTACTGAGATGTCTCCAACTCAGTTAATAACACTGTTTTTTTCATGATTTTTGATTTTGTTCCATCAAACCAGATCCGAATGTAAAATGTCACATTTTCCTCTCACTGTTGGCTGTTTCGAAGCTGGAGGCAATTTTATATCCAACAAATCAACAACAAGATAGAGGAAAAGTCATTATCATCAATGAAAAGCCTTCAAAACGTCCCATCACATCTCTGCATAATCTAAAAAACTTCACAGTTTAATTGGTTATAAGTTACAGATTGTACGATTTCATTGTAGATATATATGTGTGTGTGTGTGTGTGTGTGTTCAGCCTATTTAGACAAATCCAGACAGCCATCTGCTCTTGATATGACAATTTTATTCAATCATAGTTAATTAGATCATTAAGCTGCTGAAGGAGGGAATGTTTAACTGATGCTCTTCATGTTGCTGTGGTCACCCTGTGGGTCAGAGGTCACCGCTGACCCAATCAGCAGCCTCGGTTTAAATAGCGAACCAGATTAATGACTGTTTAATGGTCTGATCTAGATTAATGATTGGCAAATGGTCTGTCTTAAAATGAAAGGCACGCCTACCGGGATATTGGACCGATCAATGACCCCCGATCGATCTGATACAGCGTGACCTCAAAGGACGAGACAGGAAGGAAAGGAGGGAGGCAGACAGGAGGAGGGAAATTTTTTTTTTCTTTTGACAGGACAGGAGGAAGAGGAGATGACCAAAGGGGACAGGAGCAGAAGGAGGAGGGGCTAGAGGTGACAGAGAGGGAAGAAGAGCGGGAGGTAAAGTTGGGGGGATTGAGGGGTGAAGAAAAATATGGAGATGAGAGAGGAGGGGTTAAATAAAGGAAAAGGAACAGAAATGGAGAAGTAAATGGAGGAAAATAGCAGGAACATATAGGTAAATGGAGACAGGATGTGCAAATGAGAGCCCGGTTGTACAAGAGGCTGCTTCAGCTTCTTCAGGGAAGTGAAAGTGAAAAGTTATAGTTCATTAAAAGGAGGTGAAACAAGAACAGCACGAGGTGAGATGAGAAGGAGAATGAAGCTGAGATTTAAAAGAGCCATCATTGTTATTGTTGTAACAAAATCTAATTCTGCTTTTGTGTTTTTTCATTTTTTGGGGGGGGGATGTCATATGCTGAGTCGGGGCTCTCTGAAAGGCTTCACACAGTAGTCAGTGTTCTAATTCCAGCTTGTGATGAAAAAGACAGTTTAATCACGCAAATGTCGAAGATTTCCTCGTCTGTGAACTGAGCTCAGCGGCAGACTTTTAAAATGTATCTTCACCACAATCCTTCTTCCCCATGGGACCCTCAGAGGAAACTCTCTTTAGGGACTGTACATAAATGTGTGGTGGGGTGTAATTAAGTAAGGACTTTTATTTTTTTGTCTTACTCTATATATTTAAATTGTAAAAAAAAAAAAGGGAAAAATAATTAAGTAAGTACCAGTGTTGGACAAAGTATTTGAAATCGCTTAGTTGATCACTCTTTCCAAAAGATGAAGATGAAACCTGAAATGTCTTTTTATTTTGTCCAAAACCAATATTTCCCTCTGAAATATAGTGAAGTGGAAGTATAAAGTAGTAAAGTAAAGTACAAACACCTACAAATTGCAAGTAACTTGAATAAATGTACTTAGATACTTTCCACCATTGGTAATGACATGGAAATTCTAACATTTTTCTTAATTAAAATCAACTTGATAAAATCAATTTTATTTATTTATTTATTTGTTTTTATAATAAAAAATCATATGGAAACAGAGAGCAAGTGTATTGTCCCTTAGGAGAAACTAATGTTAATTTGTTTGTCATGAAGGATTAACTACTAGGATTTTTCATGTATTTATTTTCTTTACATCAAATATTCTTTTCATTGTTTTCCCTGCACTAACTTTGACTTTCTTTACATTTATTTGACTTTCTACTATTTTACTTCAGTCTCCCTGCTTTACAGGCTGATCTGATTTCACATTCTTGTCCACCTGCCTTGGTATACCTATAAAGTTTGCCCTCGTATGTCCCTGTTTGAATATCGGTCTGAACCCTTGTCTGATTGCGAATGCGTCCATGTCCCCCTGTGTCTGCTTCAACAAGTCCTCCAAATTAAACAACCGTATAGGTCGTTTGACCGTGCACTCCGGAGCGACCCATAGGAGAGTTTTCTAATCAGGCGCCGGCTTTCAGTTGTCTGATTTGATTAGTAGTTCCTTTACCTGTCTGTTTTCCTTCTGATCTTCCCACCTGTCTGTCTGCCTGCCTGTCTGTCTTCATTCAGCGGTTAACCGTTTGCTTATCTGTCGCCCTGCCTCCCTGACCTCGCTGACCCTTACACCTGACAAACAAATCCCCCCTCTCCAGGCTCGGCCTTATGAACAGATGAAACTTGAAGGCACAAAATAAAATTGAATAAATGAAATTCAAGGTTAGGGCTCATATTCACATGGGTCTTGAGGCACAAGAGGCACACGCACACTAAAACACACACACACAGATCACACCGATACCTCCGTACATACAAGCACGTGGATTTACATGAACAAATATGGGCCACTGCATTCTGGTATTTGAAGAAAGGAAATGCTCAAGAACCAGAACAATTATTGAACTTTTAGTTAAGCCCACATGATCAAGCATCTGATTTACAATCATGCATTGCCCTTGTCAAAACTTCTTACACATCACCAAGCTGTTGCAATAATTTTAAAGTGGATTCTTGCCTCTTAAATGTTACCACTAGAGTTAGGATGAATTAAAAAATTATTAAAAAAGCAAATATCATGTAAAAATCATACATTTGAGGTTATTCTTTTATGACTCTCAAATGAAATAATTTATTCAAGAGAAGGATTTTCTGTTGCAACGTTTCTCTTTCTTGTTGTCCGTCAATAGTTAAGCATGCATTGAATGATGAAGTGTATTCTGCAAAACAAATGGACATGAAAAAAATGCACTTTCAAGGTGTATTCCACTCCCACCTAAGGCTACCCCCCCAAAAAATAATTAATATGTATACAGAATGAAGAGCAGGAATGAAAGGCAGGTACGCTTGCAATCAATGAGTCAGTCCACCACCGACTGCCAAGGCCAAGCTTAAGAGCCAAAAAACAAGAAATGAAGTGGTTTCCAGTGGCTTATCCATATGTTTTCATTATGTGACTTACTTGCCAACAACTCACATCAGGTATTCGCATGGTAATGTATTCATTTCATCGCTTTCCTATTTTGTTTTCCTTGATTCTTCACCAGAACTAAAAACGTTTAGCAGAGAAGAGGCCATAGAGATTGCGGACCAATCGACATTCAAATCGTTGGCACTCGTATCGTCGAAATTCTGCCGGGGGAGAAGCGGCTGTGCTTCTGAATGAAAACTGTACTTTACAGAGCACTTCTATTATTTGAAAACCAGTGCAATGTCATATCAGTTTCATCTGTGGTAGACTTGTAGTCAAGACCACCTAAACGGAGACCAAGACACTACCAAGTCCAGGGAGTATCAAGACCAAGACCAATACAGACCATGTCAAGACTAGTTAAACTAAGCAAGAAAAACACTAGTTACACCATATTTACCTATTTTGGATGAGTTGTAGCTGCTTGGGATAAACATTAGATTGTATTATGTCAACTACAGGCACAAAAATATAGAGGCAGTGTGTATCTCTTGTGTGGACTCACTAGAAATGTTTTCATCAACTGACTGAGATCAAATATGTGTGTCAATTGCAAGACCACGATGCTATTTCTACACGATTAGAAGATTGGCTCCTGAGTGCTGTTAAAGGAGTTAATTTAAGTCTGTTTTGGTTCCCGGAGTCCTGCCCTATGTTTCTCATTCACAGAACATGCTATAGTGTAGCCTTCTGTTGCTAGAGGGTCTGATGCTGTCCTGGTGGCACCTGGAAACTGCAATCAATCCTGTCACCTCATCCTCCACATACACCACAGTTCAATATATTTCTGTTTTTCTATTTAATGTCATACTCAACCTTTCCTGTTCAAATGTTTTGTGTTCCATCCTGTGCACAGTTCATGCCTGTCTGTCCTAGAAGTGGGATCTCTCCTCTTCCTGATATTTCTTGTTCCTTTTCCCTGTTAAAGGTAATTTTAGGGAGTTTTTCCCTGTATGATGTGGACGGGATGTTGTGTTTCTGTTGTACAAATTGTAAAGCCCATTGGAGTGAAATCTATCATTTGTGGTTTTGGGCTATACAAATAAAATTAAATCAACTTTACTGCCTAACTAAACCTAACCTACCACTGCCGAATTTTCCTCTCTGACTCTGCTGTAGAAAGGGAGGTGGGGGGCATGGGGGCGTGAGAGGACCAATGCACCAATGTGTCAGAAAATGGACGTGATTGGTACCATTAATGCAGGCATGTAATAATGATATCCAAGTGGAATAAATAAATGAAAAAGCACGCCTGCCAAATCCCTCTGAGGTCGCCCTGCCTGTCTGAGACATTACAAGACAAAGAGACCAAAGACAAAGACCAAGACCAAAGACTGTCAAGACTGTGACAAGACCAAGACCACAAAAAAGTGGTCTCAAAACTGGTCTCAAGAACTACAATTCTGATCTGCGGCGACCTTAAGTCAGTTTGGAATCACACCAAATTTGATGCAGCACTCACTCAGGTCCCCAACAATAGATGTGCAAAGTGTAAAGGCAATCGGATGAAGACTTCTTGAGATAGAAACAATGATTCTGTGAATTATATAGAGAGATGTCTGAAAGAAACAGTCAACGACATCGGTTCTCTGCAGTTGTGGTTGATTACAGTGGAATCCTATGAAAATAAAGATGTAATATTTACATTTAGGGATGAGTCCTATCTTTCTATTTGCATTTAGTCTATACAACATTGACGAGAGAGCATTTGAGAAAATAGAGTTGGGACAGCAGCAGAGACAGAAACACAAACACACACGAGAACAAACTGTTTCCACAGAAAGCATAAGGGGGAAACTCATCTCTGTTGCTTTCTAATCAGCATTAAACTACACAGTCCTTCACTCCACAGATCTGTTTTATCTTAGAGACAGGCAGTCTCTGTTGCTCTGCCAATCCCCCTTTGGACCATCGCCCCAGATTACAAAACCCAGATTCGGCAGAGGAGAACAATACACTTGTTTTCAGCTGGACACCCAGAGGACAACATGGTGCCACACAGACACAGGGGTTTGGGAAGGGCTGTTCTATCTTCTCTCCCTTGTTTTGTCTTCTACCCCTAACATTTCTGTTGCCTCTACTTTGCCTCTATCCTCCCCTTTTTGTCCTGTTTCTTTGTGTTTGTAACACATCTTTCATTCAAATAACCAAAAGATAACAAAAACACTAAGGGAACAAAGACATCCAATCCCTGGTTTGGATCTGCAAAATGGGAGAAAGAAGTTGGGGTGAATCAAATGTTTTAGTCCCAAAAGTAATATTGCAAATCTAGCCAGGTATACTCAGGAGTTTTGATTAAATGGTCCAAAACGGTTAACAGATATAACTGCGAGATGAGGTGTTTTGAAAGCATTTCCAGTGCTATTAGAACCACTTCCCAGTAGGCAGAAGTGTGAAGGAAGTTAAAAGATTGCGGGAGGTGATTTACAGCTCTTTGATTTGATGAGGCATTTCATATATCTGTGACTGCTGCAGGCTTTGGCCATGAGAGATAAATGAGCCCGGTGATTCATTTCCACGTGTCCATTTACACTGGAAGGATGGTCGAGTGCTTGAGTGAAAATAGAAAAGTAGTCCAGGAGGGGCATTTCTGCTGTGACCCATTTCTTGCTCTTGCCCTCAGTGTTGCCCTTTTATGATTTTAATAGACCTTAGGGTCTTTTTTCACATATACAGCCCTTTTTAAACAAACCAATCTCCACTTAAATTGAACATTTGAAATAGGACTCACTTCTTTTTCTGACCTAATTGAGCTCCGAAGGGGCATCATTTCTCTTCCTCTTTACATTACATAATTCATGTGTCAGAGGATTCTCTGCTTTTTCTCTTTTCATCACGTGTGGTAAATCATTTTTGATGTTTTTTTTTCTAATGAGGATCCTCTACTATATGTTTTAGATAGTAGCTGTTTGAGTGTCGAGCTGCATGCCTAAAACAGTACATGTTGTACAAGGCAAATCCATAAGGCCGACCGATTGAGCCCTCAGGAACCATGAAAGTTAGTTGGTCAGCAGTCATGTTTTGCACATAGTATGTAGTCACGAATTGGGTTGATTTCAGCTGGATATTGATCTGTTGTCGTAGATAAGCACTGGCTGGGATGACAAGTAGCTCGGTCTTAGAGTGGTTATGTTGGAGATGGCATTCTTTCATCCATGTTGAGATATCAGCAAGACAAGTATCATCAGCATAGCGGTGGTATGAGAAGCACTGGGAGCAGATGATTACACCAAGTGAGGTGATGTATAATGAGAAGGGGACCGAGCACTGACCCTTGAGGTACCCCCGTGCTTAAGATAGGTGGTTTTGATACTTCCCTGTCCTCCAAAGCACTTAAAAAATGTCAAAGTAGGGCATTAACCAGCAGAGGGCAGAACCTGAGATATCAAGCTCAGTGAGGCGTGTCCAAGGCAGCTGAAAAATCTAGCTGCAAAAGAGCTGAGGAGTTCTAGCTGTTTGTAATGATTCCAATACTGTCAGGAGTGTGGTCTCAGTGGAGCAACTCTACTTAAAGCCAGGCTGATTTGGAGCATACAGGTTCTCAGAAAGTAATTTACTTGATTATAGACTGGGTAAGCCAATAATTCTGATAGGAAGGGAGTGAATGCAGTCTGTAGTGTAGGCTGTAATGTAGGCAATGGAGAAGACACCTGTTGTAAATGAGGAGTTGATGTTGAGTGTGACTACGGATAAGTGTGAGGGGAAATGGTCTGTTGGTGGTTAGATGATATAGGGTCCAAAGGACAGGTAGTGGATTGAGGCATTTTGAAGCCAGGAGAAGAGGAAAGTGGTTAGTCAGGTTTAGGGAACTGGTTACTGATGGCAGAGACTTTATCACTGAAGAACAAGGTGAGTGTGAATGTTTGGGGGGGCGGACTGAGAAGTGAACTAAAAGCAGCAAAACAGATTGATTTTCTGTCCAATTGCTGCTTCCTTATTAGATAACATTTAGCCCCTGAAGGCAGGAAAAACATACACAGATCGTTGTGGTGCTGTGTGTGGTGATAATTATAAGCTGAATGCAGTTGCTAAGTGGCCACCAAAAGACACTTTTAGAAACAGTTAGCCTTGCTGCTAGCAACTAGCAGCTGGCAATCATGTCAGACCATTGTGCATCATGATTAAAAGCAAAGAAAGGAGAAGCCCAGCTTGTGTTCTGTCCTTTAAGTGTCCTCATGCCATGGTAAAACTGTCATTTTAGCAAAATGATTCTAATGATTCTAATAGCATTTCAAATCCGCCTCTCATCCGGAATGCCACGATCCACACTGTGTTAGGTAATTGCTTCTGCATACGGCAGCGATACCTGATCGATACCTCTCACTCAGCTAGATGTGTATTACAGCAGCTCATGTGCATTTTTCACTTATCCCACATAAGGTACCGGCAGGGACCATGAAAATGCTTGTATCGACACAGATCAGAAGCCACCCTCATGCCGACGTTAGCGTCATGCTAATCGCTAACATGTCATTATCTGTTAGGAAAAGGTCAGCCTGTCATATGAATAAAATACAAATATTGACGCTGAAACTCATTTTGTAATCCGACCAAATTATGATGTAATGGTGGTGCTGTATGGTGTATGGTATGGTATGGTATGGGCCATGCCTGAGAATCACAGTCCGGCCTATCTCACCTTCACACAATGTGTAACACATTTTAAATGATTTATGCATTTTTATGAGGAGGGTGCCAAGCAGCAAATATGTATAGGCATCTTAAAGGTAGAATACACAGGATTTTCTTTTAAATCAATGTATATAGTCATACAAAAGCAATCCTTTTCCATCATCACTTATGACTTTTCTTATAAGTTGGGAGAACAGGTTGTTCTATTGCCTTTTTATGCGTTTTTGCATCAGTGCTGCTGTGTATGGTGTTTGTCTGTTTGACTGACACACACACACACACACACACACACACACACAGCAGCACTTTGGGTGGTGATGGAGGTCTTGTGTTTACCAGAAATGATGTTTTTTTGATGTATTGATGTATTTTTCTGTTTCATGGCATGGTTCTGAACTTTTGCATGTTATGGCTAGTCTGACATCTCAAAACTTTCTCTAAGCTTATCAAAACCAAGTCTTTTTTTCTCCAAACTTCTTATACAGTTTTATTTTAATAAATGTTCAAATGATCCAATATTTCATCAAAATAAAGATTGGATAAATATTCCATCAAGTGAAAACAGATTTATCTATCAGAACTTTTTTTTTTTCCTTTTTTCCCCCCCTACCTAGTCATCTCATACCCCCTCACATTTATCTGGTGACTCTTTGGAGGGCCTGACCCTTAGGTTGGGAACCACAGCTACAACAGTGAAACGCTGCTTAAACACAGAAGAAGAATCGAAGAACCAGGACCATGTCATTCCCATTCTTGTCTCTGTCTCACCTGTGGAGCCGGGGGCAAGTCTGAATGCTGTCTTTACAAACATTTTTTCAAAAATATTCACATTGAATAAAAATTGTGGCAGATCTGCTTTTTGCCACAAAAATGTTCCTTTTAAAAATTCAAGTCACATCTCCTCTTTCTCCCTCAATGAAAAATCTATAATCTGTTAACATGCGAACGTTTCTCATTTCAAAAGTTGAAGTGCCGCACGCAAGATGGCTCCTACTTCACTGAAATCATTTCGATTAACGACTGAAGCTCTGACGTCACAAATCACTGATGTTTGGAGTGGATGGAGACTTATGCCATGGTTAATTTGAGGGCACTTGTGGCTACCATGGTAAAAACAAGTAATTTAATAATCCAACAATAAAACAATACTTTTTGGTGGAATGTGTTAGGACATCCAGCAACACAGTCTTTATTTGTGCAAAAAAAAAAAAAAAAGAAAAATGATCTGTGTGACTAATGCTTTGCAAACATAATAAAAAAATGCATTGCAGCACACTGGCCTTCATCATCACAACAGGCATAGCAGGTGCCAAAAATGAGAGTAAAAGTGCCACCAAGCTCACTTTCAATAAAGAAATCAGTCAAAAATAATTGCAACTGCAATTTGATTTCATACTACATTTGAGGTTTCCACTCAAAGGCAGGGTGCAGTTGAGGTGCTCACCCTATTGAGGAGTTGCACTGTCACAGGTAAATTTTCTTAGTAGTTAATTGTTACTTTAACTCCATAATAACAATCAGTGTCTCCTGCTTTACAAGGAGACACAGGTGCATAGAACAAACAACGAGACAATTAAAACACATCAAACAGTCGTTGATCAAGTGTTTTAATGAGTGACATGAATACAGATAATGTAATTACTTTAACAACCTAATGGAATGTAACGCATCAATATTTATGAGCTCATATGTTTTCTTGGTTATGTAAAAACTATGATTACCCCGATCAGCTCTTCAAATAAAAAAGGAAAAAAAAAAAAGAGGTTAATTGTCGAAACCACATTATGGCTCCCAAGTAAAAGTATTTCTGATGGGAATCACTGAGGTGTAATAATTTGGAGAATTTCCAACACTCGGATGATTAAAAACGTTCCAAATGAGATACAGGAACGGGGATAATTTGCATAGCAATGTCTATACGGCATGTATACAAATTGTATTGAGAAGTAGGTGCATCGAGTCGGAAATGAGGATGGGGCCTATCAGCCGTGGTGAACCTGGGGTGGAAGATGATGGATGGCTTGTCGTGGCGGAGGGTTGCAGCCGGCACAGTGCTCACACACAGATGTCCGAACATATTATACAGGATTGAGAAAAGGTGTTTAAATGTGTCTTTTAATTGTCTTTGAACGACTGTTATGGTCGCCTTGAGTCTGCATGGATTGGTTCTGTGCAAATAAGGATTGATATGCAGTTGTGTAACTTTTTTTTTGGAAATGTATTTAGGTGCCTGTACACGCTGCTGTAGGAACCACAAGGCGTTCATGTATGGCAAGAGTGAAGTGAAGGTGGTTGCAAATCAAATTGGTTAAATGCTACAGGGACATGTAGAAATGAGAATGTGAAAAGTGAGTGAGGGATTATAGCAGAAGAGGACACCGCTGAGAAATACACACACACAAAATAAGAAAGGGTGATGTTTCCCTCTAAAATGGATGCTTTTGAGTTCCTCTGACAAAAGAGGCAAGGTCAGTACACCGCTGGGAGGATCAGTGTGTGAGAATGCAGAGCGTTGCAGGCTGAAGGAGCTACTGTATATGGGCACTAGGCTGGAAATATGCAGGTGTTCCTTCACAGTGCTGCCAAAAGGAGAAGATCTAAGGAGGAAATGACACGGGCGACATTAGGGAGGTTGAAGCTGACACTAACTGCAGCAGTCAGGACACTGGTATACATCTGAAAGGATTTAGAAATTCCCTTTATTTTGAAAGAAAAACACTTTTTTTAATGAAGATAACTAAACTAATCAGAAATACACTCTTGCTAATGTGGTAAATGACTATTCTAGCTAAAATGGATGGTTTTTGGTGCAATATCTACATAGGTGTATAGAGGCCCATTTCCAGCAACTAGCACTCCAGTGTTCTAATGGTACAATGCGTAAACTGGGCTTCCTTTGACGAAAGCAAAGTCTGAAGGAAACATGTATTTATTAGAATACAAATCATTATTTCTAACCTTGTCAATGTCTTGACTATATTTTCTACTCATTTTACAACTCCTGGTGGAAAACAACAGTGATTTTTCATGGATTTTTCACAAAATTGTCTGGGTGATCCCAAACTTTTGAATGTTTTTCCACAAAGGTTGCATAAGCATTCTGGATTGTAATAAGGGAGAACATTTTTTTCACCTCGCATTGTTGTCATGCTTGAACGAGGTTCAAGAACATTCTCTCGTGCCATATACACAAAACATACAACAATGCAATACTTGTATGCACACAAAATTATATATTTCCAACTAAAAATGTCTAAATAATCAAGGCTATAAAAGAATATATTAACTGTATAATTGAACCAGGACCTCAATTAGATGTTAATAATGCATGTCTCACTATGGCCTCCTTAGTGGTGGATACAGTAAGCAAAATTACTAATATTATGACAAATGCCTCACCAAGTTCGTGATCTATCATGTATTTAAAGGGTTGTTAATATACTTACACTGTACACTAGATGAGTACAGTACTTTGGGACAAACATTATACTCAAGAAGTCCATTTATGAATTAGATTTGTCCGAGAGATAACAAGAAAGGTACACCATGTTTTATTTTAACTGATTCTTTTTTCTAGTTAGGAAAAAAAAAAGAGGCAGATTTAATCTCCAGATGCCTCCGTGCTATAAATCTGTGAGAGTGTGAGATTTGACAGATGTTAGCAGTATAACATAAGCGAAACTTCCATTTGCTCCACCATCAGTAAGCCTGGTCGTGTGCACTTTACGAGTAGAGTCGTTTCTGTTGAACATGAGCGGTGCCTAACTGTTTTCTGTCGATAATGAGGAAATGTTTATCCACACGGACTCCCATTGACAGTGAGCACTGTCCCATCAGCTAAAACCAACACAGCTGTCTGAGATTGTGGATCCATACCCATAAATATTTAATTGGCAGGTAAACTCAGACTCGGTAAAACCACACCTGCATTCTGACAAACTGTGGATTTTGTAAATTTCACAAACTTTACTCTATTTGAGATGTGTGCATTTCAGCAGCCAAAATAAAACTTTGCAAAGTTGATCCCCCCCCCCCAATTTTTCATCAATAGATAGTTATTTCCACTAAAAAAAATGATGCAATCGTGTGAGCACAAAAGTACATAACTAATATGAGGTGATTGTGGATCTTTTAGATTTTGATTGGATACTTGGCATAAATCAGTTATTACAGTTAAATCTGCACTCAGGTGCACGTTTGCACACAGATTGGCAGTGTCAAACACTCTTTTCATGAATGGAACAACCAATTTCACATTATCGTTTGAGTTTTTCCAGCAGATCAGAATTCACACGGTGATGGATGACCTGTCTTGGGCATTATTTCAAGGCTTTAGGTTGAATTTCATATTGTTTTAGGGTTTGTAGTTTATGGTGCAAAACCCCTCATACAACCCTTAAACCGAAATAAGGAATAATTTGAATATAGGCATAGATTTTTTTTTCTAATGAATGCAATTTCTGAAAAAAAAAATATTCCAACTAAAACCCTTAGGGGAAAGGTAAATTTTAAATTAGAATAATCAACAATGTATTCGGTACCAGAGTGAAACAATTCCGTTCTGATTGGAAAAAGTCCTTCACAGTGACAGTGCATATAGAACTAAATGCAAAACAATGTTATGGTCCACTAGAGTGGAAAATTGCCTTTGGGTCACCTATACATGAAAAGAAAGACAAAAAACACATCTGTACATATCTGTATGACAAGCAACATAGAAGAAGCGTGTTAGCAGGATGAGCCTAAGAACCTTAAATAAACCATTAGGCTAATTAAGTGATGCAGGAGCATTTTCTGATCAAAGCATATTTGCGGAATTACAGTAAATTCAATGTGAATGAATTGTCAATATAATAACGCGGTTAGTGGTGGCCTAATATATGATATCTAGAAAATAATGTTTCCTTTTATATCACTGTATATTTGAAAAATCTATAAAGACAATGACCAAAAAAAAAGAAATAAGAAAAACAACATTACCGCAAAACAATTCTGCTTTTCGAGTGAGTGCACATCTCAGCACTCATGCTGTTAATGACACCGTTAATGACACTTAATGCAGTTAATTAATCTCACTTCATTTGTAGAGTTTACTCTGGGGGCTTCGTTAATTATTTAAATAAAAACTTGAGTCTGGCGACAGTGTTTTTCGACTCTTCTATACTGTACAACAGGAGTCTGTGAGATGTGAGGTGGTTGGAGTCCGTGGGGACATTGTGATCTGACATCATGCGCATCCTTGACTGATTGTAAATGGGAAACCCATCCTGCCCAGTAGCCCCTGTTACTGGCCGGATTCTCGGTTCTGTCATTTTTCAACCGCCCTTCCTCCCCGTTCCTGTAACGCAGCGAGTTTTCTGCTTCCATCCTTTCATGTGATATGTGGAGGACTGGGACAATGACAGGGGAAAGTCGCTTCCATCGATGCTAAATATCTACTGGAGCTTCTTTGCGGTTGCAAATTTTTCGAGGGGCGACGATCGGGGTAAAGCTACTGAATTCACTGAACGGTGACATTTCATTTAATTAGTTCATTATATCAGTCAGCAGCATTAGAAACTCTACAATATAACCGTTCATTATGAGTTTTCTTTTTTGTTTTTTTGAGACCCCTCAAAGTCAAATTGCATTGCTTTCAAGCAGGGTTCAAGTTTATTTCTCAAAATCATCATCTATCTGTTAAGGTTAAATCAAGTCATTTTTAAAAATTTATATAGCACCAATGCACGACAGAAGTTTTCTCAGGCCACTTTTCATACAGAGCAGGTGTAGACGACACTTTCTTTTATAGAGGCCCAACATTCCCCCATGAGCGAGCCCTTGGCGAGGAAAAATTCGAAACAGAAACCTGGCTCGGGGTGGGCGGCCATCTGCCTTGACCATTTGGGGTTGACAGAGAAATAGAGAGGTGTGTGTGTGTGTGTTGGGGGGGTGAGCAAGAGACAAAAGAGAAAGAGAGAGAGGGAGAGAATAGGTGGCGTCCAATCACAGATCCAGACTCTACAGCTCTGGGGGGAGAAAAACCTGCAGAATACAACAGGAGGAGCGAGGAGAGAGATGAGAAAGCCAAAAAAAAAAAAGTATGACAGGGAGAAGAAGCCGAGCTGGAAACATACACTAATGGATCATGAATGCATACAGATGGAGAGGAAGAGGAGGAGAGAGGAAGTCGGTGCATCTTGGGAAGTCTCCCTGCAGTCTAGGTCTATAGCAGCAAGGCAAACTTGATTCTGCTCTCCTGTAACCACCAGCTTTATGAAAATGAGAAGTTTATAATCCTAAATGTAGGGTCAAGTCACATTTTAATAAGTATATAAGTATATATATATATATAAAAATCTTAGCTGTTAGCTTGAGGAATATAGTAGCAGCTAAAGTGGCTAACGTCTTGATTTCATTGGCTGCACAATCGGTGTAGGAGGAAAAGGAACAATGGAGCTCTGATTTGTAACTGAAGCCCTTTTGTGTTTTTTTTTTTGTGTGCGGAGTTTGTGTTTTATATTTAAGCATAGATCAGTTACATCATTTTGGATAAAACAAACATTGATTTATATGTTTATTGGTTAATTATTTTTCTTTTCAGATCAGTTTCTTAAGTTTCCTTAAACTCACCATGTGGTCCAGGGCCAAAAGGAGAAAATGTGTTTTACTTCCTGCTTTTATAACCTGGAAGACATCATTGATGACATCATTGGGTGATACCAGCAGTGGGGAGATGGGGATTATGTTAGGTTTGGTATGTGTATCATTTTTGATATTTTGTGATTTATTTCAGGACAGATGGGTTGAGTTTCCAAAGATGATGAACATGTCCTGGGTGTGACTGGTGAAAATTAATAACTACTAATATTTATCTGTTAGCTGAGCAGTGAGCTTCCCCCCTGCATTGTGGTTTAGTCCAGGTGGATTCCTGTCTTAAGCTCCCAGTAGGCAGGAGCAGTCAGTTCATTGTTTGGTGTCAGAGAGAGGGGATGCTATGGAGAGTGCGCTTTAGTTTTCTTCAGCTTGAGTTTAGTTATTTATAATTAAGCTGTGTCAACTTTTTTTGGTTGACATAATGTGTGTTTTGGTGGCACTTGGGGAAAATAAATCACTTTTTTGACATTGAAACTTTGAGTCTGCCTCCTACAATCCTTCACTCTGGCTAGGTCTATCGCATCCACAAAAAAAGGATACATACCAAGCTCTATCTGAAATTTGAGGTTGATCTGATCTTGCTTTAATAGATGCATGTGTTATGTGTCCTTAGGAAAAACATTGAACACTTAAAAACCATGAAAATCAACCTGAAGCATAGAAATGTTAAGATTATGCCAGGCATATTTGTTTTTTTTTGCCCTCCCAGTTTAAACTTTGGAGGGATGTAAAACCTTACGCCTATGGATGCAAGGCCCAAAAGTGATGTTGCTTATTGCAGTCCTGTGCTGCCAATTTAAAGTTCCTGCTTGGCTGAAAAAAACCCCTGCACCCACAGTAGATCTCCAGGACCAGGGTTGGAGACCCCTGCTTTAGGTGATACGTTGTCGTTCACTTGTCGTTGTTTATCTGTGACAAGAAACCGAAAAACCAAGTGGTAGTACGGTATAGATTTGAAAAAGGCCCGTTGATGTTTATCAAGCTTAAGGAGAGCAGTCATCTCCCATAGATCCCAACAAAAACCACGGAAATGGATCAGTCAGCCATAACCTCACCTTCACCCAACCTTGCTGTAACCCTCCAGGTGAGAGGAGGCAGACACTTACCGTACGGCATTACATGTCCACGGCGTACATTAAAGCCGACAAGAGGCACTTGAGCAGCCTAATGTCACGCCGTAATAATGACAGAGTGTGCCGAATGTAACCATTTATGGAAATCCGCAAATGGGAAATCAATTAATTAGAAAATATTGCTACGTCAGACCCATCTGTATCTTAAAGTAATTATCACTTACAGTGGATCCAACTTAATTGTTTCACGTCCTAATTAATATGTTAAATTATACAACTCCAAAAAACTAATCATGTCATCCGCTCTACTAGTGGAATATGTGGTGTCAGTATGCAGACTGCATCCCATATTGTTCTTATAGGTACCAGGTTGAATATTAATTCCCCTTTCCCTGTAAATCAGCGAGGACAGCTTCAGGAAGCATTTCGATGGCTTAAAGGCAACTGCTTAAGTTATAGGTGTGTATAAAAGTAAGCATTTGTGCTGCTGAGTATGCCACATGCATACGGCCTCCCCAACATCTGCCGGAAATAGTCAAGCGCGATGCTAATGAGCAGGTCAGAGCGGGGCAGCGTTGGCCGGACAGCATAAGCCCTTCTCTCTGTGAAATCAGCTGAATAATCCACTCCCACTTTTGGACTCTATTTTCTTCCGGAGAGACACCAGAGTCAGCGTTTAGTTTAGCATTCCTCGAAACGCTTCCCCTGTTTTCTGTTTTGTCGAGGCAGGAGATTACCGGCACGGCAGGGGGGCACCCTCGCCGAAGTATAACACTACAAACTGGTTTGAAATGATCAGCTACTCTCTTACTGCTATTTTTTTTTTTTTTTTTTTGGAAATCTCTCTGCTCCTTATTTCTGTGTCTCACTCTGGCTGTCTGTCTCTGCCCATCTCTGAAATTTATGCCGCCATTTCTCTTTTACTACCCATTACTAGCTTACACTGTATACCCTCCCCTCATCATAAATCTCCCCTTCCTTCATTCTCGCGCCATTTACACCTCCCTCTTTCAATCTGCTCTTCTCCTCCGGTGTGATGTGAGTGTCCTTTTCCTTTTGCCATTTGCCCCCCCGTCCATTCTCCCGTCCGTCCATCCGTCCGTCCACAATGCAGAGTGAATCGTAGCAGGGAAGCAGGAGGAAGACGGATTCGTTTTCCGCCTCCACTCTGTCACTCTTTGATTGCCTCAAAGTGTCTCTTTCGGTAATAGAGTCATCACAAACTTACAGGGACCTAATGGGGCAGCAATTAACACCAGCCAGATCCGTGCGCATGTGTGTGTGTGTAATTATTTTGAACTCCTCGTGATCCACTCCTCATCCTCATCCATCATTTCCACGGGTTTAAATGAAGTGGAAAGTTTGGCAGCGTAGCCCGTTACAAACACCACATCTTGTTGTTTCTGTAAAATGATATGTGAGAATCTCAAAGCCAGCGAAGATCACGGGTGAGCACAGCCGCAATTTGTGATAATTTGCCACACGTCTGTGTCTCGCTGTCCAGTGTACTCAAGCGAAATGGGATTCCCGAAGATCAGCTTGATTAAAAAAAAAAAAAGAGCCGTAAGAAATCAATGTCAAACGCATACTTGGAAATGTTTACGCTCCTATTTTCTAGTTATTTTCTCAAAGCAGTAAAATTAGATGAATTCAATTTTGAGATGAGCATTATCGCCCCACAGTCACTCATATCAGGCTGCCATCAATGCAATAGTTTGTAGATAATTGCATGATCATTTGTGAATAATGGATTGTGGTAAATAGTCTCTTCTGAGAGGTTGGTTGTACTAAATAGATGCATTGTTCCACTTATTCTGTTAAAATTACATAAAAATTAAACAATGCATACACGCAAAGATGGATACAATGCATTTATTGATTTAGAAAGCTGTGAAAACGTCTGTTTCTGCACATGCATGACCCTTTATCTGCCATTATTGGATGTCTAAATGTCTTACAGCAGTTTTATTATCAATATGCTGCTTAAATAAAGAGGAAAGTAATTTGATGCCAAATCATATCTTCTGACTGGCTGAAAAATGCGTGAGGTGCGTATTTTCTCACTACTTTTTCTCTGTTTTTTTCTTTTTTTACATATGGGAAATGGCATACACATGTTTTATGTGCATCTATCATCCCTACATCTGGCCTCTATTGGCTTACTTGGTAAACACATGAAACTTCTAATTGTAGCACAAAAAATATAATGTGAGTGACTTGTGTCGAATTGATATTAAAGGTTTAGATGATCTACTGTTATGAACAGACTCACTCCGACCTTTACTTCACATTATCCACCCCTCTCTCTCTTTTTTTCTAAGTATGATTGATGGATGAATCCCCGCTGTGAGTGTGCTCTACGCAGAATACATAAATACAAATAATATTTATACGTATCATATTTTGAAGTTATACTGTCGCATTGTTCCTTTACTTCCCTCTCCCTTCCAATTCATCCCCAGTTACTCTCCTTCTTCTATTCATTTGCTTTGAAAGCCTGTTGATCCATAACATAAAAGACAACCCTCAGAGAGCTCATGCAGTAATGAAAAAATTTTGGATAAGCTTGCAGCGCTTTTTTTTTTCTTTCACTCTGTGGAACTGTATTCTGCTCTCAGCTCGGAGTTAAATGAACCTTGGCGGGTCGTTGATGCGACATCAAATGTTTTTTAGTTTGGATTTCTAAATACACAGGCCTTGGAGTAAGTCCTTCTCTCTACTTGGCTGCCAGACAACGCTTCCTGTGCTTTACTTTGAAAAGAAACACATTTGGATCATTGATATTATACCTAATTTTCATTAATTAAGAAAAACCTGTTAATCATCATTAGAAACTGTGCTAATCCACGCACATCTCACCTATTGAAAAACAGGGTTGCATAAATCCAGTCGAATTTGCAGCTATGCAGATGAGTGCAGATATTATGGAGTCACAGGAGTTTTGCAGATATATTGTGGTATTTGTTCTTTTTGATCCTTATAGCGTAATGCATCACTTGTTTTTTTTTTTGTTTTTTTTGTATATAATACGATGCATTATTCATCTTTTCCCTATGCAAAGGATGACAGACAAGCAGACAAGAAGATTTTACCCCTCCTTGAAAACAGGATGGTAAAAAAACAACAAAAAAAAGTTACTGCCTCAAAGAATCATGCAGAAAACACTGCAGGTTTATATTGTGTCTGTAGTTCAGCAGTCTTCTTGTTTCCTCGAAGTTCTCTCACTGTCACAGAAATAAAAATGTTCCATCCTCTGTCTCGCTCCTGCTTTTTCGGACTTTTCTTCCTGCAGGGTTAAAAACAGTGGGAGTCTCAGTCTGGTGAAAGGAGATACTGCAAAACTTCAGCTACTTTATACTACTGTCAACCAATGACTTAAATGGGACAGAAATTTGGGAGAGCGTAACAGATAATGATACAGTAGATAAGAGAGAATAACACAAGTCTGAGAGAGGAGCGTAAGTAAAAGATAAATTATGTTTGAATTGTTTCAGAGGGATAGACAGACAGAGCGAAAGACAGAAGTGGAGGTTGTTTTTTTTTCTGTTGAATATCTGGGATGTGTGTCCAGCCGGCAGGTTTTGGCGATGGCCTCTCATTCAATGCAAATGGGGTTTCTCGCGTACTGTCTGTTACTGTGCCGCTACATTATATTAGCTCAGGCTGGGGCGCCCTGATAACGCTGTGCTTCTCCACTACTCAGTTGCTCTTTTATCTTTTCATTCCACGATACGCGTGCTGCTCCGTCAGTCTTATTTTGTTCTCTCACTTTTTCATCATCTGTCTACCAGCCATTTCTGTGTTTGTGTGTCAGACTCTCTCCTCTCACCTGCTCACCCCGGCTCTCCATTATCCCGCTGCTGCCGTAGAAACAGATGGAGACCCGTGGCTCTGCAGAGATTTCGCAAGGCTTTCTCAAATTATGGCATGTGTGTTCTGATCTCCACTTCGTTTTCATGTAGCGCAATGTTCTGATCATTGGACTACCACTGCTCACAGCAGAGTAGTCTGTCAAGTCTGACAGTTGGGAGCAATATCAGATGCACGCTTCTTTTATTAAATTTTTTTTTTTAATTTCAAAGTAAAGTGAATGTCAAAGTTATATTCATTTCTCACAATTATTCCTTTGCATTTGAAAATTTTATACCACCAAGGGTATTTTTCTCTTTTTGTAGATTTTGGCTGTAATAATTCATGAATGTCCTCATCTCCTATAATTAATCAATAATACACTGTTTAATCAAAACCGTACCTTTTGTTACTCCTGGAGAACATTTTTATCCCATTGACTCCCAGCAAAACCGAAATGTTTGATCCCCCTACCAGTAAAACATTTCTTTCTCTTTTCTTTTTTTGTCTTTCATCCTGCAGTCCTGACTTAAAATATATAGTTTTTCAACCCTATTCTGATTGAGCCATTTATCCATTATTGCTATATTGTGCAGCACTACAACTTTTATTAGTGTGGAGGTCAGGGTGTGGTGTGTATTGACACATTACTGTGTGGTTCTGCGTGTGGCCAAAATAAATTCAAATTCTTGTGGAGAATATGGGCACATTTACATAAAAATACACTGAAAAACTAATTTGTTTGATCCAATGGCCATCTATTACTGTATATTAGGCATTCATCCTGCAGTTACAACCTCGAAATTGCCAATTAATGCATTTTCAACTGGATTCTCTGGAAATGACATGCATTTTTTTCATTATTCATTTTGCAAGCTATTGAAGCAAAACATAAAAACAATGAAAATGGTGGGTTTGCATTTATATGGGGGTCCAAGGATGGTGTGTGCAGAGATTAGTGTGTGAGTTTTTAACCTAACAAATGTTGAAAGGTTATCAATGTAAAATGGGTATCTTTATTGAAAAGTGTGAATAAGTAACATGGTGACCATTTATACTCTCTGTAACTTTCTGTTATTTCTGACAGTAAGTCTTTTTTTGAAATAGGAATTCTGAATGGAATTAAGAAACAATCTTTCTCCTGCTATCACAAGGGCAAATGGCTTTAGTTTATATTGATTAAGCTACACATCAGGTAAACATTTTGCCTACTTAGTCAGGCCACACACAACTCTCCTGGCATTACAACTGTCCTTCATCTATATTGTAGCTTCAGTCTCCCTGATAGAATGAATTGAGTTGTTAGAGACTTGCTGATAAGAAAGGCAGAGACACTAGAGACAGACAGTGAGATATCCATGTGCATCGTCCAGAAAGTTTCCCACAAAACTTCAGGAAAATGGCTTAAAAAGTCTTCCGAAAGATGCTGCTGGGAAAAGGTTGATTTAGGGTGAGAATATTAGGTTAATAACAGGAGGACGAGGTTTAACCAGAGGGTGAAGTCGGCAAAAATTATCTTAAGTCGCCTGAAACTGAAGGAATGCATGTGTGTGTGTTAGAGATGGTCACACAAGTGTGTGTCATCTCATTATACCTGTTTGTCCATTTTTCTCCGAGGTCATGTTGCAGTGGTTAAGCTGCATTATACTATTTGAAGAGATACCCTGACATTTTGGTACAACCTTCACTGTTGCTCCCTCAAAGCTTTCATTAGCCTGTTATTATTATTATTTTTTACCCTGAACGTCGAATGTTTAGTCATGAGTGGATTTAAAATAGGCTTTTAATGGTGAAATTGCAAACAAAAGATTCATTCTCTGGATTAATCCAGTCAGTGTAGAGTATATGTGGCGCTGGTACATCACATACGGTACTGTGCGGGGCAGGGGATGTTATTTGGCACTGGATTTTCAAAGGGGATGTTGAAAATAGCAGAATAGAGCAAGTCGTAAAACTCCGGCCCGGTGTCTGGCCTTTTACTGGAGAGCCTCATCTGCTGAGGCAGCCGTGCGAGAGAGCTACAGCAAAATAAGTTTACAAAAGATACTCAAACAAAGCATTAATTCAACATTACACTTTTACTGCTGAAATTATCATTTATCTTTTGGGAATAGATGCACAAAGAATTTAATGGAACGTTATTATAAATGAGAAGCCAAAGGAACAGGAACATATTTTTCAATAGGGCACCTGTCCAGGTGCCAGAACAGTATCTGGGTGACCTTTTAGGAAACGGATTCCCTGTAATTGTGAGATTGTGTCTTTATAACTGGATATGAATGATGTTGAGATGATTTGAAACTGTTGTGCGAATGTTGTTGCCGTATTGTTTGTTAATTAGCGGCCACTGGGACTTCTTCTCTGCAGATGTAATAGAGATATCAGACACATTTCATCAACGATAAATCCAGGCAATAAAATCTGAAAGATGACAGCTCACTAAACTCCATCCGAAGCCCCAAAGCCCTATTTGAGTAGCACAGGTGTGGTGTTACATGACCTCATCATCATTAACATCACCAGGGTTAGTCACTCCGGGCATTCAGTTTAGAGCGGTGATTCCTTAAATGTTGTGCACTTACCTCCAAATGGGCCTGAATGCTATTGAACATCTGCCAAGGTCATAAAAGGCCCTTGGCACACCTGGTAATAACATCCGTCCTGGGGCATCTGATCCCAAGCGGTCACCCGAGACTCATATGGAGACGCATGTTAATGCCAAGTGACACACAGGAAGCTTCAGTGCTAATTTTGTTGGCTATTTTTCAATTATTATTATTATTATTATTATTAGTTATCGTCCTGTTGTGTCAAATGCGGGTGTTAGTTCTGTTTTTGTTGGGTCACATTTTACTCAACAAAAAGTCACGTCATTTTAGTCTATTTTTAATCAACTAAAGTCCAACATATTTTAGTCTAGTTGTCTAGTTTTAATCAATAGTCAATTTCTTTAGTCTTTGACAGCAAGTTGATCAATCAGTTGATGTTAATAAAATTGAATCTAGTCAAACCAATAGATTCATTTTAGTCTTTTGCTTAAGATCTATTGTAGATTGAGTGTATATATAATGTGCCACATTAATAAACTACTGCTTTGAACCAAAAAAACTGCTGACGTGATGTCTAAAGTAAGATAGGTAACTTACTAATACCAAAGAATCCACAAAATTGTAGTTTTTTAAACAGGCAGGTAAATATGCATATCGACACAGATGCAGCTATGACATACATGATACATTTACATATAATATATTTGTTGAAACACAGGGTAACATGTGAAATGACAACTTAACGGCAGCACGTTTTACCAGAGAAGCACTTGCTGTGTCGCCGCATTTAGTGCCAACAGCACCTGTGAATGTTCCTCATTCAGACACACGCATACAAAAATGCCCATGGCAACAATACAGCAAGTGCATCCAGGGAAGGCGCTTTTTAGATTGTAATTTAAAAAGTCTGCAACGAAAAAAAGAGACATTTTTGTTTAGTTTCAATTTAATAAATTTTGATTTTGTCTTTTTTTTCAAAAACAAAAAATGCGTGTTCGTTTCAACACAGTCAGTGGTTAAGGGCATTGATTTCATCTCATCTTTGTCTCGTTTTCATCATGAAAAAAAAACCATTGTTGACGAATATATTTGTCTCGTCTGATGAAATTAATACTGGGGCACATGTTAATACAGATACAACTAGGGCCAAAGATTGTAATTGAAAAGTAGTTGGCGGCTGAGTTTAAATCCTTTGCTGTTAACGTGCTTTATCGTCACATCTTTATCTGTCGTGCCTTTCGTGTCGTGAAAACTCAAGGACGGAGATCATAAAGTAGCCTGTGACGCTTCTGAATAGAACATTTAAAATTGACTTTTGTCCCCTCTGGCCTGAAAACGCGGGCGATGTGTTGTCGGTTCGGTGTTTGGTGCCGCACGGGGAGTCGCACTATATCTGACTCCTCTATCGATTAAGACGAGGCCCAGAAAGATGGAGTGATTAAAAGAGGAGAGGATGAAAAGTAGATAAGAAGATGATGAAAGATAATCAAAGAAAGGAAAAAAAGAGAGGGTGACTATGTTTTTATCATGAAAAATAGAACGTTTACCTGAATGATACTAGTTTAACACATATAATGCAAATTATATTGTTATAATTGGGGAAGGCGGGGTATGGTAAATGATATGTTTGTTATGGTATGATTAGGGTAAAGAAATGAGAGAAATGGAACTTGCAGATGGTGACAGAACAAAAACTCCCCAGACTTCCTTAATGAAAGGCAGACTTGCTGACCTCCCATCTACCACCCTGACCTCCACACACTTATACCCACTCCAGTCCTAAGCTGTAGACAAGTGTGTCCCACAACTGAAATACACTAACACACTGCACTAAATATATTATGTGACACCAGTCCGGTTGTTGGCTTCCAGCAGTGGCACAGAACGCTGACACTTAATGTAAATCGTGAGGTGCTGAATTGACAAATATGGACATAACTCCTAGGACTCCGAGCCAATGTGAATACAGACAAATGTCAGAGGGATACATTTTGTTTGCGTATCATTTTATAGTGGAGAAAACATAATTTATTTATATGTTCCCACTCGGTTGTTTGATCTTTTTTTTTTGACGTTAGTTAAAAGTCTGGAACCGTTCCAAGGTTGATTCGAGAGGTAGCGTCCACTTTGGGAATATAATGACATACGCATTTGCATGAACGGGTCAATAACACGGTGTAATTCAATCACACACATATTAGAAAAAAAACAATACCCTTGTTTCACCAATCTCATATGTTCCTAATTAACACCCACATACCCAAGGGTGCGGTGCCAGCTAATAAGATGCTGGTGATATCAGTTTGATAGTTGTAATACAGATTTAAAGTTGTCTGTTGGAACCAAGGGAGCTCAATAGCTCACAAACAGTCACGCCTGCTTTGTTTCTTTCTTTTTTTTTCTTGTACAAAAAAGTGATTAACAACATCGTCACGTTCTACATATCACTGAGGTAAAGTTCCACCTGGTGTAACTCCTGTTCTATAGACTGCTCCCTCATTCCCCTGCAGGTGAATGAATGTCAAATATGTAAATCTGCAGGCTGTAGAAAGGAAATGGAAGAAGCGCCATAACCAACGCTTTCTCTTGGGAGAGCATGGCAGCATATTAAATCCACCCCCCTCATCAACCCCCCCCCAACCCAAGAGTTGTTAACCTGTTTAATCAGCTCACCAGACCCTGTGCAGCGCTACGATATCCTACTTGATTTGTGATGTTCCCGAAGAACTCTTTGCCTTCCTATTGTTTAGTGTAATACTTGGCCTGTCAGCCGGTCTTGCTTACTGTGCAACGGCTGCAACATCCTCTAATCTGAGGCCTTGCACACCTTGACATTTTTCGCACCTCAGGCTCCAGTCCTCTGTGTCTGTATGTTATTTCAAGCACCTAATTCTTTCCAGCACAGCACACTGGACCATGACCCTGCACGACATTGTGCACTTTAATCACTTCAACCACCCAATGCCCCCAACGCTCGACTGAACTGTTAAGAAACTCCTACACTTTAAATGACCTACCCATTTTCATCAAACATGCTAAGTATGAACTGCACAGCATTACCTAGAAATGCCCTATTGTAAGGAACCTGCTGCAAGCCAGAGGTGTGTGGAGCTGATCCGGTGAGGATTGACCTGATGCTGGATCTGCCTGTAACTCATTGACAAATACCTGATTACAAATTTTAACACTGAAACAACTGGAATTCCTTGGTTGACTGTCGAGGTTTTTAACAATACTGAAGGTTTTATTCATTGGGCATGCAAAAAAAAAAAAAGAAAAAAATCATCAGTATGGTATTTTCACACAAATTACACTGCACCATAAAGAAAGTAAAATATATGTATGTCTATAAAATGATATGAAATTATAATTCATGATAAAAAATCAATCAGATAACAGATAAAGGGACCAAATGATTTTTGGCGGTAAAGATAACTGTTACACCATCATCGCTAATGGTGCCATCCTGTAAATTTTGAGCGAATTTAGGGTTCGCCCCAGACTTTCTAGTCAAATCACAGCTGAACACTTATCAGGTGTCAGATTTAAGCAGAACTGCTTAAAGTTTCCCCATTGTCTTGACCCTTATGACAAAATCAAACACGCTCAATATTCCCAGTCATTCTTTTTGGCACGCAATGTGGTTCAACATCAATTAGGTGATTTGCAGTCTCACAGCGGGGCAATAGGTCTGTTCTGTTTTGGCTGACGCATCAGCGGTAGTGACAGTACGGGCCGTAGTAATCACAGCGCCAGTGTTTACAACAGTGACTGCCAGGTGACTGCAGACCCAGCAGCTAAAAGGGCAACAATTGATTCAGGCTCCGTCACATGTGATTACGCCCCTCTGCTCTATAGTTTGCAGCCTGTTCAAACCAAGCCCCCGACAGTACACAAAGACTATTGTTTCACCCATTCATTAAAAAAAAAGAAACAATGGATATATTTTCCCTCGATGCCCAGTAACTCATTGCTGTGGAGGAAGACTCTTTATAAAGATCTCTAATAAATCCCTGGCTTTGTCTTAGAGTTAGGACAAGGGCCATAATTAAAAATGAATAAAATAAAAAAAAGTAAAAGTACCATTACAGCAATGTAAAAAAAAAAAAAAAAATACTTCTTTACTAAATAAATGTCCTGCATTGAACTAATTTGAATTACTAATTATACTGTAGCTGCTGAAGGAGCAACTACTTTACATAGAGTAAGCTAGTTTAGTCTAATGGTTCCCAACATAGGGGGTGGGTCCCTCCAAAGGGTCAGCAGATAAATCTGAGGGGTCGTGAGATAATTAATGTGAGAGAAAAGAAGAAAAAAACATTCAAAAACAAGTACAAAGTGCAGAACACGGGTACCTTAAATGACCAAATATTAGCCTGAGCGTTTGTTTCAATTACTTAACAGAGCAGGTGTTTATTTGAGACCAGGCAGCAATTTGAGACGGGAGATTAATTCCTTCCTGACAAAAATCTTGCTCAGAAAAACTGGAAAAAATATGTAAAATTCCTCAAATTCATTTATTAATCAGTATGAATACTGTATAACTTACAGTTTTCAAAAGTAAGATTACAGTACTGTAGTTAAATGTCTCGCAGTGGCTTCTCCCGAGTTTTTACAACAGAAAGTTTGAATTTCATGTTGACTATTTAATTTTTTTTTTTTTTTTTTTTTTTTAAAATGACAATTCAAGTAATATTACCCATCAGGTGTTATATGATACACTTGGGACCCAGGTGATTATGGGGAAAAAAAGAAAAATTTTTAGATTTTTTTTTTTTTTTTTTATAAATTAGGCTGCATTTGGAACACACTGTTATTTATCAAAATAGACACCTGCACCCGTGCAATGTAACACCTTAACCTACAGCACCGGTAACCTTGTTTCCTCTCATCCAAGACAGATCCTAATCCCGCGAGACACGCCCGTCCCCGTCTCCTTCCCCTGACTTTCACCATCTTATCGCTGCCACGATCCCTTCCATTCTCACCCCCCTCCCCTCCCCTCCCGCCTCCCCCGCCATCATCTTCCCACCCGGAACTGTCCACCGTGAGACGGCAATAACTATGTTGACACGCTGACTCCGCAGGGGCCTCCGCCTGCTTTCTCCTGTCCCGCAGCATCTGTCTCTCTGTCTATCTGCCTTCCTCCCACCTCCCCCGCCCCCACCCATTGTCTCCCTCTGTCCGCATGTTAACGTCTCACTCCGTTTCCGTCAACGACGCCGTCTTTTCCCCTTCCCCGTCTTCCTCACTCGGCGTTCCGGCTCCCGCCGGGCGTCCCCCCACCTTCCCTGACCCTTCCTCGGGCTCTTCTTCTCCAGACGGACGATGCCTTCGCTCGCCGTACGCTTTTTTTGATTCTCCTGCGTCTTGCAAATAATTTTTCAGGAGCACCTATGGCTTTTCATTAAGTCACAAGATAAACGACATGAAGCGCCTGAAGCACATCGCTGTTACACCGCCGGCTTTATGATGTGAAAACAGCTTTATTTCTGCTCTATAGCGCTATGGGAGGTTATATAGGGACAGCGCATATATCTAAGCAATGTGTCAGTTCCATCAGCGTGTGTGTGTATTAGTGCACACCAAGGTGCGCATGTGTGTGTGCGTGGAAACGGGCCAAGTTAGCTGGCAAGACGGCGTTCGGTGTCAGCTTTTATTGCAGATCATGCAGCGTGGAGAAGGCACTGCTTTTAGTAGCTCTTATTAAGTGTGGATATAAAACAGTATCTCGAGCAGCTGGTGCCGGTGGTCTATGGATATCCATGTGCTAGCGAAATGTGAGTATGACAGCACGCGCTTATACGACTTCGTGCATGCACGTTTTTTAAGACTCTGCATGAAATCGGTCACAATTCCGAAATTTCAATCGAGAAACCCAGATAGGACGAGAGCCCCCGTGGGATTTAATCCGGGGAGTTGAACGCTGCTTTCGCCGTATCGATAGCCGCTTCGCGCTCGGCTGCAGGCAGAACCAACCGTACAAACACCGATACAGACGGACTAATGCATGAGATAAGGAACGACATCGTTTAAGATGAAAAGTTGTCAGAGCGACTTTATTAAGGCTCGGTTTTATGCCGTCGTAAAAGAAAATGTATGAATTAGGAAGGTCATCCAAATGTCACGTAACAATTAAAAGCTATTCTTCATGCAGGAACATAGAGGATATTCTTCAATAGTTCATGGCTATTAACTTATTTTTAGCCCAAACTTTTTCACCTATCTAGTTTTTCTTTTCTCCATTCCATAATTGTCACTTGCACAAATATGCCCATTAATCCCAAGTACAAAATTCTTTCTTGGGTTATTCTAGAGACATGAATGAAATATACACGTCATTACCTCTTTGTGTGAGGTAATGTGTTACAACAGTAATAATGTAGGGTATTACAGGAAATTATTGATAATGGTAAATGTCAGTAATGTGCATTACAATGTATTTTAAACTCGATTGAAGTGGTCGTTCTTCATACATGAGATGCTACACGAGAATCTTGTATGCTACACGAGATGCTATAAAAAACACACCTTATCCTATGTGATTTTGGAGAATCTTCATGCTTATCCTGATACTGTCAATGGTCAATAACACAAGTTTTTTTTTTTCTCCCTTAGATCAGCCTGATGTCTTTTCCCTCTGTTTCACATATGTAAAATGTTGTATTTGAACCAGTTTGATAATTATTCTGTCCTACATCTACAGCTGTTATTTTAACCCCTGAGAGTGGCCACATTTCAAATTGATAGTCCTCTCAACAACATTCGTGTCAGTTGATTTACATCATTGCTTCTTATGTTCACAAGGTTGACTTGTAACTTTAAGTTACAAAGGACATTCACGCTGTTTAAGTTTTATTTTTTTTTCTTTCTGCCCACATTGTCATTTCATACTCGTTCCTTTGACATAATGAGATCGCCGCCTCACTCGTAGGAGCCGCTCATTATTTCGCTGCCACTGCTGAAAACTGACCCGTCACTCCACTCTCTGCCGTTTCTGTACGCCGCCTCCGCCGCCGCAGCCCGTGGAGCCGATCGCCGCCGACCCCCCCCCCACCGGGTGTTGAGACTTTAATGCGATAAATGTGTCATAACGCTGCACATTCCACAGTGGCGTCTCAGTACGTAAATCAAATAATGCAGTTCATCACCACCGAAATCGATATAAATAAGATCTCATTTTCAGAGCGTGGAAATGTCTCATACTGCTTTCATGTCACAAAGCAGGGAAAAAAAAATGCAGGTTTTTCTGTAATGTAAAATCATGTTTATATTATCTGCCTGCCTGTTGCCTGTTGTGGATCAATAATTGTGTGTAGTTCTCCAAATTAACCGGCCATGTCCAATAACTGCAATTTTAATAACATTCAACTCAACATTATACCTCATTACCAGAATTTCAACAAAATGTTTCTCCTATGCACTCGACTCGCTGGTTTACTTATTACTAAGCACGTTTTTTTTCATGAAATCATGTTTTTTTTTTTTTTTTAGTTTTTTGCAGGTTTTGGCTTAATCACCTTTGAGAGTTCCCACACAACAGTGATTGGTGTTAAAACGGGAAAAAGCATGTGAGATCAAATGCAACATAAAAATTAAATCAGAGAGCGCCGGCGTCCGTGTGATTGAAAGTTGAAAGTGATGGAACAACAAAGGGGAATGGGGATATCATGCTGGGGAAGTAGAAAACATGGAAACATATGGTTCAAACAGTTCTGCATGAAAGGTGCTATACGGGAAATGTTTATTATTATTATAAAATGATGTGGTGTGTATTTTAATTGTAAGGTCCTTTTTTTGAATAAAGAAGCTGTCAGTGTGTCCATCTGTGTTCAAGGGTGGCAGACTTTTGGGGACAGGGAGCCAGAGGGACATGAGGAAGCTGTTTTATGTCATCACCCCATGTGTCCTTCCTAGTTACCCTTGGCTCTAATCTTCAGAGATGCTGTCTGAGTCCCTCATTAGTTGCTGGTAACTCTCTTTACTGTAACGTTAACCTCTGGAGGCAAGGTTGACTCCCGCGCTGAATATCAATGTGAACAGATGGATTGTCATGAATATTATACGTTCACATGAATAAGAACAGGATGAGATTTGAACGTCGTTTTGAGATTCTTTTCTTCAATTATGGCAGCGATGCAAATGCAAAAAGAGGATTCTGTGTATGAGAATATTGCAATGACAATTAGAACTGCAAGTGGTGATAAACGGGCCCTCGCCCGTCCTGTGGATGCACATGTAAACTGAATTTCATGTTCCTACTCTTTAAAAAAAAAAAAAAATGGAGAGAGGCTATAGAATATTTAAAGGGGGTGCTATAGAGGAATTTAGCCCATTAATCGTCAACCCTATCAGATCAAAGATCTTGCCACCCCTGACCTGTGTATTGATTTTTAATGATGATATGAGGTCGTTAAAGCCATCAAAAAGTGTCAATCAAATGTATTTTAATGGCGAATGTCCAAAAATGACAGGGCTGACATGGCCAGACTGTGTAGCGTAACATAAGGCTATACTTAGTTTTTAATGACACATCCCTTGAGAACTTACTGACAAAGTTTGGGGTCGATCTGATAAAAATTTGTCAGACGAGTTCAGATGTGAGGTGTGAAAATGGCCAAAAATTGCACTTTTGGTGAAACATTGATTCAAGATGGCTGACTTCCTGTTGGGATTTCACAACCCCGTTAGGAGGCTTTTTTGTGTGTCTTGGCATGATTAAGGTGTGTGCCGAATTAAAAGTTCTCAGGGGGAACTACAGAGCCATTTTAGTGTGTTCAAGCAGGAGACCAATAGAATATGTAAATGTTCGCCACTCCTGATGTGCGCACCAAATTTGGTTAATTTTAAGGTATGGGCAGGTCCCCATAAAGGCAATTCATTTTGACTAAGAAGAAGACGAATTCCTTAAAAAACCTATAAAACCACTCCATGTGAAATCTTATTATTCTTGGTTTATGATGCTTTTGTGGGTTGGACTGGGGGGCACGAAGCCACTTTTTTCCTTTTATAAAGTAATGCATTGTAATTGAATGGTTGTAGCACAACAAACTGAGATTACTGACCTTACAATTTATAAGGTCATAACCCGCCTCTGTAAAGAGCTGTGTTTTCTGTACCAGGAGGCTGTGTAATCATGCTCAAGTCAGGTGGGATTTGACCTCCCAAGCCTGCCAGATGCAAGCTCTTTTATCATCAGAATAGAGGTGCACACCGAGGTCACCTTTGCCCGGAGTACACACACACATGCTCACTGTTGTATGCAAACACAGGGGAATGCACGTAGGAACGCAAATATAAATTTAGATCCTTCTGTTGATTAAATTATCAGTTTTCAACTTATTAGGTTTATTTTATTTATTTTTTTAACAAAGGGGCTCATCTTTTGTGCCTCTTTGGATTCCAACATGTCAACTTAAGTGAGAAGTGTATGACAAAGATCAATTAAAGGCCTCATATTTTAGACTTTTCAAGGGGTTTATTTGAATTCTTGGTGGAACCAAAGATTATCTCAAAGTAGTTTTAACATTAACTCAAGTTTCTCTCTGGAGCTCTAGAAACAACTGGTGGATTTGTCTATTTAGCCATAGGAAATATGTTTTCCTATAGTTACATAAGTGAAGTGCTGACACTTGAGAGGAGATGAGATGACAGGGTGAAACTTGAGAAATACAACTTACTGATGAGATTACAGTAACATAGAGGACATCCAGGGTAGCTACCCACATCCACACAGAGTGGGCCAGGCTAAGATTTACAGTGTGTATGGAAAGTATTCAGACCCCCTTAAAAATTGAAACTCTTTTTTTGCAACATGAAATTGTTCAAATATTTGCAGATGTATTAAAAAAGAAAAACTGAAATAACACATGGCTGTTAGTATTCTGACCCTATATACTGAATTGGACTTGATTAGGAAAGCCACACACCTTTCTATATAAGACCTTACAGCTCACAGTGCATGTCAGAGCAAATGAGAATCATGAGGTCAAAGCAACTGCCTGAAGACCTCAGAGACAGAAATGTGGCAAGGCACAGATCTGGCCAAGGTTACAAAAAGGATGCTTCTTCTAAATATTGAGCAAAGGGTCTATTTACTTATGGCTATGTGATATTTCAGTTTTCCTTTTTTAATAAATCTGCTAAATATTAACAATTTTGTGTTTTTCTATCAATATGGGGTCCTATGTGTACACTAATGAGGGGGAAAAAATTGAACTTGAAAAAATTGCAAATGGATGCAACTTACCAAAGAACGATGAAAATGATGGGAAGCAACATGAGGAGGAGCCGTAATAGGGACACAGACACACGCCCTTGCTTTTTAGAATGATGAGCCTCTCCTCTGATTGGCTGATTAGGCTGTGAATGGGCAGGGGCATATTTGTAACACACACATCTGTGTTTCGGAATATAGGCTGTGGGCATTTCTCTGTGGATTGATTGTTTTTGAAATATCTAGTAACACTGAGACCTTTATGTAATCAAAGAGCAATAAAAATGTCACTTTCTACTATATGGGATGTTTAAAAAGGGAAAAAAAAGAAAAAAAGCGGAATCTAAGCACAAGTGTTATTGTATTACAATTGAAATCCAATATACTTGTCCAATATGCCTGTCTTTTTGAAAGGTCTGTGCTATTTTTACTGCATCAGTTAAGAGTGCAATAATGGACCTCTCCAAAACCACATACCCCCATTTTATTTATGGCGTAATGACTTATTTCACTTCGACAGGAATGGAACAGGTGTAGGAGATATCTTTACTGGCACTTTGAACGTGAGATTGTACACATGCTCATCATGCACATCTTTCACACATTCTCATTATAAAACAATTCACTGCTATAAAAGTCACTTCACTTTGCCACATTGAATTCATAATAATTACTTAAGGATTTGGAGTTATTGACCCAGTTGGAGCAATGGAGTGGTGATTTTTATAGTGGTCCAGTGTTTTTTTTTTTTTTTCTTTTATGAACGATGCCGTTCCCAGTTATAAATATCTGGTGGCAGTGACATGCCATGAAATGTAGCTAACAAAGGCAAATGAAGAAAAAGGCCCACCTTTACTAATAGTTGGACACGTATATTATGAACAGATTTAAAATTCTTATTAATTTCTTTCATTTTCTTTTCAAATAAAATGTGGAATATTCTCTTCTCCATGACTGCCATATCTTTGCAAGATACAAATACTGCCATTACTAAGTATTGATTTTATGGTGATTTCTGACACCATTGGATAACTATCTTTGTGAATGAAAAACAGAATGTAACCTCACATAGCAACTTAAAGGTGATGTTTGTGCTAATGTTCAACTCTGACAAACAACAATCATGCATGATGAATCCTACCTGGGACTAAAATATGCAGTCAGGGTTAGGAATGTGAAAATATTCTTTCTTGTTGCTTAATACCTTTCTTAAAGGTAAAATAAATAAATTAAAAGCCTCCCAGCGCACCTTTTTAAAATTGTTGTATCCATCTGGTTCCCACATAGGGGAATTTCGGCAGGTCTCTCCTCTCCATTACCAAACTGCCAGACCACCACAGTAAGGTGAGCACTGCATTTAAAAGGGATAAGAGTAGTTGATCTAATGACCTTGGCTGGTGCCAGCCGCTATCCCCCCCACTGATAATTTAATCCTCATAATCCAGCCACCTTTACAACTGTGCTGCAGGTGCTCAGGTCATGGAAATCTGTTGGTGTTGGTCACTCAAGAGAGAGCAGGTGCCACCCTCTGCACTTTGAGTGATAACAAAAAAAAAAAAAAAAACAGGGGCAGAGTCTTACAAAAAAAAGCATAAAAAGCCAAATCACATCATGCTGAGGACAGGGTATGTGATTCCCTACATGTGAGAGGAGCTGGCATCAAAAAGGGAGCAGGGGATCTACAACTCTTGACATTAAAGGTTGCACCGACTCAGAAGCTCAGACACTGACTCCTGATTTGGTGAATTTTGAGCTGCCCAGTGGTGGTAGAGCCATGAAAGCTATGTTTAAAAGTACAGGCAACAGAGAATATCAAAGTCCATGTCATAGTTGGATTTGAGCTTTGAGAACACAAGGCGACGTATAATTACAAGCTGCGGAAAAGTCAATTACCACAGCTCAGATACAGAGAAGCAATGACATAAAAGATAACAGTTATAAAAAAAATATAGAAAATATCTAGAGGCAGAAGAAGAAATAAAATACACATTATAACATATACAGCGAGTACAGATGGACCAGTATAAGTATACACAGTATGCGTTATGCATTATGGTTGAGGTGGAGGTATTTAAATAAATGAACACAGTATGATAATATTTGTGCATGTTTTAATAAAGTGACCTAATATATGAATAATAATGTATTAAATAAATAAATAAATACAAAAATCATGCGACTACGACCGTAACATTGTCATTGTCATTGCTCAAATGATGTTAAAGAACATTTAATATACAATTAATATTACTTAATTGTTGATCGCCATGGCTCTGGTGCAGCGAAAAAATAAAAAGCATGACATGAAATTCAAACTTTTCATCTTTTCGTCTTAAAATATGGAGAAGGAAACTCGGGAGACACAGACATGAGATGTTTTACTACAGTATTGTGGTCTTAGTTTTGAAAAATGTATAGAAACAGTAGTCATACTGGTTTAATAAAAAAAAGAAGTTAAGTAAATTATCATATTTTTCCAGTTTTGCTGAGTAATATTTTTGCCAGGAAGAATTTAATCTCCTGTCCCAAATTGCTGCCCAGTCTGAAATAAATGAAACAAATAAACGCCCCGGCTATTATTTGATAATTCACAGTATCCGATATTCTTCCTCAGGCACTGTTCAGATTTTTCTAAACTACAGTTTTGTTTTTTTGTTGTTTAGTTTTTTTTTTGTTTTATGGTAATTTTCCTTCTTCAAAAACTTTGAAGAAGGAAACTACAAAGATTGATCAAACCCACCACGTTGTCATAATTTGTCACAGAAACATAGTCAAGCCATTGAACTCCATCCGCCATTTTTGTAAATTTTATAATGGGTGTGCATTGAGTTGACCCTGAGTGTGATGACGTCACTCTCCGATTGTTCAGGTAAATGCTATTTTGCATGCTTCATTAGTTTTCAGCCACAGTTTTGGGACCTCTTCTCCTTCCATCTTTTTCAACTTCGAAACTTCATCCAAACATTAAACGCACACGATAATCAGCCCCTTTCAACAGCCGGCAATCCGGATCAGTGCCAGCTTTTCAACAGCCAGCAATCACATGCTACTTCTTCAGGAAATTGCTTTTCTAGTCAGATATTAACATTTGTAATGAAGCAATAAACCCCATTTATCCATGCAAACCTGGCTGTTTTCACCAATAAAGTTGTATTATGATCTGCACGCTCCAGAGCTCATCTGTTTGTCCAATTTACTAGCAAAGGCCATGCCTTAAATAGCAAATTATTAACAATATTTTTTTGTGTTGTTCGGTAGGAAGGACAGAGTAGGTAAAATGAGGGAAAGTGGTGGTAAGTGTCATCTCCTCTTTGGAAGTTCCGGGATGGTGAAGAAAGGAGAAGGAGATAAGAGCAGAGCTGGTGAAATGCTGATAATTGGAAGGTAAATGAGAGAGAGGAAAATATGTGATGTTATTGTGAAATGCATTTTTGTATTTTGACACTGCAGTATGCAGCCCTAGATGAAGATAAACTGCAATGTCATTGATATAATCAAAACCATTTTTTTTTTTATCATGCCCGTTTAACAAAATAATGCCGTTTCAGTTAGATCACCCACATTCAATTTTCTCTAACAGCATTGTGAAGCGCTGACGACGTTTCTCGACGATCCTAAATATTATCCGTCTCCGCTCATGTGAGACATTCGGATCTCACACCCTGTCCTTGTTCTTGTTACTGCAATTACTCCAAGAGAGACACTTTCCTGCACTCTTGATATAGTGGAGGCCGTGGCCTGACAAGAGATCTATTACATGTAAATGAGAATGTAGAGGTCAAAAGCTAACGCAGCACTTTAAAGGAAGACCAGACCTGACATGTGTTGTTTTTTTGTTTTTTTTCCTCTCATATATATGTGAGTATGAAATGATGCTGCGCTTCCAACAACAACCAAAAGACATTTTCTACGCATATGGATTTATTCCCTGCAAAAGCAAACAATAACAAGGGCTTTTGTGTAGAAAAAATGGCCCGCAGCCATTGCTTTTACAGAGACACATTTCCACATCTATAACAATTAATTAAGCATGAAATGATAAAACAACATTGTTTGTAAAACATGCAGCACGCCTGTGGAGATGCATGCCGCTCTCAGAACTGCAGTCTTTTAACTAAAGCCAGCAGATGGTGTTTTAAATATGTAACGAGCCACTAGAGACCCTCACATCAATTATATATATATATATATATATATATATATATATATATATATATATATATGCAGCATTGCAGTTGGTGTTGCATTAACACAATAGGGCATTGCTAATGAGTGAAGTAGATGTGAAGTGATGTGGGATGGATTTTTCCTGGCCTAAAGTGTAATTCTAAGAATGAAAATAAAAAATGCTAATTAAAGTTAAAGAATTTCACACTATATACACACACACTACCGTTCAAAGGTTTTCGGTCACTCAATTTTGTGTTTTCCATGTATTTACCACCATGAGACATTGACAAGGTTAGAAATAATGATTTGTCTTGAAATTATATTTTTTTTTCCTTCAAACTTTCAGTTCGCCAAAGGAATGTCAGTGTTCTAGCAAACAGTTTGGGTTAGAGAAACCAGCTAAACTGTTTTCGGCTGTGCTAACATGATTGCACAAGGGTTTTCTAATCACCCATTAGCCTTTTGATGCAATAAGCAAACACATTATACCATTAGAACACTGGAGTGATAGTTGCTGGAAATGGGCCTCTATACACCTATAGCATAGTAGATATTGCACAAAAAGCCAGACATTTGCAGCTAAAATAGTCATTTATCACATTAACAATGTATAGAGTGTATTTATGGTTAGTTTAAAGTTATCTTCATTGAAAAAAACAGCTTTTCTTTTAAAAATAAGGACATTTCTAAGTGACCCCACACTTTTGAATGGTAGTGTACGTATATATACTGTATGCAAGTACTCAGGCTTTCATAAATACTCCTGAGGAGTTGCTGCTTGCCTTGTCAGTGGGATTTATTTATTTATTTTCCTTTTTTTCCACGTTTGTCTCCTCTATAAGTTTGGTTTTATAGGAATTTTTGGGTTATGGAAGACCAGCTGCACAGTGACAGCTCACCTTTAAAAAAAATTTTCAAATTTTAAACGAAAAAAATAAACAGTATGTTCTGCCTGGGACACTTGTTTCCTGACTGCCACAACTTTTAATAAATTGGTTCAGACATCTCAATGTTATCGACTGTTTAAATCATAAAATTTATAGATAATACAGAACATTAAAAAACATTTAAAAATGTCAGTATATTCACAGAAACACAGTCTCAAATAGTTTTTTTGCTTGAGTTTCCCCCCTTCCTTACTCCTACTTCTTTATTTCTTCCATCTTGCTGTGCTCCTCCCAATGAATGCTTATCAATGCGTCCTCATCGAACCAGAGAGCCCTACAATATACCACTGCCACATGCGCTCCCTCTATTTCCCCTCTTTCTTTATTTCTTTCCTGCACACACACAAACACACACACGCGCGTGCACGCAGGGAGCCAGTAAGGCATCAAGCAGAGGTCTATTCTGACGGTGGTCAAATGAGTCATCTGGGAATCAGACGACATCAATCTTGCTGTCAATACCGGACAGTTGAGCCATTCATCCTGTCTACCCACCAGGGGAGTGTGTGTCAGCTCTGTCTGCGTGCACGCTCGCGCACATGCGCTGGAAAGAGTGCATTTATTTGTTTATTGGTTGCAGAAAATGAAAGGCATATGGCTCTGTGAGCAATTAAGTGCATTTACTCTTACATGTGCCTTTGCTGCTGATTTGAATCCGGTGAACATTCAGGGAATTCATCTTTCTCTCTTACAGGTCTATGCCCATAACCTGGTGTTTATGGAAGACGGGTGCAGCTGAAACTCATAAAACAAACAGCTGATACTGCATGCATGTACAGTATGTTCACATACAGGAAGGATTGTGCAAGAGTGTGTTACCTTGACATTAAATCAGAAATATATTGGATAGTATCAGTGTGTGTTTGTGTGTTTCCTCTCACCTGTCAAGCATTGCCTGAAGACATCATTAAATGGGGTTACCACTAGAATACATCATCAGCATTTTATCAACCCCTTCTGATTATTAATACTCTTTGCCTCCTATAGGGGTGTAAGGCATTGATGATGCATCTCCACCTGTCTTGGTCTTTAGTTACGAATTGTGCCTCATCTTCTTGTCAAATTTCATTATTTGCCAGCACTCATGCCAGGTAACGTAGAACCGGCTTGAGCCAGGTATTGCACAAGGACATATTGGCTTTTGAGGCTGTAGGTCTTCTTCCAGATGTTATGGAATCTGTATGAGTGCTACGAGCAGCTTTCCCAGGTCTGCAAAGGTTATCTTATTGGGCACCATTATTCTGATTCACATTCAATACTTTAGGGTTTCAAAAGTTAAAGTCAACTCAAGCTTATTATCTCAAGTAAAAGTACTGGTTTCAAAATTAAAGTATAAAAATAAGTAATGCTATAGAAATAAATGTCATTAACCTCTTGAGACACACTATAACATAAGCATGGGGGAGTGGCAGGGGTCATTCAGGGCAATAGCAAAAATATTGCAACAATTATGGTCTTGAAATTGTTTCGCATCGAATGACACCATGCACGAGCCAATCAAACCATGGGGTCGGGAGATAGCAAGCTGAAATTCATTGTGCCAAAAACAAGATATTTTCACCTGATCACATTTTATGTTTTGCAGCGCAAATTATCTGGATAGGTTTCTGGGGCAAGGATATATATTTTTTTAAATCTCGGGAGTAGAAAAACAGATAATTGTGTGAAAATGTCAGGAGTAGAAGTAAAAGGTTGGCTGGCAAATAATTACTCTAGTGAAGTTAAGATACCCCAAATTTCTACTTTAAGTAAGGTAATGAAAAAAAAAGGGTTGTTTATTCGCTCACTTTCCATTTGTGGAAATGACAACAAGATCATCAGCAAAGTCAAGACAATTAGGAAGATAATGGTGGAGACAATGGTGTCTTGGTTTACACAATCGTGCATGGATCCACTTGAGAAGGTTATTACTTACTATTACACTGCATTTAATGTAGGAGTTTACAACATTAGGAGTTCCATGAGAATGCAAAATCTTCTAAATCTTGATTTTGAATTATATCAAATGCCTTTTGAAATTGATGAAATTGTCAAAATTCAGTCTGTTCTTTTTGTGTGTTGTCAATGACATTTAACAAACATCATTTGCAAAAAAGTTACAGATCTGCTTGCTTCATGGATGCCTTTTTCTTTCATTTACTCGCTGTTTCATATAAGGGGATTGACCCCTGGTTGTGTTCTTTCTGACTTTCTCTGTTTTTGACAGGTGACCCACCAGGCCACTCTCACGTCCTCCCCTGTGTCTCAATCTCTACCCTCCCTGCCAACTCTACCTCCGTGTCATGCTCCCCCTTTCTCCTCCCCGACGCTCTTCACTCCCAATCTTCCATCAATCTCCCTTTATGCCATGCGTGACTAATGCGTTCTGATGACACTGGAGCACCGACACATATGTCAGTGTGTGTTGTTGTCCTTTGTGTCTGCACTTACTCATTTTAGGAAGTTGATTTTTATGGCACAACTCAGCCCAACGTAATTCTCAAAGGGTTTTACATAAAACATTGAACGCATCAAGGCAAAGTGCAAGATCTTATGAAGCTTTGTTTTAGGTATGGTAGATAGAACAGCAGGTTAAACCCTGGTTGTGTGCAATGGAAGGCACCAGTTTAATTTCTAACATATTGTGAAGGTGTTTGGTTCCATCTGTGCCGAAATCCACTGGCAAATGAGCAACATAATCCGCATGTAAAGTAAAGACAAATCCTGTGTGACCCATCAGCAAGTGGGTCGGTTCCACAACCATCCACCCGGAAATGGGAGACTATTAACGTCATTTCATATGAGTAAATGCATTATATGGACAGTGTACTCATATTTACTTTGTATTATCTGTATATATTACATTTTACAGAAATTACAACAATGGAGTTTTTGTTTACTATATCCAACAGATGGCATCTTTAGTTTGCAATTGCACTGAAGTGGCACTTAAATCGCACACACAGGGACTTCAGACTTTAGACCCGATTCTCATTTTGGGACTCGTGACCAATCATGTTTTTTTTTCCTTTCTTTTTATTAGCATAATAATATTAGGCAAACTGAAATGTCTGACAAGCTCATCATCTACATTCTGTTTCCACCATCTACTGACTATACACTGCAGTATTCTTAGTAGACCATATAGCAGCAGATGAGAAGGCCCACAAGAAGAGACATAAGGCGTTCATTTTCTAGAGACTTCACTCCTGACCAAAGACTTGTGATTGGATCAAGTCTCATCGACCAAAGACTTTAAATTTGACTCAGACTCGTGACCCAAGACTTGAGACCTGACTTGAACTCGTGACCAAAGACTTGTGGACATCTCTGCTATATCTAGCTCAGATTGCTCAGACAGGCAATCATGAGGACAGAATCATTTCAGTAGCACAGTAGCAGCAATAAATATAAGGTGTTTCTAAGGAGGAAGTGAGATCTCAAAGGTGACGTTGCAGTCGCTTCGAATGGAGGGATTTTGCTTAGAAGAGTGAGAGAGAAAGAGAGAGAGCGAGAGAGAGAGAGAAAGAGAGGCCATTTATGTGTGTGTGTGTGTCCGTGTGTGTCCTAGAGTTCAATCTGATGGCTTGCAGATAGAATCTCTCTCTGAGCCTGCTGGATCCGATTCTTATGCTTCTGCACCACTTGATGATGAATGCAGTGAAAAAAGCCTGTAGCTGCAGGTGGTCGGGGTCCTTGATTTTCCCTCTTGCTCTTCAAGATGTAGAGGTCCTGCATGAACGGCCTTGATGACTCTCTGCAGGGCTTTGCGGACCTGCTTGGATCTGCTCTGATACCAAGCTGCAATTTAGCCAGAGAGGACGTAGGCTCAGTAGTGCATCTGTTAAACTTGAAGAGTATCCCTCCACCTGTCTAGGGTTGCAAATCTTTCCTTAACCAATAGTTGTTACTAATCAATTAATCAATAAAAAAAATCAATCACTAGAATCACACTGAGCTAATGTTTGCTAAACCAAATAAACTGAAGCTATTCCAGCGATGCCTCCATGGCCTCGCCCTATCTCTCCCTCTTTGCTATCCTCACCTCACTTCAATTCATAAATTCAATGGATTAAATAATTCTGAATTATTAATAATAGTAGGTATCTTTGATCAATAACCAAATGGCTTAGATAGTCTCATAAAAGCCTCTGTTCTCTTATTAATGCCAATATCTCATATTTATATTTATGATGGGAACAACGAAGGAATTTTAATTTGTGCACAACTTCACAACCAGCCTTATTGTAAAATCAAGGTGTAAATAATACAGAACTTCTTTTTAAAGTAATAAAAGATTTATTAACATGAATTAATTGATAACATCAATAAATCACACAAGACAACTATACACTTAGCAAAGCGAAATCAACAAGTTTTTGTGTGTGTGGTTTGTATGTGTGTGTGTGTGTGTGTGTAGTGAGGACTCCAAAGATAACACATTAACTTTACTCGAGTTATCAATGTTAATATCACAAAATATGAAATCAGTGCATCTGCCCAGATCGAAGCCGCTTACTTACACACACTTTTCAATGTGTGGATTTCCATGTGTTCCACCCATGTGGTTAGGAGGAGATAGAAATCCAGTCACAAAGACACACAGCTGGCAGTCAGTCTATCACAGCAGGAAGCCCAATCTGAAGAAGGCTGGAGGTTTCTGTTCTGCAGAGACAGCGGTTTCTTTCTATGGATCCAGTAACTCTGTGGGAGCATATATTCAACCGCTTCAGCTTCTCATCCAGCAAGGTGTCACACACTATCTTTGGTTTTCACAGAAATCTGACGTCACTCCTCTGAAGCGGCAACTGACGTGTCTCTCATCCAGTGAGAGCCACCAGATGGTCGGCACATCATTTCACGACGCCCATATCCTGTCACCAGGCAGGCGTTGTATGCTGTGTGCCTGAGACAGGAAATTCCAGTTTTTGTTTGTGAAATCAAATGGCAGTAGGGGGGTGAAGGTCCTGCGTTATCACACTTTGAGACAGACCTGTGTATTCTGGTCTGTGTCTCTTTGTCTTTGTTTGAGGAGAGGTAGGTTATTCCACAGATTCTGATTCTGATTTTGAGCTGAGATTTAGGGTGCTTTCACACCAAAAGCAGTTGGAACGCGCCAAACAGTCCAAAAAGAGGTGGTCTCGGTCTGCTTGACTCCGCACCAAGCGACGAACTTTGGTGCGGTCCCTGTGAGAACTCACGTCCAAACTAACTATTCAAGATGCATCATAGGGGATGGTAATTATATCATTGCCTCTTTGTTTGAAGATAAACATTGATGAAATGCCAATTGGACCAATTTGGGTTCGTTTGAAGGTGTGAAAGGAGACGCTGGAATTTATATTCTACGGAGGAAAACTTTTATTGTCTGGTGTGGACCAAATAATCAAACTAGTGGTGTGAAAGCAGGTACATCTAGGAGTATACTAGCTGGAGTGTGAACCTGGAGTAGTTCAGCTAAGTCAAAGGTGGCAGGCTATTAAAAACCCAGTCAGTGCAGGGGGGCCAGATGGAATGTCAGTCATTTTCTATACCTATACCATTTTCTATACTATATATAGGGTCGCAGGGGTCTGCTGGAACCAATCCCAGCGCGTTACGGCGAGACGCCGGGATACACCCCAGATGGTCGCCACCCAATCGTGGGGCACACACACCATTCACTCACATACCCACACCTAGGGGCAATTTAGACTTGCCAATTAACCTCAGCATGTTTTTGGACTGTGGGAGGAAGCTGGAATACCCGGTGAAAACCCACGCAGACACGGGGAGAACATGCAAACTCCACACAGAAAGGTCCCAGACCCAGGACCCAAGGAGGTCTTGAACCTGTGACCTTCTTGTGCTAACCCCTGTGCCACCATGTTGCCCCCAGATGTAATGTGGTTATTTTTTTTGCTTTTTTTTATTATACTAGCAGCAGATGCCAAAGAGAGGACTAGTCTAAACCTACATACAAAGAATTGCAATAATCAAGCTAAGAGGTTATGAAAGCATGCACAGCCCTCTCCAACTCCTGAGGGGGAGAGATAGGCCTTGACCTTGGCTAGGAGCCGCAACTAGAAGGCGGCAGCTTTAATAACAGAGCTAATATGTTTGTCAAATGTGAAACCACTGTCGAAAGCAACCCCAGGGCTATTAACAACGGAAGCTTTATTGGAGGCTCAGGAGCCCAGAGTGCCAAAGGAGCGCATCCAAGAAATATGGATGTATAAATACATCGGCCTCGGCATTGCTATTGTTTAAGTTGAGGAAGCTGACGCCCGTCCAAGTTTACAAGGCCTCTGCCACATGGGAGCAGAGCAGGAATAAGTGGACGGAGAAGCTCCTGTCTATACCGAAGCAGAGTCCACAAATGTGTCAATCTAGGATGCTCCAGGTCAGTGGGAGTGGGTGTGTTGTTCAAAATGAATTTCAGCTTAAAGTAGCAAGTCATTTGTCTACAACAGAGGTGTCAAACTCAATTTAGCTCACGGGCCACATACAGAGCAATATGATCACCAATGGGCTGGACCAGTAAAAAATTACATATAAATAAGAACCTACAAATGTCTCCCCTCCTTTTTATGTAAAGAAATACATTATAGACATTTACAGTTAATTATCCTTCAATTTACAAAATGACATAAGACATAAGAAAAAAAGTACAATTTCAATATTATGTCTTAGTTATTCCATATTCTGTAATCTAATCTACTGTTGCATTTCAATTCAACGTTTAGTCACTGAACAATATTTAAAAGAAGCAGGTGAAGTTTTCTCCTGCCTTGCAAACCATTTACAAACACAAACTGTATATATTTGATCCCTTGTCACACTTTTTTTACAGTCATCCAATGGGCCGGATCGGACGCTCTAGCAGACCATTTCTGGCATCCAGGCCGCATGTTTGACACCCCTGGTCTCCAACTTTTATTTAAAACTATATTGTGGAGAGAGAAAAAGTAATATGCTTTGGGCAGAGCTTCATTTATTAATTAGGTGGTAAGCTTGAGGCCAGTGCATGACTTTAAATTCTGTTCCCTTCAAAATAATGCTGCAAAATGAGGGCTACACACTTATAACCGCAATTACTCTTTGTTCAAACAATACTCCGGCCTGACTTCCTCCCAAGACATTTTTTTTTTGCAGCAGTATAACATCACACTGTGAAGAGGATGATCCTTATTTGCATAATCCCAACAGATCAAAAAAACAAAAACAGAATACAGCTTGAATATTCATGAAATAAGATAGGAAACACAAAAAACATAAAAAAAAAATGAATGAAATATCACAAGTCAGAGGGGTTCAGTACTGCTGCCGTTATTATAGTCCTTAGCGCCACCATGCCACTCCAGAGTCACTCTGTGTATTCAGTGTGAGTAATGTGCTGCTTGACATGAGAATGGATGGAAAAAGGAGGTGATGTCAATAGTGGGTGCTCGCCGAGGATTGTTTTTTTATTGCTAGCTGTCATAACAGAAGTGTCTGGTCATGCATCTCTCTGACTCCACGCAGTACATCACTCGACACACTAAACACATGCACTCGAAGACACACACACACACACACGCAGACACACTGAGCCTCAAACTCCACAAATGCAAATAAACATGCGCAGCAGTCTTCAGTAAGTGAATGTATTAAATTCAGTGACAGTCATCACGCTGAAAAAAAAGGACGCGTCGAACTGAATGTCGAGCAGCTGAACAGAAACGGAGAGAGGGTTTTATGGTACAGAAAATGCAATTTGAGCAAAAAATCACAAAGGGCCAATGGAAAAAATCGCCAATTTCAGGAAAAAAATAAAATAAAAAGGAAAGCGGAGTAGAGATGAATAGAGAGACAAATAGAAGTAAAAAAAGACAATGATGAGGAATCACGGAAAGCAGGTAACGAACAGCTTAAGACGCAAATACCAAGTGGGTGTAATTGTTCCCAGCACTGCCAAAGGAGCCGGCTTCTTCAAAAAGAAACTTGGATGCAACTTTTTGAAGCGTTTACGTCCTCCACCCTTCCCTCCCTCCACGCCGTCTGTTTCTCTCACATCTCAGCCCCACCGGCAGCTGTGCACTCTCATTGAATCTCAAAATTTTCCTCCACACTTGCACAAAGACCCCCCCCCCCCCCCCCCCCCCCCCCCCCAAAAAAAAAAGAAAAAAAATTATAGCTGAATAGAGACATTGTCTGTTGTCAGGCTGCCTTGCAGATGTTCATGTGACAGACAGATGGATCAGCAACATGCCAGTGTCTGGGAAAAAAAATAAGAAGCCACCGCAAAATTACCTTTTTTTTCATGAATTTACTACTAGGCATGTGTTTGGACCAAAGGAACATTTTCGTTTGAGTCTATAAACAACATTTCTCCCAAATTCCAAATAAAAATGTTATCGTTTAGAGCATTTATTTGCAGAAAATGACAAATGGACAAAATAAGAAAAAAAGATGTTTTCAGACCAAGGCAACGAAACAACATCAAAATAATTTTGAAAATCATGCCAGTTAACAACATAATACCAAAATTTACACTTCAGAGTTCAGAAATCAATATTCGGTGCAATAATCTTTATTTTTAATCATAGCTTTCATGCATCTTGCCATGCTCTCTACAAGTCTTTACCATTGTTCTTGGGTGACTTTATTCCACTCCTGGTTCCTCTTTAAGCAGAATGAGATGTGCATGTGTTGAAATTCAACAGACGCTTGTTGAAAGACTGTAATACATGTAGAGATGCTGATTTCAGAAAAAAAAATGCAATGATTTTTTTTTTTTTACCAGAGCTGTATGTGTGTGGTTCAAAGTGTGTATTTGGGATTTTTATGTCTTTTCTTTTGGTGTAGGTAAGAATACAGTTAAATTTTTGCGTGTGCACATCATTTAAAAAAAAGAAAAAAAAGTGGAGTGGGCGTAATCCGTTCTGTGTGTGCGCATCCGTTTTATAGCTGCAATAAAGTTTAGAGCGTTATTGATTTGGACTCGGTCCTGACTCACAGCTATCAGCTTCATCTCCACGCCGACCCGTATCGACTGGATTAATTCCGATGGACAATAAAACTTAAACTGTTCCACTGATCACCACTCCAAGACTTTAAACTGATTGTTCTGCACTATTAGTATGGGGGGTGGGAGAGAGGGGGGGGGGGTGTGGAGGACGGAACAGAGGGATGAGGGAGGGAGGAAGGGGGAGAAGGTAATTGTGGTCCAATCAAATTTAAATAGAGGGGAAGGAGAGCAGGGAGGAAGCAAACAAGGTGGACGAAAGAAAACTGATAATAAAAAGCTTATCTTTTTTTCCCACTGATTACTACTCGAAGAGTTTAAGCTAATTACCCTGCTCTATACCGGTGTGTACAGCATGTGTGTGTGTGAATATGTAAGTGTTAGTGTGGTGAAGGGTGATAGAAGCAAATGAAGGAGAAGAAAGGTAAAGGAAGGAAGGAAGGAAGAAGGGGCGCTGTGATCAAATTTTGAACAGCCTTATGGCAGTTGCTCAACAGTTTAAACCAAACGACTCCAGTGAAAACGGGACCGAGAACGAATATTAAGTGGACAGAGAATACGTGCAGGTGGTGGAAATAAGAGGGGCTCCAATGGATATACAAGAATGCGTTAGCAGAGACGGAGAAAGAGGCAGGGTGCGATGTTAAGTAGGTTGAAAGTGCGCAGTGATGAAACATTAAACACCTTTACGCCATCGACTGAGGCCGCAAACCGGTTATTAATGCGAGGGAAGACGGGGAATAGGTGAAATGGGGAGGAAGCACAGCGGGGAAAAAAAGTCTTGAAATGAAAGAATAACTGCTCATAAAAGTTTAAGTAGGTGGACTCCTGAAGGAGTAAGCGGAGAGGTTTCAGGGGAGTGAAAATAACAGATACATGAATAAATGAGATCGTGTCGAGAATCGTACTACAACAAAATTGTGCAGTATTAATTCATTCAGTCCAATGTAGACTACTTCAATTACTTGCTTCAGTTCAATTTCTGCCTTTCCTGCCATTGCTGGCTTCATCTGTGACTTCTATGACCGCTTGATCAATTTCATCAAGAGCTACTTATAGTCGACAGCACTTAACTCTTCATGTTGTGTTTGTTTTATGTTAATCACTTTGATGTTCCCGGGTCAAATTTGACCCATCAATTAAGACTCATCTTCCTGTGAACATTCTAAGTTTTATTCCAAGTTCTATTTGTGGCCTGTATGTCTCATTAGGAACTTATATATCTTGAATTTGAGTTCTGAAAAAACACAATTTCTGGATTATTTTGACTATAAGAAATAATCATAGTTTATAGTAGAAATAATCATAGATGAAACATAGTCTACTGTTTATCACACACTACTGTTTATCACACTGGGTCAAAGTTACCATGGACATTTGTTTTGAAACTATTTAAAATGTGGCGTGTGTGTGTGTCCATCTGACAAATATAGCGGCACCTGAGTTCAATTTCTTACATTCATTCTTGTCTCCTCCATTCATTTCTAATGATGGGTCACTTTTAACCATGAACACCAAAATTTTAGGTAAATTAACACAATTTATTTTGTGTGCAGAAACCCTCTTTGTGGATAAAGTCAAATTAACAAATTTTTCAGAGACCAAAAACTTTGAAAAGGTCAGATTTGATCGGGAACACAACATAAGGGTTTAGTCGCACACACACAGTCTTTAGACTCAACTCAGACTTGCGTTTTCGGACTCATGAACAATCATCATGTTTTTTTTTTGTTTTCCTATATTTTCGTCAGCATAATATTATTGAGGAAACTCTGAAATGCCTGACAAGCTCAATGTCATTACTTCATTTCTGTGACATGGGAACCGCATTACGTATCAGGTGCATGGCTCGCGGCCTCATGCTCGAGTACCTCAGATGACATGATAGCAACTGAAACACCTGCAGCTGCTGCTGTACCCTTTGTCTTGACCTTTGGGGGAGAAAAAAAAAAAAAAAAAAACTTCAAACAAGTCACCAGAAATAAATAAAAGATGCAGTGACTGTAAAGTCTGCAGTACCGAAAGTGAGGACATTGAATGGAGCAAACATGTTTAGCTCAGCATCAGCTGTGTTTAACTGAATATAATGTAACTGAATATTTTAATAGATGAGGGAATGTTAGTTTGATTGTCACATTTGCAAGGAGTTGCGTTAACATGACTTTTTTAAAAAAAAATAAAAAGTTACATTATTCATCTAAGTTCCATTGCCACCATGTACTGGACATATGACATTAATCCTAGTCCTATTTGTCCTACTTCCCATTTCTCTGACTTCTCTGACCCTAACCAATAATCACTGCTAATTAGTACAGTACTGATAATCTATGCCATTAGATACAGGAGTGATAATAATACAGTAAATGCTGTGAATTTCTTAGAAATAGCCGTGCACTGCTGTAGTCTTAGTAGACCAAATAGCAGCAGAGAGAAGGCTCATTATAACAAGAAGAGATATGGGACTTTTATTTTTTAGAGACTTAAGACTTGATTTGGATTGATACAAAAGATTAAGCTGCTTAAATCAATGGATCCCTGTTTCTTTTTTTTATCTCTCCATATAAATTTCCTTTCAACCTATGCCAGAAATGACACTGGAATTACACTGGATTCTGTATAAATGACAATTTGTTAGTCTTTAGAGTGAAAGTTGGATACTTAACATCAAGTTCCCTCAGAATCTATAGTCTGATGTCTATTTAGTTTTACAAAAATCCTCATTTGTAGTTTGGGTGGATGGATTAACAGAGTGTCACATTTCCAACATTGAGTTTTCAAAAAAAAAAAAAGAAAAATACGACCATCTGCTAGCCTTTGCTAATTGGTTATTACCATTACTATGAAAACAAAGTTCCACTATCTTTGAGGAAGCAGTCACTTGAACCCACACAACATTAACAAAGCAATCATTTTAACCCAAACCATGAGCTCTGATCCAAAAAAAAGTGCAAATACAGTACACTATTTGTTAAAAATCTGTTGTTCCCATCAGCCTTAACTGCACATTGTGTTTAGGGTAATTACCCACTTTTAATTTCCAACCATAAATATTTTTTTTTCTTTTGAATTGTAATTTTTTTGATATACAACGTAATTCCGACATACTTAATTCTGTAATAAACTCAGGCTGTTTCAGGTCCACTTGAAGTTTATTTTCCTTACACTTAAGCAGGGAAAGAAGATAAACAATTCCAAACTGTACGGAGGAGATAAAGAAAGAGTAGCAATCAGAGAAAAATAGTCCAAACATGACGGATAGATCCGAGAAAAAAAGCAGAGGAGCGAACAGAGATAGATCTGAGGAGGAGCAGAGGACAAGAGACACGGGTACCATTTTAAATTCTTTGCTCATTTCCTCATGAGTTTCAGCTGATTGTTGCTGACAGAGAAAATGTATTCGAGTCAAGCAGGTGGAAGAGAAGAATGAGAAAATTATAAGAAGAGATATACCAGAGGGTGAAATAGAAACACAATAATAATTTTAACAGCTTTGGTCTGTTGTGACTTGAGATGGATAGAAGGGGGTGAGAGAGGTCGAAGTGGAGGAAAAGGGAAATAAGATATTGATATATAAGAAAAACAAAGGAGGGGGGTGGTACATATGAATGTAAGTTTAAAATAATACATGAGATGTATTAGGTGGGAATGACCTAACAATTGGTTGGGAAAGGGAAGCAACATCATAATGAGACTAAAATTTCATAAAATTTTGGGCATCAATTACCATTTCACCTCCAAGAAAAAAAGGAAAAAAAGAAAAAGGAAGACAAGCACTCAAACAGTTGAGGGCGATGGGATGGAATTATGAGATAGGCTACTGGGAGGAGTTGGAGGAGGAGGAAGAGGAGGTGGTGGGAGCCGGAGAGAAAATGAGAATGTGCACTGAAGTTTTTCAGGGTACCTGGCTCGCATCCGTGGCATTTACATGACCCCTCTCATGAATCATAGATTTTTATTGGGACAGCTCTTAAAAAACTTCTTCACATAGAGGAATTTATGAAGTGAGAAGATGAGATTCACAAAAAAAACTGCTGTAGCTTGGCATTTCTCTTTTATTATGTGCTTGGGAGCACATGTGTAGGAGTGTTTGCATGTACACGCATAGTACACGTATACAGATTTGCATTGTCAGGGCTTCTACAACCTGGTGCAACTAGGAAAGCGCATGATTTGGTTGTAACCTGCAATTTAATGCCAACTTCAGCATGACATTAAATTGTATGTAGTAGGAAGAATATAATGGAAAACCTTTATGAGTTTTCCGCACCAGGAGATAATTTAGAATCTACCAATAAAACATGTCTTTATAATACCCACATTTATATTTGATACACTGGGCTTTGTCCAGTGTTTGTTGACTCAAAACAAGTGGTTTCAATTTGCTATGTGAATGTTTAAGATGCTGCAGTGATTTCAACAAAGGAAAGTGAAGGGGAAAATAAAATAATAGAAACCTTTCCATATTTAATAATCTTCGTGGGCACTTGAGTTCTGATTTCTGAGTTTACAAGGTGCAACTGAATGCACCATGAAATCTCCTACGCTCTGCCGTTAAGAGATGTACTTTCAGAGTTTATGAGAGGCACCTAAATGCCACAAGGAAATTGCATTATTTGGCCATAACCTGCAATTTAATGCCAACTTCAGCATGACATTAAATTGTATGTAGTACAAAGGATATAATGGAAAACCTGTGTTGGTCATTTTAAGCACCAGGAGATACTTTAGGATCTTTAGGATCAAGTGCATAAATTCAATAAAACTTGTTATAATACCCACATTTATATTTGATACACAATGTGCTGATACACACACTTTGTGCAGTGTGTGTTGACAGTGATTTCAACAAAGGAAAGTGAAGGGGAAAATAAAATAATAGAAACTTTCCATATTTAACAATCTTCATGGCCATTTGAGTTTATATTACTGAGTTTACAAGGTGCAACTGAACACGCCATGAAATCTCACACTCTACGCTGTTAAGTGATGTACTTTCAGAGTTTATGAGAGGCACCTAAATGCAACATGCACTCCCTTGTTTTTTTACAGTCTGTAGAAGACAGGGCTATACACAGTTGTGTAAATGCACAGTCAATTTTGAAGTGTTTAAATGGAGACGCAATGACCGTGACTCTCAATTGCAGATGGCGTGACGCGGGCCCTTCAGGCTGTTGGTGTTGTTTTTTTTTGGGGGGGGCAGCCTGAAAGACCTCTGAGACGGCCGCCAAGGCAGCCAACAGAGCGGAGCCATGACTCGCTCTCAGCTGGCTGTGTGTAGGAAGGCTGAGGCCTGGCGTCGCCAGTGGGCTGTGCCAAAACACATCGTTAATTACGTTAGTTTCTTAACAGATGAGACGGAACCTGTACTATTTTTCCTGCATTCGCCGTTTCCTTTTCCTCTTCTCCCCGTAAAGGAATTACTACTTCCAGTGTGGCTGCAGCAAAATATGATAGACCATTTCAACATTGAAAGGCTTGACTATCTGAAATTAATATCGTCAATAGCAGATATCTCAAAGTGAATTGTAGATATCTGTAATGAGAAACCCTATACACATGAATGGCAAAAGTAATGTCATTTGTCCTAGGACAATTGTAGTTGTGGATATCTGAAATAACAATTGTGGATAGGAAGAATATCATTGTAGATATCTCTAATGTTATGTATGTTATGTATGGAATTTGTTTGTATGCAAAACTAGCTATTTGTGCTACAGCTATGCATGATGACAGTAATTAAATCTGAAGACTGCTAGGTCATTCCACCAAATATATTATGTACTATACATGAAAGCAATCACTTCAATTTACAGCTCGATGTTTAGTGCAAGACCTTGAGTCTTGTTAATTGCTGCAGAGGGCAATTTGTGGCTGTCCCATTCAGCTAATTAAAGCAGCTGTTGTTGGTGGAATAACAGCAAAACCTGCAGGAAACAAAGTTTTTTCACATGCTTGCTTGTTTTGTGACATTTATCGGAGTTTTATGCATCACGTTTTCCTCTTCTTTTTGTGGTTTTCTGTGTATTTGTGTTTGTCTGTACCCTGAACACAGACACAGACTCAGCCCACCCTTAGGATACAATCGGTGAGCAGTATAATGGGGATGATTCTAACACAGAAACAAAAAAAAAAGAGTCTAGAAACTAATGCATCTCTGCCTGGGTTTTAAAATGCGATACTTCCCTGAAAATTCCGTGCGTCATTGGATTTGTTCGGATGTGATATCTATAGCGTTTATTTGCTGTATCTTTTCAAAATCCTGCCTGTGAGCCAAATTGCCCTCATGTGGCAATGAGCCTTAGAACTAAATGCATTTTAGTAACTGCTTCTGTTTCCATGTCTACCATCCGTATTGATTACGATGTATAATCTTTTATAACGGCAAAACAAGCTGTGCGGTGGAAAATATTTGAGAGGGATTTTATTTTATTTATCCAAGCAGATGGCTTATAAATGCACTCTCTAATGAATTATTATTGGTATTTCGGAGCTGGTAAGATGCTCAGATGACAAGGTTTTGATGTCTGTTGAAAAGGCGATGATGAACATTAAGCCCTAAAGCATTTCGGTGACAACATGTATATCATAGTTGTAAAATGAACTGCTTTAAACTCCTCAATTACAACTGATTATAGGAGAATGGATGCCAAAGGTAATTCCTGGTGCTGTTTGTAAGGTCACACACACACACTGTGTGGACACAGTGATAAAGCAGTGTGAGATGTCACTTTTGCTCATCCTTAAATGTTTCTAAAATTCAATTTAACAGATGCTATTTCCAAATGGCTTTCATTCAGTGACACTACAGAGGAGGCAGGATCCACAACAGAACTGTCACTGAGTAGCAGCTGACTATGCCTAGGGATGAAATGTGTGAAATTGCAATGCTTCCTGTATGTGTGAGATGTATCAAATAAGTGCTCATGTTTGGTGTGGTTGTTTCTTACCAGGAACAGAGGGTTAGAGGCCACTGATTAGGATATTGGGAGCACCTTGGGGTGGGTAATTACCCTTCAGGGGTGGGGCTTTGGGAGCTGTTAAAAGGGGGCAAGCTGAGTGGCAGATTCAGACACCCACATGGTAACAAGAACAGTGACTTACACAAAATAATTATGTGTTATGTTCTGCTTTTAAATGATTTTTTTCTCCTTAAAATTAAATCTACTCAGATCCTCTAACTGAAATCTCAAGAATCTATGAATATGCAACATATTTTACATTTCTAACATTTAACTGCCGGACACAAGCTGTCTCCTCTTTCACTTAAAGGTCTATTCTCAGTGTATTTTAACTGGAGGATGCATATTTCCACATCTCTCATGTATACTGGCCAATGATTGGTTTTCAAATGAGTTGTGATGTCACAAAATCATTTTCTGCCTCGTATTCATTAAAGGTGGACAACTGGACATACAAAACAAAATGAATAAATAAAAAATGGCCTGATCCTTTAAGGTTAGAACATATGTTAAAAATATGTTACCCATTTCAAGGTTGTCATAGTCGAGTCACAACAGCTATGTGGTATAATTGTGTGTGTGTGTATGTGTGTGTGTGTGTGTCACTGTTTATGACTGGACCAAATTTGGTGAGCAAATAACATATGCCCTTGTGTCATCTCTCTGAGAGTGAACTTGAATTTGCACAATGAAGCTAAAGGCTTGTGTGTATTTGCGTGTGTGTGGTTTTGGGTGACTGGGCAATACTAGAGGCCGGTAATCACAAAGATTAACATCACATCAGCCATGCAGTCATACATGACGTGTGCTGTGACTGATGCGTTCCAGTAAGTAGCCATTACTGACAACTGATGACATCAGCAACTTCAAGCGAATCCTATTTTACCCGATTGAATAATAGTCCAGAGTGAACCCGAGTTCCTCAAAATGTCATGCGCGCACATGTTCTCCTGTGCAACATCTGGAAAATCGTTACTACTAAATCACTGATGTTTAAATTACCTAACAACTTCTAATTGGATTCGAAAACCGGCATCCATTCCTCCCGCCGAGTTTGGCTCAAGGCAAAACTTATGTAACTATGAAGCATAATTCATGCCAGTCAGACCATGGGGGTCAGACTGGCACACTGCAAGACAGTTAATGAAAAGCCACTGCAGCCCACATTTTACAGAGTTCACTGATATGTGAGCAGGAAGTCCTGCTGTACTTGCACTCGAAAGACTTTCACAAAAAAAAACAAAAACTCCCAGCTCTCTCAATCTCATGCACCTCACTTCAGCTTTTGTGATTTCCCACGACACCTAAACTGTCGCCATTCATATATATTCTATATATTATATGGAGGGAATAGTGCAAAGGTGGAAAAGTGGAAATAAATATGGCTATGTTTTAATTGCCTAGAAGCACTTAATTTTTAAGTGGATGTAAGTAATGGTTTGGCTTTTCGCGTGTGTGTGCGTGTGTGTGTGTGTGTTTAAGGGTATCCAGGGACATTGCCCGTTGGTCAGAGGGATATTTCTTCTAATCTAAAGTATAAGTGGACCTCCATGTACCACCCACAGGTTGACTGGTCATGCACATCTCGACAAAGGTGATTCTGAAAGTTATAAGAGGAAAGAAGAAACATGTTTTAAAGATTCAGATTCCACAAAGACCCTGAGGCGAGGTTCAGCTCGCAGCTTCGAACAGTCGCTAGTAACAATGCCAGAGAGTTTGATTGATTTTCTGTTGTCAATGAGGTAACGATGGAGGAATGGAGAAAAAAAAAACTTAACAGGAAATATATGTGCATTGGGTCAAATTTGAGGGAAAACAGAGACAAAATTTGGATATCCATCCTTTGACGTCAGAGTGCATCACTTTCCCTTTAACACATGTTCAGCTGAGGTTAAATTGAATACATTAGACCTAATATTATAGGAAAAGTCCATTGCTTTTTTATCCAGGAACATGAATTTCTTATTTCATGTTTGAAATGGATTCTGATCCTAAATATGCAAGTGGATAATATAAAGAACCCCTGGAAACAACCTTAGCAACCACGGCTACAGAACAGATACCCGTTTGTGGGCATGAGCCAACAGCCTAACGCCATCCTGAGGATTAAGTGAGGTTCAGAGCAAGCTGAAGCCCTGGCTTTTGTTTAACAACGACATTCGACAGAAAATCTCCCCCAAAGCATGATACGATTCCCTTTTGGTGAAAATACAGCTTTGTCATACACAATGCGACAAGGTGTTTGGTTTCAGTGCTGTGCTACATAAAGTTGTTTGAGGCGCGTTTGCTGATCACGTTATATTTCTGTTAACCCCGTTTTCAAATCCTCGGTTTGGCTGATTCTGTAATCACTGTTGGGACTGTTGTTGGGTACACATGCTTATTTTGCAGTTTGGGGAATATTGAACGTTCAAGCCCTCTGCTTCCAATCGAGCTCCGGGTCATACACATAATTCCATTGCATATTGGAATTCACATCTCAGAGCTGGATCTCTGGTTCAGGTTGTAGAGAGACACACACATCTCACACCACAGATGCTGAATCACCAGTGAAAATAGATCACGTGGGGGGAAAAAAACACAAACAATTAATGAAATGTGACAATAGTATATTTAATCTACTCTAATAATAATACTTCACCCACAATACAAAGTGTGCATTGTAATGCAATGTGCAAAACAAAAGGCTCAGTTTTGATCATATTAGTGGCAGAAGTTATGAGATACTCAGAACTGTGGGGAAATCTAATCCTTGGTTTTCTCCTAAATTGTGGTTAGATTTTCAGAGTTCAGGCAAAGTGTGGTACAGAGCCAGAACTGCTGGCCCCCTGGGCTGTTGGCACGGCTTCAGGCCGCTGAGAAATTCATGTTCGAGGATGATTTGGAATGCAAACCTGGACTGAGCAGCACCTGACTTCCCCTTGTCAAGCTGTACCAGTAACTCAGTTGAGTTACTGGGACATCATGAAGTCTCCTAAATCTCATGTGTTCCTGTTAGAAATTAAACTCATCTCTGAATAATTGCATCTGAATGAATGAATGTCATTTGAGGGGAGTGAAAAAAGGAACCCAGTGATGAAAACGTATATTTTTAATCTATAATATTTATTTTTGTTTATCAAACTAAAAAAAAAAACTCATCTTAGTAAGAACACCTGGCTTTAAAATACCTAAAAGTCACAATGTCCTTTTTTTTCTTGCAGTCTAATCCTTTTGACTTTTAAACAAGCCTGCTGAGAACTGGTGACCTTCTTTGCACCTTTGCTGCATCAAAGGTTGCTGGTGTTTGTGTACAGTAAGTGGATATTTTACTTTTATTCATTTATCTACCACAACATGCTGGCACACAAATTCTCAGGGGAAAAAAATGCATTGAAATTTATGTGAAATATTAAACAGTACAAAAAAACTAAGATTTTTGCAGGCTGTATTTTGATGACCCATAAACACATTAAACAAAAAAAAATCAGTGGTCAGGAGTCTCTTTAGAGCCTGTCTGATGTGAACTCCATTAACCATATGTTCTTTTGGAATTGCATCTATTCCTTTAGAATGATGGAGTGCTATTTATTAAGGATCTTTGTAGATCAGGACCGAAGAAGGAGATTATGTAAATAAAAAAAAATTCCCATTAACATCTGACCTTTTGTGGCAAATCCTGCTGATGCTGCAAGTAAGAGAGGAAGAGACGGAGACAGAGGGAGGAAAGAAAAAGAAAGACAAGTACTATATTGATCCCTGTGGGGAAATTCATTCTCTGCATTTTGACCCATCCTACACAATCAGAGCAGTGGACAGCTGCAGGTCTTATACCAGGGGGAAACTGACAGGAGTATTAGACCTGCATGTCTTTGATGGCAGGAGGAAAGCAGAGAACCTGGGAAAAAAAATGGCTAGATATCACTGAGATACCAGCCTGATCACAGAAAAGAGAAAAGAAACAGAGAGAGAGAGAAAGAGGCAAACCTAGAGATGCACAAATGCAGAGCCAGGGGTCACGCCTCATATGTGGAATTTGTAATTTACTTGTTTGCACAAGAGAGAAGAAATAGTTGGGTGTCTTTATGTTTCAAGACATACATTCAACACAAAATAATTGTGCCGGTGAGGTAAGAAACCCAAGGAGGGCTCATAATGCAAACTCACCTTATGACCACATTCATATCATAAAAAGAACATAAGGAATATAAATAAGGAATGAACGAATAAAAACAATGAATAAAACAGGTTTAAAGGTTTCCTCACAAAATGAAAAAAAAGCACTTTTGTGCTTCATGTCTATAACTTTATTACTAATCATATGTCATATTTGTGCAAAATCCAGTGTCAAATAACTAGAACTTTAGTGAAATAAATATGAAGAGACTGAAGTGAAAGCAATTGGTGGACATGGTAAAAAGAAAAGAAAAAGTCTCTTGTACCGGTTGACATTGTCCTCATCGGTCGTCATCGTGGCCTGAAGTGTGTGCAAATCTTAGAATATGTGCTTTCATGTGTGTGTGTGTGTGTGTGTGTGTGTGTGTGTGTGTGTGTGTGTGTGTGTGCTCTCTTGTTTAAGCCTTGAGGGGCAGTAGACAGAGTGACAGAAAGGATGATAATCTACAGTGACCCCCTTCCTCTGTCTTTTTTTTAACCTTCATGACTGACCCGTGTGACGCGTGCCTCGCTGCAGACTCTACACTGAGAGGCTGGAGGCCAACAACGCGTTGAAGCTGCAGGTGGAGTGGACGCAGACTTACAGCGGGCGACAGATGTCCCAGATGTTCTGAGTCGGTTCACAGAAAGATTATTTGTATGTGTCGTTTGCAACTTGTGGACCACTTCCCTGTTTATTAAAAAAAAAAAAATCCCTACATATAAAAACCTGAAATCTATCTGCCACGTACTGATTTATCGGCGCCACCCGCTCCAAATGTTATCAGCTGATTACATGGTTGTTATCAGCTGTCATTGGGAATATAGATATGAGGTGTTATGGCCCGAGTCCAGTTTGATGAAATATGAAAGTGACAGGTATTCAATGAGGGATGTGCTATGTAAAGTCCTGCTTCATCCCGTTTATATGGCCACGGTACAAGATTTGATGCACACAAACACACACACAGGGGCATTTGGAGTGCTTTATTGGATGACTCAATGTTAATTAAGCCACATATTCTTGGAAATATAAAACTAAATGAGCCACTTCACGTTTTACAATCGCAGGCTATAAAACTCCCTTTCTTAACAAAGATAATGGCGTTTGGATTCGGGTTTTGCGGCCGACTGGCAGCCGTTTTGGAAATGGAACGAAGCCCACTGATGGCAGAAAAATCAAAAAACAGTAGTCGAAAGGGGCCAAGTCCACCCACAACACCTAATCACACTGTGGAAGCCTTCTGGAAATAATTTTAAATATTTAGAAATAGTTAAAACCGATGACCTTAATTCTGGATTCAGTCTTTCCCTGAGGCACTGTAGCAGCCGATGATGTAATAATGGCCGATAATATATTAAATTTGCCCTGTAATGGGCCAATAACATAATAATTGGCCAATATCATAATGAATTTTGAACTAATAGTCTACGATTTTGCTAAAACTGTAGTAACTTATTCGTTATAAGTTTAGTTATTACATTTTAATAACATTTATATTTTCAACATTTTTATTAGGTTATCGGACATTAATATTATTTTGAAATGCAAACGTCATAGCAGCTTCCATAGAAACCGTCACAAGGCCAGAATCTATGAGGATTCTCATAATAACAAGCAAACTAAACATCATGATGCATTCACTGAACAGAGTTTCTGAACATGAAATACAAATTTCTTCCTAGACATGTTATCAAAACACCTTTCATTGCTGAAACCATCTTAAAATGTTGCATTTTCCAGTAAGAAACAAAGGTAAATTGGCGAAACGAACGAAACTCAAGGCACACAAGCTATTACACATGCATTCTCTGAAACAGCAGATTGTTGTTTGAATTGAAAAGAATTTGCTGTACAAAACAAGACCCTGAGGCATTCCACCGAGGCTGCCTAATCCTGGTATTTATCGCACGTTTGTTATACCCTTGGCATGGTGGCATGTTGGCTGGGGCAGAATGAGCCTCATGGTCAACCAGAAAAAGAATTAGACAAATTTAATGTTGAAACATTTTGGAAAATGAGTAGAAATCAAAGATTTGGTTCATTATATAACACGTTACATATGTTTCCGTCCTTTGTAATATACAGCATGTTATATTGGTTGCATACAATGCAAAAAAAAATCATAGCAGAAACTCAGGATTAAATCTAAAGCTCCGTATAGTAAACATATACTGCTGCTCTGGTGAATAAGTTTGAGAAGGGGAAAGTCAGGGCTGGTGGAGCTGTAAATTACCGCTACCTCTTTCCTCTTTGTACCATCACAGTATCAGGTGGGATGCACTGGACCATTTGTGCCAACCAGCACAGCCAATCTTCCCTTCATCCAGTCTATGAAAAACAAAAATCATTTTGTCATTGCTGTGTGAAGCAAACAAAAAGTGTTCAGTGAGTCACCTGAAGCATTTTTTTTTCTTTTTTTTAAAAATTCCATAAGAGTTTTTGTCTGGACAAAATAACATCTGGACTATTGTCCATCCTCCTTTTTCTCCTCCAGTCCATTGCAACATCCAGTTTGTGTTTTGCGTCGTTTGCCGCATCTTCATGTGAGTGTAGTCTGTGTTTTATTTACCACAAGATCCCCTTTAAATCTCTGGTTGTGAAAAGGATAAGTCTGATTACACATCCAACACACACCAGTAGACACAAGTATTTAGTGTGATTGACACGTCAACATTGACGTAAATGATTCTCTGCTGCTTTGCATAGACGTGTTTACACCTATTGTCTGTCATGTTAGAAGAAAGAATTGAAACTGTTACTTCAGTCCCCCATAGAGGTTATGTCTAGCTTTTTTTTTCTTTTTTCTCAACTATATCCCATGCTGGGCACCACTTTGTGATATCCCACTGAATATGTGTGTGTGTATCTCTGTGTGTGTGTGCGTGTGTGTGTGTTCTTTGCAAGGCTTGTTTTTTTTCACCTCCAGCAGTTGTCGTCTATTTACTCGTGTGTGTATTTGTGGGGCTATTTCTTCATACAGCTTTTTTTGTACCTATCTTTCTGTTTTGTGTGTGTGTGTGTGTGTGTGTGTGTGTGTTAGTCATGTCTCAAGCACACACTTTTCAAGCAGGGCACGACACATCGGACACATAGTGTTCACAGCAGGAGAAAAGTAATGGAGTTCACATGCACACAAACTGAGGAAAAAAACTAGCCAAGGACAAAAAAAAATACCTGCTGGTTTACTAAATGAAACAGCTTTGTTTCTGATTAAATAAACACACAATACTTTAATTATGCAATGAATGTCCATATTGTTAATAACATGATGCGTAGATCACAAAACTGAATGAACAGCAGCTGTCTGTTTTTTTTTAAAGATGTCGTATCATGTTAATAGCCATTCATGTGTGTTAATAGCTACTTATGTTGTTGTTCTGTATATATATATATATATATATATATATATATATATATATTGAAGGATTAATTCACCTTCAATTTATAAAACAGAAGTTATAAGAAAAAAATGCAACGTCTCAGATGTTCCATATTTGGTCAGTCTACTGCTGTATTTCAGTGAAAGACATTTACTTAATGACCAATATTCAGTTTTTAAGCAGCAGGTGAACTTATCCCCCTCCTTACAATCCAATTACAAATCAAAACTGTTAATATTTTATCCCCTGAGTCCTGACAGATTCTCACTGACTTCACATTTCAGTAAAGAAATGGGAACTGGTGCATTTTTTTGTCACACTTACAGTCATCCAAGGGGCCAGATTGACCTTTTAATGAGCCGGTTCTAGCCCCTGGGCCGCGTGTTTGACACCCCTGCTCTAAGCTGAAGGGGTTCAACCACAAATCTACGCAAGCATATGTGGTGTTCTACTCTAACACGTAACTCAAGAAACACATTTTCATTTCAAGAGGCAGATGCTCCTAAAGATCTGGGTTAGTGACTTGCTCAATATGTGAACTAATTCACTTTGAATCTGTGTATTTCATCTTTGCAAGCCTTAATCATAATAAATGACTCCAAATTAGCATTCGTGACATACAGGGTATGGACGCATTAGACCAGTCTAATTAAAACCTCCCTTTGCCAATTCCAAATAATCCTCTGCAAGAGTCCTTAGTGTGTATGAATCACCCATTTTAATATAAATAACCAACTTTCACCCACGTCTTCATGCAGTATGTAACTATTGGTGATAATTGTGTACATTGTCAATTTGTATATTTTACCTGTTGTAAATGTTTGAAGAGGTATCCAAGTTTCAGAAGTGGAAGTCAGCTAGAACATATTTGGCTTGAAGGGCAAAAAAAAACAAAAAAAACAAATGCAAGGAAATCTAATATGAAATAAACAATCAGTATAGGCAGGAAACAGTAGCACAGCTTGTATGTGTGTGACTGTGCTTGCTTTTCCTGCACTTAATCTCCCTTCTGCCAGTTCAGCAGGCGGCACTGGTCCTACGCTCGGCTTCGATTTAATAACGCGCCGCATTAAATGGTCGACTTGACGTTTACACAGGAAAAAAAAGATGTTCCTTTTAGGTAGACTTTATTAGCGTCGCATACAGGTTTCACAGGTTCCTGTTTCGCTGAGCCAGCGTTGAATTCACAAGTCTTCCCATCATTGCAAGTGCGTCCAACGATGAGGAAGTAGAATGAGAACAATGAGGTTATTAACATCCATAACAACTTAAACTGATGACGCGGTGCACATTAGTAGACATTAAGTGCAGTGTACCTCAGGGAAGCCTTAATTCAGAATGCTGGTTCATCTATCTATTAAAGCAAAGAGCATTTATGTGACTGTGGCTCACATATCTCTCCGACTGTTTGTCAGATCAAACTCAGCTCATCCAAATTTTTTTTGGATGGAAATAAAAAACCTCATTATCATTAAAATTTCAAATCCCATAGGCTTGCGTGTCACAGCACTCTTGTTCCAGTGTAAAGTTAAGTATCATGGTGCTACTGCTCATGTTGCTTCCCAGTGCTTTCGTTACAATTCAAAGCTTCAATGGTGCAGCCAACGTAACTAAAGTATTGTAACATCTCAAAAAAAATGCACGCTAAGAAGTTAGCCGGTTTAGGCGCTAATTAGTTCCAAACGCTAACACAGGCTATCCTGGGCCATAGCCTTCTTACTCCAAGATGCGTTCACAGACCCTCAGGAAATCCCAGCACTATCACTTAACAGAACAGAATCCTGTTTTATTTTGCCTGTCAAAACAATTTAAAAACTGATATGTAGATTGGCACCCACACTTTCAATATAAATTGTAGCCTTTTTCTTACAATATCTTTAGTTGATGTCTCTCCTTATCTCATTTTACGTCTATGTCTTATCCAATGTACAATTTATTAAGAATAACAGTCCAACACATTCTCATTGGCCAAACATGAAAAATCTACTTAAGTTTCTGCATTTCTGTAGGAATACATACTTCCTATGGGCACTGCACGAATAAAATATAATTGTATATGTACATGCACTTACACCAACACAATTGTATATATTTTATTCTATTTCTACACCCGCATCCGCTGTCAACTCATACACGACTCATGCAGCAGAGGCCATCAGTACAAGCAGGTTGATTTACGACTCCCTAGGTAAAAGCAGGACAGTGGGGAAAAAAAAAAAAATCACATATATCATCAATATCTGATGGATGAGAGGAAAAAAAATCTCACAATTTACACATTGACACTTAGGACTTAATTAGATTTTGTAGTGAAAACCTTTAGTGTCCGATGCCGTTTACAGTTTAAATCATTTGTGTAAAAAAAAAATAAATAAATAAAAATGTGAACCACCCGGCTTATTCCTCTTATCAGCGACATGTGCCCTGATTTTCACAGAGCATATTCCCTGCTGTAATGTTTACTTGATCAAGAAATATACACAAAAGCATTTGCTGGAAATACTGAAATAGAAAAGAAAAATGTAATTTAATTGAAATAATATTACGTTTCAGTCGTAGACATAACATTTTTTATTTCCTTGCATATAGTGGGGAAGTGAAAACAAAAAAAAAGAATAAGAAAGAAAGGCATGACCTTAGAAAGGCTTTTGCTGCTTGCAGCATATTGGTAACGCGTAACATGAAAGGAACACAAATTGTTGGGTTTTGCAGGATCCAGTAGAGCCTGGCAGTGTGAGCTCGGGTCATTTAAAGCAGTGGTGGGATGCCTCACACAATTGCACAGGTTGTTTTGTATCACTTTGATGTTTCTATTTTTGATCAGCACCCCACCACCACCTGTACTATCATACTCTCTACCTACATTCAGTATATGACTATTTTTGTATTCATATTAACCATTTAGGCATCAGATGTTTGATGTTTACATCTTAAATTCAAAAGGCTATAACCTAAAAGTTATTATCACATTACTATTGACATTATGGATGAGCCTATGTTTATGTAGGGATTAAATTTACCCATCTATTTTGAATATTATGACGTCATGATGAGGCGGGAGCCAACTTGGATTATTCATGAATTGTCACATATGTTAACCCTCTATTGCATAGTGTTGCCATATGGCAACAATTACATTATATTCATTTTTTTTCCAAAAGCTGTGATATAATAGATATTTTGTTAGTTTTTTTTTAATATGCTAAAATAGATTTGTTGACATATGGCAACAACATGCAAATAATGAAAACTCCTAGTGCATACAACCTAATGGAGTCCCATTGACTTACATAGCATGAAACTATCCTTAGACTATGTTCACAACTTTTTCCTATATTTTCTATCTATTAAATATCTATTAGACAATATCACTCTGATAAAATGGTACATTTGACATCCTGTTTGACAAAATCTGCCCTTTTATTCAGCGCTGCATCTTGTCGGCTGAAGACGACAGTGGCGCCTAGAGGGTCAAACAATTTATTTCACTACCTCCCCAGCTCCCTTTTGTCTCTTTTTCCTCTAACCTTCTCTCAACATCTTACTTTGTTCGTTCTCCTCATCCTCTGATTCCCCTCATTCATCCCCATCATCCTTAATTTGCTTTGGTTTGCGCACCCTGACGTCCCTCTCACCCCTCCCCACCTGCATCTCTCTCTCTCTTTTAGCTAATCATTTTGATTGGATTGATCGAGCGGGGGTGGACAACAATGCGGCGGGTTGCATTCCTACTGTAAGCTCACTGTCTCAGCACAAATCAGAAAAAAAAAAAAAAAAGTGCGAGATGGATTCTAGTTGAGCGCGCAGGCGGAGCATTAGGAACGGATGCAAGTATCGGCGTAATTCATAACAAACAATGGTCTGTAACCGAGCCATTATTTCAGGCTGCTGTAATTTGTGTCTCTATCACGGCGTTTTGTCATTAGAGACAGGTGGATTGGTTTTAATTAAATGTGCAGTAGTTAATCTAGAAAAAAAATCAGACTTACCTACTCTATAAAAAGGAAAAACAAAAATCAAACACAAATCGTATCAATACAATTCTCTGGGTAAACTGTCTGCATGATTTAGTGATGTTTCTCCCTCCACTAAAAATTCTGGAAAGTATTTCCATCTAATTATAACACGACATAAAGTGTTTGTTATTGTGACTTAATTACAAGGGGTAAATCCAACAACTTTTACGGGTTGTTTCAACTTAATTAGAAAGGGTTAATCCATCATAACATTTCGATGTTAGTTCAACATGTTTGATTTAAGTGTGGGTGACCCAATTTAATGGGGTAGGTATAACTATATTTAAAATGATACTATGCTAATTTAGCAAAAATTGTTTTGTTGAGTGTATCATTTTAAATACAGATGTACCTACCCCATTAACAACAGATCAACAGACGACACTATTACCATAGCGCTCCATTCTGCGCTGAGTCACCTGGAGCACCAAGGGAGCTACTTGGGGCTGCTCTTCTTGGACTTCAGCTCAGCTTTCAACATCATCCCTGAGATCCTGGTGCAGAAACTGCTGCACCTGGGTCTCTTGACTCCCATCTGCATCTGGATAAAGGACTTTCTAACAGACCGTCCACAACACGTCAAGCTTGACCCACACCTCTCCCGCTCCATTACACTCAGCACTGGCTCTCCACAGGGCTGTGTACTGAGTCCCCTCCTCTTTGCACTCTACACCTACGACTGCACTCCGACCCATCCCTCAAATACCATCATCAAGTTCGCTGATGATACCGCCGTGGTTGGGCCCATCTCAGGGGAGGATGAGTCGGACTATAGGGATGAGGTGGACTGACTACCAGTGTGGTGTTCCCTCCCAATGAACACCACAGAAACTAAAGAGGTTATCCTGGACTTCAGGAAGAGCAGGGCAGGCCCAGCCCCACTGCTCATTAATGGGGTCAGTGTGGAAAGGGTCCACTCCATCCGTTTTCTGGGGGTGCAGATTTCAGAGGACCTCGCAAAAATTAACCATTCTTAGCATAGTATTTATTCTTCAATCACAGTATTTTATTCTCTTTAACAACAGTATTTCATCTCTATTTTATCTTATATATATATTGTATATTTGTATATTTAGTACTTGTAAATATGAGTACTTTGTTGTTAATCTGTTTGTATTTACAGATTGTATTTTGTGCAAACACCAAGGAGTGGCACCTCTTATTTCATTGTAGAAATACAGTGACAATAAATGCAATTCTGATTCTGATTCATTAAATTAACCATTTCTAATCATGTTGAAATAACCTTTAAAAGTTATGTTGGATTTACCCCTTGTAATTAAATCACAGTAACACTAACACATTATATCGACCCAGCATGTTTAGATATATGTCACTCAACAAAACAATTCCTTGCTAAACTAGTGTGTTATAATTGGATGGGAATACTTTACAGAATTTTTTTTTTATGTTCAGTCAACAACTGATTTTTCGGAGTTTTACGATTGTGTAGTGTGTAGTGAGCTCACCTGTTATGTGAAGATTTTCAAACAGCCCCACTGATGGATATAAACCCATTCATATTAATAATCCCTAAATGCCATAAGGAGAGCGAAACCCTGCAAGCTCATCACATCTAATGTTGCACTGTCAGCTAGCGCCTGAATTCATGTGTGGTGGGTTAATTAAACAACAGGTATTTTATCATCCGCATCCTCTAATGTCTGAAAAGATTATCATCAGATATCATTTCTCAAGAGTGGGCTGATAAAGGATCATTCTGGTGTATTTCCAACAACGTGGCCACGGTCCCTCAATGGATCAAGCCAAAGGACTTGAAACAATGTTCATTAGTAAGCTACATGGGCCTCCTACAGCTTTCCAATAAATAAAACAGGATTTTTACACAAATTACTTCAAATACCCGTCGTTGACATACACCCTCAAGGTCCAAGCCATTTTTTTTTCTCCCATTTTTGGGTCGCCTGGTTTCCTTTCCCTGTGATAACGATTATATAACCACAACCCTCTAAGGCACAATCAAGTTTTTTTTTTTTTTTCTTCAGGACAATTCAGGATATCAGAGTATGCTGCAAGTGATGTCGGATGAATGTGTAAACAGTTATATTATAAAATAAAAAAAAAATAACAGGAAATTGAATCTTGCAGAACTTTATTCGAAAAACACACAGAGAAACTATTGGAACAAGATTTTTGACATTTGAAAATTGTTCTGCCAAGTCTCTGTAATCAGAAGTCATTCATCATCCATCAGAGTATCTGTGCCGTGCTTTTAATCAGTTCCTGTCTAGAAAAACAAAGGAAGCCACATAATACTTTTTAAATTCGTTATTTTTTTTTTTCCAAATTTTCATTTTTATTTTGTGTATGCTTGTACATCTATATAGTTTTATTGTCTTTGACTATTGTATATGTCTATGTCTTTTGGGAAATCTTTTAAAAAAATATACAGTGGCTCAAAGTACAGCCTCCTGGATTACTGGGTGTATTCTGAAATGCTGCGCTGTCCAACCAGCAGAGGCACAGTAGGCACCTGCATTTTCAACATATTTCTGTCACAGACCGCTGTCCCTGAACGCCTCAAGACTGCCACTATTGTTATAGTTCCAAAAAGTTCAGCCAAAACCCTCAATGACCCCCGTCCGGTTGCATTCACCTAGATAGTAATTATGTGCTTTGGGAGACTGAAGCAGATACACATTCAGTAAATAAACTGTACAAAGAAAATGATATATAAAGGAATCTTATTGGTCTTTGAATCTTTAATATCACAGACACGTTCATGTGGAAATGCCCATGTTGAGTAAAATTATCTTATTCCATTGGCAGATAATGTAGCTCATTTCAAGTTTTAATTTGGGTCAATTTGGTCTTGTTTTAAGAAAACGAGATAAACATTTTCCTAAATAAAAGATTAAATTGACTAAAATTAATAAAACACTGATTTATTAAATTAAAATACCAAAATAAATAAATACCAAATAGAAGACATTTTTACCTGATAAAAGTTAACTTAAGTTCCAAGCTAACTTCTCCAAGTTTCAGGCCACCACTGCCTGATGCTGTGCACCATTAATTTCAGAAAATGTAGAGGTGGTGAGGCTCCATTCCACATCAATGAAATCAAAAATGACCGACCACTATGTTTAAACAGCAGAGGAAAAAAAGACAAAACTTTGATTGATTGATTGATTGAGCCAGAACAGTGAAGATGTGGATGATAAAACCAAAATAATGAACTGAATGATGCCCCCTTTCCCTTTTTTTAAATGTTGATAGCATAAAACAGAGTGAACATGTACTTGGACTGTTATCTATTATTATAGAGCCACAATGATTAGTCATTTAATCAAATAGTTAATTTTTTTTTTCATTAATCTTCAACTATTCTGATAATCAATCCATTAATGGATTAATGGGTCTCTGATTATTTTCTGTTTTCTTTAGTCTTCTATAATAGTAGACTGGTGTCCTTGATGAATAAATGCTATAAGGTAAAATATTATAAATAAAATACTCATTTTTTTTTGTATTTTGAATAGTTTGGGGACAGTGTGAAAGCACCCTTAGGGTCAATTTTGACCCAGAAGTAATAAGATCATTTACACACATGCAGCAGCCATTGCAGCACTAGTAAAAGTTGTTCAGAGGGCTGAATCCTGATGGGGGAGGTCCTGATCCACCCGAGGCTGCAGCTGGAGTAGATGAGAGGAGGAGATGCTGATTTTCTACCCAAAGCGGGGCTCTAAAACAAAATGTACTGCACAGAAATGCATCTGCAAAGTCCATGCTCACTTCTATACTGTCCTACATGTGCTAATTAGAGTTGTCTGATTTCTGTTCTTCATACGTTTGTTATTTTTTCATTGTTAGTTGTTGGGAGAACGTTAGTATTTTGAAATTGAATTCAGGTCAATTTAACCCTGGAAGTTTAAATTGTATCTTGATGCCTTTAATGTCTCATGAAAAGCAATTTGAATTACCTTGTTGTTATAATGTACTGAACAAATAAACTTGCTTTACTTTGCCTACTAATAATACAACTAGTGGTATCCACTGATTAAATGCAGTATTTTTGCACTGTAATGAGGGAAAACCTCAGAAATTCACAAATTTGTGAGGAATGACAGGATGTTTCTTCATGAAAACTTAAATTCGGGGTTAAAATCTTAGCCAAGCTGCTTTTTTAAAGGGTTTAGTAAAGGTGTCCTTAAGGTTTTGGACCTTCAGGACAAAGAATTCTACAGAATGTTAAAACTACACTACTCTCGGGTGTCCACATGTCAGAGGATGTATCCTAAAGGGCCAGTATCACAGGCTCATTCTATACATTCTGAGTTTACCAAAGAAATCAAAGCACTGAAATCGTACGACATGGTACAGCAGCTGCGCCGCCGCCCAGAGACGAGCTCTGCAGCGGGTCATCACCTGCGCCCCAGAGAGTGATGGTAGCTCAGCTGCCACCTCCCACTGCTCCCCCGCGGCCTCTGTAGAAGCACCGCCATCTTCGCTGACCCCTGCCACCGCCGCTTCATTCCCATGCCCTCCGGACGGCGCTTTAGGTGCATCAGCGCCCGTGCTGCTAGATTAGGAAAAGAAGTTTCTTCCTGAGAGCGATAAGTCTCCCGAACCAATCTGTCAAACACCACTGTAAAGAAGCTGCCACCTTCGCGGCACTGACATGTTTGCATTTAATATTATTGCAATGCTGCTAATTCTAATAATGTCGTATGACTCACATCCATACATATTACTTCCTTTTCCATATATTTTTATTTGTTTTTTTAGCAATATGCATCATTCTGGATCGGATTTTGCAGTATGGCCATAGTTGTATGTTTTAATCATAGTTGTATGTATCTTATCGAGCACAGAACTGATCGAAACTGAGTCCAATTCTCATTTACTGTCTAAACCAGCTGAGTCAAACTCAATTTAGTTTATACGGCACATTTTTTTCTTAAGTGGGCCAGACCACTACAATTTTACAAATAAATAACACTTACATATGAATACATTATATATATATATATATATATATATATATATATATATATATATATATATATATATATATATATATATATATATTTACACAAGTATCCTAAGTGAAATTTCCAGAATATATCTCAGTTATTTTAAAAAGAGCTAGTATACTGTTGCATGTAGTGCATTTTAAAACAATTAGGCACACTGCAAAAACTGGCATCTAATTTTTTTTATTTCATTTTTGTTTCTTCATTCTTAATTTTTGTCCTATATCCTAAAATACGATGAAATTATTTGACTGTTTCTCATAATCGGGACTTAATTCTTACTTTTTAGCTCTTGAAATGAGCAAAAATGATCTGCCAGTGGAATAAAATAATTCAAAATGATTCTACTAATATGATAATGATTCTACTTAATATTAAAGTAATTGCAAGATATTTTCTCCTGCTAAGATTTCATATTTTGCAATGCACAATTTTTTTTTAAGCAATAAATATTTCTGGTCCATTGTTTGTCACACTTTAAACAGTCATCCAGTGGACCAGATTAGACTTTTTAGAGATCCAGTTCTGCCTGGGCCTGTTTGAAATCGCTGCTGTAAAATATCTTTCCCGTGCATAATCTGGGAATTTTGATCTCTACGAGTTACTTGGCCGTGTTTTCAAAAGTTCCGTTGTACCGTTGCTCTCTGCGATCAGACGACTTTGATGGAATTGTCCCTTTAGATGTGTTGACATTGTGCGATTGACGGAGGCAGGGGGAGGAAAAACCAAGCGTTTTTCTTCCTCCTGTGTTTAAACTCTCATTATACCTACCAGGGAGAATAAGTTTCAAGAGGTAAGAGAGAGGTTAAAAGGGGAGAGGGAGAAAAAACGCAGGAATAAATTGAATATAAATGAGAGGGGAAGAGATTAAGCCACGGGAGGGAGAAGGAGGAAGGCAGCAGAGATGAGGGAGAGAGCAGGTTGTTGGCTGAGCTCCAATGAGCTCAATGAAGAAGACCCTGCTGTCAACTTGCATCACTGTGATAGACAGCAGACCTGCCACTTGGGGGTCTGCTAACACACACACACACACACACACACACACAAATGTAAATAAATAGACAAACACGCTCACATTCGTATACCTACAAATGCAAAGAGGGACAGATGCAGACATCTACACATATGCAAAGGTTTAAAAACATGAACACATGCACAGCATTTATTATTATAATAGAATCACACACATATATACATACATACATACATAACACACACATTGTGTTTGCATTGAGTGTTAATGTCCCTGAAGAAAAATTTCAAGGTTTTTTTTTTTTAATTCATAGTCAGAATTCTGACTTTCCTTATGATTCTAAAAGCTGTAAACGACACAAAACATTGGCATCTTAGTTTCAGGTGGCTCACTCAAAGAAAATGCATTGCACCTCATGAACTTTAAGTTCAACTTCCTGTCCTCCACCTGAATGTGGGTGCGATGCAGCATTGTGACATCACATGAAAGCGAGCTATTCTGGCTTTTTTCTAGAATAAATCTTTTCCTGTGGCTCCAATACTCTTCTGTACGATGCAAAGATGAAACAGCCTTCTTGGTTCTTTAAAAATGTGAAGGCAGCTCCAAAAAAACCTCATAATGGTCCTTATAAAGACGTCACAAACCATCACTTGTCTGATCATTCAGTCATGACCCTGGATGTCTCCCCTCCTTGCTCCTCCTGTGTAATATGATCCCATGGGAGCAGCTATATGTCACCGGTCCATGTGACGGGGTGTGCGGCTCTCCGCCCCACCTCCCTCTTTTGTTTCTGATAATAATGACACCTCTGACCCCCCCCCCCACGATCCTCCCTGTCCTCCTGGACCCTGGAGCCGCTCAGCACTCAGAGCTGGAGTTCCACAGCCTGGGGATACCTGTTACAACTCTTATCAAGCAATTAGAGAGCCTGATGGGAACTCTGGCCGAGCGAGATGGGATCCAGATTACTTCTTCAGAGCCATCCGCGGTGGGAAGAAATAGTTTGTTTCTACCTGTGAACAAGTGTGTGGTCCAGAGTGTTTCTCTACGTGTGTGTGTGTGTGTCTATCATGACACAGGCAGGTTAAATAGAGATGGCAAACCTATTACCGTACAGCGTCACGGATCGATAACCAAACGCTTTTTCCCGACCTCCTCTTTGCTCGTCTGGTTATCTGTCATCATCATCCTGTCTGTCACAGACATGCACACACCCACACACACCCCACCACACACACACACACATTTTGGATGTTTACCTTAGGACTCGAGCTGGTTTTTGGTTCCCCTTTTTCTTGTGTTGAGCTTTTCAGGTACATGCGTCTGGCGCTGTGCTCAATGCTGTTCTTTTCCTCGGTGGGAGATCATCTGAGCAAACTGAAATGGAACTAACAATCTTTTTTTTTTTTTTTAACAGTAGATTCAAGATAATTCCTCCGCAGTCGCTGTCAAATGGAAACAATGTTGAAGATACAGAATATCCAGGGGCGAAAATCCTATTTCATTGATGGGGGAGACAATAAGTAGTACATTTTCAGAGAATAATTTCTGGACGGGACATGAAGAAAAAATAAATACTACTACTAAATAAAAAAAGGAGGCTGATTTTGGACAAATTTTGAATAAGTGGTGCGATAAATAACTTGCTGCCTTCTACATATTAGTTTGATTGGTATTTCTTCCACATGGCTAGCTAATAGCAGACTGTCAAAATTAGCCATTAGGCCCATTGAAAAACAGCATCTGGATGAAACCACTTTGAGGAATAAGAGAAAATCAAAAATGAGACTGAATACGATGGAATGAACTGATAAAAACCTAAAAACTCTCAAACTTCTCAGTATATACAGAGGTGGACAATGTTGATGTGCTAACCCTAACTCTACTGTATTTGTTATCTTACACAGCATATGGGAAAAAGGGAGAGAAAGTCAGAGAGCGCAGGGATTTAGAGATATTCATTTTAAATATTGTTCTTGCTCCAGGAGAACACAACAGTCTCTGGCTGTGTATTTTTTTATTTATTTAATATTATTTTTTTTTTCTACAGAACATCTGCTCTAAACAATAGTTGGATTGTTTTACCAATAGTCACATTCCCCTGTGTGCTAATTGGAATTCCAGCCTGTCAGAAAATCAACTTTGGTAGACTGAACATCAACAGGTGTCTGTGTCCTTTGGTAAATCTCTCTATCCTATTCTATCACTTTCACATTTTCCATGTTGTTGTCTCCTTACTTAGCCAACCATACATTCCCACACACACAAGAACACACACACACACTGGATTCTGCCAGGCTGTGATTACCACAGCAGCAGCTTTCTTTAACGGGGTTATAATAATAGCTGTCAGGCGAGGAGGAGATGTCATCTCATCTTGTCTGTTGCGATACTGATTAGCACCACTGAGCTCTACTGAGCTGCAACACAATCCCTCTGGATAAAGGGAAAAAAAAAATATCATAAATTACTTTTAGTATTTTTTTTTTCTTTTTTTTATTTCTTTAGCTTATTAGAAAATATGGACAAAGAACAGCTCGGGTCACATTTGGGCTGTACAAATAAGATCCAATACTCCCAGCCTGGCTAATAAACATAAGCGGGGAAAATGAATGAGAACCGCCTCCCAGTGCCTCCCACTCCATTTACCATTCAGGTGCCCTTAGGAAAGGCGTTAAAGGGGCAAACTTCCCAAATGCTGCAGCAAAGTGACTAAGTGGCCCACACGAGATGGACACTGTTGTTTTTAAGTGGATCCCAGGAGTCAACATGAAGCATGTGCACTCTATTTTTTTCTCCTGAATTGTCCAGAGTTGGAGATTACCTGAGCACACGTGAATAACTCCGACGGCGTCAAATATTTCCCTTTAATGATGTGTTTGTGTATGTATGACTCATGCTGAACAGAACATTTCCCTGTGTGTGTGTCTGTGTGTGTTAAAATTCGCCATTACAACGGATGTAACATAGGTCTGGACCTGCTTCTAGAAAAAATCTATAAATTAGATGTGATTGTGCAGACCTGAGATGTGGAGTTTAATAAGTGGAAGCAAGTCTAGTTTGCTAGTTAATTAATTAATTGAATCGATTCCTTGCCTATTTAGCTATGGCGACTACAGTATATCAAGCTGATTATGGTGGGACTCTGGGAGAACCGAGTCCACTGATTCCTAATTAGATTTAAGGGAACGATTTGTTGAAATATCAGGTGCTGTACACCTGACTAACTGTTTATATAAAAATGCAGCTAATCACAGCTGATTGTAATGTATCTGGACTGCAAATACATTACAAATGACTGTCATTTATAATAAAAATTAATAAAATTGAAATGTTACTCATACAGCTTCTTTGTATTGATTGATTTTCAACTCTGACATGCATATATCTATTTAATCATTTAAGTCTCTGGAATAGTCCCCCCAAAAAGAATTTTGTACATGGGATAATTTTTTTTTTTTTATGGGCAGATTCATGCAAAAGACAACTATAATAGCCGTTAAAATGCTATTTTCTGGAAAGAAAAGACCACAAAATGGAAAAAAATAGATACATTGACGATTGTCTTAACTGATATGCATGAAATCTAGGCTTAAATAGGTTAATGGAAGTAAGGAATGAGCATCCGGTGGCACAAATTACCCCAAAAGTCCAATGTTTTTGTCCCATGAGTCTCTGTTTCTCCCCTCAACTGCAAAGTAATGCACCAAATTCTTGTTTTGCAAGCATTCCTATTATAAAAAAGACTCTCCTCTTCCATGTGAGCCCACAGGGTTAATTGTGAAATATTTTTGCAAACAGCATGTCAAGTCTACTTCACACTTAACATCTGCACTGTGCAGTTACCCCCTACCCCCACACCCCCCCTCCCCATGTCCCATCCCTTTCTGCAGCTCTGTTGGCATCAAAGACTGAGGGAGTGTGCAAGAGAGAGAAAGAGAGAGAGAGAGAGAGCAAGGGAGAGAAAGCTACCCTGAGTGCCAAGGCAGTTGGATAGTGATGAGTGATCCACGATGTGTTCAGCATACTAAACGTTAAAACTGTGGGTTTTAATTCTACATCTGGCCCTTGCTCAGTAGCCACGATTCTTTATTTCCTCTTTTCTTCTTCTTCTTTTTTTTTGTACCTCTCCTGCTTTTACCCTCTTCCTTTTCTTATCCTTGTTTAGCTCGACATTGTCCCATCCCTTCGCTTTTGTTCTTTTTGCTCCTTCCAGATGCACATTTGAAGCGAGAGAGAGAGAGAGATAGAAGGGGAGGAAAGACAAATAAGGCGCAAGCCCCTGAGCATGCAGCTTTTATAAACTAATCAATATGGCGACGAGCCAAACACAGCACAGGCACGCACGAGCGTGCGCGTCCACACGTAGGCTGCCTGTGCGTTGTTTCATGTCCATGTTCTTGTTTCACTTTGTGCTCTACCCAATTGTGCAGCAGAAGAAAACGTTGCATTTTTTTTTGCATTTGTGTGCCGAACCACGACTCGAGCGTCAGGTTGAACATAATCAGTATTATCTAACTAACATGGAAAGAGTCTCCATCTCTGTCTCTGTCTGTCTGTCCCTACGTTTCCTCAACAACGGCTCCCCCGGCACCATCACACTTGGCTGGTGCATTGCCGAGGATACGGGGAAATGCAGCGGTGGCGAGTGTTGAGGTTGTTTGGATGAGTGGTTCTCTAGAAAAGCTACAGCAGCAGTACCGGAGGCCAAGAAATCATCCTGTTCTGAACAGGCACATTTTTGCCCTGGCTAATATAGATAGTCTACATTTTATTATTATAGAATTATACAGTAAATTACCAAATAATGGCTGGGGTGTTTATTTGACTAAAGTCCTTTCCGGACTAAAATCTTGCTCAGCAAAATGGGGAAAATATGTTAATTTGTTTAAATTATTTTATTAAACCAGTATGACCAGGGTATAGCTAACATTTTTCAAAAGTAGGATTACAGTACTGTAGTTAAACTGCTTCTCCCGAGTTTTCCTCTGCAAACACAGAAAGTTTGAATTCTGTCATACTTTTTATTTTTTTGCTGCACCGGAGGCATGGGGTCATAGGTGGAAATCCCGGGGCACCCTTCCCCAAAGTTGTCCCAAAAATAATTTTGAATATTAAAGAAATGTTAAATGCACAACACAAGCTTCTAAATGTAAAACAATGTGTTTCCTAATGGTTGAAACGTTAGCAGTCGCATGAACGTGCCAACCAATCAGGAGAGATGTAGCCGATAAGTGAGCTGGTCACAAGCCTCGTTTTGAAGCACGGTTGCCAGACACACAGGGTTGCCAGATTGGCCGGTCGTAGCAGAGTATTGTGCAGGGGCAGAGCGACATAACTGCACAGTTCCACTAATTTTCGAAGTTTTTTGCATAATATAATATTTTTAAAATGTGCTGAGCTTGCGGGTGCCGAGCTAATTCACGGTGGTGCCCCTAAAAATAGCCTAAACTCGCCCCTGGCGATAACTACTATTATTACTTTTAATACCATTTTGTAAAACATTTGAACATGTTGAGGGCTAAAGACAAGTTGCAAAGGAGACAGAGAAGAAGAAGATAGAGCCAGATTATTATGGTAGTATAATATGTGTATATTATAGTATATTATGTTTATTTATTAATTTATTTAGTATTAGTATTTTTTTCATGTCTCCTACAGAAATTATTCTCTTAAAATTCACTGCATTAATGAAATAATGAAATTAATTAATGAAATAGGATATTTGCCCCAGACGGTGATCAACAATTAAACAATATTACCTGAGAGGGTGTTCTTTAATGTCATTTGAGCATGACAATGGAAAAAGGCGAGGCATAAAAACGGGCAGCTTCATTGGTCACATCGCCTTTCTTGATTTTTTTTACAGTACATTTATATTTTACAGTATAGTACATAGTAGTATTATATTTAGTAGATATTAAGTTTCTCATTCAAACTGATTAAATATCCACTTAGTAGCAATTGTGATTCTCTCCTTAAGTTTAAAAATATATTTATTATATACCTATAAAGCTTGACAGTTGATTGACACGGCGTGTTACAGTATGTGGCCAGTTGGCAAAAGGCATTTTATGCTTGAGGACTGTTACTGCGCCACTGTGCGATGTCAGACATTTTTCATTGCATTGTACGTTAGTTAGTTGTGCTTGTACGTCCGTTTTGTGCGCGTTTTGGTCTGTGTGTATTGTGTCTATATATGTGATTGAGCAGCTTTTTGCTGATTGCAGCGGTGCTGCCTGCATGCGGGCTGCTGAGCGTGGCGTCTGGCCCACTTGTAGTAGGAACAACAGATTTATGATGTGGTAATTTACTGCCGCAGTCCGAGCACGAGCAGCTGTTAGCTGTATATTCCTGTTTGTGTGGCTGTGTATGTGTGTGATAGAGAGCGATGGGGATAAGAAAAGGGAGGGAGAGAGAGAGAGGTGAAGTTAGTTAGTAAAATCTAATCCTGTTTTAGTGTGCAGAACTCAACTCATCAGATGAGGAGCCAGCCTCAGTTCACTAAAGCAGCCTGATGGTTCTGCAGCACTCGACAGATGTTTAGAGGAAGTTCCCCTTTGGGTAAATCTATCTTTTTTTTTTTTTTTGCTGTTAAAAAAATACACATACTTGGAAGAAAAGTAGCAGCTTATCTTTTATGGTGAAAATAATGAGAGAAACAACAAGTACTGCAAAAAAAAGTGGTTCCCTTCGGATACATCTTCACCCATCGAGATGAGTGGCTCTCATTCCATGCACCTATTGAGACAGATTGTATGCAGCTCGTTCTCACGACAGCAGTTGATTTCCCATGATTCATCGCCACATCTTTGTCTGAAGGTGCGTCCTTAATCATCTTCGACATCATATCCACGCATTTTTAATAACCACTTTATATTTCACTATATGTCCATACAATATTCATTTCCTCTCCTTAATTCAGCAAGGAGATTAAAACAGCGATGCAGACCCCCTGAGGTTAAAGAAATATGGTGGTGTATATTCTGCAGCTAAAATAGGGGTCTTCAAAAGGGGGCCTTTGATCTCCAGGCCCTTAAAGTTACTGCAAAGCCAAAAGTTTTCCCTTTTTACTGAAAAAATGTTAATGTAAAAAAAACACGAATAAATAAAAAAAAAAAATGACTGTATTTATTGTATGATTGGATGATAACAAGGTATATTTATGATCCTATAAGCTGGGCATGGTAGTGGGGGGAAAGTGGTCCTGACTGCCCAAGTAGAGAGAGGGCCCATTAAAAGACTTTGTTTTATTTTTTGATAAAGGAAATTGGTGTCATGATTTAATATGGTGTTAAATATTTTTGATAACATCATGGGACAATAAACTTTGAGCAACAGAACTATATTGGAAATCCCCCAAAATGGTTTAGTCCAGTCGTGCAATTCCAAGGCTCAGAAATTGGTGCTACAATTTCTACAAATCACACTGCAAACTTCTCTTTACCCTGTTATCAGTGTGTAACATTTAAATATTAAGAAACTTCCAAGTCACTGCCATCATCCAGCATAGGCATTTGACCTGAAAACAAAAGAAACACTGCAAGATGATTTTCATTTTTTATGTTGTGTTAGAGGCCTGACCTGGACCCGACATACTGTAGCTGTACAAGCTGAGTGGAGCTTAAACAAAATGATAAACTTAACCTCCTGCAAAGTCTTTTTAATATTTGATGTTATGTCCACAGTTTTATGTACTACCAGAAACACACATTGTCTAAATAATACATTAAATATCTATTTAATGCATTATTCATTCTATCCTGTGTGTTTCCAGATAGGTAGCTTTGTGATCTGTAGTTTAGCTTTAGAATAAGTTTCAGGCCATTTCCAATGAAGTATTAGACTAAGGTACTGTATTGTTTGATTCTAATAACTGTATTAGACAATTTGACAGAATAACAAAACTTTCCATCCAAGTATTTATTCGCAATTTTTGAAAATGCGAAAAAGAAAGGTTGATGGAAACGCAGCTAATGTCAAGCTTACAACCTGACATTGGGTCAATCTGCATTTTCATCCCTATATTTCAACGGCCCCATCTAAAAACCAACAAAACCATTTGTTGGTTTTTAGAAATGCATGTCAGAAACATGCAAAATTCTGGATTTCGATATACCACAGATATGGTTAAAGTTGAGATCCCATACATATTCAATAACTTTTGTTCAGAAAAGTCAACACTTTCTTCAAATACTGCTCTCTCTTTGACTTTGTTGTCGTCCTTCCTCCTTGGACCCTATCACCTCATCCCTCCTTTCTTCTCTGCTAACTTATTCCGAGAAGTACCAAAACCAAAACCTCCTCTCACCCATTATTTAACCTTCATTCTCTCCTGCCATCTTGTCACATAGCCCCATATATAGCCTTCCCTCCTGCTCTCCCTCTTTTGCTTTCCCCCTTTTTTCCCTGCTCAGTGAACTTTGCTTTCAGGATGCTGACCCACGATCCTCTCCGGTAAGTTGTCTTTGTCGTTCATCCCTTTCACCTCATCACGTTTTTATTTTCTCTTTCTGTCATATCGGAAATTCAATCTCAAAGACATCTCGCCATTGTTCATTGTTCCTGTTCCTCTTCCCCTCTGCTTTGCTCTTCCATTCTGTTATCCGCAAATATCTTGAGTGCTCGCATCCCTCTTCTATCGAGAAATCTCAGACCATCGGCATTCAAAAAAGCACAAATGCTCAAATGTATGGAGATTTAAAAAGAAAATACACACACACATGCACTGAAAGAGAACATGTCCCCCATATAACACTAACTCCTTTATAATAGTTACATGTAATTTATGAATGGATTTTCACTAGTGAAACATATCAAAATATAGAGTTAAGTCAAGCTAATTCATTTATAATGCACATTTAAATATAGATGTTGATCGATGTGCTTTACAGAGAAATTCAATTATGCGATTATTTGATCGATGATTACAGCCACAGTATCACAGTGATCCAATAAAAAACAATACAAAGCACAGCCACGAACAGAATAGATAAAATCACAAAACAAATAGCCCAACACAAGCATAATATATACTAGAAAGGCATTTTGAGAACGCAGAACTCTGCCAAGCATATTGTGACTCCCACCCAACATTGTTTTCCTATACTTATTGAATACATCAAGTCCAGAAACAAGTGGGTCTATGGCTGCAGGTGCAAGACATTACCATCAGGTGGCCCTAAACGATGGCGCCTGATTGAAGGTGCATTTACCACAATGTTACCAAACAGCCAAAATTCTAAGTGATCTAGAAACCAGGATTTCTTATGAATCATTCCCAAAATGTAATGATCAGTTTATGATACCATTCCCAACATTCACTGAAAATTGGACAAAAATCTGTTCAAAACCTTTTGAAATATATCTGTCTATAACAGACAAACAAACAAACACAGGCAAAAACATAATAAATCAGGATTTCTTCAAGATCATCATCATCAGCAAAATGTAATCATCGGTTCATGGCACCGTTTCCAACATTCTCTGAAAGTTTGAAGAAAAGTATGGCCTGAACTTTTTGAATTATTTTGATAACAAACGGACAGACAAACGTCAGCACTCACATAACCTCCTTGGAGGAGGTAATAATGAGAGCTGGAGGGGTCATGCATGACTTCATAATGACAGATAAAAGGCTAAAGGGTACATGCCTGAAAATGTGCCGCAGAGTAGCGGCTGACTATATGTATGAACTGTGTGAAATGTATTTAAATGAGTGCTTATGTGCTTGTGTTTTAGGAACTGAGGGCCAGAGGCCACTGATTAGGACATTGGAAGCACCTTGGGGTGGTTAATTGCCCTGCAGGGGTGGGGCATTGGGAGCTGTTTAAAAGGGGGAAGCAGAGCAGTAGACAGGCTCTTGCAAGCAGGGGAAGAGGTTAGGTTGGCTGTAGGCTTCACTGATTTAGTAGTTTTGTTGTCCAGGCCTGGAATCCATTAAATATTACTATTTTGTTTTCCCTCATATCTGTTGCTTTTTGACATCATCAAAGGGTTTTCTCTGACCTCCAAGTCTGTCACACACCCACATGGTAACAAAATGCCAAGTCACCTTTGGTTTGTGGCGGTATTGTTCATACAGGTATTCCTCTGGAAATGGCCAGATATCCAGTCTTTGGATACCCAGTTTCTAATAATTTGAGCTTCAATGTCAATTGGATTGAGAATCAGAGACAGAGGAGAGTGGAGCGGGTAGAAACTCACGGTTTCTTCTTCTTTCTCACGGTAAACCTGCCAGCAAGTAGATTATGTTCAGAGTCTGTTACCATGGTGACTGAGTTTCAGTTACCCCTCTTTCTGGAACAGATAGAACAGAGTTTCTCCCATGTCAGGGTTAAGTTACTCTGAGTTTTCACATAACCCGCTTCCTGGAATACCCTCTGGTCCTAGTCTATGCAGTATGTTAAAAATTGATTCTGCAAACATTATATCCTACCTACATACAATATGTGATCATCAAAATGACACAAGTGGTTCATTAGAGGTCAGCGATGGTCAAGAAGGGATCAGACAGTCAGTCTTGCTATTTTGAGTTTTAGCTTTTCTCTTCACACCGGTCAACATCAGCTGAGCTACCCGTGTTTTCCTAAACTGAATAAATAAATGTATCACAGTCCTGCTAAAAGGAATAAATTGCAGATATAATGCATCCAGCCATAATTATCCACCTGCATTTAGGATCCCCTCCTCTGGAGCTGTTGAGCAAAAAGCCAGTTCACTCATTCAGTGGCAATAACAGTTTATTTTGTAGATGGTGGTAGACTATCCTATTAAACGGGATGCGACCATTTTGTTATGCTTTGGGCAATTTTAAAGTCATACAGCATTTCTCATTTGTTGAAATGACTGAAACGATCTAGTGCCAACAGCAATGTTATATTGGTGACACAGTCTGCATTGGCAGTAGTTTGGGGTGGATGGATGAGTCAACAAAACACCGGGACTGTAACACCTGTTTGTTTCCAGTTTCCAAATGTGAGTGAAAATGGTTTTGTCTCTTTAAAATCATAATCACACTCTTTGATCTTTTCTTAAATTTAATCAAGCCTAAACATAGTAGTTTCAGGGTCGATGTACAAATTACCAAAATGTCAGGCTGCTTCTTTCCATAAAAATTACAAAGTATTTCTTTGTGCTTAAACTTAACTAGACCTTAATCAGAGCATTGTCAGACTATGTATTCATTGTTCTATAGTGATTTGTAACACTTTTGGAATGTATAGACACATGTTCCTTTCCATAGGGGTGTCAGATCAAAATAGACCAAGGACAAATGTTTAACTGGGAGGACTTTTTGAAACAGGAAAGGGTTCACAAGGCTTTTTAAGGATAGATCAAATAGTATGATACCTATACTCAAACAAAGGCGGCCTCTATCTGCCACCCTCTGGCTATCTGTCACAGACACACTTTAGCATCTGTCTGTCTTTCCCTCTTTTTTTTCCTTCTATCCGTTTGGTTTTTGGCCACCTTTCCGTTCTCCCCTACAGCAGTCCCTGAGTCCCTCAAGCTACAGCTTCACAGAAGTTAATGATACTTGAAACGTCTTTTTTTTCTACTCCTGCGGTCCATGTGGACTCCCCGGATTCATGCAAATATACAACGTGTTTGAAATTAAATCCATGTGGCTGCCAAAGAAAGCCACAGTGTTCGGTGTGACAGTTGTTCTCCTTGCCCACAGTTCTACTGATGCATTTGTTACAAATGGCAAACCTTCCAGCAAGCAAAACCAGCTCTCAAAATCCCCAACGTACACATGAAATAGTCATGTCTGAATGAGACCTGATCAACCATGTCTATCACTAACAACATAGGACTTACTCTACTCTAAACCTTAGCGATTACATTGTTTGAGATAAAGCTTTAATTTTATCTTATTTTTCTTTCATTCAATAAGGATCATCCAAGGAAGAAGCTCTTCAACCCCATCAAATGTCTGTGCTAGTATCCTTGGAACTCTGAACTGCTTGATTTGGACCACACAGTGAATTCACATCAGCGGTTACTAATAAGCCGTTCTCATTGACAATAACTCCACTACCTTCATGCAACACATCAATGGTGTCTTGTATGTAGGAGGGTGAGGCCTTTACAACGTTCTTAATGCGAGAATTGACATAGATGGATAGATTTTCTGTGAGGGAACCATTACTGGACACAAAGGGCCTGTGAAGTGGATTTATCAAAGGCTTATGATGTATGATAATGACATAATGTAATGATATGTATGACATAATTTCAATAGATAGATGCTGGATCAGAAAGCCGGCAATAGTGTTTCATGTCTATTTTGTAATCCTATCCTTTCGCGCTACCCTCATCCACTGACTTAATGATAATCATCTCATTAAATCGTTTTAGAGCCTTTGATTCCAGGTGAGATCAATTAGGTTCATGTTTTTGAAGAGTTTTATACAGACTGCAGAAACACCCTACTCAACGAGTCTGCAAAAAAAAGTGCCAAGGGAAGCATTTGATCCACTGTGAGGAGTGAATGTACTTGTAACTCTAAAGGCGTCAGAAGTGTTCAAAATACTGTAATTCAATCCGTGCTCTTGATCCTTTACAAAGGAATACACTGGAACAAATCCGAAACCTTTAGACAACACTTTAGTTTCAGACTCAGTTAACTGACATTTAGACAAATTGACCAAGTCCTGCTGAATCAATGGACAGATCTGTGATCATTATCTATTAAAGACATACTATACACAAACGTCTGTACAAATGTCAAGCAATTTAAACAAATTCACACACCCTGAGAACATCCATTAGGCTCCCACTACAGAGAACTGAAGAGGATAAATCGTTGCATTATCCAGGCTCTGCGTGTACTTCACATAAATCTGGTGCATTTGTTTATTTTAAAAAGCAATATGCTCACTTATATACGCCCAGTGTTTACCGACCTTTTCATTTGTGAGAAGGGGAAAGGGGATGTCCATTTGGACATGGAGGACAATTGCTTAAAGAAACATTTAGATTGTGCAAAGCCTTGTGTTCAGCTGTACGTCTGGATGCATTGAATTTATTGGTTGCCAGTAGGGGAATATCTCTTTGTGCATTACTCAGCATGTCACCAATCATTTCATTAACATCAGGAGCTTTTTTCTTAAACAGACAAAAATAAATAAATGGAATTTGAACTCAGTAAATGTAGCTTTCTTTAAAACAAATAAGATCACTGTGACACTAACAACAGAGAATGGAGGTCAGACATGACTTAATGGAGGTCAGACTTAAAGGGTTTGTCAATCACTGTTAAGGTTGAAACCAATTCACATGCACTTATTGTAAGTAAAGGGCCTGCACAGTAATGAGTGAACCTTTCATCAACATTAGGCTATACCTGCCTATACATAGACACATATATATACACACTGTAATAGTCAATCATGTTCCCCTCAAAACTAAATATTAGACAGATACCTGGCTGATGGCTGTCATTATCTATTTTGGCAGACTCTTGCAATACTTTTCTCACAACCAGACCATTGCCCTCTAGCAATAAATAATCTGCAGACAGCAGTTTGCATCCCCAGCTAAGCCCATAATATTAGGGCTTAACACAGGTTCATAAGGTGCCCATAGACGAGGGAGAAATTATCAGCCCAACCGCTGAGCCAGAAGATTCATAACATGACCAGGCCTGTCGTTTTCATTGCACTTCCAATTCCTGCATGATGCGTATTAATGCTTAGTATGTACCAGTTAAAGTTACTACGAGAAATGTTTTACTGGTTATGGAACAGGCCCATGATGCCTCTATATGAACTAGATAAGATCATCAGCGAAAATATTGGCTATTTCTATATATTTATTCTCAATGCCTGTGCTCGGGTCACATTCTCCTGTGAGTGCAGTGAAAATCAGATAAATACAATCCTATTTGCTGATTGTTTCACAGCGCTTTTGTTCAAAAACACAAATGTGTCCACACATTGCTGGATTTAGCGTGAATGAAGCCTTACATTGTGTGTACTGTACTAATTACAATTATCATTCTTGACAACAAATAGAACAACAACCTCATCACTATGCATCATGCAAGTGGATGTGTTTCAAAAAAAAGCTGCAAAAGTTACACAAAATGAAAGTTCCTTGTGGTAACTTTAAAGTTCCCCCTTTTGTCCCATTATGGAATAACCAGTGCCCTGTAAATGGCAGTTCTCATCACTTTTAACTCGCACTCTTGCTCCGTGGAGGGTTTCAACAGCCAGAAGTCGCATGGAGTTGACAGCTACTTCTTATTTTCACCTAACAGGAGTGGAGGGATGTGACGCACACAGAAGCTCTCGCTATCCCCCTGGAGATCCTATCACATTCCCCAAGCAGGTGGAGTCGGTAGCACAATGACAAGGACATGATACCTCACCAGGTTTCCACCCGTCAATGCTACCAGTTGTGTTTTAACAAGGCATTGACTTGATAATCCGAGGCTTTACATTTTAAACAGTAACTTTTTTATATCGTTCTCTTTTTCTGTCGACAGTTGAAACTCTTTCCAATTTAACAGATTCAACCTTGCTCAATCCAGTCAGTGCCTTTTTAAACGTTAGCTACCGTGAAGTCGTTAAGTTTACAGTGGTGGATTTGTGTGGGTCTGTTTTTATGTGTGTATTTGGTAAATGGATTTAATTTGCATAGTGCCTTTCTAGTTTTCTGACCACTTTAGTCACCTTACGAGTGTGCACCATGCACACGGCTCATCAGGTTGTGATCTAGACATTCACACACGCTCCCAGACTGGGACACACAATTGGGGATCAAGTATCTTGTCCAAGGACACTTTATCAAACTGCCGGTCTTCCGATCGGATGAACTTTTCACCTCTAGAGGCATTTTTGTGAGTGTGTTAATGTGGGAGTAGGCAGAGGTCGGAAGGGGTCACGAATGGCGATAAGTGCAACTGCAAAGAGTCTTTGATGCATGAAATCTCATTAGTGCTAATACCTGATAACATGAATCTGGCTTACTTCATATCCTTTATGGCCTCTCCTCAATTACAATTACAGACACATTCGCAAACATAATTTTACATTATATGCACATCCATTTTTGACAGTTTGCTAAATATGATTTACATACTGGATTAAAGGGCATTACTCCATAATGTGCACTCATTAACCAAATCAAAATAATAAATGGTAAATGGACATGCATGAAATTGTAATACACCCACTTCGGATGTTATCACTTGATTGGCTGTTTCTGTGGTTATCACGGTCATAGATATGGGTTATACGGCCATTTTCAGCCAATACGATTCCATCAAGCAACTGTAGTAATTGGTACATGCAAGTAGCAGGAGAAGACTATTCAAGACTACTGAACCTTTTTCCATAATGTTACAGTTCTACAATAACTTGACGTGACATTTTTACTTGATATCTTTTACTGTAACATTCAGACATTTTTACCATAATGTCAGGTTATTTACTGTAACTTTGGGTACCTCATTTTACTGCCAATTGGTCTGAATATTTTACCAATGGTTTCCATGTTTAGCCAAATGATGTGATCAAAAACTCCTATTCCAAATTAGTTGACATGTGCCTACTGGGTCCTATTATAATGGGATGAGATCATCCCTACTATTAGGTGTAGCAGGCCCCTACTGACCCATAACTATGAGGCAGATCACTAATGATAATTCACATTCAATAAAGTGAGTGATAATGTTTGGAACATACGTAATCACCGCAGTAAGTAATCACAATGAAAGGAGTTTTTTTGTATAAATCACCATTGCAAATAAAATGTTCTGATCCGTCATCTCTATAGTAAAAGTTTAGTTTGGTTCATTAGGCACACAAATGACTTGGTTAATGTGAGGGAAAGTGTGTCATTAGGAATAAAACCAATGAGTCTTGGGAGGAAACAGAATGTAGAATAAGGTCTCCCATGCTAAAATCCAACATTTTGGTGACCCATCACTCCAACCTTCTTCCTCTAAGGACTTTATGGCTCTATAAAGACAGTCAACAGCATGAGTCCTCAACTTTGATTGCCGGCTAAGGCTAACTACTGTGCTAGTAAATGCAGTTTCTGACTATCAAAGTCAGAAACTGCATTAAGACGATTCAGAAGGCTGAACGATATGCAGGTATGGCTTTCATAACTAAATGGTTACTTTTCCGTTGGGATTCATGAATACATCTGACTCTGCAGTTCTGAAAACTCAAGTAACTTTCCCCTGCTCATCAGCACAACTGTCTTACAAACCTGGCTTTCTGTTGAAATTGTAAGCTTTTTGGACAGGTATTATATATGAAGAAATCTGAAAAACATTGACAGGTACAAAACAAAGCTTCTCCTTCCCTTCTTTAGAGTGTGGATTTTATGTATTTTTACTGTGAACTGCAGTTCCAGAAAACTGATTGATATCCTTGTCACATCTTTTTTTTTTATTCTGCTTTGGCTGCTTATTGTGAAAAATCTTGGGCCGTTTCCATTTGTTTCTTTTGATCTATTTGCCATGCAGTGCACACATAAGTCCCAGTGAAGCACATAACGTGTCTATACCAGTAACAGCATAAACATACTCTTTACTATATATTTTATAACCCTACAATGGCTATAGTTACACATGGATATTTGTTTTCGGCTATGAAGGCCTGCATTGACAGGACCGGTAGCCCATTTGTCAATTTTAAATTGAGCCATTTTTTTTTTCACTCCAAGATTTAAATCTGCAAAACAGTGAGACAAGAAAAACAACAGAATCATTCATTTCAGAAATTGCCCCAAAATATTGTTTATGTGACAAAATATTATGCAGCCGTGGCAATGATGGCAAAGGAGGGAATCAGGTGACCTTCTTATAAAGTGAAATTATTATAGAAGGACACATTATTATTATTATTAAACTACCAAAAAACTTTAGACTTCAACATTGTAGATTGCTAACTATTTGATTGATGTCATTACTATTGTAAGCTGTAGTATCAGATCAAAGAATGTCCTTGTGTTCTGCTTCGTAACAGGCTGATCAGAGTTTAAATGGAAATGCCTTTTAACATAGAAATCTCCTGATTTCTAAGGGAACCAGAGGCTACTAAAAATCTGTTTGAATGAGTAATAATTTGTGGAAACCTGGAAGGATGGAGCCAAGTCAAGAACTGTGGGGACCTGGATCTCAGTAGGATACATGCTGCTATATTCAAATTAGTAAGAACATTAAAAAAAAATAAAAATGGTTTCTGAGTTCACCTTTAAAAGAATATTAAAGTCACAGTTTATTGAATTTAATTTGAAAAAAAGAAACATTCTTGCAATTTAATTTGACAATGTTCCTGCTTACATAACTGATTTGGTAAGGTGAACCAATGCGACAACTGGTTGTTGTTGGCTCTTGATCAATTCTCAGCGGATCAATTTCCAAATCCCTCCCCCCACCCCTGCTTTCCTCCAAACTGTTCCACGGCAATGGATTAAATGAGGAGAAAAAAACATATCTGAACTCTAGACACTCCCAAGACTGCTTCCAACATGGAAAACATTTCCAGCCCCCCCTCAATCTGCTTTTAATTGAACTTTTCCTTTATCTCACGCTTCTCCCTGGGATTTTAATCGGTCAGACAGCGGGTGACAACGCAGCACAGCAGGATTTCGTGTTTTTTTAATATATTGTCTTTTCAAATGAGAAATTGTAATGAAAGTTTACCTCTGGTGCATCCACGACTTGTCCTGAAACCCTCGGATTTTACCCTCAGGACTTTTTCACACTTGGAAAAGTGTGTGTAGAGGTAATTGTAGAGTGAGTATCTGCAACATATCATTGTCATCACATTATATTTGATTATGATCACATGTGACAAATGAAGACCGATTGATACATAGGCTAAACAGGCATTCATGGTTCTTCTTTAAGAGAAAAAAGGAAGTATATGGATGACAAAGAATGTCTGATGGCTTCTAAAAGCTGCAGTAAGTCCTCTAAATTAAATGATGTGCACTCTAGAATGATGCTTGTCGATGTAGGTAGAGCTATGGTGCAACTTCGAGGTAGGATTATTTAAAGCGTTTCAAGGTCAAAGCATCATATCTGATATATGTGGTTACTTTTTTCTTATTTGCTAACTAGGACCTTATGACCATATTCTTCAATTTCATTTGAGACCAATAAAGTATCTATTTCATTGGGACAATGCTAGCCGAGCAGACGGCAAACCCAGTGGTCAACGGATCTCTATGGCTTTTGTTCTCCGGTCAATACCAGTCTGTTCCTTCACATTTCTGGAAGCACCTCACACATCACAGTTCCGATTATCAAACAGCCAGATTACCGAATACAGCGTGTGCTGTCGATGGATGTCATGTTTCCCTATTGTGAAACCACATCGCAACAATCCCATATCTTATTATAACGGGAAAACAAATCTATTCTGTCATCCTCACTGGATTCCCTGACCGTGAACGGACAGGATATTGATGATCCACACCCACTGCAGCGCACAGCCGAGATGCATCTCATTACGGAGACATGATTTGTGTCCATGTTTAAGGACGGGCTACGCCTTCGCTTTACTCATACAATTTTCATGCCATTTTTCTTCTTTTCTTCTCACAGTTTAGAGAGCTGGTGTGCAGTAGGCCACTGGCTGGTGTGAAGCAATTCAGGTCAAACGCAGAGTTTATCATGGATATCAAATACTACTACCTAGTGATATTTGACATAATTCCTTTAGAGGCTCTAAGGAATTGAGTTAATTACTTTGGATTGAAATGCTTCCGCATCATCAAAGACTTCTGATGTGCCTCCAAATGGCAGCTCATGGCAACTGGGTGGTAAGGAACCAGGCAAAATCAGCAGGGGATCTGTGGTCCCCAGAGGCAGTTATTTCACGGTTGTGAATGTGAACCAGCCAACCAGTGTGCCTTTTATGGAGTTTTTTTTTTCTTTTTCAGATCCTTGATGAGATGTATCAAAATGACACATAAACAACTTGGAACTTCTTTTTTTTGCTTTCTTGGAGTAACTCCGTTATTTATCGGTGCTGTTTCCCAATCTCCCCTTACCTTATCGATACCGGCCTTACTAGTGATTCCAGCGCAGTTGTCCCTCACTCGGTATGGGACTGGTATGTGAAATGGAAATGGTTGCTGTCTGTTTGGTTGTTCCACAGATTGAGAGTGGGGAACTTGACTAGGGAAAGATTGGTGCCGAAATAATAGCACTGGTGGTGCACTCTCCAACCCAGAGCCACCCAATATACGTTTGCTGTAAAAGGACACAGCAGAATTTCAGTCAAATCGGACAGGTAGCGTTACGAAGTGATGTTTCCTGTCAGTCATTTTAGATTGGACTGAATGGCTTTTTTTTAATTTTTCTGGTAGGTTTGTGTTTTTCCTCCTATTCTTGCCTGCTTTTCCCTCTGTATCTGTCCTGCGTTTACCTCATTAACCTCACCCTGTTTTCTGCAGTCTCCTGTTTTTACATCCATCTTCTCCGCTCTTCCTAACTTTTCATTCATGGTAGTGTTGCTGTGTTTGTGGGGGTGGGGGGCACTAAAGAGGGAACAAAAGTAAGATTGATGCTCTTTTTAAAGTCCTACAAAATTATTAACAATTTATATTGCCAGTTAATTTTGCTTTCTCTTGTAATTCAAGGTCTTTTTTTCTTTTTTTTTTTCTTTTTTTTGTTGCTTTTTAGCTCTTTTATATGTGGTTTGTTTCATTATTTTTTCATTCCTGAACATGTATCCTTTGACAATAGAGCCTTGTCCCAATTTCTTGTAAAGGGCTATTTTGTTAGTACTGTTGTGTTTGAATTATGTTAAATATAAAAAATAAAAACAACATTGCTGTATTGTTAGAAAGATGAATATTTTATTCTAAGCTTTGGATTATAAACAAAACATCACTGCATCTGTATGGGATTTGTATCATTCTGGACGGTAGGATGTACAATATTCTTCAAATCCTCTACAGTTTGATTCCCAAACGAGAGAAAAGCTTGCATATTTCATCATGCAGTATGACTCAAAGTCTCGCAGATGTTGATTATTCTGTAATGGGTAAAAAACAAAAAGAACAAAAATGAAAAGTTATGTTGAATTGTGTTTAATTCGGTTTTGTCTTGAGAGTTTCCTCTATCAAGTTTATAGCTACAGTTTTGAGTTTTGCTGCAGTGACAAGTGTGACACACTCTTACAATCACTGTGAGGAGCCCAAGAAATTACTCACACATCATCACAACACACAATGAATTAATCCAATCACCTGGAAACTCATGCTGCTCCACATAATTTAAAAAAAAGCTGCTCTCTAACAACCGGTTTCATTAAGAAGAGACACATTTGCACCCTCGGCCATATGGAGAAGAGAGTCCTGTTGGCCATCTGTGAGTATTTTTCATAATATATTAGAGTCATGCATGATTGCATATGTCTGTCCACGTAGCTGTTGTAGGTCGATTGACAACTCAATTGCATTTGTATTCAAAGTGGTCACAAATGTGTCCTGAGTGTGGCTCCTGGGTGCGTTTTCCCCAGTGATGGAGTTGTTTCCTGGTTGTTGGTGGGTGTAGAGGTTAGACTAGGCAGCTCTTCTTTCTTGTAGTTGTATGGTTAATCTTTGTTAATTAGTTGCATATTTCTATTTCTTGTATTAACTGTGTCTCTTCTGAAGCACATTATGTGGGTTAATTTCTTCAGCATTAAATCAAGTCTCTTCAGACAAACAAGCTCTTTAATAAGAGTAAACATGTCAGCAGTTACTTGAAAAAAATACAAACATCACAAACAAGATAAAACTTTCTGCTTTAAAATCGGTGACATTCCTCGTGAAATTGGATGTGATGCTTGAATGTCTGATTCGAGAGCAGAGTTTTCACATTAAGGTTATCTTTTAAATTATTCCCCCCCCAAAAAATAAAGGTACATACACTTTTAGCAAGTTCAATTCAGGCTTTAGAGACACTGTAGGTGATCCATATAGATGATCAGCTCTGACAGCTTTTAGAAACAGGCTTGACTTGAACCATCTCTGGTAATGTTGTCCTTTGGTGTTTTATGTAAGGGTTGTTCATGCAGGAGATACCAGAACCACTGTCTTGTGTTCAACAAATGCAGGTTAACCTCAAAATTGGAAATATTCATGTAAAAATATGTATTAAATTGTCATGGAGGCTTATTTTCTATTTATTCATTTTCAGTAGGCTTATGTACATTGGTAAAATTTGACACATGGCTGAGCTAATCATTACAGTGCGCAAACTCTTTTTGTAATTTACCTTTTGACCTTTCACTGGTGACATCACAAAATGAATATCTTTTAATCTTCCGAGCTCATCTCCTGTCTGATTGCTTTCCAACCTGACTTGCCCATCCCTCTGCACTTCTGACAACCCTTTACCGATTTATAGCCCGGGCCTGACTTTCTAGCTGCCTGTCTATCTTCCTTTCAGCTATCTTGTCTGCTCTCCTGCCTGCTTAGCTCCTGGTGACTGGTTGTCTTATTTTTTGGGTGCTCCGGTTGACTGGTTGCCAATATACAGTGATGTTTAAGTATCCAAGCTGAGTGCTGTAGCAGGCTGATATACGAGGAGCAGTTAGTGCTGCTCTCTGCCTTAAGGGGCTGTTAATCACAGATACCAACTTTTTTTTTTCTTTTTTTTATTTCCTCACTTTACAGTGTAAGGCTTCCGCACTCATCCTGTTATGAGAGTTTCATCAAGTAATCATCGATGTTTGAGTAAGTGACAGTGAGGCAAATAGGTTTATTTTTGTCTATGTAGAAGCAATATTCAGTGATGACACACGTCAGTTTTATCTTAATGTGAATTTGGCTTGTTCTTTGTACTGCGACGTTTACATTGCACCAGGAATGTTAATGACTATGAATATGGATGGACAAAGACTATGAAATGATCCTGGACTTTTGATTGTCTATATTTGAACAGGCTGCATCCATTTCAATACAACACACGAGTCAGTTAATGATAGTTTTAACACTTTTAAACTTAAAGGACTTTACTTTTCAGTGAACAAACATTTGTTTCTGACAAATTTGTAATTTCTAAAGTGCATTTAAACAATAAATAATAAGGTAACAAACAAACATTAAGTAAAATCTCAAATTTAACAGAGATAATTTTCCAAATATTAAATGCAGAAGACTTAGGTGTTAATATATATCACTTAAGTGTTGAATGAGTATTCATGACTGTTTAGCTGGATGATGAAGAAACTGTTCTGAATATGTCGATATAAAAAAAGTAATAAATAAAAAGTAATGTGAGGCTGCAAAGAGAGGAAACATTAATGACTGATGAGACGTATCCGACCCAAATTTTACATTTATCATCTGTGGGAGGGAATTAACAGTGTGAATTATGGTTCTAATAATATAATCTTTCATTTTTGTTCTTTTTTTTCAGTCATCATTACAGAGTTGTCTGATGTTATTCCGAGCTGAAATGATGGAATCAGGGAGTAAAATGCAGCTAAAATCCTAATCATGTGTTTAGAAATAAAAGCAGACAAAATATAAAGCTGGAAGCTGTTTCTACCGAGCTATTAAAATATATGATTGCTCTTTTTCCTTTTCACTTTTTGATAAAAGTCAGACCTGTTATCCTTGTCAGGCTGTGACCCAAATATTGTATTTGCATAATATCACTTGTTACAGATGCATATTTAAAACAATGGTGTCGGATAACTCAGGTGAACCGACTCTATTTAGTCATGCATTAGCCTTACTCATAATATTTGTTTTTAAGCATTATACATGACATTATTAACTAGACTTTACCCATTAAGAAGTTGCAGTTGCAGCAAAATAACAGAAGTAAGAAGATTATATAAAAAAATTAAACACAGCAGAAGGTGTTTTGGACCTTTTTCGCTTTATTTTTATCTTCATAGCTTGGGAAAAAATGTGTATGAATAAATAAAAATGAATAAACAACTTTGGCAAAGTTTTATTTCTTAAATTATAAATGCTGAACTTTTAATCGAGAGTTCACTCCACACAGATGAGACCATGAATGAAATGAAAAGGATGTAAAGGATCCTCAGTTCTCTCATGGTTCTGATCAAAGACGTGGCAAACACAATGCGATTGTGTAAGTACATCTGACAGAACTGTCTTTTTGGAGTCTGTTTCCAACCTTAAGAGATTCTTTGACACACAGCCAGGCAAAGGAAACCGTATTAAACCCTATAAAACCACTTTATGGTGAAGCTCTGAAGGTTCTTGACCACCACAGCAATCTACACACCAAATACAATATGTCATGCTTTGCAAACTTAATTACATTTGAAAAACGTGTGCAAAACGTGTGCAAAACATCCCAAAACGATAAGATTAAAGTATTGTAGATCTTATTGTCTCCCTCAGGAGACAGACAATTAACGACAAATCATCCTCAATAGATCAGGCGTCATTTTAAAGAATCAATCTACGGCTCAAGATGTTAAAACTTTTGTTTTCAAGAAAACTGCCATGAGGGGAAGTTTGGGGATTTTTAAATTATGGCAGCAAAGCACAAAACTGATTCAATTAAGCAACTTTTCTGACACATTTTAACTTGTTCTTTTCTTAATGACCTTCTGTGAGTGCAGAAACCTGCCCCAGGTTGCCTTCTCTAACAGAAACGTGTTGCAGCACACACCGCCCTGGAATATTCACTGTAGTTAACCTCTTAAGACACACTGCACTATAAGTGGCGGGCTTCGTTTACGTCAATACTACACTTCAGTCATTGATAGCCAGCTTGAAAGCCAATGAGAACAGACTACAAAAGTTTGACCGCCTTTGGTTTGAGGGACAGCAGTGCGACCCAATGGAAAGTTCTCATGATGAGACCGTCCAAATCTAAGCCAATAGTCATGTGGGAGCTGTGTTGCATACAAATTAGGCGTACCGTTTTCACGAATAAGACTGATAAAGGGGTTACGTTTTAAGACGTTAATAAATGACCCACTCAAATCTAGGCCTCAGAACTGGCATGTCTGCACAACTGGGCAACTGATGTCTCTTTTCATCTAAGTACAGATACTGTTCCTAAAGTCAACATGGCGTTGGAAACTGTCAACATGTTGAATTGATTGGGACAGGGGCGCCATCTTGTGAGGTAGACGCTCTGTTTACACGGCTGGTGCCAAGCGTTGATCACGCATCACGTTCTTGCTCTGTCCTTCATCAGATTTGGCCGATTTTTAACGAAACATGAGGCAACGGGTAAACTTAACCCTTAACCCTCATCCAGGAAACACCTTTTTTGTTTCTTGGACCGGATGTAATTTAAACTGAGTTTCCCCCTGTGGGATAAATAAAGTATGATTGGTTGATTGATTGATTAACACTGCAGCAAGGCGAGCTAATAAATCCATGGATGTAAACACAACGGGTACCTCACAATATAGTGCATACTCACAAATAACAAATGAATAACACACATGCACATACAGGTGCATTTATAATGTTAAGTGATTCGAATGAACATAATAATCATGAACTGGTATTTGTATTATTTCTTACTGACTATTTCCTAATGACCATATGAGTCCTGATATAACAACAAGGGAATCAGCTGATTTCCTTTAAGGAAGTTAACATAAGTCTTTGCTTCCACAACTGTTGCAATGCAGTGTGTATCAGTGCAGGTGTGTGTGTGTGTGTGTGTGTGTGTGTGTGTGACAAGTGAGCATAAATCTGAGTTATATATCTGTGCTGACACAACGCTATACAGCCTCTGCCCACAAGCATATGATGAAGCACACACATATGTGGCTTCACCACACACACACTTACACACAGACACACACCAGTGATCCATACACTCAGTCTAGCAGACCCCTTTTAAGCTAATTGGTTCTACAGCAGTGATGCAAGCAAAGCTCATTACAGGCCGTCAGACACAGTCACTTCTGGAAACACCCCTATCCACTCCTCAGATACAGGACAGCAATTCGCTTTTACTCAATCATGTTATCACTGTGTAAAAAAATACATATATATTCTGTGAAGCCCTATGTAAGAAAAATAATGAAATCTCACAAACTCACACTACAGCAACGACAGATCATTATAGTGTACTGCACTTATTGTAAACTTGACTCTGTTTGGATCAAAAGCCGACAATGTCTCTCGAATTATTGAGACGGAATTTATTGTGAAATTACCTATCAATGTATTATCTGTGTCAGGCTTGTTTCATTCCTTTTTTTTCTTTTTTTTTTGTTCTTTTAAAAACTCGAGGTTGACCTGAGAGCACCCTGTCTCCGACTTCCACCCTATACAGAAATCAAGTCCTTCACTGTGACTGATCTGTATTGATTTTCTGTTCATTGACTTCATTACTTCATGCTTTGCAGAGAACTGAACTAGGAGTGCTGGTCTTACCATATAAATTGCACTGATATTTCAAGTGTCAAGATGAACCGAGATCAACGCTCCCTGTTTTAACCCCTAGAGGCCCACGACTGTGAAATTTCGACATCGGTTTGAAAGTGTTGTACCTTATGTCAAAACATTTTGCTCCTTCTCTCTTGCCTTTCAGCTGACATAAAAATGTAGAGGTTTACAACTGATGTACTTGTCAACATTATATCTCAAACTGTCAATCTGACCTCCAGCAGGGATGCAGACAGGCATATGTGTGTGTGTGTGTGTATTAATAGTTCTGTGAACTTCTAGCATTTTTGGTCTAAAATCTTTACTATTTTTTTGCAGTATATGGTGTGTGTGTGTATATGTGTATATATATATATATATATATATATATATATATATATATATATAGCCATGCTAGTGCAATGGCTCTAAAGTTATGATATACAGCATCTATGTAGGACTCTGCATGATGCATTCTGGTAGCGCCGTGGCGGAATTTTTGAGAGACGAGGTGTGGCGCCAGACTTCCTTATTTAAATAAAATGTCTAGTCTACTTCATGCAGCTCAGGGCCTTACGACACCACTCTACTATGGTGAAATGGTTGTTGTCAGCAGGCAGGGAAGATAATGCGATGCGTCGTCAGCTCTGGGTCTTGCGAAAAGTGGCGTGCAAGTCGTGCAGCCAAGCCACTTTGTAAAACATTTGATTTTGTCCATGAAAGGTCCATAAGGATAAATGTCCTTGCAGTGACATTCTGCGTGATGTGTATACTTCTGTTTTATCTGAAAACATTTAGTTTACAGCGGGCGCACTGCGATGCTATTTTCAAGTTTTTCTTCAAACATCATAAATCATGATATTTTTCCGTCCACATTTGACTGTCTGATTGTATCATGGAGATACACAAATAGGACTGGATAGCAATTTACTGTTTGACTGCACTTGATGATTCATGGTTTCAACGGATTTAATAATAATGAAATTGGTTATTATTTATTAATATTAGTTTAGTGCATTTCTTAATATCACTATTTACATTTGCACAACAATTAATGAATTTGATAACCTGTGTTAAAAAAAATAAAGTGTTAAATAAAGTGTGTCACTTGTTCAAAATGGACAGTTCATTCCTCTAGAGCAAATATTTGTGTCAATGAAACTGTCAGTGTCATTAAAATGAAAAGTCCTGACACCTTTTATTTATGAAAAAGTTAGTCTATAGGATTTCTCATGTTTTCATCATGGCAGTTTACTCTGTAAATGATTTCCAATTGAAACAAGTCAGACCCCGGTGACACGATCTAAAATGCTTAAGACAGCACTATTTACACAGCTTTTAGAAACCTCCAGTAAAGTTACATGTTACTGTATCTAGTGAGGTGATTTTTACTGCATGTGCTCTTTGCAATTCTAATTAATTCACAGCACTGTGCAAAAGAAAGAAAAAAAGTTATTTACAACAGAAATAAACTCATTTTGCTAAGACCTGTGCACAACTGTAAAAAGCTATTACAGAACATAATGAAAATGAACATACGACATACAAATACTGTAAAACATTCATGCACATCTTTCTCATCAGTTAAAGCTAAATTGTACAATTTAGGAGACACTTTGACGAAAAATAGTTGTCACTTTGGTGCATTTCCCATATCACCATTACATTTAGTTCAACCTCTGCAACATTTATTTATTTGTGCACATGATAGTAGCAGCTTTTCAAGCATTAGTTGTTACATGTGCATGAATGAATTACACTTCTGTGTATGTTGTATGTTCAGTTCCAATATTTACTGTAATATTGTTTATAGTTATGCACAGCTCCTCCCAAAATGAGTTCATGTTTGTGGCAATAAGGGTAAATGTATTTTTTTTTGCAGAATACTGTAGATGAATTAGAAGTGCAAAAGAGCTTATCCAGTAAATATTTGAAACATACATATTCAGTGTCTTAAACTAGGTTACCTCACTAAATACAGTAACATGTAACTTTACTGGAGTTTTCCAGTGGCTGTGTAAATAGTGCTGTCTTGAGCATTTTCAGGTAGTGTCACTAGTGTCTGAATTATTTACAGTGGAAAACATTTACAGAGTAAAGTGTCACAATGAAAACATGAGAAAGCCATTTGACTAATTTGTTCGTAAAAAAAATGGTGTCAGGACTTTTCATTTTGATGACACTGACAGTTTCATTGATGTGGATACTTGCTTTTGAAGAATGAATTGTTCATTTTGAGCATGTGACACACTTTTGCAGGTTATCAAATAGGTTTTCAGTTTGTACTAAAACCTTTTTTACTTTTAAAAATATTTATGTTGCTCAATACAATGCACGCGTGTTGTGCAAATGTAAATGGGGATAGTGAGTCATGCGCTAAAGCGGCTTAGAAAAACTGTAGGAAATTTTTTTGGGAGAAAAAAAAAGATTAAAAAATATGTACAAAATTTGATTGACATATTTTGATGGATATGAGTCTTGTTAAATGAGAACTATTAGTTTTATTGGGAATTTTTCACAAGTATTTTTCATTTTGACTGACGTGACAAAAGCGATTATCAAGCAGTACAGAGTTGTGTGAAAGTAAGTAATGCATGTCCGATGTTGATGGAATGAGAAACTGCTACTATGATGTGAGCAAATGGCAAACGTGGAGGTTGAAGTAACTGTTGTGGAAAATATTAATAGTGATGTGAGACTGAGAAAGATATATGGATGGTGTTCACATACTTCCAGTGGTCTAATACAACAATTTATGACCAAGGTCTTGCAAAAGTAATGACTCAACTTTGTGCATGTGCTAACACGCTAAATTAAGTGGTGAGCATTATTCCTGCTTATCAATATGTTAGCATTGTCAATGTGAGCATGTTAGCATAGTGATGCTGAATGCTCTGCTGGTTGTTAAGCATTATTTGAGCTGTTATGGTGGTAGATTTCTGTCTTGATGACCAAATAAACTGAAATTCATTTTTGCCATTTTTTGTGCAATTTTTTTCAACATTTGTGCATGATGACTGTTTGCCCTTAAACATAAATCAGCGTTTACTCAAACCATGCAGCAGCGTATCATACAAAACGGCTGTACTCCTTCCCACGCTAATTATGTTAGGCCCTTTGTTCCAAAAGCGCTCATCTGCTTTTTGCTAATAGTGCATGGCCTTACAACAGAAGGCTAATATTGTTACAGCCTTTGCATCTAATGAGCATAACCGTGGCTGTGAAAGGGCTGTATTGACAGAAAGCCGTAGAAAACCTGATGGGCGGAGTGTCATTAGACTGTGTGCATTTGTGCACGTATTCATTTGAGTGCATGTGGGTGTTTCCTTGCAGTGTTGTTCCTGTCTGAATGTGGATATGTGGGCAAAATGAAGGGTCATCAGATAGGCCACTTCAATATTTCTATCTGTCATCAGCTTGATTCTAGCTTAATCACATAATGGCTTCAAAAGCTGCCAGAGAGAGAGAGAGAGAGAGAGAGAGAGAGAGCTGGATGCCTAATTGCCCTAAGAGTATGACATTATCATAGTATGATTGTCCCATCTGGATCACAAATGAACTCAATATTCGCTAGAAAATCTGTTAGTTTGTAATCACAGTTATTTCTTTGAAATTAAGAGACTGCAGTTTTCCTAGATCATCATTTAATGTGATGATGAGATAAATTTCCTCAGGGAAAGACAGGGATAACATATCCTTTGTTTTATGTAATTCAAATTGGAATTTGCACTGAAGTGTTGGATGTTAAAACTGATACAAGAAACGAGGTACTCTCACAATATTTCGATACACCTGCGTTGAAGCAGCAGTGATATTGATGCAGATGGCAAAAATATTAGGGTTGTCCAACAAACAGGTTGAATCTGGCACAACTTTGGTTGCAACATGATGTCATCCAGGAATGCACTAACCAAAAAGTACGTCAATACAGGAAAATAAATCCTTAAAAATCTGTATTTTTTTTTAGAAGACCAATGCAATAGCTTCAGTGCAGCCTTATATTATTGCCCTTAATTAACCCGAACACCACGTCCTCATGGGAAACCAGGACAACAATAGAGATAACAATTAACGAATTATCATTAATTGATGGAGGAGTGGGAGGTTGAACGTGGGAAAGAAAATTATCAGCAAATTACTTATCGGTAGATGCTCTTAATTATAGACTTCATCAAGCAGCCTTCAATTAAAGACAATTATAATTATGACTGGGCAGCAGTGGGCAGCTTTTACTGCGATGTACTTTCCATTGAAGCAGGTAACACCATGGCTAATATTTAATATTAATTGTGAGGATCATGTAGTGGCCTCATTGTATTTGTATAAAACAACAAGAACAACAACCTCCAAGCTTCCAGCCTAACCGCTAACAGACTGGCAAATGAGCTTTTATTCACATCCCTTATCTTAATTGCAGAGCAAATCTGTAAAATGTCCAAAATAATGAAAAACGGCTCCCAACTCTTTTACAAACAATTTATTTTTATCGTTTTCGATAATCAATAGATCAAGTCTTTCATGTAATTTCAGAAAGTACTTGCTTAGATACATTAAACGGTACTTGGCCCTATCAAATGGCAGGGATTGAACCATCATTAATGTGTGGTTTCAATTTAAAACCAGTATAAAAATTGTGCTAAAAATGACATTTGTTATGACACAGTATTACAAATCATTAGCAGCTGATGGTTGAGTACTGGGGTTGCCATAGTGACCAGATAACAGATCCAACATAGTTCTGTCTTTAGTAAGGGGATGTCAATGTTGCCCTCTCATCTTGGGATGGAAACTTGTTCTATTCCTATATACCTTAAGGGAGGCATGTTGTGTTGTGTTTTTCTGAAATGTACATCCCCTGGACTTTATTCTTTAACATTTTTCATTGCACCCCTGTGCACCAACAAGCATTTCCACATGGGCACCTTAACATGTAGATAATATTGATGCTATGCATGATATTTTACCTCTTATGTTAAACTTTTTGGAAAAAAGGTGTATTTTTTGTGAAATGAAGTATAGACCATCCAGGAATGTGTAGGTTTTCGTGGTGGTGGGACATAGGCAATCCTCTTGGGTTTTCGGATATTTTGTTCTGCTTTGACTATGATACTCTGAATAGCCCCTAGTTTTGAACAACCTTTTTTAAAGTGTGCCTTTTTTGTAGTTAGTCTTCACTACTGCATATTCTGCATATCCTATGAAAATAGCTGAAAGGGGACCTGTTTTTGTGGGGGGGTTTTGTGGTTTTTGTTTTAAATTTAGAGCAGTGGGGTAAAATGAGTTTCCTCTGCGCAGTGAATTTCTACAACAGCTTTTTCTGTACAGAAATTCCTGTTTGGAATGCTCCATTTTAATTCATCATTTTAATGTCTAAAGAATTTACATGGTGTTGATCATGCTCCATAGTAAATTTGAGATGCTCATTTTGCACATTAGTGAAGCAAAAAAAACCCTGTAATAATATTTCATCTCCATTCCAGAGTATACATATATCATCGGTGTATCTCTTCCAAACTTTTATGTGAGGTAGAAATATATTCTCTATGGGATTTAATCCATAGTCCTTTTCAAAAAGGCCCACATAGGTATTAGCTAATAAAAGGGGCTGGCTTTGCTACCTATTCTCAGCTCTTTGGTTTGTAGATAGTTTTAGTCTTAGGACATAAAGTGGTTGCACACGACTAAGGTCTCTGTCAGTTCTGTAAGAACAGGGATTGAACCTGAGGTTGTTTCTCTAAGTAGAACATCTGGGCTTTTATGTGCAGTACTTGAGAGTATAAGCTAAGATGATCTACATATTTTTTTTTCTTATACGCAGACATTGGGTGGCAATTTTCTGTAAAAGGTCTTTAAGTTGAAGTCTTAAGACAGATTGTTGTACACTCTATATTCTCTGGTTTAAAGTATGCTAGACCATCTTACAATACATCTTTGGATTTTCCACAGAATCTGGTAGGATTTGTTGCCACTGTTTCCCACTTCCATCAGTCATTGATTCTGTGTTCTCATTGGTTACATTAGGAAGATCACTTTTCCTAAAGATTTCCTTTGGTTTGCTAGAACGAAAGAATCTATGGAAATCAATAATGGTGTTAAATTCATTACATTGGGTAGTTGGGGCAAAGGAAAGGGCTGCTTTAGGGGTGACTCACATGGCAGAAGGTAGAGGTTTGTTTCCCAGGTTCATTATGTTTATTGTCTCGTTGGGCTCCAGGTAGGTTGGCAAGGACATTGGCACCATTGGCGGCCACCGGGATCAGCGTATGAATGTGTGATTGTTGGCATTTTGTGTAAAAAGCTTTCAGTGGTGAGAAGAGTAGAAAGGTGCTACACAAATACAGTCCATTTACCAAATTGTACCAATTGTGATGGGTCCCTGCTGGCTCAAGCGCATCGCTACCATGTTGTTGCCCAAATTGGGATGAATTTTATGACTTAAAACACCTGGAGACATCCACTACAACCTAACTCCAGCCTGCAGAGTGTCTCTTTAAATATTCAAAGGTTCAGATCATTTGTAAATTATTTAGTCTACAAGTCTGTAGTCCTTTAAACCATACTGATATGGAAAGCTGGATGATGATTGCCTTGAATGTTAATGATTGTAAAAGCACTTGCTGAACTGTCTGAATCTCATATGCACTCATCCTTCTACAAAATCGTCTTATTGCATTTAATCACTGCTGTTAATGCAGATCTGATGAAAGTTAAACCACTTTACTGAAGCCTGAATTGACATCATACACCCGCACACTGTGGTATTATTACTTTTGTAGTTTTGGTAAAGGAAAAAAAAAAAAAAAACTTGGATTGACATGATTATAGATTCCAATAAATTAGCTGAGTCCTCTATTTAAAATGCAGGCCCACCCCAGTGTCTTCCATTTGGCTTTACAGCTGTTTATTCTGCCAACAGAATATTGCTAAAAGGGTTATGTGTAACTTTCAGACCTCTAGAAAGATTTCTAATATTGTGTTCATCATGCTTCAATGAAATGTAGCTGCTATAGCTCACACACACACACACACACAGACACATTCTACTATCCTGCAGGGATTGGCCGGTGAGTCATGTAACAGTTTTACAACTTGCACCATTAGCATGGTAATCTGTATGCTCTTCATATAATGAGTTAAGCCCTCACATTTAATCAAATCAGGAGAAACAAGTGAATGAAGTAATGGTAACTGTTCATTATACAGATGATGTCGGCTTATAAGAGCACAAGAATGCACTAAAGTGCCAAAAAGAAGCAAAGATATTAACATGCATCATTAGGGAAAAGGAAAGTGGTAAAAAAGCAGCAGAATCTAAGGCAGGTTCCGGAGTAGCGCATGTGGAGAAATAAATCACTCTTCACTAACTAAGGAACATGATATACGGCAGAAGACGTCTGCCATCGTCTCTTGAGATTTACTGACTTCACACACATTGATGAAAATAACACAAAGCAGGTCAATGATATTAGACAAAACACAAATCAGACGAACGTGGTCGACATGACTGAAACTAATTAGCAGCAAATATTTTCTCAGTATGGCTGTGCGATACTCAGAGTATTACAATCAGCAGCAGGAGCCAGACACGTGGTCAGCAAACCGTAAACAGTTGCGAGTATGGTCCTTTAACTTTATGATACACTCACAGCGTCAAAGCTCATAATAACAACATAAAGGTCCCATATTGTCTACTTTTCCTGGGTTTTATTTGACGTTTTGATATCCCTAACAAGATATATTTGTGGCTTTAAGCACCAGAAATCATCTCAATATAGTTTTACGTCTCCTCTCTCAAGCTTCTCTCTGGAGCTCTGGAAAGAACAGGTCTTGTGTCTGTCTCATTAATATTAATGAGCCTATCCTCTGGTTTCAATGGCTGTGAAGCTGTCGCTCAAGTGGGCGGTGACTGTATAGTTGTGACATCACAACTTCAGGAAGTCGCGATGGCTCGTTTTAAGGCACAGTTTCTGAATATGTCCTGCATGCATTTCTCTGTGGATAGAGCCTTTTTTTTCAAACATGGGACAGTATTTATATAACACCTAGACCTTCTTATACTCAAAAAGCAATTAAAATCTCACTTTCTACGACAGGGGACCTTTAATCTGTATTCGCCTAGACCAAATGCCTCTTACTTGTATCGCTTAGCAAAGCAATTTAGGGGTGTTTCTGTCTGTCTCACAGGCCCGGCTCAGCTTGGATGATGACGGGGGCCGTTTTGTCCACATCAGCCAGAAAGTTCCCGGTGGGCATTGAGAATTAACGACGAAAGTCGACTCAATTGGAGAAAAGCTGGCTTTTCACTTCTGCAGGGGAAAAAATGTAATTTAAAACAATTTTTCTGCATTTCCACACCACCTAACCTTGGATTAAAGGTACTGTGTGTAGCTTCTGGTGGCATCTAGTGGTGAGATTGCAGATTGCAACTAAATGTGTACTCAAGAGCCTACATTGGCCACAACAAAACCCCTTAAAGGCCATCTCTAGAACCATTGTTTGGTTTGTCCATTCTGAGCTACTGTAGTACCAGGGGGATGTTACACATTTATGAATATGGCATTGACGTTAAATGACTTTAACAACAAATGACATTAAAAAACACCCTTAGTAATATTGCTTAATTGTTGATCATCATAGCTTTAGTGAAAAAAACATAACATTAAAATTTTCTGTCATAAAATATGATGAAAACTATTTTTTGTCAGGAAGGAATTAATCACCTGTTCCAAATTGCCAACTGGTCTCAAATAAATGGCTTATCTGTTAAGTGATTGAAAGAAATAAATGCCTGGGCTATTATTTGTTAATTTATGGTATTTCATAAATTTCTGCTCCTTGTGTATCTGATGGGTCAAATGCTGAGGATCAGATTCATAGAAGTATTTCTCTCTTCTTTGTTATTTCCTCAGCAAACTCAGTCTGGTCCTATTTTACACCTTACACCACTTGATCTTACATTTCATTTCTTTTGCAACCTTTTTGTTAACAAACCAGTTAATTGAAGCACTTTTCCGTTTCTCCTTAATCTGTCAGTGACCTTTGGGCTGGTCACAATAAAACAAAGTTTTAAAAAAAGGGTAAAAGAAAACAAAATAAAAAGCAGAAACTTGGCATCAGCAGTATGTTTGACAGTTGTTGGACTTCTGAGGATTGGGACTCTGGATAATTTATATTTTACATGTGCAAATGTGTTTTTTGGACATTTCCTAGCTGGTATTTCACTTTCTCCAAATGGTCTGTGGCACTGAGGTGAATGCTGCATGCTGAACACTTTGCAAATTCTGTCTGCGTCATTTAGAGACTGTGGTCCCCACAATGTAGGTATTTGTCAAGGACCCCACAGGGCCAGATAAACAAGTATGTGCGGGTGCATGCATGCATTTGATTTTGCAGGGATGTCAGTAGTTATTGTTTTTCAATATGGGAGTTTTTGGAACCTCTGAGGCACTTACATGTTATTGAAACTTTTACAGGCTGAACATTTTAGAATCTTGTTCCCGTATTTGTAGACTTCACGTACTGTATTGTATTCAGTATTTGCTCACTAGAATTTTACATCCAGAAATTGTGCAGAAGGATTTAACGGATCCCATCATGTAGGTTTCCATTTGTGGGACTCGGGTTCTGTATTTCTAAACTACTGGCTACGGGCCCAGCACACGTATGCTATAATGTCTATGTACTGTAAGGGTCGTGTGTGCACAGAGACGTATGTGTGTGTGTGTGTGATGGGGACAGATGATGCAGATCCCTCTTATCCAAGGACAGTCTACTCTCAACAAATCAATGTTTTCAATTTGGTCATTACTATTTCACCATCAGCAGCATTATAATCAATAGTCGTGCTTTCTGCTTTAAGGTGTTTACACATGCCCGCATTAAGGGACACACACACAAGTTTATTTAGTTTATTAAACCCTGTCTTTCCCTGGCCTTCTCTGTGACCTTATCCATTCTCTAATCCTTATAATTAAGCTTTCTATGTGTTTAAGGAGATTATTGGCCTCACATGGCATTTATCTCCATTTATGTTAGTATATCCTCTTAAAAATCCACCTTAATCAATTCCTTCTGAGCGATTATATTTCAATATTGCGCTGATTTCATTAAGTCTGTTAACCATGGACACCATGAAATCGCATTAGCTTCGCCCACTCTAGCATCAGGGTGTCCTTGGTGTGCACCCAGGGGCCCAACATGACATAGGATCTCATATTTAAAAAGAGAAATTAGCCATGCCCCGGAGGCCTTGGGGTAAAGTGCTGGTCATGAACCATGACGTCCCTGGTTTTTCTCTTTTTCTCGCTGGGGACCTTTGTTGTGTGTCATATCCTATTTACTCTCTCTCTTTATTTTACCTCATTTCCTGTCATCTCTCAAATGGCACGATGTAATGAAAGATGAAAATTTAAAATGTAATAATATAACAATGTCCAGGGTGACATGGATATATAATTTTGTCATCATTTCATGCAACCTTCAAAACCAAGATAAGACAAAAATCTATACTCTATACAAAATTCTATTTTTAGTAATTTTATCATATCTTTTATTTCATGTAGCAACTTTCACACAAAGTGCATAACACCTTTTAAAAAAAAAAAGTTTTGTTAAATGTTAAATACAATATTTACAATAAAAGTACAATATTTTGCTGTAAACATACATTAAAATACAACACAAACAGAAACATTCAACATATTAAACACATTTTAAAATATAAACATTACAAAATGGCACAAAGTAAAAGACCTACTTAAAAAAAATACCAATAATCTAAGTAAAAATGCCATTGATTATTCAGTGGAGTTGCAACAGAAACATTATAAAGATGAAAGTATGCAAAGCATCTTACAAATCCTAAATGTTCCCTTGTTTTTATAAATGCAGGTGGACAGTGTATAGAGTCTTTAACATCCTAATTATTCCCCTGTTTCCTCTTGTAAAGGTTGAGGTTTACTACTTATTCCTTGCTTCAATTACTTTAACACACTTTCATTAAAGAGAGGAAAAAAGTAGGTTATTGTCAGCCTCAAGTGTAACTGCTGATTACATTATGAAATGGGACCATTTCTTTTTTCTAAAGTTGTAATTACACTAATACATCAACCACCATCTGCCATAAGCGTAGAAAATACTTCTATAATGCCAATTTAAAATATCATATTTGTTTAACCTAAAATTGTGTTACAGTACATCTAAAAAAAAAATCTAGGAGATCTAAGGGAGTAGCATGAACATTTTTAGATGTAAATCTCTGAATTATATTGACTACACCTCATTAACAACATGTTCAACCTTGTCAGGAACATAGCAAATATCACTTTTATCTGAACTACTCTACTACGCCATTAAATAAAGAGACTAATTTTAATCCAGCATGCTCTTGCCTTTGAAGGCCTTCACGTTAATTGATTTCTGTATTTCTATAACAGTGTCTCCCTTTGATATCTGTGTCCCACTTCTTCCGCCGCGCATCCCTCACTGCCTTTGGTATTAACGATTTGGCCTCACCTTTTCTTTTTTTTTATTCCAAACTTTCATTATTTCATCACCAATTTAATTTCAATGCTCTCGTTGCTATCTCATCTGTTTTCTTTTTTTGTTTTTTTTTTCCTATTACCCTCTACACCCAGCGTGGGCATGAACCCAACTAAATCGTACATCAATTCCGACTCTTTGTATTCTCAGCATTGCTGTGAATATATCCAGCAATAAATCATTTTGTTGCTTTTGAATGCAAATTATTACGAGCTGCAAATGACAACTTCACTGTCAGACTTCACCACTCATACTTGCTGAAATCCTAATATAATAATGACTATTTCTGCTGCAATAACAGATAATCTATCTATCTTTTGCATATTAATATATCCAACACAGGTATGGACACTCCATGTATAGGTATATAGGAATCTGTTATAATAGTGTCTTTACACATAATCTTGCAACAATAATCCAACATTATCCTCATTCCTTTGCATCTATTCACTCTTCCGTTCCGCCTGATGCAAGTTCAAATTTGGTACTGGAGGGATATTATTCCACTCAGTATTAGGCCCATAATCTAACCTATTTAAAACATATTCTTCTGCTACTGCACTAATGCCCCAACCAAATCCTTTACATATCTGTAATACACTCACACAGCACCTTTCTTGCAGATCCCTTTAACTTAACTCCAGAAACCTGGACAAGTCTAATGCTCCCTTCTCTGGCTTTTAATCTCCTGGATTGAGCACCTTTGCTCAATCAGGCCACCAGAGGATGCAGCAGGCAAACCTGAGCACACTCAGGTAATTAGGGGAGGACTGTTCAGCCAGTAAAGGGAAAAAAAGAAAGAAGGTGAAACAAAAAAGAAATTAAATGAACAGCTGCAATTTCAAAATATTCAGCCATTCTGTATCATAGCTACATAAGATGTGTGACCAAACCATTTGGTTATCAGTCAAAATTCCATTATTGTTGTCTGTGCAGATCGCTCACTTTATTGTATTTAAGAGAACCAAATTCCAGTCAGAGCTGGACTGTCACAATATGGCCACCATTGAGGGACATCTTCACATAGCCTCATCATGTTTTGGACAATCGCCAATTTTTAACATTTTCTCTACTTTTCCACCTACCTACAAGTCTAAAAAGATCCTTATTGCTAAGTCTAAATGACCCCAAAAGTGAAGACACATTGAGAATTTAAGTGTCTACTTTCCCATCTGAAAAAGTATATTCAAACTTAATAAGGTGTTTTCTAGTGCACACATGGGAAACTCAATTGTGACAATGTTGGAAATGTCCAGTTACCAATGGTTTTGGGTGGTGGAGACACCCAACATAACCATGGTTTGCAGAAATGTAAACACTTGACCGCCTCCCCATCCCCGTCCCACAGACATACACCTCAAACACAATCATTAAATCTGCAGATGACACAACATTGGTGGAGCTCATCGCTTCTCTCTGCTGCCATCTGCGAAGGTGCTACGGGGCTTTAAAGGCCTCTACTTCAAAGTTCAAAAACAGCTTTTAACCCAGAGCCATCACTGAAATGAACAGCACAAACACATACACCAACCCCCAACATCATAGCACTATTACGTAAAAAAAAACATGTAATAGTATGTCCATACAATGAGGGAGTGTTCAGTAAGATCTGTAAATATAAATATAGGCCTATACACCACAATGTAGCTTCTTCTCCTTTTTATTACTTTGTATGCATGGGCAGAAACACATGTCTGTGTGTGTGCATGTGGGAGTTATTACATTGTTTGGAGCTGCACAGCAAATTTAGTTTGTAGCGGAATGTGCAGCATTCTGTTCTATTCAACACTGGCACAGATGTTGTTGTAAAAGCCCCACTACATATCCTTAATGCTTGCACTCGTGTTGCCTCCAATTTTCTCAAGACGCCAACCGATACACCACACGCCCGTAATCCACGACTGATCTTATTAAACTAGAGTGTTGCTTTCAAAGCAGACCTGTCAACTCACCCCCCACCACTCACTCTGATCCCACCAGACATCACATCACATTTAAAACCTTTTTTTGTTTACACTTAGGATGTTATCAATATGAACTTTCCAGGCGAGCGTTAAACAAAGATTTTTAATCAGCCTTTACCTTCGCAGCTCCTACAAGCAGGCCTTTTCCCCAATTTTCTTCCGTGCAAAGAAAATGTTTGTTTTCTCAATAGAAAATTTTAAATCCATTCTTGCAGTTGTTTCCTGTATGGCAACATGTTCTTTTATCTGTTCCGCAGCGCTCTATCATCTCTGAACAAAGATCTGCCCATACCTTACCCAGTATATGCATATTTATACATTTATGTAACACAGTTAAAGACTTATAACACTTCCTTGAGATGCTCCATGATCCATAAAATAGGTTGTGGACTCTCACCTCTCTTTCCACAATAAATCATAAGCTTTTAAAATATAAAACATATACTCCTCACCTCTGGTTCTAGACATAGTAGAACCAGTGTTCCCCTTTCCTTCTTCCTTCTGCTACAACTCTCACTGCTTTTAAATCACAGCTGAAGACTTTTCTGTTCAATGCTGCCTACTGCTAATATCATTTCTTCATTACCCTACACTGCACTGTAACTTGTTCTTGTTTTTTGGTTTAATTTAAAAATTTTAAATTTTAATTCTTAATTTTTACTTTTTTAATCAACTGTTTTAAATTGTATATGTCTTGTTTTTTTATTTAAATTTTTTTTATTTTAATTCTTAATTTTAATTTGTATTTTAATCAACTGTTTTAAATTGTATCCTGATGCTTTTAATGTTTTATGTAAAGCGCTTTGAATTACCTTGTTGTTGAAATGTGCCATACAAATAAACTTGCCTTAAATAATATATATATTAATAAAATAGCCTTGCCTTTTATAAATCCACTTTGATATTTTGATCACATCTTGGATGCCAGTGGAATTGGTGTAGTTAGATGGGTTGGTGGGATCTTTTCCTCATTTGCTGATGAGCACTCTACCTGCTTATTTCCAACTTTGGGGTAATGATCCTTCCTGCCAAATCTTGTTATATAAATGTAATAGAACCTCTACAGACAGATGGCTCAACGTCGTATACCAGATCTTTTTTTTTCCCAGAGGAGTTCGGCCTGATTTACATGAAGCCTGTTTCATTTCCTCTAATGTGAAGGGGGCAATGATTGCATCATCCCTTTTCCAGTAATCCTTTATTTCCATCATTTGTTTGCTGTCTTTCTCTTATTCCCTCTGACACATTTCTAGAAGTAACCTCTACCAATGCTGGAGCTCAAATACATCCTTTTAGTTTCTCCAATAGTCTTTCAAACCACTGCTAAGATGTGGAAACTCTGTTTATTATATATGTTATATGCTATTCATATTTGCCATCGGCATCCTCCCTATTATTTCTCATTGTGTATTATTTCTCAATGCAAATGAAAATTTACAGTACCAGTAACAAAGGTTTGGGCACATTTTTGTCATTCAAGTGAATGGGAAGGTGTTTTTTTTAACTGTAATTAATTGGAGATGAAGCATGTTAACTTATATTAAAAATGCATTGACATGATACAGTAATTGTGCCAAATCAAAAATTCAGAGAATGCATAAAAAATAGGACTTTTTTATGTGAGGACTTTATGTGAATTCTCGAATTCATATAATCAAATTCTATCGACATTATGAATTACTTATCAAATTGAATATAAACTAATTTACATCTAACTCAATTTATTTATTCAACCAACCAATGTATTTATATTCATATAGGCTATTTGTTTCCTATGATGCTATTATCTGACAGCCCACAGCCTGCTTTCAAAACGTACCGTATACAGCAGAGTACACATTATATGTTGAGTTTCCTACCCATAATGCAATACCATCTCTCAAATGTATTCTGCAGCATGACATGCAGCCAGAGTAATAAAGAAGCATCTTTGATGACAAGAACAAGCACCTGCAACAGGTGTAATGACCCCTACACCCCCCCACAGAACCCTGATCTCATCATCATCATCATCATCATCGTTACATGATGAGCGATAATCCTGCATTGCCCATTTTTGAAGGCTGAACAATGACTTATAGTGTAATGTAGGAATGAAATATGTAATTCTCTAAGCAAACCCAGGAAGTAAAACAAAACAAAAAAACAGGTGTTTTCTACCAGTCCTCACATGGTTAAAAGCCTTTTTTTTCTCTTTGAATGAGTGTAATATGTTTGTTTTAAGCAGATATTGTGATGTGTCATTGAAAGAAAAGCACAGGTGTTACTAATGACATCTATTATTGTTTCATTCTATTCACTCATTTCTGATTTTGAGCAGCTGGAAAATGCAGGTGATGCTGCACACACACACACACACACACACACACACACACACACACACACACACACACACCATTACACCCACCTAAAATAATCTGTGAATCAACCAAACATTGTTTTGATGCATTTATCAACGCTGTCATTTAACAAAGCTACCAAAGTCAGCAGCTGAAGGTGAGACTTAAACTGTGGGGAACTTATCATTTTATTTGCATTTTATTAATGGTCCCAGATCATGCAAGTAGCCATGGATTCATTTTTTTATTATATATATAAAACACACAGAAAAGCAGAGAAACACGGGATGGATTGGACTGGATTTAGAAACTTTGCTGATTCATGGTTCGATTGCCTGCCACCTTTAGAGGTTCCCAGCATGGCCCAACAGCCCTCACCATGACACACACCTTTCACTGAGTTGACTTTTTGTACTATAAATTGCAATTTTATCATGTTAAGTTCAATCCTTCCAGTAAACCCCAGAAAAGTGCATGATATGGAAGTTTTAATTGTTTTCTCACTCCAACTCGACGATCTTACTGCTGTATATTTAACAGACATTTTAATGTAAATACACAATTTTGACTGTTTCAAAAACTTGTATTATACAACATACTTGTATATTAGACCTTTATTTCTCACACTGTAACAATTTCCAGTATAAAACAATACAAATTCACAAATATATACATATGGTGAATAGACATTTGTTTTGTAATAATTGTATTCCTGGAATTATTTAAGGTTAGGGTTAGGTAAATAAAGCCTCAAGAATTTACACAGATTTGTGTAAATTCCACATCTGTTGGCACAGAAGCCGTTCTTTATATTGAAATGGAATCAATGTTTGTCTAAAAAAAAGTACAAAATAAAAGTTACTTCAAAGACAATAGTGTGATGCTATTGATTGTCATTGTTTTCAGGTCAATTATGAATGACAGAAGCATTTAGGTTGCATTAGTGCATTTTGGATAAGAGATTATGCTGCCGTCCGAAATGTGTGTGACTAATAGAAGCAAATTGCAAATGACTTGTGCACAGCTCAGCGGAACATATCGAGTCCTGCTAAGGGTCCAATGACTCCGTGCTACAAACAACACTGCATTTCGCGGCTCCATTTTTGTTTTTATAAACAAAACAAGGCCGCGCCGACATGTTATGACGTGTTCCGTCTACAAACGTGGACGCTCAGAGATCCAGGCCCTAAATCGGTACACAGTAAGAGATTAATTAAATGACCCGGAGGCAGAGGAGATGAAGCACCTGTCACCGTGACGCACGGGTGGCCTCATTTGGGATCGCACCTCTAACCCTGCAGAATCTGCTCTCTACACGCTGATAAATACTTGTTGCTCGCCATGAAACCCCAACAGTTATCAGCTATTCATTTTGTCACATATTTTTGGGCAGGAATCAAAGCAGTTAGATGCAGAATACATTAACACTGCAAAACCAGTCTCTTAGGAAATAAACAAATAGATTCTGGAAGTGCTCACGCTTGTTGTTTTTTTTTTTTTTTTTGTTTCTTTGCACATCCCTCAGGTTGATAAATTACTGTGATTCAGCCCTAACCTTAAATAAATTAGAAGCTAATTTTGCAGAGTAGAAGGGGAAGAGACACACTGCAAAAATGCAGGATGAGGACGCGCCGTGTGATGTGTTGAGTCATGTCATATTGTGCATTGCAATGCAATCTAGTTAAGTGAACTGTGTATGAGCGTGTGTATGTGTGTGTGTGCGTGATGCACCAGTCTGGAACTGAAAATGACAAATCATTGACACTCCTGCTACAGGAAGAGAGACAGCGAGGTAAAGCAGCAAGGAAGGGAGAGGAGGTGAGGGTCAGAGAGGGCAAAGGGAGATAAGAAACATAGTTTAATTCAATCCAGGGTTCACGCCGGAGTGCGTGGCACTATCGACCCACGTGGCTGCTTCATTATCAACGTGATGAGCCTCGCCGGTGTGCGGGAACAAGCAGGCGCTCGTGTTGCAGGAATGAGCTGTTCAGGCCAGAAGTCTCGCCTTCCCCTGTTATCTGCTGATCTGAAACCAAGAACCCTTCTGGCATGTTGATGTTCGCATCGCCCTTAAGGTGAGAGGAAGATATGGGAAAGGATGGTCAGAGAGATGAGTGGGGGGGGGGGGGGGGGGGGGGGGGGGGGGGGGGGGGGGGGGGGGGGGGGGTTATTATAGGGGTCAGATGCGGGAAGGAGGGAGATACGATGCGCTGGAAGATGAAAGCTCAGGTAAAACAGGAGAGGGGAAGTGGACTGAGAGGCAAGATGGCAGATTGGATAGCGGGAGGCGGAGGGAACTACACACACACACACACATTCATACAAACATTAAACCGGCTTTGGATAATTGTGTCATGGGAGAAGGAGAATCTCAGCGCCCGGATTGACAGGTGGAACGACACAATAATTGTAGAGAGCAGAGGGCAGCAAACGCACAAGTCTACACACTAAACACTCACACAGATATGTACATAAGAGCTCATGTTATATCTAAGTGTGTTCGTACATACACATTCGTGAATGCAAAACACTTGAAACATAATGAGCATAATTGTCTCTTATGGGACAGGCTGGAGATGGAGAGGAAGGATGGTTAAAATGATTAGAGCACACACAAAGGAACACAGCTCGGTGGATGTCGACAGGCATGCAGCATGAACAGATGTATGCACACACACACCTTAAGTGATAATGGTGTGCTTTTATTTATTTATTTATTTGGAGATTTTATAATGCTGAAAATGCTCCCGCTGCTGCGAAATGGTTATTGTTTTCGTGTTTATTATACAACGCTTGTAGACCATGAATCACTTTTTCCACAGCACTTCCTTCTGAAATCATAACGGTGCATGATCTGAAAGATGTATACATCTGATTTTGCATTCCTCATACGTAGTGCACACACACACACACACACACACATACACACACACATACAATATAGAAGTGTGGAAGCATATGGCTGGTCAAAGTTTAAAAGACTGAATGTGAATCCTGTGCAGGGGTTTGTAAAATATTTGATTCCTTTCAGGTTAAATAATGAAATAACCAGGAGTTTTATATCAAAAAAGCACACAGACTGCAAGTAGCTTGTTTATTGGACAGTTCCAGTGAGCGGAAATTACACTTTAATACTTTTACCTCAATATTTGTTATTATTTACCCTGACTGAGTTTTAGCATGATTAACTGCTAGTTAATCTTGCGATAATGTCTTTCCTAATGAATTGGACTTGAAACTGTATTTCACACCTTTGCCTGAACCAAGAAAATAAAGAGGAAAATGTTCACGCTGGAGTTTTACAAAAAAAGCCAGAAAAGCCTACGTTAAGTTTTGAAGTATAGTTTTCTGTAGCTGATTCTCATTATATTCTCATTTCTAACAAAGCACTTTGATGTTTTAATATTACTTTCGGTGCTTTTCTTTGGTCCCACCACTATTTCAAAAAAGTATTATTCTCAGTTGGTCAAACAAACTGATCAAAAGAGGGAAACTTCAATGTCTGCATTAAAGTGTTTCAAGAGTAATCGTGGAGGTCTATTGCGACGGCACATCAAACTAAAATTTATATCATTATGCAATAAAAAGAGTTTAAACAGAGGGAGCAGGGTGGGGAGCTGGGTGAGGAGCAGGGTGGGGAGCAGGGTGGGGAGCGGTGCAGGATGAAACATCTCTCATCATAAATGACAAAAGGTTACTGAAGCACAGAGAAAAGTGACTCGCAAGGAATAAAGGAGAAGCAAATCATCAGAGAACATAATGAAACGAAAGACACACACGGAAAGAATAGAAAGAGAAATAGAGATGCAGAAGCACACAGAGGTTTAGCCAAATTGGGGAATAAACAGAAAATGAAATAAAGGGAGACAGGTGAATTAGCGGTAGTTGAGTTACTATCCCCTAGTAACAGATACAGTATTTGCTGTATTTTATTTGCATACAAAAACTCAGGGACAATAAAAAGCTCATATGAGTTGTTTGAAATCGGATATTTGCGCTGACAAACGGCTGATTCTGTCATCTTAGATAGTGCAGAGCAGAAGCTGTGTTTTTTTGTGGTATAAATGTAAAATGTCGAATTGCATTTGATGTATAAGATGCTTTATCTTTGCAGCAAGGGCCATTTTAAGGTTCTGACAAAAGATCTGCAGATGAAAACTGCCTCGATCCTGGAACATTTACACTTGTACTTAAGTTAAATCATTTGTTCCTGATAAACGGATTAATACAAAAAGAAAAAAAATGGAAATGGAAAGAATATTCTTGTTGTGTTCTTATTAAAAAAAAAATAATAAAAAAATTAGAGGTCATTGAAACATTCAGTACACGATGCTCTCTCCGCTCTTTGTCCAAAATCCTAAATAAGTCTTCATTCACTGTGCCCGACACGCTTTGTAGATGTCACTCTTGCATGCAGCGTCAGTGCATGTAGCATTATAGGAGAAGCGGAGCTGTCACAACCAAACATGATCCAATAGCCTGGAGACAGATGGAAACACACCTGAGCCCCGGCACGCTGCTGCTAGTACGGGGGGAATACTAAGTTTCAAAATGACTCTTGTATAAACCTGAACCTTGGGATGTACTTATTGATTGTAATGCATTATTTAAGATGTTCATTCAAGCACCCATTTAAAATACTTGAAATGAGAAATCTAAATATTTGAAATGTATTAATATTACAAATATTAATACAAACTTACTCGGCAGCGACTCGGCAGCGACCGGGACATACATGCATGCGAGAATACATGCAGAAGCAAAATATAATGAATTCCTTTGTCTTGCATTTGTGCGCAAGGCCACTCACCATTTAATCCAAAAGATAAAGCCTGAAGTTTAAAACATACTCAGAAAACATTGAATTGTGGAGGTGTCTCAGCCTGGTGTGATGCAGACAAGGGTCACACACGTGATTAACCACATCAGTGGTTGGATTTTGCACGGTCGACATGGCGACAGAGACCCATAGAAAAGATAGTAGGGACACCTTGAAAATAAAAAATAAAATCCAGAGGAAAACATCGACCGACATGGTGAATACTTCAGCTGCAGTTCCCCTGTATATTCCACTTTTCATCAGTTCATAAGGTCATGTAGCATAAGGTCATGTTACCTTATGCTGAAGAGGAAATTCTCTTGAAATGTGTGCTTCAACAGGACAACGACGCCAAACACACCAGTAAACGAGCAGCAATCAAAATTAAAGTTCTGGAGAGGCCAACCCAATCCCTGGACTTTAATCCTATTGAACACTTGCGGGCTGACATCAAAAATCCTGTTTCTGAGGAAAAAACAAGCAATGCAGAGGAATTGTGAGGCTGAAATACCTGTCTATAGGAGCCAAAAGTAGGTTGACTCCATGCAATACAGATGTGCAACAGGTCTCAGAAACCTTGGACATACAACTAAATATTAGTATAATGATTCACAGGAGTGGAGTTTGCATGTTCTCCCCGTGTCTGCGTGGGTTTTCACCGGGTACTCCGGCTTCCTCCCACAGTCCAAAAACATGCTCAGGTTAATTGGCTCTAAATTGCCCGTAGGTGTGAGTGTGTGAGTGAATGGTGTGTGTGCCCCATGATTGGCTGGCGACCATCTGGGGTGTATCCCTGCCTCTCGCCGTAACGCGCTGGGATAGGCTCCAGCAGACCCCTGCGACCCAGGAATGATAAATCCTGAAGATTTTTCAGTTCATACAGTAAATATTTGACTTGTAAAGAAAACACTGATATTTCTTTGAACCGCCTAATATTCATTTTTCTTCATTTTCTGTAAAATAATTAAAACATTTTCTCCACATTTTAATTCAGGATGTAAAATGCAGTGTTCCCAATGCATCAAAATAAAAATTATTATAAGGATTTTGGCTTTAGCCATGTTTTAAACACTGCTATGATATTGAACATAACTGTATATATATGATCTGAGGCTCTATTTGAATATATTTTTGGCATTTTTAACATAAATATCTGACATCATAAACTGTATGTAAATTAAAGACAGTGGGGAAAAAAAGATACAAATAAATAAATACAATAGAAAAATGACAGTGGTGGATTAGGAGAGAAATGACAGAATAGTGTTGCTGTCTCAGAGAACAGGGGGATTACAAAGAGAGGTAGAATCACACCGACAGCGAAAAATTAAAAAAACAACTGGCTGGCAAAAAAGTAAAGAACTAGAAAACATGTCTGCCTCTTCAAACGCTGAAACCCTTCCACTGCAATTTGTGGGGGAAGCTCTCATTGATGAAAGCCAACTAGTAAAAGTACTGAGCAACTCTTTCTCTCTCTCTCTCTCTCTTTCTCACACTCATGCACGCACGCACACACACACACGCATGCAGTGAAAATATTTCTTTCATTTTCCACCGGACTGGAGTTAATCCACAGGAGGTGTCATCACCTTGGTGAGACACTTGGTTTCTCCTGCTGACTCACCTGAAAAGTGTAAATCCAGATTAACGATCGCAATGTGCGCACGGGGGACATGTTTATACGCAGACGTCGCACGGCGTGGTTTTCCTTGTGCACAAACTCATGAACCCTCACACCCTGCATTCATACTTCATCGTTCACCCCGGATTCAGAGACACTCAAATGCACTCGAATGCACAGTCCTGTTCATCTCTCGGTGCCCAGGAGTGCTGCGTTTTCAATACCGTGAAATATTGAAACTGTTAACTCAGCTGACATTACTTTAACGCTGAGACGCCGTGTAAAGTGGGGAGAGAGGAGCAGTACAGGGGAACTGTTTAAATATTGATATGATAACAGAAATATACGATTAGTAGGAGTTGCTAAAAACTCCGGGGTTTGTATTGGAGGCGTGTGGGTGTGTACCTTGTGCACTTTCTCTATCTACTTCGCTCTGCATCTGGTTCCCTCTGTTACGCTCTCACTCTGTAAATATTCATTACGGCTCTTTGTAGCACTTAGTTTAGCTCTGCTTCCCCCATTGTCCGCCCTCTGAACAGCGCTCCATGCGTGGTACATGCTGATGAAGCCGACTTTATTTCAGGAAAGCTTTAGAGTCGGCGTTCGCTATAATGTTAGGCTGTCTCTTTAATCCCCGGAGTTAGTAGATAATGTTGGATGTCCAGCTTGCTCATACAGTAATCTTTTTGTTTTCTCATGTTCCATGCAAGTGTGAGGGGTTTAAACACAAGAAGTTGATAGGTGTTTCAAAAGTTCTCCACTTTTGAGTCGCTCAAAGTTAAAGGTCCCACATCATGCACTTTTCTGGGGGTTTATTTTAAGTCTTGATGCCCCTAGAAGAATAATTTTGTGATTTAAAGTACAAGAGTTCAACTCATTGTAGTTTTACAGAGCTCTCTCAAGCTGGGCCTATGAGACGGTGGGGACAAGTGGGCCTCATTGGGAACCTCTATAGACAGAGGGAGCTACTAGCCTGGCTAACACCAGACCTCATATCAATATACATTGATATTGAGTCTAGGAACCCTCCATTCATTTTTTTCATATTGGAGGCATGGTTTATAAAGCCCAGAGCTGTTTATGGGTGTTATGAATGTCTATGAAATGCGTCCATACATAGCTTGTAGTTCATCTTATCAAACATACCCAATGACGTACCCCATACACGATGAGGATTAAAAAGATTAGCATGAAAAGTTGCTCATTTTAAATAAATTTGCAGTAAATTACTAAGAACACTTTCTAAGGCTGCATGGAAAGGTAAATTACCATCCGCCGCCATGTTGGAACAAAGTTGTTCCTGTGTTTTGTTATTGTCTTGTATTGTGACTGTTCTGTGATTGGCATATTCAACTGTGATTGGCACAGCTGTTGTCAGAGCCGCGTGGCAAGCGGTGTGACTGGCCGAGAGAGAAATTAATAATCACCACACCCTCTGATCTATATTCACCTTCATCCGGCCTGTTTGCACTAAATGCAATGGCACGTCCTGATAAATATGTCAGGTTTGATTGATTAAATGCAGAACCCATAGCTTGGGGAATAATTGATTCTATGATAAAACGAGTAATGTATTCAAGTTGTCTGCGTCACAGTACATAATGCCTCCTTGACCTGTTTGACCCGAGACTGAAAGTAAATGAGAGAGGCATCAAGAGAGAGCAAAAAAGACAGCTCAGGATTAAAAAGGGAAAATAGGTTTTCTTTACTAAATGAGATGTCTCCATAAAATCATTACCTGATTTCCTTAACTTTAAATACAATGATGAATGCAAACAAACTATAAACACTTTTGCTTTAAAATAACGTATATCACTAGTTAAGCATGCGATCTTGGTCATATACAAAAAATATATATATATACTATGTTTCAAAATCGCCAGTGATTGTACAGCACTAGGTTGCTAAGAAATGTTCCTTCAACCGTTTAGCAGTTAGCATTTTGGTTTTTTACAGTCACCTGTGGTGACGGATGGACCTAGAATGCAGCTTTAATGAGAATTGACTTCTCACTGAATAAATTGTTGTACCGGTGTAGCTGAATGTTAACGGAGCATTGCAGGTGTTGCTCGCCTGCAGCAGCAGCAGAATGCAACAAACAGAAAAAAACTTCCTCACTGACTTTTTTTTTTTTCCCAAACTCACGAGGACGTTAAAATGTGATGAAAGCAGCTGAGGGACCTGCCTGCCTGATTTGCCCGAATGAGAAGCAAAAATACAAATTACCGAATCAATATTTTAGCCCATAAATTATAAAAGGAAATATACCCCTCCTGACCCCTAAACAATTCCATACTATCTGACAGATTTGCTGGATTGATGTGTGTTAATTCCTCCAGAAAGCAGCAGCAGCAGCAGCCTTCTCTGTTCCTTGGATCTCTACTTCAAAGTTGCCCACCAGCTCAATTCCTCACTATCCATAGCACCTCTTGAGGGAGAAATGGTATTACAGGCCTGGCCGGGCCAGCCTAGAATGCTAAATGCATTGATGGAGCCTGCAACAATAAATACAAGTCTGTGACATAATGTCATCACTGGGAAGAAAATATGGTGTATTTGTACTGACTTTGTGGCTGTGGACCTTTTAGAAATTGCTTGTAAATGTGTTCCTGCGTTGTTTAGTTGGAACACAGGGCCAATCACATAGTGCGGCACCCCTTGAGAAAAAACAGATTAACCTCTTTGCTGAGCGTATCATTAGGTTACAAATGTGGGCACACATCTTTCTCTCCAACAGAAAATGTGTTTGAAATTCCAAAGATACTCTATTATTGTGAGTCATGCCGATTTACATGGAAATGCAGGCGAAAGCGATGCACAATAGATGTAGAATGTTCTATTAAGTTTAGTGGAGCAGCCAAAAAAAACGATGTCGTTGGACCTTTTTCGAATTCCGCTGCCAAATTAATTGCAGAATCTATTCCAAATAGTATCGAGGAGGCCAAAATGCACAGTAAAAGTCACATTTAAGCTTGATTAAAAAAAAAAAAAAAAAGCAGGAAGATTTTTCTGACAGGGAGGAATTTCACCATGCAAATTCCTGTGCTCTGTTCAGGTCCAATTGTCTTTAAGAAGACAGTTAGGAACAGTTCAGCTTGTTATTTTGCACATTTGAAAAATGAACCGACTGTGACCTTCACAACCTGTTCCTGCTGTCAAATTGGAAGGAACGTTTGCCATTCATAAAAGAACACCAACATTATCAGTAATAATACCATAGGCATTTTTATCATTATCAGCATATATGTATTTTGAGAACAAGGTCTGCAAATCTCTATCCTGCTCCTTTCTTCCCTCTCTCCATGCCTGTCTTTCTGTCCTCCTTGGTTCTCCTCGTGCTGGAGCTCAGCTTTCACATTCTCCTCGAGTGCTATATGACTGACCAAAATAATCCCTTCCATGTGAAACCTCAACATTTAATCCCACCGCGACCTCTGTCCCCAAAGCATGCTAATGCACAAATTCGCCTCTGCGCATGCTGTGTAATCAAAACCAAATAGTGTGTGTGTTTTTGTGCCAGGCAAGCACAGTTACTCAAAGAAATTAACATAAATACATCCCAAATATGGAAACAGCGGATTGATTTCTTGAGGGGAATCGGGTGTCATGAATAATGACTAAGCTCGGGCTAGTCCTTGAAGTCCCTGATGGAAAGCAGGCCAGCGTTTGGTCTGCCTGCACGGTTCATAGACTGGCTGGTTCTGACATCTAGTGGTGAATTCAGCAGTTGCATCCTGATGTCTGCTGGGTCTTGGAGGTGGTTACACAATACCTCCTTTTTTTAGACAGATGGGTAAATAGACACACACAACGTGTAACCCTAATCCTTATAACTGACATCATCATATTTTACATAGGGGTAGTTTAAACTTAGGTATGAGCATTTAGTTGTATATTGACATTCATAGAGGTCCTAACAAAAAAGGATTTTCATTAAAAAAAGAACAGTTTCAAAAACCTGTGGAATCTGAGAGCATCTATGAGGACCCAATTCCAGATCTCTGCCTGTCCAGCCAAAAAAATCCCAATATATGTTTTATGACCCAAAAGCCAACCCACCAAGACATTCTGTGTCCACCTGGGCATGGATCACCTTGAGGTTATCTAGATATATACAGAATATGACATTTAACCTTTGACCTGGGTTTAATATTTGACCAAAGAATAATAAGGACCCACAGGACATTGGGATCTCACAAGATTCACACCACACATAGCGTCCCATTTTTCAAGACAGGAATGGACATTGCACTACACTTGAATAAATAACTGTGATCAACCCGTAAAGGGAGAACTAATGGAAACTAGCTGTGAGTTATAATTGTGTATATTTACATGTAGTACTGTATTTCTAAATAAATAAGTTCTCTATAAAAAAAGTGACAACCTAAAACCTAAGGGATTCATTTCTGTTTAGGTCAGATTTGACCCATTTTGACATTTTAACCGTGAAATGTTTCCTAAAGTGGCCCCAAATATAGCCAAACTGGAAATTAATTATTTATACGCAGCTGTTATAACGACTTATACATACTGTGTTTCTGGTCGCATTCAAGGATTTTAAAGTCACTAGAAGGGTCAAATCAAGGTAAAGGGTGGTTATAGGGGAATCTTGAAATACTGAAACTATAGAAATGGCAAAAGACATGTTGGTGGATGTTTTTTTCACTGGGACATTGGGATACAGAGTTTAAGGTGGACTTCGATACTGTCAAAAAACTATCAATGTTCCCACCCTATCGATACATGTACCAGGTTTTCCACCTAGGCTCCTGTTGACCTTTGGGGTGATGTAAAAAACTTGAAAGTTGAAGTTAAAGATTGAAACTGTGCATAGGCTTTTCATAAATCAGGCATACACACACAAGATGCCTTGATACTGTTGTAGCACCTGTACCTGCAAACAAGTCTACAGCACAAATCAAACCTCCAATTCCCAGGCAACCTATATTGCTTGGGGCAGAGCCTCATATACGAAATGTGTTACATGCTTCATGTTTAACATAATTCATAGAAATAATAATGGCTGTTATTTTCTCCTGATTTAGATATTATGAGATCATAATGTAGCTATGTTGACCCAGGTTGAGGCCAATGGTTTATCCCCTTCCACCAGACACTCACCAGCAGGCTTCCCTACCTTCCCTCCCTGACTCAAAGAGAAGGGCCCTAGTCTCCCTCGCACTGGAAAAGTAGCAATATTATGAACAAAGGGAGTGTAGAGACCTTGAAGATGAGCCAACTGGTTCAAAGTGCAATTGTAAATCTCTTGGAAATGTCTGGCACCGCAAGTGCAGGAAGATGCTAAATAAGCAATTAATCGCGTCACATTCTCTGGGGATTTCATTTCGACAAAATCAGTTAAGACGATGTCTATACATTGAAGTCCCTTTATCAGTGGAAGTTCCCCAAGCCCCTGAAACATTATGAGGAAATAAACAGAGCTTTGAAAAATGTGCCCATTACAGTGACAGCAGAGGAGGCTCCAACAATTTGCATTAGCTTCCACTGATGAATAATTGGGTAAAAAAAAAATAATTACTGTCATAAAACTTTGACGTGAGTTGAATTTATTTAGCGTACCTTTTTAGGATTGACAGAAGGGGCACTAAAAATGCACAAATTTAACTCTCCAGCAAAGGTAGATGGATAAATAAAGACCAGTGCTTAGAGTGGTACTTCAGTAGCAATGATAGAGGATGTTCTAAATGAGATTTAAAGTACTTTTTACATAATTAAAGACTGTATTAACTGGCCTTTGCATGTCACAGTATTGCATGCATTTATTCACTGGCTTTCCTTATATGGGCTTTTCAGCATATTAAAGCATTTACAGTTTCAAGCTGGTAAAAGTATTTACAGATTGGAGCATATCTCTCAAACTCTCTGCAGAATGACTAGCAGCTGCCAGCTGTGAGTGCGAAGCAGGTTGTTGAAGATCGAGTATGTGTTTTACCATCACTCGATTCTCCCTGGATGAATGTAAATGAAAAAGCAATTACATTAAATACTAATTGTTTGTGCTTGGTAGAAATAAAAGCTGCAGGCTGCAGAATGTGAGCCACATCATTTCCCACTGTCAAATAAATTGACATGAATTTGTCTCTTGTGACACAGAAAACGATGCTGACATAAGGTGCTACATACAACATATGGCATGGAAATGAACAGTGCAGTGTATGTATTCTTACCACATGGGGGAGGTACTTGTATGTGCTTTAATCACATCTTCCCTCAGGCACTTTCTGCTGCTTCTCAAGGAAGCAGCAGAAAGATGAAATAACAATATGATACAGCAGAAAGATGAATGTTTCAAAATGTGTTTCACATTTATCTTCATTATATCGCAGATATTTGCTAAAATCATTTAAGTTCTTTTTTTTCCTTTTTATTGTACACACAGCACCCATATTGACAGAAAAACATGGAATTGTTGAGATTTATTAAAAAAGAAAAAACTGAAATATCACACGACCATAAGCATTTAGACCCTTTTCTCAGTGTTTAGCAGAAGCACCCGTATTGAGCTGAACTCTGCCATAAAGCCCTGATTGGTAAAGGGCTGCAGTGATGGTTTCTAGAACTTTCCTCCATCTCCCAACTGCATCTCTGGAGCTCTTTCTTTGGGTTCTTCTTTACCTCTCTCACCAAGGCTCCCTGATTGTTCAATTTGGCCGGACAGCCAGCTCTAGCAAGGGTTCTGGTCGTCCCAAACATTTTCCATTTCAGGATTGTGGAGGCCACCATGCTCTTATGAACCTTAAGTGCAGCAGAATTTTTTGTAACCTTGGCCAGATCTGTATCTTGGCACGATTCTCTCTCTAAGGTCTTCAAGCAGTTCCTTTGACATCAAGATTCTCATTTGCTCTGCCATGCACTGTGACCTGTAAGGTCTTATATAGACAGGTGTGTGGCTTTCCTAATCAAGTTCATTCAGTATAATCAAACACAACTGGACTCGAATGAAGATGATCTCAAGGATGATCAGAGGAAATGGACAGTGATATATGAGGGTCTACATAAAATGTATATTCTTTCAATATTGGGTGCTGTATGTACATTGAGGGGAAAAAAATGAACTTGAACGATTTAACAAACGGCTGCAATTTAACAAAGATTGAAACATTTAAGGGGGTCTGAATTTTTGTGAATCTTTCCCAACCCATGATGGTTTTAGATATCACTGGTCATGTTCGGTCTGTCTCGTTTACCCACTATTTTGACATTATTTCATAGACATGATAGAGTCTCTTACTACCTTCCTCCCACCATGATGACTACCATCATGACCAAAAGTTTGTTTTGTTCCGTGAACTGATTCGAACTAACTTAAGTAGACGTTTCAAACTGAACTGTACATTATATCCCCAATGTATGTTACTTGTTTATCTTGCCTCAAAGTAATTAGCCTGAAATTTGGGAAAATAACCCCAGTGTAATGTACATTGTGTAAAAGTGTGACATACATGACACATATATCCAAAACTCCAGACAGACCATTTCATTGCCATGAATCTCACTGGACCGGGCTAATTAATGGATCTAATTAGTACTTTACGGCTAAAAGCAGGTCAGTGGCTAATCTTCTGAACAACTGGCATGGACAATGATCAGCACCATGTTGATGTTCTCAGGAGATCTTTTCTTATGCTATATGGTATTTTATAGTGGTTATAAAATGATTAAATTACATGTAATTGCCTTTAGATCCTTCTATGAATAAAACATATGGCCAAAGTTCACGAGGTTGCACATCTAATCTCAATCGTATATTAATTTTCCAAGGAATGAGCCTTGAAATATCCATCTGAGGGATATACAACTACTGTTGGACAGTTTTCACTGTCTCCAGGACTTTGGCAGACTTCCTTTCCATTCAATGCTTTTTGAGAGATATAATCCAAATTTGAATGAATATTTCCCAAAATGCACAAGAAACTTTGTATGTGATCTGGCGGAGTGCTAACAAAAGTGGTGTAAATAATTCATCTTACAGTCATTTCATTTCATTTATTGGTTTATTTAAAACAGGGAGGGTGTACAATACATTATTGCACTAGATATAGCACAATGCTAATTTCCATCAGTTGTCCCTAGGCATGAATGTGTACATATATAACAGTTTAGAAGTGATAATTCACTGTGCAATTAAACAACACTAATGAATACATCTGCAGGTCAGACCAGTGTGTATACATTAACAAACCATGACAACATGACATCTTTTGACATTACCTAAATGAAAGTAGCACACTTTAATATTTGCAGGTTTGACATTCCACTGTTTTGTTGCTGCTCTTTGTAAAACGCAATTCTGTCGAGCAACGTATATGGCTCTTCTAATGTGTGCAGGCTCACTCCACAGTTTTCCCATTGATGTCATTTTGGATTGGTGTTATCATGGTGAATGCATCTTTAATATGACAAAATATGTTTTATCTATGAGCTCAAAGGCACTATACCCCAACGATGCATTTTGTTTCACTTTCTTTTGCCTTATTAAATCTCTTTTCAGGAATATCTATTAGTATGTTGGCAATGCTTTGACTTAACTATAAATGTTTATGCCTGTATATGTTTTAATTTTATAGCCACTTCATAGAATTTAATGGAATCAAAGACTCATGAACTTACAACATGTTTATCTTTGATTATCTTTATTTCAGTTCAGTTCTGATTTACTTTGTAACAGTGATGCCTTGTTATATCTCTATACTTCTGTATTGCAGTGTTTCAGGCAATGGGAACTAATGATAAATATGTCTACAGTCCCATCAGTAACTTTACCATATATGGGTATATATTTGGGACATGATTTGTATACTGATTTGTTAGCTTTCATCATTCTTTTCATTTTTATGAAGATTTACATGAAACATAAAAGACAAACTACCAACAAAAGCAGAATACATAAAAATAATAATTATAAAATAACACAATTTACTGACATAATTCATTTAGAATCTCAGTCAGAGGATGCACCATGTAGACTGAGTCCTTATTTACAGCTGCACATGCCCATATTTCAGGGTATACCTGTAGCTCCTCTCTACATCATTAGTGGTAATCTCAAAGCCTATGTTGGAAAAAAAAATAATACAGGGCATTCATCATGAGCCTTGAGACACAGGATATAAGACTGAGACCGGGATGAGCTCTGGAGACTGGGATGCATGATAAAAGAAGACCACTCGTTATAATATCTACCTATTAATATACCTTGGATATCATATGTTCTTACCTGTTCATCTGACTGTCAATCCTGAGGGGTTAGAAGATAATTATGCCTTTACTGATGGACAATATGATTGGGAGTGGGGGATCGCAAAGTGGATGAAAGAAGTGGAAGAGTGGCGGAGGAAGACAAATCCAACCCTTTGGGTATCACGACAGTAATGACTACTGTGGTCACCTGGAGCTGGATCCCGCTTTAATATCATATATTCTACCTGGACATGAATGCAGTAATCAGACCATGGTCTCATCATCAGTTGATGAGCCCATCAGCCTTAATGCAGTTGACCCAGAAATGAAAAAGAAAAAAATATAATAATAATAATCAAACAGTGGATGAGCAAACTGTTGTTTAGTTGAGTTCAGTTTTCAGATTCTTTGCAGGGCATGTGGCACATTGTCAGTATCCTTGTGATGTTGTATTAGGTTTGTATAAACCTGACTGTAAGCTTCAAATGAGTTAGATTTAGGATTGCGGCTGACCAGATTCTGTTCTGTTAGGTGGTAGTGCTGGGATTTCCTGAGGTTCTGTGAACGTGTCTTGGAATAAGACGCTGCAGCTAGTGTGTTGTTCTCCTCTGAAAGAAGAAAAGAAGGCAGCACTCATGAACACTTTTTTCACAAAGTTTGTTGTTTTGGCATTGGCTACAGCCCACAGTAGGCTGTGTTAGCATGAGGAATAAAGTAGCAGCTAGATCGGCTAATGTATTAGCGTGTGGTCTTTGAGAGACAATACAATACTTTCAATATGTTGGCTGCACGATTGGTGCAAGAAGAAATGGGACAACGGAGCTTTGAATTGTAACAGAAATGCTGGGAAGTAGCATGAGGAGAAGCGCTGTGATACTGAGCTTTACACTGTAAAAAAAAAGGGCTGCTGCAGAATAGTGCTGTGATACATAAGTCTATGGGTTTTTATCTTCGAATGATAATAATGATACTTTGAATATCTATAAAAAAAAAATCCACAAAAAAGGATGCACACTATTGTGCCATGTGCAAGTTATCTAAAAGCTTTATATCCAAAAAATATAAAAATAGAAGACAACTACTGAATCAAATTCATCTGTGTTGAACTGTATATAGCTCCTGAGATTGCAGGTTTGTAGTCATCCCGGAAGCAAAACAGCCAACATCATGTCATCTTCATCACTTCAATATCAGATTTTCATTTAAATGCTAACTTCACCCGCAGTTAAGAGTTAAAAGTTGGCTGGGTTGTTATCCCCCTTGGAAGAGTAAAGAAATTTTCCCATGAAAGTTGATGACAGTCTGTCCATTACATTACGAGGTGTGTGCAAAGTTGATATTTCAGCCTGAGGACCACTATTTCATCCCACCATTAATTTCCTAGAACGTTGCCATGTGTTGGTTAAGGGAATGAGCCACTTGACGAAATGTAAAGAGGTTCACCCAAACCATTAAAGATCATCATCTGACTCACTGGGGATTGTGAATATGCTCATTAAATGAAAATGGATGACAATCTGGATTGTTTGATATTGTCAAGACACCAAACTGGATGATCATCCCCATTGTTGGGCGCCATTTCAAACATCCAAAAAAACACATCTATTACAGTATCAACATTTGACATGTACTTTCATAGGCTGATACAAATGGCCATTTAGACTTGCATTAGCCCTTATTATGAGATTTAACTCGTCACCCTAACGACCACATCACAATAAGACATAATCAGTCATCATTACCCAAGTCGTTGCAGTCGTCAAGGAGATGCCTCTCGGTCATCAAGGAATGATGGCATTGTGTATAGAGACAAAACGCCTAAGATGGAGCATAACATCAATTATGCACACACTTAATTCAGTGTTAGAAAAAAGAAGAACAAAAGTCCATTTATTTGTCGTAAACCTAAGAATAAGTGCACTTTTTTATATTTATTAATTTATTAACTTTTTTTACAGACTTTACTATATTTCTTGTACAGTATGGTTCTGATAATAATAATGACACAATGTGTTCTATTACAAAATGCCAGAGATAACATCCTTTTTATTTTTCTCATTATCATCATGTTCCCAAATAAAACATGTTGCACAATTCAAACATAACAAGCTCATAGTAGTTTTTCCATCACAGCATAATTAGTTCATAAACTCAAGTAAACACTTTATTATTTCCTGTTCTTCATATAATGAGCTTGTGTTGTTGAGACAGTAACAATCGTATTATTTACACAAGCATATTTGCAAGAAAGCTAAGTGAGACGTAATTACACGTGTGGTTGCCTCAGCCTTCCGCGGATCATTTTCTTAGGAAAAAAAATAAATAAATGACAAAGAACAAGCGAAAGCAAACGGCCAACAAATGCTTCACTGTGAATGAGCATCTGCTATGGTGAATACAGGCCTATTTAATGAACACTGATCAGTGTCCAGAAGCAATTAACATGTTCCCAGAGAGAGAGACAGAAAAGCATTACAAAGGGAAGGAAAGGGAGAGCTCACAGGCAATTGCCAAACCCACAGAAGGAGCGTTCGCCTGAGACTCAACGCGGCATACTGTATGTGTGTGGGGGGGGATTCACGACTCTTCACGCTCTCCTTTAGATGACAGGAAATGAGGGAACCGGCATAGAGAAACAGAGGAAGTTGGAGGATGAAACAAATAAAAGCAGAAAAGACGGGCCGGGAGAAGGAGAACAGAGGAATAAAACAAAGGGAGGAGAGGACATCCCCAGATGGCGGGACATACGGTGAGATGTGTAGCAGACAAAGCTGGCAAGCTGATGTGACTTGGAGAGGAATAAAGAGACGGGGATTGTGTGCATACGTCTCTCTCTCTCTCAGTGTGTGTGTGTGTGTGTGTGTATGTGGACGTCTTTGATCATTCCACAGAGAGTTATCATCCTTCATTCCCCAATCTTTAATGGAGATCTCCATTGCAAAGTGAAAATCATCCGCGTTATCACAAGGCCTAATAATGCATATGAACCCGAAACTATCTTACATTATGCACTGTATTTCCTATTTCTGTTCTGTCTCTGTGTTGTTTCCATTAGCCTGCAGAGGGCAATGAGACACTGCACTCTTCACACAGTTGTTTAAGTTATTCCCACTTATTTTCTCACACAGGTAAAGGACCTAAGAATTTGTAATTGACAATGTTGCATGTGTGTGCAACCTGCATATGCAGAATCATGACTGCAGAAATATGTCAAATCGTGTATAAACCATGTATAAACCATTCGGGGAAAAAAGAAAGAAAAAATAGACCAAAGCTGATGATATTCAAAATGTCCTGGCTTCATGCGCTCTGTTTCTCCTTTGTCTCTCTTGATCCATCAAATGCCTTTCTTGATCTCTCTCTGGGGTATATTTACCAGCTTGGACCTGCCTGCTAAGCTGTAAAAAAACAGAACCATAATCAATACCAACACTGATCCCTGATTGCTGGCTAATTAATAATGGATCAGGTCAGCTCAGCAGCTTTGCCCTGCTTTTAGATGCTCTGGTTTGCCTACTTTGGAAAGGAATCTTAACATTAAAGTCAAGAATAGAGTTGACGTCCATCATTAGTAAGTTACTAATATGGATAATCAACATATGTTAGGTTTGAGATGTGTGAAGCATTCCTTTTAGGAGATGCTGAGGCAATTCAGAAAGCACTGGAACTTTTTTTTCCTTTAAATTGAACTGAAAACTGACGCCCAGTCTCATTTGCAGTTTTCCCCGCCTGCTTTTCTGGATTCAATCATTTCAAAAAAATCACTAGCTTTCGGAACATAACATACCCCTACACAGTATGGTAAAGCCTAACCCCTTTTCCCCTTTTTTTGTCTGACCACTTCTCCCCCACATCGATCATGTTTGACACCTTTTTCATCACCTGGTTTCCATTAATCTAAAAGTAAAAACCCAGTCGAGACAAAAGAGGTCAAGTGGTTTCCAAAGAGGCCAGGAAGTGGTGTAACCAAAGTCAATTATTGATTAGCCCAGTGTATTGATATGGACACGGACCCCTCAGTCTGTCTGAGAAGCAGCTTCGGTGTCATATATATAAAGACAGCTTTTTATTTCTACTGTTTTTCATTGTGTGAGATATATGTCTTACCCCTGGCATCTGTGAATTTTTTTTTTTTTTGCATGAAAATCTACATGTGCAACAAGGAATTTGACATTGACAGTAATGTGGCTTCACCGTCCGCGCACGAACGCTCATTCGAATTCGATTTGATCTGATTTCAAACTGCTCCGAGCAAATGTCTGTATCCTCACAGCAACCTGAGGTCTATTTGTTTAACGACGCTCCGCACCAGATGGAGGTCCATGCAAATCACGGCGTTAACTACTGTATGAGCCTTTATTATCCCTGCTTGTGCCGACATATAAACCACATCAGCAAGACAGCCCGGCCTCAATCTCATTAATACTGGAAATGAGCCGAGGAACATGATGTAAATTCTCTAAAGTCCCACTTGAATTTTTCCGACCTCGGCCCTTTTCAGTAATCCATCTTGCAGGTAACATGAAAGCTCTCGAGATCCCGCCGCGGCTACGCTCGCTAAACCGACGTGAAGCTAATATTTTTTTGATACGCCCAGATGGTTTTCACGCCCGCCTCCACGGGCATAACAGGTTTTTATCGCCGCGCACGGCGCCGTAAATTTGAATCAACAACACGTTTTAATTGTAATCTGTGCGGTAAACAAAGATCCTAAAATCCGAGGTTTAATGGGTGTCAAGGGACGAGGGATGATACGGTTGAGATTTGGTTGATTGCGCGCAATTCAAAAAACGGCACGCTAACGCATGTGCGCTGTACATGAGAGGCTCGTATTTTGAGATATTTCTATCTTGAGAAAAATCACGGTGCCAAACCGAGCAGCCGTTAGCGTCACGCGAACCATGCTGCGACATTTAGGGATTGTGAAGAAGAACAAACATGTCGGGCGATGGGTTTTTTCGCGGGTGTGCTCTTGGATTTCTGTTGAATTCATGAGACATCTGGCATCCCTGAACCGCCCTGCCCTCTATCCCAACACGGACGCGCACACACAGTCACACACACACACACACACACACACATTCCGAGACCTGAATAATGAGTTGTCATGTCTCTCTCACACACCCTGGGACCTCAATTCATGCCTCATCCATTCACGTCATCTTCCAAATCCATCTCTTGGTGCTGTAACTCTCCAGTGTTATACGCTCTTTCTCACCACACACACACACACACATACACACACACACACACACACAGACACACACCGAGCATCAGGAAGTGGGTGGGGGGTGGGGGTCATGTGCTGAGAGATGAGACCGCTATTGAGAATAATTACAGTTGAGGATTGGCTGCTCCCTGGCCTCTTCAGTATAAACAGCTTTTATTGGTCAGGCTGGCGCAAGTCTGGCCTACACGTTGCCCTGTTTGTCTCAGGTGGTAATAGCAATTATTTTGATTAATGAAGATATTATTTATCATAGCAGATAATTTGACAGAAGGGCCGGCTCTAGCTGCTCGCCACAACGGCTGCCATTGTTAATATCTCTCGTAATGAATCTACTCCGCATCATCCTGTTAAAAATACCCTGAGAATGAGATGAAAGTGATTGCACTTTGTTTTTTTTTTAAAGAAAATATGGAAATATCTAGTTGGTTTCAGAATAGTATCTATTGCAAAAAGAGATCTTGATTCCAATGAGATTATTTGAGTAAAAGACTCTTGTAGTACCTTCAGGAACTCATACAGACACTGCCCTTATTAAGCCCCTAGTGGAAACAAAGGAAATAGCATGTATTTGTTCTTCAGGGAAAATAGGAGAAACCGGCTCAATCAGCTGGAAAACAGTAAACTTATCATTTTTAAGCCAGGGCTTCAGTTTTAAAGCCTTATAAGACATAATGCATTATGTTCTACTGTAGCCTCCATGGGATACAGTAGGGTTTTAATTGGACCTAAAATAGCCCTACATCCTGAAAGTTACTTTTTTTGCTACATATTTTATTATATACTTAATACAAAAGCTGTTGTTAAACTTTTACAAACAAATATATATATATATTAAACTACCGACATAGAGTATCTACCCTATTAGAGAAATAAATTGTCATCAAAAACAGAGCTGCAAAACTGCTTTGAATCACTTCTAGTAGCTACCTCCATTGTTTAAATATGCAGGCTTTTCAGCATCAAAAATTCACAAAGGAAGCACTATATATCAAAACTATGTCAACAAAACTCAGCGTGAAGTCGTTACGTAAGCGATTTGAGTGATCTTCCATCAAAAAACAGGAAAGTTTTTCATTGTCTTTTTCAGCATCAACAACTTTGGCCTTTTTCTTCTAAAAGCTAAGAGGTTGTGCCTCTGGCTGGTGGAGTAGCTATGGAATGATTGTATGTGTAAACACTGTAGTTATAAAAAGGGGGTTGAGAAATAAATGGATTCTAAGACCAGGTAGAGTGTAAGCTGTAAAACAAAGGAGACTGAAGTAGTTACAAGAGTTTATTACCACAGTAATGAAATTGTACAAGCCACAATTATAATTTAAAAGTACTTAAAATACAACCAAACTAGGCATGTTGCTCCTGAGTCTCTGTATTTCATTATTCTGGCCCTGTGATCCCTCCTCCCAAATGCACCCTTGGGTGCCATAGCTACAGCCTAGCCATCTGGTTGGCTTGTGACAAAGTCTGTCAACATAAAACTCGGGATGGGTGCAGGTTATTGGGTTGCAACAATCAAATCACATTTAAAAGCATTAACAAAAAGAAAGGGTTAAAATAAGCAATATGCAACCTTCAAAATAAAAGCATAGCATGCAAGTAAACAAATAGATAAGTGAAGATAAAACATATAACATGCATATATAAAATAATCACAGCAAAACACAATGTAAAAATATGCACAGCAAACAAATCTAAAAAACAATGTATAATTCTACTTGTGTAATGTGACAGCTTTGGTGACATGAACATGTGTGTACACGCCCATACCCACACACACACACACATGCACACACACACACACACACACACACACACATGCACACACACACACACACACACACACAAACACACACACAGAGTTGATGAAAGATCTGCTTCTCTAAGCAATGTTTAAAAAAAGCTGTCCTAAGCAATACACAACAGTGTTTGTGCGTGTGTGTGTTCATTTGAGTGCATGTGTGCAGTTGTACCTCAAACCAAGAGGTGACAGCAAACATTGATGAGTGGATAGGATGATCTAATCTATTACATTCATATGTTCTCCCATCTCTTTTTTTTTGTTTGTTTCAGCTGCACAAATACCGGTGAACAAAGACCGAAAAAGAGAGATAGATAGAGAGAGAGAGAGTGGTAATGACTGAAGGCTGGAGGGAGGTAGGATGAACACAAGTAGATATGAGACACAGATAGGGGAAATGAGGTAGCAAACACAGGTGGGTAGGAGGGTTTTCGGAGGAGTGATGGGAGCCAGATAATTTATTCAGGCAGTATGTAAATAGTGTGAAGTATAATGCTATTAGCCGTGATTGTATTAGGCAGCTATTTCAGGAGAGAATCTGCACCCAGCTGCTATCACAGATGTTAGAGGAAGAGGAAGAGGAGACGAGAGGAGAGGGAAGGAGAGATTTATGTAACTTATCATGCATGCGACCAAAAGGATTTATTAGAGACAGACAAGCCCTATACAATATGTATGGGTATGAATGTTATTTATTGTGTCCACGCTCATACATAAAAACTGAGTGTCCGTGCGCATGCATTTCTTTAAAAGGCAGATTCCCCTCGCCTGCGGATAAGTGCATGCGGGTTTGCATCCGTGATCATTAAGTGGTTTTCTTTGTCTGTATGTGTGCACGTGTTCATCTTTCTATAACAGCATATATCGGCACAAAGCCTGCAGATCCAACATGTGTGTGTGTGCGTGCATGTGTGTGCGCTGCTTCTTCCTCGCCCTCTTCCCCCCTCCGGTTCCTGTGTTGAGGTATCCTTGTTCTCTGTATTGTGATGTTTTTATCTGTGTGTGATTGCTACAGTTCCCCTCAGCCAAAACACACATCTCTCCGAAGGCACACACGGAGCCAGCTTTAGCCGCCCTCCGAGGAGTGCGCGTCAATAAAACATGAGCAGCGGCGCGCACGCGGCCCAACAGACACCCGGCTCCGACTCGCACATTAGCGCACACTCGCGAGGGCCCGCCTCGGCCGGTGCGTTTACACTGCTGTGAACATCAACACTAAGTGGAAGTTTGCACGCAAACATGGCGGCCGCGGCGAGTTTAGCTCAGGCCAGCTGCTCCGTCATCCAGGCGATTCAAGCGTACCCCTGTGCGCCCCCCCCCATCCCGGCCCCGTCATCACCGATTCTGATTTTGAACCGCGGGGCATGGTTAATTGATGAGCACCGTTTGTCCTTTTATATATCCAGGCCTGATCTTCCAAGACCTCCCCCTCCCCCATCAACCCCCCCCCCACCCCCCCCCCCCCCCCCTAGCAAAGGAGAGATTGAGGAAGAGTGACACATGTAAGAGAGGGAGAGAGAAAGAGTGAGTGGTTCCCACATGGGAACATGTGCGTGTGCGTGGGAACTGTTGGTGCAGCAGTCTTGTTTGTTGATGCATCAAGTGACAGCAACAAACTTCAGGTGAAAGTTCGTCGGGCGGAAAGGCTTAAAGTGGCCGTTTCTGTGGTGCAAAGGCTCAGAGACACACACACACATACACACATACATGTATGATCTGCAAGCTAGTGTGCCAATATATGTATGTTGATGTACACCTGCACACATGCAGTACAGACAAAGAAACTGTTCTGTAGATTGGAACATATAAAAAAGAAGAACAAAAATACTGTGATCACTTAATAAATTCTACCATTTTTTTAACCTTCCTCTTGTGTTAGGTTGCAGTTACCATCCCTTATGTTAACAGGTCAGTTTCGACCTATGTCTTAAATAGGCTTCTTTAACCATGAACATATTGGTTTAAACTGTGTGTCCCCTGGCCCTTTTTTTTGTCCGTGTACCCCTTGATTTCAATTTTAAAAACTGGTAAAATGAATCATATATATAAAGATTGTTGTATTCCTGAGGGGTATTGGAACACATCTCTTGAATTAATTTGTTTCATTTTTCTTTTCATTTTAATATTATTATATAATTACATCTATGGTGTTACAGGTCAAGTTCGACACATTTATTTACTTCAACAAAGAAGCTAAAAATATGGGGTTTTTTCAGCACTTGGCTGTCAGTGCACGTATGATTTCAGTTTCTAATTGTTGCTTTGTAATATTAGTTTTACTGGGTCAAAACCCACCCTAGCAACACAAAGGTCATAATTTCAACCAGAGCATTTTATAATTTAGTGAAAACAGTTTTTTGTTTTATTTTGTTGAGCTTTGTCAGGTACCCCAAAAAATCCAAAACCCTTGATGCAAATAAAAGAATTTAAATGGTTTAAACGGGTCGGTACTGAACCTAACACAAGAGGAAGGTTAAATTTTACCAAATGTAACAGATCCCCAGACCAAGGACAGACAGGATGTCAGATGTCAAAGTTTAAACTCAAAGCAGGTGTAAATTACCTTTTTGGAACGTTGCACTAATGCAGTGTCTGTACAGATTTAATAGACATTACATTCTTCTATACTTATCTTTCCTTTCTGTTTCATTGCTACGAATTCCCTTAACGTCTGTCCATCCTTCAACCCTCCACTAACACATTTAATTGCCTTCTGTATGTCCAACTGCCTTGTTCCACATCCTGCCAAGAGTGGGACGCACAACCGGTATCTGTGCTTAATGCCAGCTCACCTCGTCTCCTGCGTTATACCGTCAAATCTAAGCTGAGCTGGATCATTTGGATGGATTCCGATGCCAGAAAACGGACTGCGGAGAATAACCTTGAAAACTTTCCTCCAAACTTTGTTCTGCATTGAGCTCCTTCCTGTCGGAAGTTGAGAACGGGTCCGTCTTTGAGTTTCTGAGGGATTTCGGTTCCTATTCCATGTTACCGATTTGTCGCGACATTTACAACCTGGACGTTTTTTAGCAGCATTTAACACATCTGCCTCACACAACTTTTATTTTCTCCCCTCTGACTTTGATGAATAATGTGTGTATGACTGTATGACTCATATTCAGTCATTCAATTTTTTCAGTCAGTCAGTCATTTTCTATACCTGCTTATTCCTCATTAGGGTCGCAGGGGTCTGCTGGAGCCTATCCCAGCACGTTACGGCGAGAGGCAGGGATACACCCCAGATGGTCACCAGCCAATCGTGGGGCACACACACCATTCACTCACACACTCACACACACGGGCAATTTAGAGTTGCCAATTAACCTCAGCATGTTTTTGGACTGTGGGAGGAAGCCGGAGTACCCGGTGAAAACCCACACAGACACAGGGAGAACATGCAAACTCCACACAGAAAGGTCCCAGAGGAGCCAAGGAGGTTTTGAACCTGTGACCTTCTTGCTGTGAGGCAACAGCGCTAACCCCTGCGCCACCGTGTCGCCCCATTCAATTTTGTGATCACCACAAATACATTCACCACAAATTTTTGCAATGACGCATTTTTCCGAATATGTTATATTGCATATGCATATGCAATATGCATAATTCTTGCAAAATAAACCCAAGCCATACATTTTTCCACACCCCTGATGGTGGTAGTATATTTTCACATGCACACAATCATTTTCATCTGTTATACACTATACACACACTATTTAGACCTTTGATGCAGTTTACAAGTAAAACAAAAAGGGTGTAAAATTCCTCTCAAATTATGAGAATATACCTTCACAAAGTCATTTTGATTACAAAAATCACAAGAAAAAAAAAAAAGAGATCTTGGTGGGACTGCATCTTCACCCAACCAAACAAGAACTCTTTGACCCACGGAAGATGTTTTTTTTTTTTTTTTTGCCTCATTCAAGTTTGAAGTCCCCTGTAACAGTTCTGTCAAACTTTGCTAATTAGTATTGACAATGAGAATTGGATTTATATTAATGAGTGTGTTATCACTATAGATCCAGACTATTGGGGTATTTCATGGTCTGGCTGTGGGGACGTCAAGCGTGGATAGACGTACGCAGACCACTTATGAGCTGTATGCTCACAAATTAAGCCGCAGGCGTTGAGTTCGGGGACAGATTCCCAACCAAGAGTCACTTTTTAGTCAAACAGCGAAGCTTTTATGTTGGTTTTACAAAGTGTGAGAATGTATTTGTAGAGTTGATCAGCATATTTTCCTTTTCCAAAATTCTCATCAAACATGTTCTTTTTTCCTATTTTTTTTTTCCTTTCTTTGACTGCATTTCAGCCTCATGTTTTCTGTTTGGTCTACCTTCCTCAGCTATACATCATATATATATATATATATAACCATTTCCCGGTGGGAAATATAAATCAGAAATGGACTTTCACTGTAACGCTGGTGTGACACTCTGGAGGTGACACCACATCTAGGCTACATGATGACACAGTAAAAACACCAGGGGTTTTCTCCTTCATGCTCAGGGATTTTTGCAGGATGTGGGTAAAAAAAAAAAAAAAACGGGGGGGGGAGCAAAATTTTCTTTTTTTTTTCAGGTCCCGGGAGTTTGAAAAATGTTTAACTATATTCAGATTAAGTGCTTTTCGTCACAGCTTTTCGTCGTTTCTTTTGTAGCTCCTACCCTTTTCCTCAAGGGGCATTTTTCCTTGTGCCTGTCTATCTCTGTAAATATCTGTTCCTAATGACTTCCCTGGTTAGATAAAGGTTAAATAAATAAATAAAAATCATTATAAACCTTACCCCATCCTTTCTACCCATCCCCTTTCTCCTCTACTTCTTTATTCTGGCCCCTTTCTTTCTTTCTTTCTCACCTCTCTGTGAATGGACAGGGGTGCTCATTAATGACATTCTTTATCATTTAATGAAGCCATTGGATTAGAGGTGATGCTTTGACCAGTCAAAGGGTAGAAGTGAGGAGGGGAACTGGGAGCACAGAGGAAATGAAAGAAACAAGCTACTGGTTGCACCGATTGAACATGAGTTTGATCAATACTACTGTCCATGCATAGAAAAAAAATATCTTAAACAACACTTAATATTACACATTATAATATGGAAGCATTTGACTGCATTTCTTAAAATAACAAAAACACAAGAAAGAAAATAAAGGTGTTTGGCTGAAATTAGTTTTCGAATTTGTCCTACAACGGGGACGCAGATGTTCTGCTGAGCTTCCTCAGCTCTCACACAGATGAGACCATCAGCCGCCTCAGATTAATGGTCATTACTACAGTATTAGGGATGAGCGAGTACACCATTATCTGTATCTGTATCCGTGTCTGTTCTACCAACATAATGATCTGTATCCGCATATCGGGATGAAGTGTTTGTGGGCTAATCCTGGAATGTTTATGGGTTGGTCAGAAGTTGCAATATTTATTCTTTATTAGAATCAATGCGTTTGATCAGAAGAGTAACTACTGTATCTGCAGAACGACTCAGTGACTTAATGAGTACAGCACATTCAATGTCAACCCTCGTGTTGTATTCATTTCATGTTAATCAATTTGGTGTTCCTGGTCAATAGTAATAATACATATATTATCAGTGCTTGTTGTGTTAGGTTTTTTATCAACATAATTTGTTGTGCGCATCACGAATTTTGAACTTGATCTTTATGTCTCATTGATCTGAATGTATTCATTTTTAACACGAGTTCTAAAAAAGACAATTTCTGTCATTATGTCATTTTTGAAGAGTATACAAAAGTCAAATAAAACACACAAATGTAATTACTACAATTTATTTTGTTTGCTGATTGGACAAAGTCATGGAATCTTAGGGGAATCAAATGAAATGGTCAGATTTGATTGGGTTAAGAAGTATGAAGTAGGTTGCATGAAATAGACTTTTGACACTCAACATAGGATTCCATTTTTTTATCTTTTTTTTTTAATTAATTTAAAACAGTGTGATCTTTGTGTGACTAATAGAAATAAAGTATGTGTGCAGTCAAACACATAGGCTCTGTAACAGTTCATCATATATCCTTATACTTAAAGCCTAAAACTGAAATCACCTATATTTAAAACCTTAATCTTCAATATTTACTATTATTTATGTGTATGATGCTACAGAGAATAACTATGGACGGACACTCCGACAGCGGAAAGTCAACTTTAGTGACTTTACAGTGAGGCATGAAAGAGTGACACTTCTGTCTGTGACAACGGCTGCTTATAGGGAAAGACAAGTATAGAATAGATATCCGATCCGATATTCATATTCACACCACATGAGAAAAAGAGAAAGTTTTGATATTCAGCTTGAAGAAGAGGCAGACTTCAAGCTTTGTCCTGATGTTGATCCTTGGGGGGTTATAGAAGCATCAATAAGGTGTTGGAGCTTTTAAGTGGGGATGGAGGCTGTGTTTCTATCCTCCTGACTCAGACCCTACTGTCAGTTTGAGGCAGCTCAGCCCTCAGAACCAGGAGAGCAGGCAGGCTCATCGCTCCTTCACTTTCACTTTTTTTTTTTTCCTCTTGTTTGCTATTTGTCTCGACCCCCTGTATCACGACTTTCTCTCTTATCGATTTCCCAGTCACTCACCCCCAATCACTCATTTATTTATCCTCTTTCCTGTGTGAGCCCTTTCTTTGTTACTCTCCCATTCTGATGCGTCACCCAGCTCTGTTTCACCTTTTTTCATATTTTTTTTTCCAGTAAATGTTTTTTTTTTCTTTCACAGAATAAGACACAGCAGTTGAATACAATCACAAAGCTAATAACAATATGATCCCAATACTTATTGGGTAGGATGGCAACCTGAGCCCATTCAGTCAGCTGACGTAAAAGCTGAAATCACTGAATATTGCATATACGTTTCTATGGCGGAACCGTAATCTCAGAACAGTGAGTTCTACAACCTGGAGATTAAATCAGTTTGTGAGAGCTGGGTGTTATTTTCTAGACAATAGGCATATCCTGCACTGTTTTGCAGAAGTAAATAGTTTTGGAAAAGAAAAAAAAATACTGTTTCAATAAAGTGGAATAAAACCATGAGGAAATGGAAGAATATGGAAATAAATGTCACAAATAAGATCTACAAATAGATGTGAGTATCACATACATATAAAATATAGTTTGTGAGAGTAGAGTTTGTGTGCATTGTCAGACTGCAGCATTCCGATACACAATTTCATCCCGGTGACGGCTGATCCGGCAGCATTCCAGTGTCAGGAAATGAGAGTTTGGAGTAATTTATTTTTTTTTATCCCTTTTCCAATTTTTTTTTTCACTTTCCCAGTTTCCCAACGTCGTCTGTGACACTTGGGACGCCGCAGTTGTTGACAGCCATAATCCCGGAAGTCTGCCTCCACCGTGTCAGAGTTTAGCGCCATGATTAGTTGAGGTTAAGTGGTTAAGTGTCCGATATCCCTCTAGAGCAAAGTCAGGTATTGGGTCTGATAACCCGAATCAGACACAGGGCGCTTCCCATTTGTACGAGGTGGCTCCTGGGTTCACTCACTCGTATTTCTTCCTCGCTCCTTAGCCTTCCGCCCAACAGGGACATGAGGAAGAGATGGGGGGGGGGGGGGGGGGGGGGGCGTTTTATTCGCCAAATTCCTTCACTCAGTGTCATTTACACAGTAAGACATTAGGTGTAACGCCTCAGCATTCAACTCTTGAAACAACCAGTAATACCCCAACAAATCGGCATAATTATTCTGTAAAGACCACAGGTACAATAAATCTAATGATATTTTCCAGCTCAGGCTGATATTACACAGTAGAATTAACAATGGCAACTGCAATTTTAGAGGTGTATAGAACTTTATAGCTGTGTTACAATGGGAGGAAACTTGATTTGGTGAATGGTAGACACCCAGTAACAACCTCACATGTCGTCGGTTAGGATACAACTGCTTTTATTGTCCTAACAGAGGAGACACATGGCGATGGGATGCATGATTTATTGTATTAGGGTGGTGGCGGGCGGCTGTGAGGCCAAGTACAAAGTGCATAAAGAAAAAAAAAGGTTTTGTTTATTTGCTATAAAAAGCGAGGACGTGTAGTGATTGAATGAATGAGATGAATTGTAAAATGGAAGGAGAGAGGAGAGGCTGCACCACGGGAGCTTGACTCGGTCTTATTGTTGAACTTCAAAAGACTTCTAGTAATCTTTGTAAAACTGCATTATCAGCGTTGGTTCTGAGGCACTAATGCTTCCAAAGCATTTTGACAATGCACAGAAATGGTAAGCTTTACACTATATTCAGTGACTGACACTGCACGTTAGCATTATTCTTTAATGTACTAGATAGTTCCATAAGCTTTAATAAAACATCTGCAATGAATGCAATGTGACTGATGACACCTGCATAACATCTGTATGTGGATGTGATGGTGGATGGGTAGATAACTTTGCTGCAATATATATATATATATATATATAAGGAAAGTATATGGAAAGTCGCAAAAGCCGCAGAAGAGCAGTGTTAGTAGTAAGAGCAGTAACCATTTTTTTTCATGCATTCATGCATTTTACCGCTGTTTAACCAAGGAACATTTTAACTGTTACATCTGATTTTTTTCCGTAATTGTGAAATCATTCATTTTGCTGTTGTTTAACCAGGCATTTTAACTCTCACATCAGGATATTTTAACCAGGCATTTTTACATTTGCATCGTGGGCATTTTACCGATCATTTTACCCCATAGCTGCCATCATTCCCCTCACCGTAACAAAGTGTTTCTGTGTCTAATCCCAACCAGACAGCCAAGAAAACACACACACACATGCAGAGTGCCCCCCTTTGTGTTAGGATCAGTTGGCCAATTCTAACCCATTGTACCTTTTAAAAAAGCAGCAGTTTTATAGTAGTTGTTTACCCATTTTATAGTAGTTGTTTACCCATTGTACCTTTAAAAAAAGCAGCAGTTTTATAGTAGTTATTTGCTGGATAAGTGACAACAAATACAAATCCTGATCCTGAAGCTGTAATAGATGAAGCTATCACCGAATAACTTTTAAAAATATCCTGCCTCATATCTTCTCTCTCCTTTGCTTTCCCCCCTGTTTGCTTTTGCTTTACATTTCTATTCTCTCTCCTGATCCTCTCCTTTCTTTATTTTTTCTTGTTTTCCCTCAGTCTCTCTTCTCTAACATCTTCCCATCCTCTCTCTCTCTCTCTCCCCCTGAGTCTCCCCCCCCACCCTCTCTCTCTCTGCTCTCTCTCCCTCTCTCTACCCCCCACCCCCCACCCTATAGGGATAGAGACTCAGTAGAATTACCATCCTCTTGATCTATAATTACCACTCTCTCTACCCCTGACTCTATTTCTCCTTGCTTGCATGCTAGACTCTGAGTTTACATAAGACACATACCTGTACATCATCATTCAAGCGTCCTTTATCCGATAAGAGATTTGTTCTGGTTGTGTGAAGGAATAAGAATCAGTGGAATCAGTTATGTGGAGGATGCTGAACACTGTAAAACAAATCCATCATATTTAGCTGAAATGTACATCTCATTGTTATAAAAAAGTAACTACATTGTATAAACCCACAAATGGAACTGACGCAGTTCTGAAAACATTAAGTCCATGTATCAATCACAATTTCACTGTTTTGACTCAAATATCTACTAAAATGCCATTTTTGCTAAACTCTAAACACAAATTTCATGATTTAGCTCACTTTTTATTTTCACCTGGAAAATATTGGATTTTAAAATGCAACACCATGATTACCAATTGGTGTCCCAACTGTTCAAACTCAATTGGCAAAATACTTCAATCATGACTCGCAGCATAAAGATCGGGTGACCTCTGCGGTGTTAGGGCCAAAAAAAAAGTGGAGCAGCACTGAGAACAAGAGAAGGAAAGTGAGAGCAAGAGGAGGCCTTGAATTTTCAGTCTTTGTTTTTTTCATTTGCTGTTAGATCATTCAGTCGAACATTTTAGTTCTTACTTTAGTGTTTTCTCATTCTGCAGAGCAATTACTGTGAGTTTTGCCAGTTTTGAAAAGGAAACAGTGTTTCAGTCACAGCTATAAATTTATGAAGCTGGCTGTGAGTTCAGACCAGTTGGAGCTCATTGGATAGACATGTGCATTGTGTCCTATTGTGAGTGGTATTGTTTTACAATTTGAAAATGTGTATGTGAAATGAATTGCAACCTATTTGAGGCCCAAAAAAAAAAAAAACATACATAAACACTATTTTGATGGTAGTTAAATAGTCGCTGTTGGAAATTTCCCTGGGCTTGGCTTGGAGAAGAACAGAAGTCAAGTACAATCACTCCAGGAAAGGGCGGGGGCAGCTACAGGAAACCAGGGCCAGTTGCTGTTAACTTCCTCTCCTGTTGTGACATCACAGCAGGAGCCGTTTCTAAACGGCTTGTGTACAGAGGATGCCAGACCACAACAAAATGAGCAGGTGTTCTTGTTTTCACAGTTTGTATGTTCGTAGGAACATCAAAATATTTACAAACAAGCACTGAGGTTAGGTTAGGCAAGTTATATAGGATTTTTTATGTTCGTCCAAATGAGGGTTGGACTGTTACATAGTCTTAATAGACAAATTATACATTGGGTAAGACATGGACGTACATTGAAATAAAGAGAGACATGCAAATACAGTTATTTTAAGAAAAAGGCTACAATTTTTCCTTTATAATGTACCTGGGCATGTTACATTATAAATAAACAGGTTTAGGCCCAGATTCTGTTCCGTCAGGCGATAGTGCTGGGATTTCCTGAGGGTCTGTGAACGCGTCTTGGAGTACGATGGCCATGCCCCCAAGTAGCCTGTGTTAGCATGAGAAATAAAGTTGCAGCTTAAAGCACCCTTGAGGTTAATAAGCCATCTATTGTCTTAGTGTGTGGTTTTTGAAAGACGTTACAATACTTTCATTACGTTGGCTGTACGATCGTCGCAGGAAGAAACGGGACAATGAAGCTTTGAATTGTAACGAAAGCGCTGGGAAGCAACATGAGGAGGAGCGCCGTGATACAGAGATTTATACAGGAATACAATGAAACAGGTGGGATCAACTCCTGATGTCAAACCAGTGGGGAAAAAGATGAAACCACATCACCGGATTTGATCACAGAAGCCATCTTGGAGATGGATGGTCAGTCAGTCAGTCATTTTCTATACCTGCTTATTCCTCATTAGGGTCGCAGGGGTCACTGCTGGAGCCAATCCCAGCGTGTTACAGTGAGAGGCAGGGATACACCCCAGATGGTCGCCAGCCAATCGTGGGGCACACACACCATTCACTCACACACACGGGCAATTTAGAGTTGCCAATTAACCTCAGCATGTTTTTGGACTGTGGGAGGAAGCCGGAGTACCCGGTGAAAACCCACACAGACACGGGGAGAACATGCAAACTCCACACAGAAAGGTCCCAGACCCAGGACCAAGGAGGTCTTGAACCTGCAACCTTCTTGCTGTGAGGCAACAGCGCTAACCCCTGCACCACCGTGTCGCCGGAGATGGACCAACTATGAAAAATGAAATCACACAACTATTAACATTTTTATTAAAGAATATGCAGCTGAAACTGCACAACTGTAATTTAACTCAGCGAAAATGCTGCTGCAGGATAACACTGTGACACATAAGTCTATGGGATTTTAACTTTTAATGATAGTAATGATGTTTTGAATATCAAAAAAATCCACAAAAAAGGATACACACCATCATGCCATGCGGATATCTGAAGGTTGAGGTTGATCTGACAAACTGTCAGAGAGATATATGTGAGGCACAGACACACAGCCGCTCTGGATTTCCATGCAGGTTTACCTGCGTACGTGTTGTTTTATGCAACATAAAGTACCAGTCAAAAGTCTAGACTATACTTTTTCATTCAATTGATAAATAGAAGTTACTTCCAAACGTTGGAGGTCGTTGAATCTCTGTGACGGAGCTGGAGAGAGCAAAGTCAGCATGACTCATACAGCCACAACTGCCACCTTTAGGATATACTGTACATCGAGTTTGAAATCAACCAGAATCTTCCTTTAATGGAAATCGTTCGCTCTGGTGTATGATGAAATTAATAAAGCCGCGTGAGGCAGTGACCCATTAGACGCGCGGATACCCTATACGGCTGATTTGGGACGACAGCGGCTGCCGTTTTTTTGTGTTTTTTTTAACAAAGCACGTCGCTCCACGAAACGAGTCAGTCAAGTCAAGTTGTTTAACTATGATGAAATTAATAAGGCAGTAGATGAGGCAGCGAGGGTAAACACAGTTTGTAACCTACACTTCTATTCTCCTCAGCATCTATTATTCATCGGCCAAGATGATTCTTTCATGAGGCAAGCTAGTTGCACATAATTCATAACGCAGGCTGTGGAAAGTAGGACAGAGTGAGATACAGGGAGAGGGGAGGAGGGGAGGGAAGAGGAGGATGAGAGGGGCTGAGCGAGAGAGAGGGTGACGAAAAGGATGAAGACCGAGAGAGTGTCAGGATGAGGAGGTGAGAGAGAGAGAAAAAGAGAGAAAGAGCGAGAGGGGAGAGAGAGAGAGAGAGGGGGGGGGGGGCGGGATTTGGCGAACGAGGGGGGAAAACTCACTGCGGAGTCTGTTCAAGTTCAACACACAGAGGGAGGAAAAGAGGGGGGAAAAGTGGGAGATTAAAGACGTGAGAAAGAGAGATGATGGAGAGAGAGAATGGAGGGGTGGAAAACCAAGAGAGATCGCAAAAAGAAAGAAAGAGAGAGAGAGAGCTTAAGGCAAGGGAAGAGGGGAGGAGAAGAGGAGGAGGAGGGGGGGTTGCGTCTCGTCGATGTGACAGACATCTCTATCAGGCGGTGGCGGGAGGAGTCTGCAGTAAAGTGAGGAGCGTTTCCATTGGTCCTTTGTTTTAGCAAAGAAAGAGAATACATTTGTTCAAGCCTAACTGTGCCGCTCGGCAGGGAGACAAATGCCCCCCCCCCCACGCAGACTGTATTTTTCCCCGGGAATCCATCCTCATCCTTGAAAAGTAATAGCATTTGAAGCACTAACCCACCCAATCACATTTATTCTCACGTTTAATTTGGTATCAGATCCTTGATGAGGAAAAATTCCCCTTAAAGTGACAGCCTTACAGAAACACTGCGGGGCGTCAAACTGTCTGTTTGCCGCGATGCCGTTTTACCGCCTTGCAGCCGAGAGTTTTTGAAAGAACGAAAGAAGACAGGAGGCAGCAACACAGAAAAAAAAGAACCGTCGTGATTCTCTTGTTCAGGTGGCGAGACGAAAGACAAAAGTTTCGGATCTCTTTCCTTTGGTCGGTTGCTGGAAAGGGGGAAACATCAGAATTCAAACATCATGCAGCTGTGTTAGTTTTTGTGTGTGTGCGTGCGCGAGTGTGTGTGTGTGTGATTTTGAGACAGATGGAGAGAAACCGAGAGAGATCACAAAGAGAGTGTGCACTTTCTCCCCTGCTATAGAGCTCTGGGCCATGTACACAGCAGAAAGTCATGACCCCAAAGTACAGTACACGGTTGGAATTCCAATGAGTTTTGACTGAGATAGTGTGTTTGTTTGTGTGTGTGTGTGTGTGTCTTTGTGTGTATGTGTGTGTGTGTTTTGGGCGGGGTGTCCAAGCGTGTGGGGGACACTATTCCTTTGGGAGCTGAGAGCAGAAAATATAGAATGCTGAATTGTGACAATGACACACTACCCCTGTACGCAGACAACACATATGCATGCACGCACACACACACACCCTTGGAAGAGGTGCGAGTGTAGGGCAGGACAAGGTGACGGCGAAGGATCTTTGCACCATATACTGTGTAGCGATTCCAGTATACAGCAGTATAGGAAAACAAAGTGCATACACTGTATATAAGACCTATAAAAAAAGGCAATATCAGGGATAACATTTCACTTTGGAGGGGTGAAAGTGTCAAGGTGACAAACACCGGGCCACGCAGGTTCAGAAGCATATAGCAGCCTCCGCAATGAAGTGTTTTTCGAGCCGTTAGAACACACACTGTCAGAAATCAGGCTCCGGGTCACCCTCTCAGCCGGAGATCGGGTCCTCAGTCACACATCAATCAGAATCACTTTGCATCGTCACCGACATGTGTAACCTTCACGTCTAATGTGACACGTCACACTGTGTGATTGCTATAGTCAAAGTCAAAGGCGATATTAACAAAATATGTCCTCACAGAGATTTGTATAGGGCTGTAGTGGCTTTTTTTTTTTTTTAAAGGGGGATGTCGTCATGTCTCTATGTTAAATGCTGTGTCATTACGTCATGGTTTCATTTTCCCTCACTTCATACATTACATAATTTATTTGGGTTTATTTATTTTTTTCAAGTCAACCCAATATTTTGCTTAGTAAGAATGTGTGGCATTGTAATCCCATGAGCACCTTTCTGTGGTTTGCAAAAAGCTTCCAGATTGATCCTGGTTTATATTTCCCTGTCTTTTTCTCATTTTATCTGTGTGTTGGTTAATTTATTTGTGTGTGTGTGTCTGTGTGTGTGTGCATGTGTGTGTGTGCATACGTGACTGTTTGCGTTATTAACGTAACACTTTTATTTTCTATGATTATCTCCACTTATATGGCAGCATCTATGCAGGTACTGTATACATCTGCACATGTTTGCATTTGCATTGTTTTACTGTAACAGTATGTGTATATGAATGTGTATCTGAGACACAGTGAAGCACTTAGGAAAAGAGCACTGACTTTGTTTCTCACATTACAGTATAACTTACATGTAATAATCCTTAAAGTAAGCAGTTCTCAGACAGACAGTCTGATTGCTTCGATGAATGCTAATGCCATTACAGCACTTACAGCAAGACCCATAGTAATCAATAAGCTTACTTGGCAACTAAATAATCTTTGAGGTATATGGAATAGCCTACTAAACAAAAACAGTTGTTGGTTTGTAGAAAACCTGCCCTTTTATATATATTAAATAAGTTAATTCAACTGCCTGAGGGGTCAAATAATTTATGTTCTTAATTTGTAATAAGATCATGCTACCGATCAGTTTTTTGGAATTATCTTGCAACAATATCAGAAACTACAAAAACTATCAGAAAATCATGTGTTTGTTCAGATTAGTGTTTTAGTTCACATGCATAAACTGTTGGTTTAATGTCATTATTAAATATTGAAATTTCAGCCACTGTGTGAGTGACCATGGTTTTATTTTTATCTGATTGTTAATTTTATTTAACTCACAGGGAAAAATAGGACACTCAGACTGGGAGTTAATCTCTTTATCTAATCATTTCTTTACTTTTCTTTTTCTTTACCATCAAGACAATGCAGAATGTTTTAATAGAGTTTGTGTGCACAAAAAAAAAAAAGAGGTGCGACACGACCTTTCACCTCCCTCATGGGGGCAGAGGGGGTTCATCGTTGGTCCTGAACTGTTGTAGAAACAGAGGGCACTCAAGGTCACCAACTCTTCACTTTATTCCGCTGATGTCATTTTAGAAGTGCTCTTACTTCTCCCATTTACTTAAAACCCTCTGATTTGCACTCAGACGAAACTTTAGAGGATCCTCTGGCTAGCAGCACACCCATTTCAAATCAATAGCAAGAGACACGGCCCCCTTTAAAGATCAATAATGGCGCTTAATGGACGGGTTTTGGTGAGGTCTTCCTTTAAGTTTAGCTGTCCACCCCTTTATTTTATTTTTTGTGATTTTGTCAAGATGCAGCTAAAAAACTCCCCTTAAATAGAATCTTAGTGTGTGGAAATCTTACAAAACTACCAATCACATGTTTATGACTCTTTGCTTGAATTAACACACGTACGTGACATACTATTTCGTGCAGCGGTACAATATATATCCGTCTAGTTAGCTCTCCGGACTTCAGGACAGAAATATGTTTTCTATTACGCCACCTCTGACCAATAACAAATGAACTGGAAATGTGACTTACAGTAATTACATGGGCTGTAAAATCAAGTTGGCTGCCCTCCAAGCTCTGCTGCAGGGTCTTACCTCAGCAGGACATGTCTTGCACTTAATAGGCAGCGAGGAAACAGCTTTAATGTAAGATCCTATGTAAAAAGGGGGAACCTCGATCACAGAACTGCCGGCCTCTCTCTTGCTGCGCTTCAGCTGATTTAGTTGCATGGTGCTGTTTTCATCTGATAAAAGGACTTTTTGGACCAACTACCCCCTCACGCATCCTGAAAAAAAAAAAACACCATCCGAGAATGTTTACCTCAGTTTCACTTTTGATCATATTCACTATTCTTTGCCAATATGTCATATATATTGATCAAGAAACAAGACCTATAGAGCTAATTTGGAAATGCCTTTGATCCATCACCTCACAAATGCAGCACGGCCTCCATATGTGCTCATTGATTCATTATAGACGAGGCACAAGGGAAGCAATTACATGGCATAACATTAGCCAAGGTTTCACTCAAAACTGCATCAGACTTGATTCGCTTGTTTTCACCAAAGTATCTTATTTAGCTTCCATCAATGAATCACAAGGACAAGTTGTGGGTGACATGTCGGTGTGGGGTATTGTCTGAATTTCCGCCGGTCCAACAGCAAGCAGATGCTAAAGGTTGAGGGAATCAATTCGGTGTCGAGCGATTCAATTGAACTGATGGAGCTATACAATACGTCCATAGACCCCTCACATCACTTTGCGGTTTCCTTGAATCCCATCGCTCTCACCTCACGCCTGTAGCTGTAAGTGATGGTTTAGGATTCATCTGACAGGTTAGAGGTGCTGTTTGCTGCATTATCTGTGTTATCTCTGTTTCCAATTTCCTTTTTTTTCTTCCTGAACTTTGTGTAGAAGAGAAGACTTCATGTAGCATTTCAGATGATGTGTGTGTGTGTGTTAATGCTTGTGTGTGTCTAAGCACACTAATCACTATTAGTTGTTTCCTGTATCAAGCTGTTTGCAATTTGAAGCAGGGACATTGCCAACTGCCCCCAGGGTCTGTGTGTGTGTGTGTGTGTGTGTGTGTGTGTGTGTGTGTGTGTGTGTGTTTATGTAGATGTGTGTGCATATGCGTGCGTGACTCTGGTGGCTCTTTGTTTATATTGGGGTCAACTGACATCACACTTCCTGTGTATCAGCATTCCCTGTCTGTCAGTGTGTGTTGTGTGTGCATTGCGTGTGTGTGTGTATGCTCGGATTGGCAGTGATCGGAGTGATGACTGTGCAGACAGAGCCCTCACCCTTAATAAAGAAGTCACCAAAACTCACTGATCATTTCTTCTTCTTCTCTCCATCTTTATCTTTCGCCACTTTGCCACAATTTTTCTCTTTTTTTCTTTTCCTCTTCCAATAGGATTTATCGCTCTGTTTATCCCTTTATCTCTCTTTTTTTAATATCTCCTGACCCCACAACTAGGTTCCCCTTTTTTCCCTCTTTTCTTTGCTTTACCCCACTCCGCTTTATTCTCCCTTTCCCTTTGTTTCTTGTTGCCTCCTAATTTCACTCCTTTGCTTGGTCCGACTCATCTCCTTCCATCCTCTCCTCATTATTCTCCTCTTTACAACCTTCGTTACTTTGTTATTCTGACATTATGCCGTCCTCTTTTCATCTTTCTCTCTTTCTCTCTTCTTGCCTGACACTTTGCCTCGTCCCTTCTCCTCCCTTTAGGAACGGAGGGATTATGGAGATGAGAATATGTATTGTTAGGGACATGGCCTGCCTGTGATCCTCTGGTAAAATGACTCATTGCCCCCAACTGGAGAAAGCTGCACCACCAGGATAATCAGTATGTGGCTGTCAGACACATATAAACACACATACCTACTATTAAGCTGCAATGAATGAATATGCATGAATAGAAAGTCAAATCCAGTGCAATTCATGCCCTGCAATTAATTAAAACAAATAATAATAATAAAAATTAAATATCTCACATATATTTCTTAAACATAATCAGGAGATGAAGTAGATGTGAACACAGTTAAACACAAACACAGAAACACCTAACAAAGCTGTCATACTGGTGCAACTAACTAGATGTGGCAACCACCAGGGGGGTATTATAGCACAGTGGGGGGGAGCAGGGGGTTTCTCTCTCTTTATTTTCTCACTCTGCCCGCATTTACTCCTTTGAAGTTTTAATTTCCCTCTCCTCGTGTTTGCTGGTATGTGGCCCCCGCTGTATATATATCCAATATATGCGCTGTGTGAGCGAGGAAGAGAGGGCAAACGGAACATTGTCAGATCCATTTTGTTAGTGTGCATTTTGTAATCCAATAAAATGTAGGATGTGTCAGGGTATATATTATCACTGTCTTGATAATTAATGGGGCGACGCTGAACATGAATACGTAACCTTTGTAATTAGCCCATGCTTCAGGCCATGAAGCTGAAATCTGATCATACAGGCACAACATACAATGCAAGTAGGAGTAGAATCAGAGGCAATTAAAATCAACAGAAAAAGTCCACAACATTGAATGCGTTGAATTTATATCATTTATAATGGACATCTATGGTGTAAAGCAGAAATACCAAAACAATATCAAACGGTATCACTCTTGCAGTATAATACTCTCAGTATGTACCAAACACCCATATTTTTATGGGTGTTTCCAGTTGGTGATTTGTTCATTTTTGACAGGGAGATGGCCAGATGGAACTGCAAGAGTGTCATATAGGCCTAGCCCAATCCTTGATATCATAATTACATTTACAATTTTGATTTAATAGAACTGCTACTAGGCTTAATACATAATACTGTAGACCTATGCAGTGTCTCAAATTACATATTTCTCTACTGCCTACTACATACTACTACTACTACTACTGTATATTCTGTATACCTATAACGAACATTTAAGTATACCATAATCATGAGATTGTTGACACTGATGTATCACAGAATACATCTTTTTTAGCTAACCAAATACAATTAGACTTTAAAGGCCCCATATCACTTTCATGTCTTTTTTTTTAGATAATGTAAGTTCTTTATAAAACTTGCCCCATGCACACACTCAGAGATGGCAGCCATTAAAGATGAGAATTGTCCCGTGGTCCACACTCAACTTTTTGACCAAGTTGAGTAGACCATCTGGGAACTCATCGTGCACTACATTTCCCATACCTGTCAGTGTGAATGAGCTTAACACACTGGTTCACTAAAAATAGCAAGTGTTAAGTACAGAATGCCATTTGAGGCTATTCTTTTACTGGATGTCGACAATTTTTCGGTCCATATTTTTTTTTTTAGTTTTGACAGCATAGATTTTACATTCAATTATGTAACTGTAGCAGCTGAGCTGTGGTCAGTGCAGGTTCATTTCCTTACTCACATTACCTACTCCACCACTAGAAACAACTATATTTGTAGTCATGTTTCCCCGAAAATATTTTGTTACAGAAATGTTATGTCTATTGTATATTCTGCAGCACATATAGAACTATTATAGGAATATTATAGGGATACTACTGGCAGCAATCTTCTGCGAATACACATTTATACTTGTCAATTGGATCATGAATGTGACATGAAAAGTGTAGGCCACAAAATATTATCGGATTGAGCATTTATAGTATGTAGTTTAGAGAATATTATACATAGATTCAAGAGGAAACTGATAGAAAGCAGGACTGAGAGAAAAAGACACAATTACAAATATGTCTGCTACTTCAGCAACGTGGATAACACCATGGATTTATCAATACACAGCCCAGTCAGGCTCCTGATATTTCAGAGCCATGCTCAGCGGCATAGATTCGTACCACAGTCCGATAAAGGATCAATGAGTCAGGCAGACAAGACTAAAATATTCAACTGACAAAACCTCTGACCCTGCACTCCCTGCTACTAAATGTGTTTTCATATTGTTCCTATGTTTGAGCTTCACTGTGTAGAAAGATGTATGTGTAGACACTGGGGTGAGCATGATTTGTGACAACACAACAGATTTGGAAGCCAATTTTATAACACTGGTTGTCATGGTTTATAATGCTGCTTAGGAGTCCATTACATGTCCAGCAACTCTCGGTGCTATAGGGACAGTATAGAAAATTGGTCTCTGCCGAACCATTTTATGATCGCATTTTTCTGTTGCAGTGCAAAACACATTTGTCATGCAAGATAACATCGGACGGTCCAAGCTGGTGTGTGAATCATTGACGAAGCATTTAATCCTCATCTTTTCTCTTATTTGTGACAATTTGGAGAGTGACCACCCAATGAATTTTTCCATTGGTCGAGGGTCTATAATGGAGTGCCGACATGCTCGGAGTGGTTTTTATCATGGGTCCAGTGTATTCCGGGATTCGCTCCAGTCCAATCCATCTGAACCCAGAATTATAGTGAATGGGTCCATCCATCAATTTTCTGAAGCACTTATCCTGTTCAGGGTACACATACACATATGTGTAGGAATGCAAACATGATGGCAGTCAATTTATGTCCTGCCTGTTTCTGTTGTTATTTATCAGGGAAATATTGGGTGGTAAATTGAGAGAGGAGCTCATCAGCAACTTATTTTATATGAGCATTAGTTAGGTAGCGAGTACAGATCCCTACAGAGTTTACATCGAGGGGATTGGAAAAAGCTGAGAAAGGAATGTAGACTCTTGTAGCTATGAAACTTTTTTGTGCAGCATGCCCATCCGTGTGTATAATGTGGTTAATAATAGTACTTTCGGGTTTTTGGTTACAAACTGCAATGCCTAGCACATAATCACATAGGTCTACTTTCTCTATAGCAAAGTAGAAAAAAAGGGGCGTTATAGGTCAAGAAGCTTTTATCCTGTGTCTTTATTTTTTGAGGACTAATGAGATCCATTAATAACTTTTATGTGTTTTTTTCCTTACGTAAATGTCTCATATTGTAAAAAGTGAGATATGAATTGCTTTTTGATTATAAAGCAAATACTGTCCCTTGTTTCAAAATGCTCAATCCACAGAGGAATGCACACAGCCCACATTCCAAAACTCCATAAAACAAGCCATCAGGATGTTTGTGAAACTGTGATGTCACAACTATACAGTAAGTGCCCACTCACTATTCACAGCCATTCAAATCAGCCAAACAGAGAGGCTTATTAACACCTTATACTTTCTAGAGCTCAAGAGAGGTGCTTGAGAGAGGACATGCTTTGGTACTTAAATCCACACCTATTACTTTTTAGGGTTATTAAAACTTTAAATAAAACCCAGGAAAAGTGTGCAATATGGGGGCTTTAACCAATTAAAATGCAACATACTGTCTTCATGTAATTGTTGGTGTCTTTACCTGATCTCCCTGAAAAAATATATATATATTAAAGCTCAATTCATCTCCTCCTGTTAAGCTTTTGAATTTAAACCCATTGACTGGAATAGGTGGTTTCAGCATTTTTTTGGCCACAATGTCTCCCAGCACATGAAATAAACATAAAGCCATAAGGTCTTTTTATGGCTCTTTTCATTGCCGTCCTATATGTCTGGCTGCAAGCTGTTCACCCAGCACCACTGCAGAGTCGCCAGCTGTGCCGCTGCTCCCCTGGCAGGTAAATGATGAGGCCTGATGAGAGGAGATAGCATCGTAACGTCAGCTTTTTAAGCGAAAATTTGTTTTGCATCCCAAGTAGACGCATTTAACATAAAATATGGGCAACGTAATGTGTTATGGCATATGGCAAATAGACAACATCTGAAACATGAAAATTATTACCATGTTGACCTACAGGCATCCTTGGCATAACCCATAACCGAGCTCGAACTGTGATGGGTTTTGCACTCAGGAGAATCCTGTACAAACTGTAAGGTTAAGTTTGGTGTCCTGTGATTTCTACGCCAACTCTCGCTTTCAAAATAACCCCTATTTCATTTTTGACCCCTTCGGATACAAGAGCATCAGCCGGATGCCAAAAAAAAATGTAAATGTTAAAGTAATGAATGACCTATTGAGCACAACAGGCTTAATTTTTCAGCGATGCGCTGTGAGCATCCAGTGAGCCCATACACAAGCTGTTATTAGAGAGTCTCTGCAGTGTCTACCAGCTGTGCCAGCTCTCTCCTGGCAGGCAGCAAACAGTCACAAAACCATCTGTGTCTGTGGGCAACAGTGCAGTATATATGTCCTCCTTTCAACTGGCACTGCACCTCTGCTTCCTCCACAGCTACCAAGATACAGAAGATGCCTTTTTCCTCTATCTGTGAGAGTGCTCTACCGGCTTGCATACATCTGTATTCCCCCCCCCCCCCCCCCCTTTTTTTTTTTTTTTTCTTTTTCCACATCTCAAATTCAATTTAACCTGAGCGGTTAAGTGCTGAGCTGGATGTCCTTGTCACTCTTAATTCTGGCAACGTAAAGCACAGATTGAAATAGTCAAACCGCACGGCAAAGAAGCTCAATTATATTCTATACGAAAGAATGAGGTAGTGTAATGTATAAGAAGTGAATCTGCTGAAAAAGGGACCTGACTGTAGTGACCTTAATTATCGAAACACTTTTGCTACACAATGGTGTGTTGAATCAATTGTGCATGCTATGGAAAAAAATATGGGTCCCCAGTGAAAAGACAGACAATCCTGGATATAAAACCACAGTATAATCCCAGACTGTGGAAATTGTAGTGTGTCACACTGAATGACACCAAGCACACGTCCACCTAGCTTTGCAAATCTGCCTTCTGAAGGAGATTTCATGGGTTCATTATCCTATTTTTTAGGAAGAATTAGGTATTATGCAATTTTACATATTGCATGAATTGCTTGAATTCATACTCATGAATATATACACCATACTGTGTGGGCTGTTATTGTGTTTTAAAAAAAAAATGAAATGCAGTTAGTTACAGTTAAAATATACAGTGGGAGAAGGGGGAAGGCTTTATTTTAAGTGAGTGTGTGAGAAGGCAGAATGCATTGCTGCTACAGGTCTAACTTAATGCTTTTGGAGCATACAACATGGTAATTTGTATACACAGACCACGGAAATTGAAATACTAAACTGGGAAAATGGCAAAATGGGGCCCCTTCTACACATTTAAGAGTCTTTCAATTTTCCTGTCTAGACAATTTGTCCTGAATAGATCAAGCCCAAATTTCCCAGCACTCATGCCTCCTCCTGGCTCACACCTCGCAAACCCATGCAGATTCTAATTGTTCTGGCATGAACCTCTTTCTCCTCCAAGTCCTTGGTTGTTCTTCACCGTTGATTTAATAAAGCTTGGTTTTACAAGCGCAAGGTTTTGATATGCAAGTGATAATAGCTGAATATCTGTTTGAACTTGCATGCGCCCATCAAACAAAGGACAGGACAGTTAAAGGTTTTTAACAGTGAACTATGGGAAATAAAGCCTTATTCAGGTTCTAGTGCAAAATGCTCCTTTTTAAATAGGATACAGTACTACTACAAATTTACTTTAGGTTATATATGGATATCACAATATGTTTACACATGCATAGGGTTTCAATAGCTTACATTAGATTATTTATGAGTTAGATCATTTTTTTTCCTTTGTTTTCTTTCAGCAATGGCTAAATCCTAGGATTAAGCCACGGAGAGTCATGTTATCTTCCAATAATCCTATTGGGGTGATTGAACTTCCACAATATTCTCTTCGAGTCATTTCAGAGTTTGTGCTAATTCTGAAAAAAAAGGAGGTGTCAGCGTAAACACAGTTCCAAGAAACGGGTAAATGTGTTTGCTTGTTTTTTCCTGTTACCTGTGTCTCATGCAAATTAGTCAATGTGGTGTTTAAGCAAGATTTTTAATAACCAAAATATTAGCATATATATGATAGTGTTTTTCACAGTCGTAAGGATGCCTTTGGCGGAAGGTGGAGTCTACATTTGGAGTAATTAGAGTTGAGTAATGAATGTAAAATGAGTCACTGGGTTGTAAAACTACAATCCAATATTTGTATAAGTATATTGGGGGTGATTTGAAGAAAATGTGTGACATCTTTCTCGGAAGTGACAGTTATTACTGAGGCACTACTAACTCCTTTTTTCCGCCACCCAGTTTGCTCTATAGGGAAAGAGCATGTAACATTCAAATTAAGCAGCACGTGTTGGCAGGGGAGTTTGGCATATCTCATTAGGAGTGGAACAGATACATCTCTATAAATATAGAGAGGATGCAGTATCTATGTAAATTGTGTATAGGTGTTAAACAAATACCACTTGCGGCTGACACTGACTGGAGGCTATACATTGATTTTCATCAGAATATTGACTCCTAATTGGTCAATGAACCTGCTCTGTTTTTAAAATGGAAAATTACTCCAAGCGGTATCTGTTATTGAACACAGGAAACAAAAAAATATATATTCACAAAACATTTGTTCACTAAAACAAATAAAATTGTCATTAGCATTTTTTTTCATGATCCTATTAGTCTTGTATTGGTGTGATTCAACCTTTAATTGCTACCTTTCTCTTGCACTCCATGAGGGGTTTGGTTAGAGCTCCTTGACCTTTCCTCAGCATGGACTTGAATGCTAAAAGAGGCTCCAAAGCCAATTAGCCTCTAAAGAAAATCATTTCAAATCAATACGTATTGTTCCAGAAAATGTCTATTATTAGTGGCCATGCAGCTAATAATTGTTTTGATGTACTGCAAACTGGTTATTTGTTTCTCCCAGGCTTTGCTTTGCTGTCCCCCTCCCCTCCCCAATGGTTAAAGCTTATTTGGGGAATAATTGCAGCTCTTTGAACTGAGAATTTAAGTTCAGTTCGTTGGCAGCCAGCGGCACGAAACCAACCGTGTGACATTGCCAATATAAGCATGCAATTAAATTTTTTAAAAAGGTTGCCTCTCACACCATCTTCACAGCCATATGTCCATCTGTTCAACCTGAATCTATTTTTGATACCCACGTGCATGGAAAGTAATTTTATTACATTATCAGCCAGCAAATATTCTCACTGTTCCTGCAAGTGATCAGGAGGTTTGTTGATTTTAGCTTTTCGGCTTATCATCATTAAATATTATTGAGGCAATGTGTCACCCCTCTGGCTTCTTATGGTTCAACTATAGTTCACAGTGAACCTATTAATGCTGACAATGCTTGTATTAGAATGTACCAATCGTGGTTTTCTTTTCTCATTATACCTGAAAACCTGCAGCTTTGGGAGGGGTGGATGTATCATTTTGATTTTTTTGATAAATCCCTTTAGATTGTATACTGGCAGACAATAGACTTGTTTTTTTCCATTGTTTTTTTCCAGAAAGGGAGATGCTGTAGATAACAGATGGTCAGAAATAGGAAAAAGAAACAGAGATGCCAGCTTTTGCTAACACCATTGAACTGGACAAACAATTGATTGCATTGGCCTGGACCCCCAGGGTGTGTGAGAGTGTGGGTGTGCGTGTAGCCAGAATGATGTGGAAGTTGTAGGTTAATGGGAAATACATGGTTTCAGAGAAGGGAGGGGTGTGTGTGTGTGTGTGTGTGGATGGGTGCACTTCTATACTTATGAGGGCCTAATGTTCAAACTGTGAGCAATCTCCTGGAAGTTATTAGATTCAGACATGTTTCTTTAAAGGGACACTTTGCCGGTTTCCATAGTTATCTCTGTTTGAATTGATGTTCTCTGCGTCTTTTCAAAAGAATGCTCTTCTTCCAGGAATCAGTGCCTTGGTTCTCAGAATAACTACAGCTGTGTCTGTAGTGGTGCCTTCAGGAACAGTAAACTGCAGGTCTCCCAAAACAGAAATATCACACTTCTAAATATTTTTAAAATACCAGCACGTTTTAGAAGAAAACTAATGTCATGATAATTGTCTGCACATCGCGCTGTGGAATCCAAAACAGAACTTTGTAGAGGAGCAAGATACATCGATTGCAGCGACTGGTGCGTGGCGCCCAGACAGAACGGGAACCTTCACGCCGCCACAACTTTTGCTTTGGTAAACTTGACTTGAATTTCTCTGACAGAATATTAAATCGGTATGGGGAAACTTCAGCCTTTTTCTCACTTTTCTCTAGTCATAAGGCACCAATTAAAAATTGCGTATTTGTACTCCATGTGTGACCTAGTTTTAAAAAAAAAAAAAAACGTATTAAAGCAGTCAATTTTCCCTTTAAGATTATAGCTTGTATGGATTTAAATATTTGATAAAGTTTGTGTCTTAATATCATAGTTTGCTATCAATTCCATCTTTTCTGAAATGATCTTACTAACCATAATAGGCTCGGGACCACTGTTAGACAAAGCTAAACAATGAATTCCTAATATGATGACACATTTTAAAGTAAAAAGGCTGTGATCAAACTTAAGATTCTGCCTTAATCACATTAATCCTGTTTGTACATAACCTCTGCTGTCCTCTGTCGGTGTGTGGTGACAGATGAAACAGGCTAGCAAACGAGCTAAAGGAAGAGGTTAAAAATGTGTTGCGTGTCTTATTGGAGAAAAAGCTGAGGGAGAGTAAAGCAAAGTGACAGAAAGGTGGAGGGGTGGATATGGGGAGGGGGAAGGCAGGCTGGGATGAGGAGGAGTAGAAGGGTATATAAAATGAAAGGATGGGGGAGCAAGGCATGCCTTTGGGAAATAGAGGCAATCGATAGGAAAAGATGCCCACGCGTTTGTGGTGTGTTGGGGGGTTAATGTGTTATATAACCCCAAAATGACAGCTCTGACTTTCAGGATAATCAGAATTCCGTAGCACCCATTACTCTCTTCCAAGTTGACTGCACTCAACCCACAGACAGTCTCCTGTGAATGGAATCGAACCTGAGGCTATTGTTTATGCATCCCAAAATGTCATAAAAGCATGGTTGATAAGTCAACATTTTTATTCTTATACTACATATCAAGCAATGACAGGTCTGAGGCATCTCTAATAGGATCAGTTTGATCCCACTGGGCCACAACTGCTATAAAATCGAATATATATTTATATAGTTTTAAATTTAGGTCTAGCTCTGGAGATCAAAGTTTTGTTTTGCACTTCTCTTGATACTTTTTCAAATTCAAAGTCATTTTAAGCCCTCACAGCAACTACAGAAGTAATGGTGCACCACCATTACTGATTGCTCAGGAGAACCTGTACTAACAAACACTCCCTTCACGCACTATGATTGTAGTGCATTATAATCTACTGTGAAATAACCTCACATTTCTCATACTGCATTATATTTGTAAGAAGTGAAATTGAGCACCATATAGTAAAATACAAAAGAAACCAAATGTAGACAATCATAAATTGTGGTTCTTTATTTGATCTATTATTGTCTTCAAACCATTACAGTAAGGATTGCTGATATCATTGTCTACTTGGGATGTTTTTTTGTAACATTACAGAATACCCACATTCAATGTTATGGTATGCAATTATGATAAGTGAAGTTATGTAAAAGTTTTTTTTTTTTTTTTTTTTTTGCATAGAATCTAAATGAAATCACTTGTCTTTGAATGTCTACCAATTCTAAACTATAAAGCAGGGAATGAATAATTTAGAGCGAGGAGGTTTTGACTGACAGGTGGCTAACTGCTAGCTGTCTGCTAGGGGCAGCTCCTCCTCAGCTCCACACTCCTGTTCAAATATGGTCACATCCGACTCCAAAAAATTACAAGATGCCGGACTTGAGGCTCCACAAACTCTGGCTATGTCCATCATTGATTCAGACTATGTCTGCCCTATCCCTGTTATCCCATCTACTTTATACTTGGAGGTTGTATTGCTGGGGGCCCAACTAAGCGTAGTGTCAAACTGTATTCCATGCAATTTGGACACACAACATGCTTAATGTTAACAAACTTTGAATGAACAAGTGAACGAGAGCCACTCAGCTCTGTGTATGAGAGTGGATATGCTTTCCAGGAAGAAAGAGAAGAGTGTTGAAGTGGTCTGCTGCTGCTGGAGTGGAGTATTTTTCTGAATCTGGAAATTAATTTGGATTAGTTTGAGTGGATATTCTTACTCAGGATAGAATTCTAATTTAAAATTCCTACCCCCCCCCCCCACACACACACACACACACACATATATATATATATATATATATATATATATATATATATATATATATAGAGAGAGAGAGAGAGAGAGAGACCCAACAGTCTAAGACCATCATACATCCTATTTAGTTATAAATATAATATATGGATTTTAATATGAATATCAATTTGAGTAAACGTTGAATTGCAAATTTGAGTATATTTTAGTACATTCGGTATATCCCCTTTATGCTTTAATGATAACATGCCCTTGAGCTGGCATAGATTCCACAAGTTTTTCAAAACTCGATGACTCATGTTGTACCAGCGTGAATTGGCAGGAATCCATGACAGTCAGGACTCCTCAGTCTTCTTTGGTTTTTCAAGTATTTTTTGCAGAGCTTTGAGGTGTGTTTGGGTTCATCATGCTGCAGAATGAATCCTTCTCCACCGCGGTACAAACACTGTGCAGTATGTCTCTAAAGAATGGAGCGATACTCCCCCAAACTTAAATATTCTCACCACCGCGTTTCACCTTTTGGTTTGATACGCTGCGGTATCTGTCCCGGCTTCTGTTTGTCTCCCTTCTGCTGCTGTCATGCATCTAAAACTCGGATTCATCAGTTAATAGGATTTTGTTTTTGATTGTTTGTTTTTCACCCCTCGTTCCACTGTGAAATGCTTCTAGTTATTTCTTAGCCTCACAAGTGTTTGGCCTTATTTCCCCTCCTGAGAAGTGGTTTAGAAACTGCAAAGAGAGGCAACTTCCCATGAGCAGCTCGAAACCAGGATGTCTCATATAAGCCTAAAATCTTTTTGAGCAAACATACAAATGATCCGAATGGAGGAAAAATAAATGATCTAAGAGCCAGTTATGATCAATCCGCTTTATTTTAGGATGCAAGTTTTTTTTCTCTCTCTCTCTCTCTTTTTCAAAAACTCTCTGTTATGCATTTTATTTTTATAAAACATCCATCTACTTGGAATTGCTAAATGCTGTTGGTGTATACACATGCACACCTCACATCAACAGCAACATTTTCCTATGCATTGAAGCAGCAACACCGGAGGCCAAGCAAGTTCTGAGCAGGCACATTTTCAACGGGCACTGCACCCGTTTATGCAATGGCTCATCTTGCCTCCTCCGGCATTTTTTTTCTCTCTCTCTTTCTCTCTCTCTCTTTCTCTCTCCACGGACTGCACTTAGAATAAGTTATCCCTCCACCCCCCCTAGACACTCCTTTTCATATGAAGTATATATTCTGTAGGTCCTGAGTTGGGAGATAAAATGTGTGAAAAGAGAGCAGTAGGATTTGGAACAGCATGCAGAGGAGAGGAGCCAAAATAGGGAGAGAATATCAGCAGCGCTGCCTGCCAGCCTCACTGAGCTGCTAAGCAGGGCTTAACGATCCCCAGGGGGTTGTGTACGTGTGTGCGTGTGTGTGCGCGTGTGAGTGTGTGTGTATTTCTGGGTGCTTTCCTTCTTTATAAGCCCAAAACAAGAGCTCCATATTTCGGGGTCAAACAGAGGCCAGAGAATCTGAAACGCAGAACTTTGTTGGGGGATTGATAACTTGTGAAACAGTTAGGAAACTATCAAAAGTGAACGTGGCGCGGCGGGGAGACCATGGAGGCTCGTTGTAATCGTTGTTCAGCACCTGCGTGGGGGTCCGCAAGGGGCGTTGCTGGGTCACCTAACAGTTGTTCGAATGCAGGCGTCTTTAAGAGTGCGGTGCCTTAGGAGTCTTATGGACATTCTTAGTGGCGGATTCTTTCTGCAGAGTCATGTTGGAGTCACCTGCTGATTCGGACCTAACAGGGAGGAGCCAAGCAGGCTAATGAGATCTCCCACATTTCCTCTGGTCTTCTCAGCGAACAGCTGACCTGGCCAACCAGTAAGAGTTCAACAGATTGTCTTACTTTTCATCTGCAATTAGACCTCTATCACTGCAGATATTTTCTAAAATTGTAAATATAACAACTTCATAGATTTTTCATCACAGCGTTCCAGTCAGCCAGCCGGGGCCCTGGAAATTGGGACATATGTAAATTGGAATGCGTCCGCCATTCATGTTAGTAATTAAACCTGTGTTTTTTCACACTCAGAAAGGATGAAACCTGTGTTATATTCTACTTGTTTGTATTTAATTTAAGATCAGGGTATTAATGATCTGAATTTTATCTCAACACATTTTCACGAAAAAAAAAAATTAAAAACGTGTCATATTCCACTAAATTAGGAAATACTGGCAACAGAGAATGAAGTCCCTTTTCACAGTTTCAGCCCACTGTGTTGGTGGTTGTACAGCCCCAGAGGAAAGAGCATACTGTAATAAAATAAATGTTGCTTTGAAGCCCCCGATGTGCTGTAATGTCCCGCCGCAGATTGTCGCGGCATTCCGGAAAATCCCAGATTTCCTTGCAGGAGAGGGCAGCTGGTCAATCTCCAAAGCTGATTATTTTGGGAATTATGGGTGTATGGGTGGGTGGGTGGGTGTGAGTGGGAGGATCTATACCTCAAGGCCCAGTAGGAAGAAGAGTTGATCACACTCTCCTTCAGCCATAAGTATTCAAATAACATGATGTGCTATTATAACAAGTGATTTTGTGATATAATTTGATTTTGTGCTTATTTGTGTTGTAAAGAAATGTACCACTGTGAATGATGTTTCCAATATCTTATTTTTATGTAAAGACATAAGAAAATATCCCAGGTGATGCCAAAGACTGCTATTTGCAACAAAGTACATGCAGTGTATTTTTTTAATGTGTGTGCAGGTGTGTATGTGTGTTTGTGTGTGTGACAAGTGAGATCTTCTCAGTTGGAGGACTGAGACACAGGTGTGTCAACTGTGCCAACACGGTTCTCTCTGGTAGAAATGCGTGTATATGACTGGCTGAGTGAGAGAGCGATGCCCACACATGTGTGCGCGTGCATGTGCGTGCGTGTGTGTGTGTGTTCTAATGACCCTGTTCGACCTTGCTCTCCCATTCCCTCCCCTACTGTCATGAGTGGGCAGACACAAAATCACAGCTGACCGTTCAGCCTCGAAGGCACCATCACATCTGATTGCAGCAAAACATTGGTTTTGGGGGGAAAAAGAAAAAAAAAAAGCTTTAATATGTTGCTGCATCCTGGGGGGCAAAGAGTCATTCAGCCGCCAAAGAAAAGGAGAAAACATCTGTTTGTGGGTTTTTTAACAGGGAACATGTCACTCACCTTATTTTAATGAACGAGCCTTCTAAAGACATCTTAGGAGAGAAGTTGTGTACTGCCTATACAGCATTGCACAACTTTTTGTGATGTATAAAATAAAAAAATCCACCTACCAGTCAAGGCCAATGGTCCTCCAAGATAAAATGTAAGATGAACATTACCTGATGCCCAATCTTTTCTGCATATGCGTGTGAAACATCCACTTTTAAATGTTCCAATCACATTAATGCATTTAGAGCAGATTCTGATGTACAGTATCCTCTTCAGTGCACCATCTGCTCATAAATGAGCTCCTAAACGTCCAACCCGCCCTTTGTAAACAGATCTACTAGTACAAATGTGGACGTCATACTACTATGGTGAGTCACCAAACAACAACAACGTGGAGCGATACATCACCTCAGTGTGTGGTTTGAGGTTTGAGGGTGATTTTTTTTTTGCACTTTCCTCCACAGACAAGAGAGAAATAGGCCTGATGACACCTTGAGAAGGCAACAACAGTTCCTGGGATCCCAGAACCACCTCCACACCTGCTGTCAGCGCTGATCAACAACGCGCCGCCGCCACTGGCGTCACGGCTACGGTGCCACACGGCAATTGATGATTCTCCTTTACTGTAACGGGAGATAACAGTTGAGATAGGGGGATGCTACAGGTTGTGAGCAAAGTAGGAGGTGACGACTTGTTCTTCAACTCAAGGTCGTCAGGGGAGGTCATAGTGGGGTCAGAGAACATCTGATTGTGCATTCTTTGCTTGGGTGATTGAGGAATGAAATGATGTACATGCATACACACACACACATACATATATGTGTGTGTGTGTGTGTGTTTATGTGTCTGTGAGCTTACACATGGAGCGTGGGAGGTGTCAGCAGGGTAAGCTACAGGAATATCACTAAAAATCCATCAATGATCATACAAGAATATTAATGCACCATGGAGTGTGAAAAAGACGCAGAAAAAAATAGTAAACTAGACAGTAAAAGGTTGATAATGAGGGAAAAACTGGAGCAAATACAGGGGCAACAACCCAGTTGAAAGAATCAGGTCAGAATTGTAACCCGTCTCTAAGCTGTTCTCAATTCAATTATCAGGTTGAAAAAAAGGGGTCATCTATGGACACAGTTTAGGAGAACAATGTTCATGTTCAACTTTATTTTTTTTTCCTTGACTGTTCCAGGTTGTCCTGCAATGAAGAAGCAAAGAAACCTGCTAATGATTTGGTTCCATGCATCTTTGACCTCAGCCCTCACTGCCAATTATCTCGAGCAACACTGGATATTCACCATAGACTGTACAACAACCTACTTACTAACGCAAGGGTTCTGAAAACTCTATTCAGGGAACTGTAGGTTTAGATTAGTATTCTCAAGATATGCTTTACAGAGAATATTTCAACCACAGCCGAGGGACTAATCAGTGAAATAACTCTGTAAAAACCCCCAGAAATTAACTGAGAAGCAAAACGTACACGGTAGAGTCCTGTGTTTCTCGTCTATATTTCTGTCATTATAAAATAAAGGCAAAAAAGAAGATGTAATACAGTATATTATGCTCATCTGTATATTTTAGATTATGAGGACAGGAGCAGAACTAAAAATTCATATGTTAAAGGTCACACCACAAGTTCATTACTAGCTGCCATGTAGTCTGTTTTTTTTTCCAAGCATCAATACAAAGACAGAACATGAACGAAGTTTCTGAAAGTGTCTTGTGACTTCACGCCGCTTTCTTTTCATACTTCTTGCCTTTATTCATGGTGCTATGTCACTTAATGGCCACTGCTGCCAAATGGTTTACACGCATCCCAAACAGGCTGATTTTCACATTTTTGTGCATAAAGTTTTTATTTCAAGTTGTTATATCCATAACAAGATATATTTGTGGTTTTAATATCCAAAAATCATCTCAATATATAGTTTTAAATGTCATCTCTCAGGATTCTCTCTGGAATGAACAGGTTGTTTTGTGTATGTCTCATTTATATTAATGAGCCACTTCTCTGATTGGCTGATTTGAATTGCTGTGAATAAGGGGAGGGGTGGGCTGTATAGTTGTGACATCACATCTTCTCAGAAGTCTTTTTTGGCTTACTTAAAGGCACTAACTGAATATGGGCTGCGTTCATTTCTCTGGAAATACACAGGCCAGTGTTTATAGAACATCTAAACCTTCTTATAATTAAAAAAACAATTAAAATCTCACTTTCTCTCATAGAAAGTGAGATTTTAATAGCTGATTATTGAGGAATCGTTGTTTGGGTCAATACCTGTTGGACTCTGAAGTAAACCCAATAGTGGACACGCAGCAGGTTCACCTGCTCAATTAATCTCTTTTTAACTAAATCTCCATGATGATCTCTTTAATAATTGCTAAATGTCAGCATCCTAACATTCTCTAATCGTCATAAATAAAATTCAAGGAATGAATAATGAACGCAATTTGTTTCATTCTCAAACGTGTGCATGAATAAATAAAAACAGATAAAAGCAAACAATAGCAGGGAAGTCAATATTTAATACAAAAATTCAAAATGCGCCAATTCTTGTGTGGATTGATTGCTGGTGTATGTTAACAAGCTCTATAAGTAACGAGCCTCGCGCTGAATCTATCGCGAGAAACGGGGGAGGGGGGGCGCTTATATGAAGCTTTACAGAGAGGGGCACTTTTTTTTAAATTATTCTCACGTTGGACTAAACGAGTCCGGTCGGCGAGGTTCTCACCTGTGGCGGGTTCCGTGATTGGAGAGGATTTGCGTTTCACTCCGCCCCCCCTCCTCCTCCTCCTCCGCCTTCTCCACCACCCCCTCCCGCCCCCCTCCCGGCGCGCTGCCCGCCTCCCCAAACCCGGAGCGCACGCACGGTGCCTCAGTTCCAACCCTCTCAGCCACCGCCGCCACCGCCGCATACCATGAGCTCTCATCTCTCCGAGCGGACGCGCAACGATGCAGATGGTTTCACCGCGGCGTCCCGCTTCGTGCTGACCGAACCTGCTGTTGTTTAGGGCAAATTGTGCCCCCCCACCCCATCCCCCCCGTCCCCATCCACCACCACCACCAACCCCCCTCTCTCTCTCTCCAACCTTTTGGACCGGGTTTGTGTTCTTCTGGACGCGCCATGCAGTCACGCTGGCGGAGTTGTGGCATTCGATCGGTGGCTTGGACTGGGGTCTGGAGCCTGGCGTTGATCGGAGCGTGGTGCATCCCCGCGAACGAAGGTAAAAAAAAAACACGCGCGTTTTGCACTTTTTTTCCCAGATCGGTGACACCTGCAGGTGCACGGACCGGACTTTAACAAGTCCTGACCGGTTAAAGGTCCGGGCAGGTGTGTTTGGTGCGTGTAGATCCGGTGCACCAGACCCGGTTCCGACACCCGTTTGACAGACAATGAGGTCATATATGAAAGTGTATGTGTGTGAGGGTGATGAATAAACAGCCACGTTGTCATTTTTTTAAAAGTCTCTAATGACTGTGTGTTTAAAGGACCTTTGAACAGAATCTGACTCTCCGGTGCTTTTTTAATTGGAGACGCGCAGCGCGCTGCCAGTGTGAATCCTGACCGTTTTTCCTGTGGAGCGTCTCACCATTCACTGCCAATAGGCTTAACGCATTGTAGCTTTGTTTTAACATAGGAGAAAATAAAAGGAATTCATTGAGATGGCTTTATGATGATGTTTGTTCACATCTAGAAAAATGTGATGACATTTGATTTATATTTCTTAATTTCCTCTATTATAATATATAGTTGTGGATCAGCTTTGAAAAGGAAAAAAAAAGCTGTATCCTATCTTGTTTGATATCAATATATTTATTAGGGCATGTACTGTGTGCAATAGGATGCAAATATTCATTTTTTTTTCGCCTCAGTTGAACTGATGCACATCAGCATTTATGCTGATTGGCTCTTTGATCAAGTCGGTTTAAAACATCTTCTTAAAAAAAAAAGTAAGTAAAAAGTATGGACCTGTGTGTCAAATCTTTGTTCCCACGCTTATTGTCTGCAGGCTGAGCAGCATTTTTAATCACTGGGAGATGGATGCTATTGTTTAGGGCTATTAGGTGCCATTGTCTGGGATAGGGGAGACCATTCATCAACCTGCTTATTCTTCACGTGGCAGATTTATTTGGTCAAAGTTTAGATTCACAGAAGCGGCTCCCATTGTGTGTCCATGGGACCGCTGGAGGATCCTGGAGGGGTTTGCGGGGCATCCTTCGGCATCGTATAATAGCTGTTCGCCAGCGTTAAAAATAGAATCCGTCCTCCTGATTGTGTTGCCGCGCAATAAGGGGGGGGGGGGGGGGGGGGGGGGGGGGGGGCGTTTAATTTATTACCGGTGCAAACAAGCTCACAAGTTGGACAAAAGAGTGGGAAATGGTTACCAAATAGTCTTTAAAAACCTGTAGCCACAACAATGAATCATGAGGGTTGTATTTAGATTCCATAGACCTGAGGTGCAATACTTGAATTCCCATTATCCCCAACACAGCCTTGTTAAAGCCGAGCTGCAGGCGGGCATAATGTGAATCAACAGCACACTGGATGATAACGTCTGTTATTGGCTTGCTGGGAACGAAGAAGGTGTGTGTGTGAGTGTGTGTGTGTGTGGGGGGGGGGGTTCAAAAGCTTTATCTCCTATCACATTTGGCTTCTTTGCTTTTTTCAAGTTATCACTTGTCTACTTTCTTAAAAGTGCTTCCTTTCTCTTTCTCGCTCTCGGATTTGACTTGGGGAAAAAAACGTCCCGATCCACTTAGCAAAGCACATCAGAATTAAACCGCTTCACCCCCTCAAGAAAGCGTTTGCCAGAGGCTTCCTTCCACCCGACACCGGTTTTAGGTTAATTTTGCCAAATGCAGTATCCACATTGCGAGAGATAATCATCGCGTGCCTGATCGGAGGAGGAGGAGAGTGAAACCCGTAATTAAAATAGCCTCTGTTCCATTGAAGTGTTAATTGTGGCGGGGTGGGTAATAAGAAAAGTAGAATCAGACGATTTTTCTTTTGTTTCAGCTCACTTGAGTCTTCGAGGAATCATGGCGGGGACCTTGGCCAATCGCCTGCTTCTTTTTTTTTAAAAAAAAAAAAAAACAAACACTGGCGGCGATATGAGCAGAACGTCCCGTCAGGCGACACGCATGACGTCCCGCAGCCTCGCGTGTCGCCACATTACGCAGCACGCTCCCTTCAGTCAACGTAAAAAAAAAAGGACCATTTTCCAATTAAGTCTCAGTTGCAGCTCGACGCCAAGTTTGTGGGCTGAATGTTGACTGATTGTTGGAAAATTGATTGTTGGAAAAAAAATCACAATTATCATATTAACGTGTTGAGGAAAATGCACACACAGAAACCAGGCTAATTAATTTCCATTCTCATTTATTATCGATCAATCTCAATGCCTCACGTCTGTTTTAGGAATTGTATCTGTGTTCGATCTTAATAATATTAATATCTGAGTAATGAGGGTGATGTCAGGGCTGTGCGAAGCTGCACATTAGTGAGTTTTAAACCTTTTCTACTTGTTAATGGTATGGATCAGCTGAAGATATCAGGCTTGAACTGAAATGTTTGTCTCATTGTTTACTTGAGATAGAGAGTGAGAGAAGACATGAGCCCAGAGTAAATATGTAAATGACACAAACAAACATCATAAGACACAGATAGACAATAAGGGGGGTGAGTTTTAGTTTAAAGTTAGAACACTGGTTTTCTAGCTTTTTTGACCCCTGAGCTGACAAAAATTTAAACCGCAGACCCCCGTTTGACCCCAGGGTCGTCATCTAAGAATTTTCCTTTTTAGATGTTCTATTCCACAACATGAAACCATGACAAAACTAAATTCTGCCGTCGTTTGGCAAATGGATCTGAAAATAAATTATTCCCATTATTGCTTGTGACTCTCAAACCATTTCATGGACTCCAATTTGAGAGCCTCTGCATTGTTTTGGTTTTTTTTGTAGCACTTAAAGATCCTGTGAAATTGAGGTTTGAACATATTTTGTGATGTTTTTCCCAGTGAAACGAATTAATACATTAATTTAATACATTAATAGCTGTTAAAAATAAATGATACAAAACATGTTACAGGAGGGATTTAAATCAAATCCTTCTATTTGATTGGACTGTAAGAAAGTGGGCGGAGCTTAGGATTCAGCTAAGCTGTTATTTATGAAATAACTTGATTGGATGGACTTTTTTAATCATCTTTGAGTCCAAGATGAGTCATCAAAGCATTTTTTTTTTAGTTTTTTTTTCTAGAGTTCTAAAACTGTGCAGCCTCTCAGATCAACTTTAAATACAGTTGTATCAGCATTTCCCTGAACTGCAAATCCACTAACTCCTCGGCATATTTGAAACGCATCCGACATCCTTCGAGTGATGCTGAGCCACTTATGCGCGTTCAGTGGTGATGACTTTTAATAATACGTGCTGTAGATCATTGTCACAGCTTTGCTGTAACTTGTAAGGTGGTTTGATCCTCAGAGAGAGTGAAAGAGGTAACATATCCCCTATGATCTAGTTCAGCATCACTTATCTCTTCTTTATGGCCTAATTAGTTGTCTAATCGCCTCCTAAGGACATCTTTTATTATCCTCTGCAGAGCAGTGCAGCCGCTAAGACGAGCCCAGTGTGTTGGGAGGGGTTTGCCGAGCTCTTGCCTCATATTTTGTTCCGCTTACTTCACCTTGGCAGAAAAGCTTTCTCTTTTTTTTATGGGTGTCTGTCTCTTTGTTTACTTTGGACAGCGTTGCTATATGAAACAGCTGTTTTATATCCCGGCTTATGATAGCACATGTGACTGGAAATGTACTATCCAACAGCTGGTTTAAGAGGTAAATTGTTTATGAGGTTAAATTTTCAAATGGATTTTTTTTTTGATGTTACATTAGGGAAAATTATCTAAGGCTACATTCAAACTGCAGCCTGAAGTGACCCAAATCTGATTTTTTTTCACCCCTATGTAATATATCTGATCTTTTAATGACATTCTGAATGACACATATCCAAATTTTTTTTTTTCCAAATGTGACCCAGGCCACTTGGATATGTGGTCCTAAAACATATCTAATCTTTTGATTTACAGCCAGGTCACGTTCATCTGACCTACATGTCATCACCAAGCAACAACCGTCCCTGTTCTGTCTGGCGTCACCCAGAAAATTTTGTGTTTTCCATGAAAAGTCACACTTTTATTTACAACCATGAGTTGAATAGAAAACCTGTCAAGGCAAGGTTAGAAATAATAGTTTGTGTTTGTGTTTCTTTCAAACTTTGCTTTCAGTTTTATAGCTTCTCTAACGAACTGAACACTTTTTTCAGCTGTGCAACATGATTGCACAAGGGTTTTCTAATCATCCATTAACCTTCTGATGCAATAGTATTGATAGTAGAGTATTGTACCTTTGGAACACTGGAGTGATAGTTGCTGGAAATGGGCACCTATGTAGATATTGCACCAAAAACCAGACATTTGCAGCTAGAATAGTCTTTTTACCACATTAGCAATGTATAGAGTGTATTTCTGATTAGTTTAAAGTTATCTTCATTGAAAAAAAAACAGTGCTTTTCTTTCAAAAATAAGGAATTTAGCAACCCCAAACTTTTAAATGGTAGTGTAGGTGGAATCAGAAAGAAAACAACAACCGCAGCCAAAAATCGTTCTCTTTTCTTTCTTGATGTCCTCCTTAAATCAAATGTATTGTCGATGTGCTGGCTCCAGTAGGACAGCAACTTTAAAATTGCCAGGTAATTGCCATTAGTGTCCATGTTTACAGTCAAAAAGCATGAGCATGCTTACTGCGTGCGGCTTCGTTGTGTCCTCCAATTCCCATGGGGGACACTTTTGGGCCGTTTAAAGTTTCACACTAGAGATTTATTTTTGTGATTGATTTCATAAAAAAATACCCTGAATTGAGCATTAAGCCCTGCAGTCTGAACAGAGCCCAATTATAGCTGAGGTTTAGGTGTTCAACACTGTTTTTTGTTAATGTGTCAAATTTTGTATTGCAAGAGGAATTAATCTGATATATTGCAAAATGTGGTAGTGTTTTTCTATTATTTTTAAGAAAATAAAAACCTTCACCTCATGGAGGATAGTGAATCATAAAAAGAATGCCAACAATATTTTGGAAACTTTGTTCCACTTTTGCAAGTGTGATTACATATTTTTATCCCAAAGATCTCTTTGCTTACTGGGCCAATTTGAATAGACGGGTTAACTCCGCAGCAATGTCTTTTGTACAATTTAAATTGGATAGTGGGGAAAATCTTCTGCACTGAAATAATCACGGACAAGAGTGCTTGAACTCCTCTGAGGAAACCAGTGAAGAATTTGCAGATCAGACTGGATCAAGAGGGCTCACTGTGCATTAGGTGGGCTTCTGCAAACCCAAATAGGTTTAATGAAGCAATAATCATCTAAATGTATGTTTCTCATGAAGCGGCCAGACTCCAGCACCTGGTTCGTGATTGCCTTGATTCACTCTAAGCATATTTTTTCTGCACACTGGATATGGTATGGTATGGTCCACCGTTGGCAAGGTTCACGATGAAGGAATACGCAACAAAAAGCGTACAGAAAGGACTAAAGCCGTGAATTTCCATTCTAAAATGGGACAAACCAAGGCCAGGCCATCAAGGATTCTGTAAGACCAGCTAGCATGTAACAGATACACCGGTGCTATGCTCAAATGTCTAGCTCTTAATCCACTCCCATTACACGGAGACTAAAAGCTTTAGGAGCGCGACAATGGGTCATTCAGGCGGACTTTCTCTTTTTATTGTTTGCCTTCATGCGGAGTCAGACGCACAACGAGCCCAAACGTTATCTCAGATGAGATAAAGAGAACTGAACTTTGCCCTGACAAATCTTGAGTCATGTTCACGGTAGTTTAACGTCGCATACACCAAAGGAGATGCACCCTATGTTCATCGATGTGAAAATGACCTTAAAGGGTTTATATCAGTATTGTTTTAAAGAAGGGGTCTCTGACCCTGGTCCCACAGAGATGCTGTGGGTGCACTTTTTTTTTTTTTTTCCAACCAAGCACACCCAATTCTTCTAATCAACCACTAGGGCCCTTGCTGAGGACCTTCATTAGTATAATCAGGTGTGTTCATGATTACTTGGAACAAAAGCTTTCACCCAGAGTGGCTGTCCATGAGCTGCCTTGGGGACCCATGTTTTGAAGTGAATTTATTATTCATTGGGTGACACGTGGGCCAGTGGGTAGCACTGTTGCCTCACAGCAAGAAGATCACAGGTTCAAGACGTCTGTCTTGATCATGTTCTCCCTGTGTCTGCGTGGGTTCTCTTTGGGTTCCTTTCAGGTTCTCCGGCTTCCTCCCACAGTCCAAAAATATGCTGAGGTTAATTGGAGACTGTCTGGATTCTGTGTCTTCACCTTCCTTGGACTCTGTACGCCAGAGGTATCAAAACTCAATTTAGTTCATCGGCCACATACAGCGCAATTTTATGTCAAGTGGGCCAGACCAGAAATAATAAACAAAACCTTTAGTCGCTGAACATTATTTACTTTTTTTAAGAAGTAGGTGACATATCTCCTACATTAAAAAAATAAAAACTGATGTAACTGGTTTTATCCCTTGAGTCCTGAAAGATGTTCACTGACTTACCATTCCTGTGAGGAAATAGGAACTGGTCCATTTTTTGCTGCACTTTGTACAGTCATCCAGTTGGCCGGATTGGACACTCTTGCGGTACAAATTCTCCATTTCACATTCATAAAGGGCCTCCAAATCGAATCAAAAAAAAAACAAACTCTTCTGTTGCTTCGGATACACGTTTTGAACATTTGCTTTTGATGGCGAAGAAGCAATTGGGCCCACTGATGAGAGGCAGAACTTACATGACCACTCTGTCACCAGCGCTGGAAGAGGTTACAGAAACATGTATTTTTATGAGTACTGTGGTCAGGTAATTGTATTTGCAACTTGACAACTTTCAAACGAGTGGCTGTGAGAGGAGCATTTTAATAGGTCAGTTTGGCCGGAGTGCAATGCAGGTACTCGATTTCTGGTTTTCAGTAAATGAGAGTAAACAAATTTGCAGTTCCACAAACGGTAAAATGGAAGATCACACCCGTCCTCGCTGCTTTACGCCCCCGGCCATGTCGGCTCTTGACTCATTCTTTGACCTTTGGCGTTAAAACCGCTACGTGCCTTTTATAATTCTCACATCTCGACGTTTAATACCACTGTGCATCATATGCAGGGAAAGTGATTTGGATTGTGTAAGAGTGACACACACGGGACTATGATCGTGTCAATTCGCATAACTCATATTGGAATCTATGCTGCAGTCAGGCTTTTCAATGCAAATGAGGTCTCGACCTTCACTAGCTGGATACTTAGTAATATATTATTGTAAGTTGTTGTTGTGCACTCAGTGTTTGTGTTACTGGATTTCAGGATGCAGTTTTTCAGGCTTTTTTCCATATACCACTAAAATATATGTTGTGCTTTGCTATCTAAACTCTATAGCTCGACTACTAACCCGACTAAGAGGAGATAAGACATTAGTCCAGTCTCGTCTGCTCTGCGCTGGCTTCCTGTGACATAGAATTGATTTTAAACGTCTCCTCCTATCATAAAAAGCCCTTAATGGGCAAGGGCCAAGCTACGTTGCTAAATCCCTTGCAAGTTGCATGCCCTTAAGAACACTGAGATCATCTGCTCTTTGTTTATTGGAGGTTCCCAACAACAGCAGAAAGACAATCTGTGATACAGCCTTTATCAATTGTACCCCAAAGCTATGGGTTACGATACCTATAGATATCTGTGATTTTTAGAAGAAAGCTTAAAGCATAGGTTTTTACTTTTTAAGTATTTATCCATCTTGTACTAGGTCTCTGCTGTACTTCTTAATGCACTCCGAGGTGGTTGAAACTGATTTTATGACATGATTTTACTGATTTTATGATACTGTCTTAATTTTGTTTGGTCTAATGTTCCTTTGGGGTTTTATATTACCTTTGTCATATTTCCCTTAACACGTTTTTAATGTAGCTGTCTGTTGTAGAACACTTTGACAATTTCTTGTATGAAAGGTGTGATACAAATAACATGTTTTTTATTATATTATGTAATACTTTGCTTCTTTGTCTATAAACTGTTATTTTCATCTTTAACAGTGAACCTGCTGGACTCTCGTTCTGTGATGGGAGACCCCGGCTGGGTGGCCTACCCTAAGAATGGGGTGAGTATGACAGTAGATTCCGGTTTTAAGAGCACTTTGCACTGATGTGATTCTTTCCTGACACAATCTTATCAAACCTCTGTAGTTGAATTATCCTTGCATTTTTTCAGAAATTGCGTATGTAGTTACCCCTCCGTAGTTTTTTTTTTTTGACGGTCATTTCATATCCGCGCATTTTTCCATTCATTATCGGGGGAAATTGAATTCATGATATTGAAAGTCAGCGGAGTTTAAACGGAGTTCACAGCCACATTTCATGGGGAAAAATTTCTAATTTCCCAACCTTGAAGGGATAGGTAAGCGCTAGTGCTGTTTATTGCTGGATCCATTCGATCCACATGGAAAATCAGTCACAACTCCTGTTTGCAAATCTGCGGCTCTATATGCGCCGGACCAATAGTGCTGACTGTGGCGTTTTCTCACACGCTTGTGGATATTCAAATCAAGGCCCACTCTTTGGCTGTATGTAGATGGGGTGAGATATTGCTGACAAAAGCAGTCGTTTCCGCAATCATATTAATGAAGACGTGATTATGGTTCATGCTTTCTACAATGCAAGTGGATAAATAAGCACATTGGGTGTGGACACCAGAGGGGGGAGGAAAGGAAAGCTGTGATAATATAAGGATCTCATTATCTTATTAGCGGTTATATTTTTATTCAACTTCAATTATATTTACAGTTACATTTATTTTCCATTTAACCTATTTTAAAATTAATAGTGATAATAATAAGTGAGTATTAAATAATAAATCACACTTTTAAACTTGCTTTTTATACAGTGGAGCCTAATCTGCTGCATCCTTTATACACACACACGCATTCACACTTGGCAGCAGCAGTCCTCCGTGGCTAAATAAGATGTTGAGGAGGCACAGAATTTTTTTTTTTTTTTTTTATAGCCTCATATTCCAGATGGTTTCATTCCTCATTTTTCCTCCTTCCCCTCCATCCCCCATCCCGCCTCTCCACTCGTTCCTCGCTCCTTTTTCTGGCTCCGCTCTCATCCCCATCCCACTCTTGTTTGCCTCGTCCTCGACCGTGTGTTTCTTCCTCGTGCACCTTTTGCTCCCCCTTCTTGCTGTCTGCTTGGCTTTTTCTTAAGATCACACCATGCCACTTTCTGCTGGCTGAGTAAAATAAGAGCTTTAAAAAAGCTTTATTGAAATTAGATGGATGTCTGGTCACATTTCAATGAACAGCACGACAAAAAATACATTTAGCACACGTTTATTAGTACACTGTAATTGCTTAGAATTGAAGAAATTTGATTGTGTAGAAATAGATATGTTGGTTTTAGAGCTTATGTTAGACCACTGATGCTTTTTTACATGGTCATCCTCTCACAATGGTGTAAAGTAGACTCCTCATTATTGTTATGCCACCCTGTGTGTGACTTTTAGACAGCAGCCGGCAAATCAAAATGACCGACTTGATCTGTATTGCAACAGCATTGGCATGTAGTGTGACCATTTGTGTTGGCTAAATCAGTGGATTTTCTTTGGTTGTAACTCTGCCACATGTCTTGACTACCAGTGAAAGCCTTTATACTCCTCCTGATGAGTATGATGGGTGAGTGAATATCTCCTGTTTTGACAGCTGTCAACACAAGTCCATAGAAATACAGTGTAACCAATCAAAGAGCTAGAATGAGCCAATGAGTGGCGGGTTGCAGACCGGCATGCGTCCCTGTTCCGGCATGCCAGCATCGCCTTTTTACACAGATGACGTAACCCAGTCAACTCTGACCCTCCTGTTCCACCTTTGTACATTTTACACAGAGTGGTGGGATGGCATAAAAGGAGCTACTGAAAACCAGTTTCTCCTTCTCTACGGTGAACCCCTTGAACTTAAGAGCGGCTTATTCTCTTCTTCTTTATTACTGAACTAATAATGACCTTAAGGACAGGAGGGGAGAGAACTGGAGACAGATGGAGTGCTTCAGACAGTCGCACAATGACGGAGACAGACAAAGAGTGTGAAAAAGAACCACGAAGAAACCTTTCTTCCCGTGACCTCGAGAAAAAGAGTGCTCTGTCCCTTCCTGTTCAGGGCCAGCGGTAGGGGAAAAAGAGACGATACAGGCAGTCTGGAGGATGAAAATGAGGAAGAGAAAAGAGAGTTCGTGGCATTTAAAGTATCTGAAGGGCAGAATTAGTTTTGTTTTGTCTCCACTCCTGCCTCATTGAAGGCGTGTGACAGCTTGCGAGCAGATGAGGAGGACGAGGGCTGAAGATGGAGATGGAAGCGGACGAGAGAGAAATAGACTGATATTAATGCCATTAATTAGCTCTCTTGAGAGGAGATTGACTGTTATTATTCACAAGGTGTCTTGCTGATACAGAAAATGGGATCAGAGGAAGAAAAGCAACCACTGAAGTCCAGAGTTACTTGAATTAAATACAAAACGCAAAGAAAGAAATGGCGACGATGACGGAAAATGAATCCTGGAGGGATTGGTTCCATCGGGAGCTATTTGCTATTTGGCTGTCAACCCTTTGGATTCTAACATGGTTTTTTTCTAGGTATTCATAGATTGGTTGGGTATGCCATTTGCGGATGCCTTTATGGATTCATCTTGCAGCATCAGGGAGGTACAGGAATGAAGTAGGAGAAGTCAGGAGGGAAAGCGGCGTAATCTCTCAATATGGATTACTTTGTTGTCGAATCCATCTGTGTCGTATCTGTCTCCCTGACCTCCCATCAGTCTGGCAAATTCAAGAATCTATTTCGCTGTGTCCTTATGTTAGTAGGCTGTGTCTGTGAAGACCCCGACACATCAGGCCTCGACCGCAGAGAAAGAACCAAGTGATGAAAAGCCGTCTGTGGCCTCACGCCATTTCAACTCTTCATTTATGACTGGACGAAAAGCTGATGGTTAGCTCAAGGCCCACTATTTCCAGCTCTGTGAATGAGTTTACATGGTTAGCTACATGCTCTTGAATACAAACTGCCTTTTTTTTGCTTCGCTCTGCCTTAAGTAGGTTTATTTAGATATTGTCCATAAAACAGTCCCGCCACTTTTTGCTCTGTGTGCCAATAACCGTTGAGCAAGCTTAATACCGAGCAGAATCTGTCAACTTTCCCCTGTTGTATATGCTGAAATATGCTATGTCCCACTTGTCTTTCTAAGGGAAAAGATTCTAATATTACTATGTAAAGTAATATTATATTGGTATCACAGCTAGCGAAATGCTAGCTAATTAGTTTGCTAACGTAAAACTACATCAAGAGGATTAACCTAATGTAACATCACTAATGGCAGTCACTTCTTTTTCTTCTTTTAAGATGACATGAATTATTAGACAGAAAAGATGAAGGCAAACAACACTTTTATATTATTTCTCTTACCTTTTGGTGTTATTTATTTTTTTTTACGTCTAACATCCCATCAGGAAAAGATCCTGAAAAGACCTCATATCATGTAAATTATCATTTCCCATGGCTTTTGTGACTTCAGGGATATCAAAGCTTCAAATAAAACCTAAAACATGCACAATAAGGGAAATTCCATAAAAGTTATTATAGAATAACTCCCTTTACCTATCTAGCTATGTTGCATCTGTTATTTCAATTCCAGATGTTGTCATCCACATTGTATAGATCATTCATGATCATAGATGTGTCTTGTTTCACTGTATATTTATTATTTACTTTATGTAGTAAAACTCCTGACAACTTGAGCTTTGATAACCGATGACCCCTAATGATACACCTGACAGCTCTGCACTTATAGCTCCTTGAGCTAATGTTAACGTTAGTGTACGGACTGACAGGACATGCTGCCTGACAGCTCTGAGAACCCAGAGATCCTGCTTTTCAGGCGATAAGCTTAAACACCAATATCACATACTCTACCCCAACAACCAGCTGTCTGTCATTCACTCTCGACAACTTCCAAGCTACCTGCTACCTGCTACCTGCGTGAAATTAACGTGTTTCACGTAATTCGGTCCTGCAAGGACTAAATAAAAACATAAAACCATGCTAAATTAGTGTAATCAGTGATTGATTCGGTGGAGCAATCATTCAGAGAGCTCTCATTCATCAACTGCCTTCGCTTATTGAGTGTTCGCAATTGACCAAACGGCCATAGATAAGGGCAGACGAGTCAACCGAACACACAAACAAAATGTGGGCGAGGGTCGGGAACAGACCCTCAATGATGGCCCGATGACAGCATGCAGTTGGCTCGGTGCGTCGGGGTCCTTAACTGTCTGTCCCGATCAGCTGGGGAGCGGATGTATGAACAGCTCAAATGGTGTTTGCTCAGAGCTTTGCTGTGCTGCAGATAATTTGGTGTTTAGCCGATCATCTTATTTCTTTTTTTTCATAAATTACCAAAGCGCATTAGATTGGCATGAAGGAGAGAATATATGGTGGGGTGGAAGGGACAGAAGAAAAGAGAAAAGATGATAAAATAGCAGAGATTAGTGACGGGAAGGAGAGCAACAGAAATCAGTGGAAAACAGGAGGGGAGGATGCAAGTTGATGGTGGGGTGCAGGAAGAAAAGCGAGCAAAGCTGTGTCAGATGGAGGAGGAGGGAAGGGGCTGGACGGCGGTTCTGCAAGTAGACTTAAGATTGGATAATTAAGGGAACAATTAGAGGACACATGGAGGGAAAATGATGATAGACATAGATGAAATGAAAAGCCAGAGGAATGAGGAAGGGGGAAAGGGGGATATTAGAGAGAACGAGGTGGATGCAGAAATAAGGGAAAGCAGGAGGGAGGGGGTTTTTGTATGAGAGTTAGGACAGTTCTATTACAGTGTCATGCGGTCAGCGGTAATGGATGGTAATAACAAGTTGGAGACAGCTTTATAGACTTAGAGCCAGGAGGGCACTCAGCGCAGCAACAGGGGGTCTACTGACGGACGTGACACATGCAAACACAGGCGCGCGTGCAGGCCCACACACACGATGGCGAACAAAACAAACGCACACACTAATGAGGAGCTAGAAGGGCGCCTATAGGGACGGTGCGGTGCACGGAGCAAAGTGAAAAAGGGGCAGGAACTGGAGCAGAGTCGATGTGGAGGTGAAAGCAAGGTTCAGGCGGCGCAAAATGATGCAAAGTGAACTGAAACCAATAACTGCTGATTATTTAAATTTAACCAAATTCTCTCAATTTGTTGACTTTCTGTTGGTTCACCCTTAAGCAACATTAGAGTCAAATCGCACAAATTATAAGCCGTGCATGGTTTTCAGTTCATGCCTCTATTTAGAGTAAGAGGGAAAATATATTTAACTTGGACTTTGGGTGAAGTAATCCTTTCTTATGAAGAAGTTGTGCGAATTGCATGGAAGGCGAGGCAGGTGGCGATTATAATCAAGATGAAACAAATTGGTTGCTTTGCAGAATCACTGAGAGACGAAGAAGGCAAAAATAGATGCCATTGAACGCGTGTACAAACAGTAATTAGTTTTTAAAAAGTGTACTAATTAAATTGGCGCCTGCTTTTGCTTCTACAATGCTTCACATTATCGGCATGGGTGGTTCTGACTCTGCAGTGTTAGTACGTCACTGAGCTTTATGCTTGACTTCTGAATTCGTAACCTACCTAATACCATGTACACTGGTCTTTTGAAGATTTGAAATATGTCTTTTAAACCTCTAAGAACAATTACTTCCTGGAAAACTGCGCATGTTCCGGGGTCACTGAGAGATGGAATTATGGCCTGTTTTGCAAATGATAGAAAAAATATCCATATCAAATCCAAAAAGTTCCAGTGGAGCCAGCAGATATCCAGTCCAAGACTTCATTTTGAGTTTGTGCTCTTTTATAATTCAAACTCTAATAAATCCAGAGATAAAAGCTAATAAAAAGCCAAACAAGCTGAAAGTCCCATAGGTCACAATTTTACCAATGGTTCTACCTCTGCTGTACACACAGACTTGTCATTTCCATGAAGCCACAGCCTGCTCAAATGTAATTGGTTAATACTAGGTGGAATGCAAACAGCTCTGGAACTGTTTCCGGTCACAATTATTGTCCATCGTCTACAGCTTACGCATATTTGCATGTAGATATCTGTTTATAGAGATTATAGACACTGATACTGAAACCAGTTGGTCACAGACAAAACTAGAGAAGGTCGTCTGTTCAGATCCCTGCTGGGACACCGATGATGATTTGTGTGCATGTGTGTGTCTGCGCGCTTGTGTGTGTGTGTTAAGCTGTTTGAGACTCAGAGCAGGCTGGCGGATCTGTGTGATCTAACCAGTAAGAGGCTTAATGTCTGCACTGGGACTGACTGGGCTTGAGCCTGGGAGAGATAGGGACACAGTCACACACATGAACATGTAGATATGTTTTTGCATCTATACTTGTGAGGACCCTTGTTCCCATAATGTATTTAACCCTAACCTTAACATAAATCTACAAGTCTAACCTTGAGTTTTAAAGTCTCAGCTCTCAGTAGTTTAATTTTTGACTAAATGAAATGAGTTGACACGGTCCTCACTCGTAAGGTCTAAAAATCAAACTGATCCTCACAAAGACGGAAAAATAGACCACATTTATAAACATATCAGCACAGTGTATTTAACAAGTTCACCTCCTGATAATGGTTGAAAATGCCAGCATTCATTTACAAAATGTCTCAAAAACTGAATGACAGTCACCAGGAAACAAAAGAAACCGATTAAAACAGGTAGGAATGAGAAACAATCAGGAAGCGAAAGACAGATGGAGAACACGACAGGGAGAGGAGGGAGAGAGAAGGCGACAGAGAGAGAGACAAAGACAGAAGGTTGTATACAGCAGCTACAGCGAGGATTGATTAATATGGGCTATTAAGCTATAACACCAGATCATAGTCTGGTCCCCCTGGCCATATTACGGTGACATGATGAAGCGCCTGTATTAGCCATGGGAGAGTGCTAGTGATGCAGATAATAGCCACGTCCCAGGAGACCTGCAGAGGGAATTAATGCTGCTGCCTGACACACACACGGGCATAGATGCAGACACATGTGCACACACACATGAGCTTGAACACTGACAGAATCATTTACATATGTGTGCACACACGCGGGCAGGAACGGCAATGCAGACACACTCTGAAGCGATATGGCTATGTAGCATAGATGAACACACCTGTGAGGGCATGTTAATTCCCTTTTTTGCTGACAAGAACTCCCCTCCCCTCATTTATGGTATATGCATATATACCCTTACTATACATTTCTTTTCTGTCCGTTGCAGTAGGATGAGATGGAAGGGAGGAGGATTATTCTGCTGTCTATACCTAGCCACACACATGCACACACACACACACACAGCTATTTTTCTTCTCTATTGTTAAGCCTTTCAAAAAGGCATTGCCATTGCTCATTCTTACTGCATTTCTATGGTTCCTACTTTACATCTTTTGAAAATGATGGACTACTTGCCAGTGCACCTGCCTGACACTGATACCTTGTTGTATTCTATTTCCAAATGTTCTCATATTCAAGAAGCAATACTAGAAACTTCCCATACAGTCTGAAATTGTTATTTTAAAGGAGCAATGTGCAATACCAGGCAACCAGCTCAGGAGTAAATATGGGACAGCATAGCATTTCCACTCATACCAGCCTCCTCTCCCTTACATCAAATAAATACACGTTTCAAACCAATATAGCGATATGTATTCAAGGCTTTGCTAAAGGGAATGTAGGGAGGGACGCAGCTGGCATGTTGTTGCAGCTCATGGGTTTGTGTAAGTCCTGTTGCTCTGGGGGTTAAGAAGCAAAAAAAAAACCAAAAAACAAATCAATGTTTTAATCCCAAAGGTTTGAAGTTTGACACTTGATGTATTTTTTTCTGATGTTTCCTCCTCCCCTCTTTTGCCCCGCTCTCCTTTCTTTTCTCTGTCTCAGTGGGAGGAGATTGGCGAGGTAGATGAAGACTATGCCCCCATCCACACCTACCAGGTGTGCCGTGTCATGGAGCAGAATCAGAACAACTGGCTCCACACGGGCTGGATACTGACAGAGGGCGCCCAGCGGGTCTTCATTGAGCTCAAGTTCACCCTGAGGGACTGCAACAGCCTACCCGGGGGGGTCGGGACCTGCAAGGAAACTTTTAACATGTACTACTACGAAACCAATGGGGACGAGGACGAAATGGAGGAGGGGGAGATGAAGGACGGGACGGGGGCCATGACGGAGGAGGAGGACAGGGCGATGAAAGAGAGCAGATACATCAAAATTGACACCATAGCGGCCGACGAGAGCTTCACCGAGCTGGACCTTGGGGACCGTGTGATGAAGCTCAACACCGAAGTCCGCGATCTAGGTCCTTTGACCCGGAAGGGCTTCTACTTGGCATTTCAGGATTTGGGGGCCTGCATTGCTCTGGTCTCTGTGCGGGTTTTCTACAAGCGCTGCCCGTTTCTCGTGAAGAGCTTGGCGGAGTTCCCCGGCACTATCCCTGGCTCGGAGGCCTCGCAACTGGTGGAGGTGGTGGGCCGTTGCGTCAATAACTCCCTGCCTTTATATGAGCCTCCCAGGATGCATTGCAGCACAGAGGGTGAATGGCTGGTGCCCATCGGGAAGTGCGTGTGTCAGCCAGGATTTGAGGAAATCAACGGATCCTGTCAAGGTGAGAGGGGAACGTTTGTTTGTGAAGCGGCACTAAATTGGTTAATTGGTTGATTATTTGATCAAGCAACAGTGCCAATGTTCATGGCCTGTTTTCTTTTAGTATTATTACATGCCTGTGATTCTCCCTAGCTTAGTGGAAGTCATTTCTCTAAGGCTCTGTAGCTCTTTGCTGATCTCATACAGCCTTTCTGCTTTGACTCCAGCCCAAACTCTTCCACCAATAACCTTAACTGACATTTCCAGGGCCTTCCTTTTTTCCTCCCCTTCACTCTTTTTCTATGTCTTCTTCTATTTAAAAAAATGTTTTAAATTACTCAATTTTCAGATGTGCACTTTTGAGTCTCCTTGTGCAAGCAAGAAGTAGCTCGGAGTAGCATGGTGAAATTTCAGAAAAAATGATATGGTGTGGAAAATTGACATGTGATTAATTGCTAGTCCTTGAGTGTTTCTTCTCTTCGCTCAATATCCTCTTAAACTGTACACAGGAAAATATACTTTATTTTTTTCATTCCTAATTTATAGGTAGATATGAGTATTTATGTGTACATCCATGGGTGAATCGACATATTGCTGAACACTTTACATATCAGATTTTCCATTGAAATAATGGAACAATGCCTCCAGAAGGTCCAACAGTAAATAACCCCTCCCTATAGCACCAGTGCCTCATTTATCTTTGATCAATTGACCCTTCCCAAGTAGACAATAGGCATCTTGTGTATCCAAATAAATAACGTCATAGTTACTTTTGAGGGTGGCACATAGCCTTATAGAGATAATGTTAACAGAGGGATGTTAGCCTTGGTCTTTTTTGGCTAATAATATGTTATATTTTCCTAATAATATGGCAGCAACCAAAAATCTGTCCTTTCCAAATCTCTTTAATGTAATTTTGCATTAGGCTAATTTCTCTTGAAATAGCTGTACGCCGTATAGCTAGTTAGCTACCATGTTGCTGGGAGTATGTTTATGTTCCACTGCCCCATCTTCCCAAACAACTATAATCAACTCTACCTTTAATACCAACACAACTTTGCCCTTCACACACTACATATCTCCATATCTCACTATACAGGAAAGGGGGAAGTTGACGTGGACCAGCACAATGGTATTGGTCCCAGGGCACAAAAGGGGAGGGACTTAGGAGGGATCAATTATAACAATCAAAAGTAAAATATGATGTAACAAAGTATTATGAACCATCTCTAGCTTCACTTTGTGGAATCTCTTTGGGGATATCATAAGGAAAAGCTGCCAGTAGGCCACTGGCCTGCTTGAAGTCATACTGCCACAGGCTGTACAGATGCGCAGACTGTTACAGATCTAATGCTGACGAGGCTAAAAAATGTGATTCCAGTGTGCAGAAGTAATACCTGAGAGCAAACTCTCTACTGTGCATAACAGCTGTTGATGTTGTTAGACACCTCTGTTATGTACAGTACAGTGTATGTAGTCATGAATTTAGAAAGGCAACATCTTTAGAGATATTCTGTACATCTGAATACCCTGAAGAGACTTACATTTGTGAGAATATAGATGCATGAATTTCTGAATAATGCAGTGTTTACCCTTCATTAGCTGCCCAGTTACGACGACTCCTCTCTGTGGTGTCAAATTGAGCATGAATATTCTGAATTATGCTATATTACATGTAGCCAATTCATCCAGGGAAATGGATCTTAGTATTTTTTACAGTATGTAAGCATCTCTGGCAAAGATAGTCTTCTTATCCTAGATTTGTATCTTAATAAATTATCAGTGGGCAGATCTCTCGTTGTTTCACATGTGCTTTAGTTGTTGTATGCTATTACCTTTGGTACACACACACAATAATGTTGGCTCCAATGTTCTCCAGGCTTTATTCTAAAAAAAGGTAGACTGAACCTAAAAGGGACGACCACAAAGCGGCGTACCCATTTGTATACCTATTCACAAAAGGGTGTGGGTGTTGTATTGATGAGGCGGAAATAAAAATTGGACCTTACCTCCATGCCTTGCACAAAGCTGACAATACCTCTCATGAACGGTTTCCACAATCCTGTTGCAGCAATACAAAGTTTCCCCGACTGTGGAATCAGTTTAACTGATTTTCATTTTAATGAGTTTGTGCAGCGTTCTACGTTCCAGGAAGATGAAGGTGAGCGATATGCAAATGTTTGCCAACAGTTAAACGTTTTAGAATAAAAAAAAAAAAAAAAACATCTCACAGGTGCTCACAGTATGAAAGTGATTTTTATTTATCATGGTCCGTATCTACAGTTGAAAATGAAGTAAACAGACGTAACGGTGAGCTGTCAGTCGAACACGCTCGCCGGCAATTAATGAAGCTACAGGATGAAGGCTTTTCCTACGGTTTCGTATGCAGATGAGCCTGTTAAACAGACAGCCTTTGAACCACGTCTACAGAGAGAGACGTGGCAGGGTTTCCTCTCGCTCAGCTTTGTAACTGCATGTGTCCGCCACTTTAGAAAACTGTTTTTCATGTGGATTTCAGTCACTCGCACATGAGTGCTTTTTGAGGTGTTGAAAGAGTGCCTGGATTCCATGCTGGCAGGGGTTATGTATTCAGTGTCTCTGGTCTCTGGTGGAAGTTCAGAACATCTGCTGAGTTGGATTTCATAATCTGACACAGGGTGTATAATATTCACTTCATTATGCCTATTTTGCCCTCTCCGTGAATGTCTTTTTTTTTTTTTTTTTTTAAGGGTAGAGCGTTTTTTAAAAGAGATGCATCATCCAGCCTTTTCAGTTAATGTGAGAGTGTGAATCAGTGGGCTGCAGGTCAGAGTACAGCATGTGTGTGTGTGTATATGGGAGGAATTTTCAAATTTTTGTGGATCCCGGCTGTATATGGGCTGCATTTGCTGCCTAGTAGAGCATGAATTAACGCAGCCTTTGTAAACGTAGGTCCGGACTCGTTGTGAACAACTCTTTGTCCTCCTCTTCATAGTTTTCTTCTTTTTTTCTCCTCTCTTCTCACACCTCCACTTTGTTTCTCTCACTTATTTGCTTTCTCTCTTTGTTTCGCTTTCCTTTTTTTCCCTCCCTTTGTCTCTCTTATTTTATCTTCCTCTGATTATTTTCCTGTACTCCCCCATACCTTTTACACTCTTGCCAGTGCCTCTCACTCCACTTCCCACTCTTTCACACTTTAAAGATCAGTCCATCTTTCTCCATCAAGAATCCAACTCTGTCTCTTTACACTCCCTCTTGCGCTTCAACACACACACACACACACACACCTACATTACTCAAAAACTAAGTCTCTATTTATGGAAAACATTCAGCCATCCTTCACCAGCACAGTGTAAGTGGTTTCCACAATGGGTAGATACTGTGAACTCCATCACTGTGTGGTATAGTAAAGTCTTGTATGCATTAATTACTAGAAACCTATTCATTGCTTTTTTTCTTATTTGCTATTTATTCATACTTGTGCAGTGCCTGTTAATAGTAGGCCGATTGCTTAACCCCAGGAAGTGCTGCTTGCTCGAGAACCGCTCATCCAATTGACATTACACTAGATATTGCACCCCCTTAGGTCCTCAGCAATACACCCCGCAAGTGTGAAGTTGATTGGATTAATGGTTCTCAAGATATGTGAAGGACATTCATTCACAGACGGACAAAGATCCCTTCCTTTATACATGGATTACAGCCCTACAATGCCACCTATTGGCTCAATGGCACCAAATTTGTCATGGTCACTCAGATATCATATCTACACATATCCACCAAATATGGTTGCAATAACTCAAAGTCTTCAGGTGTTGTCAGGTGATGTTTTTTTTTTTGTAGCATAAGCCCTGTCCATAGGAACTGAGCAAACTCTTGAGGGCCAGCTACAGCAAAACTGTTTGGAATACCAAAAATATATTTTTTTCTTGGTTCAGGTGGTCTAGCTTGGTCCAGAGATGCATTGTCCTAAATTTAGTGGTCAAATTGGTGGAACATCTACATAAACACAAATTGGCCTGGCTTATATGGAATGATTTGATCCACAGACCCTGGGGACAAAGTAGTTTACATGCAGTCTTACTGAGCGATAAATACAAGATAAAATGATCACTTAAAATTCCCTTTTACATTTTATTCCATCATAGAATGTCAGTGCAGCAAGGAAAAGATGGCTAGAAGGTAAATCTATTCAGCATGTTGAGATTCATCCTCGTTACCAGAGATGATGCTATGTCCCGTTGACATCTAAAGATAGTCTGTGTTTGTGTGAGATGTATAGATGTAGGCACAACTTTAGCTGGGATAATTGGCGGTAGCCTGCGGCACTGTCAGCTCGGGAAAAGCAAAGAAGGGGAGGGGGAGTACACGGGGAGATGGATGGATGGACGAACGGACGGATGGATGGATGGAAGACAGGAGAAGTGATGGGAAAACTAGGGGGACACAAGATAAATTGAACATTTCACCCCATGGGGTGGGAGGGCAGAGAGACAGGGAGATGGATGGGTGTTGTTTCAATGGTGATGGCGATGGAGGGAGGATAACTGAGGATAGAAGTGGGCAGATGGATGATGAGGGAGATGGAGATGAAAAGGAGAAGTGGGGGGGATTGTAGATTGAGTTCAGCCTTGCAGATGTGAGTCAAGACAATGAATTTGATAAGAAATGAGGAAATAATGGCCGAATGGAATGTTGGAATAATGTTTGAATTTAATTTTTGGTCTATGCAGAACGAGCTGAATGATTTTGAGTCTTGGAGTAATTTTGGGGATATTATGTTAACATTCAGAAAACTGTACTCTTACATAGGGTTTTAACAGTATCTCCGTTTCTGCTGGTGAAGGAATGTCTTTGTCTCTATAACACATATGTACCAGCTACAATGCAGCACGGGGGTGTGGCAATGAAGGTTTGTCAGGTAAAAGGGAGTGGGATTTTTAAGAGCTTGGTAAATGGAGAGAAAGGATCTTGAAGTGAATTTATTGCCTCATTGGGAACATACACAAGATATTCCTAATAACTAATTTCATTTGTGACTATGTACATATGTGAGCTGAGTGGAATGTAATGACAGTATTAGAGCTACATGAAATATTGGAATAATAGATTAAGGTTTGAATTAGATGTTGGGAAGATGGAATAACAGCTGAATACCATACTGGGAAGATGGAATAAAAGGCCGAATGGAATTCTGGGATTGACAGCTCTGTGATGTTCAGATTCAGACTGCATTGCATTCATGTGACAAAAGCAGGGAGAAAAAGAAGAATAAGATGGGCAGTGAAGTTGAAGGCTCAGGGAAAGCTGGGGGAGGGTAGTAGAGAAGAGGAGAAAAAGAATGACAGTAGATGACGAATTAAAAAAAGAAAACGAAGACGACTGTTGGTATCATCAATTAAAATAATTGCCCGGTTTCATAAACCAACGCTCTCCGGTAGAATAATAACAAGGCAGAGCGTTTTCCTTCCACGAGTGTCTTCTAAGTGTGTCACGGGCAAGTCTGGGATTCCCTTGACAATTCTTTGTTCCAGTGCCAGGGCTCCCCTGATGTTCCTCCGTGTTTGCCTGCCTGTCACACGTCACTGCAGCATATGTCAAACTCGATCCGGTCAGAGTGGCGGCGCTGCCATAAGAAAAGTGTCTCACCGGCATAGTAGTGAGAGGAAGACTTCTGCCTTCCAGTCTCTGGGGAGGAGTAGTGAGGGAGTGTGTGGGAGCTTGTGGTTGATGGCGTGGTGTCACAGTCACTTCCCAAGCCCGCACACATGGGCGCGCGCTTGATCATGGCAGCATCTGCTTTTCCGATATGATTACCCACGTGCTGATAAGGATCCGAGTTCCGACTCAACCTTGCTTGAAGTTTCTTCATTATTTATATATTCATTTAGTTGATTATTTAATGACTTAATTAGTTCATTTAGATTTGTTTCATGCCACAAATTTGGCACATCTCACAAGGGATTTACAACAAAACATTGTTTGTCTATGTAAGACAGTAAATGCACAAGGAAAACGTTCTCAAAACATCTTTAAAAAAAATGTCAGTAGCATATAATGTTCACAACATGAACATAAACCCAGGGGGGAATAGAGTTTTTTTGCATAATGAGCTTTATTCCCTAATAAAGATCTTTTTTTTGTTCAACATTTTGAATATAAAAAGCAAACCCTTTGCATCATCATAAGTTTCAGCCTGCCCTTAACCTCGTAAGACACGCCCCCTTTTTTATTCTTATTTGCGACAAATGGTATGCCCGATTCTGAAGTGGAACAGGTCCCGCATGTCACTAGTGACTATTGGATTTGGACGGTCCCGTCCATCCATCTGCTGTCCATCAAACCAAAGGTGGTCAAACTTTTGTAGTCGGTTCTCATTGGCTTTCAAGCTGGCTATCTCCTGACCCAATGCTTTGATTGGTTGGAGCATGGTGTCAATCGATGCGAAACAACTTCAAGACTATAATTGTCGCGTATTGGCCATAGAAATCGATGAGTGAATTGTGTTATCGCTGTAAATGGCCTTAAGAAGTTAAAGTTAAAGGACACTGTAAACAAAAAATAATTCAATTTTCTATTTAATGGAGTCGGCGCATTATTCAAAAACACAAAACCTCAGTGAGGTACATGCTGGAGGCAAAAATTGGAATAAATCAGCCTAAATCTTGTGGGTGCTACATTTTCCTGAAAGATCCAATAGCTTTAGGTTTTTTTTTTTCTTTTTTTTAATTATTTATATGTTTTCCCAGATCTTTTTACATTTTTCATCAGTTTTCAGTAAACCCTTACGAAAATAAACATCCTGCCATCCCTGAAAAGCTCAAGAGACAAAACAGCATGGTGGATGAACGGCGCCTTTCAGATCCATCACCTCCTGAAATATGAATCGACTGGATTTATTACGAAAAAAGGGCCACCATTCATCTTTTTAGGTCTTGTTCAACTGGAAACCGGCTACTGGCTCCTTTCGCTTCACTTTCTCATCCTGTAACCGTCCTCCTTCGCCTCCTTTCCCCCCCCCCACCCAACCCCCAACCCCCCTCTCCATCATCCCATCATCTCAACATGGCGATGCTGTCATGACAACTAAAGTGCTTCCTGAGTGCTTGTTGGGTAAACTGACTTTCCCAGAAGTGCTTCCTCCCTTTTACCCTTCCCCCTGCTAACATGCACACACGTTCTCATGATTTATTTCTATACTTGTGGAAGACCCTAATTGACACATTGTATTGGCCTAACCCTAAACCGCTATCTGGATGCCTACCACCTTGTACTGAATGTAACATCCTCTAATCCCACTCGGAGAAGAATTGAAGGTGAGCAAAACATTGTCCTCACTTTCCGACAATTTCCCCAACCTCTTAATCTCAAAGTGCTCCTCATAGAAGTACAAGGGCATACAACACACACACACATTCCTGTAGATGGTGAAATATTGATAAAATGTCCGATTCAGCAGAGGCAGCGTCTTTCCATGAAAGCCTGTTTATCTCCAGTGGCTCAGCCAGTGGTGGCTTGTAGAACTGGTTGGACTGGTGGTTATGGACACTTCTGGTGCATTTAGGTCATGATCAGTTCCCAAATGATCCAGTACACACACAGATTGAATTTTTTTTTTTTTTTTTTACAGCAGTTACATGATTGTTGACATGTTTTCTTTTTCCCTTGTACCTCCTGTAGAAGTCTTATCTGAGGCGACTGAAGAGATACATCCGTGTTTCTAAAGCATCATTTGAAATGTATCTAAATGTGGTTGATTCATCAGATAATAGCTAAATAATTCAATATTACAGATGTATACATGCACATGTTGTGTATCGCTGAGTGGCAATGGGGGAAAAAAAAGCTCCTTTTTCCCTTTTCTTTTGGTTGGCCTATATATCTAGAAATTCAAACAAATTGTGCTTTGCTGCTTTAGGGAATTAGGACAGTGAAGGTCCAATCATTTACTTTGTTATAAATAACTAATGCAGAAAAAAAAAAACAATTTCAACACAGAATGTGCAAATGTCTCTAAACATACTAATTACTAGGTTATCTTTGGTAACCTTTGGCGAATGAAAATATGTAGCATTCCTTTTTTTTTTTTTTTTTTTCCCCCCTGGGAATGGAATTGCATTGCATCACATGCAAGGTCGAGTAGTGTGTATCCAGACACAGCACGGCTGTGCACGCAAACACAAATGTTCGGCATACTCACGTTTTTTAAATGGGTCAAAGGAAAACATGGCTGGATTCGCAATAATTTATTTTTTTATTTGTGCATTTCACATCCCCGTCTCAACCTTTTTTCTGCGTTTTTTAAATTTCTCTGGAGTATCGTTACGCCGATGTGGCTCTGACCCGTGCGGGCCTAATTTATGGCTGTTTGCAATTTGTGTTTTGCGGTTGTTGACTCGATTTTTTTTTTTTCTCCCATATAAACGGATGTCAGCTAAATGCTGAATGAAAGAGTATGTTGCTCATGTAGTTATTGAATCATTTTCCCCAACATATCTGGTCAGCATAACTTGCTAATGTTTAATCTTCCCCTCTAGACCTCCGCTGGTCCAATAAAGCCGTTTGTCCTCCGGAGCTATCGTGACCTGCTTGACCTCCTACTTCTCTGTTTGTGGCCTGATTGTCAGAATAAATGGTTTGCTGAACAATAACCTCTTCTGTTATCCAGCAGACAGGAAAGCCCCATTGACTTGATTGTATATTATTATGGCATTATTATCTAGCCTTGTTTGTGTTCACATACGGGCATACACAAATATGAGCATACATTTGCCCATAAACATGTATGCAGAGACATGTACACAATTATATAACAATAATACATGAAGGTATGACACCCTCACACACACACATATATATCGGCACACACACATTCTGTGTTTGTGTTCTTTAAGACAGTAGCTCGCTGTGGAACAAATACAGGAACAGGATATTTACCGGGTTTCCTTGCCTGGTTTATTAGTTCACAATAGTATCTGGTAACAACACAGCCTGTGTATTAGGATTTAGACATTTTCAGTTTGTGTGTTGCTTCTGTCAAAGTTTACGTTTGTGTCAATCAGTGGGGAGGGTGACAGGAAAGATGGAAATACAAGTGGATGTTACACGCTACAAACAATGTGAGCCATTCAGATTTTTGTCCTTATTCTGTCTCATTGTGGATTCCTGTACAGCCATCACTGCCGTAATGTAGCTAAGTACATTTACTGCAGAATGAGTTTAATTACACACATGTGAGTATTTCAGTTGTTTTGCTTCTGATTTCTACATCCACTTCACTACTTCTCATAAAGATAATAGTTCAAATTTGTTCCAATACAACATAACAATGTCACTTACTTGTTAATGGGACGGTAATAAGCCAGTAGTATTATACTGTAATATAGGATTTTCCTTTTAACAAGGTCACTTATCAGAATGTTTGTCAGTATTGATTCTTAATCCTGTAATTTGTATTAATTCATATCTATCTATTCCCATCCCAGATCCTTTTATGACCTGTATACTCTTCATATGTATGAGGTGAAGCTACGTGCCAAATCTCACGAAGGAACTTTTATTCACATTCAGCAGTACGGGATCAACATATACATGAAATGGTGCAGGGAAAAAGAAAACCTACCAGCATAAATTAAATAAAGAAACTTCTCCTCTGACTATCTGACCTGTTGCTAGGTGCTTGACATGCTTGACGACTACGGAACACAACACCCCCTTAGTGCCTCATGAGTACTTAACAGGACTCTTGCTGAGAAGGTGGAGAAATGAGCGCTATATATCGATATAAACTATATGACATAATTCTATAGAATTAAATATATTGATATAAATGGAAAAACTCAATCCATCACCCAGACCTAATACATACCCAATGTTTTTTTCTGGTTTTATATATTCCCACTACTCACTCACTCACTCACTCACTCACTCACTCACTCACTCACTCACTCACTCACTCACTCACTATCACTTTCTTTCAGCCTTTGTCTCTCTCAGTATGTCTCACTCTCTCTGTCTTAATCACTTTCTCCCTCTAATCCCACCAAAAGACGGCAAGTCATATAAATCAACATGTTTACAGTGAAATGTTTCCAATTAAAGAGGACGCTCGTTAAGAAGCATCAACGGACACTGCTGGTTCCTTAATTGCCTGGGATGCCAGTGTGCGGTGCATATTAATTACGTATTAACCTCTTTTTCACGCACGCACGCACACACAGACACACACACCAATGCACGCAGGCACAATAGTGTGTGTTGCATATTAATTACCTATTACCCTTTGTGCTGTGCATTAAGAGCTGCGTGGCATCAGAAAGACAGCTCGCCCAAGGGCGACGCACGTACACATGCACGCAATGCTAATGCCACCAACACCATCCATTCAGGGTGCAGGCACAATGAGGAATGAGCCATTTCAATCTGCCACCCATGACCAGAACTAATCTCAATATACGTGGAATGTGTGTGTGTGACAATTAAACAATTAAAGCACCTGAAGCAGGATGCTTGTCCTTGCATTTGAAGACAGTTCATTGTAGGACATCTAACGAGACAAATGATGCTAATTAAACTGAAAACGGTCATCATACAATAAAAAAGGTATGGTTGATTGGTCTTGTTTGAATTTTAAGACCCTGCATCTGTTATTTGAAAAGATGTCACAAATGGTTGTTGCAAATGGTTGAAATGCATTCCACTTTATCCACAAATTGTTCTATGAGACATTTAAAAGTAATTTTTGGCCATATTAGCTCCATATTATATGTTTTGAGACAATGCCCTGAATACTGTGGACATACACTACCGTTAAAGTTTGGGGTCATCCAGTTGTAAAATGAATTGAAAATGTTATTGCATTATCCTTCTGACACAATGGACAAACACAATGTACCATTAGAACAGGATTGGACTGATAGTTGCTGGAAATGCGCCTCTATACACCTATGTAGATATTGCACCAATTTGCAGCTAGAATAGTCATTTACCACAATAGCAACGTATAGGGTGTATTTCTGATGAGATTAAAGTTAACTTCATTGAAAAAAACAATGCTTTTCTTTTAAAAATAAGGATATTTCTAAGTGACCCTAAACTTTTGAACAATAGTGTAGAATGATGTTTAGTAAATAAAATAAGTCACTGCAACACAATACGTAAAAATATAATCATTTTGTATTAAAACAATCATTCTACTGTAATAATACACCCAGCTAATTCAGTTCCCAAATGTTTTGGGTTATGGGAATTGTTATTGGATAATGTTCTCTAGATGTTGTTTTCCTGATGAAAAACTAACATTATAATTTATGTTTGAAGACAGATGTGTGAAGGTAAATCGAACGTTCCAAGGACGGGATTCGAACGTTTTCAAAACCGCAAGTTTTGCCGACATAAAACCAAGGTTATTGTTAAAGCCCCAGAAAAATCAGGAAAGGTTATGCTAAAAATAAAAAAAAAAAAAAATCAGCATAATATTCTTGGAACGGTGTGGGAGAGTTTACTGAAACCATGTTCCAGCAACCTTATGGGAACACCATACGTTTGCTTGGTAGCGGGCACAGTTCAAAGTTTCCCAGTGTGAGAAAGCAGTTACCATGACGCACAGTAATCCAGTTGCCATTTAAATGACATTTAGTCAGCTCGCATTTTTTCACACCCCATAGACGTCACAGCTGCCTTTCAGCTGCACTTTGTGACATGTTCTTATTTCCTCTGCGTGGCGTTTTAATCTGTTTATCCGAGTTTCACCCTTCAGCTCGCTGTCCTGACCTTCATGCCCCCTTGTGCCTGCATGTGGTAAATCCTCACACATAATTAAGTGAAAACGGTCAAAAAAGCACCACATGATGCATCTCTCTATTCATTCGCATGCATGCGATGTCACGTCTAACAATATACGCATGTAGTTAATTTCCGCACATTTTTGTGCAGTGTTCACTTTTTTTTCCCCTGTAAAGCAGGGATAATCTATTTAGCCTAAATGGAAATGAGCAATAATTAATGATAATAAATACCTTAACATCTACACTGTCGGTGCTTATTAGTCAACTGGAATTGACTTTCATTAAAGTGGCAGGCAGTAGGTTTTTTTCTCTTTTTTTTTTTTGCATCCATTTGCACATTTTAATTGCAATGTTTATATTGTCGCGCTCATTTGCAACTTCCAGGGGGACAACATTTTCTGGGCATTATTTTAATTTCATTGTAGCGTGTCATCTAATTTTTGATGCCACATTATCCACAACTGTCTATCTGCTGCTGTATTTATCCGTCCCGCTTTCCTTTCTCCGACAGCTTTCATTAGGTGGATTCAGTTTGGAATTTGACAAAAAATGACACCCGTCCATGTTCTCTCGAACAACTCCGATTGGTTTGGGAGTGATGGCCAGTTCCTGCTGTGTAGCGACGGCAACATTTCTGTCCTCCAGCACATCCTGTCAGGGTGGGTGCAATATAGTGCTGGCGGAGCTGTCGGAGAATTGCAGGATGGGGAGTGGGGGGCAGGTGGGGGGGGGGGGGGGGGGGGGGGCAAGCAACCCATTCTCTTTGTCTAGCCAGGTAAGAACCAACAGAAGCCAGAGGCAAGAAAGGCAAACATCTCAGAGGAGGAGCCATAGATTGTTGGGGATCAACACCACAACAGGGGCAGCTTCGGGGGGGTGGATGGTGGGCGAGGGTGCCCCCCTCCATGGACCATTTAAAAAAGAAAAAAGAAACACAAATCGTCATTACTTACAACTTCATTAATTCTACTCTCTCTCTCGAGTTCCCAAGGAAATTAGCCCCACTGTGCCCACACCATACTGTTTGATAGACAGACGGTCTATGGGGAGTGCAGCACTAATGCGCCATGTGGTGAGAGCCTGGCATCAAATATAAATAAATAAATAAATAACCCTGTCTTAAATAACCAATATTCCCAAAGCACTTTTTTTTTATTATTATTATTATTATTCATCGCTACGTCTCCCCCTCACTCGAATTCACTCTTCGCTGTGTCGGTTTACGCGAAATGAGCTGCCAGCCTTTTTCTATTGATTTGGCCATGGGAGAATGAAGTCAAGGAGAGCTAGACACCAGACGATGGCTATAAATCTATGCAACTATAAGTGTGTTTGTGTGTGTGTGTGTGTGTGGGGGGGGGCAACAACAGGCTAAAGGAGACAAAGGATCAGGTGTGTCCTACTACCCCGTAATGCAGCATCTCTCTCTGTCTCACTCTCACACTCACATGTGTGTCGAAGGTAATAAAGTTGTGCATTGGTAGGAATCTAATTAAAATGGAAATTGCAAAACATGCATTTAATAAAACAACAGGCATTTTTGGGATGTGTGTAGTGGCTGAATAAAATACAACTATGTACCACTAAAATACCTCATGAAAAAAAAAAAAGTATTCATGCGCTCTTTGCACAAATGAATGAAATACACCCCGAAGGCATCACATCAGTGTCTGTGCTCCGTTAAGCGTGAATTATGTCATCAGATGTATTACGATCTGCTCAGTCTAAACTAGGCCAGCTTCCTGAATGCCTCAAAAGCGATGTTTGAGCCTCGATTCATAATTGGGGGGGATGCGAGGCATCCTACATGCCAGGGACGAGGCTTCCTGTGTATGTGTGTGTGTGTGTGTGCATGCGGGCCACATGTGCGAAGCAGAGGTGAGACACAGAGCGAGATCCAGGGCAGACGGCGAATTTTTCAGGCCTAATGTTCCATGACAACGGACCAAGGTTCCGTCAAGGTGAATCACAGCCACCACTGCCTTCCGCCTGAAACGCGCACAAATCTTTCCCGCTTCCACGCCTCCTTTGTCTCCCTCCCCCTCCACCTACTCCTTTTTTTTTTTCTTTCCAATCTTACCGTCTTTCCGCCTCCTCGTATTTTCTCCAACCCCCACCCCCTCTGCTCGTTATCCTCCTGTCATCTCACCTGACGTTTAATTATGTAGTTCTTAATCAGGGTTTTCGGTCTTGAATGGGCTTCACAACGGCTGCGTTAAGATACAATGGGTGAAAAAGGCTCCCGACCTTCGTCTTGTCACTTTTTGTCCAGTACTCCTCTCTCTCCTCTCCTCTCATCCATTATTTCTCCCTCCCTCCCTGTGTTTGTGGACACGCTGATGTGTGGAAGTGTTGTATGAAAAGCCCAATATCCCATTAGTGTTTTCGCTCATCCTCCAGTTTTCTGTGTGTGTGAGTGTGTGTTGTGTGTGTATGTGTGTTGCGTGGGTCTGTTCCGTATCCATCAAGGTGCAAAAGCGACATCGGGAGGAAAACGATGCCCCTGATAAGTCGGCGATTGGTCGGCTCGGGGGCGCAGCCATGGCGACGGAGGTTGTTGATGTATTCTCGCGCGTTAACATTCTGAGCGTGTCACCCCTCTGTCTACCTGGCCCACTTAGATCAGCCGTCTGAGTCTGAGTGTGTGTTTGTGTGTGTGTGTGTGTGTGGGTGGGGTAGGAAGAAGGATTATGTCTGTCCCAGTCCTCGTTGTATTAGTATATACACGTATGGGGGCTCGGCGGGTGCAGTAATGTGCAGCAGATGCACACGGCAGATTCTTTAATCAGGATCATACGTTGTCAGGGTGCGAAGAAGAAGAAGAAGAGGCGCGTTGGCTGGCGTCATTGGAAAACTCAGGTTTCGGCGCAAATCAATTCAGTTTGAAGTTCATTGGAATTCAGTCGCGAACTAATGAATTCAAATTCAGTCAATTTATTCAGTCAATTGACTCAATTATTCAAGTTCGGGCAAATCAAATTCCGACATGAATGATTCAAGTTTAGTTCCTAGTGATGCATATTTCTACCCACGGTCACAAGCGTCCCGGCCCACAGATCGTGTAGTCGTGTGTATAAAAACTTGGACTTGAAGTGCGAAAAAAATAAAAACGCCTGCAGTCACGGTCGTACGTGTAACCGTGAGCCGTAACGCATCATAACTAATGCGGACAACTGTGTTAATTAAAGTAGAATCCGTTCCGGCAGACGAGTGAGTGAAACCCGTGTCTAAAGGGCCTCCTGTGTACAATCCGTGTATTATAAGTGTGTTATAAAGGAAAACCCCTGAAATAGGAAAAGTGTAAGCGATTTTTTTTTTCTTATTTTTTTTTTCCTTTGGTTAAAGATGAATCATGAAGAAGAGAACACGGTTGCACCGGGCGGATAAAATGAGTAATCCCCCGGAGGGATATAAAAAGGAATGAGACTTCAAAAGAAACAAATAAAAATACTTACGACACCGAAAAAGAATACAGGGGGACAGCGGGTCCTTTTTAGTATCTGTGATGAGGAACCTCAAAACAACCTCAACCACCCAGGGAAATTGTTCCACCACTGTGATGATGATGACCTCCTTTTTTTTTCTTTCTTTCTTTCTTTTTTTTTCAAAAAAAAAAAAAAAAAAACTAACCGTGCTGCCCTGATTTTTTTTTTTCTCTCTCCTCCATGACCCCCTTCCCTTTTGCCGTTTTGTGTGTCTACTCTTTATCATCTCATCTCCATCCTTTTCGCCGACCACCTCCCGGCTGCCCCATGGGAAAAAAAAAAACGACCTCGACCTCCGCCGCTCCCAGTCTGCAAAGCCGGGTTCTACCGCTCGCTGCTGGAGTCGCTGGCCTGCAGCAAATGTCCGCCCCACAGTGTGGCCCGGCAGACGGGGGCCACCGCTTGCAGCTGCGAGGACGGCTACTACAAGATTGACTCCGACCCCCCCAACATGGCCTGCACTCGTGAGACTACGATAATTCTATCTACCTCTGATTTTACTGTGGCGGGTCCTTTTTTTTTTTTATTCCCAGTCACTCCAATGCCTTGGTTTGTTCTCCAACTAGAGCTAAAATGACTATTTAATGAATGGATAAGTTGTCAACTATTACATTAATCTGCAAATTTTAGGGGTTTAACCATTTGTTTTCTCTTCAATTTACAATTTGTGGTGCTGATTCAATTCCGGGACAATATTGATTCATTTCAAATGATTCAGTCAGTCAATGACTTGAGATTTTAGCCCTAAATTCAACCAATATGACCGTGAAATAAAAACCTGGGTACTCAACAGTGCAAATGAAGTAAGGGGATTTGGGTGTATATTAATTATAAATGTAGAAAAAAAAACAGGTAAACAACAATTAATAGCAGATATTATATATATATATATATATATATATATATATATACACATTTTATTTGAATAAAGTGCAACCAACATCTTTCGAGGTTGAATGAACAGTAAGTAATTTATTCTATTTCTTCCATCATATAATACAAATACAGAATGTATGTATGATTTATAACCTGGATGATTATGAAGATGTATGGGTGGGTGGTCAGATGGTTATATTGGACACTGGGTTACAATGATTAGTTGATTAATCGATTGGTTTCCAACTATTACATTCGATTTGAGTCATTTGTAAGAAGAAAATGTCCAGTTTCTCTGGTTCCAGCTTCTCAAATCTGATTCATTTTTGGTTTCTTTGGCTTTAGAAAGGATGATCGGCATTTTACACCATTTTATAAACCAAACGACAAATCGATTAATCGTTTCTGCAGCCTACAGATTAACTGCCTCTAACCCCTTTCTGTCTCCTCCCAGGCCCGCCCTCCGCCCCCCGCAACGCCATCTCCAACGTCAACGAGACCAGCGTCTTCCTGGAGTGGTCCGTTCCCACGGAGACGGGCGGCAGGAAGGACGTGCGCTACAACATCCTGTGCAGACGGGTGCTGCCCGACGGGAGGGGCCTGGAGGAGTGCGGCCCCAACGTCCGCTTCCTGCCGCGCCGCATGGGCGTGTCCAACACCTCGGTGATGGTGGCCGACCTGCAGTCGCACACCAACTACAGCTTCCTGCTGGAGGCCGTCAACGGCGTGTCGGAGCTGGCCAGGGAGCACGCCAGACAGTACGTGTCGCTCAACGTGACGACCAATCAGGCAGGTACGTTGCACCCGATCCGTCAGCGCATTTTCAAGACGTGTTCTGAACAGTTAATTACATTTGCAATGATATCACAATGTGATAAAACATGATTTTTCTAACTGTAACATGTGTTATTACAATGTGAAAGAGTGGAGAAATCAGCTGCATCAACTTTTAATGCAGCTCTTTTTAATCTGCTGCACAGGGGCCTCGATTATGGGAAAATTCATTATCACTATTATTTTGGTCAATATTGAAATCCTGATTATTCAAACGATTGTCTTTTAGTTACATAATGCATTTATTCATAATGAATAACAAGAAGTCAACATGAACACACAATGTACATTTTGAGAGACCTGATGAACGCTTCTTAAAACTGTATTTTAAAACGTTTTTGACTTTCTCGTCTTGCAGAATGGATAGAATCACAATCGCACACTCGCGCTAATGAATGCTAATGCGCTAATAAAAAACGTCAAATATTTTCCCAAATCTGAATCTCCCAAGAGAAATCATCACTCTTTTTGTCATGACTTTTTAAACATGTCCCCCTCCCCACCTTCACGTCATCTAAACCGCCACAGATCAACCTGCACATCCGACTCCTGGTGCGAACACCTCGGTCTCAGTTAACAAAAGCACCAGGTGATCAAATTAACGCAGTATTTATCCAACAAATCTGTCGCTGTATCATTTTTTTTCCCTGCGGTGAATTGGGGAACATTGCACAGCGGAAACCTTGTTTTTTTTGTATGTTTGTTTGCAGCATTAGAATCCAGATATGTCATTTTGGGGGAAAAAAAGCGGCTTGGTCCTTTCAATTAGACGACGAGTTCCATCAACGGAATCAGCAGCATAATTTGAGCTCTTGATTTGCCGGTTGTTGGTGTATTTTTGTGTCTTGTGCGGTAACAGGTGTCGTTCTGCACGACGGCATCAACAACGATGAGGCAGGCTAATAAGATGCCAGTGAAGGCATGTCATTATTAAGCTGGGAAGTACTATTTTTAATCAGCTATGGGTAGGGGGAGGAAGAAAAAAAGCTTTCATCTGTATGTTTTCCACTTGTAACTGCTGGGAGCGTTTAATATGCGGTGCCAGAGCAGCTTGGAAAGTCTGTGTGGGGGGGAGTTGTAAAGTATGCTTGAGCAAGGCACTAAACCAACAGCAAGTTAGCACCAGGGTAAGCAAACATATAAGCCTGCACTAATATTGGACAATGAAAGAGTCCAACTGCTCCCCTGTAGCTGTAAATATTGGAAGCTTTGTTGGCTTCCGTTTTTAAACGGAGATTAAAATTCATATCTGCTCTGGGAGCCTGTTTTTATGTTTATGGGAGGTATGGGCTTGTATTATGTATTGTGTTTGCTTGTAATGAAATTGCTGGCACAGAGTGTAATGAAATGAGTAAAATATGAGGCTGGGCCCCCAAGGTTTCCACCTAAGCTGTATTTAAGCATAATTCTGAGGTACTTGTACTTTACTTGAGTATTTGTATTTGATGCTACGGCATACTTCTACAACATGATGTTGCAGAGGGAAATTTGTCTACTTTTAACTGAATTATATTTGACACTTACAGTTACTAGTTACTTTTCAGATTCAACTTTTATATAAAATAATTAATTTTTATGTACAATACCGTTCAAAAGTTTGGGGTCACCCAGACAATTTGGGGTTTTCCGTGAAAATTCAAAAACGTATTTACCACCATAAGTTGTAAAATGAATAGAAAATATAGTCAAGATATTGACAAGGTTAGAAATAATGATTTGTATTTGAAATAATAATTTCTTCCTTCAAACTTTGCTTTCGTCAAAGGAAGTTTTTCAGTTTTATAGCTTCTCTAACATCGCACGAGGGTTTTCTAATCATCCATTAGCCTTCTGATGCAATGGGCAAACCCATTGTACCATTAGAACACTGGAGTGATAGTTGCTAGAAATTGGCCTCTATACACCTATGTAGATATTGCACCAAAAAACAGACATTTGCAGCTAGAATAGTCATTTACCACATTAGCAATGTATATTGGATTTGTGATTAGTATGAAGTTATCTTCGTTGAAAAAAAACTGTGACCCCAAACTTTTGAACGGTATACAGCTCTTTCTTGATGAAAGAATGAATGGATGACTGGGTATTTTTACATTTAACACTTTAAGTATAATTACCTGATAATCCTGTACTTTTGCTTAACTAACATTTTGAATTCAGGACTTTACTCGTAATGGTGTATCTTCAAACTAGAGTGTGTTTACTTTTAATGTAGTAAAGGAACTGAATTCTTCTTCCAGTAGTAGTACGGGTGCAATATGTGTGTGTAGGACAGAGAGCGAGGCAGATGGTTGTCTGACAGTTGAGTAGCGATGGCCCTCTAACCGTGTTGTCAGTGCGGCTGTCAGCAGACGGAGTGGATTACACCAGACTACAGGACTCTCCATTCAGTTTATCGAAGTTGTAGCTGGATTAAAGTTGCAGTCACTGGACCAAATGGAGATTAGGGATTATGTTAGATTACACGTGGCTGGCAGAGTCACTGGCAGATAAAATGCGCTGCTCTTTGGCGTGGACATGGTTCAGCACATGAATGCACTTGCCCAAGTTGTGACAGGGGATTTAACAAACTAATCAGTCTAATAAGGGCCTGTGTCCATATAGTGTTCCTCTCTGACCTCCAACAGCTTTTTTTTGGAAACACACTTTATATTAAGATCCATGTAGTAAATATTAGTAAATATGTAATAAGACCCCTATAAGTCCTTATGAGATAATTATTGTTATTAATGTATAAGACTATATAAATAACAATGAAACCTATTTATTAATTATAAAACATAAAAAACATTAACTATACAAACATATATATTTAGTTTAACTATTTTACCTATTATGTCTTGTTCAAACCTTTACTAAGATTTACCATTAACTATATTTCGTATAGATTCTTGTAAATGTTTTTTTTAATCTAGAAATACTAATGTATACCATGCTAATATTAACACTTTCTTTAATAACTCATTAATAATGCTATTTACATCATATATAGACTTATAATGGCCTTAGTACATATATATATATTTTTTTTATATATAGAGTGCTCCGCCTCATTTTGTGCAGCTGCTCCAAATGCTTCTACTTGAAAACACCTGAACTTTTCAGTAAAGCTGCCGGTGTTGACACCGCGTCACCGTGGTAACCAGGAAAATGGAGGAGAAGCTTATTCTGGCTGTCAATCCCGAGCCTTAAGACTGACAGAACCCATCATAACAAAGACAGAAAAGCCCATTTGTAGAAGCAGGCCGGAGGAAAAGGAAAAAAAAAATGAAGGATATTGTTTCATAGAATCTGACCTGCACCAAGCTTCTCTCTATATAGACACACAGGCATTAAAACTACATGGATATATGCAGATATATATGGATAAACATCAATACTTTCAGCTCTAACATAGCTATAAATATTTAGATTGGGCCTTTTAGATTGTAAAACTCCACATCAAGCATGGGTGACACATGGAGACTTCCTGGATGTAATGTCATCATTTTTCAGTGTCTCTGTAATCTCTGACACTAGAAACAAACAGTTGAGACTACTTGCCAACATGGATGCTCCGTTTTGTTTTTGAATAGGCATTCTACTGCGGATGAGTGTGATAATCGCTCTGATTAGTTAAATTGTGCCATGGAAATTGACTTTTAAGAGCCTAAGACTACTCTTACTGCAGAAAAGCTTGGTTCAGGGGCACCTGCTGTAGCCTCATATAATATTTATTATATTTCAGGGACGATATATATATAATATAATATGCTGGCCTTCTGTATTGTTACTGCAAAGAAATGGTATACATTCGTAAGGGTGTGGAAGGTGGTTCCAAAAAATGCTGAGAGGTCATTGCCCTCCTCAGATGTGATGGCGCTGGGATCTTTGTGATGTCACAGTCCTCGTTCAGGAAAAACGCTTGGAAAGGTAATCCCTTAACATCAAATTGAAGAACATTTGGTCAAGACCTGGTCTTATTGAAAGTGATGAGTTGTGTGCAAAAGTGAAAACGGATATTTGAAACAGATCAGAACTTAAGTTGTTTTGTTCTTTCATCGCACGACCCCTCGGATTTATCTGGTGACTCTTAGGAGGGGCCCAACCCTTAGGTTGTGACCCACGGGATTAAACAGCATATGAAGTAGTTGAAACTAGCTCCGCCTCCAGCACCTACAACAATAATCCAATGATATTATAAATGAGACTATATCCACCCTAGGACCAAACCAACTCTGTTACCTGCAGTGATTTAAGTACAATTTGCTAAATTTGTATTTTTCATGCAGGGCTTTTACATGTAATATGGTAACATTTACATTGCTGAGTACATACATAACTGCGGGTGACAACTTCAGCGACCGGAGGTCTCGGTGTCAAGTGGTTCCCCGAGGTAATCAGAATAATCTATTTAACAATAATCCTAAAGCCCGGGTCACTCAAGTTCAATCAACCAATCAGGTTTGATTCATCACGTGTAATTATTCAAGTACAATCACGGCGTAATTGTAATTAGCGGTGTCTGTCACGACGCCCGTGTCACAGACGCAATTACCCAATGAGGGGCTTTGATCAGCTTTGCGAGCATCTGTGTTTTGCCTTCTGTGTGGCGCTCGTGTTTTGACAGGGCTTCCGCATGCGAGGGTTTAAAAAAAAAAAAAAAAAAAAAGAGAGGAGGGGAGGGGAGGGGAGGAAAAAAAAAAAGGCGAAAACAAGAGACCGAGACAAAAGTACAGAGAAGTGGCGGGGAGAGAAGGAGTCGGAGGAGCCAGTGTTTGATGAGTAGGAAGTGTCATACTCGATAAGGGATCCGTGAAATAGGTGATTTCACAGTGTCCCTGTGAAGCCCCGCTGAATAATAAAGTGTTTGTGCTCGTGAGGAGGAGATCGGGAGAGGTGAATAGCTGGGAGGGAGGGCGGGGAACGAGAGGATGGAGGGGACAAACTGTGGAGGAGAAATGATGGAGGGGCTGTGATAAAACATGCACTTCATGCGTTTTCGCAGTGGTCTGATGTTGCCTCATGCACCGATACACTATTAAGTAGATTAACAAAAAGAAAAAAAAAGCACTATATTTCTATAAAAGTCTATATTTTAACTTTTTAGTCCCACTTTTTCGAACGACACTTAATTTCCTGTTATACACCGAGCGAAACTTGTCCTTCATGAATCCGAATCGTAAAAAACATAAAAAAGGAAGTGTTGAGTTGAATTCTAATTGGCCATTAATGGTCAATAATCACAGAACAGTCCTTCTTTTGTCGATGATCATATTTCACGTTAAACGAGTTCGTCGGGCAGCTCGCCGCTTTTTATTTCAGGTCATTTGTTTTCCGTGTCGTTCGCAGCGTGGGAGCAGCACAGCCAACGCTCCTATATATTGTTTTTTTTTTTTGTTTTTTTGCTAGGGTTGGCAATTAATCAAATGAATCGTGGCACATTACCTTGTGGGTGGTGGAAAGAAGGGCACAGCAGGCAGCAGGGCGCTCTGGCCACATGTCTTACTTTTTGTTTTTGCTGTATATATATAAGGCGGATGGGCCGTGTTGAATTGAATTGAGATGGGTGAAACGTTTGGTAGAATGAAGCAGAGAGGAGGATATGGGAGTAGAAGGAAAAACAGATGACAATAAGAACAAGAAGTACAGTGGGATTTATTGAAGGTTGCGACTATGTTGCAAATGGTGATTTTTTTTTTTTTTTTTACCACTGAACCATGAACTATTTGTGTTTATTTGCCCCAATTATCCAAAAAAACACATTACTGCACTTTTGCTTTAAGCTACAGACACACTGACCTAGTCAGTGGAAATGTGCCTGTTTGTTCAGTTCAACCTCAGCCTCCAATTCTTTCTGCTCTTTCCGTCTTTTTCTTCATGCCCTCGCCCCCTGTACATGGCTGAAGTACTGTCATAAACCCCCCCAGGAAGTTCTAGTCTTATATTCAGTGTACATACAGTACATATCCAAGCCTGTGATAATCAAAACGGACAAAGTACGTCTGGCCTTTAGTGTATTGAAAATATTTCAAATTGTCTATCATCACAAAAACTATCATTTAAAGGGTTAAAAATTTGGTAATTATCAAGACTGAGGTTGGCTAAAAGCCTAACCAAAAGAAATACAGTAGTAGTGGTTACGGCACATGGATCAATTCTTACTTATTTATGTTGTATATTAAAATAAACCCGACCTTTTAATTCTTTGTAAACATGTGACATCACACGCTTCACATCTGCAGTATAAAAAAATGACAAGCAAACTTTAATTGGAGAAAGATTTTATCAAGAAGTTCAAAACAAGAAAGCTGCATATTTTATAACCTTATGGAAAAATAACTTAAACTCTGTAAATGTATTTAAATTCATTAATTACAGCTATGTTATGAATGCTACAAAAAAAACTAAAAACCATTGCACCATTGGTTTGACTCTGAATTTGTTGACAATTAGAAAAATATAGAAAATCACCAGACTTATCCTTGAAATCTCTTTACAACTACACTATAGTATGTTTAAAAAAGTGACAAATGATATACATATATAACATTTTGGCAGAGGAATGGTAAAAGCAAAGCAACTATTTTGATAATCGAATAATCTATCAATTATTGAAAGGATTGATCGATTAGTTGTTTGGTTCATAAAATGGTGTAAATTGTCAATCACTGTTGCCCAAAGTTGAAGATTCAACCTAATTCTTTGTACAGACCAAAAATCATTAGTTTTCTATTAAAGAAGACTAAAAAAAACAAGAAAATAATCTGATTTGAGATGCTGGAACCAGAGAAACTAGACATATTCTTCTTAAAACTGACTCAAATCGATTATTCGATTATCAAAATAGTACCACGGATTAATGGTGATTAATGTTATAGTTGGCAACTAATAGATTAATCGATTAATTGTTGCAGCTCTAGTAAAAATCGGTACCGTCTTACCACCGGTGCAGCTGCGGTGAAATTAGTGCTGCCTCTAAAGGCTGGAGAAAGTGCAAGAGATGGATTGATTGCTGTATTTCACGTGGTTTCGTTGGATTTTTTTGATGGAAACCGACCTTTGACCTCCCGCCTGGTGAGCAGGTATTCTTAGCTCTTCTTTGTGGAGAGCGGAGCAGGTTCCTCTCCCTTTCATCCCCTCTCTCATGCTATCGCTCAGTCATTCTCTGAGGGCGGTTAAATAATAAACCAGATAGTGGAAGGCGTTGTATTGATTTGGATGACGGCTCGGACAGGTCTGAGAGGCTTATGTGCCGCGGTGCAATAATTCCGCTCTTATCCGAGGCCGGAGTTGTTCCACTGGAGGGCTTCGCTTGACCACCGAAAAGCTATTTTTTTTCTTCATGAAACGGAAGATCTCACAGCTCCGGCTCGATCGAGCATCACCGAAACTTATAAATAATGTTCATTTGTGAGCTGTTACCGTACCGATGGCGCTCATTAGCAGATTTAGCATGCACAGGAAGTGTTTAAACTACGTGTGATTGCCTGTTGCTAAAACGAAAGTGTTGCTGGGTCCCTGTCTACACTCTTCCACCATGTCTCCCCCCTCTCTTTCTCTCTCATATTTCATCTCACGTATTTTTTTTTTTTTTATTCCATTTTTATCCATGTCCTCCCCCTCCTTTTGGATCCGCTTCCTTCTCCTCCCCTCACCTCCCCTGTTCTCGCTCTCCGTGTTGGAATGCGTCATATTTTTAAAACACTTGTTTGGTCTCAGTCATGCTGAAAAGGTGTTTGTGTTGAGTAAAAAAAAAAAAAAAAATGGGGGGGAAAAAAGTTGCTTTGGGGTGTCATATATAGATTTAGCTCGTCTGCGGGGTATCCGGCGCAAAGAGAGGTTAATTACGCGATAACCAGATTGATTTCTGATCATCACCGTGCTCCAATTTTCAAACTGGCCTGGTTGTTCAAATAAATGTGCCGAAACCAGCGGAGTGGCAGTATATCCGAATTAAAAAATTCATTTAAAAGACATTTTGCAACTAGGAATCAGTTCTTTATAAATCAATTAAAATGTTAGCTGCAATTTTAAATGTATATATACACTTTACATGTGGATCATTTATTATTTTATATAGCTACTAAATCCCATAATAAGTTTGTACCAGAGGTGTTTTACAGCACGCCCTCATATGACACTCCCGTTTCTAACGTTTGATTAAATATAGCAACTGCAGACATTTTTGCAGGATTTAAACTTAAAACAGTTTTTGGTGTATTGTTACCAGTTAAGTTACCAGCTATTTTTTTTATGCGTGTGTGTGTGTGCATGTGTGTGTGTGTGCATGTGTGTGTGTGTGTCTGTGTGTGTGTGTGACTGTGAGAGTCATCTCTGGTTTCAGGCTTTTAAGATGTTGCAGATAACACTTATGTGTGACCAGCCACTCAGGATACAGTTACTGTGTTTGTAGCGATGATTTATTCCCAGTAGAGTTCTGCTGAGGCTATTGAAACCTAAACGGTGTTTAGCATTCGCAGTGCACACACACACACACACACACACTATCAAGATGTTGCCTGAGGGAGCATTTTGCCTGGTTAAAAGCTCTTTATGTGTCAGAGACTCTCCAACTGTCCCTCTGAGAGATGTGCCAACAGTTCAGGTTACAACACGATGGCTCCATGATGGATGGAAACTCACACAACTGAGCTCACTTGACTTCGGAACTTTCAGAATTAATTACTTGCAACAAAAAATAAGGGCTAAAACCAACAAAAGTTTTATTTTAATAATATTGAACCTCTTTTTTTAACTTGAGTATTTCATATTTAAAGCACCCCACTGGATCTTTGAACAATGTTAAGTTATTTTTACTTTAAAATGTATGATATCCTATAAGGATCCGAGATATAAAGTAGCATTAAAGTAGCATAATTATAATTCATACAAACCTCTTTTTTAAACCAAACCTTAAAAAAGATTTAAAAAATTAAATAAAAATCGTGTGTAGTATCCTTTGCAGGCTTCCAAACGCTCAATGCCAGGCGTGGGAGTCATAGTTGACTTTTTGTGGGCTTTTCTGCCAGCAGCTGATGAATAGCAGGCATAAATGGATAGTGTCATTAGCTGCAGGTGCACCTGGGGAAAAAAAAGACAAGGTTTTCAGTGGCAGACCTGCTTTGGCATCAGAAATAATATCAATTAATTGACTTACAGCTTAATGGACGGAGCCAAACAAACTTGAATTCCCAAGAAGAGGCTTTGGGTTAATAAATGAGAGAAAATGTTCTTTTCTTTGTTCGTTTTTTGTTCAGCATGTGGGAAGTAAAGTGACCAGTGAGGTAGACACATTCAGATGAGATGAAATCATCATTTCAAATGATCTAACCACTGAGGTTTTTTTTTTTTCTTTTTTTTTGTGTCTTTTTTTGGTGTTTTTTTTTTTTTTTCTTTGATGTTTCATCTTCAGTTAAATATTTCATAACGTACAGCGGTCTCAGCAAGCATCACAATTAGATCTGCCCATGTATACATCAAAAGACGAGGTGTTATCAAAAGATGTCGTGTCTTTATAGGCGCTGGTGGTAGCCGGCCGGTTTTCCAACTTCGGTGCTTGTTTTGATGGAATTAAAACCATATTTAACTGCTGGATTTGTATTTTTTGTGTGTGTGTGTGTGTGTGTGTGCATGTAGCACCCTCCCCGGTGAGTGTGGTGAGAAAAGGTCACACTGAGAAGAGCAGCATCGCCCTTTCTTGGGCAGAGCCTGATCGGCCCAACGGCATCATCCTGGAATACGAGATCAAGTATTTCGAAAAGGTAGACACACACACACACACACATTTTTATATATATATATATAAACGAGCTATACAGGTGCTCCTGAGGCTGTTAAATCAGTATTGTATGTGTATTTAATATGCAGCATACAACATATATTGACTTTCTGTCATCAGGTCATCATATCATTACTGTAGTGATTGTGAGGGTTATTATTGGTCTCTTGGGGAGTTGTATTAATTACCACACACCTTTTGAAAAATGTTGCACATTATGAGGCTAATGCACTGTGCTGCATTCAAAGTTAAAGGTCTTTTTGTGCTAATTTTGCCCATCCCATGTTCACCAATGCAATCCTATCCAACGGTACAAAGGCGTGTGGTTGACTTCACCCTACAGACTTTTTTTTTTTTTTACTCTAAAATGGCTTTCATATGACAGTCCTATAGTAGATAGCTTTCTTTCTTTTCCTAAGTTAGACTTTGACAAAGACAGCAATTTGACGCTTCTGTTCTGATCATTGTTCCCGTGACCTTCCTCTTCCTCTTCTCCCTTTCAACCTCCCATGTCTTCATTTTCTGGGAAGGTCGGGATAAAGGTACACCGGAGAGCAGAGCGGGGTTTGTGGTCAGTGGTTAGCTAATGGCTCCTGGCTAATGGAGGGGCATTTAGCTGTGTTTAAACCTGATGTGGTTACAGTTTGAGAAACTGATACTTGCGTGCACACACACACACTCACTAAGGGTAGCTTACCTGCGCAGTATGAAAAAGTATTTGAAATTTCAGACTTTTGCCCCAGTATTCTGTACCCCTGCACCTTATAATATGCCTTATATCAGAGATATCAAGTAAATGGATCTTTTCAGCATAAAGGAACGTTCATGGCTGCAGTCATCCTCGTTTCCATGGACATGAATAAATAAGACGTCCTGAATACAACATTATTGAAAAATTCAATTTTGGTTCTTATTTATAAAGTAGACAAATAATATGGGGCAACATTAATATAATCTTATTCATTCATGTTATGTTAAGGATAATTGACCTGGTATGTGTACTCAAATGGTCTGAAAGATCTAGAGAAGAATTTGAGTCTGGAATTTAAAAATGGAACGTGTGTAAGGAGCCCTGTTAACCATGTGAATGGCTGGAAGAACAGACAAGAATGCGAAGGCTTGCTCAGATGCAGGGGAAAGAATGCACCATTTATTTTACAAATCATCCCCAAGGCTAGAAGAATATACAGAACATAAAAAAGCATGCGAGTGAATTACAGTAACCTCCTCTATCTCTTTCTACAGGAGCAGGATTCCAGTTACACGATAATAAAATCCAAGGAGACCGAGATGGTGGTGGAAGGCCTGAAGCCGTCTTCAGTCTACATCTTTCAGGTCAAATTTTGGGCCAAAAAAAAAAAAAAATCCATAAAAAAAAAAACATTAAAATAAGAGGACAAGCAAAGAGAAAGTTGTAAGCGATATAGGAATAAAGTAGTATGACTTAAATGGATATTTTTAAAATACCTGATGCTTTATTTAAAAAAATAAATGCATGGTTTCCTTCAGGGAGTTTTGCATTTAAATCGAACTGGAAAAAAACATTTCCTGATGCTTTTTTTTTTTTTTTTTTTAACAAAAATCTTCTAAATTCCTTATGGTGATGCAAAGGCACATTCAGACATGCTGCGTGGTGTTGATGTGGCCTAATATTTGAGTTTTTTTTTCTTTTTGTAACAAAAGTTTATAATGCATGATGTGATACACAGAATCTGTTGTATTACAGGTGCGAGCCAGGACCTCAGCAGGCTACGGTGCATTTAGCCGCCGTTTCGAATTCCAGACCAGCCCTTACTGTGAGTTCACCAGTGTGCGTGTGTGTGTGTGTGTGAGAGAGAGAGAGAAACAGAAAGAGTTTCAACACAAATAAACTTGTACGTGACTCCCTACTGCTTTTTGGAGGCGGCATCGGCGGCCGATGCCAGGTGTGTCGGCGTGTGTGTGTGTATACTATGTGTATCTAATTCTGTATTTATCTCCTATTCCTTGGCAGTAACAGCTACCAGCGAGCGAGCTCAGGCTTCCATAGTAACGGTGGCCATCACGCTGGCGCTGGTCCTACTGGCAGTAGTCGCTGGATTCCTGCTCAGCGGACGGTAAGAGTTAAATAGGCACCTGAAGAAACATAAACCGGTACAACAGGTATCCATCGATATTCTGTATGCCCACATGTATTGTTCTCCTGTTAAGAACACTGTCGGATATGGTGTCCCGCAGTGCAGATTTCCTTTATTTAACTTGTTTTTGGAGATCTGAATTAATTTGATTGAGATTGAGCAGTTTAACCCTCATCTTGTGTTCCTGTTTCAAGGTTTTAATTTGAGCCAATTCACCTAAGATTCCATGACTTTGTCCACAAAGAGAATTTCAGCACACAAAAAAACAATTGTATTATTTTACATACAGTTTTGTGTGTTTTATTGTGTTCCCGGTCATAAGAAATGAACAGGGAGGAACAGAATTAATTTGGTAACTTTGACCCAAAGTAGTCCGTGATAAAACTGTTTCATCTGATTATTTTTTCAAATTCAAGATGTATAAGTTCAGATCAATGAGACATACAAGCCATGAATAACAAATTAAGTTCAAAACTTGAAATTTTCACAAGAAGTTAAATATTTAACACAACAAGAGACAATAATATATGTTATTACAGTTTTTATGATAAGTCTTAATGGAACGATCAAATTTTATATGAAATGAACGCAACATGAGGGTTAATTATATAACTCTATGTAAATTTCAATAAGTGTCATCAGATCTTTATGGCCATGATTTGTTTCCATACCGTATGAAACAGCCCAGCATAGGTGTTGTTACAGATACAGATGTTCTGTGGTTTGAATTGTTCATGAAATACATCAGTATTCAGTGCGATGGAGCTGGCAGGGCGCGTAAAAAGTGAGCAGTCGAATGGTAAACGGACTGCATTCGTATAGGCCCCTTTTCTAGTCTCCAAAAGGCGACTTGGAGCGCTTCACGCCGCATGTCGACATTTGCCCTCTCACACACATTCACGCGCTTCTTGCTGGTGGCTGGCACTCAGGGTGCCAACCTCATAGAGAGCTAATCTAATCATTTCCGCGCGTTCACACCCTCCCCCCGGGGTTAAGTATCTCGCCCAAGGACAGTGGAGGAGACCGGAATCAAATGGGCGATCTCCCGATTAGCGGACGACCCGCTCTGCCCCGCGAGCCGCGGCAGTCCCTCTTGTCTTAGCCATCGACTTCATGATGAGAATTTATGGGGGACGCTGAGGTGTGAAATGTGAAAAGGTAAAACAATAATCCCGTGTTCACTCAACGGGGTTAGACGTCCGTCGTCCTCTCGTTTTTTTGGAATAAATGATGTTATTATTGGATAATGAGGATGAAGTTGAATGCCATTGCTGTCTACAAGGGAATAAAGACAAGCTGCATTTTACAAAGTGGGTCATAAGGTTGTGTAGGAAAAGGCGTCTATGAAATTCTGAAGGAAGAGGCTGCACAGAAAGTGAGATTGAAAATGACATCCTATATGTATTCCTATAGCGAAGTGGAAGCATGGATGGATTTTTCATGTTTGGACAAATGAGAGTGTGTTGGATTGCTACATAGTCCTAATAGACAAATTGTACATTGGGTAATGTACAATTTGCACTGTTGATAGTGCAGATCTCAATTTACAAATCAGTTTTAAAATTGTGTTGACAGGCCAAGTGAAACCAGACTCATGATAAATGTCTTACTTTTTTAACTTTTTCCTGTATGCTGTTATGACCTGGGCATGTTCCTGTTTTATGCGTTTATAAGTGTTTAGGTGATAGTGCTGGGATTTCCTGAGGGTCTGTGAACATGTCTTGGAGGAATACGGTTCCAGCTCACAGTAGCCTGTGTTAGCATGAGGAATAAAGTAGCGGCTAAACCCGCTAACGTCTTAGCATGTTGTTTTTGAGAGACGTTACAATACTTTAGTTACGAAACGGGACAACTGAGCTTTGGATTGTAATGAAAGTGCTGGGAAGCAACATGAGGAGCACCAGGATACAGAGCTTTACACTGTAAAGAAAGTGCTGCTGTAGCATAGTGCTGTGATACACAAGTGTTCGGCATTTTCACTTTATTGATAAATGAATGAATGTGCCATGTGCAAGCTATATCTGAAAGCTGAAGTTGATCTGAAAGATACGTGAGGCACAGACATGATGGAAGATGGATTATTGACTTACATTTTAAAGCTTTCCTTTCTAATAAATGTGCAAAAAAAATCCCCAAATCCTGTGTTTGATATAGATTATCGATATTATCACTAATTAGCGGGCTACATCCATGTCTGATGTCATGTTGCATACATTAAGTGCAAATAGTAAAAACCACTTTAAACACACACAAAGCACTCCAGTCAGCTGCCAGTGTAAAAAGGCGAAATGCCAACTAGTTGAAAACGTCTCGTCCCTTTCCTCCACAAAAGGCCCCCTAACGCTTTTTAGAGTATGCGTCTGTCAAAGTTTGAGATGTTGAACTTCGCCCAATTTCATTTCCCATGATATGTGTCTAATTAAGTTAATTACAGCCTGTGCAAGTCCACATCCTTTTAATAAACCATCATTAATAAAGCTCAGGGCAGCTTCGCAGTGTGCAATTTTACATTCACATCCATGTTTTGATGATCTGTTCTTCTTTCGCTTCAGTAATGAATTTGTATTAATGACCCGTGTTCCCTCCATCTCTCTATCTATCATTCATCCATACGTGCATGTTGTTGCTCCCTCGTTGAACTCCCCAACCTTAAATCGATAGTTTTTTTTAGCGATTTAGTTTATTTATTAATCTAGATGGTGAATGTTAAGTGCTTTAACCGAATGATCCGATGCAAAGACGGTGGTTGCACTGGTGATGTTTAAGGATTTAAAAGCAAATCACAATAACCACAGTGGTGGTTTTGGTTTAGACAAACTGGGATGAGCATCCAGGATCGCTCCGGGTTTCGTGTGTGGGGGAGGTGGGGGGTCGTGAGTGGAGGATATGGAGGATTGCCAAATTTTCCGGTTATGGATTTAGGACAGAAGCACCACAACCCCCAACCCCCCCGCATGACCCTCCAGACTACACGGGCACGCATAGACACTCGAATGCAGCACACATGTGTAGACACGCAGACATACGCTCTGCATGCATGCATGCTTTAACACACACACACACGCACACATGCAGGAAGTTGGAGGGCCGGCTGGGCACTGAGCGTGCTCAAACCCCTTGAATCAACAGATCTGGCAAACTAAATACCCTGTGGCAGGCAGACATGTACAAAACACACACACACACAGACTCCCCTCCCCCTGACTATTTAGCTCCCTGTACCAAATGCTTCTAGCCAAGCCTGGCTGTCCTACAGAGAGCTGTGATGGAAAAGACTTGGACATGACCTCTCCTTTGTGTGTATGTGTGCGTCTGTGTGCGTGTGTGTGTGTGCGTGTGCATGTTTAGGATCAAGTATGAAATCAATCCTCCAGTTTAATCTGGTTTATCTATGATTATCTCTGATACTGCTTGTCTAAATATTGACAGAGAGAGAACACACACACACGCAGGCATCCACACAACCTGCAAATGAATACAGTTTTTGGGCCTGCACCTTTAGAGGATACACATGCTGTTCATGCTGATATGAAAGAAAAGCATACTTTTGTTGTATGTTTTCACTTTTTCAATGAAAAAGAGGAAAAAAAAGTGCAAGACTCTGCCAAAAGTCTGTTGATCTGTTGACGGGGGGCTTTCACAGAAAATGATATTATTTTTGAAAACTGCAGTCCTTTGCTTTTGTCTAAAAAGCTGTTCTTTTTTTTCAGCGTTTTCAGCTGTATTTTCAAAAATGGCTTGAAATGTAAGTTAGCAGAACCTAAGAGGGAATAAAAACATGCTTATCTTGCACTTACGGTAGATCAAAGCGTGATTGTGCCCTTTGTTGGCCGGGATTTACCTTTCTGTTCCCATTTCTGCGGCGTCTTTACTGTAATCTCTATCGATTACCCTTTCTTTGTAAATGTCAACGCGTGCTCTCTGCTTAAATACGCTGTGGATAAAACGCATGCAGGGCGTACAATATGCAGCGTGGTCTACCTTGTACAAGAAATTGCAAATTTATGGAACTAAATTATATACAATCATCGTTAACGATGCTAAACAGACTAGCTGAAACCACGGAGACTATACTTTTCTAAATAAATGACAGCCAATTAAAGGTCCCATACTGCACACCTTTATGGGTATATTTGAAGTTTTAATTTCCCTAACAAGATATATTTGTGGTTTTAAGAACCAAACATCATCTCAGTCGTTATAGTTTTACATCTCCTCTCTCCGCTTTCTCTCGGGAGCTTTCGATAGAACAGGTCGTTTTGTGGCTGTTTCATTAATAATGAGCCTCTCCTTGGATTTAGCTGATTTGAATGGCTGTGGATAGGGCGGCTGGATAGTTGTGACATCATAACTACATGGACATCCTGAATATGCTTCTGAACAAGGATTATGTGCATTTCCCTGCAGAGTGAGCGCTTTAAAACATGGGACAATTTTGATGTTATTACATCGAGACTTTCTTGCATATGCATATTATGACAAACATGCACCTGTATACACTGTGCTGATACTTGTGGCGTGACATTAGCACTGATGTGTTCCTGTCTCCTCCCTCTTAGCCGGTGTGGCTACAGCAAAGCAAAGCAGGACCCCGAAGAGGAGAAGATGCACTTCCACAACGGTCACAGTAAGTTAAAGAGCGCTCGAACCAATTTCTGTATCTGTGTGTGTGTGTGTGTGTGTGTGTGTGTGTGTGTGTGTGTGTGTGTGTGTTGTATCTGGAGGCAAGTTCATCTAAAGTTTACACTGCGGGTTCAGAGAGCGGGCGCGTCTCTATGAGTTTGTTCTCCACCGTAGGTCCGTGCACATGCACGTGGGCATTTATCACTGTTTTTTTCCGTTGAGTGACACGTAGCCGCAACCTGTGCTCCGCTGCAGCCACAACGGCAGAGGCCATGCAAAGCGTCAACGAAGCGTTTGCACCCTGCTGTCTGTCATGTTGGCATCAGAGAAGGAGCCGGAATAGAAAGTCATAAATACCACAGGGCCTATACGTGTGGTTTACTGTCATACTGGTTGATGTCTTGAAAGGAAATATAATAATAAGGAATGTTAATTACTAATCACACACGAACAGTTACTGAAAGTGTCTTTTGAAGAATCCTTGTATGTTGAGTTCTTTCAGAACTTGTGTTTTTGAAGATATTGAAGGTATATTTGAAGGTATTACATATTTTTGACACTTTAGCAATATCATGCCATTAAAGCATATTGAATTGAAGTGACCAGATCAGACCAGACCTCACAAATCCCTGTTTTTTCAATGAAATGTGCTTTGTTGTCTCAATATTGATATTAAGGTAGTATTACATATTTACTTCAGCAGTATCAATCACCTAACATTAATGCCTTTAAAGCATATTGATTTAAAGTAACCAGATGACCTGACAAATCCTGGTACTTTATCACATTGTTGGGGAGGGGGGGAAAAAATCCAGTAAATTCAAGGCTGCCAAAAAGTGGCCTCGCTCCTTAACATTGCCCTGTAGAAAAGCTACAAATCTCTCGTCATACCACTCAACCTTAATATTGACAGTAGCAAAAAAAGCACTATATGAGTCCTTATCATTATTAATATCATTATTAGCAATATGTCTAAATGGTGACGATGATGAAACGCGCTCTAGCAAACACAGAAGCGCAGTGTACCAGGCCGAATGCTGATCATGTTAAATTACATCAAACTAATGCAGCTATGCTTGTGTGTCTGCAGTAAAGTTCCCGGGGGTGCGTACCTACATCGACCCGCTCACCTACGAGGATCCCAACCAGGCCGTGCACGAGTTCGCCCAGGAGATCGACGTCTCCTTCATCTCCATAGAACGGATCATCGGAGCCGGTGAGTCAACCTGCTAATTCTCATTCCGGGCGTTGCGTTTGCGGCTGATTTGGCCGGCATAATATATCACAGAATACATTATCATTGAACCTGCTCGGTCAGGCGTGCTCAAGTAAAAAAGTGTCCTCTAATGTCCTGTAAAAGCCTAATAACAAACAGCACATGATTAAAACACGCTAGATGCATTAACGCAACACTGTGTGCCGAGCGTAGCCTACTTCTGTCATGTTGCATGGAATTTAAGCGTTTTCTCATTACCTCCACCGCGTTTTCTTTGACCTGCGTGAACTCGCACATTCCTAATTGCGTGTCATTGTATAGGCATTTATTAGCACGCATGCTGAACGCCACCCCGGAAACTGACAGTTCGCTGTTATAAATGGTTGATTTGCAACATGTGTTACCCTCACAAGCTCTTTTGCTGTACATCAGCCCCGCAGTGCTTTTCTAGACACTTTTCTATTGCGATCATGAATATTGAATCAGGAGTTGACAGATGCTTGCTAATTGTCTACTTTGCATAAATGATTGTATGGTGGCACTATGAATTCCAAAAAGCAAAAGAAAATGATTAGGGCGATATGGATAAAATCTAATTTTTTGATATCTGCATCAGTATTTGTGCTTTTACAAAATATTTCCACGTATTTTCGATCAATAATCAATAGGAAAAGGCAAATGATATCTAGTATAATTTTGATATATTGCCCTAAAGGCAATCTATTCACGGTTAAGTCATTACAAACAAGACTTTTGCAAGTAGAAGAGAGCTGAAATGCTGAGGCCGGAGCGGAACTCCGTCTGTTTTTGTCTTAGGGGAGTTCGGAGAGGTGTGCAGCGGGCCGCTGAGGTTGCCGGGGAAACGGGAGATCCAGGTCGCCATCAAGACCTTGAAAGCGGGCTACACGGAGCAGCAGCGGCGCGACTTCCTGTGGGAGGCGTCCATCATGGGCCAGTTCAACCACCCGAACATCATCCGCCTGGAGGGGGTGGTCACCAAGAGTGAGTCGTTCGGTTTTCAAATATGAACTGCTTTTCTATTTGAAAATCATCAGGTTTGTGGCTGTCATTGGACGAAACAATGTGAAGGCATAACCTTGGCCTATGGGAAATATTATAGACATTTTTTACAATTGGCTTTCATCTTATTGACCAAGGAAAATAATTCTCACATGATCAATGCAAATAATTGGTATTTACAGCCATAAAATGGAGAGACTGAAACAGCTGAGTCTGAGGGATGTTGAACATCACAAAGTGATACAGTTCAGAATGAAATTAGGACAAAGTAGAGCTTAGAGCAGCGGTGTCAAACTTAGTTTAGTTCAGGGCCTCATTCAGTGCAATTTATTTCAAGTGGGCTGTCCAGTAAGAAATTACATCTAAATAACACCTACAAATTTCTCTCCCACTTTTTATGGAGAGAAATATCCCAGTTATCCAATATTGAAATGAAGTAAATCTTAACAAGTGAAAATATCTTGGTTTTTGTGCAATTAGTCCATAATTAAGTTGGCTAACGATTTTTCTGATTTAATTTCTAATTCAATTTCCTCTTGTTTTCTTAAAATAGGTTTAAAACTATTTTTATCTCACTTTGGATTTTAATCTCATAATTCTGACTTTTTATCTGATATTTTGGAAAATCTTGAAAGGATCAATATATTTTCCCCTGATACAAAAAAATAGAACCAGGTGAAGTCATCTTCTGCATTACACACAATTTACAAAACTAAACTGTATGCTGTAATAACTTCACTTATCTGTGAAGAAACAGGAAATGGTCGAATTTTTTTTTTTGGTCACACTTCATACAGTCAACCAGTGGGCCTGGATTGAACGCTTTAATGGGCCAATTCTGGCCCCCTTGCCACATGTTTGACACCCCTGGTTCAGAGCCTAAGTAGAAGTCCATACAGCCACTATAAAGCTGTGAGCAGCACTTTGCTAAATTCCCTGAATGACATTATTGTATTATACTGTTAATCACTCCTATGTCTTTATATCAAACATCACATTCATGGTACGTCTTCATTTCTGTAGTAAAATGTGTCCTCATGTCCCCCTTTATAGGCAAGCCAGTGATGATCATCACTGAATACATGGAGAACGGATCATTGGACACATTCCTTAAGGTAGGAGAAGAAGGATGACTCATAAGAGAGGGGTTATGGGCAATCAAAGGGGAAGGAAGTTCGATTGTAACGGAAACGGGGGGCGGAGGGATATGAGAAACCAAGGACGGTAATTACAGAAAGTAGACGCTGGAGTGATTTTCAAGAATCAATCAAAAGGAAACGTTCAAGCAGCACTAAAAGTAAATGGGAGCCAGCACTCAGACAGAGATCCGTGTTGGACTGAAGCACCTCATTGGACTTTGGAAGTAAGTGGCGAGTGACACGGAGGGTTTGGAGAGCCACTACATGTTGATACGGCAAATTTGTAAGGTCAATTATCGCAGAGGTGGAAAAAATGTTTAATCTCCCGGAAAGAAAAAATACACTTTTAAAGCACTTTTAAATGCACTTGTTTGGGGCTGGAAATGCACCGCTGTGGGCAAAGAGGATCGTCGTGAAATGGGGAAACGTGGACCGATTCCTTCGGGACTTATTCAGTCACTCGCCTTTCTACGACTCAAACAGAAATGAACCAGAAAACCGTGAGATGGTACCTATTTGAAACGGCACGTTTTTGAAATGGTCATTAGCCCCTGATTGCGAGACTGCCCACTTTGTTAGAAAATAAGGAAGGGGAGAGGAGGGAAAAAAAAAAGACATCAGAGCACTCCGGGGTAGAAGCATGTGCGCGTCGTCTAGACGATTTGAAAGGTAGAATTATAATGAGGCGTAATTATAATGCCGAGGCAGGCTGGCAAAATCTCTGAAATGAAATGATCCCTCTCCAGTCTGCACTTCAGCCTTTTTACCGGCTCCGGTGGCGAGATGCTGAGTAGGAAGGGGGCAAGGCTAAATCTTGCATGGGGGGATGATTTTTAAAAAGAGAGAGAGCGGGGGGAAAAAGGGTAAATTCCTGCAACAGATGGCTAATGGAGAGATGGGCAGTAAGGTCGTATGATTCTGCGCAACAATGGCAAGAGGGTAAAGGCATATTTCAGGAAAGCAATTATGTAAATTGGGGAAAGGTGAGAATAAATCGGAGGTGCGGCCGCGCTCGATAGATCAAAATGCGCATAGCTGGACAGGATGTGCTCGCTCTGTGCTGGGATGAAAAAAAGAAGAGAAAAAAACAGGCTGTGGTCAGTGGAAGCTGCTTATGTGATGCGACTGCCTCATGTGTCTTGGGGAGTAATCCTGGGTGGCAAAAGAGGAGGCAGAGGAGCTTGTTTTTTTCTTTTTCCCTCTCTGAGCTGCACAGAGAGAGGGGGGGGGAGAAAAAAGACACCGTGTGAAGCAATTACATGGATGGCTGCTGTACGGAAGCCGGTATAAATGACACAGCCATGAAGAAAAACAGGGGCCCCAGACCGGCTCCTGGATTAGCTGTCACAGCTGTGGACAATGCACTGCTATATAAGGTGGAGGCTCATAACTCATACCTTTTTTTTTTTGCTTAACATCTCATTTCACTTGTAAGTGGGGGATGTTCCGCTGCGGTCGGATGGCAAAAGTAGTTCTAGAAAGTGATGAAAACCTGGCGAGGGGAGGAAAGAGGAGGACACCCACATGTCCACTGTGGAAACGTGGAGAAAGGATAAGGAGAAGGACGGATAGTTTACATTTGGCTATGGATGCTGAGGCTTAAACTAACAATGAGAGCTGCTGTTGGGAGAAAGCAAACCAGAATAGGAGGGATTTCTATAGGAAGGAAAGAGCCATCATTATTTTATGAGAACACCTCCTCCTTTAGCATATAGATATTTCTTTGCTTCCATAGCATGTCTTTCAGACTAGTAGGAGGGGGTGCCCTTTTTTGCAGTTGTAGTTCTTCAAATCTTTAAAGGCTGTTTTCTCTTCACTTCGGCAGCACTAGCAGACACCAAACTTTCTTCTGAACAATATTCTGAAGGTTTTTTGCAGAGGGGTTTGTTCATTTATCATTCATAGCCTGAATTATAGATCATTGTATTCCTAAAAACATGGTGCTTTTTTTTCAAATTTTTGCAGTGATAAAAAGACATTTCCAAAACTCTGTATAAAGCTTCGGCTCTATTATGTCAACAATATGACACAATAATCATGGATGTGGCTTCATCCAGTGATTAGACATCTGCTCTGGAAAGGTATGCAAATATTTACTTAGATAATTCATCATTTGCATATTTAAATATTTAATTTCAGAATGATCTGATCTAAAGCATTCGTCGACAACCTCCACACTTACTTCCGACCCTGCTAAGTACACGACTCTTTACACCGCCACTCAACTGTGTCCAAATTATGCACTGCAGACCCCAAAATGCAAAATTGCACTAAAGGGGTCATAGGTCAATGCTGTAACTGGAATTAAGTCTGCCTACTCTTGCAGGGGACTATGTTCTTTACAGAATGCAACATTTTAGAAGGAGTAGTTGTGTTTCTTTCAACATACTTTGAAGTATTGCTTTGGAAACCATAACCATGGTAATTATTGGAGACAGAGTAGGGTATATGGATTTTATATTCCCAAGAATAATCAGTGAAATATATACATAAAAACCCACCATTAAATTAAGTGTATTAAAGTTGGACATGCAGAGTTGTGCCTTTGGTATTGACTTTGTTGCTGTAGTGTAGGTCAATGGGTTTAGTTGCTATCAATGCTTATGTGGATTTCACGCTGGAGGGCGACTTCTAAGCAGCCATTACAGAATGCTTAGCTATTGTATTTCAAGGTCATTTGCATCTCCTCTCATTTGCATTTTTTGTGGATTTTACTACCAACTTTTTTTTCTTTTTTTTTTTTCTATCGCCCTGTCCTCAAAATGCTCTGTTTGCTTGCTCCCTTCAGAAAAATGACGGCCAGTTTACTGTGATCCAGCTGGTGGGGATGCTGCGAGGCATCGCGTCTGGCATGAGGTACACAAACAAGTCCACACACACACACGCCATATATCGCTCGACACATCACATGCGGCACAGTGTTTTTTTTTTTGGTGTAATCATCTCCCTTTTTGTGTTCATAAAATGCAGGTACTTGTCCGACATGGGCTATGTCCACCGAGACCTAGCAGCTCGTAACATCCTGGTCAACAGTAACCTGGTGTGTAAAGTGTCTGATTTTGGCCTGTCGCGAGTGCTGGAAGATGACCCCGAGGCTGCGTACACCACACGGGTAAGAATGGGCATCTTTTGTAATGTGTGTGGAACAGGACTGCAACTGATGATATGATTGGTGGATGCTTGTAACGATCAATAAAAGTAAATTGCTTGTCACCAACTGTCCAGAACCCAAATAATTTCAATCTACTACAATAAATATTTAAACATAAAGCTGAAACTTGCTTTAATTTTGCTGTTGGGGACACATACAGGTACAGTTCTAGGTGAGTTCAGCCTCTGTCTGAAACAGGCCTACCATAAATGACCAAATAATAGCCCAGGCCTTTATTTGCTTCAATCACTTCACAGATGAGCCATTTATTTCAGAGCAGGTGGCAATTTGCGACAAGAGATTAATTCCTTCCTCACAAATACTTTCTCAGCAAAACTGGAAAAATATGGTAATTTATTGAAATTATTTTATTAAACCAGTATGAATACCATATGTTTTCAACCATAGCGATTGACAAAAAAAAGGCAAAGCAGAAAAACATGCAACATCAGTGCTTCTTCTTTTATTTATTTATTTCTGCGTTGATTTTATATTTGTAAATATACATTTAAAGGGGACCCTGCAGGTAATTAAAACTTTATTTACTGTATTTAGCTCCTGCCTCTTTAAGATCCAACTCCAGCCTGCACCTCAGGCTTCATAATCAGCAGTAGTAGCATTTCCCTTCTTTCATTTTTTTTTTCTTCACACTCAAAACGTGAATTCATCAAATAAATCCTTACATATTCGAGATGTAATCCGACAGAACCAAAACATGACAGTGGCCAACACAAACAACAGATGGGCAAACATTTAGCAACAAGTAACAGATGACTGTTTGAGGGCACGGCAGAGTAATAGTCTTTGAGATGAGGTGTTTTTCATGTGAAATGTGCACAAAACAATCAGATTGCTTGGTCGGCACTACCGGTCGTATAACACACATTATACCATTATATAATTGCCAGAAATTATGTCCTATGTGAACAGGTGAAAATATCTTGTTTTGGGTATATTTAGAGCAGTATTGAGTAGAATGACCTCTTTCCACTGGCAGATAATTTAACTGATTTCAAGATGATGATTTCAAAAAAATCTTGAATTATCAGCCAATGGAATAAGTTAAAGTTAAAATACCTAATATTGGACTAATTGTACAAAAAACAAGATATATGCACCTGTTAACATTTTACAGTGTAATCATTTCAATAATTGGAAGACGAATCGACTATCAAATTAATCGTTAGTTGCAGCCCTATCCCCTTTAACAATTTTCTGTCCACCAACTTAATGGATGGATGGATGGATGGATGGATGGATGGATGGACAGATACTTTATAGAGTCTGGAGGAAATGAAGGCGTCCAGTAGCTTATACAAACAAGTAATTGATTAATGTATGTGCATGTGAGTGATGATTGTTATATATAAAGTTTTGTTTTAAGAAGAAAACTCTTACACAGCATCATCTTGCTCAAACCCAGTACACAAAAACACACACAGAGGCAGCAGTGGTCTTTAAATTGAGCTGTATGTCCCAGGCTGAGTGGCGTCCTGTCAGTCACAGATGGACCGCTTCCTGCAGGAGGAGGGCCAATTAGTACTCGACTCAGTCTCCACAACACTCAATTAGCACCGAGTCTTGCTGCTTTAGCGCCAAATATCCTGTCACTCACCCCGCTCTGCCGGGCTGCGTGTTCTCTCTTGCTCTCTCTCACTCTCGCTCGCTGCCTGGCTCCCTTTTTTTTCCACTGCCAGAGAAGTGAGAATAACATAATTTACAGCCTTCAAATAATCAGACCCCGAGATACCCCGCTGCTGTGCTCATCAATACTGCATCAAGATAATTTCACTACTCATCAGCTGAAAACACATTTTTCCTCTGGAAGCTCAGCAGTCATCCCGTGAACTTTTTTTTTTCCCCCCCCCCATCTTTGCAATGAAAGTGCGATAATGAAGATGAGGGGAACGAGCGCGTGGTTCTCAGCGCCATCAGGAAATTTGGAAAAGAAAGTGAAACTCTGTGTCGTGAATGCACTCCGAAATTGGCATCATTAGTGCAGTCATGGGTTGGACCACATGCTGCAGGAGTGCCTCGGTCCCGGTTTCCGTCTGCATGACAAAAAAGTAAAAACTGCAGCTGTATTTATTTACTGTAACGGCGGTGGAAACATATTAGTTTCTTTGAAAGCAGCACAAACAGACGGGAAGTATGTATCCACCTTCGGAGGTTCCTTTTTACCAGATTCTGTGTTCTGTGCGTGTCGTCACAGGGCGGGAAGATCCCCATTCGTTGGACGGCGCCGGAGGCGATCGCATACAGGAAGTTCACCTCGGCCAGCGACGTGTGGAGCTACGGGATCGTCATGTGGGAGGTGATGTCATACGGGGAGAGGCCGTACTGGGAGATGTCCAATCAGGACGTAAGTTTGAGTTTATTCTAGATGTTGGGAATGTCGGGTGCAGTTGGAAACAGCATTTTGCATTTTTGCATTTTTCTGAGTTTGTTCCAGAAGCATAAAATCTCAACACTGCTTTTCCACAATGTCAGTCAAGTTTATTTATATAGTACATTAAAAAAAAAAACTGGTAGCAAAGTGCTTTACATACCAATGAACACAATAGCAAACAGCAGCAACGATAAAGAGCATGTAACATATAAAAACACAATTAAAAGAGCTCCATCAGATTAGAATAATCTTTTAATTATTCGTTTAACTTCTTTTTATAGGATTAAATATGCTTTGTCTTCTTATTTTGAGTTAAAAATAAAAACCCAATAAAAGTGACTATACTCCACCAAAAGCTAATCTGAACAAGCTTGTAACACAAAGTATTATAACACCACACACCACCAAAGAGAATAAGCAAAGCAGTGAAATAAAGCTCGGTCCCACAGCTTGGAGGGCTGTCTGTGTAAATTTGAAAACAAAAATAAAAAGTATTTAAAGTATTTAAAAAATGTCATAATCAAATTTCTATGACAACTTGACGGCTTCAAATTGCTGGGTGTCTGGAGAATTTCAGCAAAAAAATGAAATCCTGACTAAAGCCCGGTGCAAATCTAGCAGCTTTTTTTTTTTTAATTTTTCCCTGTCCCCATAATTTTCATGCTAAGTATTTACTCACTTTAGAGTAGAAAACGTCAGACAGATATGGAGACGTCGAGGTAGAAGGTAAAACTCGCAAGTTTCCTGTCAGAGGCTGAAAGCGGGTCGGCAGAGGGGGGGCTGTGTGGGGAGGAACCTGTTATTATAAATCAATTACTGCAAAGTGTTGACAATGAGAACCAATAGCTTTAATGGAAATGGAGAGAAAGAGAGAGTGAGAGCGAGGCGACGTGGGGGTGCTGCAGGGAAAAGAGTAGGTAAGCATAAGTGTGAAACAGGTGAAGACGGATGGAGGTGCAGAGCTGAGCATGAAATGGTGGCGTGGAAAATAACTGCACACCCACTCAGGCTATAAAACACAGATTAGTAGAAATGTGCATTTAGTGATCTCAATATAGATCAACTTTGTCATTATTGCTTCAAGTTTTCAAAAAGCTGGTGATTCCACTGTTGAAAGAGGTTTTCATGACTTCAGCAACAAGTCTCCTAATCTCTGGAGGCTGAAGAATCTCAGAGTAGAATTTTACAATGTGAAATTACTGCTGCTATTTCAGGAAGTGGACAGTTCTTTAAGTTTAGCATGCAAAGTGCATTTCTTCAAATCCTTGTGTTTCCCAAACTTAAAGTGATGAGTGTGTCCATCTGGAGAATGTGCTATTGAATGTTTTCTGCAGGTTCACTTATCTCTGCTGTTGTTGTGGTGATATTAGCGGATTTATATGGAAAACAAATAAAAAACGACCACTTCAATCAAGGTTATAAACGCATTGTAATGCACATTACTGACATTTGTAGTAAAATATTACCCTTTTTTTCCTGTAATTCCTTACATTACTGCGTTACAGCAAAAGTCGATGCATTACAGTAATTTATTACTTTTAGAACGCGTTACTTACAGTTACACTCGTTAGCAGTGGAGAAAAAGCAGGCTAGGAGAAGAACATCTTGCAGCCAAGAGGTCATGTTTTTAATGGGCCGAGCTTCAATAGTGTCACGTGGCGGCAGGTCCAGACGCCACTGCCGCACACGCCGGGCGTTGCTTTTTCCCCACCCACGGCACCTCCTGTGACCTCTCCATCCCCTTCTTCAGACCCCCTCACTCCTCCTTTTTTTTGCTTATTAGACTGTCTCAGAGAAAGTCTGGAGAGGAAGAGGAGAGGGGTGGGGGGGTTTAGAGAGGAAGGAGAGGGGAAGGCGTTTGATGTTTAATTGAAAGTATTATGCCGGATTTTCTCTGATCTCCGCAAGAAAGTGCAGACTCGAACACTCTCCGTCTCTTAAGCTTTCCCCTTCTGTTTCCCATTTTCTTTCCCTTCCCTCCTCACTCATTTCTCTCATCATCTCTTTTGTCTCCCGACAACGCGCTCTCTCCCGCCTCTCCTCCGCCCTCTCCCGTCCTTCCTTCTCCCACCTCGGCCCCCCTCTCTCTCTCCTCTCTGTCTCTCTGATCTTTCCTCCCTGCCGGTCAGCTATGTGGAGTTCTTGACCCTCTCAGCATGCAGCAATTATTTGATGCTGTGCTCCTTTCCTTTATGATTTTTGGGCGGGCGTATGTGCGCTCCAATGCATCCATGCATGCATATGTGTTATTACAGTGTTATTACATGTTCTTTTTTTTAGATTTTTTTTTTTTGTTTTTTTTGTATCCGTGTGCCATCATGAACTCAATAAATCAATCCCTGGCTGAAAGACTAGACTGAAAACTCTGGCCTTTTTCACTGCAGGGTCTGAGAGAGAATTACTACTAGAGATAACTGAGAGAGACAGTTATTTATTATTCATTCCATAAGAAAAAAAAACACTTCTGTTATTCAGTGCTGCCTCTTGTTACTTGAGGAAATGATTAACTGGGCTATGCAGTGTATCAAATTAAGAAATGATGCGTTGCCTTTGTTGATCCCCAGTTTTCCTTTTGCTTTCTAACCCTGTGGAGGTACAGTAGTGTGTGGGGTCAGACGGTAGAGCATCGCCCCTGAAGCTAGCCTCAGGATTCGGGATCTTACACGTGATGGCTCAAATTGTCTACAGCATCACCTCGCTGAGGGGTGTTGTGTTCCTGCTGTGCGAAAGCTCTTATGTTTTCAGGTGCTGAACAAATCCCCCTCGCCATTCCTTAAAAATGATTGTCTTCTTCAGCCTTTATCCATGCAGCAGATCTGCTGGTTTCTGTCTAGTTTTGCAGCTTAGAACTGATGAATCAGATGCCCTCAGGTCCCCTGAATCCCTCAGAATGCCCTCAGAATCGTGTCCCTTGGTGCATGTTACAAGATGACATTGATCTAAAAAGATAACACAACCAACATGATGCAGCATATAACCCAGCACCATAGTGTGAACTGTAATAACTGTATCAGGAAAAAGAAATGTAAACGTCAAAATGTAAATGTAAAAGCTGCATCGTCAGCTTTGGGAAACTAGGAAATAAAAGCTGAATTTCAATTAACCACCTGGTCCCCTTTAAAAGACATCTGCAGGTGTATATTTTGGCCATTTAGTCATATTTATGATATTGATATTTTATGAAACTTATATTGTGATATTTTGGTTTGAAATAAACACCAAGTAAATTTCAATAATCAATAGATTAATCAACTATCAATATAGTTGCAGACCTAATCCAGGTTATATCAACTGTTCATGTGTGATGACAGTGATCTTGTTTTTGCCTTTGTTACGCTGCCACTGATGTAGATTGTGCATGTGTCAGTGCAAGACTGATTTCCCTTTAGAGGAAATAAAGGTGAAGCTGAAGCAGGCTTCAGGTTTGAAGGCGAAGATTGAGACTTCCATAGGGGGTTTGACTGCTCTCCACTCTGCTAACCCTTTTGTACTGTCAGTATAAATGAGCTCCTAGTCTCTCACTCATTCCCTCCACCTCACTCCTTTTCTCTGCTTGAAGCGGAAATTAAGGGAACTCATTGTCGGCAGATCGTTGGCGCTGCCCTGAGGTATTGTACAACCTCGTGGCTTTGTAAAAAAAAAAAAAATCCTAACCAACCTCCCTCCCTCCCGTCTCTCTTCATCCTGTTGTCTGCAGGTAATAAAGGCGGTAGAGGAGAGCTATAGATTGCCGGGTCCTATGGACTGCCCCGAGGCCCTGTACCACCTAATGATGGACTGCTGGCAACGAGAACGCAGCAACCGCCCCAAGTTCGACGAGATTGTGTGTCTACTAGACAAACTCATCCGCAACCCCAGCTCATTAAAAAAGCTGGTCAACTCCTCACACAGGTGGGAACTGGCACAGAAAAACAACAGTGCATCTACATGTCAATCTAACCCTAAAAACAGGTGGTTTATTTAAAGGTGGAGTATTCAGGATTTACCCGGAAAATAATAATCAACTCATACAATTTGAATCCAGCTCAGTGTTATGAACTGAGTGAAGTTGCAGGTGCAGGGAGCCTACTGCCTGGGTTTTCTACTTGGCTCATTGTTTTGTGGGTACCAGAACATGTTGGTGCAATGTTGAAGCCAATAACTATGCAGGGTGGGCGGGACCTGTCCCTGTAGGGCAGGCAACCTTTTTGCAGTGTTGTAGGGAGTTATATTGAGGTGTGAGTGACATGATTGGAGATTTGGAGATCGTGTGACATGCAAATCGAAATCACGATTAAAATTCAATTAATTTCACAGCCTTTAAGTTAATAGACTCATTGTCCTTAGGAGTTTCCAATGAAGTCTTATGTGTTAATTCAGGTTGGACAAAGTCCCTGAAACAAATAAAAGTTGCTCTATTTCCTCCAAATAAAGCATCAATGTGACTTGTATTCAGTGGGATTTCCTTTTTGCATTTGCACATTTAATTAGTATTTCCTCACTATATACATTACATGAGTGTATAATGGCTATAAACACTATAGACGTTCGATCAGACAACCTCATTACCATATTTTCCTTGCAGAATTAATGAAAAAGAATGTGCGATCTTTTGTTCTCCTCTCTCTATGCCACTTACACAAACGCACATCTTAGCACACATCATAAATCAATGCATTATCCAGCAGCCCGTGCAGTAACATATGACGGTTAGCCAGATTAAAAGGATGCCGGCAAGGCTACTCATTGTTCCTCATGACAGTCGTATACTAGCCGTAGCATGGAGAATATTGTTAGCTGTAGTGTGAATATTTTAGTTTGATAGCATGGAGCGCTTTGTCTATTAGCATAAAGAGTGAGCTGAATAGCAAGTTTTCAGGCTATGCGCGATGGTGCATAAATTGCATTATGAAGCGTCGGCGGCAACAATCAGGGCTGTTGTGCTCATCAATGGGCTTCAAAATGTATCTGATGATATTGAAGATGCATATTATAAGCCTTTTAATTTCATTATTACCTCTTTCTTTGGCTTCTTTGCACGCACCAGGGTTTCCAACCTGTTGGTGGAGCACGCCAGCGTAGAGGGGGACTGCGGCGCCCGGAGCAAGACCGTAGGGGAGTGGCTCGAGACCATCAAGATGGGCCGCTACACCGAGCTCTTCATGGAGGGAGGCTACGCCTCGCTGGACACGGTGGCTCAGATGACATCAGAGTAAGGCCGCCTACAGTACGCACACGTTTCTAGATCTCTGTCCTCTGGGGTTTCTGCTGCCATATCAACGCAATCCACTCCAACAGAATTGTCTTTGTGGTCAAAGTAGCAGAGATGCTTTCCATCATTGTTAAACCTTGTATAATTATTAGGGCTGGCAAAATAACGCCTTAATTTCTATTAATTAATTATAGAAAAAAACCCTTATGTATCAAAATCCATTTTTTATAAAATACTGATGTGTGATTAATTAATCACATAACATGTTATACAGATTTATTTTTTTTTAATTGTGACAGCCCGAATAATTATCTGTATTACTGTAGTCCACTGGAATAAAATGTGTCATCTCAGTAGCACCGAAAGAAAGCTGTGAGGGGCTAGAACCTTCTGGCAAGAATCCCAACAAGAAAGGTTCAGAAATTACATTTTTTGCTCATGGGATTGTGGGACTATAACAGTTGCATTAAATAAAAAAAAAAGATTTTCCCTGGCAAATAAAGTAGTATAGAGCACTTTTCTTGGCTTGATTCCAAAGTCCTTTATGTCAATGCTTTATTGATCCAATGGCTGAAGTTGCTGATTAAAAAAATATATATAATATTTGGAATAAGAAAAAAAAGTTGTCTAGGGGTTATTTAAGGTTAAAGGTTGCTTACCATTAGGAAACCTGCAGGTATAGAATATACCATGTCTAATCTGCAAATATCAAGAAAAAAGTAATTAAAAAAACTATATGGAAGATGTTCAATGTGTCACCCGAGGCTGCTGAATAGACAAAACATTTTTTTTTTCAAAACGACACCAAACAGGTAAAAAAAGAGATTGTTATTAGTTATTTGGTTAAAAGAATGATGAAACAAAATCTGTTATCAATTTAGAAACATCACACGTTAATTAATTATTATATTAGTTTTATTGTCTGAAGAGAGGCTGACATTTCCTGGCAAATAAATTGGTAAGGAATGTGGGTGACAGCACCAGGAGTCAATGTGGGTTTTTGTTGACTTCTACCAAATCATGTATCCAATTATAAATTGTTGGAGCATAGCAAGCCCACTTATAATAGAGAAGGCTTGGTAGGTATCCCTCTCTCTGTCTATGGGAAGATGAGGTGTTTTCATTTTCACTGTTGCCTTCTGTGCCACAAGTATCTAGAAAAGGTCTTTTCAATATCATAATATAGAGGGAGCATTTGCATTGGAAGCCTTGGCAGAATGTTTGGATTAATTTATAATAGAGAGGATTAAAGGGATTGAATTCAAGTTTTACACTGAACTGACCCTTTAAAGTTTAGGAATATGATTTAGCACAAATAATTATTCATTCTTACAGGGTTATTTTTTTTAGTTTAGGTAAGTGAAGAATATGATATATTACAGGTTTGCAAGCTTCTGAACATTTAAAGCAAAACCAGCACCCTTTACAGAACAATAAATACATTATATATAATAGGCCAGACATGATTAATTGATGAACAATAATTGATTTTTAAAAAAAATCTACCATGCGAAGGTTTGATCGATCATCGTTGGTATCAAATTAGGGTTGAATTAATGAATTTCACCCTGGAGCAGCACAGATTCAATTAGCTTTTATTGCAATTACAAGGATGTTACAAGTGTAGTTCTCCACTGGAGTACTTCTGTCTGTCGGCGGCACGCTGTGAGAGCTGCAGCTGAGCTCACCACCTCGCAGCCTCACAGCCCCGCCCTCATTGGGGATTCAGCAGTGAGGACAGGAAAGAAGGGTGACAGCAATACATGTTAGAAAATGTGCTTATTTTTTGTTAATAACATCATGGGTCTCTATACATCTATGTAGATATTGCATCAAAACCAGATATTTGCAGCTACAGTAGAATAATGATTTACTACATGCATAGAGTGTATGTCTGATTAGTGTAAAGTTATCTTCATTGAAAAAAACAGTGCTTTTCTTTTAAAAAATAAGGAAATAAGTGGCCCCAAACTTTCAAATTATAGTGTAGCTATAGAAAACCAGTGCGACATACAAGGCATAACATTCTTCATGGCTATAATCGTGTTCATAACACCATCTATAAATGCTGGATCCTCATTTAACAATAAAACATTTTAAAATGTTTTAAATCCAGTCATTTCCTGTCACCTGCATCATCGTACGTTGCTTCATTTGTGAGCGCTTTGCCTCAGAAATCAAGTCTTGTTTGTTGTTTTTCAGGGATTTGCGGAGAGTAGGAGTGAACCTGGCTGGACATCAGAAAAAAATCATCACTAGCATTCAGGAGATGAGAGTCCATATGAACAACACCAACTCTCCTGTAAACATCTGATGATTATGTACAGGCATGCACACACACCCACACATACATACACACACTATACACACGATATATGGACCTACTGTAGTATGCGATGAAAAGACTCCAATTTGCTGTTGGACCTAGAACGGCTTAGCACTTTCTATGGACAAGGAAATCCGGTGTTTATGGATCAAAAACTGGTGGATCCACATGTTTTTTTGGATCAAAACTGGTGGATCCACATGTTTTTTGTGGTTATTGTGTGTGGAGGTTGCTTATGGTGTCATTGGGGGGAAAATTGACTTTGCAGCGCTGAAAACCAAACTGAACTGAACCGAGTGAAGGGAAGACGATGTTGGAAGTGAGGACTTTTCATTCTAATTATTCCATTTGTGTGAATATTGGGGGTTCTGATATATCTGTGCACTGTTTGGATTCGCTCAGATCAAACATGGAACATTAGACGACAGATCTGGCTTTTGAGAGCAACCAGCACCTTTTTAGCTGCATCAAGAATGTGGGAGGTTTCACGAGCTCAAACTGAACGTTTTCAGCCTGCCTCTGGCGATCTGGAACAGTTGGAACTATTTTTTTTCTGGAAGTACAGTTGTGTCAGGAGTCACTGATTTGAGCACCATTCTCAGGCAGGGTAAACGTGTTATTGGACCAAGAGAAAAAAAAAAATCTCTTTAGTCTTTGCTTTGCCATGTTGATGTGCTTCATTTTTTTTGGTTGCTTTCTTGCATCAGGTCAAGACCATAGTTTTAAATCAGCTGTACAGCTCATGAAAGGTCCGGACTTGCATTCAACATCATACGCTTCATTACCTTCCAACGCAATGCAAGTTCAGCGTATAAAATCAAAGTGGTTGAAATTCGAAATTAACAGTGTGACAAGGAAACCCTTCTGAGTCTGGCTCTGTCCAGAAGGGTGTTTTGTTGAGCCTGCAAAAATGACAAGTGTGGAAAGACTATATATATACTCTCTGCTTTTTCTGGCTGAATGTATCTCTACATGGAATTATGTCAAATGTGGCAAAAGAAACATTCTGGTCCTTAAATTGAGCATCTATATGAAGCTGCAAATTATGTTAAGAGATTGAACTGGCTCTCTAGTATCTTTCTCTCTGAAAATCTCCTGTGAAATCTTGGCGGATCATATCTTGAACCATGCAACGTCTAAAGGAAAATCGCCTCATACAGGCTGACTGGATGTGCATGTTTTAACAGAACCTTCACTGATTCCTCAGAATCTTTGTGCAGGTTGTAGTCACAAAATCAAATCAGCCACAGAGCGGATTCGACTGGAATCTGCTCAGATTCTAACAGATACTTGGCCCAGATTCAGATCAATCATCATCCAAGTTCTTACAGCAACATCGGACATTAAAAATGGAACAGTCGGCGCAGGATCTTTTTTGAAATGTCCCTTAATGTTCTACGTCAATTCCTGCTGGAACGAGTTCAGTCGACTCTGATGAAACATTCGTAATGCCACTCAGCTTCCCATGGAAAGGATCATCCAGATCCTTGCGGGACCGTTCACTGGTATCCTCATGGAATCTGTGCAAAAAAGGATTCCGACACAGCCTTCACCCAAGAGTGCACTCAAGACTTCCATGGAGCCTTCACATAAAAACCAACAACCTTCAGGTACCGCAGGAAACCCTCAGCAACCTGTTCAGTCCACCACGCCGCAGAGTCTCTCTCCACCCCACGTTTGCCATGCCACAATGAACCTCACTCAGACAGGACTGCTGCAAAAAGAGGAGGCAATATTGAACAACTTGATAATCATTTATTTATTTATACTTGTTTAAAAAAAAAATGAGCAAAAACGATGTAGACAGTTTGTGTTTCATCATAATACTCTTGGACTACTGAGCAGCTTTGCCTACATGTCTTTCATGTATATAATGTATTATATATTTAAAGCAGGGAGCATTGTTCTTCGGTCTACCATCATGTGGACAAGTCAGTAATGATCAAGCATCTCAGAGTAGTACGCATTAGTTAATAAGGACAAATATTCTAAATCAGCATTTCTGCTAGAACAACCTGGGCCACTGTCAAGTGGGGACAACCAGCACATCTGTCCCCAACTAAGGGGGCCCAAAGGGGTATGCAGACAGATCTAATATTCATGATGATTGAGTTTAATTTCAAGTTTTGGTGCAAGACCTCGAAATATTGTCAGCGGCCCTAAATGAGAGTAGTAAATGATCTGCCTCTAAAAGCTGGAGAATAGGCACAGAGATTGATTTATGAACTTCTGGTTTAACGTATGGTTTAAAGATATACAATGATGTCAATGATCAAGCCCTTGCTTTATTTCTCTTTGGTATGGTATGTTATACATTGCTACTCAGTGCTTTATTGCTGAAACTTGACCCTTTTCACCATTGTGTTCACCTAAGCAGGAACTGAGTTCTGACAGTAGATATCTTCTTTGCAGATGACATGCTAATATTTTTTCTTGGTTATACACAGTGTACTTCTATTGCTGTGGTATAAGAGTGGAAACAAAATGAGATTGTAAAGCTAGTTTTATAAGAGTTGGTATAGAGGGGACACTCACTTGACTGTATGGAAAGCATAGCAAAGCACACAAGAAGAATGTAAGGTTATAAAGGGGCATTTCACTCTTCTTTTTTTTTTTTTTTTTTTAAAGAGAACGTGTTTGACTTTTAAATATTTTGGCCTCCCTCTATGCTCTAGGAGTCATCATAGTATATAGTAAAGGCCCCATTGGTGGCTGTAAGACACCTCACTTATGGCGCTTGACTTTCCCTACTTGATATCAAAATCACACTTTGTCAGACTGGTTTTCATTAACAAATATGGGTACAAAAAAAACACAACTCATATTCTATACAGATACATATATTTAAAAGTCAAAATGTTCTACCAGAGTGAAAGTTTGCTTGAAACATAAGCATCTGCATAGTCTCTCCAGTCTACATGTATCAGTTTGGAGGTTTGGCTCTAGCTTGTGCAATACTATACTGTAGTTTTAATGGTGGAGAACAGTACCTATTAAGCAACATTATACTGTGTCTGTGGTTTTGTACCCTTTTTCAAACAGTGTATTTTTTTTTATTCAAGCATTTCTTGGTCTTTTTGGCTAACCTTTTGGCAGTACTATATATATGTAGATTATTGTGGCTATGCAGATGTTTAATTCAGCAGGGGAACGCATCAATGATATGGTGCACCTTTTATATTAGACAATATAAGGCATGTACATTGAAAGAATTTGTGCCGGGTGATTTTTAATTTACCACCCAGCATGTTTTAAATTGAAGTCACTTCAGTCATTTGCATACCATAGGCATGGATGAAGTTCACAGTGTTCTGGTCCTACCCAAATTTCATGATATTGGCTTTTTATAACCCACCCTTTCTAACTTCATTTTCAACTTAAAACACATGCCATGGGCATGAACAATTGGTGAATAGTACACCCTTATAAGTGCCTCTCATCTGTCGAGCACCATTATTTCCCCTGCCAAAACGCTATGCCCCCAATTGTGCCCCGCTTTCTATGTATTTACATTTTGCCAACAATATCTACAGGCAATAAGAAGAATGTCAGACAATGTGTATGTTGGAACTAATTTAATTTGCACTTTATGAGAAATCCATTGACCTTCTGTTTGACTAAAAATGTCTATAGGTGACTGACTTCCTAGTGTCAAAGTTTTCCTTAATTCTTTCCTCTATAATTAATATAATTTGTTCCCTGATGCTGATTACATCAACTTTTTTTTTCTCAATGCTTCCCATGGTGTAAAATCTGAGTTAAGCACAAAGCGTAATATTTTTTGAAAACAAATCCAAGCTAAATATATGGAAATCTAAAGCATTATTGATGTAGAGCACCATTTTCTTGTGTATGGCACAATGATACACCTTCAGAGCTTCAGCACAGGGTTAGACAGGAATCGTTTAGGACAGTGGTATGATTTTTTCTGTAAGAGATGTACAGCCAGACATTTTGTTTGTGACATTTCAGCATTACCTCTGCAAAGTACAAAACGTGTGGGGGGGGGCGGGGGGGGGAACCAGTATTGATGTGTTGTCATTGCAGGCAACGATTAATATGCAGTTTAGTTGATGGGTGTTGCTGGGCAAAATATCTTCCATAATTCAAATGATTTATGTTCAGCACTTTTGAAATGACATGATTTCATCCTGGTTGTCTCTTATGAAGCAAATCTCATTTAGCAGGAAGAAAACAAAGCACAGCAAACCAGCAAAGGACTTGTAAAGATTTATTGATGTGTTGTTACTCTACAATGACTGTCAGCTGAAATTCCATCGACCATGCAGTGAAGTGTTTATGCTGGAGCCAATTTTGTAGTATCAAATAAATTACATAACACGTTTGGTGTAAGATCTGAATCAACAACTTTGCTGTCGGAAAATCGACTTTCAGAAGAGGGGGTAATGTAATTTATTCTTTTCAATATACACTGAGGGTTCTTGCATTCATGCACATAAGGGTTTGTTGGATTTGGCTCCATGATAAAAAAAAGCACTGCATCAAATGTTAGATGGCAGGTTTGACTGAATTCTAGCAAATGTACAAAAGCAATACCTGATATTAGAAAACAAACACATTTGCATACACACATGCATGGGAATATAACAACCATACAAAGGTTGCACTGACATCTGAATGGTTTTAAGAAACTTTATCATGATGAAAAACCTAGTGTTAAACGTCTTTGAAAACCTCAGAAATAAAACTGGAAAGTGGGCTGAGCTGGGTAATATCAGGGGCCAAGTTCTGGTAGGAATGTTTCTCTTACAGTATTACCCATTTGAGACTCAGAATTTCCTATAAGTTTGATTTGATGAAGTTTAATTCTGATTAATAGAAATATAGTCAAGATTGCCTATGTCAACTTTATTCACTATGAAAAACATCACACCCTAAAATCCAGTTCAGTACTAATTATTCAATGTCCAAGGTTATAATTAATGGTAACTGTTGGACTTGAATTAAACTAGGATGTGTTGTTTTTGTTTCTGGTTGCAAAGAATATTTGTAATGAGTTGAATCCATATCTTCGTGATGATAAAAGATAATGAGATTTGTGGATAATCTGTGTTTTATTATATTTTACCAAAAAAAAAATCTCAAAGCTAAAGTAGTCAAAAAATTTCAATATAATTTCTCATTCTGTTGAATAAAGTCTGTCCCAACGTTTTGGGTCATACTGTAAGTTGAAACATTTATAAGTGATATAATTGCACTGGAGACTCCTATATTGAGTAACATTGAGGTTTTTGTTAAAAGGAAACTTTTAAATGCAAATTTGCAGTGGGGAAATTGCTTCCATTACCAATTGCCCCTGCCCACTTCACAACTGAATAGTTAACTTCTCAGGAAGTGGGAAATGGCTAACCGTATTGGGTCATTACACATATGGTCTGTAAAACTGTGCAGCTTTCATTCAAAGTTACTGACATGCAAAAAGCAGGTATGCGGTTATTAGGTTTTCCCCAAGTCAAAGACAATAATCATTTCATTGGTAATTCACGCATAAGGTTTTAAACAAATGAATAACTGTTTTGTGATTCATTGAAAGCACAGTAAAAAAAAAATACTTAGCAATTGATGTGCTATTGGTTTGTCTTTGAGACTGTCATGTATTACGTTTGTGTTGATGTTTTTGTAGTGTGTTATCAAATTCTATATTTTTGCAATAAAAATTAAAAAAAAAAAAAAACAACACTTGCCATTGTGGTTTCACTAACTCTTGCTTAGGTGTTGTGAATGACACTTGAAGAGCTGGAGCTTCAGTAACAGTGGAAAAATTTGCATGTTTTATGACCTATTGAATCAGTCCACAGCTCTGATCCAGAGAGAAATACTAGATGAAACCTGATGAATATATCATCAATGCCTTCCCATTAGCCTCACAGAACTGGCTCTGGATTCAAAGGATCCTGTTAACCCGTGTCCTCAGTGGCAATCGGCCGTGCACGCTTTGAGTTTACCTCACAGAAAGCGGCAAACATCGTAAATGCGAATTCTTGCCTTGCTAATTTTAGCGGTGACATGATTCAATGAGTCCTTAAACGACTTGCAGCTGCATGTATCGCAGCTTTACGGTTATTGCTGTTCGTCTTCATTAGTTAATAGGGCAGCTACATGCTGTGACCTTCATCCTAATGTACTTTGTCAGGATTTGTGATCTGTTTTAGCCTGTGTTTATATCCCACGTCAGTTTCTATGTAATGAACAATTTTAGCCAAACAATGTATTGCTTCCCCACGATGCAATTAGAGAGGCTTTAATGATTGAGATACCCATTGTCAGGGTAACAAGGGAGCAAGTTAGCAACATTTTTCCCTCTTTGTCTCCATGCAAAACGGGCGAGAGGGAGGAACAGAGCCAGATGGATAAATGATGTTGATGTCGAGAGCAAATCAAACGTAAGTGCCAGAAAAGACTGGAGATAACCCTGTCCACATCTATTCCCCACGTCTATTGTATGCATGAAACTCATTGTCAGCGGTGCATCGTGGCTGACAACGCAATACAATACTATACAGTTCATTGCTGGGTTATGGTGATAATGAGCTGTGGGGGTCTGTAAAAATGCATGAAGATTTAAAGCCTGATGCAAGCCCTGGCAATTATATGTGCAGTGAAATTAGCTGCTGATGTCAGCAGCTCGTGTTATTGTGTGATCTACCTCACACACGATAGACAAATATGTGAAAGCCTGGCTAACAATTAGTGTACACGGCGGGTATGTGTTATAATATTTGAAGACCGCACTTTAAAATATATCGTCCATGAGTGGTAGTATGTGATTTGAGTTGACATGTGTATATCCTGAATCGTTGTTTTGTCCTGCCATTCCCTGATATCACATGCCTGGTCCTTGTCTCTAGTTGTCAGTATCTTAAAAGAAAAATCAGGTTATTGTCTTCTATTGTCTTGTAGTGTCATAATATATTATTTGTGTCATTGCAGTATATTTTAATTATGAATAAGGAATGAGTCAATGGAAGACTATTAAAAACCTATATATATATATATATATAATACTAAATGACATTTCATGATAACCTTGAGTCGTGTGTGAAGGTGACAATCAGTTCTTATAGCGCTTGTTTATATGTAAATATCAGCCTGTGTGTGTGTGTGTGTGTGTGGGCAAGGGGCAGGGGTGGGAGTGTGGTTGGGGGTGGCTATTATGTCCAATCAAGCCTGGCTGATCTCTGGGGGAATCCACCACCTGCATGGCTCAAGGTGATTATTACAGTACTCTCACACACGTGCACCAGCAACACATAAATTGTATGAAGGTGAAATTAGCCATCAGCACGTATATTATCAAAACCACCTTATCAGCGACTTGAAGAAAAGAGCTTGAGGGTATGTGTGTGTGTGTGTGCGTGTAGGTATGTGTGTGTTTGGATTGCACTGGGGCCATATTCCCACTGGTGCTGACTGGTATTGTTCTTGGATGGACGGGTTTCTCGCTCTGGGCTGACGCGGCTGTCCCTCTGTATGTACGTGTCTCCGGGCCTGCCTCTCTCTCTCTCTCTCTCTCTCTCTCTCTCTCTCTCTCTTTCTGTTTTGACCGGCTCCGTCTGTCTGGCCGCTACACGCCAGACACGTCTCCATATTTGCATGACGTTCGGTTTGTGACTCTATTACCGTAGGTCTTCCCTGGCACTGGCTTCCTGCTCGCCTTTTACATCTCTGTCCCAATCTGCCGCTCTTTATTCTCTCACTGCCTATTAGACTGTCACTGTGTCAGTCTAAAGTCAGGTATCCCAGGGCACAATAAAGTAATTTTCTCTTGAAGAGGTGTCAGTGGTCGAGACGTCCCGAGGGTCATTTGAAAATCATTGCAGAGACGCCTCTTTAATCATTATGAATGACCTTCAGCAGATCCTTAGCTGTCAGTTTGGGTGTGATTGTGTGGGTGTCTGTGGATCTATGGGTTTTCGTCTAAGTGGGCATGTATGCACTGCTCTTTCTGTGTGTGTGTGTTTGTGTGTGTGTGTGTGTATATGTATGTATATATATATATATATATATATATATATATATATATATATATATATATATATATATATATATATATATATATATATATCTGTGCCTGTTTCTGTGTTGGATGCTTGATTGAAGTGGGCTGTGTATTCAATTATATCCAAAAATCTGATGTAAGAGCCTGGCAGAAAAAGGGGTGTTGAATTTTGATTCAGATTTTTTATTTTATTATTTATTTCGTGGGCTGTGTGTTCCAAATGGCAGTGCTATTGTGAAGCTGACTCGAAGAGTCTTAAGATTTAATAACAACAATCATTATCATTTATTGGATGTCACTTGTGTGCAAAATTCCTATGATAAAATCTTGGCTGCAGTCTGTGTCAGACTATACAACGGGAATACAAGGCATGTCAGATTGTACGCTGAATGGTGAATCACAAGTTAACCGTTGAACTAAAACAGCTTAAATGTCACCAGTTAAAGTGGTTCTAAGGTTATTTTTGCAAGGTACAGGAATGTAGTAACGCTCTAATAATTACCTCCACGGAAGTTATGTTTTCGCCAGCGTTTGTTTGTTAGCAAAATATCTCAAAAAATTTTAGCCAGATTTTCATCAAATTTTCAGCGAATGCTGGGAATGGTACTATGAATAGATTATTACATTTTGGTAATAATCCGAAAGAAATCCTGGTTTCTGGATCACTTAGATTTTTTTTTTTTTTTGGTTTGGTAACATGGCATTAAAACAGGAGTCATTATTTGGGGCCACCTGGTGGTGATATCGAGCACCTGCATAGATTCCCAATATGCTTGGTGGAGGTGCTACTCTCATACTCTGTGTACAGATATATGTAGATGTATGTGTGTATATTGTATATTGGGACCATGTAAATGTTCTGCTTAATTACACATATATAAATTTCAGTATGTGGATATTTTACATAATTTTCATAATGTGATAAGATGCCTACAAAATTGAAATTAAATTTGAAATTAAAATTAATGAAATCATTCTAACCTGACACAGCCATGGTGTGTTTCACATAACCAGGGAAATCCTTAGAAACTGTTTGGAAAAGGGCAGGCAAAACTTACTTGGCAGGGGATGGGAGAACTATCTGTCTATCATCAGCGTGGGTGGGGCGAGACATCATCTTGTGACCGTGAGATGGTGAGGACACAAACTGGAAACCTGTAGGAACCCGGGATCCTTAATTGAAGCTCTCAGCTTGGAGGGCTCCTGTCCACGCTTGCCAGAGGCCTTTTCATCATTCTCCTCCGCAGCCTGACTTTTCTCAGCCTCTGTTGCTGAGCTCCTTCTTACTCCCAAGCTTCCCGCTGTCCTCATACACCCTCTGTGCCACACACACACACAAATTACTATCTGCTGTGGTCAAGGCAACAGACGACTCAATTGCCTGTAAGATGCTATAATCAACTTGGGCCATGTAGTGCTTGATTACTATCAGATGCATGTATATCTGACACTTTACATGTGGATTTTATATATTTGCCTTTACCATCCAACCCCCCCCCCCATCCCCCACATATCACTAAGTCCATCCTTCACAGTATTGGGGACAGAGTCTTCCCTAGGGCAGCTCCCAGGCTCTGGAACTCCCTCCCCCTCCCGACATCAGAGACTCAAGAGTCCCTTATAGTCTTTCCAAGCCACCACAAGACCCACCTCTTCTCTACTTCTTTCGCTCTCCCCCTTCTTTTCCTCCTCGTGTTACGTTTGTCTGTTGTCTGTCTCACCCCTTAGTGTCTAGCATTCTTTATAAAACAGCTTTGAGTCCTGAAGAAACACCATATAAATACCATCTTTATGTCATAATATTTGAATGATGTGATTTATGTATTGACATCATTGTTTATTATAACTTATTAGGATTTAAATGAGGATTTATGGGTTTGTAACAGAACACAGTTGTCTACCTTCCAAATATAATTTTTCCACTACATCACTGCTATAATTTTGCCTCAGTCTTTGTCAGAGCTCTGTTTCCCTCATTGGTGAACGTGTTTCACAGTGTGATCTATTACTCAGAACCGCACAGTGTAAAGAGGTCTTCAACCAACCTTTTTGAAATGCCAAACCCTGCAGAGATATTAGGCTTCATGAGGTTACAGTCACCTGCATATTTATATCTTTCTTTTTCTTTTTTTTCCCCCAGAAAAGAATAGTCTTCACAGCTGAAACAGTAACTGTGCGTGCGTGATTATTGTAAAAAGGCTCCGTTTTTAGCAAATGCTGTGATTCTCAATTACACTAAATCTGCGAAACACAATGTTCTTGTTACTTTTCATATTAGAGGGACATTTAGAAAATGGACATTTACACCCATACTGTGTCAATCATGGTCAGAAGAGTCCTCCTGCCTCACGGAATACGGTCTGAATTCAGACATTAACATATTCTCTAGCATTCTCAACTCATGCTTTTCTGGCGTCTAGTTACCTAGGCTCCCTTATAGTAATAGTCAAAATGTAATAGTTAAAATCGCTTTTCATGCAGATGGGAGCCCATGGTGCATCTGGAGAGATAAAGGCGTTCTCCTCTGTTTAGCAGCCACTCTCAATACCCATTAAACTGTTAGTGAAGGTCTGACCCGGACCCAATAAGCTGTTGGTAAATAGCCTTATCCATTCTGCTACTGATCCGAGAAGCCTGCCATGAGAGGGCTGTGTGATGTCAAGTGGCTGGCAAGGACACACACACACACACGCGCAGACACAGACACTCTGCCGGTGGTAGTCTGGCAGGTCTTTGTGTAGCTCAGGAGATAACTCAACACACACATTACTCTCTCTCTCTCTCTATCTATCTCTCTCTCTCTCTATCTCTCTCTCTCTGGCCTGCAGTATCAGTCTCCTTCATTCAAAGGCAGCCAGAGGGACGTATTTGTCACTTGCCCAGATGTTTTTCCAAGGTCCCTTATTCGAAGCAGTCAATCATATGAGCCGAAATGTCCCTAATGGGAAGTCCCTTTGGTGCAATGGCTCTGCGTGTGAGGTTTGAGTTTGTGTAAGTGCGTGTGTGTGTGTGTGTGTGTGTGTGTGTGTGTGTAGAAGGTCGGTCAAGGTGAGATGATAGTGCAGTAAACCTGAGACACAGGGAGGTAATATATTAATAACAACTACAATACCTACAATACACACACACAGCTATTTCTCTGGTGTAATGAGGTCTGTCACTCCGACACACACCTATGCGCAGACAGATACATATTAATACTGGCTGGACACACTCTTTCTTCTTATTTTCTCCATTAAAATCAAACTGGGGAAAAAAAAATGAAATAAAATAAAAGCATCTGAGGGATCAAGGCTGAAGCCAAGTCAGTTAGAGCAGGGCAGATGGAGCCAGAGAGGAAGTCAGACACAGGAAAAAAGCAGAAGCATCAGGTCAAATTTTCAAAAGGAAACACCATGGGCAGACTTTCTACCTGACCCAAGGTAGAAATCACATAAATCGAGAGAGAATCAATGTCAGACAGGCGGACTAACCTTTTTTTTTTTGGTTTATTATTCTCTTTATATATCGACAGTTAGATTCTCCCATGATCTCACAGGCAGCACTCAAACCTATTTCCAGAATGCAGATACTTGATATAACTCATGTGATGGAAAAGCATTCACCTGGTCATGTATCACACAGCATCGTGGCCTACTGTGACGTAATGTAACTACATATTTATATTATTTCAACATGACCACGTTCTTCCTGCCCTTGATTTTGATTACATATAATATGTATTCCTATAATAATTTGGTATTATATTACTGTAGATTTCTCATTCGCCATGAATCATTTGAAGTTCCATTGATAATCTCATTGGATTGGAAGTTTGGAACAAAGGTTATGTGAAATAATGTTACTCTTGCTAACAATAAGTAAAGTTGTTCATCTATGCTTCCTTTTGTTATATTGTGCATATGCATATGTCTATTGGGAGACTAATGTATATTTCTGATTTTTATCAGCTATGGCAATGAAGCAGTTTTGCAACTTTGATCCTGGATGCAGGATCTTCTATTTGAACATCAGCAGCTAGTATTTGGTCTGAAGGGATATTTTCTCCTCTTTATATCATTTCCACTAAATCACTGCTACTTTTCTATATTAAATCACATAACTCTTGATCAACCTTGTGATGTCCCTCAAAGCGACACACACTGCACTCCTAATATTGGCTGGTGTTTAGCATGTCACATACACTAATGCAACCCTCTTTGAAAACATCCTGAGGGAGAGCCCGACCAGATGTTTTCTCTCAGTTTGATCAAGTCACACCACTCTTTTGCTTTTTTAGAGATGCATCTTCTACAGTTTAAGTAGGTCATATATAAATCATCATCATTAAAATCTGCATTAGTATATTTAATTATGATTTTTTTTGTCTAGTGTAGTTCAATTAAATACAATGGAGTGTAATTAGGTTAATTGTTATTAATTATACAGACCAATGCGTTTGGTGTAATCCAGTTCAATCCACATCAAATTAGATAACGAATGGTTTTGGTACACAGGAGGATCTGGTCCGAATTTAAAACATTTAAGTTCGGTTACAAAATAGGAAACCACTGCAAGGTGTCAATTTTCTATATTTAACCCAAAAAATGCAATTTCCTAGCGATATTCAAAAAACGGGGACAACAGTTTTGAGTAAAACGTGGGTTTTCCTCACGTATATACTGGAGTTAATATGTGTGAGAATCTCTTTGTGTCTCTAAAAAGCATCCCATTTTTCTTAATATCCATTCTGCTCCGCATAGACAAGCTAATGACTGCAATGAATCACCTGCATATTGCATTTCAATAAAAGCGTGAGTGTGTGTGTGTGTGCGTATGTGTGTGTGTCTGCCATTTGAGCATGTGAGACTGTTTCTCCCTCAGTCTCTCTGTCTGTTTTAACAATTAATGTATTATATGTGCGATGAATGAGTGCCCCTCAGTTTAACTCTTGTCTCCTTGGAATTTTATTCCTATGCAATGAATTGTAACTGTGGATTATATTCCCCAGCCAATGCACATAAATTGCCAATGCACAGAATAGTGTGACAAAAAAAATTAGCTTGCGGGGTAGGTTGGGCATACAAAGTGTTTTACTTTAACATTTGAGGCTGAAGCTCATGTTTCATCCCATAATTTAAGTCAGAACTCTTCGATTTGTAACAGGTCGGTTCACCCAAATTTTTGCCATGATACTTTCAGTGTTATAGCCCAGATATAAAGATATGTGGAAATCAGCCACCACAGCGATTCAATGGAGGTCAATGGAATTGTGTCTACGCTATTGTTATTGAAATCACTCTCTAATGAAAAACTAGTCCTATTAAAATGTTCGACAGCAAGGCCTGTGGGTTATCCTGAGCAAGACGCATTGTCTTTTTCAAATCAAATTGTTCAATGCTTTGAGCAGTGCATGAAATGCCATTCACCTCAATTCTTTTGGGAAATCTCAATGGCAGCTATTTTAAAACCTGAGTGAAAAAAAACTAACATATCCACACAGAAAGACATGATTGTAATCGTATCCCAAACCTGTGCAAAGTGGTCAATCGGAACTTCTAAAAGGGCTTTTAGTTGCCTTAATTATCTGTAAAGAAAATAAAATGGAAAATTTGTCACATTAAACATTTTTGGCAGATACATTATGTTCAAAGTGAAGGTTTTTCTGATATAAAACTGATATTAAGCATATCGGCAAAACTGAAAAATCGTGCATATTTACATATCCCTCAGAGAAACGATTCGCCTGACCCCCTGCACCCAACAGCGAAGTGTGTGCTCACGACACTGTGTAATAAGTCATTATTAAGTCATGTTTCTAAAATGACTATTGATTTTGTCGCACAGCGAGAACGAGCTGCCAAGGGCCACGACAAAATGCACAGATAGAGATATGAGTGAAGCTTCTATAAGGACGATCGGTTGCCATCCACACTTAATGATGAATCACATCGCTGTGCTTTGATCACTCTGTGCTTTCCCTTAGTGATATTGCCTTAGAGGCATTTTTTATTTATGTATTTATTTATTTTTTTATTTTGCACTCTCCTTGGCAGAAAAATCAATGACCTTTTGCTTTGAATGGATTAATTTATCAAAATGGAAGACTAATGAATGAATGATGCTTTAAGTTAAGGCGCTGCGTATGAGCCAAATGTCTTTCTTTGTTTTAATATCCGTCTGAAAAATTCATTCTTGACCTTATCTGATGCGATGGCTGATTCTTTCTCATGTTGTTGCGTTTTACTGCCGTCAAATTTTACTAGGGTTGTTAAATACATGCATGTATACGTGTCTGCATTCATATGTGTCTGTGTGTCTGTGAACCCATTTAGCTCTGTGTCAAACCCTCTGAATGTGTACGCATGTCATAATACATTCAAGTCCATTAATGCCTGGGAATGAAACAGAATCGGAAAGAAGACACACACACACACACGCTCGCACACACACACGCACACATACACATGCTTGCTCACGCACGCACACACAGGGCGCTGTATGTCTCTGATAGCTTCTATTATCTAGGTCTCCCTCCTGGCTGCACATCAAACATGGATGAGCTCCAACCATAAAAGGCTCCATTTTCCTTTGATTTATACAAGGAATAAAAATTGGAAAGGTGAAAAGTCCAAACCATGCATATTTTATCAGCTCGCTGACACCAAAGGCAAGACGGAACAAATTTTAACATGGTGCAAAACTTAAAATAGACCATGATAGGCCCAAATACAGGAACTGCAATACCGAACCTCCTGACCTCATTGGGCAAAAGCCTTCCAGTCATATGCATAAAAAAAAGATTACAGTTCCACAAATAAGCACATTTTTTAACTATTTTACAAGCAAGTATGACATGACCAATAACTAAAATTCTGACATTTTTAAAGTTCTCGCTCAGATAGTGAGTAAACTTGTAAAGTACACGAAATGGAATTCTACACTGTGATATATACATGATATTTTACATAAGATAAAAATTTGTCTTCCTCTTTTAGGACACCAGAAATTGAGTGAACAGTTACTGCTTCAGGATCAATATACCAGTCCTCTGGGTCCAGTTGGTCTTATTCCCTGTTAAAAGACGGCAGTGATAACAGTACACTGGCAATGAGAAGCGTTATCTATGTGTCCCCACAGTGTTTCCACTAATAGTTTCTATGGCAGCGAAGGAGGGGGTTGGCTGGTATGTGTGAGCGTGCGTGAGTGTGGTGGTCTTTTCATTCTTTTAACACGTTTTTCTCCAAATGTGCCAACCAGCCATTGGTGGGTAAAAATATAGGTGAAATAATGAGTTGCCAGCTATAGCTTATCACACTAAAGTACTCTAGGCTGAAATGTTCTGCAGTGTGTTCAGTCAGTGTGTCACTTCATGTGAGAAAATAACCATTCAGAGTCCCGATATGTGGTAATTTTACACAATTAATGCCTATTAAAAGTAAAGTTAGTTGCAAGAATCAGCTGATCTCTCAGCAGCTGATCCAGTTATCTGATCTGTGTGCAGCTCTTTGGCAATTGACCTCTGACTCATTTTGACTCATCATGATGGTGCCATTGGAACAGATTCACTGTAAAGGATATGCTTTGTACAATATTCAAAACCGAGGAACAGATTTATGCTACCATCTGGGGACTCAGAACCCAGAGCAATATAACGGGACCTGACTTGGATACTACACAACCCCAGCAGATATATCCACTGGCCTTTTCTTTTTGTTAGTGTATCTCCTTCCATTACAACCGACCATCTGAACTTCACATCCATCTGCAGCCCCCTCCCTCCCTCCCTCCCTCCCTCCCTCCCTCCCTCCCTCCCTCCCTCCACCATGCTATTTCTATCCATAAATTGCTCTATAAGAAGCCCCACTCCTATCCTCACTTTCCCTCCCTCGGCTCATCCTTCCTTCCTGTCCCCCTCCTCTAGATCCCACTCCCCGTTTTCTCCCCTTCCCCTTTTCCTCCATCCATCCATCCTGTCTGAATAATGCAGTGTCCATGCAGCTGCGATGCCATTGTCCCCACCTCAATGTTAATGTTGTGTCCTTGTCACAATTACTGGGTCATCATCCATCAAAGCTAATCATTGTCATACAGATACATGGACAAACAAAACGCATTACCGGGAACAAAGGTGCACACATGCTGGGGAAGAATGGCGCACGCAGAGCACATGGGAACAGAATAGCATCTTGCGGTTTGTGGAGCTTGTGTTAAATTAAATGATGCACTTTGGAAAGGCAAACGGTTTATTTCAGCACTGAAACAGATGTCACATGCAATATGTATTGACATAAATGCAAATGAGCATGTGTTCAGGGATTCTTGTGAGGTGAACAACAAACTGTAGTCCTTTCAACATGAAACATATTAAAAAAGTTACTAAAAGGTGAAATACTGGACACTTTTCAGTGCCCATGGCACCCCAGAATACCAAAATCTACCCAAACTCACTGCAGATGGATTTAATATCTATATGATATTGACAAGAAATTGAGACTAATTCAGGCTAAGTCAATTGAAGTCGAGGACAAGTTTGTACTGATCAGTAAAATCAAACATCTTAATAAAAACATAATTTCCCCTTAGACAGTATGACTGAAGAACTACTCAAAGGAAAATTAAAGATAAGAATAATCTTATGTGAAAGGCAATAAGTAAAAACCCAGAGGAACAACAGGACTATAGAGTCAGAAACTTTGCGAGAATGAGAATACATCATTTTAAGAAATATACAGACGACTTAGCAAGACCATCTAAACAGAAACCAGCAGTCTTAGGGAGTGACCTCATTTAGGATCCCAGTGGCCCGAGGGTAGACGATCTTCCTGAGCCTTTCAGTGGCCTAGTATATCCGGTACATTTTTCCCACCCCCTGCAGGGAGAAAAGCCCATTATCCAAGTGTGTGGGATCCATAATGATTCTCCTAGCTTTAGTTTTTGGAGCACCTGGTGTAAATGTCTTTTAAGGAGGGTAGAGTACCTCCAATTATGTATTCGGCTGAACGAACACCTCTTTACTGTTTCCGTACCAGTCAAGGTTGCTCATGCTGACACAGAAGTAGAAATTACTCAGTATTTCCTCAAGCCTCTGAGGTGAAAGAGTCTCTGTCTTGCCTTACTCACTACTGAGTCAGTGTGCAGCCCCCAAGTCAGGTCCTTGGTGATATGAACACCAAGGGATTTGAAGCTGTCACTCTCCACAGAGGACCCTGATGTTTCAGTGGGTGTAGTTCCTTCCGTGCTTCTTCTATCAGCTCCTTAGACTTGCTGATGATTAGCTCACTGTCCTCCTTTCGTTGTTATCTATGATTGAACCCCAACTGTGCCATCAGCAAACTTGGCGCTGGAGTGGTACATGGCTACACAGCCGTGTGTGTACAGAGAACAGCAGGGGGCTCAAAATGCAGCCCTGGGGTGCTCCGGTGTTGAGGATGATGGTAGGAGACATGCGTCTCCCTACCCTTACCGCCCGTGGTCTGCCTGTCAGGAAGTTGAGGATCCACATGCACAGCGAAGTGTTTAATCCCAAGTCCGTGAACTTTGTTATGAGCCTAGAGGGAACTATGTTTGAACGCTCAACTGTAGTCAATAAAAGAGTTATCTCACTAAGCTCCTTTTCTTGTCCAGGTGAGATGGGGTGGTGTGGAGGATGTGTGCTCGGGAAAGTACAGTGGGTCCACTCCAGCATGCCGGTAATGAGGAGCAGATGTAATCCTTGACCAGCCATTCAAAGCGATCGTTAGGAGAATCTATTTTACCCTGTGAACGGAAAGAGGCACAAACAAGGAAACAAATCATTAGTGGGAAATTATGGGCCAGTTAGTGTGAGATCTGTAGTCAGACTGTGAGCTGCAGACATTTACACACAGAACCATGTTCAAAAGCAGCTTGGAATAACACTGAAGTCATTGCAGAACGCACGGAACAGAAGATCAGTAAAATTCATAGTTGCTGTCTTGTGACGATTTTTAATGAAATACGAATTTCTTCCCCTTCTGTTTGGATCGCCTCTTTGTGCTTTGGCTCATCTTCACCGATGAAGGATGCTTCTTCTGTTGGATTATTTGTTTGATTTACATCAAGCAAACACTTCTCAGCAGACGGATTTTGACTGCCACTGATCTTAAGAATGTGTAGGGGTCGGTCCAAGGGAAAGGGGTTAATGTAGATTAGGTTAAATGGATCCATTAAAAACATGAAAGGTTGTCGATAGCTGGTGTGGGAGTATCAGAATTCTCCTCTTAGAAACCAGGGCTTTAGGGTATTAGGCCTTTTTATGTATACGTGTGTGTGTGTGTGTGTGAGAGTGAGGGAGAGAATGACTGTGGCCTAAGTGATCTCAAGGTGCTATCATGTTTGTTTGATGAAGTATAATTAAAACGGTAATAGAAACCAGTCTGCTCTCATCACTATCGATTCATTTGCGGCATGTGCATACACACACACACACACACACACACACACGCAGGCATACACGCACAAAGATAGTCGGTTCTTTGATTAACCCTCTGACATGTAAGCGGAGGACAGAAAGTGTACCAGTTAGGCAGGAGCACTCTGTTTTCTCTCATTTAATTAATTTTCGGAGTCGATTTCACGGCCTAAGGAGTCGCTGTTGACCTTGAGCCGCAAAACCGTGTTCGTTTCTGTCATGAGGCCAACAAAAAAAAATGAGGATAAAAATAAAACAACATCAAAATCAAACCGTTTACCCAGATAATGACATGACAGCGCCGGCCCTAAACAGGCCATTTGGTTGCTGCGGCAGGGAGAGAGCAACATGGCCGCAGTGTCAGACAGACAGCAGTGAGGAGTGTCTGCTGGGGTCTGATTAGGCTGGGGTGCCTGTCCCCCCCCCCTTCCCCCTTCTTCCCCCTCCCCCCACCCTCTCTCTCTCATGATTACATAACCGGCGATCCGCAGTGATATCTGTGTGTCTCATGCAAGCGAGTTTGTGCATTGCGTGAGTCAGTGCATCCTGTATGTGTGACCCAGAAACGTCAAGCGAGTCTCTCAAGGCTTCATTAGGGCATAAACTGAATGTTCAGAATCTATAACCTTCAGATGATCACCATAGTCCCTCCCTGTGTCTCTGTTGCCTTTTTATTTATTTATTTTTTTTTTGTGCAGTACTTTTTCCTCGCTTATTCTTCTTTTCTTATTTATTCCGCACGCCAAACTTCTCACGCGCCGCCTTTACGTCGGACTTGTTTTTTTTTTTCGGTCACCCTCTGTTGCAAAGCGAGAACAAGCCTCTGAACATATTTTCTCTCCGACATTAAACCTCCATTTCCAGAGTTTTTTTTTTTCTACAATGATATCCGCAGAAATCTCTTAATCATTTCGACTCATTTGAGAAACCATGTACAGCTCTGGCAAAAAATAAGAGACCGCATTTTATTTTCTGAAATCAGCATCTCTACCATTTCATTCCAGCGTCTGTTGAATTCCAACACATGCACGCCTCATTCTGCTTAAAGAGGCACCAGGAGTGGAATAAAGTCACACAAGAACAATGTGAAAGGCTCATGGAGAGCATGACAAGATGCATGAAGGCTGTGATTAAAAGGGTTATTGCACCAAATATTGATTTCTGAACTCTTCTTAAGTGTAAACATGAGTATTATATTGTTTTTAAATACATTTGAGCTTGTTTCTTTGCATTGTTTGAGGTCTGAATACATTGCATCTTTTTTGTTATTTTCACCATTTTTCATTTTCTGCAAAGAAATGCTTTATATAATATTTTTATTTGAAATTTGGGGGGAATGTTGTCAGTAGTTTATAGACTCAAACAAAAATGTTCCTTTTGCCCAATCCTATACCTATAAGTAGTAAAATCTGAAAAACCGCTAAGTTTGCAGCAGTTGCAGCTCTATTTCCATCAGGTTTTTTTGTTTGTTTTTTTTTTGAGCTGGGCACATCACTATAAACGCTACACTCTTCGGCTGCATTCCATACAGCAGATGCAGAAAACGGTCACAAACACAAAACAGGCTGGAACGTGCCGGAATGCTGCTTTTCTGGAGACCTGACGCTGTTAGAAGCTGAAAACAAAACAGTGGCATATCCTGATGTGAGTTGGCACGGGCCAAGGAGCCTGCCATGCACCGCCAGTACTATCTAGCCCCCTGGGCCGCCATTGCTGCGGAGCAGAAGCTGGTTAGTGGCAGGAATTAGGAAACGCTTTCGCTGCATGTGCATGGGAACCCAACACCGAGCCACGGATGCTGAATTCATCGAAAAAAAAATTAAAGCAAAGTAGGGATTTCTCGCACCAAGTCGACTACTCCCGAGGCTCACGGAGAAGGGAAATAGTGTTGAGTGGTCGAAAACCCAAGTGGCAGGTTCTTAAGTGTTTCAGCGGGTCATCGTCATTTAACACTTCATCTAAATTTGACCCAGAATCTGAATGCGAACTGATTTTAAGCTCTGCTGTATCTTGAGCAGAAGCCAAATATACAGCAGTGCTTGGTGCATACATCAAAAAAAGGCTGGATGGTTGCAGAACCGGATGCATGGTGAGGTGACTTTTCTTTTTTTTTTTTGGTCGGAAATAACTCCTCCTACTTTTGCAAGTCTATAAAATAAAAGGCAGTGCAGGAGAGTTATCAGTTCCAGGTCCTACACACAGGACCACTGCAGTGTTTCACTAGCCCTCTCTTTCTCTCTCTCTCTCACTCGCCCTTCACTTTTTTTTTTTTTTATTTTCTGCTGTGCAGAGTCCCGCCTCATCGCCTCTCTTCCTCTCTTCCCACTCCTCTGGTGTTCTCTCATCTTTCTCCCCCCCTGCTGCATCCTCTCCTCCTCTCTAGCTCTCCCATCTCTCTCTCTCTCTCTCTCTCCCATCTCTCTCTCTCTCTCTCTCTCTCTCTTCCCCTCCTCCCCACATGTCTGTCTGTTCGAAACTGGAGCAACGTCTTAATCGAGGCTCCGAGACGTGACGGGAATTTCCAAGCGAGCTCTGCAGTGGCCTAACAGACACACACGCTCAAAAACACACACACACGCAGAAACACACATTCTGCTTGGCAGCCAATTAACAGCCTGCAATCCAGCGCCAAAGGAATAACTGCATGTTGATGAGTTGGCAGGGGTGTGTGTGTGTGTGTGCGTGTGTGTGTGTGTGTGTGTGTGTGTGTGTGTGTGTGTGTGTGTGTGATGAGCTGGTGGCCGTCAGAACCACTTACACAGATAGAAGGATATCTCTTTTATGTGTTCAGGGGAAAGAGGGGGATTATGGCGCATTAAAAACCATCTCCGTGAGGGACAAACTAAGACAGGAACAAGGAAGTGGGAGTTTGCGCCTGAGAATGTCTTTGTGTGTGTGTGTGTGTGTGTGGGGGCGTGTGGGCGCACGTGTGTGTGTGTTTGATGCTGTCCCGGCAGCTTCAATGTGTGTGTGTGTACGTGTTTGTGCATCCACACAACATCAGGAGAACAATGCGGATGATTTACACAGAGCTGAGCCCTCCTTATCCTCCTCCTCCTTATCCTTCCTCTATTTTCGTTACCTTTCATTCTCTTCTTCACTTCTATCCCGCCTTCACTTTGGGGAGTTCATCCAAAGGTGAATGCCTGGCAAAAAAAAAAAGAGAGAGAGAGTGAAATATCTCTTCCCCCCTCAAAAAACAGAAAAAAAAACCTTATATATTCTCTTTATGTGTCAAAAATACTGACACCATGCAGCTTTGACACAATATCCCTGAGCAGCAAAGCGCTGTGTTTGCCAGTCCAAGTTTCATCATCCTTTTTTTTCTCTTTATTTGAGCGATAGAATATTTTGAGAAGAGGCTTGTGTTTTACTGTTGTTGCCCTACTTCTCTGCGCAGTCCTCTCTACACACACTTTGGAATAAATAAACGGCAGATAAAAAAAGTTTAAACTGCTCACTAAAACGTGAATAAAGTTCCGTCATAATATTGCATTGAGAAAATGTATTTTTTCTCCAAAGGAATCTGGTTTAAAACATGAAACAGGTGCAGTTTTATTCATTTTATGATGTTAAAATCTCTAATCTTTAAATGATGCGTGATTATATCTGGTTTATTAATGATACTTTAACATTAACACTGCATTATAATCACTTTAGCATCAGTATAGTCGTGTTGTTCCCTTTTTTGAATAAAACTAAAATTATTATGTGTCATTAACAGTAATGTGCTGATGGAGAGTTACCGTATTATTCAGAAGACCTGCATAATTGACGTAAAAATGCAGTTATGAAGTTATGCTTTTGTTTTTTTTTCTATCTGATAGTGATTTAAGTTTGTGTCTTTTTAAACTAGGATGACAACTAGTGGCGCAGTGCTGAGATAGCAGGAATGTTCCCAGTGTTTGGAAAACTGCTATATATTGGCTTTTTTTATGGAAGAAAACACCCCCATCTAGTGGTGAAATGTGCAAATGACAGGAAGGAACTTTGAAACTTTGAGATGCTAAAAACATTGTACTTCATTTGGTTAAGTTAAATGACTCCTCATCCGCTTAAGATACTCAACTCTCATGGCTTCCTTTTCTTTCTTAAAAACAAAAATAAAACATGATTGACTCATGATATCCTTCGCAGTTTCCTACGTTCCGTAAAATTCCCCGTTTGCTTGTTTCATAATGACTAACCTTTTATTATCTGCCATCTTTGACATTTCGAAGCTAGTTTGTCCTTATCTGTGGAATGTAACGTTTTGGTTTTGGCAAAAAAAAAAAAGATGATTCTGACAATGACATTAGAGTAGATTAGCAAATCAGATGAGCAGGCTATAACTGATAATAATCTTTATCACCTAACGGAAAAATGTCCTGAAGACACTGAAAAGAACTAATACACTGCTCGCTTCATCTGAGTATAGACTCATCTGTATATATGAAAAGTTATTAGATTTGAGTTGATGCAACTTGACTAATTTCCCATACAGATGGAGACCTGTACGAGATCATTTTAAACGGCTGAAAAGTGAGATTGAATCGCCTCCTAGTGGCAAAAGCCGACACATCACCAGTGTTTCATCTCACAACGAGGAGGACTCAACGCTGAAGAGGCCGTGCTCTCGTTGGTTGGGCTCTGCCCTTCTCCTGGCCTGTAACTAAGTCTGCTGCCAGAGGTCAGACCTCTGCTCTACGCAGCAGGATCTGCTGCAGAGAAAGTTCCACCAGCTGCACAACAGTCTGGAGCTGATGGACAGAGTTCAACACGCCATCCTGGAGGAGACGGAGCCTTTTCCAAACCGGCGAGGGGGGGAGCACTTTGGCCTGACCCCTCGGACGCCTGAGGCCTTTTCCCGCAGGAGCCGTCTTGTCTGAGGAGCTGGAGAGGCTGAAACTCTCACAGGCGCGTACAGGGGGTTTGATCTGCCTAAAAAGGGCTGAACCCTGGAGCCGTCACCTGTCGCCTGGATCCAGACGGGAAGCTCCGCAACCAGGCAGCCGGAGCTCAGCGAGTAGTCTGCTCTCTGGCTATGAAGAGGAGCCTGGAGGAGAAAACACAGCAGAGTCTGGGTTCACGCACAGAGACGCAGAACAAACCTGAAGATAGAAATACTATAGTATGTCACTGTTAACCTTCCTCTTCTATTGAGTTCTAGATTTTAAGTAAAAAACCTAACCCATAAAATAACCTAATGACCTTAATGTTTTTAGGGTCAGTTATAAAAAAAAAAGACTATAAAGCAATAATTACAATAATAAATAATAAAATCTCCCAATCATCGAAGCTTTAGGGGATTTTCTTTTTTTCCTGTTATCCAATTTACCTGCACAAAAACAAGCAATTCTCTATCATTCTCTTGCGATTCATTTTACCATTTTTTTAAATGGTAAACAGAGCCTGAGGAAACGGATTCTTCGGCTTTTTTTCAATAAAGTTGACAAAAAAAAAGCCCAGACACCCGCACCAAAAAATATTAAAATGGATTTTTTAATGGTTAAAGAAGCCGAACAATGTAACGAGAGATGAGAATTAAATTGGTTGATGAATAATTGTTTTTTGTTTTCAGTGTATTTTACAGCTGATTTAAGACATGGGTCAAACCGACCCGTTAACATAAGGGATGATAACAGCAAACAAGCAAAAGATTAAGATTAAACTTCCTATTGGGAAGTCCCTGTCTGAACACAAGGGTGCAGTATCCAACGAGCACCCACTAGGTGTCATATTTAGACCAGTAAACAGCTCTGATGATCCCTGTCATTGGAACTCTGAACTGTCACTGGTAAATGAGAATCCTCTTGGGTGATTTTTGATTTTTAAATACGTTATAAAATGTTAATTTGTTCTTTTTGATTGACAGTTCAGCTCACAGCTTTCTGCAGTGATGACAGACATGTCCACTGACAAATCTTCTATATATAATTTATATTCTCTAAAAACATATTGTCTGTATTTCTGCCTCTAACCAGTAATCAAACAATATGTAAAAATGCAAATAAGGGAATCGTGATTTATAAGAAACTAATAACACATGTAATGATGATATTTGCACAGAAAACTTCCTTTAGTTGCTGCAAACACCATGTTTGAAATTGAAAGGGATGCATGAATAAATCATGACTCTCACAGTTCATAGAGTCATGCAAACCGACAACGAGGGGACACAACAAGGAGGTAAACACTCTTAAGGGCCCACAAAACCCAAAAGTGGTCTGGAACAAGTAGGGGAAAAAAAACAGAACAGCTCCCCTGGGACCCAAATCATTCTGTCTTCAGCAAGTCACAAAAAAACAAAACAATATTAGTTGAAACTCTAAAATTGCACAATAAAGCTGCATTAATGAACTTACCCACCCTTTTTTTTCATTTTCCCTCTCTTTTTTTTTTCTTTCTTTCTCTAAGCTGTTTACAAGTTAATGTCAGACCATTATACCGCGGGTGCCTGCTCTCTCCCTGGCTCCCGTCTGGCTGTCAGGGCTTTTTCTTTTCCCAAGAATAGACGGATTGTCCCGTAAACGTGGCACCGCGGGGGCGGAGGAGGAGAGAAAATACTTCTGGGACTCACTCTGCAGCCTTTGTTTTATTCCTGCTCATGGAGCTGCGCTTTTCTTTTTTTTTCTGGCCAGTGTTGACAGTAGGCTTATTCACTGGTTCTTTAAATATTAGCAGGTGCCTCTTCTGTTCTACTCTTCATCCCTACATTCCTCTCCATTATATCACTTCCTTCACCTGCCACCTCCATCCTACTAGTGATGGGAATTTCGGCTCTTTTTAGTGAGCCGGATCATTTGATTCAGCTCGGCTCTTCCGGCTCCCAAGCGGCTCTCCATTTCACAACTTAAACTTTTTGTAATCAGCCAAATTTAGCACTGATTTGATTTGTGATTTGTATTTGAACACATACATTAATTATATTTCAATAAATTGTTGTAGCTGACTGCATTTCACAGTTGTTAAACTCCCTTTCCTCTAACTTGCTACACAAGGCAAATAGAAAATGACTATAAAAATCTAAGCATAGGAATTAAAAAAAGGACAGCTATTGATATTTAGTATTTTTTTTTATTTAAACAAAACCAGTGAAGTACTGAAAGAAATAGAAATAAATACAGTTGTTATAAAATAATAAGTGCTGCTACCCCCGCCCCTCCCTGCTTGGTGGGATGACCCTTGTGCCTGCAGGTACTTTTCCAAAAGAAAAAAAAAAGGGCCCTTTGAACCAGCTCGTTCGTGACCGACCCATCACTCCGTCCCATCGAGCCTCCCCCTCTCCTCTCCTCTCCCTCTGTGACAGCTTGGTTGGGCGTCGCCATGACGTCCAGCTTGACTCAGTATACTCTGCTTTCATCTCTTCCCTCCTCCTCGCAAGATGCTGAAGTTTCATTTTGACGCCAGCGACACATGGGAATGTTTACCCGCTCTTTCATTTGGTCTTTCCTCCGGGGGCCGTTTCCCTCCCCGTCCTCCCATCATCCTTCTTTTCCTCCGCTAACGTCTTCACCTCCCTGCTCACATGTCCAGTCCCCCTCTACCTCACCCCTCCGCTCACTTCCCCCGCCGTCTCGGCCACTTTAATTGACTCTTAATCAACAGGGTGTGCTTGAGGCGGACAGCTTTTATTGCCGTTAAGTCCTATGAGTCCGTTTCACGTGCATTTATAGTTGTGTTCAAAATAACAGCAATGTGTTTAAAAAATGTGAGTAAAGCCTTTAATTACTTTATGGAAAATGAAGAAAAAATGATATTAGGCTGTTCAAAGAAACAGCAATGTCTGCATTTTTTTACAAACTCAAGTATTTATTGTATAAACTGAAGAATCTTCATGATTTGTCATTGACTAAACTAATATTTAATTGTATAATCATGGTTTGTGAGAACTGCTTCACATCTGTGTTGCATGGAGTTCAACTAACTTCTGGCTCCTATGAACGGGTGCTTCAGCCTCACATATTCATCTGCATTTCTTGGTTTTGCCTCAGAAACTCAGCAACAGAATTTTTGACATCATTCCAGATTTTTAATTTACTTTGGATCCAAGATGCTGCTGGTTTACCGGTGTGTTTGGGGGCGTTGTCTTGTTGAAACTCATATTTCAAGGGCATTTCCTCCTCAGCAGAAGGCAACATGACCTCTTCAAGTATTTTGATCTTGGCAAACTAACAAGAAATATAAATTTTTCCTAATTTTCTGCAAAGTAATTAAAAATGGACACATTTTTCTTCACATGTTGATTGAGGATATAAAATGCAGTGTTCCTAATGCATCGGAATAAAAATTGTTATAAGGATTTTGGCTTCACTCACATTTTTAAAAATACTGCGATTACATTGAATACAAGCTGAATACATGCGTGTAGCTCTCTGATTGCAAATGGTGAAAAAGACGTTGCGTACTTTGATCGCCTCACCAAATTTTGATATGAAAAAATAGGTTTTTGTAATGCAAATCTGAATTCCACTCATCTAAAGTTTCAGTTCCTCCTCGCACGTAGCTGGAGAAATATATCATTTTTTTCCTGAATCTTAGTTTGCATTGACGTCTTGGACGCACGCAGGAAAACTCAAACACGTTTCCTCTGACGCCGGTTCCTTCCCATTGGACGGCCAGTATCACGCCTAATAAAACAGTTAGTATGGATGCATTGCAGATGGAATAATAAAAAAAAGTCACGAGTTTTCTGAAAGCTCCAGCTTCAACTGTATTGCAATTTGCTTCCTTCTATTTCCTGATTAGCAATCTAACCAATAGTCTCTAGCCAAGTTTGTCCTAAAACAATAGACAGGTGCCCATATTAACACTAACAACAGAAACAGGTGTGCAAAAATGTATTGGTAAATATACAGTAATTAGTGAAATCAAGTCAATATCATTCAGTCAGCTTTCCTTTGTTATAATCATTCTACTGCAGCTCAGTAGGAAAATGCTGTTTGCCGTGGCATAAAAAGAGATTTTTTTAAAAATACTAACTATTAAGACATTCTTGTTTTCTGAAGCTTCATATTATTTCAAAATAAACTCTATTTGCACAGAATTAGGGATGTGGGTGTATTAAAACAGTGAACCTGTTTTAATATTCATACTGCATAGGCGCTATAACCTAACAAGATAAGACACACTCAGAAAAATGCGAACCTATCATTTAATCTATCTCAGTTAATGCTAACATGAAGGGATAAAAATGGGTAAAAATGCACAAAGGCTTGGAAAGAGGGGGAAACGGCGATCCACTTATAGTAACACCTCCGAAAGCCACTAATAATATGTTATATCTTGTACAATCTGTACAATAAATGAAGTGTGAAAGCAAAATGTGGTTTTTCCAAGTTCGTGACCGTTTCTTAACCCACCGCAGTGATTTCCTGGAGTCTCCAAACGTTAAAATCGAGACATGTTGGCATGATTTCAGGAATTCACTGCCCAAAGTATTCCTACATAAATGATAAAGACTATCCCATACCATTGGTTATTGTTAGAATCCCTAAAACAACCTATTTATATGTATGTGTTTTGTAGAAAGCAACCTCTTGAAGAAGCAAAGCTAGAAGTAATGTGATGTTATTTTGCTATGCAAAGCTGACTTAGACATGCGTTGTCTCCAACTGAAGTTAAAAATGTATTATTTTCACTGATTCGTCCTTAAAACCTAAACTTAAACAAACCGTCAAACTTCCCGTATCATAGAAAGTGAGATTTTAAAGCTTTTTTAATTATAAGACTTCCATGAAGTTGAGATGTCCCAGCTCTACATTCACTGCCCACCCCCTGCATTCACAGCCATTCAGCTCAGCCAATCAGAGGAGAGGCTCATTAATATTAATGAGATAGTCATAAAACAACCTGTTCTTTCCAGAGCTCCAGAGAGAAGCCTGAGTGAGGAGATGTAAAACTATACTGAGATTAATTTTTTTTTAAAAAAAAAACACAAATCTCTATTTCACAACTTCAAATAAAACCCAGGAAAATTGTGCATATGGGAGCTTTAACAATAATACTGGAAAATCAGAAAACAGTTATATGGATCTTCTTTTTTTTAATAATGATTCTCTGTGATTAAAGAGGCACTTAACAAATAGTGTCGTATTGGAGAGAAGTTATACATTTTGAAATAAATTGCTTGAACATTTTCTGTTCACAGCATTCTTAATATTTGAGTGGAGTGAAAACTACAATTTCACCATAAGAGAGTTCTACATTTAGTAACACAGTCATGCACCAGCTATATAAAGCTCCATTGTATTATTTTTGACGCCCATATTAATGCACTGTACACATGAAAGACGCATAGAGCATTTTCGCAGATGTATAATTGATGTTTATTTAGTGTCTGTGCCCTTTTTGGACTAACATTACAGCAGGTACATGACAAATATGCCTCTGTTACTTATTGTGGGAACGTGTTATATGCAGCGAAAGGTCAAATATTTTTATAAATCGTGCTCACAAAGAGCGGCTTCTGTAGTGCGTGTGCGCACACACACACACACACTCATGCACTCTCACACACATTTCCTGTGTGACTGTGAGGGTCTCTGGTATTTGAACAGATGTGGGCAGACTGAGCGTGCCTAGATCCCCCCCTGACCTGAACGTGCACTTCCTGCACCGAAAGCTAACACCCAGAGAGAACAATCGTAGTCTGTACCCTCCGAACACATGCATACACACACACGCACACACACCGTGCACAAACATATGCAGTCACAGACGCGTATAAGGTCAGCATGCAACGATAAATAGAAATGCATGATCAAAGACACCTTCAGGAATGGACTTTGTAGGCATGCAACACACACACACACTCATTTTCTCACGCACACTCTCACAAAGCAGTTAGTGTGTGTTGTTTTCAGATGACATGGAAGTGAGAGTGAACTTGTTACTCTCTCATGACGGCCACCTCCCATGTATCACTACGTGCACTCAAATTGTATTTGCTTCTTGAATTTTTGACAATTGTTCTCATAAACCTTTTATTCACGTGCATGTGTGTGTGCATGTGTGCGTGTGTGTGTGTGTGTGTGTGTGTGAAATCAACTGAAATGTGGCAACGCAATCCAGCTCTTGGCTGAGAGATGCTGAGCACTGTCTCCGTATGGATGCCATGAAATCGCTCCGCAACACTGCAGAGTTCACATTCTTCACTTTCCAAGTGCATACCGTGTGTGCGTGTGTGTGTGTGTGTGTGTGTTTTGGGAACAGTGAGACATCAAGAAAATAAAAGATGAGATGGATAACTGAGGTCAAAGCGTGAGGAGAGAGAGGGAACAGAGAAAGAGAGAAAATATCAAAACAGAGGAGAAGAAATATGAGAACTACGGAGAAAACCAAGCGAGGAAAAAGGTGTCGAGAGAAACTTGTCATACTAAGAAAAACATATATTGATGCTGAGGCAGATGAGTGAGACGTATTGTTCTTGAGAGAAAGACAGAATAGGCCAATAATTTGTTACAGCAGATAAAGAGCCTGAGGAGGAAAGACGTTAGACAGTGGTGTAAGAAATAAATAATCAGAGACAGCAAAAGTCAGATATGAGGACAGAAACAGACAAAAAAAATAGTGAGAATCGAAGCAGATGAAGGGGTCATGGACTGTGAGCTGAATTTTCGCCAGAAAGGCAGAATGGAAAACCAGGGGGAGGAAAAGATCAAAAAGACCAACGCACACACGCAGACACTTACATCAAACTATGATCGTTGTATCCACCTCTTTAAGAAATTTGATCATTAACTGAAGAACTCATCAAATGCATGACATGTTATTTAAAAATAGTAAGAGACAGAGTTCCAATGTGGTTACGGCATTGAAAGACTGGCAAGGTAGTAAAAGAAAACTAAAGAACACACAATAAAATGTGGAATCTCTACGCTGCAGTTCGAGTGAAATTCAAAACCCCTAAATCCATTTGAATTTAAAATAGATCAGATCAGGGCTTCAAACGGAGCATCAGTGAAGCGTAGCCACAAACAACTATCGGGGGGCCATTTGGAGCCAATCACTTGATTTAACCCTAAGCAGAAGAGATCGACTTCGCCTGTGGAAGCTATAACGATGTCATAAAACGATTTGCGTTACTCTCGCTGGCGAGAGTCTTTTCCAAGACAAATCATTTGACATGCATGAAGTGAAAATATTTCCAGCGGTAGCGGTTGTGGTTTGTTTGGAGTGAAACAAATGAAGAGCTGAATTCTCAAGAGTGAGATCATTGTTGTTGTTGTTTTGTCATTTTCCCAGAGGGGCGTATTGACTTTGAGAATCTCCGCCACCATGAGGCCATCATATTTTTTGCTTTTGAGTGAAAATGTCTCTGCATTTTTTTGATCCCTACTTTCTGGCTCCCGCTTCAGATTCCCCTCAGTGGAGACAACATATAGACAGATGGAAACATTCAAACTTGCCCATCATGAATTGTCATTTTATGATTATGTCACTGTTGCTGGTTGGATTTGTTCATTTATTTTGATTGTAATGCTATCCCATTCATACCCAATGAACAGGGATGTCAGGGTAGTCATTGCTGTTCTTTTTGATGCTCATTGATGTAGTGCAGCTGCTGAGTATGTTAGTCACACTAATATGATTTCATTTTTTTTTTTGCAGTTTGTCCTGCAAAACTAATTACCCTTCAGGCACTGCTAAAGTTGAATGTGAATTAATTGGTAACTAGAAAGTATGTATTCCTATAGAAAAGTGGATGCTCAAATAGATTTTTCATGTTTGGTGGACTTATGTTAAATCACTTACTGGCCATATTACTGTTATATATCTTTATAAATGAATTAGTTAAGGCCCAGATTCTCCTCTGTTAGGTGATAGTGCTGGGATTTCCTGAGGGGCTTTGAACATGTCTTGGAGTAAGACGGCTCCAGACCCACAGTAGCCTGTGTTAGCATGAGGAATAAAGTAGCAGTCAGGGAGATATGCAAGCCACAGACACACAGACGCCATTTGTTTCATAGATAAAATGTAGCTTCTTTCTTAGCCCCAAACACATTAGTTTGGGGCTTAAGACTAACCATCTTAATTTCAACCGTAAACTACTGCAAAATATTGGTCTGATACAACTTCTACAATAATCCTACTGCACATTTTCTTCACTGACAACAAATGAAAAGACTGATTAAAACCACAAGTTGTACTGGGTGAGCACTATGCTTCCATAATGGGAAACACAGGCATTGTGGTTTATTTAGTGGCAATCCCCCCTTACACTGTCCTGCTGCTGGAAATACCGAATAGGTATTACTCCGCTGCTGAAACTAGTCCCCCAAAAAGTGCACTATATCTTAGGATAACATTTCCAGAAACAAATATTGAGTTTCAAAGATGCACATTTTCACTAGGAACTAATGGACTAAGGGTGGAGTGCCACAGAAAGGGCAGGAAGTGAGAATGTATTAGGTTAGTTTTGGTTGTTGCATAGGGTCTGCTGTGAAAAAAAAACCTTGAAGTACACCAGCCTAATCCATTAATCTGCACACCTTAAACAGTCCTCTAGTTCTGACACCATAGACTAACACTTCACTCTCTCAGTTGGTCTTCACTACATGAACAGCTGTGAAGCTTTCATGGAAAAATGTAACCACTTATCCAACTCTCCCAAGGAGGCAGGATACCTGGTTGAGTGAAGCTGCCTTCCTGGCTGAGGACATCATGCAGGAAGCATCCAGACTGTGGCTTCAATCCAGCTGCTTCTTGGACAGCACTCACAATGTTTTGTACCTTTACATTGTCTGTGGATTCTGGTATTTGGCCCTCATTCCGATCATTATTGCATTAGTACTTATGTGGCTCTTGTTATTCGCAATATCGAGCTTGTCCAATTCCAGAATGTAGCAGCTAGTCACACTTGTAGCTTTCAGTTTCCCTGGAGCTCGAAACAGTTCTTATGAAAGCATGTTGGTTTATCTTTTTTTATTCTTTTTGCATGGTATTTTTCATAAATCTCAGGAATTAGTGAAGTCAAAAAGGGGAGGCCAATGCCTGGCGAATGTTTTGTCTCTGAAATAGTGTTGGTTAAACACAGAGAGAGAATAAGCCAAAACCTTTTATTGACAACAATTATTCTGTTCCCACTGTAGCTAAAACTGAATCAACGTATTAGATAGACCAGATTTAGGGACCCTAAATCTATCTAAATCCTAAGATTTTCAGAAAGATATAAGCTGATTTCAATGGAATCAGAAATTATTCTCCCCAGGGCAAATATAATCATACCAGAACAGAATGAAGGAAGTGATTAGCTGTGTTTCATCATGAAGTTGTATGTAATTTTGAAAAATAGTCAGTCCTTCTAACGACCAGTTAGGAACAGGCAATTGTGGCCGGCTAATAAAAGCATGTTAGTGGTGTGCCACCCGTAAGCTCACCATTCAGAGTAGCTCTATTAGCTCAAATTAGCTGCATATTAGCATGTTAGCTAGAAGTAGTTAGTGCAATACATCACCTTCCAGCACTGCCATGCAAATGTGCAAATACATTCCTGGTGCTGCTAAAAATCCCTCCTATAAATTGCAGAAAAAGTGAAAAAGGTTAGATTTTACAGCTGAGATTTACCAGTCTCGGTTGAATTGTGTTGACAAACTGTGTTCCACAAGCACTGTAGTAAAGTCTGACAAATACGCTATAAAACTATGCAGCATACAGCGCAGTTGACATAGACAGCTATGTTAATGACATTAACAGAATAACTCCACGAGAAATGCTGATTTACGCAGACAATGCCTGTGTGTGTGTGTGTGCACGCACACACACGCTTGCATATGAGACTGTGAAAGACAGACCATCATGACATCACTGTTTCCACAGGAAATCATGTTTCCAAAACCCTGGTTTTCCACTCTGTAGTCTACCTCATACACAACTCTTTTCTTTCTCTCTCTCTCTCAGCGCCTCTATGTCTCTCTACCTTCACACATGATACTGCATAGTGGCAGCAGTGAACTGAATCTGTTTAATTATGTCTCCCAAAAGTTCTAGTTCCCACCAGCAGAAAAGGTGAAGTCATATTGTTTTACACACATGCAATATAAATTACAGTTTATTACAAGTCGGGGCATATTTTTCGGGCCTTTGTTATATCAAATGATGAAGAAAGGAAGATAAGGAGTGAGGGGGAAGTGGAGGTGGAGAAGGATAGACAAGAGAGAGAAAGAGCGATATGATAACCATAATGAAAAATGCAGATCACATGCCTGACGGACACACACACACACACACACACACACACACCTGAGTGGACCTCAACCAGGTCAGAAAAAATGACCTCCCACTGCATAGGCAATGGATCCACTCAATATCTGGGTCAAGCATTCAGGCCTGTACTTATCTCTTAGTGTACATATGGTCAAAGATGACTCATCTAACCATATCACTTTCTTCCACATCTCTATATGGTTTTTGCACCACTGAACTCTCAAATGTGCAATCATCTTTGTAATGGGGATCTATGTGCTGCAGTCTCTAATATCCCTTTCTGCTATAATATTCTATGTGATTGTTAATGGACTATATCAGAATCATGAATAGATCATGAATATTTGCTCTTCTTTTTTCCTTATTGCACTAATGCAAAAGCATGAACCACAATTTCCGATCACATTTAGGGATATTTCCGATAGATATAAATGCCTCCTTCTATAATATCTCTAATTGTTGATGGACTGTATTGACATTAAGAGTTGCTCTTCTTTTTTTCCTTATTGCACTAATGCACAAACATGAAGCACAATTTCTGACCCTTTTACTGTTTAACGTGTTTCCCTGAGATATAAACGCAGGTGTCATTTTAGTGTTTAGTATTGAAGCCACTTGTGGCCGAAGCTCTTGCCGTCCATTCCCCCAACCCCAACCCACTCTCACATGACTTCTTAAGAAAAAGTTTAACGCTGTAAGAAATCTTCATTTTGAGAAAGTGGTGTGGATTCCATGATTAAAACAGCCTGAAAGCCACTGATCTGTCCAATCTCCAGAAGTTTCACACTCCACTATAGCATCAATTACAGAGAATATGGGTAATAGACTATTAAAGTATATTATTGTATGTAAATATCTTCATCTGAAAAGTAACTAATGCTTTCAGTTGAATGTAATAGAGTAGAAAATAGAATATTTCCCTCTGACATGTAATGGAGTGGAAGTATAAAGTAGCATCAGATATAGATATACAGAAATACTCAAAGTACAAGTACTTCAAAACTGTACTTAAGTACAGAACTTTCCACCACTGCATGCACACCCAGACACACACACACACACACACACACACACGCGCACACACACACACACACACAATGATACGAGATACTCTACAAACATTCAGATCCAATCATTTGCAAATTGAAAAAGCTCAGATCTGTGTGATGTGTGCGTAAAGTCGATATGTGAAATCAAAGCAGAGCTTAGCCAGTCCTGCAATCACTGCGCCATATAATTGGTGGTTCGCCTATAGTGTATCATAGCGGTACTTTGGTAATATCTGGTTACTGTGTGTACTGCTGATTCAAACAGAAAGAAGGGCCAAGAGAAAGAGAGCACAGGTGGCAGCGGAAAATGAAAGAGAAGAGAGGGAAGGAGGGAAAAGAGTAGACACTGTTGCTTTTTCATTCCGCCAACTACACTTTCTCCTGTCCTTGCTCCCACATCCTTTGTCCCCGTGATCCGGACATTGATCGAGGTCCCCGGTCATCGAGGACGGACCGGTCCTATTATTGAGTCTTGGAGGACGGCGAGGAGCGATGAGAGTCCCAGAGGAACCACAGGTGTATCCTATGAGGAAGTTTTAGAACGGAAGGCAACGCCCAAAAATTCCTAACCTGTGTAGAGATCGGTCAGCTGACCTGAGTGGACCTGCCTCTGTTGGGTGTGTAATATTAATATTATCGTAATACTGTCGTTTTGACACAGAAATAACAGCACAAACTGATTTATGACATAAAGAGGATGGGATATGTGTGTGTGTAATCTAAACCAACTTCCTACTTTTTCTTATTTTGCCAAAAGACTTATTTTAAGACTGATTTTCCCTTCCTTTATTATCCCCTTCCAAGCTCATCTTAGCTTATTAAAGAAAACTGGTTCTATAATATCAGAATGAGCCTGAACCAGCAAAATTAAACATCTTAAGAGCATTTATAGATGATTTCATTGCTCCTTAACATCTCTTATGTATGCTCTCTAAGTAATACAATCAATTTAATTGTCTGTTGGTGTCATTTAAAGTAAGTTGCTCTTGGAATAGTAGTCATCAGGCCTCACTGATACTTATTTTTACACATTATTGCACAGTTGAGACGCTGTGTGTCAAAATGACACTGTCATGAATGAAGATGTCGAGGATTTGGCAGATTTCATTTTCTCCTCCTTGGAGAATGGAGATGAGGGGTGACACTGGCCAAGTGGGAAGGAAAAAAAGTGTGGGAGAAAAACAGAGAATGGGGAGAAGCCAAGAAATTGGGTTATCCATCATATGCATCTGCTTACAGCACCGACTATGATCGTGACCTTTCCCTAACCTGCTGGCCTTACTTTCAAGTTCAAAGTGCCTAAATCTGGTTTAACGCAATTAAAAATGAGCCACATTTATGTGTCAGTGACTAGATTATAGTATCTAATTACATCTGTCTCGGACCCCATTTACACTAAGGCTGCATTCACGTGGGATCAGGCACTGCAGCATCTCCCTACACTACTTGTGTGGAGGTATGCATTGTGTGGGTGGTTTATGTGTCATAACAGCTGTGATAACAACCAGAAAACAAGTTTTATTTCTCTGATTCCACCTCGCTTTCTCTGTCTCTTTTTTGGACATTTTTCTTCATAGTTTTTTTTTTCTTTTCAAAAAGGCCGTGAAGCCAACAGCAATGTCTAACCTTATCAAACTTACAGGTTAATGTAATGTAAATGGTCACCATCAGGTTGTGTTTCTGCAAAATCTGATTCTGTTTCGACTTCTTGCCCCTGCAACCATAATAACGCACTACCTTCTTCAAATGTATGGGAAGACCTGCATTTTTCTTGCAATGCCTGATCCTGTGTTAATACAGCTAAGTCAGTTCATGTGTCTTGGATAAATTGGTAGCCATCAGATATCAATAAATCTAAATGGAAATGTACTCAAGAAGTATTCAGATTGAAATCCAATTTCTCACATTACACCGGTATAGGCGGTGTGAGGCATATTCTAGTCTGATTTAGAAAAAGGCGGATATGTTACGATATCTAATTTACCCAAAAGGAATTAAATGAAGGTCAGATTTTAGTCGTTTTAATTTCGTAACTTTTAAATTCTGAACACTTTCTCGGAAAAGATCTTTCTGACAGATAGTGGAGGGAGAGACGAGCTTAGAGACAGGGAAAGAAAAACATTTAGAGATGACTTTGACAGAAGGGAACACAGTGTGTTTTCCCCCTGACCTCGGATTGAACCAGCGATGAAAGTGATGAAGGTCGGATTGCCAAAACATTGCACAGCACTTTGCTTACGTCACCAAACAGCTAATTTAAGAGACACAAATATTAACCTTATCGAATGTACAAAGGACAGATGTTATTTTTTTTTTTTAATGGTTAAGTCATTTTTTTAAATGCTACTTAAAACTTAAAAAGTAGTCTTGCTATCTCAAAACCATGGAACTAATGGGCCTGGGGAACATGTTTTCCATAGTTTTTTTGTAGATGTTTCTCTCTCTTAATGATGTGGAGAGAGTGTGAGAGAGATGCAGACCAAATAAATAATTTGGATGTCTTCAAATTCTCTGAAATTTCACCAGGAACCACAACTTTGGAGTCCAATAAGCTTGATAAACGTCTTGTAGACTAGACTGCTATAAACAATGATTAAGATCAAGTGCTTACACGTCCCCATTGTCAACAGTTACTGTCAAGGCCTATTTTATTAACACAAACTATGATTCTGGTGTAGCCAAGACAGTTACAGCGCCATATAAGGGGCTTTTTTCCCCCCCCGATCTTTATTCAAGAGTGTGGTCTTTCGATTTGAGAGGATGATTTATTCATTTCACGTTCATATTTTGTAATTCATTCCCTCAAACCCCTGCCCGCCCACTCAAACAGCCCCCTGCTTGTGTTTGGATTTGCTCTGCTTCTGCTCAAAGTGCTCGCTTTCAGGTTTTTTTTTTGCTTGCACAGATGTGCCGCTCCAGCTTCGACCCTTTACTCCTCGCACTCAGGCTGCCTCTGTGCACCCGTTAAAGCATCTGCTCTCGGGTTTCTGCTCTTTCTGCAGATTGTTTGTGCAACGGCCCTGTCAAAAATCCCCCCGACCATTATAACGCCAGGTGCGGTGTTGACCAATGAAATGATCCACGTCATTTTGCGGGGGCATCTGCTTTACTTCTTAGAGTCTCAATGGTCACTCCACTTCCACGCTCCAGGGCTTCATTATATGTACTTTCCTTGTTTTCTTGGTCGACTTCTGGAGGGAAAGGACAGTTAATATATAAACCAGTGTCTGTATTTGTTCTTTTACTATAATCTCACTATATAAAGTCCAGGTATACTGTAGTGTTTGAGTATGCACTACCTCTATGTGCTGCTGCTGGTTCCAAATAAACGCATACATTTAATTTATTTAAAAAAAAAGATTAGTATGACATGAAATTGAACTTCCTGTTGTAAAATATGCGGAGGAAAACTCTGTAATCTTTCTTTTGAAAAATGAAAAATGTATGTCATAGTCATATTGGTTTAATAAAATAGTATGAGTAAATTACCATATTTTTCCAGTTTTGCTGAGCAGGAGCAGTAGGGTCGTGCTGTGTCTTGAGGGTGAGCACATTTTTTTTTTTTTTTTTTTTTATTAAACGCTCTTTTCAGCTGGATAACTGACTGAAAAAATGCCGCTGTTCATTTCAATGGAAGTTGCTCATACACCGAAAAAGTTCCTGACTTCCTGGTTTATTTCCGCATTATGCGACCATGGATATAATATAAAACCTGGATAGGGTATCGCCTCTCAGCAGCACGCCGATTTTTCCACTGATTTTTGCCACTTGTGGTACTGCAACAAAAAATTCCATGTGACCCAAAAAGCATTTTTTCCATAGACCACAATAGTAAAAGAGAATCCGATAAAACTGTTGACAGGACACCCCCAGCTGCAACCCTGCTAATTACAAATTAAATAACAATATTCCATATTTTTAAGTTATGTACTTTTTATCTCAGTCAGGAACGTTTTCGGCGTATGTGCCAGGCGACCAACTTCCATTGAAATGAATGGCAGCCATTTTTCAGTCTGGTATCCAGCTAGAGAGACTGCAAAGTAGAGTCATTTCCCATGATGCTCTGGGGCCTCCCATCATCTCTGGGGGGTGTGAATTACAAAAAGAAAATCACATTTGAGTCATTTAATTTAAATGCTGACCTCATTGAAACTGTTTAAAGGAAAATAAATAAATACAATTTATAAATAAATTAATTTAAAAAAACGCTCCCAAGACACCGCATGTGACGTCACGCTGGGAATAGAGAATTTTCTACAGCTTTTCTGGCCGTTAGGTTTTTGACAGTCCATGACTTATAAATAAAGTAATATTATACTATAATATAAGATATTGTAATTAACAGGGGTTATGGCTGGGGGTGTCCTGTAAACAGTTTTATAGGCTTCTCTTATAATTGAGGTCTATAGGAAAAATGTTTTTTACCCATTACCCAAATGAGTTTGACCTGCTTCGTGAGTCCAAGTGTGTTGAAGTGACCGGGAGTTGCTGTACGGAGTCTCCGGACCCTCTAATACTACTCTGCGGTGAGTTAATTGTGTGTTAAAATGAGTTTCGACGGGAGAAAGTGGTGAAGGAAGTAGCCGTTAGCCTGAAGCTAATTGCGCGCTAGCCGCTAAGCTAATTTCGCTAACGCGAACTCAAACGAAAGATTAGCATCATTGTCTCCAGCAGAAATGTAACGACCTCTCTCTCGTAAGTGTGTGAAGTGTGAGATATGGTGGTGGTGTGTGCTGGTGTGTGATATAATGATGGTGCAGGTGTGTGTGTGAGAGGATGTCTATCATACACAGTGAATTGTCTTTATATTTATTTCATGTACATGAATTTATTGAGAAGAGCAAAGAAGCCTAATTTAAATTTATTTTTGGAATAAGGAGTTTACTTTTACAAGAAAAAAATCATTAATGTTCAATTAGTTCAGTGAAATCTGATAAAACAGATGAGAATTTTAAGATTTATTATTTTTGGTTGTACAGGACAGTTACATAATCTGTGTTTGTGTTAGAATTTTACACTACATGAGAAGTTGTAGCCTATTTGAAGGAACGTTTATTGATATTTCTGAATATGGCCCGTTCAACAGGTCAGGAGTTATTGATGGGACTATGATTTGATGAAGATTTGATAAGCGAGAAGATGTAACCAGACGGAGCCGGGTTGAGCAACACTCATGAAGATCCTCTCTGGAAAAGACTCCAATTAGTTGGATGGCGAGCGAGATCAAGAGAGACACAGAACGTTCTTTCCTTACCTGTGGTTGTGGTAGGATACACAGACACACAAATCAAAGGGCCCCCATGAACTGACATTGAGCTCCTAAAAAGGGACTCTTCACATATTTTTGGTGCGCATTTATTATTTTTCCTTTATTAAATTTATGCTCACTGGTTAAATGGAGGGGTTACACTTGCAAATGTCAGCAATTCTTCATCCGATTTCCTGTACACTTGGAAGGTGTATTGCCGTGTATGTGAATAACATTATCTTTTATGATGAGCATACTAATTCGGACAGTTTTTCATGTCCCTATCAAATAAACTGAATTAGATTTTCCCCTATTAAGAATTTCGTCTAGTTTTTTGAGCAATCGTCACCAACTTTACCATTTTTACAACCCTTGCTCCCTTTCTCCTGGCACATTTCATTCATAATGCACACAATGTCAATAGTGCACAAAAAATACTTGCATTGTATTTTTACAAGGCATAGTGTTCATCCACAGACCAACAATATTTCCTCCTGCATCAATTACAGATTAAGATAGATTTTTATAGGCAAACCATCCTACAGAAATATCATTTACCTATTAGTAGATGAAGGTTTTAAATTGATTCAAGAAAAAAAATGCTCAGAAGGAAAACCTATTGAGGGCAGAGCATGAATGAATTCAGAGAAAGCTCTATAAATAGATACACATGTGCACATCAGCGTGCACATGCAGCACACACCCACACAAACAGACAGCTCGACACAAACATTCACTATCCGCACAGACAATAGGGCAGTGCCAAAATAGGACAGTAAACAAGGATTTTCCTTTGTAAATAATTACATTAGCAATGCTTACACCTATTTTTGTAGTCAACAAGAATTGTTTGGGTCCACCAAACTTCCAGACCTCTTCACAAACACTGAGCTGGCCTGACCTAAAACATCACATTTTTAGTCTAATTAAATGAAGTTTATATTTATGCTGGACAGCAAGATAAAAGCATTGCTTTTTATATTTTTAAATAAAATAAAATTCAGAGGTAAATGTACATCTGGGAATTTTTCTGGAACCTACGTATCTGACTTGGCTCATGGATCTTGGTTTAATTCAGAAAATAAAACATTGTGACTTGAAGCATGAGATATGTAGAAACTGTGATACCTTTCACTAGCCTGAACCAAAGTGCTCTTGTTGCCAAAACCTAACCTGGTCTCTGGTGTCAACATCCTATTTTTTTTACACCTGGCAGCTATTATGTTTGCTATCATATTGCAATTGGAAAAACAATTTTGTTGTAAAGTTATTTCTCAGAGACAGGGTTATTTTTCCGGGGAATGATGCCAATCGAAAATAACTCCTGGTAAGGGTATTCCCATCTTAGATTTGGGATTAAATATAGAATCAAATGCCTCTCCTGTTTTGATTATGACTTTTCTGTTTTGTCATTTTGTCTCTCATAAGTCCCCAAGCGTCTCTGATCTAACATCATAAAATATAACCCTTGTAAAATATTTAAATATCCAGGTTTCCCACTGAAAGTTTAGAACACTGATTCGAAACAGCACTTATCATGCAGACCAAGATACCTGGAGTATTAGTAGACAGAGTATAACAACTCTCCATGCACTAAAGTTATTTCCGTGTCTTTGCAAAGTGGGGATTGTTTTCCCATTTTTGGGCCCAACTACGTAATTTGCCTTATTTTAGCTGCACCTTAGATTCATGTTAAGATAAAGGGACCTGACAGGAGACATGACATCACGGCAAAGGAACATGGCGGGTGACTTGCCAATTCAAGATAATTAATTTCCAGTGAAGGAATGTGTTTGTGTTGCATAATTTCTTGCATGATGCATTCCACTGCGGTGACACTTTCACTTATGCACTGAGAATACATGATGTGGCCTCACACATGTAATTTAGAAAATCCTGTTTTGTAAGTCTTCATGTTATTTTCATTAAAAACAATGCAACAGAAACATATATCTGGTAGTACCCCTTATTCAATGCAGCCATTTATTGGCATGAATAATAGGTAAACACAGGTGTAACCAATGATATTAATTAAGGTTTCATTAGTGTAGCATAACTTTTCCAGTGAGCCAACATGCACAATAGCAACACACTGATTCTTGACTTAGTATCATTGATAACAACTGTGTAAAACATACTATTCATATTACAAAGCAAACTTCAACTTCTTTATCATTGCACACTTCTAATGAGAGTTTCAGGAAACCGGATTTTCTGGAAATGCATTCACCCACAGTCCTGAGACCCTGCTGTGACCTCTTCCGGATTTTGATCCAACCAGCAAGCTTCTTATTTATTTGCTTGTCCACACACATACTCCTGCAACCAACCCATGGGTCCTCTACGCAATCTCCAACCAGGAGACTGGATTGTGGTAGCGCATTTGAAGAGGAAACACTGGAGGAAATCTCAGATCATATTCTGCTGACCACAACTGCAGCCATCATGGTAGAGGGATGAAGCAGCTGGGTCCACGCCAGCCAGCCAGCCAGCCAGAGGAATAGAGATGGGCCGAGAGACCAGCATCGCCTAGACCAGACCAGGGAGAGCAGTGAAGGAAAGTATTGTACGAATACGTATAAATGCTTGCATGAACTGGTGGAAGGTTAAAATACTTAGTGACAGTCATATAAATCATGTTTGCACATCTGAACAGTATGTTCCTATGCAAGAGACAGAAACAAAGGACATCTGTTCATGGTGAAACAGATCCTGCCATGGCTATATCACCATAACCATGAACAGAATAGTCAAAATAGCTCCTAGAGGTTGCTGTGAAAGTGATAAAGGAGTCCTCGGCCCACTCTGCAGGGACTCAATCCTGCATGTCTGTATGGAGTGGAAGCAAGCCATGATTCGACCAGTTACTCATTAAAGTCAAGTACATGAGGGTAAGGCAGCTGGTAAGGTCCCTGACTTGCCTCAGTGTTGGAAAACTCATTGAAGGATAGAGCTAATGGACCCATTTGACCATGAAACAGATTCTGTTTCTTTTATTTTCCTTCTGTCACTCTAAAGCTCCCTTTTTTCCCCTCTCACACTGAGCGACAGTCTCAGCACTGGCGGCGAGTGATCCGCTGTTGACCTGATTGAAGCTGTTTGAAATGTCACCACTTTGATGTAAGAGCACAATCACCCTTGTGCATGCGTGGGTGTGTGTGTTCTCACACATTCTTATCATGTCACAAAGATACCACACAGAGTTACATACATGATGCCCCCCCCCGCCTTTTCAACCATAGGCTAACCCCTTAACTGTCATTACCACACTTTTTCGTTGAGTTAAGATGTCATGCATAAGTGATGCTTGGCAGTTTTGACATCTCTTAAATTGTGCATGTTTTGCATTTACAATTATATGACATAACCAAATGCTGTAATCCGAGTCACTTCTTCCATACTGACAAATTGAGCAGGCAGGCAAGCTTGATGATTGCATCATACCAGATCAAACTTTCAACCGAGACTTGAGTGTTAATGTTTATGCCAAGACCAGTTGTTGTCCAATTTTAGCACATTGCGTTTGCCCAGAAATGGCTAGTTAACCAAAGCTTTTATTGCGCTGTGTTCTTACACCAGATCTAAATAAGATTGTTATTGCTTACATTTGTTAAATTTTACTATGCCCTAATGACCCCACACTCTCAGAGAACCAGATCAAACCACAGTGATTCAGAAGCTTCTTCACTGAGCAGCACAATTCAGGGGTTTTGAACCCTTTTGATACTCAAGCTAGGCAAACCCCTTCTAATACAAAACAATATCTGAAATCACCTCGATTTAATTAATATTTGACTATTTAATATACAGGTATTTATTAACTATCTTGTATTCATTTGTCCTTTCTAATTTTTGGAATAAACATAGGTTTTGTATTTCTACATACATTTTACACATGGGTATTTGTTGACCCATATGTATTCACTGTAGAAATTAATAGGAATGTTTTATAATTGGAAATATTTGCACTTAGGAACTAATTTCCTGCCACACATTTCACAACTCAAGGCTGCTTGTGCACATCTGATGTATGTACATTTTATTTTACACTTTTAACTTGCATAATATTTAACAATTCTGTAAGGTTAGCTTGACTTTGACATCCATTACTAGTGGGAAAGAAGAATGGTATTTAAAATGCAGGAAAAGAAAAATTTAAATACATTTTGATGCACAAAACAAGGTGTTTGAGGACTGTGATGAAATTAATTTATTGCAGAGATATAGAAAACTAAAAGTCAGTCAGGTCACTTAAGTATTTTTTTTCAAAGTTTTTCTTCTTTGTACATGCTCCTATTGTGAAGAACTAACAAACTCATAACGTCTCTTTTTATTGCTATAGCAGAATATACTGATCCACCACCCCCTCAATTCAGGCCGACGTAACCTGATTACAAAATTTTCTCCATGACTAGATGGCTCATACTTTCCTTCTGTTAAATGAGGACAAGACATACCATTGTTACGGCCCAGAACCTCAATTATTTTTCCACCTACATCAGCCCTCATGCTAGTAACCTGGGTGTTATATTTGATATCAATCCAATTTTCAACAGGCAGGTAAATTCAGCTTCTTCCAACTTTTAGGCACTCCCTATCCCCCTCTGATCTAGATAGCATCATTCATGTACTACTATCCAGGTTGGATTAATATAACTTGCCCTACCTAAGCATCTCTCTGGCTACCATTTTCCAGTAGAGCTGATAACTGGTTATTAACAAGATCCAAGAAATGTGACCACATCACCCCTCTGCTTGCATCCTTACACTGGCTCACTATTAATTTCAGGAGCAACTTCAAAGTCCTTCTAATTGTCTATAAATCATTGCATGGTCTCGCCCATGTATATATTTTAGAACTTCCCACCCCCTACATCACCACCAGACCCCTCAGATCCTCCCAATGTGGCATATCAGCTGTGCTCCATTCATACAGACTGCAGGGCTTTTTTCTGTAATGGCTCTTCAGCTCCGGAATTGCCTGCCAGAGTCTGTTGATGAAGTCTTCTTTTATTTTCTAGCTTTTACTTGTGTTTAACCATTTTTTTAAATTTCCATTTGATTCAATGTAAAATAGTTTATATGAATTGTCATTCATTTTTTTTTCTATTTGCTATATAATGTAAATGACCTTAAGTTTTAGTTTATTTAAAGATGATAACAATTCAACACTATTCTTTATGGAGGGGTCATAGCAGGTTTCAACAGATTTGTAATTTGCGAACACAAACTGCTTTTTTTAAATTTCAATATATAATATCTAATAACATCTCATCATATATCATATGTTATGGTGTATTGTATATTTGATATCTGAATTCATACCCATCTCAATTCTTAAACCGTCCTAATCTTATTTAATTTCTTATCTTTCTTCTCATCCCTTTCTCATCTCATTTTCTCACCTCAAATTCCTTATATGTCTGTATATTTGATGACTTGCACTCATTGAAGCTTTTACAGACATGAAACGTCTGGCCTTTTGAAATAAGTGACAAGCCAGACTGAACTAAAGAGAGCTGAAATGTGACTTTGTTGAAATAGACAAGGGTTTCTTTTACCTCTATGGGCAGGGACCATTTCCTCTCCCCCCTCTCTCTCTTCCTCCCTCTCACCCTATCCCTCCATTTTTCCTTTTTAGAGTCTTTATATCTTTCCTCCCCTCTTCTGTCTGTCACATCTCCCCTTCGCTGACTCCCTCTTTTAAGATCCTGGCATAGGAACTGAGAGTGTGTTTTGAATGTGTGTCAGTGTGTGTGTGGTAATTGTGACTTCAAAGCTGGAACCAGATTCTCTCCACAGTCACAGCTTTTCTACTAACCATGTACAGATATATATGTAGTGTATACACACAGCCACACCAGAGAAATGTAAGTGAGAATATGTTGGAAAATGAAAGGAAAATTACTTTAAGGAATATTACAGAAAATAGCCATATTGATAGGTACGAAGGGAAGAGTTGGCAAGACGGTTCAAGAGAGGGTCATAGTGGACTGAAATAAAGTGGAGATTTTGGCAGAGATGGAATCGAACAAGTTGAGAAAAAAGCCAGTCTTTCATTGAATTTTGCCATAGATAAACAGGGAGTTGCCAGCCAAGCCCTAAGTGAATTTATTTTTGTAACTAGATTTTCTTTCCTTTATATATGCAGCTATGCAGTTGAATCAAATTATTTCTCTTGTGTGCAGTGACCAAAGACTGAATCACTATGTCTGCAGAAGGAGGAGGCGGTTTTGTTTTGCTTCATTCACAGCCAGGCCCATGCATTGGTCTATGTGGGCATTATATTCAGGAGATTCATCATATCCACAACCTCCTACCAAAAAGCCATCAGACACGTCGACATCAGATACAAAAAGTGGTGTCAACACTGCAATGCTTCATGTGTCTCTAATGTTTGTGGGTAAGAAACCTCACTTCCCTACTACTTAAACAGAAACAGCTGATTGACCAAAGGTTGTTATTCTGAGGTGCAGCACCCATTCACCCCCCCGTAGGTGTTCGAGTATTTATCAATTACACAATATCACAATTCACAACTGTCTACCTTGTCTCCTTCTGAACATATAATCCACATATCTTTCAATCTCAAAACATCTGCAGTCAAGCTGTCAAATACAATAAGATACATACCCATACTGTCATATTTGGAGTCAGAGAATAAAGGCTCCTTGTAGTCTATTCCTGCCACTAGACTATAACCATTTGCAAAATGGGCTTATCTGAACTGTCTCTAACCGCATGAATCCATCTAACCCCCCACTGCATTTTTGCCCATTTCCTCATTCATAGCTCAATCGAAAATTTGTGACTTCGATGAACTCATGGCTTCTTTGAAGGTCTGCGGTATATTACACATCACTCTTTAGCAGGAGTCAACATTGGTTGGTATGTGGTCATCACACTTTACACTGCAGTCATTCAAGTACTCGTGGCTTTTCCTCTTTCTGTTGGGACAACATGTCTCCTATGTATGCTGCATGAGTAACATTGTCAATCTCTGAAGTTTTGTCTCTTTTGAAAAGAGCCACCTTGGCTTTTGGCATCAAGGATACAACACTCTTTCCATGAAGATCATCATCATTTCCAGATCCTCCTGAATATGCCATTTGGCTACACTTTTATACAACAAACTTCACTAACCTGTGTTTAAGGACTCCTTCCTGTGTCTGAGTACTATACTAAGTATGATGGGCTATTTTTGTCTTACTCAACAAAGATTCCCATTTACATTAGGACTCTAACTTCTTCTTGTCCTGTTCTTGAACGATTCAAACACTATCATCTGTAAAAGGTAAGGCTTCCTCCCTGTCAACATCTAGTAGTGGAATCTGTCCTAAAAGTCTGTTGTAGCACCTGTTATGAATTACTGCAGCAGTCATTACAGCATATGTGCTCAACTTCTTTAGTAAGTTGGTCTCAAGTAGCATGCGTCTTGCAATCTCAAACAGTGTTCTCAAATTTCTCTCAGCAGTCACATTTGGATGAGTAAGATGCTGAAGTCTCATTCTTACGGAGCAATGACTGGAAGTCTTTTCCTCTGAACTCTGTGCCATTATTTGACCTAATACACTTGATTTATCCCAAAAGGGGCCAAGTCAGCAATGAACCTTTCAGTGGCTTTGACAGTATTGCTTTTTGCTTTGACTAAGAACACAAACACCTTCCCTGAAACATCATGAGTAAGGACTTGAGTCTATCTAACACATCATTTGCCTCTGGCTCTGTATAACCAGCCAAATTAGTATGTACAAGCTCAAGTGTTGGTTTTCCCCTTTTATTATGCTCTCAGTTCCTACTCTGAGAGAGTTCCCCTTTAAATATAATCACGCCCATGATATCCATCATCATTTCCAGTCTTTAGATGTAGTCTGTCATATGCTAGGATTTTGAACTTTCTTCCCTTCTTATTTTGAATGCAATATGTGGTCTTCAGCATTGAGTGCTTGTTTCACACTGTCTCTCTTTTTTTGTCTACAATTTAAGTCTTTATGAGTCGACCACTTGTAAAACCACACACCTTTCCCTGTTCTCTACATTCGGAAGTACATTGCCTGGGCCTTATTCCCTTTCTGGCTACAGTTGTAGTTGTAGTAAACATGGCTTTACGCTCTTGTGCCTCCTCAACTTGGTTTTGAACTCACCAAAAGTTATCTTCTCATCACCTCTCACTGTGATGTGGACAGAAAATGGCCTAAATTAATCGGGCAATGATTTCTCCACCATTTCTCAATCCTGTAATAGCCGTGTCTGCACAAATACTGTAGTCTATAGCACTCTTGTTGGTGGCTTTCTGTGTAGAGACTATTCATGCGTGGCTTCCCTTTTCCCTTCCTATTTCCTCCTCTTTCGACTCTGGCTTGTTCAATATAGCCCCCTTTAGCCCTAGCAACTGCAGATGGCCTGAAAAAACGTTGTCTCCCTTAATTCCTACTTTTTTCATCTCTGTCAAGACATAACCAATGCCATCAGCTTCCAAGTTCCCTCCTCTTACACTGTCGTGACATCAGTGTAAGAGCACACCTTAACAACACTTTAGCCTATAAGTTAGCGGTCTCTAATGTTAAGTTTTTAAGGGCTGATTTTCCTCGCACAATGCCTGAAAACCGCAGCAGTCAGCACAGCATCACAATGGGTGGTAGATCCACATCCTCCCTTCAGCCATTAAAACAAATAGCTCTTTATCCAAGAATGTGAGAGTGCCTACAGGACAGACTGGTGTGTCTTAAGTAAGAGCAGGCCTACATGTGTTTATCTGTCACTCATGACGATGATGATGTGATTGCACACATTTGTATGTAATCCTGGGATTTTGTATGTAATTCTAGTCATATCAACTGACATGGAGTCTGATATATGTTGGCTGATGATGGCTGATTTACACCAGTAGTAAGGCAGTAATATAAATTATATATAATGAATACATTTGCCCCATAGTGGTCAGTATATCAGTTAATGTAGTTTTAAACATTACTAAAACCTATTTGAAAGGACAAAAAAGTTAACTAGTTGCATGCCTTCATAGATGGACATTTAGATGGACCAGTTTGGTCCGAACTGAAATGTCTTCATGAAATGTCAATGACATTCATGGTCCCCTGTTGATGAACCCTAATGACTTTCAACAGATCATAGAAAACGATAATGCATGTATTCATGTATTCAAATTAAATGTAAGTAGACAAGTAACAATTAAGTTGTAATATGAAACAGTGGCTTAACGATTAAAATAGGCCAATTCAGTCATGTACACAGCAAAAGAACAAATGTATTGCAGATGGTTTGAACCTAGACAACAAAGCCGTTGTCTAGGATGTCATTAGACGTCTGCAAAATCAAATTTAATTGTGCAGATAAAATCAGTTGTGAGGAAGAAAAGGACAGAGAGATCCAGGGAAGAGATGATGACAGCATGACATGGGGCGATGGGAGCAGGAATGGTAATGTGGGGGGGGGGAGACAAAGCAGACAGACAGAAAGAAAAGACAAAAAAAAAATACAGTTAGAGACGGCGAGAGAGTAAGGAGTGTGAGGGTTACCACAACCATGCCACACTGAGTGCTGTGTTTACATGGTACTACACCACAGGGATTTAACCACAGACATGGCACGGCTCAGTGTGCAGCTGTGTGCATGTATTCTCTGTTACTGAAACATTGACCATATATGCATGCCTGCGGGTGGAGATTCAATATGTCTTAAAGTGAAACCTGTGATTTTGAGAAACAAACTTATTTTTGAATGAAATCACCAGCTAATTTGGTGAAAGAGACAGGTGGAATACCAAACAAAATACCTTGCATGCGCCTGTCAATACTTGGAATATTTTTTCAATCATTTAGTTGCAAAGTAAAGATTGTCCTAAGTGGTTAATGAGAAAAAGACAACCAATGGGCCAACAAAATGTTATACAAGGAATGCGATGAGAATATTCCAAAAGTTATTTGCAGTTGCTGTTGATGTGAACTCAGTTACCTCCTGAGTACATCTACCAACCTCGTTATTCATGGACCATCCCGTTTGCAGCAAATCATGCCTTGATAGTGTGTGAGGGAACCCCATTGACAAACCTACAAGCAGTAGGTTTTTCTCTTTATTTATTGCTTGTTTTATTTTTACATTATTCTTTTTTCATCTCAGAGCACAAGGGGATGATTTTGTAATTTTTTATTTTACCCCTGTGAGGTTGGATACAATTACATTGTGTGATTTGCTTTTGAAGTGAGAGATCTAGGGAGCGATCTTTCATCAGTACTGAAGTAATGGAAAATGTAGCTGCCAATGTGCCCATCTGTTGCCTGTTGAGGCTGAGTTTGCCCAAAAGTTATGATTTGAGCATGTTTCTGAAAAGCTAAATGCTGTACATGTGAGCCGCCATTGTTTTGTGTTGTTGTGTTTGTGATTTCTAACATAAATGCATACATTTCTATAAAGGAAGCATACCTTGACCACTCCCATGTTGATAACACTTGGAAAATGGCTCTTTACAGTCAATTTTCAAACACACAAAATGCACAGTTAATTTGCGATTAAATATATTTCATCATTTTTGACAGCCCCAGTAAAAAATTCACAAAGGAAGGTAAGATGGCAGGAAAGGGTGGAGGAGAAGAGAGTGAAAGCAGATAGAGAAGGAGACAGGAAGGAAAAGGAGGGTTAGCTAAAATGTGATGTGCCAGCGAGGGAGAAGCAGAAAGGAAGGAGAGAAGGACACAGCCAGAGATGTAGGTGCTGGCAAGGGAGGTTGAAAGAAGACGAGACAAGTGGGGGATGGACACAGAAAAAGGTGAAGGGTTTTTTTAGGGGGGGTTGCCTTCTGAGGAAAAGCAGTCGAATGTAATTGGTTCCTGATGTGAACCTGAGCTCAGTTCTCCAAATAAAAGGCCTTTCTGTCAGCTGTAATGGCTTTTCCATGCTGCACTGCTCTAGTGGGGGCTGCATTAGCATCCTAGCATAGCTCACGACCTGCTTTGAATTAGGAGGTATGCAATAATACAAATGTACCAACTGTGATGGCCTGATTAGCATCATAGGTCATGGACAGTTATAAAAGAGTTTTCTGTGACTACACAATGTAATCTGTTGAAGGGCAGATAAGAATCCTAGCATGCTGTGCAACAATATACAATATAGTGTGGATGACTGTTCAACCTTTGGCATTATCCTGTTTAGAATTATAGCAGCAGCCAAGCACAACTAATAGACAGCCATTAACATTGAAATATAGTATGTCTTAAGTCTTTTATGCTGCTCAAAAGTAAAAACAAACAAACCCTTAAAAGTTTCCCTTTTAAAATCGTATTGTTTTTTTCACTGTTGATTGTTGTTTTTTTTGCCTCAAAAAAAAAAAAATCCAAAAGTTATTATTGTAACCGTAGTATCCAAGATTCATGCTGTCCTTCAAAGTTGAGACCGTTAAAATTAGTTGATTAAATAAACATTTGATCATGATGCATTTATGGAACCCTTCATGAGGATATACACCTGGTATTTCCAGCTGGGAGGTTTAGAACACACATTCGGTGAATCATGCACATCATCATGCACAGTACCTCTGATCTCGGGACTAATTGGGATCTGCCAGGAAGACCTGTGGGGGACGTGGATAAGGAGAGAATGATGGGATACTTTGCCTATACCTAGTTAAATCCATCTGTTTCTATGAACACACATTAACATACGACACACACAGGCATGACAGGGCGTTGACCCTGATGCCACAGTATGTGAGGCTGAGCCACTACAAACACTAAACTTCACTGACCTTACCGACCCGACAACAAACAGCTGTCACATAACAGACCTGCATGCGTTTGTGTGCGCACGCTCACTTGCTCGATTGTCTCTTTCTCTGTGTGCAGTGCTGTGAGGCTGTGTCTACCTGGCAATAGCGTATGCACGCATGTGTTATGAGAGAAAAAGAGAATTGTTCAGCTGGTCATGTTGGTTTTTAAATGAAAAAATAGAATTAGGGGGCATTATGCTGCAATGATAGTAACAGCTGAGGTAGACTCCTTGTCTGTATCTGACCATGTTTTTCCTAATCCTATCTTGTATTGAACTTCACTCTGATTGAAGTTGTTTTTTTCCTTCCTTTTACAATAGGTCAATCTGGCAATGACGACAATGCTAATTGCAGGGGAAGGTTGTAAACCAGCGTAGAGGGGTCCATTACAAAAAGGAAAAAAAGAGAACACTTCATCAGCAGAGAGACGCCACGTATCACCACCTGAGACAAAGGAAGTCCCCATGGCTTATCTGTCATCTCCATCTCATAGCGTTTAGCTGCTATGACAATAACAAAGACGGATGGTGGCCTGGACACACACACACACTGCTACACACAGGTCGCAACTGTCATCATCCGGTTTGTGTAATCATGAGAGGAGAAAATAGGAAAGACAATGTCTGCGTTTGATATGCAGCACTTTAACTGCCACCCAAGCGGCAAAGTCATCTGATCTGTCAACATTTTAGTCATCCATATTGTTGCTTAGCGCCCAAATCATGAACATTTTTGTACATTAGTCCTGCAGAAATTAGCACAATACATAAACCATAATATGAAAATAGGTAACTTCTTTTTAAAAACTTTTTTTATCTTCTGACTTTTTGAAAACCTCATTGTTTTATTTATGTAATAGGTTGTTTTTTTTATATTTAGGCTTATTGTATTAAGCTTAATAATAATAGTATATTAATGATATAAGTAAACTTCATAATCTCCACTTTTCACGCTCCCTACCAATGAGTTGTGTTTATTTTGTGATGTCATTCATCTCCCTGCCCCCAGGCTGTTTAGTTAGCCTTTTCTCTCTTCTCCCCGTCTACTTTTTTTCTTCCATTTCCTCTATTTCACCCTACCTAACCCCTCGCTTTCTCTCACTCTCTGGCTCCACTACTGAAACTTAACTCTCCCCTGAAACCTCTGTGCCTCTTTCCTTCTTTCTGCCTGTCGTGTGTCAATAGCCCCTTCACGCTCCGTTTCTGTCTAATTGAACCTCCTCTCTCACCACCAACGTGGGCTGAATCCGTCAAAGTGATTCTTACACTTCTCTCAATGCTTAAAATAGCTAAAATGCCTTGTATTAGGAGCTAGAGGTTGATCTGTGATTCAGTTCATGCTCAAGGAGAGGACTTTTGTGGGCTTATACACACATTCAAAATGTCAAGCCTCTCTTATCTACATAGCTAAATGTCATGGAGCGGGACTCGGCAACATGCCTTTATGTGAGCGAACCTACGATATGTGCCAGAGTTTTTTCACACAGAGTTGTGCACTATTAGGCAAATACAGCATTGCTCCTATAGTAGCTTGTAGTACCAACATTGAGGAACTTTGTCATAAAGTTTTAGTATATAGATGAAATTATAATAAAATCATTTACCATTTCCTTAATACCCCAGAAAAATACTTTATATGACCTTACATAAAATAGCTGGAACGCAGAGGAAGGAGTAATTAAACATTTGCAAATATACCAAATATGGCAGAATCCTTCAGAAATGTAACCTTTTACGAGATTTTAATTTTTTTAAGAATATTTCTAGTCATGGGTGTGAATATTTTACTTACATATGTAGTTTAAAGACCTGGGAAAAAAAGAAAAAGCTTTAAACACAGGATGTTACTGATGTCATACAACGTTAGGTAAGTATAAAACTATAACTTTAAAGTTACTTCAGGGAATCTGTGTGCAGGTTTCTACATTCCGAGACTTCAGAGTGTTTCTATCGAAGCATCGACCTCACATAGAAGCAGCCATAGGCCAAAATCTGGTTCATGGTTGGGTGAATGTCCCTTTACACACTCTAGAATACTTGAGACTTAGTTTTTCGTTATCCTCCCTTCCAGTCATGCAATTATGTTGGTTTGTTTACTACAAACACCTTAGTGAATGTTACCAGATCACCATCTGTGCCGGTGTAACACATTAAAAACCAGTGGATTGTGCTTCCTTTATCCACTTTGTATTTCCACCCATATTGAACTACCCTATGAATAGCATACGTGCATGTTAGATAAAAAAGGAATTAATGATTGTTGATAGGACAATTCTCAATCATAATAGCTGAATTAAGCAGAAATTACTATGGCTTGTGGCTGAAGCCAATGTAGAAGTACCATCAAGAGCCGCTGGACACTGGTTCCAAAACATCCATGGCTCTAATTGACCATTCAAAAAGCACCTCCTTCTCTCTATAAATATGAAGTCTTATTAACATGATCAGAAAGCAGAAACCTATTCTGAGGAACACAATGATTCATAGGTAAAAATGCAGAATATTACAGTATTTGAAAAGCCCTACTTCTCTGGACACAGCCAAACCCCACCCGAGCCAAAAGAATAGTGACAGGAACCTCATGACTGTAGTCTGAACCATTTAATTCCTGCACACAGATATTTGAATGGACAGGGTTACCACACATAAAGAAAAAAGAAACAGTCTCACTACCAAACAGAAGAACAAACCTCCTATTAACACTTGCCGATTAGGAGATGCATACTGTTTTCACATTGATGTTTGCACTTCAATTCACACTTCAGGGTCAACTTGCAAGTGTGAAGTGTGAAGTGAAATTTAAATTGTCCGTGAGGTGCAACCTTGTCTGAAACTTTTTAGTCTCCCGCGAATAGCAATGCAATTGTCCTCAGACTGCATAGCACAAAAAAACTGAAAGAGTTTTATTGCACTTTGTTGTTGGAGAATAACAGATCATGACTATCACATATAAACCACATATACAAACAAGCATAGATCTGCCTGAAGCCATGTGAGCCTGAGTCTCCCCCTCGTACAGTAGATGGGACTCTCCCTCGGCTCGACTGTTTGCTTTCCACTGTGGGACACCACGGTTTAAATTTGGTCTGTTGGACTTGTGTGAAACAGAGGAGCTTCTATCGCAACAAGGGCCCAAATGCAGCATAGCGGTCAAGCGAGTATTTTGACGAATCGCTCAAAGCAAACAGATTTCCCCATCGCCGGTTTCAGTGCGGTTCTACTCGTTCCTTTTCCCGTCCTCAAAACTACAAGTGACAAACATACAACACGGTCTTCTCTGTCACATCTTCAAAAGATTATGAGAAGTACTTTTTTTGCCACATTATTATGCTGCTCTCTCCACTTCAAAGGAAATATATTATGCTTTTCTGTTTTTTTTGTTTCTGTTATTTATATACTGTTATGATGTTGGATGCAGAATAACGTTTTCCAGTAAAGAACATGAAAAAGTAGTGAGATGCTATAATTATGTATTTTGTTTCACGATTTGTTGACGTTGCCTCTGTCCAATCAGAATAAAGGGGGGCCTTAAAGAGACAGGAGCTAAAACGACCTGTTTCAGACACAGGGTGAACTGAGGGACAGCATAAAGGGCCGGTATGAGTTTAAATAAGGAGATTTTTGAACTGTCATTATGGTCCCTTTAAGGGGAAAGGAAGCCACAATGATTTATGGGAACCAATTGTGACCAATTGTGATACAGAAGTCTCACTGAATGTGGTATTTATAGATGCATGACCAATTTTAGAAGACAACGTACCATTTTGGTCCATTTACCAGTGAATGACACATACAAGCATTTTGTGATCTAACGGCTGTAAAAAAAATAATGCTTTATGATGAGTCAACGCTACTAGTTTTAGTGTAAGATCTTTGTACAAAACAGTATTTTCATCACAGACGTTTTAATGGTGTGTCCCAGATTGCAGAGCTGGACATCTTCCTCTATAACAGGATAAACAACAATCCGCTCTGATGCTTCACATCTGCCCGATTGGGCCATTTTTAAGGCTAATATCATCCTGGCTTTGAAATATTGGCGCCCAACTGTGGAAAATATCATGCGCAATATGAGCGTCGGGCGACTGGTTCGTATTAGTACAACGTAAAATTCAATGGCAATGACATATTAAAGTTTATGAAACAAATGAGACAACCTTATATTGTTCAATGTATCGCGGCTTTAACACTCGATTTCTTTCGACAGTCGCAGCGGTTGGTTTAAACACCTCCCTAAGTGTTCACAGATGGCGCAAAGATGGCAGACACGACTGTCCCGAATACTTTCTCATAACCTGAGAGCTTCTTTGAGGAGGTTTCGGCTTCAGTCGGGCATACCATCACCGGCCGGCAGGAGGAAATATTTCCAATATATTCTGTTGAAGGTTAATTGGTAAGGAATACAATATGTCTTTTGAGTCCCTCAGTGTCAGTCTCACACTCTCCTTTTTCTCTCTCCTTCACTCCACCCTTGCAGCTCTCTCCCTTCCTGTCTCCCTCTTAACAAGTTACAGAATAAAAAATGTGTTTCCAATTAGGCACTGAGGGGGGAAAAAAGAACAACTCTCAGCTGCGGACACTACAAGAAATGTCTCAACAGGTTATTCAATTCTTAACATCTTTTTTGATGTTTTTTTTTTGTTCTTATTATGAGTGGGGGGGATAGTTGGATGAAATAACTGCACTTGTTTCACCTGTTTTTTTCAGATTCTGTAGATTACATGGGGAAAAACACTTCTACCAGTGTCAAGATATGGAAATTTACTCAACAAAATGTTTCAGGTTCGATTGAGCTTCAGTGAAATGTCACCCTTTTTTGCAAAATGTAAGCAAAATCTAGCAAGGACTTTGTTTAAATGCCATTTTTTTGCAGTGTTTGTGTGTGTGAGCGCGCGCGTGCGTGTCTGTGACGTCACGTGCAGACAAAGGTCCTCTCCTGTAGAGTGTGTGTGGCAGTCTGTCGGTCAGAGAGGGAGGGAGAGAGAGAGAGAGAAAAAAAGAGAGAGAGAGGGAGAGCTTGGCGAAGCCGCCGCGCCAGCGCAGAGAGGCACGGACTCAGAGCAAAGAGCATCAAGGCGACTTCATCTGGGAGGAAAACAAATAAGTTTAAAAAAGTAAAAAAAAAAAATCAGTACAAAGAGGAAAAAAGACGGAGATGTTGCTTTGCTGCACGGACATAAAATGAACGGGTTACCTGGCTGTATATTGGATTTGGAATACTTCTATTACGCCGCTGCGACTTTGACACCAGAGTTGCGCAGGAGTCTCTAGGAGTTGCCTGTTGGAGGAATTTCAGGTTCCCTCGAATCAATCTTGAGTCGGACATCCAGGAACCAGTCAGGGAGTAAGCTAAACCACCTACCTACTGCTCTCACTGGGAACAGAAAGAAAGACGATGTGAGTATTTTTTTATTTCTTATTATGAATATTGAATGAATGCGCATATAAATTCACTAGTGATCCATAGACGGAGAAAAAAGTCGATTTCTTTTTTTTCTTATGGCTCATGGTGGTGCGTCTTTGCGCATGCTGGATGTGGGCATCTTGACATAATCCAAGTATACCTGCCACGTAGACGCGAGGAGAAAGCGTCGGGTTCAGATAAAGCCTTTGATGCCATAAGCAGATGCCTGAATCCGCCGTGCGCACCGTTATTTTTTTTTCGGTAGGAGGGCGCGCGTGTCGTGCGCCTATAGAGTTCGGGACCGGTGACGCGGCTGGAATGAGGGACTCCTTAGCGCAGGGATCTTTATCAAACTCGGATTTGGAATAATATTTGTGGAAGGGGAGTGACTTGGAGAGGGGGAAAAAAAGAAAAGACAAACAAAAAACAAAACAAGCTTTCTGTCTGGGAGTAAACGTTTGACATCTGTGTCGATTTTCCACGCTGATTCAGGGAATTTGGAATTTAGATTTATTTCGGTTTACATGATTTAATCTTTTCATAAAAAAAAGGTTTCGAGCAACAAGTTACCCAGCACCATCCATAGGGAAATACTTGTCTTTTTTGTCAGTTTAAGGTGTGATTACTAAAACATGATGAGCAGGCCAGCAGCATACTGATGGTCCTCAAACATGTCTTGTGGTGTTGGCATCTTCCCAAAGTATACGCCTTGATGCTGTCTACTACCAGCGGGACTCAATACACCATGCGGTGCCCTGGACTCAGGCCCTGATATGCAACAGTTCCGTGAACTGTCTTAACTTCTCACTGAACCCTTATAAAAGGTGTGACAAGTGCAAGGGGAAAAAATGGATTCTACATGTATGGTATTCAGGCAGAGAGTCAATGTTAAACTCACCTGCTGCACAGAGGATGGAGAGAACTCACTGACACTCAGTCACATTTGATTTGATTATTCAGAAATTTGATCTGTCGTGTCTCGACAAAAAGTGCATTTGAGACTGTCCATTGTGGATAACACTCAGCGTATATATAGATGTAAGTGCCGCTGAACTTGTGAAGTGCATGATGAGTCATGATGAACAGAAACTTTTTTTTTTTTTTTTTTTTTTAGTAATGGTTGATAAGACCGTCCAACATTTTGGTCCAAAGCAGATTAGTTTAATAACTACTTTGTTGGGAGGTTGGAACAGAGTGGGTAGAGCTGTGTGAGTGTGTGTGTGTGTGTGTGTGTGTGTGTGTGGGGGGGGGGTTAGAAAAGCCTCCTATGCTCATCACTAGAGTTAAGTGGAGTTCAGTAGTTAACAGACTGCAGTGTTTAGGAACCACAAAATATCTATGATTTAAAGAAAATAAGCTCCATTTTTCCTTTATTGTCACCTTTGCAACATATTTTGTTTCCTCTATGAAAAGCAAACAAAGCAAGAAAGATTGGCTGGATTACCATGAAATCTGCTCCGGATAATATTTATCCCCACATGCTCCCATGATCCTATCACAATTCCCTTTCACCCAAATTTACACATGTATCCAGGATATGTGATGAAGTAACTAAGTTGTTAGTTTAAGTCTGTCCTCTGTCACCGCCTACATGCTGCTATTGCACTTTTGATGTGACCTAATTAAGACTGATCTTTGGCTGAAATGGTGTGTGTGTGTGTGTGTTCACATGAGAGAGCGAGAACACTGTTTACCTACCTCCCACTGACAGAACCTTAGGGGTTTTTTGATGCTATAGTTGTGTGTAAAACTTCTGGAGATCTAATCATGGAATCCACACCACTTTTTTCAAAATGAGGATTTCTTACAGCATTAAACTGACAAAACATTTGTTCTGATGTGATTTTTTTCCTGATGGAAATATGACATATTAATGTCAACAATCATGCTTTCTGGCATGTAGAGAAATGCTGAGTGTGCACAGTAGATTGTGATTTGTATCAAGCTGGCAAGACCAAAATTTCTATAGATGAGAAAGACATCAGTAAAAAGGGCCGGAAATTGTGGTTCATGCTTGTGCATTAGTGCAATAAGGAAAAAAAGAAGAGCAAATCTTCATGACCATACAGTCCATTAACAGTTACATAGAATATTATAGCAGAAAGGGATATTATCATAGGAGTGCAGCACATAAATCCTCATTACAAAGATGAATGCACATTTGAGAGTTCAGTGGTGGAAAAACCATATAGTTCTATAGAGCAGAAGAAAGTGATATGGTTAGATGATAGATGAGTCATTGATAACCATATGTACAATGAGGGAACAATACAGGCCTGGATGATTGACCCAGACATTGAGTGGATCCAGTGCCTCAGTAATGCAGTGGGGGGGTCATTTTTTCTGACCTGGTTCAGGTCCACTCATCACCTGTGGTTTGATGTGGATGAAAATGATGTGAATCATATGCTGTGGCCTTTATAGTCACCAGATCAGAGCCCGGTTGAAAACCTATGGGAGACTTTTCCAAGGGAAAAACTTTTGTAAGACGATGTAAGAATTCAAATTGTTGGCCCATTTTTATTACCTGTGTGGAATCTGATATGCGTTGGCCGTAAAAATGGGCTGAGACTCTTCACACAGCTACAGCTGGAATTGCGTAACTAGAACATGTGGTCTTAAACATTTTCAACCTGGGACTGAAAATAAGACAGTATCCTTTTTCAGTTTGGAGATGAAGTATTATATTTTTGCATATAGATATTTCATAATTCACACATTTTGCCTATTTTAAAACTTTTGTGAAAAAACAAAATCAAAACAGGTCAAATCCTGCAAAACATTACTGTGTTACGCATGGCTTTACAATAACTGTATTTTGTAGTTGCAGCTGTCCCATTTTTGCATATCTAATTATAATATGCAAAATTTGACCACAAGAATGTCTGCGGGAAAAGGTGGAGGGAAGTGAGAAATAGAAATGAGAGCAAGTGATGACATACAAAATGAAAAAAAGATAAATGTTGCTTTATGCATATAAACCAATTTGGTATAAAGTGGCAAACATTGAGTTCTAGTTAGATTCAGCAAATTATATTTAACTTCAAGTACAATATGATCAAATTTTCCAAAACAGATTAGTTTTTTTCTCTCATATATCTTTAGATTTAGCCATGTGACTAGTCAGCGGACAATCATGTCACCATGGATATGACACACCAGCGGTCCAGATATGGGGGCAGCATTGTTCTCAGTAGCTCAGCGGTTTCCTCAGTAACCAGGGAAGCAGCCCATGTTCTGATAGATTTGACAGGATTGCACAAACTCGACCAAAAGTTATTCCACAACTTGTGAGATATGTTGAAAAACCAAAGGAAATCTGCAGGGAGGAGTTGATGCTTCTGACCTCTGACCCTCCTCGCTCAAACTAAACTAAACTCCCATTGCAAAGGCTTATCTCTCCTGAAGATGACTGTTTTCTCTTTCCCTACATGAGCCCCAACATCCGTCAAAAGAGAGGGTCCTTGAAACATCTGTGTTGTGATTACCGAAGGAACGATTTCTCCTCCCCCTCTTCTAAGAACCCGCATTCCACCCATTCTTCCTCCCAAGGTCCAGATTGCTTCCACATTCATGCAGGTGACAGAGTTGCATTTGGTGAGCTATTGTGGCAAAAATTATCTTTCCCCCAAGGCCTTCAGAAAAGGGAATTCATTTGATTTCTACCTGTTCAAACAAGCATTTTACAAAAAAGTTGACAGCAACTAGTTACAAAGAGTATTAACACCTCCATTATCTGCCAAAGTTCCCTTCACATTTGTATACTTACAAATGCTTGTGCTTCTTTAGTAGAAATGAAAGTGGTCATACCACTTCTTCAACTGCTGATATGGATGATGTTGCCGATCACATTTCATGCCTTAAAAGCCACAATTTCCTCTTTGCTGCCGCTGGTATTGGACTGCACATAACGTCAATCACTCGTTGTGTGATATGTTGGAGGTGAAGAACATCATGCCTCCAAGTCGAGTGCCAATTCCCTTTGCGAAATCTGTACTTTTTTCCCCTTGGACTCTGTGTTGTCACATGCACAGTAGGTCATGGCTACAGACATGCTCCCTACTTATCTGGTCTTGATTTTTTATTTTGTATTTTTTTAGGTCAACATACATTAGGTATATGCACATGCTTAAGCATGAGGGCACATGAAATACCTTGAAACTCTTCTGACTGTCGCAAGGTTAATCTTAAAAAATAGTCTTTACACAGGAAGATGTTCTTGTTGATTTGTGATGTCATTTCTTCACACTGGGGGGGGAATGAGAGGAATGAGAGGAAATGACAACATAGACACATATCTCAGACCTGCGGCTTCTGCTGCAAGGAGAGTAGAACAACAGAGCTGTTGCAGAGGACTAAGTAGGAGAATGAGGCTGTTTTGTTGTTGTTGTTTTAGGGTTTTTGGGTTTGTTTGTTTTTTGCCCTAATGACTTCACAGTTCAAAGTGATTGGTGGAGCCATCCTTGGGGGATGGTTTCACACACAGGTGTGAAAACCTGGCGGCTCTCTGAGCACTTCAGCTCAATCACATAAATGTCACATATCCCGTCTATGGGCACTGCAGGGACATTAATGACACTGTGTGTGTTTGTGTATGTGCTGTTACACACTGACAGGAAATGAAAAAGACAGGCAATATAGAAGAGTAGACACTTTTGAGATCAAAAATAATTTCCCGATTTTAGAGACTGCAGATTTTAGAGACTGCAAAATTAGAGTGTGCAATGCTTATAGATAACACCTAATGAAAAGAACCTTATCCTAAAACATAATTAACAATTCAAATCAGCTGTTGACCACAAGCTAGTAATCGATGAGCCAGGTGCAGTCAGAACAGCAAGTATCAAGAGCTCAAGCTGCAGTGGTGCAATTTCAGAGGCTCGTGCTGGAGGGCATCAGCTGATGGGGGGGGGGAAAAAAAACATGCATCGGCCCTTTCTTTATGGGGGTGTTGAGATATGAATTGCTTCCTCACTCTTTGCTTCCCAACTGACCTCCCATTAATTCTCCCTCCTTGAAAATGTCTGTTCCACATGTCTTAATGCAGTGTGTGTGTGTGTGTCTGTGAGTGAGGGCAATGAGGTTTAAAATCATAAGGGTGTCTCAGGTCAGTCATGGGAAAGGCAGAAAGAGGAACCAAGCTCAGCAAAAATGAGGAAACCATCAACCAATCATGTGTGTCTTAAACACATGCAGCATATCCTGCACTCAAGATACAAACTCCCCTTTTAAAACTTAGTGAAGTTACACCCGCTGAGTCATACGAGAGTTACATTGACGTCTGCAAGTAGTGACAATTGTTTGTTGACATTGTTGACTCGCCGCATCAAGTGTAGTACAATAATGTGGAAATTTATTACATGTTTTGAAAGCAGTAGATTGCGGAGAGATGATCTTATTATGTAGCGTTTCAAGTGTTTTATGTCTAAATTGAAGACGCAGAATTTTCCCAGATGTTAAAATCATTTCAGACACAGTGGCCTCTGCCACATGTCAATCAACAATGTTCAATCAAGTGAAGTAGATATTTATAAGTTTCCATTCCCTCTATAAATATTTTTCTTCATTTTACCACCACAAAACCTGAGTCAACTTTTTAGTATATAATGGACAAATGCGATTTGACTGTTTAATGCCTAAAGAAAAGCTGCACATCTCACCTAAAATTGATTAGATTTTCTTTTTTTATGATGAACACACAAAAACCCATAACTGCTTAAGAAATGCATATATTTCAATTTAATTTAAGACAATTTTATTTGTCTGGAGAACAATAGGTACTGGTTAGAATTTAGGGAAGGACGGTTGCAGCCAAGCACAGAGAGTTCTTTGAAGAAAAACCTGCTTTAAGAGTGACATTACATCAGATTGGAGCAAGGGTTCACCGTTCAGCACAACAGCAGCCTTAAGCATGCAGCCAAAAAACTCTTGAGTGGCTTCAGGGTAAGTCCCCGAATGTCTCTGAATGGTCCTGCCAAAGCCCAGACTTGAACCCTAGAGAAAATCCAATATGACTGAGCTTGAGAGGCTCTGGCAGGAAGAATGGGGGGGAAAACTGCCTATTGTAGAGATTTACCCAAGAAGAGTTGAAGCTATACAATTACTGCCAAAGATGCCTTTAGTAAAGTAGAATAAAGGCTAAATGAGAGATTTCTAAAAACATGTTTTCCCTGTCATTGTGTGTTTCTGTTGTCATTATGGGTTACTTTACGTAGGTGAATTCCTTAAAAAGTCCAATTTAAATTAAATCTTTTACAAAGTGTACTCGAAGGGGGTCAACTTGAAGGAGTCTGAAAACATTCAAAGCCTGTATTTCTTTTATCCAATCTTTTATTCATTTGTCTTCTTTGCCTTCTACTTCTTAATTTGCTTGCTTGCTTTTTTTGCCTTCAGTCTGCTCTCCCGCAGTTAGACAGAGGTCAAGTGATTTGATTGGTTACTGGGGAGCATTCCATGACCAGGCCTTAGAAACTCCTTGGATGTATGTGTTTAAAAACATTGTCCTGAATTTAGGAATTGGGGATTATGGAAAAAGGAAAGAAAAGGGTACTCTGCAGTCTCATTGTTTAATATGTATTTGCAAGTAAAACTCTAGTCTGTAGTGTACACAAATTGAATTACAGTTCCTTCAAGAATATGTTTAACCAGTTTTTACAACACTTTTGAGTCATACCCTTAAATCTCTGCAGACTGCACTGATGCACTCATATTGCATCTGAGCGTTGGTGATGTCATCTGAGTGATCTGTCTCCAATTGTGTGATTTCATTAGATGATGACTGAACACACCCAGTAATAAACTGTAAAAAAAAGCCTTTGTCATAATGAAACCACAATTACAATGGAAACAATTGATTACATAACGTCAACATCAACTTATTTGATTTATATTTTTGATGTATCACCTTAGAAATAAAAAAAAAATGGTAAAATTAAAAAAAAAAAATTGAGGTGAAAATGAGCTAAAGTTAAATTGAATGAGACCCAATGAAGCGAAAATTTAACTTGCATGACTATCACCTAAGTCTGTTGTCTGTGTTTTCCTGGTCTTTTTTGTCAATTTGCCGAATTGAAAGATATTCCTAAAGATTTCTCCATTGTTCTAAATGGCTTTGTTTTCAGACTCAACTCCTTCTTCTCTGTTTACAGCCATGCATCACATAGTCTCTACCACCATCTTCTACGTTATCTAGTTTATTTATTCAAAACCAATTTATACAAGCAGACCTAATTTGCATTTTTGTTTTTTGCAAAATTTCAGAAGTTTGCTTAAAATTGGCTAAACGCTTAGTTGAAAACCCAATTACAGTCTCCAAAAGCTAGATCTCCAGACCTGGGCTCTGATATAACATGAAGAAGACCTTCCAATAAAGGTCATAAAAATGACACATTTAAAATGATGCTAATTTAAAACAGGTGAGACCCAAATACATATACTTGTTTACAAATTAGTCCCACAGGAAAGTTGAGCTTTGAAGGGAAGGAATTCTAAGAAAGGGCAAAAAAAAGCTTTTTGTTCCATTTTAAGCATTCTATTCAAATCCAAATTCCAATTGGGACATGGTTACAGTTACATATATCAGTTATATAATCGATTGCATTGTGTGGTAACGAGGTATGAGGCCCCTTACGACAAAATGATTGGGCAAAATGGGACAAAAGTCCAATTAAAACCTTGCATGCAGAGTTCTGCAAAAGTATTCTCTGTGTACAAACCCCAAATTCTGTATCCAGGGTTGAATTAGGTCAATAGCTGAAGGCTATTGACACTTTATGTATTCAGCAGTCGCCTGCCAGGAGTGAAACATACAGGAGCACCCTCAGTGAGCTGGTCCTGAGGCTGGCTGACCTTCCACTTTCTGACATCACAAACCTCAGTCAGCCTCAGAGCAGATACACTGTTATTCAGAAAGTTAGAACTTAACCAAATTACAACTGAAGCGAAATAAAGATACACCGCTTATTGGAATGATATTAGGTGCTCAAAACACAACCTAGGAACATATTTGGTCCTAACAGCCAGTATACTGTGGCAGACTGCCTAACCACATAAGAACCTGAGCAAGACTCTGACAATGTGACCATCGTCTGTCAATAGAGGAGAACAAACACAGGGAGACCTGGTTGCCCAGAGAGAACAGGTTGTCCTTCTGTCACTGTGAAATTACACTTTCTACCAATCGTCACCATATTCTATTTACTGCCATCTCCTTTTGTTTTTTTGTTTTGTTGTTATTTATAGACTACTGTCTTTATTTTATCATCAGTAAGATTTGCTGTTGAATCTGTCGAATCAGAGATTTATTGTTTAAACTTTTATATTTATTCAAATTCTCTTTGTTCATCTGTTCTTTAACAATGTATTTCATAATCGTACTTGTGAATTGAATTGTAAAATAGCTATCACATGTCTCATACTGTATGTCTTTTTCTTCGTGAAGCTATTGTGGAAAGCTTGTCCTTCTAAAAAACGCCATTGGCGACCACATTTCAGTTAGGTACTTTACGCATTATGGTTTTCAGTTCCCTCATGCGTTTGCATGTTAGTATAATATGCGCTTGTTCATGTATGAAAGAGAAAGTATCGGTTTTCCGAATTTGCATTTAAACTGCGTTGATGCACACACACACGCTTCTGTTCCTCATTGTCTACATTCATTCCATATGTCATAACCTTCACTTAACCAGTAATATGTGCCCAGTACTTTTATGCATCGCCAAAATTCACACCAGAAGCGACACGTGTTCAATGACATGGATGACTGATGAATTCCTAAAATGCTCCAGAAACACTGCAAAAACATTGTTGATGTGGTTAGTCCTTCACCCTGAAATTATACTGAAAGAAGTAAACACCAGTTCACAGTGATTACGCCTCACAAATACTAATAGTTAATAAGCGACATGCCAACTGTTTGCATCCCAGGTGCAAATGCAGCAGTAAATTGTTGTTCTGTACCACCACAAGTTGTCAAAAACTCCACAAATGCTGTTAAGTTTAGGAGTACACACCATGTACACCATATACAGCTAATGCTTTCTGTTCAAAACTGCATTTCTAAAGGCTATTTTCCTGCCTTTTAGCCTGAAAATCTGCTTTACTAAAACATGTGGAACAAATCATAGCGGAAAGATCTTACAGCAAAGCAGCTTATTAGATGGACATTTACAGGATGAAAGGTTGTCTTATGCGCTGCTCCTCAGATAATAAGCCATGAGTTGGATTTCAGTTGTCACTAGGCTTTCCCAAGCTATAAAATTCATAGCCAAATTAAAATGCCTTTTATGTGTTATTTACGATGCTGGATATTTTGTTTTTAAATAAAACATTGCCTCTAGTGGCTTTGCACAAACCAGAAGACACTGTAAAACCCATTTAGCCTGTCTGTAAAGGCTCTATGTTAACTCCTTCACCCTGGTAGATAAAACATTATTTTGTCAGACTACTCATGAGTAAATGCTCTAGAAGTGCTTCTGTTGGTAGTTTGTTGATTCTGCTACTGCAACTGTGTGATTTAATAGTCCACAATTTTCTCTAATTGGCACTTTTAGTGGCTATGTTTCTACAATAATTTAAGATTCCTTTAATTCCACTGTATACTGTTGTTATAATAGTAATAATAAATTGAATTACCACTTTTCAAAGTGAAAAGAATCATAAAAAACACACAAAGCAAAAGGTAGCAGATGAATTTAATCCAGAGTTATGAAAAGGTGTGTTTTGATAATGTTTGGACATAGACAGGTCGGTGCAGTCACAGATGAGTGATTCTTGACTGGAGGCAGGAGGTTGGCATCAGAGGAGCAGAGGCTGTGGGAAGGAGTGTGGTGATGGAACAGGCCGTGAGGTAGGAGGAGGACTGCTTATGGAGTGAAGAGAAGGACTTTGAATTGAAGCTGTTGTGGGACAGGAAGCCAGTGGAGGTTCTGGAGGATAGGGGTGATGTGGTCAATGGAGTGGGTGAGCAGGCATGCAGTAGAGTTCTGTATATACTGGAGTTGATTTAGGACTTTGGATGATATGCCATGAAGTCTGCTGTTGGAGTAGTTGAGTCTGGATGTGATGAAAACATGGATCAAAGTTTCAGCAGCAGAGGAGGAGAGTAATGGGGTGGAAAAAGGCAGTTCTGGTTATTGATTGATTGATATCGTGTTCAAAGGAGATATTGTTGAAAATGACTCTGAGGTTGCAGGAGTTGTTAGTGGTTTTGATGAGGGATTTGGGAACGATGATGAACTTGCCTGATTTATCACAGTTTAATTTTAGAAAGTTGGCCTGCAATATTTAATTTCAGAGTGAAGTGAGTTGCAGTAGTGATGGATTTAGTGGAGATGGAGAGGTGGATATCATCAGCATTGAAGTGGAGGTGTGATATAATAATAATAATATTATGATGATGATGATTATTACCAAGGGGGATGTTTTAGAGAATGAACAGGAAAGGACCGAGCACAGAACTTTGGGGGATGCCTTGGGACAGAGGAATGGTCAAACAGGGGCAGTTGTTGATGCTGATAAACTATTGTCCGTTTGAGAGATTTGACCTTTGCCAAAAGAGGGTAGTGCCTGTGATTTAAGGCAGGGAAGGTGTCAAAAGCTGCAGTGAGGTCAAGGAGGATGAGAATGCTTGCATTAATGACCAAGGGAAGGAGGAGGTCATTGGTGACTTTGAGGAGGGCCGTTTATTTGCTGTTCTGTGAGTGGAACCCCAATCGAAAAGGTTTTGAACAGGTGGTTGGATATGAGGTAGGCTTTGAGTTGGCAGGTGATCACACATTCCAACAGAAAGGGGAGGTTTTGAGATGGGCCGGAAATTGTTCAGGGTATCAGGGTTGATTCCAGGTTTGTTTCAGGATTGGAATGTGTATTCTGTTGTATTCTAGTAAAGTCAAGTCTAGTCTGATAAAAACATACTTTATTGTACCGCAGTCTGAAAGAATAAAGACTACTATTCACACATCAATTCTGCCACATTGAAATGGTGGTCATGTTGACAGGTTAGAATGTGTTGCTGTTTCATTACGAATTCATAAGATATGATATACAAGAAGTAGGACTGCTCAAAACAGGTTTTAATTAAAAAATTCAAAGAGCGCACATTGGGGACTCATTAAACGTAACATACATTTGCCACGTAGATTGTGTTTTAAATTCAATTTGAAGAGATGACCGCATCGAGTCAAAATACATTCTACTCTATGTTACCGCTCTATCTTCAGCCATCAAATGTAATGACTGAACATGTGTAATGCGAGTTGTGCCTTTGTGTGCAGAGATGGAAGTGCTTAAGTGGTTGGAGGGGTATCATCCACTGAGGAGCTGTGAATCAGCCCCTTATGGCCGCAGTCACACATGACTCAACACCAGCTCCTAATCCAGCCCTTGTACTGAGCTCTGCTGGTACACAGTAACAGTTTGAGAGTATGTGCGAGTGTAATGGTTTGTGTGTGTGTGTGTGGTTATGTGTACTCGTGCATGATGTTGAAGAGAACGTAAGAGAATGAAAGCCTATGTGTGAGAGTGTTTGTGTGTATTCAGGGTTGTAGAAGTCCTGTTTCTCTGCTTTCTGGGGTGGGAGAATGGGAACAATGGGCGTATTGTGTGGAGAGTTGGCAAAGAGGACAGGGGTGGGGGAGGTGGTGGTGGAGGAGGAGGATAGGAGGAGACAGGCGACGAGAGCTGAGGAAAAGGGAAAGGGGTGAAGTGGAGAGGTCAATGGGGGGAGTTAACATGTGGGGACAACAGAGACCACGTGGAATGAAGTAGAGGCGAACAGAGTGACAGAGGACAGGGTTGTGTGGAAAAGAGTTGAGGAGAGAGGGGATAAAAAAAGGTGAGGGAGAGACTACGGAAAAGGAAAGGTAGGGACGAGAAGGGGGTTGGGGTGAGGGAAGGAAAGGAAAGGAGAAGAAATCTTTCCAGGCTCATCCAGAATTGCGAGAAAAAGGTGAAGTCAGTGATGAAAACCAAGCGTTTGATTAAAACCGTTAAAAAAACTTTTGAGTGTTTAAAGTAAACTGCTTTTTTTTCCCCAAATGTTTGCATCAAACCGTGGAGTTGAATGCACCTCAGGGCTAGTACTGGACATTTCAGTCACTCAGTGGGTCATAAAGCTGGTGATGAAAGCTGGAAATGCAAACTAAGGACTTCTTAGCATCTTTGCAGGTGTGAAAAAATGGTGTCAAGTGTTACAAACGTAATAGAGTAAGTAAGAAAGTAACCTTTAACTGTAATGCAGACCTAGGTTATATCCACCCTGCTATATTTTACTGTAAAAACACTACTATTGATACTTTTCTATTATTTATTGGAAAGACAAGATGACAGTACATTTTTTAACAGAGCTGGTATTTTATTTACTGTCTAGTATTATCATCCAGAAAAACTGTATTTATTCAAGTTTTTAATTACTTGCCACATTTTCCGATATTAACATTACATTTGTACGTGGTGATGACCTTATAATCACCTTCACTAATCCCCATTTTAAAGAGCAGACCTTAAACATGTCATAATATAACTTGATGGCATAATGAGGTTCTAAATACTGGATTACTCTTTTCAACAACACTTGCTTCGGGTCTGAGTTTTGACTTTAGTAAAACACAGCTAAATGTTTGACCTCTGCACCTTCAGCAACCTCCAAGCATCTCAAAATATATCATTATGTTATAGGATCCACTAGACTTAATGTTCTTATTGATAAGCTCAAACCAAACAAAAAAAGCATTTCTGTTTATATCTGCAGCACATATAAGGTACTAATGCTCCAGATTGTATACATTCACAATAACATCTATTGTGCTAAATATATGGTGCAAGTTTTTTTTTTTAAATATAAATACAATTGATTGTTTGCATTGCAATCAATCTGTCAAAATGATCTAAAAGAATGACTTGCCATGATGTAGTTTGGATGTAATTGGATCACAGGAATACAAATTAGTTGGTTGTTACAACAGATGAATTGCTATACTCCTAGGAAACACCCTCATTCCTTTTGTGTTTGGCTGTTATCAGTCATAATGTATCTCTTCCTGATTCCTGAAATTCATGTTGTATTACCTGAGTGATGAGGGAATACTCCGGAAAACCATTATCGCATTTAGACTGTCCCATGGCTTCCTCAGGCAGTGATAAATACTGCTCCTGGTATATTTTGGATGCCTAGTGAAAATGATTGGCACTGTAATGTGCATTTATAGGTGTTTTAATATGGACAGAAATTATTACTGACAACAGTAGAGATGATCATGTAGCCCTAAACTTAATAGAGGAAGGAAACGTTTCCCTCTAAAGCAGAGCACACACAGTCTCAGTGAAGGGACTTTTTATCACTTTCAGATGTATCCTTTCAGATGTAATCACTCATTGACATCAAAGTCTGGTTTGAAAAATGCATCACAGCTGAACTGCAATTTGGGTGATTGTTTTTTTATATATACTAAAATAGTTTTCCATCTTTTAAAAGATCCCATGTGTACAATGCTCATAACTTATGCATAACTGTAAACGCTCTTACGAGCTCTGTGAATTTTTATGAAAATGAATCATTTTTTCATACTGAGAAACAACAAAGCTGAGAATTTAGTCTGAGATGTCACGCTAATGAACTACAGGGAACACATGTTGCATAATAAAACATCTTTCATTTTTGTGTCTTAAGATAAGTTAAGTGGGAAAACATGTTCTTTTTGCTGTAAAATGCCCTCAATTTGATAAAGTTCCCAGTGAAACCATACATCAGTATGATAGCCTTTAACTCTTTAACCATTAAATACAGAATTTTTTCATTAAAGACAGAATGTCTTTGTGGATGTTTAGGCACAAGTGAGCTATAGATCAGTGTCTCATAAGGTGGAAAATGGGGAAAAAGAGCACTGTGTCCTTAATAAAATACAAAGGATGTCGTCAGTCAGATTCAGCTTTTAAATAATTCATATTTTTAAGTAATTCCTTGTGGAATATAGCTAAATAAGAACTTATCTACGAGTGGCCAAACATCTGTCTAATGTGCTAACAAAATGTTCTCAAATACAGAAGATTATTCCAATGTAAAAATAACATGTCAAACCTTAAATTCAGCACCGTTCCCCTTGAAAGCTTGATTCTTCTCCGGACTCTGTTAACAATAACAGACAAGGTTGGATGATGGATTGTTGAGCTGCTGAGAGACCCATTTAAAGTTTATTCAAATACTTGTACTTAACTAAATCCAGCCAGTTTATTAGATGTATAAATGATAAGAGAAAACAAATGACATTCAGATCTGTTCATTTATGCACCCTGGTTTTCCCCCCGGAATATCCCAAAGGGATAACTCTTAAAACTGCCATCATAAACCCAATATTTTCAAGTGTTTTAAGTGATAAAGTGGGATATTGTATCTCAACAAGTGGTCCCAATGCCATAATTATGTCCAAAATTAATATTCAGGCTCTCCAGAGGATGATTCCTAATCATTTCAGTGGCCTCCACCTGGGCACTCACTCTACACACCCCTTTTGTAGCGCGTTAAAGCCAGAATATCAGGTTTGCACAAAAAACATGTAGACTGTTGCCATGGAATGAACCATTTTTTGATTTGAATAACCTCAATTTGTATTACTTCTTGTTGCTCTTTAATTCTTTCATCAGGATAATCCTCTGAGTATCACCACTGTTTCTAGGGACTATAACTCTTTCTTAAAGCTGAGCTGTTTTCAACGCACATTGTGGGGTGTAATAAACCATGGCTGTGGCTTAGAGTTATGGCTTTGCCCTGAGTGAAAGTGAAAACCAAAAAAGGCAACACATTTGTATGGTAATATATTTAATGCGGGGGGGTATGTGTTAACGTGTTTTGCAATTCTAGGTGAAATGAAAAATGCATTTTTATCCCTTTTAGATCACATCCCTGCTCTTATTGTGCACCTGTTTCACAATATATGCCAAAAAATACATTTCTTTGGATTTGTATATCAAAATCCAATCATGTTTTCTACCTGTAAAATAAAAATGTGTGCTTACGTTGGCATGAACAAACCGTTTTCAACCAACAATATCATGCCCTCCATCAGTTAATCTTCGACTTTTAGCGGCACAAAGCTAGGATTTATTAAACAAGCCTTCTTTTCAACAGTCAAGACAAATTCCTCCAAACGAACGTCACAATAAAGAAGTCTGATACTTTCGAAATGCCGTTTCATCCAAGCTTTAAATGTTTGAGTGACTACGACAACCGGTGTGTCTTTTAATTAGGTGCATGTTAGGAATATACGGGCGCAGCCCCTGGTGCTGATGCTTGAGTAATGACCTCACTTGCGTGGATTCCAGGGTGGTCCTTTCATAGCCTATTAGACACTTACACACACACACACACACTTTGTTCTCGCTCCCTCCACATGGCCAGACTTTATCACACACTACTAACAAGCATAAAGAGAGTGTGTCGACACACACTCGGCCACAGTGAGCATTTTGTTCTCTGTCTTTTACACCCTGGGGTTTTGTGCACACACACACATTTCCAAATGTTCCACCCTCACTTTCTCTCTCACACACACACACACACCACACACACACACACACAGTAAAACGCTCCAACAACTTTATCCATTTAAACTTTTCCGCTTTTTTAGTGAACATACAGTATACACCCAGGTGCACCAACTCAGAAAATCCCCTACTTCTGTGTCCCCTTTCCTTGCTCAATCTCTCCCTTTTACCAGATCCACCCACCGGCTGTTGCAGAAACACACACACACACACACACGCACACAATGACAGGATCTCTCTCTGCAGGCTCCAAGGGTCTGATGAAAGTGTCGGGAATGTGTACCGAGAGGCCACTGACACTTCCTCCACTTTCTAGTACTGACTACTCGCCTCAGGCATCTAAAGCTCCTGGTGACTGCTCCCTTCAGACGTGTAATGGCCATAAACCGCAGATGACAAGCAGAATAGATGTTCATCTGCTCTGGTATTGTCACAGATGCCCGGGCATCACAAATCTATCCGGCATTAGTGCTGCCGCTGTCACTCAGCGGCTCCTTTTCAGTGCTTCTAATGGCCGAGCTACTGTTTTCTTTAGATTGTTAAGTAATGATGAAAAATCTCAAAGTGGGGATAACACAGGTTGGATAATGTCCTTTCTAGAATAATTTGAAAAAAAATAAACGCATACACCAGAGGGAAAGAACAAGTGAGCATATAACAAACAAGAAAATCTAGCAGAACATTGAACTGTGCTACTGTGCTTTCAGACTGAAGACATATGAAGCCATACAGTCTGCAAAAAAACATAGATCTGCATTATTCAATGAAAAATAGTCAAGAGTGCACAAATTAAGCAGATAGTTTGCCCAAGCTGCACTCTAACAGTGATAATTTAATACAGCTAATAAAATGTACCATTGCTGTTTCAGTGAGTAAAATAATATTTTACGTCCACTCCAAGCAAACATGGCTGCAGAGAGAGTTTCTTATCAGCCCGCCTCAGGAAATTGGACATATAAACAGTATCTGTAAAACTATTTATTTAATTGATTAGAACTTCCTTCATACTGTTATTGGCATGCTTAATACACACCCATTTTGGCTGGGGGATATAAGGATGTAGCGCAACATTAGGAGACAGTCTACTCTATAGTTAGTGGGCATTATTGCTTTCGATGTGGATTAGGATTAAAACGTACAGAATTTGGGATTTGTACCACGGTGTGCTAGGGAACAAAAGTCAGAATTTAAATTATGCATTTAGGCTACCGGTAAAACTGTCCTTCCACATTATGAAACATCTTTTGTATATAGAAGCCGTCAAAACAATGTATTACTGAGGAGATTTAGTGCTCTTCTGCAGTTTAAGGTGCACGAGTTGAAAAATATTTTGGCTAACTCCAGCTTTCATAGCTTCGAGCACAGGCCTGTTTCCCAGAAGTATCGCTTATTTTTCATGTGCATTTTTGAGAGGTGGAGGTTGGGATAGGTTTAGTGGAGAGAAAAAGAATCCTTCATGTTTGCAGTTCAGTTCAGTTTCAGTTCTTTTTTTTTTTTGCTGTGTCACTGCAGAGTGAAAAGGGGGTTTAGAGGATTGGAATGGTCATATTAGAAAGTAAATCAAGACAGAAGGATTTCCACAAAAACACTGGCCTTTGACCCAGAAGTTCTAATACTCGTTCTTTCATTCCTCATCCCTGCATGTTTCTTCAGTTGCTTCCCCCCCTTTACACACACATACACACACACACATGCACACACAGACTCTCCTCTTGCCCTGAGGTCCTGTTTCCGGTCTGAGTTCTATGAGAGAGACTAGCCAGCATCTGTGTGGGACTGGACCTTATTACACACACACATACACACACACACGTTCCTGCAAGCAATGTTTGTGTGTGTGAGTTGACTTAAAGTGTCATGTTGCTGCGGTTGCTGCTTAGTTTTGTCAGTTACTTTGGATGCGTTTTTTTTTCTTCTTTTTTTTTAAAGTAGGAACACTCGTAAAGCTCAACCAGATGGAAAAAACATGTTTCAGCCTCATATCACATTGCAGTTTATTCAGCTTTACACAGCTTAATGTGCCTGCCACATAGATACACACACACACAGCCACAGCTGCACACATTAACACGTTACACACCTCCCGTGTGTAGTGTTGCTATAAACTGTGACTTATAGGCTATACAAATTTTGTGTCTAACAATCATTTTGTAGACCTTTTGCTCTCATAAAGCTGCTGTTACTGACTAAACGATTGCAGTTTTCCACTCAGAGTGCAACACATACACTTGCAACACACACATGGTTACAAGCTACCAATCATGTTAAGTCTAAATCCAAAGGGGATTGTTGTTTTTCCATGTTTCAGGAACCGGCTTAAGTCCACATGTTTCCTGAAGCACTGATTTGTGTTGAATGATATGAAAGAGAAATATATGCTTTTTCCTGGAAAATATAGATTAACTCATCCGTGGCTAAAGCATGAAAATAGGTGGTCAGAACAATGAACACAGATGCTGTTCTGTTGTTTGATTTTGTTCAGGTATCCTAAATCCATACAAGTATCATTCAGTCAGTCATTTTCTATACCTGCTTATTCCTCATTAGGGTCGCAGGGGTCTGCTGGAGCCTATCCCAGCACGTTACAGCGAGAGGCAGGGATACACCCCAGATGGTCGCCAGCCAATCGTGGGGCACACACACCATTCACACCTACGGGCAATTTAGAGTTGCCAATTAACCAAGTACCCGGTGAAAACCCAAGCAGACACGGGGAGAACATGCAAACTCCACACAGAAAGGTCCCAGACCCAGGATCAAGGAGGTCTTGAACCTGTGACCTCCTTGCTGTGAGGCAACAGCGCTAACCCCTGCTCCACCGTGTCGCCAATGTATCATTCAGTGTAGTTTAATTAAAATATTTCCTTTTGGACTTAATGGTCATTATTGAGTTCCAGGAGATACTAGTGGTTCTCTCTGGTGACTCCTGAGGAATAAAGACAATCTTTGCTAATCTAGATGCACACATTTCTTGGCCAAATACCCCTAGTTTTTCTTTAATTTATTTAGTAGACTTCGCATATCAAACAGGCTATGACTTGAACACAAACACACATACACACAGATACACACTGTAGATAACTTCCACTGTTATCTATTCAATTTGTAAAAACAACGCAAGTAAATGAGTCAGCTTGACCTCTTTTGGTCTGATTTAGAGCCAGTCTCTTTTTGGTTTTGTGTTTCATTGACACAGTAATGCAATCAGATGGAAACGTCCCTGTATGCCAAACCCTTTGACTGACTTTGTCCTTTGATGCAACCTTTTTTTTTTCCATTGCTCATTTTGATCTAGCATTATGGTCCTGTAAACATCACAAGTTTGGTTTACACACTGCGGTTCAATTGCCAATTGGAGGAAAACCAACCAGATGTGATCTACTGATGAAATCTAGCTTTTCCATGGGAATCTCCGGCTATTGTTTTGAGATGTTGAGCGACGTTACAGATCAATGCATGTGAACATGACACAACACAAAACCTTGCCTTTCACAAAAAAGGGAGATACCCAGTGGCGCTACATACATACAACAGATTACAGGAAGAAAGCGACCTGTTGATAACCCTCTCATAACTCCCTCCTGTGTGTTTCCCCTTTCAGAAAGCACCACTACCACCATGGATGAGGAACAGTGCTACTACAATGAGACCATCTCCTTCTTCTACAACCGCAGTGGCAAGTACCTCGCTACTGACTGGAACACGGTCAGCAAGCTGGTGATGGGCCTGGGCATCACCGTGTGCATCTTCATCATGCTCGCCAACCTCCTGGTGATGATCGCCATCTACGTCAACAGGAGGTTCCACTTCCCCATCTACTACCTGATGGCCAACCTGGCAGCTGCTGACTTCTTCGCCGGACTGGCCTACTTCTACTTGATGTTCAACACGGGGCCCAACACGAGGCGGCTCACCGTTTCAACGTGGCTGCTGCGCCAGGGCCTGATCGACACCAGCCTAACGGCGTCCGTGGCCAACCTGCTCGCCATCGCCATCGAGCGCCACATCACCGTCTTCCGGATGCAGCTGCACACGCGCATGAGCAACCGGCGCGTGGTGGTGGTGATTGTCATCATCTGGACCATGTCCATAATCATGGGAGCCATCCCCAGCGTGGGCTGGAACTGTATCTGTAGCATTAAATCTTGCTCCAACATGGCGCCGCTTTACAGCAACTCCTACCTGATCTTCTGGGCGGTGTTTAACCTGGTGACATTTGTCGTCATGGTGACACTGTACGCCCACATCTTTGTCTATGTGCGCCAGAGGACCATGAGGATGTCGAGGCACAGCTCTGGACCACGACGCAACCGAGACACTATGATGTCTCTGCTGAAAACCGTGGTGATTGTGTTGGGTAAGGAAGAGATCTCCTCCTTCTTCTGTACTATATATATATATATATATATATATATATCCCCTAGCTTACCCAACCTATCTTTCTAGTTATATACTGTATCTCTGTAGCAGTGAGTCAGTAGCAGCAGCAAGACAGCAGAACAATGAATCCATTTATGGGTTTAGCTGTGAGCCTGTATCTTTCAGCATTGTGTCCATGCTGTGTTTGCCTAGCAAGACTACAATCATGAATATCTTACATTCCGGAAAGGTTCAGCGAAAATATTGGTGAACTATCCACATGACAAACGTAGGCTGTGACTATTCGCTGATACGCTCATACTTCTGATATAGCTCAACCGAAGAATCAACACAAAGTGTCAGACATATTGAGCTAAAGGCAAAATAGTTGCATACAAGTGTAATTTCTTGAGGAGACCGTTGTAAAAGGTTGTAGTTGTGGAATAGTGACTTCACTACTTGCAGCACTTTGATGGAGGCGGGATGTTGACTAAATACAGTGCATGAAATCATCAAAGGTAAAACTTCAAACCACATCCAGACCCACGTAATGTCTTAATCTTTAGAATGCTATGCTAACCTTTTCCCCCGGTTCTGCAAAGTTTGTCATAAGTTAGACACAGTTTATTTAAAAGTTGTATTTTCTGTAGAAAACGAAAACTAGGCTAGAACAGATGCTCTAGTTTGTGAGTTTCCCATCTCAACGGCGAGGTGGTTTGGTGGGAAAGTACTTACAAAGCATTCAGGATATGTTTAGAGGAAGGTTAATGTGCAAGTCAGCATTTGAAAGTCTTTGCGCCAATACCACTTTATAGTATGCTGAAAATGTGAATGAGTATCACTTTCACACCATTTGCTTTAATGATGTGAACACTTTCTATAAGACTCGCAAAACCATCAACTCTTTTTATCAATTGCTGACAAGTGTGGATTCCAAACAGTACAGTACGAGGGCTCGAGATATGGTTTGGATCATACTTTCTTGTGTCACTGGAGAATTAATTTCAACACTCTCATCACATAAAGTGCCCCTTTGGCATATGGAGTGTTTTCCCTGTCTTTATTCAAAAGTGTAGTCTTTCACTCTGAGTGCATGATACCGATTTCAGATTTTGCATTTTTTTTCCCTCAAACCCTGTTCTCACAGTCAAATAGCACCTGCTTGCACTCTGATTTGCTCTGCTTCTGCTCAAGCTGTACATTTGCCCTCAGGTATATTGTTGCTTACAAAGATTTCCTGCGTTCCAGCTTAAACCCTTCGCCTCACACTGGGGCTGCTTCTGTGCACCCGTCAAATCTCTGCTCTCAGATTTCTGTTCAGCTCTTGGATATTGTGTGCAAAAAATCCCCCCTTGACCAATTGAAGGCTCGATGTAATGTTGGCCAATGAACCTGTGTCCTTGTGGGTGTGATCGTTGTAATTCTTAGAGTGTCCCGTATGCGTAGTTACTCTGTAACCACACTCCCACCCTCCAGGGCTTTATTAAAAGTGCTTCCCTTACTTTTCTTACAACTTTTGGAATAAAAGGCTAGTTTATATATGAGCCTCCATAGTTTTTTTTTTTTTTTCTCTTACAAAAATAACTACATATTACATCAATAGTAGCCATATAGTACATTGACAGGAGGCCGTTGGCTGGAAAATAAAAATAAAAATACAGTCTTGAGGATTGCTATCTAACATTAAAAGTCAAAGTCAAGGATCAAGTATTTTTTATTATTTTATTTTAATGATACTATTAATTTTTCACATTACTTCCTTCAAATTGGCTTGATAAAGTCATATTTGCTGTACAAGAATCCATTCAAGATAACCCCTGAAGGGTGGGAGTTAAACAGTTAAAGAGTTACCCCACCCCACGGGACACTCAAAGAAGTATAACAAACACCTCTGCAAAGAGAACAGGATCATTTCAATGGTCAACACTACACCTGTCTTTCTATTGATTGGGGGATTCAGATAGGATTGTTGCAGACAAAAAGAGCACAAGAGAAATCAGAGGTTTCAGAAGCCCGAGTGCGGGAGAAGGGGTTAAAGCTGGGACGCAGGAAATCTGTGCAAGCAACAATATATCTTCGTGCAAACATACAGTTTGAGCAGAACCAGAGGAAATCTGAGGCACTATTTGAGTGTGAGAACAGGGTTTTGAGGGCAAGAATTACAAAATCCGAAGATGAAATCAATAAATCACACGCTCACATCGTAAGACTTCCACTCTTGAATAAAGATAAGGGAAAAGAAAACTCTGGCATGCATCAAAACTCCCTGAGAAATGATGTCAAAAACTATGAATATAAGAACCAAGTTGTAATACAAGCAAAAAGTTGTATAAAAATTTTGCATTGCTTTTATGTCTGTTAATAGATGACCGCATCAACAATCTCCTCTGATGAAATGGCATCTGTTTTATCTTCAACGTGAGCTGCAGTCTGACAGCTTTATGTCTTAGAATATGGTAAAAATATCTTCCCCACTTTGCAAGTCTCCAGGCGTCTACAGTAGCATGTTATAAATAAAGACATTGCTGTTTTTTTACATGAACCGACCTTAGTGCTGTGGCAAACTTCCTCAAGTTGTGTGTAAAGTGAGTTGAGGGTGTGAACTGTGGGAAAAAGTAAGTCTTTAGTGCTTGGGAGCAGGATGTGTTGGGCCCAGACAAAACATACCAAAGGATTCCATGTGATTTGTCTCCTGTGCGCGCTGCGTTATCTCATCCTGTTGCCTCTGTTGTCTTTACTCAACACTTAACTCAAAGCAACGGACAGCAGAATATATTCTATAGTCTACAATATATATACAACTGGAGAAAAGGCATTTTCTGCTGCTTAGAGATGCTTTGTTTGTTTCTACTTTTTCAACCTTTCTGTGGCAGTCACTGCACATGTATACAGCTGCACATGTATACAATTCCAGCTGTAATCTACATAAGAGGCAGGTGGTTCCTGAGTTTCATCTGCAGATATTTCCAGGTTAATAAGAAATAAATTAATACATAAACTACAAGATCATTTGAATCTAATAATGATTATTCTGGAAAGAAACATGAAAGATAAGACTTTTGCTAGAAGGGCAACATCACTAGTCAAAGAATTTTTAACGGATTTCTCCTTTTTTTGTCATTATCATCTTCTTGATTAAATTAAAGGGTTAATGCTACTTCTCAGCAGTAAAGTGTCAGTTTTTACTGTACTTACAATTTATATTTTGACTGAGTAGAGCCATGACCTGTGTTTTTCCAAATATATAACCGTTAATTAACAGTTTTTAAATATGAGTTCACTATATGACACAGAAGAGTTTGAGTCATCAGGATAACACTAGCTCTCATCCCTAAAAAAAAAAAAGCATAAGCCTGTCCCAAACGCTAAGTGACTTCATCCCGAAACAGCAAAGGATTCCTTAGAAATTAAACAAAATATGCCGCACCCTTTCTCAAGAGCTTCTCAGCAAAAGGTTCTGCCAGTACTGGACTGGCTCAGTGTCCGTGGTTAAACTCATAAACAAGTTACAAAGATGTTATTTTATCTAGAAATATATCTGGAAATGTATTTTTTTCTTTTGTGTCACAAGCTCAAAGACACATAAAAAACACAAAAAGGTGATGTAACTGTAGAAACAGCTGCCCTTTGCAGTCCCGAAAGGGATCACAGGAGTTCAACAGTTTGGATGAAATGACATGTTTAAAGCCCATTGTATTAGGAAAAAATTCGGATTAATTGATGATCGAGGAGGGATACCTTTTTCTGTGTGTGTGTGTGTGTTTGCACTACAATATACCAGCTTTATTCCATTATTACATTCAATTCTTTATATCCCTAGTTCCTGGGCGAATCACATTTGTGTCTATTTGCCAATGACAAACCCATACTGGGAAGTCATTTGAGCAAGAGTGTTTTGGTTCAGTCTGGACTCCAAGTGCTATTTCAGAGTGAGGTCATTAAAACACTGAGGATATAAAATATCAGATTGTTTGCTGTACTGATGAACAGGAGGCTTTTTAGTTGGACAAACAAGCACTTATTCATGTCCATTTGATATTTCACATCTGTTTTATTTTTTCTTTTCCTCGGCAAAACAGAAGTAAAAAGGCTCTCAGTCTTTCGATCTCCTGTGGGGTAAAAATTCCCATTGTTTTCTGGGTTGGTTGAGAGGAAGGTTAAGATGACTTCTGCCTTTGCTGTTTGACTAGAAAATAAACCCCTTCAGCAATTCCCCATCCAGCTTCCATCTGCTGCCCAGATGATAATAACTGCTCCCCTGCTGCCTGCTGTCCTCTCCACTTGTTCCTCTCAGGATGCTGTAAAGCCTGCCATGGCTGATTTCTTCTCCTAAGAGCAGGATGAGATGGGGGGGACATTTTTAACATAGTTTGGTACACACACTTGTGTCTAAGGCGCACACATGCACTCTCTCACACTCACATAAGCCCTCAGGCTTAATGAAGAACGGTGAGATACAAGTTTGTCTCCATTCGCATAAACTCTGACGTATGTATGTTTTCAAAATGATGGGAAAACAAAACCAGATTCTGGCTTGCACTTGATTTTTCTTTTTTTTTGCCAAAGACAATAGAGCATTATCCTCTGCAGAGATAGGGATCCCCACAAAGTCAACAACTTTAAGAATGGCTCCCTGTTTTGTAGGAGAAAGTAGAGAAAGGGGAAAAATTGAACTAGTCTTTCTTTATATCCAACTATTACCTCATATTAATCAGATTTCATATAACATATATAATAACATAATAACATATATTGTATACACTTCTACGAGCCATGCAAAGTGAGCTGTATGGTTTTAAACAGGAAAGGCTTCAAGGATGAGGAAAAGCACACATCAAGAAAACTTTAAGAATAAAGGAAGAACTAAGTCAATAATACAATATATTGACAAAAGGCTGTTTTTATCCCTATTGACTCTTACTTTAGACTGGCCGATATTTGCTGATTAGCTAATCCTCAATGCTGATTTGATTGATATTTTACACTTTTTCCTGGGTTTTATTTGAAGTTTTGATGCCCCGAATGTATATTCGTGGTTTTTGAACCAAAGAACAAGTCAATATAGTTTCACATTCTCCAATCCCAAGCTTCTCTCTGGAACTCTAGAAGGAAAAGGTTGTTTTGTGCCTGCTTGAGTGAGGGTGAGGACTAGCCTTCTTACACCCATCACCCAGACTACCTCACCAGGTACACACCCTTGTTTTTTTGTGGGAAACTTAATTTCAAATAGTTTGAGAAGTTGGTTGCCATTGAAAGTAAATACTTACTTGATGAGATCAAGGCTGTCTGATTGGCATTATAGCACATAAAAGCTTGAAATTGGTGAAAAGGACTCATTTCAAACAATCTTGCTACACGTAGTAAGTACAAATCATCAATTGACAAACGGATACACATTCTGACTCTAATTGCTGAGTGACGGCGAGATCGTAAAGTGTCTGAGGAACGCCATGAGTGGTTTGGCGGCATATGGTGAGTGTTATGCCAAAGTGGCTCATGGTATTCCACTCGTGGTTCAAACTGTTCAGATGGTATTTGCCAATGGAACATGTGCAGCATATCACTCTCAGGATCGGCACATGACACCGAACCACCAGTGGAATACCATCGGCCGCTTTTCGTTCTTGGCGTTTTTGTGATTCTTTTTGGTGAACTCTCCCCATTCAGCTGTTGTTTTCTTTTACCAAAACCTGTTGCCGCCAGTGACTCAGGCCAATGCTGTGATTTAAAGTTTCTTCAACAAACTGTACTGTATATGTTTACCTTTAACCTATTTTGTCGGTTGAATCACAATTATGTTATTTGTCTCTTTTCTTCTATTTTGTACTCTTATAGCATTTTAATGATTGGCAGTTATAGTTGCCGCTTGCACAAATATGCCAATAAGCCAAAAAACAATTCATCCCAGGTACAAAATTCTAAAAAATCTGCAATCTAAGTGTTACTCATGTTTTTCTTCAATAAAATGATAGTAGACAACTTAGACAAAGGTTTTAAGCAAAACATATTAAGTTTCCAAGTGCTTCCTGTCATATGACATCACTGACTTCCTGCCGAGAACATGGCATAGACAATCCATCCAGGAAAGAGGTAATTTTATTTAAATTATTATGTATTATTATTAACAGATTTTCATCTGTTTATTCATTCAGGTCTCTAGAATACCCATCATTTATCTCAAAATTAAATTACATTAAACAGAACATGAGGCGATAGGGGTCCTAGCACACAGTTGCACACAACAGATGGAAAAAAAGTTGAAAGCCTAATTTTAATTTAAGTAAATGTTTCTGCTAATTAATGTTGCTAATTAGACAACTCACAAAAAGGATTTTAACTGAGACTTTACATAATAACCAAATCCAGTTAACTGTCACTGCTCTGTTCCAAAAAGCCGAGCATTTGGCTGTTGCTGGTCTTCGGTCGTGGAGGTCGCTTGAGTGGCACCAACAGAGATTCTCTTCAATGAGTCAACGGTTCAGTCAAATTCACCGTGACACTTGATCAATGTGTGTGTGTCTGTGTGTCAGGTGTTGGGCTCATGTTGGGGTTTTCTGTGAATGATTTGATTATCTTATAGCTGTCTTGGTATTGCATGCGGTCACATCGTCAGACAGCGCGGAGCGCCAAGACACATACCATCTCCCAAGCAAATGCACACAGATGCCGTAATACTGGCCGTCACTTGTCTCAAAAGTCTCAACGTATAACCAATCAATGTTCAACCCATGGACTCGCTGATCTTCCTATCTCGATTTCAAAGTGAGAACAGAAGAAAATTGTTACACATACTCGCACATACCCCCCACCATACACACACACTTCTTTCACTCTGATACCACAATGCATGTGTGTCTTCTGGCGCACCGAGAGCAGAACCAATCAGAGCTAAGAACAAGCCAAACCTTCCAATCCGCTGCCAGCATGGAAACATGCCTGGTATGCAACTCGCGATGTCACCTGTTTTCTGTGTATTTTCTGTGAATTTTTGTGTGTGCGTGTGTGTGTGTGTGTGTCTTTGTGAGTAATGCAAAACATTTCCGTTCACAGTGCAGCTTTTCTAATCACTCACAGTTGTAGCATCTGTCGTAATGAACCCAGTTCCAGCAGCATCAGTTCATTTCTGTCTTCTTCAACATATACCATTATGCTCCATATCGTACTCTACTTACTTTTTCAGTAACCCTGCATTTGTAAGCGTGCACATTCAGGTTTTATTTCAACCTGATCTGTCTGTCGTGGCTTTACAGGTCATGCCCACTTTGTTCTCTCCAACTCCATAATGGAGATGAAAACACACAAAAAGACGTTTTTTGCAAAAGGCAACATATGCCAGGGCGAGCTGCTGAGCCTCCTGCGTCTTTCCAAATAAACAGGATTTTTTACACAAAGTGTTTCATGCACTTGTCCCTGAGTCTGCATGAAAGTTGCCCCAGATATAGATCTCTGTGCAGTCAGATATAATTGCTGTTACAAGTGGATAGTTTGTGTTTATTTGGAAAGATAAAGGCTCAGCAGCACTGTGAATGTTCTTCACCCATAGAGCTACGGTGTCCACATTGGGAAATACATCAGGTTGATGTTTTCAAGTAATGAAATAATTTGATGTTAGGATGAAAAAAAAAAAACAATACACCAGGTGTGAGGTTGATTGAATGAACAGTTCTTGAGATACAGGGTAGTCGTAAGTGCAGAGATTCCTTCCTTTATAGATATATGATATATCACCATGATGCTATTAAATGTAAATACTTGTATTGCTAGATGTGGATTTTAATGAGTGAACAGTATGTGAGTTGTAGTAGGAACCTTTAGGACTGCAGCTGTGGCTGGCAATCTGGACTTGATAGAACCTATAACACGGCGAGCATTGTGCATAGCTTTTACTGTCGACTTTCATCTTTTTATTTCAAAATACACAGAAAAAGGGAGAGAAGAGAAGGTCGGAAAAACCAGAAATCTCAGCACCTGGCAGCGAGTCACTGCTGCTGACCGTGCAGATACAGTATATCACAGCCTTTTTGTGCTAGCAGAGCAGAAAAAAAACCTTCATTATTGCCATTTCAAAGAACTCCCTGTACTTCCAGTCAAAAGCTCTTTTCTCTGACCATTAGATCACTATGACAACGCCAGACCCATCACTGTGCACACCACAAGTCCTCTTTATCAATAACTGTAAACACTCAGCTACTGAATGTGAACTTTTATCTAATCTTCAATAGTGGAGGCACTGGTGTGGGGGGGAAATTCCTTCTGCTGACCAACGGGAAGTATATAATAATATATAATATCCAATGGTTTTGGTATGTTGACTTTTTCAGTGGGATCATGGTCATGACCACAGAAGCTGAGAGACAAACATAGGGGTGAGAGTGGAAGGGAAGAGACGGGTCGCTGGAAGTGATGGTGGGACAAGGTTGTGACAAAGAGAAAAAAGAAAGAAATGTAGATGGAGAGATGAATGGGAGAGAAGAAGAATGGAGAACAAGTAATGTAATTTGGATGTTTATTCATTTTTTATAAGCCTGTGAGAATTGCACGTTAGAGGAAACTTGATCTGACATGAAGACGCATGAGGAATGATAACTCCAAAGGATATAGAAATGAGTGGAATGTGAACGTCTATAATGAGTTAAATATGTTACTACATGTGGAATACATCAACGCAATGTAGAGAAATGTGACACACGGTCAGAAACTTAAAGGGGCCATGCGGGAGGTTTTGCAATTCATTTGATAGAAACTACCGATACACTATATAAACATTATAGCAGACAATTTTTTAACAAAAGCTATTTTCTTGTAGAACGAGGAACTTCAATATTTGAAAATTGCACAAAAAGAAAAACAACAAAGAAAATACTGGGGAAGTTATGCTAGCATTGTGCAAACACAGAATGTCCTCATAAGAGATATAATAGCAATCATTGTTTGGTTAAACACTTAAATCTGTATTTACAAAGGCAAAGGCATACGCGTGACATTATTATAGCACTTCAAAACCTCTGTCTGTGTGTTCAAACTGAATTGACCCTTCCTAAGTCCTGCTGCGCTCCAATAACAGTTGAGCAACCTCGGTCAACTTTCCTGTACACTCAGATATGCTCTGTGTGGCTCGCCTATGTTTAGAAGAAAAACTAATTGTGGAGAAAGAAATATTACTGTGTAGCCACATTGGTGTCACAATCTTCATGGACACATTACATTGTTAATAGTCACATCTTAATTTAGCTAATGTTAGCAAAACACTAGCTAACTAGCTAGCTAATATAACACAGATACATTCAAAATAATTATCAACATCAGGTTTGCTTCCTCATTTCTGTGGTAATATTAAAGACATAGACACATTACATTGTATATACTTACATCTTAAGTTGGCTAATGTTAGCAAAACACTAGCTAACTAGCTAGCTAATATAACACAGATACATTCAAAATAATTATCGTCAGGTTTGCTTCCTCATTTCTGTGGTAATATTAAAGACATAGACACATTACATTGTATATAGTTACATCTTAAGTTGGCTAATGTTAGCAAAACACTAGCTAACTAGCTAGCTTCTGTAACACATAGATATATTCAAAATAATTATCAACATCAGGTTTGCTTCCTCATTTCTGTGGTAATGTTAAAGATAGACACATTACATTGTATATAGTTACATCTTAAGTTGGCTAATCTTAGCAAAACACTAGCGAACTAGCTAGCTAATATAACACAGATAAATTAAAAGGAATTATCAATGTGAGATTTGCTTCCTCATTTCTCTGGTAATGATAAAGATGTTTGGAGAAGGACAGAATATTTGAATGCTGACATATTTTTAAGATGACATTAATTTTCCCTTTATTTATATTATCTCTGTAATGCTACGTGTTGCCCCAAAGTAACTTTTGGATTTTTATTTCGACGACTAGTATCTTATGGGGAAAGTTACTTTCATAAAGTTTATTGCAAGTTATTGTATTGTATTTACTGCATACTTTTTGTGGATTTTTTTTATTGATATCAAAAACATCATCACTATCATTAGATCATTAGTGTTAAAATCCCATATATTTACATATCGCAGTGCCTTCTTGCAGCAGAAATTTTGTTACAGTGTAAAGCTCCATATCACAACACTCCTCCTCATGTTGCTGCTAAAGAAGGTTTTGTACCGTCTCTCAAAAACCACACGCTAAGACATTAGCCGGTTTAGCTGCCGCTTTTTTTTCTATAGGGGATGGTTTTCAGCAGCTCATTTGCCAATGTCTAGAACATCTTGCAAGTAATATATCTGTGATAATTACAAACATGGGTGACACAATCTTCACTGTGATTAATTAGTTTTTGAACATTTTTAAAACCTCTGTAATTTTTAGAGCATAGTGAAATGACCCTAGAAACTGATCGCAGACTAAAACTGTCACATGTAATTTATAGTTAAAGGCTAAACATTCCAAACCATACAGCATGATCCTTTAAAAAATGTAACCTCATATTTATGTGATTTATAGTGCCCTGCGTGTGTTTGAGGGATGATGCTCTGAAAAAGAATAGACATTATGTCAGTAACACTGAAAAACAATGTCACAAACATCTTAATGAGGACAAATGCTTTCCTCACCGGGTGAAACATGACACGTCAGATTAGGAAAGAGGCAAATTTCCTGACCTGAAGGAGGGGGCTCGAGTGCAGTGACAGAAAAACACCTCGAAATCATTGCTCATAATCTCTCAATGATGTTATATGACACAAATAGCTGTAATGCTGAACACGAAGCTTGTGTTTCTGGTGAATAATGACCACATAATGTACGGCTAAGTATCCTCAGTTCAAAGTTTTTGCAAGAGCTTTCACAACACCATCCGAATGGTTTCTCATTGTGTTCTAGTGCTCCTCCGTCTGTCTCTGTGCCGTGTATGATTATGTAAGCAAGTGTTTGCGTGTGTTTGTGTCTGCACATGTGTTTATGTGCGTCTATCCTCAGTTTTGTATGTGCGTATGTGTGCGTGTCTGTGTTTGTGACGCATCTGTGTGCGTGTTCGTGGGAGTCCTGGGTTCATTGCCTTTGTCTGGTCTCCATTATTCTCTTACTTTTGTTCCCAAGGTCCTTCATTCTCTCTTATGGAAGCCTGTTTCTGCCAGGAAATGAAAAAAAAAACAAAGACAAAAAGTTATGTTTTGTTTTTCATACAAATTTGTCATATTGAATATTTTTAATATATAATAACTCAGCATAAATAACAATTTGTCATAAAGGAGCTTCTGTACACATTGGATTGGAGCACCCAAACCTACAATGTAACTTCTTTAATATTGTTATTACATTATAAGGACTTTGAATATCAATCTATTTTGAAACTTTATCTTGAAAGTCTTAAAAGCCATTATCCTACTAGTCTGTGAAGGTAATTTACTAGATTCTGGACATGGCTTATAAAACAGTTACTGTAATAAGTCAATTACCTTAATTTTCATACCTTTATCAATATATTTTCAGTCAGTGCAGCTTTTTGAATGAAGAATAAGTGGTATTATACTGTATATCAAATACAATTCTGTGTACAGGGATTTGAAGGTTGCCATAATTTAGCTATAATTTGTCACATTACTACACTGCTGCTGATGAGACATACCACCATTTTCTCCCATACATGTATGTGACTTCTGTGTAATTGCTAACTCTACCAAGACCTGGAAAGTGTCAAAGTAGATTTCCATACATTTCCAGATTTTCCAGGCCTCCTTAGGAGCAATGTTTATTTACTTTTCTCCGCTGACTTTCCATTTCTCCTGGCTCTCTTCCCTCCGTGTGGCATTTCTACACCGTAAGAAGGCAAAAGGATTCACTAAGATCTGCCAAAAAACATACTCACCATATTTTTTGGGCGATGTGAAAGGGACAATTTTGGGACGACGGGTGAAACACAGCGGGGAGGGGAACTTCTCAGGTTATACATTTGGATTCTTTTCTTTTTTTTAATTCTGAGGGAAAATCTGACTAAACCCTGAACTGGATCAGATTGAATTAATATTTAATGTTTTTAGTTGTTACTTTCTTATGGTTTCTCCCCTGCCCGGAAGAATATAGGCTGTGGTTAGAGTCAGTTATAGAGTAGGATGAGTTTCCCTCAGCTCTGACACCAAATGAGACCTTTAACATACAGGAAGCATGGTCATGTGATGCAAATTTCTCTAGCTAAAGTGCTGATTGTTTCTCTGGTGTTTGTTTTGTCATGTTTAGTGTCCGATGTTTCACACAGAGACAAATAGTTGGGATAGTTTCTCTGCCCGACTGTGAACGGTTTGAGAAATGTATCTAACTCTGGAGAGTCTGCCTGCATAGCTGGGAAGTGAGGTCAAGCCTTCGCTGCAGCTGCCGCCTGCAAAACACTAACAGATAACAGGCCTGCCTGTCAATATTGTCTCTCTCTCTCTCTCTCTCTCTCTCTCTCTCTCCTCGCCGCTTGCCTCATGTCACATCTCTCATCTGGGGCGTCGTGTCCGACAGTTGTCTTATAGTTAGGACAAATAGCATCTGCTGAGTGAATTCGAAACACTTCAACTTGACATTCACGAGTAATAACTCAGCGACCCCCTGAACCTCACACAAAAGAGGTTAGAAGGTCAGAGGGATGATGGAGTGCTGGCTGTGGAAGTGAGGTGGATATCATTTCTGTCTCTGATGCTTCACATTAAGGAGGGAGTACCTGAGAATGTTGATAAGGTGGTTTAAGATAGACAGGCTGCTTGGTTTTTAAATCAATTTCATCTATATATCATTAAGGGGTAGTGTAGATGTGGCTATAGAGTGACAGTGATGGTTTTTGCCCTGGATATGAATGGTGGTGTGTTTTTAAGTGATGAGGAAGTGGTTCTTGAGGGATTTTTGTTTGTTTCAGAACAGACCGTGGTCCTATCAGTGGCTGGATGGGGACGCCACATCCATAATATTCAATTTAGCTCAGTGGTTTAGTGGTGGAGGGTCCGCCCTGGGACTGGGAGATTGTGGGATCAAATCCCGGTCAAGTCACACCAAAGAATCAAAAAATGGGAGCCGATGACTCCCTGTTGTCAGCATCAAAAGGGGTGGGTTAGATCACCAGCACCGCCGTGACTCACTGCTTCCTCAGATGATGGGTCATATACACGGACAGCAAATTTCACACAGGTGTGTGTGTGACTTTAACATCCATGATATTCAATTAAGAGTGAAAGCAGAGCTACCAGGGTAGAATTAGAACATCAACCAGATAATCAACTAGACGTTTAACCTTGTGATGAAGCCAATACTCAAAGTTTAGACCGAGTGAATCATCGTCACTGTAGTGTGAGTCAGCAAGATAAAAGTTTGAGAACAAACTGAGACATCGGGAGTCATCGCAATTTAAACTCCAGGAATCCAGGAAGTCCAGGATGAGTGCTGCAGTGCCCAAAACAAAAACAACTGAATGCAATATGTTAAATAAGTCAAATTAAAAGTAAAATAAAAAAGTTAAGATCATGTGTGGATTTCACCTCAAAGCAAAAAATAGGCTGTGAGATAGGATTAAGTTGTCTACAGATATAGAACATCAGTGCCTTTAGTTGGAAATTAATCAATTAAATGTTTGGGTTTTTTTTGGGGGGGGGCTTTTGTCGTAAAGAACAACATTTTATGGAAGACCATTCCAACCAGGGAATTTTAAAAAATCCCCATGGAAAGTCAGAATTATGAGAAAATGTATAAAACTGAGAGAAAAAGTTCAAATGAGATACAAAGTCATCACTCACAATTCTGACTTTTTATCTCATAATTTCAACTTTTTCTCTCATAATTCTGAATTCGGATCTCATAATTTTGACTGTTTATCTCAGAATTTTGACTTTTTATCTCAGAATTTCAACTCTCATACCTATGAGTTCCCATAGGGATTTTTTTTATTCTCAGGCAGGAATGAGCTTCCATAGATTTCCATAGTTTTTTTTTGTTTATGGCTCAAAAACATAGATTTTTTTTTTTTTATTCTCTTGCCCCATTTTTTAACTTTTTTTTTTTCTCCTTCCCTCCTTTCCTTTTTGTGTTCCCTCAGGTGCGTTCATCGTCTGCTGGACCCCCGGCCTGGTCATCCTCCTCCTCGACGTCTTCTGCGCCAGCTGCAACGTCCTCACGTACGAGAAGTTCTTCCTGCTCCTCGCCGAGTTCAACTCGGCCATGAACCCCATCATCTACTCCTACCGCGACAAGGAGATGAGCGCCACCTTCAGGCAGATCCTGTGCTGCCAGCGGCAGGAGAACGTCAACGGGACGGTGGCGGAGGGGTCCGACCGGTCGGCGTCGTCCATCAACCACACGGTGCTGAGCGGCGGCATGCACCACCACCACCACAACAACGAACACTCTGTGGTATAAAGGAGAGACCGGAGACGCAGGGGATATAGACTGAGAGGAGGTGAACGTGTGTACGGGAAGGTCGAGAGGGACTGTAAACATGAACTAAAGACATGTGATGAATTTGGAGAATAAAGTTTAGGTAGACGGAATTGGCCGACGGGATGGGATCACGTTGAAGAGGAGGATGTGAAGAAATGATAAAGATGAAAAGACTTTATCTCTGTGTGGAGAAAGCAAAGGGTAGGGGTCTGATTTTCAAGGACTCTGATAGGCTGTTAGTATTTTTGTTTAGTGTTTTATTATTTTCTATTTGCGTTAAATGCGTCGCCTAGGGCGACGTCGATTATGAACTATTTAAAAGTAATCTGTGAAATGAAGGTAATGCCAGTATAACCCACCCTCTTTCTCCAGTCTTCGCTTAACTTTGTATTTGTAGTTGTGAATTTTGGGATATTTCCTCCACTTTCCCCATTCTTCAGAACATCATCCGCGTTTTATACATGCAGTGTGACACTAGCATTGGGGTTTCCTTCACATCCACATGTGGACTCATTTGTATTAGCTGCATCCTTTTGGGTCTGAAGGCAGATTTAGGACAGGACTCTTTCTTTTATGTTCATGTTTGACAAGAAAGACATTAAATCTCAGGAAAGTCAAACTAACACAGGAAATTATAAGCCCACCAAACATACCTGCTTTACGCTTATTACCTGTAACTGAATGTTAATATAGATACAAAAAGTGATCTGTAGCAGCTTTAACGTGAAGGACCCTGTGGAGCTTCAGATCATGAAATAGAGGTGGAGGGTTTCAAAATTTTCACTCCAAAGTAAAAATCAATTAGACATCCTGCTAACGCTTAAAGATTCCCTCCAGGCATGATTTAAGATTTACATTTTAGATAATTACAATAAAATCATTATTACACAGTTAATTTATCTCATTACCTTATAATGACATCTACTCCCTCATTAAAAAATTCCGGTATATACACATAATATGCAAATATTTTTCCTTCTTCAGCACAAGAAATGAATTTCGAAATCTACACGTACATTTTTTTTTTTTCAAATATCCATTATATACTTAAATAATACTAAAGAAATACAGTGGAGGGACTTTAAGAATATATATTAATATATAGATTTTTTTTTTCAACTTCCAAAAAAAAAAAGTCTGCAAAACTGTTATACCCAATTTGCATTCTGTCCATTGTTAGCTAGAGTCTCCAGCCATTTACCTTTAAATGACAACTGACCTTATGACTGAAATTTGTTGAGGATTTATGATTCCGCTGACCATCGTCTCCTACTACAATGCTCCCCAACAGTTTCTCGCTTTCATCCAGCTCAATGAAATAAATCCAGGGTTGTTTATCCCCTTTAAGGAATTAAAGGCAAGTTGTTCCAGGGATCCTTCCAAAAAGGGGAGGAGGATGTTTGCGGATATAGAGCAGGCGCGGTGCCACAGTGTTATGCGGAGACAAGGTGAAGGTCATATCTGGTGAGCGTTAACAGGCTTCGGATCATGACATGAAATGTGCTGAGCTGTCTGCCTCTCGCGGTTTTATCTCGTGTCTCCGTGTCCGTGAGGCTGACTGAGAAAGCGGGAGGGAGGGGGGGAAGTTAAGTGAATGTGAAAGAACGACCAGTGTTCCAGTGACTATGTTCAATTGCCTCCTGGTGGCTCAAGTAGAGTCTTAAGCCACCGGGATTGATATCTTCTAAAAGTATAAATATACAAAAAAAAAAAATAGATTCGTTCATATAATTAGGCGTGACAGGTGACATGGTGGTATCATGGCGGCTTTTCAGAATAAACACAAAAATGAAATAGATGATATGTCCGCCTGAGTGTGAGAACTAATATGAGGCTTTAAACGATATCACCGGTGGGCGGAGCCGAAGAACAAGCTAGCGTGGTCATTTTGGACATGGATTAGCTTGTGATAAGGTCAATAAGGACTTAAAAAAAAAAATCTTTCGCCACGACCAGACCTGGCTCTAGTTAATGCGCTGGCGTGGTGGAGCTCTAACGGTATAGTGGCTGTTTGGCTCTGCTTACGATACGTTTTCTGAATCATGCAAAATCTTAAACTTTTACATGCAAAAAAACTTTATTATCCACAGTGTGGAAATCTGCTTTTACCATGAGACATTCTACGAAAAAAAAAAAAAAAAAACATACATACACTCATGGTGCCATGCGACATAAAACTTGGAACAATAGCCTATATACAATATACCACACACATTCTTAAAGTATTTGGGAAAATTACTATTTAGGGGTGAAATTCACTTCTATGGTACCAGAGTGTGATAAGTCTGCTTGGCTGTAGCGAACACTAAAGCCAAGCAGAGCAATAGAAACTGACTGACAAGAACACGTTATTGTTGTGACAGTGTTATTGGTTGTATGAAGTAATACAGATGTCCAACTACAAATATTGGATATTTTTCTGTAGTCACTCCTTTTTTAATGTGTGACAGTTTACTCTTATGCTAATACTTAAAGGTCTAGCAGCCTTTTTACAGTGTATTTCCTAATCAACTAACCTAAGTGAGAGCCGAGCCGGTGTTGAGACGTTGCATGGTGTTATTTTTTTATGTCCCCCTAGTGCACTCCCTGCTGACTTCTGCCATTCGCTTGTGACCAATGCGATGATGTGCACCGTTAAAAAGAATTGTCCACGGAACATTGTGTCGTGATTTGAGTCAAAACACCTTTTGGCCAAAAAACATAGACAAATCTCCCCACAGGCTCCCGACAGCTGACAGAAAAGCCAGAATCACGGCCAAGAATACAGTGTTCTTGTTTTCCAGGAAGCGAGAGGTTCGTCGGCGATTTCAGCCGCGGTGCTGAAAACGAAGTCAGCAGGTATTTTTTTTTTTACCCGTCCAAGTCGCCCCGTAATCAGGCGACATGCACCGCGTTGTTTATTTTTTATTTATCCAGAGAAAGATTAGAGAGTTTCCAATTCTCTTTTTTTTCAGCATCACTTTGCGTCACACGCTTATCGTCCTGCTTCACGTGTGGAGTGAAGTACTGTGTTTTCAAGGGCACCTCATTATTTTTTTAATTTTTTTTTTACATTTTAATCTCCTGGTCATGCTTCTGCACTGTAAAACATTAACAAGTTGGGAAAACAAAAAATTCTGGCCATCTTTGATGAAACAAAGAGCCCCTCCTGTCAAGTTTTACGATGTATTTCTCATTTTTTCCATAAAGAAAGTTACTTTTTTTTTAAATGGTATCTTCTCCCTCTTGTTCAATGAATAACCCAGAATCTATGAACATGCAACTATTTTTTCATTGCAAATGAATGCTATTTTTGTGTACATTGTATTCAGCCTGGTTTGGTATCTGTTTTCTCATACCTGAATACCTTTTCACCCGGGTACATGGTGTACTGCATGATAGTATTTGTCTAAAAGACAGCTTTCATGTTTTTTGAGGATGTTGGATGATGGAATGTGTGAGTCACGGCTCTTTCTGATAAAATTCCTCAGAAGTGGATGTGAACTTCCTCAAATTACAACTGTCAGTCAGCAGTTGGACGTCGGATCCACCGGTTTATTATAAATCGGGCTAAAAATATAGCGATAGGTTCTCATGCTGAACGTTTTTAGCTTACTGTTAAAATAGTAACACATGGGAATACCCTACCGTTCAAAAGTTTAGGATCACCCAGACAATTCTGTGTTTTCCATGAAAAGTCACACTTTTATTTACCACCATGAGTTGTAAAATGGATAGAAAATATAGTCAAGACATTGACAAGTTTAGAAATGATGAGTTATATTTGAAATAATTTTTTCCTTCAAACTTTGCTTTCTTCAATGGAAGGTCCGATTTCTGGCTTCTCTAACCAGCTAAACTGTTTCCAGCTGTGCTAACATGATAGCACAAGCGTTTTCTAATCCTCCATTAGCCTTCTGATGCAATGAGCAAACACATTAGAACCATTAGAACACTGGAGTAACGGTTGCTGAAAATGGGCCTCTATACACCTATGTAGATATTGCACTAAAAACCAGACATTTGCAGCTAGAATAATCAATGCAATACTATTAGCAATGTAGAGAACATATTTCTGATTAGTTTAAAGTTATCTTCATTGAAAAATGACAGTGCTTTTCTTTCAAAAATAATGACTAAGTGACCCCATTCTTCTGAACGGTAGTGTACATTGGTCCTGATTAACATCTGGAAAACACATCAGTAGACTCCTAAATAATGAAACCTAGTCACCTCAATACAGCATCTCCTCATCTTTTTGATAGAAAGAGAAGCATCTGTATTTTGATGGTGTTAAAAATCATTCTCAATACCCTGGCATATCATAATACCTCGATACCGCCCGAGCCTACATTGTATACAGGACTCTTATTGGTTGTGATGTGACAAACCATGATTGCCTTAATCTCGCTATTTTCAGTGAACGCTGAGGAAATTTTATAATTACAGCAGATGTGTCAAACTCTGCACAGTGGAGCTCAATTATCCAACTGGAGCAACAAGCTGTGAAAATGGAGAATTTTCACTCTCGTTTTACTTGCCACGCATTTCGTGGAGTTGGCGTAGTAGCCCAAACGGCCATCTTGGATGTCCCCAAACGACCTTACTCTTTAGTGGACCCAACCCATCCGTATTTGACATTCACTGTAACCATTTTCCTAACAAAGTATTGATTCAGGTTATATAGCAAACCAACTAAACTGTCTGTCTTTGTTTACCGGTGTGTCACTCTTTGTATACCAGTGTAAGTATATCTGTACAGTATGTATGTATATAAAATATATTATTCAAAGTTAATCACCAAAGGGAAAGTGTTTTTGTGTTTGTAAATTTAACTGTGTTATACTCTGTCTAAATGTACTGTAGGAGTTTTTTGTTGAGGGTTTCTATGCCATGGGCTCTTTTATATTGTGACCCTGATTTAATGAATTTCCTGTAGAAACTATTACAGTTATTAACCCGTTTGTGACCAAGAACTAAATATCCATGTGTGCAGTGCCTTCCAGTTCTCTTCCTTAAGCATGTCTGTTGCCTTACAATGGCCTTAATAGAAAAAATGTCTGTGTCAGAACCATATTTCTCTTTTGTAGTAAGTTTTTACTGGTGCTAGGGTACAGTTCAGATACAAAACACAGCCTCAAACAATGTTAAACACATAAATACCATTTATATACTACCATTTATTAACAATAACGCATTTCACAACCTCTTTTGGAGTCAAATCCACAGAAATTGAGATGTAATTTGTTGATCTTTTGATTTGTCCTTTTTTTCATCCAGGAGATGTGTTTTCTGGAGTTAACACACGACAAAGCAGTGCATTCTTAAGGGCAACACACATTGGAGGCATTTGACAAAGTTACCACACCCATTGTTTTCCATGTAAGTCTGCACACTGGCACACTTGCTCACCACATTGGCACATCCGGGTGCTCTACCCAGGACACAGCCTGTTTGTGTGTTGCACTTAAGAATTTTTATTTTTTTTTATTTCAATGCCAAAACTTTTGTATGCCTAGATTAATACTGTCTGTTCATTATTAGGACCATTGACTGATCTTCCTAAGGTCTGATACATCTGTAATTTTTTTTTCTTCCAAAGTGAAACATTGCTTTAAAATGCTTTCGGAAAATGTTGCCAATTTTGCCTCGGGTTAACAAATCATATATCAGTAGTTTGTAGAAAGTAATAGTGACTCAGTCGTTAATGTGATTTCCATACTATCTTTACTGTAGGGGCCAATATCGATGAATGTCCAACCAGAAGCATAGTGTTGATATCCCAGCAACAATAAAAAAAAAAAATCATGAGAAAAGCCTGCACTTTTGTGGTGGTGGTGTTTTTTTAAACAAATGTTATTTCATTTTACATTAAATTTTGCAATAAAAATGGCTAAATGGGAGATTAAAAAAAAATCATACTTCCACCGAGTGTTAACTATATCTTATAGTGTGTAGCTGTCTGTTATCCACCAGTGTTTTTCTTTCTATGACATGGGTGGGGGTGGGGGGGTTGGGGGGTGGCAGGGGACAGGGTCACAAACAGATACTGTGATAATGTAATGTTTCTTTTGGCTAGACCTAACCATCTTTAGGCCTTGAGGCTGTTCCTGCAGCAGTCTGTACATGTTTCTTTCTTGCAAGAAGAACATTTTTTTTTTCTTCCCGCACATTTAGTGTAATTCTGGAGGTGAGAAACCGCCTGTCGAAATTAAACCACTTTGTTGTTCCCACTCCCGCTCAGCTGTCAGCCAGACAGGAAAGAAGTCCCACCCAACCCCAGAGGCTCCGAAGCTTAAGCGTCATATTGTGTTTCCAAAAACAATAGTGTTAACACAAACAAAATATGAAATCTGTGACATGCGCATCATTTTACATAATCCAGTTTACTGAGTTATGTTGTAGTTTAACATGTTATATTGCAGTCTCTGAATCGTAATAAGCACTGGATTAGGGCTGGAAAGTGCAATTCAGATTTATCAGTTTAAAGTTGCACTAAATATATTTTTTATACTTGGCAGCTCCCAACAGATCTATGGAGACTTAGAGTTTATTTTAGCACGTTGTTAGCTTGCTTTACGACTTCACTGTTTTGGTTCTGTCTTACTGAAATCACAAAATGCAAATCATGTGTTTCCACCAACTGGTAACAGTAGTTGGGTGGAGCTGCTAAACATAGGGGAGCATTTTTCTTTAGGAGGCGGTGGTGGAGATCCAAACAGGCCGTATATTATGCACACTTTCACCCCCAAATGAATGCTAATGTTGTCTGCTGAAGATAAATAGGCTGTTTGCTAACAAGTAAAAGAACATCAGGTGATGGCTGATGCTTTTCTAGTTTATCCAGTTTTTATAATGTTTATGACATAAATGACAAATATGACTGCTATTGAGGGCAATTACCAAAGGCAATGTGGAAAGTTAACAAGTAGTAACAAGCTACAGCAGTTTAGCGAGATGGCCATCACGCACAGGTAGGGTTAGGGGGTGTGACCCAGGCCTAAGCGTGTTCAGGGTCATGGCAGGGCGCGTCATGTGTGACATGAATAGAGCAGCGGCCCTAGCAACAGCCAATGTTTTCATAGGAAAGAATGCAATGTGTGCCTTTATTGTTCCACAGAATTGGAGTGCTAGCCACCAGATGACTGATATATGTCCCGTTACTTCCTGTTGCTCCCTGTTCGGGCCAATCAGAGGCAGCGCGGCCACAGAGGAAGCTCCTCTGCCGCCCGCCGGAGGAGCGGGATGTCACATCTTCTCCGCAGTGTCAATATAGGCGATTTCCCTGGTCTGCAGCACAACTCGCAGACTGTCAAATGCGCCCCCCCCCCCTTTGGTCGAACGGCTCAATCTAATTATCTGAATTGACAGAATCAGCAGATCCTGTCACCAGAAAATGCTGATCTGCTAGCCTGCCAAGGCGTCCAGAAATCACATTTACTTCTGTTGTAACAGTCAGAAAAATTTCAACACATGAAACACGTCCAACTTCCTCCGAAACATCAGATTTATGAAAGATGTTCTGGACCAAAGGAGATTATCATAACCAAACAGGAAGTGATTTTTCATGGCAGAACAAATCTCTGGTTTCCAAAGGTTCAGAGCTGCTGTCAAGTTGGCAGGAAGGTTAGCGAGTCCACACAGATAAACCTTCTGTTTGGAGGGAGAACAATTGGCTTAATTTGCTGCGAATGGGTGTTAGTTCCCAGTATCTCCAGCTGGGTTCCTGAAGCTACGTTTTGACTGCAACATTTGCACAAAGGTGGGTGAGGACAGGAGGTGGAGAAAGTGCAAATGGAGACAGGCAGAAGGAACTGACTGCTGCAACTCCAGATAAGAAAGCAAACAGTGATGATGGGGAGTGAGTAAATAATGGAAAAGGGGAGATGGAACAACAAGAGCAAGTGAAAGAGGTATTTCAGGTATTTCAATAATGAGAAAAGACCCATGCTAACAGAAAAAATATCGCTTTGGGCTGAACAGCTATGAGATAGCCATGGAATTCTGTTGCTCTGACCTTGGTGATCACCTGACTTCTGTGTTGCCATTCATTGGTTTATAGTAAAATATTTCATGTATAGGTTAGACTCCCATGAAAATCTGACTATTTATGGTGCCCAGAAGATGAACCTTCTAGATCCATCTGAGCACCAAAGTTTTCTCGTATCCAGTTAATTGCTGTAATGTCTACTGGTTGGATTTGTGTGCAATTTGTAGATGTTTTCCTTCCCAGATAATGTGAATCCTATAGTTTCCATAAGCACCACCATGAATTGCCATGACATGAGATGTCTTTGAAATTGGCTCCTTCATTAATGTTCCACTCCATTAGTTGTAATGGGCCTATACCTCATGAAGTTTGGCAAATTAAAGGTATCGTGGAGGATTTTGGAAAAATATATCAGGCCAGCTGTACTTTTTGTTTTCATTTAAAGGTAAATAGTGTAAGTAAATGAAATGTGAAATATAAATGGAATACAGCATTCATCAAGTATGTTTTAATTAGTATATAATTCAATCAAATTAAGAATTGCAGTATTTTTATTACCTCAGATTGAAATGTTTTTGTTTTTTTTTTAATCTACATGGCAAGCTGCAATCTGCAACCCAGCCACTAGATGCTGCTAGAAACTACACACTGTACCTTTAAGTGCTAATTAATTTGAGGACACTTACATGGTAAACTAGGATGCAGCCACTAGCCGTGTCACAGAAAGATTTAGATCCAACAGAAAAGTGAGAGAGTTGCATGCCACTCGCCTACAAACAATGGCGAGGGAACGCAACACAAATACAGAGAAGCTTAAAGCAGAAGAAGAAAAGGAAGAGAAGGAGGGATGAGGTAAGAGTGAGACTGAGTCTGATCCACAGTTTAGATGAAGGAGAAGAGAAATGACCATTCCAAGGCCAAACCCCACACTGCATACTCTAAACAGTTTACACTGGGCATCCCCAACACACACACACACACAACACACAAATGTCCTCCATAAAACGCACATACGCACACTTATATCCTGTGAAGTAAACAGACAAACTCACAAAAGTATACAAACCCAAACTAATAAATGGGACACATTCCTGCGAACATGACACTGAAAGTTACTGTATAAATGGCTCACATTGGTTTCCATGGCGAACTTCTTTCTCTACAGCCGTGGACCCATCTGATCCCTCTTGTGGTGAACAGTAACACTGCAGCAGCCACATGGTAAAATACTTGGGGTGGGGGGCAGTTTATGGAACGAATGTTCAAGGAGGCCCATGATTAAATAAACAGAAGCGTGTTTTAGACGAAGTTAGAAACAAAAAGATAAAATAAGTTGCGTCGCAGTCCTCCATGTCTCTAGTTACCAGCATTATTCATATTGATATCGATAAATAATTCAATATTCTGTGGCTATATTCTGTATTATCATGTCTCACGGCTGAATCCCGCTGTTTGGTTGAAGTTGGCCGACAGAGGAAGGTTTCGGGCACGTGTCGTCTGCTGTGGGCAAGTCTGTGGATGTGGCTTTTTTCTTTTCTTTTTCTTTTTTTTACTGCAGTTCCACACTCTTAGTATAAAACCCACACCAGACACAGAAGCCTAGGTGGTGACCCACCCATCTATTTTCTATGAGCTGCGGAAAATCAATCATGCGCGTTATGACAGGTCTGGTGTTGGCACAGCACAAAGCAGCAGGGTTTAAGGGATGGTGATGCTGGTCTGTCGGAACAACACGTTCAGTCCAGAGCAATTAAGTTCTGGTTTGATGAGATGATGCTACTTTTTTCCCTTTATACCGTCTCCGAGGGGGGATGCACATGCAACAAAAATACAAATTCATTCCCACATCCGTAATACAAATGTGTTTAATACTGTGGTTTATTTGCAAGCAATACAAATGAATATTACACTTAATCGATGGTAAGTGTGGCAAGAATGGTATCATTGTTTGAGTTATGTAATGAGTAACAAAAAGGTGACATCACACATTTAAGAAAAGGCATCTAAAGGTAACATCATAGGCATTTTTCTTCTATTTATTAATCCCTTAATTGAAAACATTTTATAAAACAAAAACTATTGAATGATGACACAAACGAGAGGTTGTGTAGTAATAGAACTCTAAGTTATTCAACACAGTTGAAATGAGTTTTTGCGTATGAGTTTCTATATTTGTGAGAATCCATTAAAGATTTAATCAATCAGAATGAAGATATCCTTGCAGGTTGGAGGCATTCCGGCCATGCTTCACTTTGTACAGTCTATTATAAGGTATGGGATGAATCCTGTTAATGAGGTGATATTTAATCAAATGCAAGAGAGACTTTATTAATAACCTTGTGTAATAAATCATCGCCCTGTACTATGTGTTATGTTAAACTCTGTGTGTCAAACACTGTCAGAAAACACATGAAATTAACAAAAAAAAAACACCATCTACAACATCACAAAGATTTTTTTTTAAAAAGTCAACAAAAATGCCCAAAATTGGAATAGCGACTTGTCTATAAAAAAACAACAAACTGCCTATAGTTTAAAGTGATTGTGTGCTACTGTGGAATTAACTAGAGGCAACTATAAAAAGCATACGGAGCCTTTAGGTACTAACAAAGTGAATGGTATTCCATATTATGTACCGCCTCTCTCTGGGATAAAATAAATTCCATTGTCACTTTTTACCAAAACTGCTTGAAAACTTCAAAATGAAGAAAGAAAACAAGAAAAAGATCCAACGATTCCACACTTTTAGCCGATTTTCAAACGGCTAAAGGTATATCTGCATGGTTACTGCCTTCAAGGCCTCAAAGGTTAAGGTTTCCGGGGTCAGGGTTCCTGTCTGTTCGTGCATGCATAAAACAGTCTACATGGATAAAATGGACCAATCAGGACTCAGCGTCGGGCTCATTGTCAGTGTTTAATGCGCTTTGATGCATGCGCTCCAGTATCCGGTGTATACTGCTGAAGCTGGGCCTGTCTGAAGGGTGCGTGCTCCAACAGAGCCGCATCAGATTGTACAGCTCCAGAAGACAGTTCTCAGGACAGGAAAGGATGTGACCGTCCCTCACGTAGTAAATCACTTCCTCATGACCCATGCCGTAGTACGGCTGCATCCCGTGGGAGAAAATCTCCCACAGCACCACGCCGTAGGCCCACACATCTGATTCCGTGGTGTAGCGGTTGTAGAAAATAGACTCCGGGGGCATCCAGCGGATGGGAATGGCGTCGTTCTCATTGGCTTTGTAGTAATCGGCCGAGTATATGTTCCTGGAGAGGCCGAAGTCCGCAATCTTCACCACCATTTCCTCCCCGACCAGGCAGTTCCTGGTGGCGAGGTCGCGGTGGACGAACTTGCGCTCCGACAGGTATGCCATGCCCGCGGCGATCTGCTTGGAGATGGACAGCTGCTCCACGCAGGAGAGAAGCCCCGCCTCCAGCTCAGAGGAGAAGCTGCGGCCCGACAGGCTGGCGCGGCTGATGGGGCGCGCCGATTGGGTGGGGGAGCGGCGTCGCAGGAACTCGTTGAGGTCGCCGTGGGCCATGTACTCGAACATCAGGCACATGGGTTTACCCACCGCACACACACCTGGGGGGAGGGGAAACGGCATACAAATGATGTTATGTTCTAATCAACAGATCATCACCAAACAGTCCATTTGCACCAAAGGCGCTTAGATCGGTAAAGTCGGATCAAAAAGAACAAAACGTTTTTTTCTGGTGCAGTGTTAGGAGTAACACAAAAGTATTACATTACTGTAATGCATTGGTTTTTGCTGCAACAAAAAAGTAATGCAATAGTAGTGTTTTAAATAAAGTAATATAATGTAACAAATTACTTTGAAATGACAGTAACAAGTAATAAATACACATTACAGTTTTGAAGTGACTTCTCCAACACTGCTCTGGTGAGAACACAAACTCAGGTCTAAAGGAACTATTCGAGATGCATCATGGGAGGGGATTCTAATTATTTCATTTCCTGCTTGTTTGAAGATAAACACTGAGGAAACATCAATCGGACTAATTTTAGTTCATTTGCAGGTGTGAAAGCGGACCACGATTCAGCCTATATGCTACATAGGTGAAATGTTGTTGCCGGGGGTGGATAAAATAATCAAACCAGTGGTGTGAATGCGTCCTAAGTGGGATTGTGAGTTTTCCCACTACCAGACCAGAGACCACGTAAACACATCAATGACATCATTAAACCACACTGAATCAAGTGTGTGTGTTTTTTTTTCTTCCGCAGTAAATCATATAGTGAGTTCATTCACTGTAAAAGGCAAATAAATATCCAGAGCAGACATAAACACAGACAAAACCATCTGTGATGTGTGAGTGCTCCCAAATAAACCCTCACACATTAGCAGCCCTGTGATGTAAATGTAAATCGACTTTATGTTTCTCTGAGGGGAAATTAAAAAAAAAGAAAAAAGGTTAAAAAGCATTTCTAAAATTGGAAGCGGTAGGATTGTGTGGCTGCCGTCCCTGTGAGTCGGGAGCGATCTCACAAATAACATTTACGTTTGTGGAAATCCAGCCAGGGCTACTAAATAAACTAGTTTGTGTCCCTGACATAGAATAGAAAGTAAGCATTTTGGCATTATTATTATTATTATTAACCCATTGAAGCCTATGAGTCATTTATGCTTAAAATAAAATTATCTAAAGTTTACTCATACAGTTTTCTTTAATGACAGAACATTAGACAACTTAGACAAAGGTTTTAAGCAAAATAATGAAGTTTCCAACTGCTTCCTGTCACAAGAAAAATTATTAAATTATTATGATTTTTTGTATATTTTTTTGTATATATATATATATATATATATATATTGGCAACTTTAATAGCCATCAAAATGCTATATAAAGGCTACAAAATGGGGAAAAATAGATACATAACATGATTGTTAGTGACCTAAATGATATTATTATAAGCATGAAATCTGGACTGAATAGGTTAATATATACCTTACCACTGCAGTGGTTTTGCAGTATCAAACACACCCAAACAATAACGTAAAAATAATCAGGGAATCAATTTACCTCATAATTTCAAAGACAGAAGCGATGTAAAAGCAAATTCTAGAAACTTTCCAGCACAGGTGGAGGTTTATGCTTCAACAAATCCATTCTACTTTATTTACCACTTATTTACTTTACCCCTATAAAAGAGCGGCTGTCTTCTGGTTTATTTACGCATTCCCGTATAAACGTTTTTTTTGCGATTTGCACTGCTTAATAGAATTAGAGCGCACACTGTTAAGGCTGTGCAGAGCCTCAGCAGCCCCCTGCAGAAGATGTGCCATTCATTTAACCCGGTGTGGCCGGAGGCTGCCCCCTCTCCTGGCCGCTGCATGGCACTGTGCCACCAACGGACGCACCGTGCGTCTTTTTTTTTTTCTAAAGCGGATGTGTTTGTCCGGGAGCATCCGCTTTCTTCCATCTCCTGTGATGCCTATAACTTTGGCGTGTCCTCCCCTCCACCCCCCTGCTGCCGTCGCCTGCGTGCCAACTCTCTCCTGTGCAGGTAATTCACTCTGCTGCTCCAGGTTGTATGCGCGTAAAGTGCGCACGAGTGACGCGCTTTTTTTTTTTTCTCCTGTGCTCATTGTCTTCTCTTGTCTTTTGCTCGTCTCCCAACGTATTTTTCTCACCTGGCCTGCGTTATTTTATATATATATTTTTTATCTGGTGACCTTCTTGATTGTGAGACTGTCTTTACCATAATTCCTGGGGTGAACTCCCCCAGGGGGCGTTTTTAAATGTACTCCCCTGGCCATATTACATTGGCATTCATTCATATTTCAAAAAAAATACTGCCTGAGTATTTTTCTGTATGAAAAAATCAGATTTAAAATGAAAGGAAACACACATGTATTATCTCTAACCCCTTAGCACAGTAATTGCAAACTTTCTTTCTGCACCGACCCGGTTTAAACTTATTTTCAGTGGGCGTCCTATTGTGTCCTGAGGTACAAAACATGCCCAGCTTGAACTTTATGGAAATGTGATTAGAAAATGAAGCTCAAAACATCTGGAATATTTCCATCTGATGGAATAGTTTATACTGTAAGAATTGTAACAACAACCATTGTGGAGAAGAGGAAACTTGAAGGTCAGTTAGTTCAATGTCCTGTGGGTCCCAGCTCCCCCGAGAATGAGCTTTGTGCCCCCCACCCCCTGTGTGCGTGCGTGCGCGCGTGCGTGTGTGTGTGTCAGCCTTGACTGAAGGTCACGAGTGGGATAAAACTGTTTCACTCTATGGCTAAATATACAGATCACAGAGGCCTCATCAACAAAAATAAGCAACACATGCATACATGTGGCGTCTCTAATCATGACACATGCGTGTTCTAGACGCTGCATATATTCTGACACATGATTTGCGGTGTATTATTAGTCCCTCTGTAATTTAGAGGTCAAAGAAATAATCCAATCAACTTGGGTTTCATGTGCACCGGGAACTTTGACGTTAGTGATTCAGCCTCCGGACAGAAAAAAGCAAACGCTACTCAAACCTGCACGGAAAACATATTTCTGTTTCTTCTGAAAAATATTCACAAAAAAACGACGGTTTTGAAAAAGTATTTCACAACCACTAAGGCCGTAAACCTGAGCAAAGTAAACCAGCTTCTTTCCGTGCAGGCAGTAACCGATGGTTCTGTTTACTCAGTGACGGTGCCAAATAGAGTAGGTTGTATCTCTAAATGTCTTCCTGCAAGTATATTTAGATGCAAACTGTTTATATTAGATTAGACAAGGCCGCATTAGTGTAGATAAACTTTAATAGAATGCATTTGTTTTTACTCGGGCCAACAAAGGGTCATTAGTTGTCAGGCAACGTTTGTTTACTGGCAAATAGCCCTATCTGCAGCTCTAGATTTACAGTGAAATGAAACAAATAATTGGTTTGATTCAAAAGGATTACAATAAGCGTATCAAAGCTGCAGTTGTGAGAATTAATTCAATTTCCTGTCATTTTCACTTGATTATTTTTTTAATAGTCAAAAGGTTTCAGTTGCTTTTGTATGAACCATTGAGATAAGAAATAAAAAGCAGAGAATTCTATTCCTTCTTCCTCATTCAGTGCAAACCTAGTATTTTAACCCATTTAAGCCCAAGAACCGCTAAGTCTATGACTGTAATTTTATACCTGACCCATTTAAGCCCAGATTTCTTTTCATGCATATAATTATATCAGTTGAGCCACTAACAATCATGTTATGCATCTATTTTTTTTCCCATTTTGTACTATTTTTTTTTGCAGAAAATAGCATTTTAATGGCGAGTATAGTTTTGGGGGGATTATTCTAGATACTTGAGTGATTAAATTGATACATGCATATCTAGGTTGTAAATAAATTGATGCTTTCTGGGAGGGTTTTGTCTTAGGAAGAAGGGGTAGGAAATTGATGACATCATATAAGAGGAAGCACTAGGGAACAATTTTATTTTGCTTAAAATGTAAAAAGTTGTCTGCTGTCATGGCAGAAAAAAACTGTTTGTGTAAAGTTTGGATTTTTTATTTTTAGTATAAAATGACAGTCATAGACTTAAAGGCTAATAGGATTTAATAGGTCAAATAGACACAATATTTATAATACTGATGAAGTCATTTATATTTTTAAACACCCGTAACTTCAAGTGTTTTACTTTCAACGTCCAAGTGTTAACTTTTGCTTGAATATGAGTGCGAAACTCTTTCAATAGCGTCGGAAAACCAAACAAAACTTGATTTTGTTTGTAGGTCTCTGGCAACCTACTCCAATCTCCAAAAATGAAGAGTGGAAAAAAATCCATGAAGGAAACATCCTGTCTCACAGAGAGTCAATATTTAACTACTGTACTGTATCCGCCTACAGTGGATATCTGATCACAGTCCTGGATTTCATAATAAAGCGGTTTCTTTTGCCCAGAACTTAGTGAAAAACATCTTGTTAATACTGAAACAGCTAACGGCTTGTTGCGTGATTACGGCTGATTTAATGTGCAACAGACTCATCATGTCAACTGCACTTCTGCTTTTTTTTTTTTTTTTCTCTGTTTCCTTCCACCTTTTCTTCATCTTGAGACTCTTTTCTTTTGTTTCTCTCTGTCGGTGCTTCGGTATCTGTTTTTGCACTTTTCCTTCTTTCTCAAGCAAACATACCAGTCCAGCAGTTGCACAATGTGAAATCCAGCTGTGACGGCAGCCTCTTTGGAAACTCAATTTTTTTTTTTTTCCTTGTCCTTCTCCTTCTCACGCACGCAACACACAAAACACGCAAAGCGCTCCTGCTCACCGAGGAGTCGTACGATGTTGGGATGGTCAAACTGCGCCATGAGCGCCGCCTCTCTCTGGAAGTCGTTCTGCATGTCAGGTGAAGCCTCCTCCTTCAGCATCTTCACTGCCACCATGGTGAAGGACTCCATTGGCAGCAGGCCTGGTGCTCTGCAAGAAGACGTGCACAAACGTATTCAAGCACAGGCAAAGCACACGAGCAACTGAGCAAAGATTGTGTCAAGGGTTGCAAAAGGGTGGAAAATTTCTCATAAATTTCTAGAAGACTTACATGGGAAATTAGGCTGGGGAGATTTTTGAAATATTCAATTCAATAGTCTTATGTTTTGGGCTCCAAAAAGTGCCTCCAGGGATCTAGAAATCATCTGAGGAATGCACAGTGCATGAAGGGGGCGTGGCCTAGGGCTGAACTTTCAGAATTGTGATTTTTCTTGCAGATATTGCGATTTCAATTCCATCCATGATTTCAGTACGCATTTACAAGCATCACATAAACCTACATCATACCATTAAAGCAATAAATGTCATAACTAATGCAAGAATGAAAACTAAAGTCAAGAATTTCAATTGTCGTCCTTTTTATTAACAAGAAACATGCTACTGTGTTTCGTCTAGGGTTGTGTCCATTACTCTTATTTCTCTCCTGCAGCTGGAATCTAAATATTGTGGTTGTCTCTTTAATTTGTAAAATCTATGTGGAGTTATCTCAAGCAGAGTGAAGTGCAGGTTTAGTGCAGCTACTTCTATCAACAAAACAAGTACGGCATTGCTGGCACTGTCTGAGGTGTCCCTCCGCCCAGTGGCTTCCTGAAGAAAGTAGTCCTCAGTATTTGCTTCATTTGTCATAATGTTATAGTTATTGTTTCACAGCGTGGTGAATGTGCAGGTCACAACTCGCCCACCATATCATTTGGGAGTTGCTTGATTGAGTTCATAAGGGAAACCAAAAAATACTATTAGCTGTGCAGTAGTAGCTGAGCAGCTTGAGCTCTGCTCCCGTGGTCTGGAAACAGCTTGCAATGACAAAAAAAATATAAAGAACCTATTGCTATGACAATGGGCACATTTTCAAAATTGTTTTTAACTATCCCTATAAATTGTTTTAGCCAAGATACACTATATATACACTCTAAATTATATTTAAGTTCCCTGTTAAGGGCCATTCTTCAATTTTGTAAATCCTGGATTTATTCCTGTTAATTCTCATGGGAAGTTTCCAACTTGAAAATTCCTGGAATTTTGCAACCCTAATTCTGTCACAAGATTTTAGCAACCATTTTTCTCGGTAATGCATTCGGCAGATTTCTCTAACGACATGTTTAGTATGTCTACAAACAAGCAGCATCAGTACCGTATTAGTGCTACGCTGTAAATGTCACTTGGAGGAAACACGCATTCGCACATTTCCTGTGTTGGCTCAGTGGAGGGGCAAACTAAAGTCAACATGTTGTTTCTCAGTGTAGATTTATATATAGTTCGCACATGAACACAACTATAAGTACGCACACATATGGAAACACTCTCCTAGGCACTGTAAAGCACTAACTGTACACTCGCACAGGCACACATACACACACACATTGGGAAACTACAGTTTGCAGCCCATCTGGCAGGGAGCAACATATTTAATTCTGGTTTATTTAGCTGTGCATGCGTCCATTTATCTGTACTCTGTAATGCATGTGCAACAGTATTCATACGTCAATCATTTTGAGAACTAACTTCCACTTTTAGATGTTGACACTGAAAGTTTGTAAGGTGAAATATTGATAAATCCTCAATTTTTGAAGATTTTAGAAGGCTAAAACGTTGGTGGATAGATTCAGGTTTATTCTATTAGTGAGCGTCCTATAGAGAAATACAAATATATATGTGTGAGCGTGTGTGTGTGTGGGGGGAGGGGCTTCTCAGGGGTGTTCATATACTGCGCCATTCCAGAGGGATTACCAGCGAGCCTGAAGGACATCCCTTAGATCCGAATGCCTACTTACTAAAGGTGCTACTGTGAAAACGCCACCAACCTCAATACTCCTGTGCTGACTGCGCTATTACACTGTTTCTGCACATGCGTCTCACAATATCGACTCCCTGGGCAGAAGGGCAGAATTCTTAACTCTTAATGGTTGACAATAAACCAGCATGTGGTGTTCCATTCTAACAAAACACACCATTACTTGTGCTGTATTACAACGTGTACTACACCATATAACAGAATAGGCAATTCTGAAGGATCCTAAATTCTTTGCTGCTCCTGTAGAACTCAACTCATTAGTATGTAGTAATTTAAAGAAATTGCATAAAGCTTCAACATCTCTTTAATAAGACCCCCAACCATTTCATATAAATACAATTCCGTGGGAAATGGGACGATTCTTTGGGAGGCAGCTCATTCTATAAGCTCCTCTCTGTGGAGTTTGTGTGTTTGTGTCGTTTCCAGGCCGTCGGTCAGGGACGCCACAGAGATGAGAGGGTTGTGGGACTCGTGTAGGAGGAGATTAATTCTAATAATAATAATGAATCTCAGATGCAGTGGTGCAAAGTAACGAAGTATATTTACTCAAGTACTATATTCAAGAATGATTTTGAAGTACTTATATTGTGCTTTCTACTTCACTGCATTTATCTAATCCTTTTAGTTACTTTGCAGATGCAGATTTGACACATTACACAATGAGAGTATAGAGATAAATAGCATGAAGATAAAACCAGCGGTTTCAACCCTTTTTGTCATCTGACGTCTAACAAAAAGCAATGTGTGGTCGGGTCAATTTTCATATGTCTGAGTTATTAACAGCTCCACCAAATAGTGATTTTTACCCTCACATGGTTTCAGTTAATCTTCAAATGATCCAAGATTACATCAACAAGCAAAGATTAGAAAAAAACTCCAAAAAGTACAAACTGGATTTACTCCCATTACTCCCATTACTCATCTTGCGACCCCTCAGATTCATCATCAGATTCATCACTATGGAGGTTCCCGGAACCATAGGTTGGGAACCACTGGACTTAATTACCCAACTATATATAAAGTAGTTTAAATTAGCCCCGCCTCCAGCAGCTACAAAAGTAACTTGCTGCTTACATACTGATGCTATGTGTCAGATTAATAGTCCAATATCATATATAATAATATATCAGTTATTGAAGAAAAAAGTTATTAAAGTCAAAGTGCAGAAATTTTTCTTAAATGTGTGTATTGTGTATTTACTTAAGTAGGATTTTTCATGCAGTACTACTGTACTAGAATATTTTTACATTACTATATTGGTATTTTTCTACCACAAAGCTAGAAAAACCTTCATCTCTATCCTTTGTCGCTTCAATTTAACCAGTGGTGGTTTCTCTCATGATGTATTTTTTTCTGCTGTAAAAACTTGGAATACACATGACATAACTACCCAGTTTAGGTGGAATGTCGGGTAAAACTGTGTTGACATCATTTTATAAATAGGTGTGTGACATTTCAGTGCCACATGTCCTGCTGTGGACAGGGTCGCTGTGGAGTGAAAGTGACACCTGTAGCAGTCCTTGTGACTGTGAATGACGCAGCAACTTCTCAGAATGAATGAGCTGTGTTTAGTCAGTCGCTCCTTCTCCCTGAACCCTGTCCCTCCTCCTCTGCCTGAGAATCCTCCACATCATGTCAGCCCCGGGCAGTGACTAATGACGATGACATGGCATTATTAAATATAAATCTACATCAACTAACACAGAAGAAAGCCTATTCCCTACAACCTCTGGAAGTATATTTGACTTTCTTCCCTGTATCCAGGAGTGAAAATCGTATTTCATTAATGGGGGGGAACAATAAGCAGGGGGGGAACAATATTTTCAGAGAATATGTTTTGGAGAAGACATGAAAAAAAACATTAAATACTAAATAAATAAATAAAAAATAATATACTAGTATACTACCATAAGAATATGGGCCTTCTTCTCTCTCTCTACTATACAACTGTTACACAATGGTATTAAAAGTAATAGTATTTATAGAAGAGATCATGAATCAATGAGGGAAAAATATGAAAATCCACATCCCCCCTCTCTCTACTTTTCTTCCCGTTCCCTCCTCCCTCCCCCTAATCGCTGTCGCTACGGTAACTTACATCGTTAGAGCTCATAAATGATCATTAGCTCTGATCTTAACCAGCAGACTTAAAAAAAGAGGCTGATTTTCGACTAACTTTGAACAGGGGGTGTGACTGACTGCCTTCTACATATTAGTTTGATTGGTGTCTTCCATGCAGCTTTTATTTATATTTATATGTAACATTTATTTAATAGTCAGTCAGTCATTTTCTATACCTGCTTATTCCTCATTAGGGTCGCAGGGGTCTGCTGGAGCCAATCCCAGCATGTTACGGCGAGAGGCAGGGATATACCCAGATGGTCGCCAGCCAATCATGGGGCACACACACCATTCACTCACACACTCACACCTATGGGCAATTTAGAGTCTCCAATTAACCTCAGCATGTTTTTGGACTGTGGGAGGAAGCCGGAGTACCTGGTGAAAACCCACGCAGACACGGGGAGAACATGCAAACTCCACATAGAAAGGTCCCAGACCCAGGACCAAGGAGGTCTTGAACCTGTGACCTTCTTGCTGTGAGGCAACAGCGCTAACCCCTGCTCCACCGCCCCATTTATTTAATATTTATTAAATATTCAAACTTGTTTTTTTGTGTTTACAAAGACTTTTGGTCAGGGGCAACTTTGTGGAAGGGGGGGGGGGGGGGGGGGTGGGGTCACAACTCCCCCTGGATAGATAGTTGATTTCTGATTTCTCCTCTCTTACCGAGCTTGGAAGACCCGTCCGAAGGCTCCCTCTCCGATATCTCGAACATATTGGATGTTATTTCGAGGGTATTCCAGGGCCAGCAGCTTTGAGTTGAGCAGCAGGGGGACCCGCTGGTACATAGGGTTGGGGTGGAGTCGATCCAGCAGGAGCTCTGACGGCAGAGCGGTGAGTGTCGGGGTCTCCATCACTCTGTGGGAGGGAAGACGGTGTGAGGAACAGTGTGGGACGACAGAAGAAAAAGATGGAGGGAAACTCCTCCTCCTGCTTTTACCTCTTCCTGTTCCTCCACTGCTTCCTGCGTCTGCGGCAGGCGAGGATGATGATGATGAGGAAGACCGAGGCGGCGAGCGCGGTCAGGACGATGACGATGACGGACATGGAGTAGGCCGGAGACGGCACGCTGGACACGGGGGGGAGACGAGGCGTCTTGGGGGGCGGCGGGGAATCTGGCTTCATCACTGACACAGAGACAGTTTCAATCAAGGTGCTTTGCTGTGAATGCCCAATTCTGTAATCTAGAACAAAGTAGCTTGATTTTAACCTTTAAAAAAATAAATCAATTGTTAAGGACTCACAATGAACAAACATTTATATATGAATTTGGAGCCTAGTGACTGTAATGGATCAATACACAGTTAAACTTAAAATTAATTGGTAATTTGGACTCTCAAATGACTTAATTTACTGTCTGGATTTAATCATAATCTGTGTACCATCTGTGTTCTTTCCTGTTTCAATTGGCAATCAAAAGACCAAAAATGAAAAATGTGACTGTTATTCGTTTATTATTCTAACAGAAAAACAAACCCAAAAATGACTGATTCTTCATATTTCAATTTTAGGCTCAGATCGAAAATATGAAATGGAAAAACGGCAGAATTTTTAATATGTAATTCGTCAGATTTACAGGACCTGGAAATGTACTGTAAAATGTGAAAGTCATTCACTGTGGTCCTTGTTAGGGACTGTCTGCAAGTGCAACACCGTCTGCAACATGTAACTTGCAGACAGTCCCTAACACAGACCATAGCGCATGAATTTAGTACATTTTGACCTGACCAATTTAATATTAAAATCAAATTCAGTCGTATGCCCAATTTTTCCATTTCATATTTTCGATCTGAGCCTAAAATAGGAAAATAAAGTCTCTCTAACTGGCTCCATCCATATTTTCATCAAAACAATTGATTCACTTAAATTTTGCATTAGTGGTGCACCATAACTAACCCCAGCAAAACTTCTAAAACAACGACCAACTCAGCAAGTGTCTGAAGGGTTTTCCTTGTGACTGGTGTGGGGATATTCACTATTGTGCAGCTGGTTGCTAACGGAAACGGTTGACAGAGGTGATGCACCTGCTCCCGTTCTTGCCTCCCCGCACTGTGGCACGTTGCAGTACTCCCAGCGTATGTTGCGGTTGGAGGTGTAACACCAGGGCTTGTCGCTGATCCCTCCTGGGTTCCTGCAGTGGTTTTCCGAGTTCCTCAACTCCGGAATGACGTCCACGGACAGGCGGTGCTGCTGGGGAACCTTCAGGGCAGAATAGATACAGCGTTTTAGTTGCTCATAAAGTCTGGGCCCCAATGGATGATGGTGTTTTCAGTCACAGCTTAAAACATTACACGTGTTACAGTACATTTATGGGTTTCTTCTGACACAGTCGTTGTGTGGCCGACTCATGAATAATATTGTCAGGATCACGTTTAATTCCTCAGAAATGTGATCATCAAGTCAAGATCGTATCAAAGTTTGGCTGTGTTTCTTCCGATGGGACAACAGCAATAAATGGGTCGGTACACGCGTCTGCAGCATACAAATACGCCGAGCATAAATTAGAATTTTACTGCGGAGGGTAAAATATAGTTTACGGAACGTTAGAGGTTTGTTTTCATTCCCTTCAGGACTCGTATACGCAGACTACTTTATATCCGTCTATAAAATATTTGCTTTAAAAACATCTGTTCTCCGATGCTTATACAGGTTGAATTATGACTTTGAACGGAGTCATCACTCGGTGATCTTGTGCCGCGGATTCTACACCGCCGACTGTGCAAAGTATCAGGAGCAGCTGCTCTTCCTGTGAATCTAACGGCCGGCGTTCGGCAGGTGAAAGCTACACTCTGGTTTCAGCTGTAAATCCATCATGGGTAATGATAGACAGTGTCATGGATCGGAGATGATGGGGGGAGGAAATTTCATATTGAGATGTCGGTCAAGTATGTGAAGTTCCTTTTTAAATCTGTCTGTTATAAGATATTTATACATTAAAAAAACATATACTGTAAGTCCCACAAATGTACATTTATCTCCTCTCCCGATTCTGTTTCATGGCTTATGCCTTGAGGAAACTATTAGGGCTCAGGGCGGAAGACAATGTGAAAGTGCGTGAAAGCCTGAAAGTGTAATGCCACCATTAAAAACGCATAAAATGATATCTGTTGTATAGGAGTTGATTGACAGTTCGCTCGCACCTACTCAGACTTTCTTTCTTTAAAACATAAACTACCATTTAAAAGTTTGGGATTACTTAGAAATTTCCTTACTTTTGAAAGAAAAACACTATTTCTTTTCAATGAAGATAACTTTGAACTAATCAGAAATACCCTCTATACATTGCTAATGTGGTAAATGTCTATTCTAGCTGCAAATGTCTGGTTTTTGGTGCAATATCTACATAGGTGTATAGAGGCCCATTTCCAGCAACTATCACTCCAGTGTTCTAATGGTACAATGTGTTTGCTCATTGCATCAGAAGGCTAATGCAATTCAATTTTCTATTCATTTTACAACTCATGGTGATAAATAAAAGTGACTTTTCATGGAAAACCCAAAATTGTCTGGGGTACCCCAAACTTTTGAACGGTAGTGTCCTTACGAATATCGTATTCCAATTTTGCCAAGAATGTTCTACTAGATCCTGATAAATGATGCTAAGTCTTACACTCTGTACCTTTTAACCTTCTGGGTCTACCTCATTTATTGAAAACGTATGCAGGTCTTTTGAGTTCAGAATGAAAATGGTTGCAATCAACTTCACATCAGCGCCCTCATGGGAAACCCTTCCAGTAAACATTATCCCAATCACGCTGTCATTATGCTTGAGGAAATGAAAGCTTTGCTGCTGGCCAGGAACTTAAACATGATCGTCGAAAGTAATGCCATTGCATTTAGCTACCTACCTTTTAACTCGCGTTTGGCCAACACATCGCATCACAAAGTCTTTTCCTGGAAGCAGCACATGCTGCGTTTCCCCCTATTGTCACTGCATCTTCTCAGTAACCGTAAACCCCAAATTCAGACAACACATTGGCACCATGCATCTGTTGCTGGATCTGATTTCATGCATCCGACATTCTGAAATCATCTGATGATTATTTGTTTTCTAAAATGTTACTTGAGACACTCGGAGCATGGGATAAGCTATACAATTTCAGATGTAGGTGCAGAAGATACTCAGAAAACCAACAAGACCCAGCATTCATGATATGCACGCTCTTATGCCTGGTCAATTGGGCAATTAGTTGAAAAAGCAGTGTCTGCTGTTGACTTTACAAAATCAAAACAAACTTTTTTGCTTCTAGGTTTTATCAATCACTAAACTAATATTTAGTTGTACTGCTTCACATCTGTGGCACCTTTCAGCTGTTATTCCACTCATTTTTCTAACACCATTCCATAATCCACTTGCGTATCTTGGTTTTGCTTCAGAAACAGCATTTTTTCACTTACTGGTAAAATGTTTGCCATGTTACAATTAAAAAATATAATAAAAAAAATGGATTAATCAGGTTAGTCGCATTGGACTGCTATTATTTTGAACACTATATATTCTAGAACTTTCCAGAACATGCTCTTGGGTATGAATATATTTATTTCTAGAATCGAAATACACTTGTATCTTGCACATCTACATTCTGAATGTGCATTCTCAAATGTACCTTTTTGTAAATCTTTGGACAAAAGTCTGACTTTTTATCCCACTTGCAGGTGTTAGGGTAATAAATAATAAAATAAAATCAAAGTGATCTGACATCAAATACATTTGAATTATGGCGTATGTGTGTGTTTGCTAGTGTGCTGCACGTTCCATACGTCCTGAACTAGGCGTAGCTATCAAAATGAATGACTTGCTGGCTAAAAAAGATTAAGCGCAACGCAAACTTGGTTTTGCAACTGAGCCTAAGCCTACTGAGTCCTTGCAAGTGAAGCTGTCAGATGTGGGAAAGAGTGCACCACCACCACGGACTCTTGATGAGAGAGGAGGAGGAGGAGATCACCCCTGTGGTTGCAGCTGCCATCCCTGCTTCAGCTACAACATGTTTGGACACATGCTGTCGGGGAGGACGACACCCTAACTCAGCCAGTCATCTCAGAGGGGGACGCTGGCAAGGGCAAATGGGAAGGTGGAGCACCACTGTAACCCAGAATGGTACACCGATACAGCCCGACTTCTTCTGTGAACATGTCATTCAAATATTACGTCATTCAAAGCTGGACGCTTCAAAACTCATTCTGCGCTGCTGCAATACAGTAAATCATGTCATGTGTTTCCAGATTAAATATAATGTTATTGACATGGTCTCATTAAGCTGATAATGAGCCTCCTGCTGTGCAAAGACAATGTGTTGTTGTGTACATCTGTGTTTCTCAGAGAGGATGTTAGTTGTATCGGTTTCATCATTACCATAAGTGCTCTCATGTGCGCTTTGCTCTGGGTGTGTGTGAAGGAGCGAGCGAGAGAGAGAGAGAGAGAAAAGATTTATTTGTGAACTCAAAGTTTAAGCCAGCATTGTGTAGAGAGAGGAAGGAGAGAGAGAGAGAGAATGTGCTATTATTTGTGAATAGCATTAGAGAGTGAACACGTGTGTCGATTTCAGTTAGTGAGTGTAACATCTTTAGTGTGTGTGTGTGTGTGTGTGTGTGTTGGTGATGGAGACTGTGCAGCATATGCGTGTGAAAGCTAATTGCTTCCAGAGGCAGGATGTGACATGATGAGTCCCTCCCTCTCTGCTGACCTGGCATACACACACACACACACACAGCACAGCACAGCACTTGAGAGCAGTAACAGTTCACCCTAACAGACCTTTTCACTGAGAAAAAGCCATAAAAACATAAAGGGGCTTTTGGGCCACAGGGAGTGTGTGTGCGTGTCTGTGTGTGCCTGCACATGTAAGTACTTTTGTGTGTCTGTGTGTGTGTTTTCTGTTTTTGAGAAGAAGTCAGGAATGTTTGATACAAAACGGAACATCCACATGCACAAAATCACTCACACCATTGTCCTCCTTCAAATGGCATCAACAACAGTTCAACAGATCCCCTGATATTCCAGCTGATTCTGTTTATTTTCTGGTGTTTCTGGATGATATTTCTCGGTGACAATGATGGAGCCATTTGTGGATGGATCCCATAAGCAAATAATGCAACTTTTAAATGAATTCTGATGCTGACTGTGATGACAAAAGTTACTGGTTTAGGTTGATAGTCAATTGTTTTTGAGTTAAAAGAATACATGAAATACATGAAGCGTTGTTTAGAGTGTAGAAGTCTGTATTGTGACATCTGGCATTGTGGCTTTAGGACCATAAACACACAAACGGTACATGCGGTTTTGGTACCTGTTGGTTCCACTGCTGACACGGTATCCCAGACCTCGTCACGTTTATGCTGCCTTGGTAGAAACGCCCTCTGTCACTGTAACATGTCCCTGTTGACACCAAACACAATAGATGCAATGTTCTTTTTTGTCTTCACTGCTATGTGATTAGACTGGATGAAGAGTGCAAAATACATAAATACTTTTCACACTTACTTGTAACTTGATCTTTTTTGATGTCTGAAATATAGAAAAAGTATTTTTTTTAAAAAAGGAAAAAAAATTAAATATTAGGAGGCACAGCTTTTGAGTAATCCCAATTTTAAAGGTCGATTCCATACAGATAAGATTGCATTACAGAGCAAACATACACATTACTATACCTCATACTATCATTCTTCACACACACACACACCTATGCATGTATGTATGTTTTGGCGCAGTCCAGCTGCGCTCTTTTAATGACCTCATCGGTATCAGTGACCTGCAGAGTCTAGTGGGCCAGGCTTTATTTGGCCCTCAGCACACAAGTGACTGCACCAGGCCAACTCCTGCTTTTCTTTCACATACACCACATTTCCTTTCTCATGCTCGAGCTGTTTGTGCAGCAGCAGAATTGGATAATGTTCGAGGTGACGGATTTCTAGTGTAGCGGAATGAGAGCCTGCATTCATGCTGTGGGTAAATTGGCCTGCCCCGCTTTTATATGCCAATCCCTGAAGGAGGCTCATGCTATAAAAGCGCAGGTAGCTGGCACCGAGGGGGTGCACTGGGCTACGTGCCAACGTCGGCGGCCATGTTGCAACGGTCCGGCTCTGGCTGTAAGCTGCACAGACAAAAATACCCATAACTCTCTGAAATTTTGGCTGATTTTTCAAACGGTTTTGGTTTATTACACATAGTATTTGCATAGCTATGATGCAGGATGATTGAGTATTTTGAAATTGCAGCTTTTCATTGCAACGTATTTCATTGTAATGTGTTTTAACTTCATGGTATTTCTGCTTTTGGTTATGTGAAGGTTTCCATGGCAACCTGGGAAGCTCTAGTGAATTCCATGTCCAAGACAGTTGAGGCAGTGATGGGGGAAAAAGTGGTTGCCACAGAAAAAAATTGACACTGGGCACAAGTTGGACATTTTCACTTAGGGGTTTACTCACTTTTGTTGCCAGCGGTTCTGACATTAATGGCTGTGTGTTGAGTTATTTTGGGGGGACAGCAATTTTTTTTATTTATTTATGTGTATTTATGTATTTATTTATATTTCGGGCATATCTATTCATCACTTCACGTTATACAACGTTATATGTTTCTTTTGCCAATTAACATGTTCAGCCATCAAGTTTTTAGTTAATTTATACTGCTATACGAGCTGTATGTGGACTACTTTACATTATATCAGTGTTATATCAACAGTAAGGGATATCTTACCTTTAAAAGGGAACTGTGTACAAGCATCAGGGTCTGTCAGAAGACTCGGTAAAGCCTGACAGTTTGGCAGCAGCAAAGTGGGCGTGTGGGACCCAGTGACAGAGCTGTAGAGTCCAGACTGGTCTGAACTGCTGCCCTCTAGTAGTAGTAACCACTCCTTATGGCAGTACAGCTCCTTCACTGCAAGGCAGTGCTCCCTGATGTGAAAAAAAAACACAAATCACTCCCATCTGTTTCTCAAGAGACCCCATATCCGGTTATCTCTAGCAAAAATAAAGAGAATTGCTACCTGCAGACAGGTTTAGGTGCAGGTCCTAAACCTGACGGGTTGCAGTCGGGGAAGGCGGCGTGGCAGATCAGTGAGCGTACCGCAGGGCTACAAACCGTGCTGACACCATCCAGCTGGGCCCACCAGCTCTGAACCAGGTACTCCTGCATGTCCTCGGGGTCCGGGAGGGAGGTGTTAAAGAAAATTAGCGAATCGTCTCGCAGAATGTCACGGCACACCTCTCCACGATACGCGCTGCAGTAGCCTGCAATGCCCTTGTAGAGTCTGTTGGAAGGTTAAATGTTATTTATTCAAAATAAGAATTGTTTATTTAACTTAGATTGAGGCACTTTTATCTACATGGAAGGGGTCTCCCTTAGTGAAGCCAACCATCTTTTTATAATAGTTCAGAACAGATAAACCAAACAATGGTGCCTTTGCCTTTGTTTTTTGCAGCCACTGTTCTACACATTGGTTTACTCAGTAGGTTGCAATCTCAAACCAAACAACTAGGTGCTAGAACTACACACTAACTTTTAAATTATTACAATAACTGCATGATATATCTATAATTCTTTCCTTTGTCTATTAGCTCCAAGGTGAAGCTTTAGATAGGAGATGTAAAACTATATTGAAATAAGTTTCATAAAACCACAAATATATCTTGTTAGGAATATCAAACTTCCAAATAAAGTGTAAAACATGGGATGTTTTAACCAAGTGATTCAAAATGACTGACTTGACATTATTCAAATTACTAGATACATTGCTGTACTTATTTTTTCTTGGAACTTTGGCCTCTGATAAATCTTTTTTTCTTAGAGACAGAAAAATAAAAGTGAAATTAGAAGAATATAGTGTAATTTGTATATGATACAAAATATATCAAAATTTAGACTCATTATCAAATATAAGAATTAATTTAGGCTACAAGTTGTGAATGATACTCAAGGCACCTGTATTAAAATTTGTACTCATACATACAGTAAATCTCCTAGGCTGCTTTGTAATTTCCTAGAGGCACTATAAAAACGTTAGCCACTGACATTTACAGATGCAAAACATGGAGCTGCGAGTTAATTCATCTGTAATAATATTGCCTAGACCCATTTATTACGGTGTAGATGTATATTTTTCAAAAAAAAATGATAGAAAAACAGTAAGAAATTGATTAACTGGGTCCCGCAGAGCAATCCGTCTTTTACTGGCTGACAGTGAACGTGTGTGTGTGCGTGCACTAAAAAATAATAAAAAATGGACTATCAACCGAAATATCTTCTTTAACATCATCCAGATGTTGATCATGAAACAGTTTGCAGGAGGTTCCTGTGAAATTACATCCTGCCTGCCTGCCTGTTGGATGTCATTGCTGCATCTAGATTGCACAGATCAGTTATATAAGCTGTAAACCCCTACAGTATGTTTGTGTACCCGACTCCCTCTGTTCCCGCTATCTGTTTCCCACGCCGCCTGCCCGCGAGCTTTTCGCCTCTTGTGCCTGTTGGGGTTCCACATTCGATCCACATTTGCCACATGTGTTTGGTCTTTCTGCCTGCCTGACAGCCTTCACTCCAGCTTTCTCCCCGACTGCGTACAATAACACTGACAAACTCCAGATGTCGCCTCTCGGGGAGGTTGTTGCTTCAGCGGAGTTTAAATCAAACCAAATACACTTAAAACTAACCTGTAAATCCACCCCATCCCACCATCCCTCCGTGCCCCTCGTCTCTTTATTGTCCGTTTCCTTACTCATGACTCACTCTCCGATTCTACATCCGACCAGCATACGGTCCAGATGTGGTCATGAGTTGGCGAATCTTGTAAGATCTGAACATTTTTGACCCGTGTATGACCTGCACACTGTTCCACTGTGCTATGTGCTTTGCCAGAAAACATTTAATTCATAAGGTGTGATTTTATTTTATTTATTTATTTATTTATTTATTTTTATAACCACAGGTTTTTAGGGTGTACAGTGATCTCTTGTGCTTCTCTGGTTTCTACCACATGGAAAACCTTAGCAATGTAAGTCTGCAGGCATGAAGTGAACATTTATATATATAAATTCAATATAAATGTTCCCTTGTTACTGTGTGTTAGTCAAAAATGTAACATGTTATATACATTTATTCTTGCAAATTAATTTTAGGATGTATCAGGATGCGTGGTTAACTGCAGTTTAAGAAGACCTTTTTTTATTTTCCTTTTTCTCCTACCTATGGCTCTCACACTTGTATTTTCTCTGTCTATCTACAGTTACATTTCGTGGTTCACATGTGGTAACTGGGGTTGTGTTGTGGTTCAGCAAAGTTCAGATTTCGACTCACACCATATGGGTGACTGAGAGACCAGCTCCCTCTTGTATAGCAGGTTTATTGACAGAGCTCAAATTTATATTGGCCTCATCTAACCCAAAGGAAGAAACATCACTTAGTTTTTTTTTGTTTCTTTTTCAACCATGGTGCAAACACAGATGGTTACAGTTCCCCTATAAAACCTGGTGACAGACAATAGCCTGTGTACACTTCTGTTCAAACTTATGAAACAAATTTACTATGCAGAGTGGATTTATGCATGTACATGTACTACTATGGCCAATAAATGAATTTTAATTAATTTAAAAATGCATCACTTTGGCTCTGATGCTCAAGGTAGAAAAGCTAAATTGAACTGCTTTGCAAGGGTTATAAACTTATTTATTATTAAGTTATTTATTTGAAACTGAAGTTATTTAAAAACGTATGCAAAAAGTTTTGAATTGGAGTTTGTGTTCTAAAAAACAGAAAACAAGGGATTTTATAGCGGTTTGTCACATATAATAAAAAAACGATTCAGTCTAATCCCATGTGTAAATTTTGTCAGCATTCACTTTTACTGTGGATGAATATCAGTTCTAAGTCATTTATCAGTCTCATTGATTATAATAATCAGTACTGGCCCTGAAAAAACATTAGTTGATCCCCAGTACTATATATTACGTTATAATGCTTTATGCATGTGTTCATATATTGCCATGCAGAGGACAGGGGAGAGATGGAAGGAAATCAGAAAATGCATACGGTAAATCAATTAAGCATAGACCACTTAAGAGAAATTTAGACTGTTTCTCTTACCTCCACTCTATGGGGAAATGGCAGTATCCAGAGGATGTTGGTTGAAGGAGTACAAGCAGGAGGAGAGGGAAGAAGAAGGAGGACAGAGGGATGATGGGAGGCAAACGGACAAAAATCAGTCTTGCTTGGAGTAGAAAACCATCCATGATGCTCCGTCTTATCAACTCATTGCTAGACTGAAGAACAACCAGGTGGAAGGACTGTGTGTGTGGTCAGGGAACAAAGGATGTTTGTTTTGTTTTTTTTAAGGGGACTGTGGTCATGGGGTAGGTGTGGGTGGGTGTGGTTGAGGACTACAGCCAAATGGGGTAGTCAAAAAAAACACAGCTGAAGCCACATCTAATAGAACTGGCAGCTAACATAACACAAGACAAAGCAGTAACAACCCCTGACACACGCCAAGCATGAGCTACAGGTCGTAAAAATGAGCTTTTCTTCAATGTGCCACACTGATTTTGAAACATTTGGAATCTTGTGAGTGCGAGTGTGAGATTGAGATCAAATAAATGTTCCTCACCTGCAACAGTGACTCTAGCTGTGGCTTTGACGGTGTTGGCTCCAGCGCTGTGTCTGTTGGAGGCCAGGCATGTATAGAGAGACGGCTTATTCACTGTCACTTTAAGAATGGACAGGATCACCTCTCCCACCAAGGTCTCATCTACTGATGCACCTGAGATCTGAAAGAAATAACGTTGAGAAAAGAGGGGAAAAAAGACAGAAACAAAGACAGGGTGTATTACTGGGGACCCTGAGTTTTAGCTTTACTCAAATGCTGTACAAAAAAATTCCATAACTCCTGAATGCTTTGTGCTGTTGCAACCATATTTGGTTGATATATGGATATATGACGTATGAGTCACCATGACAAATCTTGTGCCATTTGGCCTATAGGTGGCGCTGTAGCACCACCATCTACCTATAAAGATAGGGAGCGCTCTATGTATAAATATGACTCCACATATACTCGAAAACCATTCATCTGATGAACTTCATACTGCGGGTGTATTGTGGAGGACCCAAGGGAGTGCAGTGTCAAGTGTGAAGTCCATTAGATAAACAGATCACTGGAATGATGCAAGCAGTGATTGTCGAGAATGCTGAAATTCCAGGACTTCCGGAGGTCAAGCGATTGGCCTCTTCCGGCACAGCATTGCTGATGGAAGATTGCACTTGACATCTGTTGACATCCTTTTTTTCTTGAAGAAGCCACAAGCACAAAAACATCATCACCCATTTGGCATATTATGGCTGTGTGTGGACTTCTGGCACACATACCCGACTTGTTTTTTGGTCCTCATCAACTGTTGAAAAGTGATCCGTCTCTTTAGCTACTTTGATTTTATTGATAAAATCAGAGTTATGTGTTAAAATATTTTACATTCCTTGGTGTTTACATGCACAATACACATTTTGAGAGTGTGTATGTGTGTGAAAGAGAGAGAGAGTGTTAAGGCGTTGCTGTGACGCATCTATATTTGAAAATGTGTCTGACACATGCCTCTTTTTAGGACATGCTCTATCCAGCCCTGCTGTAATAAACGACCTCAATGAGCTGCCAGAAAAGCAGATCATTTTAAATCTGCACAAACACACACGCATAGTATTTACAAGCGTTATGGGCCTGTAATCACATTGTAGCTAGCACCCAAGACTATTAAATACCCAGACATTATGTGGTCTATGTCTGCCCACAGTGGCATGCCTATGAAATGCCTGCTGCCTTGTTAGAAAAAGCCTTGTTTAACAATCTTGTGTAAAATCTCATGTCCATGATTTTAATAGATCTTCATTGTATTGTTCAGTAGCCAATGAGGTATTATTCAATGTATTTATTTTATACATTTTAGTTATTTTTATAATTTTAATATAATTATAATATATATATTTTTTATTTTATCAGGATTGATCAATGCCCCTTAAAAACACACAGGGTTACAGGGGTGGAGTTGGAAATGGTACACAAACTATAAACAAAAGCAAAAGAAAAACAGTTTTTAACCAAACCAGACCAATTAAAATAGAGGAGTGTTCTTTCTTGGTCTCATTAGTTAACATTTTCTTACATAAATATAGTCTACAAGAAGTAAAAAGCTAAGTTGTTCCACGCCTTTTTTTGAACATAAAAGTTATGTAGTTGCTCTTGGCACGAGTCATCGATGTCTTCTTTCGCTGCCCAAAACTGCATTGCATGTGGTCATAAAAAGCAAGCAAGATTATAACCAAGCCATCATGTCAAACTCACATCTGGACACTTGGGTCACAAAATCTGTTCCAGCTATGTTGTTCGCTAATGTTTTTTTTCTGATCTGAATATAGTCCGGTCTTTTCTAAATCCGTAATCTTATGCTCTGTCGGAACATCTACCCACAGTCCTCAAATCACAAGTCCCCACTTACCACAAACTATAACACCATAAGACCTTAAGAACCTCGGAGATGCATGGTTTTCCGTTGACAACGGCATCACACCGCTCCGTTTATAAAAGAGCCCAATTACAGCTGATAATACTGGATAAATGGAAGGCAAGCTCTTTAATCTCTTGTCACCATAATGAGAATTCCTCTGCTGTTTATATCGCTGATCCCACAGCCAATCTTTGAGCGCATTAAGTGTTTTGTGTGCATGTGTGTGACAGCGCGAGTGAGCAAAGGATAAAGCAAAAGAGGGTAGTAAAAGTTTGTAATTTTTTTTATTGTATGTGTTAATTACAGTTTCCTGTGCATGTGTGTGTGTGTAGATTTGTGTTCCCAGTTTCCCAAAAGTATGTCCCAGTTGCCCTATTTGCCCTTGCTAAAGCATATTACTAATACTAAAAACTCATTTGCTTTGGAGTCATTGTTTGTTCCAAGGACAGCAGACGGATGAGATTGTACTTCACCCCCAAAAAAGCGATGAAATTAGTACTTTCAATAAATTCCCCAAAACAAGACATGTTTTTTTTTTTTCAAAGAGGAAAGAGGACATAATTATAGGCCGCCAGAGTTTGCATAGGGAGGAGGTCGGGTCGGCAGCATGGGTCAGAGTGTGTTGAAGTTTTTCTTTTTTTTTTTTTAATTCTGATTTCCAACGGTAGTAAAACGTTTTGGCTTTTTGTGGCCTCTTATTGTCACAGCTTTCCCATTATGAAAGGCTGCGTGGCTGACAATGTGTCACAATGTCAGCAACGTGATACAATGTCTCTGATGTGTTGGCTGCGTCGTTGACTGAAATTTGAGCCGAATTCAGGCACCGTGAAGGAGACGAGAATATTCCTGCCGAGATAACGGGCGTTTATGAGCAGGCGGACATTACTCGAATTTTGTAATTATTGCGCACATTTTAATTTTAGGGAGTTTTAGTGTCACAAGGGGCTCTCAAAGTTAATGCAATAATAGCTGAATTTTTTGTCATCATTAAGTGCCCTTTCGGGAGCTTAAAAGCATGTTAAAGTGCCCTCTCAGTAGCGAAAACATATGTTAACATAGCTTTTTGTATAACCTATAACCTCTTCAGGTTTTGATTCTGAATTGCCATTCTAAATACCCTTTTCTTTAAAGATTGTCCCTTATTAGTTGCCATCCAACTTAATACTGGAGGGGGGCTAAACTAACAGTGAGGAAAGCAGTCAGAACAGAATCTGCCTTAACCCAAGCACATGTATTGGCTGACAAGAGGGCACTTTAGTACACTTTTTAGCTCTCAAGAAGGCAGGTTAGCACATGTTTTGGCTCCCAAGATGGCACTTTAACACATATTTTAGCTTCCAAGAGGGCTGTAGTTGCCCATTGTTAACAAAGCATACAGCTACTGCTAATGCAGGCAGACTCGATTGTCCACCCAGCTAATATCAAACCAAAATCTGACTATAATGATAGCAATAGAAGTCTATCCACAAACCTTTAGCAAGCTCTCAACAGCTAATCATGGTTATAGTGTGCAGGCCACTTAACATTGTAGAGGAAAGGGGCTGCATGAAAGAATGTGGTTAATATCCAACAATTGCGCTTGAATTGCCATCGAGAGCCCCCACCGTATCGAAGATCCCGTGTGAAGGCCAAAGGGCAATTTTCTCGCTTATACCCCCCTTTCATCTGTTTCCTGCCCACTTTGTCCATTATTTGTTTCAATTTGCATTAATCTTGTTTTCAAGGGGATATTTTTTGTGAGCCTCTATTTTGAGGGTTGGACACAATTACACTGTGCGATTTGCTTTTGAAGTGAGGGAACCAGGCAGCAATCTTTCATCAGTACTGAAGTAATGGAAAATGTAGCTGCCAATGTGCCCATCTGTTGCCTGTTGAGGTTGAGTTTGCCATAATTTATGATTTGAGCGTATTTTTAAGAGCTAAATGCTGGATACGTGAGGGTTTCTGACAGTTATTGTCAAAGACCATTTGTATAAACCAAACCTATCTTGTTGTACTTCATGCTATCAAGAGTTATTTGAAATATATATTTTGGTAATTTGTATATATATAAATATATCTTTTGGTAAATTTTGAGCACAATCATCTTTAATTTGTAATTATCAATGCAATTAAATTGTTAATCCCCTTCTTGAACCGGATTGCACATTACTGCATGGCTCAAACAAACACACACTGAACCTGAACACTCACTGTATTCCCATTTTCCAGCCAGGTGATGGTGGGGATTGGATTTCCTGTGGCATTACATTCCAGAGAGATCTGGCTGCCATACGCTACTCTTTTCTCCTTGGGAACCCGCAGGATTCGAGCTGGAGCTGGACAACAAACCATATGCAGACAAATGGTAAAGTGACAGAAATACACATACAGTACAGTACGTACGGTGCATCTAATTAGAGTGCAGTGGAAATATGCAAGGATTTATTCCATGTACCAATGATAGAAGAACACATCATTTGTCCTGCCCAAATATATGCAATAAATATCTATATATCTATCAATCTCGCTCAATTTGTGGAGGTCTAATCAGCCACAGTGCTTAAAATCTGGGCCTTCTAAAGCTTCCTATTATTTCTGAAATTTAGAAAAAAGTATGGAAACGGTAACCTTCCCAAACCTGGGCTTGCACAAAGTGGACAAAATAAAGAAAGTGTTGTTATTCTACACCAAATTAGGAAATATTTCATTAGGAATGAGTGGTGCTGCATGCAAAATACTGTCATTTCCAATCAGATAGAGCATATTAATTGTATTCACTGTTTCATGGTTTATAGCTGGGGTCTCTGAGACCAGAAGTAATGTGTGAGTACATACCCTGTACTTCTATGGTGACTGGTTTGGAAAAGGCCAAACCAAAGCTATTCCTGGCCACACAGCGATACTGTCCTGCATCTTCCTTCTGTATGTTATGGATCTTCAACGTACCATAGTCGAGAATGGTAACACGATCACTGACCTGGGAGAGATGACGTTATTTGATGGACCTGTTCCTTTTCTTTGATATATATTGTTTTCTTAACTATATTAGAGCATTGTTTTTCCTCTATGAGACTAGAAACATGGATATCCAATCTTAGTGAGACACATATAAATGCTGCACAGCCAATGATTATAATCTGTGAAATCCTTCATGTCACTGGGAAGCTGTCCAAAAGTGTTCTGCTGTCTGTCGTGTTTCATGCGATAAAGTAAAGAAGTACATACTTTAATAAGCTCGTCATCTTTGAGCCAGGTGACATCTGGTTTGGGGTTGCCAAGGGTAACACAAGGCAACACGGCTTTGGATTCAACCAGAAGGGTTACATTAGTTGGGTGGCGTTTGATCTGTGGCTCTGATGGAGTGATGGATAAGACAAGATACAGTAGTTTAGCTGCTATTAGGAGGTGCCGTTAACAGAAATGTAACATCTCATCCTCTAGATCAATATGGACTCCAGACTTATGAACTTGAAAGAAAGCAGACATACTCATCTTTAGCTGCAGTGCTCCACAGCTCTTGGCTGGCTCTCCAATGCCGTTAGTGGCAAGGCAGCAGTACTCTCCACTGTCTGGTTCCCTCACATGAGGGATGATTAGCATCTGTCCCTGCTCCTTCGTAATGTATCGTGGGTCATAGTACCTGACAAAAAGGAGGGTGAAGTGACCAGGTAACTTTTTATATGGAAAATGACTATTCTAGCTGCAAATGTGGTTTTTGGTGCAATATCTACATAGGTATATAGAGGCCCATTTCCAGCAACTATCACTCCAGTGTTCTCATGGTACAATGTGTTTGCTCATAGCGTCAGAAGGCTAATGGATGATTAGAAAACCCTTGTTAGCACAGCTGAAAACAGTTTAGCTAAATGGAGGATTCTTTGACAAAGCAAGGTTTGAAGAAAAAAAATATTACAAATACAAAAGACTATTTTTAACCTTGTCAATGTCTTGACTATATTTTATATTCATTTTACACTCATGGTGGTAAATAAAAGTGTGACTTTTCATGGAAAACACTCAATTGTCTGGGTGACTCCAAGCTTTTGAATGGTAATATGTATATATGTTAACGTCAAATACACACAAACTTATATTTCATCTAAAAGAGTAGACTTACATTATTGGTTGGTTATTCTTGGTCCAACTGATGTCAGCGGGGGGGCGGGATTCCACCTCACAGATGAATGTGGCATTGTGATCCAGGAGTATATCCACTGTCTCTAATAAGGTGATGATTCGAGGTGCTAAGTAGAGAACATATACAGAAAATATGGAGAGTTTTAGTATGCAACAATTATTTTAAAATAGACTTGGAAAAAGATTAATCTTATCTAATAACCTTTTTTTGCAAGCCATATTGTTAATTTCTTCATAAAATGTTGCCAGCAATATTCCGCCTAAACAAAATTGGCATTGCACAAGTTTGTCATGGTAGAAGTTGTGCGGTCTTATTCAGAAAAGGGAAAATATATCAATTTAGGGGGTTTTCGCAACATCATATTAGGAAGAGTTGAAGAAAGAAAAGATTAGAGGTAAAGAGGACCATGAAGGAAAGACAATAGAGGTTTTGTATACTTCAACAAGGAATTTATATTTAAATGTTGAGCTTCATCAGAAGTTTTGAGGTTAGTGAGCTACAGCTTCATTTTTTTGTACTTTTTTTGTGATCAAGGACCGGTTCCATCGCCAGTGTACATGCTGTTCTCTGACAACAGATGGTCTGTGTTAAACAGAAAGTGGCTATAATTACCCTGTGTACATGGAATATACAAATTATTAGAACCACTTTTATGATATAAACCAGGTGTAAAGAGTCAATTCATATATTTTTTTACACCTATAATAAGCTAGAGATGTAGTTTCAATTATAAAAAAAAGATAAGAGGGATTATTTTATGAAGAGACAAAGATTAAATAGAAAGCAATAATTTTTTTTTCTTTTCCTCAATAAATTGAGTAGGAGAAAAAGCGAGGGAGAGTAAAAACAAATAAAAGACATGATGAAAGGGGAAAAGGATGAGCGCATTGTTTAGATAGTCCAATCAGAGACATCAGCGTCGCTTTCAACTCTGTATGAACTAATAAAGAAGCTGGAGCTAAACAGAAAACAGAGGAAGGGAGCAAATAGCAGAAGCAGGCGAGTATCTTAAAGGAGAGAAAGAAAGGCGGATGAAAGAAAGGATTAGGGTTCGTAGGACACTTGTTTTCTCTTGTGAAATAGATTTCACAATCGCTGGAAAACAAACAGCCCACATCCCCACCCTTAAGCCTTAACCCCGGGGTCACTGCTGCCGTTTGACTCATAGATGGGTGGTGAAAAGAGGCTACTGTAAATCAAACCAAAGTCCTGACGTGAGGTCAAAACACATGGTTTCAAACACTGAGATCCAATTTTAGCCGAGGTCAGAGTAAGGTGAAAATCGCTCACCATAGGCCTGCTGTATTAAGTCATTTCATCCAGTCTGAAGAGCGAACATGCTAGGCGAAATGTTGCAAACATGGCATCCGGATGCTAGCATTTCGCTCAGTGCACTGCTAAGTAGACCCTGACAGATGGGCTGCCGTGACAAGAATCATTGTTTTGGGTTAAAATGATCATGTTGAGGTTAGATGAATATGTAGTTATCTATTGCATCCTTAAAGTTAACCAACCTTCATCCCCATAGATACAGTAATAACCACAGGATTACAGGTTTTTGTTACTGTCCTGATTTGTGGTTGGTAATATGACCCTTGAATTGTCTCTCGCCTACAGATATCTGCATATTCATATGCAGATATCTGTTTATAGATATTACAGCAGTCACATCTGGCATTTATTGTAGACTATGTATAACACAAATCTAATTAATCCATGCAAACTGCTTTATGTTGTCTCTTGCTTTCATTAATTTTAGTGTCATTGTGGGCCCAGAAAAAAATGATATTTGCTGGTTCCCCACATTATAGCTATTATTCTGGTGGCCATATGTCTTTTTTTTTTAAACTGGTGGAGTTTTTGTCCTTATTGCACATGCCTTTTTGCTGATCTCTAAATAGATGTTTCTCACGCGATGCTGGATTGGGTTTTTTTCTATATTTTGTTTTTGAAAGGGTTTCTTCCCCCGTTCATAACTTATAACATCCATTCAGTTCACTTGGTTCCTTTCGGTGTTTGCTTTGATTTGCAGTTTATCCTCCAGGAGTTTTCCATACTCTGAGTCAAATTATAAACCGTATTCTCTGTCTCTCCCTCCCTCTCTCACGTTATCATGCAGCCTTGACGCAGGCTTTTCAGCTGGAACTTTCATCGTTGTCAAAAAAGAACAAAACAAAACTGTGAAATGTTCTTGTGGCATGTCAGGAGATCAGATGTTAGAGTTAGTCTTGCCTTGTTTGCACTATTGCAGTTCACACATGCTGAGAAGAATAAAACGTGTAATATTTTTTGAAAGATTATAAAGCTTAAAAATAACCACTACGCCTTAAAGAGGCCCAAGAAAGATGTTTTTTTCTCTCTCTTTTCTTTTAATATGTTGTATGTGCAAAACAGATTAATAATAGTCAACATCAATGTGTTTCCCATGCTCGCCCTCTTTTCAAATTAAATCAAACCGTAAATTTAGCCAGCACAGCCTAACACTTGAAAGTGAATCCTTTCGTGTCATGCAACTCAACTTTTCTCAGCTGAGAAACCACAACCATCTTCTAAAAGAGTGAATAATGATGATATAATATCACACGTTTGCAGCTCTGCAGTCAAGCTCAAACTTAATCAAGTCACGAATGTGAACCTTGCAATATTTGGTTACACTTCAGCAATAAATCTTTAGAGGAAATGTTGTAAAAAGTCAACATGTGCTTGTGCTGTTGTGTGTGTGATGCCCTGGTTGTTCTTCCATGTCACGCCTCTCTGTGCCTTTTAATTGCCCCTCAGGGTAAAATAAAGTTCTTTGAATTGAATTGTTTCCTTGCTGGAGTGAGGTGAGGAGTATTAAGTATGGAGCTGGAGTGGTTGTTGGAAAGAGTTCTCACGTCTAAAGATGACTTATTAACATATAGCTGGTTTAATTAGCAACAAAGTGTTACAAGATGAAAGTTAAAGCATAGGAGCACAAAGCTTTTAGTGTCCTACTTCCATACAACACAATGCAGGCTGCTGGTGTGGAAATGTGTACATTTCAGTGATGGATTTCCCCTCATTTGCAAAACATCAGCAGACAGCCGTCCACATTCATTCGTGCCTTGTAATCAGTGATATGTTACGTGAAGCGCTGGTCGCCTGCCAACACTGGCGCGCCAGGCCAACTAGCTCACGGTTTACTATCTCAACCCCTGCAGAATGTGACAGCATCTGCAGCACCTGTTTGTCCTGAGCCAATCTGCAGCATGTGTTGTATATCTGCGCTTATAAAACATGTATTGCATGTCTTTGGGCTGCTCTGCAGGCCCGTGCATGTGACTGTAAAGTTGTGCCAGCAGTGGATACGGTGCCCATCTCGCATGTCCTGGAATCCCGAAGCCACAGCTGAATTGAACTCAAACGTGTTTAACATGACATGAGATGGCAGTCATTCCTCCTTTCTGGACCTGTTTTAATTTCATGAACAATACTTTTGGACACGAGGTTTATTGCGCCATTAAACCTGAAATATACAGGTGCAATGTCAAAGCCAGTGCATATGAGACAGAGAAACTAAGACGTAGTTCATAACCACCTCTACAACATGCTGCAACGTGCCGCTGAAAGGATGTAGGAAGGATATAGATCCAGTCAGATTTACACTGTGTTGGTCTATAAACACCTTCTCCTTTTCCCTGCAGGACATGGTGGAAAACAGGTGATCTCAGTCCTATGTATGTGGGGAAACTCAACTTGCTTTAGAGAAAGAAACATACAGGGGCCACAATAAAGGATGGTCCCTTACATGTATTTATTGTGGTGTTGATTTCCAGCCTACTGATCAATATATATAGATGTATACACACACAGATTGAAGATAATGCAAAAAGCTATATCCTATTTTACTTTTTTGTGTTCTGTTTACATTTAAGCATTATCAACCAAAAGACAGCTTTTAGAAACATCATGTACAATTAAAATATTGTATACACAATTCGTACTGTTTCGTGACACCTTAGTCTGAAGTGCATGGAAGCAACACGTACCTCTCTGTATCCCGTAACTTGAGGTGACCAAACCCAGCAGAAAGAGGATCTTAAAGACCAAAAGGGGTTCAACAAGCTTCATCGTGGCTCCAGAGTGATCCGCGTGGACGAGGGTTTTTGACAATGTTCAGTGGAAGCTGGCGGTTAGATTCCCATGACAAGTCAGGACGGACGCTTGTTGGTTCACTTGTTTCTTCAGCGTGTGCGTCTGTGTGCGACTCAGCCAGGGTCAGCCATGAGCTCTGGGTGTGTGTATGTCTGTATGTGTGTGTGTGTGTCTTAACTTTGTGATAGACAGTGGCAGCTGCGAGCTGTCCTCATGTACAGCTTAAAGCGCCAAAGAAAGGCTCCAGTGCTGGGGAGGTATCCACAGTCACACTGATCAACACACTCCACTGTTTACACATCCAACCATTTAAAAAAACACAAGATGCATACAAGATTTAGATCTTTAGTGGCATGACAGCTGAGATAAGTCTGAGGGCAGCTACAATATTAACTGAATTGGACTGCCTTACATCTGAATACAATCCACTTTTCATTGACATACAATGCACTTTTTTGTTGTTGCATTTCCCCAATCCAGTTTGTATCCAACCTAGTACAATTTGACTGTAATACCGAACTTTATACCACAGGAAACAAAAGTACACCCACCAGAAGAAGACAGGAGAAGTTGCTTTCTATGTTCATAAGTGACCTGTGTACAGCTGTGATGTCCTTTACCCATATGCACATGGCACATGCAGCACATTGACAGCACATGAACACATCTGCACAGAGAACATGTATTTACTGTTAGAATTTGACACATACGCACACACTCCAGCCCAGGAGTCGGCCCTTGTGTCCACCTGTTGCTCGCCAGCCTGTATGTTCTGTTTTATTTTAGGAAAGGAATGGCATTTCAGTTCATTTGCTCCTCATCCATTCTGCTTTGGATGGAGGCCACCATTGTAGTCCCTTCACAGGCTATAGGCATTTCACTTTGTCAATGAGGTAAAAACTATATTCTATATCTTTTTTTTTTTTTAAATAGCTAACAACATATGGCAGCCTCTCCATCATCTTTGCATTGTGTCCTGTCACACGGGGAACGTAGCATGTTTCTTTCCCAGTGTTGAGCCAAATCAGGTCCACATAATGGATGTATTTGAATATAGCTTAACCTCTGGTCTCATTCTGTATATTTGTTTGACTTTCATCTCCACCCAAGGAGATGAAAGTCTTAGATCAAATAACACACACGTGCTATACATAAAGCAGCCCAGCTACAATACATAATACAGGCCAGCTACAATGTGCTCACCACTAGGTGATGCTATGACACAAAGCTACTTTCATTGCACGGCAGGTGGCAGAATAAGTGTATGCAAATATATCCTTTTGAATCTTTTGTTGTTTCAACTATTTTTTTCTTTCATATTAAAAGCAGTACACCACTGACCAAAAGAAACACTGCTGTTCCTGATAATCGCCCCCTCGACATCTACAAAATACCTACGAGGGTTGTGCTGATTGCTTAGTACCAAACGATTTTGGCTCGCAAATGTTTATCCTTTGTTCCCACGACTTCCTGTAACGATAATCTCTTGAGCAGATCTTCCAACGGATGCAACTTCTAACAACAGATGTGATGAGTTCCCTCCATCTTCCTGCAACCTCCAGAAATCTTACACCTGCTTATATCATCAGAGCCACACTAGCAGCTTCCCAGGGAAAAAATCTACCTTCATACCTAAATAGAAATGGCTCGTTGGAAACCAATTGCCACATCATTTTGAAAAAGAATATAAAGTACCTAAAGATCAAAGAGAGGCTTCCTGTGAGATAGAACATGGTGGTGAGACCAGCAGATAAGCACAGTGCTATATTGTAGGGCGGATGGACTTTTGTGATTATGAACAACATGTCAATGGAAACTGGACAATCCTTTCGTTCATTAGAAACTCAAATCTGATTCTATTAAGACATGAAAAAGGGAAATTCATGGCATCTTATTAAGATCATCAAAATCCTCTAGGCCTGCTTACTGAGGACATTTCTACCATAATAGATTATTTCCTGAAGCCTCATGTTACATTACTCCCTTCATTAGGTCCACATCATCCAGTCTTTAAAGCGAGATGCATGGTTGGCGGTTGTGAACTCAGTTAAAACCACATAATATTTTAAATACATATGAAAATTGATCAAAAAACATTGGTGCAGATGATGCGTTTTGTAACACAGTTGTGGATGAAATAATAGGCCACCCACCGATCTCTAGTATAGATCCACCTGTGTTTTTGAATCACTACCATGTTGCACTGTGCATGTTCAAAACCTTCTTTCACGTAGGTATTTCAAATTTTGCTGCTGACCCCTAGTGATCTGGCATGGTATCGTATTCGTGTTAAGGTCTCTGTGTATTTTGAGATATTTGTCAATCAGATCGGCGTGTGGAAGGAATTTCTTTAAACTAGGGGACAAAAATATCAGGTTAATAAAAAAAAAAAAAAAAAAAAAATAGACTAGTGTAGCTGGGCCATAGCCATTTGGCAAAGATATACGGGCGATATTTCCCCCCTCTGGCAAGGTTTCTTAATAAAATTATTTTTAAAAAGTCTCTGCTTCACTGTGAGTTATGACTGTTCTAAGTTCTCGTTCTTTTGATTTTGAAGGGTTCTGATGGACTTAAACCTGATCTCTGTAGAAAACCCACAGACAAAAAAACAAAAAACTACTTGCAAACTTTCATCCGACTCCTCTAAAAAAAGGAGTCTGCCTATTAGTCAATTTAACAGGATACGGCATATTTGCTGTTCTGACCAAGATTACAGTCTACATAGCTGTGTTCTGACTCAGAGGCAGAGGTTCAGAGGAAGAGGCTACGCAGAGAGTTGGAATCGAAGAATAAATGTCTCAATAGCAAATGTAGTAAACCTCCTGATGATAGACTTTTTGTGTGTTTTACAGTTTTCTCCATTGGGGAAACAACACAAAAGAACAAACATCGTGAGAAAATATTGGTCCGTTCTGAGCTCAGATCCTTTCAAGACCCCCCACGTTTTGTTTGAAATGTCCGTACCCGACCTCATCATTAGGGACAAGAATTACCCACATATTACCTCTGGCCCTGATTGAAATTACAGGTGCACATGGGGGCACACAATGTAATTTCACCTCTAAGTGCCATTTGTTTACTTAACCCTGTTCTGGTAAACAGCTCAAAGCAAAAGGTGCAATTACGCGCAATGCCAAAATAAGGTTATTTATGTGATCAAATACACATGGGGACTTGGAAAGACTCAGCAAAGAGTTGCTGAAAGCAGCATGAAAGCTAAATCATCCAAAAAAAAATCAGTTCAGTTCCACTTTTGTGCATTTAAACCCAATCTATCCAAATTGATAACCCAAACAAAAGGGTAATATTAATAAGTTTCTTCTTAGGAGAGAAATTTTCTACATCTACACACTTAGGAGTCTTTCAACAGAAGAACTTAACATGTATTTAGATGTGAATCCATTTTTTGTGATTGATTGCGACTGATGACTACCATGTGTATTAACTGTAAATGATGAGTCAGATGTTACCAATAGTCTATGCATTATTGCCAAGACTGTAGACTTGGTGCTCATTTAAGTGTGATTGCTGCGAGATGAGAAGGGACTTTTCTCTTTTCCATCTGCCAAATGAGTCTTAGAGATAGAAACATGGCCTTGTCAAAAACATAAAGAGGATGGGATCACTTATTGGGAGTTTAATGAAGCGGGATGTATCCCTTTGTATCCTACAGGGAAAAGGTTTTATCTTGCACCTGATGATTGACCTGGATGTGCTCACACTCGATCCGTCGTCTGATGTTTTATCGAATCCTTTCACAAATCGTTTGATGTATCTCCTCCTTTGTGTCTGTGTTGTGTAGTTATTTGCCAGGGTCCACTGACTCAGCAGTATGATTCATGTTAACATGTGCGCTGATCCTCTGACTCCCTCTGGTGACACAGAAATGAATCGCTCCTCAATCTGAATGGCAAGGGTTACTCATTCCTTGGTGAACTGAATTCAGCAAACATGATCAACAGAAGAAAGATTTGCAGTTAAACAGATTCTTATGGACGATACGTTTCTTCCCTACCCTTGTTTATGTATATATTATATTCTGTTCTCTCTTGATGACATACACTTCAACAAAAAGCAATCGCTTGTGCATCATTTTAGATCGTCCGAAACTCCTGAGGATGGAGCTGTACGGAAACTATACACTGTTGTTAGAGGATTCTGATATTATGAACTGAGAAGGATTCCAAAATCTTTTATGACAATATTCTTTGTTAAAGTTCCTACCATCAAAAGTCAGAAGCCCCTGACTTCCTCTGAAGGTGTGTGTGCGTGCGTGCGTGTGTGTTTGTGTGTGTATGACACACATATGATCACATCTGATGTAATCATGTGTAGGTTACACATGATTACTGTGCCCACTAGATGTCTGCCTGGATTTTTTTTCTATTAACTGGTATCTTAAATCTAGGTACACACACACACTCTCACACACACACATACAAAAGCAGAGTCATATTTGATGTTAGTCAGTCAGCCGCTCCCTCCCTCCCAACACTGTCTCAACGTGTCCTGCAATAATTAACCAGCTGCTGCAGTGTGCTACACAAGCTCACCTCCTACCATATTGCACTGTACTCTGGACCTATGAAAACACACACACACACACACAACCTCAAACATGAGGTGAACCACATTCAGTTGTTAGGAGACTGAAAGACTGGCCAGGTAGGAGTAAATGTATGTTTGATGATCTTTACTTTACTGTGTTAAAATGTGCTGTTCTATGACAGTGAAATGCTAAATGGTATTTTTATCTGGTAACAACATGAATTAATATAGTTAATTATGGATGTAACATCTTAGTAATACGCTGCAACAACTTGATTCACAGATCTGTTGTAAATTGATTTAAGACTGAACAGATAATGCATACAAATGCTAGTGTTGGTAATGTTAGTACTTTTGTGTCAGTTAATAGTATATACTGTTTATTCAAATTAAACAGAGCCCAACAGAGGGCACTATGTTAATGTTGCATATGTGCATGTGAATGGGATTGTGAAAAAAAAAAAAGATATATTACATAAAAAGAAAGTGCAGCCTTACTGTGGCTTTTATTTGACATATCTCTAATAATCTCCAAATCGCTGTTTAGTCCATAAGTTAGAGCATCTTGTGTGAAATGTATGTTGAAATATAGTTCACTGTAAAAGATTGAACAGCAAAGTGTTTCTGATTATTTCATGTAACAAATCAATTGTCTTGTCAACCTCACAGGTTCACGACTTAGACTTTTTATCCTTTTAAAGTAAAAAAAAATCACATCATTCATCATTTCATTTCATTGGATCCTCTGGCTCCAAGGCTTAGAGGTGTTAGCGTAAGAAAAAAAACAAACATTTCAACTCTCCCAAATTATTGACTTTATAATATCAACTATCAGCAGTTCTCTTTTTTTTTTTGTTTGCTTTGTGTCAACTTTTAACGTTCCTGATTTACAAGTCTCACACACACACACACACAGGTCTGATGTATTCGCTCCAGGGAGCCTTAAAACCTACATGCTGAGGCTTGAAAGACACACAGTGAATCTCTCACGTCAGCTCAAGTTAAGAGAAGAAGAGCACGATTCTTCATGTGCTTCATGCACCAAAAAAAACATGCACAAAAATCTCCTTCACTGTGAATGAAGCACAGCAGGAGGAGAAGAAGGGGAAAAAAAATCCTACCTCCTCCTGGAAACATCTGAAATGAATAAAACTTGCTTCCTTCATATTTCATTTCGGAACATTTGTAAGAAAGAACAAAAAAAACTGCAGCCAAAAACAAGGACGACCGACACATCCGATCCAGAATCGTCCCATCTATTACCTCGCCGTTATGGAGAATGTTTTACTGTGCGCATACGTACGAGAATATTTCATTTCAAAACAACCGTTGAAGCCAGCTGCTAAAACAGAAGTAAATCACAGCTGCACAACTTAAACAGATGCAAAAATAGAAGATAAAAACCTTTTGTTGGAAGATTATTCTTACTATTAAGAGCTTGTTTTACTACATATAGGAGGCATAAAAGGTGGTAAAACTGTTCTGCATCCATTAATTAAAACTTCTATTATTCATCATCCAGTAGTTACTGACCTATATCGTCCTTTACCCTCCTCCAGCTGTTTCTCTCCGCTTTTTTTGACATTTATTAAACTTTATTATGTAAGAATACATTCGGCTGTTTCCATCAGTTTCCTCCTGTCATGTCTGCTCAGACATAATCATGCACACCGGCTGTTTACAACAAGGATTTACAAATGAGCAAGTGGGCAGCGCTGAATAGCTGACAGATGATGCACGAGTTCTGCACCTGCACGCTCCTGCATTCAGATTAGAGAGTCTAAGCATCTACAAATACTCCAGTTATTAAACACTAAATTAAAGAATAAGTTAAACATCACAATATGAGCTGAATCTTGCCTCGTCACGCATGACTCAGCCTTTATTATAGGCTTTGTCCAGGTGTATACATACAGCCTGGAGGCAGTTAGTTATTCCGCCCTCGGCTAAGCAGGAAGTAAACATAAAAAAAAATAAAAGAAATGCCTCTGAACTTTTAAAGGTTTCCCTTATGTGTAATTATTTTTTTTCATGTCCTATTAAGGTTGTAAATCTTAACATATTGTTGTGCATTAAAATAAAAGAATTGCACATAGATTTATCAGGTGTGACACACATACAACACCTGATGTGAATAGACATAACACACTATTCACATGTGAGATATAATAATTTACAAGTGTTTGTGATCCCCTCCCAATGAGTGGGAAGTTGTGTACTGCACCTTTAAATATTGCTCTTGCTGGTGTAAAATGCTTTGTCCCTCTCTACATGAGTGAATCAGTCAGCCAGTCAGGGGAGTGGTGTGGCTGAGTGACAACCACTGAATACCTGAGATATTTCTTAGCAACAAACAGGCTGAGACACGGAGCCGTGGGAAGGAGTGGGACAAAGGTGCGCGTGAGGAGCTGCTGCGTCGTTCAGGGGAAGGAAAAAACACGGACAAAAGCAGAAGAAGAAGGAGAAAAGGACACAGGGGAGAAAAGAGGAGAGAAATTGAAAGAGAGAAGGCCACGTGGATATACCAACAATGTCTCTTCACAGGCACAGGCTTCAGTGTTTCTGACCGAAGAATAAACAAATGGCCGGGTCTACACTGTCATCACTGGTTACTGGGTGGAGTACTGTTATTAAATCTCTTGGAGACAAGCGCAAAAAAAAAAAAGAAAGTGAAAGAGTAAAGGCAGGCAGGCATGGACAGAGAGAGAGAGAGAGAGAGAGAGGGATAAATTTAACACAAAAACTTCAGAGAGGGAGAGAGAGAGGCTGCAAAGGGATATTTAAAGCACAGAAAGAAAGAGACAGACAAAGGAACAGCTCTGATTTGCCATGATAGAGAAGGTAAGACTCAAAGAATGTATATATTTATATATTTTAGTTTATTATCATTTCAGAAGGAGTGCCATGGAGTTGGCTGTGCAAGTGCAATGCACTTCATTTTCAGTGGAAATCCTTGCACCATGTTGCCATATAGTGTTTTCATCTAGGAGCACGACACATGCACGATGTCAGGATTACAGAACATGTTGCTACTGTGCACCTGCTTTTTTTTAATATTGTTGGGTTTTTATGTCTCTCTGCAGTAGTTGATGCAACCAGACATGAACGAAGCGACTCTTCTCCCACTGATCCAGGCAGGGGAAGGGAGGACACTGACCAGGTAGGTTGATACATGAGATGCTTATGCTTCAAAATACTCCAATGTACAGAAACAGTCTAATGTGAAAAATATTGTGTGTCTAATATGTTTTTTATGTCTCATACATTACTGTGAAGTTGTTTTCAGTGTATTTTTTTTCCAAATTCTTTATTTTAAATTAATATAAATTCATACATAGGAAAACAACTATAGAGAGATGTGCAATAAAGAATATTTAAATCTTTCCAAATGTGTATATATATATTTTAAATACTTGTTAAATAGATTTTTAACACATACATCACGACATATCATATAAGTCCCACACAAAACTGACAAGTGCTGCGAATTAAGTGAAAAAAATTAATTCAAAGGAAACATAAGTAAGATTAGGGATATAAATGTATTGTATAGGAGTGCAACAAGAAACAAATACAGCTCATATAAATCACATAACTCCAGCGGTCAGCTGTTGCCTCCCAAGACAAACAAAGTTGGTTAGAGTTTCTGTAGGAAAGAGTCCAGAGGTTCCTGGAGATGCCAGAATTTGTCCGATTTTGGAGTCCGTTTCTCCAGAGGGAGAAGGATCAGTTTCTGTGATATCTGACATACCGACAATTTCCACTTACAGTTTTACCCACAACACTATTTTAATTGCCTCAATTCTATTTTAAATTGTATGTGTATAATGAAAAAGTTTAAAATAAAGTGTTTTTTTTACAGTCATTATCATTCTTATCATACATAAATGTCTCCTTTTTTTCTATTTTGAATAGTTGAACCAGTCTATTTTGAATAGTTGAACCAGTTAAGGCCTTAAAATGATATTCTATGTCCAAACAAAATAGTTTTATACACATTACAATCATATAATAGAAGACAAATGGTCTCTGATTTGTTATTACAAAACAAGGGCTTTCCAGTAATATCTTTTCTGGATTGTGAAACCACCACAGTTACAGGATAATAATATCCTTTAAAAATGAATGAAACTTGTGAATGAGGCATGTTGGATTATTGAAACTCAAACATCCTGCTGTAGGAACAAGAAACAAAAAGCAAGAAGAATACTTTGAAATTTCATATATATTCCCCCTTTTTTATTTTTAGTAAAGTGAATTTACTTCTAAATCAGCCATATCTGGATCATGCATGAACCATATAGTTGCATATCTTGATCTATGCCTTCACGCTGTGTTTGACATCCATTTCTATTCATTTTAGAGCAGAGTTTCTCTCGCGGCTAAATACCTACAACTGCTTCCTAAAGGACCAGACTCAGCTGCATCTCAGTTACACGCAGGTAACATTATGTTACAATATATTTCAAGTCTCTTTTTGTTCTGATTTGTTGATCAGTTTCTTCTGCCAGTCATAAGTTCTGATAAAAAAGTACTTGGATCTTCTCTTACTTTTGGACACAAATAGTATTTTTAGGACTTTATGCAGCAGCTAATGAATTAAATCCTGCAGCGGTGCGATAATGGGACCTATGACTGTAATTCTACACCGTGCAGGTGTGTGTGGGTCTGTCTCTGTAACAGGACAATGATAGACAGGTGGTCGTGGAAGGCTTCCTGAATATCTCCTGGGGAGTACGGCGGCCCATCAGGCTCAAAATCCAGGACGAGAAACAGACGCTTCCCTTTGCTCCTGTGGTCTCACCTGGCTCCACCAGTCCAGCCAGCCCGCTGGGAAACAAGAGGTCCGGTTCAGCTTCTGTCAATACCAGAGTGAAGTGTATTCACAAGCTTATGTGGTACATGTTTCTGGTCAGAAGATTGTCTATCATTTTGCTGATGGCATAGTCTCAGACTACACTACAGACAGTCCAAGAGTTATTTAAGGCTGTAGCATGTGTCATTTATGTAGTTTTATTTAACACATCAAAATAGGAGCTAGGTAACACATAAATATTTGTTTTTAAAAAAAAAACATGCTAATGAATGTGGCCAAAAACAAGCAACAGTTTTCATATTCGCCAACCTCACCTGCTTTTATTATAAAATTCCTTATTGCGTTAGATTGTAAGCATGTGGTTCAGGATTCAGGAGATAGACACAACTTGTGAAGCAAAGTGAACGCTGCAGAGAGGTCACAGTGACATTAAATAACTGCATGTACAAGGCTGAGTGTTCTCGGGCTGTAGTTTGCAGTGCATTTGTCCTTCATGGACATAAAAACAGTGAAGTAGTACTCACACTTCTACAGAGTCCAGAGCTGAGAAATGTTGCATGTTTAGATCAACATACACTTATGTTTAATATAGAAGCAGTGTTTAAACGTGAGTAAAGCCAACATAATTTTTATTTCAAAGCATTGAGAACACTGCGTTTTATATCCTAAATCAAAATGTGAAAAAGAATGTGTCGATTTTTCAATCACTTTACAGAAAATGAAGAAAATTGGACATCATATCGTTCCTGTGAATCACTAAAGTAATATTTATTTGTTATGACCACGGTTTCTGAGAACTGCTTCACATCTGTGTTGCATGGACTCAACCAACTTCTGGCACCTATAAACAGTTCTTTCAGCCTCACGGTTCCTCTGTATTTCTTGTTTTTAATCTGAAACATGTTTTCAATGTGATTAAGGTTCGGTTTATGGATCAGTTTGCCTATATCTAAATACTTGAAGAGGTCATGTTTTCCTATGCCGACGAGGAAATGCCCTTGAACTGTGAGTTTAATGACCCCAAACACACTAGTAAACCAGTAGCATCTTGGTTCCAGGCCAACAGAATTAAAGTTCTGGAGTGGCCAACCCAATCCCTTTGAGATCCCAATGGAAATTTGTAAGCTGACATCAAAAATGCTGTTTTCTGGGGCAAAACCAAGAAGGTCAGAGGAATTGTGAGGCTGATACACTTTCATAGGTGCCAGAAGTCAACTCCAATTGACACATTTTTCTTCTCATTTGATTAAGGATAGGGCGGCACGGTGGAACAGCGGTTAGCGCTGTTGCCTCACAACAAGAAGGTCGCAGGTTCAAGACCTCCTTGGTCCTGGGTCTGGGACCTTTCTGTGTGGAGTTTGCATGTTCTCCCCGTGTCTGTGTGGGTTTTCACCGGGTACTCCAGCTTCCTCCCACAATCCAAAAACATGCTGAGGTTAATTGGAGACTCTAAATTGCCCGTAGGTGTGAGTGTGTGAGTGAATGGTGTGTGTGCCACCGTGTGATAGGCTCCAGCAGACCCCTGTGACCCTAATGAGGAATAAGCAGGTATAGAAAATGACTGACTGACTGATTAAGGATATAAACTGCAGTGTTCTCAATGCACTATGCCTCTTCTCCATCTCTGCAGGGGTATGACACGATGGGGGGAGTACGTTGACCTTCACCAGATAGACGAGATGGCCGAGACGGCGCAGGAAACGGTCGTCACCAGTCCCCTACCAGGTTCTTTTTTTTGTTTGTTTCTACTCCCATTTCTCCAGGCGTATTTCAAAACCATTCTATGACATCAGCTGGGAGATTGTTGCTAGACTAGACTTCATACTTATTTTTAGTTAGTTCAACATTTGGTGGAAATATATATTACATAGTCCACTTTTAAACCCCCTCTCTATTCAACTTTCCATAAAAGTTAAATGTTCGAAACCGCTGTGCGCAGCAAAACGAACGTTTTTACGAGCGCGTCTGTGCGCGCTCCGACAGGCCCCGCTGTTTACGAGACCACAACCCTGCCTCCTGCGAGGCACAAGAGCTCGGAGCTGGACGCCGAGTCCAGAATGTTTCGCTGCATGAGCGACGCCTCCCTGGTGAAGAGGAGGAAGGGCAGGGGCAAGTCGGCGGAGCAGAGGGAGAAAGAGAGGCAGCATCGCTTTTCCATAAACGGACACTTTTATAACTACAAGGTTGGTTCTCTGCTCAACGACTTTTCTGAAACAAAATTAAAAGCCATATGTGTCTTTTTTCCTCCTCTTAGTAGAGGAGGTAAGGGACAAAAAAATGGATTTTGTACTGCAAGTTCTGGCACAAATTTCTGGTTTAGTGTGAAAGTACCTTAGTCCCATTGGAATAAATTCATCCACTACAAGTTAACTCACACTTTGTTTCAGAGATATACACATTTTTTCACAATGACCAAAAAACAATACACTTAATACACTAAAACCCATATGTTTTCACCTGACATAGAATACTGTTGATCAGAAACCACACAGAATATTGCTTTTAAAAATGTTACACTTTTAGATAAAAATGTACATCATTTGCTGCTAAAATCTCAGTGTGGATAAAGAAATTGAATTTTTATACTTGATATACTTGAACTTTGTCTTATAGTTATAAGAAAAGAAGCAAGGTTATGGCCTCTAGTGTGTTGTTGGCAAGTGTTTTGACAAAAAAAATAACATCTATATCTCTGAAACAAAGGCTGATCTGACTTGTCTCTTTGGATGGATGTATTCCTCAGGCACTTTCAGACCAAAGTGGACAGTTGTGTCAGAACGTGCAGTAAAATGTCCCTTAACTCCTCTACTGTCTGTATTTTAGCTCACCAATCTCTTATTTTTTTTTAATTTTTTTCCCTCAGACCTCTATCTTCACACCATCCTTCGGTACTCCGACCAAAGTTCGTATCTCGAGCAGGATGACCACAAACCAGGTCATCGAACAGCTGCTGAACAAGTTCAAGGTGAGTCATATTTCACTGAAGTCTAAAATGACGATTTTAATCAATACGACATTGGAGTCCAACCATGTCTCCATATAATATTTCACCTGCACAACTTTGCTGTGAAATCTGCACTTATTTACTGTTTTAAACACAGTAACTTTACTGTAGCCGATTATCACAGTAGATCTAAAATTTTACAATAAGAACACACATATGAAGTAGTCATACAATAAGAAGTATTACTGTAGAAAATCACAGTAGTGAAGAAATACTGTAGTAAATCACTGTAGACAAAGAGCTACTATATTATAATACAGTTAATCACTGAACACTGTAAATACAACTACTGAAATGAGAGTATTTATTTTCATTATATAATATAATATATAATATTATATAATTTATTTTCATTATATATATCATTTATAATCACCTAATACTGAAAATACAACTGCATCACCGTGTTTTTTTTATTTTGTTTTACAGTAAATACACAATACTGTAAACAGAAGTACAGTATTTCTACTGTAATAAAAAAAATATATATATTGCTGCCAGGTAGTTACCGTAAACCTTTAGGTTTTACAGTCTGCTATGAAATGACCTGCATCTACTAACAGGAACTGAGTGTTTACCATGAACATTAACATATTTCTATGTACTTGTTTGTTAATCCTCCAGATAGAGAACGATCCCCAGGAGTTTGCTCTGTACTGTGTTCACCAGAGCGGAGGTAGGGTTTGTCAGCACATGACAAGACAAAAACACGAGACAGAAACGTGACGTGCAACAGTAACGCCTGTAAATTTTCTGTCCAGAAAAGCGGAAGCTGAGTAACAGAGACCAGCCGCTTTGGGAGCGTATCCTGCAGGGGCCCTCCGATGACATCATGAAGATCTTTCTGATGGACATGGACGAGGAGGAAGTCAGCAATGATGTGAGTGCTCCAGTCATACCCACGAGAGGCTAAAAAAAGATGTCCTCCCCTCCTTGCGATGTGTCAAACATCATCTAGACTCATGGACCACTTAAAAATCTAAAATAAATATTCACAGACCCATTAACAATACATTAAAGTTGCCTAAAGTCACATTAGAATGTTGAAAAAACTTTCTTCCTTAATGTTACATAATTGACAAACAGCTGTCACTGTCAAGTGACAACACAGTTGTCCACTGTCAAGGTCTTTATGATTTAAATGATGAATAAATATAATATTGTCTGCATTTGATAGCAATATGCAATATGAGGCCATAATAGGCCATTATTTTCCAGATTAATTTAAATTCCAGATGAGGGTCAGTGATGCATCCCAGTCTTATTTAAATGTTATCTACAAATTTGATGACTTGCATTATGTTGGTCTCTCCTCTCCCCTCAGGTCGCCCAGTATCTGAACTTGGAGCTTCCCATCCTGGAGCATGTTCTCCAGAGACTCAAAGAAGAGGAGAACAAAGAAATACAAAGGGTCATTGGCAAGTCAGTATATGATCTTATACATTCTTATTCTTATATAAAGGATGCCAGCAGTTCACATTTACTTTGAAGGGTGCGCAGTTCACTATGTACTTAAATTATTGTAGTAACACTTCTGTGCCAGGTGATGGCGCCAATATATTTTTAAAATTTGTTTGATTTGCTGCTTCCTGACTTTTCTTGTGTGTGTGTCAGGTATCATCACCAGCACAGACTCCTGTCCCACATGCTGAACTGCAAGATGTCACCTCACATTGAGACTAGTGTCTGACCTGAGCTGAATAACTGAAGTCTGTTGATTTCCATTCAGTCTTTTAATACAAAATGATGCAAAAAGTCTGGATTTTTTAAATGCCAAATTGATATCATTGCAAATAGACAACAAAGAAGTAACAAGATACTTTTTTTCCAAGTCTTACAAACAGATTCTAAGTTCTGTTCGCTGGATGATTTTTTTTTTTAATTATCGGTCGGTGTTGTAAATAACTGTAAATAAATATCGTTCATGAATGAATGGAAATGACATGTTGACTTCTGTGTTATATTTTCTGTCTGTGGGGATATAAAACCAACCAGAGAATGATACTCTGCTGTCGTTTCTCTAGGTTTGATCATTGATGCATTTTTTTTGCATACATATTCAGGTTTGAGTCAGTTCAATAGCCTGTTTTTCACAGTTTTATTGTATTTTAATTATATCTTAAATGTATGTACTCTGGCATATTATGGTTACCTACCTGTTTGACATAGATTCTCTAGATGTATTTTTTTTTTAACTCCACAAACTTATTGCAGCTTGTTGAAGTTATCAATTATAAGAGAAGCCTGACACCTGGTGGACAAATGACACCATTGCAGCTTGTCTTACCACCTGCTGTGAGTGTGTGTGTTTGTGTAGCATGTCATACACAAGCTTCTGTTAGTATATCTTCAAACGCACTTTACATCTCCTCTCAAGCGTCTCTGTGGAACTCTAACATGAACAGATTGTTTTGAGTCTGTCTCATTAATATCAATGAAACTCTCCTATGATTGGCTGATCTGAATGGCTGTGATTTGAGGGCTGTGTGCATTTTTCTGTGGATTGAGCATTTTTGATACATCAGAAAATATTAAATGATAAAGTAATTAAGACTTTCTCCAACATGGAACCTAAAGTAAATCATTAAAGAAAATGCTGCCGGAGACCATTCAAACAAGTTTGTGTGAACTGAGTCCATGGTGCAAATAATGATCGAGTGCAACTGAGTAAAAAAGAAAGTAAATATCCCTTCCAAAGTTTAAAAACGAAACCCACGCCCTTGATAAGTAAGCAGGTTGCTTATGCAGAACAAAAGCTGGAATGGGCATTACTCATTACCTCAAATCCTTCTGTGCCACTAGCCAGGAGCCATAGACATGTCATATTAGGCGTGTACTCTAAATATTACGTTTCTGTTGAATGACTGCCAGTATTGCACTGGACATGATCACCAGTATGTTGTATCAGTCATTTGAAACAGCCGTATGTAGTATTCTCGCCTTGAGGAAGGCAGAGTCCAGTGTGTGTGTGTGTGTGTGTGTGTTTGGTGGATTATTGCCATACATGCCTCTAAATTTCTGATCACTTTTGTGAGGCCTTAATTCTTCCCTTAGTCAAGTGAAATGAATCACAGGGATTGTGGTTCACATAACAATATTATATGTAACTGCTTGAACATGCGATTTGAATAAATGTTATTTTTTTGTTGATTTTAGGCTATCTAGGTGTGACCAAGGTTACCAGAACACATATGAATGTCTTTGTATCTGGTATTCTTCCTCACAATGCTATAATTATGGTAGTTGAGTATTATTTTTCATTTGCAAATCTGTAGCACTGAGCAAAAATACTGATATGTGTGGTCTTTGCTTTTTTAATATTGGCCCACATTAGAGACTTATAAAAGTTTCCAGTATCTTTCTGTACTTTCAGCTGTCTATTTCTGCAATGTAATAGCACTGAATGTGGGACATAGATATATATCTAAACCCCCACAAAAAAAGAATTTCCCAGTAGCCACAGGTCTGGACTAAATACATAAAAAAACTAGTGCTTGTGAGAACTGAGAACTGCAAATGGAAAACATTCATCCTAACTGTTAAATAATGGTGTAGTGAAGAGTGAGCAGTGCTGCCTCGGCTGTTTAGTGACAGACTTTAGAATCGCTTGCCATACCACCAGACAGCCTTATATTACCCAGCACTGAAGCATATTTTCCTCTGACAGAATGAATGAGAATAAATGCTAACTGGTTCTTTTTTTCTTTTCTTTCTTTTTTTTTTTTGAGGGTTACAGTTTCCATGAGATGTAAGGAGCCGGAGCTGTTAACCATTTTAGAAATAGACAGACTGTACTCAGTGGCCTGGTTGTGGGGGGAAACCACAGATGTCGGACGGGTAAACGTACATGTTCCTGTTTAGTTAATTGCCAAATAATGACATTTTTATTTCTGTCATTTTGGGCTCAGTAACAAAGGAAGAAATTGTCTTTCTTATTATCTTTAGATACAAGGAAACCTATTATTGGAAAACACCTACAGTTCAATGAAGGCTGTAATCATTCATTTTATTGATAAAGAATATCATATGGAACCATCCATGTTATTTTATGGCAGATAGAAGAAAGAATCCCATAGTTCCGACAACAAATTTGAGTCGAGCCTGTTTAAGTTGAGTTAAATCTTTTTCCCTATTTTCCGGCACTTGTGGCTGAGCAGCTGATGTTTGTTGTTGCCAGGCTTGAAAGTCACCTCAAAGTGGCACTTCAGGTTCTGCATAGGGGGGAAACAACAGTAACCGTTATGGAATGTCTCAAAGATGTAGCTTATAGAGAATATTCTTTAATACATAAAAACACATAGAAAACAGATTTACCTTTTTCTCAATACTGCAGATGCTCACCTCGTGATTTTCAGCACACTTGTTTTGTGCCAGGACCGTATCAATCTTAAAGTTGATCATGTTGGTCACCTGATGAGATAACCAGACACATCACAGTGTTGCAGGTTGCACCTCTCTAGAAATGCATGGCGGTGACATGCATGGTCTGTTTCATCTGTTTCCAGAAGGGGAATCTAACCTTAGTCTGGGCAGAAGTGACAGAGACCAGTTTGAACATCTTCTTGTTCTTTGAGTGCGTGTTCAGCATCTTCACAGCATGACGAACCGCCTCCTGCACATCAGCTGCGTCTGTACTCCGCTTAAACCAGCCACCCAGTAGAGGCACGTTTTCTATCAATGTTAATTAATCTCCATTAATGAACTTGTGAAAAATCAAACATTGTGGTTGTATGTGTTCGCAATTCGCCATGCAAATTTTGTAAGAAGGATCTATCCCTAAATGTAAATGGTTCATCCTTGGCCAATTCTACACCTTATCACCAAGTTTGAAGAAAAACGGCCTGGTAGTTTTTACTGTAATCCGAGTCATAGATAAACAAACGGCACCAAAAAGAGGAGAGGAATGAGGAGGATAATTCAAATGAATAGGTTTAAATGTAAATTGAGGCGAGTAAATGTGTCTTCTTACATTTAAAGATGGACATTTAATTGGAACATACGTTGTACATTGTACAATAATCAATAACTGGAAGTATGATTAGCAGGTTTCTTCGGGACAATGTGTGTAAAGCACTTTTGAGATTGCTATAAAACATTGTATCCAATGTGTGATTTCAATGAGAGTTTTGGAATCAGGTTAAACACCAAGATATTTAATATACTAAACTTAATATACTATACTAAGACTAATTGAGCAATAGTTTGTTATTTAAACTAAATACATTTCACCCAGACATTTTTTTAATTTATGATATCTAACATAAAGCGAATCTTATTCATATCTTTTCTCACGTGCTCTGATGACCGGCGGCTTCTCATCCCCCACACACAGCTGGGCAGCTGACAACCATATCACCACTGACAACCACAGATGCATCTTCACTTGTTGACCACCACCGCAGCCTGCTGCGCTTCTCACCACTTCTCAACACTTGTGATAAATGAATGTCCCTTCGAAGACGTCACATTATATGAGTTAAGCCACTTGCCAAATCAATGTTTGTGCATGGCAGTGGCTGTTCAGTATTTAATCTCTAGTATGTTTAACAAAGGGGTAAACACCACACCTACCATATGGCAACCACATTATTTCACCCACTTCGGATTTTATCACTTGATAGGATAGATATGGAATAGGAAGGGCTACCTCTGCTTGAAGGTTCAGAAGGCCATTATTATCCAATGGTTAGCAGCGCCATCTAGCGCCATCTCACTTTCTTAACAGGAGGTAGCACGTAGGAAGAACATGCATGTACTGTTATTAATGCTAATGATAGCAATGGCTATTATGGTAGTGCAGAGAAAAATGGCCCTGTGGCCCCCAAAAAAGCAATTTCCCCATAGAAGGCCATTGTAAAAGAGAAGTCTGTATAACTGTTGCAAGGACATGTCGAATTGGATGTTGGAGTCAAAGGAACTCAGAGGGCTCTGGTATTCAGCTCTAATAATATAATACGTGTATTATTATGTCTGTGAGAGGGGGATGGCTGGGTAGTTAGCAAAATGGAAAAGAGTTGGAAAAGTCGCAAGAGTAGTCGGAGAGAACTGATCTTTTCGAGAACGCAGTTTCATTCCATTCCACTAGACTTTGATAGCTGGGCCATTTTCATCGTAATGTCAGACATTTTTTATTGTGATGTCAGGACATCTCCTTGGATATTTTCTCACATAAAGAGACATAGCTAAAGAGAGGGGTGGAGCCATTTATGAGCCTGGCTTTTTGGATGGAGGTTGCTGCCATGTTTAAACAGAAGAAAGTCCTTACCAAACTTGTGTCACAAAGTTATGATAGTGCATCATAAGTTGAAACTCAGACTTTGGGCCAACTTTCAACTTGGCTCAGTTTCCCTCGGACTCTAGTAGCAACAGAAGGAGTAAAGTTGGGCATTTGAAACCACTGGGTGCGGACCAGCACATGTATGTACAGTAGGGTTTATATTAGTTTGACTATATTCACAGTGGATTAGAACTTGTATAACTGTAATAACCTGTCAGTCAAATGGTGAGCAAAGGTTTTGGCAGTAATTTAATTTAAGTTTGCTTTGTCCTTCTGCACAAGGGAGGTGAGGCTTCTAACTACTTCTTTCTCATTAAAGGTGTTAAACGTCATATTTTATAATACCGGGCCAGCGTGTCAAGTACAGTAACTGAACCTTCTGTTTTTAGGTAAAAGAAGAAGGAGGCTGTCTGCCCAGACATCGTTTCAAGAATTTTGGAGGCAAATAGAGGTAGACATGATTTATTGAGGTGAAAAAAGTGCTGACATAGAATCCTCACCTTTTCACATCACACACCGCACTTTCTGTGAGTACCCATGTGTGCGTCTGCACCTGTTTAACCTGCTGCCCGCAAATTGTCTCACTCCAGACCTCAACAGCTGGTGGTTTCTCTGTATTTCTTGGACTGGCTTCGCATTAAGCACAAGCTTCTTCACATGCTGGGCTTCCACCGTCAGCGTTGCAGGAGCAACAGGGACCAGGATGTCCAGGAAAACGTGCCATCAGGTAAACTCTAAGCTCAGATGCTGCTGCATAATTGGCAAATAAATGTGTGTGATGGAGCTAGTACTGAAATTAAATTCAGTACAACACACCATAAGTCAGTCTGGAATTGTCTGTGGTTTTGTCCCTATGAACAACACCTTTCACATTACAAATAATCATTTAATCCATTGTTAATGTAACAATATTAATTGGTGCCGCTTCAATGTATTTTATATTTCTAACCATGCAAGGGGTTTACAGCTCATTTTCATCTTGATGTGTGGGAGAGAAAAAAGGTGCTGAACAAAAGACAAAATTACAATAAAGTAACTGTACATTTTGTTCAGCAGGACATTATTATTATAGTTATTCCATTACTCAAATACATAAAATAAAGAAAAGCAGTTTTCCATTTGTATATTTTATTATATATTTATTGTATATTTATTTTTTTCCTTTTTGTACTATTGATAAGAAACAGTCTGGTATTAATATCCTGAGGATCAATAGGTTATACAAATATTTCTCAAAAACTTAGTGTAAAAAGTAGAATCATTTATATAACTGATTAATCAATTATACAATATAAAAATCCCACCATTAAAATACAGTTCACCATGAAAAGGCATGTGTTCTTTACCTTTTGCCTTCAGCTCCCTCAGCAAAATAGTTGCAATAAAATTTTGTGTAATGATATTAAATGTTCTCCATTAAATAAAGAGACCATTTATTGAGACCATCATCTGTCACTGTTACAAGTTCTTTATCTTCTACCAAACCACAAATCCACCATACTGTGAATCAGCTGTAAAACATGTTCAAAAAGAAAAAAAACATCTTATCAAAAGGTACGAATGTAGGGAAAGACAAAGTGTATCTATCAAAAAGTTCAGCCTGTTCTAAAAGTTAAACCTTCTCCACAATTTTCCTGCACTTGTGGTTCTGCAGCTCATGTTTGTCGTTGCGGGGGTTGAACGCCACCTCAAAGTGGCACTTCAGGTGCTGCGGAGGGAGACGGTAACCATTATATGAAGGAACTGGGGAATCTCAGAAATGTAGCTTACATACACAATTTTTTAAGACTGGTGAGCTTCTGATGAATAAAGACTCTTTGCATGATGGAAGAATATAAGACAGAAAAGCACAGATGCAGCAGATGCTTCCTTGAACGCAGCATATGAAAGACATTTTACTATAATGCAAACACAGGAAACAGATTTACCTTTTTGTCAAGACTGCAGCTGTTCAAGGCGTGATTTTCAGCCTTGATGCACTTGGTTTTAACCAGGATCGCATCAATCTTATAGTTGATCATGTCGGTGACCTGATGAGATAACATATTACATGTTTGTGCCTCTATGAACAAAAACGAATGGCGGTGACATGCAAGGTGCGTTTACTTTGTGGGAATCTAACCTGAGTCTGGGCAGAAGTGATGGAGACCAGTTTGAAGATCTTCCTGCTCTTGGAGTGTGTGTTGAACGTCTTCACGGCATAATTAGCTGCATCCTGAATCTCAGCTGACTCCGGGCTCTGCTCAAACCAGCCACCCAGTAGAGGCACTTTTTCTACGAGGCAATTAAACACAGGCCATTTGAAATTACTCATGTTCACACTCGTACAGATGTCCATTAATTAAATCCTTTGTGCAAAATCACCCACATGTGCTCAATTGTGCGACGGTTGCATCATGTCACATTGGTTGATTTCTAAGCTTCTTCATTCAGAAAATCTGTTGTTTCAGATGACTGTTTCACTCCAAAACATCAGTTGATGATTTGGAAAATTTAAGACCACCGAACCCTGGAGCCAGTCACTTCCAACACTGCCAAACCACTTTAATTGCTATGCCAAACCAAGCTTGCTTTCTCAATTTTTTTTCAAGGAAATAGAAGCCTAATTTAGAAATAATAGAGCTCTTGTACTGTCCGTTGGGTGGCCCAACCAATCAAAATGATTGACGATGCAGAATTTAGTTTGTTTCTTTTTTCCATTTAGTAAACAGTATTTGTGAGAAATAAAGTAAACTAAGTGTTAATTATCACAATAATACGATATATGAGGATTTGGATCAACTGGGATCAAGTCATTGTTGGTTTGGCTCTGTGCAGGAGATTAGTTGAGAGATTTGTAAAATGAAATGCACACCGTGCTACTGTGCTGATGGAATGTTTTACCCTGTAAACAAATTTGGGTGAATGGATACTGAACAGGCTCTTGACAGATTATCTTTTATTCCCAGAGTTTCCAAAGCCCAAACTCCCCCTCTGCCAAATTAAATACATTCTGACCAATGGCGACTCCCTCCGACTGCTGGCTAACGCCAGAGTCTCTGACTCACTGTACCCGACCAGACTTCAGCATGGAGTCACTGTCTCCGAGTACAGGCAACTTATTTTGCCTGGTTTATCACACAGTCAAACCCTGTCAGAGAACAAAATGTTCTCATACTGCCATAGCTGTTTTGTTTGTTTTGTTTTTGGGGTAATGTACATGGATTCAAGATTGCATCACTTGATGTTATCAACAGCCAAGGCTGTCCGCTCATATGAGAGAGCCTGTTCTTTCCTGTCTGCATTCCAGGCTGACTGAAATGCACGAGTTAAGTCCATTTTTAATTAGCTTGAGTTCCCCTTTATTAAATTTAAATGGCGCATATGCCACCATTCGCGGCTATAAAGTGCTTTACGCACACGTTTTATTTTTTTTACACAGAATCAGATGGGCAGAGTTGCAAATGTTTTGTTTGGTTGTCTATGTTGTCGGTCATGATTTGGACACAGAAGTCCATGTTGCTGCCATTGTTGCATGGTTGTATTGTGTTCCGGTCTATAGAAAGAAAAGGCCGCCCTCCTTCTAAATTAAAAAAAAAAAAGCAGAAAGTCATTGTGATATTATTCAGTTAGGAGTTGATAAAGTTACATTCAAACAGGTTAAATGACCTGTTGTGTGGTTTGTTTCTTGCTGATCCCCTCATAACATCCACCATAGGTAGCCTTGTTACTATGGTGATATAAAATACTCTCCGCAACCCTGTTTCATCACTCCACTTCTATAACACGATTCTTTTTTTTCCTCCCATTTCTTATCCATATCTACTACTCACTTGCTGTGATGACTTCCTCCACAGGCTCCACATCCCCCATACACAGCTGGATAGCTGACAGACATATCACCACTGCCACCGGGAGAAACATCTTTCCTCGTTGACCGCAGTGTGCTGTGCTCCTCACCAGGAGAAAAAGAAAAGAAAAAAGAAGACTCTGGCTAAATGAATCTCCTTAAAGGGACGTCAGATGACTTCAGTTAAACCCGGTTGTCAGCCAAATCTTCCAGATGTCCAGACAAGTGTCTGAGTCCACTGAGGGAGCAGAAAAAAGAGAGATTTAGGAAAAAAAGTGTTCTATCATTAACCAATCCCCTTATATTCTACTTCAAATGCTACAAAAACGAGAGATACATTATAACAAGTTACCTTTCTTAGGATTTCCACCCTGTGAATCCTGGAGCACTAGTGTGCCGAAGTGAGAGAAACAATGTGAGTGAGGAAGGAGGGCGGGAGAGCCACCGTGTTGTTTGTGAATGACGGTGGCCTGGCCGGCATTTAAGCTCTGGTATGCTCAACAAGCTGGTGAAGACCACACCCACCCACTGACTGGTAATGACGCCATATAGGGATTTAACAAGCATCAGCGGCTTTGGTGTGTGTGTGTGAGGGAGAGAGAGTGAGAGAAAGAGGTGGAGAGGACCTGGAGGGGGAGGTTTGGTGTGGACGTGTGTGTGTGTGAGACGACGCACGCTATTGTGTGTGTGTGTGTGTGTGTGTGTGTGTGTGTGTGTGTGTGTGTGTGTGTGTGTGTGTGTGTGTGTGTGTGTGTGTGTGTGTGTGTGTGTGTGTGTGTGTGTGTGTGTGTGTGTGTGTGTGTGTGTGTGTGTGTGCGTTGATGCCTCTGCCCTTTGTGCATTTGCATTCATGTGTAACAAATGGGCTTGTGACGCCTTCTCCTGCATCTGTTTATGTGGATGCCTGCATGTGCGTTTTGTTTTTTCTTTATATGAGGCACCTTTTATTTTGAAGGGGATGTGACTCAAACTCAGCCAGTGAGTCATAATGCGAACTATAGCACACAACAGGGCCACATCACATATGAGTTCTGGGTCTACGTCAACATCCTGTCCAGAACATTTGTGTTATCATCACATGATAAAGGGTCTAAATGCACAAACGTCAGCAAATGGAACTAAGAGGTGATGGCTGTCACTGTCATTTGTTTTAGTCATTGCAGAGTGATGGGTGCAGAAATGTATTGGTGTTGTATTCTAGTCTGTTGTAATAGCCTTGTATCAGATCCTAATAAATGCCTATTGCATGCCAATTAATAGAAAAAGTACACTTCATAATTTTAACCCCCAAAAACTGGCCTTTTGCCTTCCAAAATTAGTTTTTGTATGGGACCATTAAGGGGCAGAAGAAATCTACATGAATATTATTATTTCATAGTTTTTGTGTTAGCAGGAACACAAAAGACCTAAAATTTATACACACAAGCACCGAAAAAAGTGCTTTTTTCATAATAGGCCCCCTTTAAGAAAACTCTTTAAGGATCCTGTGAACATTATGTGTCACTGTCTGTTATTGGAACCATGTTATAAGAAAGTGTTCTTGAATAAAAATGAATGATAGGTCTCTTAGGGTTTGTTACTGAGTGGCTACATTATCACACAGAGTGCAGAAACCCATTGCAAACATTGTTTTAAGTAATTTGTGGAACTTTAAATATGTCAGGCACAAAACAAACGAGTCCTCAGAGGTTTTACTGAGGTTTCTTGTGTGCACACAATGAAAACCCCAATCTTCTGTCAGCAGTTTTGCCTTAGGCATGTAATGAGTCAAAAAGCCCAGCAGAGGGGAGCAGCATCATAAAACATGATGCAACAGGTGGCAAGCGAGGCTGAATTATTCTTTGAGCTTGATGACAGAAAAGCCAGAATGCATTAAGTACAGATTAAGAACGGACATTTTTAAATTTAAGAGCACAAAGCAGTGGCTTGGTGATTTAAGCAAATATCTTTGAAGAAGAATCCTTTATTTATTTATTCTGCTCGATAGTCATTAATTGTTTCAGCTGCTCTAGTGAGTAACTCTTACTTTATTTCATGCTTTTTATTATCTCTCAAATTTAGATTTTAAGTGCCAATTTGCAATTTTTTGGATTTAGTGAGGTAATAAAATGTGACCAACATACTGTAGATTATTATGAAGCTACACTTTTTCTCCTTTACTACAGTTAGTCATTAAAATGTTAGCAAGAGTAGTAAATTCAAGAGGAAGATGTTTCACTTCCTGTTTAGAGCTGTATAATATGGATATCATAAACACAACCATAATTGTTAGAATAAAACCCAGAATTGTGTACAAAAAAAAATTCCAGTGCTATGATAAGGAAGTACAAGCGACATAAATAGAGATAGCTAAATGATGTAGGCCTAAAAAAACAGCATTGACAAGGGAAAGACAGATGAGATTAAGTATCAGCAGATGGGAAAAGACTGACGGCTACATTGGTTAAACTCAGTGCTTGATCAAAACACATGCAGATAGATAAGCAGTCAGAAAACAAGAAAGCAAGTCGTGTTTATTGCTGGGTTATATTAAATACTGCAGTTAATTCCATTAAATTGCACGTTCTGTTACAAAAAAAAGCCAAATATGTAGATTTTAATAATATTTTAATAGAAGTTGTACAGTATATAAATAAATGGACACTGAGAAGTCTGTCTGTTATTTCTCATTGCTTGTCTGTTCCTAATGAGACACACGGTGCTGCGACTCCTCCAAACTGTAACAGGTCCGGGTCAGGAAGGGGGAGGCTGCATTTGTCCAACTTGGATGTTTTTGCCATTTTTTAACACAGTAATGGATGTCAGTGTTGTTTACTGGACATTTAAATTCTTCTTGTCAAAACTCTGTATTAGTGGTTAATCAAGCAGTTGTTGTACTTGTTGTAACAGTAGTTGTAACATTTCCTTCCTCTTCCTTTTATAAAATATAATTATTTCTTCAATTTTTTAAGTGTAGTTAATATTATTTTATTGTCATTGTTTGATCACTATGTATTCATCTATGTGTCAGTTACTGTATGTGCTTATTTGATATTGTGCATGCATAAAGTGTTTATTAATTTATTATTTAATTTTTGCTTATTATCAAAATTATTGTTGTTTATCATTTTACAAATTGTTGAAAACTTGATAAACATACTTTTTAACAAATATTCATGTATCAGTAGGAAGGGATGTGATTGTTTTTACTTTGAAACAAAGGATCTAGGTCAAAGGTCAAAGATTCCATTTTATGAATTTTCTGGCTGTTATTTGAAGTTGTCATATCCCTAACACAGTATTTTTGTGGTTTTAAGTAGCAAAAGACATCTAGCTATAGATTTACATCTCCTCCCTATAGATTCTCGCTTGAGCTCTAGAAAGAACAGGTTGATTCTCTGTGGATTGAGAGTTTGATGCATGGGAAAGTATTCATATCACACCCAGACCTTCTCTAAAGTCACAAAAGGAATAAAAGTGGCAATTTATAGGATATGGGAAATTTATTGTGGCTGTTTTCAGGTAAGAAATGTGATAGAAATTGATTAGTCCTATGCTGCACATGCATTTTATTGCATGTTTTATGGCCATCACATTGTACTTCTACTGTGTATATAGTATGTGAGATGAAAAAATCATAAAGTAAACTGAACTATCATATTATAACAAAATCTGTATGAAATGTGCCATATTTATCCGTGACTGAAACAAATATTGACTATGTTTATATTACAACTGAATGAAATCCGATATGATACAATGAATCTCACCATTTGAAAGCTTCAGAGTCTGTTTCTGTTGACTCTGTATCAGAGAGGTGTTGCTTTCACTCTGCAGTGATATAGAGGTCAGAGGCAGGTGTGTGTTGAACTGCATTAAATTGACAGATGTGTTTGTCTCCGTCTATTTCCAGTCACAAATATAAAAGGGTCAATAATAAAAGGTCAAAACCTTCGACAATGAGATGCATCATCCAATTTATTGGCTGCATAAAGGAACCATCAATGGAACCATTAATGGGTTTTAATGTGTTTATGTTATTACATAACAGGGTAAGATAATTATAATAAAAAATAAAGATAATTAAAAATAAAAAAAAAATCAGTGTCCTGCCTCATAAAGCATTTCAGATGTAACCAGTAAATACAGGGAAGCTTCCTCTACATCTAACCATGTCCACATGTAGGAGATTGGAGGTTATTTATTCAGATTATTTGATCAATTAGGATCTATTTTCTATGTGATGCTTACTAAAAAATGTACAATGTTTGTTTTCTGTTTGTTTGTAGATATAAAGGTCAATATCAAAAGCAACAGCATCTGTGGGCTGGCTGCTATATTCATAGCCTTTGTTCACACATGTAACCAATTAGTGTGAGAAAACAGTAAATGCCCCTAATGTCATGTTGTCACCTGCTGTTGCTGCCAGGAGGCTGAGATTGATGTTTGTCAGCAGTGCATATTAAAGGCAAATTAGATCCATTTTATCCACATGTATTTTTATAAACACTTACTTGATGACCTATTTCTCCGCTGTTCACTCCTAAAAATGGCAAAAGTAAAAGAAGAGAAAAATGAAAAAAAAGATTGTTTGACTTAGAAATTAAAAAAACAAAGGTAATAAATAAAATATTGCATTCTTATCTTATTAAATATTGATACATAAGTCAGTTAATTCGGTATGTTGACAATCTACCGTTAACTAACCGTTATCATATTTTACTTTCATTTAGTCATTTAGTAATTTATCCACTGTAATCTTATATATATATATATAATCGTATATATATATATATATATATATATAGCGCCAAAGCTTCCTAATCCCACTTCAGGAAACCTGTATCTGTTTTTCCCTGCCACATTCCTCAGACCTCACGGTCAAACCAGCGCTGCTTATAAACTCTCACAGCTCAGCCTCTGTAATCCCTTTACAGTTAGGCCCCGCCCACTCCGCCGAGTGATTGACAGCCGGCTCGTCCAACCAGGATGCGGCCGACTTGTCTGGCCTCCTTCCTCCCCTCCACCGCCCCCCCTCCATTCTCCTCCTTGTCCGACTTTGTTGCTCTCCTACTCCGCTAGCTCGTCTCCAGTCTCTCCGGGGTGCCGAAGAACAACTCGACAAAGTCCCAAACATGGAAGGCGACAACATAATAATGCCTGTTTGACCCGGGGACATTTTCCAAGGTAGGTTCGGTGTCTTTTTAACTGTTAAAAACCGGGGAGAAGGGTATTTACGGCTGTAAAGATGGTGTGCGTGTGGGGGGGAAAAGTTTCTCTAAGGTTACACGGGGCAGGCGGGAACAGTTTTAACATTTACTCCAATGTTATTCACATAAGGGATGTGTCATGCTGCTAGCTTACATGTTGGTACCTATAGCTTGTGTAGAACCCTATACATCACTATATCGTTTTAATTAGACGTGTGTAATTATGCCCGCAATAGCGCCAGGTAAGTCTTCATTCTATCACGTATGACCATACCTGGTAAGTCTGAGATAAACTCAATCAGTTTTCTTTACTGTTAATATTCTTCACATGTTGCAGCAAATCTGTTTAAATCTAATGACGACTGATTGTAGTAGAGCACAAGCACAACATCAAATATTCAATTATATTGGCTTGATTTTACATTCATCGTTATAGTTAATCAAAAGCTTTGATTTAATAGTTAAGTTTGTTTTATTTCAGTGGTGTGTGAGATTTATGTTTAGGTATCTGCGCTCTATGTTTGTCTTTATTATAGAGACTGAAAGATAAGAAGGGCAAAGCATCAAAAGAACTATTGTTGCATTGACTTTCATTATTTTTTTTGTGTTTCTGTGTCTCAAACACAAGCACAGAAACGCATTTGGCATGCTATGAATGACACTTTGAAATGGTGAGTCATTCGGTAGCACTTGTTAATGCAATAAACAACAGTAGCCTTCGTCCTGTCGCTTTCTTTTTTGTGTATTTTTATGCACAACTGATGGTTCCGGGGCAAGTAAAGGTTAATGCAGTTCCAAAATGCAAGTTCCAAATTAGAAACAAATACTGTACACATGTGTACAGAGGAAGAGAAACAGACAGGGACGGTGGGTCCGTCCGGGGTCCTGCTACAGATGTGCATTCCTCCAGCCTGTGGAGTGATCAACCCTTTTAAATAGAGCTCAACAGGAATGCAAACAGAAAGACGAACCCTGGGGGCGTCTCAGGAGCGGGAAGGTGGTAGAAGGAGCCGGCAGGGAGACAAGGTCTTTTCCTGGAAATTATCCAGCAATAATCCAATTTCTCCACATTGATAGGGAAGTGTTGGTCAACGTTCCATAAATTCAAGGTGAAGTTGTTTAGGGGCAATAATGAAGTGCAGATAGTGTACTTGTATTACTAGGTAATACTGCTTATTGCACGTCCTATCAGGGTTCCCATGTGTCCTGGAAAACCTGGGAAATGATTGACCAAACATATCTTGGAAAACATATGGAAAATGAGAAAAAAGGTCAAAGGTCCTGGAAATTATTAAGTTATCCTGAAAAATTATGGCAGTGAAAACTTAGAATACCTTATCACATGTTCTTTTGAACTGCTGGCACTTTTTATTTCCACTGTTGTTAGCATTTATTTGATATAATGTTGCTAAATTAGCATTAAAGCTATTAATCAGACAATTTGACTTCAAGAGTCTTTATTGTCATTATCCTGGATAATCAATAGAATAACAAATAGAAGATAATAAAGGTACATATTAATAAATAAAAAGTATTGCATATTAAGGCACTTATTAAAGGGGAATGTCTTAGTGTATGACAATGATCTCTCTAGCCACTGAAAATGTTCTGGAAAATTCCTGAAAAATGTGAAGCCAATACACTTACGTTTATCAACCTGGCCGCTCTGTCGGCCTTTTTACAGCCCTTTTGTTTTGCCGCCATTCGACCTCGCTGTTCTATGTGAAAGGTATAGGGAATGGGGGGAGATCGAGCCAGCAGCGGAGGTAGGCCGCATTGACGTCTTTGTAAAAAAGACAGCAGGGAATGCCACAGACAACCGGGACAGGGGTGAGACGTTTTGACCACAAGCTATGTGTATGACCCGCTTCTCTTCAATTTATTCTCCCGTCCTTTTTCCCCTATACACACACATGGGTCTGTCAGCTTCATAGTGTCTGTGAAACCCTGCAACAACAAACAGAGTGTGGAATGGTACTCTGTGTCACTCCATATTGTGCCTACCTATTGTCAAACAAACTGCCAGCCAACTGTTTGTACTCAGAACAGGCGATTTGTTATCTTCTCACAAACATCACAAGGGGAACACGCAACCAACCTCGCTGCGTAGATGCCCATTCTAGCTCTCTGATTGGTTACATGGTAGGTCTTTCTATTTGTATTACCCAATATCTTGACAGCTGTCAGTGCATTGGTGATATACACACTTGCCCAAGAATATGTACTCACCAGGAGTAGAGTAAATAGGGTTTTGTGGGTATATGAGATGAGGGGAGGGGTAAAAATGGTGACTAATACCAACAATTATAATAACTTCTGATTACCGAAATCAATTCTTGCCATTATTGTGGTATCCCTGTGTATAAAGGGGTTATAAAATGAAATGATGTAATGCGGTTGAGTGCAGAACTGCAACCATTAATCGATCGGACGGCTCTTTTTTTTCGTATCGTTTTGTTCCAGAATCTTAAATGTGAACTATCCTGGGTTCTTTCTGGGACAGTAAACTGAATAGACCTTTTCATGGCGGCCATATTGATGTGAAATAGGCCTAGTAGGTAAACACAGGTGTTACCAATAATGCTAATTGAGGTTCTGTTCCATTTGGAGCCTTCCGAGCGAGCTAATATGCACAATAGCAGCCTCCTGAATAGAAGTGAACCTTAATTAGCATCATTGGTAACACCTGTGTTTATCCACTATTTCACGTCAATGAAGCTGCCTTGAAAAAAGTTCTGTATCTGTGGCTTGAGGGCTGTTGCAAGACGTTTGGGGTTTCACCTTGGGCTGTGATAAACTACGATTTGACTTTTTTTTAAAGTCATTTTCTGACATTTCATAGACAAAACAACTAATCTAATCTAAAAAAATGAGCAACAGATGATTCCACAAGGAAAATTGTCGTTAGTTGCATCCCTAGTACAGAGCTAGTCTGGTCTAGACGGCACTGATTGAGGTTTTCAGTAATGTGTATGAAATTCTTGTATTTCAGTTCTGATTCATTTGACTTTCATTATCTGATACAAACCAGTTATGATAAATATGGATTGGGGGGGTTAGCTTGTTTTATTAAGCCTAGAGGTTGCTCAATGTAGTGTTTGTTTGTTCAGTACAGAGGAGTCATGATCAGTTGTTGGGTGGTGAGAGTTTGGCCTGTATGTAGTTTTCACTCCTCGTTTCCTTTGGCTGATTTATCGGGATTGGCCCCACTATATTTTGTTACTTTTTGGATTTTGACATTCCCACTTTTGGGGTTTTTTTTTGAGCCAAGCGGCTTGTCACTGTTGATAGATTGAGAGAGAGTGGAGAAATTCATATGCATAGTCTAAAAAAAACAAACTGTTAAGCCAATTGCAAGATGTTTTTTTCACAGGTTTTCACTGCTCTCATTGTGATCACGCTTCATTCCTGTTTTAAAATCCATTCCATTCAACCGATTCATCATCTAATTCTATGCAAAGAGGTCGGTTTTGTCTTCCTACCAAGGTCACTTTGTGCTGGACAGATGATCTAAACACCTGGTCTCCCTGCAGTAACGTTGACAATACTGTGGTCTAATCAAGGATATGTTTGTTTATTGTAACCTCTTAATTGTGAATTTTTCAAGTTTGTCAATGGAAAGCTGGTGTTGAAACCGTTGCACTATCAGAACATCAGCTCCCCTGCTCCGTTGACCACGTTACCACTGTGAAACGAACTGTACACAGAGTGAGAAAAACGAGACATTGGGCCCCTCACTGTTTACCTCTGGGAAGTGAGCCTACCATAGTCTTCTGTCTCTATAAAAGGAACATTGCAGTGTATTTTTTGCTTTACAAACATCGTGACAGAAACAGCACAAAAAGGGATTTAAAAATACACTCAGGGAACAAACGTGCCCTTTGGACTTATAGGTTTTACATGTAGCCAAAAAAAGGAAAGGGAAATCCATCATACTTATGCTTCTGCGAATAGTAAAACACTTTTATTCAGCCATGGCTGACGCCTACATGTTTTGGCGGACGTTCATCAATGTGTTAGATAAAGTACAAGACACAGGCATGATGATGGTCTAGGTTGTGACGTGTATTTCTGAAAATACTGAGAATTGCTCTTAGTAAGATTCCAGCGATTCACGAGAGTGAAACACTTCTTCATGAGAACACATTTATCAGGAGACTTTATCCTAGTTAAAGTTAAGTGGAGGATTAGCATTTAAGAGTAGCTTTAAAGTGACAACATAATTAAAAACATGCCTGCTCAGAGAGGAATAACCAATGAGGCACTGAGCTCCAAGTACATCATTTTTCTTTTACGGTTTTAGCAAAGAAACAGTTAAACCCAAGTCGGGTTCAGTTCAATTTTCTTACAATCTCGTTCAGTTAAACTCACCTCCAAACACCTCATTCTAGTTTGAGAAAGGTACTGTTATTCAACTTGTCTCTAGCTACGCCTGATTCCCTGCAGACAGCTCGCGCTGGCAGCCCAATCTCTGCTCTCGCTCTGGCCAAAAAACACACACACATGCACCACGCACACACACACGCAGGCTCCACAGAGACCTTGACACAGAGTCGCACATGCACGTATACATACATAGACACAAATTCAGATGATCTAGTGCTTTTGTGCATACACACACACACACAATCATGCACACACACACCAAGAGCTAAACTCGGTCCAAGCCTCCATACTCTCTTCTCCACACTCATATTTCACGAGTCACACACGGAGGGCCCACGGCAATCAACTTTAAATTAGAGAGAAAGCTGCTCCAAGAAGTCGAGCACTGCTTGCCAGGTCTGAGGCCATACTTTTCTTGGTATGTGTGTGTGTGTGTGTATGAGACAGAGAGAGCCAGCTTTTGATATTAAACCAACTCTGAGGGGCCTAGATTGGGGCTTTTTCTCCCCCTCTCTGCCGCTGTTCAAACAGTTTATTCCAACTGATACTCACCAAGAGCCATGCACAGTTGTTCGGAGAAATTATTTTGCAACAAGGAGTTGTAAGTTATTTAATCCCAACCAGGCTTGTCCATTTCAACTCCTACCCATATTGTCGACATTTGCTACAGTTCCCACAGCTCCAAGCCACATGGTCAGGCCACTTAAGTGAGGCTTGATCTTGTGGCTTGGGGCTGTGGCTTCTTCTGGGGTCAACTGACCAGTAGGGCTAGTGATAGTGATAGTGAAAGTGAAAGCATAATAGTTGCTGGACAATAAAAAATGTTTTCTTTCCAAGAAAAGATTCTAGAGAAAAGTTAGTTGCATTTATTTTGTGTAGTAGATTTCAACATGCTGAAAATACTGCATCTCACTATCATCTAAGTGACATTGTTATTGACAGGAGAATATAACCACATTAAGAAGAGAAAATAGATATATGTGGATGTACTTTCTCCTTCATATTTCTCTAAAAGGTTTTTGTGGGTATTTGTGGCTCACGGTGTATTATCCTTGTTTTTTGTACATTAATATATATACAGTAACTTAATTTTCCATCACAGCAGCAGTAGTAATAGAAGAAGCTCAGGGGTATGAAGTTTCAAACTGACAGATCAGTTTCTAAAGAGTTTCTAAACAGGAGAAACCCAAAGTACTTTTATGTTTATTGCGGCCACTAATAATCATGTATTTGTTTAATTATTCTTCCTGTTGTACATCTTTCTTTATACACTGTTGGTAATATCTCTATCACACGTCTGAGTTTATAGAGGGTGACAATGTTTTGGTGTAGATTTACAGATGCTAGTCCTTCGTAGCACGCGCAAGGCTGCCTGGTGTTAGTTTACTCGACAGACATTAAATACACTGCAGAGGTGGTGCAACAGAGATACCAGTCCATTTATAATTTGTACTAATCCTTTGCACATTGCACGTTGCACATTTGTAATGTGGTATAGGTAATCAAGGGAGATCAAACAGAAAAAACTTTTAAAAATTGCTTACATTTGCAATTGCGTATGTGTGTAAAATAGGGCTGCCCCTTAATGGTCAACCAGTTCTAAAACGGGGGTGGGGGCACTTGATCTCTCGCTCTTTGTGCGTGTGAATCACCTTCGAAAAACAGAAGAGGCATGATCAAATTGGTGCTCGGGTTTCATTCTGTGGCGCTGCGCCACAGATTGGTCTATGTTTGGGAAACACTGATAAAGGTGTGAAGACATGGGTTGAACTAATGACTACTAGTCAACATGAAAACTGAAAAATGTTTATCCTACATAGGTTGTAAAGAACCTTTTTTTTTTACTTTTGTGTATTTTTTAATGAAAAGAGTAGTCTTTAATTATGTATTGTCACAATGCCCACTAGTAATAGACAATAGCAAAACAAAAAAGTCACAACCAAAAAGCAAAAGTAGTAGCAAAAGTGACCTCTTTTCTTTAGAGAGGCTAATTTGGAGTTAAAAAATAAACTGAATAAGTGTACATGAGTTCTACGTAACTAAGGAAAGAAAATGATGATAAAAATGTCTGCTGATAATGGAAACAAAGAGAAAAGCAGGCGTCACCCTCTACTATGGCCAGCAGTAGTCAACCAGTTGACCACTCCACTGTGTGCTTATCGCTTGTTGCACTGAATAACTGTTAAGCCTGACTGTGCTGACTATCAGCATGAACAGACAGAAAATTACAGGGAAGCTTCTTGTTTAAAATATTCTTCCTTCCTATGCAGATATTGTGTATAATCCCCTGGACCTCAACATGCTTCCACTGCAGGAAACTACCAGAATATAATATTTATATCAATTGGCCACAAAGGCTGACAACCTCCAAATTCAACGACTGCTTTTGTCCTAGAGGTTTTTTGGCATTTGTATTTATTTTTGACTGTGACTCTTTGGCATCTTGCTGCAACATTGCCAGTAAAAGTGGCGTCTATTAGCTTCACCATATATACTGTGACTACTCTGTCCTCTGCTCTGCTGACTGAAAATACAGTTAACAGAGGAGAATACGAGGCTGTGCTGGAGTCAAGCACTCTATTGATGATTTTGGTATAAAATTCTGCCACCGAATCATTTGTGGTTACCTGTAAAACCAGCACTAAGAATACCGTGGATTGATTTACCAGCTGTGGCAACATGAAGCATACCAACATTTTGGCTGGGTAGTGTGGATTCACAGCCTGCAGGTGTTCACTGCTGTTTTGAAAATATTCCATTTTTGAAGCCGATGTCTTATATGAAATTGAAGTGTGTTTATCAGGACACATGCGTAGCTTCACCACTGATGCACTGCCTTGTTATTTAAAGAGGTTTATTAATGCAGGCTCACTCTTTCTCTCAGCAGGGTTTAATTCAGAGGCACTCTCCTAAAAGCTAAAGGGAAAGAACATGAAGAGAGATGGAGCTCTTATTTTTGCCTTTGTTTAGTGTAAGTAGCGGCGTAATAGAACTGCACTTAATGTCCATTATCTACATTAATTTACATTTAATTGCAGATGCTTTGAAGTTTCATTAAAGTACAGTACATTTCAGTACTTCCGCAGTACTAAAGACACATTGTTGTGGGAACAGCTATCAGTAAAGTGCAAGCAGCTTTGGCCAGGTTTAGACTGGCAGTCTAAGATGACGAATTTAGACAATGGATAATTCCGTCAGTGAAGCTTTGAGATATACTCTAAAATGGGGATGTTGTCATTGGCTGTAAGGTTGACATTCTTCAGCCAGTGGGGACATGGTGTGGTCAACTGTTGCTGAAAGTCGTGTGATATATCTTTTAAATTAATGGGATTGGATGGGACATTTCCTCTGTGAATAATGCCATGTGTCTGTTTTTGTTTGCTCACAGAGAACAGTTGTTTTTCTGTCCTGGGTGCAGGAAGTTGGTTTAACAAACTCTGAACTCTGAGCCGGTGAACCCTGATATGGGAAACTCCCAAGCTTTAGGACCCAGAACAGACGATCAGTTAGTTCAGTCAACTCAGAGAATGTTCACTGTGAGTTTAACTTCTGCGTGATGAAAAAAAAAAAATAGCCATTGTCAATGGAGCTGGGATACTATGATTCACCATGGCAACGGGTAAATAAAAGGCACAGCTTGCATTATAACTCAGTGGACATAGACATATTAATGCATGTATGTGTGGATATATATATTTATCTTAAAAAAAATAATAACTAGCGATGGTTAATTGGATGGTTGAGTGGACATACGCTTTTTTCTCAGATCATCATTAACCTCTGCAATAGCCTGATAATGACCATTCTATTTGAATCAGGTGTGTTGGGTTGGAGCAGTGAACCGTGTGGCACATGCAGGGCAGGTGTAATCCAGGGCCAGGGTAAAGTTCCACAAAGTGGTTTTAATGAAAACGTTTGAGTTTGTTAACCCTGAGATAAGGAGAACCTTTGGGTTTTCAGCTCCAGGTAACTGTGAACCTAACCTGCTTGGTGGCAGTTTTCTTTATAAATGCTGAGTTTCTCTTTCTCTCTCTCAGGGTCAGGCATGCTGCTTCATTTTCCCATTCCTCAGTTAGCAGAGGTTTACTGTCAGAATCAAAAACCTTGGTTGGATATTAGTGTGTTATTCAGGACCATTGCCTTTGACATTAAAATATTACACAGCATGAATTCATCCTTTTTCATCCAATTTGTGAATAGAAGCTAATTTTTGTAACACTCATAACACTTCATAACAGATCAAGAACTCATGATATAATTGGTCACATTGATGGAATATAATTCCAATAGCATTGGAGGTTATGTGTTAATATCTCTGATCTGGTTCATGGTGCAGCTGTAGAATGTAGTTCGAAAGAGATTTTTTAAAATAGGTTCATAGTTTTTTTGAATTTTTATTTTATTCCAGTTAATATCCATATCCAGTGGTGTAAAATGGAACCTCTGCTTATTATTTACCTGTTGCCATGACAAATCATATTCGTTTATACTTATACTTGCATGGGATTGTTTCATTTGTAGACGAAGGCCTGACTCTGGCAGACTTGGTTTATTATTTTAGTTCTTGTTCATTCTGATAAAGTAGATACAGGCATGAAAGCACAGGGGGGAAAAAAAGAATGTTTTTTTGTTTACCGTGATGGATTTACTGATGATTTGGCTCATTTTCTGCGGAGCTTGTTTTTCATCCTCTACAAGAACAAAAAAAAAAAAGAAAATACGTTCTTCTGAAAAGACGAAAACAAGCCCCTTATACGTCCATTTGTGCTGACTGAGTGCGGCTGCTGAAAGGAATAATGTGGAGAAAAGAGAGAGAGGAGCTTAGATTGGTGGTACAAACCAAAAACACCCCTATTAACTATTTTATGACGCTTGAATGTAAGAGCAGTTGGTGGTTGTAGTCTAGGTTTAAAAAGCTTTACGTTTTGTTTGAAAATGTCACGCCTCACTCTGGGTAAGAACATCATCATGATGCCTGAAAGTGTAAGACTTATCAAAGGTGGCGAAGTTCAATAGAAAGAGCCCACATTGCTTTCATGTGTTTCTGCTGCAACATGGCGGCTATTTTTACCAGACTGGTCCTTCATAATTGATAGACCTGTCTGTTTAAATTATGTGAGAGTCAGTTATGATGAAGCAAAAATGTCTCTGGTGGGGCCAAAGTGTGTGTGTGGACTTGTGTGATGACATACTTCTGTTGGCAATGTCGTATGAAAGGTAGAAACCTGCTCCAACCCTTTTTGTTTCTCTTTTGCTCTCATTTTTTATTATATCTGTTCTTTTTTTCTCACTTTCTCCGTCTGCCCCCACGCTTTACCTCTCTCCCTGGTTCTGCTGTGTTTGTTGTCTTCATGGAGTGTTAGCAGTCTTAAAGGAGGATAAATGGATGTTATCTAGTATGGTGATCATATCTGATTTGGCGGGCAGGTGACTGAAACAAAGGAGATTGTAGCCAAAACTACTCTAGATGAGTTCATGTTCATGTACAGCCAAACTCTTCATTTTGAATTTGATGAGGTCTGTTTTTTCTTCATTGTTATCAGTGTCAACACGGAAAAAAGCTGAATTAGTATAAATCGGTTCCAGTGAAAACTGTTGTCAAGTAGCTTTACCAGTTCATCATAAGGGTGGTGAGGACCTAAGCATGTGTCATATTGGAACATTCATGCAAGTCCTTATTTTGTCATTGGTCGTTTTAAACACGTCTGTTGGGAACAGGTATATCTCCAGTCCTAGAGATGACTCCCTATCTCCTAAACATGTCACAGACTACCGCTTGAAGCTACAATTTCTCAATGTTCCTTAAATGCCTCACATGTGGGGTTGTGTGACACGATTGCTTTGTTGTGTTCATTAAACCCTTGACGTCCTGCCTGAGTTTAAATATTTATTTCTGATTTATTGCACATAAAATAACACCATAAGCACAGCTGGAAATCAGCCATGCAGCGATTCAGAGAATGTCACATGGCATATTCCAAAAAGAACAAAGTAGACAGTCATATATTTACCATTAGGCAATGTAGAAAATCAATTTTTGACATGGAAATTCCAAGGTAGCCTCTAAAAGTGAAAGTTATTACAGTGAGATTATCTTAAAGCTTTAATGCGAAACCTTTACATGTGAATAAATCCATTCCAGATGTCAGACAAAGTCATACAATACTGATTAAGCTGATCACCTCTTGGGAAATCTCAGTGTTTCACAATAGACTGAGTTTTTTTTTAATCTTGTCTGTCCAGCAATTTATCTGCCACAACACTTTTAATTTCTGCAGAAGCATGGTGGACATGCCAGCTTTTAATTTTTTTAAGGATGTTGGGTAATATAGTGTATGAATCACAGCTCTTTCTTATATAATTCCTCAGGAGTGGACATGAAGGTGCTCAGATTGCAACCGACTGGTGCTTTTGCATGTCCACTTCTGAGAAACTTTATCAGGAAGACTCCACTGCCAGTCTGACACCACCACCACCCACACATCCTCTCCATTCAGCCCACTGATATGTCGTCATCCAGCAAGAATCTATGGAAGAAGGGCGCTTATTTTCCATGTATTCATCATTCTATGGCCCATAAGTCGTTAAACGCAGCAAGATTTGCTGCGTATGAGGCATGAAAAAACTGGAACGATGATATTCCGTAAAGGAATGGGAGTAAAAAACTTTTTGTCAGGGTGGCAGATATTTTTATGATAAATGAAATATCATGAAGATTCAATTAGAACCCAAAACATAAGCTGAGTAACTGTGGCTGAAAGAAATCCATTTGTGTGCATGTAGGCTCATTTTGAATTGTTAGATGTTTGATTGGGCTTGACTTTTAAATTACTTTGAAAAGTCTAGGGAATGTTTTTTTGAACGTTTTAGCTGAATACACTTAAGAGTTCTAAGCTCACCTTTTATCAAATTTACCTTGAATAAACAGTTGATCTGAGTTGCCTAAATATGGCATCGTTTGCTCACTGCCTTTGGAATTTTTCTGCTTAACTGAATGTTCTTTTGAAGGCAGTTTTATTGCCAATGCAAAGGCTGGTTGCAAGCAGGTAGTGTTGACAGCAGTGCATGAATTACAAAAACACTGCCCCGTGCTAAATAAAGTTTGCTGGCAAAGAAAAATCTAACCTCTTGATCTGGAATAGATGATTAGATGTGACAAATGACCCTTTGCTTTCATTTTATTTTGCGTATAACTTGATTTGTACTGTTAACATGTGTAAGGCTAGAGATATAGCAGCATGAAAATATACAACTATCCATTATTTATAGTCCCAAACCTCTGACCATCATTTGAAGCAGAAGAGAGTAGTGATTCTAAATCTATTATTACCACTACTATATGATAAATCTAAATTACCAAATAATTATCTATGTATAAGCCAGGATATAAATGTGATGAAAAAATACAAAAATAATGTGCAAAATATCACATCAAATGGCACATTATCAAATAATAGTGAGAAGAAACACTCCCTCTGTATTAAATAAGCATATGTTTAGTTTTGGTAGAAGTTGTCTGTTCTGGAGTAAAAGCTTCATGACCTCCCTTTGATTTCTGCCTTTGATCTTAAACAGGCTTCTTAATCTGACCCCTTGATCACTCAAGAGACACACACACCCACACAGCCACCCACTCACACACACACACACACGCAACACACACACACCCACAAGACACGTGCACACCAACACTGAGTGCCATAAAATCAACAAACTTTGAAACCAAATCATGGTGGCGCGCTGTAAATCAGACTCTTATCTGCCTTTCTATCTCAAGCAAACTAGTTGCATAGCGGGCTGTTTGTGAGCCAGGTCTGTGCAGCTCGAGCCAAACAGTCTGATGAGGCATTCTCTCCGTTTGTCTGTCATTTATTCTGAGCGAAACTTTGTCCTGATTTGCATTGCATCCTGCTTCCAAGAAATAATTCAGACAGTAATGAGGATGCTGATGATTTTTCTTGCGCAGACTTTTATGTCGATTCCAATCTAACCTATTTATCCCGCTGTATGAACTCACATGGGATATGTTTGCTCGGCTGTCTGGCTATTTTTTTTGTCTGAATAGATATACTGTTGATTTTTTTTTTTCAGTGAACAAGTGCAGATGATCTTTTGGAGTATTCGCTTCAGCCTGACATATGTAGGGCCTGTTTGCCCCCAACGTCTGCCTCGACTGAATAGTTCTACTGTCAATCTCGTAGTGTGCTGTGCTGCAACGAGTGTGTGTGTGTTTATGTGTGTGTGTGTTTCGCTTCAGCCTCAGTGTATGCAGGCTGTTTGCTTTACTGCGTGATCTATTGCCCGATCCAGTCTGAGAAAGTTTGATTCAGCATGCCATGAAAACTAAGCAACCAAAATTTGTTTTTACATTTTTTTTTCTCTGTTTGTAATAGCGGTTTACGGAGTTGATGTTTGCAATGATATGTGGTAGCCCACCAGTGCTAGCCTGCGTAAAACCTTTTTTTTTTTTTTTTTTTAAATGCACAGGTCTGCCTGAGTTGTTGTTTTTTTTATTCGTACCACAAAAAGAAGTTGAAAGTAATGAAAATACTGGGCGCGCATAACACAGTTAGAAATAATATAGTGTGAACCAGGTGCTACTTGAGTTAAATCATAGTGGTGTGTTCAGTAATTTTCCATGTTTGAGGCCATTTACTAGATTATATCCTTGAAATTTTTCCTCTATTTTTTTTTAATTCTGGTTAAATTTTCTTTGTTAGTTTGAGGCAGATGTCCTTATTATTGACTGTTTTATATAATTTTAATATGTTTTCCCTTACAATGTTTCTATTTGTTCTGTTTATCTCTATTTTCTTGCTTTCCTTTATGTAATTTCTTCCTTATTTTCTTGTCTGTCCCTCCTCATCTCCTTCCCTGTCCGCCTTTCCTTACTTCCTTATATCCTGTTCCCTTTTCCTTTGCCATCTTCTTTTGCCCCCTCCACCTCTCTCAATTTCTACTCAAATGCTCAATCTGCATTGAATTAAATATACACAATCCCAAATGACGCATGTAAGATTTTCGAATGAGCAAATCACTCGCCCATCACCCTTAAAGCTTCTTTTTGCATTTACGCAGTTGCTAAAGGAAAACATGTGACATGACCTAACTGTAAACAAAGCAGCATAAGATGTTGCATAGGAGTGATGTGCTTGATCCATTCTTATTGTCATTCAGTTGATATTTTTTCCATGATTCATTTTTTCCATTTGGTTTTGATTTGCTTTCTTTGGTCCTCATTAGTGTGGTTTGTTTCAAGTTTCTTTCTCCATTGTTGGTGTGAAAGATCATTGTTCTGGTGTTTTTCCAACATGCTTACCAGTCAGTGAAAGTACTGTTTTCATCTCGCTATGAAGGCTTTAGGGTATCGTTTGAGAACATTGGCTTATTTTTTTTTAAATGAAAACAGTTATGCTGAAATAAACATGGATATTTATAGCCTCTTTTACTTAAGCATTCTAGACAAGTTCAGGGATTCTTTCATACATGCAGCTCAACATTGAACCTGTAATTTTTCTCTTGGAGGCTCATGTGTTTGATTCTGAGCCGGCTGATCTAGACTCTTATGTTCATATATGCATAGGGCCCCATAAAAGTTTCCCAAATTCCATTTAATTTTTTTCCCATATTCCTTTTTTTCAATTTGAATTTGTGGAATTCAATTTTTTTTTATTTTGATGTTTCGAAATTGCACATTGACCAATCAAAAAAACAACCCAAAAATATTTTAAACTTAAATATATCAAAAGTGACTTAGAACAATAAGTCATAATATTTAAGTTGCGGGGCTGCTTAGTCCTCGTGAGCCACTCTCTCTTCATTTGAGTTTACCACCTAGCGGAAATATTGCTTAAGTCATTTGGGAACTGCTCGGCTCTGTATTTTGGGCTAAGTGTGGAAATTCTAAGCTCTTTTGCGGATAAAGGCAGAATTTTGGGTAGCTGCTTTGCCATGCCTGAGTTGTTCTAAAGGAAAAGGGGAAAATGTAGTCTTCATGTATCCATGACATTCCATGTTAAAAAATAAATTCACCTTTAATTTGCCAATTCTACGACTCTGTCTTTGATTTCACGATTGTGGAAATCTTAGGGCCGTCCAAGTAGTACTGTATAGAAAAAAAAATATTATTTAAGAACCGAAAGTAATCCAGTTATTTTATTGACACAGTCATGATAATAGTTGCTAATGTTAGATATCCTGTTGTTCTGTTATAAAAAACACCCTGGACCTGTAAAATGCATCACTTCCTATTTGGCAAACTGCAAGTGTTCAGTTCAGAACCTGGTTATGAACTGTGTATTCTGAATCAGTTTAGTGTTTAGTCACTTTGGTGACTCGCAGGACAGAAATGCACTTGTGTGAAAATGTAGATCACTTTGAGATTATTCTGTCTCTCTCTCTCCGTCTCTCTTCGTTTTAATGTGCCTCCTTCTCAGCAGCGTTTCTGAACAGACGGTCAGACAGTAGTAATCAAAAAAGCATGCCTTTCCTTTTTTTCCTCTTTCTTCTTTTTTTCCTCTGGTTTGGAAGGCAGTGCGATGACTGGAAGTACAAAATACGGTTTCACAATCCCCTTGGGTATAGTGAGGTATATGCTATTACACTTCTCTCACTATTTATTTCACTTTTGGCTTATCGCCTTTTCCTTTCACACGTATTTTTTTTTTCGACCTCAGTATGTCTTCATCTCTGCTTATTTCCTTTAATCCGTTGTCCTCTCCGTTCTTTTACCTACTAAACTCTTTACCTTTCCTCCTCAGCTGGTAAAGATGGTCAATCAAGTCATCCAGTCAGTAGTAATGGGGAAAGCATGGAGTTCCCAGCAGAGTGACTCATCTCTCTAGCAAACAGGGGTCGTGTGTGTGTGTGTGTGTGTGTGTAGGACGGTCAGAGAGAGTGTGGGCGGATTTCGGTGGTAAGGGGGCGTGTTTTCTATGTTGTGTGAGTGTGTGTTCGTCCGAACATGTTTGTGTGATTTGGGTGTATGTATTTCCCATGTTTTTCCTTCCTGCTGAACACATGGTGAAAGCTCTTTGCCGGCTGTGTTACAGGTCATGTGTCGGTGAATGTCAAACACATATAAACTGGGGTACACACACAAAGAAACTGACATCCCCTAGGAAACAAAAGACTTAACAATGTCACTTATATGTTCTTTAATTGTTCACATTTTCCATATCATTTATTTAACCCTAGGCTTTAAGTAGGAATGAAATTGCTTTTGATGAATGTGGCTACAAAAAGATGCCATCATTTTGTATAATGCGTCTGACTAAGCTTGTGAACAGTTAAAAAAAAAATGTATGCAGCTCGAAATTATTTGGGTTGTTTGCCCTTATGCCCATGTCCTGTATCTGTATTAACCAACTGAATGATCTGTATATAAATGTATTATGAAGAGGCGTGGCTTTACCTTGAAATGGGTGGAGTTTAACCCAAATTTGGGTGTGGGTTAGCTGGAAGAAGAAACTATTTTAAGGGTATGATAGATATGGGTTGATCAAAAGTTGCTATAGGCCTATTTATGTATGTAAAAATAAAAAAAATGTACATACTGTGATCACATGGATTGCATCACATGCATTTTTTATAACCCACTTTTTTGGGGGTTGTGCCTTTTGCAGAGAAAATGTTTTGTGTGTGTGTTGATAAACACGCAGGGTATGTAACAGTTCAATCAGTGCTGAATCACACAACAAAATGAAAATGATAATGTAATTTGTTTCTTCAGCAGGTAGAATGTGCGTGTAAATGTGTTGAGGGGGAGTCGAATGGAAGATTTAGACTGCTATTTATTTATTTATTAGCAGCCTTGATTGCTCCGGTTTTATTTATTTATATGAATTGGTGATTACTGTCTGTGTTGGCGAACCAAGGGAAATCATAATCTGGAATTCCTCTATCTTCCGTTATTCAGGTAAATACTATTTCTTGCCAAAAGGGCTGTGTCTGGTACGAGATAAGTTCACCTAGTAACTTGACTAACTAACTAACTTTATACATGTTAACAAAAAGAGGTGAGGTAGGAGAAGCATTGGGAGTCACAAATTTTTAATGTGCGGACAGAGGACGGCAGATTGTGTCGCACGGCATCGCTGCAGCTGTGAACAACAGCGTGCTCTGTGAGAGGCGAGGGGCAAGGCTGCTGGCTCCATACACACACACACACACACACACACACACACACACACACACACACACACACACAGCTCGCAGCACCACAATGATGATTTTCTAACGGATATTGACACATTTTAATCATGCTCATAAAAAGTGCAATATCCGTACCGGATATTCATTTTTAGACAAGGAATCGGATCAACATTAATGTTAAGAAATGCATTGATAATGTTAAAAAAAAAAAAAAAAAAGCACATTTTAACAGATTTTTGCCATGCATTTGTTTTGCCACAGCAGCTCTTACCTGCGGTTATGTACCCAGGATGTAAAAGTATCATACTAAAGAAAAATTCTAAATATCATAATTATGACTATCTGGCGTTACAATGAGTGCCTTTGTATGTTTATCTTATGTGTGTATGCCTTTGTACTTCTTGTATCTGATTTGACGGAGTTGCAGCACCGAAAAGAAGTGAGATTGTTGACGCAGATAGTGACCTTCAGATTCAAAGTGCTCATTGTGTGCTTTAAATAATCTTCAGCTAAACCTTTTCTTCGCTGGGTAATTTCTTAACGACAGGTGCTTTCTGAGCCCTCAGGATGCTGCAATGTTTGACTTAATTAGACTCATTGTAATGACATAGTGTCAGTGTGGACAAATGAAAGTATTTCTAAAGTGCAGACAGCCCAATACATCTTATTGTGTTGTATATTTCTGCACATGTGTTTCTCAGTGTTGCATATAACAGCAATCCTCAACTATCTGCTTTATGTCTTTATAATTACTCCCAGGAGCAGTGTGGCGCCAGTCAAATGTACGTGTATGCACATATACACACACACAAACACACATACACCCCCACACACAAAAACTCACAAATCTGACTGTAGATCATCAGAGGAGTGTGGCAAAGCAGTACTGGGCAGAGATTCCTGGCCAGTCAACATGCTGGCTTATTGACTTGGACAGGGTTTAGTACAGCTATCATCAGCAGCACATGCGTGAGAGAGTATGTTTGTCCGTGTGTGACCATGCACTCAATGTTGAATTTTTTTTTTTTTTTTTTCGCATGCTTTGATAACACATAGCTGATCTATCCATCACAGGTTAACTGTTTGTTTTCTTAGCACAGAAAAGCAAATGCAGCTGTCTTATAATGGCGTCACAGTTCTAACTTTTTACTCCAAAACATTAAGTCTTTTATTTGAGAATCACAAAATTTTATGTCTTTCTCCATCTTTTTGTGTCTGGCTGTCTGTGTTAATTTTCCTTTTGCTTCTCTTTCTGTTTCTGATCACGGGTTGGCTTTGTAGGGCTAGTAATTGATCACATAGAGATTGGAATATGTGCGTCTGTGTATGTGCCTGTGGCTGTCTGTGTGTGAAGCCTTGTTGGATAACAGAGAGCAGATGTGGGTGGGTAGGTGTATGTTTAAAGAGCCTGTCATTGGCTCATACAGAGTAGATGTTTGTGAGACCATCATCTTCCTCCTGCTACTAACAGAACTGACTCAAACTGTCCTGTTCTATTTCAGATACTCAACTGAGTAGCATTAATCTGATTCACAATATGAGTGGATGTAAATGGTCAAAAATTACTTGACAGAAACAGATAAGAACATCTAAGATAAGGAGGTATTACATTAATGAAAACATATAGGACAAGAAGGTACTACATATATAAAATCATATAAAATAAGATGTATAAAAACACAAGATATAAATGTATTCTAATAAAAGGTAATGAAATAAAGTGTAATTATTATTACTACTACGTGTTGCTAGTATGCAGTCACACTCTCTTAAGTTGTATGTGTTCCGTCATGGTGGTAGATACATTGACACATATTTAGGTCCATATACAGACGACTGGGAGGACTGACTAGGACACTATCGCTATGGAATTTTCCAAACCACAGCTATAAAGGGCAGCGGTTTACGGTAATATTCTGGTGCTGCCAGCAGACTCCAGTTGAACCTAGTCCAAACAGTTAAGCATAGTTAAACACAGTTAAACACAGCCAAACATGATGAGAGGTGAGATCACATCTACGCTTGGTTTCCTTTGTGGAAAAGTTTCCTTCACCTGTCACCTTTTTGCATTCGGTTGATTTAGGTTCAGTCCATTTAAAAGAAAACTAGGCCTTGTTAACAAATTTCAACGTAGAGAGAAATTTTTGTTTTTGTGTCTGGACCACAGGTCAGCGCTACAGTGCCTCCTATCATTTCATTTCATTTCCTCTCACTTCTGCAAGACCATCACTACTGATCGATGTATGTGTCTGTGTCTGTGTGTGTGTGTGAGAGAGAGAGAGTGGGGGGGGGCTCACATCAGAATCACAAGGCATATTCAATTTGTGGCACTTTTGTGGCACAGCACCACACAAAGGTCTATGTGTGGGAAACCCTGCAGTATCACCTACTGTAAAACTGAGGATATGTTCAAATTGAACTCATTTGCAATCATGGCCTTCCTCTAGATGATGTTTAATTTGTAAGTTCAGCGTTAAAGCAGCGTCTCGCTACAGTTTCAATCCAGACCAAATCTTGCCAGTGCTAATGTTGAGAGCTAAGGGAGTTCCATTGGAGCACATCTGTTTGGCCACTCTGTTTGTGGTCCTTTGGCTCTCTTGTAGGACAGCTTGAAAGACACTAAGCTGGAACAAAATGTTTTGGCTTATGTGAATAATTTTAAATGTGGACATTTCTAAAACCGATCACCAAACAAAAAACAAGTTGGATATTCCGCTGGAAACAAAAATAACAAAAAACAAACAAATGCTTTTTGTTTCGGTCAGTAAACTGACATCACCTCTGGAGATCAAGTCTTGTACTGTAGAAAAAAAACGATTTCTGATCTTCATTCTTTTGTATGAGAAAACTAAAGACAATTTATGTTTGTGATGTGAACTATGTTTACCATTACATTTCATAAGACCTACTATGCTTTTTCTCTTAGAAATACTCAAGCTAATTAACCTTGGATGTCGGGTACGTAGATAGCATTGTAATAAAAATGTTTCTGTGCATATAAATGCAACTTTGTGCTTAGTATAGATCAAACACTTCTTCGAGTGGTATATTCGCTTAATTGGTGCAGTTTTACAGTAATAATTGTTAGCGATAGTGTGTCCAAAACAGCTGTAAATCCTTTGACAGTGTGTTTCTTCTGCCAGCAAAGAATTTTCTCTTTGCTGGTGAGATTTAGCTACATATCCTCTGTGGTTACCGGTGTGAAGTGTATTTACAAGTGCATTTAAAGTCACATTTAGCCGTATTTGATCTCTCAGAGCTTCACATCGCCCGTTTTCAGTACCACTCTGGCCCTGCATAAAGGAGACGGAAGATTCAGACTCTGGCTGTGGTTAACATGAGCACATGGTGGTGTTTACTATGGCACGGTCTGTCAGCATAGTGTTTTTTTGTTTTTCCAACGATCCTTTCTAACCAGTGTAATATAAACAGCTAACACCTTGCCGCATGCAAGAGATTGATGGCCGCCTTGAGTGTTCAACTGGCACAGCTCTCAGTTTTTCTTCAACTTTTCCTTCTCCAACATCACAAATCGTCATGGTGGTGATAACTCTTTAACACTTGCAATCTTTAATTATACGCCAGATGTCTGCAACTTTCCTACAGAGTAAAGAGAAACTACAATAGAAGTCCTTCGTATATCTGCTAAATCTTTCTTGGTCCTCAGTATCAATGGTCAATTGGGGTGGCACTAATACTTCTCTAACTTTTCTGCTTTGGAGAGAGACATAATAAGCTCTAAGCTGTTTTTTTCTGATGATGCTGCCTAAATTATGTTTGTTAGCTTTTAGGGCTGCAACTAAACGTTGCGTGTATACCGTAAATTACCCAGAACCCAAGATGACATCGTCAAGCTTATTTATGACCGCTTGTTCAAACCGTAAAGCTATTCAATTAACTGATATAATAATGATAAAAGCAGCATTACATTTAGGAACCTGCAACCGGAGCAATTTTGCTATTTTTTCTTGATAAATAAATTAATCTGTTATCAAAATTGTTGTCAATAATTGTTTCAGCTTTATCTTTGGTTGCTCATCAGACCGATACACTGTTTTCACAGCAGTCATATTGACATGAAATTGTAGGGTGACCACATATAGGTGTATGGAACAATACTTAATTAGTATCGTAAACTATTTCATGTCAATATGGCTGGCATGAAAAAAAGGTCTATAGCACATGGTGACATGTACTGGTTGTAGTCTTTCCCATTTTTGTAATATAGAGATATAAATAAATAAAGTTATTACCAATTTGTTTGTTTGCTTTTTCTCCCAAAAAGTAAAAAAAAAAAAACAAAAAACAGATGTCCACAATTATTTTGTGGTGTTGTACAAACACAAATATTTGTACAACTCCTTCACATGAGTGATTTGTTTTTTGTTATTCTTTTTTACTTGCTTTTTGTTGCTGTTATTGATTAGTCATAAAGTTTCACTGGGTGGAGGTGTATATGGGCAATTATGTCTTCTCTTCTGGTGTGTTTTCATAGTCTTTTTCTCACTGACTAATTATGTACCCAATACATATCTATGCTGGTATAGATTACAAGCCAAGGGGTGTGTGTGTGTGTGTATGTGTGTGTGTTTGGGTGTGTTTTTAGTTCAGCTTTTGCTCCATTATGCATTTCAACATGTGCTTGTTTATATATAATGGTTGGGTTTAGTATCACAAACTTGTGCGCTAGCTGGAGAGCGGTCTTCATTCAACTGTGTGTGTGTGTGTGAATAGCTGGCATATGGTAGCCATCTTGGCCTGGCTGCTGAGCTGAAGGAAATTCCAGCATTGTAGAGCGGAGGCCAAGATACTACCGCAGCGCACACACACACACATACGGTGCAGGTTTGTGATACTTGTGCCAAACACACATGCACACAGTAATATTTTATAAATAAGTAATAGGCTGATGGAAAATTCTGCTTTCAGTAAGGAGTCCCAAAGTTTCACATTTTCTCATTGGTTAACATATATATTCTCTCTTTCTCACATATACACTCCCACACACACACACACAACTCTGTTCTGTGCATTGGCTGGGTGCTATCTCTGTACACACACATGGCAGCCATTACTCTACATTACTTGTGTGCTTAGGCTTTGGCAAAAGTTGGAAGTCGGCCAAGCAGCTCGGGTGGCATCTGTTTTCCTTTTATCATGCTGTATATGGTAGGAACCATTGGAGAAGTCCATGATCTCTTTGTATTTGTCCCGTATTAGAAGTGGTGACAGTTTTCAATTACACTTCAATTCATTATTTTTTCTGCACCAGTCAGAAACAGATAAAACATTATTCAATTGCTCATATTGTTGCAATAAGAATCCACCTAAAGCTGATGCACAAAAATATTGAATTATTGCCTGCTCACGGTAATTGCAATGTTTAATTTACAAAATACATACAAATGGCTACATCTTCTGTAGAAGCATGTGGATTTCTTTTAACGTAAAGGTATTCACTTGAACCCATTTGAATTTGAATTGCGTTTGCCTTCTTCTGTTATGGATTGATTAGCCATCAGTTTGACAGTTCAGTGCAGAGCACAACTTTGATTACACATTCCAAACTTCACCTCTATTTTGATCTGCTATGTTAGCAGTGTGAATATTATAACGTTAGTTGTTGGAAGTTCTCTATCCATTGTTTATGTCTATTACTGGTGTTTTTGGGGTTTTAATCATCTGTTCTTATCTATTCTTCCTCATGAACACATTGTTCCACTTCAGCTGTTTCCTTATCTTGTGTGCACTCCAGTCCAGTCCACATTAGATGATTTGATTTCAAGGCCTGACTGAAACTTTCTCTGCTTGAGTCTTCCCACCAATACTGAATACTAATAATGCTAGCAACGTGGTCATTATCATCAGGAAAACAGGAAGTGGAAGACAGATAGATGGAGTGTAAAGATAGAAAGGGCTAAAAGTTAATTTCATCTATACCACACCACCATACAGCATACAGTAATTAACACTACATACTATAGAAGGTACAAAAATGTAGTCTTTTTTTAGTATTTACAAGTCAAATATGAATTTAAATGTTCTTTTAAGAAACAGCATCAAACACTTAAATTCTTGACTAAGTCAAATGTTTCTTTGAAATGCCTCACAATAGACTGTTTTCAGGGCAACCGAATTGACATGAAATAGTAGGGTAAACACAGGTGTTACCAATGATACTAATTAGGGTTCTGGTCCATTTAGTGTAGCGGAGCCTTTCCAGTGAGCCAACAGGCACAATAGCAGCTGTAAATCATTTCATGGTCCTGCTATCTCTTTGACAACAGTTGCTTTTATAATTTATTGATATTGTATAAATTAAAAAAATTGAATTGTAGTGTTATTTTTCAGGTTAATCAGGTTAAATTAAGTTTCACATATGGAAATACAACACAGTCACATATGGAAATACAACACACGCACGCACACACACACAGACACTCACACACACATACATCAGTCAGCGCTGTTGTTATCGCCTGGAAAGGTCAGACAGCTTGTGGTTGCCGTAGTGACCAGGGTAAACACCAGACCCATTGTAGTCCGCCCCCGCTAACATGGCACACATCTTGGCTTGACCTCCCTATCTTGTTGGTTTAGTCCATACTCTCTCTCACACACACACAAACACACACACACTGTTTTGCTGGCCACTGACATAACTAATTGTTACAGGATGTCCTGTCATAAGGACAGGTCATTAGAGGTTATGTCATAAATTAAAGATTAACAAAGACTGATGTTTAATTTGCTTGCACAAGTGTGTAGCAAGTGTTTCTGTGTGTGTCATTGTGGGAACCTGTGCTGAAGTCTAAGGAAATGATGACAAATTGGGGGATTAGCTAACCTAGTAAGTGTGTGTGTCAGTGTGTGTGAGATTGTGAGTAGAAAATGACATTATAGACACTAAACTGGCTGGATAGATTTACAGTAAATCTGATGTTTGTATATATTTTCATTAGCCTGTTTGTTTCTGCATTTTTAACTCTTGAGATGTATTTGTTTTTCCCGTATTTAAGCCCCATTAACTGCCCCTCTCTCCTCCCCCTTATTCTTTTTCTCTCTCTCTCTTTTTTTCCCCTCTTACTCTTTCTTGCTCCATGTCTCGCTCCTTCTGTTGTAAAGCTGACTGAATGTGCAGTGGCATGCCAGAGTGTGAGTGACTCACCGTATGGGATTGTGCTGCCACTGAGAGGAATACCTAGTAGAGAGCTCTTTTGCATCTGATTACTCATAGCTATTGCACGCACAGCTGGAGTCCTTTTCATCATCAAGTGCTTCTAGGCAAATCCATTGTTTGACTTTTATCCTGGACACCTCTGCTTTCACCCTTGACCTGGTTGTCAGTGATTGTTCGGAAGGAATGTTTTTCACCCAGGAGTATTAGTACGTTCTGCTACTGTAATTATATTTAATCACACTGGTTGTGTGGATTTACTAAGTCCATGTAATATAAATAGCATCAATTTTATTGCAGAGAACAAATTGTGTATCTGGGTCTCTGCTGATTTGCATCTTCGTGCATGTGGGAAGACATTAAGGCTGCATCCTGGTAACAATATCCATGGCTGCATTCTCCAGACTATTCTGGTTCTTGTTGGAGGAGTTAGGAGCAGAAAGGTGACTGGAGGGGATGAGTCACAGAATACTCATGTTTAGACACAGATACACAACCTATGGAAAGAAAGAGTGCTGAAACATGAGAAGCCTATGGTGGTCTTAGACAATGTTGGTTTGCTGTTGACAGAGACACAAAGACATTCAGACTTGAATTCAGTCTTATTGTTCAGGAACCAGTTAGTTTTGGTAATAATTTACACGGGTGTCCTAGTTCATTATGGAAATGTGTGCTAGGGTTGAGCTGATGAGTGAAACTTGGGTGAAATGAGCATCATTTACATGCAGAAGTATTGGCCAAGAAAATTTTGGTGAAGGATATATATATATATATATATATATATATATATATATATATATATATATATATATATATATACACAGATAATTTAGTTGGTTGAACAGATATAGATAATGGTGTAGTGGCTCATCCCTAGAGTTTACTCGAGATGAAAGTGTGGTTTTTCAGATTGAGCTTCAGAAAGACCTCATCCAGCTGCTGAGGAAAGTGGTTTGCGGCCTGTAGAGATTCCAGCAGTGATAGGTCAAGGAGTGAGCTCAGCTGTGCCTTCGTCGGCTTAACTGAACTGGTTTCTTACTTTTGCATCAGATGAAAAACATCTGAGTCCGGCTTCGTCCAAACTAACTTCCCCAAATCCCTTGAGGAAAGTTCAGGTAACACGGAGTTTGGAGCGCTGACCATATCTGATTCTTTCACTTGGGGAAGATCAGGTGAATCCACGGTGTTTCACTTTTCTTTCTTGTAACAGTTTCGATTTTCTTTTTGTTTCCCCTGTATGTGTTTTTTGTGCTAAATCTAGTCTATTTTTCATGCAACCCCTCAAAAAGTTTCATCCTGATGATATCTGGCAAAAACGGACACAGATCTGCAACACAGATGAAACAAAGGCTTTCGCTAAACTTCTAACTGCTTACGGACAATATTTAAGACTAATGGAGTAGCTCATACATTCAAACATATGATGGTTGTACATAGTAAAAAAAGATACATTTGCCCCAACACACCAAAACACACACATTTAATATCTAAGTTAGCAACACTGACCTGACAGGAACGAGTTTCAGAGATCAGTTTAGATCAAGGGGAGGTGCCACATTCTTATGTCATGAAAGCTGAGCATCAATCTTACTTTTGTATCACAAGATCCCTGGTTTGGTCTTTTCTTTGGCCAAGGGAACCATTTTGATATAAAATATGCTGATTTGATGGTAACTGTAACATGGCTGTCTGCCAGAAATAGCTCAAGCTCATTTTGGGGTGGACCCTGAGTTATCTGATCTACACAGCGTGGTCCTGCATATGCTAAAAGCACACGCTCATGCACATAGAACAGACCCACCATACAAACCCCGCAGAGAGCAGGAACATGTTGCTTAAGGTGGAGAGGGCAGATTAGCAATTTGCTCTCAGAACATCATTGTTCTAGTCAGAAAGAACATTTCTAAATCTTTGTATAAATATGTGCACTGAACCTTGTACATGCACCTTGTACTCTGGCATCAGTGATGGAAAATAATCAGTGCCTGGCCAGGAAAACACAGGCAGGGAGGGAGAAAAGAGACCTCAAATGTTGGTGCGGGGGAGGTGGAGATAAGAGAATGCAAACAGGAATCGATAGAATGGGAACATTTCAAGGGAGTGCAGGAAAGGTGCAGGAAGGTAGGGGTAGATTCATCCTGCGTTTTCTGATCCCCAGTTACTCGGGAGGGAAGCAGGAAAGGCGAGAGGATAGGCCATTATAAACTCTGACACAAATCTGTTTACTGAACCTTGAAAGTTCTGGCGTTCAGAGGGATGGAAAACGTTGTCGAGGACAGACTGCAGAGCGGGCGGGAGTAAAGTCTATCAAGGTCCAAAAAAAAAGGGTGATCGAAAGTGGTGGACAGTGAAAGTGCTGTGTCAAAGCAGCCGCCCCAATTATTTTCAGTGAACAACCCCATTCTCTGCAGCTACAGTAGGAGCGCTACTTCCTCTCTACGTCCTTTGCCTTGCGCTTTCTTTACTTTTGCTGTCACAGTCTCTCATTTGTGTAACGTTAGAACAGCTGAATAGTTGTTGAGGCAGTTCGCCTATAGTATGGCATCACTTAATTTACCTGAATTTGACCTGTTGCCTCTGCTGCGTGTGGTCTTCCTGTTGCTGTGAAGACGCCGGGGCGCGCCTATTGGCGTCTGGGTCGGAACTTGGCACCGTTGTATGTTTTAATCCCAGGTTAAACAATAAAAGTTTGAATAGGATGTGAGGTATTGTCTTAAAGTTGTTTGCGCGTGTGTCGGGATTGAAGTCGACCACTGTACAGAATGTACTGAAAGAAGCTTAAGACACACATGGTGGGAGGCGTGGAAGAGGAATGTAAGCGAGTGAGGAGGACGTGAGATTCGAGTTCGCTGAGTGTGCTGTGTGAAGTTGGGTACCGTGGTGGTGAATGTAACACCACTGTGTTACATCATGAGACACCATTGGAAATAGAGTTTATCTCGTCTCCCCTTTAAAAATTTTCCAGAACTCTGTGTACATTTTCGGAGGATAGCAGTTCTTGAGCCGCAACAGGCGTCTTAGTCTTAGCAACAACACTTTCTTCATCGTTTTGTTGGCAAGAACACATACAGCAGTTCATGGGTAATGGTGGTTATGAAATCCACCATCCATCTCTTGAGCTGTACTTATAATTTGCCCCATGTGTACGTTCCGTCGAAATATCTAAAGGGGGTTTTGAAAGCCAGGCGATTTCAAGTTGACCAATAGTGGGATAATAAACAGGTCACAATACTTTCCCACAGTGGTTAAGTTAATAGGATTGGATTTGATGATATTGACCTTTAACCTTCAGCTGAGCTGGTCTAGGAAATAATAAATGTAGTAAATCTAAACTTAAATCAAAACAAACATCTTCAAAATACTTTTGATGTCCATATTTAACAACCCTTTAGCATTTCATAAAAAGTCCATCCATATGCTGTGTATAGAACTAGTCTTATCAGACATTTGATGACTAAAAATGAGGAGTTGAGTAGTTATTCTCAGTCGAGAATAGAGTAGTTTCCTTCCTTCCCTCCCTTTTTTTTCCTTTTTAATAATGTTCCATTTTCTGAAACCAAAAGTCCCATTTGACTGACACAACTATCATATAATCAACATTTCACTCTCTCACTATTTCACTATTTCAATAACACTGTTGATCAGTGTCTATAATTTACCACACCTACACACTGGCAACCTCCACTCGAGCTCCGGGCCAAACATAACACCTTGTCCTCCTGATGAAAAGATGATTGTATTTATTTTATCGTTTAAATAAACATATGATCTGTTTGGCCAAATGGTCTTGTCCTGACCGAGTTGCCAAGAACCTGAGTTTACAGGTTTTATCTCATGAACAACCAGGGTGGACCGGTGGACGTGGTATACTACAATAATTTAGCAAGGAAAGCATAAGAAGCAACCTGTTATTTATTTATTTATTTATCCATTTACACCCTGTTTCCATTTTTTTTATGTATGTCACACTATCACATGTGAGGTCTGGTTGCTGTCTCACCAGCCACGTTTTTCTTCTGGAGATCTCTTGTGACCACCAGGGTAGATTGATAAAGTTATAAGGCTCAGTGAAGCGCTGCATGACTTATAGCCAGTCTTCGGAATAAGCTTTGTTTTGTTTTTCCTCTACTGATCCATGTAGCACCGATGATGTAGGATGAAAAACGGCCAAAATTGCCAGTACAGTGCTTTTTGTTTAAAACTCTTGCTTCATTTGTGAGCAGTCAGGTGAACTCACCATGGACTTGAGCTAAAAGCAGAAAGCAGACCCTCTTTTTTGTTTCCTCCCTTTTAAATTGTTGTACACAACAGCAAACTGTCTCCAAAACCCTTCTGATATTTAGAGTCTGAACAAAAATCACTGAGGAGGATATCGTTGGCTTCCATGTTTTGAGATGTTTTTGGAGGCTATGTCTTTAAAACAATAATCAAAACTTACTCATCCAACACTCGATTTGTTTGCCCACTCTCCTCTCTGCCTACCATATGTGTTCCTGTTTTGTTTGATGTAAGGTTTCAGACCGCAGTTGCCCAATATGAAAAGGACTGTGTAAGCTAAGGTGCCGTCACTGTAATGCTCAGCCTCCTACCGCGTCCTGCGGTTTGCATTTATGCTCTTTGCGAAACGGAACTCTGTTTGACATCGAAATGAATGCAGATGAAAGCAGTGGGATCTTACCTTTTCCTGCTGACTCAATCGCCGTCTTAAGCCAGGCTCAGACTACAGGAATTTTAAAATCCTAACCGATTATGAAATTGGGCTGCATCAACACACACGAGGAGAGTCCCGATCCGTGGTCTGCATCCTTCAAAGGCTGCATTCACTCAGAGCAGCGCATCAAGGCTCTTTCAAATGTGCCCTTTTCCCGAAGTTTCCCAAAGCCAAGCATCCCAGAATGCATTTCACACCACCCGGCAGCGATGGCGGAGATTTTGAGCCAGGCTAAAAAGCTGTTGTATTTTTTTGACCTAGGACCATTATTGTCACTATTGTCACTAAGTATTCTTATTTTTTCAGGCAGGAAAGTAACCGCTTCGATTCCCGATATGTGGTCAGTTTATCCAAATAAGGAATGTCTGTTTGGAAATTTGGGACACAGCTCATGTGTCTCACTCTGTTTCTATACAAACACTGGAGAATTCAGAGGTTAAGCATGATGGTGAATACTCCCTAGAAAAATAGACCATTTTTATAGCTATAAAAGCTTGTTTTCTTTACCATGCTGCACGATTGCTTTTGGCTGAAAAATTGACAATAACTTTCCAGTTTCAACTTTTCAGGCTTGATATCAGCATTGCTATCACATACTTGTTCAATATAGTCAGGAGTATTGGAGTGTCGTAACAGACACACACTCATTCATGTTTTAGTACGGGTTCTCGTTCTTTTTTACTGGCCTAAGGCCGAGTTTTGGTCCGCAACAAACACTTTCTTCATCTTTCATTTTGCCTGTGTTTGATCAGCACTTCATCCGATTTGCCAGAATGTGAGTATTGATCTTTCTCTGTGTTATGTCCTAACCTTCTGTGACATCCTGTTTGAACAGGAAACACTTTGGACTAAAGATGTTACAAAACCATTTTTATGAGGCTTTAATCTCCCTGTCACAATATGAAGGTGTAATTCAGGATGTTGACAGGCGTCTCATGTGGATATCGCATGCAGCTCTATAAAGAGAAGTGGCACCTGAGATAAGATATATGTGTGTGCGTGAGGAATCTGGTGTGATGTTGGGCTTAGTAGCTCATACTCATAGATCTTTTTTTAGTTTCTCTCTCTCTCTCTCTCTCTCTCTCTCTCTCTCTCTCTCTCTCTCTCTCTCTCTCTCTCCCTCTCTCTCTCCTCCTCTTTCTTTCTTTCATTCTGTTTTTTTGCTCTCATATGTTGTCACATGTTTTGAGCTTCAGTAAGATCAGCCTACGGGTACAGTATTAGCTGAGAGAATAAGTAAACAGTGTTTGTGAGAGAACATAGAGAAAAAAAAAAAGGTGAAACCTGCACACAAACACTACACTCAATCCGTATGAATAGAGCTGTCTGTTGCAAAGGTCCCCTGAGGATAAAAATATAACATCGCACTCCCATAACTCCATGACAGAGGACAGTGTAATTTTTTATTTATTTATTTTTTATGTTACATAATATAAAATTCCCTCTTTTTCTTTAATTTTAAACTCAATTACATCTGCTATGTAAAAACTAAATATGTTTTAAATTAAGAGAAAAACAATCTCCAAAGGGGGGAAACTTATTTGGGTTTCATGAAAGTAGGCCCTCTCTGTGCAATGACCTTTCACAATGTTCGACAGTGTAGACAATGTTCTGTGTCTACAAAAATCAATTCTATTCCAAAACAGTTAATCTGAAAATCATTTGCATAAAACAGTGACTACACCGTTCAGGCATTGGTTTTCACAGATGTATGTGTGCAGACAGCAGCTGCACCACAGCACAAGAAGAGCAATGGACTTTGAACCGCAGTCTACATTGGTTTACTAATGTCCCTGTCTTCCACTTGTAAACAAAGAAACATGCTTGTTAAACAATTTACCAAACAAGCATTCAGCGGAGGAAATGTTTACCGCTAAAGCGAGTTAGCTAGAGAGAGAAAAAGACAAAGTGTTTTTCACGAATGATACGTAATGAAACAACAATATACCAAATATGTATTTGCAATATTCAATTTAGAACCATAGCAAAATTACAAACGGGCTTTTATACTTTTTCCAGATCTTTTTGGAAATGTGTTCCGCTGATTTACGGCATAAAACTGGAACATGGATCAGTTCAGCACATGTATAACTTTCAGAGTTTCTGGGAAAAGTCAAAGCCATTGGAAAAAAAAAAAAACTGATATCCAACAAAGTTTCCCGCTGTTTTTTTTTTCTTTTTTTATGGCGAATGTGTTATTCATTTTCTGAAAGACTCACACGAACAATTCCACGAGCGCGATACCATTTGTCATTTGCGTTTATTGTACTCCATGCGACGGGATTTACAATGCTATGGGAAAAGCAGTCACAGCTTGATGTAGTTCTAAGTGATTACCCACAGCATGTTGTTACCAAGAAATTTCTACAAACTCCATGTAGTTGCTATAGTGAGGCCATTTACCAAAAAAAAAAAAAAAAAAAATTCAGGCTTGTTTTTCCAGGCATTTTTCTTTCCATAACCAAAATGAATATGAAATTATGGTGATGATTATATTGCTTCTGCTGATGTTGTTGAATCTTACTGTCAAAACTTTTAAGCTTTAAAAATATCGCCTTTTTCCCCCAACTCTGTGTTTCCTCTAGATGCCAGGTCTTTTGTCCGGTCCTGTGTGTCTGACAGTCATCTGGTTTTTATCTTGGTTGCTGTGTCCCAGTCGTGCTCAGATTTCGACCGATGAAGGTAAAACGCACACGCTCACACACACACACACACACACATGCATGCACACCACACGGGAAAACACTTTTATCACCAGGACGTATTAAACAATACATTTGCAAATGCACTGGCATAAGTGAACACACGTCCTGTTACAGGTCAGGCGTGGATTCCTTTGTGAACTATTTTGGGCACAGTCCACTAAGCCTATCTTGAATCAAAGCGCTCATGGGCCCCAAAGCTACAGCAGAGGAAAGAAACCCATCCAAAATTATGAATAAAGTAACTGGATACAGTGCACGGTTTTGTATTTATTTATATTTTTAATTTGGGAACCCACCGTTAAACAGACACATTCAACCAAGCAAAATCTTCATCAGAGAAGCTTTTGTTTTGTTGAAGCCATTTTTTTACGGTTCTTTTGTCTACTCAATTTTGGACGTGGAAATTCAGTTTTTTATAGTCTAATAGGAATTCACGTCTTTTTTTCATGGGTTTGCTCTGCACAATAATTCTATTGTTGAAGTTTTTTTCCCCCCACAGACCACTTCATGGATCTGTCTGGCGTTAAGAAATCGACTCTTACTTTTTTACAAATTCTTACCCTCTTCCTTTCTGTCTTTCCCTCCCTCTATTATCTCTTCCACAATGCACCAGTTTAATCACTTCGGCAATAAGAATACACGCCCTTAGCCCTGCAGGTAAAACTGTCAAAGTTTTCCCTTCTATTAATCTGACCTACAGTGTCTCCAGAATCCTTTTTTTTATTATTTAGAAAGTACTGAGTTTCATCCAGCTTGCAATTTCTCTGTCCACCCTGCCATCTGATTTCAATGTCAGGCCTTCCTGTATACATTAACGTGCATTTATGTATTTGGGAATGTGTACTTGAATGCATGTTGTGTGTGTGTGGTTTTATATATATGGGTGTGTGTATGTGCATGTGTGGTTTTATATTTATATATATATGTGTGTGTGTGTGTGTGTGTGTGTGTGTGTGTGTGTGTGTGTGTGTGTGTGTGTACAAGTCTGGGCCCTCTTGCCAGAAGCAGAATCAGATATGAGTGGAACGCTGCGGGTTTGGGGAATAATGTACTTCACTGCCAATAAAACATGAATACACACATTCAGAACAGCCAAGTCTTTGCACTCCTCTAAGGCCCCGGGAAACACACACACACGCACGCAGAAACAGAGGGAGGGGAGTGTGTGTGTTTTCATTGGTTAAAGGGAAAAAGAACATCTGGTTAGAGGCATTAAATATAAGTTTGAGATAGAGGATCGATTATCCCAGAGGTAGAAACAATAAGAAAAGAGACAGATATTAATCATTTGAATGAATAAGAATTGAATTGAAATTGGAAAGGAAAAGGAACATTCAACATTTGTGCTGCAGTAAATTAGGGTTGACTGATTAATTGTTTGTATGTTGAAATCATAATTTGAAAGTGAAACTTTCAAATCACAGGAGACAAGATTTTATTTGCTGATATAAATGTTATTTATCACAGTGTGATAGTTAATGTTCTCTTCAAAAATTCAAGGATTTGGTAAGAGTTGCAAGCAAGGGAAAATTCATAAAACCACTGATAAGCCTATATTAAATTGTGCTGCATCTAAACATCTCTTTAACATTAAGACTCTGTAGATGGCTCTACCAGATATACAATGTAAATACACCAACTCGGTTTTATCACCTTATGTCAGTTTCAGAGAATAGCTCAATGGTTGGTGTCCAAAAGGAAACTGACACTGACACAGTCGGTTTGTCAAAATAAGAAAGTTTGTAATACAGTTAGTTTGGCCCAATCATATACATCTTGTTAATTATCATGTAAAAGACAAATACAGGAAATCTCATTTCTTATTTATAGAAAAAGACAAATGGAGAAAACTGTCCAAGAAACTATACAGAAGCCATGTAGTAAAAAAGGAGCTTTCTTTATAGATAAACTATGTGTATTTCTTGTATTCATTGCAGCTGTGATATCTACAGCTATCTTCGGGAAGAAAATGCAGCTGTTTCCGCACAGCTTTGTTTAGGGTGTCACATAAATAATCGCTGTCTTGTAGCTCAAATGTATTAACCGCACCTTGTGTTGTATATGATATAACCATTTCCCATACACACCGCAACAGAATGAACAAATATCCATTGTCTTACTTTGTACTATTTAGACATCTCAATGGACTTCATTGTCCTCCCATGTTTGTGAATATTGGTCTCCTCCACTCAGTAATATAAATGTAACCACAAAATCACTGTGGAGCACTTTGCTGTTCTTCCCCAGCTGTTTCGTTTTGGGTAACCACTAAAACAGCAGAGGCGCCAGGAAAGCGAGCCATAGGTGAATGTGAAAACCAAGTATTGAAAAGCTCTTCAGTGAAGCCTGCAACATGAGTATGTGTATAATTTCATGTAGGATTACCATAGTTGGTCCCTGAAGGGCATATAAGGTTATTTCAGCAGCAAAAAATAATATTGAAATATACCAGCACAGCAAATAAAATAATAACATATTCAGAATGCTTCTAGTCGTCCACCTGCCTGGTCGCCCTGACTGCTAGTTGGTGTAAACAAGAAAATCACATTCTCAAAGACAAAATTATTTTGTGATGGGGAGATAAAGAGAGATCTGTATGAAAAATGAAGAAAAAAAACAAGAGACACTGAGGCAGGATAAATAGTTTGTTACCTAAGCAGGGGAGGCCAGCAGGGAGTGTGCGTGGCTGACAGACTGGCAGTCAGAGAGATGTTTTTCCACTCGAGATCTACTGTAAATGCCAGCTTTCACATTTTGGGGCCAAGCTAAACACGCACACACATAAACTCACATACAGCAGATAGAGTATCAAGCCTGCAAATTACTGCCGTCACTGCAAATATTTACTCGGGTATATGCTGCACTTAACGTTGCTTCAAATCTACACGAAGATCCATTTTGTGTGATGGCACGTAATAGATTTGCAGCTTCCATCTTATCCTTTAAGTTATCGATACTCAAGTGGTTAAACCCACATCAAATCAACCAGATATGGACTTTCATACTTTTCTTTCATCTTTTTATCGATACAAATTCATACACATCAACTGTTCCAGGAATGAGCAAACTTTAAAACTACTTTATGATATGAAAAATGACATTTTATACTGATACTATATTCAGGAATCCCTTCAAGTAAAAAAAAAAGCTATCTGCATGTCTAGATAGCACTTGGGGCAAGTGAGAAATGTTCTCTGTGATTTGGAGCAGAAATAAGCGAATTAATTGGCATCATGCGGTGCCCACTTTTAAAGTTCTTTCCAGAAAATGTGGTTGAGAAATGATTCCCACTTCTGTCTGTATTGGGAAGAAACATCTTGTTGTATCTTGTTCAGTCCTTAGTGTTACAAAATCTCTAGTACACCAGTCACCTGTTTTTGGTGTTTGTGACGTTACTGATTGAAACAGGATGATGATGAATCTTCAGTCGTCAGTGAATCAATCTTATTGAGAACAAAGGAAGACAAGAAAAAAAAAACATTGAGCTGAAAGGAGATCAAATAAACAAATTTGGTTGTTGATCCTCAGTGTGATCAGTTAGGTTTGGGCCAATATCCAACATTTAATACAGTGAAATATTATTATAATAATTATATTATAATATATATTAATTATTATATATACATTTTTATTATAATATTTACAAATTGGAAAATATCACAATTTTACAAATTGTAAATGTAAATAAATATAAGTAAATAAATAAATAGTCAGTCATGTTCTATACCTGCTTATTCAATAAACAACAATTAAATCACAACAATATAATTGTATTTTTTTTTCTGCAGCCATGATATTATATTCATAAATATTCATAATTATGTCTGAGTACATTGTAGAGTAAGAGTAAAGTATATATATATGGCAAAGAAAAAGTCAAACATATTAAAGAGAGATTAAGATTGGAGTGTATGTCTTGTCTTGTTTTTTCTTGTCTGTCATGTCTTGTCTTATTTTTTCTTTCTTCTTAACCACTGCGCTTCTGTTTATTATTGAAAGGATCTCATTTGCTGGTACTACGTCGTCTTATTTTAATGATGATAATGACAAGCTTAAGAAATAAAACACAGCTCGGAGCAGCTCGACGTGTGCTGAAGTCTCCTCAGCCCAGTGCCTGCAGGATCTCCAACCTTGTATGGTCATGTTATTGTGATACTGTTGACTCTACTGTAATGTTGGCTCTTAAATCACATCAATACAGACACCGCAGTCAGATAGTATGCTAGGTTAGGAGTGCAGATACTGTAAGACAAGACAATGTGCTTTAATTTGTTATGTGATGTCTGTGTTTGCAGTGTCAGGCGTGCAGTACGGGCGCTTGGACTCAAATGTGACATTGACATGCGGGAAGTCCGAAATTAGGTAAGGAAAGAAAACTATTTCCTGTGTATCTTGAAGGTTTTTTTCTTTATTTTCTAAAACAACAGGAGAACAACTACATTTTTTTTTTTTACATTTAAAAGTCATTCATTCAAACCTTTATTTATTTTTTCATAACATCAATGGTTATCTATCCACATATACCATATGTATTAAACAAAAAAAAACCCTTATAGGATTGGTTGAAGAGAAGGTTTACATTTTAGTGAGTGAAGTCCTCATAAGCATAACTAAAGTGTAACATGTTCCCTACTAGGATACCTGTGGTGTGGCATCTCAACCGCAGCGCAGCGTTGCCATGGCACAAAGTGACATCAAATGGATCTTTAGTCCTGTTGCATGTCGACCACTCAGCCCAGGGCGACTACAGCTGCTATGACAACCAGGGGCTCCTCCTCCACTCCGTCAAACTCAGGCTGGGCCGTAAGTGCAGTTGTGACTTGTCCGGGCTCATAGCAGCTAATTTCTGAGTTATTACACTTCAGCAGCTCAGCTTTACATTCAGTCCCTCGCCGTTGAACTGCAGCTTTAAAAATGTACTCTTTATAGAAAAAACAGGCCATCCTATTTTAGTTCCTACACACCATCTCAATCACTTTCAATTTATTCTTTGGATAAAACAACATAAATATAGTTTCAGTTTCTCACACTCAGAGATTATCATCTCTCTCTGGAGCTTGCCTTTACGTATTTTCTACCATGTTTCTCTCTCATCTCTCAGCTCATATCCTGACGTTCTGTCTATAAACAAGACGTCTTATTGAAATTGATTATCAGAACGGCACTACTGGTCCTCAGAGGAAAAGGGTCTTATCAGCCGCTACATAGACAAAGCACTCCACTTCCTGTGACTGTCTCCAACAGGAAGCGGCTCCCTGAGTAGACTTTTTTTTAAAGGACAGTGATAAAGGGATTCTTTCCATGGCATTGGCCAAGCTTCTCTTGAAGTCTTATAGTTCATGACAGGGACACTGGGACTCAGCATTCATTCACACAACATCTAATGGGACCTTTAAAAAAAAAAATCCCCTCTCTTGTCCTGAAAGTGAACTGTGTGTGTTTTCCAGATCCCCCTGGGCTGCTGAGCATTTCCTGTCAAGTGCCCAATCACAAGCATGTTCGCTGCTCCTGGGTGGAAGCAGTGAGGACATTCCTGCCAGCCAAGTACAATGCCTCCATCAGGTAAGAGCTAGCTACTGCATCATCTGAAACACCAACGCCCAAAGTTACATTCAGAATGGGATATGAGCACACTAAATATAGCGCATGTGTTATTTACTCTGCCTTCCTTCTTCTAACATGACATGTGGCACTTTTACAAACTTTAATCATAACTCATTACAGCCGTGGTTGTGCCTCCATTTGGAAACAGAAGAGAATAATAATAATATATATATATATATATATATATATATATATATATATATATATATATATATATATATATATATATATATATATATATATATATTTATCAATAACTAACAATATTGGAGAAATTTGCAATCTCGTCTTGTCTTGAAAGTTATATTTAAATATATCCGATCGTATTCCACCTGATAAATGTGTCAAGTAAAGATGCTCAAGCACCGGCTCTGTGATTCATCTGTGGTGAATATTTTAATGGTCTTTTTTTAAAAGCAGTTTTTGTCTTGTTTTCAAGGGGGAGCGGGCATGAGTGGAAACCATGCATCGTGGACGCCGCCCGCAAGCACTGTGATGTAGATGAACCTGCCTTCTGGCAGACCATCCATACCCTCAGAATCACACAGGCTAACGGCCTTGGGTCCGAGACAACAACCGCACGGTTCAAGTTACACGAGCTATGTAAGATCACATGCAACACACTCACACACATGGGAGAAACAAGCGATAAGAGTTGATTTTTGTGTTTGTGTGACACATTGGGAAGGTGATATATGATGTAAACCTATGAAGCACATTTGTTTCCAGTGTTTCAAACTCAGCTCTACTCCCAGGCTTTAGTGCAATTTCAGATGCAGCAGCTTCAATACAGCAGACAGCGCAGACTATAGGATGGCTCCATCTTTTTTTGTTTAGAGGCAGGACCTTCTAAATAAGAAGTGTGGGGTGCTGCCTTTCCCACTCTGGAAACACAAATGCTAAGTTTACTCATGAACATAGCCATAATTTACAAAATGACCACACTTATAAGCTTACGTTTAGGGCTTGAGACCATAATTACTCATTGAAAACAAAAAAAAAAGGCGACTTTTGGGAGTCAAGCCATGGTGGTTGCCTCTTGGTCCTTACATAGGCAAAAAAGAAGACTTTTTTTCACAAGTTTAATATGCACATGTCTTCACATGTACAAAGACTTATTATATATGTTAAACTATTCAAGCATTTCAAGGCACATCTATGGATGTTTTGCAGGAAAGATATTCTGATATACTGTGTACACATACACAGAATGCCATTTAAAAGGACCTGCATGTTTTTTTTAACAGTCTGCTGTTAAGGCCATATCCTTTGGTTCTCATAAAATGACTCAGTTATCTTGTGTTGCTACTTCTGTGCTGCATGACGTTCTTGTCGCTTTTAGGCAAAGCTATTCACAGTATCCTTGAGGCTTAATAGTGCTCGGTGTGCCTCTGGAATGTAAATCATTGTAGTCTGCCTTTGCAGTCTCTTTGACACAATGGCGTGAATATACTTGAAATGAGTTCCTTTCTGTAAAAAAAAATGTTATTAAGAAAACACTTTTCTATCAGACTTTTGGCTCGCTACCTTGTGATTGACCTTCTCTTTCATAAATGTCCTTAGCACTAAGAGTTGTTTTGATGTGAAGTTTCCTGGTCGATAAAGAATGAGAACATGATCTTCTTGTGAGCACAGCAAAATGAAAGTAGAGGTTTTAAGGAAATTTTCTGTGCTGTGCTTATACTCTTTTTAGGAATTGTGTCGGTCGCTCGCCAAACATAGCAGGATAATTTTTTTTTCGTTCCTTGCAGTGAGACCTGACCCTCCCGAGTCTGTGTCGGTGAAGGAGCTCGAAGGCTATCCACAGAGGCTGAATGTCTCATGGAGCTTCCCCAACTCCTGGCCACTGCACAATGCTTTTCCCCTAATATTTCACATCAGATACAGGCCACATGGCTCCATATACTGGTCAGAGGTTAGTAAAAAAGGCTGTTCAATTCATTTCAGAACTTAAGGGAGCTGATGCACTGTATATGAGTAGTATTAGAGAAGCACAACTTCAGTTTCCCACATTTCACCAGTAATCAAATCTAAACTTGCAGCGATCTCAGTAACTTAGTAACAAGAAAACAACCTGTTTTCCGTGTTTATGTTTATGGCTGAAACCAATCATGAAAGATACTAAAAACAAGAAACAAAATATGGGTTTGAAGCAGAAATTATGGGGTTTCCACCTGAAATCATGCCTTATGTGCACCAGGAAGAACGGAAGTTTAAAATGTGGTTTTGTTAAATCCTACAGTCGGTCTATAAATGCTATCTGCTTTGGAGAATTCTCTTCAGACCTAGTGCTGTTTCTGTAAATGCAACTGAGTGTTTTTACAGGGAAAAACAGAAAAGGAAAACATTACAAAAGCCAACTATTTAGCTAAACTTTTGGCATGTATCAGATGACTGGTCATCTAATTTAAATTTGCTTCAACATTTTTCAATGCTCTCGAGGGTCACTCAAAACTCACACTTGGCAAAACAGTGCAAATTGTTAATCATGCAGTTCTACAGATTTCTTCCACTTATCCACCTATCAGCTTTTCTTTTGGTTCATTGTTTTTTTTTCTTCCTCATGTCCTTTCCCGTTATGTGTATCAGATTTACTCTTTGGAGAGTTCAGTGGTGGTGTGTGACGCCCTGGCCGGCCACCTTCACCAGGTCCAGGTTCGAGCGCGGGACGAGGTGGCCTCAGACAGCCAGTGGAGCGAATGGAGTCCCCTGACTTTAGGCCAGCCCTGGAAAGGTCAGAGAGAAGTCGCACAAAAATACACACTTAGAATTCATATTCGTTAAACCAGTCAATTCGTTTATAGAGCACATGTCAAAGCAACACATTCAAGTGTATTTACGAAGACGCATTAAAGGAATAAAAAAACATTATATCATTAGACTGAAGGGAGCGTGCACAGGATACATTTTATTACCAAGACTAACAGTAGTATTAGACATTTTATCAACAAACTTTGTACTTTGTGTATTTTCATTGTTACTTTCTTTGAATACAAGCTAAAGTGTGTGTGTGTTTGTTTGCGTTTGACCTACAGAAGTAACCACCTCTGAACCTGCGGTGGAGGACAGATTTCCAGACAATTTTTTCCCCTTCAACACGAAACCTGAGACGTCCACTGAGAAGTCACACAGTAAGATGTTATTTCAAATGATTGCTGCATTGTTACATCGTAGAAGCAGCAACACGACATGTGTGTATATTGCAGCTCAAGAGAAGCATTTTATTATTATTATTATTGTCAGTAATATGCAGTTCAGTTGCCAATAATTCTGTTATTTTTTCCACTATTTTTCGTTCAGCTCTACAAATAGCTGACACTATTACAATTGCAGCTAAATGTGCTGATGTTGTACTATTATTACTGCGTTTAATATAATACATCCGCTGCCACACTGCTAATATTAATTTTGCTCCTATTATTATTTTAACAGTCCATGGAATCCAATGCTTCAAAGTCACCCATTGTATTCAAAACCAACCCATCTATTATCTTTTTTTTGAGGCGAGATTATTTCCATACACGGTTGATCAAATCAGTTCTGAAACAAATTTGTTGCAAGCTTCAGTCTCTCAGATTGAAGCTCGAAACCTCAGTCTGGGTTGGAGCCTGATAAGTTTCGCTGTGTGAGTCACAGCTTATCAAACAGCAGGGTGGCTTTATTTTTACCCCAGTATGTTGTCAGGAAAAACACAGCACAGCAACAGTTATTAATGCAGTAATAATCTCTGAGAAGGCATTATTTACTGTTATTATAGTCTAGTGCAGTAAATTGCACTGGTGAGGAACTATGTTTTCTACCATATGCACACACACACAAGCAGATACATACAAGAATATAAATACACACGGTTTTATTAAGCTAAAAGCTGCCGTGACCGATGCTGTCAAATCTTTCAGCTGGCCTGCTGTGAACCATATGTTTTTTTTCTTTGTGTACTCTTCTGTGTGTGTGTATGTATGTGTCTGTGTGTGTGTATTCTCATTTGCAGCTGTGTGCATAAATTGTTTAAAATCTCATAAATCCCAAAATAGCGTTTGCACATTGCATTGTTGACGTGAGTGTCTCTGCTTAACTTTTTTTTTTGCCCTGTTTCAATTTTTAAAACAATGTTTTGCGTGTGTGTGGGGGGGGAAAGGTTTGTTTACTCCTCTAGAGTCTGATAAATGTATGATTGTGTGCTGTGATGGCAGATTTAAAATATAGCTACTCACCAGAGAGTAATTAAAGCCGAGGAACACACACACTTTCACGGTTTGTTTGCTTTTTTTTTTTTTTCTCGTGTCTGACACACAAAACAGTGGATGACAAAGTGAAAAAATATGAAATACAGGTTTGTTTTTTTTCTCCCCTTTTTTTGCTCTTCATCTTTCTTTCTCCATATCTCTCGCCTCCCTGTGTTTTTCGCTGACCTCCCCTTGTTGTTTTCTCTCCTTCTCTTCCCATCCAGATACTCTGCTTGAGGATAAAGGTAATTTGGGTTTGGTGATTCTGCTGGTTTTGTTCTCCGTGGTCATCCTCACCACCGTCCTTTCCCTCATCTTTGTCGTGTGGTAAGGCACACTCAAGCACACTTATAATTTTTTTTTCTTTTTTCTCCATTGATAGTGTAGCTTGTAACATACCAGTCATACACACACACACACGTATACCACATCCACAGACCACAGCTTTGTGGCCTGCCTGTGATTTATTTATTTATTTTTTCTTTTTTTTTGCCAAAGCTAGTAGTGATACTGAATGAATTTGTGTTTCCAGGGTGAGGCAGAGGCGGCGCGATCATGTAAGCAAACATGAACTCACCTCTATGGTCAAGATGAAGTCCATGTCAATCTAAAGTAAGTCATCGTGTTTGTATGTTTTGTCGGGTGTTTCCTGTTAGGTTAAATGAAAAAAAAAAGGAAAGTGCACTCTTGTGTTTTCACATGTGTTCTGAATATGCTTGTTTAGCAGGTAGCTGTAGACCTCTTGTGGCGAAGCTCATTAAAATCCTAATTAAGTGTTGCCCCCTTTTGTATTTATAGAACTACCACAAAGTGCCCTCAAACGGCAGCTAATCATAGCAGAGGTCTCCCTCAGTAAGATGCAGAAATGGTTCAAAGTGCTGCTATAAACAACATTCAGACAACTCTTCAGATAGCCGGCCAATTTGTGATTATACGCCTAACATACATACACACACACACACACACACACACACACACACACACACACACAGATTATAACCCTATGAGCATGCCTGGATATCTCCCATCCAGCTCTGTTATTTAAATCTTTGCCTTCAAGGCAATTCTTAATTACATTTTGATTTATACATGTTTTTTAAACTTGTCTCCACCCCTCCCTCCATCCTTCAACTGTGCTCCACTCGCTTCTTTTTTCTAACCTCTGTACCCACTCTTATTTTCTCCACTAATGTCATTCTTTTTTCCCTCTCGTCTCCTCCTCACAGGTTGATTTCAAGCATCTTCTCCTCATCAGCCCGTTCTAGGGCTTCCTCCCAGAAGTCGGCCTATTGCCTTTGTCACAGCAGCATGCCGACCGTCCATATTCAACCACATTAACCAGAATGCATCAGTCCATCCAGGATCTTTGGTGACGGGGACAAACCCATACATGGAACATTGCAGAGTAGGGTAAAGTTACCCATCGTTAAAAAAAAAAAGCTGACTGAAAGGTGTGTTTTGCTGGACATACTCAGTGGCCTCATCTACCTGCACTTCCCATAATGCATCAGCCGACGCCACCTCCTGTCCGTGGGTATAAAGGAAAAAGGGACCCTGTTCGGTTTTCTTTTAAGTTCACTCCAGCAACCGTGAAACACTGCAATTCACTCGTCAGCGGACTGCAGGAGCGACGCCGCACCACCGACATTTGAGTTCACTCACAACTAATGCTGCTTGGGCCTTTTTTCGCGAGAGGTGACGACATTTTTTTTTTTTTTACTTTTGAAACTTCTGAGGTGCAGCTGCCAAACAGAAGATGGATTGTTTTTTTTTTTTTTCAAATCCGTTGTGAGGAGTAGGAGATAAATGTGCGTCCATTATTACATCAACTGACCGACAGACTCAATGCTGTGAAGGAAGCATAACTTTTGCCAGTTTCTCTGTGTGCATCTGATGCCAAAGCAGCAACTACGGGCATTATGGGTCTCAGCTGAGGGGCAGGAAGCAGCTGTTACTGGCTCCTGACCAGAGGGAAGGACATGGAGAATAAGTCCGGGGGGAGGGAGGGGTGAAGATATATAGAGTTTTTCATTTTAAGTGATTTTTATGTTGCATGATATATGCTTGTTTTGTTGTCCGATGTCTTTAGTGCAGGTGTATTTTTCTTTTTTTTTTGTTTTGTTTGCTATACCTCTTTCTACTCATCCATCCACTGTTCCTGTGTGTGAATGAAAGACACACAAGGAGAAAGAGAGAGATAGAAAAGAGATCCTGGCCTTTCACACAACCAGCAGCATGATGACACCACAGATTCTTAGTGTAGACAATATTAAACCATACTAATCACAAGATTTAAAAGACAGTACATACCTCTAGAATATCCACATAGTCGTTATTCCTTCCTATTTCTTTCTTAGACAGGTCTGAACATGATATACATCAGCATTTCTTACGAGACTAGGCCTCCATCTAGTTAAATCCACAATTATTATTCATCATCTTTGGTCCATAAAATGTCAGAAATGTCAAATTCCAGAGTCCAGTGTGAGACTTTCAAATTACAGAAACACTTTCTTTCTTTCTTTTTGCAGTTTATTGAAATTCTTAATTGAAATAGTTCAAATCGTTGTTGATTGACATTGTCATTGTTCCAGCTGTGAAGCTAGGTGATTTTCCCTAAGATGGAACAGAAGCAACAGCCACAAAGCGCATACAGAGAGCATTTTTTAAAGTTATTTTGCCTGGATTAGTATCTTGTTTGAGGCTATATGTATTGAGGTTAGAAATGGGTCACACAAAAAGAAAATAGAATGTTTAGAGGGTAGAAATATGTGATAACTCGCTGCTTTATTTAGAAATATATAAGAGGGAAAAAAGCTTATTACAAAACAAAATTTAAGCACTTTGTTTCCACCAGATTAATGTGGCCATTTTGGTTTGCGTCGTAGACAGCGCTGCTGCTGGTTTAGTTTAATTGAAGATTGATCACGGTGTAGAATAGAGCGAGATAGTTTACAGGTGCAATTCATCGAACTTTGTCACAGGGTTCTTTTCACACTGAGCACATTTATTATCTATTATTTACCACCACCATTGCCGCTTCCTCACCAAACGAAGGAAACATCCACTTGCATTATGTACGTCCCATAAAAAACAGGGAAACGTTGCAACCTAAACTACACTACCATCAAAGGTTTGGGGTCACCCAGACAATTTTGTGTGGGCCTCTATACACCTATACACCTGTAGATATTGCACCAAAAACCAGACATTTGCAGCTAGAAGAGTCATTTACCACATTAGCAACGTATAGATTAGTTTATCTAGTTATCTTCATTGCAAAAAACAGCGCTTTTATTTCAAAAATAAGGAAATTTCTAAATGACCCCGACCTTTTAAATGGTAGTGTCCCTTACATTACAATAAATCTAGTTGATTTAATGTAGCTTCATCACCATGGCTGCCTGGTTAGTTTGTACACGAGATGAGCACGAATATGACGACTTGACAAGAGCGACCCCCGCTCACTGTTCTCGTGTCTCACATCCCGGCAGCTCATGGGAAAACGAATGATTTCGGGGCGGCCTGCGCTCACCGTGTGAAAATCCCTAAATACCTCTAGTACAGTATATCTGGTTTAGTTTCTGCTTGTACAAACCTTGCGTCCTGGCCGGCTTCCTGCAGCAGGCGGAAGTGAGCAGCTGTGCCGCTTGTTCGAGAAGCGTTAAAGTGTTTTTCTTTCTTTCTTTCTTTTCTTTCTTCCTGCTGGTGTGGTGTTTGTCCTCTGTTGATCCAAAGCTGTGTAGTTACCCATCAGTCCATTGGCTGACTGTGTAGTTTATATCAGAAACACAAGGTGCATCTAAGGCAGTCTTTTTTTTTTTTTTTTTTTCTCCCAACAGTTCAACAACTGTATGTTTTCTCAAGCTAGCTCCACATATTATGCATGGATCCAGTCGAAGCTTTGTTTTGTATATTATTGTATAACACACTTTACAAAATATGTTTCATGTATGTTATTATAAGTGATGTTTATATGTAGAGAAAAAAAAAGCATATTCTTCGGGGTAGTTTCACAGACATGGTTTAACTCAGTCTGGTGTTTGTTTGTAAAAGACATCGTGGGATTGGCTGTGACTCAGTGATAGCTCAGCGAAAGGATTTGTGGACAGATTTTATTGTAAATGAGAAAGGCAAATTCAAATTCTGTAGATCAATTCAGAAAAGCATTCAGTTAAAAGCAAGTGGGAAGAAGTATTCGGTCGATCTTCCTTGTTTCTTAATGCTCGAAACGGATCAATCGCCCTGTGAAGTTTGTGTGGAATCAGTCATTCCAGGCAACAGTTCAATGCAAAAAATCCTCAAGGGACTGAAGGGAGCTTCCCCCTGAAGAATAGGAAACCGCTCTGAGGATAATCCGTGTCTGGAGAACCTTCCCAGCAGTGTATCTGTGTCCTTCTCCCCAGTTATATGAAGCTCTGTTACTGTACGATTACTGTATGGATAATGTGTTTACTGAATTAGTGATCATTCAATTTGCTTTACACTTCTATTGTTCAATTTATTTCTTCGCAGTCAGATGAGTCTATTTTTTTTCTCTTCCTTTTTCTGCTTCTTATTGCCTCTGAGTCCTGTGGCGACATTCACGAAACATTTCATTTTCTAAATCAACAGAGCTGACCTTTTTCTCTTTTTACTCAGTGGAGAAACGTATGTTTGTCCTTTATCGTAGTTTACAATCTGATGTGAGCTACAATAGGATCAGATACTTCAGTTGTTAAGTCAGTATCAACTGAAAACTAAAATTAACAATACTAAAGTGATTTAAAGTATTTACACATTCATTTACTCACCCTGCTTGATTTACTTACACGTGCAAGCAAGCCAGTTAAAGTACATGACAATCACAGATAATTCCCTTTAATTCTTTTAATATAAAAGATATAAAAATATAAAATATATAATAGTATATAAAATTTAGATTTTACATTCTTTTCCTGACCTTGAAGTGGCCTTAATCATGATATTCAATGGTACCTGGTCCCTCTTTGCACCATGAATTCAGAAATACATTAATATTAAAAAATATATAGTAAAAAAATATATAGTATAAGAATTATGGGGGGGAAGGTGCTAAACCTGACACAAGACATTTTTTTATGCCATTTGGGTTTCACAAATATAAGATAGAGATAACATAGTTTTTGGTACATTTTTCAAAGACCAATATAAACGACTCAAATTCAGATTTTATAAACCGTTCATCAGACTGAATTGTATGTGGGCAATGTGTTTTTTCACGATGTCCATCCTGTTTTTTTCTTGAGGTTCAAAGCGATTCTATTCTTCTCATTTGTCGCGGAACAATCTGTGCTGCCACCTTTTTTTTTTCCGTTTCACTCCCTAGTGGTGCTTTCTGTGTTTTTGTGGACGTACTTGTGGTATTCCCTGTCTGTCTATGTTCCTCTGCAGTATGTGATGGCAGATGGAGCCAGTTGGTTTTAGTTCTTTTGACTCAAAATTACACTCAGGCATCCATTCTCAGATGTACATAGTCTGTTTTTTTTTTTTTTTTTTTGCTTCATGTGTATGACAGATATCACCATAAGCTGTTTTTTTTTCCTTCTTCCTGTCCTTGTAAGTTTCTGTGAAATAATAAATCCTATTTTATCACACCAGCAGCTTTGGTTTGTTTCTATACCGCTCTCACGACTTCTGAAATTTGATGAAAAACAATCAAATTATTCAGAAGTTGAGACAATCAATGGTCTTTCCTTTGTGCTTCGACCAACATTCCCATGAAGTTTGTTGCTTCCTGTTGACATTTTTATCATTCCCTTGCATTTTATGAAAGGCTCTTTTAAGATCTACAACTCCGAGGAAGTCGCCTTGGTATTCTGGCTCCACCTCTATATTCCAACCATCCCCAAGTGTCCCAACGTTTGATATTACAGGGATATACACATTTTTCCTGTTATTGATCGGAGGAAGAAAACTTCCAGGTCTTTGTAGCCCGAGGAAACAGCGGTTGTGAAATTTCTCTCGCTGCTTTCTTCGGGAACGACCAGAACAAGCTTCGGTGTAACGGAAGCACAGCAGAGGGTTTAAGTTTAAGGCAGCAAAGAATCATGTAATTATTCTGCTGTGGAACTCTGAGTCAGCCTGATGTCTTCCTTCCTGCTCCATTCAGGATATTATCAATGAGCGGCAACAGCTCAGCACAATGGCTTTAACCGACTTAATGGTGCATCCCTTAATGTTTGATTTCCTTTATTATTTAAAGTGGCTGCTGTCTATATTTAAAAGTCTCATGTTGTAGAAAGTGATATTTTAATTGCTGTTTGATTATACATTACGGGAATATTAGCAGGACAGTTATAGGATTAAATGAGCTATATTGAAACTTTCGTGGCTCACTAGTTAAGACGTCTGTCTGTGACTCTACAGCTGTGGGTTTGAGCCACAGTTGCTCTTTTTTAAAGTGGGAAACCCAAAATGTAGAGAGAAAACCTCTGAGAAACTTGCATCAACATGATTAACAGAAGTCCGACTGGGCTTTTTGAGTCATGGGTTCGATCCCGTCCTGTGTTTTGCCCATACGGTATATGTCACCATGGAAACTGTGGAGAAACCCACTATGGACACATACAGCTCTGGAAAAAAAAAAATAAGAGGCCACGGCAAAATTATCAGTTTTTCAGATTTTACGATTTATAGGTATGTGTTTAGGCAAAAGGAACATTTTTGTTTGAGTCTATAGAATGCTGACGTTTCCCCCAAATTCCAATGTCCTTTGAGAGCATTTATTTGCAGACCTCAAACAATGCAAAACAAGCAAGATCAAATTCATTTTAAAACAACATAATACTAATGTTCAGAGTTCAGAAATCAGTATTTGGTGCAATAACCCTTATTTTTCAATCCCAGCTTTCATGCATCTTGACATGCTCTCCACATGTCTTTAGCATTGTTTTTGGGTGACTTTATTCCACTCCTGGTTCCTCTTTAAGCAGAATGAGGTGTGCATGTGTTGGAATTTAACAAACAGTGGAATTTAATGGCTGGAATTCATGCAGACATGCTGATTTTAGAACAAAATGCAGTGGTCTCTTTTTTTTTTTTTCCCAGAGCTGCATGTACAGCCAAAATTTAACCCTTATGGCTCCCACATGGACATGCTGAGGCTCAGGAGGAAGCTCAACAAGATGAGATGCTGGCCCAATTGCTTCAAAAGATCAAACAGCTCACCAGGTCATGGGGTCAATCCCCAGTTATTTCTTTATAAGTCAGAAAGCCAAAAGTTCAGCTCAAAGAAAACAAACCAAAGTATTTAGGTTGTGAATTTTCTTCTCTCTGCGTTTTAAAGTGAAGTTTTTGAGGCTGTGAGTTGATCTTAACTGGATTTAAAAGTCCAACATTCATCCACATACATAACATACACACATACATACATGAAATTTCAGTAACAACAACCTGCAGATTATTCAAATCTCTAGTGGCAACTTTATATATATCGTTTAACAATAACGTATTTATTAGAAAGGATTATTCCTTTGAAATTAATATTCCAACTTGCATTTTGTCTGTGATGAACAGTAGTGGTCTGTGTTCAGATTAAATGCAGCCTTGTTTTCATTTTGGTACACTGGCAAAAACAACAGAAAGATGAGATGAAAAACACAGATTGAATGAATTATTTACATTCCATTTGTCTAAGTACCTCATCCACCACCACCAGAGTCAGTCATCAACCATGTAGATCCTGCGAATTTATGACCCATGACGAATTTAAAAATGATGGCAGCATTTAGAAATGCAGTATTGTCGTATGGGTAAACAGCACAGGTTTGTTCTGTTCTTTTTAATTACCGCTGCATGAGGAGGAAAATTAAATTAAAACTATAAGAGCAGCTGTTATAGTTCCTCAGAAGGTTTTTAGTACCTGGGGAAAGTTGCTGTTGTCATAATTCAGCTAATGAGTTTCAGAAAGGATACAAGATCATGGATAATCTGCATTTCATGTCTTAAAATGTAGATGAACTGATGCATGAACACACGCAAATTCAGGATATATTTTATTGAGATAAAAAGAACACTACATTAAAACTATGCCGTTAACTATTTATAGTTTCTTACTATTTAAAAACAAAGGTTGCAATAAAAAACAACATATTCTACATAACATACAAAACAAAAGGCCAACATAAAAAAAAAAAAAAAAACTTAAAGTGCAAAAATCTAAGTTATGTTCATGTTGTAAACATACGCAGCAGTAAAATAGGAAGAAAATGAAATTTCAAGTAAAATGGGACCAGGAGTGGCGTTGAGCTTGTTAGTTTTATGTAGAACTCTATAATGAATCATTTTGCAACAAAAAAAAATGTTTGCAAAACCGTTCTAAGAGATAAAAGGAATAATTTCCAGAACAATTAAAAGTAAAGATGATTGCACCAGTGTTATAGCAGCAAAAGCAAAAGCAAAAACAAGCAAAACAATCATTTTTTAAATGAAAGTCATAATGTGCAACGATCAAACTTTAGGACCTGATTTGTAGCAAATTCCTTATCTTTCAATAGCTTCTTTTTTATATGGATCATCCTTTATTAGATCTCACAATTCCTGATTCTCTTAAGCTGGGATTCCTCACTGACCTTCACTCAATAGGAACAAAAACAAATTATGAATCACTATGGTTTCCTGCAGCCACCTAGTGGACAAAGAGCATTTTTACTACTGCAACTACTTAAAACAAAACAAATTAATAAAACACAAAATTGTAATATTTGCTGTGGTTGATGTTTAAAGGTGTCATGTCTAAAATAAGTCCTTCGAGTCTTTCAAGAGTCCACCTTGACGCACCAGATCCCTTTCATATTGAAAACAGTCACATTCAAATAAAACCCATTCCATTTCCCTTTTTACAACATATTATTATGCATCATTTATAACATAGTAAACTACACGGTTAAGGAATATGTGCATCTACAACAGACTTTTACCTCTAAAAGGTTCTGTGTCTTTGTGAATGAATAAAATAAAACAGCTCACATCCTTCCTCCTCACAGCTGGTTTCACCATTAAAAAGCCAACTGAGGATTTCAGGATGTGGACTGTCGGTACAGTGTTGATCATTTTCAGTACAATAGCATAATAATAAATTTTAAATATGAACATGTACTATGAAGATATTAGTGGTAATGTACACAAACGAAAAGAAATGACTCCCTTGAATGTTTAAAAGTTCCAGCATCTTTCCACTTTCATCTTTTGATGAAAAGACTGAATCCTCATTGATTCCTTGTTTCTTCCTTTTACTGAGGATGAATAGTGATAATTTAATAGGTAACTAGTTCAGGGGGTAAGGATTGATGTGAACACTGATGTGATTGGTGGAGATCAAATCAAAGTTTTAAAGGGTCACTCCCAAAAGACGTTTTAAAGGTAGGGTGGAGGATCCTGGAAAAACGGTTGGAGCACACAGCATTTAGGAAAGAAATCAAAAGTCCCAAACCCCTTTCTTCAGATTTCTCCTGTGAAACCACGCCTCCAGAGAACTGGAACATCAAATAATGTCCCATGTGACATTTACAATAATTGGACTTTATTCAGTGCTGCCTATCTTACAGGTTACTATTTTTTTGTGTCAGGGCATTTAATTAATTGATTGCAATATGGGTGTTAAGGGGATTTTAGGCAATATGATAAAAAAGTGCTCTGGGAAAACACACTTTAGGTTTACCTTTAAGGTCAGTTTCACACCAGGAAGTCTGGATCATGGTCTTAACTAAACTGTTTTTGTTTGATTTGATCCGTTTGCTTTCACTCTACGTTTATGTGATGGCACCAAAGAAATTAAGGTACCTCCGTTCTGTCTTCATCACGCTAAATTAACATTTTTTCCAGGTTTTGAAGAGCCTGTAATTGGTCGAATCATCCAAACGTAATGTTTTCACACTACCAGCGATTGATCCAGATGGAGGTTTCACACCTGGAGTTTTAGTTCAGATCAAACTATAAAGTCGTAAAGTCCAGATCAAACAATGTAGGCGTGGAGTTAATAACAAGTTGACAAAAAAACTCAAATCTGATAGAAATGAAAATCCGTTTGGCACTCACTTTTTCTTAATTTCTTTTATCTGAATTGTTATTTTACAGATGTTTTCAACCCCAATATTTAGCAGGTATATTTAATATTAGTATGTTTTTACTCTCTCTTAATATACGGAGACCATTTCCTCGTCCTCATGATTGAGCTGAAAAGTTTTTTTTTTTACAGTTCATCCACTATTCCACACACCTTAAGTGTCACAAATGTCCAGTAATTTCAAGTATCTAAAAGTTGTTTGAAAACAGCAGCTTGGAACATTCCCGCTCCGAGGCGGTCCTCCCTCGCCGTTAGGAGGTCGGCGGCGGGCCGGCGGCCGCTAGACGTCGATGGCCACGCCGTGTTTGGTGGAGATCACGTCTCTGGTTCCCGTCAGATACATGATGACCGAACACAGGTGCGGGAGCGTCGCCGTGGTGCTGACGTACAGCCAGTAGGGGAGCGGCGCCGTGTTGCCAAACGGACAGACCCACAGGCCGTGGCGCACGGCGTCCCGGACGTGGTGCGTCGCCATGGAAATGAAAAGCATCCACGGCAGGGAGCACCAGGCGTCTTTGAGGCGTCCCACCCACATGAGGAAGCGGAGGGAGAGGCAGAGGACGGGGATGAGCGAGGAGCAGTGGAGAGGAGGACGCTGAGGCAGAGATACGGCAGCCTGGAGGGAAAATAGAAACCAACAGAAAGAATCAGAGCTTTGTTACTGTCTTCAATTATTTCTGCTGCCTGCCGTTCACAGCAGGAACTGCCATCGAACACTACCAGAGAACAATCTGCTAGATTTCAACAGATATTTAAAGACCCCTGTTCACCAGCTAATGAAACAACTGCAACATTTACAAATTGCATCGAGTCTTTCATAAAAATAGGATTACTACTTAATCGGCTGCATTTTCTCCTAATTATTAATTGTGTTCACATCAAAGTTTGTTCCAGTTAAAGCAAACAGATAGAGGATGGTGTATTGCTGCTGTACAAACAAATATAAACCTGAGGCCAATCTGTGATTTGTGATTTTGGGCTATAAAAATAAATAAAACAGGTTTGACTTGATATATTTGTACTGTAATATGACTTTAACCTGTCCTGACTATTATTGTGTAGATATGAAATGGAAACAGCTATAATCTGGTGTAATAATCATCATATAAAATGACATTTTATATTTCCTACTTTTAAAATCAAATTAATTCAATCAAAACAAACATTTTAATGAAGATTCCTTAAATCTGACTCTCTACAAAACGTCAAATCTCTCCTAAACATCTTTGAGTGTCCAAAAAAGTTCTATACAGGTGCAATTTATTAAATGTATTATTACATATTAGTATATATTATTAATTTGTTATAGTCAAATTCTGCCGATTATGGATCCATCTGGCTCTTTTCTTCTCATAATTGAGAAGCTGCTTTCAGTAGAAATGATCAATAAACCAAAAGACTCAAAAATAAAAACAAAAGTCTCAATATTTCTAAGGAAACATGGTTGGTGCCATATATACACACCCACAAACTGATAAAAAGAAACGGATGATCTCTCTGCTGCTTTTCCAGCATCAACTATGGAGCTTTTGTTCCTGCCATTATTCATGAGCGTGGTTTTTCAATTTGAGAGCCTGATTCATTGATTTCACGTTCACATTTCATAAAACTCTCCCTCAAACCCTGCCATGGAACTCTTATAGGCCGCGCTCGCACAGATTTCCTGCTCCAGATTCAGGCCAATCGGACATTTTTTACATGTGAAACAGCGGAACTTGGCTCAGATGCTGACAGACGTCTGCGCTGCCTTCTCCTTTCACGCAAGGACGTAAAGAATCATTTTCGCATGAAGGCGCCACATTTATCCTGCTACACACTATCAGTATTATATCAGTGTTTAAAAATCCACCATTGATCAGAGCTCTGCTTCCTAGAACATCCGGTAACATTTTATTTGACGGGTGAGTTTATAACACGTTGTAGCAGCTGTGATGAACTGCACATAAAGCATTTATGACTGTTTCATGAGAAATGACTCAACATTCATACCAAACCTTTCATGAATGTGGCAAACAGAACGATGATAACCTGTCAAAATAAAAGTCCAACAACTGCAAAGCAGCGTTTATGCCATTTTTGTTCCAAACCTCCTACTTTATCACGACAGAACAGAACGTGGTCGAGCAAATAATTATCATTTCATAGAAATATATAACATAATATTTGCATATGATTTCTCATCTTTTTCTAACCTTTCCAGGTTACATAATCACAGGTCAGCTGAATGTAGCTAGTTTACCTTCCTGTCCTAAACTCAGTGATTATGAATACTGTATGTAGACTCCATATGATATTCATGAAATATTTACAAAAGCTGGAGATGATAAATTAATGGTATTCAGATTCATGATTTTGATTTGCGTGTCAATCGATCTCCAAACTCATAACTGAGTTGAAACGATTTGACATTTTTCTTTACACAATTTCTGAAATTACATTTGCACAGCGTGGGAGTAAGAGTGAGAGAGTGAAGCATGAGTGAAATAACAGAGGAAGAGTAGAGTTGTCTGGTTGGTAAAAAGGGTCAGATGAGTTCTCTTATATGAGAAGATTTTGGGTTCCAAGAATCCGACGAGGAGCAGAAGCAACATGATAACGTACAAGATTTGCTGCGAGGTGATATCCACGACTCTTGGCAACACAAGAAATCTATTTAACCAGCTCAAACAAAAGTGCAACGTCATTCATGCTGATGAAATGCATTGTGAAATTAAAAGATAATAAGCTGAATACTCGTGACTTCAATTTTGACCAAAAAATAATCGTGATAATGATTTTTTTTCCCCCAAAATCAAGCAGCTCTAATTCCCGCTACATTCTCCTGACCCATATTTGTTTCATATTTTTTATGAAACAAAAAATACTTTTCCTTTCCCTATAACAGCTACATTTAATAGTAGCTGTATAGCACTCTGAGGATTTGTCATGTTGAGTACATAAGAGCTGTGGTTCAGGGTGAAGGTCTTACCTTGAGAGACAGGGATCCAGCCATGTAGAAGTGGTCCAGGTCTATGATGGACGCCAGCAGACCGGCCAGCAGCACCTCGTACAGATCGCTCTTTTTCCTCAGTCCGATAACCACTGCCCAGGACCACAGCCCCACCAACCCATGCGTGGCGTTGTCCAGGGCGGCTCGCAGCCACAGGTGGTGCTGGATGAGCGACAGCTGGAGGGCGTGGTCCGCCACCACACAGAACACGCCCAGCCCCGCCGACGCCAGGAGGGAGGCGGAGCTGAACGTCTGCAGGAGCGCCTGCGCCTTCTCCGTCTCCACGGCCAGGCTGAGGGGCACCGGGGCGCCCTCCCCCCTGTGGCCCGCCCCCAACAGCGGGGCCGAGTCCAGCTTGGAGTAGAATCCTTGCATGTTGACAGACGGCTGGGGCGGCCAATCGCCACTGAAGGTCAGCAAGATTCAGGTAGACTGGAGGGGGGAAAGACAAAGAGGGATTAATGGTCCAAATAAATGGTAAAAATAAATAAATGTTCTTTATAATAAAAAAATAAATAAAATGCTGTGACGATGTGCAAATTTGGAAAGTGTCGGATGCTTTTAGTACACAATGTACAGCTTTATAAAAAAAAAATAAATAAAAAAATAAAAAATATTCAGAGACCACTGCAAAATCATTGTTCAATCATTGTTCAATAATAGAAGTGTGTTTAAAAATGTGGTAAAACCAAAAAACTGAACTGAAATTATATCCTGAATCAAAATATGAAGAAAAATGTGTCAGATTTATAACTACTTTACAGAAAATGAAGAATGAATGCATGGAATCGACCAACTTCCAGGTGTTTCAGCCTCACAATTCCTGCATCTGCATTTCTTGTTTTTGTCTCAGAAACATGATTTTTTTTATATTAGCCGACAAGTTGTCAACAGTATTAGGGTCCAGAGATTGGGCTGGCCACTCCAGAACTATAATTTGTTGGTCTGGAACTAAGATGCTGCTGGTTTACTGGTGTTTTTTGGGGTCGTTGTCTTGCTGAAACTCATATTTCAAGTGTATTTCCTCTTCAGCATAAGACAACATGACTTCTTCAATTATTTAGATATCGACAATTGATTTCAGAAAAGAAATACAGTGGTCTCTTATTTTTTTCCCCAGAGCTTTATAATCAATAGCTCATTACATTAAAATGACAGCATCTGTATTGTTGCATATAGATTTATATGCCATTTATTAAGTTAGATCTGTTTTCATCTTGTCTTTTTGTTTCATAGTGATTCTCTCGTGATGTTATTCTGCATGCTGATAAGACCTTTTAGTTCAGTTCCGTTAGATTTCTACACTATCTTACACACAGACTTTATTTCAGAGGCCACTGACGTTCTTCATTGAGTCTCTGGAGAGGAGGGGATGTAAAAATAGGTCTAAGTTACTCTCTAACTGAGTGAGAAATGTAGGACAAGCGCCATGAATCCACCTCACCGCTTCCAGCTCTGATGTAACAGCACTTCGATTCTTCTGCACAAGAATAAAAGCAACACGCTCCCAGCTATGTACCATTGTCTCTGTTAAAGCGTCAGTTATCCATGTTAGAGGTTGGATGTGGAAATTCAGCCTCATCTTATCAGAACCAGCTACTGACACTGACAGCTAACAGGGAGCTAACCGGCTAACTGTGACAGGTGTTTCGGATCAACGAATACCCGTGTTAACTGGTGATTTTCATCCGAATGCGACTGGTTGCTGTGGTAACGGCAGCTGTTAAAAAAACATTTAAATTAATGTTAATTATCTTAAATTGAAATGAACGCTGTATGTATGTATTCCGAACTTAAGTAAACGTTTAGGCGTAGATATGAAACACAGAGGGGAATTTAAAATTCATTCGTACATTAAAAGGAGTTTTAGGAGGATTCTGTTCGGCCGTTACTATGGGCAACCATTCGAGCCGGAAGTCACCAATTAAAACGGTCACTCTTTACACCGAAACACCGGCTAACGGCGACAGTGAAGGATGCTGCTTTGTGTAGGCGGACAGCAGCTGTCACGATTAGCTTTGTTCACATTGCGGCTAATTACGACATTTGTGCGGTTATGACACGATTCTCCCGCAAATAAAAACACACTTCTCGACTTTACGCTGACTAATGCACGTGTTGTTCTGTTTTTTTAATAAACCGCTTGAAAAACCGAAGGCTACTCACCCCATTGCCTTGCAATGTTTTCCCCTGTAGCTAGCGGTGCTTCTTCTTCTTTTTCTTTCTTCTTCCGCTTCTTCTTCTGTGGTGTTTTTTGTTGGAGGTCATCGGCGCTTTGCTGCCACCTGCAGGTCATTGGTGGAACAGCCAGGTGAGGTGCAGGAAACGAGGAAAAACACGAAGTACTCAGATCCTATAATTAATTACAAGTAGAAATGCTGGCATCTAAAAATAATCATTACAAATAAAGTGCTTAAAAATGCTACTGAATTAAAAGTACAATATAGTGCATCACTTGTTTGTTTAAGACACTCTTATATAGAGTGTATTAAACATCTTGTCCATCATGTACCTTTTACATAAAATGCATAACACATTTTTAAATAAAACAAAAGAATGCCAATTTAAACAGGAATAATAATAATAAAAAACGAAAAGCAAAGCAACTAAAGCTATCAGATAAATGCAGTGAAAGTATAAAGTGGCACCAAATGGGAATACTTTAATACTAATACCTCAAAATTGTACTTTAGCTTTAGTTAACTTCCCATTCACACATCATATTTTGTATATTTTATTGTTGTACTCTTTTATTGTATTTAAAGCACTAGAGAAAAATCATGATTACTGTAACATTATTAACATAAACCAGGACAAATCCTTACTTCAAAATTACATAGCTGATGACTAGAAAAATTATTTGCAAATAACAGAGTGCTACATGAGGGATTAGTGCAACCATACATGAAAACCTGCAGTAACATCATTGTGTTTAAGTGTGTCAATAATCCAGCATTAGCAGTAGAAATAGTAGCAGTATGAGAGAATTAAAAAAGCAAAAAAGAAGAATGCCTCTATTCTGAAAAAAATAAAACATTTGAAACTGAATGATCGTATCAGTGACAGCAGATTAGATCATTTGATCAAAGCACCTACAAAGATGCGGCTGCAGTTCCTCTGAGCTCCACTAGAGGGCGAAAGAGACCACAGAACAAAGACAAGTGGGAGCTTTACTCCCCTGTAACTAAACAGCATTTATTGAACATTATGAACTATCTGCAGCTTATTTTTTAAACGTATCATTTCTCTCACCAGCCTGAAACTCAATGAACAAAACCCCTGCTTAGACCAGAGTGATGTTTGACCCTGACTGACAGATATTAAGGTTTCAGAACCTGCTGACTGGCACCTTTTTTAAATAGGTGTGTCAGTTCGAACGTGGAAACCTGCCATGCAATAAATTTAAATGTCACCTCTCGTATAAAATCCAATTTTAATAATGTCTCTATTAAAGATACAATATCATATCCATAAGGACAAGTTAAATCCCTTTTAATGGCATGTCTTTGATAAGCCTGGTAGTCTTTATTGCGTTTAGAATATCAAATTCAATCAGTAATTTGCCTTTTCTCCCTTTATGCCCTGTATACTCTCTGTCAGTGGCTTTATAGTGTTCCTCAATTCTCTTTTTTGAGCTTTGTCTTCACGACAAGCTGAGATAGATGCAGCTGCAGGCTGCAAACACAAAGTGAGGCATCAGAACTGCATATTTGCTGTTTATAGAGAGCCGTGTCTGAATCTATCTGCTCACAGAAAATAAGCCTCGGTTCTTAAATCGAGTGGCGAGATCACTGCAATTATAAGAATGACTACAATTTGGGGGAAAATGAGGCGTTTGCAGTCCTCGCAGAGAGTCACGTTTCTGATTGAGGAGCATTGGATAGCAGTGTTCTAGCAGCGATTGTGTCATATAGCGCTGACCTGCGCTTTTAGCTCTTCATCATGATGCGTGACCCTGATGTTTAAACCACTGAAAAGCCCTTGGTGGAGCATTCCTGTGGCTCAGAAAGCAAACCTCATCCAAAAACGTTATTCTGCTCCCATATCACCTGTCCTTTTAAGCCACATTTCTTGTCATGTCTAACGAACAGGGTCCATTTTCAGGCCAAAAAGAAAAAAGGGGGGGGGGGGGGTGACATTTTGGGTTTGCCACTAAAATCCTAATGACTCAGTGTAGACAGACAAACAGGCGCCAGTGCAGCGTAACGTGCTGCTGAATAATCAGGCCGAGGAGAAAGATTATTCCTCGACACACACACGCCTACTGATATCCCGCTTCATCCGACCCTTCTGCGCAGAGTGCGCAGGGCCGGGGGGAATTGAAACCTCCGTCCTGTTGGTGGGACTTGATTTATTTGCGGGTCGTGTGGGGACAGAGGGGATATGAAATAAGAGAGACACAGAGATGAGTTTGGATGTTTCAGCACCATAGACAGCGCACGGTGCAGCAGGTCGTCTCTGCTGCCCTCCTGTGGCCAAATGCAGGAGGACGCTTATTTGTCTCAGTATTTAGAAGTGTCAGAAACATAATCCAGAGTAACACTTTATAACGACTGCTATCTATAAATGATTAATAGATACTTTATTAAACATGAATAAATAGTTATTTTACTGTATGCTAATGGTTAATAATTGCTGTGTTAACACTATAAACAAGTTTTGGATGGCTTTTATTTTTTAATTATTTTTTAAAGTTGCAACTGATGATTATAATGCCTTGTTTAATGGTTAATACTTTGTAAAGCATCAATGTTATTGTAGTTAAACATGCATTGCAACTTTATAACAGTCATCCAAATAATGTTTCATGCAGTTTATGAACTAGTTATTAACCATTAACAAATAGTAAAATTGCTATAAACACACATTTATTTAATAATCTATTAAAGATATGGCTATTATAGATGGTTTTAGATGCTTATTCTGAAATGTTACCAAAGTGGGACATTTTGTGTTTTAAATAAATATAATAAATACAATTTGTTATATATTTTTTGTTATATTTGTTGTGGCAGTAGTAGTAGTTAAAATAAAAAAAAAACAACAACACAGAAAAAAGTGATTATTATGGTGGCTTTTGTTAAGACACAAAATGTGTATGCGCGCATGTGTGTGTGTGAAAATACACACTTCCCCATGAGTGTAAAATCACATACATATTATAACAAATCGCTGAAAAGTCAAAGCACAGGTGTAGTCCACAACTCAACAAGCGTGTTTTTTATGTATTTAGAGTGTAAGTGACACCTAACTAAACAGAATTTTGGGAAGAATAAGATGATGCAAGGATTCATTAGGTAGCATGAATCAGAGAAAAGTGGATGTTACAAAATTATGCGAGAAAGACGGAAATAATAAAAGAGTGAGATACAGGGTGGGAAAAAACAGATGGCTGGAAGCAGTGATAGAGCAAAGAACAGAGAGGCAGCGAGCTGAGTGGTTAGAGAGGCCAGAGCCAGAAGTGAGAGGAAAGGAGAGATTGTGTCATTCATCCAGTTATCAGTGAAAGGTCAAACGAGCAAAGGCTGTTAGAACTGACACACACACACACACACACACACACACACACACACACACACACACTATACACACACTGCGGTTAATGTGGATACCATCATGGCTGCAGACAAAGAGAGCATGACCGAACACTTCAATTGACATTCAATTAAAGTTGGGATAGAATGTCAGGTGAAAAACTCCGCCCAGAATTGTCATTAACAATAATTAAAATAATTATAATAACAGCATCATGTTGTTGTTTTATTTGTAAACACTTGCATTCCATTGGGTTTTCATTGACAGCCTCGTTAAATGGAAGAAAAAAAAAAGAAAGAAAGTGATAAGGAAACAAGGAAGGAAGGGATTATGGATGCAACACCCACGCAGGCGGACACACTCTTGTCTGCACACACACTTGTGTGGACACACACCCACACGCGGAGGACTCCAGCTGACAGCTGTTAGATGGTGTATTGATTTGTCCTCGGCCTCCGGATCGGCCTGCCACAACTTGTCAGAATAATTGAAAGAAAGAGAGCTTGAAAGGAGGAGGAGAGACAGTGAGACATTTAAAGAGACAGAGACACAAGAGAGGGAAAGGTCAAGAGGGAGTTTTGACCAACCCGCATCTCCTTTGATGGTATTTTCTTGTCAGGAGGTTTGAATGTTGATACTGTAAGTGTCTTAAAAAGGATATTCTCCCAGTAGTCGGGACTCGAGTACGGTTAAAAGACAGTTCCAGTTTATTACATACTGTACAGTGGGTTTGGCAGTTTTTTTAAAATGATATTGTACTCACCGACACAGCAACGGTGAAACAAAGTCAGACACAAGGCCAGAAACAAAAACAGTCAAATGATGATCAACAACTGGAAACATTCTATCCAAAATATTCTGTTTTCACAGCGTAAAGTCCGACTGTTGGCATATTTACAACCTGTCTCTAATATTACTTTAGTGAGTAATATGTTATCATGACCCATGGAAGTGGTGGCCAAAGAAAATAAGACCAATGGTAAAATATACAAGATTTAGGTCTGTTTTTACTGGAATACCTTTGCATGATTAACAGATGAAAAAAAACCTAATTTATCATATTTATGTTTTAGTCTCCTTGAGCAGCTGGAGGTCAGCTGGGTTTCCTGTGGCTAAACAATCAGGACAGATTGGTCTCATCGGGCTATAGTAGGACTTCTTCCACTTCTCTTGTCATCCTTTACTCGAAAACGTCAACTTCTTGGAAAAATCAGGACATGTTTGAGCTGGAACCAGATCCGAAATATGAGTGACAACACATGCGAAAAACCTTGGCAACAGCCTTAGCAACCAATGCTACTGGACAAACAGCCTTCTATGGACATGTGCTTGCCAGTAAGGTAGAAAAAAAATGTGTTCAGCGAAGGCTGGAGCCTTGGATTTAGACTAGCAGGGAACGTTTCTACATGTTAACCTCAGGTTTTGGAACTTTGACCATGTTTAACATAGACATCTGACATCATAACAGTTTGAAAATAACAGAAAATAAAAACATGATATTTCCCTTTAAGGTCGGTGGAGGACCACGGTTATGATGAAATAACATTTCAATGTGCATATATGCTGAGTAACGTACATAAAGACTGATCACACTGTGCATCACAAATCCTAAGAGCACTTCTTATGTTTTAAATGAGCATGACTGATAAGGGTTTGATCAAAGATGATCTCTCTCTGTCTCCATCATGCAGGCCTGTGAATCATTATGATGAGCATGTGGCTAAAGCTGCACCGAGCTGCTGAGTGGGGGTGTTTTCAGTGGGAGCAGCATTTGTTGCCTTTTGATCCAGTATCAATAATGAAATGAACTTCACGTCGCTCAAATCAAATTTTCTTTTTGACGTCCCAACTGAATATACGATTTGGTCAAGGAGAGATAGAATTGGCCTCTTCCGATCACCCATGCAGCTCACCTGAAACTGTAAATATACTTTTTCTTCAGCAATCTGCAGCAAGGTCCCGACTATTGGCTTGGAAATATTAAAAGGAAGTGGTGTTTGTTCATGGCTGAATGCGGGATGTCACAAATGCTCTTCTTCTCAAGCAGCACAAGGCGGTCATGATACATACAGCTTGTAGCGTTCAGTTCAAAAAGGCGAAATGAGAATGAGGCCAGTGTGTCATCATTCATTGTGAAATGGTCACATTTAATGGTTGAAACCTGTCATTGTATATACATCTATAAAAAAGACCCCAGGTACAGGTTACGACATTCTACTGCTAATACATACATTATTATTATTATTAAATAATAAACTTTTTGTTCAATGTTAAAGTTACATATCATAGTTTACAAAATAGGATCAAGGAGAATTAAGCCATTATGAATGTCTGAAAAAATAAAAAATAAACTAAAACCCTATATGTGTGTTTTTATTATTTGTCCATAAAATAAAAAAAAATACAATAAAACACATCAATATTCCTTTGAATAACATAATATTAACTGGTGATATTGGCTATTGAAATGTAAACTGCAAAAAGACATTTTTTATGTTTGTCAAGGTGTCAGAATTTGGAAAGCAAACTGTTTTGTGTTATTGTAATTTACAGCACAGAGCAGAATGGAAAACCAACATAGCTCGTATTGATGCTTCAATAAGCAACTTTGTCTTCTTCAATACAAAGTGGAACCGAAACAAACTGGTGGGCAAAGAATTGTTCCGTCCCAAATCCACTTTATTTTAGTTTTTCTTTTCTTTTTTAATTTTTTTTTTACAATACAAGTCTTCTTTGCCAGTCACTGAAAGCAGAATGTAAAGCTAATTGTCTAAATAAGCCAGACTACCCTTACTGAATTCCTCGAAGTGTTAGTCCTCGTATCGAAACGTTGCAAACGACTTGCACCATCGGTTTGATTGGGTCGTTGGAGGTGCACAGATTCAGAGTCTGATTGAGTATTTTTTTTTTTGTGACTTCTTTGTTAAATGGAAGGTTTTACACAAACAGGAGCTGCAGGGTTCCTCAGAATTCGTCCAAAGTCTCGCAACTTTCTGGGGTTTTCAACCCACGACTAAGGCAGGCACAGGCTTAAGGAAGCTCAATAAACTGTTTGGGAACCTTTTTTTTGTTGGGGATGATGTTGAGTCTTTGGCATGAAGATTTAGCTGTATGGGGACTGCTACGCTGACTATACACACAAACACACAGGCGCTATACCGTATATATGTGTTTGCGTGTACAGTTTTAAAGGAAACTCAAAATTAAGAGAAATTATAAGAAAATAATAAGAGCAAAGAGTAATTAGGGGACTTTTTTGTCAGCTGAGGAGTTGATTTTCTTGTTCTGACGAGGAGATTCCCAAACAACTCAGTCTGCTGAGGCCTTTCAAAGCCACCAGGGGGTATTACAAGACTGTTCATGTGGTCGTTGCTGCTCCTGTTGCTGCTGTCGCTGTGGCTAATGATGCCGCTTTCAAAAGTTCCTCTGAAGAATTTCGCTGTCACCATGAATCAAAAAATGCTGGATCGCATTATCATCGTCTGGTACCTAAGTAATCTCGGTGAGTAACTGTGTGATGGACAGAAATGATCGATGCACTGTATCCTGGAAACATGTGCAAAATAGAAAAAAGACCAGCCTTCTCCTCCTCTTCCTCTTCTTCCTCCTACTCCACCTCTCCCTTCAGGAATAAGACGTTCACATCTGGAGAGAGACAGAAGCCAATGTTAGGTAAGTCAAGCTGTAGCTCATCGCACAATGAACTGCTCGTTGTGTTCCCTCCGTGAGGAGAATTGTGGAAAAAAACGTGTTTGTGGTAGGGTGAAGAATTGGCCAAGGATGCTCCCATTACATTTTGGGGCGGATCCCACTTAACGACATTTGCACGACAATTGTTTAACTGTTTTAGTGGCTATTAGTGGCTCCTGCTGGTCAGTGGAATGTTAATACTGGAAGGAGCAGCTGACCTGCTGATTTGGATAGGGACCATCTTACCAGCTTTGGAAATATAACCACACGTTTGTTGAGTTTGCACATTTTCATGTCAGATAGAAGACTGACCATTGGCCTTGGTGAAGGTCAGTCTTTTATAGGTTTTGTTTTAGGTTATAACTTGTGATTTACTATTTATTAGTGGGTCTGATTGTATTTATACTGATTTTGCTGTCAATATGTGACTTCCCTTATTTGTGACACAAGATTTCCAGTTGGACTTCATATTTATCCAACTGAACTTGGCAGAGCAGTGCAGTAGTTAAATCGAGCAGCAGGTGTTCAGGTGGAAATTGAATTGTGTTTCTCTTTTGATCAAATCGTGTGTAAAAAATAACATTGCCTGTTCAGCTTTTCAGTATTCAGTGTTCAGTGTCTAACCCCCTGCTGCTTCATGAAACAAACACATGCAATCGTTGTTGCTCTTTTTCTATGAAACATTGACTTGACATCAATAGACATGGATCGACTAGCCAAGATTCAGCCGAACGGCTGAGTTCATAATCAATTCAGAAATGAGGGGCTGTATAGACTCTAGAGTAAGTGGTGCATGTATGTGTGTAGTATGAAGTGTGTAGTGCATGTTTACTCACCACATGAACAGCAGCAGCATCCCTAACAGCAATGGGGAAAAGAATGTGAGGAGCCTGGCAGCTCTGCCCACTGGGGGTTCAGCCTTCTGTGGTGCGTTGGAGGACGGGATGGGGGAGGTCTTAGTCTCTGTGGAAAACCAATCAGAAAACACAACACTGAGTACATGTTTTAATGAATTCCCCTAAATCCTCTCATTTGTCCTTTAAATGTTCTCTTCCATCCATGGTTACATGATTGTTTTGTTACCAGGGGGCACATCTTCCCTAACGTCGCTTTGATGAATGGACACTGAGAAGTGCTCATCATACCGGGAAGAACCAAACAGAAAGGAAAATATAGTCCGGAGTGAAATCAATTCTAATCTGCAAGCGCAATCAATATGGGACTTGTCAAGGCAGTTATGAAGTGAACTGAACAAAAAGAAAAGAAAAAAAAATCTCATTCATACCGAGGCTGCAGGGAAACGGGGAAGGGCAGAGCCAGAGCAGAATTGATAGAGAGATAAAATATGGAGATGGAAAGAAGAGAAAGGGAAATGGGGGATGAGGTAAAAACCCTGAGGTGATGCAGTTAGTGAATAGCGCAGGAGGGGGGAAGAGATATAGTACTCCCCCTCCAACCCCCCAAAAATGGAAATGTACATTACAGCAGTTAATATATTACTGATAAGAGACATCCTTTGAAAACCTTCCCGTTTACATGCATGATATGCTGCATGTTTTCATTTTACAGAACAAGCAGAAAGCTGCGGGCCGTCTCGGGACTTCATTTGGATGTGAGGATCTCACATGACTCGAGACTTGAGCGCAAAAAAACATTCATTCAGTTGACCTGGTCAAATCCCAGAACAATAAATAAAGAGGAAAAAAAGAAGAAGAGTGTCAGACAGGCCTCGCTTGGTCAGACGCCTTGAATATTTAAAGTCCCCCTCCACTCAAAACTATGTTTTTCTTCTTGTTTCTACAGTTGGATGTTTGAGATTCAGTGTGCAGAATGATGTATGTGCAGTTTGACACTGGAAGAATGTTTTCGTGTTCATCTGCTGTTTCTCTTCGCTCACTGGAAATCATGTTTTTTGATACCACAACTCGTTTGGAGCCAATCTTGGTCCAATATTCAACTTACACAAGTCTGGCGTGGAAAATTGAAGCCTCCAGTGCAAAAAAATTGAGAAAGAACGTTACAGTGAAGGAGAAGACATCAGACATACTCTAGTGTTCCAAGCAAAAATGTTTTTTTTTAAATGTTTGGTGGAGATCAATAATTATTTGGCATTAACACAATGTTTGAAACACTGCTTGTTTTAAGAACTAGGCTTAGAAAATCCATCTGTTACACCTTCAGATTTGACTCACACTCAAAGATTTGAGACTTAACCTAAAAGATCTAGAACTTAATATTATCTTTTATCTTATGTAGGTAGAGAATGAAGTCCTGATGCAAACAAAGTAGACACAAATTACAAAAGCAAACTCTGAATTCACTCATACGTTTCCAGGTACTGTAATACAATTATGTTCAAGTGTATGAGGCTTGTAATAAATAGAAACATGCTGAAAACTACCGTATTTCAGCCATTTTTTTTGTGTTCGCTTGATTTTATGTTGCTCGACAAATAAAAACTGCACAGTTTAATGTTTTATACAACTGAGCTATTGCCACAGCTGCTCACACACACTATTTGCAGCTCAGTCTAGAACCCTGAAGCATTTTATTTTTACCGGGTGGAGAAAATGATTTCTCTCTTCTGCCAATTAATGACTGTTGTGTCGTACTGTGTTGGGAGTCAGGAGATATTAGAAGGAAGCAGCCAGGTGTGAAATAGCCAGAGAGAGAGAGAGAGGGAGAGATTTAACACGTTCAGCAACAGCTCAGTGCAATGCTTCCTACCAGCAACAAAACATTTTGCATTGGAGGGGTGAAGAAAAATAAAGATGATGCAGAAATGATGTGATGGTGACAAGGATGGTGACATTTATGGGGCGTGCATTGATGTAACAAGCTAGTTGAAGACAGGCAAAGAGAGGGAGACAAGATAATGATGTGAGGAGAGGGAGAGCTGACAAACAATGGAGGGGAAGAGAAGCAGCTGAATAGGGAGAGAGTAGAAACATAAAGGGGGATAAAGGAAGGATGGTTAAAGAGCACAAAGGAAAAAGAGAAGTTACATTCGCTGAATATGAACTCTGCTTGTTTACATTGATAATGTTGACGTTGTCATCCCTGTCAGTCTATGGAGCAGGTCAACACCTGTCAATCATGGCTCATACCAATCATACTAGTAACTACTATATTATTATTTCCCCAGGGTAAGTTCATCTAAAGTTCCACAGCACAGAAACACTCCAGGAGTCTCCAGGATAGCAGCACTGTGGGTTTATGTTATTTATATCAACTTCCTTTCTGATAAACTATACTTTTTTTACAGCTTGTCTCAGTCACTGCTTTTATGTAGCAGAAGCCAGTCAGAGGCATGAATTGCAACTGTCATGAACCCAAAACGCTTCCATCATTGCAGGAACGAAAACTACAGGTGCCGTTTCAAGGCTGTCCCAGAATCACAGTGAGCCAATTTAACCTGCAGGATGTGTTTTTAGATTTCCACAAAGCTTAAAATCTGACTTCTGCTTGTTATGAAATGCACAGTTGATTGGCTGTTTGGTAACTGACACTGAGAAAGAGGCACTTTCTGACTATATGTGCTGATGATTCACCTGAGAGAGTTGCATTCCCATTTGAGCCTTGAAAGTGCTCCAAAACTCTGGTGCTTGAATTAACGCACCTTAATCGCATCATGAGTGGGAGTTTTCCTATGAAATTAAATACTTTTTGGAGAGTGCATACTTCAGAAGACCAGACTAGTCATATCAGCGTTTGACTGTGTTGGTCGCTGCTGCATGCATGCACATTATAAATGCACACTCTGAGCATTTATAAATAGTGCCAGACATGAAATATATAAGAAGTGATACGTGGTGTTGCCTGTTTGGTGCTAGACAGTGTCCTGTTTCTGTCTCACAGACTGGGCGAGGCAGAAACCTATATCTCAGATGGTTGCAACTTTTTAAAGCCTCGACTGAGCTGCTTTTTACTTAATGGAATGTGGTCGCTAAGCGATGGTCCAATCACTGAGGATGGGATTTCGTCTGTCTGTCCCTGAAGTGCAACAAGTTCATCTCCAAATGTATTATAGCATGAACTGAACAAAAAAAAGGAATAATAATAAATAAATTTAAAAAAGAAGGATAAGAAATGTGTGTGTTTAAACCACGAGCCACACAATCAATAGGTGAATCTATTCATTTCCTATTGGGCTGAGTGGTCAGGAAATATTAGTCAGTGTGCAGATAGAGGCGTGATAAAATAGCAATATTTGACTTTCCGGGATGAGAAGGTGTTACTAGAAAATTACCAGGCTGGCGGTTATTGTTCCGGTCAAACAGGCAATTAGATATTTTCTTTATTTCCTCCCTGTTGTGATTCTGCTCCAGAATACAATACTAAATTAATACATAAGGAAAGAATGGCATTCCTGGCATTCAGGAATCATCCATCCATCAGTCCAATATAAACTCAACAATCCCAGCTGACACAACTTTTCTAACCCAGACAAGCATAAAAAACTTTCTTTTTCAAAATTATTTTATTTTTTTTTATTTCTGGCATTTCTTATCAGTGTAGTCTTGGAGAACTGGTGTATCCGTCAGTGGGAACAGTTACCTACGCCTGATACTATTTTATTGATATTAACAAAGCAACTGCACTGCATTGTACGTGTGTGCAGCCTGCCGCATGGATCTAATCACTCACCCGGCCAGTTACATTTTTAAAGAATGTGGCAGAAGGCCAGAAAAAGAGATGCGGTGATGGTAAGAATAAGATAAAGATTGAGCGATAAAAGGAGCAAGGGGGATAAGAAGACATAAATCGAGACAGAGAGAGAAAGAGAGAGAGACCTAGAGGCGACAGGAAGAAACACACGAGACATGGAGAGAAGGAAGGGAAGCAGAGAAGTGTCAGCTGGATGGAGAAGAGGCATGAGGAGAATCCAAATAACCTGCTGTTCTTTTCCTGAGAACGAGAATATTACACTGTGTGCTGAGTGAATGATTGTGTGTGTGTACACTGTGTGTTAACACAGGGAGGCATGTATTTCTGTGTGTGTCACAGCCTTGATATGTTTGAGTGTGTGTGGGAGAGTTAGAGCAGCATGTCCTGTGTGTGGTGTTCAGCATGTGTTTGCATGTCTCTAGGTAAGCGAGAGCTCATTCAGTATTGACTGTGATGAGCTGTCTGCTGTGCTGCTCATGGCCACTAGGAGCCACTGTTGTACCATAAAACTAGTGAGAAACATCTACAGATGGAGACAAAGTCAGCCAGGCAGGTTGGGTTTTAAGAAGTAATTATGACAGAATTAAAGAAAAGAAAAAAAGGCAATTAGGAGTGTGCATTAACCTTCCTACATAAGATAGAATATAGACTATTTTCTCTCTAATCAACAAACAGAATATTTTTTTCACCAATCAGAAGGTTATGACAGCATGTATGTGGCCTTTGATGTGAAACAGGAGCTAGAGCAGGGGTCACCAAGTCCTAGAGAGCTGCTGTGGGTGCAGGCTTTTGTTCCAACCAAGCTGTAACACACCTAATTCTACGAATGAAGGAGGACTCCAGTGGTTGATTAGTAGGATCAGGTGTGTTACTGCTTAGTTGGAACAAAAACCTGCACCTACAGCAGCTCTCTGGGACCAGGGTTGAAGACCCCTGAGCTAGAGCAATGAAAAAAGAAATACGCTCAGAGCTTCTTTCACATGGAACAATACATCTGGACTACTGGAGGGAAATAGGGTTTTTATAAAGTTAATCGGGAGATTTCACTGGAAAGTTTTATAATAGATAGCAGTACCAGTCAAAAATTTGGGCACACGTTCTCATTCATGTAAATGGGAAGCGGTGTGCAAGCATTTGACGGGTACTGTACATGTAGCCAAAAAGGAGACAGATGGCAGATGTCTTTGGATGCCTGTGCTCCACAATGTTCCTTTGTCTTCATGTGCTGCCTGGCCTGTAAGCACACTATAGCACAATCTGAAAGAGACAGCTTGACATTATATTTATAATTCAATGATAACAAGCAACAAATGCAACAACCTGTCAGTCTTTGGTGTAGCAGACTGCATGTTTGAGTACCAAAAGAAAATGTGACTGTGGATTGTGCTTTCCTGCTATGAAGAGTTTGAATTAACCAATCAATAAGAACATTCTTCGCTATGGGAGAAGTTTTTTGGTTGCATATCTGTTTAGAGGCTTTTAATTTTGGGAGACGCTACTGCTTGAATTATGCATATCCATATTTTATCTAAGGTATCTCTGAAAAAAGCTATCTCAAATTCGATGATGTAAGATTGTACTTAGAGTGTGGTTGGTACATTGGGACATGTGGCTTAGTTCATACCAACTTATACTGCAAAAAGTAACATAAACTTGACATTTTTAACTATTGCAATTCAATCAAAAATGTTCTAAAATTCCACCATATTCAAACATCTTTACTGACAGAATTTGCTCATAGACTCAGCATTGCATCAGAGACTCAGAACCCTTCACAATTTTTCAAACGTGCCCCAAGACCCACTTCTTCTCCACTGCCATTTCTTAGAATACGCACCCCCCCCGCCCCACCCTTTTCATCCTAGTGTGTCTGAGTTATTTTTGCCCTCCGTCTGTCTCACCCTTGCTGTCCACTTAGTGTCTAGCTGTGTGTCTTAAGATCCTAGACAGCACTATAAAAAACGATTTCTTTTCAAACTATTTCAATAATATTTTAAAATAAAGAGTTTCTTTCAATTTCATTTTGAATATTATATGTGCTAGTCACCAGGCTGATATCCAACTGGTGCAAAAAAGCACTCTCTATAGTACATGTGCACGACCGCAGCAGGATTGCAATTCAGAACAAGGAAATTGGCCGAACACTCTACAATGTTTACTTGGATTCAGTGGTTATTCATTTTTTTTAACTGTGTCTGGCCATTTGTGCTTTGCTATTACAGCATGACTGGAGTGATGTGCGCAGAGGAATGATCAGACCAGGAATGGCTGTCCTGTTGCTCAGGGATCATCAGTGCATAGAGAGATTTCAGTTTGACAAGCCACCCAATCCTTGATCTCTGCCACATGCTGAAGGGTGCCAACTAGATAATTCCCAGAAATATTTTTTGTCCTTGTGCATATGTGTGCATGTATGTATATGTGTTTATTAAATAACAAACTAGAAAAAAAATAGATAAAAAAGTGGAGTGATGCTGCACTGAAAATTAGGCAATTAGGATCTGCAGGAGAGATGTGAGGATTTTTATAAAAGATGCCACAGTTTTTCCCTGAGGCAGTGTGTAAGCACTCAGGTGGATGTGTGTTGATTTGTCTGGAGCCTGCCGCTCTTATAGCTTAAGCTGTGAACAAGTTGAAGGCTATCAAACACTTCTAGTATACTCCAGTTAATAATTAAGAAAGTTATTAACCAATCTTAATTTCATACCTAACTGGTTCATGGAATTTACTGCGTGACAGTCATGGGAACTAAGAATTATGTTGGATACCATATAGGACCATTAACCATATATTATAATCACTGTATTCTACAGTTTGATGGATTAGAAGAATGATTAAAAAACAAACAGCAATATAGAACTACTATAGTAATATTCCTTTCCCATAAATTACTTTTTGATAGAAATAAGGGGTACAGGCTTTAACTGAGGCTGTGACTTACCGGTAAGAAGCTCCACTTCAGTTGTGGAAGTGATCTGCACAGGCTCTTCAATCCAGGGTGTAGCATGGACGGCAACACTCCAGTCACTCCATGTTCCAATCTCTGTGTCTTTGGCAGCCACCTGTTAAACACAAGGACAGAAGAAAGTAGAATATTTGTAACATTCTCAAGTTTTCAAGTCGAAAAAATGTGCAATAACAGGTATAAAAACACACAGATGAAGCAAGTAAAGACTACATTTAATGGCAGATAAAATGAAACACTACATTTTTGGAATTGGGAAATAGTCCACTCCGATCTTTGTTGTCATGAACTCCTAATCTTTTTTTCTAGACATATAGTAATTATGATACAAACATTGTAGGCATAATTCCCTCTTTTAAAGTGAATGCTAAAAGCAATAAATTGGTGGTTAAGGCAGGTGATACACGGCAGGCAAAACACCCTTTTTTACACACTGATCAATTTACAGATTTTTCCTCCATAACGTCTTCTTTCAGACTAGTGAAAAACATTTTTCAAAATACCCATTTAGGTGTTTATGTTACTTCACTTTGTCTATGCTGTGCCTGTATATTTCTCCTAAATTCACTAAAAGTCAACTTGTTTGTATCATGTTTTTTACACAAACTGAGGCACAAATATATATTCTGAAGGTTTTTACAGACAGACTTGTTCATATATCATTCATAGCCTGAATTATAGAACATTTTGTTTCTAAAAACATGGTGAAAATGGATTTTTTCTTTGACTGCTGACAGTATTTTCTGATCGTTGGAGCAATAAAAAGGCATATTCAACATTCCCTCTGTAAAAGCTTTGACTCTTATATGTCAACAAGATGAGACAGGAATTTTGAACCTAGCTTTATCCGATGTTCTCATTTTTGTTATGGAATGATTTGCACATTAGCTCATATTTACCTAGGTAATTCCTCATTTGCATATTCAAACATAACATTTCAGAAAACAATTATCATAATGTAGAAATTCCACTGGGGATTTAATATCCATCTATGTTTTAAGCCTGTGGCTAAATATTTAGATAAGCTAATTTGATACTCACTGTAAGATAAACATATAAAAGAGGATCTTGGTGGATATTAATGGTGGTGGTTTAGCTGCAGCTTTTGAAGAATACTTGTTCCCGTCTAAAAGGGACTATAGAATTAGACATGTCTTGTACTAAGTTAGGTACTGTAGAAATGGCTGGATAAAAGCTGTTACCTGGATGATGTATTCCTTCCCAGCATAGGCATCGGTGATGGTGTGGGAGGTGCTGTCAGATAGCTCCACCTAAACAACCAACAGAAGAGAACAGGTGGTCATTGTGGATCAGAGAAGAACACAATGGAAGTGCTAAAGTGAAATGATTGTCCAATTTTTATTACCTAGGAATGAAACTTGTGACTCTTGAAACTGTACACAGATTTATGAATAGGTTTGATGGTCCTAGCAATATGAAATGTACCAAGGTCATACTTCCTATACGTCCTAAGTCAACTTTCAGTCTAAAAGTCCTACTCTTCTACCCATAGCTCAACCTATAAATTATGTGCTCAGTACAGCAAATCCTAGCCTAAGCCTTTAAGGTTTTATGGTGGGTAGATGCAGCTGAGCCATACAGAATACAATTTAATTCATTGCTTATTTATTTACAACACACATTTAATCATTATTCTGTACACGTCTGGAGTTTTTTCCTTGCAGGTAACTTATATCTTGGATTTCTTTTTATATTTCTATAATACATTGTTTAGGCTATTTCTCTATTTCATATATTTCTCGTTTATTCCTTTATTTTGTATTTGTACAATCCTTCATTTATGCATTTCTACATTTATTTTGTGGGTAGCTACATTTCACTATTGAACTTCACACTATTGCTCCTGCGGCCTCCCTACATACCTACACTCAGACACACATGCAAAATACCAGTGGCGTAATTGATGATTATACCAGAAAGCTTTGGCATCATTGCCACATTTTATAAAACAATCATGCATGCCAACATTTGAAAGCTTTTTGCGCACACTTTAATTTGCGGAGCGAAATAGAAAATGAACTAAATGTTTGAGTCACCGGAGACCGGGAGAGCATGAGAGAATGATTTGCTGCTCCTCTGTAATTTATGGTTGTGTGTGTGTGTGTGTATGTTTATTTGCCTTTGGCTTGTGTCTGAAAGACTGGAGGAAAAATATATAGTGAAAGGATGCTGTCTTTTCTACTCCCAAAGTCAAATTAAATGATTTAGTGATATGGCTTCTGCAGACTGCCAGTGAAAAAGGCGCTCACATGCACGTACATCTAGGAGAGATGAACTAGAGCTTGAAGTTACCTGAAATCTTTTATCTTATTATTGTTTAGCAAGTGGGTAATTTATTGTGTCAGCCCAAAAATGTATAGAAAAACTCAAATCTCAACTTAAATGTGATTCTTGAGTGACATTAAATGTTGCCCCCAGACTTGAGAGAATTTCGTAAAATACAGACAACTGCACAAACACCAAGGCTACTAATATAATATTATTCAATTGTTAAATCCCAGACAGATCTCTAAGTCCGTTGTGAGTGTTTATCAATTACTTTGCACAATGAAACCTGTATTATTATAGTCTACTGTGAAAACACAAACACACATGTGCACGCACGCACACACACACTCAGACACACACATAAACAAACGATATTGCTCTGATGCTTTGTCTGGCCCCGTCTCCCTTTGTGTGGAAGGAAGTTCAAGCTTTATCTGGCTAACCGAGCGCCACATTTATGGGCTTAATTTCATTACTGGAATGTAATAACAACGTCATCTGAGTGTGTGTGCGTGTGTGCACGGGCATGTTGCATTCCTGTTGAGTGTTTTGCAGATATACTTTAATATACTGTATGAAGTGTGCGTGTGTTTGCATGTGTGTGGGTGCGTGTGTTTTAGCAGACGTGTGTGCAGCCTTTGAGGTGAAATCTTCCACTGTTTATATGTAGTCCAACCAGCGTATCCGACCATAGCTTCTATCAACATTCCTTTCTCTAGTCTACTCTCTAGTCTACTCTAGTCTATGTGTGTGTGTGTACATACAAATGTCTACAGTGCGAAAGCTTGTGAAAGTTCAATTGTATGTTTCATATGTTTCATTCTGTGTTCATGTTAATCTGTGCATGTGACTTTATTATTGTGTGTGTGTTTGTATTTGATATAAGTGTGAAAAACAACACAGTAGTTTGGGAAAACACGCCTGTCTTCCCTTTGTGTTTCTTTTATACGCACATGTTTACACTCCTGTTAGTGCATGTCTGCTGCGCTGTTGTTTGTGTTTGCAAGGCTCAACTGGGTCCAGTGTTTATGTGTGCGTGAGTGTGCACATGCATGAGTGTGTGAACTACATATACTGTATGTGTACATGGATAAGTATGAGCAAACAGCTTGCAGATATACATTTTCAGAGAGATGGATGTGCTGCTGCGTAGCCAAGTGGCTGAACAGGGAGCAGCAAGAGCAGCACTTTATATCACATGGAGGGAGGGGATGGGAGAAGCTGGAGAGGGAGTGGGGGGGTTAGATGGAGAAATGGAGAAAGGAAATGCATTTTGGAGAGGTTGTTGGTATCAGCTGCCAAAAAAGCACCGTCAGATCTTTCACACTGCAAGACCAAACCTGTGTGTTGTGGCAGTTGTGGTGAAGTGATGTATATTTACTTGTTGCTCCCTGGTATGTGTGTATGTATGATAAAGCTGTTTAGAGCTGCAAAAAAAGAAAAAAAAGCAATCTGCTTGTGCAGTGTTCATAGAAGTGTATGAACAATTAAAGTATGTTTGTTTAGTTAAACACATTCCCACACAAATATTTACCTCACCAAGTCCTATTGAGTGTAAATATACTGAATTCTAAGCCCTGGATATAATATGATGACCATAACAATACAAATCCTGGACTGATAATCCATTTTGATAGTATTGATGTCTATATGTGAAATTTCCTCATTTCCAGTGTAAACACCATATGTCTGCTCATTGCAAGCAAACAACATATGTGAGAATGTTTGTCGATGAAACAGAGAAAACAGAGATGTTGGCCTGGCCTTATTGCAGGAATCCACATGCGAAGCAGCACACCTGGATTGTAGATCCCCTTTAAACTTGAAGATTTCTCATTCATTCTAGCTCACTCCTGAATAGGGTTGGGTATCAACTCGAACAGAACCAGGAATAGTGAATTGTTGAAAATTGTACACCTATATATATATATATATATATATATATATATATATATATATATATATATATATATATATATATATATATATATATATATATATATCTTATCAGTCATTCATAAATAGGTGAATTAATGTTTTCATTTTGTAAAGAAAATACATTAACAATCAAACCACATTATAATTAGGTCAAATCAATTTTCTTCAGTTATCTCATGATACTTTTTCAAAATATTGCAGGTCTAGGCCATTTGCATTATAATATTTACAAAGCAAACACTTGGCAATGAGTAAAACAGGAGAATAAACAGCCATATTTTTTTCTATGACTAAAAATGAACCATGTAATGATTTCATTAAGCCTCAATAAACCCTCAATCAACATTACTAGTTACCCCCCTGCCCTCTTTCCTGCCAGTTGTATAAAATCAACTGTGCATTGTTTTAGACATGTTTTTCTTAAGGAAGCTGAAGGGTTTTAATGTGGACAGATTGATTTTAGAAATGCTTTTTTTATGGAGTCAATTTTAGCATTTGATATGATCTTTGGTTTGGCAGCCTCAGCCTGGCTAACAAAAACTGGCTGGGGAATTTCATAAAACACTGCCAGAGCTGATCAGAGGCCAAAGGTCATCCTGGCAGACCCACATCACCCTCTCCATGTAGAGTAGCAATTCCTACCATTAGGGCCAAATGGAACTGACACTTGAGTTCTTTTATGACGTCAGCAGTTGGGTTTTTAAACTTGCTATTTTTATTTAGATATATTTTTTTATCTCCATCCATGATATGTTGCATGTATTTATCTATTTATTGTATTATTTAATGATGTTGCTTATGTATTCATAGGCCCAGAGACAATAAAGACTTCCTATTTGCTTCTGAAACAAAAAAAAAACTCACAGAACTGAAAAAGATAAAATACAAAACAACACATTATCTGTGAGTGCTTTCCGTCTTTTTTGTTGTGTAGAAGTTGCATCTCCCTGTCTTGTGTCCCCTGGTGACATTAGACTGTGGGACTATAGATTGTGGGAACATGGTCACACTGTCCCAATGACAGAAATACAATCACACAGATTGCACTTAACCACTGACCCCCTCTAGTAACTTTAAATTATTTTAGAATAAATACTGGCCAGTTTTGACCTAGAACAAGGAAAGAATAAATCATTTTTTTATTTTATGTCCAGTTTAGTATATTTTGGACCATTTTAGGACCACTTAATATCAAGTTTAAAAATTGTAATTTTGCTTAGATGTCAAAATGGGTACCACACTAACACTGCCCTACTTGTGTCATCAGAAAACATGTCTGGTTCTGGGAAACACATTGTGTGTGCCAGAGTACAAGAAGTTCTCTACGATATAATCAAACTGCAGCGTTCAATGCACTCCAGGTGTTATTGTGTGAAGTGGTGTCACGTAGTATGCACATTCCTTAAACCTGACTACTGCTTTCACTTCACCATATTCCAGCATGTGCAGGCGGTGGATAATTTCTAAAGATGGAGAACATTACATAACAATCATGACAGTAAGTTCTATTTACCTCTTTTACTTTCTGTGTTTCACAATATGCTCTGTACATAACCACAAGACCAAAACTAACAAGGATTTGATGATAACGTTTGAAAAAGTATTTCTTTCTTTGTGCGTAGCTAGTGGATATTACAGTGATAAACCTACCAGATGGAAAGTAGAATGTGGTAACAAATATTCATGTGCAAGGCTGAGATACAACATTTACCCAGAAAAAGAAATGAAATCAGAGAAAGTGATGCTTCATTCTCTCGCACCCACTCACAAGCTTAGTACTAGAATCCGCACACAAGAACACACTCCCTAAGAACTTCTACACAAATCCAGACAATGAAAGGGGCAGAGAGAGGAGATGTGAACATTCCTCGGGGTTGCATAAGGAACTACTGTACCAGAAAAAAGTGACCCCTTACTTTCCGTGCCTGCAATATATTTTATATTGTACTTGTGTTTACCGTTGCAAGAAACTCGAATAAATTCTCCCAGTGCGATCAATAAAGTTTCATCTCATCTTATCTACTACGAATACACATTTAATGTGATGTGGAAATTAAAAAAACAGGAGGAAGGCACTCCAACTGACCCCTATGATTACCATCAACAGTGGGTCATACTTACTGGGGCTCCAATAAGTCCAATAAAATGACATTGAATATTTCTCTAGACACACTTGTTATGGGATAAAGTGCTATACATGTACAGTAGGTCAGAGGTGGAAAGGACAATGAGATAAGACAGAGGGAGAAAATAGGAAAAACAGATAAAGAGAGCAGAATGAGACAGACAGAAGCATTAAGGAAAAATGTGGAGGCTGAGGAGAAAAAGAAACAGAGATGCAAAAAAGAAAAGAAAAAGCGAGACAGTCAGAGAAAGCAGAAAGCAGAGAGAGGGAGGCATGGAGAGAATTGGCGTCGGTGGTCAGATCTAATCCAGTGAGCAAGTCTGTTGTCCTGGAAAGGAAACCCAATTATATGGCACTTCCACTGGCCCGATGGCGCTCCGTGTGTGTATGTGTGTGTGTGCACTGAGAAGGTTGGTCTCATTAGGTTGACTGACAGCTCCTATTTCTCCGCCGTGCTCTCCTCCCAGCACACACACATACACACGCACAGAAATGCCAGGTCCGGGGGTAATTTCTCAGACAGTATTTCTGTCTTTGAAGCCCCAATCGCCGTAGCGGCAATTACTGTAAAAGGAAGCTAAGCTAAACTCCCCAGCCAATCGAAAATCCCCAACTAGACCTTGCACGCTTAAAAAAAGAGCATGTGCTACATTTAACACAGCGATGGAGGTGACTCGACACTCACTGCTTATATGCCGACATGTCAAATTGTCAGCCACGACCATGTCATGCAATGTAAATTTAAATAATTATTCAGACCCCTGTTCCTCTTCTATAATAACAGCAAAAAATCTGTCATTTTCATTCCCAAAAAACTATTTCTCTGCTCCGGGGATTTTGGAGATGGATGTTAACCCCTATCTCTGTTGAACTCTTTATTCAGCCGTACAGTTCATTGAATACTGTGAATTTTCCTGTTCAGCCTGTACCCTGCCTTCAGCCAAATGTGAGCTCCAGCCCCAAGTGACCCTGCATAAGATAGGAGAGGATAACGATTTATGTCGCAATACAATAGTAAATGGACTGCATATATATAGCTTCTTTAATCTGGGAACATTACAGAGTCTCACATTAACCTAATCAGACACATTTATACACCATTGACCTGCACATTGAAGCATTTTTAAGGTCTTACAATCGTTTTTAGGATTAATAGTTTGGACTTAATTTAGAATTAGGGTTTGACAACTATCATTTTTTAAAGATTTAAATATAATGCTGAATTCAGGTGCTACACAAAGTCTCACAACTAGGAATCCAAATGGCTCTTAGTCTGTGTGCTGAATTGTCAGAAAATCTAATGCATGAAACAAATCATGAAAGGATTAACTGGAGAAACAATACTAATTTAATCAAAGACAATGAAACTATTAGTGCGGCAAGTATTGTATAATGTTGGTGGTGCTGCTGAGCAAGCTCATGCTGGTTGTTTCCACTTCTGGGCTGCCTTCTTAGTTGAGTCATTTGGCAGGAAGCCTCAATTTGAATCATTGGTCCCTCACTCAAATGGCCAGATGGACATTTTTTAAACATTTTCTTCCTGAGTTACTGCCCACAGAACGTCAAATGATAAAAGCTTAATCTGACAAAACTTGATGAGTGGTTACGCTGCTGTATGCCGACTAATCCTTCAAAGAGGCCGGTGCTGCTCAATGACAGCTGGCACCACTCATAAGAAATTGATGCCCTTGAGTTGTTGCTGGTTTTCAAAAAAAAAAAAAAAGTTTTGGTGTACTTTGAACCTATTAGAGACAACCCAAGCCCTTCTCCAAAGGGGTGTGTATTGGATACACTTCCTTGATACCCCAATTCCCAATGCAATGACTAAGGAGGTTTCATAATGATTGTATCTCATGATGTGAGTATAATGTCTGTTTTTAATGCTTTTTTTTTTTTTTTAGGTTTTAGTAACCTGCATCATGGTTGTAGTTCCCCCTGCTGTGATGTACTTGTGATGCTGGTTGTGGTCACTTATAATTACCCCCAGCTGTTGCTATTGATTATGAAAGTGGCAGTATACATACAGAGAAGAGAGAAAGAAGAAGAGGTGTGTCTTACGTAAAATGTGGTAAACTAAAAAAAAGTCAAATTTTGAGTCCTGTCTTTTTTTTAAGACAATGAATAGTGATGATTTTTTCAGCCATTGGTAGATGGACGTATTTTAATTTAACCACATTTACAGCAGCATAACTGCTTATTTTTAATTTTATTTTTAGAGATACATTTCTGCTAAATGATTAGGCTTACTGAAACTGCTTTAAAACATCTTCCTTGCCATGTTCATGTCTTTGTGTAATGAGAAAAAAACAAGTTTGTTCATCAATTCTCAAAAAGCTCTAGCGACATTGGCATTTCATTTGGTGACCTTTCATTCTATTTCTAAGAGAACCTCGCTATAAGACACAATGGCCTTCAAGATGGGGTCAACAGTGAATGTGTGTATCATGACAACTCGAGAGATCATTGAGTGTGTACGAGTGTGTATGACAGCTCAAGGATTGACATGATGATATAGAAATCAATAGAAGAAGAGACAAGGGCAGTATCCCTATTCATCTTCATTCACCTATACACAGTAGGACCTTCAAAACACCAAAAATGTAAAATGTCACATCACCGGTGCATCTCAACTACAATCTGGGCAACACTCAAAAGATAAGAAAACTCTTCAATGGGTAATATATGATAAACATCTTTATACAATAGTGCTAGTATCTTCTTCCATCCCCTTTACAATCTTCTCTAAAACCTTTTTATTGATTTCTTATGTCAGTTTCTTAAGCTTCCCTTAGGACTAACAGACTGAAAGCAACATTGTTATTGATATAAAAAAAGGATATTTAGTGTTTGTCAAAATATAAAACATACGTTTACATTTTAATGTGTTTCAAAAGCAGCGCTATAGTGATGACTTTCAAATGCAACAGTGTTGAATCTGCCCTATATGTGTGTGTGTGCACTTGTGTACATGCGTGCGTGTGTGATAAATGATCTGTCTGTGGCAGTGTCCTTTAGATGGGATGTTTTCCCCAAACAAGGTCTAAACATTTATCATGTGCAACCATTGCTAAAATGGATGGCTTGAGGGATGGCTGGTTAGATAGCTGGCTTAATGCATGAATGGAAGGATGGATGTATGGATGTGAGGGTGGTGGTAAAACCATGGGTGGAGAGTAGGAACGGGAAGGTGCAAAGGAAATAAAAAAGGAGTGAAGTGGTTGGGAAAATCACAGAGGTTAGTTTTCTTGATGTTTATGTCAGATTAAGTTGAATAATCCTGTTTAGTGTCTTCTTTTGCCATGATAATAATGTTACTCACAAAAGTACATGTTCATATTCATTCATACACACAGTTATCCACACACATACTGTATAAAATCCGATGCAAAGAAAACAAAACAAAAAAGTGAAAATTACATGAATAACCATATACTACATGTCTATAATCTGTTGCAATCATATACTACACACAGCTCATCACTCGTTATTGATCCTTCTAAGCACACCTTTAGATGCACACAGGATTAGAACTGGTAAAGATGCAAACAGCAACATTACATGGATAAGCAGACGGAGAGAGAAACACTATGTTGGAAGTTAAAATAATGAAGAAGATGGATGGGAAACGGAGGATGAAGCAACTCGGCTAGAAGGACAAAAGAGAAAACAAATGTGGAATAAATAAATGAATGAAAGGCTACGCTGTGTTGGCCAAGCAGACATGAGATTAAAGGGAGAAGAATTTTAAGGGCACCTCCTTCTCTGCTCAGACTGCTTCCGTTGTTGTTTCCCTTTTTCTGAGTGATTGTGTCTGTCACATCATGTTGAGTACAATGTACTTTTCTGTTCTCTAGTGTGTATGTAACATTACAAAAAGAGCACACATGACAAATGGTCGGTCATTGTACATGTGAACAATTTACATAAAAAAGCATTTGTAGTTTTTGGAAAATGAATTTGTGGCAAATGTTTTTTGAATGTTTCACATGGGAGGCATTATTGCACATGTGGATTGGGGATTTTTCACGTGATGCAGTCTTGGCACACATGTTTTTGGATGTTTCACATGTGATGCTTTTGTGGCACATATGGATTGTGATGCATTCAGAGGAATTAGGGCGGCTATGTGTGGGTGCAAAATTGCATGGACAGTAACTCGGCAAATGTATGCAGATATTGTTTGTGTGTGTAGAGTGCTTGTTTTTAGTTGTTTTTTTTCATTTCTTAAAAAATGTTTATTTATTAATCATTAATATGCAGTAGGATACTTTCATTATATCTGTTTAATATGCATACTAATTTTGCATGTGTTTGTTCAACACATTATATTATTGATATCTCTGCCTGCATGTATCCTTTGTTTTTACATGCACACTCATGAGTTTGGATAGAATTTGCATGTTTATTAACCCCTGCAATTAGCAGAACAATAATGTGTATATGTGTGAGTGTGCTTGTGTGGACTCGTGTATTTATTTATATGCATACCAGCAGTTACGGTAGGGAGCTGTGCACCGTCTGTACGGTATGTTATTTTATGACTGTCCTGTGCATGAGTCTGCATGGAAATGTGTGTTTTCAGTCGACTGGAGTTCAACATCCTCCCCAAAGGGCAATTACAGCATAGCAGATGCAGATTCATACCACAAAGTGAATATTGAGCAATCATAAATTGTTCTTATCACAGTTACTGGACCGTTGCTTTAATTACTGTGAGAGTCAGGGTTTTTGTCTCGGAGAGGAGAGCAATGTGTGGGATGGACGCATCATGCCATGGGAAACAGAACAATTTACTGAATGTTTACGGATGTATGTTCTCCCTCATTTAACTGCTTTTCATCTGGTGATTCATTTCTTTTTGTGACTGTTGAATAGTAGTCAAGGTTAGCCAATTGTAATTGCAATTTCTTGTGGGAACGAGGAGAGAGCATTCCATTTTCCTAACGATATGTTTTGCTGCTGTTACTACCAGCAATTACAACAATGCACATCTTAATGCAATATATCACTTATCAAAACCAACGACAAAACAAGGACGCCATTGCAAAAACTGTCAATTTAGGAACAGAATAGCAATTACAAGTTATGGGAAACAATGCTCTACACATATTATATCTTTGAAGAAAATAGTAAAATGTATATGTAAATATCATATCATCAGTGGACATGAAATGTACCCACAATTATAGAATGACTCATAGATCATAATACTATATTTGTTACTTTGTTCTATTTTATGATCAGACAGTCCTTTAAGGACACAACATCCAATTTCCCATTCAGCAACATCATAAAATATTTTCCTTCAAGGAGGGCTTGGTGATAAAAACCTAAAAAAATTCAAACATTTCATCATTATAATCGATTTCTTCCCCTTTTCAAAATGCAGCAAAACTAAAATATGATTGATATTTCATCTGATGTTATCCCATACAGCTCTGGACAGTCAGTAGGTGCTGCAACAAATTACAGCAGACATCCACTTTAATAACAGTTTCAGCACATACAGCAGAACTGTCTCCACACTAATTCATCTGCTTGTACAGTATGTGAGTCATGGCATCAGCCTGACATCTGCAGACAGCTGGCCCGGCTACATGGAAGCGACAGACTGAGAAAAAAAAAAGCAGGAGAAGGACTCCTGTGGCTTCACCTCCCGTAACCGGAGATGATGCCTTGTCAAAAAACACACAAAGCGAAAGCTCAGATCTGTGTGCAGAGTCCTTTTTCATCAGACGCCATTGTTTGATTCACTAAGAGACAGCCCAAGCAGAGAAGCCACCTGGAGTCATGACAGTCCTGTACACTGCAGTGACTTCTGCCTTTTTGTCTTTCTGGCTCCCATTCTGTCTTTCTCGCCTTTGTCTGCCTTGTAAATCATCCGACTACTCAATATGGGGATCATTCTGTCTGTTTTACTGTCTTTCTATCTGTGGTTATGTTACTCATAAAATCCATCCAAAATGTATGTTGCACGATTCAAATGGTCTTATTTCGATCTTAAGTCTAAAGCCTGTACCTCCCTCTCTTCCTTCATTTCACACACTATTTTATGGCTTAACTTATTCCAGAAGTTCCTCTGTCTTTCCTTCACATGGGCCGCTCATCTATCTTCCTTTAATTTGAAACACCTTGTAACTGATAGCTTATAAAAACTCCCTTTCAAAGACTGCTGCAGTGCTCCATTTTTCTTCTTGTGTCTCACATCCATTTATCTGTCTGTTTGAGGCTAACATTCCTAGAGACACCAAGTTCTCCTTTTCTCTCCATGCCTCCCCCTCTCTCAGCCACTGTCCATTATTCTTTATATTTTCCTAATCAAGTAATGTTGTCTCTCTCAGTAATGTGGTCTTTCTCTGAATACTTTGTTTTCTTTCCTCAGTCCTCTTCATCCCTCATCCCAAGACACATGTGAGTCTATATTTCACTCACCCTTGTCACTACATAACTTCCAAATCCTCTCATGTTTATCTCATTTGTGTATAATGCTTCTGTCTCTTTACTAGGTCTACCAGAGTCTGCTATCCATTTACATGTTTTCCCTTCTCTAATGCACTCCATTCATCTCATCTTCAAAACTTTTTGTGCATTTTTTCTCCTTGAGACTGGATCTCTGTCACTCTAAGTATCTGGAGCAGTCATCCCCTTCATTCCTCAGGAGGATGAATGGTTTCCTCTAAAGACCAGTCTGATCACACCGCTGCTTTCATTTCTGACTCAAAACACATTTCAAGATGTCACATGTGAAAGCCATTCTCACCCAGCTCTGCTGTCTAACACATTAAAGGTCAATTCCAAAGCAATGCTTAACACTTTAATTAGTATTCAACCTCTGAGGCTATAATTAATGAAGTAGTTACAGGGCCACTAAACAGTGTACCTTATTTTGGCAACCTCGTTAAACGACACTAAATGATTTATGTCACAATGTGAGAGCTTTAACTCCAAATGCTCTACAAAACATGTGATTGACAGTACATTCAGCTCTTATGGTAGAAGTTAGTGACAAGGTTCTACACATAATAAAGAATTAAATGTCCATATAAAAACTGTATGAAGGAAATGGTAATTTAGTCTTAATTATTATTTTACTTTTCCTACCTTATGATTTTAACTAATTTACCTTTTCTTTTACTGATCAGTTGGTCTCTTAGTACTTTATGTATTGTATTCATATGTTTTATTTCACTTGTCTTATTACTTTACCGGTTGGCTGCTGATATTATTTCATTTTGTTTGTCAGTTTGTTTTTTTTTCCACAGAATGGTTGTGGTTGCAATTTCTGTGGTACGGATGATCTGTGAAACAGATTTAAAAATAGGAGGGTAGAATGGTGTTGTTGAAGCAAGGACATATATATATATATATATATATATATATATATATATATATATATATATATATATATATATATATATAGAGAGAGAGAGAGAGAGAGAGAGAGAGAGAGCAGTTAATGTGTCATGTAGATTATTATGACAACATATGAGCTGTTTTCTCTGCAAGTTGACAACAACAATCATCTAGGTTTGTTGATTTTATCCATGCTCCATATTTCCATATTTTTATGGAATGGATTGGGGAGCACAGAGAGAGTGGGTCCTTTTTATTATAGGGTAGACTACACAAACCCAGTGCTGTATTCAAACTAATGAGCAATGTGGAATGTGACTTGAAGGTCTGGAAACAGGTTACTAAACATATATACACAAAATCTCCCTTAAATGATACACTGATTTTTTTGTATTAACTGGTTGTTCCAGTTATTCCACTTAGACATTGGATTGGACTGACCTCTTCCAAACTGGCATAAAATTGACAGCTTCTGGGGAAATTCTGCACATGTTCTATAACAAATGTTCAATTATCATTCTATTAACAGGACTGTGTACTTTCTGTGGTACTAAGAAAACAGCCAACTGTAAAATGAGCAGAAGTGTAACCATAAATTGTTCACATGTCCTAAGGTGATAGGTTGAGAACTTCTTCTGAAAACCGCGCCTACTGCTAGAAAAATGAAAACCGCAGCTGCGGAAACATTCATCAAAAAAATACTGCAAAAACTTAAAACCTTGAAGTTTTCAGCTGTCAGTGACAGTATTTATGTAATTTTAAAATTACATGTTCCTGCCCAACCCAAATATTGACTTAAGGGTTCCCACCATTCAAGCTATGCATCATTTCATATATTGATTGATTAGCGGTGAGGGCGAGAATGAAAGCGGAGTGTGTGTGTCAGGTTTAATCATCAGTTTAAACCGCAAAGGTCTGAGGCGTTGTTACAACTTTCTTCATTCCAGCTGCCCTGTGTGTGTATGTGCATGTGTGTGAACGTGAAACAGAGCCACTTCTGGAGAAAAAAAGTGTGAGATTAGATGAGATATAATAGCAGTACGTTTTTACATTGTGATTGTGTGACTGAGGGTTTGTGTGTAGTTATGAGGAAGTGTACAGCTCGGTAAATATGGTGAGTTTATATACTGTCTATGAAATTTATTGCATGTGTGTGCAGATGTTTGTGAGCAACTATTTGGTCCGGCTGTGTCTAATTACCGCAGACTTTTTGAGCTCCTGCTCATGATTCCTTTCATGGTCATTTAAATGATGGTTTGCTTACATTTTTTTTTTGTAGACAACTTTTTTGCTTTAACTTATGATGAAGTACACGTGCATTGCACAGTGTAATGCTTTAGAATAATAACACCATTGGCTTTTAGGTTGGTTTCCTATGAGTCTCACTTTCACTATGCAATTCTGTCTACCACCAAGTATGATCTCACTGGACAATGAAGGCTGGATATACAGCACAAGATTAGATTAAACAATACAATAAATGAATGAACAAACTCTGGCTTTTTCTCCTAATGTTTTTTTTCTAAAGTTATTTCACCCTCTACCCTAAAGCTAAACCTTGCTGTAGTTACTTCTTTGTGAAGCAATAATGTTACTCAAACTATTTTTTTACATTACTATGCAATGCACATTATTACAATAGTGTTTGCCTGTTCCCAACTCAATATAAAATGGCAACAATTTCAATTTATCTCTTCAGTGAACATGCTTCTCTGCTCCCCCAGCAAATGTTCTTCTCCTATTAGATCTGCAGCTTGACCTCCACATTTGAGGTTAGAAATAGGTTAAGTTCCCAGAGATCAAAGTGTCATCTTCAGTCCGAATATTTTGTCTGAAGAGTTAAAAAACAAAAACAACAAAAATAATCATTTTAATGTGTGCATTGATTATTGTAAAAGAAGGCCTGAAGGCCTTTTTTCATGCACCAACCACTGCATTTATATGAATCTTTAGGCTGGTCCTCTCTATACCAGAGGAGAAAAATACACATGTTGCTATTTCGTCATAGTCAAGACATTGTTAGGCAAATTACATACTTATTTATCCAGCCTTCTATTCTATAGCACTAGATCTACTAATCGGATTCTTTTAAATGTCCCCAGGGTGCACTCAGAGATTGGTTAAACTGCTTTCTCCTTTTAGGCACCTTGGGCATGGAATAAGCTGCAAAATTACCATTACATCAGAAGCACTCATTTCTTTGAATACCTTTAAAGGTCTTTAGCAAACTGCCTTGAAGGAAACAAGTTGCTGTTTTATATAACCTTCATTTGAGATGGACTGTGTTATTGATATCATGATATGGCCTCTGTGCCTCCTCTTTTATGCTCTTCCTTTTATGTACTGTATGTGTTTTTTTATGTGAAACTGCTTATCCTGACTTAATGAGCCCACTTTCTGATAAACCATGTGTTCTATAGGGATTCAGAATGCAATCTGAACCACTTTTAAGAAATGATTTGACAACAGAAGGGTCTTGCTGTGTTTAAAGACATCTGGTAATTAGATGGTACGCTGAGAATCATGCCGCATAAAATACAACCAAGTACAATTCTCCACAATTTTTCCAACCACAGAAAGTTAACTAAAGCAATAAGGTTCTCAGCTTCTTGACAGACAGACCCCTGAGGGCAAAAGTTGGTTCGTACTCCTCCTCTACACTCATCAGCACCAGCTGTGTGCAGAGCCACTAGGCTTTTACCAATAACCGTCGCAAAGCACACTCTAACTGTATTGCATTGTCATTGGCCTCATCACAGATAACAAGATAATTTACATAGATGAGCTCTCATCAGGGTGGTAGGAAAGCAACCTCCAGCTGAATGACCGCAAGAGAAAGGAGTAGATTAGTGGAGTAGTAGTGTTCTGCAGGAAGCCAGAACAAAAGAAGTTAGGGTTAGAGAGGTTCATCAGCACGGACTGATGTATACGCTTCAACTCAACTGCCTGCGAAGTGCCGAGCCTCTACAACATGTATGAATGTGGTGCATTCCAGGAGTGAGCTTCCCTCCATGCAGAACCTCTGCACACAGAGAATCAGGGTGAAAACCCAAATGATCCTTGAGGGCCGCGGTCATGGGCTGTTTAGTACGTGTGCCCCACTCAATCACCTCTATTTGTCTCTTGAATGTGTCTTTTATGTCCACCATCTGGCAAACAGTACTATAATACTCTTGAACTCTCCATTCTGAACACTTAACCCTAACTCTAGCCAACCTATACATACCATTGCTTAAGCTACTCCCACTTGCTGCTAATAGATAGTAGTGTCGCACCTTCTACCTTATATTTCCAATAGACCATCACCATGTATTTATTACTTTAACCCACTTTGTACTGCATAGCTTATCACACTACAACAGACTATGTAATTTGCCTCATTTGTAACATTGTTTAGTATTGCTGCCTATTTTATTCTTGTTCTAATCTAATTTTATTCTTTTCAATTCATATCTTAATTAATTTGGAGCCTAGCTGAAAGAGAGGAGTGCTACTGTCTCGTTGGGATGTGACAACATGTGAACATATGAGAACAAAAACACTCTGAATCATGAAGAATTAAGAGACAGAGCAAGAAAAGTTGGGTGAATGTGTGAAAAAAAAGGTGGACATATTTATGCACCAAAGTGTTAGGTAGGCACAGAGATGGAAAGAGTGTAGGAAACGCTGAAAGAGAAAATGTCATATGTGTGTGTATGTGTGTGTGTGTGTGTGTGTATGTGAGTGTCTGTAACCCAAGGTCTTGGAACAACACCTTTGCAAACCATTGACGTGCATGATAATAACACTGCAACTTTAGACCTTGGTAGGCAGAGCTTTCATCCCAGGAATCCTATAGTGGACACATATGCTTTTACTATATAGAGCCCTTAGGGAACTGAACCCACAAGAAATAGTCAGATACAGTAACATACGCCAAAGCAGCTGAGCGATTATGCCTGTCTGACCGGGGATCAAACTCAACCGGCTACAGGTTGAATCATTTCAAAACTGTTTTTTTTCCCTTCATCTTCAAAATATCTCTATTTGTAAATTTACTTTGGGCAATTTGTCAGATTATAATTAATAATAATTAAATTAGGAGTATTTCTTCTTTTTTTTTTGGTAAAGAATAACAGGCTACATACGCATGGTAAAGAAATTATGATTTTTTTTCCCCAAATTAAAAAATCATACTCTAATGGGTGTTTTCTAAAGTTAATTTCTAAAGTTTAATCACGTTGATATTAGAGATATCTCTATCTGTGCTGTTTCCTTTTGCATGGATTTAGCCATTTTAATGTCAAGGCCAAGATGACTGTGATTTGTTTCAGGAATTGCAAACAAGCCAGAGTGGGTTCTTTTTGCCCCTAGAGCAGAAATAATAGTGGTGCAGCCAGACCACACTATTAGTATTTTGTGCCATAGTCTGGATGAATACTGTCCCTGAATACTAGCTGGATGAATACTAGCCCTTTACCGCACACCTACTTTTGGCTCATGTTTAATCACCTGTTCTAAATTCATCCGCTAAAGCACAGCTGTCAAACTTACTTGTTATTGAATGCCACAAGCATCAACGTGATGAAGTAACAACTGGACTGGAAATAAAAACACACCAAAGGCTGATTTCTTTCAATCTATATGGAGAATACAAAACTTTCAGGGAATGGGATGAGGCAGAGGAAAAAAACAATAAGAAGAAAAGAAAGAAACCCAATGAAAATCAGCACAATAAATGAGTGCCTCTTTGGTAGCTGTGTCTCTAATTTAACCTAATCAGTTTAGTCAATACCTATGAAGTAGCACTAAAATCAAGCTTAAGTAATACTTTATAATGAGCAGCATTACAACAATAGAGCCATAACACCATCTATTTTGGCTTTTGGATTAGTTATTACATGTGTCAGCCAGACACATGAGCTACTAACTGAGTTCTTTTTTTAATAGAAGCTTAATTTATATGTATTTAGTGTAATTATTTACCAAAACTCAGAGGTACTATATAATTTTTATATAATCTCAACTGGATTCCTACACCATCTTGACTGCTTGTAAATCTGTCTGGTTTTCTCAAACACACCTGCACTCATGCACGCACGCAGCAGTATTACTCACATGTTGCCATTGCTCTCGGATGAGTGGCCGGTATCGCAGGAAGTATTTCAGAGGGAAGTTGTCGATGTCGGGCCAGGTGGCGGGACTGTGCCAGGATACCTCCAGCCTCCGTGTGTTGTAGCGGATCGGTGTTGCTGTCACACGCTCAGGGGGGTCTGGTTTGACTGGGATAGGGGAGGAGAACAGTTATTTAAAGGGGGGTGCCCCACTAAATTAAAGGCCACTTCACTGATCATGGGAAGTATCACATGCAGTGATGTTGTCATCAGGATGATATTGTCAGGTTTGAGACTTCAACTACTGAGACACTCCTAATTCACAGATTCTGACCATTCTATGAGTTCTGTCTCTAATGAGTGCTCAAAATAGGCTATAGCGAGATTAACTTTGCTCTATCCACTTCCAAGTTTTCTAAAGATTACTGCTACCACTATTACTTTGGAATTATTTTTAAAAAAGTACTTTAAAAGTAAGACAAAGGTGATGTGTTAATTTCTTAGGGAAACAAAGCAGCTACAGTAAAGATAGAAAGTGTGAGGGAGCTGAACAGTGAGGGGGCTGTAAAGCAAACCCTGAAGGGAAGGCATGCATAAACGTTGTGTTTCTGAATCCACGTCCACTGAGAAAGACAGACAGTCAGAGACTGAGAGAATCCACTGCTATTCAGAAGATGTTGAAAGACCCAGCAGTCTTTGTTAGATCACTCCCGCTAGGGAACACACTGGCCTGCCGCTTCAGCTACATGAAACTCTTTCTCTACCAGTTACACACTTGGCATTATAATAATGGATACTCTAGATGCAATTATAATCTGAATGTAAAATACACACAGCATACCATGAAGGTGAAAGCAATTCAGGAAATAAGCTTAAACATCACGCATGTTGAAAGGCATGTGCTGTAAAACAAGCACACAGGCTAATACTGACACACATGGGCAGACAGAGGGGCATATCTCTCATCGAATGAATGATTAAAAATATGAAAGACGGCTGGAGATGATGAGTGACGGATAAAAGCAAGCAGACAACTTCCTCTCGTGAGAAGGAGATGCTATCTCATTGTGACCTAAACGTGTTACAAGATGAAATCGGGAAGGGAGGAAGGGGAGCAGGCCGACACCAAGTGAAAACCAACATGAAGTCAGTGGAGACCAGAAACTCTCCCCTTTGTCCACATGAGCTTTGTCCGATAGTACCCAACAGAATGCAACATGTTTGAATACATAACAAAACAGGCAAATCTGCATGGGCGGGGTGTCCCAAAGGATTTAAAGTATTCGTTTGACTGGGAACGTAGAGTATTAGCTAACACATCCTTATCTAATCTTTCGGCTTATCTTTCTTAGCAAAAAGGAGTGAACAAAAACTTGTACAATGGTTGTGCTGGTGGCTACAAATATGCAGCGGTGAAGCAGCAAAATGTAAAATAGATCTGGAAAAGCTAAATTTGCATGTAGAACTTGATGTGCCTGAATAGATCAATGCTGCTCTTTGATCATCTGATTGTAGAGATTCTAAATTCATTATTATGCCCAGTCCTTTTACTTAAAGTATGCAGGTGTGGCTCTACGATGAACAAAAATGACATATAAAACCCCATGTAGCTCCTCTCTGTCATACTTGTGTTCTCACATTACATCACAATAATTGGGTTTTTCAAAAAGAACGAAATATGCGGAACACATGTTTTAGAACAGGTGCTGAATGAAAGCACCTGACAGTGCACTTGAACAAATGGAGAAAATGGGAAGAAGTAGAGTTCTTCCATCTGCAGGGAAATGCATCATGAAAGGAATCTTAAAAAATAAAATTCAATTCATGATAAAATTAAACTTTAAATATGAATTTATATTTAGAGCCCATGTTTAATCCTCATTGATGCAAGTAAGCCTATGTACTTGTATGCTAGGGAAAGGGTATATTGTGGGTGTAGTGCATTTATTTTCAGTAATGATTTTCTCATTGACTCAATGAACCAAAATTACAAGGCTGCTGTTTTATTCCTTCAAAGCTACTAGAGGCAAAGAGAATAGATAATGAATTTAAAAGAGCACACCAGAAAATTCTGTTCCAGTCTGCACATACAAAAGAAATGACAGCGCCACAAAAAGTCTGACTGCAGGGAGCCATACCAGCCTGGGACTTCAAGTTTAAAAGTGCAATGGTGCATCTGTCAGACCTCAGCTTCTGTCTTAGAGTCAGTTGTAATGCTTGTTAAGTTTTGGGTCTGATGGTAATTAATGTACCTCTTAGTAAATATGCCTCTACACTCCTGCCACCTCTGAGAGCAATATCCTCACTGGGATCAGCAAAATATCACAAGAGACAAGGTTTTGCAAAACAAGCAAAACACTGAAGAGCAAACGTGAAGCCTTGAATTTCAAATCAGCTTGTCAGGGTAGTCTGGGGTCACCAATTTGGCATTACCAGAGAAAATAAAAAGACATGACACAGTGTACTATAAACAACACTGGGCTGCTACTCAGCAACTGGCTGTCACAATACTTTGCTACATCTGGTAGAAGACAATCATGTAGGAACTAAAAAGCAACCTTTACAGCTAATTATAGCCATCAGGAGATACTAAGATCAACATCTACTACTACTGGCTTCTCCTGGGATTTGCATCATGATCGCTCCACCTTCATGTATTAATCGGAAGTAGGGACAGGATTTCATGATGATATGTCAAAAACGTAACCAGTGAACCCATGGAATTAAGCTACAATATATTTATTTCAATCACAATGAATGTGTGTTCTAATTTTACAGATGGACATAGAATAAAGTTCTTTGTCAAGCTTAAACAATTTAATTGTTGGAGCCTTTACACTGAGATCGTTTGATCATCCTGGCACTAGAAAGCTCTAAGTTATCATTTGATGAGTCTGGAGCTTCCTAGATGGTTCTCATTATAACTGCACCCACAGCATGCACATGTGAGGAGACAGACGCGCACGCAGTCTCATCTAATTTCATCCCAGCTTTGGTCGGATGAACAAGGACAGTTGAGAATCGTCTTACACCCACTCAGAATTCAGAAGTGCACCAGGAAGCATGAAATTGTTTTATTTATTTACGACCTGCCTCGTTGTCCCTGAAAATGAATGTGACTTACAACTTAGAATGGCATTAGAAAGACTTTTAACAATGCTGGGATGCAGAGGAGATGAAGGGAGGAGAGAGAGGAGGGGCACGAGAGGGCAAATAATGTGCAAAAAAAAAAAAAAGAAGGCGAGCAAAGAAAGAAGGAGAGAGGAAAGGGGAAATAATATATCCACATTCTTTTTATACAATTGAAAACATAATTCTATCGTTTCAATTTGTATTTCATGCAATTTAGTGCTCAGAGACATTTGTGTCTTGTGTTCAATTTCAAATGGAAAAAAGACACAACTATGAACTTTTTTTCAATGCATTTTGAAGTATCTGTTGACTCAGTAATAGTGAAACATAAAGCAAGTCATCATAGATGGAATTGGAGGGAAAATAAATTGCTTTAGCTTGTTAAGACTGAGCAGGCTATGTAATAGCTACCTATATAACAAACTAGATAGTGACAATACAACATTTTATTGTTTAATAACTGAAAAAATTTAAAAAGACAGATTTTCAATCAATCTGAAGATATTCGTGACTTTATAACACAAAGTTTATCTGCATTGTTGGCTAAAGAGGAGAGAACAATGGCTGATGACAGCAAGGAAACAGAGGAAGAAAGATGAGAGGGCAGGGTAAAAGCAGCGCAAAGTCACAGGAAGGGTAGGTGGGAATGAAACAGAATGCGGAGGGAATGAAAGGAGCAGTGGGGTATTTTGCTATCACAAATAGTTGAGGGATATTTCCTCAGCCAAGGCGCTAATCCGGCTAGCATTAGCATTTTCATGAGTCCTGTGTCCGACTCCGGAGGTTGGCAGAGCATGTCACTGCCTCATTTGGTTACTTTTGCACACACACACACACACACACACACACACACACACACACACACACACACACACACACACACACACACACACACACACACACACACACACACACACACACACACACACACACACACACACACACACACACTACAGAAATGCTCAGAGCCCTATTAGCGTCTGTATGTGTTTATGTGTCATGCACACCCATATCATGCTCCAAGCAACACAACAGAGCTGCTGGCAGCACTTCCTTTATCTACCAAAGTAGCCCTCATTCCTTCTTTAAAATAAATTTATCCTCTTCACTGCTTTCCAGTCATAGTCACTTATGTATTCTAAGAATCATGTTGTTGGCCTTTTGCAGCCTTAAGTGATGAAAACCCGTACTCTTCAAACTGCATTTCTTTCACACTACTTAACAAACACATATCCATTTAGCAATATGTAGAACAAACTCACTTTCAAGTAGAATTTTTTTTATATTAAATATGACTAAAATGTGTTTGGATTGTCAAGCACTTTTTAGCAAGGAACCAGACCACTGATTTGTGACTATCACATCCCGCCTGATTCTCAATTAAAAAACTGTTTGCTGCATAAAAGGTCCAGAGGTACTGTGTTTACTATCTAGTGCATTTGGTCATGACAAGAGTGCACAGTTCGTGGGTTTCTCGCTAATGGACTCTACTGATGTTTAAAAAAAAAAAAAAAGAAAAGAAAAATAAAAGCAGTGCACTCTCCTTTTAGCCGGGTGACATTTATTTGGCTATTGAAATTTCAATTTTCTTTGTTTTTTCTGGCTCAGAGTGTTGCTGTGTGCACAGCAAATCTTCTAAGGGAACCAGTAGTGAATGAACTCAGTCATCTGTGGTCAAGCAAATACATTAACATTGCTCAAGGGTTGCCATTCCCAAAAAAGATGCCTTTACACTTTGTATTTTAGTTTAAATATGCCAAACTGTGTTGAAAAAAAGGATCTTAGATTTTTCCCTTTTAAAGAACTTTAATGAAAAATGTTAATATTGTGCAGCCCAAATGTGTAATGATGAAATGTTTCTAGAAAATAGCTGGGTATTACCTTTGAACCCTGTGGGCTCAGAACTCAAATTAAGCGATTTCATTCTGAGCAAAATCTCATCATGAAATATAAGTGTCACCAGGCTCAACAGTGACAAGCCTGTAATTTGTTTTGGTAAATTAGTGTTTCAAAGGGCACATTCCCCTGCCACCAGAACAGAATAAAGCACAGCACAAGCAAGTAATGAAACACGGAATAAAAAAAAAAATAAAATCTGCCTTACCTATACTGGCCTCTTCAAAAGAGATGGTCATAGAGGCTTTCCCCAAGGCGTTGGCTGCTGTCACGTTCACTTTGTAGGGGAAACTGGAGAAAACTTCAGGAAAACGTACATGACAGCGATTCTTGTGTACGGGATCTTTCTGCACCTCCAGAGAGCGCTGGTTATGTCTGGAGAAGAAAACGATAAACAAAAAAAAAGAGGGGGAGGAAGAGGTGATGAAGTAGAAGACGTTAAAGAAGATAAAAAAAATAAGACAAGGACAAAGGATGGTTTTCTAGCCATTTTTTTATGTTTTCTGCTTGAGAGAAGCACCGTAAACATTGATTTGGAAATGAAGAGAGCACAGGAAACTGGTTTTCTTCCAATAGAATGTATGTGATACCTCAAAGCTTGGCATATAACTCCAACTCTAATACTGAAAAGTGCTGACGAGCCATCCTGTTTCACAGATCAGGACATATTAGATTTGGGACCTAGCCAGATGTGAGTTTTACTATCTTGCTTTAAATTGTGCACTTTTTTGTAGTGTCTGCACCGATATGTACTTTTACAACTTAATTTTACATTTGCCTATAGGCTAAAATCACATGTAAATCTTTCAGGACTTTAAAGGAAATCATAAAATATTTGCGTGGTAATAGTGAATCAAATACAGATGCCACCAACAGAAGTTGGTCTCAAGGACGTGCAGCAGTCCTCACCTTAAGGTGTAAAAATTTGGGATAATAAAAAAAAAAGTAAAGGTTGTTAAGAATAATGTGAAGGTGGGATGAGATGGGATGTAAAAACGCTGTTAATTGCTGCTCTGCTCTTGCTAAAGACGCTGACCACTGTTCCTCTATAATTGTCCTCTTCATCTCTGCTTCTCCCTGTCCCGCTCCTCATTATTATTCAAACAGAATAATATTAGTGTTAAATATTTAATGAAGGCAGTGTCCACCTGCTGTGGTATGAGCTTTGGGACTCGTTTTGAGTGAAGAGAGTATTTAAGGTGCACTCATACTGCTAAAATACTCCCAGACCCCTGAGAAGAGTTGGCAAGAGTTGATTACAGAATGAAACCAAAATGATGTACAGTATGTATATTTCTTATAATTCTCTTTCTTAACCCATTTGGGTTTTTTGAACATTTGAAACTTTTAATACTTTCTAAATCTGTTTTTTTTCCTCTCTCTTCTGCTTTGCTTTTAAATGATATTATTCAATAGCTTTGTGGTTAGATATTTTCCATCACAGACTAATATGTGTAACAACAATAGGAACTCCGTTTCCTCCATGGCTACAGGGATGTTTTATTTACTCTGTATTGAATGATATATTCAACATTTTTGTGAGCATAGTTCAGTCACTTTATAAGAAAAATAGTTCAGTTTGAAAGAAATGGTCTTTCTGGGTTAATTATGTTCTACATTCAAAAAGCTATATTACTTTTGCCTCATATTATTTGTTGAGTGAATAGAGAGTCAGGGCTATATTTGTGTGCCTCGTAAGCTCAATTCAACAATCCTTTATGATGAACAAAGAATGAACAAACAATCATTTTCAAAACACATTTTTTTTTTATTTCGTTTGTCATCCTCAGTGTCAGACTGAAAACTTCCTTGTTGTTAAACTGTCCTTGGTAAATAACTAAGCTATTTTAAGTCTTGACATTTATTCTCCATATAAATAATAGAAATACAAACTATGGTATTATTGGCCCCTCTTCCTATTCATAACTGTAAGATTGCATCTTGTCCAGGAAATAAAATAGGACTGAGGTTGAAATAAAATGGAATGGTCATGTAAGTCAAGACAATTAAAGTAGGCTTGTTCAAACTGATGCGAAGCAAAAATAACTGTACTTACTGAACGTCCACTTCAAAGTTGGTGGGGATGTATGTTGGGTGCACCTGGTGCCAACTGCAGTAGAAGCCTTTAGGATACGCATTGGATCGACAAGTGACTGCGGGCTCTCGGGGGGAAACTATGCAAAGAGGAAACAAAACAAAAAAAAGCAAATTAGAACAACACATAAAGCAGCTGTGCATAATTATACAGTATACTTCCTTATTTAATAATTAATTCTGAATCAAGTATTTATTTAAATAAGTTTCTGTAAAATGATGTGTTTCTGGTTAGCATTTATGTGCTTTTAATTTGTTTAGCTGTGAAATAAATGAAATAAATGCTTCAAGTAATTATCTTAGGCAAGATTGAAGAAAGGAGTGATGCTGGAGTGGTAGAGAAAAGTAAGAATAAAAGAGGCTGGCCAGAAAAAGTGATGTTGTGCCAACTCTGGCCTCCTCCAAGATTAGGGTCTTTTCTTTCCAGCTAGTCAACCGCACACTCATCCGCCACTCCCTTTTTCACCCCACAGCTTTTAACCCTTTTACCTTTGTTATCTCAACTGTAATATGCAGCATATTTACAATGTGACATCACTAAAACAAATGTCTGTATGTTATTTCACCGAATAAGAATAAATTGCCACTTCTAGAGTTTGTGTTCACTGTTTCCCCATTTTTTTTTCCCCAGGCAGGTTTTTCATTTCACCTATAGTGTTTTAGATAGGCCCAGTATATTGCTGTGACACTATATGGGGCTGGCATTATTAAATACTGGATCTCAGCCAGTCAGTAGTGATCATCTAATGGACCTTGCATAGCTGAGGAAGTCTGGGAGAAAGTGAAAGGGCTTGGTGTACAATTTGATCGAGGTTATGAATCTGTCATGTATTGTATTATGGAAGATCAATTGCCATCCAAACATACAGAACTGATGCAAATAACTACAATTATTATACTGGCTTCCCCAGAGGCAGAGAAGTCCAATCTTAGTGCCCTTGCTGGAATATATTAGACTTGTGAACTGACAGACTGCAGGAGCACTGAACTGTATGCACTTCATGGAGGTTTGCACTTAGGCAGTAATTTTGTTGCGAAATTCAATAGATCCAACCTGGACAACCAAAAGATGAGCATACACACACACATACACACTCACACACATTTCTAGACACTGATTAACAAGAGTTAAAAAACATAATGGCAAATCAGCTGCACGGATGAGTGCAATGCACACTTTTGCACACACAGTTATTTGTTACTGTATAGCATTCATTTCCCACCCGTGTTGCTTTTATTTTTCACACAGTTGCATTCGCTTACTACATCTTTTGATTTTCATAAGACATAATAGCATTCTTGCTCGCTCGCATAATATGAGCAACCTCAATTTTATGTTTGCTAAAAACAAATATTTGTATCTAATGTTTTACTAAAGGTTCCAGCATAATATTTTCAGAACCTTATGACAATAACAAGCCCTTTACTAAACGTATGATCTCATTACAGCCAAGGACCCGGTGGGGAACCAGAGGGGATCTGTCACAGATCTGTATGGGTCCTGACTGGGACCAGCCAGGCTGGCTGCATCTGTATACTCCTGACGATAACGGCTACAGTCAATTACTCTTTTTAGTCAGTAATGTACACCAAGTGTTGAATAGGTGTGACGGGTCAACCTGTCTTTTAAGAGCCACCAACCCATTCTCTGCGGACATGGGAAAAAACTGCAGGAGCTGCTTAGTAGAGCAGGATTTTGCTCCCAGGTGGGGAAAAACGATAGCTTTGTTTTTGCAGGGCTTCCAGGGTGTGGTCAGATGAAAGGTAATAATTACACCCAACAATGTCACAAAGACGAGTCCGTTCCCTTACTTATATTTCAAATAACTTTTTCAGCTATTCGCAGTGGTTTGATAATGGTGATGGTTTAACTCAAAGGGGCACAGGGCATTTCCAACAAGAGGAGTATCCTCTGTTTGCATCTTCATCATCTTTTGGTTTAGAATAGAATTCTGAGTTTACCATTAATGTTACATGAATCATAAATGGTGCATTATTTAGAATAAATAATAATAGTTGTATGGTTTGAAATAATGTTAATGATGGCTTTTAATTTCCTTTTTAATGTCTTTCTTTCGTTTTATTGGCACTTTGAGCTCCATTCCTGCAGGAAATGTGCTGTACAAATAAAGTTTATTAATTATCACCATGTCTCATTGGAAATTAGTTTTACAACAAAACATTTTACATAACTGTAGCAGCATTGTGTCTAACTACTCCCTAATTTGCAATTATAATAATTATGAAGTAAGCCTCTAAAAACATCTCCCTCAAGATGTTTGCGTAAACATGCGGGCTCCATTGGCTGCTGTGCGGTCATTCCACTGTCACACACAATCAGCTGTGTTTAAGTGGTCACCACGGCAACTAATTATCTTGTCAATAACTTCAGTGATGAGGTGCCAGGGACGACATCCAATCACAGCCAATTAATCACAAGGTCTAATTGGGGCCATCTCGATCAATTGGCTCCTCATCTGAGAGCTCCAGTCAAAGTCACGAAGACACGGCTCCAAAGAAACATACCCACACACACATGCTGAGTTACAGGTATTTGTGTAGGCTTTGTAGAATTAGCCGCAAATCAATCAAACCAACTTATTAGGAACTCAGAGAAGTTACGAGTTTAAGTAAACCAAATGTCCGTGTTAGAAAAAAGGAAGCAGTGGGTGAAGATTTAAAGCATTAAAGAAATGAGGACTGTATAGAGTGAGTATGAGTTTGTGTTCACGCCAGCCATGTTTGGAATGGTGCATTTGAACTCGGGAGGGGTTTGCTCCTTTAATTTAGTGCATTTTGCCAGGTGAGAGTTGTGTCAATCAAGCCACCTCCTAGATGACTGAAAGGGCAGTTCTTACGGTGTCTCTAAGGGGACCGAGGCGCGGTTTGTTATGAGGGAGAACACGATCTGAACCATCAAATGACCCCACAACCCTAGGGTTTATGTGTACAAGGAGACAGATGTTGACATCTAAATTCCAGCTGTTCATCGTTGTTTGAAAGCCAAGGACATGTTACTAAAACTTTGTACAATGTTAAAGCTACTGATATTTACATGTGATTTAAGTTTATGGGCCCTGGTGCACTTTGTTGTTTTCAACATTTAGCTTTGGTACTAGCAAAGGAAGGATTTTGAAAGAGGAAAGACAGATTGACACAAGATGAGCAGAGAAAAAGGGAGAAAGGAGTAAGAACAACAAAGGAGAAATGGAAAAAAATTTAGGGCAACTGTTTTTTTTTTTCGTTTTGTTTTTTTGTTTTTCTGAAATGCATCAGTCAAAACCGAAGCCACCTTTTTCAAAACACAACACACAATCTACATTACCAACATGCATCTTGGCCAAACAAAGACTCTCACCTCCAAAACTCAAAACATTTCAGACATGTTTCACAATAAGCTCATTCCCCCATAACGCTGGCAACAACTCTCACTCAAAACTCCTACACAGACCCCAAAAACATGGGGCATTGCATAATGAACCTTTATTTAGAAGTTTGAGTTTGTTAATATATAAGTATTTCAGTAACACTTTTTTTTTTTTTTTTTTTTTTACAGTTTTTACTCTATTACTACATATGTAACAAGAATGAATTAGAGATGCTTCAATATCTGTCTGTTTTATATAAAGCATATGTATATATGTGCATATTTTACTTATAACTAAAACACTGAAACCTGTAATTCCACAGATGAAACTATAAATACCAAAATAAGTAAATTAATAAATAAATAATAATAAAATATAAGCATCTGACAACATAATATAATCACTATACGATGAGGTTCTGGCTTGAATTTGGCTATAAGTGACATTCACTCTCATACTGTTTTAAATGTTTAAACAGTTTTGAAAACCCATAGAATTAAAATTATGCTGAAAATATCTAGTGTTTTGCAAGAGAATGTGTTAATTATATATGTTTTGAATGTGAAATCAACCAAAAGTGATTTACAGTTTGGTCTGAGTAGACTTTTATTTCAGTGCCTTTGAACTTTTTTTTTTTTCAATTTTCAAAATATGACTTCAGTTTTGACCAAAAAAAGGACAAAAAAACTCTTAAAATGCCCTTAAAATAAATGTCTGACTCACAGCATGTACTGCATGCATCCACAATAACACATCAAATGCTCTGTGTACAGATCAAAAACAGAGGGTGAAACAGAAAAGATAACACAAAAGAACAAAGAAAAACAATGATATGAATATTAAAGGATGTAAAACAATAACTTGAATGAAACTGTCATTGTACTTTTTGTTCTTTTCATGTGAACCAACCTGTGAGATATAACCTGACTCAGTGGTAGACAGGACACCAAATGCATAATTGGTATTTGAATCAATATGCTTTCATCATCTGCTTTGAATTGCTAAACACTGAATGTGATTTTGAAGATGCTCTTTGGTGGCCTCATAAAAGACACCCCTGCATGTGTACAAATGTTGCGCATGCGCAAGTGGTTAGTAAGGCTACTTTTAAATGGTAATAGGTCACAGACTCAACTTGCTGTAGACTGTTGCTCATAAATCATAATGAGACCAAACCAAAAGGAAAAAAAAAGTCTGAGAAAAACACAAGCAAGCAAATATTGGGGTTGAGTCTCTGTAACCTGGCTTTATTGTAGACCTTTTTCTGCCCTGTAGACTCATTCTTATTTCAAGATTTAAAATTGTATGTTCCTTTTAGACCATCATTTCTGTATGATGGTCTATATGATAAAGGTTTGACTGGTTGTTTCCACATATTGACTCACATATCAGATTCAGACTTGAACAACTATGGATGTATTTGAAAATGTTATTTTGTGTATATCTCACAGGTGCTTTAGTATACTATTTATTCTATCATTTAAATTGTTCATACCTTTGTCAGTCAATTTGCTCCTAATGACTTCATGTAAGTGATGGATTGTGGTTTCTGTTTTAATTAGTGCCTTTTATAAAATACCAATGTGCTGGGGTCCTCAGGGAGCCCAGTGAAAAGCAACCAACTCTGCCGATGCAGTTTTAATAGATGGAAATATTTATTATATCATTTATTGAGTTCATGCTTTCCTCATCTGCTCTGTCGACAACCCTTGACACTGCTTCTCCAAAGGTAAGATGATATTTAAAGTTAGAAATACATAATTTCAATTATAACATTCGAAAATAATAAATCTGTTCTTTGTAGATGACATTTGTATAACGTATACCATTTTAAGAAGAAATAAGTTAATATTTTGCTATGATGGTTATTCCTTCCTATTATCCCCAGAGACCCCCGTGGGTATTCCCTGTATGTTAAATATGTTGGTAGGTTGAGATTTAAAGAAAAAGGAGCTAAAACTGCTTTTCTCCGACAGAGGCAGAGTTTTTTAAAGATATTCCAATAGAGCCCCAGAATATAAATATAGACCAGGAAAAGTACATGATAAGTAAAATGGCAAATACAGCTTTTTCCATAATGCTTTTCTGAGTGAAACAGAATGTGTGGGTGGATAATTGAAGGATTTCATTTGGTAAAGTGAGCGTTCAGACTGCAGAATCACAGTGATGTGGAGTTTTAAAGGAACCTTCCCTCCTTTGACAGCATGACTCACTTCTGAAGACATAATACAAGCTTTTGCAAACCGATAGTTCAGTTTTATACAATGGGTGTAATTAGCTGGTCACCCCATAAAATATTTTATTTGCTTACTTTATGTTTGACAGAAGGAGGAGGATGTTTGGCATATATTTGGAATATAAAAATAGATGTGGTATCAAAGTATATGATAATAATGTGGGACAACATTTACTTGAGCCAATTAAACCTTCAGAATAAACCTGCATTTTAAATGCATTAGATTACAGGATCAAGGTTCTGATGTAGTTCTTCTTGCAGCACTGTGACAGGTTTTAGAATTTTTGATCACCTTGTTCAAAACAGTTAGTTTATATTTCTCTTTTCTTTCATAGAGAATAATATTCACTCTTCTAAATTCTCAGTTCACACACACATATGCATGCGCACACACACATGCATGCACACGCGCACACACACACACTCGCAAGATGAGGGACAATGACATCCAGTGGCCTGGTTGCTAGGCTGCAGACGCTGTAGTATTTGCTATTTGGTTGTGTTAGCAGCCTCCCTGTTGCTTTGTGTGAGTGTGTTTGTGTGTGTGTGTTCATATGCATCCCTATGTGTGTGCACATTCATCTCTTTTGGTGCTTGTGTGTGTTGGGAGTGGATTCTCTTGCTATGACAACAAAGATGAATGCTTTTCTTCCTTGTTGCAACTTCTCTTTTAGAGAAAAAAAAAGATTGGGTGCATGAGATTCAAACAGTTACAGCAGTTACCACTCTTTCTTGTTCTAAATGTCTTTTCATGTTTGTCTTGGTTCAGTCTTTCATCGACTCAATTTTGACACAAATATTGTCGGTCTTAATGCCACAATAACAAACACACAATGACAATAGCAAACAAATCCATCCATCTATTTACCCATTTATATTTCTATGTGGAATCAATCAATCAATCAATCAATCAATCAATCAATCAATCTATCTATCTATCTATCTATCTATCTATCTATCTATCTATCTATCTATCTATCTATCTATCTATCTATCTATCTATCTATCTATCTATCTATCTATCTATCTATCTATCTATCTATCTATCTATCTATCTATCTATCTATCTATCTATCTATCATTGAATCATGTTTTTCATATTATAAATCCTACTAGAAAGAACTGGGTCCTCTTGGAATCTGCGTTGCTCTCAATGGCATAACCCGTTTAGGCAGATGGCTTTGGTCTCCGCTTGACTCAGCCTGCCAATGCCAAAACTCACTGCATTTTACATTAGCTTAGTCATGTGTCATGGGAGCAACAGGAATGTAAATAAAAACTGTAGGACGAAGTCATAGAAAAAGAGAGACAGAGACGCTGTGGTGCCTTTTTGTCCAGACCAGCTGTCGTGGCTAACGGTAATGTAATTGTGGTGCAATATTTTTATCCGGTGTTCTGGAGATATCCTGCAGCATGTATGCAGCACATGTGAGTGTGTGTGTGACAGTATGCCATTGGGTTGTGTGTACTCTAATGTGAATATGCATTTTTTATATGCACACATAGTGGACAATGTATGCATTTGTGGCTATTAAGGCTTAAGCTATTAAGTTGTTTGTGCCCTTGTCTTTTAAAAGATTTGTACATCTCTGGTCGTAGTTATGAGAAGTATATTAAAATAGTACCTTTAACCCATTTATCATACAGTTTCCTCTTTGTCTTTTTTAAGTAGTTTGGTATGTTTGGCAAACGTTGGAGCTTTAAATTCAATTAAAGCGCAGTAAAAAAAACGAGCAATAAAAGTGGGGAGATATCTCAAACTGTAAAAGAAAGAGCAAGTGCTTGTGTGTGTTCTGCATGTGTGTGTGTGTGAGAGAGAGAGGGAGAGAGAGAGAGAGAGACAGTACCCCTGTCTTCAAATCTATTTGATTATACAAAACCTCCAGTCTAGTTTATACAATCACTGGGATTAGCTTTGATTCAACACAGAGGAATTAAAACACATACATATGCACACAAGCTCACGTTTGCTTCTTTTCTAGTTTTATTCTGTATCCATCTCATTTTTTCATCCTCCCATCCACTCTCTTTCTCTCACAGTCATTGGCCCAGAGCTGCTCCTCGACATGAGGGAGTGAATAGGGGAGCAGCGAGTACACACACACAAAACAATGATGCCCTGGCATTCAAAGAATGTCTCTGGGCCAATTGGAAACAGCCGTGTGTGAGAGATGAATGAATGAAAGGAGGATGAATACCTTATGAGAGCATCAGGAGTTTATAAGTGAGACGCGGAAAGACAAAGGTGGGAAGAAAAGCAGCAAGTGTGACTTAAAAAGCAAAAAATACGGTGTGTAGGGTGGTAAAAATAGGCTAGAATAGAGAAATTATCTGTTGTATTATGCTTTTCTATTCCTATAACAACATGACCTAACCTGCAAAAGTAAGATGAAAGCTGTAATAAAGCAAAATTATGATTTAAAAGGACAGAAGAGAGGTAACAATGAAAGGAGATGTTGACAGGTTTCCATTGACCTCAGAAGCACTGGAGGTCAGACACAGGAAGACGACCATTATACCTGGACACTTAGATTACCTCCCGGCATGTCTCTCACACTCTCTCACACACATGCAGTCACTTAGCCACCTGACATCACAAATCTCCCTCAAAGCTTGAAAATAACAGCTTATGTTTCACAGGAAATAAAACAAGATTCTCAAGCAGCTTCACATGTATAAACACAGTCTCACCTCAAGCGCTTTCTGCGAAATTGTTTGGACATTTCAACTGCTCCCTTCCTCACGCAAATCCTCTGATGGTAAAGGTGGTTATGAGATGACCAAACAGGTTTTGTGACCACTGACTCACTCTATAATACTCAAGACTTGATTGCAATACATGGGTTTGATGGTATACTATGTCAAAAAAATGCAAATCCAAATTTCAACAACTGAACCTGGATGTGTTTGTTGAGAGACAAGGGAAATACTATTATTACCTCCTAGCAGGAAAGGAAATTCTGTCACTGCTCCCTTCCCACATGCCTCTGTTTCTCCATTTCTCTGTCAGTTACAATCATTTTTAACCAGTGCCTTTATTTTCCCCATTTTTACACCATTCTCTCTTTTTGGTGCCATTCAGTCACCATGGTTATTGCTGTCTCACCTCCAAATGCAGGAAAAGCGTGTATAGAATAAAAAAAAAAGAGTGTACCCAACTTGCCTCAGACCTCTGCAGAAACTAGTAGTACAGTATCTAGAAGCTTTTGAAAGGCCAGGCATTCCTTTCATGCTACTTCATTCTTACCATATTTCATTATTATTCATCTTGACTTCACAGTGAAGATTGCCAGAGAATTTAGAAAGAACACGGTGCCACTCATGAGTAATTTGTGAATTTAAATGCTTGGACCTTTCGTCACAATTTATTTTAATTATCTTTAGTCATTGCATTACTGCCACTAGAAAGGTAAGCTATTGCAAGGACTGAAAAACCGTGAGATAAAATCTTCTGAGAAGTTGTTTCTTGATATTTAATTGGTTGTCTAGAAGAAATTATTCTTTTCACAGATTGAATGGTCTTGCACTCCCTCAGAGTAGGGCTTGGTTAAGGATGAATTGCTTTTGTCAGTGATACTGCAGCAGGTTAAACACAGAAGTCTGGGACACACTGTAAGCAATCTAGGAGGGCCCTGACAACTAACTCATCATCTTCCTTTTTTGATGTTGAAGATGGAGGGCAGACCATTTATTTCCCTCTGCTCTTCAGTTGCTATATATCTCACCAACTCAACAACAACATCTTTTGTGCTAGGAGTGTGCCAAATTCTCAGCGATTTCTAAATAGGCCTTTACTGTATTTTATATTGAAAGAAAGGTATGACTACATCACAGTGATAGTTGATGAGACACTTGTAGAAAGTCTACTTGCACTTGTACTGTGCACAATTTAAATTTAAATGTGTAGAGTTGCGATGTTGCTAGTCCGCTAAGAGTTCAAGGACTATGTGACCATAGAAATAAGGCTCTGTTACTGCTGCAACAATTGCTTCTTAGCTACAAGGCACATGATGGTGAAATGAGTGACATGTTGGGATTGACCAATCGGAGGTGTCAGTCTGCCAAATGCACAAATTGCAAACTGCCATCACTCAAAGAGAGACAGAGAGAGAGAGAGAGAGAGAGAGAGAGAGAGAGAGAGAGAGAGAGAGAGAGAGATAGGAGAAAGGTAGGTAACAACTAAAAGCTTAAACCAAATTTAGCTGTCAGATTCAAAGATAGACAGGTAGACGTACTGATGGATGAACAGACAGTCAGAGAGTGATGCAAAAACCATCTAGGCATTGGTCTACAAAGATGTGAAAACAGTGATAAGGTCATATGAGTCATCCTTCACTATATTCTTGAAGAATACAGGCCTGAATACTGACCGATACGGTCCTGTGGATACTATGCCTCTGTTCTGCTGCAGTTTGCTGCCATGGTTTGGGTCCACTCATCCCCTTAGTGGAAAGGATCACTGCACTTCAACACAAAGTTGTTCTGAGTGATCACCTGTATCCTATGATGAAATATTTCTATCCTGATGTTGCTGATCCTTCTAGAATAACAATGCCCCAACCCATCGAACACGAGGGGTCACTGAATGGTTGGCGAATATGAAAATTATGTGAATTATATGCTGTGGCCTTTGCACACTTGACTTGTCACCTGCCTGTTGATAGAGATACACTGTGGCTAGCTAAAAGCAAGAATAAAGGGTAGAACACAGATAGTGATAAATAGACTCAGTGTTTTAGACCTACAATACTAACACTGACTGCAACACACAAGACCATCACCTCAGCAGAATCCACAAGAAAGAGATAATATAATATCAGTTCTATTTACATAATTACTGTATGTGCCAGGTAGTTAGCTAATGGTACTCATTAGCGGAGATGAGAGCTTGGTAATAATTCAAATTTAATTTAGATTTGGCATTGTTTATGCTGGTTCCACAACCTGGATCTACAGGAGAAGCTGGAGAATTTACCTGAGCTGGTTTGACCACTATCTGTGGGACTATGAATATAAATATCCATACTGATGTAGGCCTATTAATTATTAAATATATACAACAGAAAATCACTGTGAAATGTAAGTTGTATCAAGGTCAGGATCACCTGTGGAATGCAGCAAACTAGAATATAGAAACAAAAGTAGTCTATAACTTTTCAAATTTCAAGTATGGGACATCATGGTGACCTACACTGTTAATGGCATGGCTTAATATTGTAGAATCACTTCTTAAGTACATGATGTAAGGGAATTACAACTCATTCTGGTCCTGTACTGTAATATGAAGTGCCAACAATTGATGTGACCTTTTTCCTCCAATGTTCACTTCAGTAGAATGACCTGTTCACCATGCATCACTGATGTGATTTATTGCTTGTCAAAGCTTGCAAGCTTCACAAAGAGGAAATGGAAGTGTGAAGAATAAAGGCTGCATCCCATCTACAGTTAGTACATGACAACGTGTCCTTCTATAGGATTCCAAAGCAGATAGCATAATTGTAAAATTACATTCCCTCACCCTTGAAGGAACATGTCTTGAGATTTCCAGTCCTGGAGGCAAAGGTGGGCAACAGGGGAGGCTAAATTGAGGCAACAAAGCGAGAAGGACTCGGTCTACATGGTCCAATGAAGGAACAAACAGAGATCTCATTCCCTCAGCAGCATTTTGGCACCGCCGCAACCATAACAGGATGCTCTTATCGCACCTGTCCTCATTCCATTGAGTCATGTTTCGATTCAACAGTAAAGAAGCACAAACACTAAAGCTGGTGACTCCAGCTTTTGAATATAACCCTGAATCTGAGTGACGGGTTGAAATGGTGCATACTTTTCCCCTTCTTGTATTCCTCCTGACTTCTTAAGTTGATTTTCCGATAACAAAATGATAAACTGGAGAAATCTGAGCATAGCACACCGGCATAGATATTAAATATGATTTTCTTTTCCATGAAGGATTTTTAAGGAGACCATGTTTCCTAACCTCCTCGGCTTCTGACCATTTAACACATTTCCCACGAAAGACAAGATTTTCCTGTTGCTGTTATGGAGTATCTGATAAAGGTTGGTCAACATAAAGGTTGGTATCTACTTGGGAAGTAGATAAAACAGTGTTTTAGCTTGGCTAATGCTACATGATGCCATACCAAAATGCTAAAGAACATCACAAACCCAGAAAAATGCATTTCAAAAGGCACAGGTTGAACAAGCAACGACACCACCAATGGACTCAGACTTCAAACATTCATCCCTACCAATAGTGAGTTGACAGGGTGCCACTGAACCACTGCTGTAAGTTTAACTTGTTATTACTCTGCTTGTTTTCCTCAACATGTCTGCTGCTTTATGTTACATAAATGCAATTAGATATATGTATTACATTCTGAGTAATTCTGATAAAAATACATGCATGTAAATACATGTAAAATGTAGCTTGAGCTTATCACTTCCAGTGCAGTTTTGGATGGTGGGCGTAACAAAGATCATTGCTGTAGGTTATTTTTGCTGGGAAATTCACACGAAGATCAATAGTTTTCTCTTTTAGAGTAAGAATGAAAGGCTGGAGGCAGGGGAGAGTACACTGTGTATCTTCTCTAGCTTTTTAGTCTCTTCATGTGTCCCTTTTCTGTCCTTTTTATATGTTACTCTTGCTTTTTTTTCCTCTCCCAATCATCCTTTCTCATCATTCCCCCTCGAGTTCACTTTACTCCCTCCCACAGTTTTTTCTTTTTTTTTTTGTGTGTGTGGTGTTCGTTAAAAATCATGGGTATCAACCAACCTTTACCTCAATCTGTCTCAACCTATCATTAGTTGATTACAAACAGCTTTATTGGCACTGGCCGTCTCGACTATATTACAGGGCTCGGCAACCTGTCATTATATTTTTATCAGCCAGGCTGTTTTTAAGTGTATCGGATTGGTGAATCATGTTTGATTGCATGAATGTGTGTCATCTCAAAAACATTTGTTTTCTTCACGGAAACTTCTATTTTACAGAGTAAAATCTATTCACATGTGGGAATGAAACCATTAAAGGAGAGAGACAAGCAGACGGTGAGAGAGACAGGGTGGTGGTGGTGGGGGTTCGAGGGAAGGGGGTCAGAGATTAAAAGCAAAGGACAGAGCAAAAAAAAAGAAAAGCGAGTGGGCAAGAGAAAGAAAAAGAGGATAAATGACACTCATTGTTCCTTCCTCTTGCTGTCAGTTCTCAGTAATGCTAATCATTGGGCTAATCTGACAGGATGGTACACACACACTCGCACACACACACACACACCATGTGTCGTTGCCCCCCCCGCCCGTGTTGCATTCCAGTGCCCAGTGTCAATGAGAGGGAACCGCCACATTACATGGCTGTTTGTTCTCTTTGTATGCTTGCCTGCAATGCTATTAGAACCAGGGACCATAGCCACTTTTCCACCACATGGTACAGCTCAACTCGACTAGACTTACTGTTTTTGGTTTTCAAATGGGCAGAAGTTGTAGATGGTATCCAATACTTTTCTTTTTTGGTATTACATTGAGGTTCCTGCAGACCACTAATTGGCATGGTCAGTCAATCGTCATTAGAACCATCATTGCGTAATACATCATCATTGCTTGACAGAGGAGAACTTGCATAAACCCTGTATTTTTTAGATAGTCAAGCTACCTGGTTAGAGGCAACAATTCTTTAAAACAAATCCTACAAAACTGCATCTAAATTCATTGCCTGGTCATGACAAACAGCCACAGCCAAATTGATACTGAGAATCGAGAACACCACCCCTTCAATATCTCCCATTGTTACCATGTATGTTGCGTTGAAGATGACGTCATGGCAGTTTCACATGGCTGGTGACAACTAGCGACAATGAAGTGGTGCTATCTGCAGTGGAAAAATACGTTATCTAAAGCATGCAGGGTCGACTAGTCAATTGGTATTGAACCGTACTGTGTGGTGGAAAACATCTTGTGTTTGTGGACAATTTATTTATTTTCTTAAAAAGATGATTGATGTAAACAAAAAGTGATATTGAAGTCATATTTGCCTATGTTCCTTTGTTGTCAGCAGCTGCAGTTACTCCATCATGAGAATTTTATTAGAAACAGACTAAAACAAACAGATTGTTCCACCTCTGGCTTTGTTTTAATGAAGGAAGTTCGCAGATTCAAAACATATTTTTCAATCTGAGATTTAATGTTATACCTTTTTTTAGTTTGTAAACATAAAGTGAACTTTTAATTTTAATCACATTGATTCATGCTCCATTTCCTGGAATGTGGGTAGGTTTTACACTGGCCTTCAAGGGGCGCTCTTGTCGTGCTGAGCTTTGAAAGCAGAGAAATTAAGAGGGAACTTTGCCAGGATGCTACAAAGCTTGGGCTCAGTTTCTGTATCATGATTTCATTAACTGAGAACTTGTTCACGATTTAGTCTACAACTTGACATTTGCGCCAGCGGAAGTCCACTTTTATATAAATGTTTTTAAGAGAATGAGAAAGTAAACAGAAAAGAAAAAAACATGTTCAAAGAAGTCCCCTCACTACCAATTGATATTCACTTTCAGTGGAAGTTGAAAGGGCCACACAAATCTTGGAGGATGCAGTATGTGTGCGCGTGTGGATATTCTGAATATCTAACAGTGGAATGCAGTTGAGTTGAAAAGTGGAGCTGTACCAAAGCTAAACTGTACATGCGCATTTACAGTACATGTGTATGGAAGAGTGTGTGCAGGTATGTGTGTGTTGCTGTGTGTGTTTTTTGTGCACAGGATTTTGTGTGTACTGGCCTATGTTTGTGTTTTAAAACCAGAGTAGGATGCCAGTGTAATCCTTGCATAGCCAGACCCCCAAGGATAACAGAATTTACTGCTGAGTGGGAGAACCACACAGGCATAAGAGAGCACACGCACACATGCTACCTGAGGAGTGAGGATGAGAGCATTCCGAGTCCCCCCCAGAAATACTCACTTGTAAAATTAGTGATGATAATGGTTATTTCTATACAATAGAATAGAATGTGTCATTCTAAATTCATTGCTGAATGCAGTTCCAGACAACAGATAACTCCTGAGATTTAAAACTGACGGAGAGGAGTTTTGAACTAAGAATGTTACCTTCTTACAGGCCTCCTTGAATACATTGGTGGCACAATCAAGCTTGCAAAACTACAGCCCTGAGCCAATGATTAACATAAGGCTGAAAAACACTAATGTAAACAACAACACAGTGTTGCAGAGAGGAGGTGAGTGGTCCTGGTTCAACTCAATGTCTCCTCTGTGGACAGTGCCATGACTATTAATGGCCACTAGGGGCAGAGAATGAGAGGAACGTGAGAAGTTGACTGTAACATTTAAATTACGATAATCTGAAGTTAAAAAAATGCAGGTGATTCAGGTCTAATAGCACATCTGCTGAAAATTTAGAGTAGGAATATGTTCGTGTGGATCGCATCTCCAGTTATTTTTGAAAATCCTACAACATATAAGCTTTAAATGTGTTAATTGCAGTTTGATTTTGCAAATAATTTAGCGAAGCATGAATCTGCAAATGCATGGCATATTTCTTGTGTCAAATCTGCTGAGGAATCACTTGTATGAGATGTATGGCATTTTGTCCATAGCAGTTGCCAAAACCTTTCAATTTCATAAGCAAAAGACCAATAAATGATTTGTTTGTGTAATTCGATAACCTTCACTCTGTTTGTTTCAAGATTGCATTTTATTACGCTGTGGTTTACATGACTTGTGCTACACAAATAGAGTTACCTTGCCTTTAAGGGAACAGGATGTATTATACAAATGAATAGCTCCACCGAGTCCAGCCGTTTTACCCCCACTGCTTCAGAATAATAATATCACATCCTGTTCTTTCAATAGAATGCCTGCAACTGATGTGGATTTGTTTATGTATCAGTGCACATTTCAGCCCAGCAGACCAGAGGTTTCATTGCTCCTGTCATGCTCTTTGTGATCTGCATGAAACTGAATCACAGAGTTTGTTTGACAAACCTGGCAGGTGGTCAGAAAGAAGGAAGTTTGGTTTTCTCTCCATCTTTTCCTCACATTTTCTTCTCTCACCAGCTTAATGGTTCTCCTCACCTTTCATCTTTTATCTTTTCTGATATTCTCTCCTTTCTGCAAGTGTCTCAGTGTGCACGTATATCTGCCTATGCCTGTGCATGTGTGTGTGTGTGGTCTATAGAGAGGGGTATTTGACTGCCTGATAAGTGAGACACACAGGCACTGACAGCTTCATCCATCAGCATGTCTGTTTGATGGACAGGCCTCTGTAGAGAGGTCACACTCCGCATGCATTTCTGTGTGTGTGTGTGTGTGTGTGTGCGCGCGCGTGCGTGTGGTCACACATAACTATTCCACTATTGGGACTCACACACATAGTGACTCTTCTTTGGTCAGAATATCAATGTGATATTCACTGTTCTCCCCTGATATTACCTTCTCTTTCTCTCTGCCTTTCTTCTTTCTTAAACGGCTCTGGCATCTGCTTCTCCTTTTTCCTGCTATTGCAACTTCCCTGCTTACTTTCCACCTTGTATCTTTTCCTCATTCCTTTTAAATTTGACCTCACCTGATGTGAGGATGAAGGGAAACAGGGTCAAAATGCATAGAGGCATTTTCATTTATTTATCTAATGGTGTGGGTCTTTTCAGTCAGCAGGCCTGGCAACCTTGGGAACTATGCTATGTCCGATATCCATTTATTCACTTGCGCACAGGAATGACAGCATTGGTATGTGAGAACATGCATACCAGTGCTGCGTAGGAAGAAAGAGCGCTGTCACTAATTTCCCCGGAGGATCAAAATAGTTCTCAAACTCACAACAAGTAAGTTCTCCCTGGCAACAGAAGCTGCTAAGGCAAGTAAAGAGTAAATTGACCTCTAATTTCTGGGCAAATTGACCTTTAAATTGTTTAACATCATTCAATGCATTTTTCTCCTTCACGGACAACTTTGTTATGGGAACATGAAGCATTTGTACGAGTTACGTCATTATCAATATAAGATAAGGACTTTAAGCAGCCTAGACACTGAGAAAACACCACAATCTGTAACTTCACAGACTTGAATGAACTAGGAAATTCTCATCAGCATAGAATGTGTTGATTATAGTTGCTCCAACATTTGTGGACTATGCTCCAATTTTTTTATATTCAGTAGATAAAGAAAGATTTATTCATTTTTTTAAATCCAACCAAAGAAAACTAAGAAAGACAGAAATAAAATACCCCTCCAGTGATAATATTTAATGAAAAACAATATTTTTGAAAGGAGGAAATGACAAAGTAAAGTAAAACATGTGAATGCTCTCACCCTGATTCTGTTTAAGGATGCTTAGATGAACGAATGTCTAATTGACTATTTAAGAAGTAAGTCTTTGTTTCTTTCATTAATCCAAATCATGGTTTTCCTTTTCTCTCTATAAAGTTGTTTCAGACTAAACAAGAAATGAGACAAATTAACATGTTGCATATTTGACTGATAATTTAGCATATGTCTACATATTTTGTCCATTCAAATAAAAATGTCCAAATATCTGTTTTGTGTGATTCACCATATAGACAATTTCAAGATATTTGCCATTTTTATCTGGAAGATAAAAAAATTATACCTTTCCTTTTGACTCTTTCTCACCTGTTCTCACCCATTCTCTCTATCTGTCGCTCTCTCTCAGTCAAGTCTCACATTCCAGGCAAGCTTGGCTTCTTTGTCCTGAATGACATCACAGACATAAGGCCATGACAGGCAAGACAGGAGGAATGCAGGGCGGGAGAGGGTGAGAGAGCATGAAAGAGAGCGAGAATAACCAGATGATGGAGAGAGAGAGTGAGAGAGTCTGTGAGGGAATGAGAAAATGTGAAAGAAAAAGGGAAAACCAGAGAGAGGGAGAAAGAATTCCATTGATTCAGCAGGGCATGAATGGACTTCACAGAGGACTCCCCCCACTAACCACACACACACACACACACACACACACACACACACACACACACACACACACACACACCTCCCACCACTACAACCCTCCTACCCATCCCCTCCCTCCCTCGCCGCCTCTCTCGCTGCCCTCCGTCTGTCCCCTCCTTCTCTGTTTGTACTCCTTTCATTAATCTCCTTTGGTGGAATCAGACAACAGCACCCACCCCGCAAATCCAAAGAAAGAGAAAGTTTTCACAAATGCTGTTGTAACACAGTTTTGGAGAACAACGTTTCACCAAATAGGTCTCATAAAAGCTCTGCTAACGATATACTGTATATACCTCTGTTAAAAGTCATAGTTGGACTTGATGAAATATAGTTAGTCCTGGATTGATAAGTGACTCTCGTGATAACGCTGATAATTGATTAGTTATTTAAGCAGTTTGTGACATATCCTGAATGTTTCAGTGGTTCCACGTTGTAAGTTGAAATACTTTTGGGTCTTTGGACCGTTTGTTGGACAAAAAAAGCAATATAAATCTGTAAATATCTTCCACAAGATTGTCATATTTTAAAGGGTAACTGATTAGACAAATAATCATTAAAAAATGTTAACTGACAGATTGAAAAATATTTTCTTTTTTTGAAAAAAATGTTTTATGGGCAAGTAAGTAAGATACAATAAAATTGTAGTTGTTTTGTACATACAACAAAATTACACACAATAAATTATGAAACAGTATGTACTTTCTTTACTGGTTAGGAAAGAAGGAACCCAAAGAAACAAACATGTCACGCCCACATCACAAGCTACCTGAAAATAACTAAATAATTACCTATGTTCTTGCTGTTCTTCCACACATACTGGTTGGTTTGACATTTTCTTTTGATGAAACTAAAGCTCAAGATATCTGGATCGTCTGGTGTGCTTGAAGCAGTACTCACAGCAGGATACTACACAGTATTTACAGCTTAGTGATAGCGATAGTCGACATGATGCTGAGTTACTGTGGCTTTTAAAAGAGATCCACACCATGTGGAGACATTAGCATGAATCACAGCAAACCTAATAAATAGTTAATACACCAAAAGTGCAAATTCAAATTGGATACTTGCCATCAAAAGGTCAAATCCACTTATTTATATAGTGCCGCTGGCGCAAACAACTTTGTTCGAAAGCACTTCATGATATTAAAAGAGTAGATAACATAAAGGGATGCAATACGATCAGACATAAAAGAAAAAATACAGCATAGCAGCCACACCAAAAGCCAACAAAATGAAATGATTTAAGCAATGTTCAAATTGGAAATTGCCATAATTTTTCAAAGTGCTTTACCTAATGCAGTCCTGCTACTCACTTCACCCTCATGAGGAACCGTTTGGAAACAGCTGCGGCAATCATGGAGGATAGCTGCAGGATATGGTGGCCTTCCACAGTGGTTACATGGTCGAGGGTAGAAAAGTGGGATAGACACAGGATGTGGGGACTTCTACAATGGCCAACGCCGTATGAAACTTTAACTTCTGACCACAAAATCACACAAGACAGATTGCTTTCCCGCGGATATCTCAGCACAGCCACATCAAGGCAAAGTCAGTCATTCGGACGGAGGGAGAAAGAGAGGGAGAATTACAGAGAAAGGGAGACAAGTGAAACTGGAGCCTGGAGGAGCGACGGAAAGCTAAACAAAGCGAATGAGAGAAAAGAAATATGTCACGCACTAACCACCATGCAGAGGGATCCATGGTGACAAATTAATTTGGCGTCAGATCGATAAGTCATTATCACATTCAAAACAGAACTGCGCACTCATTCATCCAAACACATCAGACGTCTACGGATCCAGCGCAGTCACACACACACACACACACACATACGTGCGCGTACACATGCGCACAGAGTTGGGGGTTTGAGATATCGAGCGGTTGGGATGAACTTTTCCAAACCTCTGTGCTGATGTGGTAAAATAATTTCAACCCCATTAAAAACAGCAGAGCAGCCTTGGCCAAACTAATTATGGAGAATTTTGTCAAACGCAGACAAGGGGGATAGCGGTATAAAAGATAGTGTGTGTGCATGTGTGTGTAACCACAGATGAGGTTAACATATACAATTCCATAGCTATAGTACACCATCTGCAGATTAAATCAAGAACTAATACGGTCCATGGAATTCAGAATCAGATGGAATAATCTGAACCAGATACCCTTTATTTTCCAATCAATAGCACTTTGGGTCCATAATGATCCCAATAACGGCTTTGATGACACAAAACAAAGGATCTGTAGACTCAGCTGTCAGATATTCGCATTGACTACCGCTAATTTAATCAATAAATACTACAATAACTACACAGGAAATAACTCATCCGTCAATCAGCACAGAAGTTATTAGATTAGACTTGCTAGATGTATCCGTTGAATCAATCTGAACCAGAGACAATTTAAAAACCAAGCTTGTGTAAGTACTCTGAAAACACGGCACACAGACAGAAATGCTTCTGCAAACAGATTAAAATCACACAGTCTAACACACACACACACACACACACACACACACACACACAGACACACACACACACACACACACACACACACACACGGTAACACTAAGCAAGCTCAGTCATTAGTGTGTGAGTGATGGTGTGTTAGGTTTGAGCTGACTCTGGTCCACATCAGGGCGTAGATGCAATAACAGCAACAAGAACTGATCACCAAAGCCTCTCTCCCCCGCACCCTCCACCCCCCCCGCCCGCTTGTGTGTCCCGATTTTTCATTTTTTCCGCAAGTTCTCTTGCTTTTACGTCTTCGCCTTTCTCTGCCCAAAATTCAATATCCATGTGTTATTTCTGACTCACTCATTTCCTCTCTTTTTGTTAATTGCTTTGCCGCTCCTGCTCCGTCTTCGCTGCGATTTGTTAAAATCGTTTCTACCCAGTCTGGCTCTTGCAATCTTTCTCGTCAATTCTCTCTCATGCCTCTATTTCCTGCCTTCGTCCACTGTTTTCATGATTTCTGTCTTTTCTTCTTTTACGTATATCTTCCAGGAGAGGAGAGGAATGGATGGATGGCACTCTGGCTGGACAAAGAGCTCATCTGTTTGTTTTAGTCTATGGTTTGAAATATTAAATATTTGGTTTACAATAACATTAAGTGGCCTGGGCCTGAGTTATGGTGCCGCGGTGGCTTCTCTGTTTGTTTTGTTGTTTATGGTTTTGAAATATTAATCTTTTGTTGTAGACTAATAATGCTAAGTGGTCTGGGGTGAGTGAATTATGGTCTGTGCATCAACTGCTTTTTGAAGCATCGAGAACATTTACATGCTCACAAGCTCATGTCCCATATAATAGGTTGTATCTGGGATGAGCTGTATGCTTCTACATGTTTCTGTTGATCCCTCTAAAGATGCAAAGATAGAATGAAGCTCACCGTTTCAAAAAAGGATCATCCAATTGTACAGTGTGATTAGTATTGAACAGGGCTGCTCATTCTTGGATCAATTCCTCTGCAACTCCAGAAGAATGAATGCAAAAATATTGTGAAGTTTGTGCTCATGTTGTTAACTAGTTGTCTTATTATTTACACACTCTGAGAATGACTGTCACCCACAAATACTTCCCTGCAGCTGAGATATTCACCTCAAAAATACACAGAATGGTGACAAAAATAGTTCAGAGCATCTTTAGTTTTAACAAATGTATTTTTTTTCCCTCAAAACTGATTTCTTTTCTTCTTTTTTCATTTTAATATATTTTAAAAAATTTGAGTTTCTTTTCCGTTTCATTCTAAAACATAATTCATACACTTTTAAGCAAATTAATGAAGTCTCTTGCACTCTTACAATACAATTTTAAAAGTGATTACCTGCCTGCTCCTCACTGCTGTTAACAGCCCAAAACAGCCTCTCTAACATCCATTTGACATCAGAGTGATGAGTTCACAGTGTTCTTCAGAGATAAGAAAACAATTCAGACTGATATATGAACCTATAGTGTGTGTGTGTGTGTGTGTGTGTGTGTGTGTGCATGTTTGTGGTTAGTGGTTCTCCTTCAGTAAAATACCTGACATAATCTGGAAAGCTAAACCCCAGAATCAACTATTTTAGAGACATTTCATCCTGCCACAGCACGATTCAAAGAACTGGCTTCTGAATGAAGTGTGCCCACACTACATCTCTCCACTTGCCCAGTGTCGGCCCTGGGCCAGGATCACAGCCGTGCATCTATGAACCTCACCTCTTGAACTGTCTCCAATGACAGTTTCGACTGAGGTATTTGGCCTGAATAACTCTGTGGAAATGATGCAGCTCAAAATATTAAATATTGCTGTTTTCATGAGTAGCACACAGAGCCATAATTCTCGCTGCATGAAATCACCACTATAAGAACAAATACAAATACAAAGAATGCCCTTTCTGCTAGTATACAACCTCCTAAATCGGCTGTATTAATGTTCTTAAACATATCACGAAAAGCACAGTGCAAATGTAGAAAAAGAAATACTGCAATAACCACTGAATTAGCAGTTAAAGAGATTTATTATTTGCTAAACCTTTAGCATTTCTATGTAAGGCAATTTGACTTGTATTTTGTTTTGTATTTTGATTTGCTTTGCATATTTTTGTGTAGTCCAGCATGCATTGGAATGGTTTCTGTGTGTATGTGTGTTGGAGGTCTCTGGATAGGATTATGACTGTGTAGAATAATGACTGTGTGATAATTAATGGGATTAACAGATTAGACAGAAGATTATGCCATGGCTGTCTCCATCACCACTCTGCCCTTGTGCCTCACACAGGACCTTAAATAGCCTTTAAAGTCACGTTGTTTCCAATCATTTTGCTATGCTACCACTATGATATTTGGCAGGTTTGGCATATTTGGCAAACTCTAGTTTCCACAAGGAGCATTCATTCTCTATGATGGATACTGCAGCCTTGTGTGTGTGTTTGCATAACCAAAATACAAACATTCAAATCCTCATAGAAAAAATGGCCCAATGTAAACTCATAAAAGGTGTTTTTTTTTTTTTTCATTGCAGCATGGAATGATGTATTCTTTTTATAAGGCTTTTAAACTGAAACACTGTGTTTAAAATTAATAGATTTACTATTTTCCAGCTGATTGGACCATTTTCTCCTGTTTGCCCTGAAGAAATACATGCTATTTCCCTGGATTCCACTAGGGGCTTTGCCAGAGGCATGTCTTGCATTATCAACTTTTGCAGGCCATTAGAGCAAATTTATTCATCTGAAAATGATATTGGTATAGATGTCCAAGGGTGGTGTGTCTGTGTGGGCGTGCATACATGTGTGTGTATGTGTGTGAAAGTGGAAAATAACATTAATATTTTATCACCAGCCTTTGATGGGGACCTTTTAGGTCCCTAAGTACAAGGTACAAGAGGATAGTCTTAAAACAAGGCACTCTCTAACCCTTTAGAGTCAAGAGATGAAAAAAGAGGAGAAAGAAAGGACATTGCTGAATAAGTGACAGAGAAAAAACAAAAAAGAAAGCCAACTTTAGATATTTACTTTAATGAATCACAATTACGCCAGTTAAACTATTTTGTTAAGGCAAAGTTATTGTACAGCTGCTCAAGCTTAAACGACATTTAACATTTTAGAAGTTTGTCTTCTTTTGCTAAATGAAACGTTTAGTGGAAAAACATAACCATTTCTCAAAGCAAGGTAATGAGAAAAGTACCATGGTCTCAGTTTAATAAAGAAAAAGTCAGCAGAGACTTGAAACTGTCTTCTCTCTGATTTTGATGGTACTCATTTGTCAGTTGATATTTTTCTTTCATTTGGGGTATTCAAACAGACCTGCACACCACATTTCCTTCTTGGCCATCACGCTGTCTACTGTACATAATGATGGACAATGTTAATGTAACATACTATTGAACTTCAAATATTTCACATCTGGTGTGAACCACAGGGGCCCTCCGCTGGAGTTTGATTGAAGTGAAGCCCAGATCAGTGTTTGGAAGTGGACCTAAGACCACCTTTTCTTCACTGCACCTGGATTTGACAACACCTGTCACACTTCACCAAATGTACCAAATCCTGTGTGTGCAAACTGTAAAGTTCTGGGAAAAAAAAAGACACATTCCCGGATTTAACAAAAGACTGACAGCTTTAGTCTTTTCTGCCCTGGTATCAATAACATTTACTGTATTACTATCTAAACACTGTTACTGGTGTTACATGGAAATAATGATCTGTATCTCCTTCCCTTCCATATGCTGTCATCGTTTCCACGAGCTGGTATTGTTCCAGTTTTGCTAAACCTTGCAGTTATTACTGAAGACATGCGGGCAGTTGGACAGTTTGAAGTTGTTTTACGGAATCATTTTTGGTTTTTCTCATTGCAATTTGCAATGAATTATACAAACCGTTACCATCAGTTCTGAATTTGCACTAACAGGACATGTGATAAAGATTACAGTACTCATCATTTTGTTTTTCTTTTGTTGTCAGTAAATCCATCAAGCATGCTTGTAACAGCAAATATGTTCTACCAATAACATCCTGCAGGAAGTTCCTTCATGTATTTTAATCATGCTAACCCCTTATTAGGTTTGTATTTTTGTGAGTGTTACTAGGGTGCTGTAGGCCACTATTTGGGGAAACAACAACATAACAAATTCCCAGACTGTACGCTGTATTTGGAATATATTGAAGGTTACGGTTTCAGCGCCCCTGTGGCTAAACACTACCTGCTACCATTAAAAACCAGCGGTACGGAATACACGTCCGGGCATGCAGACACACACATAAACTTCTGTAAGGTATTTTCAATCATTTAGCCACATAGCAGCAGACTGGACAAGGCCATGGGCAGTCCCAACCAAGGCCGCAACTCTGCAGATCACTTGTCATAACAACATAACCTCCTGTCTGGTTTCACACAGGATATGTGTGGACATGAGTTTTCTTTTTTTCAGTCCAAACAAATGATAGGCTGTAGTTGAGAAAGAACAAACAAAAAAAAAACAGCATTCATACATTTCCCCACCTATCTTCAACTTGTCCAGCATGTGCTCAAGTCTTGAATAAGAATGATTTAGATCTTTAATCATTTCCAAGTTTTTATATGTAAGCAAAAGGAACTTGCAAATGTTCAATAGCCAATAAAATGTATATTTTAACACCGAAGTACATTTAAAATCTGGTAAACTGATAATCTGGGTCACCCAATCAGAAAAAAATATATATATGTGTGTGTGTATGTGTGTGTGTGTGTGTGTGTGTGTGTATATATATATATATATATATATATATATATATATATATATATATATATATATATATATATATATATATATATATATATATATATATATATATTCCACTTCATCATAAAGACTCTACAAAATGTCATACATGGAAGCAACAAAAAACAAAGAAGCACATTAAATGAACTGACATAAGTAATAATTCACATTGAAATTCATCCATTGTGACATTAGTCATAATACACTTGTTCCTCATTATAAACACATTAGTGTGCATCTGGCAGGTTAAGAGCTGGTCTGTGTCTGCTCTCCATTACACTGGAACTACTGAAAAGAGAGGAGCTCATTGTTCTCAAAGCCCACATTTAAATGCAGAGAGAATATATTTGAGGAGGTTTGATGCTCAAAATGTACCATTGCAAAGCTTTAATCTGACAGTGAAAGAAAGGCTCTAAAAAAGGAAGTGGGTGAGGAACTTTGAAAGGGAAAGCAGACTCTGGACCAAAAACATAGATCACATTACAAATGTTAGTCCAGGGAAGAGGAAAGTTACTTATTAAAAATAATTTACAGTCCAAATGGCGCTCCCTTGTGTGTGACAACGTGGCTCGCTGACTGTTATAACATTCTCACTGGGGTGCAGGCCCACACACTTTTATGCACAAACTCATTCATGAACCTATACTGTGTGTAATGTGTGACTTAGATGTATCTTTGTGTCATTTTTATGGTTTTAGTTGAAATATAGCGCTTTTTGTAATTTGTAATGCTTTTATATAATTGAAGAGTCAGATATCTATGGTCAAATGTCCAAAACTTTAAGTAAAAAATGCTCATGCAATTTAAAAGCCCAGGCCTTATTCTACTCTGAATGCTTTGCTTTTAATGTCACCTCTGACCTCAGATTGTTCGCCCTTGCCCTAAACCCCCAAACACTCTGTAGTCTTTGTTGCTATGGTTGTTACATAGATTGTTCATGCTATAGTCTTTCTGATTGGATTTTGGCATAGAGAACAAGAAAAAGTAAAACTAAGTGTATTTACGTAGTCTCCCGAGGTGCCGGAAGTCTGTCGAGACGCAGCTTCCAGAAGCTAACCAATCAGAACAGAGTAGGCTCATCTGGAGTGGGGCCTTAGAGAAACGGGAGCAAAAACTGAGTCTTTAAATTGTAAATCATGCAAAGATATTCCACTAAAGCTCCAGAATATAAATACAGACCTGGAAATGTGCATTACTATGATATATCCCCTTTAACGGGACCCTATGGCATTTATTTTTTTTTTCTCATCAAAATGTGTTTCCTTAGAGCTAATAACACAGAGATCATTTCATTCTTTTTTAACATCACTAGCAGTGTTTCGTTTATCCCTCCAGATCAGGTCAGTGGAGCATCAGGGCTTGCATATTTGTATTTTCAAATGTGGATCTGCAATCATGACATAAAATGCTACTAAATGAAGCAATTATATTCCTGTTGTGTCTATATGTTGTGTTCTAACACAGAAAGTTCAAAGACAAAGGAAACACACTACTAAACATCTTAAACCGATTGCACTAGTTTGTCACATGCATGCGTGTAAGTGTGTGTGTTGGAGAGTATCAAAGGGCAGGCTACGGTGTTAGCTGGATGTGGATGGAATGTGACATGACTAACCACTCCGTGCTGTGGCACACAAATACCACCGACGTCGCCTACGAAAAGACCTTTTCTCTCCTGTTTGTAGACACCAAGACACAGGCGTGCACACGCACACACACACACCCATCCACGTACATGGCATACACACTATAACACATGCTGCCCCTAGATCACACAGAAACAATCTGAAAGCTGTGGAGAGTCCTTGGTAAGAACTGTGCTGCTGTTGATTGTGCGGTTACTTTGAAGGGCAATTTCATCTGGCTGATGGAAACACATGTGTGTGCCTGTGTGTGCGTATGTGTGTGTGTGAGAGGGAGTGTGTGTTTTTCCAGCACCAGGGGGTCAGTCACCTGGTGTGTTTGGGAATTTTCTATCAAAATATTCCTGTGTAATTGTAGAACTCTGCAATATAGCGCCACATGTGTACGTGTGTGAGCGCGTTCATTTATATATGCTTTCACTTTGCATACCCTACAAGTGTATGTCTGTGGGTTCTTTGTGTGTGTGCATGCATGCATATGTGTGTTGGTGTGTGTGTCGCATGGTTGGCATGAGGCCAAGTGAATAGAAGCCTTTCCTAGCATTTTAAATGCCTACTTGGATCTGACAGGACATGTGCAGGCATATAGACATGGCAATGATGCATCTGTGTGTGTGAGAGTGTGTTTGTGTGTGTTTGTGCGTGTGTGCATGTGTGTGTACGCTATGCACAGAGAAAGATGCACATGTTATATATTTCCAAGAAGAATGTCATTTGATGTTTCAGCCCAGAGAGAAAAGACACACACCCCTTCTATACATCTATGTTTCTTAAAATAGGCTATCACTATCACTGTGACACACTTAAAATTGCTGTCTTTGATGTGCTGCACACCAACATGCATGGAGAATGCATTCTCCATCTATGGAAATAAAAAACAGAAAATACAACTATGGTACATCTTGGGGTCACTGGCACTATAGGGTCAATCTAATAATAAATTTATGTGAATCTAGTTCCTACACAGCTTTGTAAAGGCATTATTTTGTGGTAATGTAGATGTAGAAGAAATTTGATAAAAGTGAACTTTTCATTTGATAAAGCCAGTGTACTCTGTCTAAGCTGGTTTAGTAATTTCACCTAAGAGAGTGCATCACAGGAGATCATCCAAACAAATCAGATTTGAGTGCAAAAAGAAAAAAAAAAGAAAAGAAATTTTTTATCTTCATAAACATCAAAACTCCTTTTCAGAGTAACTTGATGTAATGTTGACACAGATACTGGCGTCATTTAGAATTACTGCTTTTTCAATAACACTAAACCGCTTAATGTATGTTTCAATTTAGTATAAATTCTTTTAAGCATAAGTTATGTTTGTATGCAACAGAAGCAATGCAATTTCATTGGAAATAAGGTGAAAAATTGAGTATAACATAGACTGTGCTGGGGGAGGTTGAGAGGTGATTTTTCCAATATCCATCATCCAAAAGTGTTTGTAGAATGTATGAAAGCTTTCCATTTCCGTTGATTGAATCCCCATAGTCGTCTGATGGCTGCAGAAATGGTACCCTAGTACTCCATCTGCAATCTTTAATAAAAGGAATGAGGTGCATACACTGAATTGACCATGCAGCAGCCCATGGCTCCTTCAGTGTGTGCACCTGCATAAAACTTTATGTGACTGGTATCAGGCTTTTGCAAAATAGCTAACGAAAAAAAACGTTTTTGTTATGGTTCTTTTATGCGCAGAAAAACGGTATGTTATTCCACAAATGCTACCGGCTGAAATAAACCAAATCCTTTAAGATCACTCTTGTGAAAAACACACACATAGATGAATTGTGTTTACTTCTTACTCTACAATGTACCCTTGTGTGTGGTAATATAAAACTTTATGGAGAAGCAGTGTTCAGTTTTTATGCTCCAAATATCCGAAACCCTCAGGAAACCTCAGATTAGCAGCAACTCTAAGTAAAAAAAACAAAGTCTTATTTTGGATAATGGCTGATATATATTTTTTGTACATAGAGGTTGTCATTACATTCTTAATTTATTGTAATTATAATGACTTATATGCTCAGCATTTTGGTATAGAGACTAGAAGAGGAAGAGGATAATCCGTGTCAGAATATGAACAGAATATGAACAAAAAAAGACATCATATGCACAAGGCAGATTATTTTGGGCACTTTTGAAACTATTCATCAGTAAAGTTTGTCCAGATTCCTTCATTATGAGACAGTCTGGGTACTGCTGAACTGATTGGCCATGATTGGCCCAGTTATAAATGGGCCTCAGCTGCACCGACACTTCCGGTCTCAAAATCACTGATAATGATAATCCAAAGGTCATGCTCAAGCGAGTCATTGAAATCTGGCCACCATTTGCTCCTTGATTAGTAATGATAACAGGGTCTTGGTGAAAAATATATATATAAAAAAACTCTTTTTATTCAAATTAATCAGTTGGAACTACTATAGGATAGAAAGGTCAATGAATTTGTGGCAAATCGTGAGCATAACAGTGGAGCCATTTTTCTTTATCTTTGCCTCCCTTCTTCACTCTCTATCTGTTGCTTAAAATATGTCTGTTTATACAATTTTTTATCTTCAAATTATGTCATAAGACCTAATTGACCTAATTTTTATGATATTTCTGCGTTATAGTCATCGTCTACCAATAGTGTGATGAATGTATGGATACATCCATGTGTGCATGTGTGTTCATGTCTGCTCATCTGTTTATATGAATGATATGGTAGTTTCATTTGATTTTACTCAAAGGTTTAATTTGTGCCCCTGCATCACTTTACAGAAAGAGATGCAGAGAGAGATAGAAAGATAAGGAGGAAAGAGAATGAACAATGGCAGAAGAGAAGCATGTAGAAAAAAAATGAAAGAGATGGAGCAGAAAAGACAGGAGGGGGGAGCTAGAGAAACTAAAGAGAGAAAGGTGTCAGAAACTAAAGTTGAGGAGTAAAGAGGAACAGAGAGAGAGGCAGTAAAAAAGGAGATGAAACCGAACAAGATCAGGAGATGATACCGCCAAAACGTGGCATAAACCCACCGATCAGAGAGAGGAGAAAGACTGAGGGAGTGGTTAAATAGCAGAGGGGCAAACACAGTGTGAAGAGGAAAGACGTGAAAAAAAAAAGAAAGGGAGCATGGGAAAGAAGCGAAGAGGGGCAGAGAGAAAAGGAGGAGTGTTTGAGTGAGCTTTATGTAGCGCTTGGGTGATGAAATCATGAATGACCCCCTGCCGTGGACCGCTCTTTCAGGGTGCGTCCCTACTCTCTCTCTCTCTCTCTCTCTCTCTCTCTCTCTCTCACACACACACACACACACACATGAAAACAGATTTGCAGACAAACAAACACAAAGACACAAGCAGGCTCAGACACACAGAACTCACATCCACACAAAGCCATACATCTCCCCTCGTTGTCCGATTTGGTCGGAAACACACACACACACACACAGAAATCCTAAACTCCGAAATCCCATGTCAACCGCCATCCCAAGCCCCCATACTGTTCCCATGTTGCCCTCCTCCCCCTCCCCTCATACATAGCTTCCTCCTTCCCCTTTCAGTTTTTTTCCCCCTCGCCATCGCTCTTCACACTAAATGTAAGGTGACAGTCCGTAGCCAGAGCACGATGGATCGCCACAGAGGGAGAGAAAGAGAAAGACAGAAAGACCAGAGGGTACGCAGCACACTCTTTTGACAAGAGGAGTGGGAGAAAGAATTTTAAAAAAGGGATTTCATTGGAGAAATATGGAGGCCGACTAAGGAGGTTTTTGTGATCAAAATGTCACTTGCTTCTGATATCTCTTGTATGGCAGTATTCATGAAATGCCCATATGTTAATATGGATACCTTTAATGTCCCAAAGTATGTGGACACCTGAATCCATATGTGGAACGAGGCTGTAGAGAGTTCTATCAATCAAGTTGTATTACCTTCATAAAGAGATTCTGTTTCTGATGCAGTTGCAGGTCTGTTTGTTTATCTGTGAATGTGATTATGGAAAAGTAATGAGACTATTTTCATGAAATTTTGGGGTGCGGATTAGTGTTTTAGTGGATATCAGAAATTCAAGTTCGTTCTGTTAGATGCTGTATTTTTAGGCCCAGTGTGGATGAGGTGATGTCTAGTTAATTCCACAGCTGCCACAATGGAGGTTACCATTTCATGCCGAAAAAAAATGCCAATTTCTCCACTGACAATGCACATCTCACTTTCCCTGCACTGAAAAAACTCATCTTTTTTGTGTGCTGTGGAGAGGCACTTTGGGAAATGTAGGAAAGTAATAAGTGGCTGAACTAGGCTGAGATAAAAGTACGTCTACAGAAAAACATTTTTTATTATTTTTATATATATATATTTTTGATAAGGAGTGTTCAAGTGCCCAGTACATTACCTCATCGCCATGTGGCTAAAGAACATGGATATGGGTCCATGCAACAGATGGAATATTCAATTACAGACTGAATCAGAGGTAAAATTAGAGAGGAGCGAGGGAGGAAAAGGAGGAGCAGATGAGTGATGAGCTGTCACTAGATGAAGAGAGGGAGATGTTCCTCTGATACATTATGGAAAACCACATGCAAAGTCAATAAATATCAGGTTTTCTTAAAAACAGCAGCATCTTGAGTTTATGGCCTGTTACTTTTTCAAGCATGATTAGCATGTGTGATGCCTTGAGAGGCAGATCATCTACAGGAACATTCGACAGCTGTACGGTGTGAAAAACAGGGTCCTGTTTGATTTTAAAAAGAAACTTGACATGAATCAAAAAACTTACAACTAAGTGGAATAGGCACTGAGGGTTAGTGCACACTTTTTTGTTAAAGACTAAGCAAGAAAATGATGATTCATTTTCGATAAGGATTGGTGAATGTTTTCATTAGTTTCAGTTTACCTGGATCTTAATTTGCTCTCCTCTGTTCAATTAATGGAACACCACATACACAGCAAAACATTCCCCCCCTCTATCCAGTGTTTATTCTATTTCATCATAATTATGGTCTGTTCACAGCTAACACTTAACATTCCCAGAATATTCCTCCCATGTTTCTCTGTGGTTACCCTCCCACAACGTTCTAAGAATGTTTTTGTCCATCATAATTCCCACAAAAAACATTCTAATTACCACATGAAGTAAGGTTTTTGAGGATCATCTTTATAACATTAGGACTGTTAGTAGATTACAAATATTAATAAAATAAATGAGGTTAAAAAAAACATATTTTTTACTTTGAATATAGATTCTCTTCTGTGAACTGCAGATTTTCAATAAAAATGATTTCTGATCGACACCAATAGAAATAATAACACAACTTTTAAAAACCTCTGTACAAGGCAAAAGTGTTCTCATATGCACCAGTATAAATGATAATTAACAAAGTAATAAAACAAATTAAGAACTGTATGTGTTCCTTGTTAAAAAAAAAGCCAGTTAAATTTTAACAAGGGAACAAAATACTGAGAATATGACAAAAGAAAAAGAAATAATTTGAATTACACATAAAGAGAAAGTTCAAAGGAATATTCTCCTCTTGGTTTAGAACCGAACTCTCTACAGCCTCTAAAAGACAGTAATACATTAATCTTTTAAAGTTTTATTGTGTTAATGATTTCAAATTAAATCAAAAGCTAATATGTGTTACCTCAGTTTTTGTCTTCTTCTGGGGGGAAAAAAACAAAACTTCCGAAATTAACCTTTTTCATATAATAAAAACAAAATTGAAAGCAGTAGATATAGACTCTGATGTGAAAAAAACTAAAACAATACATGGGCAATGTTATATGGCCGATTCTCCATTTGCACTGTAGTCTTATAAAAATAACAATGCTGTTAGTCTAATTTAAATCCAGCAAATTCTTATAGTCTCACAGAAAATAAATGAATGACTAAATTAAAAACAAGTGGGATGAAGGCAAGAAGTGAACAGTAAATACAGAGCTTATAATATTGTGAAACATATTGTTGACTTAAACCTCTCAAATCCTCTTATCAGACACACACAGAGGAACTGTTGTTTGTACATTATAAACTACTCTTTATAATGTACAAACAGCAGCCTGCAAGGTTACAAAAAAAAAAAAAACAGCTAGAGTATAATACACATTTGTAGATGTGAAGTTTAGAGAACATTTTTATCTTGTTCTCAGGCTTTCTGGAGATATTTCACTGTGTTTATATCTAGCTTATTATCTCTACCTACTCATGATTTGATCTTTAAAATACTACAAAATGAAACACAACATCCAGTGTAGTAAGGCAGCTGTATTCATCTTTGTATATGACAAGTAAAGCATTGAACAGCTAAAGAGCACAGTCAAGACATATATTCTGCTGGCATACATTTTATTCAAAAGGACAAAGAAACAAAAATATGTAAGATATACTACTTTAATGGCAACACACACACACACACACACACACAAACAAAACAAAACAAAACAAACAAAAAAAACGTCCACCCATCATTAATCCCATTTCACACAACAGCCAGGTCTCCTTTATTGTGCTTCTATTGCCATTAAAAGTAAGAAGTTCATAATTCAGTTGGCCTAAGATTATTTGAGGTCATGTTATTTCAGGAATTCAAAGGATATGTTTGCTGCTTTGCTAATTATTCGGAGATGATGACGGTAAACAAATACTGTGGTGCCATTTCAAGGTGTCTGAACCTTAATTACATTTTTAATAAACTCCCTGGCATGAATGCATATGAATGCGTGTGTGTGTGTGTGCGTGCATGTTTGTGTGTGTGTTTATGTGCACAAATTACTCACTAGGAAAAGCATTTTATGTGCCTTTGTGTGCTTTAGCTAAAGGGTAATTTGTGGGCACAAACACAAACACACAAACACACACACACACACACACACACACACACGCACACACACACACACACACACACACACACACACACGGATAGCCAGATGCTACAAGGGCCATATCTGGTGAACTCTGAGACACGTTGATATTGAAGCTTCTAATGGCCATCATTAATCACATGATACTAAATCACTTTAGAGATAGAGAGCAGAGGACAGGGAGGGAGGAGGGAAATAAAATAGGAAATATGATAGAGGACGAAGGTAAAGGAGAGTGAAAATCTACAAAAGAGAAAAAAAAGAAACTAACATAATGTCTATGAGAGCATCAGCAGCAGATTCAGTAATGGAGTGCAGGTCATTGGTTATTTGACAGCACTCAGTCCCCAATATCCAAGCACTCTATTTTACATGTGTAAAACTGAAGAAAAGATCCTTGAGTCTTAAACAAAAAAACTAAGTGCAAGTGAAAGTGAGGTGTTAGGCCAACATGTGAAACACATTTTCACAAATATTATTTCATGGTATGACAAAAAACTTCATGCCATTCACCGTATCCACAGTTTGCAGAAACGTAAACTGTCAACGTTACCCTTTGGAGACTGGGCTGGTTAGGCAGCCTGTGTAGACAGTGGTATTGATTAAAATAGAAGTGCAAGAGAGTCTGAATGCCGGATGCTGCATTACTTAAAAAAGATATAATGTCATGATATGAAAACTTGTTATCACATTTGTCATTTTATATGTATTATCATTAGCATTACATTATTGCACACCCCTAGAACTGAATAGAATAGACAGATAAGAGTTAGATTCTCCATCTTTCCTTCCTCCAGCTTGTGGTTGGCTGTTTCTGTGGCGAGACCAAAGGCAGCGCCCATATCATTAGTTGTGCAGACGTACGAACACATCCCATTTATAAACAGTCAACAACACTGAGGCCAAACACTTCAGCCTTGAACGTGACCCAAAAACCAAAAAGCACACATCAGCAAGGCTGCCATCAGAATGACTAACTTCACTGTGTGTGTGTGTATGCGTGCACGTGCATGCACGTGTGTGTGTGTGTGTCTGTGAGTGTGAGCGAGCACATCATATAACCACTCTGTGAAGGGTAAATGACTAGTTTTGATACTGCCTGGGGAAATTCCCTGGTCAGATTATATACAGATCAATTTTCATGTGGGTTTAGGTAGTCAGACGTTGCTATGCATTTATCATTGCATGTGCCTAAGTACACACACACGCACACACACACACACGCACACACACACACACACACACACACACACGCACACACACACACACACAGACAGTATGCACATATTCAACATCTGAACATGACATATGAACAAGACGTACGCATCAGTTTTCTTTTTCTTGTGTGTGTCATTGGAAACTGGTATCTGTCTGACCTCTATTTCATATCAATATCAATGAGCAAAGTAAACATGATCAAAAAAGACACACCCTTATAGTGCTATGGCTTATTGGCATTCATAGATGTTTGCATGGTACACAGGAGATACTGTATAACATTTGTTAACTGAAAGTAAGGATTAATCCTTTAAATTGGCAGTCACCTGCTTTACATTTGCCATTAGCATTTTATGCATTTAGCAGACGCTGACGCTGAAGAGGGTGATTTACAATGTGTCTAATGTAAAGGTAGGAAAATGCTTTCCCTTTGAAGACAAAAGCAAGGTCAAGTGCAGTAAGGAACGGATGGTGTAGGCAAGAAGAATATGAAGCGGCTCTTCAAGAGCTGCTTTTTGAATTCATAAAGGAAGACAGGGAGCGACTGTCAGTCTGAATGGAGCAGACGGGCTGCCCCCCCCTCCACTGGATAGGAGAAGCTGAGATGAGGTGGAGAAGTGACACGATTGCGCCGAGGAACGGTGACACGAGTATACACAGGCTGCACAGTGGAGCTTCTTTGAAAGCTTGTTACCTTGTATGCCTCAACCAGGGCTTTGGATATGACACTAAAGGCAACCAGCGGAGTTAGGACATGATAAAAGCATGGCAAAAATAGGAAAATCAAAGGAAAATAAGTGCATTCATGGATGGACACTGGTCTGAGTCAGCTTTGATGCCTATTTGTCCCTGTTGTCAACTATGTACACATCTGTGGGTGCAGCCACACTACCTTCCTTGCACTTATGTGAGATACTTTTAAAAAGAAATACAAATTCCAAAAAGGCCATTAAACCAAAGATCAAATGAATAATGGCATCCTGCATCACATTACCCCGGTGCCTTCAGCTTATGACCCCAGCATGTAATCAAATAAATTATGTTCCATTTACGCATGAGGCCATTAATCCCAATTTAATGGCTGGGCTTTGCATCTGAATTCACTTTCAATAGCCTGTAATACACTCAACCTCTAAGGACAGAAGGGTAAGTAATGCTCTACAAAGGCTTGATTCACATATGTGTTTCAAAATCTGTACACATTGCCCTTGACACTGGTATAGCCCGCATTATGAATTTTGTAATAGGCATCTGGCCTGCTCCCTTTATCCAAAGGATATCTGAAGATGTAAAAAAATGTTGTCAAGAAGAAACCCCATATGAATAATTCATTTTAACTGCAATGGACGGCAGACATTGTCTCCCAGGAAATGGATCATAAGCTTTGAAAGAAGTTAGACGGGCTTGGGATTGAATTCTGTAATGACACTTGCGGCCAGATCTAATAAGCTCTTCTAATACCTTTTCTAAAAGGGTATTTGATACAAGAGGTGTTTGACACCAGCCTGTCATTAACCTGGAGGTCACAGGATCAGGATAGTGAGGACAGAGCAGGAATGCTCTGCACATGGCAGACATTTAACAAGCCCCCATGTGAAGATAGATAGATAGATAAAGTGCTTCTGTATGTTTAACAGCAGTCAGTTAGCTAGCTAGCTAGCTTCAAAATGTGATGCATATTTAAGATTCAGTATCTACCGTAGTGAAAATTAGCTCCATCTTGACCCCAAGTACCTAAGTACATTAAATATCTTAAATACATTTTGAATAACTGTTTTTTTATGTACAGTATACTAGAAATTATTTTCTTTCACGTTGTGGAATTGTATTTTTTTTTTACTCTAATCAAGATTTTGACCATTTGATACGATCAACAATTGATATGTTCTTCTTCTTCAGTTTTCTTTTAAAGGTCCCATAACATGCATTTTTCTGGGTTTTATTTGACATTTTTATACCCCTATCATGATTTATTTGCAACATAAAGTACAAAAATTCAGTGTAGTTTTACAGTGCTCTCTCTGAAGAGGCTCGTGGGAGCTCCACGAAGCAGAGGTCATTTTTGGTCTGTCTCATAAATATTCATGAGCCTTTCTTCTGATTGGCTGATTTTAACTTGGAAGAATTAAAGAAAAAAAAAAGTGGGTGTTACGGTGGGGGCAGGTGGCCCGTACTGAAAACCTCTACAGGTCTATAGGAGTCTTAGTTTTTTTTTTTTTTTGAGAGTTTGATGCACTGGACAGTTTTTTATATAACAAAGATAAAAATGGCTATTTGCATGATATGGGATCATTAGTAATTCTCGTTAATGCGTATTACAATCATTGGCATTATAATTAAAGACCTCTGGGTCTGTGACTTCAAAACACCTTTTAGGAATGGCAATTCTATCTTCAAAGAAGTATTACGTTTCAAAGTCAAATATTAAGTCAAAGGCTTACATTCAGTATCAAATGAATGGCACATCCACCTGTAATTAGCCTTGATGACTAACTCTCAGACGAGGCTGTGCAATAACATAAGGTGGCATTTTTTAAACTAGGACGTATTCTGTGTGTGTGTATGTCCATTCCGTATGTGTGTGTGTGCACAAATTAGTAAGTGTACTATGTCTCCATGGGAGTGTTATGTATCTAATTGCTGTATGCTTTAATAATTTACACTCTCTACTCTCTGCTGCCCATCATTAAGAAATGAGGGAATTACCTCCAGCTGCATGTGTGTCTGTGTGTGTTGTTGTGAAAGTGTGTGATTGAGCGTGTGTATCATAGAGAAAACTACATATACACTGTAATGTATCTGTATATGTTCCGAGTATATCACTGCATGCCTTTGTGTGTGCCTTGTGAATGTGTGTGCATGCATGGCCCTTTAATGTGTGTATGTGTGTGCGTGTTTGTGTGTGTTCTCTGAACCTCTTCCGACCATTACAGTAAGTGTACATTATTCATTGTGGCCTGCCATGATCATTATCAACAGAGCAGAGATGGACAGAAGGAAATGAAAGGCTGGTTGGAGTAGGAACGGAAGCGTGTTTTGTGCCGTTAAAGATAAATCGTGCAACATTTCACCTTCTGTCACCAACTCCAGATCCGCTATACTGTATTTTGTTTCTTACATCTAACCACTTGATCCCTAATGTTCTTAATACCCCTTAACTCTAGCGCCAAGATACGCCATTGTTCCTGTTGTTTGACATCGCATGTAGTGCATATTGCCTTCGGTTTAACATAACAGTAACTCGACCTTAGTGGAGGAGGCTAATACTTCAGGTCAAGATGTATAGATACAAGTAATACTTTAGTGCTTGCATTTGTATTCTACTCTGTTCTGGCCATTGGATAAAAACACATTTTTCTCTTCTATGTTAGTACAAGCCATCAGGAAAATGGGTAACATTGTTATTGCAGTGCAATTTTCTGATCATTCCTAAGAAGTCTTGTTTGTGAAAATGGAAACAGTTTGATAAACTTCTAATGTGAACAAGGGAGTCTTTTTAGTCAGTGCACAACAGGTCAACTGAACAGGCAATCATGTAAACTTTGTCTACAGGCAAGCACAGCATTTAATATGTAGGCAATACAGTTTCTAATAATAAATGAACGATGGAGAAATATCTGTGTGGGTTTAATGGGATGTTTTCATTCAAGAATGTTCCCATTTCCCCCCTAATTAGTACATGATTGCATACTTCTTTCCAGTAAATTTCAGTAATTATTAGGAAAATATTCTGTATTAATGGACATGTTAAAGTAAAGCATTACCAGGAAATTCAGGGACATCGCCTGACAGCAAAACGACACGTAAACACAAAAATAATCAGCCAGTGTTAGTGCCAAAACAATTTTTCCTGCCAAAAAGTTTGTTGCATTTGGATGATCCTGTCAAACTGTATCAATATTCCTGCCAGCGGGGGTGTTGAGTCAACCATAATGTCATGCTTGAACTGTCTTTCACACTAAATAAACTGAAGGCTCTATGGAAATGAAAATACCCCCCCCCCCTTCTTTCTTTAGTATTTCAAGAAACAATTGAATCATGTTATAATAATGAGTTGCATACTCAGTACGACTTTTAATAATTTAATAGCCTAATTAATAATTCTGCCATCATTTCCCAAAAACATTTACACACAGTCAACTATCTGTCTTTCCATTGTAAGTCATTACTATGAAACACTATTAGGAAACTCTGCCCAAAGCAAACGCGAATTAGGTTAATTGTTTCTTAATAAGCTTTGTAGAGATAAAACAACTGGACTGGAGAGGCAAGGCAGTGGTATTCACTGCTTCAGCGAAGAACACACATAGTATAGTATGATTGTGATTATAAGACAGACGAGAGGGAATGGAGACAAGAGGCATTGTAGAGATGCTGGCTGTTTAAGATAAGAGAGGAGGAGAACATCCTTAGAGAAGTGTAGAGCCTCAGGTCAACAAATCCAATTTGTATTTAAAATCTGATCTTAAACGCTAAACATCCACATTGTAATTTGCAAATGACCACAATGAATTTGTTCGATTATGCAGAGCAAACATCTGCTGCCCTTTTATGACACTGTCACAGCAGCAGTCCATCCAGTGGAAAGGCTGAGTAAGGGTATCTACCATCCAGCGACACACCATTACGGCAGAAGCGGGTTCTTTTTTTTTCTGCCTGGCACCATTTTGTAGCAGGATCCAGCAGCAAGAAGAAGCAAGAAATCATTTAAACAGACCAGGATAGTATTCACTTGTTGGCTGCATTTTGATACATTATAAATTGTCTGATCTCAAACAATTATTTTCTTTCATTATTCTGCTCAGAAAAAAGGCATAGAAATTGGCAACATATAAAACAGCAGAGGTCGAGGCAGGGGTGTAAAAGTTAGACAGACAGACTTCCAGGAAAAGGACTTCTCGACCTTTTTATAAGCAATAAAAAAATGTTAAATCTCAGTTTCTATGATATTAGACTTTTAAGAACCTAACTCTGCCGAAATAGTTTTTACTTACTGATATAACCGACTTGAAGCAGGCAATAATCGTTCTGTCTTTAAAGATAGATATTTGACATTCTATTTTAATTGGTGTAAATCTGGGACAAAATTTAACACTTAAAATTGACATGTGAAAGATTTTCACAGTAACTGCTTTCACAAAATAAACATTTCACCTGAAGGAAATATGCTGCTCTGTTCTTGTCTTGGTGATTAATATCTTTGACTGCATAAAATGACGGAAAAAAAACGGAAAATGTAAAGCAGGTGACTGCCAATTTAAAGGATTAATCCTTACTTTCAGTCTCAAAAACTGACATGATCTGTTTATTACTACTCTGTATCTCTGTGCTTCTTAAGCTGCTGTTGACAGGGTTTTCAGAATAAAATGATGCCTGAAATTCACATTAAATCAGTTGGACAAGCTGTGGCTAATTTACCTTATAAATAATCCATTTTATAATGAATCAATAGTCAATCATTCATTTTTTGAAAAAAGAGGGGAATGGAGTTATGTTGCCTAATAATGCCAAAGGAGATTAATGTTTGCATTGATTTCAGTACATCGTATTACATTTTAATTGCTAAACTTGGCAGTAACACTCCAGTTCTTCTTTTTACAAAGAATCTTACTTAATTTTCTTTTGGGAGCAATGTTTGCCTTTCGGTAATAAAAGTGTCCGAGCAACAATTGCAAATTAGCTAACAACACCTAACACCTTGAAATTTAAAAATGTTAAGATATCTTCAATTCTGTTATGTTTAGACTATTCAAGTTTTAAATATTAACAGTTTCAGATTTACATCCATTCATCACATAATCTACTGCTGCTGAGCTGTATATGGGGCTTTTATTTCTACATTTAATTAAGAGCATTGTCTACAATTTGAGAGCATACATTAGTAATTTCACATTCATTCAATTCTTTCCCTCAAACCCTGCCCTCACACAGTCCCCCGCTTGTGCTTAGATTTGCTCTGTTTCTGCTCAAACTACATGCTTGGACTCAGATGGTTGCCAGATCATCAGGTCAAGCATCCCCTATATCCTGTTCTTTCACTTTTTATCATAATAAGACACTTTTTTTTGCAGAAAACACACAAACACAGCAACTCTGCACTGATCTTACCATTAACAGCTTTGGTAGGGGCATGTTCCTACCATCCACACCCACATCTACCCCCATGTTAACAATTCAAGACTCTTAACAGGTACTGCTGCACATTTACAAAGTAATGGTCGCCCTCCTGCAATACGCTCTACAAATGTGTTATTGACTCAGAGCAGTGAGCAGGATTCACATTAGCTGCATTATAGCAGATCATTTCATGGTGGATGGATACACATCAAAATAACTCCATCGCAACATGGCAGGTCACAGTTACAGAACATTTTCGGAGTATCAACATCTGCACAATCTTGCAAACGTGAGGAAACGATATGTCTAATAAGGATGAAAATCTGTCTGATATCAATCGAAAATTGATGAGTACATGTGTCTTTTATATTTATATTTTAAAGAATAATCGCTAAATATTTTGGATGGAATTCCCTTGATGGAATTCACGGCAGGAGTGGTGGGAAAAAGAGTACAAAATGAACCATGAACTATCCTTACTATCTTATTAATTGAAAATACTTGTGTGTTCCTGGTTGTGATCTTTCTGGACCCACTTTTCAGACCTCTGACTAGTGTCTTTGGAATAACAGACAGGAAAGCATTCTTCAAGTACCCCCAAAGTTTAAACGTACATTGCATTTGAGCATTTTTTTAATTCATCATGAAAAATACAGTTTTTATACCATTTAGATAGTTTAATTTGGTTATGCTGTCAATTTATTTTAAGATGTCAGATCTAACTTTAGATGCAGTTATTTTAATCACTGTAAAGATGTATTTGTATTGATTTACATCAGTACCTGGACTCTCTTTTGAACATTTATCACTGAGAGCTTATATAATGAAAAATGACTGGAACCATTTCATGGATGTTTTTCATAGTCATATCAAAAACATCAACAACAACAAAAGAAAATTCTTAATTCTTTTGAAGTTCCAGACAGATTGAGTCAGTCAAACGTAGAAAAGATTTCACCTTATAACTTTATGGCATTAGAGTGGTTTCTGTGTGATTTGCCCAACCAAACACTTGAAATCTAACAAGGCACATTTAGGCAGATGAGACAAGCATAATGTGAGGGAATAAAACCGAGAGGATGAATGGCACTGGCTGTCTGATGCCTGGATAAAAAGAAAAAAATTAAATAAATAAAAAAAAGGTGTTTGAAGTTGAAAGAGAACGAAACATTGAATGAGAAGTGAAGGGGAATGATGGCAAGATGAAGGAAAAATGTGGAACATGCATATCTTGTCATGTGCAAACCAGAATGTGCCAAAAACAACCAGCTTCACACTTTCCACAAACTGTAAAATAGATAAGTAGACTTGTAACGGGTGTGTTTTATGTGTGTATGTGGTGATCTGTTAAGATTTGAAGCAAACCCGGCACAACTAAGCTAAGCAAGCTTGGGATTTCAGTGTTGCACGAACGCACGCACACCACACATGCACGCAACGCAGGTCACGCACGCACACACCAAAACAAACCACATTCTTGTCCGGCCAAGACCAACATCTCTATGTTTTTCCACAATAAGAGTGGCTCATTCGACACAGGAGCTGTGTTTGTGTGAGACTCCTTTCATCCGCCCACCGCAACCTGTGTGTGTATGTGAGCGCGTTCACGTGCGCGTGACGAACATCCAGAAGGCAGTGTTTGTTTATCCTAAACACAAGCGGAGTACTTCCCATACCCCTCTCTCTAAAGCTTTCTTCCACATCATGCATCGCAGATATTTCTCTTCTTCTATAACAGATTTCTTGTGGGTGCATAACTAAAAATATGGTAAGAGAAAGCTGAAAAAAAGGTTCTGTACATATTTGTGTCAGTCCCAAATGACAATCCCCCCCCCATATTTTTTTCATATCATGGTCTTTCAAAAACGTTTTCTCTTTTTTTTCGCGATTCTCTCTCCCCTTCTTTCCCATGCTGTTGTGGTCCGTGAGTATTTATGTCCCATTTAGCCACAGTCCAGGCTGACAGCTGCTTGGTCCCTGGAGAGTGGACCAACAAGCTGGTGTAATTGAGACATCTCCATGAGGACAGCAGTGCCTCAGCTACAGAGGCTCTTACAGAACCCCGTCCTTTATTTATCAGAGACGAATATAGTAATGTACTAGTGCCACCAATGCTGCTCTTGTGGTAAAAGCAGTGCTCTTACTACCACTACCACCAACATTCTGCTGCTTCTACTGGTACCACTCTGTATTTTACTGCCGCTGCTATTATTAAAAATACTAATACTGCTTATATCATTGTGGTATTATAGTATTGCCACAAAACCTCCTCCTGCCATCACTGTTGACCACCAATATATCTATGTCTAATGCAACTACTGATTCCACCATAAACTACTATTTCTATTTCTTATTACTATAATAACAATACAGCTGCTATGTATCTCGGTGTGATTCATTTATTTATTAAGTCAGATGCAAATAGGTTTTGCAATTCTGCACAAAGACAGAATTGGTTGTTCATATATGAAACATATTCATTAGACAGCTATGTGGAGAAAAAGTGGGAGAAGAGGGGAAACATGCTGCCTATTGAGATAATCTGTAGATATGTAAGAGTTGTTTATGTGATCAGTAAATTTGAGGATTGTTCCATTTATTTTGTATGTGTATCTATTTTTTCCTTTTTTTCCCACACTGTTTATGCAGTACATGAGGATGTGTGTTCTGTAAAATTGTGATGTCTTGTAATCAAAAAATGTTTGGAATGACACACATATAAAACTAATGGTGACTTTATATTGTTGTAAACTCCTTTTGTAACACATAGAGACTGACTATTCTGTGACCTTTCTCTGTCTCCTATAACCGTTAAAGCCAATTTCAGCAGCATTTTGCTGACAGTATTTACTGACTAACCTAAACTGAGTGCAAAACCACGACGGAATCTTGCTCAAGGCCATTTTGACTTAACACATGGCTGATGGACACAATGTTGGCTGTTTCAGGAACTTCAAAATGCCACAAGAGATATCTTTCTGAGTTCCCATGGAGGCTCAGTGCAGCGGAATACATTCCTGAAGCACATCTTAAAGGGCTAGCAGTCTGCCTGTACGTTATCACTTTAATAAGTCAGTAAGTAAGTGAGAAACTATCTCTTTTGGAGGCTGCATCAAATAAAAATGAACTGAATAGACTATCTACAGAGTCAATTTTATCCTGAAGCGTGAAATAATGTTAAGGCCCAGTCCATTACACACACATATATGGATATATGTAGACAAATGTAGTGAGAATGCACACACTTATAAAGATGCATGGATGGATGTGTTGGATTCCACAAATACACCAATACATGCATATAGTTTATTGCCTACTCCCTCAGGCCCATTTTTTACAGTTGTTTCCATTCTTTTTTTTGTCTAACATTCTTTTCCACATAAATGACACCAAAGGTGTATATTTATAAGTGAACAGGGTTGCAAGTGAGAGTCGAAGGGGTGCTTACTGCTTTGCTTTATTTATGTACTTATTGCAGGTCTTTGATGCAGCAAAGGTGAATCGAAAGGATATAGAAGGAACAATTTCTCAATCTTTAGGTAATAGTAAAACTCTGACATGTATGTTATTAATGCAATATATAAACTACTATATAAAGACAGATGTTAAAATCGTATGAAATATCTCTTAAATGGAAAACTCTGTCAGAGTCATATGCAATTTTGAATGTAAAAACCTGCCAATGGCTGCAGAGGAATATCTATTCATGTTGAAACTTTGAATTGTATGCACAGCTGCTTGTTGCTTCTCCATTTTGTTTACTGTGTATTAGAGCTGCAACGATGAGTCAATTAATTGATCGGCAAATTAATGTGCAGCTATGTTGACAGTCATTTAATCCCCTGATTCCAGCTTCTCTAGTGTGAATATTGTTTTGGTTTATTTAGTGTTCAATGACAGAAAAATGAATATCTTTGGGTTGTGGACCGTGGACGAAATGGGAAAATCACCTCTGGCTTTGGTGATCAGGGCTTTTTATCAGTTTTGGACAATTGGACGATTAACTGACTCATTGAGAAAATAATCAACAGGTGGCAAATAAATGTTAGTTGCAGCCCTGCCATGTACATAACTCTACTAAGTGTAGTTTGGATATTTTTTTGTAGTTCTACAGGTGCTGTTTTATGACATAATAAATCCATACCAAACCAGAACTTTCTCAAGAACAGCAGAGCATTCTAACATGTGGCTGTAGAGGAAAAAACAGAGGACTTAGCCTTAGCCAAGACTTCTTGAAGATAAGTTGATGTGTGAGTGATTGTTATGGGAAATCTTTTGCACTGAACAGTTTCTATTTTCTGCTATATCGTGACAAGAAGTAGCATTTTGGTTTGAGGTAAGAACACATTAGACTGCATGGCTGGCTGAAAGGGTCAACAGGAGTGGATCGTTTTACCTCTAAAACATTTGAATCTTTTTTGCAGGCACACATGCACACAGACACACACACACAGACACACGCGCGCACGCACACACACACACACACACACACACACACACACACACACACACACACACACACACACACACACACACACACACACACACACACACACACACACTCCAACACAGAGAGAAATACGTCAATGGAGCAAACTGCTCCACCTCGCCACTGGACACTGAGCCAGAGGGAATACTTTCTGGTCAAACTCTCTCTTTCCTCTCTGTCACTCACACACACACAAACACACACATATGCACACACACCCAATCGTAAACAGGCCGAGACAGCCCAGAAATTTCTATTTCACTGGACAATAATCAAGAGGGAACACCTTCTTGGCACACTTACAAAACACACAGTGACAGCCACTGATACACATTAACACACACACACAAACACGTGTGCGCACACACACACACGCAGCTGCAAAATCTGGCATAAACAAAGAAAGACAGTGTGACAAGTTAATATAAAATGCACAGAAAAAGGCACCCGAAAACAGGAACACAAATCTCTCACCCAACACACACGCACAACTCTGAGACATTTCTGTCTTGCTGCATGTCAACTGTAGGCCAGAGGAGTGAACAGAGCACACGAGATAATAACATAGTCAGTGGGTTTATTCCACTATATCTGGATGGGTAATTAGAGTGAGGGAGCGAAAGAGAGACACAGACAGAGAGATGTAGAGAGACAGAGAAAGAAAACACTATGAACGCTGATTTGCTGCAATTAAGAGATCAGATTTTGCATCTGAAAAGCTTTAACAAAATGCATTTTTCCTAATGACGACTGACCCTGATGTTATAAACTGTGAATATAATAACCAGAAATCTACTAAAGGATGGAGCAGCATGCAAATACAGGAGGACAGGGCAGAAGATACATGTGGATGGTACAGAGAGATTATTAAAAAAAAAAAAAAAAAGTAATGAACTGATGGGTCAACTGTGATTGGCTAGAGGGAGACAGATGAAAAATCAAAAGGTGGAGAAATCTGAGGTGACAAAAGATTGAAGCATAGGGGTAAGAACAAGAACAAGACAGTAGCAGAAAAACTCCTCTCATGCTACCAATTACCAGATAGTCTTCTGTGTTTTTGTCTTTTCTTTTTTTGTTTCATGCAGAGCGTTTGAGTGGAACGGAGCTGGAGCATTGAAAATTTAATTGGAGCAAGAAGCAGCAATTTAGAAGACTAGAAATGATGCTCAAGCCATTCAAGTTCGCTCCAGTTGGCATCAAAGCCACTAGAACAAAACCAGGAGTCTTGTGTTTTGTTTTTTTTTTTTGGACGTGGGTACTAACCCAAAATGCTCCAGGTTGACCACGTCTCAATTTCAGCCTCACACAACATCTGTGTCGCACAGACACAAAGAGGATCCATTATGTATAGAAAATGATTCATGCATTCTTTTCTTCTTTTGGTTTCAACTGACAAAGCCTTCATAGCTGTATGTTTTTGTTTTCATATTTTCCTAGCAGAGACAGTGTGGCACCTATTTTATTTTTTCCCCCTCATCGGTTCATGCACGGATTCATTTTTCACTAAATCCTCACAAAGATCCTGAGTCCTGCTTTCTGCCTGCACTATTTCCTGTGCTAGGCTCCTCTTCCTTCAACTAAGCTTGTCTGTCTCTGGCTGTTCTTTATTCAACTTAGCCCCCCTCCACTTCGTCTTCTTCTTGGGGAGACTTTCACTGACTGCTCCGGTAGCCGACTTGATCCTCAAGCCTCTGATATTAACTCCGCCTTCATACAGTTTTGGAGTTTTGCGCCTTTACTATATATTTGTCCTCAAACCTGTCTATGTTTTAGAAACTTGAAATCTCTCTCTAGCCAGTTTCCATTTGATGTATCACTCTCCGGTCAACCCTGAAGGCAACCAGAAGCTGAACTCCCAGTTTTATCTTATTTTTTATTGTGTACCATCGTTTAAGACCTGAATTATTGTCAATATCTTTATGATATTCAGATTAAAATCTGTCCATTTTGTCTAAAATATGAATAACCATTATTAGACAATGTTTTTTTTTTCAAGTAGACTAATATCGTAAAATATGCTGTAATGTTGTATTTTGTCCACAGCAAGCAACAATACCAGAGGACGAATTAACACAGAGTGATTGTAATGAATATGTTACAATCTGTACTGTTAATGAGGACTACAGTCACACAACACATGACATACATGAGACAGCAGAAATATTATACAGTCTAACATTACAATGTCAAAGCTTATACACAGTACAATGAACTACAAAGAGAAAAAATGAAAAGGAAAGGAGAAAGTAGCGGGTGATATGGGATAGACTAGAGGGCGTTATAAGAGGATTAGCAGAAGAGAAAAAAGGAAACAGGATGTGACAGAAACTGAAGGATAAGACCAGAATTTCCAGATATGAAGAAGGAAAAAAATGGTTAAAAGTAGGGTGGGAGTGATGGATGAACAAAGGAGTGGAGGGATAAAGTGAAAAATTCTGTTAAAAAAGAAAAAAAAAGATCTTCAGAAATTCTGCTTTACTAGATTGTATATACAATATGTGTTCGCATGCACTCCTTGCTCCTTCACAATCCATAAAAAATATGAGTTCCAGCCTGATGCATAACGATACATATAAAATATTAATTGTACAAAACATTTTGAAAAAGCAAAGATCTGGAGTATTTTCCTCAGGCATTAACGATTTATGCCACACCGTCTCTCTTTAAAGTGCAGCACTGAGATAGAAGGAGAGGGGAAAACAATCCATCTTGCCAGATTACTTCTGATACCCAACGGATACAAAGAGGCAGAGCACACAATGACTCTTCTTCTTCTTCTTTTTTCTTTTAAATATGTTTGAGTGTTTGGCTTCCCATTGACTTCTTAAACTGGGCCCATTCTCACATTTGTTATGGTTGTCTGCTGCAATATAGTGATGGAAGTAGTTGCTGTTGTCCTGTAAATAGAGCAAAAAAAATGCAGAAGGAAAAGAAATTGGTGATATGGAGCGGAACAAAAGTGGAGAAACGGTTATGAAGGGGAAGACAGCGAGAAAGGAGAGAAGTCCGGGGGTACTGAGGATGAACATTCAGATGTTTAGAAGAACACCTGGAATACAGAGTAGGTCGTCATGCAAATGTGTACAACTAAAAGAAACTCACTTAAATAAACAAAATACATTCATTGTCATGTCCCAAGCTGTTACTGAACAAAAACAAATGGAGAAGATATATCATGGTTAACTATTAGAATTCTCACCTAGTCTCCCAGGCCAGCAGTTCAGACTGTTTTGATTTTTCATTGATTCCTGCAGGCAAGACATATTTTCTTTACAGAAGTCAGAGGTCAGCTACGGAATTTCTCTGCAGTGGTAGCAAGTCACCGTCTTGCTCAAGGACATTTGAAGCCTTTGCAGCCTTACACGGGTCAAATATAAACCCATTCATCTCAGGTAATTTTTCATGAAATGAGTATAAATCGGAAACTGCAACTCTACAGATCAATGTATCACTGTGGTGAGATTCTTTTCCGTACATATAAAAAATACCACATGTGGAAATACAGTAGAATAGAAACAGCCTTTCACTGCCCATCTGTGTTCAAATAAAACATAAACTAAATTAAATATAAATCAAGGTTGGCTTAAATTATGAAACTATTTGTATCATATCTACTTTCATGAGTCTGGCTATTTCATGTTCAAAGTCAAAATCCTCCAGATCTTAATGTACATGCAGTAAACATGCATTTGAATATTTGAAGGAAAATTCTGGCAGACTAGTTGGACAGAAACAAGGCAAAACTCCTGGATTAATTTCTAAGGCCGTGCAAATCCTGCCTGCAGGTAATTGCTATTTATCTTGATTGTCCGTTTATTGGGACAAGCATAAAGAGTAATTAAAATGTAAGCAAGTGAGTTGTTCCAGCAGTGACCTTACATTTGGGGCCAAATACTTCCTTAGTCTAAATGTCCCTGAGGAGGAGGAGCGCTCCTTGTTCACCCTCCTCCACCACGATCTATCTGCAAGGAGACAAGACGATTCCATTACCCAAGGACGTAGCACGGGTCCCCTGAGAGTGTGTGTGCGCATATGTGTGTTTGGGTATACAAACAAAAACAAGCTGCCCAGGGAAAGGAAATAGATATTGATGTGTGTGTGTGTGTGTGTGTGTGTGTGTGTGTGTGTGTGTGTGTGTGTGTGTGTGTGTGTGTGTGTGTAAATAATTTGCGTAAGGGTAAGAGATTCACATCAATCTAACAAGAGAACCCACTCCTCCACCAAGTCATCATCAGTAAGGCAAATGCAACCAATCAGTGTCTGTCATCTGGAACAAATAATGGATTCAACCAATCAATCAGAAATACATGATCTAAATGTGAACATAATTAGAGTGTCCAGTTTAATGTGAGTGAAACAAAGATGTAGCCTGAACCCTACCCTAGGTCAACTCTTTGTAACATCTCACAGGTACTTTAGTCTATCATTCTGATTTTTCATGAATCAATTTGTTCCTAATGGCTTCATGATATTATTTTATGTTTCTGTTTTAATTAGTGCGTTTTAAAAATAGAAATGTAATGAAGTCCTGGGGGATTCTAGTCAGAAGCACCCAAAGCAGTATGCATATTAAAGACAGACAGAAACAGATGCAGTAGACACATATTTATTATATTTTTGTTTTACACAATATGCAAATCATCTGTAACTTTCCTAAATAATAATAATTTGTTGTTGTTTTTTTGCACAGGAAATGAATAACATAGCCTAATTTACAATGTTTTGAGAAGAAATGAGTTTATAATTTGCTATGATAGTGCTTTTTTCATAGTAGTTGTCCTTGTATGTTGGTAGGATGAAGAAGCATTTGTTCCCTAACTTTGAGAAATTAACATATTTTTTGGTGGGAAATATTGTTTTTTTATTATTATTTTTTTTTATTATTTCACAAAATAAACTAAAGACCACACACAGTTATACAACAATAGGCAGAAACTAGAGCCTCATAGTTAACTAAGAATAAACATGTGACATGTCACCAATGTATACTGTCCCATGGCCCAACAATTATTGATTATGCTCATACTTAGTTGTGAGATTGAGAGAGAAAAACGTTTTATTTTTAAAGAGAAGTGAATGGTAAATGTTGTATTGACCTCAGAGAAATTTCCCTTTTCTCTAAACTTTTACAATACTAACCATGTGCACACCAACCCACCCATGGATGCGCGCACACACACACCTTAACCTAAGCCAAATGGCCTCAGTACCAAACCCACACCCACAGCATTGGCGGTTGAGACTTCTGTTATCATTTGTCGGTAAAGAAAAAAAAATGTCTACACCGCAACTAAGTTTAAACAACGGAACTTGAATGATCTGAGAGCAGTTCAGACTGGAATTGTTTACAAGACTGTGTCAACGCCAAACCAAGTATGCTGTTTCTTGTGTGATGATTTATGGTATAGATTCATTACTAAACAAGCTGCTCACAATATAAATGTTTTTCTTCTAACTAAAATGGAAGGAGCATGTGGGTCTGTTTGTATGTACAGTATGTATCTATATATGACTGTCCTTCGATTTTCTCCACAAATATTCATCCAATCGACTTTGTGCTTGGTGGATGTTTTTTTGAGAACCCATAGGAGTGCAGTGGCGAGTATGAAGTTGTTTGGATGAGTGGTTCTCAAGAAGAAAGCTGAAGGCCGCAATGACGAGCAATCGACCAATTCAAAATAGGCAAGTTCTGAATGGGCAATGCACTAGTCATTATAGCTGTTCAAATTCTTGTCATTACAGTAATGGGAGTGCTCAATCTAGACTGTCCTGCTTGTTGCATGAATTATCTGTCAAGAATTTGGGTGAAAACGGAAGTATTTCTTCTTTGTGTAGTGTCAGCTGGCAGGCTGAGTGACTGGCTGGCATGGTGACTGCCTGATCAGCTGGCTAATGGGCTCTAAAGATGGGGAGTGATTAGCGACAGAGCTTTTAGATATGCATGGCCCGCTGTTTGGAGGGCCATCACAATTTCACAGCTTTACACCAAATCATCACATTAAGAAAGTGACGGTTACGGTCTCACAAAATCAATCTCATGTTCTGGCGACATTTTGCTATATTATGAAGAGCAACATTTCAACCACTGAACACTGTACTTCAAGATTAGTGCAAAAAGGGAACAAACAAAATAAACATGTAAAAACAGGAATTTTATTATTTTCTTTTATGAAATGTATAGTTTCTGACTGCCTTTTCACTGATTTTACATAAAAAACACCCACTCTGCTACCATCATTCACAGCATGTGCAAAGATACTACACTCATTGACAAAATTATACATTACTTACTTAGGCTTTTCAATCAATCATCTATTATGTTTTTACATAACTATAGTGCAGTGCCTGTAGGAAGTATGCTTTCCTATACAATTATAGAAGTGAAGTGCTGACACTTAAAATCGGATTACAACAGCATGATGAAATTTGAGAAATACTACTTCCTAATGAGATTACTGTAACATGGAGGGCATCCAGCGTAGCCACATCCACCTAGAGTGAGCAAGGCTACAATTTATGTTAAAAGTGCGGATCCCAATCTACATATCAGTTTTTAAATTGGGTGGATAGGCCAAATAAAACCGGAAGGAAGAAATGGGGCAATGGAGCTTTGAATTGTAATGAAGGTGCCAGGAAGCAACATGAGGAGGAGCGCCGTGATACAGAGCTTTACTCTGTAACAAAAGTGCTGCTGCAGTATAGTGCTATGATATGTAGGTATATGGAATTTTAACCTTATAATAATCATAATAATGTTGTTTTGAACATCTATCAAAAAAGTCCCACATCATTCTGCCATACACAAGCTATATCCGAACAGCTGAGGTTGATCAGTCAGAGATACACAAGGCACAGACACACAGACGCTCCTTGCTTTATAAGTGGATGTTGGTCATAAATCTGACAGACTCAACAAATGAGAACTTGTTTTTAATCAGTGGCAGGATGTCAGATTCCTGGACTTGCATATGAACATGCGAATATTAGAGACTGACCTCCTAAGAAAACAACATGATAGGATGTGATGTCAGTTATGTTTGAGTGAGTAGTGGCTATAATAACCATGATCCAGATCCAAATGAATTGAGCAATTCCCACGTTCAGAGGAGGAGGCATTTAACCACGAGTGGACTTTTCCAGAGGAGACCACTGTTCCAACCGTGAATGTCACTTATTCCAACAGGGTTAAAGTTGAGACAATCCACAACTGCAATCATCCTATAACCTTAACGCTGTGGATATTGTAGCTGCGACAACAGAGCTAACTTAAAGGAAGTATTAACATTAACCCCTCCCTAAATGATATCTAATATTAAGGTCCACGGTGTAGTTTCTGGTGGCATCCAATAATGAGGTTTGCCACAATATATTGAAAGGCCATTGTTTGGATTGTCCATTTTAGGGACTGTAAAACATGCACAGGCTTCGCAGAGAGGGACCTGCTCACCAGGCAGAAAAACAAAACAATAAACAAAACAAAAAACAACTCAATCTAAGGTAATGTCAACATATTGGAATTATATACTGATTAAAGCAGACTTATGAATATTATATTAAATATTTTACAAGTGGTTTCTGCTATATGCTGCTGAACACAATAAATCTTACACATGAACTTTCTCTCAACCTAACCAGACATTACCCGCGGTGTTGTCACATCATCAAACATCTTTACTTTATAAAAGTGAGTTGTGAAGCTTTTGGAAAGCACAGAATGATGATGTTGGATGATGTCATTTAAACTGGAGGATGTGCTGGACAATATTACTCACTGAAAGTCATTGCATGTTGAGTAAATTCCCTTATCTGATTAAAAATGAATACAACAATGAAATGTTACCTTCCTGAGCAGTCGCTGGCTTGCTATCTGGCAGTTTAACGGGTCCACTGTGTATAACTGCGACTGTCTGGCAGGCTAACAATCAGGTCTGCTAACTGAATGGCGGCTAACTGGTAGACTGTGTGTCTGGGTAGTCTGACTGCGTGGCAGGTCACCAGGGCGCGTGGCTGGATATATGACCCACTGCAGTTGATGTTGTGTTAGCCTCCAGGCACAATAACTGGGTGGGTGCAGCCCATGTTATGATGCTGTAAATTGTTTCGCTGATGGCCATTGAAGACAGTGATAGATAGACGAATGGACAAAGCCAGAAAAGGGCAGCACAGCAATAACTTCTTCGTTGTGACAGCAAAGGAACAGGATGTTGCATTTCATCAAAGAGCTTTTCAGTTTTATGACCCCTGGCTTATTAAATTATAATTATGAATTTTACAGCCCTTACTCTTTTTTATCAGTCTGTCACTTTCTCTCTACCACTGAACATCAATTCTTCTTTGAAGATAGTGTCTAAAGATGTCATCAAGTACTTTGGTGCTAGTGTGTGTGTGTGTTTATGAGTATTTACTTACAGAGGAGATAGGCACCTTCTTTAAACCCTGTATGATGATAACATCCTGCCATGTGTGTGACAGTTCAACACGTGTGCACAGACACAAGCACTCACTCTTATCCACACACTTGCCAGCACACAATTCAATATCTATGCGTAATTCCTAAAAATAATTGTAACTTCTATCTACCCAAAGTTACTCTAGAATGTAAACATCCTTCAGTTTATATACAGAAGTGAAATAATGAAATGAGGAAGAGAAACAGACATCACAGCGCCGCTATACTTTCACATAAAAAAAATACAAGACAACACACACGCAATTATGGTCTCCTCGCACTGAAATGATGTTGACATACGCCTGGAGAGAGATCACAAACGCTCCATAAATTTAGTGTGAAGACGGCGCAAGCACAGATACACACACAGAGGGGTTCGGGGTCATAGGATGACGTCTTCTGGCCTTAATGCAAACCAGTGTAAACACACAGCTAACAGATGCCGCCACAATCTACAAGCCAAAACACTGAGACTGAGAAGAGAGATGGAGAGGAGGGAGGGGACAGTGAAAGAGTGATGCAGAGAGATGATGGAGACAAACAGGCAGCGGCAGGGGAGAAATGATGGAATTAGGATAAAAAAAGAGAATTATGTATATATAAATACCATAGAGGAAGAAGAAGAGACATAATCAAAAGTTAAAAAAAAAATAGTGAAGTAGAACATTGAAAACAAAAGAAAGAGACAGGTTCCTCCCTGCTATTCTCCTGATAACACTTCTGTCTGTGTTAAAAATAACAAGCCCCCTGGTGTAGGAAACATTGCATAAAATCAAACTATTATCATGATGCTATAATCACAACAAGAATAGTCAATCATGGTGTCATTATGACTGTATATGCATGGTTTTGAAGGTGACGATTAACACAATAAAAAAATACAGATAAATACAGTTTTTTGGCTGCTTAAATGAATGATTTGTATTAAATTGGAAGATTCATTATCTGAAGTGGTCCATAACAAAAACGTGGTTATTTGAATTCTACAATCTTATTGGTATGGATCAAAATATTTTATACAATTTCGGAATGATTTGGGGGAAAAAAAAGTGTGGAAATGCATCTCTACAGCTCTATCTGAGATTGTTTATTTATTTATTCATCTCTTTACTTTTTAAAATATCAGGGGCCCTCATGAAAATGAAATGAATAATTAGGTGCGAGGCATCACCATGCTGTTTGAAACCATCAAAGCATCATTACGATGCAGAAAATTATGACTAGTGAAGAGATATACACACTGATGTACTTTCAGCTTGCAGACAGTCATGTGGTATTACTTATCTGAATGCATTTATGCATTGCATCATTCACTCTCCTGACATAATCTACCATAACATAAAACTCTCATTAATTCAGTATTATTTTAGCATTTGGTAATTCATCATCGATGATATGATTAACCAAACTGTCACACCCACATATAGTCTCATTCATCAAACATTTGCATGGTCACATTTTACATTAGGCAGGGATAAAATTGTGATCGGCGGTGTTCTTTGGGCTGACATTTTTTTTTTCAGAAAGTTTTTTGTCTGGAATGGGGTCATTTATTTCTATATAACTAATACACAGCAAAGCCATTCACTTCTTTGACATTTCACCTTGCTAAAGGCCTTTCCTTCATCCTATCTTTCTCTGTAGACCTAAGGTGGGCTCAAAAGTGTCAAAAGGGAATTATGGTTTTTCTTGGATGGTGTATCAAGATATGTCACTTTTGGCTTAGCTCTAAAGTGGTCTGCCAAGATTGATGCCAAATAGATATCTAAATTATCCTGGTAGCCAGCTATCAGCTCTTGTGGTAATTTAATTTAAACATGCTGCCTATGCTACAGTAAGCGACCAACAGACTCAAATGGAAAAAAGTGCATCTCCTAATGCCCATTAATTCACTGTTGACTAGAAAGCGTTCTCAAACCTGTCAGACAGGAAAACATCAATCTTGGAGCATTACTGCAGTTGTATTTAAATTGAGCCAAACTGACTGCGAATAAAAGAGCTTCAGCTGTAGATTAGATAAGGCAGTTGTCACAGTAAAGCTTAAGTATTATTGATTGTAATATAAATAAAGTTGAAACCGCAGTTCATACAGGTTTTGATTTCAAAAGTTGTGATACAAGTTTTTATTTAGAACTACATCTAGACACACAGAATTAAGTCTAAATGAAAATATCCTAGATAAAAATAATCAACAATTTACCAGATAAGAATGTCATTTTGCTGAAAACTTTTGTTATTTTTGTAAAGAAATGATAATCGATAAAATGTAATAGATACACAATTAAAGATTATTCTAAACCTAGACACTGGCAAAAAAAAACTGGAGTTGGTCCCCAGATACTGTACTATGGCTAGCCATTGCTTCTAGAGTGTGTCTATAGGATGGGTCAAATGCAAAGGATCAGCATCCCCACGGTCATTTTTTTTCTTCTTCTTCATCATCAGCTTGTTCTCCTGCCACATTTAACAAACTGTTAAATCACCCTCAAGGGTTCAGAAGGAACTTGTCAGTTCAGTCAAGTCCATCATATCTCAACACCATTATCATGCACAGGCCCAGTGGATAAAGGCTTAAAGACCATCAGAATAATGGTTCTCAAATGAGACAATTTCAAACTCACAGGTTGATGTCAAATTCACATTCATTTTGCTTTTGTAGGATTGTTAAAAGGAATGGCCATAACAGAAAAAATGATCGAATGTCATTTTAACAACGAATCATTAGAGCTTGTCAGCTGGCAACGGGTCCTACTGTAAGGGCTGTTATGATGACAATTCACGTTTTATAATGCCATTTAAATTTGAAATTAAACAGACCTTCAAATATATCTTGCCATTAAAATTGACACGAAGCTAAAGGGTTTTACTGTGCAACTGACACAATATATATTTAAAAAGTCACTTAAAAATGTAGGCTACTCCAAATAATCTATTACAAATTGGTAACAAGCTGTTACAAATTTGGAAACAAGCTGCTTGTTAACCAGTCATTCCACTCATTCTTTACTGCAATTAGTGTGTTTGTTTGTTATCAGTGTGAATATTTCAAGAATCAGTCTTTTTTTCCCACACATGAATGTGGTCAGAAATATTGAAGACAAAAACAACAATAACAACAAAACAACTCATACGTCTCTACAAACTTTCATCTTGGCATAGAGATTGTGCCAAGGTCAAGACATAACTAGTGACAAGTTTATGTTGCAAACAAGCAAGTGGATCCAGCTTCATAATTGTAAATGAGTGTAGTTTATCACTATAGTAATGTGCACCCGGTGTAAACATCAACCTGCTCTGCTGAAACGGTTGCAAGTAATAATGAATGACTTCCATTGAAGAGGTCACAAAAGGTGAAAAAGTTAGTTACATCTGAAGCTGCAACTGAACTTTTATATTTTCTTATATTATTTCTCTCTCTTTGCTTTTGTACACCTTACATAAGAGACATAATATAATTTGTCATTATTAATTCATGCATGTGTTTTGGAGTTGTAATTGCATCATGGCCGGTTTTCACCACCATGCTTTTTCCCTACTTGTCTTATTCCTTTCACTGCTACAATAATCCACTTTCTCCCTTTGTGGTGATTAAAGATTCATCATGTCTTATTTGAAAGTAATATTTGTCAGGCAATTGTCTGGCTACTTACTGCCGATGCGGAGGTTGATGGTGTCGCGTCTCTCTCCGTGCGGGTTCTGAAAGCAGCTGTAGAGTCCGTTGTGGCCCAGGGCCACTTGGGTCAGTATCAGTCTGGGGCCCTCTAGACGGTGCTGGGCCTTCACATCTGTCCCGTTCACCTTCCATGACACTGATGCGTCATTGTCCAAGGAGCCGCACTGCATGGTGACATCACTGCCCATCCGTTCGTACTGGATCCTAGCAACTGGAAACAGACAAGAGGCAAAGATTAAGGGTTTGTGATATCAACAGGTATTATATCAACAAATATTCTGGATATTCTGCCATACTGGTTTCTGGCAACAAGAAATTGCAAAAACTGCTAATATATAATAGTGATGAAGAAATCTGGTTGAAGAAGAAGAAGAAGACGAAGACGAAGAAGAAGAAGAAGAAGAAGAAGAAGAAGAAGAAGAAGAAGAAGAAGAAGAAGAAGAAGAAAACACATACAAGGGCACATAAGCACAGTCAATTATTAGAACAATGGCACAACCTGGTAATATGTGCCATGAGCCCACATGAAGAGAAGCATCACATTAACACTTCAACACTAAGGTTCAATTCAACAGTACAACAATAAAATATTGATCCATAGCTTGCAAAGAAAAAAGGACCCTTGCCTACAAAGAAAACAACACAAGCACCCCTGCTGGCCTGGGATCAAATGCTGTCACAATTCTTGCCTTGCTCTAACGTGTCCTTCTTCCTGTCTTTGTCTGTCTATGTCCTCCCTTCTTTCTCCCCCTCATTACAATGAATCTCATTTAGCTGTTTTCTGTTTTTTTGGCTTCCCTCTCTCGGTCCCCCCAGACGTGCCTCTTAACACAACTGATACAGATGTCAAACCTAGTGTTTCATGTATATTTCATGTCCTATAACAGAGCCATCTATATTTAATATGACAAGATCCCTGTCTGCATTAACATTAACCTGACACTGTTTGTTCTTTCCCTCAGTCTCTCCAGCCCTCCATATTGGTTCTTCTTTTTGGCCATTTTTCTAATGTTATCAGTTTTTTCTGTCCTTCTGTTCATCCCAGCCATCTTCACGCCTGCCCTCTCCATTTCCTCCAGTCCAACATCCCAATAATGTGCCTGCATATGCATGTCACTGGCAATAAATGCCAACTGCCTTTGATCTTCCTCTTCTGTCAAGTTACTTTGAACGGATGTGTGACTTCTTATTTACATGAAAAAGTTATTTGCATCTTGGCAAAAACCATAAAGTCTGACTTTGATGTTAGCTTTGATGATGAGGAGAGGAGAGGAGACGCAACGGGAGGAGAGAAGAGGAGGAGACGAGACGGGAGGAGAGGAGTCAGGGTGAGACGAGACAACAGGAGACGAAAGGAGATAGGAGGAGAATAGAGAAGATGGGAGGAGAGGAGACGGAAGGAGAGACAGGCGGAGAGGAGAAGAAAGGAGACGGAAAGAGATGATAGACCCTTCTACAGTTACTTTCATGGAGATTTTGGAGAAAATCAGACTATGCTTTTCATAATAATTATGATTATATTAAATATTCTATACTACCATTTCAAAGTAGGAGTATAGAATCTTGATCTTCTTCCATCTGATGTGATCAGAAAGGACTTTTTTTCCATCATTGACTAGGAGCATTCCCCATAGAATAGTTTTTGCTTAATATACCTTTTTGGAGTGATTTCTCCCCAGTGTTCTTGAAAGTCTCAACACAGCACTAGTTCTTTGACCTCCTCACTTGACCCCTGCTCCCCATCCGTCTTATCATTTAGAGTTACATCGCTCGTTATCTACCTCTGTCCCTTCCAATATCGATTTGTCTCCCCAGTCCTTCTCTCTACGTTTCTTTTCTGTCCTCTCCGTTTAACCCCACCTTGTCTTTTCCCTGTCCTCCTACTCTGTGGCAGTCCCTCTCAATCTTGATATCTCATCCTCCACTCCTGTCTCCCTTTAGTCTCCTCCCTGCCATCTGCCTCTATCCTTATCCTACTTTGAACATCTAGGTTCTCCTGCTCTCGTCTTTCTCAACTTGTATTTAACTGAAACACTGCATGAAATAAGTTGATATGTAAAAAAGCATAAAAATTGAATACGATGATACGGATAGAACGGGTGAATGACATTACAGTAATTATATGATTTGTGAGACCCCGTTTCATCTTGGCTGGTGGCAAGGTGGCAATTAAAAATGTGCAATTCATATTAAACTGACAATTACCATAGCAACAATATTGCTGCTTGATGCTGACCATCATACTGAAAATTACTTTAAGTAAGTTATGTGATATTTATGCTTTAAACACAGTTACTGTATTATGTTTTGTTTGTGACCATAGCATATATGTAATATTACACCCCAGTATGTCAAGATGTAGGATTAGTTTGTCTTGCAATATTTCATTTATTTCTCCTGAAGTTGTGTACCTTTATAAATCAATTAGAAATAACCATAAATAGGGCATTTGTTGGGGACTATTTTCAGCTGTGGATTGTTACAGCTGAGAATAGGCTGATAAATATTTAAGGCACAGAAATGGCGAATGTGTAAAGGGTGATGAATGGGGATTTATGGCTGCACAGGCAGTAATGCTTTTGTTTGAGGGATCAATTCATGTTGGTTTTAGTCATGGAATGGAATAGCTGGACAATAAAAACATTGACTATTAGAAAAATCGACTATTGCCAAACGTCATTTTTAACCTACAAGCTCTAGTTTGGACATAATTGGGCTTAGGGAACCTTAATGAACAAATACCAATCTGATACTGTCATTGTTTCCACCAAGGTTCAAGGCGAGAATGTCAGATGTAAATGCCCACTCATCATTTGCTGTTATCTTTGTCCATCTATCCCTCTGTAAGTCATTCCCAGTGACTGTAGCTTTCTTATCTCGTTCTCCAATCTGTGTCTCTCTGTGTTCACCTTTCACTCCCTCCGCTCCATCACTTTCTCTCCCTCTCACCTTGAAACTATTCCCTCCCGCTCCTTCTAAATTCTACTGAAACTTCAGCACTCATCAGTGACATATTTCGCTGATCATGAGCCTTCTGCACACGTGCCGCACATGCATTATAGACCTCACAGTGGATGTACAAGTAGATACACTTATGAGTACACTCATGTACTTACTCACGCATATGCACAGGCTCCCACACCACCCTGCATAATATCCTCATGCCTCATCACCATACAGGGAAGCAGGCCCAATAACCATAATGACATTCAGCTCAATTGCTATTGATTTCTAGGTAATAGACGGGGCAGTGTAAGCAGCATTAGAACACAGTTTTTCCCTACCAAATGAGGGTTCAAATCATCAGTGTCCTTCACAAATCTCCAATTTGACCATTTTTACTCATTATTCTACTGACATAGTCCCTTAGAGAAAAAAAACACAGCAAGTAACTTAAGTTCTTTGCAAATTTAGACCAGTCTATACTGTGACAAAGTCAATTGAGTCAAAATAAGACTAAAATAAAATGCATGCCACAGTTTCACAGTTGCTTTACTGTGGAGAAATTCCAGGGAACCTTGGAGACACAGCTTCCCCCCCCATTTCTGGAAAGCTGAACGTTTCCCTCCCTGCAGGCTTCTGCAGGCCACTAAGGGTATTGTAGTTCGCATGCAGCCCTGTGATGTTTTCCCAGAGCAGGGCATTACCATAAAGAGCCAACACAATGTCATGTTGTGAGGTCACTGGTGCTAAGACCTGCAGGATATTACAAGCACATCTCTGGCCAGAGGCTATTTAAAGAATAATGAGCACATGCACCACACATGCAAAACAAAACACATCACACATCACTGCATACATAAAAAGAAATGGATTTTATATCTACTTAGAGAATGCCTACATAGTACAAGTAGAGTACGCTTATGGAACCAGTAAAGGTCAAGATAATAAGAAGTCTGAAGACCAGTGCAATTAGAGAAAGGTGAGGCGGAGAAGTAAGAAGAGGAGAAACTGAAAGCAACAGTTTAAAGTAAAACACAGATGATGTGAGATGCAGTGAAGAAAAAAGCCAAGGGAGATGAAAACAAAGGGAATCTGTGTTGTGCTATTTGCTTAATGTGGACATTCTGGAATTAATTCCTTATCCTCTGCACCTTGATTAACCGTAATTCAACCAGAAAGATCAATTAAGGTCAAATTATCATTAGCTAAGTGTCAGAGCAGATATTCATGAGCACAAGTAGCCCCGCTGTTTGAATGACTGATTAAATACTGACAGAATCAGTTGTTCAAACATGAAGTGCCATCAGAGCCTGGGTATTTCTTTATACCTTTCTACTGCAGTATCATCAAGTGTCTGTTGATGAAGTGATGATACTGGCTTGGGAAACAAGTTATTGTAAGGCTGAGTGAACTGGGAGAAAGGTTTTAAATGAGTGCTGGGAATTGATTCAAAGATGTAATCAAGTAAATTACAATAATAGCCTTTGATTAACAAAGTTTAAAATACTAGTATTTACATGATTTTTTTTTTTGTTTTTTTTTTGGGGGGGGGGGATGAAACAAATATGTGTGTTGTTGGAATAAAGAAATACACGACAGACTTTCCCTGGCTGCACGCTTCACTAGATCCTACCCCAGTGATAATGCTAGCATCTTTGCGAACATTAGCAAAGATGTGCATTTCCCAAAAGATAAGTACTTCAGACTTGTGCTTCAGTTCAGTTCATTACCACAGTATGTGCATACGTTTTGGATTTTATCTACATTAACGTCTAGAAGGATGGATTGTCCAAAGAGGTGGGGGAGGGACGTGTTGCTATGTGATCTTCATGCCGTTTGGTAAATATCCGCACTGGAACTACAGGAGAAAATTTGGGTCAAACTTTCTATGTTATATGATTAATGTGTGTAAAATTGACATGTTAAAAGTTTTCAGTTCAATTGCGGGCATTATGCCACAACATGCGATTTAAGACAGACAGGCTTAAAACACACATGTAGTATCAAAATTAAATAAGAACATCAAACTCATACACAGACAATTTCCACCACATTTTGCATAATAAATAGTTCAATAAAGCTGAATCAGAGTTTTTGGATTGCCAGATGAAATAATAGCTATATTTAATACATTTCGAGATTTATACATATCCAACCCATAACACGCACATGCACATGCCTAGATTAGAGTAGTGTTTATTTTTTTCTTTTTTATGGTGAACCAGCTGTGTGAGCCTGCGTGTGCATCTACGCATTTCAATTTACAATACATCTCGGTCCTCACATGAGTGTGGCTTTATCATTCTGCATCTATGACTTCACTTGTCCGTGCACGCATGCATGTGTGTGTATCAGTGTGTGTCTGTGTGAGTAACCGGCCGTAAGTTACGATCCGACTCTGCGGCAGCACCGTGAAATGAAATTGAAGCTCAGCGCTGGCATTCTGATTTACCATCTCAGAGTGCTATATTCCCCGTGTTTGTGTGTCCTTGACAGCGCGTGCTTGCATGTGTGTTTCAGTGTGACTGTGTGTAGCTTCCCATGTGTGCTCACCCTCCTTCTGGATTCGCTGGCATCAGACTGTGTGAGACCGTGTCGCTTCCCAGCCAGGCTGTAACTCACTAGAACGTTTATCAGTGAATCACATTTGTATGCCTAAGGGGAGCCGTGCCTTTTTGAAAGTCCAACAGTAAAATATTGGATTGGCTGACACACAGAGATAGAGCCTGGCTGCGAGAATTATCAGTTTAGGTTTAGAAGATCACATTTTTTTTTTTCACTCGGTGGCTGCACATGCATGAAAAAGAACAGTGATTGGCAGAATAGTGGTTATTGATCATATTTTCTACAGAGACACACTGTTTTTGCTTTAATTGAAAATTGAAATAGATTTTTTTTTACTCCGACAAATGCAAAAGCTTAAAACCTGTTTTGCTGTACCTCTGTAAACTCTTTAGAACTCTTTGGAAATAATTGTTTATATTTCAAAAAATTATGATTTTTTTGTGCTTTTGTTACCATGCAGGAAAAAAAAATGAAATCATTGTGTGTAATCATAAGAACTTAAAAATTGGGCTTTATTTAGATAATGGAGTTATGTATAGAGTAAGTAAGGAAGAAGAGACTTATGAGACTTGTGAAGAGATTTATTAAATTCATGGACTCTCACACACAGGTTATTGACGTCTGATTGAGCTAGAGCTCTGGGCCTCTGATTCAACACCTCTTGTCCATATTTGACCTACACTTGTCTGTTCGATTGGGCCCCCTGTAGCCCACACATTCAGCTATCCAAATCATTTCCACAATTATTTCAAATCACCATGCAGCCTTAAGCTGCTGCACATTGTTATTTAGAGAGCTCTGGTGCTAAAATGCTAAAACAATGCTGCCAAAAGTCAGAGGATAAGCTATAATGAAAGGGCTATAAATAAAAGAGAGAATTATGATAGTGACTACTGAAAAGGAGAAAATGTATTCACTATGACTTACAGCAGATTTCTTCACAGACAGCCTTTTGTATGACATGTTTTCTAATGAGGCATTCAAGATGAACTTTTCAAAAGTGGAAAGGTTCCTTCAACTTTATTGGCTTGCTTATTAAGAGTGTTATCCATTAGGTTGTTATTTTTAAGTAGGGCTGTATTGTGTTGGGAATAGCCCTTTTCTACTGATTTGTTTTGACATGGAGGAAAAGTACAGGTGTAAATAATAAAATTACTAATTGCCCAATTTCATTTACCTTCCACAGTTTGAGGGTACTGGTATTGTGCATGCTGGCTTATACAGACATCATCAGTTGCATTGCATTCCATCTATTTCAGACATTGTGGGAGTTTTATAGAAGTGTATGGTAACCCTAACACTAACCTTGCATGTCGAAAACATAACTAAATGGTACCCAGTGCGTCATCAGTGTTAATAGCAGCACCTGTTCTTTTCCTATCATGACAAGTCAAAGGATTTTTGACATATAATATATTAATTGTTAATGAATTAGTTGAAAACATGATCTATGCACTAATATATAATGAAAATAACCATCGGGTTGCTACCCTGTAAGAGAGTGTGGGACTAACAAAGAGCTCTAATCAAAATAGGTTTTACCTGTGTGGGCGTCTCAACACTTTTAACAAAGGTGAATGTTGAATCCCCCCCCCCCCATCTTTCTGATATATGGTATTATGTGACAATGCTCATTAATGTATCAAAGAATAATCCAAAAAGTGAATCATGGATGGAAATAACCATTACCTAGAGCTTTTATTAGTCAGTTCATTTTGTGCACTGCAAAGTGGGAGATGAAATATTTTTTTTTGCAGATCTTCTATTTTTTAATAACCTTTCTTCTATCTTTCTTCTTCTTTTTTTTTTTTTTTTTTTTTTTACAGCCATACATACTTTTTCTTGCTTCAGTCAGCATGTGGCACAGCTGGTTAGGCAGGTTCCTCAGATGTTCCGATGAAGTATGAAACAGCAAAATGCTAAATCCCCCCCAGAGATTTATAAGACAGCGATCCGATTAACTGCTGTATGACATAATAAGTATCGCAATAAACTGCTGTTGACACTTTCACGGTCGTGCACACGGTAATGCACTGATACAGATGCACTGTGGATGTAGGCCCACGCATACAGTGTATGCTCACGCACTCACACACAGGCGCCAAAAAACAAACACACTTGGATAGAAGTATACACGGACATACACACTTTTGCACCCACCCACACACGCTCTCACACATGCACTTCCTCTGCAAACATCTTGGAAGTAAGTTATCACTTTATCCTCTCCTGTCTCTCTTTCCCACAGAGAGATTAACATTCACTCTCTCTCTCTTTTTCTCTCTCTCGCTCTGCATTTGTCTGTCTTTTCATGTGAGGCAGCTGCAGCTGTGTAAGTGTTTGTGCGTGTGTGTGAGAGAGAGAGAGAGAAAGGGAGAGAGAGAGAGAGAGAGAGAGAGAGAGAGAGAGAGAGGGAGAGAGAGAGAGAGAGAGAGAGAGAAAGAGAGAGAGAAAGAGAGGGAGTCAGGGCACCACAGCTCAAATATATCCATTTCCTGTTTCCTGCCATCTTATCTGGCAATGCACTTGTAGATGTACATTGCTTGTGTGTGTGTGTGTGTGTGTGTGTCAGTCTGATCATTACCCTCATCATCTGGCTTGCGGAAGCCACTGAAGAAGATTTGCAAGCAACAGGGTTAATTGATACTTCACATTTTAAGATGTCTATGTTGTTGGAGGAACACAGAGGCGACAGAGATAAGAGGGAGTGTAAAAAGGGAGAGGAAGAAACGGAGGGAAAGAGAGATGGAGTGGAAAGATGGAGAGAGCAGTTAGCAGAAAAAGGGGGACAGCACAGGAGGGAGGAAGAATAGTTGAGAGCGAGTAGGGCAGTTAATATTTTACAAGCCTGGATTAGAGCGGTCATGAAATGAGGAATGGGAGAAGGATTCCTGAGAGTCAGCTACAGGGAGAAGGGGAGAAAAGGAGTGGGACAGCTGGATAACACCGCTTTGATCAGAAACATCTGTAGGTTCCTCGACGGAGAGAGAAAAAACAGTGAGTGGTGGGAGAGGAATCACGGCATCCTGCTTCATCTGTTTGTAGGGACAGGTTTTAGTCTGAGAAAATATCATGCTTGTGGTTTTATTTATTGTTTTTCTCTTTTAGTGGATTTTAAGGAGCAGATCAGTTTCAAATCATTTCCCCAGACATTTTATGACCACTGTGCATCCACACAAATGATCCACACAAATGATCATCACAGCTATGTTGACAACACAAAAAAGGCAACACGAAAAAAGGAATTTTAAAGAAAAAAGGGTACAATGAGCTACTAATTATGTACAAGTCCCATCATTATTCATAAAAAATAGACTAGATTTCATTTTTTTTTCTTTTTGAGATAATTATAATACAAAAATAAATAGACTAAGTACTTCATATTATACAGAATATAGTACATGGCTTATGCATCACTGCTGACCTTTTCCCAAAGCTCACCATAGGTTTTTAAATTGATTTCCCATCCAGGCACCTCCTGGTATCCATTCCCTCCACTATGTTATGCAGAGACTAGGGACTTGCTTGACATAGGTAATCCATCACAGTGAACATCAAAAATCTCCATTATCTTTTGTCGGATCAGCAAAGACCCAAATCTAAATTTTGCATGCATCCCATCACGATGGTTCAGCCACAGCTGTCTCAGCTCACAGTGAACTCCAACTTCTTTTAGAGGGAATATATCGAAATACAACCATTTTAATCTAGTAAACATCCAAAGTAAAACCAACATGTAAATATATATATTTTTTAAATAAATCGGAAAAAGCGAAAATATATTAAGCGTAATATCAGTAGCTGCTTCATAATCCCAGAAAAAGGGCACAAGATTGTTATCTGCTTTTATAATGAGTCCTGTATTTAATAAATATATTTTCCGACTCCCCTTTGGCAAGTCTGTATATTAATGATAATCACACATAAGCCTGCAGAAACCTCCCTTGTAGTTCTAATCTTATTGGTTAATAACATGGCTAACATCACCCTAAGCCTTCCCCGAGCACCACACTCTGAAGGTCATTGCTAATACCATGCTGCTCATAAATTAAATCAAATGAGGAAATATAGATTGGGAAAAACAAAGAAAAAAAACATTATAGATTAAAACCTAGTAAGACTTGAACATGTATGAAGCATGGGTGGCAATTTTAATTTGAAATTAGAAAAACAGAAAGTGGCGACATGTGGCAGCATCTGGCCAAGGTTGAATAGTGGTCCCATCCATGGATATGGATGAAAAAGTATAGATAGATAATAGATAGAGGATGGATGATATAAGGAGATGGATAAGATAACAGGGTGCAGTGGAGAGAGACAAAAAAGAGAAATAGTGGCAGGATGAATGAGGACAAAAGGAAAGAGTAAAGAGAAAGAGGGTGGACATGAAGGACAGTAACAAGGGTATAAGAACTATGAATTGATAAGTGGGCAGAAGGGGAGATAGAAGAGGGAAGGGTTTCAAAGGGAGAGATGAGATGTGAAGAAGGATGGATAGAGAAATGACCGACTTAATTAATGGACTGTAATATATGACAATATTCCAGGGCTCCAAGATAATATCAGCAAAAATTACTGCCTTCATCACTGGCACATTTTGCGCATATACAATGACCTTGACTGAGAAACTGAAGTGGCAAGGAAATTTCCAAAACTTTTGACAAGGAGTAAATGTCTTTGCCTGACATAAAAACAAAGGTATGATAGCTCTATTTATAGCTAAGGGGTCGATGGATAAACCTTACGACTTTTTGACTACTTGAGTTCATTTTCATAATTCTTTATATGGGGAAGAAATGTTACTTGTATTTAGATACAGGGAGTCCATTTTGTCAACCAACAAATGGTTAAATACACATTCAGTTTTTAACGCAGCTCCAAAATAAGTTTATAAATCAGGGTGGTGTCATTGTTTGAAATGATTTGTACATGGGGTGTAGCGGCAGACAGAAGTCATGGTTTGGTTCATTTGGTTCAATTAGTTAATTTCACAGCAGACCAGGTAAAGCCAGATAGTATATACGAACTGGTAGCTTCATTAATAAAATAAAGAATTCAGACTTGTTATTGTGCTCTTATATAGCAGTTGAATGTATACTGCAAGCATATTCTCTCCCATTGGACAATCTTTTTTTTACAGTAGATGTCAAAAAAAAGCTTTAATAAGACAAGGAATAAATAGTTACTTCGGTAAATTAAGATTTTTGCACTCATGTCTTTTTCTGCCTGGTTCCGGTGAGTGGTGTCTGATCTGAGTGATGTCCGATATGTGTCAGCATGTTGGACGCATTTCCACTCGCAACTGTCTTACCACACAGACACTAATAAATCTCTCCTAACTCGTTAACTCAAGTACTTTCACCTGGTGTCTGCGTCAGCTCGGTGTGTGCAGCTCGTTCCTCACATGCACATGCTGTGCAGAGAAAAGAGCAAAGAAAAAGTTAAACTAACTAATAAACACGGTCTGTCGCTCCTCGCTTGCTCCTCTCCCCTCTGCCCTGTGCTTCATGGGTGCGGGCGGGGCTGCGTGTGAGTGAGGAGTGCTGCACCAGCACTCTCAGCTCCAGCAGAGAGAGAGCGAGGTAAATGATTCGAGTTGAGAATTACACTTGTTTAGTTACTTTAAGTGCAATAAAGCTAATTGCCGTTGTGGATGGAACTTTGGAACAGAGACTCGGTCGACGATGACTCAGCCATCGGCAACGGAAAATGGTGTCGTTCATAGGCGTATCTGTCTCTGACTGCGTGTACTGAACTGTTTCCGTGTATCATTACACCGCTAATGTGCACGCGGTGCAGATTGATATAAAACAGCACATCTTTGCATGTGGACAGCCAGGTTATTTCTGTCCTATTGCTGAACTCCAGTGTGCAGTAGCTGCCCCAGCCATCAATCACCTGACACTTGGAACAGCAATCAGCCCGGCTTGTCAAGCCGCTGCTGTGGCAGCTAAATGGAGCGCGGGCGCAACTCTGCCACACAGCAGTGGGGCTACCAGCATTATTTTCATTGTTATTTCAGTCAGCGATCAAAGGAGCAACATTGGAAGTGGGTCCTGAGGCTATTTTCCTGTCGCCACAGAGTTTCAGTGAAATTCAGGAAGGATATTTCCACGGTCGCGTGCTTCCAGTGTTGGCTGTGTGACTATTTTCCAAGTAGCGATAGGTACCGAGTGACCTGCACATGAGTAGCTCTGAGGCTGCAATCAATGAAGTGTGACTGTGGAAATGTAACAAACACATGAGGAAGACGGTACACACGCACAGAATCACACAGACTTTGATGTGTGCATTTTCATCTGCTCTCCATGTCTCTTGTTCCTACACAGTACCATGTGCAGTCAAAATATACAACAAGCAAGGTGTGATGAGAAAGGAACTACTGTCGGGTTCAGCGGGCAGCAGAACACGCTGCTGCATTTGTAATCCAAGCAGCTGAGAATACACAGATTACTACTCCCTCTCCCGAGCTTCGGCTGGCATGCTATGAAAGGCTTGAAAAAAAAGGTGTAAAACAAATAACTTTAGAGGAGCACAACAGCACATGCAAGCAGATTTATCTGAGCTGGAGCAGAGCCTACGGTGTTGTTGCTCTGCTTAGGTTTTCTTGCAGTTTCGAGCTCGGGAATCGTTTTCCCTGATAAGACGCACTTTCCTTCCCATAGACGTCATAAACATTCCAGATTTCAAAGACAGGCTTGACAGTGAAGAGTCAACGTGTGCAGAAATTTCAAGGATTCAAAGGAATATAGGTTAATTAATGCAGTAAGTTATAATGATGATTGGAAACCACAGCAATCATAAGATCAAAGTCAGACTCATAACATAGTAGATTGTTTTGTTTGTATAAGCGGATTACAATTAGCTACATAGAGGCAGACCATTTGTTTAACAAATTTGTATTTGATGTTTGTGATAAAGTATTTGCATTTTAGTAAGGAGCTCATGGCCTCACACATACAGCAGAGGTGAAAATAACAATAATACAACGTCCACACAGCCTACTTCATGAAGCCTACATCCTAAAAACTGCATGCAGCAGTAGCAGCAGCTCCAGTCCTTTGTCAGTATCTTCACTATATTGTATGAATGCCCTGACTTTTCACACAAATCAGAAGAAATACGACTAAAAATACACTTTGAGTTTGTGTTTGTGCATATAAATATCCAGGTATATAAGACTCATTCCCAATATATACAAACAACTTTGAATTCCTCTTTATAAAAGAAATGTGTGTTTTGTAGCTGAATACATTACTGAAGCGTGTTCGCATGAAGTGAAGATTATTGATTTCGTAGTTTGTGTCAAACTGTTTTATCTCCAATTAGGCCTGGTCTGCAGTCCAGGGTAAATTTTTATTCTCACCCTACCCCTTGTGAGTGAGCATATGTGTACAAAGTGGCTTTTTTTCAGGATATAGTGTATGTGCTGCACACACAGGTGTACACAGGTGAGAACAGACAAAAAAAACTTAGGGCATAAGGATAGGACAGATAAGACAGTTTCACATGCATGTTTTCAGGAAAAATAAAGGGAACCATTATGTAATTAAAGGAACTTTAATCAGAAACATTTGCCTGTCCGTCATCAATATAAATGGGAATTCATTAATACATCTCCCCCATTGCACTAAATATAAACTGTACAGCACATGGGCAGCAGATCTAGTGAAACAGTGCAGAACAGACAGTCAATAACAAGTGGAAAGAACCAGCCAGAGTAGACACAGCAAGAATCAATAAACTTTGACTTTAATGATCCAAAAGTTAGTCATTCCTTTGGCCTTACTTTCTTTCTTCCTAACTAAGGCAGGTTTGATACTTGGTGGGTCACAGCCAGTGCAGGTCTGTGCTTTTGTCTTGTTTTCATGTTTTGTCTGGAAGGAACTGACTGAGCAGGTGCAGAAGAGGAGCATCCCCATTCCTATTAATGCCATCATCTTTCGTACGGGGTCAAAACTTTTAAAAGATATGTTTTTCTTTTTTTTTTTTTAAGTTGTATCCTGTCTATCTCTATTTCACACACACATACACACACTCCTAGCCACAGACAGGTCAGCCCTTTCAGCCGCAGACTGTGAAACCACAGACATGCAGAAATGTCAGCGCTGTAACAACAGGACAACCAAATGGCTAAAATTAAGAGGCTTTGTTGGTGCTTAGAAGGAATGTCAAAACACATGTTATGGATGAGTGTGTGAAATGGGAGGAAAGAAAGGAAGAAAGGGAAATGGGGGGGAGAAGGAAAAGGAAAGTGGCTGAGTAAAGGAGGGAGTGATTTAGTGAGTGAACATAAAGACAGCATTTATGCCTGTGTCTATATCATCTAAATTTGTATTCACAGCAGCACACGAAAGAACATAAAAAGCTTCTCTACCTACTGGTAGCATGTTTATTTGTTGCCACAAGGACATGTAAATACACTAACTGTACACTAACAAAATAAAACCAACAACAACATATCCACATACACACAAGCGGATTGTTATAGGCCCCCTCTTTTCCAGCAATAAGCCTGCCTGAAGATGAGCTATAATGACATCCAGGTATGTTTGCTCTTCATTTTACACGGCTCATCGCAGCTCCAAGCAGGGTATCAGCAGGAGGGTGTCTGTGCTTGTGTGTGAGTGTGTGTGTGTGTGCTTCATGTGTGTAATGTTGCATTCACACAGAGTTCAATGTGTTCTTGTGCACATCTGTATGACAGTGTGGACTTGTACTTGTACCTTGTAAATGGGTGCTCCGCCACGACATTTGCGTTTTTGTTTCAAAGTGTATGAGCTCAATCAAAGGTGCATTGGTGAATCCTAATTATATTGTGTGTGTGTGTGTGTGTGTGTGTGTGTGTGTGTGTGTGTGTGTGTGTGTGTGTGTGCGTGCGTGCGTGTGTGAGAGCAGGGAGGACTTTGCCCACATGCGTAGAGCCTGCTCCCCGGCTTGTTGACATTCCAGTAGCTTGGCCCCTCTGTTCCAAACTCTCTACTCATTCAAAACAGACCTCTCCCCTCTCACACACATACACAGACACATGCGCACACACATGCAAACTTTCTATTCCTTACTCTACCTGCTACCTCCTTATTGAAAACACAAGTGAGGCATGAACGTACACGTTCACGTTCTCCATCAGCACATCACATTTGTGTGTTTCAAGTTCATCCATGAGTTTAGAGGGAGAAGAGCATAATAATGGAATGTAAAAAAACAAAAAAACAAAACCTTCATTTACTTAAACTTATCTTATTCCTGCAAACCAATCAAGGATAAGGAATTCTCAGAGGGACATGTTATAAAGATAAAATAACCTGATTAAAATGTTTTTTGGCTAATCCAGCAGCAGCAAATACTGATCCTTTTGCTACGCACAGACACCATGTAGTAGTACATCTGAAATCTAATGATAGCAGGTGTTTTCAAAGGTGTTCTCTTCCTGAGAAGAATAAGTCAACAACTGGCATAAAAAATTAATGCCACTTTGCTTAAATAGAAAAAAAGGAGGTGCAAAAGCTGATATTTTTTCACTTTCTCATTTCAGGTGCTCAGACGCCTGGGCATGTACGTTCACCCATCGACAGGCATTTGCACACTCTTTCAGTATTAAAGGCATGAGTGCACATGTGTGAACCCCACTGTTGCAGACAGGAGCATTCATGTTTCCCGGCTTGTTGAAGGAAGGGGTATTCAACATTTCCATTCTCTTGAGCACATGAGCCCACATGTTTTTGCCTTTCTACTGTATAGGCAAAAGTGATTTTGATGAAAGTTACTATGAATAATGAGTTCCCCCCCACCAAAAAAATGGTCCACCATCTCAAAAAACAACCAAAAGAAGTGAAAGAACATATAACTAAGGATATTTGGGATTTAAAGTTTGTCAATGTATTTTAGCAACCTGCATTACAATTTGGATTTAGATTATACAGTTTTAAAGGTACTTTGTGTAACATTTGGCCAACATTTTATTAAAAAAAAGAAAAATCAGGTGGTTATAGTATAATAATCTTTAGTGTCTCTATAACATTTTGGTATTTTGACTCTGCCATTGCACCAGATTCACTGAAAACAGTAAGTTTTACACTATTTTAGTGAGGCACACACACTGAAATGTCCCTGCAATGCACCAAAGGGAAACCCAAAAGACACAGGTGCACACTACCCCCCCTGCTTTGTTTGGATCAGGACACCAATTCTCACACTCTACCTTTAATAACATTGTTCTCACGCTGAAATGTTAGTAAAAACTAGTAAATGAAAACTCAGAAATCCTTGTGTAAAAATGAATTATACTTTACAATTAGGAATGCAATGTTGACACCAAAGAATATAATACTGCCCACAGAGAGATAAAACTTAAAATCTATCAACACAAAGACACAAGGTTTGACATGCGTAATTGGATGTTGTCATACTTGCTTACCAGGCTAACATGTTTGATGATTTCACCCACACTGGATAATAAGAGCCTTTTGTTCTGCTGCTTGAAAATGCTACAAACAATGAATTACAAGTTGCATACTAAGTGCTTGAATTTGGATACTGCTCTAAAGAGACAAAAGCCCCCACCTGCAGTGAAATCTATGTATGTTCTGGTTCTATTATGGCCACTGACAGCTAAACGGGGCAGTTAGTACTCAGGATGCGATGAGTCAGAGGAATCACACAAAGATAATTTTGCTCAGAGTCAGGGAATTACACATCTGAGCGATTGCTTCTAAATCTCAAGGCTTTCTACAGTAAAAGGACTGCTTCGCTCTACTATCATGGCTGCTGTGGTATCTTTTCTATTATTGTACTTCCGGCTGATGTGAATCAGCGTAAAAGTTGCAGATTAAACTTTGGGACCTCTCTGAAGCACCTTGTGACCTACTGAAAGAAATGAATATAATGCAGGAGAGAGAATCGGAAAAAAAAAGAAAAAAACAGGGATGTGGAAGCACGCATGCTGCATATTGATGTGAGGGAGAGCAAAGAGTCATATTGTACTCAAATTATACAAATATAATTTAAAAGTGGTAAAGTGCAGCTAATGTAAAATAACATTTTAAAGATGATAATATTATCTTGAATGAAATACTGAAATTGAAGCTAACCTAAGTTGGATGATTATTAAACCTCATCTGCTTTCAGATAGAGATGTAAATAATAATTATAGACCTATTATAAAAAAGGCAAGAGATCATGTTAGCTGGAGGGTATACAATATTTAGAGAAAATCATAGCTACTGGAGGCAGTGCCAACTTTCCATATAAAAAGAATACTGCTCCAAAATGTTAACACATTTTGCCATGTTACACTCAGACATGAAGAGTCACACAGTACAGACTGAGAAAACAAATGGATGGTCAAACAAAGAGCAAGGGAGACAGACATCATCAGGCACTAGGAAGACTGACACAAGGACAAAAATCAAAATGTTAAGAGTTAGGTTGGAGACACTTTAATTGTTTTCTGTGTGGCCGTGCTGTGACTAAGCTTTGACTAACAAAGACTTTTTTTGTCTTTCTTGTGCAAGTCCACACACACAGACACCACACTATATCACACTATATGCTCTCTTAACCATCATGGACATTGGGTTTTCTTTGGGTTCTTGTATGAGTGTCTGTGTGTATATATGGGGATAGGGTGGTTTTCAACAACACTGGTCAGCAGTGATAAACCTAAGTCGCCTTCACATTTTCACATGGATAAACAACAAGGCAAATAGGCTTCATCTATAGAAGATGCAGCTTTGTTCTGAGACAGTAGGACCTTTTTTGTGTTTGTTTACAAACACAAAAACAAACAGTTAACATGATGGAATCTATTCAACGATGGTTTATCTATAGTTATTTGTATTAATTTAGGATTAATGTTAAATTTTCGGGAAGACAAACTCAAAAAAAATAGCAGGGGCTGAGGTAGTGTGCTGCAAAGTTGTGTCACTCCCTACTGGTACTCATACCTAGAAGCAAGATTAGAAAACTACCTTTGTGGGGTGAATGAGTGATGGACCAACACTGCCTCAATTCATCTGTGTGTACCATATGTCTTGACGTATGGGTTTTTCTTCAGGATGTGTGGATGTGTGCGTGTGTGTGGGATAGAGGTATAGAGTCGGACTGGAAGGATAATGCTACCTCTAGTAGATTACCTGATGTGTGTGTAAGCTGGTGTGATAAATATGGTCTGTTATTGATTTGACAGATCTGTGCACATGCACGCACACACACAGACACACACACACACACACACTCTCACACAGTTAGTGTGCCACTGTGTGTGAGTTTAAAATTTTATGTTGTATCAACAAGTTACACCTTTCCTTCACTGTACAATACTCTTTATGTAATATTGCAAAAACAAATTTGGATACCTTACATTAAGAAATGCAGCTTCTTACTTTCATGTTGGTTTATATTCTATCACATTCTAGTATTTTCAGTATTCTCTTAGCTGTTCAGCAATTGAAGGTCAGCAGGGGCAGAGCACTAACCAGCACACTTTGCTTTGGCAAGAAACCAATTCAGCTACTTTATCTAGTTGCTGATGACTAAATGAGATACCTCATCATAATCCCGCCTGGTTGATGACAGGACATTAGGCTGCATAATGGCCTTTTAGTCCTGCAGGATTATGCAATATGGAGTCCCACGGCAGAGCCTGGGCTGCATATCTGACAATGACAAAGCAGACTGGGGCTGTGTATCTTTGGGCACATCGTACAGAGCTAACCTTATCGTATATGGAGCAATCGCCCAAACCAGTGGGCCACTGCACCACTTTCAAAAACACTAGTAAACCACTTTTGCTGGACAGGTTTGTAATTTTTTTTTTTTCTAATCTATGGTCTATGGAATGCCATGATGAACAAATGGAAATGTGCAAATTCAAATACAAAAAAAATGACATCCAAAGATTACAAATTCATTAACACTGTTTTACACAAGGTGTTGCATCAAGCAAGCTACTCTGCAATTTAAATGTTCCTTGTGAAACGTCTCATTTGTTCTGGAAAACAAAATGTCTATAAGCTGGGGGTGATGTATGTGAAGAACAAGCTTCCTCTTACTGCCAAAATTCTCATAAACCACTGTCAATTTTCAATATCTCTGAGCTATGCTCACTATTTTGTCAGCATGATGGACACAAAAGCTCAGGGAATTTGAATTTGAAAGGAGTGCAGAAAGACCATTGTCCCCAGGTTTGAAGAGTGGATGTATCCATCCCTGCACAAGGAATCACATGTCCACAGAGAGAAAGGCACGTCCTTGCACAATAACATGGGAATAAATATACACACTCATGAAGACAGCATATGTACACACAAATATGCACACACCTTCCCTCTGTTTCACTCTCTTTTATTGCTTCTCTACAAGGGCAAACAGCTATTTCAGAATCCCCCCCCTTTATTAAAGTTCCATCAATGTCACTTCCTTTCTTTGCTTGCACAGGTATTGGTTTACAGTACTGCTATATTTAAAATTTTGCTTTTGTAGAAGGTTTTCTAAAGAGACACAACGTGACAGAAGCACAAAGTGACAGCAATAGACAAAAATATATCATTTTTATGTTTATACTTATATCCAAAGTTGTAATCGGTTAGGCTTTTTATGGAGTTTTGATGTCCTTTCAAAGCGTGTGATGAAATGTCAAAGAAAAGCTAAATGAATTGGAACACCAAGAATTTGTAAAGGAATGAGTTTCCTCAAGCTTTAGACTGTCATACACGAAACAATCTGCACTGTGTTTAACATTCTTATCAGAATACATGTGTTTTACATGTTTTTTAAAAATTTACTTATTGTTCGGATTACATGCTGCATTTAAATTCTATACACCAGCTTCTGTACACCCTGGATTCCTTGAATTTTAAAATCCAATGCACTTGTTAGTTTTACAATTCTGTTGATATCAGGTTTCAATGTTTTGTCTTCTTTTCTGGTTTCTGTCTTGGCATTCATTGTTCTGTTTCCATTCTCACACATGCATCATTGCACTCAGAACGCTTTTTTGTTTCACTGTGCACTGAAGTTGAGCGGAATGACTCAAGTTGAGGGGAATGACAATAAAGTTGAGCTGAATTAAATTAAACAGAGGTTCAAAGTGATAAACAGCAATCCCCCCCACCCCCCTTGCCAATCTTCTACTTTCTCCCCACAATGCATCACAATGAAGGGATTTCTCTACACAATAGATCAAATTAAATGTGTATATTTAGAAGTATTGCACCATTGAAGGGTCCAAGACCCCTTTTAAGCAGTGATTCAGCTCTAGTGTCTTGGAACAAAGTTTTATTGCAAAGCAACATTAGCCAAAACTAGGCTCATACTGGCTGGAATTACATTAGGATTCCTGGCAACATTAACTTATTGAACAGTCTATCAGGGGGAACTGAGAGAACTAGTGGGGGTTCTGTGATTTTAATGGCATGAGAAAACACAACTTGAGATTTAATGGGTTGGAATAAACAAAATGGTTCTAGATAGGAAAAAAATCTATCTTGCAAATGGTCACTCAGTTCAATAGAAGGGACATTCTGTTCATCCACAAATGAAAGGCCTTTTTAATGACTAAAATAAATTGATTTGTTAGGTTTCTTTGAATGTGCAGGGGGCTCTTTTGTTTCCAATATTGACTCTGCCTACAAGTGTCCTTTCTCAACTACAATGATTCTAGCATTTACTTTTACTATCTCATCTAAAAGAAGAAAATGTAGATATGTTTTTTAACCTTTTGAACCCCCTTATGAAACTTATATTAAGCTACTATCTGAGATACAGGAGCAGAGAGAGCGTAAGAGATACAATTAAATGGCTTTGCTTAAATGCACCATAGGAAGGGGAATTTCCTTCTGTCATATACAAAAGACTTTTTTTTTTTTTTTTTTTACACATTTTCCATGTGCTTTCACATTTAGAAAATGAGCTACCAGACTATGTTTAAGGCTAACTGCACTATGAAAAAGAACAAGCATTGACATAATGTATAAGTAAGGGAAGCAAAACTGATGAGGTTTCTATTCATATGCGCATTAGTAGTAGGAAATACACTGAAAAGCTGATCACAGTGGACAAGTTCAGACTACCACCTCCTAATCTTCTCACATATTTACCCCAACTTCAGCACAACTGTTATTTCCTTTTACCTGTACTCCCTTTATGGTCTATCACACAAACACACACACATTAGTTGCACACCAGGGTAGTGGAAAGTTAATCACGGCATTACCACAGCCAAGTGGGAAAGGTTACTGAACCACACATGTACACGCTCACACTTTGCCTGTTTCCTTTTCCTAGAATAAGAAAAAGATATAACAGATATTCCTAAGGTATTCTGTATATCTCCTCACCCTACCACTATTTTGAGTTTATGATGCAATCACTCAAAATGAAGAAGAGAGCCAAAGACAACAATCAAATGCAATTGCAGACAACCCTTTTGAGTTGATATTACTTACTATTTGAAACATGATACTACAAATGAATAGCACAATGCCATCTATATATCTGTCCATTTTAATGGACACCATGCACGAAAGGATTAATGTGTGTGTTTGTATGTGTGCTTGTCCCTGTGTGCTCATGATTCACAATATTCAGGAACACATTGTTTCATCTTGAAAATGCTAAATGCTGTGTGACCCGCTGCAGCACTCTGCTCACTATTTATTAGTCATTAAACACTGGCTGGCTTTGACCTGTTTTATGCCTCATTAGAATACACTTCCATTAATGGCAAACACAAGAGCCCTCTCTTGTTATTTGGCCTCTTTAATGAAATCCTCAGGTCAAAGTGAGAGTGTACAGTGGCTGACGTGGTACAATGCTGCTCCAGACCAGTTTCACCCATGCTCCCCCCCCTCATCCTTTACTCTACTTTCATCTCGAGAGAATGTTTGGAAGAAAGATGTGCAGAGAAGAGAGCGTGTCAAAGAGCAAGGAAGTTGCTCCGTCTGTTGAACATCATTGGTGACAATGAATCTAAAAGAGGTGGGGAGGAAGAGGAGCAGGAAAGATGAAGACAGTGAAATAAAGCAAGACAGAAGGAGTGAGAAGACCTTTTTTTTCTTTTTTCTGCTCATCACTCATACCGTCTTTCTTCCATTTGACAGTGATACTGTCTTGCAGGTGACAGTTAGAAATTATTTCCCTCCAAGTAAGGCTGGATCACAAAAAGACACAAAAAAATGTAATTTGATGAATATTATGTGTATCACCTCCTGATAGATCGAAATATGCTTACTGTATTATTCATCCTCCACGGAGAGAGAGAGAGAGAAATGGAAAACGCTGCCTTTATCATGTTTTTTTGAAAGGCTCCAGACTTTTGGGAATGAGCCATCAAAGAGCAAGGGAGAGAGGACCTCTATTAAAGCTTTACTGGGAATCCCTACTTAAAGATTAATGAGCTAAAGGAGCTGAACAGGCCATACACACATGTATGTACAACTCATTTACAAACATACACAACACTCTGGCTCAGACAGTGAGATTCTGAGATTCTATATCTTTGCATACAGGACTCCGATTGGTTGGAAATGATCCATTACCAGACTGATGTTATCAGACAGTCGGGAATCCTGCATCTATAGTGGACCAATTACAGACCATTCACTACCAAACAATAATGGATTCCATGGATGTTTGTTTTTTTCATGTATTCTGTCATTTTGTATCAAATTCATGACATATGATACACATTAAGGAGGAACACATGTCATGCTAATTAGCAAAGTGGGTGATTGTGTATAGATAGGGTATCCTTGTTCGAGTTATTTATGAGTAATCCCAGGCTGAAAAAAAGTAAAACAGGCTGAAATAAAACTGTTACAGTTAGGTAATGGTTTTGGTTGAAATAGTCACTTTGTTAAGGTTAGACAAACATGTGGTGTAGGTTGAAGTTACTTCTTCCTGATAGTTGAAAAACTGTTGTTGAATTAAATTACCCCCCCTTCATCATCATATGGGTGAAAAAAAGAAAAACAAAAAGAGAAAAAAAGAAAAAAGCTAATAAATTGGGAAAACAAACAAATATAAAAATAATAATTTGATTTGTTTTCAAATTAACCTGCACATGTATTTGTTAAACAAGCCTTTAGTCTCTACATTTTTCTTTCTTTCATTAATTAAATAATGTAATGAGTCATTTATTTATTTTGATGATGGCATAATATTGGGTATTATGTTTCATACAACTTTTTTTTTTTTTCAAATCTAATTGGCGACCGTTGGTCCTAGCCAGCACATGTACACACTAACAAAGTAAGTAAGTAAAATAAGAGACATGTTATTTGCTTCAACTAAGATAATCTTTGTTACTCCTCCTAAATCCTCCAGTCCCACTCTTTGTTTAAGACAAACCATGCAGTTTAACCACTCATACCATTCCTGCCAATCAACAAACTACACCATAACTTTCATATTATTTTTGATAAACCACCCGATTAGCTACTAAGTCTCTGCGCTGACCGAGTGCCGACTAATGCCAACTAGGCACTAAGGGTGTTTTAAGTCTTCTGTCTATCCAAATGCAAGTCCTCTAGTAGGGACACAATGCTGTTACCTTGTGCTAATCATCAAAAATCTGTCAATTAACCAGTTCTGTTTGACTGTGGTGTCAAGAAAGTACTGGGTGGGCAAAGCAGTTTTTAGTAATGGTATTAATTATGTAAATAGTCAAACTTCTTGAGTGTTACTATTTTAGGCTTCTTTTTTTCTTTTACTTCTTTTTTGTTGGCAACATCATAGATTTTTTTTTCTGCATTTCAAAGCCACAACTGAATGGGATTAGTATTACTTTACCTTGCCTCCCTGCCAATCATCCAGTCTATCTGACTGTAATCCATCTGCCAATCCAGTCAGTCAATCAATTGGTTGAGCTCAATCTTGAATTTAATACAAACCGCAAGCCAAACGGTGAACACTGATTACACTGAGTGCTACTCAGGATAATGAGTGTGATCAAGGTTCCCCGCCAGCCCATACATGGCGTACATATACAAGACATACAGGCAAGCAGGCACGCTACACGCAGACATCAATCTTTGTCCTTATTTACTTATTTACAGCAGCTTCTCTGATTACACATCACAGAGCGGTTAGACTGATGAATAATTGATCACATTTAGTTGTCTTTTGTACTTCTAAAACTGCAGATAAACAAATCACAAACAGCAGCTGCTGTTTCATCGTTACCATTTTTAGTTTGACGATTGTGTTTTGAATTCCATCTGTGAATTTATAATCCAACCTCTCATTGTGTTGTCATTAAAGTCGATTGACTGTGTCTTAATTGTGTTGACTTTAATGTATACTCATGGACAGTTAGGCTTTATGAATACACAGGGTCATGTAGGATTGTATCTCTTAGTCCATTCCTTTGGTGGTGTTATGGTAATCGCTTGGACTCCAAAGCTAAATGAAGCAACTCTTCAGGGGCCAGAAGAACAGAACAATAGGCCACTTTGCAAATGCAATATTTTAAAACACCCCTAGGTACATGAATGAGCTACATGATTACAGCAAAGAGAGTCCCTGCAATTACAGTAGCTACTTTCATCCTGACATGATATCTTCCATTTATATTTAAGATAAATTGTTACCTGAACAGATAAATACGTATAGCTTATCATGTATTAAGATTGAATGTGGTGAATTTTCAATCTGACATTTTGCTTTTGGAGTGCTGGAGCTATTAATGGTAATTACATCTGCCTGTATGAGTATCTGCACATGCACATGAATTAGATTATACTTGGCTGTCGAGTATGATGGTGGGGTTAAAAAAACAAAACGCAAGGATTAATTCAATTTGAACATTCAACATGATCCACACACAGGGAAGTCGATGTTTAAGGCTATAATGTAGTGAAGCCTATGCTCAGGCATGTTAGAAAGTCATAGCAACATGTGTCGAAAGCTCAAGAAGTAAATACAGATTTGACAGCTGTAATACCATGGAATTAGTGTGAGGGTTAACCTCTTACTCCCCCTCTATTTTATTCGCTATCTTATTCAGCTTCCCTGTTTTCTGATCTTCGTCTCTCCTTCGTTCTTGTCTATGGAAATGAGATGGAATGTGATGTAAAGAGGCGCAGCAAAGGGCAGGGATGAAGCACACAATCAACATTCAGTGACGGTGGGGTATTGTCAGCGGGGGATGATGTCATAGGCGATATATCTGCTGCTGACTACTTGGCTGATGGATTGAGGGACGGGAGAGAAGGAGATGGAGACAAGGATGGAGTGAAGGGGGAAAAAGATCCAGGAAAAGAAGAAATTAGAGCAAAAATGGAGGAGAGGAATGAATATAGAAAGGAAAAAATGTGTAGATGATGTGAACAGTGAGGAGGAGGAAGTGTTGAGAGGGAAGAGGGAAATGGAGAGGCATAAAGATGTAGAAAGGCAATGATTATGAGTGGAAACCTCAATCAGGATATGGACTCTCATAAATAACGTGCTCTCTTAGTCAACAGCATGATGTCACCACATTTACACACACTCCCTTGCAGAGGAAGCTGTTATTTAAAAGAAGTGAAATAGAAAATCAACTCAAAGTAAACAAGCACCTGCAGAATATTTTCCTCGTTCTGTGTTTAATCCCTTTTACTTAGTTTGCTTTCCTCCTCCACTTTCTTATGCATGCTCTTATACTTTCCTCATTGGTATTCGTGTTGTGCTTGTTTTTTACTGCGGAAGGCACCCAATTAATGGCATTGTAGCGCTTGGACTAGGGGGTTTGTGTTATATCTCAGATTTAAAATGACAGGGAGAGGAATGAAGATGCAAACACAGACAAAAGAAGATTAAGACAAATAGCAAAAGTAGATAAGGCTCGATTTGGCCATGTATGTGATCAATCTTCAGGTTCCCCATGCATGAGAGGAGTCACTTCGTATAATGTGAGCGATTGTATCAGCACTGGATTAGAATAATCTAGAAGAAACAGTGGCACCCAAATTAATTATAAATTGGTTGGTATTTTTAAATTACATTAGGATTAGAGCACAATTAAGGAGGCTTTGTAGGCCAACAATTTTGGACATGGTACAAAAAATTGTAGAAAACGGTATTTACCTTTTCTGAAATGGGATATCAGATAATTAAAGAAAACAATTGGCAGCAGTATGGTGAGCCATTTATTAATAAGTAGTCAAAAGATGTAGGAATACAAGTTAATGTTATATCATGTCATCATCATCACGTGGACCCCATGTGACTAAATGCAATATGGACTCATCCCAGTTTGGGTTTTGGCAATCTCAGAGCCCATCGGCTATTGTCTGATGACAGATTAATCTATGAGGGCAAGCTCCAGTATTTCTGTGTATCTAGTGGAGCCAGTGGATATCTGGTCCAAGACTTTGACCTTTTCCATTCGTCTGCCATTGTTTCCTGTCCGACTACCAACCTGAAACATGAGAAGCTGATGAAAGTTAATAAAAGGCTAAAGAAAAGCTAAATATTCAACGGACTCCCATAGGTCCTGAGATACCACTTAACCAATGCAATCTACTTCTGTGTGAATCGCCACACAGACCAGTCATTTGCATGCAACCACAGCCTGCTCAAACATGAATGGTCAATACTATTCAGAGTACAAACTGAAACTGGAACAGTCGCAAAATATTTGTCACTTGCCTACAGACTCTGCATACTCATATGTAGATATGTGTTTATAGAAATTAGGGCCTTTGTAACTATAGAACTGAGAAGACTCCTAAAATACGCCCAATGTGCCTTGCTAGGCAAGAGGATGGATGAACTAATTTAAAGCCACAATTATTCAGAGATATACTTCACTGCCCTGCAGACAACTAAGAGCTTTGTGATTGCATAAGCAGTGCATTGAACTTTTTTCTCTCTGTTTTTTTTCTTTTTTTTTGAATATATAGAATGAGATATAAAAGCTATGTTGCCTAACAGATGTGTTGCTATGCTTCAATGTAGAGGAGCAGGAATATACCTTGATCTTGCAAAAAACACTGTGAGACTCTTCAGCCGATGGGCTTGCAGAAAAACAGGTTGAATTTTTCATGAACTTTTGTTGATGGCAACGCAATCTGGCTTTCTGTCTTGAATAAAAATGATGTTATTGATCCTTGAAGATCTTTTTTTTTCCTTGCTGCCTTCTCTGAGGTTCAGAGCTCAGGGTCAATAGAGCAGCACAACATGTCTGGTACCAGTCGATGTTCAGGGAAATACTTGTCAACACAGATGCTACAACCTGTTAATACTTCAGGGATTTCATGTTGACATTTGCACTGTTTGCTCTTGGTATAAGTTTATTCTGAGGCTTAATCAATGCTTTACTGTTTATATTGATATGATGGATCATGTATAATTAATATACCATAAAAAAATAGAAAAATTCTGCTCTGAATAACTAACTGTTATTACCATTGCCACTCTCTGACTCCCGCCCTGTCTCCCACGCTATCATTCTTTTCATCTGTTCTGTATTCCCTTGTGTATTTTCCCTATATCTGTCTTGTGTCTTTTCCACCCACCCGATGCCTTTGCTGACTCCCTAACCTTCACATCATCTACATTTCCCTGGCAATCAACAATCTAATTCATATTCAAGGAAGATTAATTGGTGTTACCTCTGAAACTCACTCCCTGGGGGTTTATAGCTTTCAATTATTTTATTTTTCCTCTGTTGTTTCAAGTCGCTTCACTTGCCACTGTTGCCAGGATATTTTTTACTTATTTATTTTTTATTCAAAATAGTCTAAATGAATCACATTACAAAAACTGAAAGAAAATGAGAATAAACTTTCTTCAGTGTCAGAAATAAAACATAATGCAATGCCAAAACATAAGAAACACCTAGATATACTTAACACTATTAAGGAAGAAGTGACCTTTTATGAATTGTAATTCCAATAACTAATGCTAATTCATTCAGTAGATGCATTGATTTGTTTTATGGTTTTAAGGGCAAACCAAGCTTTGTTTCAATATGTGGTTCCAATTAGAATGAGGGGTACACAATACATGTTCACATATTGTAAAGCACATGAGCTGGACTACATTATTTCATTTTTAGTCTCATCGTGATTATGTCTGTAATTGTAAATTCACTATCATAATATGTGGCTTTGTTTATCTTGTCACACAAGGGATAATATAAGCTTTCCTAAGCAACTCAAAGTGATGTGTCTTCATGGACGTGTTACCAGTTTACGCATTATCTTTTGATCTTCACTTTTAAAAATTAGTTCTTATTTGCTCCTCTGTCTCATCTTACTCCACCCTCTACCCTTCCCAGTCTATTTTATTGTCACGTTTCTTTATTGTTACCTCCTTCCTCTATGTTTCACTTCCCATCTTTCCAGACACATGCATTTCCTCCCTGATATCCCCGGACTGATTTTGGTTTTGCACAATGCAAATTAACTGTAAATTTCCTAAAATAATAACAATCTGTTTCGTATTCCAGATGAAATGAATTAACCAGCTTAACTAATAATGTTTTGAGAAGTAATAAGTCAACATTTTGCTATATGGTTGTTTCTTAATTAGTTTATCCCAGGGGGGAATGACACAGAGATAACTGGTCTGTTGATGATCCTAATGGTTTGCGGGTAAAAGATGTTTAACATTCAGCTGAATTCGGCACTGATGCTGTATACCTTATCAGCAGCAGAGGAAGAGGATCCAGGCACCTTTCAAATGTGTGAGAGTGAGTTACAGTGTGGGAGATATTGCGTCTTTAGTCGGTCAGTTTGCTTCATATATGCTGCATATACATATGCTATACATGTATGCTGCAGTATCTGCGGATCTGAACACAGTATTTTGGGTTCTCAGCAGTGAACAGACCTCCCCAGCCAGCTTCTTGATGGTTGTGTGTGGGTTTTATAGACTCTGCCAAGTGGGGAATACCTCAGGGAAACCTGTCAATCAAATTGGCTACCAATTTGTCAGAGAAACAAGGCACTTGTGCCTCTGAGAAGTATAAGTATAAGGGTGCGTGTCTGCTGTGTGTGTTTTACTGTACTTGTGCATGTGCATAGGTATGTGCCTGAGGCTGATTTTAACAAACAAAGGCAAGTGATAGACAGTGGCAGCCAGACTACACTGCTAACACACACACACACACGCACGCACACACATACGCGCGCACACACACACAAACACACCAAACACACACACACACACACGCGCACACACACACACACACACACACACACACACACACACACACACACACACACACACACACACACACACACACTTTCTCAAAGACTGAAGTGACAGCTGTCTTTCTTCCATTCATGTTATTCATTCCTCTATTCATATGTATCCAATAAGCCTTTTCACCTTTTGTTCTCTTCACTTCACTTGCACTCTCTACTGTACCTTACTTTCTTTTGCTTTTCTAACAGGACACAAAGATTTGTTCAGTAGAAAACTGAATTTTTTAAGAAATAGGGAAACTGGAAAGAAATGAAAAACAAGTAGTTATGGCTATATCTGATGCTGTATTCAAGAAAAATACTTCTCACGGCTGATGGGGGTACCATTTTAAGAAAACTTAGTTTGGGGCACAGCAGTTATGTCGTATTTTCCATCAAACACCAATTGTTATTCCTCCTGACTTTTACTCTCATTCTGTCCATTTCCGTTTGCATTCCATTTTTTCTCATTTTTCTGGGTTTCTCCCTGCCTTCATCATTATTCTCTTTTCTGTTTTTCTTTCCATGTCCTTCTTTCACTTACCTTCTCTGCTGCTTTCACCTAATCCCCAAAGACAACATTCCTATTTCCTAAGCCATTTTTGCTCTGTTTATGCGTGTGCATGAGTGTGTGCGTGAGTGTGTGTGTGTATGTGTGTGTGTGCGACCCTCGTGACATAGTGATGTGTGTCATCGAGGACTTATTGACTTCCTTGGACTCTTTCTGTGGGTCAGCTGACTTCAACATACAGACCTCATTGGCTAATAAGACCAAGACCACTCTTCACTTCTCTTCACTAAAAGTCAAGTGACAAATTGAGACCCTGTGTACACACAAGGTCATGGATCTTGGGTGAACTCTCCAAAGAGCAGTTGCTGCATTATGTTGGGCTTTTCTGTTTCTTTTTCCCTCTTTCATTCTCCCTCCGAACCTCAGTACACAAATCACTTGAAACATGCTCATGATCATCAGTTTATCTGACTGCCTTCTTTGTTGAGCGCTTATTTGTTATGGAGGTAACCTTGGTAATGTGGCCTAAATATTAGCACCATGCAGTGAGTGATAACAGACTGATTTTGTCTGTTATCATTTCCCTGTTTGGGAGCAAGAAAAGTGAATTCCACCTATGCTTTCTCACAGTATACAATTTCCCTTTTACTGCTGTGCCTTTCACCTCAAAACAAATCTCAAAGTCTCACCCTATAACACAAATAACAATGAAAAGAAACTTAGCCAGTGTTGTGTTGTTGTTTTTATAACATCATACGCAGCAAAATAAAATTATTGCAAAAAAAGGCTGTGTCAATACACAGTATGCACTGACAGCAACAACATATCATGAAAGCAAAAACATTTTTACAATAAACCTGAGTATCATGTAAGATTTTAAAGGTCCCATATCAAAGAAAGTGAGATTTTATTGTTATTTTTTTCCATATTCCATATTTCAAAAAGCATCTACAGTTAAATGTGGAATCAGAAACCTTTAAACTACCTATCTGGACGTCTGTGAAGTTGTAATATCATGATTACATAGTCACACCCCCTGTTTACAGCCATTCAAACCAGCCAATCTGAGTTGAGGCTCATTAGTAGTTCTCTACTTTCTAGAGCTCCAGAGAGGGAGGAGGTGCAGAACTGTGCTGAGATGATTTTAGGTATTTAAAACTATAAACAAATATATTGTGCTTGGGATATTGAAAAAAAAAACAAATATGCATAAAAAGTGCACAATATGGGACCTTTAACTTATTGAGTAGAATGAGTTCGCAAAGTTGACAAAAGATGTAGAAAACACTGTAGTAGAGCATCAGTTGCACCATTGAATCTGTGCACCAATGACAAGAAGAGAGGGAAGCAGAACTAAAAAAGGAAGAAGGGGCACGAAATAGCAGAGCCAAGTGGAGTAAAGGAAAACAGAGTCAAATAGAAACAGAAGAGCAATTGTGGCCACACAAGAACAAAATAAGGAGAAGCAAAGTGGGCCCCGGTAGAGAGGAGTAATGGACTCAAGAGAAGATAAAATGCATACTCACCAAGCTGACTGCGTCTCTGAGCGTAGGCTACCACCACTGCGGCCAGAACTACACAGCACAGCGATGTCACAAGGTTTGCCATCTGTAGACACACACACAGCAAAGTCATCAGGCGGGAGCGTGTGTGGGAGACAGAGAGCCGGCGAGCGAGTGTGTCCGCCTGTCGTCCTGATTGACTGACAGACCCATAGACGCCTACAAAACCATGTATGAGATGGAGAGATAGCTGCTTCCTGTCCTCTATCTCTCGGCGTCTTTCTACCTCCTCTCACTCTTGTGGTCCCATAAGTGGCCTTTTCTTTACCCTTCGCTGTTCCCTTCTTATTTGTCAAACTACCTTTTTTTTCCCTCCGATTAGCAATTCCTCTAGTTCGCTCACTGTTGCTACCCTTTTCCCTGTATAACCTTTCTCTCTTTCCCTTTCTCTCTTTTTATTTCTCTCTCTCACTCTCTCTTTCTGTTCATCAGCCTAATGTGTCCATCCTCTCTGGGATGGGCTATGACCAACAGCTCTTAAAGGTATAGCACACTATAAACAAACACACAGCTTTTATGTAAAACAACAATGCGCATGGGCATCACTTTGCCCCATTGTTGCCTCACCAAAAAAAAAAAATGCTCTCATCTTTTATTCTCACACTTCCATGCTTTTGTCTCCTCATGTTTCATTCCCCTGCTTAACGGTTAATCACTCATTCTTTCTCTAAGGTCTTGTGCTTCAAACATCTCTTCCCTTTTTTTTTTAAAACAGGAATTATTTTCTGAAGTATGCTAATTAGTTTCCATTCAGACTGAACTGAGATGAGATAGTAAATATCAATTTTAGATCAATCAGAGAGTTTTTTTTTTGTTTTGTTTTTTTTAAATATATCTTCCAATGACTACAAAGCATTTTATTAATTTAATTTTAGAAATAAATGCATGGTAGAGCTTTTCTCATCCATCCACCCAGTACACATAGGGCAGGTTGCCGGATACAGCCAGTAAGCACAGATTTAGCCTTTGTGCAGCCACAATAGTGACAAACCAGCAGCATTCACAGCCCTTCAAATTGTTACGTCTTACACTTAACGTTTTGATTTGATCCCTTCAGAGAAACTGCTTTTTTTAGTCCTGTCTTCCACAAGGAGGTGAAAGTTCAGAGGTCAGCTTCCACATGACGATGCCACTGGAGCTTGTATAGGGATTTGCCATCCTGTTGAATGACACTTTTACCGGGGCAGATGCCTGCCAAAAAGGGGGTCTGAACCCAGATCCTTCCAATAAAACATGCACTCCCTCTTTTCCCCTTTTCTCTCCGTTTTTCCTTCTATGTGCTTCTGCTCCGTTTGCTGAGGAGAGAGAGTTGGCTCTCTCACTGACTGGGGTTGTCTAAGGGTCTGCTTGCTGCTGAGCCTTGCAGTGAGTAAGGTGTGTGTCTGCATGTGGAGAACAGAGCGAGCGTTTTAAATAGAGGCAAAGAAAGGAAAAGTGAATTACTCCAGCTGTTACAAACCACTGTCATCTCCCATTACCCTGTGCTCTTTGTTTAGCTTCGGTTATTTATTTATTTTTTGTTCACCTCTCAGTCCTTCTCGTTCTGATTCTCTTTTCCACTTTTACATTTCACTCCAGCACAAACAGCATGTATCTCTCTATTATATGCCTCATTCTCTCTTTGTAAATGGTCAACATGAACACTTCAACATCATGTTAAAGCATCTGAGAAATAAGGAAACATGGAAGTAGTGCTGAGTGATGTTAAGGAACATGTAGGAGCCACATTTCAGTTTATTTGACTTGCACTCATGTTTTGTTGTTTTCTGCATTTTGTGAGAGTGCGCCCTCTATAGGTGGTGAGATGGTGCCACCAAAGCGGCATAAATGGATGCCCATTGGCGCATGACTGGAGGAATGGCAGGCGCAGCGATACAGTCATTGACCTCGCCCGCATACGACAGTCGCACGCTGCTCACCTGCGTTAAACTTACCTGCAGTTGTGCTATTTAATTTCTGTAGTATCATCTTGCATCCCATTGCATCCTTTTGTTTGTATTTATTTTATTTTGTAATAAAAACGGCAACATTTGGAAACAACTCATCTCACTGGATTAATTAAGGGTGTGAGTCTGACACTGAGGCCTGCCTTCTCAACTGGAGAAAAACGGATAGGACTTGGGCTACAGGAAAAGCCAAAAACCTGTTTTTAGCCAGTACAATTAGTCAATGACTGCTGCAACTTCGTGGGACTTCTTTGGATCACTTTAGATTACCACGGAGAAACTTTTCCAATGCGCGCTGGAGGACAACAGGATTGTCGGCCATTACGCACGGAAAGGAAACAAAGGAACAAAAGGAATCACTTCGTTCGGGGTATGTACGGCCAACTGGTACAAGATTGAACATTTTTTCGTTAGATAAAAATCCTTTAATTATTTAGAAGGCAGTTTGGTTCGTGATTTTAAGGAAAATACCCTTTGAATCCCTATTTTTGAAGTTAATTGGCGTGGCCAAACAATTGGAGCGATAAATACAACTCGCGTTTTTATTTTAAAAGAAAAAAAATAACTTTTGAACTTTATGGGACTTTGAGATAACTGAAAAGAAGAACTTTATTATTTTTGTGACTTTTTGGAAACTTTATTTTTTGAACAATGGCTGAATTAAAGGAATTAGAGACACCTGTTGCAAACGTGGAGGAATCAGTGACGCGTATGAACAAAGCGAGATCGGGGAAGTTGTCCCACATTACCAGGAGAATTAACATCGTGAATGATTTAATGACGGAGAAAGACTTTATTGAAGAAGTTAAACAAAATATGACAAAGTTTTATGAATTTCTGGACGACTTCAAAGCGTTACATGCATCCTATGCGGAAATGCTTGATGAAAAGGCACGCGCCGTAGATGAGGAAAAATGGTATAAACCGAAGCTTGCAGACATTAATGCATTTATTGATAAGGTGTCGCATTGGATTTCCTCTGTTGAACATCCTAGCTCCCCCAACGCAGCTGTAGTTACATCCTCTGCCGAGCATGAATCAGCCCCGGCTCATGAACCGGCCCCCTTTGATCCTGATGCCAAAGCCCGAATGGACCTGGACTTTCTTGATGCGCGATCACACAGGTCCAGCGCTTCATCAGGCAGATCCCAGTCCTCCACTAGATCATTACGCATCAATGCAGAAGCAGAACGAGAAGCTTTACTGGCCAAAGCGTCTAAGCTGCAGCAAAAACACGCTATTGAGGAGCAGGAGGAAATATTGCGCAAGCAAAGAGAAGCACTGGAGCTTAGCACTGAATTGGATGCAGCCAATGCAAAAATTAATTATCTAAAAGCTGCAGAATACAACCCTCTTGGTCCCATTCCGTTCAATTTGGACATAACGCGTGTATCTGTGCTGGGAGAAAGAGCGTCACAACCTGCACCCTTTGATGAAGACTTAGAAAGCCCAATTTCATTTCATGACACCCCCTCAGTTAAGCCTAGAGCAGGTGCTGCCCATGTTAATTTCCCCCTGCTTAACTTAAAGCACAGCAGACCAGCATCTCAACCTAGGCCCACTAGTAGTGACCTTATGCAGTACACATCAGAGCCAGTGCACAGTTTTTCCTATGGAGGTCACTCGAACATTTCCCCTGTAACTCAATCCGCTGTTAGTTCAGCTCAAAGCATTTTGCCTATTGATACACAGAACACCTATGTCCCTCAGCCGTTTCTTCAGGCTTCAGCACAGCCTATAATGCCACAGCTACCCCCGTCTCTGCAACTACCACTCCAATCACCGCAACCACTGCAGCCTCTGCCTGGACCACCACAAGCTCCTCAGCAGTCTCGGACACTACCCCTGCCTCAGCCTCCACAGCAGCCATGTCCTCTACAGCCACTGCAGGCTCATTCTCAGATCCCACATAGGCCTCACCTGCAGCTTCAGCAACTGCAACCTCAACTGCAGCCTCAGCCACCTGTGCCACAACCTCGTCCGCAGCCACCACAGCATCAACCACAGCCTCAGCTCTCACCATGGCTCCAGTCTCAGTCTCAACTGCAGTCGCAGCCTCGGCCTCCACTACAGCCTCAGCTTCAACTTCAGCCTCAACCGCCACCTCAGCTCCAGTCACAGTCTCAGACCCAAACACCCTCTACGTCCAGCTCACTGCATGACAGTCATATGGTAAAGGTATTGGAAAACCAAAATGAATTGACCAGACTGCTGATGAAGCAACAACTGTCGTCCACTTTGCCACAGGGCAGCCTTCCAGTGTTTAATGGTGAGGTACTTGAGTACAGGTCATTCATTCATAGTTTTCAAAATATGATTGAAAGAAAAACTGATAACTACAGAGACCGACTACAGTATCTTGTACAGTACACAAAGGGCCAAGCTCAACGGCTAGTTATGAGCTGTGAATATATGGAACCGAGTAGAGGATACCAAAAGGCTCTAAAATTATTGAAGGAAAACTTTGGCAATGAGTACAAGATCTCTTGTGCCTATTTGGAAAAGGCCCTCTCATGGCCTCAGATCAAACCACAGGATGCCAAGTCCCTGCAGGATTTCGCCATGTTCCTGAGGAGCTGTTGCAACGCAATGGAGGAGATGTCTTATATGGAGGAGCTGGACACCATATCCACCATGAAAGGCATTGTTGTGAAGTTGCCATACAAGCTCAGGGAGAAATGGCGCAGCAAGGCGTTTGAGCTACAACAACAACGGTCGAGCAGGGTAAGAATCTTAGATCTAGTCTCGTTTATGGAAATACAGGCTCGCATAGCAGATGACCCAATGTTTGGTGATCTCCAAGATCAGCCAGCTGTCAAAGGAAAGGCAAAAGCTCCTGTTAAGCCACGGCCACCCACGCCCTCTAGCAGTAGCTATGTCACTAGTGTAGCACCTGTTAAAGCAGCAAAACCTGACCCATCAAACCCATCATGTGACTTTTGCAGCTCTAAACATACACTAGATTCCTGTCAGAAGTTCACAAAACAGGCTCATAGAGACAAGCTAAGCTTCTTAAAGATGAAGGGCATCTGCTATGGATGTCTCACCCCAGGGCACATTAGTAAAGATTGTACTAGACGTCTTACCTGTAAAGTGTGCAAGCGAACCCATCCCAGTATCCTCCACATTTTAACCAAGGATACAGACAGCCTATCTAAAAGTGTAGCAGAGTCATGTGGTCATATAGGGGCCGGAGATCATGAAAGTGTACTTTCCGTTGTCCCAGTCAAGGTCAAGGCAGCAAAGGGCAGCCATGTCATACAAACGTACGCTCTGCTGGATCCTGGGTCTTCTGCCACCTTCTGCTCAGAGGAGCTCATGACACGTCTCAAACTGACAGGAAAAAAGACAAACGTACTTCTGCGCACTATGAGTCAGAAAACATCAGTCCCAACGCATGTTGTATCAGGATTGGAAGTTTCAGCACTGGACAGCGACACGTTCTTCCATCTTCCTGGCACCTTGACTCAAAAGAACATGCCAGTAACTAATAGCAGTATCCCCAAGCAAGGTGACCTGGCGCATTGGGCGTACTTGGGTAAGGTCACCATTCCTTCCATTAGTTCAAAAGTGGAACTGTTGATTGGCACGAATGCTCCACACCTACTTGAGCCATGGGAGGTAATAAATAGCCAAAATGGGGGTCCCTATGCATTTAGAACATTGCTAGGGTGGGTGGTAAATGGGCCATTGAGAAGTACTGCTGGTACTACAAGTGTAACCGTCAATAGGATCTCTGTTGAGGGTCTAGAGAAGCTGCTAATCTTGCAGTACAACCAGGACTTCCAGGAAAACGCATCTGAGGAAAAGACAGAAATGTCTGTTGAGGACAAAACATTCTTGACCATGGCAAATGAGGCAGTACTGGAGAATGGCCACTACAGTTTGAGACTGCCCTTCAGGAAAACAAACGTGCACATGCCAAGTAATAGGAAAATGGCAGAACACCGTCTGAATAGTCTCAAAAGGAAAATGTCAAGGAATGAGCAGTTCAAACAGGAGTACATGACATTTCTCACTGACATCTTTGAGAACAACTACGCTGAGGAAGTCCCACAGGAGGAACTCCTGCAGCCACCAGGAGCAACATGGTACTTGCCACACCACGGGGTCTACCACCCTAAAAAGAAAAAACTCAGAGTAGTGTTTGATTGCGCTGCGTCATTCCAAGGCGTGTCACTCAACACAGAACTGTTACAGGGTCCAGACCTCACCAACACTCTCCTTGGAGTCATCATGAGGTTTCGCAGAGAGCCCATTGGAATCATGGCTGACATCAAGTCGATGTTCCATCAGGTAAGAGTGGCAAAGTCTGATGTCGACTACCTGCGATTCCTCTGGTGGCCTCAAGGTGACACCAGTCAGACCCCAAAAGAATATAGGATGCTTGTGCACATCTTTGGCGCCGTGTCTTCCCCTAGTATCGCCACATATGCTCTCCAGAGAACTGCCACTGACCATGAAAGTTGCTTCTCCCCTCAGGTAGCAGAGACCATAAAGAACAACTTTTATGTCGACGACTGTGCCAGATCAGTGGCCAGAGAGTCTGATGCCATCCAGCTGGTAAGAGATCTCACTGCATTATGCAGTAAAGGTGGGTTCCAGCTAACTCAGTGGGTGAGCAATAGCCGCGCAGTGCTAGTATCCATTCCGAAACAGCACAGAGCCAAAGACATTAAGTCCCTTGATCTTGACAAAGACAGTCTGCCAATTGAGCGAGCATTGGGCCTGCAATGGTGTGTAGACTCAGACAGCTTTCAGTTCAACATCAACCTCAAACAAAAGCCCCATACACGCAGAGGCATATTGTCTGTTGTCAGCTCTATCTTTGATCCACTTGGTTTTCTTGCCCCTCTCATTCTCCCAGCCAAACAGCTGCTACAGGAGCTCTGTCAGGCAGGCTTTGGATGGGACGAGCCACTGCCACGAGCCATATCAAAGCGATGGACGGAGTGGACCAGCAGCTTGGAGATGGTCAAAGGCTTCAGTGTGCCGCGCTGTCTGAAACCAGAGGGCTTTGGACTAACCAAGTGTGCCGAACTGCACCACTTTGCAGACGCCAGTGAGAGTGGCTATGGCTCTGTGAGCTACATCAGACAGGTGAACAAAAAAAATGTGGTTCATGTCACCTTTGTGCTTAGCAAGTCAAGAGTGCTGCCCTTAAAGAACATCACAGTGCCGAGACTGGAGCTGGCGGCTGCTGCTCTGTCAGTGAAAGTGGACAGAATGTTGAGGAAAGAATTACACCTGGACTTAGGACCCTCAGTGTTCTGGACAGATAGCCAAACAGTCTTAAAGTACATCGCCAATGACCAAGCCAGATTTAAAACCTATGTGGCCAACAGAGTCTCATTTATACGAGACAACACAGAGCTATTGCAATGGAGATATGTAGGCAGTAAAGAAAATCCTGCTGACGACGCATCCAGAGGGTTGAATGCCAGAAAATTCATGGAGCGGGAGAGATGGATGCATGCTCCAAAGTTTCTATGGAGATCAGAGGAAAGTTGGCCAGTAGAGCAGGCACAGGGCCCCATGCTTCAGGATGATCCAGAGGTTAGGAAAACCACTACAGTGTTCACAGCCACGGTGAATTCTGAAACTCCTACTGACCAGCTTATCACGTATTTCTCAAACTGGACCAGCCTCCTAAAGGCTGTAGCTTGGTACCTCAAGCTGATGACATTTTTGATGCTGAAAATGAAAAAAGGAAAAGCGCTCACCTCACTTAAGCACTTAACTGTGATCGATCTAGCATATGCAGAAAGAGCAGTTGTCATGTACGTTCAGAAACAAACTTTCTCTAATGAACTCTTAACATTGCAGATGACTCCTCCCAGAGTATCCAGCAGCAGTAGGCTGCGTAGGCTCGATCCTGTACTGGATGATGGCCTCTTGAGGGTAGGTGGCAGACTACATAGATCTGCAATGCCAGAGGAGACTAAACACCCCTGCATCTTGCCCACAGATTCACACATCTCAGTGCTGCTGTTGCGACACATTCATGAACGTAGTGGACACAGTGGCAGAAACCACATGCTTTCAGAGCTCCGCAAGAGGTACTGGGTTGTAAAGGGAAACTCTGTAGCAAGAAAGGTTCTTTCCAAGTGTGTCACATGTCGCCGTGTGAGAGGCAAAGTAGGTCAGCAGAAAATGGCTGACTTGCCCCTGGAAAGAATCCTACCTGACCTACCACCTTTCACCAATGTTGGACTGGACTACTTTGGCCCGATTGAGGTGAGGCGTGGGAGAAGCACCATCAAAAGGTATGGAGTCCTCTTTACTTGTATGTCCAGCAGAGCCGTCCATTTGGAAATTACATATACATTGGACACAGACTCATGTATTCATGCTCTGAGGAGATTTGTGTGCAGGAGAGGCCAAGTCAAGCACATCAGGTCTGACAATGGGACGAACCTGGTGGGTGCGCATGCAGAGCTCAAGAAGGCCCTGATGTCTCTCAATCAGAGGAAAATCCAAGACGCCCTGCTTCCTGATGGCATTGAATGGAGTTTCAACCCACCCGCTGCATCACACCATGGCGGAGTCTGGGAAAGGCTCATACGATCCGTCCGTCAGGTGCTCAACTCCACTATGCATCAGCAAACTACCGATGATGAAGGCCTTCAGACCCTGTTCTGTGAGGTGGAGGCAATCCTGAATAGCCGCCCCCTTTCCACAGTGTCCTCAGACCCCCAAGACCTGGAGCCGTTGACGCCCAATCACCTCCTTTTGCTGAAGACCATGCCCACTCTGCCCCCTGGACTCTTCCAGAAGTCCGACATCTATGCCAAGCGCCGCTGGAAACAGGTCCAGTACATGGCCGATGTCTTCTGGTGCAGATGGACCAAGGAATATCTTCTACTGCTCCAAGAAAGGCAGAAATGGACGGGCACGAAGAAGAACTTCAACGTAGGAGACATTGTCATGGTGGTCGATCCCAATGCTCCACGAGGTTCCTGGCTGCTAGGAAGAGTACTGGAGACCACATCGGATGCAAGAGGCCTGGTCAGGTCTGTGAAGCTGAAGACCAAGACGTCGGTCCTTGAGAGGCCCATCACCAAGCTGTGCCGCCTCCTTGAGGCTGATGATGAACCCTGATGATGAAACCCAATGATGTTCCTGATGACACTGTATACAGGAGAGTAATGTTATTTAGTCATTTCATTTGAATTACATGCTTACATTATTGATAATGCCCCTATTTTGGCTAATCTTTTGTTATGCATAGTTAATAGATGCTTTATATCTTGGCTCCTTTTCTGTAGATTAAAAGATAATTGATTCTTGGATAACAATTAAGGGGCCGGTGTGTAGGAGCCACATTTCAGTTTATTTGACTTGCACTCATGTTTTGTTGTTTTCTGCATTTTGTGAGAGTGCGCCCTCTATAGGTGGTGAGATGGTGCCACCAAAGCGGCATAAATGGATGCCCATTGGCGCATGACTGGAGGAATGGCAGGCGCAGCGATACAGTCATTGACCTCGCCCGCATACGACAGTCGCACGCTGCTCACCTGCGTTAAACTTACCTGCAGTTGTGCTATTTAATTTCTGTAGTATCATCTTGCATCCCATTGCATCCTTTTGTTTGTATTTATTTTATTTTGTAATAAAAACGGCAACATTTGGAAACAACTCATCTCACTGGATTAATTAAGGGTGTGAGTCTGACACTGAGGCCTGCCTTCTCAACTGGAGAAAAACGGATAGGACTTGGGCTACAGGAAAAGCCAAAAACCTGTTTTTAGCCAGTACAGAACATGAAAAAGCTTTTACAGTGCAGCTAAAATGTTAGAAGGCAATGAAACAGACAAAGATGTTTCCATGAGCGCCTAAACTAATGGTGTCTAAAAATAGAAAAGCTTTTATGCTCAAACAGCTTATTAAGGTAAATAAATATATATATAAAAAAAGCTTTTCTGAAATTGTCCTAACTTTGTTTTCCTGATGTCAAAACAATACAAAGTAGATAGGAGTTCATTGTTATGTGTAATCATTATGGCACTAGCATATTTTCAGAAATGTATAACCAATCTAAAGAAAAGCTTTATTTACCCACACGAGAGATAGTGCAGAATAAAGATGTTCTTTCCCAATCCCCACTCCACCACACCTCTGTTCAAGATGGGCCCATGAATAAACAGGGAAACGGTGAATTGCATGACATATATACCTTTTTTCAGCATTCTCTTTTAGGATTTTCTGAATGTCATTATAGTAAATACGAAGAAAGGAAAACAAGTTATATGCAGCTGATCAGCACACAGGTGCACAAATACCAACTTTTTTTTTTTTAAATGTAAAGGATAAGGGAAAATATTTCTGTTACTGTGTGATCTATCTCAATTTCCAATGTTCAATTCTATAGTATTTTGCCTTCTGCCTTGGAAAAAGTTAGTTTTTTGACTTCAATATGTGAAAAGTCTTTAAAAAAATAGAGAGTTTTGCATGTGTGCAAGTCACTGGGAAATAGCTTGTGTGTCTGCTTGTATATGTGTGAGTGATTGGCAGCTCATATGTATTTCATCAGAGCAGATACTGAGGAGAGTGACAGGGGGTGAAATTAAAATTGCTTCCCTTGTCAGATCATCACAATTCCCATCTCTGCCCTTCATTTTCTAAATGCTGGTTTTCCCATCAAAATCCAAATACCGTGTGTGTCTGAATGTGTGAATGCATTAAGGATTGCCTGTGTTCTCTCACATATTCTATGTGTGTGTGTATGCTTGAAACTGTGGGGGTATTTAGCCCGCCTGTCAGCAAACAATACAGTTTTGAAATCTGACAGCTTCAGATCGCTCACATAATGACATCCCACAGGCGGTTAGTACTACAATCACACAAACTCAATACAAATTCTCCTCCCTTTATCCATCCATCCCTCCCTCCCTTGACCCTCCCATTTATTCCCTTCTTCTTTTCCTTCCTTTCTTCCATATTTATTTATTCATTTCCTATTGGAGGGGAAAAGGCTGAATAGGCGCGATTCTTTCGACTGCTTAATTAAAATATATAATTCATCGCTGCGTCAAATGATTTTGCCTCTGCGTCTTTGTGGAGTCCGATTTGGGGAACATTTGCATTTAAATTGGAAAGCCAGGAGGGAAATACACTAGGCGGGCCGAGGTGTGTGCGTGTAAAGATAGAAGGCATCCTTCTTTTTAAAGGGATGCACAAACATGGGTACACTTTTCTTTCTTTGGCCTTCTTTTTCTATAAGTGGGAAAAGTGACAACTCATACAAGTCGGTTGGCCAAACTGCAAAAGAGAGAATCTTGTCATGGAAACTTGAAAGTCTGTCCCTTACTATAACATGTGCATCCACGAACAGCCATATGTCCAGTCGCTAAACTTCAGTGGCCTTTTCTTGTTCACTAATTATAATTAATTATAATTCAAGATCAAACAGAAATGCATATACAGTACATACACATTCATTATCTGTCCGTTCATCCCTCTGAAAAAAAAAAACAAAGCGGCCAAATTCCCCCTGTCAGCTACCTGTCAGATATAATAATAGTGCATTATAAATGTGTCTGCAGAGAAAATAAAGACAAGCATTCTCTTGGGTAATAAATTAGCTCTGTGATTTATAGCAAGAGAAGAGTTTATAGCCCTCAGGAACTTCAACCATAGCTATCAAATATAGAAGAGAAGGTAACAATAGACTTGAATTGTTGTTCATGATGCCGCCAGCATGAAACTGTTTTCTTTTAAAATGAAAAAAAACCGATACCTGTTCTGACAGTATTTGGAAAGCGCAAAGTAGAATTCTAAAACTTTTAAAGGTTATAGGGATATATTTTATTCAGTTCAGGGTATCCTTCAGGGTATGCATTGAACTGAGATTTTTGTGCTGTACAAGAAATTAAAGAATATATGGTGCTGAGACAGTGGTGTATTATCCTGCTGACATGGATCTGGTGGTCAGGATGTGTGTCTGGCTCCACAGCCTGAATTAAAAGTCTGTCAAATCACAGTGTGCTTTCCCTGCCAGCCTGCTTTAGATACCGAGTCACAGAGATGCGACCCACCATCTAACTGAAATGGAAGGTCTGTCTGCTTGATTTTCTCCACCACAGTTCATCTGATTGACTTCACATTGGTATTGCAGAGGACCTAAAGATTGCAGTGTCAAGTGTGACGTTGTTTGGTTGGGCGGTTCTTGAGGAAGCGATACTGGGCACAGAGCAATTGAAAATGCTCCAAACAGGCCTGTTTAAACTTTTTGGCACTGCTCTAGTCTGGAGAAATGGGCTGTTCATATAACAGGAAGCACTGGCTGATACAGCAGTAAGGGAGAGCACACAACTTCCAGAACAACTCTTTTCTTGGGGCTATAATGTAGACGTACCTCAATGATATCCTGAAGTTATTAAGATACACTAATTCATAATAGGGTTTCAAATTAAGGAGATTCACTGGGAAAACTGAGTTCTTCCAGATAGTTTCAGGGAGAATATTTTAATTTCATCATCAAAATCACCTCGAAACTCTAAGGTAAGGCATCCTGTCCAGAGGGTATACATTTGTACATCAAAAGGATCCTTACAGGAGAGGTATGATCCCCTAGGAACTAACTAAATGACTTCTGACACAGTTGCCCTACCTCAGAGCAATGATACAATGCAGATACATATTGTTTTTCAGTTTACAATGATATCACTACCAAATAATACTGCTAAAATACTGTTTTTTTAATATATATGTATACTGTATATTGACAGTTTAGAAAGTTACATAGTAGTGGATATGATCCTAAATCTGCTTTAATTTAGTTTACAGCAGTAACAGAATCAAGACTAAAAACTGTACTCCCTGAAAAACAGGATTCATTTATTATAAATCTAGGGTTCAGCAACCAACAACCAAAGTGTCACAAAAATAACACATAACTCAGAAAAACAAACAAAAGAACAGCTGAACGTGTGACAGGTGCATCAGAGAACTAAAAAAAAGGGAACAATCGACACATCAACACCTTCAGAAATATCTTTTTGTAGCACTTAGGGCAATAATTAACATTTATTTAAGCCTCAACATCGACTGTAAACTAACTGACAGGTGTTTATTCACATAGGGTTCAAACATTAATTACCTCAAATGTTAACGACTTTACTCCACATGTAACCCTGACAACCATAATGACAAGAAAAATGGATTTATGGCATCTCAACCATCGATAAGTGTCGCAAGGATTATCCTTTTTAAACCAACCACACATGCACACATGTTTATACACATGCACAAACACACTGTTGCTGCTGTAACCTTTATTGTCATGCTCCATATACAACAATACAACTTCCTCATTCCCATAGTGCTTTGCTTTGCTTGGCAACACTAATACTCTCATCAATCATGCAAGCTTGCTGCAGAATACCCACAAGCGCTGAGGGGGTGGGGGTGAAATAGTGTAGCTGCTGGCATTTTGGGCACGGCAGCCGGATGGCTGTGACCTTTTTCACAGCAGTTGTGGCTATAATTGCTCACTAAAGACAACGTCAATCGTGACTCAAGAGGTAGCAGGGGTCGAGACCATAAACACACATGCATGCACTCTCTCCTGGATGGATGGTGGCGCTTGGCTCCGACTGATCAATTCAGCCATTGATCATATGTGACTGCTCTCAGCTGGCTGAGATTTAGAGGATCTGAACACGTCAGCTTCTTTGTATCGTGTATCCTAAAACACTGTCGCTGCTGCGGTGCTGGAGGTCCCACATCACATAGCTGCAGCATCAAGCCTTTATTTATTTTACCAGCACATAAACTGCATACCTCATGGGGCGGCAGTGGTGTGAGCTCATCCTGGGCAGTTACTATCTCTAATAATCTTTGTATACTGAGTTGAATTCAAACCTAATATTATTAAACATTGTGGAATCATACTGGAGGCTGTTAGTTTAAACGCAACCTGAAACTCCATACATCATCAGGACTTATCATGCTTGTGTCAGGTCGCAGATCTGATGTGCATATACAGTAGATCCGCGTTTGTTTTGCATTTGAGCATATCTGCGAGTGTGTGTGTATGTGTGTGTGAGTGTTTTTGTCTCCACCCAGCCATCTGGACCTCCTTGTGTGTGTAGAAGCAGATTTAGGTGGTTAGAAAGCTCTGGAAAAACATGGTGTTACCTCCAGCCCTCTCACCTCTGAACTCTATAAGTGTATCAAAGCTATGAAAACAGAGCACTTTGTGTGACTATGTGAGTGTGTGTGTCTGCGTGTGATTGAGCGTGTGTGTGTCAGCATTCTTAAGGCCTATATGGCTTTGAATGATGGGTGTAGACTCCCCTTTGTGAACAGGGAGCCTCCAGGAGCTGCGCAGCATGTGTGTGTGTGTGTGTGTGTGTGTGTGTGTATGCATGCATGTGCCTGTGTGTGAGAGTGTGATGTACGGAGTGTGATGTTCTGAACAGAGGTGTTTTTACAGGGAGTTAATCAGAACCAGAGCTGAGGTCCTGCCCACGGTGGATGTAACGCACACACGCGTGCACACACACACACACACACACACACACACACACACTCACACACACATACACACACACACAAAGCCCTATCTTTCTCAAATTCAATACTACTGGCCTGCAGTGTACTGCATTGATTTCTCACTGATAGATAAACACTTCAAAGTATCATTTTAAATGATCTGCCATAGCCTAATAGTGTTGTTACTAACAGATGCCATTGCTTTTGATTTTCTGACTTATTAATGATTTTTTTGATTATGTTGGCTATTGATTAATGTCTTGTTTATGTCTTGCTTTTCGTTAGAGGGGTGATTACTTTTCTGGTAATCTATTTATGCACTATCAAATTACTTATATAAAAAGTACCATCAAACATGTTTTCCTTAACATGGGATGTGCAGTTTCTTCATCTGCTACTGAACAGGCTGTATTGTGTCATAATGTTATCGGATTAATGACAATAAACACCCTTTGCCTTTACAGGAAGATGTTAATGGGTATAGTGGGTTCATGGATGACGGTGTAGAATCTTTGGAAATAAAGAACTTCGTAAATTGAGTTACCATGCAGGGCAATGACTGTATTCTGTCACAAATTCACTGTCAGAAGAAAGCTACAGCACAGTACATCTCGATTGTTTCCACTTCTGCCCTAAGGTGGAATCCTCTGTAGCCATGGAATCACAATCCATTCACCAGCACAGAATCTGAGTTTGACTCAGTGGTACAACACTGATGTTAACATCTAAGACTTGTTCTGAGGAGCTGAATAATGAGCTCGGCACCAGCCAAAGTTCCACCATGTCTTGCTGGCAGTGCTACTGTATGGCTTTTTGTCCTCCGGAACCAGATTCAAGAAGTTTAAAGGAGCAGAGGAAAAAAAGAGAGATTTGATCATCATCACTATCAATAGAGGAGAGGTCAATAGAGGTCTATCACCACTCAGATACTACTAAACTGTGATGTAAAGTGATGTAAAGTATACCTTGTTTCTAATTAATTATATTAAAAAAAATACAAACTGCTGGTGTGGGCTGTAAAAGACAGCAATAAAATGTTAAACATTAGACCCTGCTGCTATTAGGCCCACAGATGCACATCATTTATTTAATTTCAAATATGCAAGCATATAAAAGAACAGATTTTTGAAAAACTGTGTACATATTCTATCTATTTTTCCGATCTATTCAGGGTTCCTTAAAAATGAACACCAATGGACCACTGTGATAGCTGAATGGTTACAGCATGTAACCACAATGTCCCTGTTCTGAATCTGCCTGGGGACCTTTGTTGCATGTCATGCCCCTCTCTCTCTCCCCCTTATTTCCTGCTTGCTTCTCCATTCTCAAATGTTGAATAAAATACCCCAATGAACTGAGAATCTATCCCACTGTTTGTCTTCAATATATATGCACAGCAGCATCAAAATGGAATATGTGGCTTTGCTTTATTCCTCCCAAACTAGAGGTTATTGATGTCACACATGAGCTGCGATTGTGATTAAGGCCTGAAGGCGGAGAGTGGAGTGAGACAGACTGAAAGAGAGGAAGACTGAGGGAGAAGAAAACTGGGATGTAAAGAGAGAGTGACAGGACAGATGGAAAGTGAAGGATAGACAAAGACAGAAGAGGATGGAACTGAAAGAAACAAACACACATTCTCCTGCTGTTTTATTGCAATGGTGTGTAAATGTGTGTGCGTGTTTGTGCATGAAGGCAAGCCTGAGTGTTTCCCTGCATGTGTTGGAAACTAAAAACAGTGTGTTTATTCAACCTGTTTGCCAAGCCTCTTTAGTAAATATAGCAGTTACAGTAGCAGCATAGACTGGGTTCACACAACCAACCAACACACAGACACACACACACACGCACGGTCACACACACACTATGTGTTCATCTGTCCACTAGTTTTTACCACAGGAGGCTATTTGTAGAGTTGATTCCTATGGCCTTCGTGTAGGTCTGTCTATTAACTGGGTGGCCCTTTTAGTGAATGCACACAGACAGATACTATAACAGACACACACACAATTTACAATACTGTCAGACAGACACAAGAATGCACATTTAGACAAATGTAGTATAAGTTATGGATAAATATGCAGACAAACTGATATATACAGACAAATATACACACACTTACACACAGACACACACACACATACAGGTACATCCACACAAAAACACACAAGCCGTAAGTTGGGTGGCCAAGAACCTCAGTAACCAGATAAACACACTAACTATATTGGCACATTCACTTAAGAACAGTCAAGTGTCTGTTGCTTCTGTCTGAGCAAATACATCTACAGCTGAAATAGTCTAGTCTATGTGTGTGTGTGCAGGGCAATTGCATATTTGCTTGATGCAAAAAAAACTCAAGAAAATGTGAGTAATGACTATTGTGCATGTTTATGTTGTGCAACAGATTATGTTGTGCACACATTTGAAATCAATTAAATTCCTTGTTCAGGAATGTTGAAAACAAGTGAGAAAACAGGAAAACAAAACACAAATGGGATTACATTATCAAATTCAGCTTGAAACAACTACAGAGACCTAAATAAGCACAAACATTCAGGTTTGTAAAGCTTATGTTTGTATTTGAGGGGATATTTACAGGTAGAAATTTACTTTATTCTTCAAATAAAAGGAAAAGATCTTGTTGCTGACACTTGTTGTTTTAAAGGAAACATTTTAATACACATTCCCAGGTCTATATTTATAATCTTCTTTTCTACTACAATATTGTTGCATTAAAAAAGAAGAACTGTATACTAATCCTTTATGTAGCCAAATGAGGCTCTGTCTGAAACAGACTATTTGTGACTCCCGTCACTTTAAGGCTTCCTTCTAAATGAGCCCAGTTTGACTGATTGTTTAGCTTCCGGTAGCATCTCAGTTGACTTCCGGCAGATCCAGAGGCTACATAAATAAAGCATTAGACAAACTATGGTAGTGGGAATTCACTGCTTTTCCACATTTTTTACTTCTCTGATACATATGTATGTGTTCAAGCCTGGAGAAAAAGGCATGAAATGATAGATATATGACTAGATTTGCACCCCAGAACATAACGAGCAAAATCCATGCACTGAAACCTGCTGAGCCCTTAGGACTTCATCTTACATCACAGTTAGTAGCCTCAGGAAGAGTTGTGTAGTGCTGAGCAGCCCTATTCTGCAGGACTACACTTAGTCATTGCTGACTTAACACTGATGTCACTATATTAGCTCAGCCTTTATATATAGGTGTGTGTGTGTCACAGACAGTGAGAGTTATTTATTACCTCAGTCATCTCTGCCTCCTCACTACAAGCTCTCTAGCCACACATTCTGTCAGCCATTCTCTTACTTTCTGTCTCTCCCAGTAACATCACAATTCAACATTTGAAATCAAGCTTTCTGTTTCTTCTTCCCTACATCTATGTCTGCATTGCACCTACCGTTCTCCTACCTGTCATCCTCTCCACCCTTTCTATGCCCTTCTCTATTCAGCCTTCCTCATATGCTCCAACCTCTGTCATTCACCATCTTTCTTCCCAGCCCTTCCACCTGTTTTCTGTCTCTCTTTTCTTTCCTTTTTTTTCCTGTCTCTCTCATGTCCTCCAGTAAACGCTGATGACAGCGTTTCCTATTTTCACACAGCAGAGAGCCCTGAACTTTCTGGAGGAATTGCTGTGGTGATGATACACCAATGAGTAAGCAGGGATGGTGACAACATCTGAATGTAAATCTGTGTCAGTGTATAATGCAATAGTTCCTTTGTCTACATGCACATATTGACTTAGCTTGGCCTACAGCATATATGAGCTTCAGTATGAATGTCAACGAGTCAGAGTTTAAAGCTGGCATCTGGTCATGAAGCCCATAAAGTACTTTTTATAAATAGATTATATCTATTATTACTTCATAAGAAAAGAAACAAAAATCTATACATAAGATAGAAAAGCAAGGTTGTGTAACTAGGAATTTGAGGATTCAAAACCTCAGATGTGGGCGGAAAACACAAAGCACAACACAACAGCTTTAGCACCCACATAAAACTACTTCTAAAATGCCCTTGAGCAAGGCATCGAACCTCCATCTGCTCTAGCTGCCCTGTGGCGACAACAGAAAGCTGAATTCATGAGTCACTTCTCAGTTGTTAATATGCATAAACCGCATGAATCTGAATCAAAGCCTCACTGAAAGAAACATGCAGGCTCAGTCAACATGACCTAACTAAACAAGGGTTAAAAATAGATATTTTTAATTTAATAACTACTATTTTAATAATAGGGTGTTTTTTTTATTTTTATTTCCCTGAACAATCATTTAGATTCTTATTATTTTGTTGATATTGGCTCAACCTGTGCATGGCCCACAATCATAGAAAGTAACACTTATTTATTATGAGTGGTAGGTAAGTGGATGTGTAATTTCAAATAAGTGGCTAGTTTCACATGGGTCATTACTCATGCAAAGACAGAGGATTAGAATGGAAAAAAAAGGAAATTATGAAAACAAACACAATCGGAGTAGCATACATTTCAAAAGTAAAGAAAATCAGTTAACATCACTTCAGGTACCCGCTCGATTGTAACATAATGCTTTTGTGTGTGAGCTGTGCACAATGTTTTAAGTAAACGCTTGGCTCATCAAGGGCTAGACAGAACTGTTAGTATTCTATTCACACACACATACACAGACACCCAGTCACACACAGTCTTACAAGTTTGCTCCTGCCCTTTCATTGTTTATTAGCAATCCAATCCGTTATACCGGTCCGGCCCCTATGCGGATGCCTTACGTCCACAACGGCTGCATCTAAATGGGAAATATCCCATCAGCACTTTAAGAAGGTCATACTCACCAGGGACACGATAAATCCCAAAACCTAACAGTGGAGAGAGGAGGTAATAATGAGAAGGAGAAAACAGAAAAATGGAGTAATTTAAGGAAAAAATGAAGACAGAGATGAAGCAGGACAAAAAGACAATGAGGTAAAAGACTGAAAAAGACAGAATGAGGATAGGATAATTAAGAATTGTCAAGACAAGAATAGTAAAAGGGGGAAAAAGTGAATGACTGAATGAATAAAAAACAGCATGATAAAAACTAAGGTGGAAAGAGAACAACTCCACACATTCTCACACAAACACACAAACACACACACACACACACATATATATGGAACTGTGTTTGTCTTCTGATTATCATGAATTCATTTAAGACTCTTATACAACAGAAATTAGATCTTTAACATTCAAAGTCATTCTTTCATGCACAGGATTTGGAAACCCTGGTCCCCTGCATTGCTCAGCCAAACATCTAATGACCCAAGCTGAAAGAAGTCTCTGAACGCCTCTGAACGCAAAACAAGAATAAATAAACTTGAATCCTGAATAGCGATCATGGCATTGATTATTTTATCTTTTGAATGCAGGACTTTTAACATAATGCGGGGTTAATCTTCACATTAAAATGTCAAAAACTGAAATAAAGAAATATATATTGTCGGAATCCTGGGGTTTTATTCTTTTATTTTTTGTACCCTCCCTTGAGTTACTCATCAGTGTGAAATATTTATTGGCTCTGGAACTGAGTCAAAAATAGTAGTATATATAATAATAATATAGTATTGACTAACAAAAATAACATTGGGTGTAACTCAAGAAATGTCTTATTTCCACTTTTGCATGAAGGCACAGATATATTATGATTCAGCAAGTGGGAATTTACACTTCTGGTGTCTTTCTTTACAAATACAGGACCTCATAGCTGCAACTAAAAACATAGTGTTAGTTTCAAACTAACAAGATGAGACAGAGAATAACCAGGCCAAGTGAAATGAAGAATACTATCATGATGGTGAAATATTATATGATTACAATTACAGAACTATAATCCAACTAATCATTGACCTATGTGAGTCTTATGGTGTAGCTGACAATAGCCCCATAAGCAATAAATTGCACAGCCAAAAACATTTATAAAGGGCAATAAATTTTAGTCTAAGTACTGCTTACTTCAAGCAAAGACCTCATAAATTATAGTATGACTTCATGTGTGTTCAAAAAGAATTAGAACCAGTAATAATGAAGGAAAACACAAAGCAAGACTGAACTCTTTACAACCCCCTTTCCCCACTTCAGGAGATTGGAATACAACCAAACGTGATGCAAACACGTTGGTCACCATAACAACATGCAAAGATGGAAAACAACTAGAGCTGTATTATCACTCTGATAATCGTTTCATTCTTTTGGAAGAGCATTTCAAAATTTAAAACATTTAAGGACATGACCTTGATCTTTGTGAAATAATGGCTGAAAGATTTTTTGCATTTCCGGATGTTTCATGGACCAAACAACAAATGGGACAAAACAGTTGCCAGAGAGACATATCAGTGGTTTCATTCCGCTGGGACTGCTAAGTCTTCATCTGTTGTTAATTGTCCTCTTTATTACTCCCTGCAACTAGTGTCTGCACACAGTTGGCTTTAAAGAGGTCATGTTTTCCTTTCTTGAAATTATGCCTTTTGCCTTCCACCCCCCCCCCTGTACATAATGAAAAACAACTTCCACAGACCGTAAAATTACACAAGCTTGATGATCCATCATAGAAAACAATACACATTTGGGAGTTTTGAAAAATATCGGGAGTTTCATGTTATTCTCTTGTGGCTGTCTGAGTGCTTTCCTGTTCGTGTCCACATTTAGAAACATCTCACCGGAAGAATAATCCGGCTCTGATTGGGTGAGCAAACACTATTTGACTATGATGCAGTTTTTCCACTTAAAAGCCATAATTGCATTCCACTCTCCTTTCTGCCAATCATCTTACACACTGGAGATAGAAACAACAAAATGTGCCAGCAAATAATCCCTGAGAAACACACTGCTTTACAAATTGAATTATTATCTGCCACATTGTGTTAAGGTCTTGGTAGCCAGCCATTAATTAAGAGATTGGTTTATGTTTGACATTAAACAGTTTGTATTTGATCAACAATCTCTCTCTCAAAAAAAAAAAAAAACATCAGGGCTCCAAACTGGGCTTTACAATTTACAATTGGCCTGAAACAAAAGCAAACAGGATTCCAGTTCATGAAACCGAGGCAATTCCTTGAAAAGAATTGAAACATAAGGATGAATAATAACCAAACAGAAGTAATCTTGCTGTGTTGTTATGCAGCACAATGGGATGACAAATGTTTTTTATTGTTTTGAGGTGGCTTGGGAAGAGGTGATGCAGAGATGGATGTTAATCAAATGCTCTCTAGCTCTCAGACGTATAAACGGGTGCAGGCATATGTGCGGCTTTTTGGAGCTCCATTTGAGATTCTATTTTGCAGGCGTGTGAGATGACTGACAATCGCTGTCAAATTCCACTCCATTACTCGCATGCACACTCATACACACACACACACACACACACACATATATATATATATATATATATATATATATATATATATATATATATATATATATATATATATATATATATATATATATATATTGATTGCTAAAGTCTGCAGCCAGCGGAGTGGAGGCAATGTGAAGTGGGCCAGTGAGGGAGGAGGTATATGCACAGACAGACACAGACACACACATACGTTGGAAAATGGAGAGGTTGTGCAAGGACAAACTATGAGCATCTGTCTCCCTCTGACAGTCTACATTTACAGAAATGCACACACACACCTCAGACTGAAGGAAAGGCTATTCCACCTGCTTCCTGGTGTGTCACTTCATTTGTCATGGAACAAGAGACTAGGACTTATTCTATTAAACTTCTCCAGACTTATCTTTAAGATAAGGTGGTCAGAGGATTCCTGTAAGAGCACAAACACACCGACTTGTTTCCTACTTTTGGAGTTGCTGGAGTAATGACGGTGAGGTGAAGACTTAGAGCACAATTTGCAGGTTTAAATGTATTGTACGGTGAAGATTGATAAAACTGTCAGCCTAATGTCTGCAATGTAGGAGGAGAGGAGGAAAATGGAGAAAAAAATGTCAGAGGCAACTGACAGCCAGATTGATCTCAATGTAAGAAAGAGGGTAACAGAGGAGGCTGACAATTGTGTGATCATCATACTCCAAATACCACTTACACAGATGTACACGCACGCACGCACACACACACACACACACACACACACACACACACACACACACACACACATACATCCCTTTACCTGGACACAAAAATACTCCTATCACCCACCAACTCGTGTTTCATTTTTCCACCTCAAACACCTTATTGAACTCATCTCTCCATTCAGACGTTGTTTCTGACACCTGTCCTTACACCTCTCTGTCCATCTACCTTACTTTGTGTGGTGATCTGTATCTGTTGCCTGTCTGTGTTTTGCTGTCTCTGCAATGGAAAACTTTGGCTGCACAAGGTGTGAAATAGGACTGTATTGATCTGTCTGCCTGTGTGGATGTGTGCGTGTGTTTATGAGTTTGAGAGAGAGAGAAAGGCGGAGAGAAAGAGAGAGAGAGAGAGAGAGAGAGAGAGAGCTGCCCTCCATCTCATCTTCAGGTAAGTTGCTTAGTTCTACTTTTTATCCTTCAGAAAGGAAATGTTACCAAAGAGGTACATGAGTAGGAATTTATGTGACTGATCTCTTATGAGGCAATGATACTAAACATTTAACCAGAACACCCATTTACTATCTAGTAGTCAGAGTCGCCCCAGAACAGACCAACATCTGGTAATATTTATTTTATAGATTAAATAAATATTTGCCACCTTCACAAGCAGTCATGCTCTGTTTAGACACTAAAACCTTTAATTCACCAAATCATTATTGTAGCTGTTGTGTTCCTATTTCTGTCGTTTTAGTATGTAACCCCTCATACCATTCAGTAAACTACAATACCTTGAAACCTTTGTCTGATGCTGCTGAACTGTGACAAATCCATGCATCTGTGTCTACGGGCGAGAATGACAAACTTGTATTTTGTTATTAAGCTGCATCACCCTTAAGAGACATCATTAAATCTTCAGGTTTGGGGCAAAAGAAGATCCACTTCAGTGCCAATACCAGCTAAAACAACATCTGCAGAAAATCTACATTATACTGAGTGCATTCAAATGTAAATGTAACTGAATATTGTGATTATTGTTTTCAAGCATTTACCACTTCACTGTCAAGTTCAATACACCACTACATTCTTAATGGTGACCTGACAATGGTTTTGTGAATTGTTTCTTTTGTTTCCCTCTCACTTCCTTTCTCCCTCCCCTGCAAACGCCCTCTCATTGTGTTTTCTACAATTTCATCATTCCATTGCTTGATCCATCTAGCCTACACCAGCTCTCTCGCTGTTATCCTCCACTTCCTCCACTCTCCCTTCATCTCCCCATCCACTCTTCACCTCCCTCCCTCCATCATCTTCACCTCCTCTCCTTCTATCCCTCTCTCTATCCATTCCTCCCACCTACCCCCCTCTTTGTAAGATAATACATTTGCAGCCTGAGTGATCTATTGATTCTATGAACCCAAGTGCCCTTCAGAAAGGTATTTTTTAAGGAGGGAGGAAGATTAGACAGAAATGAAGCACATTCCAGGGTGAAAGGGGCTCTCCCGGCTTTATCCTTGACAGAAACATATCAGCGTGTGATGTGTGAGGAACAAAAACGCAAATTGCTCCATATACTGCACATTCTCCCCCTTCTACACCCCAAATGTTTTCCAGTTTCTACGGTATCTGAACAGTCTGAAATGATGAACGAAAGACAAAAAATACGTCTGTTAATGAAACTGACAAAACTTAAGTTTTTTTCAAATTGGCATATACTGCAATTTGGAGCTGACATGCGGAAGAACAAGGGTTTTGTGATATACTTGTTTCTGACGTGTCTTTCCAGATCACATGGGTGATGTATCTGTTGTTGCTGCGATAAGCTGCAGTTATTGATTACACACAGTTCCCCTCTGAGGTGAGACCCTCGTCTGATCAGCGTTGGTGGAGGTTGTCTTGTGATGACACCAGTGATTCATACAGTTGTTGTAAATACGGAGACTGCTGCTGAAAACCACAGCCTTAACAAACTGCATTGTCTGAAAAGTGCCGCTGAATCTAATAAGCAAGCATCAATCTCATGAGTTGAATCTGGTTATTTTTAGCTCCATAAAGATTAGAGTTGAACTCTCAGCTGATCAATAACAATTGTTCAAAACCGTAACTCCTTCCCTTTTCTGTCTCTTTCTAACCAAATTCAGTGATATTTCAACACCCACAATGTTCGGGGAAAAAAGGAAGAGAGATTTTACTTTTACATACAAAAAATCATTTTTTGATTGATTCAACTTTTTTTTAACACATAAGTATTTTCATCAAAAATCTACTTCTCATAGAAAAAGCTGAGAAAAAAAATGGAATGTCCTTTTAATGCTATAGTGGCCCACTGTGTCCTGTTCCTTTATGGGGGGGGTGGGTGATTGGTGGGCCCTTCATGGTGCAGAAGCTTGTTTAGCTATGTGCCTTTCAATTGGCTTTTTTATGGGTACAGCTGGTTCGTGGTGCTCTCCGGGCATTATGCCATGGCATCATGTAGCATTAGCTGAGCTAAAACACTGCTTCATCTCCTTCCTGTGGTGACCATATAAAATAATGAAATAAGGAATATTAAGTCCCTGCTTCTAACTGCATTTCATAACGATGACATTACAGGGATGTAAAAGTGGGTAACATGTTTATTGTAATAAATTAGCTGTCTTCAACCATTTTTTGTGTCTTTGAACTTATTTTAAAAAGGAATGCATGAAAAGTACTACTAGGGGCTGTCTTTAAAGTAAGAGATGGTTGCAATAATTGCTTTGGTAAATTGGTTTGCGGGAGATGATCTGTAGATAATAAGCTAAAACCTGTAGTCTATTTTAAAGGACATTTTAGGCCATTGATCCACATTTTGGAGATCATTGGAGTACAACTTAAGCCCTGCTTTGACATTGGATTCTCATTTTGTTGCAAAGGTAATGACCACAGATTTAGTCATGGTGAACGTCACAGATTTCACACTCCACTCTACCCCCTTAGGGGAATTATCTAAAATTCATATTTTGCTCTGTTTTCAGCCACCAGAAGGTCACAGAGGGATGGTCTGGCAGCTGTTCACTTGAGGGGAAACAGACTTGCCACTGCACTTTTACAACACGACATATATTTATTAGGACCCTACAGTACGGTGGACCGTACAGGAGAGTCATTTATGGAGAAAGCTCCATGTCAGCAGCAGCGGCAACAGTTTTGCACCATCACTTCTGACGTGACCTTATGATCTGTTGAGTGAGCATTGTGTGTGCCAACAAATGTCATGTGTGTGACGGCCCTTCATCACGCTGCGATCATTTTGGTCTGGCTGACACTCAGCACTGATACAAATGATTTGTTTTAAATGGGATGTGCCTCTGGGACAAAGAAAGCCATTACAGTGGAAGCAAGAGATTCAATGACCGGAGACTAATGCAGGTTATCATCAATGGTAATTAGCAATCATGTTGCTTTTATGTAGCTCAGATGGATGATGAGGCTCTAGTCTACACCATGGGGATTCATTTTATTTATTTATTTATTAATTTATTTCATTATCATGTACAGAAACACACGATAGAGTGTCATATACATTTTGTATGAGATCTAGGTTGAGAATTGTCCATATGGAACTAAACTTTCCTTTAGGATAAAAAGCAGACCATAGCAAGGTCACGCACAAAATCCCAGTGCAAAATTCAGTTTCATTATATAAGGAAAGCCAGAATGAAAGTTCCTAGTGGTGGTTATTTCTAAAATCCTCTGCCATGCAAGAAAGAGGTCTGACTATGGAAGATTACTTTTGAGCAAATGGAATGAATAAAAAGTAAGGCTAGAAAAATTTGTTGCAACCCTATCATTAGGCTGATAGGGTGCATTTTTACATGCCAATCCTACCTGAAGCAGCTCTGGTCGAGCTCTGGATGAAATTGGATTGTGTCTGGTTCCATATCCTATTTAAAAGCCATAACTCGAGCTGGATCGTAGCGACAGAATAACAATACCAACAATGAAAAGAGTGACCTTAAGTGCAGAGAAGAACGTGAGCATGCCATCGGTTTTTATTGGTAGGGCTGTCTAGCGGCAGCTGCCTCTAGAGTCTGATTAGGTTTTCAGCTAGAGTGAGAAGGACAAACCCAAAAAGTAAGGTAAAGTAAGCACCCTGCCTCTTTTCACCTCTCACTTGGGGAGGGGGATAAGTCTTTATGAAAACAAGTGGGTCTTTGTGAAAATACCACACTTAGCTGTAATCGCAGGCAATCAGAGGAACTCTGATGTTTTCTTTTAAGGGCCTGATAGAAAAGATCTCACCTAAACTAAACTTTCTGATCTTCTGTTTTCCCTTTTATTCCCTTAATTTTCCTCACTCTGAAGTTCTCTTTTGCTAAATTTCAGCTCTAGTCATACCCATTCCTTATATATTCTTTTCTCTATCATAAACAAATTATATGTGAAATTTCCTCTCAATATACGTTTATTCCATTTATCATGCTGTTTAGTTTCCTTCTATAATCCTTTTGACACATCACTATTACTGAATAACCTCCCTTTGATGGATATAACTGCTTAGCTGCATAAAGGGTGGCATAATGGATATCATAGCTCACTGGTATTTTTGTAACACGTCACATCTGCCATATGTTCCAATCTACTCACCTGCATGCATGTGTTGTGTTAATGGAGGAATAAAAGTATCATGAGCAGAATAAAGCAAAAGAGAAAATGATTTTCAGGTTTACACCTCTGACAGAAAGTCACACATAGAGTAAAGAGTAAATAGAATGTTCAAACATTGCAGATATCCAGGTTTTGTTTGTTTATGCCCCAGTTTTCAGATATCTGAGGTGTATGACTCCACACTGAAATTACTGGGGAGATTGGAATTTCACTTGTCTTTCCAGAAACAATATACCGTTTATGTTGGATGTTCCTCAGACCATGTTGAACACGTTCAACATGAAAACAAAATAGAATATGAAGAAGATGAAAGAAATACAATAAGTGAGCAGATGGCTAGATTTATATACAGAAGCAGAAACAGGTGCAGGAGCATGAAGGACAAACAGGAAAAATGTGGGAAATATAGACACAGGAAAAAAAAAAGATTAAGAAGTCTGGAAAGCTGACAAACAGCAGGGAGAAAAAGCCAAAAGCACATATAGAAAAAGAGATAATGTCAAAATGGCTAATGGTGGAGCGCAGGCATTTAGCAGATGGCTGATAATAATAAGCTTCACTATGGGATCCTCGGCGTACCACTGGGTCGGGTTAATTTGCAATAAGTTAGATTCAATGCACATGTTCACTTCTGTAAGGTCAATAAGCTTCCACATGCCTTGTGCCTCATGCTGTATTAGCATAGCTTAAACGAAGTAATTATAGGATTCATTCCAATAATCATTGACTCCAGATGGACTAAAAGCCTGATCTACCATGCCTTGTCAGTAATGACTTTAATCTGACAATTAGCCAGTAATTTAAACAAATTTAGATTTTTTCATCCATCCAATTTAGAGATTCTAGATGAAGTAATTAGTAGCCAGCATTAGTTATATTGTATAATATTTGGAGACAAATTAGCAAACTATTACACAAAACTCACATTTTATTTAAAACTATTCAGGTAATTTGATTATTTTTTAGTACTCGTGTTTAAAATACAATGATATATTGTTTAAATAATTGAATTAGTGCTGAATTGATTCACATTTCAGCAATGAACCCCATACCTCTCCTGAGACATCACCCCACTGATAGGTTGCTAACTGCTATACTGTATCCATGTTAACTCTATTAGATTTATTTCTTTGTGAATTGGCAGCTGTAACAAAGTTCCCAGCATTGCTTGGGGAGATATATTGGTTTATAGTGTGGTTAGAGATAGAGGGCTATTAACTTGCTGGGAATGATAGAGAGGATGAGAAATGGGCGTAAAAGACAGTAGCCTAGTATATGGCTGGACCTTGTATGAAATGCTATATTCTTTCGCATATAAATTAAAAAAAAAGTAGTTTTAACACAGTAACTATAAGTTAATCAGTCTGCCGAGTGGAAGGATACTGCCAGGGAGGATAAATATGGCTTGTCAGACAGAAAAGAGGAGAGCGATGTGATGCAGAGTGAGATCATCATCATTTCTTTGGCCCCTACTCATATTCATCCAACTTTTTTTCTCCTCCTCCTCCTCCTCCTCCTCCTCCTCCTTCACAGTAAGTGATAGGAGTTAGTCCCAAATCCCTGAGCCTGCAGGCTGACGGGTGGATTAGTGCCCCTACTCTTCCGGTATTCTCATTGCTTGATTCTACTGAGGTTTTACACCCGAGGCAGGCGGCAAGTGCAGGGGAGCTGATTTCATGGCAGCTTCTGTCGGATTAGACACCAAGCTGGAGAAGGGTGCCAAGAAAGGTGGGGACACCTTTCACCCTTTCCTTCTTACAGTCCCTGGTGTTTAGGCTCTCCATGTCTGTAGGCTTGAGTCTCTTGTTGTTTTCTGTACACTAAATGTCTGTTCCACCCTTTTTGTCTCAGCTGAGTGTCCTTCTCATCTTTTTTTTTTGTTGTTTTTTGACTGCCACCTACGAGATCTAACTAACAAGGGAGCTCATATTTTCGGGTTTTTGGGACTATTGAAGAATGGAATCACTTACTTCTAGCTGAATTATTTTTGATTTAAATGAGTAAGCAAGGTCTGAATTATATTTAAGCCATGCGTGAAAGTCTTTTTAACTCTCAGCACAAAATAAATCACACAGATTTTCTCTCTACAGTCTTTGAGTGTTGGGAAAACAGATAGATCCTCAGATGCTTCAATGGATGAAACTGTTTGAAGCCTTATATTTCTAGTGATCACACGCAGTCTTACAGACATGTATTCACTCCCTCTACACACCCTTTATGATTCTTTTTGCCTGAGACCTTTGTAAGCTGAAAATCTCCCTTGGCAGGGCTGGAGTTCACCTTTGGCTGACTTGTGCATGTTTAACTTCCCACATGAGAGAATCTGGTTTGTTATATGGTCGTCTACATACTAAGAATACAAAGAAGAGTAGAAAAGGTAGAAAAGCTTCAAACAAAAGAGCTGCTGCGATCGTGTGATATTCCAAACGTAAGGTGCATAATGCCATGTTTAGAGGATTAATCTGTGGATGATTCATATGAATTCTTGGAAAGGAAACTATTAGCTACAGTGGATAATTCAGCATAGCTAGTGGATCTGAGACAGCTGTAAACATTTTGGATGTTGACAAAAGACTTCAGTTGATGCTGGTTTGTAAGATGTACCATGTCAAATTTATTTTTTTTTAATCCTGTTCAAAAGTAGGGAGGTATCATTTTTTTTCAATTGAAAAACAATCTAAGGGGAGAAAAGAACCGAGCTGTCAAACATTTGTCTTGTGCCTGCATTTTATCTACTGCACATGTGCACTTCAACTCTAGTTTTTCTAACAGTAACTGAATGCATACAATACAACTATTACCTACTGTAGGAAAATAAAGAGATCTATATATATATATATATATATATATATATATATATATATATATATATATATATATATATATATATTTCAAATTCCTATTCTCTTTGCTAATTCCTATTTCCTAGATGACTTGAGCAGCTTGCATTCCATTATTCAAAAGGTGGTTTTCAATCTAAATGTAAGTCATTTCCGATAGGAGGCAGAAAAAAATAGGCCTGGTAATGACGAGGTTAAATCCTTTTGAATAAACAGGATCAGATTTGACCCTGAACATTTGTGCAAAAATGTGCATAAACATGAATAAGAAGTATTCTGGAACCCTGAAATTGTATGACTTTTCCTGAAGTGGTCCACTTCAGGAAAGGTCATACAATTTCAGGCTTCCAGAATACATATAAGGGTTGTGCCAGAAAAAATATCCTGATAAGACAAATCATGCTATTTGAAGTACTTTTTCCCCACCATTGTGCTAGTTTGAGTGTTGATAATAAGTCTTATATGACAGAAGATGTGATCCAGCCTTTTCATAATTTGGGTTCAATGTACACCACTGGCCAATAATTGGTTGATAATATAAGGTGATGTTTAAAGACCACAGTTGTTTCTTTGTTTCTAGTTAGATTACGATAGCTGAGACGGATGGTGAAGTGGTTTAACAGAATTGTCCTGACAGGATATTTTTTATTGCTTTCAAATGTCAAAATGGATCAAATTTGACCCAAACTGTGTCAACCCGGTCACATTCTGTGTGTGCCTGTTGAAATTGCAGAACAGTAATAAACCATCAGAGAGCTACTGGCTAGGAGCTTCTGCTGCAGAGGCCAATATTGGAAACAGGTTTGGATTGAGAGCTCTTTATTTTCTGAATCTTCTGTTATATTTTAATCATGACAAACCCTCCCAGCTTTCTGATTGGCTACCATGTTAATTTGCTGCTATTATTCATTCTTGCATTTACCTTTTGTCTTATTACATTATGATAATGTGCAATCCACAGCACATATGCCATCAGAGAAACAACCTATTATTGCCACACCACTACTTTGTTGCTCTGAGTTCCTCTTGTTAGCAAAACCAAAAGATATATTTTCATTGATTTATTAATTCCAATCTGCTTCTCTCTTTTATTATATCACTGCCATAGCCAATGATAACTAGAAAAGCACTCTGAGAGCATTTGAAAAGCATTTGAAAAGTCATTTAAAAGTACATTTACCCCAAGGATACCAAACTCCAAAATAGTCAAAGTGATCCGGAAACCAGAATTCTTCTGTATTATTACTAAAATCTGATCATCTGTTCATGGTACTTTTCACAACATTCACTAAAAATTTGACAAAAATCTAGCCAAAAATGTTTTTAGGTATTTTGCTAACAGAGACAAACGTTGGCTAAAACACAACTTCCTTGGCGGAGGTAACTAAACAATTCCTGCACATGTGTATTCAAGCAACTCGAAGAGTACAATCCCTAATTTTCCTGATAGGTGTGGTTTTTCTTATGAAACTTTACGTGTTAAGTATCATCAACAGTAACAATGGTGGTTGAAAAAACACTCAGTGTGTGTGGTGTACTGAAGTAACATTGTAGGTTTTGTATCAAATGGTTTGATGTGTATGATCAAATTAACTCTGCTACCTATATTTATACAATACAGACACATGATAGGACATAGGACATGTGGGATTTCAATGTAATTTCAGCATGACTGAAACTATTTAACCTTAGTGTCACATTCACAGCTGAAAATGAACAAAGCCTGAAACAGCTTTCCCTTGTTGATAAACACACACTTGTGTTTGGTTATGTTTTGTCATGATTTATGGCAAATTCTCCATAAACAGGCAATCTAATGTCTGTGAAATATTACAAACACTGTCAGAATTGTGCAAGACACCGGCTCTCAAACACACACGTGGGGGGCATACACACCCCCGCACACAAATGTAAATGCACACTCCCATTTACAAACCAGAGACACTCGACTGCATCATGATCCAAAGTCAATGATGCTGTGCTACCGGCAGCAAGCAGGGAAAAGTGGTAGAAAGAAAAAAAAAATCAATATATGAAACACAATGCAGCACCTACTGTATTTATCATGTGCACATATATCTGACACATCGCCTAAGAACATTGACTAAAACATTTTCATGTTATTGGGTCACGGAGCATCAGTCAATAGAGGCCATTAACATTATAGGCTTCTACAGGGAGATGGCTGGGGTTACTTGAGGTCACCGTCTGCCCTTTAATAGAGCAGTCATTCAAGGGTTAGTATGCACACTGCCTGAATGAAGTTATGGCTATGACAGATGACGCTGAGGTTGAAAATGATCTGTTCAGGCCTTAGCTTGGGTGTCAGGGTCAGTTTGCTGTGGAGGTGCAGCGTTGCGACAGCACATGTACGTTAAGGTCACATCGATGGTGACAGCAGCTCATGGATTCAAAGATTTACTCTTAAACCTTGCAGGGACGCCGAAGGTCTAATTTAACCAAACATGTATGGTGGCCGCATATTGACCTCCATGACATACTACTTTCAAGGACTTAATGGCCAAGAGAGGCTTTTTAGTGGATGTTCATTCTGACAAAGAAGTGGATTCTGTGAATAGGAAACCTTTAATGTTACTATATAAACCTTCTTGTAGCTTGAATCAGACATGCTTGCTTACTTGATATTGTATGTGATACAATTCATGGTTTAGCAGAAATCGCAACAGATGTTACACTCTTTTCTTTTGGGAACATCCCACGATGTTACTCATCTTGATCAACACCCTACCATTATACAGTATGTGCAGCATGAGGCTAAGATAGCAACCGTCCATAAATCCATAGCAGGCAGGGAAGATGTAGAAATCTGAAGTAAATCATTAATGCTGCGGTTGAACATGATTTAAAGTGGACTTGTCTTCCATAATTAACTTTAGCGTTCTTCACTTAAAGTTTGCTATTAGTGTTATGACTTTTCTGTGACTCCAGCCCACAAGTCTGCCTTAAATGTACTCATCATGATTTTACTGCTACACCTACAATCTCATCATTTCTTTAGGGGGTCTGGAAAAGTTGAGTTTCAAAACTGTTACTGTTGAAGTGGGAGCAGTATTTTAACTCTTTACTGTCCAAAAAAAAAATCCTCTCAGATCTTCTAGCTGTTCTAAAGTCCATCTTAAGGTCAAAGGGTCATCAAGCTTTTTCTGTACTGGCACCTCAGCCTTAGTATTAAATCTGCTGACACCGTTTTTAAATCTTCACTTTAAGATGCATTTTACTCCCCTTTTCATCTTACAACTAGTCTTATTTAAGCTATGTTGTGAAACCATTCATTCGTCTTCTATACCTGCATATTCCTCATTAGGGTGGCAGGGGTCTACTAGAGCCAATCCCAGTGCATTACAGGTGAGAGGCAGGGATACAGCCCAGATGGTCGCCAGTCTATCGTGGGGCACACACACCATTCACTCACACCTATGGGCAATTGTGCCTCCAATTAACATTTGCATGTTTTTGGACTGTGGGAGGAAGCCAGAGAAAACCCACGCAGACACGGGGAGAACATGGAAACTCCACACAGAAAGGTCCCAGACCAAGGAGATCTTGAACCTGTGACCCTCTTGCCCATTGTGCTGATTTTATTTTATTTTTTTTTAAACTACACTTGATCTATCTTTTGTATGATTTGTATTTATTTTATTTTAAGCTTTTAGTGTGTTGTGTGTTGCATTCATGCTGTCTACAGAAATCACTTTGTGCTCCAAGCTTGAAAAGCACCAAATAGATAAAATTGATCCATATTATTGTTCTTATTTGCTGTAAAAAAAAAAAAAAAAAAAAAAAAAAAAATCAGGGATTGTAGCTTTAAAAACCACAATTAGCTCAGTGCCAGTCATGCGCATATGTCACACAACAGTGGCTAGGGAAATTAAGCAACAAAGAATGAAAACATAACAGCACCTCACTGCCTTTTTTTAAGGGTCAATGTTACAGTAATGTGATTAAGTGTTAATAGTAATACAGTCGGACTGAGTACTGATCACATGTGGCTGTGGGTATGTGCCCAGATTTGTGTATCCCAAAAGCATTACACATTCAGTTCACTTTAACATTTACCAACCAGAGAAAGACACATACATTTTCAAAAAGGTCATTAATTTCCCATGGCGGCTGGGTATAAGTGTTTGTGTGCATGTGTGTGCATGAGAGCTGAGGAAAGAAGGCTCCTGTGCCATGGAGTGAGACAGACGGCATTAGTCAGATTTGACCAACAAAGAGACTGTGAGCACACAGCCAGGGGATTAGACCGACACCAGAGACTTTCATTAGTCTACGGAGAGGAAGGGGAAAAGAAAGAGCAACAGAAAGGTGGAGGGAGAGAAACACTGGATTACAAAGATAGTGGGGGACTTTCATTAGTTGAGGGAGAGGGAACAGTGTGAAGATGGAGGATGAGCTCTGAGATACAGATAAATGAAGCGAGAGGGACACCAAGAACACTCCACTACTGGATTAGGCCAATACCGGGGCTTTCATTAAATGGAGGAGATGGGTGGGAGATGGATGGATGGATGGAGAGAGAAAATAAGTCAGGGAGTTAGGGATGAGGGGAAAAAAAGGATTGGGGAAATAATATAAAATAAATATGCATGGCTGGGAGCAAGACAAGACATGCAGGAGGTGGAAAGGGAGTGAAAGAGGACAAAGCAAAGAAGAGTGTGGAGAAGTGGAGAAGTAATGAGAGAGAGAGAAAGAGGTGACAGACAGAAAACCGAAGGAATCCGAGTGGAAAGCCAGAGCCACAAAGAGGAAGGGAAATAGCAAAGGGAGAGAAGACAGGCAGAAAGTTAAAGGGGTTGGTAGAAAGGGAGGGGGGGTCAGTGGTAGTAGTGAGGATTAATCCCTCCACTGCATCCCCAACACATACACACAGGCACACTCAGGGCCTGGGAAGAATGCGACAGTGCCAAACTAATTAGCTACTAACTAAACTACAGCTCACACAGATGAACTGCAGCATTTACAATGGAGACATGGGCCAGGTCTCAGGGGTGTGTACTGTAAGTGTTCGTGTGTAGGTGTCTGCTTAAATCCATATTGTTATGTTTTTTATGGCTGCGACTGTGTGTGGTTGAGTGTACTTCAATAAGACCATGACAAATTAAACGTCTCCACTTGGCAAGATAAACAATCTACTCAATGTGCAACTGCTGGATTTTTTTTTCTTCTTTTGTTCCCCTGAGTAATTGTAATTTGCATATCGGTCTACCCTTTATTTCAAAGCTGATTGAAACATTCATTAGATGCTTTACATTAATTTTTGAGTCTAATTTTCAACGACTGCAGCTCTATGATTGTAGACGTGATTGTAATCCATGCATTTAATGTATTATTATCATTACTAGCAATAACAGAAACCTGAATTTATATTGCCTAACAAAAAGAAAATACAAATACACAAGGAAGATACAAAGAAATAAAATAATACATATAATATAATTGAAACCAGATAAAAAGACATTTCTAAAAGTTTTCACAAAGAGAGAGGTTTTAGATTTTATAAAGACTGGTGATTTAGTGTGTCTTAAGTTCACTAGGCAGAGAATTCCATTGTGTGGGAGCTTTAAGAGAAAAAAGCCTGATCACTCTCACCAACTCTGACCTGGGAGTAACCAGAATGGCTCTATCTGCAGATCTTATTAGTTGAGAGGGCACATACCAGGGTCCCGTATTTATCAAGTTTCTCAGACTAACTCCTAAGAACACTGGCGAAAATTGACTTAGGTTAAATGCTTGGCTTGAACCTGGACCTACAAGTTAGTTATCAAACATCTTACTCCCACTTTAAGCCAGGTGTAGGACTAAATCTTAAGTGTCACTCTAAGAGCTGATTTATCACATTTTGCTTTGCCACAAACAACATTTTGGATGACGACATGAGCAAGGACCAATCACTGAATGGATTCCTTTGTTTAAGAATATTCTATGATAAACGGCACATTGAGTGATAAAAATCCTCAGAGGAGTGTAAAGAGTAAAGAGTGAAGTGTCAATACACATTTGACAATAAATTATATTCAATAATACATTTTCAAGAGAATACATTATGATATGCACGTTGGAAATTGAAAATAAAAATGTTTCCTACACTTTCCAGCCATTTCTTAATTACAAATTAGAAACAGTTGTGCTGTTAACAGACTTTCCTATATATAGCCTGGATTTGTAATCATATCATATCCACATGGAGTCCAGAAGAAAGCTGAAAAGGAGGGAGGAAGAAGCACTACCGCTTGCTGAATTGGTGGAAAAATGAAAACATGTGACAGCATTAACCAGCACTGCCAAAAGAAAAGGCATGAAAAGGACATATCCACAGACGTCTCTGTCTCCTCAGTGCCACTGCAACCCTCTGCTGGCAACTCCTAACCACTTGAGAGACCTCTGGAGCGCTCTTAGATGTGATTCTTAGATTTAAGAAACTTGATAGGGTCAATAAGTCAGTGATGTAAGTAGGTGTAAGGCTGTTTAAAGCCTTAGAAGTAAGCAATAAGATTTTAAAATCAATGCGAAATCTAACAGGGAGCCAGTGTGAGAAGGCAAGCACAAGGGTAATGCGATCATGTCTTTCTGTCCCTGTAATAAGTCAAGCAGCAGCATTTTGTACCAATTGGAGACTGTGGTGGGACCAGAGGCTGACACCCGAGTAAAGAGCAATATTTACTACTATTATGGGCTGAGAATAGAACTTTTTTTGTAATTCAGCCATTGATAAAAAATGCATAAAATATCTTAAGCTGGAAGAACGAATAAGATCTTTGAATTAATCATCAAAACCAAGGTAAGCATCACATATTAGCCCTATATTTCTAGCAGTCTACTTAATATCATTTGACAGATCGCCAAGATTAGCACTGAAAGAACTGATTGAATTTGGGGGACCGAACAGAATGACATGTCAGCATTTATAGAAGGAGATTTTAGGATATCCAGAATTTAATATCAGAGGAGCAAGTTCTAACATTTCCAGGATTTGTGGATTTTAATAGTGGCTATAACTAGGTGTCGCCAGCATAAAAATTGTAAAGCACATCTTGCTCACTGAACAGCGATAAATACATTTTAAACTATTTCAGATATATCAATACAAAATGTAGGTGCCCACATGCCATTTTGTTGGCTTCAGCCCCAACATTTAACTAACCAATCTACTTTCAATTATTCTTCTGATGGACTACACTTGTGTTTGATCTCTTCCACATTCAGATCTCTGTAAATCTCAAGCAACAATCTATCAATATGATCTTCTTGGAAGTGTCTTTTTTTGTATGAAGCTAAAACAATTCCTTCTTTCTTTCAGATGGCTTAAAGGATGTTCCATTTCATTTACTTTGAAATATAAATTATCATTGAAGACATTTACCTCCCATAGTTCAAGAGCAGGGGAATTGATTTGCTCCCTGCATGTGCTTATTTGAAGTCTTTTCGAATAACAGTCTAACAGTCAACACTGACAAGTCACAACATTTCAAACATTAAAGGACACTCCTTTAATCAACTAGCTCTTCCTACTATTTTCATAAAATATTTTCTAATGAAGATAGTTTCTTTTTGGTCTGTGTAGCCTGACATATTGTGATCTGTGTGTAGGAGATCTGTGTTGTGTTCATCACCACCTAATCAGAAGTCTTGGTTGCTGATATAGTGAGTTTATCTTCGTCTGTTCTTTTTCTGTCTACTTATAGATCGAAGCTTCAGAAAACTTTTGATGTGTTTGGTTTGATATCACCCTAATTGCCTCCATAGGTGTGGAGTAAAACATCAAGAAATAGCATTATTCAATCTCAAGACGATACTGTGAAATGCCTGCTAATTAACAAGCTGCCAGTGCTAATAATATAACTTGTTGTTTGTTGTATTACCATGATGTGACAGCCTTGTGCACCATTGACTTTGGTATTTTATTTTTCTCTGTTTTGTGGTTCTCGTACTCATTATTTTAAGTAACTTTATCTTAAAGGGCTGTAAAACTCACTTTTGGCAAATGTCATGACTATAAATCGACAAACCCACCAACCTTACCACTGCTATTTGATGTGAAGAATTCGCCACTGCTACTTTTCACTGTCAACACAGAAACGTTGCAGCAACTGTACAGAAAAGGGATGTCAAAAAGTGACAATGATCAGAGTAACAGCTGCCTTCAATGGTAAACATTTGCAAAAGAGAAACCTCTCAAATAATTGGAAAAAAAAACAATAGCTACTGACTTTATTGTCCTGCATTATACTGCATGTCATGATCAGTCAGACCTAACATTGTGATTCACCTCTGGGGCATGAAGTGGAATGACCTTGACAAGTCATCTGATCCAGAGTAAAACTCATCCTGACAATCACCCGTGCGTGTCTTACCAGGATGCTGCTGCACTGAGCTAGCAGCCCTACTGTATTAGCACCAGAGCAGATGCTGTCTTCTGTGTTCTGCCATCAAAGAACATTCTCCTTGTTTGTCACAGATTATTTCCTTTTCAAATATATTTCCATGTAAGTGAAAGTTGACACACTCTTTAACTTGGGAACAAAGCAAAATAAATACACATTTCATGAACACAAATTGTCCTTGTCAATAAATAAATGCATAAACACGTATTGAGGTTAAAACATATCATTACACCCATAGTGGAAAGCAAAGCTATGTCTGTTCTCCAATAGTTCACTGTGGTAGTCCCATTGTTCTCTTGAGACAAATACTGATATGTTGCATTTGCTTTTAAAGTAATTGTAAATCCAAAAAAAGAATACATATATTGAACACAAAGCCAGTTTTCAAAAGATCAGATGACAATGAAATAAATTGGTGATGATTTTGGTTACCATAACACACTGAACATTTGATTTCAATTCTGAACTTGGAATGGAGTTTGGAGTTTTGCGGCGCACCTTTCATCATCTGTGCATGTTCTGCCAGGATAATATAGCACTACTACTGTTTGGGTGATGCTTTAAATGCACCACCAGATGTTGTCTTTGTCATAATGTGTTTTTAATCACCATTCCTGAAGTCAGATGCCAGCAGGCAGCTTCCAATCCGATTTGCATCACTTGTTTCCCTCATCTCTCCTTAACAGCTGAGAGAGCTTAGGGCATCAATCACTCTTAACTAGCAACACTGTCAAACATTTCCTATACAAACTTATGGGACCCCACAGACATGTACGTATGTCCAACAGGACCAAGTGTGACTTCATGTTGCCAGATATGATCACCATGTTTTACACATTGTAAATCACTTCCTTGTCAAAATATAAAATGAGATGACACAATATACTAGATGGTATTTGCCAAGGTACTTACTTAATATACTGACACCCCCAACAAAACGGTCTTCACAGGTCCAAAATGTTGGACTGTGACCAAAACCGTCCAAAATTCATGCTCAAATTTTAAAGCCCAGGCCTACTGATTTTCCTACAACCATGTTTACACAATCTGGCTAATCCCTCGACACCTCTCTTTCTCTCCAATTTGGCCCTCCTTCCAGACTAAAACAATGTTGTTCTCCCCCTGAAAATGGAGCTTTTCCAAAACAGCCACCAAAATGGGTAAATTTGAGTAGAATTTGGATCCTGAGTTGGTTCTGAGGACCAATAACGATGTAGGACAAAGGAGAAACACTATGGAATATATCTTGGAGGACTAAAAAGCAGCCCCATAGCATTATTATGTGAATTTTTTGTCCAGAGTTGCTAATTAATACGAGATGAAGACTATACCCTTGAACATACAGTCAGTTCATATAGAACTTATGAGAACATTTTATGCGGAATACTGCTTGGTTATCTTTTTATCAGTGATCAGTTGTGTGTGCATTTATGTGTGTTTGTTCACTCTTGTGTTGCATTTTGTTGCCTAATTACTGTAGACAATCTGCCTCTTTCTTTTCCCTTTCATCTTTCAAATGTGTCTGTAGCACTTGGTGCTTCTGTCACATGAAGCTTGTTTTATCAGATCGCTGAAGGAGTCCTCAGTAAACAATCATACAGATTGTAGAAGGAAAAAAAAAAGATCCCCTTACAAAAGACTGTTGAAATGAGACAGATGTTGAAATTTGATAAACATATGGGAGGAATCCGTTAGAAATGAGATCGCTGTAACAGTCCTACATGAAAACAAACGTATGTAGGTACCTTGAATTTTGAACACAGAAGAGACTTGCTACTATGCCTCCACTCCCTCCTGCTCTATAGATTGTCTGCTCACCACTCACTCAATAACTCCCATATTCTATCTAAAATCCATTCAATACAGTCACTTTCATTTTTTCCTCATCATATATCATCAATAACACTGACTGAATAGATCACAGCCAAACTAAACATGCATGTTTTATGATTCACTTACAAAGCTGCTGTTTTACTGCATTAAATACAAGAGATTCTGTCCAACAAGGCCTTCACTTCATTCTGAGGATGTTCTGCTGTATAAACTATATGGTTACAAGGCTTTTTTCTGAGCGCATAACCTTGACCAGACTGAAGCTTGAACACAGTAACTATTCTCCATCTGGGCCTTTTAATTTTATAGGCATCAAAGACATTCATGTCTCTTTGGTCAATGAAATTTTATTTCCAATTGGTTGCAAATGAATTCTTGAAATTCCACATCATGAATGAAATATGTTTTCCGGGTTTCCACTTTGGATTCTGAAGTGAAAGTGAGGTTTTAGCTTGATGTCATTTAAATAAAAAGGAAAAAATCACTGAATATATATAAAAAAATTATAAGTTGCATAAGTGACTTCTTTATTGTTAGCAGGGTTTCCTCTGTTACTTATGAAGTGACCCTAGGGTTTAAGAAATGAATGTGTTTGCAGATATAAATATTAAACTCTGACATGCCGCCACTGGCAGTGAGCTGAATACTGTTATATACTGCATGTCACTCCAGAGAAGTACATTTGTCTATGTGCTCGGTAATAGGTCCTTCTGAGTGAAGGAGAGTCCTTAGGAAACATTTAAAGCCCTAGACAGTGTTCTTTAAAACTCTTCAACTCCAGAGGAGGCTTATTTCACCGTGACCTGCACTCTCTGTCTTTCTCTCTATGCCCCGTCTCAGTGCTGGTTTGAAAGGTTGAAACATGATATCTGTAGCACCTTCACTATGCATCCCCTCCATAAATCCTTTTCTATCTTTATCCCATCCCTTCTGACTGCTTCTCACTTCTTTGTGTTCACACATTTAAATGTGAGCAGCCTTAATTCTATTATTAACTATTACCAGAATAATGAGCAGGCAATGGGATAAAAGAGCTACAAGGAATGATAGATACAGTCTCCTTCACTTTATTCACTCTATGCACTTCCCTCCCTTCCATTTATGTTTTTCCTTCTTCCTTTCTACGATTTCTTTTCTCCTTTAAGTCCTTTGCTCCTCTAGATTTTCTCCCTCCTCCTCCTCTCATCTACTTGCTGGTCTCTTCAAAGGTAAGAGGCCATCGGCACAACTTCAGTAAGAGAACCACACCACACGATCAGACATGTTAACACCTCCATCACACACACACACACACAAACAGACGTCAGCACTTGAAATACACACACACAAACACATGTGCATGTGTCAGCACCTTCAATACAGGCGCACACACGCAGACAGACAGGTCCACATGTCATTAGGGAGGTCCACATGGCCCATATAAAAGCCTGTCCAGCAGGAAGGGAGCGGGGCACAGAGGAAGAAGGGAAGGAGGGAGGGAGACAGAAGAAAGCGTCGGAGCAAAGAAAGAAGAAAGGAGGGAGAAGGTGAAAGAGAGAGGTGAAGAGGGAATTGCAGAAGCAGCGAGGGAGGGATGAAAGGGCAGGAGGCAAAGGAGTGCAGGGGGGGTGCAGGAGGAGAATTCAGAGGATCATCGGTCACTTGAGGGTTGCTTTGACCATCACTGAGGCTGTGTTTGTATGTGTATGTGTGTGTGTGTGTGTGTGTGTGTGTGTGTGTGTGTGTGTGTGTGTGTGTTTACTAAATCACTTTCCTCGTGTTCAGCCCTGTGCCTGCTTTTACTGGCTCAGCTCCAGCACCTTGTATCATACAAACTACCTGTCATTGCTTTCTGTCCCAGATGACTTCCTTATTGCCTTAAGAGTCAAATGCACATATGATGTGTACTTGTTTTGCTACATTAATTACAATCTGCGTTTGCAATAATTAGCATGGGCACTTTATATAAATAAAGTAAAATTAGGCTAGTATATGCTGTGTACCTATACACAGCTGTATTTTATGAATGTTGGTTGTATTTGTTGGGCCTATGTTGTTTCTGAGCTTCACTGCCGCATCTTGCCTTGCTGAATTGATAAAGTATTGAATAGAATTCGCCTCAATTTTTGCCATCCTTAATGTCATTCCTTCATTATTGTCATCCTTCTTCTTGTCCTCATTACCTCACTGGTTCACTTCCAGTCACTGGGTGCCAATAGATACGACAAGAGGTAAACAAACATAAAATCGAATATTTAAGCGTTTAGTTTTTAAGCTTTCAAGAAACTTCCTGCTCCAGAAGTGGATGATGGCAGACAGTGGAAGGAAAAGCAGTTTAAGACAGCAGAACGGGGCTGAAGTGAAGTGAAGGGAATAGCAAAGAGATACTTTTTTGGCAGATAGAGATAATAAAGAGATGTGGTGTCACACAGACGGGGGAGTGGGAGAAATCTGGGTGACTAGAAACATGCCGGCAGAGAGAGAAGTAACAGAAAAGGCCTGGAGAGAGAAAGTGATAATATGGAGATAGAGGGGGTGGTAGATCACAGGGAGACACAATATGTAGAAGAGTGGAGTTCAGATAACACAAGAGCAGAGAAGGCGAGGGGTTGAGATAGAAAAAAAGCAGAAAGAGAGAAAGGAGAAGAGATGGAGGCAGAGAAGGAGAGGAGTCTATACTCGGATCAATGGATGGCCTGTCCTCTGCTGTGTCTGCATTTCCTCTGGCTCACACAATAAGGCCCTCTCACTACACCAAGGAGAGTGTGTTTGTGTGTATGAGAGAGTGTGTATGTGTGCGTGTGTGTGTGTGTGAGGGGGAGAATGTCATTCAGAGACAAAATGACCCCTTTGCACTCTGGTCTTTTCTTAATAAGAGGTCAACGGTTGGTCTTCCAATAGAAATTTCACTTCCATGGAAGTGAGTCTAATCTTTACAGGGAGGCCTTTATCTCTGGCAGTGTGAGTGTCCATAGGATTTTTTGCTATCTGCCAAATGTGATTGTGAAAGTGTTTGACTAGAGACAGTGCTTCCTGGCCTTTCACCTCCTGCTTTGCGGGATAGTCTGCAGCTCTCACAGGACACTGAAAGGTATTAAGTGGGTATATAACATGAATGGATTGGCAGAATATGGGAGGGCTGCAACTATGTATTTATTTCATTTTCATTTAATGACCCTATATATATTTTTTCTGATTAATACATGTTTCATTTAAATTTAGAATGCCAACATTTTGTGAAAATCCCCATAACAATTTCCTAAATCTTAAAAAAAAAGATGTCTCAATGTTGTTAAACCAACTTTAACTTTAGTTTAACTGACTAATTGAGTCAGCGCTAATAAATAGTTTAACACAGATGGATAATGGATGCACAGATGTAGATTAAGGACTCTACCCCCCTTATACAGTATAGGAGACTATATCTACTATAAGAAAAGCATCCTGTGCACACAGCAACAGTGGAAAAGAGGATGGAGCGTGGTGAATACATTAGTAGGAAATGCAGCATCAGCAGGTGGAATTTGGGATCGCTTCAATAATGACACATCAGCTCCTCTCCTCCTTTCATTTCAATCCAATTAACTGTTGATTGATATCTGTTGCTTTAAGTGTCGGGTTATTTATGAAGTATTGAATAAGACTAAAGTTTAGTACAATTATATAGTAATGGTGATTATGAATCACCTGTTTTTATCATGAATTATTGATTAAAGCCATTTATTCTCATGCAGCTTTTGCAATGTTTTATATCTTTATAAATTTAACACGTTTGGATTTAAGACTTCTTGTATCCAGGGAAAAAAATATTGTGGGAGCTAAATTAGACTTAAAAATTCAATGATTAATCACAAAAATAATAACCTATGATAACTGCACAAATAGCTGTACACTGCACAGATTAACTTTTGAAATTGCAGCGTTTTGTTGACCTCTACATCAATACAAATGTTTAAAACTCTGATATGTGTGTTATGAGAATCTACTGATCGCCACCAGTCCCTGCAGGTGATCCTGCCAAACAAAAAAGACAATCTTGGGGATGAACTAACTTAATAACCCTGGAGTCTGGTTTCATCAAAACATGCAGATAATGACATTAAAGGGATTCAGAGGCAAAGTGAATGCTTGCAAAAAATCATTTTGTCCCAATATAATGGTTGGAATCTCATAACACAGCTTTAATTATAAATTCACTGCTTGGCCACATGTACATGGTTTTCAGTTTATTTTTGGAGATGAGTGATTTGCCCAGAGACAGACAGCAGAGTGCTCGCAGGTTGCAAGGGCATCACAACACAGGGCCAAGCTCGTGCTTCAGACCTCTACAAGGCGCACACATACACACACAAGTGTGTGAGAGAAAAGACAAAGAGGGAGAAAGAGGGAGATGGGGTGAGACAGTGTGTGACGAGGCGTGTGCATGTGTGTCCTCCAGCAGCCATGATGCATTAGTGTAACCGGATCCCTCTCCTCCCCTGTGAGCCCTAACCTTGAGACAGACAGAGATGCAGGTTGCAAAGCAATATTGTGTTATAAATAAGGCTGCTGGTGTTCATCACTGGATACGTCTAATATTAGGCAATCTAGCCTGTTAAAGTATTATTAGTAGTCTAGTGATAGGAGCAGAGTTTCAGAATTTGAAATATATTGCTGATTGTAAAATTAATTGCATTAGTTTACTTTCCAGGAAAATTAAATCACTGCCATTACTCAGCCATCAAAGTTGCTTTTTAACAACTAAAAATGTCCATTGTACCGTCAGTGGTATTTCAGTGTGTATTATTAACTGCGGAAGTGGACAGTTCCAGCTATAATATATCAAATGTTCTAAATCAGGTCTCGCAAGTGAAAGGTTTTTCCTCAAACCAACTTTTAATTATTGTTTCCTTTGCTGCTGTTATTAATTTACAGTGATTTTAAATGGCAATCCCTTATACATGTTACTGGAAATTAGATATAGTTAATAGTTACTTCTTTCAAAAGGGAATTGAATAAATATACCAATTACTGCAGATAAAAAGTAATTAATTTCTTGGGAAAGAATCTCTAGAAATGTGTAACACCAAATTTGCTAAATTTAAATTAGGAAGTATATGACTACAGAATAAGAAAACTAATCCCTAATGTTACTAGATTTTCATGAGCTTTGAGTCAATGGTAGTTTCCCATATTTCATCAATAGCAAAAATAATTCACGTTCAATACACAGCCACATGAGCTTTATATATGTCCTTAAATACTTTCTTTCACTAAAGCAAAGATTCATCAAGTAAACATATATGTATTATCAAATATTCTCAATTTAAATTCAAACGCATCATCATTACATCATTTACACATGCAGCATTAAGGAGAGAAAATAGAACATTTTAAGAGAACTAAAATCCTCCTTTTTCTGTCATGCTACAACCCAAATACATTACTGGGTAGAGATGTTTCATTACATCCTTCTCCTTCATTGTGAAAAACTGTGTTATGCCTCAGAGTCATTTCTTCCATTGAGGAACCTGGGTCATTATTGGCCCAAGTATAATGATGATATTAAAATTTTTCATCTCTAATACATTTAATAATAATGGGATATTATTCCCCATCTCCTTCCCCTACATTAAATAATACTATTCACAGAGCCCATTTAAGCAACTTAATCATCAGGGGCTGAAATACACTGCGGAGAGATAATTACAGTTGATGATATTCACAGATATTTCACAGATGATCAGATGATTCTATCTTTTTTTCCCCCTTTCTCATAGTTTTATGTCCTGCAGTTTTTTTTTCCAGATTCCACTAATGGGCTGGCAACTCGATGCGATCTGTCTTTGTTAACCAAGTACTGGGATGTCAGCAATTGGGGGAAAAAGAACATGTTAGAAGAAGAAAGAGAAGAAGATAAAAAGAGGTGAAACAGGAATAAAACAAGACAAAAGGTATAAAAATAGATATGAGGGAGGCAGAACAATAAATCATTTACAGTCATACACAGGGCAGGGTCATCAGGGTTTAAATATTCATTATGGGTGTCAAGTCGAAGCTTTTAGATCTGGAGGGATACAGTTTCGCTTCTCTCCTCATTTGATGTTTATGTTCACTGAATTATGCATCACAAAGGAATGTTATAAATACACTCTTTTTGTTGTTTCTATAAGGAGGAGTTCTTGCGTGGCAATACAGTAGCACTGCAGGAGTGCGAGGTTTAAATCCCACTGGAGTCACCCAGTTGTAAAGTGCAGAGACTCAGGGAACTGTGAGGCACAGTGGGGGAAAAGCTTGCACTGAACAACATTTATATTCTTGCTGTGACAGGAAGTACAAAGATGTGCGGGTCGATATTTACACCGGCACAACGCACAATGGGCTACATGACTCTAAACAGGATACCTGACATTTATGGATAACACAGATCACAGGTTTGATCCCCAAAATGGATGCCGTTTTGGGCTTCGAACCTGTGATCTTATTTGATTCAACTCTGATATATAAGTCTAGAAGCTGTGATGGCAGACTTTTATTATCCTGCAACATTATTAAGGTTTAGAGAATTAATAAAAGCTCAAAAAGTTTTCCATGGATTCAAATTAAGGGATAAACAGTAACAACATTTTAAGTTAAGGTCAAATCAGAGATGCTTATCTAATGGCTACATCACTTTGAAGCAGAACTGTTTTTTTTTAATGTAGTATGCAAGACATATCTACTTCTGTGGTGCAGTACAGATGATGTAACACACAGGGGGCTGGACGCAATAAAAAAAAAAAAAAAAAAACATCTGTGATACCATGCAAGCACTTTTCAACAATAATGCCATAATTTAGCATTATACATAATGCTTTGTTTGGTATTGGTTATTGATTGGTAGTACCTGTTTTTGTTGCATTTATATATATATATAGCATATTTCATTATCCTTTTTTATTCATCCTTTTTTTTTAATCAGTGAGTTACAACAGTGCTTTATTTTGCAGCATGCATGTTCTGATGCACCAATACATTTTGTTTGCTTTTCTATTAATTTGTCTCTTTGTCATCAATGTTTTTGACACATTTGACACAAACTCACTTTCTGGCACACAATCTGCTTGTTCAGCTTACTGTTGTATAAAAAGAGGATTAGCCGCATTTGCACATGTTACAGTTGGTATTACTACAATTTCTCCTCCTCCTCTTTCCATTTGTCTCTTCCTCCGTCCTTCTCCTCTCCCTCTCCTTCCTCTTGACTTGTTTCTCTCATTGTCTCACCTTCTATTCTACTTTATCCCTCTCCACTCGCTACTGGGTGTCCTGTTCCCTCTCTCTCTGGGAGTAGCAGACCTCCTGACGGCTTAGTATTGATCATCCCATCTCCCTCTCTTGCTATCTCTCTTTCTCTGGCCCTCTCTCACACACACACATGCACACACACAGACACACACACAAACACACACACACACATTAGGGTGACAAGATAAAAGGGTTTGTATGCCCCAAGGCAAAGCCAGCTAAACATGAGACCAGAGGCTCTCAGCCTCTAGTATATGTAGCAGGCACAGAAACACTTAACGAACCCAAAGCTGCGAACACACTCCCATAGCTCTGACAGGATCGTCCCAAAATTAACATTTGATTTACAACAAGCTTAGTTTTATCTGTGAGTAAAGCCCTGTGTGGAAAAAAAAGAACAACATGAATCTTGTAGAATTGCGCTGGTCAAAATATTATCAGTTGGTGCCTTAGAAAGCTGAAGGCAACCAGCATGTTGTAGAACATTTCCGGATAATAACGCTATTTATAATCTTTGCCTTGAGGGGGAATACTCAACTCTAACTGGAAGAAGTTCCTTGTTTTTCTGTAAGACTGTTCAAGCACAGCTGTCTTGTAGATTGTGTTTTGGGGCCAGTCTGTAATACACATGTAAACAAATTGAAATGGAGAAATAGGAGAGGTTTGACTCGGGTGTCTGTTTGATCAGCTGCCTTTATCCCCATTAGGAGTTTTCATTTTGAAGAAAACTTCCACCCACTTTCTTAATATCTGGATGTCATCGAACCTCGGAGTGTGGTGAGTATCATATATAAACAGGGACACACTGTAACATTGAGGTGAAGGACTTGATAAAAGGCCAAACTAATACTATTCAAGAGTTTCAGAGGTGTAGACAAACTCGGGTACGCCATCTACAGGCAAAGCAGCAGCAATCTAAACACTTGTGCCACCTAGAGGCAATGCATGCTAAAACCAATTTTTTTTTCTTTTTCTTTTGTACGGCTGCCATTTGCTTTTTGGGTGTTTTTTACATTTTACATTTCATACTTGTTTGAGTTTTATCAACTGGAGAATATTATCTGCTGCACACAGAGAATAGTATTCACTTCATAGAGCTCAGAGTTCCATCGTTATTTTTACTTCACTCGTATATATTAATGCCTTGGGGATTTTATTTTCTGTTCCTTTTTTTTCCTTTATCTGTTCTGTATTTTTATCCTACATTGTGAAGTGCAACTAACCTTCTTTTTGTGAGGCAGGTGGAAGCATGAGCGACAAAAAATTTACAACCAATGAACGTTAGTAAAACACATGAAATATGTGATCTAGAGACTTGTGTCTCTTATGCTATGAGTCTGTCTGTCTGTGACTATCTCAATGTGATGGGGACTATCTCAATGTGATGGGGCAGATACTGCAGATATGTTGACATTTTAAGGTTAACTTACTTATGTGTTCTGTATGTGGCTGTAGTTCTTTAGTGAAAAGTATCAGAGACCTGCCATCTTAAATTGATGAGTATGTACTTATTTATGTGAGATTTTTTAGAGGCTTTCTTATTTCTTTTGAAATATATGGAGCTCTATTGGAAGAAAAGGAATGTAATACTTTTTTTCATTAGTGTATAATCATGAAAAATAAGAATTCTGTTTCCGTTCACTAGAATGAGTACTTTATATCTACAGAAGGAGCTGGTCCTCTTTAATGGACCCCACCATATTCCTACAAGAGGCCAGAATGGACAAACAAAGACAGCCTTCTGTGTTTTTTGCAAGTTTCATGGCCACCATAGGTTCTCCTAAACATTCTGCTGAAATTTAATCCTACATACTGTCTCTTTTTCCAGATGGCATGCTCAAACATATCTATGTTTCAGTAGAGTAGATGCATTTCAGATGGGAATAACCGTGGCAGCGCAAGTACCATGCTCCATCCACTGCATACCCAAAGCTAACAAGAGGTTGTCAGGAATCGATACCTGGCATGAAAAACGATGTAACTTCCAGCTGCTGTGGCCACATCAATCATGCTATTACCGTTAGCTCATCTCTTGACACCAACTTGGACTTCTGTCTCCTGCCACTCCATCCTATCTCCACTCCTATGTAACAGTTTTCTCTCTCTTCCTCCACCCCTCTCTCTCTCTCTCTCTCTCTCTCTCTCTCTCTCTATCTCCCTCTGCCAGCTCAGCGGATGCCCCTTGTCACAGCTCCTATTTCAACCTTCTGAAGTTTCCTAATTGATCGCAATTAGAGCCGCTACAGAGCAAAGGGTGGGGGGTATGACAGAGACAGAGACAGAGAGAGAGAGAGAGATAAAGAGAGAGAGAGAGTGAGAGATTGAAATCAATGAGCCTGTTTTGAGAGTGGCTATATTAGCAACTGGACTACATTTAACCACAGACTGCAGGGGTAATAACACAAGAGACGGGGGAGCGACAGAGAGACAGACAATGAAAGACAGACAGATGGTGAACAGACCACTGATGGGAGAGAATTAAAGGATTAGGTAGAACTTAATGAAAGATATTTAAATAGAGACTGGGATGACGTCTCTACCTCGTTTGACTTGTCTTATTGGGGGAGGACAGAAACTTGACAAACAAACTGTAGGTAAAATATACATAACAAGAAGTAAAAATATAAAAATATACACCTACCTTTACAACTTTTTGTTCATTTTACTCCAATCCATAGGTCATTATCTACTACTGGGTTTAATTGTCAAAGACAAACAGCACTGAAGGTGAACATTTCGAAATTCTTCAGATCACATCAGCATTAAACTAATAAGAAGCTACTTGAAAGAGCTGGCCCATAAGAGCTAGTAATGGCCAGTGTAGCTATATTGTACAGAAACTGAACACCCACCAGGACTCAGTTTTACAGAATTCAGATCAGGATCAGAGGCAAAAAACTTGATCTTGACATCCCGACTTGGCAAGGAGTAAAGCACTTGTGATTCTTGAGAGCAAGAGGAGAATATTCGGATGAGAGATACATTAACAAGGGTGGAAGGACTCACAGGGAGAGAACAGATAGGGATAAGGTGGGATAAAATCAAGAGAGACAGACACTGATTTTTGTAATAAACGTAGCAGCCAAGCGTGAGAGAGACAGGGAGTGAAGGATTTGTAATAGAGAGATAGAGAGGCAGAATGACAAAGAGGAAGAATAACAATGGTGCCAAAGCCTCTTCCATCCTCCTTGCAAACGTCCCTGATCCCCTTTTTTCACTCATTTAAATTCCTTGCCATTGTCATTGCAATACAGGGCTAACCCCCCACCGCCTGGCAAACACACACACACACACACACACACACACACACACACACACACCCTGGACTCTCCACTTTAAGCACTGACCTCCAGCAGCAACCAGGGCCATCCCAGGGAGCCGGGCTTACACATCTTTGCTAATCCCCATCAATGGGCACACACATGCGCACACTCAGTGTTTGCTGGAAAGATAGGCTCAAGTTTCCCCAGACTGCATTTGTCAATGTGACCCTAGCCATGCTAACATGGGTGCGGAATAGCAAGCAGCTTGTCACCAAGCATCCAGTGTCTTGTCAGCAACACAAGGCTGGGCAGGCTACTGCAGCGCTCACTCGTGCCTTGTCAACATGCATAGTCCATAGAGCCAGCTTTGATTCTATTCCTTGCCTGACCATTCCCTAAGCAACAGTGCTTAAGACCAATAATGGCATCTTACAGAGCAGACAGACTGCTCTCAGTGGTGATACCCTTGGACGTCTTCAGAGATGTATACCATCAGCAACAGGGCTGGAAAATAATGTCCTGTCAGCATGGTCAGGACATGGCTGAGTTCACGCAATTCTTTGGCTTATCGCTCCCTTGTCAGCAATTCGAGGTCACAGAGATAGCAACCTGCGTTGATCTTAATATTGGTTTGTCAATGTGCAACAGGCTATATCTGGATTGTCAACAAAGCGTGAGAGAGAATGAAATGATGCCTTGTCTGCATGGTCGGGACAGCACTGGGGATTTATTATTCCTTGTCTTATCACTCTCCTGTCAAAGATGCTAGGTCAGTGAGACTAATACTGTTGCCATGTCTTGGGCCAGACTTTCATGAGAATAAAAAAAAAAAATGTCCATTCTGCCTCTGGGGCATTGCATCACACTGTATCTCAAAATAGGAAGCAGCAAAGTATGTGTGTAAGTAATCAAACTAGAAAAACTGCCTTGCAGCTGTATGCCTCTGCCAACCAGTCAAGTACTTGTGATGTCCTGCATTCATTTGTGCATGAATTCTTGGGTTATGCCAAAAATGTTTTGTGAGGTCACAGTGACTTAGACCTCTGACCACCAAATTCTAATCAGTTCATCCCTTGAGTCCAACTGCACGTTTGCGCCAAATGTAATGAAATTTACTTCAGGCATTCCTTATATATCAAGTTCACAAGAATGTGATGGACAGTGACCTTGACCTTTGACCACCAAAACATGATTAGTTCTTCTTTAAATCCTAGGGGGTGTTTGTGCCAAATTTGAAGAAATTCCTTCAAGGCGTTCTTGAGATATTGTGAAAAAATTATGCCTCAGGGACAATGGATGTTACCAGCACAAAGGTTTTTATAGAAATATTGAAAATCATGGTTACAAAATGATTCATGGTTACAAAATAATATAAGTGGTCGATACAACTACAGAAGGACAATAACATACACAGACAATCAGTAAATAAATCAAGTACAAGCACAAGAACAAACCTAATCAAGCCAAATTAGTCAAACTATATTTAGAATAATGTGGAACATCTCTGTGTCCAATTATAACTAATGATAACTATATAAACAATTTGAAATTTGTGAATTTAGAAGAGCTCTTGGGTATTTGTGAATCCATTAAGGGAGGACAGGCTCTTGGGTGACACATGCACACAATTCTCCAGAGTAGGAAAGAAACAGCAAAAGCTGGAGTGGCTCACACATACAAAAGAACTGTCATGATTGTAAAAACACTAAAATTCAGTTTGTGCCCCACTGCATTTACAAAATAAACCTCTCACCACGCGCAGGGTACATTGTGGACAAATCAATGTTAATCTAATCTAAAATAGGATTGTGTGTATGTGTGTGCTGTATGTGCATGTAAAGGTGATTCAGGTGACTGAGGGATCAAAACACACTTTCTCACATTACTGACAACCCCACATGCAGACCCACTCACAGGCCAGAGGTACATGCAGTTGTACAGGTGCAGATGACATGGTACAATAAAGTCTGTGTTAGTCACTGTGACCTCTACCAGCCAATAAGTGTACAGAGGGTTGTGTGAGGTGACAGGTTTTGTTTTGTTTGTGTTGAGTGCAGCACTGCAACACCACTAATTATTGAGGCCAAGCTCAAAACATCGAAATGCATTCAGTGGGAAAAAACGGGTGAAATTAAAATGTCCTCTTCGCAAAATGTCCTCTTTGCAATTAGTGCAACTCTTGGTTGCATTAGTGCAACCAAGAGTACACATGGTAGAGAGAATCTACAATACTAGCTGTGTAACTAAAGAAAAAAAAATCCAATATATATTTTTTGCCATTTTACTTTCATTATATCACTAAAACCTCAATAGAACTTGACTGCACTGTTCAAAATGAATTATTATTTGACAATGCTATTTCATTTGTTTCAGGACATTTGTGAGACTATAAAGCATTACTGTCTAGAGAGGCATGGGGATGTAGTAGAACTTGACATTTCGTTTTTTTAAGTGGTTATGCCCTCTGTTGTGTTAATATTTTCACTAGACCCTCAACTATTATTTGAAATAACTTTGCATTACCCTGGTCCTGCACTGAATTTACTTCAAATAATAATACATTTATATAAACTGCAATCGTGACCTTTAGAGAATCAATTTAAACATGTTTCAGTGCCATGACAAGTGCAAAAAATAATGAAAAATGAAGATGCAAAAAGCTTATAGGGTGGTACTTTTACACAAGGCAAGTATGCAAGAAAACTTCCAAATTAAAGGCCAGTGTAAGTCACTTTTCTTAATGCTTTTGAAAATCAATACAACCTTGTAAAAATCACACACAAGTTATATTATTAAAAGCCGTCGCCACCGAAACAGATTGGAAAATAATAGATTCTGCATCAGGACTGGGGTAATCTGACCTTTAAATGATGTAACTACAATCTTTAAAAAACTATTAATCTATTTACCTGTATAAGACAGCAGGCAGCCCTTCTACTCTCCCGAGCCTCCAATTCATTTAGGGTGTCTTGTATTTATGAATCTCTGCACTTTATTTATTGTGATTAAGCAACATGACACACGCCGTGCTGCAAGCCAAATGTCCCAGTTGGGGGAATACATTCTTGAACTTGAACTCAATTACAGTTATGGTGAAAACAGGATCCCAGAGTAATTACACCTGGTTGTCAGCAGTAGCCTAAAGCGTCTGCGGGTTTGTGTCCTCGGTTCAAATCCCTGGCTGTGAATGAGTAATGCTCTCCCCTCTCTCATCGACTAATGGTCGAGCTGCCCTTAAGTGAGGCCCTTAACCCGCAAATTTCTCTGCCGCAGCTGCTGAGTGAGCAACAATTTGCATTTGCTAATTCAATTATGCAAATAAATATTTGTCATTCATGTATAAAAATGAATCTGTCAAGATAGGATGCAGACTTTTCTTTTTTTAAATTTAAACGACTGGAATTCAACTTCAGCTCCAGCCTCCTGTAAGTTAATAAATGTGTGTGTACACATACTATTAGTGTTCAAAGCATAGCGACAGTCATGGACTTCCCTGTATGTAACCTTATAGTCCTGAGCTGTCAGTATGAGTGCATGGCAGTGGCCTGCATGGAATCTGGATATCTGTCTACGTGTGTCTGCGTAGTTCCTGTGTATGTGTGTGTGTGTGTGTGTGTGTGTGTGTGTGTGTGTGTGAGTGTGCGCATGCCTGTGTGTATAACGGTGTGTATATCTGCATGCCCACATTTCTGAAGTTTCCCTATCTGACCGTCGACATGTGTGTGGTTGCTGGCATTTCTGAACTGAGGAACTCTATCCGCCTTCACGGAGTCCTTTCAACGCCCGCCGCCGCCGCCACACACACACACATCACACATCCTACTGCTGACACACACATGTCACCACGGCAACCAGATACAGCCGAAGACATGCTACTGACAGAGAAGCAGAGACCACCACACTGACAGGCCAAAGGTTCTCAACGGGGGTGGGTTTGCTGGACGGTTGCTGGGATCCTCGTTGAACCGTAATGCATGAATTTGTCAACATTATTCCTGGAACCACACAAAACGACTAGCAGCAGTTCACTGGGAATCTTACAAATGATTCAAGAGACCAAAGCTTTATGCTCATATACAGTCGACTTGTTCTCACATGTGCTAAACAGGTTCACAGTATTTCCTTTTAGACATCTGGCTCCCATTGTTGACTCACTCTCATACAGATATACAAATGTGAAGATGCACTGCTTATATGGCTTGTTTGTCTATTTATTGGGACAATTAAATGAGTTTAACAGACCTCTGGGTTATGAAACTTAGCAGAGGTAACTAATTAAATTAGAACACGTATAAAAGACAGAAAATAACTGAACAAACCTTGGAGGGGACGAATTGTCGGCGTGATCCTCCTCTTCACCCTGCCAAGAACAAGCCGGAGTTAGTCACGACATCGGCAGAAAATGCGCAGTGAAGGTTATTAAGAGTTTAAGCATTCAACAGTCTTATCTGAAAATATTTATTCACTTAATCTTTGGAAGATTTGAATTGAAGGGATAATATTCAGCGAGGAAACTTCTCAAGGGATCATACAATTAAGTGAAAAGTATTAAAACTTTCATAGATTTTACTGGCCTCTATGCAAGTCATAATTTTATTTGCAATATGATAGCAATTCCACCCTTTCCTACTTCTCCAGGCTCTCTCCACTGATTGATATTTTTTGACGATTTTCTTCCCTCCACTCCCTATGTCCTTGTTATATATATATACATATATAGTTTGAATGATGATTATTTAACTTTGCAGAAGTGGAAAGTCACACTATATAGAAATTCTAGTGAATTTTTGTCTATTTTCTGCATTCATTTTTTTCCTTCCTCCACTCGCTCCTTCTTTCCATCTGGTTTACATTCTCTCCACCTGCCCATCCGTCTGCAGTCAGACAGGTGAGCCTATTACACGCTTCTCACACTGTCTGCTACACACACTCACACGGACACACAAAAACCACACTAGCTCTACTTCACGGCAACTTAGCGTGCCACGCACATCAGCCAAATCGGTTGTGCTGTAAAACGGCTGTTACCACAGCCACGTCATGCTCCTGATGAAGTGATCTAGTGTAGAATAAAAAGCAGCAAAAAAAATATATAGAGAGAAAATTAAATGGAGAAGGGTATAATAAAATAAAATAGGTTGAGCTCTGAAATTGTACTTTTGGGCTTTGAAAGGGAAGAATCAAATCTAATAGAAACTTGAAAGTTTAACAGTCTGCCTAACAATGATGGTATTTTCTGATCTCTACAATTGGTTTATTTTGCCTTTTCTTGTTTTATTCAATGATCAACATGATTTGAAGTTGTTTGTGTTATTACTGTTGCTGTGTGAACCACAGCAAGACTGGTAATCACTTTTTGGAAGCAAATGGGCATCTGAAGTGGATAGGAGAGCAGTACAGCTTTTAAGAACTTTAAAAGATTAATAGACTCAATCATGTTTGTTGCATGTCAAACTTTACAGAAAAGTTTCTGTGTCTTAGTGAATGAATTTGATTAACCCAAAACAGATCACTGGCCCTCTAAAGGTATAAAGCATATAAATAGTTTTTTTTCTTTATATAGATCACAGAAAAACACGTTATGCCCTTGTTGTGCAAATCTAGTTGAAATCACAGCAATCAATTCCTCAGTGAACTCATTTTGGCTGGGATTCACTTGTGCACTTTGCAATATGACAAGAAAAAAAAAAAAGAAAAGCACATGAATTGTAGTGATGCAGTACAATTCTGCCTCCAGGCCTCATTCCGTGGTCATTCAGCTGAAATAAGATTTTTTTTCCAGATATCATGTCTCCCTACGTTTTCTACAACAGATGCATAAGACCTCCCCATTACAGGTAGAGGTTACAGCTAGGTTTTCTATTTTGTTGCTGTTTTTATGTTGTCAAGGCAGTCCAGCTCAGTGTCTCTGGAGACACTGGTGGCTGAAAGGCTATTCATTTATTTTCAGAAACCTGCCTGCTTGGCTGGTTGGTGGAGAAAAAAATTAAATAAAGTTGAAGGTAGGGGGGATTTGCTGATGGTGCCAAGCAGCAACATTGGAGAACGTGCTATCATGTGAAACATCACCCCCCTTCGCCAATCACACATATTCTCCATGTCTCTTTCTCCCTCTTCTTTTCCACCTCAAGCCTCTTCTCTCCTTGTCTCAGTCTCCCTTACTCTTTTTGCATCTTTCCTTACTCTTGATGCACCTCCCCACACAGACAGACATTTTGCTCTTGTTTCTCCTTCCTCCAGTCCTTGACCCTAGCTGTACTTTCTCAATTAGGCAGTTCTTGAACTTTCCATGTTCCAGGACAGGATTTCACACCAAGAACACACACAGATAATATTAAACAAAATAATGACAGGAAAAAAAGAAAAAAAAAACATGTTTTTATGCTTTTTATGTTTTTCTCTATAGTGCTTTGCCTCTAATATAAAGTGCATGACAAATAAATTGTATCATATAGTAGTATTATGTAGTATTGTTATTATTTGTGTAGTTCCAGATAGGGATCTTGATGCTATTAGCTGGCCTGGCTAACATTATTTATGTGGCGAGCAAAAGCATAATTATCCAAGACAAGAACGAATGGAGCAAAAGAGAATAGCCAAAATAGAGCTAAATATACAGAAGCTACAACAGAGAGAGAGATTCAAATTAATGAGCTGTGAATGCAAACAGAGATAATTAGACCCAGCATCTGTCTGCGCAGCACCTCCAATAACAGCAGATCACCACAGTTCCATAGCAACAGATATCCAAACTTCATACTTTCTCATTACTTTTTAATAATATTCAATCAGAGCACTAAAACGTCACAACATGAGCGGATTTTCACATCAGAGGGGAGACAAATCCTGGCAGTTTTAAAATCACGAATGTCCACACTGATTCACTTCAAGTGACTTAACATCAAAACATTGGGTTTACAGTAAAGATGACACATTCACTGCATGAGTCAAAAGTTTAAAATGTGTTATTTTGTTGATATCCAACACGACGTTCTGTGTCCATTAGAAACTGGGAGTGGCAGTATGCCATGTTGACATAATGCACTTTACAAACAGCTGTCTTCACTGTATTGTGTTTTTCATGTCAGGGTTGAAGGATTACAGCAATAGTGGGAATTCACAGCAGCAACCAGCCAGAAGCTGGGATTCCATTTATTCATGTCCATTCATTTCTGTTTGTGCAACAAACTTGTTACAATTGAGGTCAGTGGGTATCCTTCGCTTCCCTGTGACATGACACATTATCGCTTATTCATTCATTCCACCTGGAGGACAAAACATGTTATAGCATTGTCCTCATGTGACCTCATACTTTGATTAAGGCCTGAAAAAATGTTATAGTTCCAGGCTTAAATCTACTGGAAAGATTATTTCTCTCTCTGTCTTGAGGTTCTTGGACAGCCAAGCATGAGCAACCTTCGGTACACATAATGATCATCTTCACAAACTGTAAAGTAAAGATAGCACTTAAAAGGTTACCTAAGCGATGTTTCTATACTATAAATCAATGAGCTAAAAAGAGTCCTATAGGAGCCACTGAATTGTGGACACTGCACAAAATCCACTGGAATCCAATTCTCCACCTCTGCTCTGTTTCCCTGCCTGATCTGTTAAAGCCAGAGCTATTATTAGCAAGCAAGGGGATCAGGTTAAGAAGATGAAGCCTAAAAGAGCATAGAGAGAAACAATTTAACTATGGCCACAGCAGGGAATGAGCCCACTGAAAAAAAAAGGTTGACCTGCCTCTTTATATATACAATAAAGTGACTCGACTGGCCTGAGAGCTAAAATTAAAAGTCCCATACTGTAAACTTTTCCTGGGTTTTATTTGTATATCCCTAACCGGATATATTTGTAGCTCAAAATACCAAAAATCATCTCATTTTATTTTAAATCTCTCTCAAACTTCTTTCTGGAGCTCTAGCGTTTTGAAACATGGGACCACATTTATAGAACACCCACACCTTCTTATAATTAAAAAGCAGTTAAAATATGAATTTCTACAATATAGGCTCTTTAATAACAATAATCACTTCACAGCAGGAGCTTAATGGAAGTAAGAAAGTTGGTATTTTTTGTTACAAAGTGAGACTGAGACAGCAGGGAAAAACAAGATAGGAATCGGGTTAAGATGACCTTTTAAAGTTTCAATAAGTAACTGTTTTGCTTCAAAAAATATGTTGTGAGTCCACCATCAAAAAAAATGAAACAAATGTGACCATGAGGAAAACACACATGGTTGATTGCGTTAGTTAAGATGTCAGGGCCTAAGAAAGCAAACTGAAGGCAGAGAGTTCAGACTATAAGCCTCATAATCTGCTTCATAACTGTCATCTGACATCACTGCAGCAGATGCTTTATCTGCAGATCCTGTTCTCTCTGCCTATTCTAATGTGATGGGTGAGGGTCTCTCTGCCATACTGTAAAGTAATGAACACAGAGAAAGTGCGAGAGGGAAATACACAGAAATGGTTTAGTATAGCCATATCCAACTACATAAAAAGGAAGGAGTGAGAAGGGTTTTCAGCTGTATCCTGCCATCAATTATAAAAGGTATAGACAGATAAATGTGTTTTATGCAGCCAGCAGAGAGGCTTGTATACATTTTAAAAAGGGACACTACTTGGTTTCCAATGTAAAAGCACCAAAAATATGAATGTATAATGTGCTGACTTTATGGCTACATGTGATTTCCATGTATTTAAGATTCCTTTTGTCATTTTACAGCCGTTTTACAAACATAAATTATATTTGTCCTCTGCATTTGAGTAGTGGGCAGCCATAATACAATGCCTGGGGTGTAACTCCAATTCTTTTGCTAGTGTAGAGTATTAATACTTTTATGTCTAAGTCATCAAACATGATATGAGCTCCACAATGATCTCCATGTATGTATAAATCCTCAAGAGAAAGGACAGTGAGTGGTTAGATCATGCATACCCTGATAGTTTTGAGTGCTTATGTTTTACACACGGCATCAAATCACTCATTCAATCTTTATTTGTGACATGTTATCACAGTGTCATCACAGTGAAATGTAATCCAGTCAGCATTCTCCTTGTGTCACTTCCAAAAACCCCTGAGAGAATCACAACATCTAACTGTTTTTTTGTCATTAGATGACTATGTTCACATTTGTCACAGACAAATTAAACAGTGACACAAAGCTTCATATACACGCACAGTGACTCATCAATGTCCCAAGGGGAGCCACAGCCATAACTGTATGTGTTCTTTTCATTATTATTTATGTTTTACATTGAACATGGACCCATTTATTTAGCTTCTACCAAATAATTACAGGGCGACACGGTGGAACAGGGGTTAGCTGTTACTTCACAGCAAGAAGGTCGCAGGTTCAAGACCTCCTTGGTCCTGGGTCTGGGACCTTTCTGTTTGGAGTTTGCATGTTCTCCCCGTGTCTGTGTGGGTTTTCACCAGGTACTCCAGCTTCCTCCCACAGTCCAAAAACATGCTGAGGTTAATTGAAGACTCTAAATTGCCCGTAGGTGTGAGTGTGTGAGTGAATGGTGTGTGTGCCCCACAATAGGCTGGCGACCATCTGGGGTGTATCCCTGCCTCTCGCTGTAACGCGCTGGGATTGGCTCCAGCAGACCTCTGCGATAGATAAATCAAGATTTTGAAGTTTGGATAAATAGAACAATGTGTGACCTGTCTGTGGATGTTTGGTCCCTCACATAAAGACACAGACACGCAGACAGAACAAAGTGGCTGTAAACATCTTTCCCATAATGACCCTTGGTAAAGAAGTCAGCAAGGTGGGGTCGACAATTGGTCAAGGCCGCTCCCAATCACCTGTCAGTGTCGAGACAAGATTCAGTGGTCACAACACTTAATGAACACTTGGCAGGTAACATAACAGATGTACCACGGCAGCAATTCATACAAAGGACCAAAGTGTATTAACAGTAGCGATGTAAACTAAACTAAGAGAGTTTGAAAGCTATGAAGCAAAATTAGAAAATAATACAACAGAAGAGGTGGACTTTAGGCATAGACTACTAAACAGAGTTTAATTTAATCAATGAACTATTATTTGTACTCCTGCTTGTAATTCATAGCAGAAAAGGGCCATTAAAGTATGCTAAGAAAAAATGTTTCAGAGTAAAGCAAACCTTAAACTACCAAACCTCTCCCTCTGACTGTGAAAGAAAATTATTTAATGTCAGCTTTTGACAGATCAGAAATAGAATCAGGAAGCTATTCTTATGCTTAAAAAGTCAGGAGAAAAATGTAAATGTCAAGAAAACTTTCGTTGGTTGTTAATGGAAAATAATAAAAGTATATATTTATTATTATAATACACAAAATGACACAAAATGTCTTGCTTCTTGTTCTTTCTTTGTCTTTCTGATTACAATAAAGGGGAAATAAAAGGACACCAATTGAGCACAAGTTATATATTTTAAACAATTGAATTGGTAGTGATGCAGTATTTATGGACTATTCAGGACACACAAATCAAATAAGAAGACAATAAAGTAGTAGGTGGAGGAAGTGAAGACACAGGAGAAGAAAACTTGTCATCATGTGTCAGACAACTACTCGCCAGGTGGTTCCTTTCACTGACTTATTATTAAATCCATAACAATTCCTCATGAGGACGTGGCAAGCCCACACAGCAGCAGCTCAAGAAGCAGAAATCCTGCATTTTTGCAGGAATAAAGATATTTTTGCCTGCATACCACGTGGCAAAATGTCAAAAGTGATAAGAAAAGGTTTCATCTTAAAAGCAGAGTGAGTGACAAACACAGAATAGAAAGAAGAGAAAAAATAATGAAGCCCAGAGCCAGTAAGAAGGACAAAGAGAGGAGAGTGAAACCCCTGAGGGATGTTCAGAAGATACTCACTGCTCTCATCATTGCATCCGTCCACCTCTGCACTATGAGATGTAAATGCAGTCAGATCAGGACAGAGAGGGAGGCAAGAGAAGTAGTAATGAAGAAGGGAAAAAAGCACGGCTGAGGGAGAAAAAAAATCGGTTCTCTCTCCTGCTGGATTCATAACAACTGTTCAATTTGGTTATGGTGGTGTGCGAGGGCAGGGGGATGAAAGGGAGGCGTAGTATAAGGTAAGACGAGGTCAAAGTGGTTAGTTAATATGTGAAAAGAGGAGGACAGCTAACAGATGGACGAAGGTGGTCATATTTGGTGGGAGATGAAAGATGTGTTGGGGTGTTCCTGGAGCAGCTAAGTCTTTAACGGTGGAAGAGTATATAAACACTGACAGCCAATATCTCCTATAGAATCTACAACAAAGGCCAGAAAAAGACCATGTTACATGATTATAGTGATTGAACGTTGTCATTTGAAAGATACATGGAATATGCTTGTTAACATGCTCCCCAATCTGTCTTATCTGTGCACTAAAACCACTTGGATAGGTTTTGTGAAGACTTAGGTTAAAATGGTCACTTAACCAACACAGTGTGGTTTAAAACATCAGTCAACACCATGTCAATCATAGTTGCTTTAAAAAAAAATGTTCAGACTCACAGTTGAAATTGGGAAGCAAACAGTGGTCTCCAATACAGCAAAGCTCTTTGCCATTTATCCAACCACCCACACAACGACCATCGCCTTTGATTATAGGAATTTAATATTGACGTCATCTGAATTGCGTCAGTTCTTCAGGACGCAATTATTACAGCTGCGAGATGGCATCTGTCAGTCAAGTGGACTGAGCTCATATGATTCAAAATGGTCTTACAAGGCTATGGAGGAAGAAATGATGCTTAGTCAGATTGACAGGCTAAAGACTGACACCCTCTCAAGTCAGGAGGCAGGAATATAAGACATACAGAAATGGAAAGAAGATGAGTTGAGAAAAAAGAGGCAAAATGACTGACAGATTGATAAAAAAGACTGTCATCTCTGTTGGGCTGTAAATAAATAACTGTGTGAAGGTGTGGGGGATTAGAAAAGTGGATTGGAATATGATGAGTGACGTGGTCTGGCAATGGAACTGTCATCTCTTCTGGACTATGTAGGGCTGAGGAGAGGTCAGTGATAACAAAAAAATCAAGATGGAAAGAGCAAGAAAGGGAGATGAAAAAAAAAAAAAACAGTCTGATGCAGACAAGGTGGGAATAAGCGGGATAGCAAGCACTGTCAAAGTTGGCCAAAGATGGGAGAGATTGATCGCAGGGCCAAGTGGATGGAAACCAAGAAAGATCAAAAGGGCTAGAGGGAGAAAAAAGGGAGGGATGAAGGGAGAAACAGAGGAGCAAAACTGGACTAAAAAGGGCTTAACTGCCTATCAAAAGGAGGGAGGGTGCAAGTGGAGGGATAGAGTCAGAGGGGAGGACAGACACAGACACAGCAAAATGGTGTGAAATTGACACGGAAATGAGGGGATGCTTGGGGAAAAGCTGGTGCGCTGCGGCACCTGAGGTTTGTGAGGGTTTAGGGTAGCTTGGCTCAGCATGATAAGATAACTGCCACCTTATCTGTGGCCGTCAGACAGCTCACGCACACATACACAAGCTGACATATGAACAAACACACACACACGCACTTTCCATTGGCCAGGGAAAAGCAGACATAGACAAAACACTATTGGAAGATTGGCAGACAGGTGTGTCTCATATGCAGTATGTGTTTGAATGCCCATGGTTTTAATCATCTGAACAAGACGTGGACTCCAAAGCAATTTTTTTTTCTCTTTATATATTGATTTTTGTTAAGTCTTGTAAGTGATTGAGGCAATGGTTTTGTCTGGTCCCCATTGCAATATTTCAGTGGTGGGAGGTTGGGAATCAGGGGGTGACAGAACTATAGATTGTGTGCATTGTGGGATAAAATGGGCTGAGAAAAAAAAACAAAACTAACAAATGAAATGGTGAGAGGCAGAAAAAAAGAGCAAGGACATTCTGACATAATCACAGAAGTGACAATAAAAGCTAGTGACAGAACAGAAGCATCATGCACTGTGTTGGACAGAATATACACTGGCAAATATGGACTAATAAAATCAACTCATGCTGGAAAGCAAGCTTTTTTTTTTGCAGACTGATCAGCTAGTTATTCACTCATTAGTGAATGATCAGCTTCTTGAAAAGAGTATGATGTTGATCGCTTAAAAAGCTGCAATGTGTCCAATTTGGCCATAATGTAAGTTTGAAATATAACTATATGCTATATACTAAAAATATATAGAGAAACAACAGTGGTAACATTATGACAAATCTCTGTCGTATGTCAGCTCCATCGTTGCATTCAGCACAGTCATTGCTGAGCTGCCGCTGGCCGACAGACAGGCACTGAGAGGCGGGCAACTTTGAAGCGAAGAGCAGAGAAGCAGCAGCAAGCTGTTGCTAAATGCTACTAACTCCTGCTGCCGGAGAGACAGCTGTCGCAGGCACCCAGCTGGGCGGCCGACACAGAGTCTCCCCTCCCCCCATAATGAATCTTTGAATTCATATCCCAATATTATCTTTACAAATGTATTTCATTGACATGACGGACAGGATGGCGGTGAGTAGGGGGGAAATGCTGCCCCCTACTACTTAGGATCTGGGCCGGGAGTTTTAGCAAACACATTTCTCCTTTAATCATTTAAATGCTTCACATACTTGTTTTATCTTGCATTTGGCCTGAGATAAATTGACAAGTGACAATTGTCACAGGTTTTTTGTAAACGATTCAAAGACATTAAATGTACAGAGACATGGGAAACAACTGACCACACAAATAGACCATAGCATATACAGTAGGATTTCCTGCACCCACTTTCTCAACTCCAAATCCCTTTATACAAACATACCAGTAACCACATAGTATCCAAGGGGACTAACAAATACTGTACACCCAGAGGGGATCAGTGCCGTTTAGATTCATATTATAAAACAAATCAACATCATGATCCACCATCATTACTTTGGCAGTGAGTCAGGGACAGAGATTGAATTTTTATACCCTGGTTGCTTTGACGTGAAGGCTGTGAGAGCCAGTCTAATGATTCAACGGTCATCTACAGCCATAAATGTTAATGAACAGCCTTAGCTGCTTGGACATTCATTTCCTGCTATAGCTGAAAGGGAGGGCTCATAAAAAGTAAGTGTGCACGTGCGTGTGCATGGCGCATGTGTGTGAGAATATATGTGCATATGTCCTCATCTGTGTATGTGATCGCAGCATCATGTGTGACAATGTGTAAATGTCTGTGTGTTCCAAGGACATTTGGTGATAAAAACTGTCCCAAAGGCTCCTCTGTCCTTTTCTAATACAGCAATGAGCCATCAGCACAAACCATAACTAGCTAGCCACACCATGACAACATAATAAAGCTATACAGGGACAAAGTCAGGTAAAAGTCACCCTATGACCACCTATCAGAGGTGTACACACACTCACGTACTAAAGAGTTACACTGTGACATCTCAAAGAGCAGAAAAGGACATAATGATACTCCGGAGTCACATTACAGCACAACACACATGGGATAAATGTAACACCATGATATCTTAATAATGTTTTACATGAGCAGAGAAAGCCAAGTCATTGAATGATGTCACAGCACACTGTCAGACAACCAAAGTAATAGATAAATCTATCATAATAAGATAATTAAACTGCTCTATACAGTCAATGTAGGGTACAAGTCAATACATGATGTCATAGGTGACCAAAGTAAAGTGAAGGTGTCACAATGACATCATGAAAAAGCTCTAAGGAATTTGAGTCATCTTGCAGCATTGTGATACTGTGGGAAGGAGGGAAAATTCTCTAAATGGTATCACGATGGAGCAGCTAATGTAAAAAAAAAAACTATAGCATAACTCTCATGGTTTCCATCTCCATCTCAATTCATTTAGTAATGCTCTATCTAATAACCTGTCTGTAATGAATATGCTATAGTGATATTTCGCCCCTTCAGGCTCAGAGCCAATGTTTTTACTGCTTTAGAACCTGGCCAAAGATGAGCACATAATGGAAGAATCATCATTTTATAAGAAGCCAGACTGGCCACGACTGTAGCTCCTTGTTTTAACACAAAACATAGAAGATACTTTTTATCATTTGCTACTTTTATCACATGCTACTATACTTGTAAAATCTTGTTATGTTCGGTGAAGCTTTCTAATTATTGACAATAAAAACAAACAATAAATCATGCCAGCATCTTCCCTGGCTGTGGAAAATGGAGAGAATGGAGAGGGACCATAACTCATTCATTCCATCTCTCTCTCTCTCTCTCTCTCTCTCTCTCTCTCAACACCTCATACTCATCCTCCCCCCAATGCCCCTTCTATCAATCCATTTATCCATTCTGCTGCATCCACTGCTCTCCTGTCTCTCTTTCTTCCTCCTCTTATCTATCTTAATATATTGTTGGACACCACCATTTCAGGCCAATGTATAGTATTCTGTCCATAAAGATGTCTTACAGCCCCCCACCCCCCTATCCCATCCCCAAACCTCCTCTTCTTCAACCCCCCCACCCCCTTTCCCCAAACAGATAGGAGAAAAGCCCCCATGTCAGAGTCACGGTTCAGTGGTTTCTAATTATGTGTTCACTGTAGGAGTCCGGTCAGAATATTTCATATAGACCCATGAGGGAGATAAGAGAGACATGAGGGAATGAAGGGAGTGAGGGAGAGACAGAGGCAAGAGAAAGAGAGATATTTAAACTCAGACAGAGAAAGGAGTAAGAGACGTAACATATATAAATGCACATCATTTATTGTTTGTTGTCCAGGAATGACACAGCAGTAAGACAGATGACAGATAAAAAAATGTAATGAAAGAAAGATGTAAAGAGATTATGGTTTAAGACTAGTGTATTTTTTAGGTTACATGTTTTAGATAGTTTACCGTTAGTTATTCTCATATATATATATATATATATATATATATATATATATATATATATATATACAGTTATGTTTTTAATTTGACTTGAGGAAATAATTAAATAATTACAGTTGTACTAGCCTGATGGGATGTAGCTCTAGTCTTTAAGCATAAAAAATACATGAATCAAAACTAAATTTGTGGACCAAAGTTGAACTTGAATCTCATTTATTTTTTACACCAATTACACCAAAACAGTATAGAGGAATCTTAATTCAGTATATCACCATAATGTACCAATATACATATGTAGTTAGGGTGGGTGGGTGCACCTTTCCAACTTATCGTCCTATGTAAGCATGACCTGAGGCGGGATTTCAAGCATGTGAACATTAAGAAAGCAGCAGGACCAGATGGAATTAGTGGATGGGTCCTCAAACCAAGTACTGACCAACTGGCACCGGTTTTCCCAATGATATTCAATATATCTCTGGCTCAATCTGTCATAACAACATGCTTCAAGGAGTCCACCATCATTCCTGTTCCCAAGAACCAAAGACACCAGCCTGCCTCTACGCCTACCGCCCTGTAGCACTTACTTGTAGAGTCGAAGTGCTTTGAACAGCTGGTCAATGATGACATCTTCTCCTCACAATCCAGCAGACTGAATCCACTACAGTTTGGCTACCGTCCCAATCAAACAAGGGATGACACTATAGCACACATCCTACATACCACCCTATCTTACCAGGACAAGAAGAGGAACTATGTGAGATTGCTGTTTATTGACTACAGTTCAGTGTTCAACACCGTATTTCCCTTCAGGCTTGTCACGCTATCGTGTGCCTGATCACATATAACAATAAAAAAAAGACCTACCCAAAGGAAATAGAAGACCAGATGCACAGGACAATAAGCTGCTTCTGAACGTCAGCAAGACTAAATGGCTGATAGTGGACTTTGGGAACAAGCAGGGAAAGAACTATGCCCCCCATTAATGTCAACGGGTCTTCATGGAGAGGTTGGACAACTTCAAGTGGTGAAGTTGGTGTCCACATCACTGAGGCCATGACCTTAGGGAATTTCTACTCCTCCAACATTAAGAGGGTCCTGATGGGAAACATCACTGCTTGGTACAGAAACAGCACAGAACAAGACCACACGGCAAGTTGTTAGTTCAGCTGAATACACAATAGGAGGTGCCCTACCCTGCCAAAAGGAAATTTACATCAGGCACTGCAGGAATATAGCTAGGGCAATTAAGAATCCTAACCACCCAGATTAATGGCCTTCTTTTTTACTATATAATTATAATAATAAAATACATTATTGCGATTATTACATTTTTCATGCACTATTGAAGGAACTGACGGAACACATTCTATTGTGATTACACTTTGATCACATATGACGTAGAGAAATTGGTTGGTTGGATGTTTTATCGTCTTTCATCACACAATGAAAGGTTTAAATGTCTCAAGAATTTGCCTTTTGATAATTATACAGTAATTATGAGAACCCCTTGACCTTGCAAGTATAGTTAAATGTGCTACACACATCCTCAGAAAAACCTGCACACATGCACACAGTGGCTTTTCTCTGGGGTCTTAAATGACTGGTGTCATCAATGTCAGTGCACAGTTGCCAGATGTAATATTTCCTGTGGTCATTAGACCATCTGCTCGACCCGACTCCTCTCATACTGTATATCTATTTGTCTGTTCTTCTCTCTCTCTCCATAATGGCAGCCCATCAATGTATGCAGTTATTTTGGAGCTCTGAAATGTTAATTTCAGAGATCACAACCTTCATTTTATGGAGGGCTCAACATCCCTTTAAATTAAATCTTCATACTTTCTGCAGTGATGGTGTTGGTGAATAAAATGGTTTGATGCAAAAATATTCAGCATTTCAAAAAGGCTGCTAAGATGTGCTTGCATTCCTGTGTTCTGGTCAATCTGTCTTTATCAATTACACTGGATGAAAGAAAGTCTAAAAAGTAATGGCTTCTTTTTTTCTTTTTTTTTTAAGCCTACGGAAGCAATTTATGATGTTGTGTAAATTTGACAGTGTGTTGAGTTTGCTCTTATTTGTTAGATTTATGATAACTCTCCAGTGCAATCACATAATAAATTACTGTCATGTACGCCATGGATAGCATATGAGGGGAATACTGATATAGGATAATGGTGCAGAATTCCTATTCTCTTCATGTTCATGACAACTAGATATTTCATATACTGTAGTGCCTTGTCAAGTGACTTGTCGTTTTAATTTGCCTTTTCTGAATGGCATGTCATCACAACAATAGCATAATAATTATAACAACAACAATAATAATAATAAAAATTACAAGCACATGATGAGATCTATTTAATTGTCCTTGTTGTGATGTGAGATATAGCCCTCAGTTCTACAGAACGGTTCTATAATACACTGAGGCCTAGTAATACATCTCAAAAATAACATTTTTTTTGGCTTAAGTTTCGACCAACTAATAACCTTTTAATATCACTTTTACTTAGTGTTACACTATCATAGGTGCAGTGAATATAAATCAATACATCACATTAAATTTAAGACTACCATTTAATTCCCCGTGGATAACGAAACAGAATTTGTTAGCGGAATGTGTTTTGAAGCAAAAAAGGAAGTGAGTATTTTCTTTAAGGTGATATTCAGTGACTTTTTTTCTCTCGGGGCAGAACATGATCTGCTTTGATGCATCTCCTGGAACTCACATCCTTTGTGCAGCTGTAATAAAAAGGTTCAACAATATAATAGTAGCCTATGGTGTAGTCCATATGATAGCAAGATTGCTGTTATTGCCTCCTGGTTTTTAACTTCCACAATTTCCTTTCAATTCTTATGGTCTTTGGCTATCCTCTTACAAGTAATCTTGAGCCAACTCATTATCAATCCCAAGAGCACTTATAACTCAGAAAAATCCAATAAACTATGTCAAAAGAGGCAAATATGAATATAATAGAACAGTGTTGCAAGAGAGGCCGCTTTCTCACAATTGAGACACTTGACTGTCACATTGCCCAAGTAGGCAGCAGATTGTTCCAGTTCTCAAATATAGTGATGGAAAACGACAGAGCCATTACCACAGAAAGATCCTATTTGTTTAAGCCTTTGCAACACTGGCATCAACAGAGAAGCCAATTTGTTTAGACTGCAGGCAGGAAAATTTCTCTTCCCTTTTTACTTTCATCACTAAAATCTATAACAGACAAAAGGAGGTGTAAACTTCACTTCACACTCAGTCCATTCACCTCTGAGACAGCAATTAGAATAATGTCTGTCTGCTTCTGTCAGGTCCACATACAACACAGGGTCCATGCTTTCTTTAGCCAATTTTCACTGTGAGTGCCAAAGATTATGTAGTCTAACAGGCAGTAGTGGATATTGGATACTTAAAAGGCAACAAGCAGTACATGCATGTTCTGTGACTAGATCAAAATGCTTGCTAATTAGGATTCACAGTGAGCAAGTTAACACAAAACCGAATCGCCAACTTTAGATAACATTTGATCAAAACACATTATATGCATTAGGCTACATTTTATAATGCAGTAAGCTCATTTCCAATCCAATAACTGCAAAGACTATAATAGGTTTTACCACAAGAGACTGCAGTTTCTGTGAACGCTAAGCTATATTCTACTTGATAATTAAAAAATTTCCTGCGTGATGCCTTGTGGAAATTAAATTAATGAAAGCCTTTATTTCAAAATAAGTAGCATTGCCAAAATGTCAGCCTTTCATTAACAGATTTATTTCTTATCTTAATTGCATAATTTATGTCATTCACTGTGTGTTTTGAAAGGATGTCAAGAACAGCTGTTTCTCCAAAGAGGATGGTATAACCCTTTGGTTGAAGTGGATATATTCATAATTCAAATCAAAACCAAATAATGATTTCAAATGACTAGAGCTTTAGTGTATGCTACTGCCAAAGCGACCAGATTTTTATTATTATTCCAGGACATATCATCTGCTATTGGGGAATATTTACAGCACCATATGTTCATATTCAAGGTATGCATTTGTTGCTTTTAAACTCTGCACCTCCAAGACGAGAATATCCAGCCCAGACAACCTTCTATTCCTGTTAGAAGGCGGCGGCCTGGACTCCCTGTAATAAAACTGTCAGTGCCTCACGGCAGGGAGTGCACAGCTTTTAAAGGGAATTAGAGGAACTGATTTGATTGGCTGTGGTTGATGCCAGCCTCTTACTGATAATGTATTCCTTCTAAACATACTCCATTTCCAAATGTGCCACAGGTGTGTTCTGTTCCTTAAATAATGAAGACAGTTCCCTATGTCCTGGATGTAGGTGTTGTGTTTATATAATAAGATTAGGAGGATAGCTAGTAGTCAGGAACATGAACGTATATCAGTCCATTATATCCTCTGAAATCGATTTAAAACCAACTTTAGATATTGCAGGATGGTAGTAGAAGCTGCACAACAGTACAGAGCTACAACCCAGCCAATTCATGCTCATTAAAGCAAGCAGAAATCTGGCATGCTGGCAATTACATTTAAAACAAGAAAGACTCAGTTATTTCCTCATCAACTAAACTACCGACAAGCCAGTTTTTTTCTACCTCGAGAAGCTATGATGAAAAATAAAGTTTATGCTACAACAGTAATTCTGCGAACAACATCTCAGGATACAATGTAAGCACATCCATCTATCATACCTACAGGCAGGGACTAACAGAGCTGGTGTGTGTTTCTCAGTTAATGTGTGTGACGTATTGTGGGAATCGTATTCCTAATGGGAGTGTCACAGCCCCGTGAGAATCCCTTATGCCTGTCTTTTGAACATAAAGCCTTCTGAAAGCCTCTTGTACATGAAAAACGATTGGAAGAGCTAAGTCAAGCACAGCCGCGAGCGCGAAGCGGGACTCTTTGTCAGGAATGTGTGTGTTTTCATTCCCTATAACATTCATAATCCTCCGTGGCTGAGGTTATCTGTAAAGAATGTATGTGTGTACATACATTACGTTTGAACAACACTAATGTACTGTACGTGAAAAGGAAATTGTTGGAGCCTCGGGTGCATTAGCAGTCTAACAATGTGAAGGCAATGTGCTTAACATTTCACATTTATCTCACTACTGATTTCAAAAGTATATCCTAATGCAATTTGACCCATTTCTTTTGAGGTGGCTTCTTTTTTACGATATTTTCGATATCTTGTCAAAATAGCAGTACGGATTTATTGATTTGTCTGAGCTGTGTTGGGACCAGGGATGTTACCAGGTCTGATGATGTTTAGCTCATGACACATTTGGCAAAACTGGAGATGAACATAATTGTGAGAGCAAGCATGATGTCATTCGAAATATCAGCATTTACTTTTGTCAATTAAATTGTCCCCCATAAGCTTCTCTCCCGGCCATTTATCAGTGAAATTAAGTCAGAGAAAACCACTCATGAACTCTGACTCAGCAGATTTCTTACATCTTGGTATTAAGACTGCTGTGCTGAAGATTTAGGATTATTTTAATTAAACACCCCTCTAGCCAGTCAGGATAGAGTGCACACGGAGGCCACAATGCCACTTAGGAATTATACCTCACAGGACATGTTTTACTGCAATTGTGGCAGTGAAGTACAGAGATGTAGATATTTCAACCTGCACAGTATTCCACTGTTTTGTACCGAAACTTAATTTTTGTTTTCTGGTCAAATATTATCTTGGTAACCAGCTCCTTTTTTACCTATAGGCAACTTATTAAAGGGAACATATTATGCACATTCCCAGCTCTATATTTATATTCTGAAATGCCTTTGCATGATTTACAATTCTTGATTTACTACTGACCCATTACCCAGCCCCTCACAGTTCAGCCTCTGTCTGAAACATGACATTTAAGCTCATGTCTCTGGAGGAAGGGGCTGGAATCCAATCGGAAATATGAGTGTGAACAATGCAAACAACACATCAAAACCTGAGCAATAAATTGAGCGATGGACCATTGTTTTTAGGCATATGTGAAGAGCCATCATCAGCTCATCTTTGAGGTAGAAACAAGCGTATGAAATGAAGGGTTCAAAGCGTGTTGAGACCTGGGATATTGACTTGCAGGAAGCATTTCATGGTTCTGTTAATCCATGATTCTATGTTGGATTTAGACATGCACACTCTGGCTGACCGGAACCAGTCACCCCCTGGAGAGAGAGGTGTGGTTAAGCAGACACACAGCTGGAGTGTCTGTGGGAGGGTAAGACAAACAAACGTGTGTTGGTAAGCGTAGCTTTCTCATCTTTGACTCCTGCAGTGGTCATGGTGTCTTAAACAGTAACGCAGGTGACCTTGTTAACTAGTTTCACTTCTTTAGAAGTATCTTCTAAGCGGTCTTTAAGCTTTGGATTTCAAATATTGATATCTAATGCTGGTTTTTCACAAATTTTCTAATTACAATTGAAATCACGACACCCCCGATAAGTTAACCTCATGTTTTGGAACATTGACTTGTCTAATATAAATGTTGGTATGTATCATAACAATAGGAGATATAAATAACAGAAAACCACACAAAGTATGATTTGTTCCCTTTTAAATGTGCAGAGAACCTTTCTAGTAATTTCTGATAAATTCAAAAATATTTTCCTATGTCAATTTTTATTATTTTTTTGGTGTGTGAGCCTACCTACCAAATTGTGTTAACAGGTATAATAGTAGAAAAGTAGGTCCTCATTCCATATCTTGAGTGGGATAATTCAATAAAAATAGCTTTACTTACTTTACACACACACACACACACACACACACACACTTATGCACACACACTCACACACATGCACAGATGCACAGAAGTGCGCACACACACACAGTGTAACTTCCACCTTAAAAGAGGCTTTGCAGTCGGGCAGCTCAATTTTCTGATTATTATAATATAATTGCAGCAGTTAATAGGCATTCTCATATTTCATTTCATTTTTAGGGAAAAAAATGCAAGTTTGAGGCTATATTACTTCACAAGTAGGAAATTAAAACAAATTGCTCCTAGTAATGGAGAAATATGGCCACTTATGATAAGTTCCATATGGACTTTCTTTTCAAATGTCTATCTGTTACAGCTACCAGTCAATGGATTTATGCTATAATGGAGGTTCTCAAATTAAACCACAGACACACACAGCATTTAAATGGAAATACCAGTGTGATGCCCTCATACCAATGCACAGATCATATATTCTATAGCATAACGTGCACACACAGAAAGCACGGATGCAGACTTGTGCATGCAGACACACACACAGACAGATGCAAAAGTAGTAAAGCTCAAGCTGAGCATAACCGAAGGGCTTCAATATGGATTTCACACTCGAGCTAAACCTCTTTAACTTTCCTCAACAATATGGATGCCTCAAGCTATGGCACTTCCCCCCTCTGCCACTACAAACATTCACTTATTCTTCACAGACAACTTTCCCCCTCTGGTTTTAAACTTCATTTAAACACATTGTTTATGGAGGGCTGTCTGAAGATATTTTAACATCATTATGTAGGAATATGTATTTGCTTTAATCCATTGAGGCAGGATATAACATGAGATATTTTCTTTTTGTTATGAGACATTTTTATACAAGCCTTATTTTAGCAGTAGCAGCACAGTGAACCTGACTTAGAAAAAAAATAAATATGCAATAAAATTGGACTCAAATCCCATCACAAACTAGTTCTAGCTCTAATTGCAAAAAAAAAAAAATTGAAAAGCCATGAAATTCAAATGAAGCAAGCCAAAATTCGTATGTCTAAAACTCGTCTAACAAGACACTACATCTTCCCCAACTAGGGGATAAAACATTGTTGGCTTCCTTGTTGCCCTTTCTCTCACTCTTTTTTTTTTTTGCCTTCCTCACACACACGAGCAATTGAATACTTCCCAGACTCCGAGAGGCAGAATATGTGGGACCATATAATGTCCATGACCAATAATGCATCAGGAATGTGTTGTGAGGAAATCGAGGAATTTGTCATGGGGAGGGAAAACTGAACGTGTGGCAGGAAATTGACCGACTGTTCAACATGCCTTCGCGGTGAAATCTAATCCAGTCTTCACGCACGCGTGTACACGCGCACACGTCCTCTGTCTTTCTCAAACACGGGCTTTATGTTCACACTTTTAAACACGAGCGCTTGTGTACATATTCCAAATGACATACCCACATACAATCTCATGAACAACAAACAAAATTCCTAATGCAACATTTCTTCTGAAATTTTGTATAGCTGTAGGTTAGCTTATTGTCTGGTAGCCGGAATTTAAAATCACAGGAAGAGAAAATTGATGTTAAAATGACTAAAATAATATGTTGCGCGCATATACAGACAATAGTGTCTCATAGAGGAACAAATTATGTTGATAAATTTGGAGGTGATTGGGACTAGTTCTAGTTGTGCCCATCAGTGATAGCAATACTGCAGGTGGCTTTGTCATGGGGAGCGATCATAGAGGCCACAGATGGACCATGTAAATTTGCATCTGGGGGGGTATGGCAGAAGGCTAGCATGACTGCCGCCTCTGGGCTCCAGTGCTGATGGCTCCATTACTTTTCAAAAGTGTTTTTTACAGACAAATATAATGGACACTGCAGCAGAAGGACCTGAAATGTTTCCGTATTTAATTTGGTATTTCTTATTTAAGTAATGAGAACATGGCTTAGACAATAGTATTGATATAATCGTTCTATTTTCAATTAAAATTTCACTGATTAAAAACATGACAAAATACAGTGTGAACAGGCAAAATGTAATAAATGTTCTGTCAAGTTGCCACAAAAAACTACTGCAACAAGATGACTAGCTCTGATAAAATTGCAAACAGTAACGGAAATGAAACGACAATGGCAAAAACATGGCAGAAAATAGAAGTGTGATATGAACAGCTATGAAATAAGAAGAGAAATAAAAGTTAATTTAAAATACGTATCAATAATGTGTGGGACCACAGAGAAACAGATGGTGTGTTCAGCTGGTTTTTCTACCAGAGTTTTTATCCACCAGGCATACATGTTTTGGCCATAGAACTGTGACACTACAGGCAGCTGGTTTATACCCTGTCCAGTTTTGTCAATTTTGCCAGAGTCACTTCCGTAGTGATGGTGTTTTTGACTGGAGGACATTGCTGTGAGAGGTATGCTCCTCCAAGCTTTTCAAGTGATATGAATGTAAAAACCATTCCAGTTTTCAAGTGTGAAAGCACAGTTAGCTGCATAAAAGGATTCGCTAAATGTTAACTCTCAGACTTGAACAGATTTAGGCTAAACAATCACAGTGTTGACCGCACATCAAAATTTACAAAAATGATAGGGACACACACACACACGTACAGAAATGGAGAGCAGTCATGTTTTACCTGGAGGAATATCCTGGGAAAACATTACTGATTTTTTTAACTCTGACAGCAAGCATGTGTGTGTATTTATCACTTTGTGACACAAAACTGGTGATGTGTTTATTTTAAATTTAACTGCTGTGCATGCATTTGTGCGTGTTGTGTGACTGTGTGTGTGTGTGTGTGTGTGTGTGTGTGTATGTGTGTGTGACAGCATGACTGTTGACAGTCTGTGTTTGATATGTTTTCTTAGCCACAGGTGCAGGGAGACGCTGACACTGCACACTGAGAGACACGGTGCACGAGAATGAGTTTATTTATGTGTATCTAGTGTTCTCTCTCTCTCATGCACACGCACACACGCACACACACACACACACACACACAGACACACACACACACACACACACACACACACACACATACACAAACAGGAATTCAGATGGATAAACAAAATATGCATAGGTGCACACTCAGACACATGCCTGTGTAGAAACTGACATACCCATAAACAGACAAATAAACATGCCTCCACAGACACACACACACATCTGGAAAGAGTAGGGGATCTGAGGCACCTCGCCAAGTTAAATAGAAGAAATTGCCAGCCTTGACATTTTTTGGTGTTGACTGAGGCTTCTCAAGGTGACAGCTTTCACTGGATGTTAGCGGGGGATGAGGATTGGTGCTGCTTAACAATCAACACACTGTCATTTGCTGTCTGAGTGTTTGTGCTCATGACTGTGTGTGACTGGGAAACATGCGCGTGTTGCAGTTCTGTACGTGTTGATGAATGTGTGAACTCTTGATTGCGTCTGAAAACCATGTGAACTACTGAAGTGTGTACAAAAAGAACAAGTTTGAAGATGGAGTGAGAACAGTGAATGGAATTGATGAGTTGAAGACCCAAAACGAATTGTGTTTCTAAAATTGGCGAAGCGAATGGGCTTCGTGCAACCCACTGTGTTCAAAGTTGCACGCTCACTGTTTTGGCCAGTTTGTATACTGTTGCATCAAAACTCAAAAGTATTAGCAGAACAAAGTCCATTGGATTTGACGTGGGTTTTGTTGTGATCATTACCTGTTGTTTTGTGTCTTGGTTTTTTTTCACCTTCCTAGCAGCAGCTGTTCTGAGTTTTAAATTGTTGCTGTCAACAGTTTGAGTACTAAATGAACAGATTGCATTTTTTTTTTAATTTAGAACAATGTCAAATGACTGGCTTACTCCACTTTCAGAAAATAATTAGCATAGAGTTAAAAAATGCAGGCTAAACATAATGAATTATTTACACTGAGTCAATGTGAAATATCTTGTGTGATCGATTAGTTAAATTGCTTTTTAGGTTGATCCAAGATTTATTTTTTTCTCCAGTGTATGCTATTTTATAATGTCTTTTATGGCAACTGTAGTTTTCCTGCTTGACATATCTGCAATTCCTGATTCTGCTTGCAGTTGTAAGAATATTTAATCAGCTTGTTAGCCATAGAATCTGCCTGGCTAAGCATGAATGTTCTATGAATACAAATGATTTATACTTTATTTATATTAAAAGATCAATTAGTAACTTAGTACATTACTAAACTTGATTCAAATCAGCATCAATATACCTTTTCTTCTCTCCCGGTATCTCTTTTTTTTCTTGCCCAGCTGTTTGACACATACCCATTATTTACACAATGATAATCTCCCAGTGGACCCCCATGATGGAGCCAGACGTGTTTGTTAGGCAATTTGTGATACGACTGTAAAGTTTCTGTAAGTGGGGCACAGAGGGACTGACGGTTCTGTATTGGATATTAAGATAGAGTTAGAATATTTACTATTATAATATTGGATCAGATTTGCTTATGTAGGGATTATGCTTCTCTAATAATTTCACTCTGTTTATTTTTTCTTGGTCTCCGATCTATCGACCTCTATCTTTGTTTTCTTCTGGCAAAATCCCCAGACAAGGTAACCCTCTTGCCCTCCACACACTGTCTCTTTGATTCACCCTAAATTTTTTCTCCTCCATTTCCCTTTTTCCTCCTGACTTCCTTCTCCCCTGTGTGTCACTCTACCCGCCTCCGCCCCCCACCCCTTCCCTTCCTGCTACTCTTGTCTCTCCCTCTCCCTGCAGTAGCTACCCAATAAAGGATGTTGTTAATATCATTAGGCAGACTTCCTCTCCGGCCCAGCGCCCAACCCACTCCCTTTCAGCCATAATCAAGCGTGCACACTAACTATCAAAGGAGACATCGCTAATAAACTACCACAGTGGAACAGAAAAGCACACATGTACACTCCTGCAGAGAAACTACTGTTGGCTATGTGTGGTGAAATGAATGTGTGCGTGTGCATGTTGGTGCTGAGGGGACGGGTGGGTTGGCCTGGGGATGGGGGTGGGGGGTATGGGGTAGGGGTCGGTGGTGTGGGTTACCCAGACAACACTAATAAAGTATACTCCCAAGGCTAACAGTCTAATGCAAATTTGCCACTTAAGTATACTAAAGTAATTGGGGTTGAGGGACATGTACATAAACAGACACTGCTAATAAAGTGTGCTCCGAGAAAATGTAAATACTGTCAGTTTGGTGGGTATAAATGGGAAAAGGGGGCTGGGTGGGGGGGTGGCAACTGTGGCTTCCTGTTGCACTGCAGTCATTTGCTGTAAATCATCCGTAAAACGGGAGCGTGTATTGCCAACTGCATAGCCTGAAAGTGTTCCCTCTTGACAGCTGGATGCTACAGAGCATATATTACCACTTAAACACAGTATTAAGGGAATAGATGACGCAATACTGTGAGCAATCACATTTAAAAAGAAAGAACAAATGATGGGTGGGAGGCCAATGATATGAGACTGCTAATAGCGTGTGCCACACAAAATCCACGGATATTCACGCAAGCACAGTCATGCAATTACCTGTCTATATGAAAGAAAGGAGGTGTCACATTCATCATCTTCCTAATTGTTCAGACATGGATGTGATGGACATGACTTTATATATATATATATATATATATATATGTACAGTTCTTAAAATAAATCACCAATCTATTGGATGGATCCAAGCTAACCTTCAGGGTCTGTAGAAATAAAGAATATTAAGTTGAGACACTTACATTGATTATAGTGAACAAAAAGTTCACCTACTGTATGAATGAAATGCACCTGAAATGTGAGCAGAATGCAACGCTGTTATTTTAGTCAACTATACCAAAGTAATCGATTTGACTGAGCATATCCCACAACAGCACAGCAACCTGTTTTTTTTACACAAATAAAGAAAACATCATCATTTGCATTGAACTATTATAGGGATTTTTCTGTGATGTGGCCATGACTGTGCTCCACTGTCATGCTTTATTTATCCCTTTCCCTCTGCACTGTAATGGAAATATAAAAGGGTGCATTGATTAGTGTTTAAGGATCAGGCTTTAATAGATTAAAAGCCCCCAGCTCTGAGAGAGGCACTCACTCACTCTCTCCCTCTCCCTCCCTCATACATACATATGCACACACACACAGTTCATCATATAGGCTGTACATGGTAACTAGCAAATATATATGGACAGATATGGAGAGAGAGATAGACACAAGCAGTAACAGAGATGTACAGACAGCTGATTCACACACTTAACATTGGATGGACACAAAAGCGCTCACACACACACACACACACACACACACACACACCTTTCAACAGCTTATATATATTTCATAGCTCAAATAAGTAAATACATCTGAAATATTTCCACAAATAAAAGGATGAAGACATCTCATTATAATAAAGAGAGAATACTATGTTGATTTTCCGAATGATGGAAAATTCATGCATTTTTAATGTTGTGAATTAATAATAATGCGGTTGTAGAGTTGTGAACATTTTTTTTAAAGACTGAGGCAAAGTCAGGTCTCAATTTGAATTGAAGCAAGAAAATTAAAGTAAACATGACAAAGAGGAGGATGGCAGTGTTTCCATACAATGTTGTTGATGTACAGTGAAAGCAGACCTGAATGTGCCATGGAGCAGCTGGAAACCAGAAGTAGTGAAGGCAGGTTATTTTTGTAAAAAAAAAAAAAAAAAAAAAAAAAAAAATGAAAAGAAAATGTTCCAAATTGTATTGTAACATGTGCTGAGGTGTTGATGTGTTATTTGGACAGACTATAGCCCAACTTATTTGGAAGCTAACTTCTATCATTATATTTCATTTATTAATTTAAAATATTACTGTTTTGGAAAAAAAAACGCAGGTAAACTTAGAGCCGATTGTAAACCTTCTGTATTCTTGTCTTTCCTCACCAAGTGTTTTTTTTCCCCTACCTCTCTTTTCATTTGTCTTCTGTGCAATGACCACTGCCACAACTCATCTCAAAAGTATCGCCTTGACTCCCAACCTGTCCAATTTGTCCCCTTCCATTTTCTCTAATTACACCTCTTAGTCTTCTCTGACCTCAATCACGCAAGTGGCCATAATGGTCTCAGCCTCCTGTGTGCTCACCTTTTTCCTTTCTATCACTGTTCAGTCATCTTCCTTTTCTCTGTTTCCACACTGATCAGTCATCTAAAGCCGTTCCTAACCTCTAATTTCCTCCCCTCACCTCCCCACCGCACCCCCATTGCTTCCAGTCTTCCTCCCCTCTGTTTGACCACAATCATGTTTGCTGTTAGCCTCTGCCAGGCCATTCCTCTCATGGCCCCCTCTCGTCTGCCACCTCCCTTGCAGTCCCAATCATGCCTGATGGTATCATTCAGTTAAACTGTCTTCTGCTCCATAATTGAATCTCCTGTGGTCTTCTGCTTTCCTTGCTCCTCCCCTCTGACCACAATCACTTTGGTTGTAAGCCTCCTCCTAAACTCACAAGTCGTCTTTCCTCTCCTCTTGTCTTTCTAAATCCCATACAGTATGTCAATAGCTATGCCTATAGCCTCTCCTCCATCCTGTCAGGTCCTCAATGTCTGCCTCGGGGGAGAGTGCTCTGTCTGTTGTTCGACTCAACTTTCACTTCTCTCCATCTCTCCTCTGCCTCAAGAAGTGACCTGACTTGTCTGCTGATAGCCACACCTGACTTCTCCTTGTCTGACCTCTTTGGTTACCAACTTTTCTCTCACATCCTGTAACTTTCTCAGAGTCATGCATCACCTTGGTCTTCTCATTTGCCCCCTCGCCATAGGATGTATGAAACCGTTTCACATTTCATCTAATGCAATGCATTGCAATTTTAAAATTCGCTGCCTACATTGATATTGATCCCCCTGTCAACGGCTTGTGTCGCTGCCGAATACATTAAAATGTCTGCAAAGTATATATATGTTCTTGTCCATATAACGCACTGTTACATTTGGTATTCACAAAACTCAGCACCAGGTCTTTCTTGGGGAAAAACAACAAAATAAAAACTTTTCTATAAAAAATAAATCCTCTTCTAGTAACCAGCACGTCATGGAGGAACAAACAGAGAAAATACATAATCACAACGACAAATGCAAGGAGAGGAAAAAAAAAAGCAAAGCAAGCAGATTGAATTAAAATGATTTCTAAAAATCACAAGGATCCATTGAAAAGTATTACTGAGGATCAAAGCATTCTCGATCTGTTGCTTTAAATGATTAATGTATATGTCCAACTATAAATGTCTCTCCTTAGCAGTAGTACAGCCAATGCCGTCTTCAAAGGAGCAAGTAGCTGTAGAAAATATTTATATCATTTTACAAAACAGATATGTCTACAAACTGTTATTAACGTATTTGTTAATAATATTAACACAACTAAAATTGATTCAAGACTGGAGCAGTTGCATGGAGTAGTTTTCCAGCTTCACTTAAATCAACTGGAAAAGCCAAAGTGGCGGTAAGAAAGTATTATGTATTGTTGATTGCTTATTGATTGTTGCTGCTTCATCTGTTGTTGCCTTACCTGCTGTGTTGTACACTAATAGGACCACAGTGGAAATAAGACTTTTCTGTGTTTTTATCCTTGTAAGATTTATGAAGGAGCAGCATATTCTGACTCCTTTCCTATGGAAAATCGGAATGAGGTGATTTGTATGTTTTTCCTTTTGTTAACTTTCAAATGAATCATATTAAAATCACTCACCAGTGCCACAATCTTGTAACATGATACAACAAGCTGATACAGAATTTATTTCCATTCAGTTTGTGCAACCACAAGGGTTCCTGAGACCTGTCCGACATGGTGACAACGCAGCATGTGCTTTATTCATTGTTTTAAACACCCAAGATTTGGCCACTGTGTCCTGCAGTTGTCGAATGGAAATAGTAACATAAAGTGAATTAGTCCATACAGATAGATGGATGCAGGCATACATGTCACACATCTAAAGCAGAGAAGAAATTCCTAATGATTCTCTCTTCATTATATACATCATATTGTCTTATACTGTACTATAGCCTGGGGACAAGCTTCTCCTCAAGATGCACTTTAATATAAAGCGTGCATGCTTCTAAGGAAATTATTTCATTTATTGAATGCATGCGTCAGGATATAAAAACACATTTGTGCGTGTTTCTAGTGTACATATAGTACTAAATAAGTGGCTGTTTTAGTGTTAGCAGAATGTGAATGTCAAACCTGGTCTCACCCCAATTGTTGCCAGGTAGCGCCTTTGGTGTCTGATACTGATGGACAAGACTTTATCCTCACTACTGTATGAAATGCACCAGGCTTTCAACTTACTCCCATTTAAACCCATCTATGTTTTATGGTTTGACAATATTGTGGTTTAGGTCCACTTAGGTTTATGTACAAACAACACTTGGGTAAATTTAGAGAAATATCATTGTTATGCTTAAATGACAGATGTGATGGTGTGTGGTCAGGGATAGTACTCTCCTCTGCTGCTTGTGTAACTTTGTGCAGCTATGGTATCTAACCACCACCTATCCCACCACCTGCCTTATACCGCTGTCATTGGTCAGTTTGCATCTGTTTGTGGGAGCTTTATAGAAATCTTTTAGACTATTGAGGGAGTGTGTGTGAGGGGAGGCTGGTGATGCATATTCATAAAAGGTTTTCTCCATATTGCCTGCTTTCATCCTTCATTTGCTTTGATCAGAAAGTTAAAGGAGTTGAACTCTTCTATTGCCTGTACTGCAAGGATGCTAAGGGTGCCGAATGTAGAGTTGAAAATGCAGCACAGCCAAATTCACACACACACACACACACACACACACACGCACGCACGCACGCACGCACGCACGCACGCACGCACACACACACACACACACGCACGCACGCACACACACACGCCCACAAGCAGACAAATAAGTTGACAGACAAAATTGATGCCTGGCAGACACTGACTCATTGAGCAGAGAAACAGGCACATGCATACAGCAAAATGACAGCAAAGGGAGAAAAATGTGTATTCACAAGATACTCAGAATCACATGTAGCAAAGACATTTTTATAAACATTTCACACATTTCCAAAAATCTGAAGTTCCTAATCCAGAGTTAGAGGGCATGGCATTAAAGAGTGGTTTAATATCTGCATGTCCTCTCCGTATCAAAAATGTACAAAGAAAGCACAAGAGTTCTTTTTGGATTAGTGAAATAATTACACACCCCATCTGAGCCAGATCTGCTAGCTCAGGGCGCAGAGAGGAAACCGTCGTAAAATGTGGATCTCTGAAATGCGAGTGAGGTTGCTTAATTGGGGCCAAATCTTGTCATGTTTTCACACCCTTAGGGGCATTTAGATAAAAGCACACAGCAAGTGGCATATCTTGATAAGTACAGAGAGAGAGACGGAGAGAGGATAGATGGAGAAAGCGTGGGAGCTGTGTGCTGCTGGAGAGGAGCACTGGCTTTCTCATGAATTTGCTGCTGTTCAGGGGCTTGACAGATACAAAGATCGTGCCTGCATTTGTTTCACAGTGGCATGTAATATGTCTTAGATGTGTATGTACAAAGTCAAATTAATTGTTTCCCTTTCTTACTACTCTGGGCTTTGATTTGTTTTTATTGAATCCAGTATTGAATCCTTTTGCATCAGCTCATCCGATCTTTACTTGCTCAACTTTTTCCAAGTAACTCAAGTGAATTATCGCAAATTCAGTCTCAAAGACAATCATAGTGTAGTGTTAGGGATTAGAGTTTCTTTCCTTGTGAGCAGACACCTGCATATTTGACAACAGCTTTTTCTTTTTTTTTAATCTTTCTCAAGTTTTTCATGAATAGAAAAAAAACCAAGCCTCTATCTGCCCTACAGAAACTGTTTAGTTTTCAAGGTGAGAAAAGTCTTTGACTCTCTATACCTCCTCACCCCCCTTCTCCACATCGGCTTCCAATTTGTAACCTTTGTGTATGTTACAGCAGTGAGATTTTTGCAGCCCCCCTGCCCTTCTCTGATCAGGCCTGCACTTGGACATCTGTCGGAGGATGTTTACCCAGGCAGTAAGTACGTTAGGGGAAATATTATCCTAGTTTTACCTTACCTTTCTTCTATCTGAAGCATAAACATCAGCATTGCGAGATGTGGATGGGAGAGGAGAAGCGGAGGGGGGGGGTCTGAGATGGAGAAAGAGGGTGCACAAGGCAGGGGAAGAAAGGAGAAGTGAAACGATTGGAACAGCTACTTGAGGGGAAAAAAATGTAGGTTATGATAAAAGGTATGGAGAGGATGGAAGGATAGCAAAGAAATGATAGAAAAGGATTGTTCAGAAGTATTTAAAGCAGCAACGTTTTAAAAGAAATGCATATTGATGTCACTTCTCATTCAATTCATCCTCTCAGTGCTGACCACAATCAGTTTAAAAATACCAGCATCATAATTTTCTCACTTATCACAGATCCCTTAATAAGATATATGTGCCTTTCTCAGATCCAAGAACTTTTTCATTCCTCCAGTAGCATTTTCCCTTATTACATTTTTTTTCTGTCCCAAAAAAATGTCTTAATATATAAAAGGGAAAACCTCCAATTTCAGGATCATTGCGTCCAAGAAGTCTAGACAGCTTTTTATAATGTGTTAAAAATCAATATGCAGTTTACATGCATGTCTGCCTGATGCTTGGCGTACACACAAACACACAGACGCACATACACATAGACACGCACACAGAAAGTTCTCCATTTTTTTCATGTTATCTCCCTCTCTCTTTCTCTCACTCACAAACATACACACACACACACACATGCGCGCGCACACACACACAAGTGCATGCACACCCAGGCCTCTTCCCGTCTGGTGTTGCTTCCAGAATAAAACCAAACCATGTGTGGGAGCTATCCTGTGCTGGCCTAAACTGTATGCCCAGTTTGTTCTCTACTAGAAAATATACTGCAAACTACCCGTCTCCCAGTCCTCATTCTGTTTTCCTGTTTCTCTATGTGCCTGTTGGACAGTTTTGTGCTTTGTGTGCTTTTGACAGGCATCATATTCTGTCTCCTACTTGCCCGTCCTCCCTATTTTGCTTGTTTTACTTGTTAATCATTACTGTCTCCCTCCCTCTGCCTGTCTACCCTCATCTGCCTTCCTGCGTTGCTCTTATTTGTAACCCTTTCACTGTCTGACTAACTGTCTTTCCCTCCTTTGAACTTCTTCTGTCAGTCTTTCTATTTGCTGCCCTCCTCCTCTTCTTCCCACCCCTCCAACCTCCCATCTCTCCCTCCTGCTCCACCACCAACTAGGCATGAAAACGGTGCTCCATTAGGAGTGCCTGGGCTAAGCCCAGTCTGACACACACTGCTTTGATCAGCCGTGAGCTGGGCTAAACACCCCGCTAAACTCCCAGTCTGAGAAAAGGGGGGTGCTGAGGGGGAGTTAGAGAGCGATGGGACCGGGGAGATCAAAACAGAGAAACGAGATGGAGATGGAGACACAATAAAAAGGGAAACACACATGCTGAAGAGAGGAGATCAATCTCCCAAAGCTGTCCCGCTGTATATGTTACTTCACCACTCTTGACTTTTATCACATTTTTATCCCTTAGCTTCCTCTTTCTCCTTCAAAGATTTTTTTTTTTGCAACAACTCACTGCCTGCACAGCGGTGCTACTCATACAAGCAATTTGAGCGATGAAAGTGAAAGATAATGTGAAAACGCAACCTGACTGAATATTAGGAAATCCTCCAGCAACTCTTCTAGAAAGGAAACTTGACTGTCTGGCTAGTCGAATAGATGTTGTTCCCACTCCCAACAAATGCGCGCACACACACACACACACAATAGGAGGAAAAGACAAGTCCAGTGAGGGGAAGTATATAGAGACGAGACCTCCATAACTGACATTTAGCAAAAAAAGATGAGCCAAAGCTTTCCACATAAAGCCAGTTAGATACTAAACCAGCAGCAGCAAAAGGACAAAAAGCTCTCGTCTTTTTCTCCCAAGGAGTGAAGAGAAAAGGGATTTCCGCTCAGTGCTAATCAATCAGGCCGTGATAATGGCTCCCATGCCTAGCTGTCGACTGGAGGGGTCAAGGCATCCCGTGACCCAGCGCCCAGGGCCCAGGGGCTAAAGCCCCTCTCAGAATAGCACCCCAGGACGGACTCCCCGGGCTAATTGTCCAAGCCAGTGTCAGCCTTTTCAATGCCCCCCCACTCCCCTCCCCTCCTTCCACTTTCTCCTTCATTCCTCTCTTTCTTCTCCCTTTCCCTCCCCTCCTTCCCTTCTCACAACTCTGCGATCCTCTCTCTTTCTACGCAACTGAGGAATCCACAATGTATAACAGCGTGTACCAGTGAGGGGGAGAAAATGAAATAGGATGGGGGGAAAAAAGAGCTTAGAAGACATAGAAAACAAACAAAAAGGGGTGCAGAAAGGGACGAAACCAAAGGAAAAGGCAGAGACAGGAACAAACAGAGAGAATTGGGAGAGTGTGTCACAGAAAGAGAGGTCAGTGGCAGTGCCAGCGAAAAAAAAAAAAAAAGCGAGCTGGGAGAGAAGTGAGGAGGAAGGATGAGAGAACCAGAGACAGCGAGAGTCAGAGAGGGACAGATAGAGACAGGGACAGTTGGACACAAGAGAAAAGACAGTGAGACCCAACACATCACTCATATCACTGGAACAGAGTGCTGTGACAGGTCTACCCCCTGCCATCTGCATATCAATAGGTTTCTATTAATCACAGCCAGAGCAGCGTGTGTCTTGGAGAATCTGCTCGACATCAGCTCGGCTGACCACCACAATGCGTACAGACACCAGAAGACACAAGACACACACAGACACAAACATAGGCACACACACACACAGGAAAGCACAAGAGTCCGAAGCAAACCCCACTCCGGCTCCGCGCAGTGGCATTCCTCTCATTCCAAGCGCACGCTGCTAATTAACAGCATTAGATCCCACAGACAGAGGGACAGATTGATGGAGAGGTATCCCGATGTTGCACTAGAGCAACACATCTCCACTCTCTTCTGTCACCTTTCCTTTTGTTTTGTAGCTATCATTCCTTCTTTTCTTTTCTTTGGTTTTTTCCTCACAGCCCCTTCCATCCAACTCTCTTTCCCTCTCTCAGTCCCTGTCAGGTCCCGTCCAGACAGCGCTGAAGAAGTCCCCCCCCAAAAAAATATCTAAATGAAAAAAAATATATGAAAATCAATTGACTACTCACTGGAAACCTCCTCTGTTTCTGAATTTCTTTTTTTCCTGATCTGTCACTCCTTATCCTCTTCTCCACTGTAGCAAGGGGAGTGTGTCTATCCCGGCGTGTGTGCTGTCTCAGTCCGATAGAGGAAAGTTGCCGTCTGCAAGCATGTGTGTGCGCGCGTATGTGAGAGAGAAAGAGAGAGGGAGAGAGAGAGAACGTGTGCGCCTGTCTCTGTGTCTCGCACTGCTCTGAGTGAGCGAGCTGAGGCTGTTTTAAACAGGCTGCTCTCCCCATGTGACCAGCCCAGCCACAGGCAGGAATACATTACTGAGACACTCTCTCTCTCTCCCTCCCTCTCTCTCCCCCTCTCTCTATCTCTCTCTCTCTCTCCCCCATGCTCTCTCATTCTCTTGCCCATACACACACCGTGTCCACAGTGCACCCCCTAGCCACCGCTCAGGGTATTGGAGGTAACAGCCCACACGCATTATGTGCACACACACACACACCTAAATACAGCATACACATACACAATAACAAAAAGGAGGAAATACAACAGCAGGGACAGTTGGGATACTCAAATAGTCATTTAGTGTAACTCAGAACATTAAGTCACACACACCATCGCACAACAAACAATAAATAATTCTAATACAATTAGCCTGGAGTAGATTCAGTTAATTAAATGTTGTTTTTTGGGTTTTTTTTCAGCGTTTTTGACTTTTCCGCCTGTGCTGTGTCAGTGCTTCACACCTGGAAGCGCTGACCTTTCCAGTAATGGAAACCTTTTAAAGATGACCTTCAGTTGCAAGGCTGATACAATTGCATTACAGCTATTATACCTTAAGGAACAACAATGGCAAACACTGCAAGATGAAGTGTTTCCACCAAAATACAGGGTGGTAACTTCACAGAGAAGGACTTTTTCAAAATGTGGTGTATTCTCAAATATGTAGAGCCGCACGCAGTGACATGGCAGCTCGAACTGAGGTAATAACGAATTGTCTCTTGAGAGAATCTTCTTGGGGAGTACATTCATTGATCACCAAGGTTAGGAAACACCAACGATGCATCATTATTCTTTTAGAGAAATGCAGCCGGTACAGCATTCGGACAGCATGCATACCAATGGATCCACTGCTGACATATTTATCATGTAACATTCAGGAACATTCAGCACTGTGTTGCTGCTCTTGAGAACCTTTAACTGAAATGAATATATACTAAAGGCCATATATTATCATGATAATACCCAAGAGGGCAGTGTATTCTGTGATTACCAGCACCATTCGTAACATCAGTTAAACCCAGTAGCCTTTAATGTCAACACATCCAGGCCAGAGGCACATGTGTGACGGAGTCCATACAGGGCCATTTTTAATCTCAACTGGCTATGTGAGCTGCACTGTCAGCTGCAGCCTTTTTTTACCCTCAAGCTTCTGTTTTTTTAACCACTATAATATCTGGTGTGTCTAGGTGATATTCAACATACCTGGTAGATATGACAGATTTTCCATACTCATAGTACAAGTCTAGTTGTCCATTACTTCGAATGCAAAATGTCTTGGGGGCGCTGCAAGATAAAGTGTATTTTTTTTTTTAATTGAACAATTATAACTTTAGGAGGTTTTCCAGGGGTGCCTCCAGGTGTAGCACACTATCGCCTGGCTAATGTTGTACTGCTTCCTAGGGGAGGGAGTCACACGTCAATCTAAAGTCTCGCCTAGGGATCCATCACTGTCAGGGCCGGCCCTGTGGCAAAGGCACATTTACAGGGAAAAATCTTACAACATATGTCTCATTTTTATAGTTTTGGTCATCATTCATATTGAAAATAATAATGTGCCTTAAAAGTTAAGTGCTGAGATCTGGAAATACGTTGACATTGTGAAAAAAGAAGTCAGATGAGACTGTGAAAGACAGGATGATCATGCAGGTTTTTAACAAATCCAGAGGTACTCCAATGCACCTATGACATCTACACCTGCAGGAACTGTGACAGGTTATCCTCCAGACTACTAAACTTCTACCTCCCAGTATCTGGCTCAACATAAAAGTATAACTTTTTTTTTTATTTTGTTTCTCTAAACAGTAATTTTATGTAGTTATGTAGTTGTTGAAAACATCCATCACCTTCTACAGACTGATTTCTGTATTTATATGGCCATTTTTCTTTTCACTTAGGTATTATTGATAACAATTTCCTTGGTTTAAATCCAACTTATATATAAATAATTATGCTAAACCACCTTGATCATTGTGTTTCAGGCCACATTAGATTGTACTGTGGCAATGTCAGTTTTCACAGAGCTCAACAATTACTGAGATAAGGTTATCATAACAGATGATAATAATGGCCAAAAGTATTCCATTTTCTGTCAAATGCATGAATTCCAAATAATATATATGGAAATATTTTAGGACAAACAACAAGTGTAGAAACAGTACAGGAAAAAACTTACATCTATCTCAGAATATAAATATTGCAATGAATTCTCATGAAATGGCTTGAATGATATTTTCTGAAAAGTTCTGCACAGTTTCACGACAGTTTTACATGCATAATCCTGCGGTTATTGGTGGTTGCTATGGACTCTGTTGCACCCTTTTAGTGTCTGTATGACTTAATTATCTATATTATAATTATGTTTTATGGTGTGACAACGCTGTGGTTAAGGTAACACTTATGTTTAGGGAAAGATAATGGTTTGGGTTAAAATGCAATAAAAATGTCCTGACGTGACAGTAAAATGTGTCCGGTTTAACAGCACTAAAATGCCTGAACTGACAGTAAAAATGTCTGGTTAAAATGTCCCAATGTGATGGTAAAAATGTGTGGTCAGTGGTCTTGAAATGGTGCTCTCCTGTTACTTGTTCAGCTTTGCATCTTTTTGTATGGAGTTTTCTAACCACCACCAACCCGTCACCTCCGAATGCAGACTTAACAATTTATACAGAGAATATGTCGATAGAACTTATGGGTTTCATTTTGTGGGATTATAAATCAGAAATTCATTACTATTCGCACTAATACATCCAAACAGTAAATGAGAACATCCTGAATATTGTCACATTGCCCAACAAGGCTTGCAACTCATCCTCATGTCAGCTTATATACTGCCTTCTCTGGAACACACTCGAATGTGTGACATGTTTTGGGTTTATCCCTGGCACAGCTCAGCTCCATCCCTACAGATGCTCCTAGTGGTAAAAGTTAGTAACAATACACTATCCACTTACATACTAACACGCATAATGTTGTTTTCCAAATTCAATAACTGCAAACAAAACAGAAATCACATGTGGTACAGAAATGATCCCACGCTAAGGCATTACTATGTTGACAATTTTTGGACTCTGGATAGAGGAAGCTTGATTCTATTATGTAAAGATCATCATTTTAAAACATTACACCCACTCTGACAGAAAAATATATAATTTATCATTTTAATTCACTATGCAGTATAGTCTGTCACACTACCACTGCACCGATTTCACACACTGGGCTTTTTTCCTGATGTGGCATGAGGCCACTTATTTTGATTCAGTCCACAATTGAATCTTGAGCGTTTCGATTTCATTCTGTTGCTGCAGAAAACAGCAGCACACATCTTGGATTTGCAAAATAGATAGAGCCTTATATCTCACTCCAAGAATGTTGTTTGTGAGCTTTATAACCCCAAAACAACAAACAATGCACCTGTCATGCTTGGGGTTTGGTTAAATACTTCACCTTTCACATATATAGTTCCTTGCTATAATCACAACCTGCAGGAAACATGAAAAATATACTGAACACAATAAATTACAACACATATTCATGTGGCAAACTAGACTTTCAAAGTTGTACAGACTATTGATGAACAATGAGGAATACCAGAGTATTAGAGCAAGGAGATTTAGCACAGAGATTTAACCAGAGATAACTTTGAGTACATAATGAAATAAATAATCTACGGGACACGCAAAAAGCTAAATATAGGTAATCTGTACATACCCAAAGCATGTCATCCCCCAGCAAGTTACTGAAGTTATAATTGTTCACCTGCAAGTAAAATGTTATCTTGTGGCAGCCCCATGGCATTTTGCTCCCCAGGAAACCACCTTTGGTGTAATTATACACACATCAATACATCACTGATAATGACAGTGTTCACAAACATAGAAAAAAAACAGAGATGTGGGTCTGTGCAATACGAATAAGTTTACTTCAAAACAAGATACATTAATGCAGCTATTTATATTTCTTAAAAAAGGACTGTACTCACCATTAAAATAATGAAGTCTGTGACATCCATCCAGTCTCTCCACAAATCAAAGCATGGAAGGAGTTGAGGCCCAAGGGAGTGCTATCTGCACAGCAGAAAAAAAGAAAGCATATGAAACAAAGATCTGATTTTAGCATTTCAAACAATTACTCTTCTATTTTTATATCATATGTGGCCAAATTCTATAGTGCTCAAGTGGCTATACTACATAGCCCTTAAAAACCCAAAAGATGGCAATTTATTATGTTGTGTGCAGGAGATAATACTACTATAAATTCATGCGTGAAACCTTTTACCCTTTATTAATGGCTTATAATCATTCATTAATGCAGGCCCAATGAAATATCAGTGACTGACAACTGAGCAATTATTTACAACTTATTACTAAATCTTTCTTTGGCTGAAGCTGGCTTCTGATAAGTCATCACGTTTGCAGTTATAAATGGTTATAAGTCAAAGGGTTAGTGTTTCACACAGTCCAAGTTGTCGGGTCTGCAAGTAATTTATTAATAATAATTATTCAAATAATTCAAGTCTGCAGTAATAAATTCATAAATGGATGCCCTGCAGCCCTTTCTTTCTTCCTTTATGTGCAAGAGCAGCAAGAATTTCATGAATGTGTATGACATTCTGAGGTAAAAATAAAAACTGATTAGCAGAGTATAGTCCATTATGGGGGCTTTGTGCATTATGGTGCATTATGGTGTTTGTGTGAAGTTGGTGAGCTGCATGTTAGAGACACATATGAATTCATAGTAAATTACCTGATGTGAACAAGTAAGGGATCTTGTGCACACAAGATAAACATGTATCACCTTTCCAGATCCTGTAGCTGTATCTGAGATGGCTGATCCACCAAACTACTAAAGTTGTCGTTCTTACTTTGAAAAAAGACGGACACATTTTGAAAACGACCAAATTTGCTGAGCTTGAGGCAACAGTTCTGTAAATTTCAATTTATAGTTGCTGCTGAAAGCAATACAGAATCCTGTCGGACAGAACTCAGTGGCGATAAATATAGTCCAGCAGCATTCCAAGGTGAGAGTTTTGCTCCTTTAATCCCAGACATTAAACTACAGCTCTGCCTCCAGGCCAAGCGTAAATGGATTGACTGATTTCAAATGCTCTCGACGGTGAACATCAACAAATTAACATAGGTCCCACCTGACAGCTAAACACCTTCGCTCAATTTCGAAAGTATCCACAGCTCAGCACTGTGATTCAAGGACTGATGGAAGGCAATAAAAGTTGGCAGCCTCAAGGTCCATTTAGATCAAGTAAGTCAGATCATCTCTACAGACCCATCTCTAAATACCAGGTAGCCATCCGTAGTCATATTTGGGACTGTAAAACAGGCTTAAATGTGTGTTGTATTGTCCCTTGGTGTTTTGACTATTTGTAGGGGTACATGCATGTTCAAATTAACCATATAGGCAAGAGGAAAGTTACCCAGGGTCAGGATCTGGTTAAATCTTGTTTTATGTTAACCTGTTTGCTGGTGATACCAGCCAGCAGGGCAGAGAGGACACACCTGCACCATATGTCTCAAAAACAAACAGAAAGGGTCTAATAAAAACAGGTGCTACCTGTGGGGAAGTTAATCAGTAAAATAAAGCCGGGATAAACATCTTTTCATCAAAACAGGCTTGATGACTGTTAGATATTGAAATACTGAATACATTTACAGTATGCTTCTAAACTTAAATCAACAAAGCCTGATCATTTAAATGCACTTAATGATTTAATCGACTGTTGGCCTTTTATCATTTCACTCAATTTTAATGTTTTGAGGGAAAAGCAAGACCATGACACATGATGTCTGAAGGACTGCTGTTTAAGTCCCAACAGTATGTGAGTGGAGTCTCTGCTGAATGTGCTTGTGACAGACACAGCCTCCTGCAATATATCCAGAGGTTGGCTCTTCTCTAGCTCACCCTGACCTCCCGTAAGCTCAGCGAAAATAAAATCTTTAGTGAGTGGTGTATCACAAAATTCCAGGTGCTATACATAAGCAGCCTCTATGGGATGGCTTCTACTGTTGATCCATGTCTCTCACGCATCTTTTCAAAATGTTTTATTTATTGATTCCACAACTGTACATCTGCTTATACCACATTGACCTTCATGTGTATTTCAATATTTATCATTCCTAAGATATATAACAAAGCTAAGCTTTTATAACACCTATATCACTGAGAAAATGCTAATTCTACTGCAGAATATATGTATTATTTGCAGAAACAACAAGCTTATACATTTCAGTATGTAAAATAAATAATGAACACTTTAGAAAGCTGGAAATGTAACTCGTTAGCTCTGCTTAGGACTTTGGTGGCATCTATTTCCATATCTTCCTAGCATTTCACAAGTTTACATGTTGTTTGTTTAGCCTACAATACTGTGCATCTAATACTTTGTTCATCGAGTTAGACAAGTCTTCCTGCGTTTAATACTGATGGCTCATAGAAAAATTAATCAATAGGAAATTAGCACCCTTCTTTTGTAGAATATTGCTGGAGTACCCAGTGCCACTTATTGCTGTGGCAGATGCTCACACATCAGAGACCTGAGGGTGGTGGCAGACTGGCAGTTGAATAAAATCATGTGGCTAATATCCTGAACACAGTGGACATGCCAGCGTTTTGGTTTCTACACTGAAGTCACCGGTGAGCATCAGCTGTGATTTGAGTACGTTCGCGCCCACATATGAGAAACTTTTATCAGAAAAGGCTGTGACTCATACATTACCCAACATCCTTTAAAAAACTGAAAGTTGGCACATACACTGCACAGAATGTTCTGGAGTTCAGTTTAAGATCTTTTTTTAGCAGCGTTATCTTGGTTTTTGGGGTCAATCCAGTATCTGGATAACAATTAGCTTTGTCAGTGGACATCAGTGGACATTATGTAATGAAACTGCCTCAAAAACAGCATCAAAATAGCACCTCCCTATTAGTTTAGTAAAAAGGAATCTGTGTTTTATGGTATAGAAATGGAGTTTTTTTTTATTACAATTTTGTCTTTTTATGTCATATTGTTTTTGTTCAATCTCATTCTTTGTATTTCATATTTTTTATTTATGATTGTTATATGAATGAACATGACAGTGAGCATCTCTCAACATACAAGGCACATCAAACAATAACATGAATTATGTAAAATAATAATTAACATAAATGATAGAAGACGTTTTCAAATCAATGTGAGGTTCATCGTTTATGAATAAAATTACTGGGATATAAAATTGTATATATCATGGTAAAAGATTTTGATCATATCATCCACCGAATGTCAGGTACTTTTTTTTTTTACACAGGCAGTGTGGAGAAAATCCCCAATTCAATAAAAATGTCTCCATAAATAGTCTTTTCTGTAGCTGCATCCTATAGTTTTCATTAGGGAGCTCAAGAGGGGACAGGATATGTAGAAATTTGGCAGGTGCTGTGATGCTAATTCATTTATGTTACACAACTCCAATATGCTGCAAGCTAGTGCCTGACTGCCGAACGCACTTCGGTTTTTAAACTGTTTGTTGTGCTCACCTTTATTTTGAAAGGAATTATTTAGCAGCTGTTTTCCCTCCCTTTTCTCTCTCTCTTTTCTTTTTTGGACCTGCACTTCCTTTTTAATGGGGAGCGATGACTTTATCTCAATTTATTACAACGCTCCAGTAACGGTCACTCCAGTGATTAGTCCAACTGCGTTAACAGAAACTTAGCTCACGGGTGGACTAAACCATTTTTCACCTGTTGAAAGGGGTGAGAAGGGATTCAGAGACCTTCCACTATTCATTTATTTATTTATTTTATACGAAGTTAAGTCGGTCAACTGATTAATTCAAGTATCTTAAATCATTTTAACACCAATAAAATTGCAAAAAACAAAACATTTTATTTCATGCTTTTTTACAGATCCCCACTCCCCCACCTTTCCACCTGCTATGGGGCAGTAGTATAGTAGTATAGTTGGTAAACACAGGTGTTTCTAATCACTAATTAATGCTCTCTCCCAGAGCATAACAGAACTTTAATGTCATTAGTAACACCTGAATGTGTTTTCCTACTATTTCATGTCAAAATGGCTGCCATGAAAAAAGCTCTCTTACAATTTATATAAAAGTGTGGTGCTAAGCAGACCGCTGGAGTTGGTCCAGTTGTCTGGTGTCTTGTAAATATTGTAAATAACATTTTCTTTCGGAGCAAATAAATACATCACCTCTGCTTGCCATACTTTGAGAAACAGTTTTTGAGCGTTTTCCAGTTAATTCTTGGCGAAGCTACCCTCCAGACTCAGGGATGGGGTGACATTTCAGCTTGAACTTACATGCACATCTTTTTTATTTATTTATGTATTTATTTAATGCAAATAGCATGTTCCTCTCACATAGAAATAGTTAGGATTACATAGAGAAAAGTCCACTAGTTTGAGAATGAAGTTGTATGGAGGAATGTGAGGGTATCAAGGCTGAGATGATAAAGCACAATTGTCTGCATCCAGAATAAAGGGTCAATGGCCTCTTGAACCACTGAATTTCAAGTTTGAAAATCATACACACTGGCATCCACCTTATATATATATATATATATATATATATATATATATATATATATATATATATATATATATATATATATATATATATATATAATTTTCAGATAATGTAACGATGAAGTGATCTAATTTGGCTGATTCTGCATTGCACACACAATAAACAAATATTTATCCACTATATGAATGCAAATGTTATGTATTCACGCTCAACATATTAAACAGGCATTGTGCTGTCCTTAGCATCACTCTTCAATCAGTTAGGCTAATTTAAAACTAGCTTATCATTCAATGAGCTACCGTATTATATTATATTGTCTTATTAACCCATACTGTATGCTCTACTGCACTAGAAGTTACCTGCTCAGCACTGCAAACATGAATGCATGCTGCAGCTGTCATTAGACAAGAGCACCAATGGGGAATGAGATTTTTTTTTTTTTTTTTAATACCATTGATCTATGAAAATAACCCATGATTTGCTGTGAAATATCGACTGCCCTTGGTGTCTGGAAGAAGAACAACCTCTGATAGGCATTATTGATTATTCTGTAGATTTTGTCCTCCCTTTTGTGGGTATATGTGATTGCAGTAGTCAGGGACCTGAATGAGTCAGCTACTTCCCCAACTGAGCCTCTGAAGCCTTCAAGAAAGGAACATTAGCAGCCACTCAAGTTATCTCAAGTTATCTTCATTTAAAAAAAAAAAAAAAAACGGTGCTTCTCTTTCAAAAAGAAGGACATTTTAAGTAACCTCAAACTTTTGAACAGTAGCGTATATGTTTAACAGATGCATGTTTATATCAATTTGTAATTATAAAGCAACATTGACCAATTTATTGGCCACTAACGAGCCAAGAGACTTCAAACCACAATCCAAGACTCTTTGGTAGTCACATATAACATGGACTGGAATACCACACATTAAATGGCATGGCAACTACTAATGAAGTGAATATTTTACATTAATGCCTATTCCGAAAGTGTTATTTCCCTGAAATGAGCGCATTGGCACTCTCATGGCAGCCCCTACATACCAGAACTGTTCATAATAACAGCAGGGAAACTGTCATGCAGGTTAAAGGATTAGTAAAGGCCTGCTCCCCACTGATAAACACTGTTGACAGAGTTCAAAATGGCAGGCACCCCCCCGGCTGTGCCAAGTCTCTTGAGTTACAATCCCTTCAACATTGTCTTGTAGTAAAAACGAATAAATTATAAACAACGTTTTCTATAAAACATACATGTCTTTATGCGGACAATATATGAAAGTTGAATTTCAACTGGTTGCTAATCTTGCCCTCAGTCCCCAAATGCCATCCTAATAGGTTTATACTGAAATTATGAGGATAATTCACATTCACGGAGTGCGCCGAACAAAGTCCTCGGGACTGTTGTGAAGAAATCCTGAGTTTGAAATTCAATAACGTGAATTACAGGTCACAAGTTTATTCTCTGCCATGCACTAATCCTTCTCAGAGATAAGAGAATAAAATGAATATTTGAGCAAAACGGATTTGTTCTCTGTAAGGTTTTAATTCCCAGGAGATGCCAGTGTCTGCCTTCTGCTCGATGTCTCGTTGAATATAATAACCTTAATGAATGCATTGTAGATACTCCATGTGTTCAAATACATGGAAATGTGCTCATTAAGGGTAATGGCTGGAATGGAAGGAAATCACAAGCAAGCTATAATTACATTCATATCATTAAAAAAAATATACAGACTTTGACTCTCACCATGCAAAAATATATGACACGATATATAATCAATATAATTGATAGTTACACTCTGTAACACAATCATAATTGATCCAATTAAGACGATTCCTCAGGCTTAGCTCCTCACCTTTTCATTTTTGCTCAATGGTTCTAGGGCTAGAGTTTTAAATCCTTTATTGTTTAGTCAGCATCAAGCTTCTTAAGATCTTAAACTTGGCACCTATCAGGTTCCTACTAAATAGACAGTGGGAATTACTACCGTTTCCCACTGAGATGCAACAATGGGTCAACAATGTGGGAAGTCGTGCTGTGATAGAAGTCAATCAAAATGCATACACATGAAATTGATAAATAAATGCATCTACGGTGACTTCTAAAAAATGTATTCACTTTTAAAAGCTGTTTTCTAAACTATTTCCTGGGACAACCAAAGTTTTACTGCGTCGTGACAAGCTGAAAACCCTGAAGAACAAAACTGCAAAGGCAGCCACTTATACCTAAGAAGAGTTACTTACGTGTTATTTTGTGACATAGACTGCATGTCAGCGTTAACAACCTGTCCTCCCAAGAAAACATGGCAGCGTCGGTCCTTTCAGAATTCAAGTGACAGTCCTAAAGTGTTGTGGGAATAATGACCTGTCCGTCGACACCAGTGATTGTACATGTCTTCTGTTACCTGTCAACACTGTTTCTTGTATGACTACAAGTTCCGGAAGAGTTTTATGCATCCAAACCACAATCTTACCATAAACTTATCCATTATCCAAGAACCAATTCTGGTTGTTTGAAGAATTTGCTTCAACGATTATTTCTGTTCCCTTTTTTCTTTTATGAAATCTCCTAAAAAGACACTAAACAGACAACAAATGAAAGCAACATCAGGGGGGAGCAGGACTCCAGTGCACTGAGTTTGAACTGCTTTTTGGAAGATTTACCGCTCAGTATTTGATTCCAGCCCCTACTTATGTTCATAAGCTCTCTAGCAACTGACAGAAGATGACTGTAGACAGGAACCAGAGGAAGATTTCTTGTCATGGTGGCTACTTTGATTCATGAGATGGGTAATTTGGGTCAGGACAGGGCAACGTGTCATTAAAGTGCTCCGCTCTAATCAAAAGCAATTTTAACCTCTCCTGCTGGAAAATATCATCAGCTAAACGACTGCAATGCGAATGTCTGGATAATTATCAGCTCTAAAATGTCATGAAATATTTCACAAAGAAACGCCGGCGAGTTCAATTTTGGCTTTTGTTGCGTTTTATTTATTCACCGTAATCGCCGTGTCTTTCCGGGCTCGTCGAGGCCCGCCGGTCACCTTCGACAATCCAAATGGAATGAAGTCGTGCAACAGCGCCGTGCGGTTTCATCAGTCCGCTGCGGAGGACATCTTGGAACATATTGTTCTTGAAAGTTTCACCACAAAAAGAAAAGAAGAAAAAAAAGGGAAAGAAAATAATGTCCACATTTTGTTGTAGTCATGGAAGGTTTCAACACACTTGCGTCATTCTTTTTTTTTTTTTTTTGCTAAATATTAAATTTCCCTGGCTTGCGTGCATGAATGAGCGCATGTGTGTGTGTGTGTGTGCGTGCATGTGGTTATGATTGTGATTTTGTTAGGGAGAAAGAGCATATGCATGGTTTGGTATCTCTGTTAATATGTCTTACTTTGACAACATGTGTGAGACAAAGAGCATGTGTGAGGGTGAGATAAGGTGCATATGTGTGTATTAGGACGTGTGTGTACAGTGTGTTTGTGTGTGAAAGAGAAAGAGAGAGAGAAACATAGGGGGATACATATTCAGTGTTTATCAGCATGTCTGGGGGTGTTAGCTGAGGTCAGGGTGATAGATTCCTCCTCATTGGGCGACTGAGGGATGGAAAACAACAATGCGCCTTTGGGCCCCGCGGCACGTGATTCCCGGGAATCACAAACATCATCCCGGCCCGCAAGCCTCCATCAGCACTAAGCCAATATTTATTTGCACTGATAAGACGAGCACAAAATGTCATTGTCTGCCGTTGGAGGGTATGTTTGCCTCTTGGATTGTTTGCCTTCCTACAATTGGAACTCTTTAGCGGTGATATCACTGCGGGCCGCGCCGGTGTCATTGTGTCAACTGTCTGTCCGCATTTTTCGTAAAGATTTAGAAGCTCACCCGCAGGGATGACGCAGGGGAAGGAATGATATGATAGGGGATTCGTTTCGCTATCAAAGTCAAAGTGAAAGCTCTTGTCATTATCATTTTGTGCAAAAGACCCAACATTTAGCAATCGGTCATTGTTGAGTTTAAAGGTGTTCGCACACATACCATATACTGTATATACCTGCCTTTATATACACAGCTTTTGCAAAACCTATCATTTATTTTATCAAAATGTGTGCATGTTGTTCCTCTATACTACTGTTGTAAATGTTGGATAATGCTGCTAAATATGCTCCAAGTTAAAAGCAAGCAACATGTATGGGTTAGAGCTGGGATAATATATATATATATATATATATATATATATATATATATATATATATATATATATATATATATATATATATATATACTATCATATAATACTGGTACAAATATTATTGCAATTATTGAAATTTGTATTATTATAATATTATTGTAATTGTAAATATTGTAATTTCCATTGCGAAATTATCAATGGAAATCAAGTATTATTAGTATTATTTGCATATTGACATGAGTGATAGAGGGGTAGGATTAAAGAAGTATATTCCTACTCCAACTTAATAGTGTAAATTGATGTAAATGATTGTATTATTTTCCTTTTTTTAACTTTTTATTTTTTTTTTATCAATAATTTTTTCGCTGCATCAAAGACGCACCCAACGATTATTGTTTTTCAGTTAGATTTGATTAAATTATTGATAATCTTTTCTTTTCTTTTGTCTTAAAGCACTTCAAAAAACTGAAATCCTAACATCTGAAAATATCTTGTTTTGGTGCATATTTTGAGTATTGAGTAGAATTATTTCTTTCCATTGGCAGATAATTTATTCTATTTCAAATGTTTTCCTAATTTGGGTTAATTCAGTGTTTAATTTAAAAGATTAAATTGACTAAAAAATGAAATCCTAGCTAATGTTGGACTAATTGTAAAAAACGCACGCAGGTTCAAGACCTCCTTGGTCCTGGGTCTGGGACCTTTCTGTGTGGAGTTTGCATGTTCTCCCCGTGTCTGCGTGGGTTTTCACCGGGTACTCCGGCTTCCTCCCACAGTCCAAAAACATGCTGAGGTTAATTGGAGACTCTAAATTGCCTGTAGGTGTGAGTGTGTGAGTGAATGGTGTGTGTGCCCCATGATTGGCTGGCTACCATCTGGGGTGTATCCCTGCCTCTCGCCGTAACGTGCTGGGATAGGCTCCAGCAGACCTCTGCAACCCTAATGAGGAATAAGCAGGTAAAGAAAATGACTGACTGACTGACAAATCATAATAATACTATTATAAAAACACTGTTTATTTATGAGCACACAGCCTGAAATAATGTATCCTTCTTTGTGCAGACCAAGAAACCCTCGCCACATGTGAAAAACAAATTATAAATGTCAGTTTACATCCTAAATGATGAAGTTTTGTTATCCAACAGTACGTGGACCTTTTAAACTCCTCTTTCTGAAACTGTTCCAGGTAGCATCTAATTTGTAATAAAACATTATGTTTCCTTTTACATAACAAAAAACATGTTATTATCATAATGTGGTATGCTTGACATTTCCTGTGGCTTAAAAATATATTCAATGCGCTGCAAATATACTGAATACCACCCACTCAGTGACAAGTACTTCCAGTACATCCGTCTCTTACTCTTTTTTTGTTTTGTTTGTTCCACTTGCTCTCTCCTTTACCTTATGCAATCAAACGTTTCCACCAGTCACTGCTCCTGACAATAGCAACAGGATAAATTTCCCGGAAACATTTCATGTCTTATCTGATGACAATATTGTCAACACAGAAAAAAAGTGTAAAAGGCATCAGAGAATTACCCGGCACACTAAAGGTTTTTTTCCTGTGTTCTCATATTCTAATGGTTGATAGCTGACAGGCCCGGCGCTCATTAAAGATCTGGGGAGGAGAGGAGGAAAACAGCTCCGCTGGCAGGTGCACTGGGTGAAGAAAACAGCTGTGACACCTTTCAATTGAAAGGATGTCATCATCTCAATGTCTTTACACTGGCTCCGTATCAAATTTAGAATCGGATTTAAGGTGCTCGACATCGCTTTCAGAGCGCTGCGTGGTCGGGCACCTGCATTAGCGAGCTGCTGCAGCTTCACGTCATGTCTGAAGCCTTCTCATCAGAGCGGGTTAGTTGTGCCTCGCTGCAGGCTAAAACTATAGGAGATTGTGGCTTTGAGGTTTGGGCTTCTGATCTTTGGAACTCATTGCCTTCAGACTTAAGATCTGTAAGCATTGGAAACCTTTAAATATATTCTCAGACCCACCATTTTAAAGATTTAAAGGTTTAACGTCTTCCTGATCTTGTTTTTCTCTGCCTACGCTCTAAAAACAAATGTATTGGTTCAGCATCTACATTTACCGCAACCATTTGCATCATTTTTTTTTTGTTTTTTTTAATATGACAGCTTCTAATGAAATTATGTTTGACATGAACTTAAATATGACTTAATTAATAATTGATAGTATAAACATAAGTTTATTACAAGGTTATTACCGACAGAATTAAGTTGTTTCAATTAAGTTGAGTTAAGGAGTAAAGGAAGAAAGGGGAAAAGGGCAGAGGAGAGAATTGAGGAAGGAAGGAGGGAAGGAAGGAATGAACATTGAGGTCAATTTGACCCTAGAGGACAACAGTGAAGGTTAAAAAAATAATAATTCATGGCTTACAATAACTTGACTACTGTTTTAAATCAATTAATGCATACATTTAAATTATACACCTGTATAACATCAGCACAACTCATCCAATAATGTTTTCAACTTAAAAGGTTTGTCTAAATCAATACATACGTTTCACTTTTTCTTTCCTTCTCTTTTTTTATGTCCCAACCATGTATTTCCTTACATGTTGGTAATGGCTCCCTTGAGTTACTTGTGTATCATTTATGTTTTATGTCTTTGGTTTGGTCTCCTGATGAGACTTGTCATTTTGTTTTGATGAGTGTTGACAAGTTTCTTCTCATGGCGACGTGCAGCGATGTTCCCGACATGATACCAGTCTAATCAGAAGTTTGTTAAATACTTACTGGATTAAGGATCACTTCTGATTGCTCTCACTCCGTTGCATCCAACGTGACTTGATCCCAATGTCATCAGTCAAAATCCAGGAGGATTTAAAACGCAATCGAGTTTTCTGCTCTGCTCTTGTTCTGGTCAAATGCATCACAACAGAGTGCTTAAAGTCTGCCAGCGATACCACACGGTCATGGGTTCATCAGTGGGGTGAAATCCTCTTGTAAGACATGGAAAAAAAAAAGCCACTTCATCACTTCATGTGACATTGCTGTGCACTTTGGCAGCATATCAAGGCATGCTGTTTGGAGTCTTTTAAGTAGGAAGGTATTAAAATCGAAGATGGATGAAGAACAGGAACATCGGGGCGAGTGTGCTCTGTTTCTCTGCCTAACTACATCATTTGCATATTTGATTTGAGTGACAGAAATGCCAAAGTTGTGGATAATTGCGCCTCAGATTCCTGAAAGGACATTTTGTCGACAGTAATCCTTTTGATGACGAAGTTGATTAGTGGCAACAGTTGACAGGTGTCTGTCGTTTTTCCTCTAGAGATCTGCAGTTATAGAACCTGAGACAAATCACAGCTGCAGCAGATACACAGTGACATGTCAGGTGAGTCATCAAGCCGCCTTTGTATATCAAACTTTTTTCCAAATCAGACCTTCCCACAGCATTTTTTAAAATGGCCACTTCACTCAATGAACCCTGGGCTCCTCTTACTTTTTGTAATTCAGGGTCTTCATTGCCTTTCATTATCTCTTGGTAGATTCACATCAACAGATGCCCCAATGAGCTAAAAGAATTATCCACGTATTCTCTGTATTGTAAAATTGTGAAACTATAAACAACATTTTTAAATATGGCTCTGGAAAAGAAATAAGATCAGTTTTTCTGATTTTACAACTTATAGTTTCAGACCTCAAACAATGCAAAGAAACAAGATCAAATTCAAGAGTTCAGAAATCAATATTTGGTGCAGTAACCCTTATTTTTAATCCCAGCTTTCATGTGTCTTGTCATGCTCTCCACAGGTCTTTACCATTGTTCTTGGGTGATTTTATTCCACCCCTGGTAGCTCTTTAAGCAGAATGAGATGTGCATGTGTTGGAATTCAACAGACGCTGGAGTGGAATGGCTGGAATACATGTAGAGATGCTGATATCAAAAGAAAATGCAGTGGTCTCTTATTATTTTCCAGAGCTGTATAGTGAATTAATAATTTGATATTAAATTGGTCTTAAGAAAGTAACCTGTTGCACATTTATATTTTTGCAGATTGTTATTGACTTGACATGTTTCACAAATTCATCTTCCCGTGCAGCCACAAAAAATAAACTGTCATTTTGCTCTAATCGTTTTGATTATTCTACATGAATATTTTCATGTCAAGGCTGCATTTCACTGCTCTGAGTTCACTGTCACAGTCAGTCACAGTCAAATATTGTGAAAATATGCTAAATACTGTTGAATTCTGCTCAGTATTAAGATATCTAATTGCTTCTGTAACAGCACATTCTCCTTTAAGAAAACAGAAGAGAGAAAGTAGGGCATTTGGTTTTAGTGTACTATGCAAAATGAGGGGCTGCATTTCAACATTTTTCTCCTAAACAAAATCCAGATTTGCTGAAAGTTCAACTATGACTGCTTGAAACCTGGAACATCTATAACACTAAACGTCCAATTCGCTTTTATTGATTTGTTTTTGTCCTTTTTCGTTTTTTCCCCCCCCGTTTCTTTCTTCCTAACGACTGCCGCGTTTTAGGAGGGAACTAGAAGTGCAGCCGTATTTTATACCAGCGAGGAGCCTCTCCACAAACTCCACTAAAATCTCACATCTATTAGCCCCTAAACACTTGATATGTCCCAATAAAGGAAGCGAGCTCACTGAAGTTGAAGCAACACAATGAACAAGATTAGCCCAGTGTGTCGCCAGACTCAATGCAATTATGCTTCCAATTAGAGTTGGAAAAACATATCCAGCCACACACAGAGCAGGAAGAATGCTTGGTAAATATTGACCTGCTATACAGTAAAATACTGTGTACCACAGCTGCAGCATATGCAGCTTCCATTACTGGCATAATAATGTTGATAAATAAGCGTGTGTTGATTTCACAAATTAAATAATTGGATAAGGATCACATTCACATATTTTGGATTATTACAAAATTCTGTTTCATCTCATTATCTGTTATATATATTGCAGGGTTATTTGAGTCTTTATTTGACAGGTAATTGTGGAAAAGCAGGGAAAGTGGAAGAGAGAAATGCATTCAACAGCTACCACGGCTCTCTGAGATTTTCTTTCAACGCTCAACCTAATGAAGCTGGTGTTTGGTTGAAATATGGATTCTGTTTACACATGGTGTTGTACAGAGATGATTCTTCACTGGTTTAGAAATGCATTTCAACCAAACTGTAGTACTTGAGCTGCCATCTGCTCTCCATCTAAGTTTCAAGGACGTAGTTTAACTGGATTTATCTGTGCAGATATATATCGAGATATCCAGCTATGAGGATTCTGTCGCCATTAGGATAAAATGTGGGTGAATGGAATTTCAGTTCAAATAGTTAGATTTGTTTAAATACATTTTTTTGTTTTGGCAAATAAATGATTCAAAAATATGACCAAGGATGTGATCAAAAAGAATTTTCCAAGGAAGCAGACAACAAAGTCCATAGATTTTATAGATTTTACTGATCTACTGATTTACTGATGATGAGAAGTATCTCAAAAAAAAAAAAAAAACACAAACTATATCAGTATAGCTAGATTCTGCAAACATTCTCAATTAGTGGACAGAAATTAGTTGTTTGTGGTTTTGATTTCCTGTTAAGTTGCTTTAAAAGCACTGAAAACCCAGAATGTTTGCTGCTTGCCAGCAGATGTGTCTTGGTGTCGATTTTGATTTCGCTACTATTCTTAGATGATCTGGTCCTTAAAGTCTGGGACCACATAACTTAATTGGTCTCAAGCGTTTACTAGACCAAACAGTGTGTTTCTGAGTGGCACACACAGTTAACGATTCAACCAAAACTACAGCTTAAAAAAAAAAAAAGAACCCAGAACCCAGAAAAAGTTATTAAGCCATGAAAAAAACACAACAGCGCAATGCTATCAGCTGTCAAAATCAAAGCTCATCTGCTTCAAAGCCTTCTTGTTCTTATAAACTTTGGGAGTTTTGGGGCCTAAGAAAGTGTCTGTTTTCTCTATTTATCCCAGATGAATATCAGTTTGCCGGCTCGCTAAGCCCGCATCGCAGTTCAATATCCTGCTGTGTGTTAAGGGACGAATCAGAAACTAAGAGAAACACAGAAGAACAATGAAGGAGAAATGTTACATCGTTCGCCATAAGGAGACACACACATGCACTTTTAGTCGCATGCATACACTGCATATGGGCCCTTACAAACACACACAATGAGATACACCAGAGACGCAGATGAAACGCTTAAGCAAAAAAAAAAAAAAAAAAAAAAAGAGCCCTTTTATTAGAGAAAAGAGGATGAAAAAATGATGGGGGGAGGAGAAAAAAAATTGTAAAATGCTGAAAAGAGTTAACTGCAACTTCAGAGGTTCACACATGCCAGGGTGAGAGCTGGGCTGCTGGGGGGGATGTGTCAAAGTGAGGCCCCTGTCTGAGGAGATTTAGGCCTCAGCCAGAGATGAAACAGAGTCTAACCCCAACACAGAGCCTTGCGGTCTTCTGCATCACTCCGCTTGTGTGAATGAATGTGTGTGTGTGTGTGTGTCCGTACGCATTTGTCCCTGCAAGTCTCTGGGAAACTATTGTACTGTGGGCATACATGTGGGAGTCCATGTGCAGAAAGTATTCCATTGCCTTTTGTGCGCACATCTGAATGAATTCTTAAGTGTGTGCACGTGGTTGTATGGCTTCTTGCCTGTGTGAATGTGTTAATGTGTGTGTGCGCGCATGTATGTGCGAGAGAGAGAATCCCATGAGCGTTGTGCGTCTAACACTTTCCTCCCTCAGATCCCTCAACCGCTGTTCTGTGGTCCAGATTTCATTAGCAGCGCCTCTGGCTTCTCCTCCGCCATCTGACTCTAATCCTTTGGCTTCCTTTGACATGCATCTGACTAATGAACGTCAATATTTTGGTTCGAGCGATCAGGATGTGAAAAAACAGAGGGCATTAGTTAGGGTTAGAGGAGCAGAGGAGCAAAGAACAGAGTGTGTGTGTGTCCATGTATGTACCGTCTGTGGCTATGATGATAATATTACAAAAAAAAGGTTTAGTTAGTGTAAAATGAGAGAATGACAAGATATATCGCTGTCATTAACATATATCAACCTACCGATGCATTATTCTGTCCTCTTTTTTTTCAAATTCCAGCGACATATCCATGAAAGTAAAATCTCAAATGAAAAGGATGCTCTTCAAAGCTCAAGTGAACAAACCTCATTACAAATAGGCTATAGCATCTTCTAAGGCAGCAGCTCTTTGAACATTTATGGCTTTGTAGTTTTTTTTTTGTTTGTGTGTTTTAGAATGACCTCAATTTATGTTTTGCACAAATTGTACAAAATCTGCAAGGTGGGAATGGACTAAGATGGCTCATGGGGAAAACACTTGGCACGAGATGAAGTAATAAGCTTGAATGGACACGTTTACAGGTCTGGATCTTTGTAATAATTTTTAAACATTGATTAATTGCTCGGAAACTCATATTCAACCGGTAGCACAACCGTTATACAACCCCTCGGTTCAGCCTCTGTCTGAAACAGGCCTTTTTAGCCCCTGTCTCTTTAAGGCAACAGGAGCTGCACCTCAGCCTGCTTGGTAGGCTGCGTAAACACACTGTTAAAATAGGATTCCACTTCTTATTCTAGTCCTTTGCTCGAGATGTCAACTTCTCATGGACACGTTCACACCGACTCCGCTGGGCTTTGGACCTGCAGGAAGCATTTCTATAGAAAGTTTTGGAACTTTAACTTTTATCTATCTATCCTATCTAACAGTTCCCACAAAAAAGCTCTTTAGTCATCATTTATTGTATTAGTTTATTATATGATTAGATGTAAACACACATTTACAGGTCTGTATTTGTATTATTTTTTAAATAGAGATCATCTAGAAGCCCATTACTAGTGGGCTTTTTTGACTTATTTTCCTCACATTTTGCATTTCTTTCCCCCTCAACATTCACTTTTCACCATGTTACTCTTCCATCTCCTTATCTCTGACACACATTAGACCTGTTGTCTCTGCCTGTGCGCAGCCCTTCAGCAGAAACAAGTCACCTTTCTAATCCAAATGTGGCAGTGCCATTGTCAAGGGGGAAAACAAATAAAGTTGATACAGGATATGAAGTGAAATCGTGCAGCTCCTGGATAAACCGGGATGGTCGGCGATAGTGCTAGTGGGAGGCAGAATGAAGCAGAAAAGCTGTCGATGTGTTTGAGCAAAGAGAGAAGGCTTCAGGTAAAGAGAGAAGAGACTCTTGACACGTGCAATTGAGAGCGGAACAAGGCGGTGGTGGTGGTGGTGGGAGGTGTATGCCTTATCCTTTTTTTTTTTACAACCTCTCTTTGCAGGGAAGAACATGAGCTGAGTTCTTGTGTTATTTTTTTTTCACTGCACCTCCTTCTCAATCACTCAGTTACACACTTTTCACACCTGGGAGCTACCGAGTACAACCACAGTATTATACCGTTGGCTCTGAATGGCTCCACTTGGAGCAGTTAGGGATTAAGCACTTTCCCTCAAGAGCAGCTCACTGGCAAACTTGAGGAAGACGGCTCCCTTTTCTCCCCGGATTCCCAGATTCTACAGTCACTTCAGGGATTAGAAGCGGTGCCCGTATTTTCAGAAGATTGTTTCTCACCTCTTATTCCCCCCCTAAATTTACTACCACCACGAGGTAGGGCACCACACACACAGATGGAACAGTGTTGTGTTGTAATATATTTTTAAACCCAGGACATCATGGTTGCAGTGTAAAACTTAACTGTGTTAAATACAGTAATGTTACATTGCAGCGCATTGCAGTACAGTAGTAGTCAGTTATCGTATTATAATACAGTGAATCACCCAATACTCGAAATACACCTCAAGTCACAGTATTTAAATGTTAAATATTTAATTTTATTAATCACTCAATACTGTAAATATATATTTTTTTATTTTACAGTTAATCACATACTGAAATACTGTAAGCGCAATTGAACTCACAGTATTTATTATTTTTTTATTTTATTTATTTTACAGTAAAGACACAATACTCAAAATGTAAAGAGAAGTAGAGTACTTCTAAAATAAAGCTTCTATATTAATACTTCTAAAAAAATAATAATAAATAAATAATTACAGTAAAGTTGTGATAATTGCTGCCAGTTAGTTACCTTACATTTTAAGGTAACAGAGTTTGGGCATATTTGAAAACTGTGGGTTGGACTCAGGTTTGGGTTTAAGATCTGACATAAAGTCATCTGTGACAAATACACGTTTCAAATGCAAAATGTATTATTGTTTGGCCTGAATCAATTCCAAAATAATTATTTAAACAGAAATGTTATGATAGCATGTTTCAATTTGTTTTAAATCACACATATTTCACTTTTGGAAACTCTTGGTCATTCTTGTCATCCCATAGGAAATTAATATGCTCCTTTTGGACCCATGTTGTGCATGAGAAGCGGTTTTTGTAGCTTGAGGGTTAAAATCCTGCGGTGGCACACATCTACATCTTTTTTTTTTTTTACTCATTGTGGTCTTGGCAAAGCTCAGGTATTTTTGGGAAAGGTCTAATTTCAACCAGACTATACAATAAATGATTGACATGTGCTCTGCTTTGCTGGGACTTAATGTATAAACCTCATAAGCCGCGGAGTGGATTGTCACTGAGCTTTACTAATACTGTAAATGCTGGCTTTTTTCATTTTTTTGAATAAATTTAATGCTTGACAAATAGGCAATAATCTGACCAGATGTCCTCGCTCTTACTCATCTTAAAGCACGGATGGTCCGGTCCAGGCTTACGACTTGGCAAACGCATTGCTTGCGTGATCTAGTTTTAACGAAACCTGGATTCCTAGGCAGGAAAACTGTAAAGAAAGAAATGCTTTAACGGGGGAATGGGGGTAAAAGCGGAACGACATTAGAGAAGATTTACGATAGGAGCAGAATGTACGGTAGCAGGAGGAAGATATGAAAGGCAAAGATCGGGAGAAAGAGAAAACCCAAAACAGATTGAAAAACACGAATGACACAGGAAGAAAAGAACTTTCATTAAAAGTGTCTGTGCGTAAGTGCGTGCATGCGTAGACGTCACATCCCATTCTTAGCAAGCCTTCAATCACCATGTGATTTACAAGCCTGGGTTTCTGTTACCACATTTTACTGCCTACAGGCCTGTGAGCAGGGGCTTTTATTTAGCAGGGACTTAAACTCTACGGGTAACAAGTTGTCTTTTTTTTTTCTTTTTTATTTGGCAGCGGTTTCCAACTGCAATGGTTTTCTTCAGTTTTCCTGACCACATAGCAGGAGGAGAGGGAAGGCGAAGAAGGGGGGGGGGTGGATGGATGGGGAAGGCCAGGGAAAGGAGAAAAGCAGCCAAATCAGAGCAGCATGGAGGAGGAGAAGGAGGAGGAGGAGGAGGAGGTGAACAGAAGGCTGACGATGAAGAAGGCAGCATAAGCCAGGGACAAGAGGACTTAAACAAGGTACGGGAGCTGAATGGCAACATGAAAGATATCAGAGAGGATGGAAATTCAAGTCAACAATGTCTTCCAAAGTAATAAAAAAGCCTGTGTGTGTGTGTGAGAGAGAGAGGGAGACAATGAGAAAGAAGGAGCCGAGGGAGAGTGTGAACAAGCAGCTTGGAGATCGTCTACTGTAACAGCAGTTTCACTGACTGTTCATCTGTATCTGATGTGCTTTAAATCCTCTATGACATCTGCCTCAATGTCCAGACAGGTGTAGACGGACCAAGACCAATAAGTATCTGTGTCATTCACTTCCTGTACCTACTAATGTGAAACAATATTAGCGATATAGCATAAAGATGGGATTCATGGAAGGAGCTCTTTTTGGATGTAACTTTAGAGATCCCCTGGGTGAAGCTGCTCAACTCTAACTCCACCCACCAGCTTATGCAACACAGTATGAAAACAGAGTTAAATAAACCGCAGCATGCTCTTTTCCTATATGGACTAGACTTATTGGGTTCAGATAATCCCCATGTAGATAAAAAATGGCTCATTCTAAGTTAATAAAAAATAATTCTCATTTTGATTGAATTGTATGCTAATTACAATTTATTTAAGACTATTATATTCCATTCCTGCCAAGATAATGCCGCTACAGTAGCTCTCACATAAAGTTCAGGTCAGACAGTGATTCATTCATCCCAGCCAGCTTTCGCTGATCGGGTCAGGTCAAGGTCAGTTCATGGAAAAAAACAAAAAGGAAAGAAACCCTCCAGAAACCGGTGTGATCCAACAGAGACCATTTCCTATACAGGGTCTCGGTTCAGCTGGTTTGGTCTGTTTTGTTCAGATCTGTCCAAACAAACCCTACGCTTGAGACACACTGGAGTCTGATTAAACTGGACAAACACTACACAGGTTTCGAATATGCCCTCAGTCTGTATGTGCAAGAATCTGCCCACTCAGCTGTAGGGATTTCGGATTAAAAGGCCTGAGAGGTAGTAATAAGATTGTTGCTCTGGTATCACACAAGTTCATGAATTGAACTGAGCTGTACTAAGGGTACACATTTAAGAAAATTGAAATGGATTAAAAATGGTTTGTCCAAATGAGGGTGTGTTGGACTGTTACATAGTCCTAATAGACAAATTGTACATTGGGCAAGACAATTGAGGTATTGAGAGACATGCAAATACAGTTATTGTAAGAAAAGGGCTACAATTAAATGTGGATGTCAATCTCCATATCAGTTTTGAAATTGAATTGAAACTATAATGAGAAATATCTTACTAACTTACTATTATATATGTTTATATGTTATATATGTTATGTTATAAATAAATGAGTTTAGGCTTGGTTTCTGTTCCGTTAGGCGATAGTGCTGGGACTTTCTGTGAATGGTCTTGGATCAGGATGGCTAAGGTAGCTTGGTAGCTTGGTTTAGCGTAAGGAAAACGTCTCAGTGTGAAAGAAGTAAAGAAGGAGCTGCTGCAGGATAGCGCTGTGATACTTAAGTCTATGGGATTTTAACTTTTAATGATAAGAATGAAGTTTTGAATGTCTATTAAAAATAATCCACAAAAAAAGGATGCACACCATTGTGCCATGCGTCAGCTATATGCACAAGCTGAGGTTGATGTGACAAACAGTCCAAGTATGCGAGCCACAGACACACAGACGCCCCTAACTTTTATAGATAGAGGTTTGTGTTTTACTGCCACTGTTTTCGGTGCAGGGACACTTTCCTCACTTTTGCTCCCTACCTACCCTCCCTTTTACCTACACAGCTGCATGCCAAACACATCATCTGTGGGATGTTCATGCACAGGCCACTGTTTGATGAAATTATGCATATTGCACCGTTGCACCACTGTGAGTGAGGGGGAAGAGAAGATGCATGAAGAACATGAGCAGAAGGAGGAGGTGGAGAGGTTGAGGGAACCAGAAAGAAGATGTTACAAAAAAAAGAGGAAGGAAAAAAACCTGAAGGAGGGATAGTCAGGAAAGTGCATGGAAAGAGAAACACAAGCAGAGAAGCTGGTGTGACAGGAGACAAGTAGATGAAGACGGGGCAAAAATGGCAGAGAAAGACACAGGAAGAGGAACATGAAAGGTGGCAGCGACAGCGAGGTGGCAGAGGCTCCGGGATCAGTTGGCTCTGTCACTCTAAAATCATTAACGGCTGGCTTCTTCCCCGTTAAAAGTTAAACCCCACTGAGACCTTCATACCAAAAACAGAATGCAATGCCTGTAAAGTGAAAAAAAACCCTCAGCATGCACCATAAAGGGGTAAATGCACTTTTTCTTGCTTATGTTTTTCTTTTCTCCACCTCTTTGCCACCATCTTTGCAATTCCCAGTTATTCATCCTCATAAATACACAGTGCACCTGTTTAGCAGAAATGATAGCACATTAAAAACTCATGTTTGCATGTATTCAGACAGACAGACATACAGATAGAGACAGACAGGAGGGACAGGACAGGACTTTATTGATCCCTTTGGGAGGTTCCCTCACAACATACTCCAGGGGATGATTTACCTGTATTTGCTTTGGCAACTAATTTTCATTGCCATAATGAGCTTCCATAAGCTTTTTACACATGCACTCACACACATCCAACACACACACACACACACACACACACACACACATAAAAATGACTCTACATAGAGCCACTGAGAAAGGATGGGCTTGTTAGGCTGTGCTGCCTGTTTTCAGCATTAATCTACTTGAAATATATTTGAAACATCATTTACATGAACCTGTCTGTCTGGAGGCACTTAGCAGTCAAACGTATGTTCTTTTGAAAAGGTTTTCCCACAGGATTTATTTATTTATTTATTTTTTTGCATAGTCTGTTTAAATTGATCTAAACTAAAAGCTGCAGCCATTTTCGCCACTGAAAGCTAAGGCGTCTGTCTTTCGTGTCATCACATCGTCATTAAGTATTGCATTTCGTTATGTGTGGTGAAAACCGTGGTGACAATGCATGGCTTTGCAGAAAGGTGGCGCCAAAGATGCAGAGAAGCAGGTCAAAAGTTCATATCAGAGGTTTTACAGATTTAGGGGAAATGTCAATGGCACTGGGGAAACGTATACATTATATATCATATTTATTGTTTTAGATCAATATATTGTGCTAACTTTTAGAGTAAAATTTGACCAAAAAACATTTTTTTTAATTATTACACAATTTCAATATTTTTTAAAAGAAATATGATGATTAAATGTATTTCAGGAAATAGCAACAAAATAAGAAAAAATACCAATGTAGGCATTGGTGGACTATTTTATTTTATTTATTTAAATTTCAAAATTTTAACAAAAAAAAAGACAACTCCTGTCACTATGAAAATTTAGTTAGAATATTCTTAAGTGATATGTGTAATTTAGTATAATACATTGTAAATTGTATTCTCTGCTATTCCCTTTTATCTCTTTACAGCTTCATCGTGTTTAGCCGACACAGTTAACCTCTTTTTTTTCCCGCTTTAATTAAAGTAGACATTTGTAATTCATCATATCAAATATTTATAAGCATTTGAATGAACTCCTCTCATAACCTCTCGTGAGTGTTTTCAGCAGGAGACGGAATAAATAGGCCAGAAGAGTTATTTTCTCTTTTTTACTTAAAGTTTATATAATTTGAAAGGTGTGACTGAAAGGAGAGACGTGGCTTTTCGAAATCCTCCTTAAAGTTCTACATCCACTGTGACCCAAAAAGAAGAGAGACAAAACCATTTACCCGAATCCCTTATTGAGTGGAAGAGCAGAAAATGAGAGCACAACACTTAACTTTTAAATAAAGTACATTTTCTTAGCATTCTCATGCCCCTGGGCAGTTTTTTTTTTTTTTTACTTGTCTTGTTTTCTTGTATGTGTGTGTGTGTGTATGTGTGTGTGTGTTTGGTTATCTTTAAAACCACATACCACCCTTATAGTGCAGTTCAGCTCAGCTTGGCTCTCTTCTCGTCTTCACTTCTGATTCCTGCTGAGCACCAACTGCTCTGGGCGCTGCCACTTTTTTGGCCATTGAGCGCAAAATAAAAGCTTCCAGTCTTTTCCAAAAAAGTTCATTCACTGGAGACTGAATATGACTTTTGAGCTAATTCCCAGTCATGTGTTTATGCAGCAGATTTTTCCATGGATAACTTTGCAAACTTGGTAAAAAACACTTTTGTTGAGCTGGGTATTAGATCACATTATTCCAATGAAAAAGGTTAACTCATTTATTTTTTAAATTATTTTACTAACAGTTTTTATCATCTTCCAAAACTGACACTATATCATAGTCTAGCGTCTAGTCATGCCTTTTCTTTGTGAACTTTGGTGGTTCCCTGCAATTTTGACCCATTTTGACTCATTACCTATTAGCCAACATTAAATGTAAGTGTTAATGACTCCCATTGAAAAGCCATTCTTGAAGCCTAGTATCAGGACAAGTAGGCTACTAATTGCCACTTTAGCCGGGCCCGATAATAGAATGTACATTAAGAATGATTGATTATTCATTCGTTCAAATTTCCCTGAATCAATTAAAGAAATTATGTAAAACAAGCTTCCCGGTGAATCTAGTATTTCAAACAGCACCGATGAATTTCATTTGGGGAAAGTAAAAACTCACTTCTCATATTGGAGAACTGCCCTTTGTAGCTTTAATGAGGAAGCCTCCGGAGAGAGTGTTGCAGGAGAGGGACTGTGGGGGAGAATTAAAAGCACGATAAAGGGAGGATATGATGAGGGGAAGAAAACAGGCCGGTTGTCGATCATCGGACAAAAGAAAGGAAGAAACGGTGAAACAGAATTAAGAGAGAGAGGCTTCAAAAACCTGAGCTGCCCCTTTAGAGGAGGAGGAAGATACAGCACGGGGGTGGATTGACTGTTCGAGGGCGGGTGTTAGTGCATTGTCATCGGAAAGAATAAGAGATAGGAGATCTTTTGCTAAACAGCCTACACTGTTCTGAGTCTAAAAGTAACACATCAGTCATAGGTGCTTATATAATATGGAAAATAAAATCAAACTGAATTAAAGGACATAGAACAATGCTCCATGCCAAGATTAATTCTGCCTTTTACTTAAGTATGCTTTTCCATATGGGCACATCAGCATGGAGATGACATTTAAAGCTCCCATATTGCAGAAAGTGAGATTTGAATTGCTTTTTTAATCATAAGGAAGTCTATAACTATGCATCATAGCAAATTCCTTTTAGCTCCAATAATAATTTAATGTAAACAAAGAAAAAAAACAAGAAATAGTTGTTCTATTTACTACTACATCACATTACATATTTCTACCCTCATATAAATGAAACCAAAAGCGTTTGTCCCTAAATCATTTTTTTTCAGTGTTTGGTGGTTATTTATGTGCTTTCTAATGTAACAGCATCAACAACCTGTGTGTGTTTCTCTCTTCTGAATGCCCTTGCATGACCACAGCTGTGGCGCATACGGGCTCATAGACGATATAAATAAGGTCAGACTTCTTCTTCTTCTTCTTCTCTCAGTGAGAGAGCAGCCGGCTGCTGCACGCTGCTCGCTCATTGCTTTCAAAACAGCAGCCTCTACTTTAAACCTTATTTGCGCTAAATCAAACTGAATTAAACGAGATGGAACAATGCTCCATGTAAAGATTCATTCAGACTTTTACTCACGTATGCATTTCCATGGGCATACCGACATGGAGATGGCATTTAAAGGTCCCTCATTGGAGAAAGTGAGATTTGAATTGCTTTTTGATTGCAAGAAGGTCTAGGTGTTGTACAAATATTAGGGCTGTCAAAGAAGAGAAATGGCCTCACCTCATCCTCAACTGGTCCTATATTGATGCAGTCTAAATATTCCTTGTTTCATGGATGAAGCGGTTCAGAGAGAGAGAGAGAGAGGGAGATTCTAACTGTCAAAAGAAATAGAAGCTGCATTTTAATCTTTTGAGTCCTAATTCTGTATTACACTGCATTCACAAGTTGGACACACTACATTATCACATCCACCTGTTGTGGTCTGTCACAATGGAACCGCCAGCACTGCCTGATCCAAACGTTCCAGTGATCTAATCAAATTCCTCATATTGTCGCGTGTATTTACTGCTTATATCAGAATGAGTTTCACGAAACAGACGTTAGATACTCCAGAAACGCTGTTTCATTTGCATTTTAAGGTTGTTAGGCTTGTTTTTGACATATTTTCTGAGCATCTTTTCCAATCCTCAATGCAGTACCGAGATTCCAGGTGGTTATTGAGAATATTTATCGTTGTTCCAATAATAATGAACATGCATTTGCTTTAAAGCAAGCATATTTGTCCACTTCCATGATTGTAAGAGAATAAAAACTTGATAATACTTGAAACATCCCTTTAAGCTTAGATTCCATTAGATACTAAATGTTTGATGAATTAACTATTGATTGACAGCCCTAATAAATGAATAAATATACACATATAAACACTGTCCCATGTTATGGGGAGATATCACTCCCCACTGTGCTATTATTGAATCATACTCCTGTAACCATTGTGAAATAATGGGAACACGTTGAACTCTAAAACACCCTCCACAATCACCTCTAACAGCGATTATAGGAAACATCCTGTGATACGCAATCCTTCATGTTTTGTTTTGTTTTTTTTTGTTTTTTCTATATTTTGAGACGTTATCATGCATTCATTTACAGTCTGTTTACATGATAAGTTGACCATACATTATGAAGGAGAGACAGCAGGCATCTGAGAAAACACAGGTGGTGCTGAGGCACTCCCATCTGTCCTCACTGTTGCTCTGAATCATTCCGTAAAAGAAGAGCCTGCGTGCTTTGGTTCAGACATGTTGTAGCAATTCCATCATTTTACAGCTGTATGAAATTCTGATGAAACAAAACATATTCTGGGATTAAATTGGATTAAACAACTGGATGCTTCTTAAATTCCAATATCATCAAAAGGTCCTTTGTAACTATGTGTACCTAACAGATATAAGGTCAATTTTCAATCTGTTATCTTTAATTATAAGATCTGCAAAGGGATATGTTTTATTGAAATAGCTGTGTGAGTTCAACCATTAAAATTGTTTCAGGTTTACTCATAGTGGAATTTGTGAAGCCGCTGTGTTTTTCAGGATGTGCTCATCTTGTTCAAAACAACTGAAGTAAGTTTCCCCAGCTTTAGTCATTCCTCATGTTCATATTGGCATATTAGAAATCACCTTCAAATGTGCTTTCAATGTGTCCACACTCAGTCAAGAATGCAATTAAAAGGTCATCCGAAGCGTATGCGATGCTTCAGCAGTGAGCCAGTCATATCAGATGACCATCTGGTATGTTCGCAATCTTTTTAGCCATCGAGTTCTCAAAGTATTCATTGGTTTGTTTTGGGTGTAACATGAACTCAATCAATCAGCATGATAATAGCTAGGTGTGCACTTCTACCTTGCTTGTTGATCTTTTGGCAAGTTGATGAGATGTGTGTCATGCGCTGTTACTTGCAATCATCAATGTGCCATTCATTAACAGACATCTTATTTTCCCATCCATCCATTTTCTATACCTTTTTATTCCTCATTAGGGTCACTGGAGGTCTGCTGGACTCAAACCCAGCGTACTTTGGGTGAGAGGCAGGGATACACCCCAGACAGGTTGCCAGTCTACAGTAGGGCATAAACACCATTCTCCGTTTTGAAATAACCTATTAACCTAAGCAGGTTTATGGACTGTGCATGGAAGCCAATCAATCACCGTGTCACCCCCAAAAAACAACCATATATAAATTTAATAAATGTGTGGATCATACAGTCAGGCAGTTCTGAACTGTTTTTATGAATAACATCACAATTTTTTTTATTTATTTTTTTTATCATAGAAGCTGGTAAAAATACCAACAGAAAGCTTGTAACTTACACTTTAGAGTGTGTCAACAGACAAATCAGATCTTTAAAATAATAAGAATTTGATATAACAAGTTAAACTTGAGAGTGTAGCAGGGATCTCTCGTAACTCGGGCTGGGATGATGTGTCAATGTAATCGATGAACAAAAACGTAATAATAAAAATATATTCTATAGTTTAAAACAGAGAAACACACACAGCTTGTATCCAGAAACTGTTCCTTAAAACAAGCAGCCATGACTTACATGAGATTGTTATGTCACTACTATACAGTCACCACCAACCTTTCACAGCCATTCAGAGAGGAAGAGGAGAGGCTTAGATGCTTGAGAAAAGAAGATGAGATGAAGACGAAGAAGTAATAGTTAACAACTTGGACTTACAGCTTTTCTGCAGTAATGGATTTAAATAAAGTGTAGAAAGTTGATCAAAACATTTCCTACAAGTTCCACAAGTTTTTCTGGTTAATTACCCCCATCTGTATATCAGCATGGACGGAAGTCTGATGTCTGGGTCTTTTCTAGGGCTAGAGCTCTAGAGCTAAGCGGAACCCCATGATCTAGACCTAGTTAGTCAGGAGTTCATCCTACAGCAAGATAATCCACATCGTACCTCTGGGCTGTCAGATCATTTTCTGTCAGATGAGATATTAAACTATGCAAATTTCAATAACACCTGAAAAATCAAGGTGTTTTTGACTGGTGGTGTATACATTTAGCATTAAGCCCTGCAGTGTGAACGTAGCCTTAGTGTCTCTTATGAAGGAGAATGGTGTGGAGCACACCCAGCAGACTACACAGTGAACCATAACTCAGTAACTCACATGGCTTTGGACAGTAAGAGGACATGATCCGCATCAAAGAAACCCTCCAGCAACTCTAAGGTCACCGGAACGCAGGTCACCCTGCCGACAAATGGCCAGATTTCATGACGTCCTGCCACCTCCTCCACCAAACCATCTTTAGAAACACCGTCTCTGCATCATCGACGACGTGCTCTCTGATCCACTCCAAAGCTCCCCCGGAGCAGAACGGACAGCCGGTGCACCCCACCCCTTGGTGAACGAGGCACCCAGGCTGGCGACATTACCTCACAACCCTTCTGCGAGCCGGTCCAGTGGTACTTATCCAGCTCAGGCAGTCAGGGACACTCGACCAGGACGTCTGCCATGTCCTCTAGCAGCCAGCTGGGTAGCGGCTCAATATAGTATTATTTATTTATTTAGTAATATTTTTCCTACTGCTCCCTGCAGCAGGGCATGTTCCCAGTTAATACAGCCAGCACTGCAGCGATTACACACAATCCTATATGAAAACATAAATAGCATTTGGTGATATATGAAAAGTGTTGGGAGTAACGCGTTATAAAAGTAATAACTTGCTGTAATGCATTGATTTTTGCTGTAATGCAGTAATGTAAGGCATTACAGGAAAAAAAGAGTACGATTTTACTTGGTACAAATGTCAGTAACATGCATTACAATGCATTTTTAATCTGGGTTGAAGTGGTTGAAGCTTTTTGAAAACTTGTCAGCATGATCCTTTGTGCGACTTACAGCAATAATGACAAAGGTGACCTATACTTAGATTCCTGAATCCATATTTCCAGTTATTTTGGTGAGAGTAACTTAAAAGTAATGCAATAGTAGCCTTACATTTTAAATACAGTAATATTTTAACGTAACGAATCACTTCAAAATGACAGTACCAAGTTATAAATAACGCTATAAAGTTTTGAAGGAACTTGCCCAACATTGTATGAGATGCTATTTTCAGAGTCCTGCTGCTGACTGTCTGTACCATAGGTGAGGTTTGGGTGGTCCCTGTCAGTCAAACCTGACAGCCACTTCTTTGGACTTCATCAACGGAGGTCGATTCTCTCTGAGGGTGTCATCGCAGTCATGAAGTCTCAGTGTCAATAGTTGAACAGGTGATACATCTTAGCTTGGGCTAATCACCCGCGGCTTTCCGGCTGAACAAACGATTCCTCCGTGTGTCACTCAGCTGCCTCTCAAAATAAAATATAAAGAAAAGACAATTTCAACAATGACTTAAACCGCCGTCTGGTTTCTTTTTCACACACCTATACATGCCGGCAGCCAGAAGCAGGGGAGTCCTATAAACCCTTTCCTGCCCCTGCTGAGTGAGAGGAAGATCAGATGATGGATTATAGATGTGTGTGTCTGTCTGTCCTTAACATTCATAAGCACCTATGCAGCTGTGAAACAGGGCATACATAGTTCACATATAAAAATGGCAGGGAACCCCACCCCCCTACTCAAAAAAAAAATACCTTTTTAAGACCTTTTATTTAACCTTGCAAGTGACCACATTTAAAGTATTTATTGCATTAAGACTGAAGGTTGAACGTTATCTCTGACGGAGCACCCTAGTAGCTGAACAGTGACTGCACATGACCTCAACGATGACCATAACCTCAACGTCCTGCCCACCAAAAAAAAGACATCCTGACTGTGAACAGATTTCAGAATAATTTTTATTCCCCTTATACTATTTCTGTCTTTTGGCACAATACCGCTGAAAGAAATAGCAACCCAGCCTTATGCGTTATCTTGAATCCTGTTTCCAGAGGAAAATCATATGTATTCAATGTGATTTTAACCATCAAATGAATCCCATGTATCTTAAAGTCATTTTAAAGTGTGACAACACATCTTGTTTGCACATCCTGTATGCGTGTTTGTGAATCTAGGTTTAAGTGACGACTTATATATATAGACACACACTACCGTTCGAAAGTCACACAGACAATTTAGTGTTTTCCATGAAAAGTCACTTTTATTTACCGCCATGAGTTGTGAAATGAATAGAAAATTTGATTCCATTAGCCTTCTGGTGCAATGAGCAAACACATTGTACCATTAGAACACTGGAGTGATAGTTGCTGGAAATGGGCCTCTATACACTTATGTAGATATTGCCCAACATGAACACTCATCTCACTATTCTTGTTTTTAGCACATCAAACATGAGTAGGGTTGGGGTTCTTTGAAATGGATATATACTTTTTCTACCTATAATAACAGATAATAAATTATAATCGACTCATTCATCCAATGTTTCAACCGTTTATTTGGATGCAGCACAGTGAAGTCCATTCATCTGCTCGTCTCTATAGTCATCCATCCGAAAAGCCCCGACTTACACGTTCATCCGTTCATAAATCTGTTCAGCCATTTAACCGTTTACCCAGTTTGACACTTTCCCATGTATCACAGCATCCATCCGTCCATCCATCATTCACCCCACCTCTCACTTGGCTTTTCACTCAGTCTGATCAGTTACCGCTTCCCACAGTGCTCCCATCTATTTATCATGTGACGTGTCTTTCCACACATGCATTTGTCCACCTGTCACATGATCCCCTTGGCTTCAGAATTAATCCCATATAGGAATCCAACCATCTATCAAGTGAATTCCAGTATCCAGATTGACGTCGGTGCGAAGACGCATCCAGAATATAAATAATCGAGTGAGGCCATCTTATGATGATATGGGTTCAAAATAGAGATTAAATGATAGCGTTTGGCTGCTTTGCTGGTAACAAAGTATTTGAATCTGAGACTTCCACCAATCTGCCTTGAGCCAACCAGAAGAAGAATGGACAGCTCACAAGTGTCAATGTGAGTGTATAAATTGAGGCAAATAAAAGAAAGAAAAAAAAAGAATTTGTTGACTTCCTTTGAGTAAATAAAAACTTGAAAAGAATTTTATTGTTGGACATTTTTTTTTGTGTGTTAAGAGTGATTTTTTGTAAATGACAGGAGGTACAGCAGTTTCCACTCTGAAGCCCTTCATTAGGTGAGGTGGCTCCCTCACACCAGCCTTTGGTCTGGTTCAAAGGTCAGGCCACCTAAAGCTCGCTCGTTTAACTCCCCATGGTTAGATTTGCCCTTCTCACACATGTGTGTCATTACACATAACTCGGCCCCAAGACACATTCTTGGCCACATGTTAGTTGGATTAGATTTAGAGCCGTGAAGTGGCCTTTTCCTAAGAAAAAAAAAAAGTTTTAAAATGTTGGTTGAGTCGAACTTGGAAACCAGTGCCATGTGTTTATGGCTCCGCTTTTAGCTTTTAATACTCAGTTGTGTTGCTAGGAGGAGTTGGGCGGAACCAAAACAAAATCAACAAACAACAACAAAGCCAACATTTGGCCATTTATGTGATTTAGTGTGAGGATGCTAAAAAAAATCCAAATAAAAATGGGGCATAGAGAGATGTGTTAGGGTTAATATTGGATATCTAGGACCTAAACATCAAATTCATGCCTACATTATCTTTATGAACATCCAAGGGCAGAGTTGCATGATTACAGTATATATGCGGTTGTAATTAAATCAATATAATATATGCTGTTGTAATTAAATCAATATTGTATGTGAAGAAAATCCACAGTCTTTGCCTGAAACATTTCTGAAGATGAATGCTAATGGTTGTTGTAATGAGTGTTTTCTCTTCAACTGTGTGACATCTTGAATCGACTATTCAACAATCCTATTATTTCCACTTAACAGAATATATATTTTGTGAAAACTAGTGAAAACTACTACTACAGTCCGAATGACTGAGCATGCGGTTTCAATTCTGAGGGGCCAAGTCATCCCATTAGTGTCTAATTATTGGCACAAGGTTTTTTTTTCTGAGTGCTGCTGAGTGGCACATTTTGAGCCAGCAGGGTCAAACGCCATAAGATTGCCGTAGTTGAGATCGATGTCGAGTCAAGCGGTTACATTATGAATTTTCTTCAAAGTTGCGAGTATCACAGTGGCAGGAACCCTGTTGTAGTGGAGATTATTTGTATTCCGCCTTTAAATGATCTCGCCAACCACTGACAATTGTACTTATTTAGGTTGATGGTGGACTTTATTGTTTTGTCTTTTTGACCATGACAATTATTGTTGATATTCAGAATTATTTTCTCCAATCCTGTACTAACAGACAATCTACACTGATTATACAAGATTGTGTAGTAGTTGTAGTAACCCCACAGGTTAACAGCAATTACAGAAAACACAACATAACACAACATAAATACTAAACAATTCAATATCTGATGAATTCCAATACACTTTCACATATGTTTGAGACTCAGTACCAGAGATCTTATTCTAAAAAAGATGTTTAAGGCTCAACAATTTCACTCTCAATCATTTGCCCCACAGGCTCAGTCCCTGTCAACAGAAGGAAATTGGAAGGTTCGAAAATGTGATGTCTGGATTAACTTTGTGATAAATTGCTTTCCTCAAGGCATGCCAATGTGTCATGAAGATTACCAAGATCAAAGAAAGGAAAGAAAAATGTAACGATTCAAAATATCATGTAACACCAAACAACCATCAGTCCAACCCCCCCCCCACCCACCCACCCCCCAAAAGATTAAAGTAGATAATCTGTTCTGCAGTTACAACTGTGTCAATCTGATCATTAGAACATAATTAGCCACAATACCGCACTCTCTGCTTGTACTAATTGGAGAAACCCTCCCAAGCTGCCAGTTGGTCTGTGCTATGTGGCACAAAGTGAGTTTACAGTCATACAAAATAAAAAAAAAAAAAAAAAAGTATGAAAAACTGCAGGGAGAAGCCAATGCCTGTGTGTCTCCACTAATAACCAGCTGGTGCTGGCCAAGCTGGTTCCCTCGTTTCTTTATTTAATCAACGAGAGAAAGTTGACTGACCGAACTTGTTGCTGATGCTGCATTCATAGCTATTTTGCGTTGCAGTATGGCAAGTAATCACTAGGTTTAAACCGAACAGTTGGAAAGGGCTGTGCTTGCTGTTTCCTGTGTGAATGCAGAGAGCATACATTCTTAGGCAAACCTTCCAACGTGTGAAAATTTGAAATTATTCTTGGGCATTGTATGTCTCAGCGGTGATTATCCATTTCCATGTGACATTTTTACTGATCAGAATGACCCAAAACAGCGGTTAAAGAAACGATCAGGATAAATATGGCTATAGGGGTCTCGGTCATAGATCTTCCACCACCCATGCTGAAAAAAATATCCTCAATGGGGTTTAGGAAGGGAGTGTAATTTTGGTGTACAGAACCCTGCTGATCAGATGTTGCATGGCTGTGGAGGACCTCTCGGTGGCTGATGGCAGGAGACACATGGTCACATTCCCTCCCCGGTGGTCAGTTATGTTCCTCCCCCTTCTCCGCCCATTTCTTAACATCACAGTAGATCAAGGATTTCACGATGAACGTCTCTGGTATCAATATCAGATTCACTGCTGTGAATGACTACTTGGAAACAAACCGCTTTTTTTCCCCCTTATACTTTAAATTATAGTTTCTCCGCTTTTGACCCATTCCATGAGGGCGCAGTGGGCAGCAGCTGTGCCGCTCCCAGGGATCAGTGGGTGATCTAACCCCCCCAAGACCAAACCCTGGATACTAAGTGCCAAGCAGCGAGGTAATGGGTACCATTTTTTACAGTCTTTGGTATGACTTGGCCTGGGATTGAACTCTCAACCACCCAGTCTCAGGGTGGACACTCTACCACTAAGCTGGATATACTGCTGTAATACATAACTGTAGTCAAATACTTGATACAGTATGAAAAACCACACACGCATGTGTATTCTAAGAGCCATTTTTTGACTCTTTCAGAGTTGCATATTGAAACGAACATGACAGCCTGTTTCATCCTCAACATGCTCGTCCCAATAACGTGATGGTTGGGAGCACTGAAGTACAAAAAAATGCATTTCAGACAGTGTAAATTAGAGTACAACACTCCAAAGTTCTCCAAAGAAGAGATCAATATGTACATTTCTCCCTTTTTTTCCTCTCTAAAGATCCGGTTGAAAGAGACTACTCTGGAGCTGCTCAGATTCAGCTGTATTCTTTGTCCATCTTCTCTCATTGATATCCCATGGACAAGGACATGGGCAGCTAGAATGACATGAATCTCATGAAAAGCTATTTGTCTGCTTACCCTTGCTCTTCCTATCCTTCTTTTACATACGCTACCTTCAGGTCTTTGTGGATCCATTGATCCAGAAGAAAGGCCGTCTCTACCCCAAGGTTCTGATTTATGTGAACAATTTTGATTCTCAGTGGGCCTCATTCAGAAACAAAACCGCTGCTTAAAACAGTGCATGTGAATGTTTTATGCACAACTGATGAAGGCCTGGCTGTCTTCGAAAGCGTAAACACACATTTTTTAACCCATATTAAAACCACATTCATTAAAACAAAGGTTTTAATAGATAACAAATCATTACTGCACTAATGCTTTGGCCAAATGTATTAAATAACCGTGAAGTTGATGCCCTTTCATCCTTTTCCCAATTATTATCATCATAAAAATATTCAACTATAAAACTTTGTGTCCCTGTCCTGGCTTTCAATGGATTATATGAGAATCTCCATATTGTAACAGTTTTGGTTTTCATTATTTTCATTGACTTGCCCTATTATGATCACTCCCGCAGGTAATAGCGAATATCATCAGTTATGAAATAAATGACCTCCGGGTGAAATTCCTTGCTGGATGTTTCCCTTTCGCCCTCATTGCATGGAAATACTTTCACTTTATCGGTCCAATTATTGCGGCATGTCTCTTGTTACCCTATCAGCTTTATTGCTATACCATTTTTTTTTTCTAACTTGAGCCACAGTCCATATGTCAGTTCATATCTCACTGCCTCACTGCCTCATTTATTGCAGCCCTTTTTTGTTTTTACCATCATCATGCCTGGGGGAAACGTTTTGAACAAATGTGACTTTTCTCCACTCTTACAAAAACTGTCACTTTCTTCATGATAACCCTTAAGCAGTTATACTGCATTTCCTTATATAGAGAAATAGAGGCATGATTCTGATTAAATGACATACACACAGTTGTAGAAATAAAACTGGCCAGTGCACAAGTGTCTCCTTCATGTTGTGAACAAAGTAAAAGCAATTCTACGCACATAATGGTAAACCAAGTCCAGTTTTTCCATTAGATTCTAGCTTTGATTTTTTATGTATGAAAACAATCACAACTCTAATCACAATTTGTTCAGAGGGATCAATTCTTCCCTCACTGCTCAAAAAACAAACAATATCAATCTTATATAGATACTTTCTTTCAAGCCAATGCACAATATTAAATGAAAACAACCTTGTTTCTCTTTGAAATGATGCATTTTTCTCGCCGATTTTTCTGCTTTCTAACTGCCTCGCAGAAATCAACATGTCCCAAAACAAGATGAAACTTGAAATGAAACCTAAACAAAGCTTTAGCCAAGATTGCCAAGAGAGAGCGAACCGTCTAATATTCGCTTGCTGGCTGCTGCAGTCGAAACTTTCATTCAGTGCAAAAGCTCCGGGCTGCCAAGAGCTTGTGTCCAGATCAAATATCCAGGCACAGCAGACACTACACAGTCTTTTACTAGTGCACTTTTTGGCCAATGCATATTTAGTCAAAATCAATACCATGCTGGTGTGTGCTCTGACTTATTTCACATATATGCCTTGATAGGGAGAAAAGACAATTTTCATTTGAAAAGGGACATGCAGCGATGATTGAGTCATGAATACGATTCGACAAAGGGAGCAGAAGAGATGCAGAGATGTTTGTGAAAATGAGAGTGCGAGTGGTGATTGCAGTGAGTGTTTTAGCTGCATAGATGTATTTAAAGCTGCAGATAAACTCCAGGGATGTGCACAGCTTTAGGTACAGCAGACGTGTAGAAGTTCTGTTCATATGCTACTTTCTGGAGTCTGCGTTTCACAAATGAGCAGTTGATCAACCCCTAACTGAATCTGAAACATTTGTACAATTGTAAAGCCCATTATGGCAAATATGGGAATTGTGATTTTGGGCTATACAAATAAACCTGACTCAACTAGCTATGTGTGTGTGTGTGTGTGTGTGTGATGCGTATCAAGTGGAAGCCCATCTAGATTACCTGACACTCAAGTCTTTAGTAAGGGGCCAATATTCACAGCATCCCCACAGCTCAGATTGACAGGTCACATGACCAGAATGCATGCAAGTACAAGGTGGCCCCAAAGAGTGCTACATTGATATGCTGAAAGCCTTGTTGAAGAGCTTTGGATGTGACCTGAAAAGCTGGAAAACCCTAAAAAAAATATCCAGGAACATGCAGACCTCTGTGAGAGCAGGAGAAGCTCCTGTGCAATGCTGGAAGAGACAGCAGTGGTAAATCTGCCAAGGAAAGAGTTGTGGCTTCACCTCAGAGATCTACGTCCTCCCTGACCTGTCTGTTGCATCACAGAGAATAGGCTCGGATTTTGATGTGTTCAGCCATCTGTGCGCTCAACAAAACCCAACATGATGAGAGGCGACATGCCCCAGTCATTATCAACTATGATGGATGGACAAGCAGTAGGTGTGGGTTAGAAAGAGGCGATACTGAATAGTGCTCCACATCTTCAGGGAAACTGAATAAGTATTGCAATCACAGAATTCTTCATCTGCCATCCAGGGTCTGATTTAAAGCTTCCACAGTGATGAATGACAATGGGTAGACTAAATATTGTAATAATGGTTAACACCATTGCTCTATTATTATAATTTTTTTTTTCCATTAAAGACTCTACTCATTTGGGATTCATTATATTAATCTAAAATGTTATTCTACCCTCAGTATCATGTTCTAAAGTGTATTTCTCAAATCAAATTACATTTAATATGCTGAGATTATAATGACATATTAAAAAAAAAAAGGATTTGCACAAAAACGGTGAGAATTCAGCAAAGAATAAAATGTCTCTGCTATTGTAGGAGAGAACAATTTGACATCAGGATGCATTCCCCTGTTTGTGCAGGTCTGGGAATTATTTCCTTCTTGGATTCATATCTGTGTTCTTCAACATCCAAGTTAATTCTACAAAATTCTGATCATTGATCTTCACTACAAACTACATTGAGTTGTCCAGTTAGAATAAGCTGAGTTCTAATAACTTACAATTCATATATAATATTATAAAATACACTGTAGATGCCCCTTTTATCTTTTTTATCTATGTACGCCACTGAGTGTGGACTATTGTACTAATAAATGACAACATGTGGAAATCTTTCATTTCTTTGAAATTTCTCCTTGCTTTGTCTCACGTTTGCCCTTCAGGATTGTCATATATGCTAGTGTGCATAAAGAATATGACACGTTTGACTTCCTTGAGGGAGCACATCACAGCACATGTGGGAAAGATTATTCCGCTTACATTTTTATTTCATTCTGAATAAAAAAAAGGAGTGAGGAGAACAGGCTTTGCTGTTGCTGAAACTTTACAAATAGGAACAGACAGGAGTTTGGCATTGAAACGTTATTTCATTGTGGAGTAGCTTAATCTCCGCAGTGTGCACACTCCGCTTTTCAGAGTTAATGCTTCTTAAAAAGAAATGGCTGATTGTTTTGGACAAGCAATATGTTGCAGTATCTGTGACAATACTAACAGCATGCAGACGAAGAGACATTCCGATGTCTGGCAGGGAGCTGAAATATATCTATATAACTTCAAATTATTGAGGTTAATCAAATGCCTGTCAAAAGCAGAGTGAGCAGGAAAATCAGGAAAATTGAGAAATACAGACAAGATTCTACCGACTGACCCAAAGTGGCCGTATCCCAAGTCTCCTATCAGACTGAGGTCTGGACGTGCTCTACTTGCAAGATTGTCTGGCTCACAAGCCTTCCCCATAATGGATCGCACACTAAATTTCATTTTAATTCCATCTCTATTCAGCCGGGGTAGCCCCATGAGATGTAATGTCTCTCTCTTTTTTTTTCCAGCAGAAATCTGCAGCAGTCCAAGCCTGCAAATCATTATTACAATGAAAAGAAGACGAAGAAAAAAACATAGATAAACACAGACTTATTAATGCTAGTGAATTTTTTAAAATCCTGTCAGGATTGTGAAACAGAATTTTTAAGTGATAATCATTAGCACCACCATCCAAAAAAGGGGGTTGCCTGCTGAACCGTGTAAATGATGTATTACCCCACGGCATACATTATCAATGGCAGGATTAAACAAAAAAAGAATGATTTACCAGTCGAGAAATGTATAATGAATTTAAATGCTGAAGTAGTAAAAAGTGAATTGTCTTTTTTTGTAATTACACCTGTCGTCCATAAATACATGACTTAATAAAGGGGACTGGGGTTATACAATGCCTTGAAATAACATAAAACAAGACAAAAAAAAAGTACAATGATCACATTAAAATCCTTAAAATAGCATTTACTTCTTCTCCCTCTCTATTAAAGAAATCATGCTCCCAAACTACTCATGAAATCCTATTTTGAATGAGCTTGGACATGCTGCTTTCAGCAGAGGGATGTGAAAACAGCCTTTTAGCCTCAAACTCTGCGCATACAACATTCTGCACAGTTCCAACAAACTGTAAGAGCAAGAAGTGAAACATATTTTTTGAGTAGAGATTGACTTTAAATACGGTACCCAGCAGTGGCTGGATGCTAGATGTCGGAGCAACAGTCTGCCCCCCGCCAAGCATTAAGTGATGCAGCTGGAATGTGAAACGGGTTAGATAGCAGCATTGGCCACAGCAGGATGCAAAAATGAGCCTAGTAAAATATGGGTATGTTGATTATACACAGAGTTCATCTGACATATTTCAATAAGATGTCCAGTATATGCTAATACACTGAAGGGGATGCATATTCTAATGGTGGAACATAATGGAGAACCAAATGTGTTCACTTTTCTGTCTTAGCCCCGCTATGAAGGTGAAAACAATAATTTAAAATATCGACATAAAACAATGGGGAGTTTGCTGTATACTATAGAGAAGACCAACAGGATATTTGCAGCTTCAGGGAGACATAGCATCCAATAATTAAATATGCTGCATACCTCTAAAATATTGTTTTTTTTTCCACAGGAGCCCTCTTCAAAATGATATATTTTACTGGCATGTCTCTTCACCATGTAGATAGGACTAGGTTGTGTAATTGAAATTTTCAAAATTCAGACAAAGCAGGCTTCCAATAATGCTGGGATCAGAATGGAAAAGTTTAAGTGTGTCATCTACTTTTTTTTTAGAATTGGAGTGAGACTGTCTGCCACTCCCTCATTTTTGCGTGACATCAGTAAGTTAGATTTGTGACTATATGGTGGTAAATTCAGGTTTCAGGCTATGCAGCCTATGTGGATGTAATAGCAACAGTAGTGGGGGGAAAATGTGGTCATAAATCACACAGCGAGGCTAAATCTGTAGCTAAAGGAACCCGTCACGACACACAAATGAATATGCATGGGGATTGATTTGATGTGTGGGTGTATGTGTGTGGATCAACAATCCATGAACTTTTGCATCACATCCACCATATTAAGTGTAAAAGAGTGTGCGTCCCTGTTTGCTCGGGGAGAGATGCTCTCGCTATGCAAGCAATATGAATCCTGATTGTGAAAACCACAATACTTTTTCAGGCAAGGAAGTAAGTGTTTAGATTCCAAATATGTGGTCAATTTATCTAAAATAACACCTACACACATTTTGATGAGATCCCACTTCCTGAGATGATAAGCCAGTCAACATCCGTCATCCTTGCTACACGAACGTGATCCATGTACTGAGCTGTGCAGCTCTTTTGTAATTTACCGCCGGCTCTAATGTCTCTGTAGCGTCTTGATCTATGATATCATTTCTTTTGGAAGATAAATATTGCTCTCACAGATGAGATCTAATAATTATAGCTGCCGCATTAGTTTGTCTGAATGAAAAGTGAAGCTTCGTCAGCAAATTTAAACAAATGAACGTATTAAACGTATTAGATCTCATTTTGTTTCAGAATAACATAATTTTTTTTTTGTAAAAAAAAACAAAAACGAAAAAACAGTGTGAGTAGAGCTTTGACTTGAGATTATTTTGTCACAGAAAGGTAGGTGTGTTGAAGTCCAATCACCAGAACTGAGCTGAGCTGGTGTCACGATCAGGATTTATCAGGATTACGACCACCACAAGGCATGCTGGGTATGCTCATCCAGCAAGGGCATCTAGTCTCTACTCTTCCCCCTGCATCACTGTGGTGACTAGTCAGCCCTTATGCAGGATCCATGTAACATTATTTCAAAGTTAAATGCAATGCTTTGCAAAACCTCTAAGACTTCAACAAACCCCAACCACCAATTCCATCCAAACCATTAACTAATCAGAGACCTGAGCAAGTATTTTTAATAAGGTCAATTAATAAAGTCCTCAAAGACAGGCTATCCCAAGCCAGGATGCTGAAAAATGAATTTACATGACATTCAAATGTCATGAGTGGATCACATGACTCTTAAGAAGACAGACCCATAAACAGAGAGGTTTATGCTGACCAAAGGTTTGGGCTGGGTATCATTCTTCACTACTTTCAATACTCTTGTTTTTATACCAATTTTATGAAATACATTAAAAAAAAAAGTAGATTACACATTTATATTCAAAGCAATTTCAATAGAACACAAATATAAGCCTAATTATCAGGATGTGGTTTCTTCAGTTGTTTTTTTGAGTTTTGTTTTTCAGCGCCTTGACAATTTTCCGCTCAAACAAGTTTTACAACATAAAAAAAAAGTTATTACCACAACATTCCACCAGCCACCGCCATTTTGCAGTTTATCATTAGATCAGCCAATAGCCAGGTTCCAACTTGTAGAGGGTAATTGCTATGCATATAACAAAATATATAGAATTCAATTACTTTGCAATAAAATAGCAAGATTTGAGCCTGGGTGATTCAATATTCAATATTCCTGTATACGTTTGTTTTAAGATAATAAATACATTAATTAATAAATTAATTGAATAATAATAATAATAATAAATAATAAAAACAAGAATGAAAGTGACTTTTACTCACTCTAAATTTGAATGGTGAGACCTATTCTCCTTATCTGAACTGTAGATTGATGAGTTGATTTAAAGGTCGATGGGGTCCTGTAGAAAACTAGAAGAATTGAACATGATGTGGTATTCTACAGAATTGTCAAACATCACTGTTCTGAAAATAAAATTATATATTTTACAACGGCAGATGATGCAAACCAATTCTTTTCTGGAACCGTTCAGTTCAGACAGTCTATTGTTATTCTATTATATTCCCAGTTTACCAATGCACTCATCAAAGTGTGTTGGGTTTAAATTATATAATGCAGAAAAACCCATTATTTCTCTAAAGGTGATACAAATTTGCATACATAATGGTATAAAATGGTATAAACACAGACTCACTGACACATGCGTGGTTTCCCTCCTTTTTCTCCCTGTCACAACCCGCCTCCCACCATCCTCTTCCTCCCTCCTCCTCTCTCCAGCCAGCAAAGCCAGCAAATGTTTAAATTACACGACCAAGTAAGCAAGATTAATTAAAATGATAATCTACGGGCTGAATATATTTCACAGTTAGCTAGGCGGATGTTTGAAATTGCCATGCAGACTTTTAAAGTCAAAGTGGAGTGTCGACCTATTCTGCTTTAGCGAAACACTCATTAGCCTAATTAAGACAATGAAATATCCATTATATGGAAACACTCTGCGCTATAATGCACTTCAGTAACGTATGGTATGGAAATGAGATGGGACAAAAAAAAATAATATTTGATTTATGTGAGCTGGGAATGTTAAATAATATATATATTTTTAAATAAGATATTTGGAGAGATATATGTGCAAATAAGGCTGTTAGAATATAAATGATTCCCTTACAGGCAGATCCAGTGAAATAAAAAGTACATTTTCTCACTTCTAATCCTGCCTCTCTGCGTTTATTGTTCACTCCTCTCTTGTTATGCCAATTGTGTGAGAATTTTTTTACGTCAAAATCCTTTTCATTTCAAATGTTTGATGATTCATCCCGCCCTCAGCGGTGTTGACTTCTATAGGATCTGAAGTTTTCTATGTCAGCCATGTACCCTGATGTATGTCATGCTAAACGGGCTAAGCCCCGCCCACTTTTGGCAGTCTAAAAGAAGGATTTGATTTAAATCTTTTTTATATGCATGTCACAGTACAGAAGCCAGCGCAAAGACGTATAATTGTTTTAATCCTTCAGTGTTAAGACACATATTACACCATTTAAAAACCTCTTTACATAATTACCATTCTGAATTTTCCACTGTTTTCTGTATATGGTCTGTAGTTTCCCCTTCCCCTTTGTTGATCTTTGTTTCTCTTGTCTCCTTTTTTTTTTCTTGCACTCTTCTCGAACAAAACTGCTGATTCTTCAGGTTCGGGGGATGCTGCAACAGCGACTGCTGTTTCCCAGCTGCTCGTACCAGGCTTAATCACGACGCCGGTTAGATTCGCTATTCCCGGGATGTTTGATAATCCTTTTACGAAGTAACTGTAAACCCAAACTTGAAAACGCTTCTCATCAGTCTCCCATTCCCTCCACATCAACGCCACATTCCGTGTGGCTCTCGACGAGCCTCTCGCGCTGACACGGTTGAGAAGAAAACCAGATTTTGAGCTGATGGTACTCAATCAATGTCAATTACCAGATAAGAGAGTGCGATCTGTGTGCACGCATGCATGCGTGTGTTTATACTTGCATGTCTGTGTTTTTCGCTCCTGCTCGTGTGTGTGCGTGCGTGCCTCTGTGTTTGCAAAGCTTCGCACTAGCCTCCTCCATCTCATCGCCATGCTTCATTTATCTGTCATTAGCAGAATTAATGGCTGCGGGTTTGGGACGGAGAGAATATGGCGCCTCTCCAGCACAGGGGAGAGCATCTCAGGAGTTGCACAGAGTGAGGGTGCTGGAAGGATGGCGGGAAAGGGAGGAGGACGTGAGCGAGGATTAGAGAGGGAGAGAGTAGACGGAACAATGGGAGAGAGATGAGAGATGCAGGTAGGGGGAGCGAGTATTAAAAAGGAAAATGTGCTATGCAAGGGAGGAGAAGTAATTGGCATCACCAGCTGAGAGACAAATGGGAAGAGTCTGGATGGAGGAATGAGACAGACAAAGAAAGATAGAATTCATTCTGAGTTAAACAAAGGAGGGAGTATAAATATAGAATGATGTAATCGCTTATTGATCTCTTATTTCAGGCCCGGGTCCACACTTACGCAGACGTTGAGAATGTATCTATTTTCTTTTTGTCCCTCCTTTTCCTACCTCAGCACTACAGCAGCGTTTTCCATGCACTGAAAATCAAAGCTTTCAAAAGAAAAAAAAAAAAAAAGCTAATAAAGCTATAAGTCGAGTGGATGAAATTGAATAAGCAGGTGTCCCATTGTAGAGCGGATGTGGAAAGTAAAAGGAGCTCTTAAAAGCGGTGATGTCAACCACCGCATTAAACACTTGGACACATCGCAACAAAGTCAAGAACCTGTCCCCTCCAGCTCTTTCTGTGATTTTTTTTTTCCCATCATGTGCGTCAATATCACTGAGAGAAGTAATTGCTGTAAAAGATGAGTGCACCGGTTTTAAAATCATGCAATGTCAAGCAGAGTGTCTAACCATTACTGGTAAAGTGGTCTAGACATTTATTTATTAATTTATGATAAATTAATAGTGGCTTAAGGATCCTGGATTAATTTTACAACAATGAACCAATCTACTTGTATTGTAAAGACTGATATATTGTATTCCCCTGCGCCATAGACCTCTGTTGTTTTCCAAAAACAATTAAAAAACATTGATTGTATAAATAATGGACGTAGTCTTACTTTATGGTTTGTGGACTCCTGTATGTATGTTTGAAATAGCCCTTAGTGGGAACCAAGCAGAGTGCAGAAAAAAAAAAGTATGAAGACAACGAGACAGAACTTCATCACTAAAACGAAGTGAAGAGCACCCTCAGAACACAGAGTGCAGAAGAAAATCCTGATTAAAGGCAAAAATAAGGCCAGTACTGCAATGATGGTCTATGCTGTAAAAGAGAGATTTTGTTTTTCTTGTTTTCTAACCTTAGAAAGAGATAGTGTAACTTTAAAGGTCCCACATCATGCAAATAGACCCTTTCATGTTTGTTTGTTTCTTTTACTCTAGATAAGGTCTATGAATTATATAAAAACTGCCTAATACATCAGATATTCAGAAAATACACAGCCTGGACTTAGAAACTTGTACGTGTAACTTTGTACTTCCTTGACTTTCTGATGTCATGCAGTAGCTTTCAACTGAAAACAGAGGTCCATGAATATTTATGGTTTCAATTTTTGTACTTTAAATTGCAAATATATCATTTTAGGGGTATCAAAACCAAGGAAAATTTATGATAGAGGACCTTTAAAAGAAAATGTTCTTCTAATAAAAACAGGACAACAGGAGTATACAAGATTAAAAACCTTCATGGACAGATTCTGGTGAGACACAAGCGCGACAAAAGCAAATTGACTTGACGAGAATGATGGATGATCGTTGAGAAGTTGAACAAGAGAGGGGAAATAATAATGTATTGTAATGTGTTAATGAGAACATAATAGAGGCTAAGCAAGGTGATTACAGTACATACTGTTCTAGCACTGCTGTACATAATGTGGCCCACTGGGACACACTGAGTAGAAAATGAAATGCTTGACCTTGTGTAGGTCACTGCTTAAAGTGACTACAAGGAACTTTTAACTGGTTATGAAACAGCCTCATGATGCCTCTACATAACTTACATCAGCAAACCAGACCATAATTGAGAAGATTGGCCTATTCTATACAATTATTCTGAATGAGTGTGTGGGGGTCAGAACACAAGTGGGAGAGCAGTGGTTTTCTAGTAAGCTAGTAAGTGAATGAAGAGGGAGCAGGGCTAGTGGGAATGTAGTGATCCAGAGAAATAAAATGACAAATGTATATTTTTCATGATTATCTTCTAAAACACAAATTTGCCACATCCTGCAAAAACAGCTGTATTCAAAAAAGATTTTGTCTACATGTGGTCACTGAAATAAACAAAATGAAAGCTACCCCAAGGCCACTTAAACTACGATGTTTAGAAAAGGTCGTTTAGGAGTGACACCATGGCTTGGAGTGAAATGGGTCTGGAAAAGGTTCAAATGAAATAATAGATGGAAGTTGATTGTAGTTAGAAATAGATGAAAAGCTGGTAAATGGCTAGAGGACTAATATATGAAGCAGTGTTCATTTTGTCGGCCATTTTTCCATTTAGTTTTATTCTTAGTCTTGTGTCAAATGTCCATATTAGTTTTCATCATAATTAGCCAGCTTGCATTCCTTCCTTTTCCATTTTAGTCAACGAAGTCCTGGCATTTTAGTCTAGTTTTAGTCAAAGAAAACCCAAAGTATCTTGGTTTAAGTTTAGTCAATTAAACTCAAAGTATTTTAGTCTGCTTTCTTTAGTTTTTGAAAGTAGGTTGATAGTAATGTTAATTAAAATCAATTTAGGCAGGTATCTGTAACGATAGGAAATATTGGTAGGAACCGTTGTTTGGTTCAGTGTGATACACGGACATGTTTTGAAGTGACACCATCAGAGTTACCAGATCGAGTTGAATGCGTCCTACATTCTAAAAGTTTACTGAAGCGTGCAACCCAGCAGTTTTAAAACAGAGAGTAGCTTCTTGTGTTGAAGTAAAAGACGTCACCGCATTTAGTGCCGACAGCACTGGTGGATGCTCCTCACTCAGACACATGCACACAGACACACATACACACCCTTGGCAGCAGCGCTGGAGGAGAAATACAAGTGATTCACATCCAGTAAAAGCATTTCTTTCATTATAAAATAAAACTTCCTTGATAGAAAAGAAGAACAAACCATTTTATTAAGCTTTTAGTTTTTAAAGTAGAAATAAGTAGATTTTTTTGAACAAAAACACATGTTCATTTCATTTCTGGTTAAGCACATTGATTTTGTTTCATTTTCATCATGAAAAAACATCATTGGATATATTTCATCTAGTCTCGTCTGACGAAACTGACAGTGATATGAAATTAGCTAACATGCAATTCATCATAATGCAGTTTTACTTTTATTCATGAAGCTACTGTAAAATAGAAGTGAGGTGTATGTATGTTTAAAAAATGGTATTTTTAATTGGTAAGGGTATCATTATTCATGCCTTGTGGCATTTATAGTGCAACACTATTGTTAACAATAGGCTTAGACATTAAACTTTTATGGGAGCTGTAGATGTTGGATGCGATCAAATTATCTTGCACACATAGCACCCAAGGGAGCATTGATCTGAAAACAGCAACTTCCCTTCACTGCATCCTTCTATAGAAGGGGAGGAGGGGGGGTGTGGATATCCTGTTTGGACTCTGGGTTGACATTTCTTTTTTTTTTTTCTTTTCTGAAACCTGTCAGAAGAAAATGAAAGCTGATAAAAGCAGGATGAATGACGATCAGGTCAGGCTGTTTTGTCCCCACCACCGTGGCTCGAAAAATATCTTTCAGATCATCTGGAAACCTGAAATACCAATCAAACTCCTACACAATACAGCAGGTAGACCAGGAAGTTCCGCCACATATATTTTAATATTATGTTCGTCACTAAAAGTGTGTGGCATCTTTTATAAATCTTTTTTGCTTGCTACAAGATTTTCTTTAAGGCTTAAACTGGATGGTTTATGACTTTTCTTTGTGAAACACAAAACTGTTCAAAATGCAGCGATACTACTTCCCTTTAAGAAACAGAATCACACTTCCACAGCAATGAACCAATGTGACTGCTTCACACAGTCAAAGTATTTGACTGGCTGCTATAGCTGTGGGAATGGAAGACGTGGTTTGCAACATTGCCTTTCACGTACAGTGTGACTGGAATATCAACAAACACACACCTAAGCTGTGTATGTCATAATTGCTCATAAAACACACATGGTGTGAACACCATCATCGGGCCTTATGAGGCTTGGAAAGCCTCGAGGCTGACAGGGCACCAGCGTTTATTTGTGCGTTTGTGTTGCCGGGGTCAAGCAGGCAGGTCTGCAGAGGCAGGCGTAATTATGGCAATGGTAATTAAAGCTGTTTTATGTGTTTCAATTGGTGTCATTACCACATAAAGGGTCAGATTTCTGACTCACACAGACATAACTATTTTAACTGTGATATATTCTCAGTTGCCATGAGCGGATGGCACTAATTGCAGCATATCGAGCTCTCACACAACCCTGTCGCTGCATAACTACATGTTGTTGTTGGGCATAGTCACAGATTACAGAAACATGTATTAGTGGCTTTGCTGCACACACCCATGATAAATACTTTGTGCTATTTGCATATGCACAGATATAACAGTCCTTCACTTTGAAATGCAATTGCATTAATCATCAAACACTATGATGAAACTGGCTCTCACGAAGGCCACCCCAGGAAAGGAAGAGCGGGAGTTCATTAGAGTGACCAGCCTCAGAAATTGCCAATTAGCAGCACCTCAGATTAGAGCCCTCATCAATGTTTCCCAGGGTTCAAGCAGCAGACACATCTTAGCATCAACCGTTCAGGAGGAGACCGCATGAATCAGGACTTCATGGTCTAATTGCTGTGGAGAAAACACTACTGAGTGGGACCGACAAGGGGAAGAGAATTTCTTGCCAAGAAAATTCGGAATTCAAGACACACTTGTCGCACATGTCTACCGCAACGCTGTGCAGCGACATGCCGTCCCATCTGGTTTGCGCTTAGCGGGACCATCATTTGTTTTTCGACAGAACAATGAGCCAAAACACACCTCCGGGCTCTGTAAAGGCGATGTCACCGAGAAGGGGAGTGATGGAGTTGCTGCATCGGATGACCTGGCCTCCATAATAACCCACAGGAAAAGCAGCCAACGGTTGCTCGGCATATATAGGAACTCCTTCAAAATACATCCCAGGTGACTACCTCATGAAGCTGTCTGAGAGAATGCCAAGAAAGTGCAAGGCTGTCATCAATGCAAAAGGTGGCTTAGAATGGTGGCCAACAGGGGCAAACGTGCCACAAATGGCAAAACACTGCAAACAGAGAAATGATGCAAAACTAAAAACACACAAAGACATAAAACAAATGAAACAAAAGAAAAGCTGCAGGAGAAAAATGCTGTAATCACAAAAACAAAGGAGAAGCAAAGATTTACAAACCCACAAAACAAATGCTGCAAATATCAAAAACACATACACACCCAAACAACTGCAAGAGAGAAACACTGAAAAGCTGTCGTCTGTTTGCATTGCCAAGGAAACAGGACGCTCTGCTCATGGTGCGCCACTGCACCGATCTGACCCAATTTTTATCTTACAAATGAAACAAAAGTGATCATTCAAGATACCATGTGGTGCGGATCGGATGTGTGATTTTTCATCGCCTTCGTTGCACCACACGCGGAGCGTCATTTCCTTGGCAAAGATAATGGACTGCAACTTTGCAGCTTCCCTCTTGCAATTGTTTTGAGGGTTTGTAAGGACCATTTCAGTGACTGCAGCCCCTTTTGTTGCAACTGTTTCGTGTATTTGTTTGTGTGTGTTTTGGGTTTTGCATCATTTCTTTGTTTGCAGAATTTGGACAATTGCTGTGCATTTTGGTTTTGATGACTTTAGTAATTTCCTACAATGTAGGAAATAGTTAAAATGAAGAGAGAACTCCATACCTTTGACTGGTACTGCATATATACAGTATACAACAAAACACAGTACACAAATATACAAACAGGTTAGACTAAGTACAAAACACAGGCCTCAATGCAACAAAGTGAGTACACATATGACCACTGAAACAGAAACTATTACACCTGTGACTTCCAATTAAGATAAATCACCTCAACAAGGTTATAGAAGAAACTGTGAACACCATAAGTTTCTCATTTTTTGGCTTGAGTCGTGTCTAATGCAACATGACTCTGTTTGGTAAGAAAATGCTGAAATGAGTAAGAAACCAGATTGTGAGACTTCATAAAGATGGGAGAGAGTGCAACACCATCTGTAGGCTACTGAACAGAAGCCAAAACACAGTTTGCAGCAGCGGTTAGGAGGTAAAAGGACACATAATTCTTGAGAGGAATCTTCCAACATAAGTTTTTAAAGAACAAAAAAGAAAAAAAAAAGGAAAAACTATGACCTGACCATGCATATCCTCTGAATCAAATCCAATAGAACTCCTTCATAATCTGTGAAGAATAACAGGACATCTCTCCAAATATTAGGGCAAAATTGGTATCATTCATGTCTAGGATGATCCAATCTATCATCATAAGTAAAGGCAGGCATACCAAATATAGATTGGAGTAAAAATATAGACTAGAAATGAAAGAATGGAGTCTGACTAATGAAGCTGATTTTGGCTGCAGTTTGTTCTTAAATATGGATCTTTCATTACTGTTTAATTAGTCTTTCATAACATTCAGTTTTTCAAGTGACGTATTTCTTCTTGGGTACTGATTAAAAACTAATATAATTGTATTAAATGGCAATGATTTTTAATTATTTAACATTTCAGTTATATTGCCCAGTGGCGTACTCAGTTTTGTTATACATTATGTATATTTATTCGCTATGTGCAGCTATTGCATTATACAGTTCTACTACAAGTACTTATGGTTTGAAATTCAGAATTCAGAATGAGAAAATATCTTTAATGAAGTCACATGTGCTTATCGGCCCACACATTCTTTGTACTGTTCTTCCTCTGCGACAACGTTTCTCCAAGAATCTCAATGAGCCACATCTGCGTCTTGTTGAGGAATGCTGTGATTTTATTTTTGGCAGCAATCTGACAGAGAATTGGAATATTTTCGGAAAAAAAGCACATGTTTTCTCTCAAACGGAGAACATCTTGGGCCCCTGCCTCATGTTTTAGGAGATGAGGATGATGCCTTTCCTATGGCGCGCAACATCATGAGGCCCTACCTTGGACGAAACAAAGGGCTGTCAGAGTTGTGGAGTAACCTTTTGCATTCTCTCCCAGTTCGGCATCTTGGGGCAGGTGATTGGGGGTCGGTCTAGCAGTTGCAGAGATGGTTGTGAAGGCTGCATGCATTCTGCATAGTTTCATGTGACATCCCCAACTCCATCAGCCAGGATGACAGACCTGATGGGGGATGTGTTGCCTGTTTCCTGCCAGGGACTAGAAGGCAACAACTCTTCCAAAGCGGCTTTCTCTTTCAGATAGGTCTTAAATTTTTGAGGCAACGTGTAGATCCATGAGAAATATCTCCCTACTGGATTCACTTATTTATGGAGGGTTTGGTCTTCAGTTGCCAGTTCTTTCTTTTTTTTTCCTGATAAAGTCCTTGTTATTTTGGATAGTCGTTAGAATATGACACAAGTCAGGATTCAAACCAGGCCATTCATCTTCATACATTTCCTGCACTCTTCCAGAATGTATAAATCTTTTCCTGTTTGATTTCTTCTCCATCCTTTTGCCCAAACAATTACCACTAGAAAATTGTGAAGCTGGGTGTCATTCCTGTGGCAACCTAAAAATGAGACCTCAGGTTTCCTCACGGTGCCTAATCCTATGTGAATCCAGCCTTACTTCCAATGGGATATCACTGCAACACAATGACATGTTGCAGTGACATGACATGTCAAAGCTGTTATTTCTGCATATTTTCATTTTAAATTAATATCAAATTTTATAATATGCACATTTCCATAATTCATAGCCCATTGACGCATGCCTATGTCAGCCATTGTTCTGTCTTCTCCTCTCTTGCTCCCTTTGTAACAGCAATTTTTTTTTAATTTGGCAGCTCCACTGAATTAATATCTGTGAATTATGTAAAGAATGGGGATTTTCTATTTTGGATTTTCTGAGTGGATTTTCCCCATTATATAAAAATCACTGCTAACTAAATAAAGGCTTGTTAGAGGTGCTGGAGCAAAAAATATCCACACACACACACACACACACACCCTCTAGAAAATTCTGCATATTCATATTCAAGAACCATCTCAAAAAATGAACAAGGAAAGCAGTTAACACACTATACAGATAAAGACAAGTATTTGATTAGTTCTGATGCAAAATCCCTGTATCATTGGACTATGTGCCCAGTAAGTGCTTTTTCTAAGTGTATTTGTAGCCACAACTCACCTCAAAAACTAGATTTTAAAAGAGGACATTACATAAAGTAAGATTAGAACCTTGAAGTATATGTTTAGTAAACAATTTTAATCTATACATTGTTGTTGAAGCTCCTGTTTATTTTTTGTTCATCTTGTGTATATGTTATTTTAATTCATAAATACCTCCAAGTGGAAGTTAGTCAGGCCATATCACAGTGGACAGATTTGCATGCACATGACTATGGAAATAATGCAAGGCAGAATGCATGTAAACACCATACTCTGATGTTAATGTAATAATGTCTGAAGTAAGCATAATTGCAGTAAAATATGTAGATTATCCAATTTTACTTGCATTATTTGGGGCCAGTCAGATCATTTGAGCACCTGAGTTGAATTACTGAAACTCTGCACTTTTCACAATCTTTTGGACTAACAACCATATATTTCAAGAAGAGAGAAAGTAATTGGTACAGCATATTTGTTTTCTATTTTGCATTATTTTTTATGTATATATTCTATTTCCCCTTCCCCATCCCCAATAGGTCTAATTGTTTGTTTTTCTCAACATGCTTTTAATGTTTATTTCACATCTGTTGTAAAGGACCTTGAGCAGCATTTATGTATGGATGGTGCTATACAAATAAAGTTTATTTGTATAATTACACTTACTGTGCACATATAGAGGTTTCCAATGATTCAACACCATGCCATCTTCTTTTCTCCACCAACCACCCTGCACTCCACAGTGTTAACATTCTTATTCCAATCTGCCCCACTCTATGCATTGATTCTGTGTGAAGGGCGAGCAGAGGTCATGTTTACGATAATTACAAGCAGTGGATCGCTAAGCTGTAAATAACTTCAGCATCATTAGTGCATGTTTGAGTAATTAGAAAAGCATCTGTCTTTAATCACAGGTTGAGAATATGGAAACTCATCTCAGAGCAGGGATTTGTGCAATCAAACCGTATCATGTGAAAGTTTGTTGTTTACACGTGCATTCTTAATTTCTTTTCTAGGAATTCCAGTCATTTACATAGCTCAGCAAATAAAATGTCAAAAAACACACTCTTGTCAAACAGCTTTTTATCTCCTCACCATTTTAGAATACAATAGTAGATTGCTACATTACAATTGTACCAAAGTCATAGTAAGATAGCAGGGTGCTGCTATTGTGCATACTGGCTCTCTAAAAATGCTCTGCTACACTAAAAGGAACTGAGCCTTAATTAGTATCATTGATAACACATATATTTACCCTACTATTTAATGTTAATGTGGCTGCTATGAAAAAGATCTATTGCAAAATCCTGACTCTGTTTGACTTGAACAGAACCTTAATTAGTGTCACTGGTAATACATGAGTTTACCTACTATTGCATGTCAATGTGGGTGTCTATAGTTAATCAAATCAACGTTTTTAGCCTTACAGGAAGGAAATCTTCATGACATATTGCATGACCCCTACAAAACATCTCTCTACCTGCATGTATGTGCATATGCTTCCAATTGAACATCTCTTCTACACTGAACAAAAGTATAAACACATCACTTTTGTTTTTGCCCTTATTTTTTATGAGCTAGTTTATTCTATGCCTACAAAGGGCTTATTTTGTTCAGAAATTAGTATCAATCTGTGTTAATGTACACTTCTCCTTTGCTGAGATAATCCACCCACCTGACAGGTGTGATGTTTAGAGATGCTGATTATACAGTATGATTATTGCACAGGTGTGCTTTGGGCTGGTCACAATAAAAGGACACTCAACAATGCAGTTTTATCACACAACATGATGCCACAGATGCCACAAGATATGAGGGAGCGTGCAATTGGCTTGCTGACTGCAGCAATGTCCACCACAGCTGTTGCCCATGAATTAAATGTTCATTTCACTACCATAAGCTGGCTCCAACATTGTTTCCTAGAATTTGGCAGCACATCCAACCGGCCTTACAAATGCAGACCATGTGTAACCCACACCAGCCCAGAACCTCCACATCCAGTATCTTTACCTTCAAGATCGTCGGACACCAGCCACCTATGTTGATCATGCAACAGATGGTTTGTACATCCGAAGAAGAATTGTCATTGAAACCAATCTGAGTGGGCAAATGCTCACCTTTGAAAGGCATCTGGCACTAGAAGTATTTTCTCCATGGACGAATCCTGGTTTTCACTGTACTAGGCAGATGGCTGACAAGGTGTATGGAATAATGTGGGTGAGCAGTTTGCTGAGGTCAGTGTTGTGGACAGAGTGTCCCATGTTGGTGGAATGGTTATAGTATCAATGGGCATAGGCAAGGGGTAGGCAATTCTGGTCCTAGAGGGCCACTGTGGGTGCAGGTTTTTGTTCCAACCAAGCACGATTCTACTAATCAACCATTAGAGTCCTTGCTAAGGATCTTCATTAGTAGAATCAGGTGTGTTACTGCTTGGTTGGAACAAAAACCTGCACCCACAGTACCCACCCCTCGCATAGGCGAGGGGTGGGTACTGTGGGTGCTCGCATATGGACAACCAACACAACTGGATTGATGGAAATTTGAACTAAAAGTTATGAAGTCCTGGAGGTCCATTTTCGTGCCTATTATCCAGCTCCATCACCTCACGTTGCAACAAAGATTACTGGAAGCTGAAAACATACCAGTTACTTGCATGACCTGCATACACACCAGACATGTCACCCATTAAGCATGTAATGCTGCATGTGTAACACCGTATTCCAGATCCTGCCAATATCCAGCGTTTTCATACAGCCATTGAAGAGGAGTGGACCAATATTCCACAGGCATCAATCAACAACCTGATCCACTGCGTGAAAGCAATGTGATGCACTGCTAGAAAATGGTAGTCACATCAGATACTGCCTTGGTTTACTGCTCTCGAGTCATAGAGGTGCCATGACATGTTTCTGTCTGCCAAGAAACGCAGATTCGCCAACAGAGGAATACTGGTGCCATCAGTAGTAGTCAGACTGTGAGAGCTCCACAGAATACAACCTCACATACTGTAAATGGTGCCTGCATCTTCACTGGCTATTAGCATAGTCAGCAAACAATGACAGAGACCTCCAGATAAGAGCCAATAGACCTTTTTTTTCCATGACAGCCAAGTTGACATGGAATAGTAGGTAAACACAGGTGTTACAAATGATAAGGTTGTGTTCAGGTCAAATAGAGTCAGGGTGCCACCACTGTGAGTGTTGGCTCAGTAAAGCCAATCCACCCCTATGCCCTGTAGCCCTCTCCCAGCACACCTGCTCATTATCACAGATCAACACACCTGCCTCCAATCAAGCAGACTTCCCTGTATTCAGCCTAGACTCTGGCTGCAATACAAGAAGCCAGCACAAAGAGTCAGTCCCCGCTGGACCATCGTGCCTTCACCATTTGTCGATGTGCACGTCTCTAGCTTTGTTCTCAGTTGTTTGCCTGTCGGCCAGCTTAGCTTGCACCTCTTCTCCCCATCCCCTTGTGTATTTGCCCACCTCATCTGCCTGCGAATCCCACCAAGTCAGCTCTCAACCTCGGGTTTCCCCTCTACCCAGCCTTTTCCAGAATTTTTTCTCCTCAGCACAACCCTCACGCCAGCCTCCATCTCACCATCTCTGCCTGCTCAGGAAAATTAATACTTCTTAGTGCCATTTCATCATTATCTGCTTGTCAACTGCCTGATTTGTGACAGAACCGCTCTGCTGCACTAAATGGAACATGACCTTAATTAGTCTCTTTCATAATACCTGTGGTTACGCTGCTATTTTATAAGGCTGTTGTGGAAAAGGTCCATTGTGTATCTATTGTGTATAGTCACTTCACAGAAACAGAAATACAGGGATGCCTACATCTGCTCTGCACCACATGAAAGAACTTTAATCAAAATTGAGGTGATCATCAAATCCTCATGTTTTTAGCAGGTTATCTGAACTTAAAAAAAGGAAAAATTACATTGAAAATGACATTGTTGTATGCACACAGTAATACCACAACCCTGTCTCCTAGAAATTACATTTATTAAGTCCAAATTTGTTTGCCCAGCTATGTTTTGAGTGAAACATAATTGCTGTCTGACTCAGCAAAGTAGATAATTTCTAGGAGATAGGGTTGGATACTTACCCCATTAGAGATTTAGTCAAGTGTGCACATACAGCTCACACACCACAGGAATCCAGTATTAAAAAAATATTGCACAGTGTCAGGAAAAACCTTTCAAGCTACCACTCTTCATCAGACTAGATAGACATGCAAGATGCCATCTTAGATATGCACGATAAGTCACATGAAACAGGTCACATGATGTAATTGTGGTATAAGTAACACCGCTGGTGACAATATAACATGCACTTTCACATTTTAAAGAAGATTGTTCATGCCCCCCTTTCCCTTGCATGGGAGTTAGACATGTTCAATGCCTACAAATCTCAGAAGGGCAACAGTGTGTTTCATAAGACTGACGTGTATCACTACAGGGCTCTTTTGATCATGATTTCTGATGGTCCTTCTGTGTGCTAAGATCCTGGTTTTGAGAGGTCTGGAAGTTGTTCCTATGTATGAAAATCCACAGGGGCATCTGAGCATGTACTGTATATCATAGTGTTGGTTTTGCATGAGATGATGCATTTGTCATTGAATGATTTGCCTCTGTTGCGCATGACAGAATTTCATTCTATGTCAAAGGCATCAGCTCATACAAAACCAACACTATAATATACAGTACATGCCCAAATACCCCTGTGGACTTTCATATAACCGGAATTCGGAACACAGAAGTAAATCATGATCAAAGAGCCCTGTGGAGATGTGTTTCTTCGGCTTTATGAAACACACCATTGCCCCTCTGAGTTATGTGGGCATTGAACATGTCCAACTGCCACACAGGGAGGAGACATGAACACTTTTCTTTTTAAAATGTGAGCTGCTCTGGATTTACACTCTAACACTATGTCACCTAAGGGCCTCAATGAAGTAATTGGACATTTGCCCCTTTTAGTGACTTTGTTTTCCCTTTTCTTGTTTTCAGTCTTTATGTGATGATGTTTCTTTGGTCTCTGGGCTGTTGATCCTTGATTTTGTTTTTTTATATTGCAACTATAATACAACTAGAGGCATCTGTAACTGTGTTCCCATACTATATGATGACCTCTCATCTTGATGATGGTCATTACCTTAAATCTTAATGCATTTGATTGTGTACTCATGTGACTACATAGATGGCATCTTACATGTCTATCTCATCTGATGAAGAGCAGTAGCTTGAAACGTTACTCCTGATAGCCTTATTGGGTTTAGATTTGCATTCTTCATCTTACTCGCAGAAATCTGCACAAACCACATTTCTCTAATTTTTTACCCTAGTTACAGAATTGGGGTTTCTTATTTATCTGACATATCCGTTACCTGCATAAAGCCTACCACCAATGGTCATGTAAATGCAGTAGTGAACTCTGGTAGATGGTGTTGGAGATCGGCAGGACAAACAAGGCTGGTGTTAAACCTGCTGAATATCCAGCATACCTCTAACAGATCGTGAGGGTGGGGGAGGGCAGATGGCTGGAAGGGAGGTGTGAAGTGGTTGGTTGAGAGTGAGGTATGGGTGAGCCAGGCCCGGATACAGCCTGCAGCTCAATCAGGTTGTTGTTCAGTTGGTGGTCTGGTCAGCTGGGTAGTTGGTCCTTTAGAGCAAGGAGAAGAGTCCCTATGGTACATGATGTCCCACAGTCTAGGACAGGGACATTTCACAACAAACTGTGCTGTGTTTCCACAAATCATGGGTATTTTTTTCTTTGATGTTAAAAAGTTTAAACTGTACGTAGCACATTGCTAACATAAGAAATAAAGTAAAAAATAGGATAGAAAATCAAACAATAAAATATAATATGGGTTGAATTCAATAAAATAACATGTCATAAAAATGTTTAAATCTCATTTCTAGTGGACCTGCTTGGAGGTTTTTATTTTGCTCTTCCGTGGTAACTGATATGGGTGGAGACACTATTGGAGTGCTGCTGTCCCCTTAAATGCTGATACACACAGTGAGGTTGTCACCAACAGGCACATTTTTAGTAAGTGCAGGCTTCCTTGGCTGCAGTAGTTACCTCAAATTACTGATAACACATATAATCTCCCCATTTCATTAAATATTTACGCGTTTCCAAGTTGCATCCTCTATTCAAGGCAGAGTTGCATAGTCATTTTTAAACGTAAATCATGCAGAAATCTCAAACGTGCAAAGAGCATCTATCTTAACAGAAAATATTTTCATCAGAACAAAGCCTGAGAGATTTCAGCATTGAGCTCAAAGCCCCATGTCTACATTTTAATTTTCTGGCAGGCTCACCTTGACGACTCGATGAACAGTGAACCTCTGGCAGCGCCTGCTTGTGGAATGTGCACGGTCTGTTTCAGCGACTCTTTTTATATGCAGGTAGTCAGATCAGGGAACACTGGCAGCTGGCTGCTCCTGAATGCACACGGCGACGGTGTTGCCAAAAACCACAGATGCTGCAGCAGAGAGCTGAGAAATGGAATTGCTTAAAGGGGTTTTAATTTCCCTAAGTAAGAGTGATGTGCTGAATTATGACATTTGATGGAGGAAAGTGATGAGAAAAAAAAAGGAAAAAAAAAGAGAGAGATAGCATTATCATAAGGGTGGGGGGCTAATTACCAACCACTGAGACTTCTAATGTCATCATGGAATAATGAAAATATCACTCAAAACACTATAGAACTATTAAATTGTCATTAGACACTCTACAAGCCCCTATACTCCACTACTTTATCACTTTTTTTTAACAACTCAGGGCACTTGTTTCAATCTGTGAATATTTAATGACAGAAGGAATTAAGCATTTAGAGTTTGGGACCTGCTGAGCCCAAATGGAGACCACATTTCAGTAGGCATATGTAATGAAAGGCATAATTGAGGGTAAGTGGAAAGGAGTAAAAAAAAGGGGAAAAAAGAGAAGCGGAGGGCATTTCAAAAATTGCAATGAACTCAAAGAGCTTGACGAAAGGTGCAAAGCCGCACGGGGAGACGACTCAGAAATAATGGCATCCAGCAGAGACGTGGGACGGAGGAGTCCCCACTGTGAGGAGCATTTTGCATGCCTATAATGTGGAAAAAATAAGACATTTGATTAAGACTGGAAGTCGAGTTTCATGCTGGTTTTGTATTGATTTTGTCATATTTAATCAGCCTGTAGAGTTTTTACTTGAGTGTTTTTGTCATTGTTATTGGGAAGGTGAGGGATTGGAGTCATTCAGATGGCTGCTTCTAACCGATTCTGAATCAGGGACATGTTCAGTCAAATGTTGAGTGAACAAATGGACTCATTATTCATTATTATTCTAATATTAAGCCTCTTTTTTCAGTGTTTTAATATCCGTTATTGCATTGCATGTGATTTCATTCTGCACGCTTTAATCTCCCGACAGGGATAAATAAAGGTTCCAAATGAATGCCTGGGGTTGCCAAAAAAAGATTGAAAAACCACAGGTATAGATTTTACAAAGTGAAGAAATTGCAAAGTGACTCATGGTTTATGCTGCAGTTAGAGGAAAAAAAAAAATACTATTATTGTTGAAAATATCATAAATTGATCTTGGATACATCAGCTGTTTGAAGAAACCAACAAAGATTGAATTAATGTAGGAATTGTGTAACAAAACCTGTCTACCTTGAAAGCAGGCATTGGTAATCTTTTACAAATTATTTTTTAAAATAATACTGTCTATATGGTGCACGACTGTAAAACATAAAGACAGGTTGGCTGGAGATAATACTGTGCCAATCAATTCTATCCAAACAAGGAGCGAACGCTGGTTTACCACTATGCATTAATATCAACAGCTACTATAACACTGTAGGTAGTGTTTTTATCTTTGAATAGCTGTTAAATAAATAATAGCATGGTCCTGCCCAACATTTCTGCCATCTTGCCTGTTTCAATCATCAGTTACCTGTGGCAAGTAACGAATAATCATTGTGCATGACAGTGGCTTGACAGAATGACTTTGTTCTGTCCCTATTAGTATTATCAGGACAATTGTGCTGCTGTTTTCCATTAGCAAAGTATACTTTGATGGGAATCTTACACCACAAAGGACGCTTTTATGATGATTATTTTAATATTATAGTGTCAGTCTACAGCTTTTATTACAAACATGAAAGGCGTAGTTCAGCACCCCCCATTGGAAAAACCATTAGGGATAATTAAGACGTGACTAGGGAGTAGGGAAACATTGTCGTTATGATTAAATAATAAAATGTCATCGAAAGGCTTACACTTCTTTTACCTTACCCTTGAACATCACAGTGTCAGCGCCAGCACACTTCCTGTACTGGCAGGGAGCACTGCTGCTGAATGTAAATCATTAATGTAGAATAGCTGCATATGGAAGTAATTCATAGCAGACAGGGTTGAACAAGGATAGCTTACAATTTGGATGTGAACAGACTGTGAGTAGCATGAGAAGATGACTCCGGTGTAATTTATTCAAAAAGTTGAACTAATCAACTCATTTAATGTTCTAACTATACTCGCCGTGCTGACTCTCCACTCCTGCACCTCTCATACCCTAATCCTCATCCATACTGAGTCAGCGCACTTTAATTTCTCAACTAAACTGTTTGCGGTGTTGAACTTTTGCTCCATTTTCCTCTTAAGTGATGCTGGGAAAGCGAGGAGAAACCTTTAAAGTAAGCACATTATCTTTTTGTAATATTAGAGTGGTATTGGAAAACTGGAGAGCGATTTGACAGAAGGTTTGTTTGTGTGTGCGCGCCTATAACAGGTGATGGGAGTAAAAGAGGTCGTTTTACCTGGTTTTGGCAGCCTTCCAGGTAGATTAAACCTTCCCAGGTGCGTGCAGATGTCTGACTCTCTGAACGCTAATTAAGAACTCAGAGAAGAAAGCTGGATTCAGACTGTTTCTCTGGCCCCTCACTCACACAGACACACTTGCCGTACGTATATGTGCATTCTTACAGACTGCATGTTGAACGGAGGAAAATTGGTATCGGCAATTATTGCATCTTGATAGATGTTGTTGCTGTTGTGCTGCGTGATCACTTTCTGCAGAGCAGAGCTGTCTCCTGACTGCGTTTTCCACATGGTAAACACATTGTGTTCCCCCCGACATTTAAGTGGTGGAATATATTCCTGAGGGGAATATTACACCACATTAGATTACCGAGTGGTCAGGTTAACTCATTTAAGCGCAGAATTCTTTTCAATGATTTCATGCATATAATTATATCAGTTGAGTCACTATCAATCATGTTATGTATCTATTTTTTCCCCATTTTGTCCTCTTTTCTTTGCAGAAAATAGCATTTTAACAGCTGTTATAGTTGTTGCTTGCACAAATATGCCTATAAAGAAAAATCTATTTATCCCATGCACAAAATTCTTGAATGATTTTATATATATATATATATTTACACGTCAGGGTTAAAAAATCATAATCATAATCATAATCATAATAATCTAAATGAAATGACCTTTTACTGGGAGGATTTGTCTTCGCCGTGTTCTTAGGAGAAAGGGGCAGGAAGTTGATGATGTCATATGAGAGGAAACACTTGGAAACTTTTCTTTTTTTGCTTAAAACATAGAAAGTTGTCTACTCTCATGTCAGAAAAAAAGCTGTATGAGTAGATTTTTCTTTTTTTATTTTAAGTATTAAAGGCTCGTCGGCTTCAATGCATTATGTGACACTGAAATGAATACCAATGAATACGAATACCAGTCTTCAGTGAATGAGCTGGAATTAAACTGTATAATGTATAGCCTTGATTTGCTAAAGATGGTGAAAAACTAGACAACACACACGCACTACATTTGAAATCATAGAAAAAATATTCAATCAAAAAATATTCAATAAAAAGAATAGTAAATAGAACTGTGACCTCTGTTCTTTGTATGTCTTTTAAAAGAGTATCTTAAACCTCATTTACCCAACACTACACTAGCAAACCCAGACTTCATTGCTGATAGACCAAGGAAATTAACTTTTCAGTGGCCATCAGGCTAATTAGCTGGTGAATGTGACAGCTCACCAAGCAAGGGAGTGAGGCTGTGAAAAGAATTCCTTCTCCGCTTCGCATTCTGGTCTAACACACTACCACACACACTCCCACCTACAGTACCTCATCCCTGTGACAGCTAAATTGGGATTAACAAGCTTTTATGGGGAAAAAAGCTGCAACAGTAGCTCCTTTTCTCTTTGTTTTTCCTTCCACCGACACCCACATGCCTGACTGCCTTGCTGGCTGCTGTCTGACTGGCTTGTGCTTGATCTCACATCAAATAGAAAGGTTTCCCTTTTTTCCCATTTTACTTATACCTGGGGCCAAAATGTATAAAACTCTGTATATGTAAGTCCAGAAATTTGTGTGCGCACAAAATAGGAACTATAGGCATGCAGTCTTTTCTTCGGATTTATAAAACACCATGTATGTCTATTCCCACTTGTTTTTCCTCATATATCTCAATCATCCTGAAATTGCAGCCTTCTGACCACGCCCACAACTTCCTATAAACGTCTTCCAACACCCCCGACTGCCGGGTTTGCATATAAAGGCCCAGCATTCAGTATAATTTGGAGGAGAAGCGGCGGATGCATTAAAGAAGCAACTGAAAAAGGAAAGAGCTATTTTACAGACTGAACACTGTATCATTTGGCACAGCCAAATAAAACAGATATATATTCTTTATTCATATAAAGACCATGTATTGTCACAGCAAGTAAGGGACACTTAACCACTCATGCGTCATTATGTAATCATAGTGAAGGTTTTGTGAAATTATAAACATTCTTACATACTGTGAAGGAAGTAAGCTGTAGATAAAATGTCAAATTCACACTTTAATTATCTTTCTTTTTTCCCCCAACTCACAGCATCACACTAAAGTTCACAAAAGACTGTGAACAGTACACATGCACATGGTGTATTTTTGGTGAATTTTTATATATTTGGAAACCTGCTTGAAAATAAGTGTTGTGAAAGATGCATAGTCTCACCATCTGAGGATTTGTATACATTTGGAAATTTGCATGGAAAGTGGTCCAACTACACTTTTTACATGTGTGTGTTCATATTTATATCAGATTGATATATACAGCTCACAGGTGTTTTTTTCCTGGTGCCGCACTGGACAATAAAATAAACTTTTACATCACATTGAATCTAGAATGCTAAAATTAACAGCTGGTCTGAAATGACAGATGAACCACAGTTTTAGATTATATTAGATTAAATGTATTCATACCACAATAGGGGAATTTGGTTGTTACAGTTGTTTCCAAAACAAAGAAAAACATAACCCATACACTACCACAATACCCAGAAATCAACTTTAAAACCAGCAATATGCAAACAGCAACAAGTTCTGAGGATACAAAAATAGGATATATAAAGTATTTATAGGTAAAGTGACTGGTGGTGTAAAAATAGTGCATCATAATGACAATGACATAAACCTAATTATAAATAATAAAGTATGAGTACTATTTCAGTTGCATGAGATGAGGATATTGATGAAAACCAATTATTGTACAAAATATTGCATAAGTAATTATTGTAAATAAATGACAGCAGTGACTATAACATGGTTCGGTTAGTTATAACGATTTCCTTGGAGAAAAAAGGAAAAAAAAACAACAAACATACTCATTCACGCAGAAATACAAATAGTACAAACCTCAACAAACAAAAGGGAATGGGCTCTAATATTAATGTGACACAACATGGCAGATGGTGGGGCTTTGATTTGGCGAAGTGAGACTAAGTTGTACTCAGCATGATCTGGTAATGCCAGTTTCACACTGAGCCGTATTTTATGCTGAACCAAAACTGTGCAACTTGTGCAAGTATTGTGTGAAATGTTTCTCCGTAGTAGTTTCACAGTTATTCCTCACAGATGCGGTTGCATTAAGAGAGGGACATTATCGTATAATGTCCTTTCGAGTGCCTCTATGCTGATATGTAAAGGCCTACAATGGCAGAAACGTAGGTGTCCAATTTTGCCAACATTACCAAGATCTTGGCTTGTCCTCGCAAAACATGTTCAAAGTGCAGATATCATACATCCTAGTGCTATTTTGGTGGATTCACATGCAGATGAATGGATCGGATTCCAAAGCTCTTCAAGGCTTTTAGTGTAGAAAATGTTTGCCAGTTGAATTTGGAATGAATTCTACCTATTGAGTGATGTATAAATGTCCCCTTAGCTTTTCCCGTTGTCAGCCACTGTAGTCTGAGCTAGCAATAATTACTTATCAAGTGCTCATTTAAGATCCGTCTGATGATTCACACAGTTCACCGAGTGTGTCATACGCTGTGAATATGGAGTCATCAGGGGTTTCAGGCGTTCATCTCTGGTGCTTGAGCAGGACAAACATGAAACACAGAAACAAAATGGAAGGCTAATGAACAAAGGCGATATAATAGTAAATTCAAACAGCAAACGTGTAGTTCTGGTAATCTGTTGATCTCATTCAATCTTACAATATGCTGCATGGCACCGCAACCTTCTTTCTTCGACCTTCATTCTCCTCGTGAAGCCGAGGGCTCGGACTGTGCTCTGGCACTTTGGCGGCGGCCACAGGCGCCTCCATCTGTAGAGATGAGGGGGCGCCTCGCTCAGGATAACCTGTGAGCTCCAGTTCACCCTGGGAGGACCCGTGTCCATTCAGATGCTCTTCACAATCTCACCAGGACACTTGTACCACCCCCCCTCCCCAAATCCCACACACCCATGGTATGACCGCAAGGTATCGTCTGCGAAAGAAGACAAGCTTCTGCTACTTGGTTGTAGGCCATGACATGTGGCCCACTATAGAACATACTGTTCAAATCAAAAGAGACTAAAAATATGTAGATGTTCAAGACACTCAAGAAAATCAAATTATTGTGTTAATCTGACTATAGTTGGAGTTTTAGAAATACATGTATGGGTCAGTGATAAATGTTTGGCAAAATGACAAAGGCAAAAAAAAATGTGAACAGTTTCAAGAAGAATTCATCAGGTTTCTCAAAATGTATATTTTGTCTTTATGTTGGTTTCTTGATTTTTTTGACATGAAATTTCAAATGGTGTAACCAAAAAAGAATAAATACATTTTAAATAGTTAATACACCTAGAATATAAATCTTATTGATAGCATGCATTTTTAATATTAAGAGTTAAACTATCTGGTACAATGTGTTTTTGGGTTACACCACATGACATTTTTGTCAGGTGTATACACCTTAGTCGGATTGAAATCGGACCGAGATGGACTTCTCCTAGTCAAATTAACAAACCTGCAATTGGAATTGGATTTTCTCCAACATGTATACACCTTAATTAGACTGAAGCTGCATGAGCACATGCTCCACAACAGTAGAGAAGGGACAAAGTAGAGCAGAGAATCCACCAGAACCAGGCCAAGTAAAGACAAAAAAACCCCCAATTCAATGTATTTTCACACCAACTGTGAACAGCAAGTGTGATAAATTAAAAAGAGAGAGAGAGAGGGAGAGGCAAATGGAAACCTATATCCTACTCTCACAGTAGGTCTGGTGTCTGGTCAGAATTGTAGCTGAGAATTTATTAGGAGTCAACAGATATAGACATGTATATATCTATGGCCGTATTAACCCACTGTAACAACAGGTGACGCCACATGAGGGGGTGGATCCCATCAGTTATTTGATTTTCTCAGTTCCAACTAGTAAAATCTAATTTTGAGCATAGCTCACTTAGGCTGCATATAAACATACATTTGATGAACCGATGCACCACTTCCAAACCCTAATGCACCCACACATACAAACATACCAATTACCATATATTGGTGCAGACTGACTGCCACGTGGATCCTCAACACCAGAGCTTCCTCAGCGTGGCCTTTGATCTGAATGTAACAACAGATGTTTTGCAGAAGGGACATACTTCTACTACTGAACAACACTGACAAAAATCAATGTCCGTTTGGTGCAGTAATTGTCCACAGGCCAGCAGGGTGATGAAGCAGGATACTCGGGCCTTCTCGTCTACTAGACCAAATGAGTCCTCCCTCGGATCCAAGCACTCAGAGGTCATTCCTTGAATCTGTGCACATCTAACTTTAAATTCAGTTTGACGGATTTCATTCCAACCTCACTTCTACTTCCACAAAAATCACACTCGCACACACTCTTTTTAGTGTGTTTTTCATCTGGGAACATAAGTCATCATTAGGGAGTAACTTGTTACTCTGCCTCTAATGGTTGAAGCTGCCTCTAAATATAGGCCAGAGATTTCTAGAAAAAAAAATAAATCAAAATTTACAGCTAATTGCAGCACTTATGTAACATATTCATTGCTGAATGAAAAAAGGAAATACATCATTTCAAGTTATCAAGGTGATTAAAGCTCATTAAGTGTGAATCCATGAGCTGTAAATTATGGAGGAGTGCTAATAATGGACATCAAGGACATTAAGTGGAAAATCATTTTTTGTGTAAGGTTATAAATTACAGTTAAAAGAAGGATAACCTTGGTTTGTGTGCAGTGAGTGTGTGTGTTTAGAGTTTCTTCCAATCACTGCCAGATAGATAAATCACAATTCCTCCCATCTGTTAGCCAGGCTCAGAAAACAAAACAAACAACAACAACAACAAAAATGATGTGAGAATATGGGAGAGAAATATAAAGAGTTGGAAAAGTGAGATTTAAAAAAAGGAAAAGTGTAGAGGCGTTCATGTGGAAATAAAAAAAAAACAAAAACAAAACTCCACTCTTCTGGCTAATGATACGTTTTCAGAAAGGACCCCAAAACACAATTTTATTTAAAACCTCACACAAGGTACTGTTTCAGTTTCACGAACCACTTTCTCTCTCTCTTTTTTCCCTCTCCGTTCAAAACCCTGCTCAGCTCAGAAACAAAACGGACAAGTAAACATCCAAAAGGTCAGAATTTATTGGCTGGAGGAAAAAAAGAAAAAAGAAAAGCGTACGAAAACAAAATCGCCTTTTTTCCTCGTGTTCCCCTCTCATTTTTGTTCTTCCTGTCTCTCCTCAAAGCTCAGCGGAAATAATGAGCCGATAACAGGGAGTCTGCTTGACACCTGCTGAAATGCTAAAGACAAAGTCTGTTTCACTGATTCTTTAAAAGAGGTTTCTAGAAGAAAAAGGAGGGGGGAAAAAAATCACTTGCCAAGATTAAGGTATTTTAAACAGTCGATAGTCATCAGCAGACAGGGCAGATAACGGACGTAGAGTCTTTATTCAGCTGTTTACTGTTCAAATTGATGCAGCTGTCATTGTGCACTTGTTTAATATACAACGTGTACAGTCAGTACACACACACACATACACACACACACACGGACAAATATACAGTATAGAAACAGCAGCGGCAGAAATCGTACACCCACCATCCGATCTTGTGTGGTCCTTGGTTTTTTTCAACCTAGCAATCAGTCGGCAGTCGGCTTCATGGTGCAGCCTCCAAAGTAAGACGACCACAGATCGGACACACACACTCCCATAAACACACACGCGTGACTGCCAAGGACAACCACAGTCATTACAGAGAAGCATCTGTTTGCAAATAGGCGACCTGCTCTCTGTAACTTTCCCACTCTGTATCATTACGTTCACTTTGTCTTTCTTTCATAAAAACCTGTATGAAAACATACAAATAAGAGCGACTGAAAGTATTTCTTAGAAATAATAATAGTGAACTGTGTTATGTAAATAATTCAATCTATGAGGTGACAGCTGATGTTTGTGTCAATCAGCACCGCTGGGAAATAATATATGTCTAATTGCTTCTTTCCTGTTGACCCTGTATGCAAATCAGCCAGTCTGTCTGCACACACTGTTGAATAAAAGGAACCAGGCTTTGTTGGAGGACGGGATTCGCTCGACATTGAAGTGGCATGGAGCAAGGAAAGAGCTTTTAGTGACTGACCTGTTGAGGGCCATTCTTTTCTTTCCTTTATGAAATGAAAAGGACGTCTTTGACCTCCAAAACCAGAAGAAAAAAAGTGTCAGTGCTGGTGGTAGTGTTTGTCTGGACATCTTTTTTGTCATTTTCTAATGTGTAAACCATACCAAATATTATTAAAGCATCTTTAATTGAATATTGAGTGATATGGTGAAGGCCCACAAAGTACACATCGTATGAGGTAGGTGAGTAGACTATTGCACACGGAATTATTGGAAAAATAGAAATAATACATTATACACAGTTACTTATCCTGTATACATTACTATATGCATTATGAATTATATAAATATATTAAGATTATAATACAAGTATTATAAATATAAGCTATAAGTGAAGATATCGAATACATAATATAATATACAAGGGTAGATTTATCTATCGCTCTCTGATTTGACCTGTGTGAACGTTTCCCAAACAAAGTTAGCAAAAGTCCATTTAATTAACATTTCACGGTTTATTGATAGGGGTCAACTGGCTACAGGGAAGGGAAAAAAATACCAATTACATGGAAGCGTGAAAACTGCAGTCTGCTAACATGTTTCTCCACTTAACCTCAATTTCCCATATGGTGTAGCTTTTGTAGCTTTTTTTTTTTCTTTCCCAATTTTTTCCAGACGATGCACTGACAATCCTGTTACCATCTGAAATGCTGCAACTCATTTAACACATTGGCTTTGAAGACGACTATTTCTTTTTTTTTATTATTGCTAAACCATATTCTATTAACACATTGCACGACTACAATTAATCACACTGGTATAAATGTGATTTACCATGCAATACTGTATAAACACACAATGCACAGTTCCCTGTGCTGTGCTGTAATTCCTTACTCCTAGTATGAGAAAATCCTCGGTGATTACCCGTATCACTGTGAAGGTAATCCCTCTTTTTGGCAGCTTCCTGTATCACGCTGCTGGCCATATGTCCAAGCGATGGCTGCGTCCAAGCCCTTCTGTCTAGGTGGTAGACTCAGCCCAATTAACACTAACGAGATTCAGATCGGGGGGAAGCTATGGCCACTCATCAGCAGAATGTGACTCAGTCAGATATTACTCTTCAGTTATTCTGCCTTGAAGTCGTCTTTCCTGGCTTCCAGTCTTTGCTATTGATCTCGTTTCCACTCTGCCTTTTCACTCCTCCTCCTTTTCACGCCTCCTATTCTCACTCAGTGTCCTCCTTCGCTCACGCTGCTTATATCATTCCTTCTTCATGTCTGTACATCGTTTAAGGACATTTTCCCCACCTTACATCCTTGTCTGTATTCTTCCCATTTTTTTCTCCATTACGCTGCTTCTATTCCATCTGTCTTCCCTCTGCTCATTCCTTCATGTCACTTCTCCTAGCTGACCCTTTAAATCACTCGTGAGGGCTCTTTCCTTCTTCTATTTATGGGCTACCTTCTTCCCTTCACTCAATTATGGACTTAATGTTTGTATCTCACTACAAAAGATGAGATTACATGGGTGTCAAAGATGGAAAGGAGGAATGGGGAAGGAGACAAATGGTGGACGAAATAGAAATGCACACACATACACACCTATTAAGTGGGAGAGAGTGACTGACACCACCTAATGTTCTGTAGAACCCTTTTTTGTGAGAGAATATTGTCTGCGCCAGCTGCATGTCAAAGACATGGTACATGCAATTATAGTTTGTGAATAAATTTGAATAAATTTACTTCCTATTCACCTGTATTCATCTCTTAATTGATGGATGCCCTTTGGGTTGATTACAGCCTTTAGTTTTAAATTTAATCTGCTCCTTTTTCTATTCTTAGCAGTGACATTAGGCTGTTTCCTTTTGTTTTCATCCTATCTTTCCCGTCATTGGAAAAAAAAAGGGGAATTAAAAAAATGTGTATGCATATGTATGCACTCTATGATAATCACCACCAAATCTTCAGTTGTTGCAACAGTTTGATAGTGATGTGTGTTAACGTAACTTCAAACCAGACAGTGCCAAATATACATGGTTAGTTGTGATCACAGCTACCAAACTCCAGACATTCTGCAACATTTATGACTGTAGTGATGGAAAGGTAGACAAAATGTTCACAATTTCAATTTCATTTCAATTATTTCAAGTTATAATAAAAATAAGATAATAAAAAAGTAGTAGCAATGTATTTAACTTTGCCTTTTCACTTAAAGTTGTATCCTGAAGCAAATCAATAAATGATACAAGAGTCTGTTAGTCATATTAGACATATATGATATATATGGAGTGTTTAATATAACAATTTTGTATTTTCTTACTTTCTGATACATTCTGGTAGACTTTGGGGTACTTCCTAGTATTTTCTGGCACATTCAAGTACTTTCTGGAACACATACATGGCAATTCTTGTGCTTTCAGGCAATTACTAGTACCCTGAATGAATATTGGCTCCAAACTATTTGTGAACCTTTAACTCAGCTTTTTGTGAGCAAAGATAATCTTTTTACTTTCAGCAGATAAATGTGTAAACAGCTTTCTTTGTGAAACTCTACACACACTTTCACTCAATTAGTGAAGCACAAAAATCCAACTGAATGATCAAGGAGAAAAATGTATTTTTGTGCGTAGGACGACTTTAAGCATCACACCATTTTACCAGTCACACGGTGATGATACCAGTCGGTTTGAACCTTGGCTGTCATTCATCTTTGTGATTGTGAACGTGGAGCATATAAAAGCAGCTCACCTATATGAATATCTGTATTCAGTGTGAAATATCTGTCGAAATATCCTTTTCATCTGCTACGGAATAACCACCCAGGTCAGGTGTATGCAGCGGTTTCAGGCTGAAAGACATACAGTAACACTTGTTACCTTGAGTTTGTAAATGGAAAAATGTATGACGACCTCTTTTTAGCCATTATGCACTGATCCATTGGTTTTTCTCCTTTTTTTTGCCAGTTCTACAAGGAACAGCGATGTTTGAATAAAATATCAATTTGTAAAATACACAATATAGAATGAAATATAGAGCCAGTGAGCGTGTCCAGTCAACACTGTGGATTGCTTTTTTCCCACTTTCCTATTTGCTCTGAGTCAAACACGTTTGTTAGAACGGTTTTCTGTCTTTAATTCAATATGTCACTACCGGTTGAATGTTTTTCCGGGCATAAACTCGGTTGTCATTTGGTCAGGAAAAATCCTTCGCGGAGAAAAATAATACCTTTGAAATAAGAATCACAGGTCCAGTGCTAACACAACACAATTTAAGTCACACGGAGCTGGGCTGAAAAGGTTACCGACATAACGATCGATTGTTTAGAATCGTAGTTTGGAGGATGTTAAAACCGGACTCAGCTCTAAGATAAAAGCTGAACCTGAGAGACAGAGAGCAGTAACAGTGACCTTCAGAAATCATTGTGACTGCATCATCTAGTAGAAAAGGGCGGATTAATCAACGATTGCTCACATTCTCCTCTTTATATCACAGCAATCTGCATAAAATACCAGATGAAAAGAAAATCACTAATGGCATCAATACATGTACAGAGGTTTTGTAACCATTAAACAGACAGAATGTCACAGACAACATGGTGGTGGTATAATAACGACACATACACAACAACACAGCATTGAATCATCATTATCATTCCAGGGACAATAATGTCAGTCTATTTTTCATAACACAGAGGCCCTTTGCAAGGCTTGAAAAAGTAACAGTGTGATTCATGATGAAGAGTTCATGAACATTCAGCTTGCTTCAAAAAGGTTCAGGGCAAAATGAGGCCCATGGTACAAATTTTCAGTCAAGGGAGCGAGCAAATAATGAGGCACATATACATATATAGTACTCATTATGAGCAAAACTACACATTTTTGGAGGAACACTGTGTTTAAACTGACTTTGGCACAAGCCAAAAAAAGGGACTGTGTAGAAGTCAGATTATTAAAAATGTTGATAAGTTTTAACATTTTCACAGACATGTCATAGGTTTTAACTTCATGGAAATACATAATTATGATTCTATCATTTATATTAATTTGAATTAAAGGTCTTTTATAACCGAGTATGGTGAGAGCGGACAAAAAGGTATACTGTGTGTGTATCTGGTAGCAATCATTACTAAAATGAATACATGTATTTTGCAGTTAAATATGTGACCATCTGCTCACAAAAATACCAAAACCTAAGTGATGCTGGACAAAATCCCTTATCTTCTCACTGATAACAGCCCTGCAGTCTCTGTCAATATACTAACACTCATTATCACATTACTTGCATCCAAAAGTGATAAAGCATGTAGTTTTGCATTATCATTAAAATGACAATTGGCTGTTGCCAGAATAAGATTGTATAGTGAGCATGGGGTATTGTTGGAAGGAGTGCAATGTGAACTCATGATACAACCCTGAAACTAATAGAATCTCTTGTGTTGCCTGCCTTTAGAGACTCAGACATTGTTCCCACATCAGGGGACAGCACAGCATGTACGGTTTCTACGCCGTTGTCTCAAAATGAGCGTGAACATCCTCAATCTGCCTTAAAGCTGAAGTCAGCGCTGAAGTCAGCAGTTTAACCTCAGTTATTGTTTCATTTCAAAACCAGCGGCTCCACGGCCAAAACAATGAAAAATGTGTCACTGTCCTTCTAATTTCTGACTGAATAGATAAAGTACTGACCCCCTGCCTTTGGTTGGTTTTAGCTGATACACACTCACAAAATCCATAACTTGTTTCCCATCCTTTAGATATGACCTCATCCATCTCCATTCACAGGTTTGTGAAAGGGACTAGCTTTTCATTTTGACTGCAGCCCTAAAGAAAGGAAGAATAAAGAAATAAAAGAACATGAAGAAAAGCCTGGTCCTTTGTTTCCTTTTTACTACCATCTATGAAATGCAAACAGGCGGTGGAGCAGGTGTCAGTAGAGTAAGTTTCTTGAAAGGTGGAGATGATCAACTGTCAGATTTGGTATAAAGATTTAAAGGTTGATGTTGAAAGAGATGTCATCTCAACTCTGTGACCATTTTTACGGAATAGATAGTGCATTTCTATTTTGTTTTCTATTTTAATTCATTCATATTCTGCAAGCCAGGTCCATGTTGGATTGGCACAATGAACTTATATTGTTATTTATTCCATGTCACATTCATTCTGTCCTCTGTCTGTGTTACTGCCAACTGCATCTGACTGACATCAATATAACAGGAATGCAAAAAGTTCCTACAAGAAACATATTGTTGCATGTGACCCTGCTTGTTGAGCATAAAATAAAAGCATGCATAAAATTTGTGCCACAGTGTGTATTATCCTATTTGTGGCGTATTCAACTGTCACTTTTCTCCCATCACTGCATCATTCCATCCACTGTTTTCTACTCTAAAGACCAGATGTATGCACGGTAGCCCTTTTTTTTGCTCCTTCATATCTAACCATATGTTCATTTGACATCGTTATAAAGGATCTGGTCCGTGTGTATGGGTGCCTGTGTGTGTGTGTCTGTGTGTGTGTGTCAGCTCCACAACCATGTCTCTTTAAACTTCAGCCAAGGATAGCTCCCCTGCCAAAGACCATCTCCTGTTGTGGTCCACCTGTTTCCTTCTTCTTGTGTTTGCTCAGCAATTCTTCATTATCAAATACATTATTGAACTGAATGTTCATTTGTTTGATGCCTTTATTTGTATTGGACCTTTCATGCAGATATGAAGCTGAAAAGTGTTTTACAATAGACATGAAACAGACATTTAAATGACATGAAAAGGAAGAGTATTAGACAATTGAAGGGTCCTTGTTTCTTTAATTTAACAACAGTATTAAAAAGCCACTTTGCTCAATGGTTTAAGACTTTTCTTTCTGTAAGTTCATTTCAAGCCATATTAAAAATATAATAATAATAAACCTATATTAACAAAATTAAATAAAAGAACTGATTAAAAGAATGGGATAAGTCATAATGTTTATATTTTTCTTCTTCATTGGATTATGTTTTTGTTGGAATAAGAAGGTCAGAAATTTAAACTTTAAACAGATTACTTTACTCATAATTAAACTTTTCCACCATATAATTTAATGAAATTAACTTTCACTGCTTAATTTAGGGAACAGGAGTTGACTATATTAGAAGTGCATAGACATGTTAGTTATTAAGTGATTGCTGTAAAAGATAGCTCTCTCCTGCTAATAAAAAAAAAGAAAAATGAAAGCAGGTATTAAACGGTTATGCAGCGATGGGGATCAAATTGAAATGATAAGATAAAATATGTCTAATTCAGTCATCCCAAGGCAATCTAAAACACATTGTGCTAGACCTTGAACACAGCAAGTCACTTTCTGTCAGCAACTGCAGCGTGTCTTGAAAAACTTTTTTTTCCCCCCTTTGCTGCCATTCTGCTCATGATAATGTGGTATTTCCAAACACAAAGACTGATATGCAGACATTTAAAGAGAGCCAAAACACAACCTGGCAGGCATCATGGGATGCATTGTGATGCATGACATTTTGAAGGAGGAGGGGCAGGGAGCGAGGAGCTGGGGGTGGGTTCTCAGCAAACCCCTCACTTTCCTTTTAATTTTGTAAAATTTGATTTCTTTAGGGAACTGACACACTATAGTTGAGATGCCCCTGGTGTTATGTTACATAGTTGTGTCACATCTGCATGTCCATATGTGGAAATGCACGTCAGCCACCTAGTGCCCAGCTGCCTGCTGTGTGTGACGGAGTGGTGCCAAGGCCTGCCAAATTAATTTCTCGGTCTGATCTTAGGCCAACATTTTCTCCCCCCCAGATATGTGAGTTGTATGCACATTTGCAGAAAGTGTTTCTCTTCTCTTACTCACCCTGTCTCACTTTGTAATCAGAATATAAAAACAACAACAATGTAATTAGCAGATGTGCGTTGATTTGTAATTGATGATATGGCTCAGGTAGGAGAAGCAAGAAACGAGAGGAAGGGAAATGGAAATAGAAAGAGAAGCATAGAAGAAGGGGAAAATCACTAAAAAGGCTGTTATAAAGAGTAAGAGTAATGTCATTGAGAAACACATAGCAAGCATAAATGTGTCTTCAGGAACATTGACAAAGGATTCCAGACAAAGTATTTAGACAGAAGGATAGTAAATTATCAGAGCAATGAGTCAGGCTAATTATTGGCCATTACTCGCCGTCACCACTACTCTAAACCTGCCAGACAGCTATGCTTCATCACAAGTGATTGTCTGATGTTCAAACGGCTTCAGAAACTCCCCGTACACCTTTCCAATGTCTGACGATTTCTGCAACTTTCCAAAAGCAACGGTCCAACGTTCGCAGCCAGCTGGACAGAGGTGAGAAAGTCGGCAAGGTTTGAACTTTTCTGATCCAGCTACTGACTGTTCTTGAGAAGGGGTGAATTTAGGAGGGTGTCAGGAAGTGAAGAAGTAATGGAAAGACTGAAAAGGCTGACTAGAAAAGTGGTTGGTTCATCACAGCCACTTTAATCAATGAAGCATGGAAACATTTCCAGCTTATCCACAAACTTTTAATCACTATTGATCCTGGAGAACCGAGACACACCCATGCAGACGCAAACACAAAGGACTGATAATCTGTGAAGAAAATGATTAAACTTTTACTTTGACTATGGATATGTGAAGAAATTATTCATCACATCACCAAGTCCATTAAGGCTAAATTATTCATGGTGTGGAATGATTTTTCTTATCGTTGGAGGAGCCTGTAGGTGAAAAGGGGCCCAAATTAAGGGCATAATATTTTAAGTTTCTAGTAAAGGTTTACAGTAGAAAAAGATCCAACCCTGTAATTAACTTGGAATCTCTGCAGGAGGCATTTGTAAAACTAACAGTGGTATAGAGTTAGAACTCACTAGAACCCCATGCTTCCATGGATGACACCACTGTGGAGCCACCAATACCATCATCAAATTTGCTGATGACACACCTGTGTTGGGCCTGATCACAGATATCAATGAAAAGCCTACCTAAAGGAAGTGGAATAAACTACTGCTGAACTGAAGACTAAGGAGCTGATAGTGGTCTTTGGGAAGAAGAAGGGAAATGATTACACCCCCCTAAACATCACCCAGGTGGCCAGCTTCAAGTATCTTGGGCCTGACCTGGCTGCATACTGATTCAGTGGTGAGAAAAGCAAGGTAGAAACTGTTTCATCTCAAACACTTAAGGAAAATCCAGTTATCTCCTCAAATACTGAGGAATTTACTCAAATTCTACTGCTGCAAAATCGTGACCATCCTGAACATGCCTTACGGATATTCTGATCACACGCTGCAGGAATCATTAAGGATCCCACCCACCCGAGTAATGGCCTTTTCTCTTTGCTCTGGTGGGGAAGAAAGTACATTAGGCCTCATCACTGAGGAAGAGTTTCTACCCTCAGGCCACTAAGATCCAAAATGAAGTATGAATGCATAAGAGTTGGGCTTTTGCTGATTACTAGTCCTGCAATAAAAAAAAAAAAAAAAAAAAAAAGTTTTTATTATTGTTCAGCCTATTTCCATTGATGTGATGTTTTATGGATTTATGAAACTAGATGGGTCAAACCAAGTAATCTAATGGTGGGGGACCCGGTCAGAGGATATGACTGTGAGATGGGACAAGAGACAATGGAAACTAGCATTAGCAGCATGTTTCTCTAACAATAACACTAATTTTAGGGTACAAGGCTGTTGCAAAAGTCAGCAGCTCCCTAAATGTGTGTGTGTGTGTGTGTGTGTGTGTGTGTGTGTGTGTGTGTGTGTGTGTGGTTAGTAGGAGAAGGAAAGCGAAGGCAGAGAAGCAGAAAGCTGCCTCTCGTCTTTCAAAGTGTAAAATACAATCTACTTAACTAAATACTCGAACTAGCACAAGTAGTTCAAGGGAAATTGGACGTGCACAATTCAGCTGGAGCGTGCTGAACCCAGCTGGGTCTCTTAAGAGTGAAATCACAGCAGCAGCAAGGACGCACTATTCATTAATTCAAACACCAATAAATAACAATTTATAACTTTACACTGAAGTGAGGAGGCTTTGAATAACACATTAATTAAACGCTCTCTCTTCCCGTGAATAAAAGTCTTAGATATGTTCCTCGACCTTGGAATCTAGCTCGTTTCAGCTCAGATTCTGACGGAGTCGTTTCACGTCTTGGTGGCGGTTTTCGGCAACAGAGAAGCTCCACAGCTCTCGGAGTCCCACGTGTGTTTTGGTGAATACACACTCTCACACAATCTCACAGCTTATTCCAGCGAGCGTTGAAGTGATTGATGCCTACAAAAGGTCAGTCAGTCATTTTCTATACCTGCTTATTCCTCATTACGGTCGCAGGGGTCTGCTGGAGCCAGCACGTTATGGCGAGAGGCAGGGATACACCCCAGATGGTCGCCAGCCAATTGTGGGGCACACACACCATTCACTCACACACTCACACCTATGGGCAATTTAGAGTTGCCAATTAACCAGAGCATATTTTTGGACTGTGGGAGGAAGCCGGAGTACCCGGTGAAAACCCACGCAGACACAGGGAGAACATGCAAACTCCACACAGAAAGGTCCCAGGAGGTCTTGAACCTGCGACCTTCTTGCTGTGAAGCAACAGCGCTAACCCCTGTGCCACCGTGTCACCCCCCTACAAAAGATCACATCCACATTTTCTGTATGCTTACTGCTTGACCAGCTGGAGTATCCAAGAGGAGTCACTTAGGTAGCCTTTAGAACTTCTGTGACTCTACTGTAACTTTGTTAAGTACAAGGCTCAAAAGTAAGTAACGCTCGGAAACTCCTTTCTGTGCGATCCATTTCCACTTGCGGCCTTTCTGTATTTTGTTTGTGTATTCTGTAAATGCTGCACATATTGTTGAAACAATGAACATGGGCTCTGGAAACACAAGGTGAGTTAACTGTCAAAAAAAGATTTACAAGATAGAGAGTGAAAAGAAGAGCTGCATCAAATAGATGATTTGTGGCAAATCTCACCAATTTGTTTCCCATTGTTGTTAATAACTGAACAAACTAGATGAAATAGTTTTGCTTTGCTCAAGGACATTTTTAAAAAGCACTTCAGTGACTCAGTTGCTACAATAATCTATGCTGGAAGCCAAACAACCCATAGAAGTGATAAGACACTTCTTATTTTCACTGCTTTGTTTTGGTCAAAGTGCTTTTATTGTAGCCTTCTTTCTCAGTACAAAGGTTCACAGTATTATGATAGTTAGTAGATGATACAGTGCTCTATCTTTTTATTAAGTTGTGTTTCCTTTCTCCAACACAATACTGCAGGCTAACACCTAATCACACATTTGACATTTAACTTTCATCCCAGCTAACACCCTCTTCTTCGACACTTCTTGTCAGAACAATTACTGATTTAAGAGCTCTGGAGTAAACTGTCATTATTCTGTCTGTTCTGAAAATGTCCTCCAGCTCCCCCACAATGTCAAACCCAGTAGAAGCCCTTAAAAAAAGCTGCGTTCAGATGTAGAGGAGAGTTAACAGACGGCAATCTTGGAAGATGGTCATCTTCACTCAGTGATTAAATCTGACTATACTGGCTTTTGACTGAAATCGCCCCAGTTCCAGTGCTGCTCTGATGCTTAGTATTTGGAAACGATGCTTCACTGAGATTATAACATGGTGCACATCACTGAACAGCAGTAATGAAGCAGCTGCTTTAAGACATGTGCAGACCTCTTGACCAGAAGGATACCGGCTGAAAACGGACTAAAATCACTTCAAAAGGAATATATGGCGTATACAGATTTCTCTTCCCCGAGTATTTACTGTGAAGGTGCCCTTGGACAACAAACCAATCCTCCAACTGCTTCAGTAGAGCGGCTCCAAGACCATCTGTACAAGAATGTGGATATGCCTCGCTGATCTAATTGTGTGTGGAAGACCCTCCCTTCATATGCAGCTAATCCTGTGCCAACATCATTTTTACCTCATGCTCTTCTTTTATCTATTCTCACATAGAAGGCGCATCCTTACTAGTAAAGTAAGAGAGTCAGCAAATACAGTAGACACTAAACCTTAAGAAATGTTGAACTTAGCAATTAAACCCATCAATTTGAATTTTTATATGACTGTAGAATGTTAACTCCTCTTCCTATAAACATTGGAAACATGACATTTGTGTCCTCAATAGTAGGGAACACCCCTGAGCTGAAGTACAATCAGGATAAGCAAGCATAAAAAGGAAATAGTGTTCAGACAGCAAACAACAGAAACTACTTTGCTGGCTACTTCTTCTCCTGCAGGAACCGCAAATGGAGCCAGAGAGTGCTCCCCTGCAGTTTGTTTTCCCATTGCTGAATGAGGATGCATGCTGAATGAGGATACATGCAAAGCAAAAAAAAGAAAAGAAAAAAAGGAATTTATATTCTCTTTCAGAGTGAAATTTCTTTTCATGCTGAGGGATGTCTAGAAAAGAAAATGGTCAGAGTAAGTATAAGTTTTACTTCCACTAATGTGCAATGGTGTATGTGCATTGAATTTTTAGTTTTTATTTATTATGGGTCTTAATAGGAATATCTTCTAACCGAGAAAATGTTACCATATCAGTATGTTTGTCCTATTATGTACTGTAACAAACCCATTATATATGGTTTACTACATGTAGTGGTTTATCATTTATATATACACATTTCAGATTAACTGACTCTTCTGATGGACAGTTAAGATGGGTCATTCCTATGGCTCTCAGTTTCTGCAGGGAAGCTGAAGTGTGAGTGCAATGGTGTGAGTGCTGTGTGTCTGTGCCAATTATAATTATAATTCATATCAATATAATTGGCACAGTTTTTGCATTTTTCTTTTACCAAGATACAATCTTCACATCACAAATCTTCAGGAATTCTGCCAGTATTATTTGGTAATCCCTATTATTAGTTGCTAGTTTGTTCCTTGGCTCATGATTTAGCCACTAACAGTGATTAATCAAGAATCATTTGGTTGCTCCAAATTTCTTCGGTTTTGTTTGGGAATGCTCCCAAATTTGGTCTCTTAACAACTTCTCGAATGTCACAAATTTTGAAGCAGTGGTGACACTCAAATTACCACGGTGCCTCATTACTGTTAAAGACATGCAGATTAAAAACTTGTGATCATCAACTGACCATCTGACGCTGCAATGAAATCTCTGTGGGAGGTCTGGCAAAGGCCTCGGCTCTAATTCCTACGTGTGCTTTTACTAGTTTGGGTTTTTTTTCATCTTTTTTACAGATAGGCTCACTAAACCAGATCCTGTCATTTGTTCCCATGTGAACTGAGGCTTTTTTCAGCCTGTGACCACACCACACACAGACGCATTCAGACACACACACAGATGCAAAGGAGGGAGCTGCTTTTCGTCTGCAACCGCAGCACACAGAACTCCCAGAGGTACTTCCATCCTCTGACCATACAACACATGTTCATATGAGCATATAGAATGACAGGCAGCACACACATCATGCACACGAGAGTAGATCCACGAGAGGCAGGTCTCAAAGCTAGACACATTAAAGCAAAGATGTATGCCCGGGTATTGCAGAAACGCATATCCACACAGGGGCAGACACAGTTGAAACACAGAAATGCACGCCCCTGTCCCTTTTTACCAACAGAATGAAAACGCACACACACACTGTACCAAATGTGTAATTTTCTCTTCAATTCATTGAAGACATTTACTGCACAAAAGTAAGACTAGTCTTACATGCAGTGATCCTGTTTTCCATTATAGTTTTAATGAAAAATTCATTTTAAAAAAGGGAAAATTGTATTAAACAATAATAATAAAAAAAAAAACAGTTTAAGGATTTTACAACAAACACAGTAGTTTAGCCGTTACATTTTTTCCCTCCGAACATTTAAACATGTTCCCTGAAACAATCAATTTGAGGCTCAATTTCTCAAAAACCCGAAACACAAAACCGGTCGAGTCAGTTATTTTATTCAAAACTCCACAAATCTCTTGCAAAATGGAACGCTGCACAGCACGCTCACATTATCTTCTTTCAAAACTTGAGAATTTCCATCAAAGTGATATATACAGCTGCAAAGGCAAAACAAAAAACAGCATTTGGGTGATGCATGTTTTAAACCATTCGCACTAATGTTTAAATTGATGCTCTGTAAGAGATATTCTAATGGTGCGGGATTCAACACAGTATAAAACAATCTACACGTTGAGAAATCTCCACCCTGGTTGTCACCACAGATCACTGATAATATATCTACATTTATACTTTACTGATGTGTCAGTGGCCCACTACGCCTAGTGTGTAACCATAGTTACTACTGTCACAATATTCTGCTGATTTCAGTATGGTGGTGTTGTCACAGGAGACCATATTATGATCGGTTCTCTAGATGTTCGCCCTAATAGAGGTTACCTACATGCTGTCACTATAACACTTTATCACATTAAAAACCCATAAGCAGAAAAGAAACGTCTTAGCATTTTCTGTTATGTAAGAAATTTTATTGACTTACTGAAATTATGCCATGTTTTCTGAAATTATTCTCTGCCACAGGACACATCTTCCTCTTTTCTTCCTCTTGTGGGTTGTTGCCCTGTAGATGACCCAAACAGTTTTTCCTTTTAACGATAGAGATCAAAACGAATGACTAATGAAAGCTAATTGCAACATAATTGCATGCAATAATATGAAGTCAAATTACTCTTTTGGTTTCAACTTATGATTAAACCAAAAGAATATGAAGGCCAGAAATCTCAGCATCTTCAGGCTACTCTACAAACAAGGTGAATAGAAGCAATTACTATAGCAGTTGTGTAACCCTAGGCAACTGATCTGGGTTTAAGATGCTCCTCAAAGCAAATTTGAATAATCAGACAGTGTGATCGGGCAAATGCAAGCCTTTATGTTTGAACAATTGAGAAATAAACACATTTATGACCAAACAACCCAAAAAACATATTCAGCCTTTTTTTGTTGTTACATCAAACAATAATTTTCATTTATTACAACTTGAGTATTTCATAGTTTTAGTCTTAAATTCTACTGGCAATAATGATGCTGACTCATCGATTTTATTACTGAGCTATGGAATCATGGTGATCCACAAAAGAAGCCTGAGACTAATGTTATGACTCAACAGCGTGATCTTATCTACTTTTACCGAACAATAAAACACAGATTATATGATATGATCTATTATTTTGATAATTGCAGGGATGTTTCATATCCCTGTGACTATCCGAACAATTATTATTATAATTGAATGTGAATAACACATTCAAGGCTTGGTAAGAAGAACATTTTTTTCTTCTTTTTTTTTTTTTTTTGTAACCGATACACACATTTGCCAGAAGTACGAAAATGAAAGTCAAGCCAGAGCAAAATCCAATTACTAAATTTCATCTAATGAGAGCTGTACCCACAAGTTTCCAATTGCAAAGGCCCAGGGGAAGTGCTGTGCAATTCACATTTAATTTCGGGGAAAGCACAGAGCAAAACGCTGAATCAGTAGAGCAACACAACGTATTCAGATATCTCTTGTCACATCTTTTCTGAGAGAATCTAAAATCGCCTTCCTTTTTTCCCACCAGGTTTTACTTTTAAAGCGTTAAAGTGTGCGGAGCTGCTCATGTACACACACAATCTAGGGATTCCAACAAACTCGATTCACTTTCAACTCTTTTTTTTTCAGAAGTTAGAGCCCTTTGGTTTCAGCTACCGTGTGTATGTTTTGTTTTTTCATATTTGTGCAACATGAAAAAACAGAAAACGACTCAGCGGGGTTCTTGTTCAGAAATAAGGTTCAGGTAGAGAGAAGCTGCAGTGAGAGCTGCTTCTGCTGGGACAGCAGACTGTTGACCTTTACCGGTGAGCGAGGAAGAATCCGTTCTATCTTGTACCGTCTAGGGCTCTTATCATTTGTCTGCTTGCACACTCTGTCTCTTTCACCTTCTGTTCCACATCTCATCTTTCTTCCTACTTTCTCTACTTTTCCTACTTATAACACTATACTACCTTCACCTGCTCTACTGTGGAAGTTAGACGTGGATTGTGCTGCTTTTGCTTGTTTATTCATTTTCTTTTTTACAAGATTTAATAGTAAATTACTTTGACAATGTGTAGTAGTTTCATACCCAATTAAACAGCATAATGAGAATTGTATTTTGCAGATTCCTTGCAACAGATAATCAGTTTTCATGATCGACTAATCTTCCAATTACTTTTTGTTTCCCTAATTAAATATAAAATGTCTGAAAACAGTAAAAAAAAAGGCATATCACAAAACTGTCACAAGTGTTTTGTTTTCTCCCAACCAACAGACCGAACCCTAAAAGTTTTTTATTTTACGGTGACAGAAATTAATTGCTTATCGAAATGGTTGTCAATTATCTGTTCTGGTAAGTAACCGGTTAATTTAGCAGGATTACTACTGTGCCACATGACATTTACTCACAGTACAGCATATATATGAGTGGAGATGGACAGAAGTATACTGCAGTGACCGGTGGATGAGATCATGCTGGTGTATGGAGTTGAATGAACGGCTTCAGTGGTTAGCGGTAATGAGAGGGAGAACATAGCCGGGGAGGAGCAGGAGAATCCACCAATTGATGCAAAACTGACAGGAAAAGGGAGTAGATTCTCTGCTTGTTAGCAAACACAAAAGATTAGCCAGTGTTTCTCTGACATGCAACAGCACTAGAGATCAACCTCATTTTTCTTAAGCATCCAACACCCAGTTCGAGTCCTGTCTTTTGCTGTCTCTCCCCCTCTCTCTCCCATTAGTGCCTGTCTGGCTACTGTATAATGAAGATGTTTATGTCACAAACAAATCTTTATAAAAGAAAAAAAAAGTTATAATCCCTTAGATTTACATATGTGCTATCCTGCTGCAACAATTACATTACAGTGTAAAGCTCCCTATCATGGTGCTCCTCCTCATGTTGCTTCCCAGCACTTTAGTTACAATTCAATTCAAAATTTAAAAGGACACTGCTGTTCACATCATTAACCTGTGATAATTTTAACCAAAATTATGATTGTTCCTAAACCTACACACCTTGTTATGGCTAAACCAGACTTTAAAGGCAATAATGTGTATAACCAATCTGATCCCAACAAATAGGGGCACACATAATAATAATAATAATACATTTTATTTAAGAAGAGCCTTTCAGGTCACTCAAGGACACCAACACCAAACACAAGAATAAACAACATTAAAGCATTGGTAAGGATTAATAGTATAAAATAAAACACAAATAGAGATAAAAAAAATAATATAATATAATAAAGATAAATAAACAAAATAAATAAATACAAATAAATAAAAAATGTGCAAAATAGAGGGGAACACTAGGGTGAGGGATGTTGTGGATAAGCAATTTGAAACAGGTGGGTTTTGAGTTTAGTTTTAAAGAGAGGGAGAGAGTCGGTGTTACGGATGTGAGGTGGTGAAGAGTTCCAGAGACGGGGAGCAGAGCGACTGAAAGCGTGATGGACTGGCAATGTAGAGCAGGTCAGGTAAATATGGAGGGGCAAGGTTGTGGATGGCTTTGAAAGTGTATTGAAGGATTTTGAATTGGATTCTGAGTGTAACCGGGAGCCAGTGAAGTTGCTGTAGGATGGGGGTGATATGGTGGGAAGAAGGAGTTTTGGTGATGACACGTGCAGCAGAGTTTTGGACCAATTGAAGTTCATGGAGAGACTTGTGAGGGAGACCAATGAGGAGTGAGTTGCAGTAATCCAGACGGGAGGTGACGAGACTGTGAACAAGGATGGAGGTGGTGCTGGGAGAAAGGGAGGGGCGGAGTATATATAAATAAATATATAGAAGTTAAATAATACCTCTGCATTAAAATAAACTACAGGCTTATTGTAAACTGCTGCTGCATGGCTGGATTTGCACCCTTTCACCATGTTCATTCATACTTTTTGATCCCATTCTGAAGTTTTTTTTAATCCAGCATCAAAGTGCAGCGTCTTTCAGGAAACTTTGTACCTTAAATTCATTCAAATATTGACTGTTTTTTGTAGTTTATAATCTAGAAAACAATAAATAATAAAATACGAAAAACTAAAATAAATAAATAAATGCAATGTTCTTTCATTTCAGGCTAGAACTGCTTTGAGGCAAGGCACACATAAGCTTTCTAAAAAAAAAAAGAGAGAGAGACAAAAGTGATTTTCTTTGTAAGTAATTTTGTGTGCGTGTACAGTAGAGGACATTTTCAAACCCGTTTTGAGCATGGGAAAATACACTTCTTATAAGCTATAATGTTTGAAAAAGTATCCAAACAACTGCTGAAGTATTGAGCTAATTAAGACTTTACATCAGTGCATCTTTTCAAATACTTTTGTTTCCCCTGACATTAGAGTGTGATGTGTTGGAGGACGAAATCAAGAGACTTTATATCTATAAAGACTCTGCTCCAGAGGACGAGTAAAACTCATATTGTGCGCTCGACTTCTCAGACTAGTTTGTTTTGAGAGGAGAGTTTGGGATCTCTATCTTCAGCAGCCCGTGTTGTGAATTTAAACACAGGTTCGTTGCTCTGGTGTGTATGTGCGCGTGTGTGTGTGTGTGAACGGAGAGTGGAACAGGTCTGTGGCAGAAGATGAAAGTTTTGACGATAGCGGCCGCAGTCAAGATACCATCTCTGAGATCTGCTGTTTCCCCGTCCTCTCCTAAAACAAAAGGTTAATTCCTCCCTGTCAGCCTTTGCGCTGGTGTCACTCATGGCAGTAGGTGTACTCATGCTGTCAGTCCCCTCCATGCCTCTTTTATTGTGCCTGTAGCAGAGTATTGTTTTTGGCAGAAATACATGAATAGAACATCAGCTTATGGTGCTGTGCTGAGGAAGACATGAGTCATACGCCTTTGTAAAAGTTTTTAAACACAGCAATATTACCTTAATCAATCCAATAGAGCTTTAGTTTTCTTTATTAAAACCAAAGTAATGATTCAGATGCCACCAAAAACAGTAAAACAGGCAGAAAAAATTGATGTGCTGCTAACAAAAGCAACAAGAAATGAAAAAGCCAGTCCATCATTTTCTATACCTGCTTATTCCTTATTAGGGAGACAGAGAAGCTCATATATTTGGCATGTTAAAAGCGAAACTAAACACCATTGCAATGTTACTGCACCTGCAGGTCTATGTTTAGAGGCATTTGAATGAATCGGAGGATGCAACTTAATAGGCTGCATCAATCCAAGTTAGCATTTCTTCCAGCAAGAAAGGACATGCAGGCAAAGAGGAGGAAAGGTGAACATTGGAATATTCCAAGAGACTGAGAAAAACAGTGAAGTAGCCGACAGATGCGTGCAACAGATAGCTAATAGAGGTGCTAACCTTTGACCTACTGTAGATGTAGCCTTGGCTAAAATGTGAAAACATATGCAATAAAAATGGATATTTTAAGGTCATGTTTAGTCACATTTTGAATTATTCATTCATTCATCTCCTATACCTGCCTATTCCTCTTCCTATTAGGGTCACAGGGGTCTGCTGGAGCCAATCCCAGCGCATTACACCCCAGATGGTCGCCAGCCTATTGTGGGGCACACACACCAACCGGTAATTTAGCGTCTCCAATTAACCTCAGCATATTTTTGGACTGTGGGCGGAAGCCGGAGAACCTGGAGAGAACCAACAGAGACATGGGGAGAACATGCAAACTCCACACAGGAAGGTCCCAGACCAAGATCTTGAACCTGCTTCTTGCTGTGAGGCAACAGCGCTAGCCACTGCTCCCCCATGTCGCCCCAAATGAATAAGCATAAGATCAAATGTGAGGTTTCCTCTTATTCTGTGCTCTGCCTCCTTCCATCTGCCAGGAGTTCCCCATCCAGCTGTGAAGCCTTTTCCCCACAAATCTCTTCCCCTGGTAGCCCCTCATCTTTATATCTCCCGGGAGTTCCCCTGTCCAGCTGTGAAGCCTCTTCCAAAAATCGACCTGCTCCTGTGAGGCAGAGCTAAGAAGACTTGAACTTCAGTCAGGAGCACAACCCCGGGCAGCGATAATGAAATTCCAGAACTCTTTGGACAAGACTCGGGTCATGAAAGCTGCCAGAAAGAAGAGACCTATGTTCCTTGAGCAGAGGAAAAAACTTCAATCAAGCAAGAAAGATCTGGCTTTCTTTTAGTATAAAGTTCACTGTTTCCATCTGAATTGTAGAGGAGTAACTGAAAACTAAAAAATTTCCTCTAGGGAAATTTTGAAAGGGCTCCGGTGGCTACTGCCAGAGTGTTTACATTCTAATGAGTTTCTACAGCGAGTTCAAACAAATAATACTAGTACATTTATAATAGCATACAGTATACAAGGAGCACACCTACAACAAACATTTTCATATGCCCCTTCAACAGGTTTCCTATAGACATTTGACATTTCAAAGCTCCATACACTGGCTTCAATGGTTTCCTATACTTACACAAATGCTTTGTGTTGCCTCGACATAACCATAAAAAAAAGAAAGAAAATTGTCCAGAGAAAGCATCACAGGAAAAACATGAAATAGTAATCTGTAATCCAGGCAACATGTTTTATGTGAACACAATGTGTTTTGTCATCATTTTAGGAGAGGTTGAACATTGCCAAAATTTTAGACTAAATCCTAAAAGTGCGAGTGTTAAATGCAAATGCCTGCTCATGCATGCAGACAGTTGGGTTCATTGTTCGAGCTCATTGTCTGCCTGAAAGTTTAGCAGACAATGTACAAAACAGCCTCCCGGCTGAAAGCTTGCTTCAGACATAAAATGAGAGACTGAGAAGTGACAAAATGTATTTGTCTTCACAGACAATGATGTAGAGAATCTAATGTGGATGGATTTGCCGCATCAAAAGAAGAAAAACAAGTGAAGGTCTTATAACAAAGTGATATATTTCCCCCTCAGCATTGTTCTGGCATTTAGGCACCATGGTCTGTGTTCGCTTCACTGGAATCCCATCATTTAGGTGTATCTAAGGAATTGGTATTTAATATGTTCATTTCGGGCAAAGCATTGTATAACACATGCCCCCCCTCCTCCTTTTTTTGCTACAAGGTCATATAGTATAAACCTCCTATGATTATTTCATCTGTGGAATTTTAAGCACCTTATATGCAGACTTTATTGTGAAGTATCACCTTAGACATTTAAAATCACTTCTCTTGATTCCTCTAACTGAGCGAATTTAAATGAGGGTTTGGATGTTTTTTTTTGTTTTTTTTTTCCCAGGGTGGTGTAATGTTTTCAGCAAAAAGTCAATTTATTTAATGTGTTTTCCCTACAGTATGTGCTTGGCAATACAATATTCGCTCATAAGAACTAAAGCATGGGTCATTTTTTTTTTCTTTTTAATGGTTATGTTTCATTGCTCACTGCACTTAGGTAAAGATAAGGTAGTAGACTGAGTTAAATACTGAATATTCCAAAACTGAAGCAAAAAGCTATCAACATTTAAATAAAAACACAAACTTTCCTTCACCTAAACTGAGGGGCAATTGCTGCCCCAAATGCACAGGACTCAGCTATATAAAACTGAACTAAGTGGCACTTCCACCAAAAGAAAAAGAAAACATAAAGTCCACCTAGAGCTAATTTGTTGCTTAAAACTGTCATTTCTAGAGGACTTTGTTGCAAAAATGCAAAGACACAAACCCATCTCATGATAGCCTTGCAAAACCTGATTTAAGAAAAGGAAAAGTTGTATGACGTGACGTTTCCTCTAAAGTTAGAGACACACTAGAATTATATTTAGCCAGTCAAGATTAGATACGACTATTTTGACAATTCCAGGCCAAATCCTGATTGTTGGTGACCCTTATCTGGTTGTGTGGGGGATTTGCAGGCTTAATCTGAACCACTCTGAGCGACCCGCAGGCTAATATGAGCTTACACCTGATAATATCGAACGTATTTACAACTGTATGATGAGTCCTCAAATTCTCCCAAGTGGGGATTGCAAATATCTGAAGAAAGGCAGGTTCCGAGGGACATGGGCACCAAATCTCATTCTCTGCTCATTTTTTCAGTTGGCATTTCAACGGATTTCCCAAGTGACAGACTGTTCAGGAGGATACAAGCTGATTTGGAGAGACACAGTTAAAATATATTATACCAAGAAGTATGATGGTTTGGTATGATGTGTATATATATATATATATATATATATATATATATATATATATATATATATATATATATATATATATATATATATATGGAGACAGAATGAAATGAACTCTTTACTATACATACATTTGTAGTTTAAAAGATAAATATGAAAAAAACAATCATTGTCTTAAGGATGAGTCTACACATTTATGAGTGTGTCTCTGCAACCTTGTTCACCATTTCTATGCTTCTCTCGGATTTCTAATTACATCTGCACCATACCACTCAAAAGAAGTCACGGTCATTGTGAATCTGTGTGAAGTAAATGCATAATTTGCAGAGACCGCAATGGATATGAAATAATAGACACATTGTAGGAATACTAATGGGGCTCAAAAGGTGGGCTGGAGAAGAGAAGAGTTAATTAAAAGTCAAAAATAGTGCGCTTAGCATGGTGAGGGTAAAGCAATCGCGGGGGGGAAAAAAAACATGAAATTGATGCAGGATTGTTTCTATTGCCTGTATCTATTATCAGTAGGAAGCTCATATAATGATGCAATATGCATTCATGGAGGAGAATGAACTGCACTCTGAGGTGAATAAAAGGATGGTGTTCAAAGTTTCATCTGACAAAACTAGGAGGAAGAGGTGTTTTAGTTACAAGAGAGACAAAGAGAGAGATAATAATAATAATAATAACAACTTGGATTTATATAGCAACCAAGGACGCTTTACATAGAGGGCAAAAAAATTAAATAAAATAAAAAAACAACAACACAAAAACAAACAAAATATAAAATGGCAATGAAGCAACCATTAACTAGGAGTCATAGTCCTTTGTAGATGGTGGAAATAAATTATGCATGCTGTGTAGACTATGTACACACACATACACAGTGAAGTGCTCTATCAGCACTCGTCATCACCGCTTTCACCATTCTCTTATACGTTCTTGACTTATTTTTTTTGAAGATATCCATCTTTTCATCCTTTATCTTTCTCCATGAAGTAGTATCGCACAGCAGACAGGGAGATGCACAATACAGTGTTACATGCATGCAAATATTACATACTGGATGCAACCACAACACCCTGCAGCACAACTACATTACAACAGAATAGAACCTTATTGTGCACCGGGGTGGGAATCTGTCTTCAGCTCACCAAAGCAGCAGCATACAAATCAGAAGAAAAGACAAGGTCACATTAAACATGTGAAACAATTCATGTCGATATCTGCATGGCTAGATCTCATCACTTTGTCGAGTTAAGAATGTTAATTGCGCTTGGAATGAAGGGCAGACATGTTTGCACATTGCTGCTCGCTCTTATTTTCATGTATTACATCCCCTTTATTGGCCATTTTTGGCAAAATACCCAATTCCAAAATGAGTCATGGCTGTATCTGGAAAACAATCTGCGGATGCACTGGAGTCGCCAAAGTTGCTTAGCGGGTTATTTCAGGCAGAGGAGATGCTCTATTTTTACGAATGAGGTCGTGCGGGACAGACATTGTTCCAAAGACCCACACGGTAGGCTATAAAATAATTAGTATCCCCTTTGTGTCATAGTATCCCCTCGTTTGTCATTTGGTGTTGAGTGAGACTGAGACCTGGTCTCGGTCCACTTGATTTAGGGCACACCTGAGTGCGACTGATGCTTTCACACTAACTAAAATGAACAGAACTAAGCTTTTTTCAATTGAATGAACTGTTTCGTGAAAGAGCCCTTAAATGCCTGTTGGGTTGCTAGATGGACTCTATGGGGTCATCCAGAGGTCAAGGGCTCAAACTGGCCAAAGAGAGGATGGGATGTTCCCTAAATGCCTCACATGCAGGATGAACTGCAGTGCCTGTTCAAGACATCCTGCACTATGTCTTGAACATACATGCAAGATATTACCTGAATTCCCTTACTGAGAAGAAGACACCTGCAGATAATCTGCAGATAATCCGGCTTCAGGTTAAAAGAAAAAACATCTGAACATCTGGTGAGACATAAGGTGAAGTAATGTTTGCCACTTCTGCGGTGCCCTGTGTCCACTGAACAGGATTATGGCAAGACAGATTTCCTACTGGCTTTAATCACTGACTGACTGCAGAGCAATGAAGATGCCATTTTCTGTTTGATTGGTTTGATTGAGCGACCCCTAGCGGAAGAAAATTACCATGGAAACATTACCACATTGTGCATTTAAAAAAAGAGCCTATAGGGCTAAGATGGTTTTTATAACTTTGCCAAAGTTAATAATTCATGGTGGCTGAATGGCAGGTGAAGCGTTTAGTTTTCAAATTAAATTTTTAAAGTTGGAAGGGTAAATGAACTTTATTAACTTTCCAGGAGGTGGAAAATATGTCTCATTGGGGGAAAAGGCAGTTGGAGATCATACATCATTTGGTCGGTAGCCTGCGGTCAAGTGGGTTAAGTTCCACCACAGTGCAGTTCTGGTAATAAATTAAAATGTATTAGTACTGTAAACTGAGTTGTTTAAGTAAAAAAGGTGATTTCCATGACATGGGTCCTTTAAGAAATAATTAAAGAAGGTCTAGGTGTTATATACATTGTGTCCCATGCATCAAACATTTGTCCTATGAAGAAATGCACAAGAATGCCTGGATTCAGAAACGGTGCCTTGAAATGGCTTGTGAATTAATGATGTCAAACCTATACATTCACCGCCCACCTCCCAAACCACAGCTATTCAAATCAGCCAATCAGAAGAAAGGTTCATGAATATTAAGATCACCCTGTGTTTTCTAGATCTCCAGAGTGCAGCATGAGAGAGAAGCTGTAAAACTATAACTAGATGATGGTGTATACTGTAAATATGTCATGTCAGAGAAATCAAAACTTTACATAAAACCCAGAAATTGCATGATATGGGACCATTAATTCATATTTTATAATGCCAAACTTTCATTTTCAAAAAGAAACAATTAATTGTATAGGGTGCACACTCCTTAGCTTACCCCTTAGCTTACTTTCACTAGCATGACATGTGTTTGACTGTATGATCTGCGCCACAGAATTTCCCATCATGAATATAATTCGAATGAAATTCTGAGCTGATGAGCCTACGCACAACCCCACATCTATGTCCAAATCCAAATTGTCACCAAAGTAGATTCCCCCGCTATAGACTGCATTTGCATTGGACTTGTGTAATTATCATGTTCACAATTATCTTGAAGTCAAACTGAAATCAGAATTGATCATGATTGATTGCAAATAATTTGTAACCCCCAAATGTATTGTTAAGATTTTATGGCCTAAAAATGCATGCATGCTGAAAAACACAGACATTCATAAAACAGAAGCATACACACACACACAGGAGGAATATACTTCCGCAGCCCAGCTGTCAGTGTGAAGAATGGCTGGTGAGAGGTTGGTGCACTCTCTAAAGGGTCTAATCAGTCAGCTACAGTTACCTCTGCACACTACAATGAATGACATACATGCAAACTCACCTCCTCGCTTATTCTCGCTCTAGTCTGTCGCGCACTAAACACAAACGTGCACCTCCCTGCACGTATACAACGCACAGACAGTTGATAAGTCATGCAAAACACAGTCAATCGCTTGCTACAGTAAGCGGCGAGCTCTTGCCGTTAACTGCCAATAAAACCGCTGAGAAGTAGATGACAGTAGACAGGTATAGGGAGTATAGGTATAGTATAGGTATAGGAGAAACCGAGTGAGGGGAAGTGTGTAATGTAGCAAAGGAGGCCTGAGAAGGGATGAAAAAGGAGGCAAACAAATGGGGGGGGGAGATGGACGTTTATGCCATAAAGCTAGAAAAAGGTATGCAGTAAAACCATCCGAACTGTCAGAAGGTTTAATGTGCTGTTTGCCAATTTTCTAAATCAGGCTATATATTTAGCCTTTCTCCGGACTAATACTGTAGTTTCCCACTGCTCTAATTTAAATCTATTTAGACTTATGCCCCTTTGTTGTTTCAGATGAACCTTGCCTATAGGCTCAGTTACATCTTTTGTCTTAGAGGGAAGATGAATAACTAATAAATTGCTGTGACGCAAACTTTTCCTGCAACTGATGATAATTTGTGACAGGCCTACTAAATATCCTCTAAAGGCTACCAATCATTTCTCCTATCTCACTTTCTGCTGATCCAAAAGAGCACTAAAGTGAGCGAGCTTGCCAAGGTAAACAGATAAACCAATGCGCTCTTTAATCATGGCTCGTTAAATCCTGTGAAGTCACCGGTGTTGAGCGCTTACATTTAAAGTTTTTAGACATTATCAGATGCCCTTCGTCAGAGAACAACAATGAGGTTGCCGGGGCAATTACCGAAACGCTGCCTTTTCCTCCCATAGTGGTCCGGGTAACGAATTTCATACAGTTTTGAATATAGATAACGAAACGTCACCACCATCATAGGTCAAAACGCTACTTGTGTTTGCTGCCACACATGCTTGTGGGAATGCATAGACTGGATAATAAGGTAAAATTGACAAGCCATTTAGAACTGTAACCTTTCTTTGCCACTGAAGGAAGAGGGGGGGAAAAAAGCTGAGGAGGAATGAGGTAAAATAGAATGATATTTCAATTCATTTCCAGCCCGCATTAGCCTGTGGCATTTTGCCAAGTCGATCCTTTTCAAAATGTCAATTCACTGTAGAGCATTATGTACCTTCGGGTCACAGTCGATGCTCTTCTTCAATAAACACAATAGGGCCAACATAACATCTAACAACTGAATCCAAAAAGAATCAATTGTTCGTGTAGCTTCACCGCACAAAAACACGGATGCTGCAATGAGCCATGCTTCCAGCAGACTCCAGGTAATCACTTCCTTCATACTTGTATTTATTTTCAGTCCAGCATGAAACAGAACATAATGAATAACACCTCAAACGACCATATACACTACCATTCAAAAATTTGGGGTCACCCAGACAATGTTGTGTTTTCCATGAAAAGTCACACTTTTATTTACCACCATGAGTTGTAAAATGAATAGAAAATATAGTCCAGACATTGACAATGTTAAAAATAATCATGTGTATTTGAATTTATTTTTCTTTAAACTTTTCAGTCAGGTTTATAGCTTCTCTAACCAGCTAAACTGTTTTCAGCTGTGCTAACATGATTGCACAAGGATTTTTATAATATTCCATCAGCCTTCTGATGCATTGAGCAAATACATTGTACCATTAGAACACTGCAGTGATAGTTGCTGGAAATGGACCTCTATACATCTATGTAGATATTGCACTAAAAACCAGATATTTGCAGCTAGAATAGTCATTTACCACATTAGCAATGTATAGAGTGTATTTCCGATTAGTTTAAAGTTATCTTCATTGAAAAAAAAACAAAGTTTTTCCTTCAAAAATAAGGACATTTCTAAGTGAACTAGATCAATTATTTATCTTTTTATATTTATTTAAAAAATGTTCTTTATGTTCTATAGATTCCAACAAATTTAATATATCTACAATTATTTATGAAGATGTGTACTATCTATTATGTAGACTTGAATGAAGGTAATGAGGACTGCCATTACCAAAAACTAATATCAGGTTTCAGTGAATTGCTACAGGCCCTTATCGGTATTATCATGGCTATAACCATCTGTCATGGCTGAAGTTAAACATTTAGGGACAGACTTTGCTCTGACATTTAGACGAGTTATGTTCTGCTAATGCTGCACAGACAATAATTTGGAGCGGGCTGGAGTCCTCGTCCCATAATGAAGCACCTGGCCCTGTGTGGCTGTGGTTTTCCATTGTTGTGGTGCTTGCATCAGTTGCTGGCTGTATCCTAATAATAGGCTTTAGCTGAATCCGGAAAGTGTTTGATGGTTTGATGGTTTGCTGTGTCATACTTTCCCATTCCATGTGCACACAGTGTTCTTTGTTTGCACATTTTGTACTTTACATATTGCAGCATCCCGATTTTTCAACCATGAATAAAGAGAGCATGAATACAAACCACATTCATTACATCCACGGATGCAAATGGTCTTGGATGGTGGGTTTCTACCAATTCAAGTAAGTTTTCATGCTTGAAGCCAAGAAATCCTATTACTCTTCTTCAGACACTGTATGACCCAAATGTAGCAGAACATTGTCAGCAAGAGAGGTACAAGAAGGACAATGAAACATGGCTGTTTCATATTCAAGATCTTTTTTTTTTTAATAACCAGGAACATCAATATTAGGATTATGTAGCTTGTTAAAAATGAAATATTGTTTTAATATTTGATATAATAAGTCCAATATGAGTAGATTTATTTTATTAAAACATGATTAAATTGGCCGAAAAAATAAAAAATAAATAAATGAACAAAATGATCTCCCAATGGAATGAAAATGGATAAGTAAAGATAGTTCAACTCAACATTGTGCTATAATTATCCCAAAAACAAGACAGGATTTTTTTTCCCCCATTATAAAGTCAGTGGGTCATACTTCAGTGTGCCAGATTGTTATTAAATCAATTTTGCATATTATCTCCCGCTGCTATGTATATATAAGAATTGGATCAGATTCAATGCTGGCAGATTACCAATTTAACAAGAATGAATGTTTGAATGTCTCCTGAACCTATGTACTGTCTGTGTCCCAACTTTTTTGGCCAGCCTCCTTTATATACACAACAATAAAAAGATGTACAGTACCATACCAAAGATTATATTTAAATCCCTGTCCCTAGAGTGGAAGAGGAGCCTCTGGTTTAATCACTTGCTGTTTTTGTTTTTTCACCCCTCTCCCTGCTCTGCCTGCTCCTGATGGTGCACTGCTTGCATGCGTTCCTTCCTGCTGCCTCATCGCTTCTGAGGCTGCAGTTCTTAGGATCCTGTCACCAGTCCTTGGGGTTTGAACTGATGGGAGTGCGGCGCTCTCTGCCGCTCCGAGCATCAGTCATCTGAGCACTTTGCCTCAGGAAGGAAATCGATCCCCTGCCAAGATCAGGAGAGAGTGAGCGGCACCCGGGAGACAGAGGGAAAAGCGAGGGGGGAACGGTCCCCACACCTGCAGCGCTTCCCAGGTAGAAAAACGTGATAGATCTTCTGTCAGAGCTAAGAGAGTGTCAGTTAAACATTATAATAGATGGGGGGTTCTAAAAGCTGAGATCATGCAGTGTTTCATAAAGTCTAATCAGGTAACAGGCTTTGAGGAAGTGCCTGATAATATACAACTGTTTTCAATTCCAGCCCTAATTGAAGCTGCATTTTTCTCCCCCTGTATGACCAGTGACTGTTGCTCCATCACAAACACGTTGAGGAGAAATTACTTCATGGCACTTATTGTTAACATATAATGGTGAAGCTAACCTATTTAACATGATGGCGCTGCAACACCATCTGTCTTGATGATGAGTTTGCAGTTTGCTACAGAAGAGCAATTGTTGCAACCTTTTGTATTTTTGCTTCTGACTCTAAAACAAAGCAAACTGTCTCTGGCCTAAGTGATACAACTTCTAAATTTCGTAGTGACACTTAAATGCAACGTGTGTTTTAGTGGATACCATGGCTCTCAGGTGGAAAAGACGTGATACTGGTGCTCAGACTGTTGGAGCTTTGGCATCCGAATCTAAGATGGCCACCAGGGCCACTTTTCTTCACCAATGCTGTGTAGATTGTCAAAGTAAAACAATAATGAGTGAGGCGTTATTGTACCGTAACCTACTGTGCAAATAACATTTTCAGTAGTGGTAGTAATGAATGTAGAGGAAACAACTCATATCTATTTGCAGTCCTCAACACGGCTGGCATAACCAAATATATGTAACTAGCTGAAGAGTAGTTCATTCTCTGGATTCATTTAAATAAGTCAAGAGGCCTGTGGAGGAAATTAATAAGTAATCCACAAGATTAGCCAAGATTAGGAGCTTAGAGTGACTTTAAAAGAACAAATGGATTTAAGTTGCAGAAACATAATTCCCCTGCTTTCCTATACTGTCCATTATTCCGAGATTCATCCTGCAATCCCTTGATCCTGACCCCAGGTTGGAAAACCAACAAATGAAGACAAAGATCTTTTTTTCTGCAGCAATGTTCTTCTGTTATTAGGTTACCACCTGACCCCTGCCTGATACAAGGAAATCGTGGCCATTTATTAATGTGTTGCACTCATTTAGTGCATCTTACCAGCTGAAGAGTGAAGCTATTTTTCCTTTTAGTATAAACAGCATAAAGTGTATATGTGACAAAAGAAGTACCTTTAAAAATGGAATTTATCTGTAAATTTAATGCAAATACTATTGATTTATCATGTACTCAAGACACCTGAAAGGTATAATTTATCTTGTATTGGAGCATAACTCCTTTGATGTTCAATCTGTGTGGAAATACGACACTAGTTGAGGAAACAGCTAAAGCCAGTATTCAATACTGGTGTGTCTTCTATTGGCCACCAACAAAATCATTTATGTTTTAGTTTAGGCTGAGCCTATATTTAGCCTAATATCTGTTTGTCATTTCCATTTGTTCCTTTTTCATCTAGTCCTAACCCCCAAACTCAATGAAACACATAAGTTCCCCTCCCCCCTTCTCCTTTTTCAGGACTGCAATTGATGTATTTGGATGTTTTTCCATCTCAAAGCTGTGTGTCCATGTGTGTGTGAGCAGGAAGTGGGAACTCTGAAAGCTGAAATGAAATAATAAATATGTAAATGAACTGGCATCAGTTGCTGGGTTTCCACAGCGATATGCTGGCTGCCATCCAGCCGTGTGCTTCTCTTCCAAAATTCATACAAAACAGTGCCCGTTGCAAGAATGTGTTTGTAGTGTCTGTTTATGCACACGCATGCACGCAATCATGAGTATGAACAAGTGTGCACATGTATGTATGTTTGATAGTGAATGTGATTGCTAATGAGAGTGGTGAGAGATAGAGAGAGCATGAAGTGAGATGTAAACTGCATGCTGTATTCTCCATTTAAATTTGTGCAGTCTATATATCTAAATTTTATGTTAAGTGGACCAAAATTATGTGTGTGAATCTGACTAGATGGCAAGAGAAATATAAACATCTTGGGACATTTCTTGAATTCTAAATCATGTATGGTACCATGCAGCAATATTAATGCCAAGAAGGTATATTTTTTCCTAGATATGTTCCGTGCATAATGAATATATAAAAATGTTAATAGTATAGTGGAACATACAGCACAGTCCATGTTTTTTGCAGAATGCTACATTGAAACTGTATTTGGCATAAGGGGTTTTCATGAAACATCAACATCAATCATCAAAAATAAAGCTTCAAGTCAACACATTAGACTTGAATATTGTTTACTGGCCCTCTATTGATTCCAAATTAGTTGTGATGTCAAAATCCTTGCTTGTAGATATACCCCTTAACCTCAGATTTTTAGTGAGCAAAGAGAAACTTTCCCTTTGCAGCAGATGGATGTGATAACAGCCTTTTAGTGTCATATACTGCACATACATTTTTCTGCACAGTGAAGCTTAAACATCAGACTGAAGGAATAAGAAGAAAAACTATTTCACTCTAAGTCAAACCACTTAGTCCTTATCTGGCTTTGTTCCCTTCTAAGGTTCTGCGGCAAACAACCTTACCAACTTAGCCTCGGTTAGACGTGAAAGTCTCTGCTCACACTACCAAAGACCAAGATATCGTTAGCCGTATGTATTCCATGAACCTTTAAGGGGAAGTAATTGTAATCAAGCTGAATCCTGAATCAATGAAAGGTAACATGATAAATGAAAAATTAAGAATAAAGTCTACAAGTGCTTCCTGTCATATGACTTCATTGACTTCCTACCCCTTCCTCCCAAGAACATGGAGCATTTTTTAAATGGGGATACTTGTGCAAGTTTTGCCACTAATTAAAATGCCATTTTCATCAAAGCAGAATAGAAAAATGGGGGAAAATGGGTTATCGGTGCAGTAGCTATATTTAAAAATGTGCAAATACAGATATTCAAATTTGATTATAAGTGTAGTATGTGCAATTTCCCTCACAGCCCCCCTCCATAAAATTGAGCACACACACACAAAAAAAAATAGAGGAATCCTTCTCTGTTAGAGCCTTGACCGAGAACTAAGTCAAGATCATCTTCATCATGATATGCCAGAATCCATGTTGTAGAGGTCAAGAATGTATTCACATCTGTCAATTTGTGCAGCATTAACAGTGGCTTTGCTTGCACATCAGACCAATCATACAGGCAACTACAGAAATAACAATGAGTCACAGGACAATGTTCATGATCAGTGTGGAAAAAAAAGGCTATGCTTATAGATTATAGAGGACTGAACAACCTTGATGGACACACACCACCCTGAGAAGCCAACAAAAGGTCTCTTCTAGGGATGTATACACTCCATATGAGTGCTCAGTAGTCGCTATTGTGTGTTTGGCCCTGCAGGGAAATAATTATAACTATTGTGGATTCTTCTCCGATAGGCACACTTAGAATATTAGTTTAAAGTGGTTATGATACTCCTTTGGAAAGAAGCTACAAGCTTGGGCTCCACAGGCTGAATACACCTTCTTCGTTGGCAGCGGAGGCTTTTGTTTGCTTACAGTGAGTGATGTTGGCTGTAATTTTACGGTTAGGTCCCTGAGGAACACCTGGCAGCGGATGTACACACAGAGGAGGCTGAGTAAATGAGCAGTTGGGGGGCTACGGATTCACAATTCCAGAAACCATTGTCCTGAGGGCCTGTATTGCTCAAAGTCTGATCTCTGCTCCAAGGGGGGCCGCCTCGCCCTTTGCCTCTCCCTCCGTTTGGACCGTGTAGACACTGGAGCTGTTCCAGCTGGAGCTCATCATTTAGTCGAGGTTTGCTCTGCTGTGCTTTTCTCTCTGACATTCTCAGTTTCTGCTCAGCATGGATGCCGTGATCTTGGACGAGTGTCAGGCTTTTCCCCGTCCCCAGCCTATGCATAGCTAGTATTTAACTCACTCATCCATGGCTTCCAGGAAAGAGGCCTTTAGTAGTTGTATATGGAGAGTCATCCAGTGGGTAAACTGGCAGCACCATACCACTTCTTTCCTTAAAGTCATCATGGACGTGCTGGCATCTCATTCTCTTGGCTCTGAATGCATCAAACCCAATGCTGCATGGTAGGGCATACGTGGCACTGAACAGTTCCACGTAGCACTCATATGGAGGTGGAGGAGTGTACACCTGGCTTGGTGTGATGAGTCTCATTGTGGCCACCTCTAACCAGCATTGGGATCTCCAAGGAAAGCTTGGAATGGAAATCAACCTAATAGGTGGAGGGAGTTGGCGTCTCTGATGTGCTGATGAGGCAGGGAGGTGATACAGTTCTGTATGTGTAAAGATATTCAACCCTATGTCACCATTTACCTTAAGGTGTCTTTTTGATCTTTAAAGCCTTGTTTCCACTGTCAGTATGGTACAGGTACAGTTCAGGTCAGTAGTGGACAGCTTTGCATTTTCATTGTGTAAGGGGCTCTTACACTGACACAGGTACTCCTTCCTTAGGGTACCAGTCCTGTGTGCTGGGTACCCAACTAAAAGGGTTACAAAAATGGTAAAGAGTACCATGGGACTGGTATGGTTCCATGATCATGGAAGCGTTAAAATAAGCATACCATTTTGTACAGCATAGTGGAATGGAGCATAATACTCCATCCTCTTCTGATGGAATATCACATAAACTCTCACTACAACTTTAAAAGGAGTTTCTTATGAATCAATTACCACCCTCTTCAGGGGAAGAGGTAGACTTTCTTCTCCCCTCATCAGCTGCATACAGGTAAACTTTTGTGGGGAAATAAACCAAGGAATGCCTGATCCCTGGCAAGCCCCCAAACTGTCATTGTAATTAAGCAACTCCACTGTGACAAAGAGGAGAATCAGCGTACCATTTCTATTATTAACACAATTATTGGATTTCAATTAGTTTCGGTCCTTTAGCAGCCGTCCAAATAACTTTCAACATTATATTGTTCTTTTCTTTCTTTTCTTTTTCTGGAACGGTTTGTCTATTTACATGTAAAAGTTGCATATTGAACACTTTTCCTGAATTTTATTCAAGACATTTGTAGTTTTAGGCACCAACAATCATCCCAATATAGTTTTACATCTCATTACCCTCAAGCTTCTCTCTGGAACTTAATAAAGAACAGTTTTATGTCTGTCCCATTGATATTAATTTGCTCTGATTGGATGATTTGAATGAGTATGAATTGGGGGTGGGCAGTGACTGCACAGTTGTGACATTACAACTTTATCTGACTTCTTGTTTTGAAGCACAGTTTCTCAATACAGACTACACATTCCTCTGTGGATTGAGAGTTTTGAAACCTAGGATAATCTAATTTTCTATGATATGGTCCTTTAAAATCACTGACTGATATTTGATTGTTTCAACAGGCTGTTGCTGCCTTACAAAATCTTGGTTCCTGTATCATAAAAACAACAGTTGCTTATCTAACTAAGATCATTCTGGCAGGGTCTTTCTGAACCTACTAAGTGGATATAATTTGTTTTAGTTTCATATTAATAACTGAATTTAAAGAGATTAACATTAGTTAGCATAAATGTCTTTTTTATTTGAACAATTTTAGTTAAATATAGTTTCTCATTGACTCACCATGACTACTGCTTATTCATTTTATTAGCCTGGCCTCAAGAGTGCCCAGGTATTCACAGTGCCATTTATCAATCCACAGCACCCAATCAATTAGATTCACTTTAAACTGAGAACTACTGAGTCAAAGCAAAAAAAAAGAAGCAGAGGAAATGAAAATGAAATAATTGCTTAGTGATTGCCTGTTGTAATCACCCTCAATGTGCATTGTGTGGTGCAGATAATATGTGGAACGTGTCAGAAACAGTGAGAGAAAATGACATTGGAAATATGAGATTGCTTGCTGCAAATTTGATGAAATGGGGCCCCAGCTGCGTTCCTACAATGTAGTACATTCCTAGTCTAAGCAAATGAATTGAAATGCCCATCCTCTCAAACTTGTTTCAGAAATATAGCTCCAATTTTTTAATTTACTCTAATGGTGCACAGCTCACAGCCTCCAGAGTGTAAACCTAGTCAAGCAGGAATGTTTATTTCAAAGATCTGCAGGAACCACGTGATGCGATTGAGTGAGCATAGAGAATTCTTAAGAACGGTTTTCAATATCTCATTGAATACTTGGCAAAAGGGGATCTTACAAAGCAGTAAACAGACATTGGCCATGAGCTTGTCCCAAGAAGTGGCCTACTCCTACTATCATGTAACAAAACTGTATTCAGTTGTTTTGAATGCTCCAATCTCTCAGCACAGGACTCTCCTGAATCTGTGTGATCTCCCAAAGTCCCCTGCCTCCACCAACATTCAAATGAATGCTAAAAAAAATGCAAAGAACACATCCTGTGTCAGACTTCCTTTGGGAGTCGGATTATTTTCAATGGCTACGGTAGGGTGCTGCTGATTTTTATGGGATATTGTCCAAGTGCTTTGCCAAAAGGTCTGTTTTCAATATGACGGAACCCCCCCCCCCCCAGATATTGTGGCTCAATTTCCAGCAGACCACAGCTGAGTTGAACATTCAATCATCTGTCCTCACACCAACAATGACATCTGTCAAAAATAGTCTCTCACACATTTTAAGAGTTTTAATATTCCCTTTTCATTTCCGAAATGATTCCCCGTCGTCAGACGTTATTAAACCTGTGCTCATACGGTGCTGTTTTCACTTTGATTTTTTTCACTATGTTGAGCAACGTAGACCTGGCCACATGGTCTCTGGTTCTGTCAGTGAACAGATTATCGCTGCATCAATTTACAGTACTTTACTCCGTAGGGACTGAGTCACTGAGTGAAATTCTTTGTGACAAACAACGTTAGGGGTCACCATGTGCAGCATGAGAGCACCTGCAGGTTAATGTACATGCAGCGAGACTATATTTAGTGTGAGGGGGCAGCTTTGCCACTTAACTCTTTGCGAGCGAGCTTCCCAGTTGCCTTTCTGAGTGGCTGATTCTCTACAGATGATTAGGTCGGCTTTGGCCTGGTGTATTACTCTGTCAAAGGGTTTGTGCATTATAGCAATACTTCAGACTTGGGGCAGTGAACTGTCCTTTTCCAGCATTTCATTTCTGGCTTGACCATTTCCATTCCCATGCCATTTGTGCTGCAAAGGGATCCTTGGCACACTGAAGTTCTATGATGTACACATAGAAGCTACAGGCCTAAAACCTGTGTGTGAGTGTACTCAAAGACATAAAACATAAGATTTAAATAATCAAATATCATCAACCGGTCCAACTAAACCGAGTTATTTAATTGGAAGTAAACTAGATGACTTAAATTAATTAAACTGAAAAATGTACCTATCAAAGCTGATTTCTGAACCAATAGTGGTTCTGTGTATTTCCTAACTAAGTTCTGCACCACACTATTTAGAACTCATTCAAATAAGTTTGCTGTGACACACACACAAAAAAAAAATGAGTCGGCGCCCCTCTGGTGACTTCATTTATGTAACTGATAAACTGAATTTTACATAACATTGATGAAATAATGTGGATCAAGTCTGAGGGGGGATGGGACGCCAAGTTGCTTCGCCTTCCTCTATAATAACTTATTTCTAAATAAATGATGTAATTGAAAATATCTAATAAACGGATGGAGACGTCGCTTTTGAAATAATAATCACACAAACACTTCTTGATGGTTCTGTTTTGCGTCTCCCCCTGTGGATCCTGCTCAGTGGTCTGACCCGTATACTGTCTGGTGTCTGCTAAACACAGACACAAATGGACCTGCTGCTGGAGAACAAATAACAAACAAGCACTGTTCCAGCAGCTCTGTCAAATAGGTAAATATGTACAGAGATGGCCTGAAAGGGATTCATTTATTTAAGCTGTGGCTGTGTCCCGCCGCAGATAATTATAGCTGACATTGGTGATATTATTGATGTCCGTGACAACAGGAAAAGGCTCACGAGGCTGTGACCATCTCAGCCGCTGTGACCTGCAGTCTGCTACAGCAGATAATTTGTTATACATCGCTGATGTTATTGAGGTCACTCCAGAGGTCACTCCCTCACAAATTGTAATGAGAGCTGTGCCTTTGTATTGGCCTCGGTTTGTATAAGTATCTACATATCTAGGTATAAATAACGTGTCAATGCCCTTTTTCCCCTTGGGTAGAGCACTTGGTGAAGTTTAAGGAAAGACCATTATGATTGAAAACAACCAAAAAAACACTAATTGGAAGGTCTGTAACATACATACATGCCACTGAAATATGAACTAGGATTCCTATAGATGATTTTAGGTAATGGTCAGTTCATATCTATCATTTGCTGTAGCCTTGCTACATAGAAATGACAAATAAGTGCATTACCGCTCACTGATACAGTATTGACAAAGAATCGATTTTTTTTCCTTATTATATATTCTCCTAATGTATTCACACATGTAACAAAGAGGCTGTAATGATCCCATTGCACTGATTTGATCTGATGTCAGACTGTAACTCTTACAATTTCCCAATCCCGTTTTGGATAATATGAAATTCTCCATCACAATGAATGATAAACTAGGGACTCGTTTCATTAGTTCACCCCCTCACTGTCTCTCTGTCTGTAATTATTTTCTTGTATCACATTTTAATTATTCCTGCCTGTTTTTGTTCTCACATTACCTTTTATCCATCGCTCGCCCCCCGCCCTCTCTCTCTCTCTCTCTCGTAGTTCTGGGTAGGTGTTAATAAACACGTCCAGAGCTCTAGGGCTCTCCGAGGCTTCACACATTGTCCCATTGAAAGACATTACAGTGATTTAGATTCTGCATAATGGCAGCATAATATTAGCAAGAGTGTAATGCTGCGCATTTAGTGAAAATGACTTGGACATAACCGAATTGCAATCATTGACAAATGTTGAAAGAACTGGGGCTTGGTGTGCTTTCTCTGATCAGTGAAACACTCCCAAAAGTCAGTTTCTGTGCAGTCAGAATATCTAGAATTCACCCCGGAGAGTAACACAATACTGTATAATTACTGTTTTATACCCAGCTGCGGTAATCATGATGTACTCTGTGCACTAAAATGTAACTTTAACAATATCATAAACATTTGTGTTCGTTATATAACACCAATTTTAAAACCACTGATGCAATAAAACCCGAGAGACTGTGTTTGTGATGATCACTAAAAGTTCATGTTCCTGGCCGAGAAAAAAAAAAAAGGTTTACTATGCTATACAGAGCAGTGCATTGTATACTATATAGAGTAAATGTGTTTCTTTCAACTGTGCTCATAAGGGTTCCATCTTAAATTCAGATGACCTGTAGACCCCAGAGGTGCTTTATTATGTCATTTAATTTTTAAAGAATTTGTCAATAAATGTGTTCCAATTAAGTTCAGGTCATTTTTTTAACCTGTTCTTAAAATAACCCAAGCAATAGCACACAATTCTGCCTTTGCAGGTTTAATAGATCAAATGTGTGCTATGGATCCTAATTTCACCCTTTGGAGGCTTGGGCTGATTTGGAGGTTTTTTCCCCTCCCCATATATTTTCCCTTTATATACACCACATAACAGTTTATAATGCCAATATTTGGTATCTTTTTTTTCAGCACATCACACCTATTTAATCATTGACATAGTATATCAAGATGCTGCAAAACATAACTGTGAAGGATTAAAGTATCACAAAGAGGCAGTAGTAGAGACACTTTATCAGTCATCTGAAGGAGACTGAGATAGATTTCCTCACATGCAGATGACTGTTAATACTGCTCTTCTTAAAGTTACAGTTTCAAAGACCGAAACACAATTCATATATATATATATATATATATATATATATATATATATATATATATATATATATATATATATATATATATATATATATATATATATATATAAATAACCCTAACCCTATATATATATAACTTAGGAGTAAGTTAACATTTTGCTTTATTTGTTGTTTCTTGTAGTAGTTTTCCTGGGCCCCCCTGAGGTTCCAGTCCTTGTATGTTAAATATGAGATTTACTGTCATGCAGCACCAGCTTTGTGCCCCTTCACTTCAGCCAAGGGTGATCCTCTGTCGGACTCACACAGAGAAACAGCAAACATACACATGTTTGGGGTCCGAACCATCTGGTGTCTCATGGGGGCAAAAGTGGCCATCCTCATGGATTAACCGAATTATCTACTGCACACCAGCATGGCGGAGCACAAACCTGCGCTCCTCTGAGCCGCTTATTGAGTTACTTCATCCTGAACACATAACAGAAACAATGATACGGAAAGCAACGGTTGTATCTGAAATCCCATGAATAATAACATCAGATATATTTCTCTTGCCAGGGGAACAGTGAGCAAATCGTCCATTTAAACAGCCGTTAATTTGGGGTCGCTTACAAAGTGGCCACATTGCTGTTGTACAACATCATTATGTTATGTGCAGTTTGCAGACCTATACTGACAAAGTTACCCCCTTACTTCTGTTTTGTGCTACAAAACATAGCATAGGCAGACATATAGATTTAGATGGGCCAGAAATTACATTGCAGGAATCAAAATTCTCTGTACATCAACTGTATTTGTTTTGTGTGTGTTTTAAGTTCCCATTAAAACATTATTCAGGATATTTGCCTAACTTTACTATAGGCAAATGTTGTATTGATAATAGTGGGTGAACAGCACAGAGAAGCATTATATATATCTTACATATAGTCTGATAACAATCAGTTACTACAAATTATGTAGTGTTTTCTTCTTCAGTGCCATCTTTAACACCCATCCACATTTCACAGCACCATGGTTACATGTGTATCGCTTTGAGGGTTATCATCTAAAAAGAGATCAAGAGGTCGCTGCTGATCCTCTGAGGCAACATGAGGAAAGACAATATTTAACTTTCTGGTGCTTACAGGATTGTTTCTAGTGTGTGCTGTAAACAACTGTATTGATTCTTGTGTGTGACTAAGCCCCATTATGTGAGGGCGAGGGTCACCCTCAGCAGCTCAGTGGGTAATTAGTTCAAATGCACCAATGAGCAGGCTATTTTTTTTCTTTTACATTTTTTAAACAATTATGCTGGGTGTGCCAGTTTGAAATTTTTTCTAATTGCTATGCAGGTGTTAGTAAAAATAATTTAATATTTGAGTCTTTTATGAAAAGAGAAAATGTGAATAAGTGAAGGCAATAGTCCCATCAGATGATTTTATAATTACTTAATTTCAGACAGGGGAGTCCCAAAACATATGCACTAAGAGCACTTACTATTAAAATATAAAAGACAAAAAAAAAGCTCTGGATAATTTAGAAATTATTAATTGTGGATAAAAGCCTATAAATACATTCATATCTAGGGATTCTCAAAGTAATTAATTTCCTTACTGTTTTATTGTAAAAATGAATTTAAATACAAAAAAAAATGAATAACAAAGACTTGTAGAACTAATCAGCGATTATAAGTGTGTTTAAGATTAAGTTGTTAAGTATTCTGTGCTCTGTTTAAGAAAGAAATGTTTGGCACAAGGAACAGGGGAAGGAGGAGGAGCAGCCCCGATACATGTTGGACTCTGAAGGGAGGATTCTCAGAGTTTTGCTGATTAATTCCAGCCATAAAAGATCATTTGATGATTCAAAAAAAATAAAATAAAAAAGAAGCAATCAATCAGTCCTCAGCCCTGACAACAGGGGTGGCAAATGAAAAAGCAACTGCATCTCAGCAGGTGTAGCTGGTGCATGGTGTTGAATTTAAAAAGCAAAGGGCCTTGATCAGAAAGCAAAAGGGCTTTTCATTACCCACAACAGTTGGAGGTTTACGCATTCAAGCTATGACCTGACATGAGGTCACATCTTACGGCAAACAAGTAGAGCTAAATGATCCTATCATGGTGTTGAAGTTTTGATAATCAACCGTTTAAGATCCCCTGCAGACATATTTTAATATATGTAAAAGTAGCCTCTACTAATCTAATTTCTACTCTGTCTTCCTTGTTGAAAAATACAGATTATTGTTAGATGAATGTAAGCACACCCTTACAGTGCCCAAGTCTGCATATACATCATTCCAAACGGTGAAGCTCAAACATCCAAGGGAAGTAATAAGCAGAAACACAGTTTGAGTGGAGGGGGACTCTATACTCATGAAAATGTATTTGTTTTTGTTGAGTGTGACTCGTCCTCCACACGCAGGTCATGGTGAAACGAGATTGATTTCCAGAGATTAGCATGCTATGATACACATTATATTCTATTATCCATAATAGACCTTCAAAGCCGTTGAGGCGCTTGAATACATTAGTATGTATTTGAATGTCGAGCTGTAGGTGTGCAAGATGTCAACTTTAAAAAGTCCTGGCTTTGACAGTAATGGGGCGTTTCAGAAGTGGCTGTCTTTGTGGTGTCGCTGCTGAGACGGGAAGCCAGGTATTAACGGTGAAGACCGGGGGAGTGTTTGGAGGAGGAAATAAAGGAGGCAATTAGCAGAGGGTATAATTAAAATGGACAGACAGGTCAATTAAAAAGATGGACTGAATAGAAGTAAAGAGCATAATTAGTGTGCAGGACAAGCAAGTTAGACAGACTGATGAATGCAGGCAGGTTGACCAAAAAGACAGATTTATCAAATCATGGAGAGACGGATAACAATCAGCACTTCTAATGGGGCATGGGATATAAAAAGTGTATATATATATATATATATATATATATATATATATATATATATATATATATATATATATATATATATATATATATATATATATATATATATATATATATATATATATATATATATCTTCTGGTAAGATTTTAAATTTGCACACTTTTTATATCAGGAATTATTCCCATCTTCTTTCCCCACACATGCACAACTGTCCCAGAGCAGAAAACAATGGCAGACCACCACCTCAGCAGATACTGGAAAGATGACTAATTAGCAGCTACTACAGGCTGGTAGTTTAAGCAGATTAGTGAAGGACAAAGGTATCCCAGCAATTCTCTATCCACTTAAAGGGTAAATGTACATGTTTCAGTATGTCCACACACACGCACGCACACACTGTGTTTAATGGGGCAAATGCATCCTTTCAATGATTCTGATTCTCTGATGCAAGACGGTTGTGTTTGGTACACTTTAAAGCCTTTTTGTAATGAGAACTACTCAGATTGTGCTCCTGGATGAAAAAAAAAAATGAGCTGCATTAAATCAATAGATTATTAAACTAGCATGTAGCTGGCATTTATCAGATCCCTTTTGTGGTTGCCTTTATAAAAAAAATAAACTCCCAAAACTGCATGTGTGTCGGCTCTCCATTGCAGGAAAGGCACAACAAAAGCCAGATGAGGATGAGGAGCTGCAGTGAATATTAAAAGTGAACAGCCAGATTAAAAGATGATTGCCTGCCCTCTAAGCTGCATGTGGAGCCTTTAGTGTCCTGCCAAATTGGTTTGGCCTGTGCTGATCAAAATATCCTAGGGTTTTCCAGAGGAGGAAGAATATGTAACAAGCAATATGTGAGCCAATTAAAACAGATGAAGAGAGAGAGGCTGTGTCCCTGCTTGTCCCAAATGGCCAATTTTTAAGGTTTATTCTGATGTTCACTAAATAATTTGCTGTTCGGTAAACTGGCATAAATAAATACAGCGTGTCAGTCAGTCATTTTCTACGGCGAGAGGCAGGGATACACCCCCGATGGTCGCCAGCCAATCGTGGGGCACACACACCATTCACTCACACCTACGGGCAATTTAGAGTCACCAATTCACCTCAGCATGTTTTTGGACTGTGGGAGGAAGCTGGAGTACCTGGTGAAAACCCACGCAGACACTGGGAGAACATGCAAACTCCACACAGAAAGGTCCCAAACCCAGGACCAAGGAGGTCTTGAACCTACGACATTCTTGCTGTGAGGGAACAGCTCTAACCCCTGCGCCACCGTGTTGCCCCTAATACAGCGTGTAACAGTGAAAAAAACAGCAAGAATAGTAGCAAACTTGAGAAATTTTAAGTTGACAATGGTAAAAACATGGCAACAGGGATTGTAGTAAAGACATTTTATGTTACATACCAGGCAAAAGAAGAAAAGTAAGAGAGTGGATGTCAAATTAATTAGAAGAGACAGTGACAGATCTTCAGACACATCCCAGTGGGGGGAGAGAGAGTGTGAGAGAAAGAGTGGAAATGACAGGCTGAGCAGAGCAAGCAGAAACACAATGAGACAGTGCCAGAAAAGGGAGCATCGACACCCTCGGCGATGATTTCAGCAATTTCCTTGACACAGAAAACTGTACGTGGGATCTCAGCACCAACACCGGCTTCATTTTGAGGCCAATCTATGCGGTTAAACGTTTTATGGATGCAACCAAAGCAAAGACAAGCCACTTCTCTTTAGCCTTTTAGTTAGTGTTAGAAGGGGATGTAGGAGTTAATCTATACACAAGGGCAACCCATCCGACTTTGCTCACCTCCTTTTGCGTGGAAACAGCAAATACAAAAATGAAGGGTTCGTGAATTTAATTGCATTAACGAGAAACCTGTTGAGAAGCGACACATTTCGATGGAGAGGATCCAAAGGTAGCGAGACAGGGAAAGCTCACCCTGCAAAGTCTGAACAGCAGAAACCAAACTAAATACAAAAGCAGAACTCATTGTCTGGGAGAGAAAGCTGAGGTGGTTTCTGGGAGAATGATGAGACTCGCAGGTCAGGAGCAGGTAGGGTTCACAATGGGAGGTCAATCCAAGGAAGTGTGGTGGTAGAGCCTGGCATGAGAGCATGAAGAACAATCTGCCAATGAGCCAGTGAGCAGGAGCAGTGCATATAATGGCTCAATTACTGATCTGGAGCACCTGTATATCCAGGTGAGCAGAATTGACTGATGAACTGGGAGGGCTGACATGGAGAGTAGGGCAGGTGAATGGAAAAGTACTAGTAGGACACACAGGTGAACAATAAAGAAGAACTGTGACATTCATATTTTGATTGACAGGTTCTTAAAGGATTTCTTAAAAAAATTGTGGATTTTGGAGCATTTTAATTCTTACAGTTTTGGTTCTACCTTGCATTTGGAAATCCCTGGACAAGGAGATCTCTGATTGTCTGGTATCTCGAGTCTAATCCTAGAGTTGTTCCTCTACAAACAAGCACAAGCTGCAGTCATCCAGGCATTACTTTCACTTGCAGTTGCTCTCATTTGGACCCCCGTGTCTACAGAGAGCTATGTCTTGAAAAATTAATGAGTATTTAACAAACTCTTCCACTAAATGTGAAAAGCTTAACTGAGCACAAAGAAACAGCTAGCCTGTGTCTGTTCTAAGTAACATCATTCAGCTAAAAAGTATAAAGGGCGACTTAAAAGCTAAGAAATCTAAAGAAGCATTGTTGGCAACAATGGCTACTGAACCTGTTGCATGTTCGTTTCATTGGGCAGACATGACACACTTGCTTTAAATATGCAAATATGCAAATTATACATTATCTAAGTAAACATGCACTAATGTACATGCATTTCCAGAGCAGAAATCTGATTATTGGTTGAAGCCAGGTTCAAATTCTTATTTCAATTCCTTGACATATTAGAGTCCAAAGATTTTTTACAGAGGGAACTCTGGGTATGCCTTTTCAACACTCCAAACAGGAGTAGAGAATATTGTCAACAGTCAATCATTTTTTGTTTTTGCTTTTATGAATACAATGTTGTATAACTAAGAATGATATATGAATCAACCTTTCTGTAAAAAAAACATTCAGGATTTGGAAGTGTCTGCTATTGAAGTGGAGATTTCTGGCACAGTTTGTGAATAAATCATGGTGCAGATAAGATGGCTCACTGAATTTAGAAGAAATCTGCAGGTGCAACATGGAGAAAGTTAAGTAACATGAACACCTAAATGTAGCTCAAAAATGATCAGTGCATGAAAAAAACATCTTCTTTGCCTGTATTGCCTTGAAAACTGCAGTGAAAAATGCCACTCTTCTTTTGATAGAAAATTCTTTATCATATAGAATTTACTTTATGTTTGACTAACTGGATTGGAGTGAGCATTACAGGAATATTGCCATTTCAAAAACACAGTTTAATGCTGTCAGGAAAAAAATAGGCAGAGATTTTCATTTGATTATGTGTTGGTAAAAACAGGTTATAAAAAGTAAGAATAGCACAAAAAAATCCCATTTTTTAGTAGGCCTGTTGGTTTGGCAACAATACCTATTGAGACATAGCACTCCATTATTCTCAGTTCTATTCTGCTCTAGTTTAATCCGTTAAACCCATTCAGCTTTTATACTTCGGAAACAGATGGATTTATGTTCCTTATCAGACACAGCTTTACCATACACCATGCAGAGACAGCGTCTTTTTCCATCCCTATAACAAAATCAATTCAGCCTGAATGCTGATGAAGAAAAACTAACAGCATCACATAAAACAGGTTTTCCCTTGCCTTCCTCCTTTTACTACCATACCAGTTTTGTTTATACAGTCAGCTTTATTAACTTAGAATCAATTCAAGGGCCAGTTGTTCCTTTGAGGACAGGAATAACGAGAGCCTGATAAGATTGTATAGTAAGCTACTGGATACAGAAGCAGTACTTTGGAAAGACAAAAAAAAATGTCAGTCATGCTCTGAGTATCAATTCTTGGGCAGTGCTGGCCATTTTTCTTTTGATTGACACAGTGAACACACAGTTGTGTGTGTGTGTGTTTTTTTTTTTTTACAAAACCTGGAAACCTGAAGAGAAAATAGAAAAAAAAGAGACTGTATAAGACGAGTGGTTACAGAAATATGTGTTTAAGTGACAAAGCCCTCTGAGGAGAGGAAGGAATCAATGGAGTCCTGCACTAGCATGAATACTTTAATACTGTACCGGCATGTCCTGAAACCAGTGGCTGCCTGGAAGGTTGGGAAAACAACTTCATCTAACTCCAAAACAGCCTGGAATGTGTTGGAATACAGTCAGTCATAATGTAAAATGTGGATGACTTGTGCTTAATGGGCTAAAACATGCAAAACATCGGCGAGGCCCCTTTGAAGTCTGGTGCTAAAGCACAGTAGGCCGAGCCCTACCACAACACTTGCTCTCTACGTCTGACCTCAAGTACTATCATGAGTGCGTACGGGTGACTGCACATGCTTATGTGTGTGTGTGTGTCAGAGAGAGAGAGCGATTACGCCTCCCTTTTGTACATTTTTTATGTCCTGGTGCTGGATGCCAGATGCCAGCTCCCCACACACACTCTCAGTCTACAGCCGGAGCCTGTAAGTGTGTTTATTACCTCCAGTCTTTGGACAGTAAAGAACAGGAAATGTTTTTCCTCCTCCTCTCACCTTCACACACACACGCACGCACACACACATGCACCACCTCTGTCACTCCCTTCTCTTTTCTGCTTCCTTCTGTCTTTTTCACCCCTCCTTCATGACCTCCCACATCCTCTCTCCGGGTACCAAAAACAGCTTAAGGAATTTATATGAGTTTATTTTATTTTGGTTCTTAATATATTTTCTGGGCCGCTGCATTATTGCTTTTGTGTAAAAGCGTGGGAGTCAAAGCAAGAGATATAAAGGAACCATTTTTTTTTTCTCCCAGCATACTGTTGCAATTTCAATGGTGTTTCCTGCATTTACAGTAACATGTAACTATGGGCTGCATTGCTTTGGGATCTACCATGTTCTATTGCAGCTCTGCTTTAAATTTACATTCAGCAGAATTGTTTGGCACCGATTTAAGAAGCAGTGTGACATTTACATGGAAAATAAAGTGACCAATGTATTTACAAGTTCAATTCAAACTTATTTTAGAAGACCACTAAGTTACATACAATATATTAGTAATAAAATGTGTTTGACCTGATATGTCAAAAAAAAATAAATTTATTCATCTACAGCTGCAGAACTGGCTGTTAAGATTAGTTATAATAAATAAAATAAAATAAAAAATAAAAAATTAGGAAATACTAGCCATAGACACACACATAAAAAAACACCAAATATATAGTATCTGGTCCATATAATGTATTCATACATATATACACAAAAATCATCAGTAATTAGTATTCCGGAGACTGTATAACTAATTAGTTGTCTAACATTCTTTTGGATTTTGCAAGGTTATCTTTTCTTCTTTTCGGCCCAATGATCTAGAAAAAATTATAATTCATACCATTATCACCTCTACCGATTGTTTTCCTCTAGTAATACTTTGCAAACTTACTAGGTTCTTGTGACAACAGCATTTCAACAGTGATCAAAATATTTGTTTTCCTCCAAACAAACAATATAACAAAATACATATGATATTTTTTTTTCAGACTAGTCATTGCTCGTTTCATCTATGAATTACTGTTTGCCGCTGGCCTGATCATAAACAGACTATTATCATGGAAGAAGGGAGTCTCTATGAAGCAGCTGACGTATGAGTAAGTAATGAGTGAATTTGCAGCTCTGGTCAAGACACGCTGGTTTTCAAGCCGTCACGCAGGGACGGGGGAGCTGGTCACAGATGATGATGACAAAGTTCATCTGTGAATACCACCACCCAGCAGTGTGGCAAATGGATCGGATTGGAGGATTCTAACATTTTGTGAGACTTGTATCTATGCAGAGATTGTATCCCTGATAATATTGTGGTTAGAAGGTATCTGGCAGAGGACTGGTTTTGGATTTATTCCAATAACTGAGAATATTGGGTATCACATGGTCACAGAAGGCAAATAAATTTCATCACCTTTGCTGTTGTGATGAAAGAGTCATCTCATCTGTTTTTGCCACTTATAAAAAGATATGAAAAAATGCTTGTTTGATGCTCCCTTTTACAAACGTGTAATGTTTTGTTACTGTGTCTCAGTATTTCTTTGGTAGATAGTAGTTTGACCGTAAATGGCTGCAGCCAGATCTGCGGAATATTCGGAGCATCTGGACCTAGTTGCTGCAGCTGTTGAGTTTTCAAATGTATTTATTTTTCTCAGCGCATTGAGCAACAGAAATGACATAAGGCAGCACAAGTTTTGGAACATAAATCCTCAACACAGCTCAATACCAAAATTGTTATTGGAAAATGTACTTTATGTTTTGTTATTTTTGCAAACCAACCTTTAAATTAAGCTGGAAACACTTCGGCTTTCCAATAAACTGCCTTTATGCTGCCAGACATTTACTTGGCCAATTGTGCGTTTTACTCTGTTCACATTTCCCTCATAAATCAATCGAAAGTTTTGACTTTCTTTCCCATTCTGATTGAATGACAATGGCATGACATGTGTTGAAACTTTTGACTGGATGGCTATTGTATGTCCAAATCTGCTCTGTCTATTATATGCTATAAGTGCTCAATGGCTTTGTATCTGACAGACCTGGACCAAGGTACAAATAGTCCAACATTGATTTTGCTGCACAGCTCTTCTGCACAGATTCTGTGCAAACCGCAGTTGCAATCAGCTGAAACATTCACGCTCAAATGTGGCGTAGAGGTGATAATTGTGCAAGCGAGAGAAACTATTCAGTTGCAGAGAAAAGGGGAAGATGATGAAAGATGGAAAACGTCAGCGAGAAAGAGGCGATCAGGCTCAGCAACTCTATTAATGCAAGTGTGAAATGGCCAAGGACTGTTCTCTCCTATCAAGCATCAGATCAGATCACCACACACACACACACACACACACACACACACACACACACACACACACACACACACACACACACACACACACACACACACACACACACACACACACACACACACACACACACACACACACACACACACACACACACACACACCTTAACTATTCATATCAGTTATGAATATAACATGATCAATCTAGATAGAGCCCTCATGACTGGATTTCTCAAGTGAGTGCAGGTGGATTTTCAGCTTTATTTTCCAGGTTAAATTGCCATGGGGCCTATACACTCTCCTGACAGACTTGCCATTTAAAAAGACGTTTCGGTCCCTTCTGCATGTTCTTTTGGCCTAAAGCGCAGGTCCAGCAAAGGGTCAGCACACTATCTCACAGCAAAAGGCCATGTCCAGTCATGGTTTGGTGTCAGAAACAGTTAGAAGCCTTAGGCTGAGATACAGCACAAGCATATAAGCAATCTGAAAAAAAGAGAAAAAAAAAGTTTGGCTTGTAGGAGAATATTACAAGGCCTGACAACTAACCTTAACCCTATCAAACCAGTTGGAAACTATGGAAAATACTGACATATTTTAGTTATTAGATCAACTTGAATAGTTGAAATTAGTTTCAAGAACATTAGCACAAACTTTAACGCAAATCAATCCTATCACTAAATTCGATCCTAATTTCCTCCGGCAGTTCCAGCCAAATTTGTACCACGCATGTATTTCAATGCATCTCCAATAAACTCATGTGCAGTAAAACATAGAAAAGCTCCATTGTACCGCTATTGAACATTTAAAATATGTTGCTGTCCATCCCGGCTGATCACAAAAAATAAGGCTACGTGGTGGCTGAATTAGAAGTGATGCCTCCTGTCCGCGTGTTGAAGCGTCCTTGAGCGGAATACGGAAACGCCAAATTGTTACGGACGGTTGCGTGTGCACCTTGACTGGTAGCTCGCCGCCGTCGGCATGTGAGTGTGTGTAAATGGGTGAGTGGGAAGCAGAAACGTTTTAAAGTGCCTCAGATAAAAGTGCTATATAAATGCAGTTAGATACCCAAAGAATATCTATGTAAAGCAAAGTGGCCCTTGACAAATACAACAGGCAGTCAAAGCGGATGTAACGGTAAGTGCCTGGTACAGAATGTTGTGGGAATCCAGCCAATATTTGTTGAGAAATTTCAGTCTTGGAAAGTGTTGGAGCAACGGACCAAGAGAGGTCGACCTTAGTCACGCCACTAGTGTGTAACCCATCTGATATATTGGCAAACTGTTTTCGTCAAAAGTGTGTTTCCATGAGAGGTAATGACAGCAAGCTGGTGAGCTGGCAGAGGAAATTGCTCTGCCACTCGAGGCGAACGAGCACACGGTCGAGGTTGCTACACAATATCTTTGTAACATTTCGCTCTTTGGCCGTAAAATCAAATGAATATCTCATTAAACTGGCAAGCTGAATTCATATGTTTCAACCACTCTCATAGATTATTCAATTATTTATGCTTTGGTTAAAAAAATACACAACCAAGACAAATCAAAAACTACTTCTGCTATTCCGTAACAGTGTGGTGCCTTCAGAGAGAGCATTTATACAAAGTGAAAAAAAAAGATGTACAGCCATTTGCATCTGAAAAGGGCAAATGTCATTTGTTCATTTGTCTACATCACAGTCGGACTTTCTCTCAAGCTGTTCCTGCTCCCTCTAACGCTGCATTGTTTTGAAGGATCATTTTAGACAGTTTCGCTCTCGAATGCGCTGGAGGGTTTACGGGAGGTGAGGTGGCGAAGGCGGTTGAGGAGAATAGGGATGTTGTTGCTTATCTGTAATGCCTCGGCTGAAGGTCAACAAGTTCCTACCAGCAGCGGCACCTGTTAGGAAAACTAACAATATTGAAAGAGAGCTGTGCAGGAGGAGACATATGAATTATGTTGGTTTTGTGCAGAATGACTTTTTCTCTCTATTTCAGTCTTGAAAGGAGGAAAGCAACCGTTTTGTATGAAAACTCTGATAGCCTCCCATTACAGGTCTCATGATACTTAAATATAATGGTGCTCTATAATGTGTTATCAGTGCAAAACGGCAAGGTCACTTGATAGAATGTCACAAATATGTATAAAAGATGTATAAAAAAGGTTCTAAATAATGTCCAGAGTAAGTGGACTATATTTGAAAAGAGAAAACAAAATAGAAATAACCCCAGTCAGGATCTGATCATCAGCACTGAGATTCTCAGAGTAATCAGCCAGTATAATACAAGACTTCATCTCATCAGTCAAACGTCATTTTCTCCTTTGAGTGGGATCATGTGTGAAATGCAGAGCAATAGCAATATCAAAGGAAGAAAATTGTCTTTTTTCAATAAACAAACTGCAAAGAACATTCCTTTCTTTTTTTTTTTCCTCCTCACCAATTTAAGGATGGGAACCAAAACAAAAAGTACAATCAATAAGACGGTTTTGCAAAACACAGCCTGAACATTCTTTCCGTCGGTCGCAGCTTTTTGTTTTGCAAAATCTCCCATGACGCGGGAATTGGAATTTTTTTCTCGCGCACAGTCATGAGAAAAATGGAGTTGCTCATTTAACTGTCAATCTGCCTTTATCAGTTTTTGTCTCCCTCCCCGCTGGTCTCCATTCATCCATTCTTAATTCCACCATTCATGCTCTATCCATTCATCCATCTCTTATTATATATATTTTTTATACGCAAGCCTTACATTTTTACACATTCTACCACTCATCCTTCTTTATGACCTCAGCTCCCGAATCTCTCAGGCTTCTCTTCCATCCGCATGCTCCTTCTACAGCCTCGCAGGATCTGCGGCCATTCTTGACAAAAAAAAAAAAAAAAAAGCAGCACTGATTTCGTCTTCCCTCCTGCTTTGTGAGCGACTGTCAAGCGAGTGAATGCGGTCCAATCAAAGAACCTCATGCAGGCTACTTATGTATTGGCAGTGCACTCCAAAGGCAACACTGTCATCAGCCTGATTCATAGCTAGGAAACGTCTTATGCCTACTCACTCAATCTCTTCTTTCATGTTTTTTTTTCTTTTTTTTTTTAAAGCACGGGTAAAAATGTGTTTATGTGCATCTGTGTGCAAGAGAAAGCGCGAGGCGGCGAGAGGGAGAGAGATTCATAGCTAATCTACTTGTTTTACACTGTCAGCTCCCTTCACAGGCCGAGACTCTTACTTCGCCGTGACTGGATATCACATGCTTGCACATGCGTGCACACACGCAGACACACACACACTTAAAGGATATTACTCACAGGTGCAGAATCCCTCGGAGAGGGGAGCCGCCGTAAATCAGGCACGATTGAGATGTAAAACCGATGTTCTCCCCCTTTTACAACCCTGAGTCATTGAAATACGCGGCTGAGTTTGTGTGTTTTTCCAAGAGACTCAGGAAGTGTAAAAGAAGCCTCATGCGGAGAATCAGTAAATCTCTCCCTTTTTTTTTTATTTACTCATCTTTTTCTGTGCCGAGAAAGTTTAATTTCACTTTCGGTGACACGCGGCTGAAGAGAGATGTTGAACATTTTAAGACTTGTTAATTTTATGTGAAGGTAAAGCTCATTTAAAATGTGCTGACGTCGAGTTCCTCATCTTGCAAAACCTAAGGTCACACTCCGTGCTTTATTGCTTTATCTTTTAAAAGTTTACCGGGTAAAACTTTTTGTTTGTTTTTATGTTTCCTATTTCATAGTTCTAAAAAATCTCATATGAGTTTGTACTAGTCACATTTTTAGTTCAAACCCCTGAATTTAGGTGTTACTGCCTCTCTGATAGTTCTTTTTCCATCAGTAGTGTCAAGGGTTTCTTTGATTTTACAGTTAGCGCTATCATTCACATTTTTTTTTCATTTCCCTATTGAGTTATAACCTCATCTCTTTTCATCTCATCTTCAAGTGTTTTCCTGTGTGAGACTGACAAAAACAAATTTCAGGGGAATGCATCGGTATGTTAGCAGTGGGAATACCAGGTCAGTGAAAACATCTTTAAACTCTGAGGCATAATAGGATACACCAAAATATGAATGTGTGTGTTATATATTGATCAAATTGTAGTGACAAAAATCTATACAGTCACATTGTGGGGAACCCCAAAAATATATGCTATTCAATAGTGGGAGACAAACATTTTAATTCCATTTGAATTTTGCATTGAATTTTATTACTTAGGGTATATTTGTCAATTGAAGCATTGACATGTGTGCTGGGAAGGGTTAACAGCGACAACGTGTTTGTTCACATGGCTGCGTGCATGTGACAAAAAGCACACGTGTGCTCGCGAAATGGCTCCACATGTGCTTATCAGCAGGTTTGCACACGCGTAAATCCCGTCAGCACAGGAGATATGGATGGCTGCCTTCCGTCTTCAGAGTTCTGGACTCCACCCTGTGCACACGTTACGAACATTTGCTCTCTAACCGACCGTCTCAGTCACCCTTTGATAGTTTTGGGCCTTCCCCTCGTTTTCTCTCTATTACTCATACTATATGACACGAGTTGCTGGCTGCGGGAAGATCAACATTACAATTAAGAAAAGAGTAATAATAAGGGGAGTAAGAGTTGCTTCAGCAACTGTCCATGTGCCCTTGAAGCAGGACTTGAAGCAGTGTGATTTTGCACTGTTATATGCATATATTTCCACTCCTACACATAATATTCATATTTTCATATTGTGAATCTTTATTTTATTCTCATATATTATTGTCTATTATTGTATTGTATTGCTTTTTATTGTCTTATTGCCTTATTAGTGTCTATTTTTATGCAAGTCTGCTCAGGGAAATGAACAGAGTAATAATTTCATTGTATAGTGTAACTATGCATGACAATAAAACTCTTGAATCTTTTGCAGGAAATGAACTTAATATAAAAAAGCTACTAGACCTTTTTATTTTTTTTTGGAACTTGTCACAGTAGGGAACAGCACACGTGTTAATAATAACATTAACGCTGATAAACCGACATCAGGAAAGATTAGACCATACCTTTCTGAGCATGCAGCACAGCTCCTGCTTCAGGCTCTCATAACATCACTCAGTGAGCACTGCGACACCGAGTACTGGCAGGTCTCCCTGCAGATGCTCCGTAATGTTGCGGTGCATTTGGTCTTCAACCAGACCAAAGCAGGGAGTCTCACCCCCCGCTGTTCATATCCTATATTCCCAGTGGCTGCCTTGGCACTCGCTTGCAAAACAGCAACGGAGGGTACTTTTACACCAATAGCACCAAACAGTCCGTTCAGACCAAATGCACTCAGCTCCTTTTCAGTGGTGTGAAAGCATCAGTCACAATTGGGTGCAAGCTAAATCACCGCTTGACTCCACATCAAATGACAAACTTTGGTACGGTGAGAACACAAACTTGGGTCCAAATGAGGGGATACTTCATGTCTTTGGAACAAGGTTCATATCCCATAAGACCTCATTTGTGAAAATAGCACATCACAAAATCTCCTCTGCTTGAAATGACACAGTAGTCGTCTTTGGCGACTCCCGTGCATTCACAGATTGTTCTCCAGACTCATTTTGGAATTGGATATTTTGCCAAAAATTGTCTGTACAGATGATGTGATACCCTAAGATAAGAGCGAGTAGCAATATGAGAACATGTCGCTCCATAATGACTCAGAATTTGGACCTATTTGCACCAGAAGATAAACATTGATAAAATGTCAGACTAATTTTGGTTTGTTTGCAGGTGTGAAGGTGAACCATGCTGGAGTCTATATGCTAATTAGTAACAATTGTGTTGCCTCATGCGGACCAAGTATTTAAAGTAGTGGTGTGAAAGCGCCATAAAAGAACTCCTGCCTACCTGGACTCCCACATTCTAGTTATATCAATACCACCACAACAGGGCCTTGCCTCTCTGGTCACTCTCCTGTAGTTTTCCAGTGTTGGAATGAATTACCAAGCCCCCGTTCAATCATCAGAGTGCCTCTTGATCTTAATAAAGCAGCTAAAGTCCCTTTTGCAAACAACTCCACACCTGGCGAACCTGAACTTAGCTTTTTTTGGCACTTACTGCATCGTTCCCTCCTGACTAGATGCTCGCTTGTGCTGCGTTAACTCTCATGTGTACATCACTTTGGATACAAGCGTCCGTGCCAAACAAAGCTGTAACATTGTAACATTGTAACGTTGTATAAAACTCTCCCCGCTGTCTCACCACCCTCCTCCATCCATCCCTCTCGTATACTCCCTCACATCTTTTTCCTCTCTGCCTCTATTCTCCCTCTCTTTTGTCCTTACGTGTGATCTGTTGCTCCTCAGGGTGAAGTTTTGGGGCAGATTGATGGTGTTCGAGGCTGACTCTGGTCAGCGAGGGCCTGCTCCTTCCCACATTTCTCCCTCGCTTCCTCTGTGCATTCATTCCTGCTCCATACCTCATTGCCCTCCTCTCTTCCATCATTCATTGTTCCTTACTGTCCTGTGCTCCATCAGTTTCTCCCACTTCATCCTCCTCTTCTCTATGGAGGGACTATTATTTTCTTCTTTCCCTTGTCTCTGTGTTCCCCCCCCCCCCACCCCCACCCCCCCACCCCCGGTATCTGTTCTGCCATTTTCTCCCTCCACCTTTCCTGTGCCTAGACAGATTAATAGCCTTCCTGTCTTACAGAAAAGCCTACAAAGACCCGTCCCTCCCTCGACAACACTAAACAAAGCTGCTCTCACTCTCATCTCTCTCCCTCAAACCCTGCACATCCTGTGGGCACATTATACTAGACTGCTATACCTTTTCCACTCTCATTTCCCATATATGTCACGTTTCCCACTCTCTCACCTTCTCCTTCTCCTCCATCCCCAAAACAGACGGCCATGTGAAAAATAGAATCCACACACCCTACGGCACACTCTTGAATCTAATATTGGCAGAATAACAGTGAATTTATATTCTGTTCAATGTACAGATGTCACGAGTTAAGTAACAACCGCATGTTATTTTAAATTATAAAGCAAGTATACCCACTCGATATTATATATTATAAAATAATATTGACACTGGAAAGAAATACTGCAGAGAACTTTTCTTGAAATACTTTTGCAATCTCTTACAGTGCTTTGACTTTCCTCACTCTTACCACTGCACTTCCACAATACGTTTAGATGATTGCCTACTGTTACAACACATCTAACTGCATGCATCATGTTTTAGGTCATAAATAAAATAACTATCCTGTAGATTTCAGGACCATCTTCTTTTATAAAGTTTCTTTATCTGTGATTGAACCTGTGAATAACAGTGTCAGAACCCTTCCAATTAGTCATTAGTCATTTTTTTGTAATCAAAATAGAATTGATGTCAGAAAGGTGATTATATTAGAGCAATACTTACATCTGGATGATGTGATGATTAAGGGACCACATATCAAACATCAAACTTTTGGGGAGAATTTTCCACAAAGCAAAATGAACTGGAGCAACAGCTTGTCCAAGTCTTTGAAAGTAAAAAAAACACATGCATATCCAAAACCAGAACATAACTAGCCTGTCACACTCTTCCCCAGAGAGGTACAAAAGCGTTGCAATTATAATACGATTCCAAAACCGCAAGCACAAAACGGATCTCCTGAAGCAAGCCGAGTGCACATAAATGATCATCTAACCAAGGGGACTTGCAAGAGATTGCAGGAGAAGTGAGGAATGTGACAAAAAGCAAAACAAAATACAGGCTACATGGATAAGAAACTGCAAGATATGGCTCAAGCTGAACAGAACAAAACAAGGGCATGGTGGTGAATAAACTAAAGAATTTGGAACAATGTATATAGGGAATTGTGACTTAGGTCGTAATGTAGGCTCTCCTGCCTTTGTAAATATTTCATTTATATGTTATGAAGTCTACATTGAATGTTACTTTACTATACAAGTTGTGAAGTATTCATAATCACTGAGTTTAACAGTAGGAGTTACATAGCTACATTTAGCTGACCCCATTTGTGTTACATGGAATGGTTGGATATTCACAGCAGGAAACGATTACACTATAGTTCAAATACATGTAATGAAAAATATTTGCTTGACCATGTTCTCTTTGGCACTGGACTAGTCCGTTGACTCAGATGTGTCATGATCAGGTAAGAGGTTTGGAATAAACCTGGCAATTGTTTGACTTTTTTAGTCGTTCTGTCTACCACATTCATGAAGGGTTTGGTATGAATGTTGTGTCATGTCTCATGAAAAAGCCATGGATACTTTATCTGCAGTTTATGACAGCTACTATAAATGTGTTATGAACTCACCCATCAAGTAAAGTGCTAAATTTCCAGCATTTCTTCACCACCTAAATTCTAGACCGTTGGAGAAGGAATCCTGGTTCAGAAGGGCCGGAATCAAATGTGTTACTGCTTGGTTGGAACAAAAGCCTGCACCCATACCAGCCCTTTTCGACCAGGATTCTCCACCTCTGTCCTGGACTGAGTCAAGAAACAGCAACCTGCAGTAGTCTAGATTAGTAAGATTAAGGGTATAACAGCTAAGGCTGTGGACGGGTAGAAAATAACAAAACAGATACATGGAGGGAGATAAAAGAAAACCCCAAAAAAGAAAGCCTTCAATGAACTAATGCAATGTCTGCCTCCCTCTATTTGTTATTCCTCTTCGCTGTTACTTTTCCAGATAGATTGTTCCAGCCATATTGAAGTCAAAACTTGTCCAGTAGCTGTGGTGGGTCCTGCAAACACCAGACAGCTGTCATCCTCCACCGCAGAGTCCCCAGCCCTGATTTAGAAATATATTCTTACCTGCACTCAATATAGAATCTTATTTACCTAGCTTTAGGGAGAAAAAAGGGGGGGGGGGGTGATTTATTACTGTTAAAGATACTTTGGCAAAGGGTGTCAGCTCTGGCACTGCAGTATTCATTTTGTTATATGGTTTTGTTTCTTTTGTTTCATTTTTAGAGGATTACTTTCCTCTAGCTCCTGCATGTGTCGTCAACACAGACATGTTGCAGATCTGGACACTGCCAGTGACACCATGAAGAGACAGATATAGGTTCAACAGGCTGGATCACAGGAAGGAAAAGACACACTCTTTTCAACTCAAGTTTAAATACTGATATTCACACTTAATTTGTCATTCAAATAATCTTCTTTGGTGCTAAACTGATAAAGATCACTAGGTCCCAGTGCATGCTACCACGAAGAAAACTAAAGAATATATTTGGCCGAATATTGCAAAAAACACCACATTCAGCCATTGGTGGAGTGAGTTAAAAACAAGGCTGATTAGTGACATGTGACACACAATAAAGTACTAGTCCTGTACAGGACTAGTACTGCAGATGTCAGCAATGCAACTTTTTGAACGTCGGCTGCATTAAAACCCCAAAGAAGAAGAAGAAGAAGAAGAAGGTGCAATCGCACAATCAACAAGAATGTACAGGGATGCGGTGACCATGCGCCTTCGTTAAAATGTCGGCAATGTGCAGATATTTTAAAGAGTTGGAGAGCGAGAATAACACTGTAGTTTGCAAAGAGTGTTCAACCAAACTATCTAGAGGGGGCTTCTCAGCAAGGAGCTTTAGCAATACTGCTTCAATTTGCCATTTGAAGCTTGCCAAGTATGAGAGAGAGATGGCTCAGCAGCTAAATGGAAAGTTTGTCACAGCACGCCCACTCCATCTGTGGCCAACAGCTATGAAAAGTTAAAAAAGTTTGCAAAGGATAGCGCCGAAGCAAACGGAATCACAAAGAAGGTGATGGAGTTAATGGCTTTTGGATGATCAACCATTTGTTGTTGTGGAGGAATTTGGCTTTCCGAGGTTTGTGGAGAACATTGAGTCCTGTTACAAGATATCAAGGAGGCAATGTTTCTCAGATATGTGCTTACCGGAGATGAAAAATATGTCTTAAAATATATTCTAGATTATTTATACAATATTAAAAAAGAAGAAAATAATATTTGGCCAAGCATTTTTATATTATTTGGCTTTGACCACAAATTTTCACTTCAGTGCATTCCTAAAAAACACACACATGCACACACAGTATCCCATCTATCTAAGAAGAAACTGAAATTTATAAATTTGGTCCAGTATTGCACAAGAAGCAACAGCCCACTTCACAGTGATCGTGCTATAAAGGAGGCCGTGTACGCCCTGTCCAAGTGTTATATTTCATCCCTGTCATGCTCGGATTGTCGTCATGATGTTGCGTTCACACCAAAAGACAAAAAAATGTCTTTCAATCTCTCCATCAGAGAGCAAGTCAAGCACCAGCAAGTCACATTCTTTACACTTCCTGCCACAACACAACTCTCATGAGACTTGAGAGAGACTTGGGAAGGCTTCCACCCTCACTGCCTGCTTTATGATAACAAGCTAAGCCTGGCAAAATATTGCTCGTAGAGGCCACACACAGCTGGAGATAGATGCCCTGCCTGCCTCTATTACAGCACATGGGCTATGGAGTGGGCTGCTGCTGGTTCTTGCTCAGTATTTCTGCTCAGATCACTTTAATAGTCACTAAATGTTCATGCAGTTGGTTTAACCGATCACTCGGTCGGCTTCACAGAAGAGAGAGGCATTCATTATCAGAGGTGTTGTTACTGGCGATGTAAACTTTCAAAGTAACAATCAAAGCATGCACTGATATGTCATTACTGCAATTCAAAATCCTCCGCCATGCATGCCGCGTCGTTGTGTGAAATTATTTGTACAATATTTTGAGTAGAATAATGAAATCATTTGTTCAAGGTCGCTTTCCTAATCATGCAATAATTGTCAGAGGGAAAATGGACTGGCACTCAGAGTGTGTGTTTGGGGGGGGGGTGTCTTTTTTTCTAATCTTTCCTTCCTGACATTTATTCTGTGAATATTCTCATTCATCCAGGTCATTGTACTCTCTCTCAAATTAAATCTTTGGCAACAGGACTTGTATTTGTCTAGGAAGATGTTTAGCCTCCTTTCCAAGGGCCTTCATCAGTTTAAATGCATAAGTCTGACTAGTCATCACTACTCTGCACAAGACAGAGGAGTGAGACCATGGTATTTAACCTTCAAAGTACCTGTGAAAGTAGAGGTTTCATTTGGCCATTGTTAGTATCTCAAGTTAACAACAGTCACCTGGGTCTTGTTACCCCTAGAGAACAACAATCATTAGGGTCAGGTTCAACCCTGGTGAACTGCAAGTGTTGAGTGTTGTCTGAGGTTAAATTGTTGTTGAGTCTCCTGTGTTTTCTTTCATCTGCACCAAGGACAATCAACAACTTAACCTCAGATGCCTCTCAACAACTGTTGCTCTTAACAGACTAGTGCAGACGAGTCAGACCAACACATATGAACTTAGATAAGATGTAAAACATCTTCCTAGACAAATACAAGTCAGGTGACACGGTGGTGCAGGGGTTAGCGCTGTTGCCTCACAGCAAGAAGGTTGCAGGTTCAAGACCTCCTTGGTCCTGGGTCTGGGACCTTTCATGTGTCTGCGTGGGTTTTCACTGGGTACTTAGGCTTCCTCCCACAGTCCAAAAACATGCTCAGGTTAATTGGCGACTCTAAATTGCCCATAGGTGTGAGTGAATGGTGTGTGCCCCAAGATTGGCTGGTGACCATCTGGGGTGTATCCCTGCCTCTCGCCATAACATGCTGGGATAGGCTCCAGCAGACCCCTGCGACCCTAATGAGGAATAAGCAGGTATAGAAAATGACTGACTGACTGACATAAAAGATGAACCACACATAGTCATAGAAGCACCAAACCTGCATTATTGATAATGAATTGAGTCCTTCTCTTGGAGACCTGATGAAGACCCAATGGAGTTGAAACTTTGTCTAGTTTTTAATCATTAAAAGTAGATCAAGTACCTTCAATATTTTGACCTTTTCATCTCTACCTGTGGTTCCTTTCTTGACAAGCCCTGTCTTATAAGATTGCAGTGATAACAAAACTGCTCCTCAAATGTATGGATCTTTTTGAGATCAAGTCATGATCATTGCTCATCATTTTCATTGGTATAGTTTTCCAGTATCATATCAAGCTGCTGCAGCAGGATTTGCTGAAATATGCCAGGAGCTGTCAGCCATAATCAACAACGACTCATCTTTCACAGCCTAATCACTGGCTGAGGTAAAAGCCTTGGAAAAAAAAAAAAAAGAATTCTCAATTGGCCAAGATCATCACAGGCTTCAGTTCTGTTCAGCCACTACTCAGACACCAGCTTGGCATCCGTTAGATCTGGAGCCATCTGCTGCCAGGCATGCAGGCCCAGTTATCCATGTATAGCCAACAGCAGTGGCGAGATGTAGAATGTGGAAGACCTCGTCTTGCTGCTGTGTGCCCTACTAAGATCACAACAAGGCCTGACCATTTTTATGGTCAGTCAGCCAAGAACGGCCGATCACCAGCTCCCTATTATCTGGCACACTCAGTGTCAGAGGGAAAACCCAACATTAAGGTAAGAGTAAACTTTACTCTAGCTCTCCATTATGGAACAGAACAGGATGTCTTAATTTCCAAGCGCATCTTTACATTTACCAGGAATTAGTCCTCTACATTGTAAGTATTTAGGCATGGGCAAAGAAAAATGGTGCTGATAATTGGCACAGAATGGACAAGCCTCATAACAGAATCAACTAGAAAAGCACTCTGAGAGCACAGACCTTTGCCAAGCATATCATGACTCCCACCCATCATTGTTTTCATGTATTTATTCAATACACGCACTCTTGTGCAATGAATAGTATCAATTTTCATCACTGGTGTCTGTAAAATGTGGTTATAGATTACTCAAAAATCAAACAACAAAAACTTCAAAGTGACCCAGAAACCAGGATTTCTTATGGATCATTACCCAAATGTAATCATCTATTCATGTTACCAGTCCCGAAATTTGATGAAAATTTGATGACAATCGGTTTAGAACTTTTTGAAATATACTACAAATTCTCAGTTCAAATTCTCATCACCTCTTTTCCTGGATGCCATGACTGTCACCATCCTTTCCCTGACTCTCCTAGTATGAGAATACATGGGAAGAAGGTGGCCATATACAGTACAAAGGGTAGAGGAGGCTGACACTACTACCACATGTCGAGGAGACAAAGTGATAAAGGAAAATACAAAAGGGAGGAGAGGGAGGGTTGTGGCTGGGTTAAGTCTGAGTGACCCAGAAAAGTGACCCAGAAAAAGGATTTCTTATGGATCATTACCCAAATGTAATCATCTATTCATGTTACCAGTCCCAAAATTTGATGAAAATTTGATGACAATCTGTTTAAAACTTTTTGAAATATACTAAAACTCAGATAGACAAATGCCAGTGAAAACATAATAGCCTTGGTGGAGGTAATAAATCATCTACATTTGTCACATGTAATGTGAGTTAATTATAAGTGATAATAATAATAAAAAAATTATAAATAAAGACATTCGATAAAAGAGAATTAATACAAAAAATAAACAAAAATTGATCCACAGAATCACCTCTATTCAGACATGGTGTATTATATGTAATAAACATCTCTGTTGAATAAATTGTATGTCAAACCTTAAAAGTAGCAAGGAAATTATTGCAATGTCATTATTTGCCCGCCTGTGCAGCCGCCTGTTCACAAGCTGAGAGTTGTTATATTTATTGCTTATGTTTACTTATCATAGAGGTAATTTTATTACTTAATCTATTTGGTATTCCGTTATCGTGTTGGGTGGGAGATATGAGTGTATCCCTAATGAAATCAACCACAAACATTATCCCTGCATGATCTAATCTGTAGCGTTTCATTAACGTGCTGTCATATAGCGTTTCAAAAAAAAAAACACTCTTCAGCCTCTTTAAAGTCCTCCTCTCTACTCCTAGCAGTTTTACCTCTAGATGCTTTATGAATTACTAGGATATAGTCTTAACATTAGGGGGAAATTCTTAGAAAACCTCATGATTCTTGTAGAATTTAGTCATTCTAAACATTTTTAGCACTAGGAAGCTTCATGAATATGGCCTTTGTAGTCGAAGGTGAATAAAGCTGCTCTGCCGTTCTAACTTGGCTGATTACCAGGTGAATCCTTTGTGTCCAAATTTCAAAACTAACGTCAATAAATCAAGCAGAGAAGAATCAGCTACGTATTATTGCCATTCATTCATCCCCAACAATGGATGAAAACATTACTGCTATGAATTTCATGGATTTATGGATAATAAATCCATGCAAAGTCTGGTGAAGACATTTATGTTATTTCCTTTCACTACATGGTGCCTACAAATAAAGGGTTTGTGGGCATAAAAGGCATGTGAAACAGTAATTTGAGATATGAGATGTTAACAATGTGAGTGTGATAAGAGGCAGGAGAGGAAGGAGGGAAAAAGGTAAGCTAAAAACAAAGCATAAATTAGGATAATTCTAACGGGTTGTATTCAACTAACCTCAGTTCAAATTCTCATCACCTCTTTTCCTGGATGCCATGACTGTCACCATCCTTTCCCTGACTCTCCTAGTATGAGAATACATGGGAAGAAGGTGGCCATATACAGTACAAAGGGTAGAGGAGGCTGACACTACTACCACATGTCGAGGAGACAAAGTGATAAAGGAAAATACAAAAGGGAGGAGAGGGAGGGTTGTGGCTGGGTAAAGTCTGTCTCGGGCTTATGTGACTTACCAGTCGGTTCAGCAAGTTCAGCAAAGTTCAAGGTTGGATTGACTTGTATTTTGGAGAGCAAAATTAAACTCGTCTCACCCAGTAAAACGGTCCTCTTTGGAAGCTCAAGGGTTTACTTAAAGGAAATGGAAACAGATTCTGGCACATTTACAGTGCCTGACAGTAAATGATGATGCTCTGAATGAGCATAATGTTAGATGTACCATAGTCCTTCCTGAAGTTCAAGAGCATTTAAAAAGGTAAGGGGTTTTAGCTGATAACGATTTCTGCCCAATCAAAATCTGCACAGTTTTACTTTCTTTCTGTACATTTCCATCATTCATGAATATAAAGGCTGAGTGCAGTGGTTTTCAACTGGTCTAGCCTCAGGTCCCACATTTTTCCTTAGTCATTAAGTCATGCCCTGAATTTTTGAATGACTCAATTTTAATGTTTCACTGAATAAAGTGCAGTAATACACCAAGCTTAATGCACTGTTAGAAATGTGAAACAATCCAAAAAAAGCATAGCAAAAGTGTTTTGTTTCTAAATGAGGTTTCATTATGATGGCTTCATGCTTCCATGTGCAGGCACATTGCTCAATGTAAGAAAACTCATATTTATTGCATTAGGTGCTATATTTCCACTTGGCCATGTTTCTAAATGATGAATTGAATGAGAGCCAACTACCGGTGTAAAGAGATTAGTTTTGGGCGTCATCACAGCGTAAGGTTCCATCGGAAAACGTATGTCCTTCAAAATAAAAGTAAAGCATCAGAAATCCTGCACTCTTTAAAATAAAAGCTGTCTTTTTTTGCACTTGTATTTCTAATAACAGGTCATTACCTAAATTCAAATACCTATACTGCAGTGAAACCATTAGCCAAAGTTATGTGTTATTCATAAATTATTTTTTTGATCAAATGGAATAAATTACAACAAAGGCACTGGCAAAAATTTAAAAAAAGAACAAAAGAATCAGTTTAGTTAGTTCCTGCATACTGCACTTCAGCTGCCCACTGTTGTGTGTGTATAAGTTTGAACATGTGTATGAACAGCTGTGAACTGGTCATCGTGTTGACACAAAATACCAGAATAAAAACAAACAAAAAAAAAATACAATAGGGAAAATGATGTTGGCATAATTTCGTATTCAGATTCACATTTTTTATGATTAGCAGGCTGCCTGTGACAACAAAGATTAACAATAGCAGTTCATTAACTTGGCAGGCGCTCGGAGCCGGAGCAGCCTCATTGCATTAAAATGTTGGGTCTGGTCGTTGCGGAGGCAGCACAACAACAAAAAAAATTGCAGCACATTTAAGATTGCTGCCCAGTGGCTCTCTGAGGTCCATTTCCAGTTTGATTAAACACAATGCAACTCAGAAAACTGTTGTTTCTCAGCCTCTTCACAATGTCCACCTCCCAAATTGCAGTTTCTCACCACTGATTACACACACATATCTGGGCAGCAGTGAGAGGGAAGTAAGTGATTTTCGTGCTGAAGGATCCTTGCACAAGACACTGAATTTCTACCAGCTCCAAGATTACTGCTCTGTAGAGTAGTAACCTCCTTCACAGAGGTTACATGGACCCCATGGAACGAAATCAACCAATAAACCTCCCAAAGTGTCCAAGGACAGCGTGTTCAATGCTACTGAGCAAGCAAGTTGACTCTGCTAAACTTCTGGTTAGTTGATCTTCTTTGTCTGTGCAGAAGATGATAGATATAATAGCAGAAAAGACAGCAAAGTCATCCTATTTGTTAAATCCTATGTAAAGAAGAAGCACTTACAGTATATTTACTATGCATTATAAGTTATTATCATTCACTGATTAAAGGGGACGTATTATGCATCTTTCTATGTCTTTATTCATATTCTGTAGATATAAAATGACATTTAATTAAGCTTTTAATTTACACCATCCCTCCGTTCAGCCTCTGTCTGAAGAGGGCTGTTTTAGTGCCTGTCTCTTTAAAGCCCCTCTCCTGTAGCTCTCCTGATTGGCCCGCTTCCAGGAAATGTCTTGGCCGACTTGCAGCCCGATCAGGAGGCTATGTAAACACGCCACGAAACGAACAATAGTCGTAGGATTTCACCTCTTTTTTTCTCCCCTTCTTTAGTCAATTCTTCTCACACAAACTTGCGAACAATGCAAACAACACATGGAAAAAAGCTTAGCAATGACCTTAGCAATGAAGGCTACGTACCGAAGGACGGATCCGCATGGATTTTAACTTGCAGGAGCATTTCTAAAGAGGTTAGCCTCAAGTTTTGGAAATGTGTTCATGTTTAACATAGATATTGGACCTCATAATTGTGAAAATAACAGAAAACCCCCAAAAAACGAAAAAAAAAAATGTAATTTTGTCCTCCTTGAAAAACAGCTGGGCCCAATGATCGCATGCAGTCTTGCCCTCATTGAGATATTACAGGCTCTTAATACCTCTGAACATGGTGATCTTGGATGTATTCTACTGGTGGCAAGATTGCCAACTAACAGATGTAACTTGTTAGCATGATGATTGAGCTCTTGAAAGATCTTCCTTCTCTCTTTTTGTGAAGGCTTACTGTTTCCCCAGCTGTCTTCGTGCTCATTAGGATAGGCTAAACACATCCATAATGTCTCCCTACTGAACACACTGAGATAAAAGCAATCAGCAAACAAGGATATCGCTCGATGTGAGAGTATTCCGTTAAAGAGAGAACAAAATCACACACGTACCTTACACACACATAATGCATTTGCATGTAAAGACTAGGTCACCAAGCAGCCATTAGCTCCTTTTTTCAGGGTGTCATCTTCAATTAGACCAATACATCAACAGCATAACAATTCAGAGTAATTTCGCAGCAGTCACACAGAATCGATGCAGCAGGAAGAGCGTGAGGGCCTCTGTGGAACAGTTAGGAATTTTACAGGTGTTCACTTTTGCATTTAGTATGGATTTATTGTTGGTTATCCAGTCATGAAATAGCCTTGGCAGTACAGCTGCTGTGCCCATCTGCTTCATCAGGCCACACACACACACAATGATATTCAATATATGTACAGTAAGTGAATTAACGCTATTTCGCTCAGTGTTATAGAGCCTTTGGACATTGATTGTGCACAAATCGGCCTTGCATGTTCCATATCTACCTTCCTGTCATGCAGACACACACAAAAGTGAAAAGTGAAAATTCACACACCTCTTCTCTTACAGGCACGTGGGAGTTAACGAGATGCAGCCTGGTGACAAGTCAATGCAGCTGATACATTCTTGCGCTTACGTGCACAAACTCACTTATCTGTATGTAATTAATTAAACGATCTAAATGTCAGCCCCCAGGCTTTACCCACACACGCACATACACATTTAAGAAGTGCACTAGCAGTAAATAATATACAAGTCCTCTTCAATATACAACCTCAAGCTCCACTGAGCTTGAGAGGTTTTGGCTGGCTCTGCAAAGCTACCTATTACACACTCAATTAAATTTAACCCTTTAAATTTAACCCTCAATTGGAGTTGGTTCTCTTGCTGGGTTACTGGCATGAAAAGAAAATACCTTAATGATTGATTCCCAGATTATAGGCAGATAAAGTGTGTAACCTTGGCGACAGCAACTTCGGGAAACATGTTGAATTCTTTGTTGTCTTCTTGCTTTATTCGCCCTAAGCGATTCTTGCTCTGTCTTTTCCTTTTTGTTTTGCCCTCCATGCACTTGATCCTTTCCTTTCACCTCCTATCTTTTTCCTTTACCCCTCCGGTTCTCTCACCATATGTATTGATCTCTTGTGGAACCCTTTGTCTAACTCCAACTCTCACCTGATCCAATCTCTGTACTGCCAGTGCAATGATAGCTTTGTTTACATGATTGGCAGGAGGGACATTGTCTTGACTTGACATTTGGTGCAATTACTTAAGCCCCAGAGCTGCCTTTTTTTTAAATGAACTGCATCTTACATTTGCCCTCTTCTTCACTTCTGCTGTGTCTCAGTGGGTGCTGTGCATTGCATTGTGGGAGGATAGTAACAATAAACATTCAAAACTAAGGTAGATATAGTGACCAGGTGAAATGTAATAAGTTGCTTTTAGCTGGGAACTAAAGTCTCTTTCATGAACCCAGTTTAAACAGTTGTAGTGCACTGCTTTATATCATAATGATAGCCACGTACAATTTAATAAATCACTTGAGATCCGAGAGTATGAATTGAGCTAATTTGGAATTCTCTTCCCCTCTCAGCCCTGTGGCTGTGTTATGAATTTAATCACCTCTCACATGACTAGCCACAGTTTTTAATTCCCTTAATTTAAATTTTTAATTTACAAGAACATATCAGTTCTCACACACAAGCCACACACAGACGGATTGAAACAAATCAGACTACTTCCCCACTGCCTGTGTCTCTTTCAACCATACAGAGACTCATACATGCATACTAAAACATGAATGTGCATACTCCCTGGCCTAAACAAACATTACCATGTATTATATATATATATACACACACATGTGAGTAATGCCAAAATCCTTATATTAATTATTTCAATTAATTGCATTTTATATGCTGAATACATATATATTATATTCTGAATTATATTCAGTAAATGAAGAACAAATTATATTAGGCCATTAAAAGAAATAGCAATGCCTGAGGGTTAGGGTTAACAAATATTTACTTTATTAACTGAAAAATCTTCAGGATTTAGCATTCCTGTGAATCACTTAACTACTATTTTATTATTATTTTGTATAACCACAGTTTCTGAGAACTAGATATAGATAGATAGATAGATAGATAGATAGATAGATAGATAGATTTGTGAAGCGCAGCTGATTCCGAGGCATGCTGATACCCAAGCTGGCACTGGTTGATTGGCCCATAGAATTTATTGTATTTATAACCAATTTAATAGAAACTATGCAGTCATGAGAGACCAATATCAATACTCACCTAGCTACAGGTGACTCTAGTCTTTGTCTGGTCTTTGTCGTCTGTTCCTAATGGAACAGAACATTAGGTCTATTTAGTATTATTGGTAACACATGAGTTTCCTGTTATTTCATGACAATATGGCTGCTGTGGAAAAAAAGTGTATAGTACCAATGTATTTGAATGGCCGCGCATGCTGGGTGACGTTTCTTTGAAGCAGGTGCTATGCAGTGGCAGCATGCTGAGGGTCCTCTGTGTAACTGGCCGGTCACCAAAGTCTCTTAGTAAGTTTGGCAGATGCTGAAGTGCACAGTAGCAAGAGAGCAGAGTAAGCAGTCCATCCCTTGCAACTTATTGGCAAATATCCACCCTGTCGAAGTGTCCTTGAGCAAGACGCTTGTTCTCCGCCAGTGAGGAGCAGTTCCTGTCACAGTTGTCACTGTAACCGTTTATTCAGCCTAAAGCCCCTTTCGCAATGAGATTGCAGTTCTCGGATTTCTTGGCAAACGCGTTGCTCTTTGGCTGCCTAATGTTAATGGAGCACAAATTGCACCCTCTACCCCCATTTCAACTCATCTTATTTATTTATTTATTTTTTTCCTGAACCTGGCTCCCCCAACAGTCTTCTCTGGCCTTCAGACCTGTGACTCATCTCATAATCAGCCCTTGTTATCTGCTGCCTGACTCTCCAGATGCACCTCACAACCCTTCGTTTCCTTTTCATTCATTATTCTGGGATTTCACTGTTTTTTAAGCTCTTTTAAGTATGGGGGGGGGGTTCTTTAGTTCTACCTAGTTAGTAGTTAGTAACCTGGTGATTACTAACTAGAAGTTACAAATTGTCCCTTGTGTATTTATATGTATTCACATTCATTCAGTCTTTATGTGCCAGAACAGGCATCAGGTCCATGCTGCAGCCAGAAGGCCCGACTTTGTTCCAGACTGGCAGCCTAACACGGTCTGTGTTTGGACCTAAAATGCTCAAGATGGCCAGGCCCTAGAGGCTCATGATTGACATTATGTTGCATTATGTTCAAAACTCCCTAATTCGTCTGGAGTTGCATATGGGTGGCACTGAACGCTATGACTTTCTCACACAAAGTTAAACACGCACCTTTGAAACATTACTCTGATGGCAACATAAAAGATAAGATGTAGGCATTGTAATTACACAATGGCTTCCCTAATTAAAAAGATAGAAATGGCTCATTGCTTTCCATAAAATCTCATTTGACTTCTGTGTATGGAGACATACGGGTTCCTTCGGGTGTTGTTGCTTGGCTAGATAGAATATAGATCAAATTGGGGATTCAGTTTTAAAGTCCTTATATCTACACCTCCATTCACAATGGATGTAGTTTCCTATCACAATGAACAAGTCTGATTTTCTTTGTAGGTTTCCTTCCATCCTCTTATATGTTGCCGTGCCATCTTTCCGTGTCCATCTCCCTCCATTCCTGCCTCCCTCTGTTTCCCACTATCTCACTTTACCACAATTCTCATTCCCTCCACCCTGCTGATTTTGTTTGCTTTTTCTGCTTAGACATGTTTGTTGTAGTTAGTCTCTTTCCATTGGTCTCGGGCCTGACACCTCACTCACTGTTTTATCGTGAGTGTTTGATAAACCAGGGAATCACATGCTCTCTTCTTTTTTTTTGTAATAAGTCCAACAGATGGCTCCCAGGCCTCCTTCAAAGTAGGAGAATGCAAAACAGGGAGATGTTTTATTTGGCACTTAAAAATACCAAGAAGATGCAAGATAGCACACCAGAGACTTCCTCCTTGGGAATTTGTTTGTGTACCAGTGCCATGCACATACAGTATAGTGGTGAATGCTGCTGGTGCTGTTGCCTCTTTGCCCTCTTTGGCAGTGAGGGAGGGGGGAGGGCTGGATGGATGTGTTTTCAACCTTATGGTGTGATTATTTTTACACCAAATAAAATGCTAGTTTTAAGACCATAACACCAGGTCACTGGGCTACGCTCCAACAGTGTTAGAACACTGAAAACAATAAACTGTGACAGTAAAAGTGAGGTAGGTATTTCAGGCATTTTGCTCTTATTTGGAAATGTTCAAATCCATCCAATTCATATATAAAAAAGAAGAAGTACTTCATTGATCCCTGTGGGGAAATTGATCCTCTGCATTTGACTCATCCTGCACACACAAGCGCACACACACACATCCACAAGAGCAGTTGGCAGATGCATTGCAGAATGCAGGGACCAACTCCGGTTATTTTGCCATTGTCTTGGTCAGGGACACAGAGTATTAACCTTAAAATACACGTCTTGTCATGAGAAGGTTGAGGTGGAGATGGTGTCAAGATTATTCATTATTTTACCAACTTAATTTTTACACTTTCCTTAAACAGTTCTTCATTTTAGATTGATTCCAGTCATAAACCTCATGACAGGTGGCTAGCTAATAGAGAATCTGCCATCCTATGGTGATCAGCCATAGACTGTATAATAATGGATGTCACCCATTGGTGTGTGAATTCACATTCTGACACCTTGAGTTTGGCATTTTGATCACCGCCACATTTGAATGAGAGTATTAGCCAACTAGTAGCGAGCCAACCATCATTCAAAGCAGTTACATGCTTAGATTAGCTGTAGTGACTGATAATATCACTTTTTCTTTGAAGCAGTCTGTTAACATGTTTATTTCTGTCGTAAAGCATTTTAACACAGGGGCTTTGGGAGCCAGCCTGAAGAGGCCAATGGAGGAAATGACTTGACACCGTGTTGTCTTCATATGTCAGCTGCTGAGGTTGCTGCTTGTGATTGACCGTCTGTCTGTTTTTCAAAAAAAAACAAAAAAACAAAAGAAACAAAAACAAACTGCGTAGTTGTGTAGTTTTTGTTTCTTTTGTTTCTAAGTATAAAAAAATCAAAAGGGAGACTTACTAATTTTGACTTTGTCTGCACAGAGTGTCACTGTCTTCTATGTTGAAAGTCAAAGTTTCTTTTCTAATGTTTTTCTATACAACAACCAAGAAGACTGTCAGTGACATTAATCTGATGCAACTAGACAAGAAGGTAACAGATCATGACAGACCTGATATCTATTGCCACTCGCCAGACACTTCTTTAATCAGAGAGAAAATGTGAAGAAAATGATTGTACCTTATCACGGGAAGATGCTTAGAGAAACTAGTTTTCTGAGGAAAGTATCATGAAGGATGACATTTACTTTCAAGTTAGTCTTCACGATGGAAATCTTGAAGAAGTACTGTCAGAATTTTAAAATGATTTTTATGAGCAATGGCTTTGAAGTGCCATGACTTACGTCATGATTTTTGGTAAACTAAATGGAGAAAAAAAAAGTCTAGGTTGAATAATTACATTTGGCTGATAAAAAGAAAAAAAACCCTGACAAAAAGAGAATCCTGCACCTGTCCTTCTGGGGCGAGTTGTTTTGGGATATATGGAGAGTGATCTCGTTGACAGCTTTTTCAAGTATGTGTCAGAACCTGAGCGAGTGAACTTTGAAACTTGACATTCTGACTTTGAAGGTGTTGACCAAGAAGAATTTTTGGCTCTCATGGATATTCACAACAGCAAACACATCCAGCAAATCTTGAGGGAGCAGCCTGCTCAGGGATGGCAGCAGTCTATGAAGGGCTACAACCAAAGACCATAAAATCAATTACTTAGTACCCAGAATGCCCAGGAGAAACAGCTCTTCCTGTCAAGTATATAAGTTCATGGAGAAGTTACTGTGAATACCTCAGTTGAGGAAATATAGTTCAAGATTGAAGGTTTATATTGCAAGACTTCACCAATTACCTGATTCTAAAGTTATTTTAGACAACTGTTCTAGTTTTAAAATTAATACTGTGGTGATGTCTAGTTGCCTTGTGGGAATTCTTACAAGAACCCATCTTGTCAGGCTTCCTGTTATTCGCTTGTGTCCGAACAACCAGTGGATTGAACCATCCGGCATCTCACAATATCCTGTGATCAAAAGACTCTCCCTGGGTAGCAGCATTGACAGGGGGGGCCTTGTGCTGTTGCAGTGTCCAGCTCAGCCCGCGACAGTGACAGACAGATGGTTCATCCAATCACCTGCCAAGTATTTTTTTTCTTTTTTTTAATTTATGTATTTAGCTTTTTTAGGAAAGTGCTGCCCGGTTTCCAAAGGAAGACTTTCCAGATGGTTATGTGTAACAGACCATCTGGCTGTGTCAGGTTAAATGTCTAAGATAATCTAGGATATGACAGAGAAGTCGAGAAACCGTCTGTGTTCTATTTGATACATTTACAACTCGTGTTTTGTTGAGAGTTGAAAGCATTTGCTTCTCATCAAACCTCGGCACAGATGTACAACAATCAGGACATCTACTGCTTTTTTTGAGCAAACACCACTTTACATCATGTTCACTTTATAACATGTGAGGAAATGAGTGAGCTGTGCAGAAGAAGGGTACCAAAAAATCCATCTGTTGAGACTAAAGACTGCTTACTTCATTTTTTTTTTCTTTTTTTAATATATTTGTAATAATCAGTGTATTTCCTTGCCTGTTATGGTCACAAAAATAATATTTCTCTAAATGCTATCCAATATTTTTACAATTTCACATTGCAAATACTAGTTGACTTACTCTATAAAGGTGATGTTAATGAAATTTACCAAAGGCTACTTTGCATTGTTAACCATTCAATTAGCGTAGGTTACGATTAAAGTAATAAATACATTTTATTAGTATTAACTGTTGAAACATGTGCAACTGTGTATGCTACAGTTTAAATGTCTGGATCTTTTGCATTTCTACTCAAGTTCTTACAATAGTCAGTGTAAGGACTCTCCTTGTGTGTACATATATTGTGTTAGACAGAACTGGGAGTATTTGTCTAAAATAGCTATAGTTATATTTGCATTAATCACAGGTTTAAACATATATTATCATTTTGATAATGCAGTCTGAAGGTCTCTAATTAGGTAGCAATTTGTATATATCACCTGGGGGTGACTCGGATGAAATTGGCTATCTGAAGGTATTAATTATTCCAAAATAATGACTTAATCATTAAGTATAGGATTTAATTCATTGAATTCCAAAAAACAGGGCACAGCCTTTACAATGTAAAGAAATAATACCCAGGGAGGCATGGGGACAATACGTGTCACATCAATGTTATCCTTAAAAAAGAAAGAAATGTGTATGTCAGCTGGTATATCCAAACCTACTTAGGCTGCATTCACCTCTCTCTCCATTTACCCATCCTTCCATCCAATCCACAGTCCATTTGTTCATCAAAATCCACATCCCATCTATCTACCTCATACATATATTCACCCATTTTCTACCTCATCCTCCATCCATCCATCCATCCATACTTCTCTTCCAGGTTTCAAAATTTCTCACATACAACCACAAAACTGGTTCCACTTCAGCAGGATCTCCATCAGTGTGTTACAACTGAATCATTTAAACAATAAAAACCTCCATCAACAAAACCACATCTGTCTCGAATGTGTTATTCACCCTTGAATTTACGAGGATAAAATATGGGCTGAAACATAAGGCAGCGGGTTCGTATGTGTAAATGATGTGTCCTCCCATCTCTTAGTTCATGTACTCATTAGTGTGCCATTTGTAACTGTTAATGCTGGTTTAGTCTGCTCTGATCTCATATTATGTATTGCATCAGATTAAAGAATGTCCATGTAGCTTCTGCCGATGATCTGTCTGCACGTGTTTTGGCAACTTAGCGGGTCAGTCCACCCATGTTAATGAGATCAAAGTTCAGCTGGCCATGACCCGCCATGCCCCCCAAAAATCTCAGAAACATACATGTGTGCATGAGTATACTAAAGATTCCTTTATAACAGGAAACCACCAAGACTGAGGTACATTGCTATCATTTCAACACATATTTTCTTTTCATCCTCTCACCTTTTTTTTACCCATCACACACTTCCATCTGTCTGTCATCACCCTGGTGGAAATTATCCATCTTTCCCTTCTTTGTTCCATTTCTCCATTCTTTCACTTTGCTTCCTCCATCCGTCTCATTATCTGCTACTTTTGTCACATGTGTCCTCTGAATCCAAAAGCTCCAATGTTCTCTCGAACTTTTCCTACGCCTCCACTCCCCACACTTTTTCCACCTCTTCTTTTGTGGCCTCATCCCATTCTTCACCTTCGCACCTTTTCTCTTCACCTAACTTCTGCCGCCCCTCTTCTCATCACTCACCGCCACTCTTTCCGCTCTCACTCCAATCTTTTCTTCTTCTTTATCATCCACCTTTGCCTCTTTTGTCCTCCACTCCCCACAGTAACCTCCCACCTCATCTTTCACCCTTCCCCTTCCATCCATTTCCATCAGTGACCCCTCTGTTATCCACCATATCCTTCCTCTGCATACACTCTTCTGTCGTGATATCCTTGGCTTCCTTGTCAATGCATTTGACCTGTTTAGTCCTTTGCAGGGTATAGAAAATATGGCCTCATTCACATCCACTACACGTACAGTTGTACCAAATTGTGCCTTTTTACGACTGCAGATAATGCAGCTCCACTGAATTACCTTATATAACATTGATGGATGTGTCTCCTTCATCGTATATAATAATGTGTCAATTCTGCAAACATTTACTGAACAAAGTTCCTTACTAAAATGCAAGGTCCTCCACTCAGGTCAGAGTGCTGGTTCTGCATGTATAATAGGCTGGGGTTTGCCTAGAAACATGGTCAGTGGAGGTGAACAAATCAGAGAAACTTTGAATCACTTTTCTCTCTTTGAGTTATAATCCCACCCCCATTGTTCTTAGCTTCTCACTCCTGCAGCACATTATACTTTGCTATCTTTCTCTGAAACATAACACCTATATGCATGGTCAAGCTAATTTACAAATAACATAGTACTATCGGTTTATCAAAGGACTTCCTTTAGATACTCCTGGTTCTTTAATCCTCTCGTGAAATAATCAATCTACAGACTTAAAACTTGTCTGAGACACGGCCAAAGCCTCCAAAAGAAAATGTTGACAGTTTAGCAAACCACGGGTACGTTAAAAGTTAACGTGTCAGGTGACGTTCCTCTTTAGTTTGACTTTTCTTAGCAGGAGGAGGAGGGTTGGGTAGATCAACACGACTGTTAACTAGATATTTTGTCCCTCTGTGTCAGGCATTATACTGCCGTTAATATACATATATCAAAAACCACTGATTTAACCCACGTCAAATGTTGACATTCAAAGTATCTGCAGAATAGTAAACGATGAACTTTGTCCCATCTTTGTTCATTGTAAAGACCACAACTTTAGTTAAGTTTAGTTCTGTCCTTCTTTGCATTACATGAAAAAGGAATATTATTGGGTCAGTTCTGGATATTGTTTGCCTGTTTAACACCAGAACTCATCTCAGTGTACATTGAGATGAGGTCTAAGAACCTTCCCTTCATTTTTTTTGTATTGGAGCATGGTTTATGAAAGCCCAGAGCCATTCATTGGGTCCTATGAATGTCTATCAAATGCATCTGTATGTAGCTTATAGCCAATCATATCAAACATACCCAGTGACTGATACCCAATGACAATTAACTAGTTTAGCGATTAGCTGAACTTGGGTTCTTGGTGTCCAGATTAAATTGAAAGGTATACACAGGCTAGGATATTTTCATTTCATTTGTAACTTTATTTCCCTGATGGAAAATCCTCCAGCATCAAGGTGAAGTATAAAATACATTACAGATATGTAAAGCCTACAGTAACCCATAACCCCGTGTGGTATCATTTTTTTTAATGATATTTGCAACTCCATTTATTCCAGGGGTCAACAGTATGAATAGCTAAATACTGTAGCAGTTAATGGGTTGTACTGTATATGGAATCTTTTTCATCTGCCTAAAGCTGAATAAATAGTCACCTAATTATGTTCTCCTCAAGATATAGAATCTAGTCTGCTCTTCAGCATCTGCACACCATCAGCATTCATGTGATATTAGATTATATTAAGTTAGCCAGCTGCTGGGCAGCCATTGGTTCCGTTAAATAAAACAATATTGCAGGAAAAAAAAAAGAAGAAGCGTTTCATGGACTAGGGTAATTCGGCACAACCCATTCTGTTGCGGGGCATATATAAAAAAAAAGGCAAATGAATTAAAATGTCCATAAAAAGTCAGGTTGGAGGCAAAATATATGACATGGTAAAGGCATTTCAATACATACCTTAGAGAGTGAGAGAGAGAGAGAACATGTAATTGAGAATGACAGAAAAAAGGAGACAGAAGGGGAGAAGTTGCTGAGAAAACGAGAGGGAAGCAGAAAGACAGGAAAGGGAGAGTGAGAAAGAGGAAGTTAGATTCATGACAGAAGATGTAAGAAGAGAGGAGGAGAGTGAATGAGAGACACATGCATACAGAGTGATGGAGAGAGCCGCTTTTCTCCTCCGTATTAACTCCCTGAGATCTCCTTAGCATAAATCACAGCGGTTTGTCTTGCCAACAATGCACTTACTGCTCTGTTCATAAACAATGCTTTTATGGCTTCTCACCAGATTAACTTACTTAGCCGGGGAACATGATGGAGTGAAATGCATACTTGTAAGAATGTTTCGCTGCTGAGTACAGATGGGACGGCGGGAGGAAAAAAGATGGAGACATTGTTGGAGGGGAGAGGAAATAGAGGGAGGGAGCGGAAAAGGAAGGGTGACGTTGCTCGGATGAGATGACATTTATATTGTGACCGTGGATGGTGGAGTTAGGAGGAAAATGAGTGAGTGATCGTTACGATCCTAATTATACACAATTTGTAATAAACACAGCTGCTACGGAGGGGAAATTATGTCATCAATTTACGAAGCATGAATGAAAGAATGATGCAAACATGGGGGGAAAAGCAAAAAGCTTCTTGCAATCATTATATTTCAACCCTTGTCTAATGTTTCTAATGCTTATTTTATGCAGACTGACATATATGTGTGTGTATATATATGTATATATATATATAGTTACTTACTGTAACTTATATACTGTAACTGTCTTCATCAAACCAGAGCAAAGTTGAAGCATTGCTGCAAAAAGACCTTGTATTTTGGTAACTTGATTTTGGCCTAAAGCAGTCATTTATGTTGGTAAAACTTGAAAAATAAATTAGTCTATTGACATTTAAGGCAATAACGTAAGTTAACACAATAAAGCAACAACAAAGCAAGACTTAATGCTTAAATCCTTAAGTTGTGGCTCAATACAAGGGACAACCATTCTGCTTTTTTTGTGAAATGGGGGAAAGCTAACTTTCCAAGTGTGCGTTTTTCAATTCAAGTCTTGTTGTAGTTGTGCTGCTGCCAGAAGCTGGAGTCTGCATAGGTAAGTTTTACAACAACCATTAATTTATTTTAATGTTAAATGATTAGGGAATTTTATTTTGAGTTGTAATTGAGAAAGCGACCTACACATTTCCAACATTTAAACAGCTTTTCAGTCCTTAGCAGTTTGTCTGGGCAAATCCTATTAAAGTTGAATTAGTTAAAAGGATAGTTCAACATTTTTGAAAATTCACCCATCGTTATGATTCCCATAGTCATAGCAATAGCACTTTTTGAGAGAGTTAGCAGAAGTAACAGTTAACATTTATTACAATGTAAAATGATAAGTTAACTGCAACTTCAGGGAAAATTAGCAGAAGTAAGGATGAAAAGTTAAGTTAGTTTAAAAGATCTTACTGTTAAGTTTACAAAAATCATAATTCAAGGTTGAGCAAACTCAGAAACAAAACTTAACATATTTAGTTTATTTTCCCAACTTAAAATTATATTGAAATCTGTTGCCTTGAAATTTTGAGTTGATCCAATTTGTTTTGCGGTGGCATATATAATATGTACAGTACACTGTAGATACGTTGTAATATTAATTCCAACCAAAGAATAAATATGTTGCAGTAAACCAGGGGGAGGAGGGAGCTGGAGATCCTGTCAGCAACCCCATATATTGACCTTAATTATAGCCTGGAAAAAATATATTATTGGCTTCCGGGAAAAAAAAAAAAAAAAAAAAAACTATAACTTTCCCCCCGAGCACGGCAACATGCTGCTGCTCCTGCTCCCCCAGGGGATGGATCAAATGCAGAGAACAAACTTCGTGCACTTAACCTTTAACCTTCAACCATTTTGTTTAGTTTGTAAACACGACTGTTGGTCATGTACCCTGTAAGTCATCCTTTTAACTTGGGATGGAAGCCATATTAATGGAATTATGTTATTTTAACTCAGACTCATGAGTTGCAATAAGGCAGAAATACGTGTTTAATCACCTAACCTACAAACATTTTATTTTATTGATAATGCATTATGATTTTGAAGCAGGAGTCATTAAATGCATCTGTGAAAACTTACAAAACAGTGTCAAAACAATAGAACTTGTGAAAGTTGTGATTTCCAAATATTAAACAAGTCATTTAAACGTTATGCATTCATGTCATTACCTGACCACTCGGCTCATAAAAATCTATATCCGCCCGGCTGAATACCTACAGACCAAGGAGACTCATTAAAGCATCATGATATGGACCCTACAAAGACATCGTGTGCATGTTTGAGTTGAAAACTGTCCATGCTTCCTGCACAAGTTCACAGGTTTAGGTAGCTCCACATAACTACTTCATTGCCTGTCAAAAAAACAAGGAAGGGGTGAAAACATGATGGAGAAAAGAACATGTCTTTTAACGAGGAACAGATTTCCCATAAAATGGGGCTTGCTTTCACCTTGGCCTGGGAGCCCCAGATATATCTCTGACACCAATGAAATTCTCTCTCTCTCTCTCCCTCATACACACAGTCACAGTGCAGAGAAACAGTGGGAAACTTGCAAAGTTTGACCCGCTGGTCAGAGCGACAGCCAGACCAGCGGCCTCAGAGAGAAGGAACATTTTGAAGACGATCAGAGCTGACAGCCTACTTCCTCTCCGAACAGGAAGTCAGGTGGATAACTGCTCCGAACCGCCAGCAACTGTTGAACCCACATTATCACCTGCTTTTAAATACACAGTAGGAGCTGGGCAAGATTAGAGAGCTTCACAGCAGCTATTAAGGGATCAGATTTCCAGCATTAAAACAGGAAAAAGTACTGGTCTGGTTTTGTTTATACATCTGAACATTTAGTTAAAAGGCACTACATTACAACCTTCCTGCTCTTTATCTACATCTTTATTGCAGTTGAAGACGGGGTTAAGAAGAGGAGGCCTTTTCCCTGTGATGATGAATGGCTACGCTTTGGATACTGCATGCTGCTGTTTTCACGGTATTTTAAGATGTATTGCAGCCTGTGAGGCATTCCCTCATCTTTGTGAGTTGTATTTCATGGATGATTGGCCATCTCAGTCACTGATTTACATTTTTTAATGGAGTAATGCTTGAGGAGTTATATTTATTTTCTTATAACACAAGCGTTTATTGCGTATGTGAGTGCAGAGGAATACTGTCTAATATCGACAGCTTTGTATACAGTCTACTGTATTTAGCACAAGAAATATCCCTGATGTGACGATATGGATCTGATTAGAACAAATAAACAAGGCTGGTTACCAGTCCTGTCACAAAGCATTGTGTAAATTGAAGCTTGCTCATTGAAGTGGAAGAAATAGTCATTGTAGACATGCTGAGAGGTGGCAATCTGGAGAGAAAATGGAATGAAATTGCTGCTTTTCTGGAGAGTTGCCGCACAATAATGCTGCGAACTACACTGAAAAAAAGTAAATAGTTGAACAAAGTTAATTGAATGGTTTCAATTGGCAACACAAGTTCATCCATGCATACCCACTTGGGCGAGATAACCAATTTAACATGGTGAATTATGTTCGCTGAAATTAAATTGAGCAGATGGAGTAACACCATTGATTTAATTCAAATGTATATATTTGAATTGTTCTCAAATCAAAATTGGATCTAGTGTAAATTATTTAATTATTATTGTTATTTTATATATATATATATATATATATATATATATATATATATATATATATATATATATATATATATATATTTTCATTGTAACGTAATGAACCATTATCATTATGGCTGCCAACACATTTAGTGCTCAAATTAATTATGCACATTATCACACATGCATAATTATCTAACTGTTACAAGGACCAAGAAGGTTTGTGGTAATGTGCTACATCATGCCCAAATCTGCTTTATTCTTCCCTGTATGTGTTTTACAAGCTGCTCTGAGAAAGTCTGTGACCTTTAAGTCCATTAAGCTCCACTGTAGCAATTCCATGGATGTGTCTGGCCTACAGCTAGATGGACTTTGCCAATATAGCCTACTACTATCAGTGGTGGCAGACTGTGTAGAAAGTCTACAGTACATGTTAGTTATTTACTAGGCTCCCACAGCACAGCCATTTCCTTACATTGTAACTCAAAATGACATTACAGGATCAGCCAGCTGCTTATCTGAAGTAATAATGAAGGTTTAGGTTCACTCTATTTAGACGCACTATCATTTCTCTCCAGGAAATACACTTTTAGTTTGCTTGAACGGATGATTTAATTTAATTTTTTTTTTTTAATGAATGCTCTCACTGTATTAGATTTGTGAGACATTTTATTAGTGTCCTCACAAACACTGATAAAACTCAAGGTTCTCTGTGTAACCTTGCGCTACCTTTAGCGCTGACCTTTAAAGTACAATATATGATCCAAATATAAGCTTGTGTCACAGAGCAAATATTCATTGTAATTGTTTTCCTATATTCATATTTTATTGGTTGCTGCAGTTATTTTTTTTCTTCGTATATTACATGATACTCTATTATTGTGGTTGAATAAATTGTATGGCTGTGTTAGCTTCAGGTTTTTAGTTTGAAATCTGCAGTTGTTAAATACATGTTCACTTTGCATGTGATTACTACTGAATTAAATTCCTG